>OY728144.1:612715694-617515694 GCA_963277665.1 Viscum album
AAGAAGCAGTGAAACTCAGATGCTTCGTGCGAACCTTTCAAGGACCAGCTTTTGTCTGGTATACAAGCTTGCAATCCCAGTCAATCATCGGATGGGAGGATATTCTCCAAAAATTCCTTCTTCAGTTCAGCTAAACTTTGCCAAAAATGACAGTTTTCGATCTTACAAACTGCAAGAAAAGGGAGAATGAAAGAGTCTCTAATTTCATTGCTCGCTGGAAGGGATTAACATATTCCCTAAGTTTAGCACTCCCTCAGGAGGAGCTGTTGCCAATCTGTGTGGCAAATTTGCGTGATGAATTACGCACTCCATTGATCCCTGTGAAATACATAGGAGGGTTTCGATACCTTACTTAAATCGCTCAACAGATTGAATATTCCCTTATACAGGCTAAGACTAAATCTCGTGTAATTCCATCAGCTCCAGGAAAGAGAATGGGTAAAGCGGAAACTGCTACAGTTATTCTTAAACAAGCACAAGTACCTATTTCTACTTCAAAACCTTCATCTTCTCGAAGGGCTCCACCTCCTGAACGCCAACAACAAAGGTTGTTTCGTCCAATTGATCAAAGAGATCAACGACGAAAACAATTTGAGGATTTAAAGAGTAAAACATACTCTTTCCAAAATGAGCAAGTTCCTGGTTACTTCATTTTAGCTTTGGAAAATAATTTGGTTCAATTACCAGTGCCCAAGAGGCCAAACAAGGAAGGAGATGAAGACCGTCCCAATTATTGTCCCTTTCATCAAATGCTGGGGCATCCCATCTAGGAGTGTTTTGTCTTCAAAGACCTCCTGCAAAAGATGGTCGACTTGGGACAAGTCAAGTTGAAAGGTTCTTCAACTCAGGTAGCATGTGTTACTGTTACAGTTCCAGAAGAGGAAGGTGAATGACAAGAAGTCAAAAGCAGAAATGCACAAAAGTATGATGATTGGATGGTCAGAAAGACAATCAATCGGACTCATGCCATTTTGTAAACACAATTAAAGAAACCAATTGTGTCTCCTTCCATGAATATTGCGGTAAAACCCTATTCGTCAGAGGGAAAGTCCTCAAAGAAACGGCTTGATTCAGAGAAGAAAAAAGAATCAGAAGAATATGAGTATGTGTCAAAGCCTAAATTGTCTTTGACTCTGGCAGACTTTATGCCATCTACTTCAAAGCCATGGGCACCGCCCCATCAAACGGCACAGCCTAAACAGGCTAATCAGGCAGAGTCTTTATCAGACGAAGAGTTAATATTTGGTTCTGTTAATATGATTCAATTAACAGATCTGTATTCCAGTCATATTTTCAATTTTGATGAGCCTGAATTCCCTGTATCAAATAAGGGAATCTGAGGAAGTTACAGAGGTTTAGGATATAGGGGAAGACGTGGATCTTTCCGAAGCCACTACTCCAATTCTACCCCTGCTAGCACTGTGTATGCAGCAGAAACTCGTGGTAGAGCCCTTCAGCGAGCTAAAAAAGAACAAGCAAGTTCTTCTGCCAATAGCCAACTCAGTCCTGGAACAGTTATTTTGGAAGACCGATTGAAGGTTCCATCTTCTTTATCTCAGTAGGTAAATGGATCTAATCGGTTTAATCTTCCAAAACCAAGGATGTTGCCAACTTCTATCTCAATACAAGATGCATCAGCTTCCAAAGCATCTGCTTCCAAGGTACCTGCTAAATCGCATGTTCCTATTGGGAAATGCAGACCTCTAGATCAAAGGTATGATATATTGAAACACTTGGCCCAAGTTCCAACCAAGTTATCAATTTTGGATGCTTTGAATCTGTCAAAAGATCTTCGGGAAGCACTCATCGAAGCTTTGTCAAGTCCTCAAGAGTTTGAAGCTGAAATTGCTGCAGCTGAAGTCTATCACATAGAGAATAATCCTGCAGAATGCCATGCAGTGATATCTTTTACTGATAAAGATGAATATGATGTTGTGCATGGGCACATAAAACCTCTGTACTTATCTGGAAAAGTCAATGGTGTAGATATCCGAAGATCTTTCATTGACAATGGTTTAGGAGTCAACCTCATGCCCATTTGTACACTTCGTCGATTGGGCCTCACGGAATCTGAATTATCTCCTTCTACCATGATGTTACAAGGATATGATAAAAATGAACAAGAACCACTGGGTGAAGTTACACTCAGAACTCAGTTTGGAGATCTTGTATCCAATTTGGATTTCATGATTGTTGATCAAGACTCAGCTTTCAACGTCTTGCTTGGAAGACCCTGGCTACATCAGCATGCGGCTATCCCTTCATCATACCATCAATGTCTCAAATACTGTTTCAATGGTCAAGTTGGAACATTGTATGGTGATAAGGCCCCTTTCAAGACATGTGAGTCTCAATACATTGAGGCGGAATTTTATCACATGAAGGGAAGAGAGAAATCTACAATAAAGGAAATTACCAAAGTTAATGCTCCATTTGGTTTGGAAAAGATTCCAATAAATCCATTTACACATGTGAGTACAGATTATGTGTTACCTATCAGTCAAATTGAAAAAATAGGCCCAAATCAAAATACTCTTATAGAAAGATCCATAATGCCAATTACAGCAATCGAGCCAGAAAACATGGGAGAAATTGGTAACCTACCAAACAGTGATGAAACCACAAGTGGTGACGTTTTCATTTAATCTGCTGAAATCCAACAGGTCTATACTTCGCCAATCAGGCCAGAAGAAGTTATAGAAATATCAGAGGTGAATAATGATGTCAATTCTCAATCCATCATCTCCACTTTATTTCCCAAAGAAGACCCTTTATCATCAATAGGGTTGGAAATGGAAGCTTCTTCAAAATGTGCAAATTTTGACATCTCTTCTGATCATGAAAATTTCGTTTTGTCATCTACTATGCAAGTAGAAACAGAAGAAATAGCACATGATGAATAAGAAGAGAAAGATCTTAGAGATGCTCCTCCAACATTTGAAGAGGGTATCTCTACCACTGTGGATGAACTCAGAGAAATAAATCTGGGTACAGAGAAAGATATGCGCCCCACTTTAATTAGTGTAGCCATGACCCTTGAAGAACAAGAGATGTATATTTCTTTTCTAAAGAAAAATAAAGATATTTTTGCTTGGAACTATACAGAAATGTCTGGGCTTGATCCTGATGTTGCTACTCATCATTTGGGTTTACCAAAAGAACATCGAGGATTTAAGCAAGCCGCGAGAAGAACACACCCAACTTATGCTTCCAAAATTGAAGCTGAAGTGGATAATCTGATCAAAGCTAACTTCGTCAGAGAAGTTCAGTATCCCAAGTGGTTGGCTAATATTGTCCCTGTCAATAAGAAGAACGGACAAATTAGGGTTTGCATCGATTTCAGAGATCTTAATCGGTATTGTCCTAAAGATGATTTCCCAGTTCCAATTACAGAACTCTTAATTGATGCTATGGCTGGTTATGAAGTACTTTCCTTAATGGATGGATATTCTGGATATAATCATATCTAAATGGCCCCAAAAGATGAGGAATCCATAGCCTTCAGAGCCCCTCAAGGTGTGTTTTGTTACCGGGTGATGCCCTTTGGTTTAAAGAATGTTGGTGCAACATATCAATGGGCCATGCATTGTATCTTCAAACCTTTCTTAGGGAAATTTGTTGAATTCTATATAGACGATTTGGTGGTTAAATCCAAACAATGTTCTAATCACTTGGCTGATTTGGAAGTCATATTCCACAAGCTTCGACAACATAATTTGAAGATGAACCCCTTAAAATGTGCTTTTGGGGTAACCTCAGGAAAATTTCTCAGCTTTGTTGTACGCCATCGTGGTATTGAAGTAGATCCTGAGAAGACTAAGTCAATCCTTGGTATGTCACCTCCTCAGAATTTGAAAGAATTAAGAGGACTTCAAGGACACTTAGCCTATATTCGGCATTTCATCACCAATTTGGCAGGCAAAAGTTTACCCTTTACCAAATTATTGAAAAAAGGAGTCACTTACCAGTGGACTGAAGAATGTCAAGAAGCATTTGATGTTCTCAAGAAATACCTCTTGAGTCCACCGGTACTCATGCCACCTGTTGAAGGAAGACCACTTATCCTCTATGTGACAGCTCTAGAGCGATCATTGGGTGCCTTTCTTGCTCAAAAGAATGATGCTGGGAATGAAAATAGCCTCTACTATCTCAGTAGAACTATGCTTGAAGCAGAAACCCGGTATTCAAGTATTGAGAAGTGCTGCCTGGCGTTAATCTTTACAGTTCAGAAACTGAGACACTACATACAACATCACGAGGTCCAATTGGTATCTCGTAATAATCCGCTCAAATTCATCCTTAGTCGTCCAATGCTTACAGGACGTCTAGCAAGGTGGGCAGTTATTTTGCAGCATTTTGACATTCAGTATGTGTCTCAAAAGGTGATAAAGGGCCAAGCTCTGGCTAATTTCTTGGATGAACATCCTTCAGTGGGAGACACGTCTTCAGATATTGAACTCCCTGGTGAGGAATTTTTCTCTATTCAAGAGAGTCCTCAAACATGGGAAATGTATTTTGATGGTGCTTCCAGAAGTCCAACAGGGAAGAAAATGGAAAATCCTAAATTCAACAAAGTTGGTTTAGGAATTATGCTCATTTCTCCAGATAATTCATTGTTAACTTATTCCATTTTATTGTGGGAAGGTGGTACCAATAATGAAGCCGAATACCAAGCTCTTATCATAGGCTTGGAGTTAGCGCTTCAAACACAAGTGAATCACTTAAAGGTGAAAGGTGATTCAGACCTGGTAATCAAACAAGTCAATGGGGATTATTCCATCAGAAAAGAAGAATTAATCCCTTTGTATGATTATGTCAGAGAGTTAATGGCGAAATTCCCTTCAGAACCGACATTTTCTTATGTCCCAAGATCACAAAATGCTCAAGCTGATGCGCTGGATAATATAGCCACAGCTCTAGCAGATCCAAATCGGGATGAGACAACCATCAGTATTACCCACCGTCATGCAATTTCACCTTATGTTCAAGCCAGAATAGAGGAAATTAATGAAATTAGTCCCATTCCTGAACCGTATGGTCATACTACAGGATGGATGTCACCTATTAGGGAATACCTTAAAAATTGAACACTTCCACCTGATAAAGCCGAGAAAGAACAAATCCGGCGACGTGTGGTCAATTTTACTCTTTATGATAGCCCAAACCACTTAGATAAAATTCTCTACAAACGTGGTTTTGATGGAGTTCTCTTCAGATGCATTGATGGTGAAGAGACAATGGCTGTCATGAAAGAAGTGCATGTAGGAGTCTGTGGTGCCCACCAGTCTAGACATAGATTGTCTGATCAAATTCGAAGGATTGGATACTTTTGGCCTTCAATGATACAAGATTGTGTTAATTTCACAAAGAAGTGTCATTCATGCCAAATACATGCCCACTTCATTCATCAACCTCCAGAGTTGCTTCATACAGCTAAATACTCATGGCCATTTTCCACATGGGGAATGGATGTGGTGGGACCTTACCCTTCAGCTACGGCCAAGCAGTTTAAGTACATTCTTACTGCTACTGATTTCATTTCCAAATAGGCAGAGGCAGTACCTCTTAAAGAAGTCAGTTCTAAATTCATTGTTATCTTCATCAAGTCTAACATCATTACTAGATTTGGTGTCCCTCATACCATATTGATGGACAACGGCACCAACTTCTGTTCTTCTGAAGTGAAGAAATTGTATCAAGAATACAACATTAAATCCAACCATTCATCTCGGTATCATGCGGCAGCCAATGGCCAAATAGAAGCCTTTAACAAGACTCTTTCAAATATACTACAAAAGATGGTGGATAAAGATAAGAGGTCATGGCCTGATAAACTCTTTCATGCTTTATGGGCTTATTGGACTACCACCCGCAATGCAACGCGGTCAACTCCATATTCGTTGGTATATGGAACAGAATCAGTCTTGCCAATTGAAGTTCAATTTCCCTCACTCAGAATAGCCATTTGTGATCAGTTATCTACAGATGAGCAATCTCAAAAGCGACTGAATGAATTGGAACGGTTAGATGAGAAAAGATTGTGCACTTCGCACCACTTGGAAATCTATCAGAATCGAATAGCACGAGCTTTTAACAAAAAAGTTTGTCTTCATTCATTCATTCATTCATTCATTCAGGTAGAATTGGTATTAGTTCTCAGAAATCCAATGATACCAAGAAAGAAACCTCCCAAGCTTGAGCCAAAATGGGAAGGACCTTATTCAATACATAGGGTCTACTCCAATGGATCTTATTCATTAATCTCGATGGATGGAGAACTCATTACTACTCCAACTAATGCCAGATTTTTGAAGAAGTATTTTGAATAAATTGCAAAATACCCCTAATATGTCCCCGTAACATGACACTAAACTGTGCGGCACAAGTTTGTATTTGCTATATGTCGTTAAAATATACAGAAATGGTCCAGTATGACCTTAAACTCATCAATGGTCCATGTATATGACCCTAAACTATTCACACTTTCGTCCTACATGACGCTAAACTGTATTGTCTCTACAACATGACATTAAAATGTGCAGCACCAGTTTTTCCTTGCTATACGACGTTAAACTATACAGAAATAGTCCATGTATATGACCCTAAACTATTCACACTTTCGTCCTACATGACGCTAAACTGTATTGTCTCTGCAACATGACATTAAACTGTGCAGCACCAGTTTGTCCTTGCTATACGACATTAAACTATACAGCAACGGTCCATGCATAAGACCCTAAACTATTTGAAAGTCCCTTATGTCTGGAAAGACGTTAAACTATATAATCATCAAAGGTCATGTATGACCTTAAACTGTATTTATGTCCAGCATGACATTAAACTGCACCATCCATGGTCTATGCACAGGACCTTAAACTATTCTCACTTTCGTCCAACATGACGCTAAACTGTGGAAAAAATCCCCAATGGTCCAATATGACGTTAAAATGGTTCACTCTTTTGTCCTCACTGCATGACATTAAACTGCACAGTACCCCCCTTTTTTTCGTCCAACATGACGTTAAACTCTATTTTCCCCATCGTCCTAACTACATGATGATAAACTGTACAGAAAGTTTGTGATACGTCCTACATGACATTAAACTGTACTTTGTCCCTGCTACATGACACTAAACTGTGCAGCACCAATAGTCCTAACTGTAAGACTTTAAACTGCATAGTCCCTTCATATTGTCCCTGCTAGATGACATTAAACTGTGCATCGTTAAGGTTGTTGCTACCTCTTGTTTCTCACAAGGAGTATGACTCACGTGAGCTTAGAGCAAACCTCAACCATAACACTCTCTTTGGGCTGCTAACCATGTGTAAGTCCCAACAACATTTTTTAGGTCATTGTCCCCAAGAACAACTTGATCATTAAATCATTCTTTAATTGAACTACATGGACTTTTATCCTTGCCTTCTAGGATGGGTATGTAGGAAACCTCCCAAGGTTCAAGCCCAAAACCAATCTCTTCACATCGGTTCACCACTATCTCATATGATGTTGATTCGTGAAACCGCCCCTAGAATCAATATCTTTACATTGGTTTACATTCGTCCTTGTTATATGACGTTAAACTATACAACACTTTTGTCTGGTACGACAATAAACTACAATACTCTTTGATTTCCTCATTTGAGAGGGAACCATTATTTACATTGATTTTTCAATCATGTTTCATTTCAAAAGCCTACGTGCATACATGGTAAATCCTAAACTTTTTATCTCGGGTTAAACCATCATTGTACTAAAGTCCCCTTTCACCCTTCACATGTATGAACCAAATTTGTACAAAGGGTATATCTAGAACTACGTGGGCTTGATTCCCATCCTTATGGGATACGTAGGAACGTTCGAGTATCCCTCGAATCCAGCCCCAAGTCTTTTGGGCCTAACCCCAAATTTCACTTTCAGTCCCTTGGCTGAAAATTCCTCATGAAAACACACACTATGAATTCATTATTATGGTCTGAACTCTATGACCCTAAACTAAGATCTCTCATACTTTCGTCCTACACGACGTTAAACTTCATTTCAAGAACTACGTATGGCTTGATTCTCATTCTTATGAGATACGTAGTGAAGTCCAAAATTTCAATTCAGGACCCAGCCACAACATGATTATGGTTATCATTGACCTATGTATCTCTATATACATTGGACAATACCCATATTTATGTGTTATAATCCTAACCTTAAATCTTTTTAGATCTTCATAACCCTTTTCATGACTTTTAGTCACAAAAATGTCAAAATTCTGAGAATTATTTTGCCTGACTATGCAATACGTGCCCATAGGTGGCCTTAAATAAACAGTCCACATAACAGACTTGTCAGCCAAAGGAAGCTATTTATTTGACTATGCAGCCAATTCCCTTAGGTGGCCCTACATAATTCAACCCCCTAACGGGTTTGTCAGATAGTGGTAACTTCATTCTTGGGAAGAATGCCTCTTTTTTCCTTATTTGTCTTAAACGACAGTATGTAGGGATCCGTAAAAAATAGCCATCCTTAACATATTTGTCCCATATCATTTTTCATGATCTGAAAGTATTCAAGTCTATGGTTTATTCTTCTTCCCTATGTTTGGGTCAGACCTTCGTCGGAGTAATATCTATTCAATTCTTCGATAGTCTTGTTTGGAAATATCTTCTCCATATTCAAGTACCTCTTTCCATACAGCAAACTCTATACTTTAGAAAATTTGAATCTCCATAAACTTTCACTGGCTTTTAGCACTAGGAAAGTAAATTTCTGAGAGTTCTTTTTCCTGACTATGCAGCACGTGCCCATAGGCGGCCTTGCATAAATAGTCCACATAATAGACTTTTCAGCCGAAAGATGCTATTTATTTGACCATGCAGCCAATGCCCTTAGGTGGCCCTGTATAATTCAACCCCCTAACGGGTTTTGTTAAATAATAGTAACTTCATTCTTGGAAACTACTTCTTCTGATGCCTTTTAGCTCTTTTTCATATCATTCCTTAGATTCAAATATTCTTAAAGCCATAGTTTACATTTTTTTCTCCCTCATACTTAAGTATGGTAATATGTTTTCAGATAAATTGTCAAGGAATTGAATCAATTTTTATCCATTTTGGTCAAATCTATTTCGACCTTAAACATTATCCCCTTTATGTCCAGCGTGCATGACTTTAAACTTCCCACAAAAGACAAAGGAACTCTGAATAAAAGTCAAGTTCCAGCTCACTAAACATACATTTTGTATGATTTAGGTAATATTGAGCAATTAAAAAGGTTCGAAGTTTGAAGGGTTATTTACATTAATCCTAGTAAAAATCAAACTATGCTTACTAGGCCCATTAGCTTAGGTAAAATCTAAAGCATATAGCAAAATAGGATGCAGGTACAAATAAGTGAAGGTGAAAGTGTTTTTCATTGATGCACAAGAGTTAGAAGGACATCCACAGACTGGAGTCTCTTCTCTTTTTCAAGAATTACAAGAGTCTTTCAACATAACTCTTCATTTGATTTACGGCATCCTGAGATTTATCAGCAGTTACTTGAAGCTCGTGCACTTGACCAGCTTCACTCTTTTCATCTTGATTAAGTGCCTTCTTAGCATCTGTGATGGATTTCATGCCATTCATATGAGTTTCATCCAATGATTTATTAAGCTGGTCAAGTTCCCCAATAACAGCATCTAACTGTTGCTGGAGTTGCACCTGTTGGACGACTTTTTCTTTGATTTTATGCTTCAGCTCCTTCATCTTGGCAGCATAATCATCTTCAGCTTGGGATACCGCAGCCTCAAATTCGCCTATATTGACTGACAGTTTCACTCTGATCAAATCTTCGCGACTTTTTTGCGCCTGCTCCCTCCTGAAAATGATCTGTTTCACCATGGCGTGGATCTTTTCATATCCAAAACCACCAAGTCCTAGTATAACAAATTGGGATGACAATCGAGGAATTTTCGATGGTATCTCTTCTAAAGGCACCCCATATATGATGTTCCATATGTTGTTTCATGCCTTACGTCGTGAAAAGATGAACGTTGTAAGCATCTCTGGATCTGATTCAACATCATCGTCAGAGGGGGCATGTAATCTGGAATTAACGCACTTAAGGAAGTGCCCTATCCTTCTCTTTCCCCCTGATTTATGCTTCTTCACTTTCAATTCCCATTGGGGCAGAGGTTGAGGCCTCACCTCCGGATTTAGTGATTGCAGTTGATGGCCCTGCATAATTAATTGAAAGATTTAGTTAGCTTCAAAGGATAACAAAAGAATAGATTGTCTTGAAAATAAATTACAATCACAAATATTGTTATCCCTTACCCAAGGATGGTTTAGAAACCTAAGAATACTTCTCCCCATCTTTCCCAGTCTCAACAGGATTTTCAAGATGGGTCTCAGGAGGGTTTATTGGGTTTATCTCTACTTGAGCTAATGTTTCTGCAATGGTAGGGTTGACATCAATGTCCACACCCTCTTTAGGCATTGGCATTTCAGCAGCTTCTACGGATGAAACTGCATATTCTTTTCAGTCATGGTTAGAAGTGTAAAGTTTAAAAAAAAAAATGGGCGAAGGGTAGAACTCATTCCCAAGGTCTTCTAAATCACATGACAACTTAGAATGATCATAAAATTCTTCGAAAGTCATTCCTTGATTCATCATTTCATCCAATGATATTTCAGAATCCTAGTTAGTCTCACCAGTGGGAGCATTTGTTACATCTTCTTGCTGACTTACGTCCTGCAACCCCTGACCCTGGACAGCATCTTCAGCAGCAGGAGGGATACTGGGAATGGATGCTAGCTCTTCTCCAGGAGCAGCCAAGTCAGCTTGGGTCTGTGATTGTTCTACAGCACCCTCCATGGCTTTTGAAGGAGGATCAGTCCCTTCCCTCAAGGGGGAAATTGAAGAAGCCCCTGCAATCCTCAGAAATATGAGTAACCATGTGATTATGAGTATAAACTCATGATTATTCGAAGGACTTACCGCTACTAATGAAGCGTTTAGCTGTGGATTTCCTCCTTCTTTGCCTTTGCTTCTTTTGTTTTTTTGGAGTATCAGTAGTCTCCCTTATTGGCACTTGGATTGGCGAATGGAAGGCTATGTCCAGCGCCTCATTCATGGCCTGCTGGCCTGGATATATCTCACCTGGTTCGCGAGGAGAATCAACAGCAGCCCCACTAACAGTACCACCAAGGCTATACTGTGGCGAAGGAACCCCAGTTCCTTTCTTTGCAAGCTATGAGATGAAGAAAATAACTTCCTTAAGTAACAAAGCTTCAACTAAAATCAAGTTGCAAAGCAAATAAGGAAAGAAAACTTACATCTTCAGGATCCACGTACTCTTGCCATTCTTCATCTCCAGAACCACCAGCCCCCTCAGTGGCGCCATGATCAATCATTTCCTTCACCCGCCTGGTGATAGGAACAGAATCATCAGTGGAATATATGAGCATTTCCAGATCTCTGATGTAAGCTCTCACTTCATTGGGGTTATCTTCGTATTGAAGATTTTTAGAAGCCATAATATTTCCTATTTCAAGAAGTTGTAAGCCCTCACACAAATCCAGCCAGGCTGTCTCAATACCACAGTATAAGCCCTGCCATAGCTGAACAGCCTCTGGTCTTAGATATGAAGGCTGTGAGGAAGGTCCTACAATTTTTTATTTTAATTTCTTCCTAGCTCCTGCAGCTACAGATAGAGAATAAGAAAGTAAGACTTATTACTTTATAATGTAGCAGTGATTGAAATTACTACAATGAAACAACTCACTAGGAGTTGATGGAGTGGGTCTTTTAATTATGGATGGAGGGTTATATCGGGCACGAAACCGCTTTTCTGCCGGTTGTGCCTCATCATCCCCATCATGATAATCCGATGAATCAGTTCTAGAAGAGGAGTCTGTTGAACCGATTTCAGGTGGGGAAGCATCACCTTCATGAGGAAGGGTTTCTTTCTCTACAGTCCTCTTCCTCTTTCCCACTTGATATACTGATTGATTCAATATCCCTTTGGGGTATGATGCTATCTAGTGTTCGGCATAATATGTAGTCAAATTATGTGCCGCTTTTTCAACTGGTAGATCAAATACTACCCCAGTCTTCTCTCTTGATGTCAGCAGCCATAGTTGTCGAGCAACCATCGGATGTTGCTCTAACCTGACATGTACCGGAGGGGATATAGCAATCTGTTGCAGACATTTGAATTGGCGTGCAAATCTATATGGATCATAGGCCTCACATATAATCTATCCATCAATCCTGGCTACTAACACACCATCCCTACAAGCTAGCATGTATTCCCTCAAATCGAAATGGGTTGTCCCATCATCAACAAACCGCCCGGATGGCGGACTTCCATAGGGAAAGAAGTTGAATTCCTTAAACATGCTCAGCCTCACTTTCATGTCATAACCATTAACATCTAATGGAGCAATTCCAGAGAATGCTTGCACTGACGGTCTGAAAGAGCTTCCAGGAATTTGTAATCCATTCTATACATTGTAAGTCCTGAAGTGAGTGGCGATCCATCCCCACAAAACTTGGAATGGTCCCACTATTCTTAAAGGAGATTTACCCATGAAGACGTGAAGTAAACTCCTATGAATCTTTGCTAAAATGGGGGTAGCTAACCCAACCATTTTTCCCTCAGCCAACTTTGCCGTAATGATGAAGGTCCCCAGCCTAACGCCTACCTTCGAATCCCTGACTGGCAATAGATAAACACTGAGCCACATTGCCAAGAAACCCTCCAGACGAGTCTTCTTTGGAATTCTTTGATTCACTTCATATCCCCACTTTTCAAACTCTCCTGCTTCTAGAGTTGGCCAGAATGTGCCAGGAGCTCCTCTCTTATCATGTTTTGGACAGGTTGTAGGATGTTTGGGCCTGGTATCCTTGGATTTCTTTTTCTTGGATCCTTTTTATTTTGGCTCCATCTCTTTCTTCTCAATAAGAAACACATTCATCCATTCTTCCGGATGAATATCTTTTCTAAAATGAGTTAATGAGGTCTCTTAACTCTTGAGCCTGTGGAAGATCTTAAACAATTCTCGAGCTATAGCAGGAGTCTTCTCTGAATCATTCCAATTCACCTTGGGAGGAATGAATTCATCATACATATCGCCCAAAATTGGAGCCCCTGAGATATTGTGGACATCCCGAAAACTGATACCTACTTCTCCATGAGTCAGATGGAAAGAATTAGTTGCTGGGCTCCAGTGGCTGAGTATCTCTGGCACGAAGTTATCATGTCTGTAAACATATGTTTTCCCAACCCAGACAGCTTTGTATATTGCAGCTCTCTTCAGATCCTCGATAAACTCTGCGCAGGTCTGTCGCACCCAGTATGCCCACATCCAAGTTGGCTTCACACCTCCCCCAGGACGGAAGTCCCAACTTTTCTTCCAGCCTTTGGATTGATCCATCTGAGCATTTCAAAAGATCGAAGGATGACAATGTGGTTGAATCTCAGGTGTATGTTTTTTCAGATCTGGTGTGCAAGGGCTATGATGCATCATATAGGCCTTCTCCACTATTCTAGCATTTATAAATACTCCTCCACCTGAGATATTTGCTGAGGAAAAGTTGGTATAATTCTGAAACCACGAAAATGGAAGATAATTCTTTACTTCTGGAATAATGACTTCTTGTAAATGACCATAGCCATACAAAGGTAGATAAGTGCTTTGAGGAAAGTTGAAATGGTATTTCTTTAGATACTTAGCCAAATTCGGAAGAGTGCTATCTTTGACAGTATAATAATCATGGCCAATGATGTTCATCATATCATCTATCTGCTTGCTAGCCAGTTCATCAATTAATCCGGGTCTAAGAGCCATTAATTCTGCACAAGAGTTGAATAAATTAATTCATAAATGGATTGATTTTCCACAAACTTTGTGAAAGAAATAAAAAAAATGGCTAAGGCATTAAGGCGCACAAGTATAGAGATGTCGCGCAAGTGTTACATGTGCCGCGCAAGTCCTATTACCTTGAGAGTAGCGCGGCAGCGAGGAAACAGTGGAAAGAAGCAACTTGCGCGGCGAGAGCTCGAGAAATTCGGGATCAGATGTGATCTGCGGCCAAAGGCTGTGTATTTATAGGACAGGAAGCCTATCTACGCGCTGTAATCAGTGCGCTTAAGGCCTGCACGATGCGCACTTGCGCGCCGCCCTTTACGCATTGGAACACTTGAGCGCTATTATTCCTTTGGATATATTCGATTTCCTCAGAGTCAAATCCTCTATTTCTCTCCGGATCCAACTCTGAGGGGGGACTTTTGTTGACGCTCCTTTCGTCACAGAATATAAAGATTGGAAAAGGGCAATATCTGAGCTCAAAATGATTCAACCTTTGAAGAAAATATCAAAAATCGACAAAGGCATGAACAAGGGATCAAAAGCACCTATGCCGCGCAAGTTATATCACTATCGCGCAAGTTCACTTGCGCGACACCTTATGGTCACACAAGTGACTTGCGCGATCTAAGTGATAACTGCCCGGGGTCTTCTTCTGCCTATAAATAGACCCTGTGGGCCCCCCATTCGGGGAGAAAATTTTTCCAGAAACTTAGATTGAAGCTCCCGACTCCCAAGTCTCTTCTCAAAGCTTCTGGAACACTTCTCAGGTAATTTCTTACCTAGAACGGAAGATCTAAAGAGAGGGAGGAAAGCCTAAGTGTTGAAACTCATCAACACTTGTGCGCTTGAGTGGCCAGCCCTTAAGGGAAGTGTCCACACTTGCGCGCCGCCTTACTCCTTCGATAGAACTTGCGCGTCCCTTTTCTGGAAGAACCTCAAGAGGGTTCTAAAGGCCTTAATACAGAGTCGCTCAAGTATTTCAATGCTGGTTGAACATCGCGCAAGTACCCCACAAATGTCGCGCAGGTATACCTACGCGACCAATACTTGCGAGCCCACGCAATACCTGTGCGCCTTCCAAGACTTGTGCGCCCCTTCCTTTTTGGGTGCCCATCTTGCCCATTTTACCCCTCCTAAACCATTACACCTTACCTATTCAAGATTAAGTCTTCAAGACACTCTTCAAAGCCATTTATGGCATGATTTCTTGATTTGACTTCCTTATCTGAAAGGAATTCTGTGGAATATCTCTCAAAACATTGTGATTTACATATCTTTATGTCACTAAAGATTGAGAGTTCATTCATTCAACCTCATCCTTTAAGATGAGAGAATCCATAACTTGGGTCTCCTTTTCAGGAATAATCCCCAGTTATAAATCTTTTAACCTGGGCATCCTCTTCAGGAGTAAGCCCCAAATTCTTAAAGTTCCCAAATCTGGGCATCCTCCTCAGGAGTAAGCCCCAAATCTTAATCCTTAACATGGGCTTCCTTTTCAGGAGTAAGCCCCAAATTCTTAAAGTTCCCAAATCTGGGCATCCTCCTCAGGAGTAAGCCCCAAATCTTAATCCTTAACCTGGGCTTCCTTTTCAGGAGTAAGACCCAAATCCCTTAATTTCTCTTTAACCAGTCCTAATTTACCTTTGATTTGGGATTCCTTCTCAGGAGTAAAACCCAATCATCAATCCTCTCCTAATCTGGGATTATTTTTTTGGAATAAGTCCCAAGTTAGAGTATTAAAATCTCCATGAAGCACATATAGCTTTATGGACCCTGTTCCTGGATTTTCTCCCTAAAGTAAATCCTAATCTTCATTTATTTGGGCAGTCATACATACATAATCCCCAAACCATTTCCTATGATTACATCTTTCATGGCCCAATTGTCTATTTTATTACCAATACCTCTTTTTTTTCACACCGAGCATGACTCACGTGAGCTTAGAGAGTAAAAGTAATTATAACATCCTTATTTGAGTCATCAATCATAAACATCATACTCCCTTATCCGAACTACGTGGGTTCTAATTCCTTTTCCAAAACAAAGGATACGTTGGTAGCCCATCTGCGGGTTCGATCCCAACTCTGAAATAATCCATGTCCTTTTAAATGACAATAAATTTCAAGTGCCCCATTCGGTGGCTTTAAAACCAGCCTGGTCATCATAATAACCAAGAGACTTTTATATAAATGTTTTGAAGGATACCTTGGACCAAGAATCTCTAAATAGATACAGATGATTCTCTATTGATGAAGAACCTCAAATATATATAAAATATTATCTAAATTTCTTACATATTGTCAAAACTGAAGGAAATCTCATTTTATACTTGGTAATGTAATAAGGATTCACGAACATAACTTAAATCTATAAAGAGAGTCCCAGAGTAGACAATAATTCCCCTCAAAAAGGTGTGATGAGTCCGACCTCCCATCCTCTCAACCAATGCAAATTCCTAAGCCTCATTAGTCCACAAGATAATGAGCACCTACCTTTGGAAAGTAGGTCCAAATGGATGTGGAATCATTGGATGTTTCCAGTTCTACGAACAAACCTGTTAGAAACCGATCGGAACGTTTGAATCTCCCATCCAGGAGGTCATCCCCGAATTCCGAGGGAAACAATATATATATGTATATTATGAATATATATTAAATATAAATCATGTTTTACATTCTTTAACTAAGTAAATCAGGATATAAGTAATAATATCAAGATCAACAAGTCCAAACATGTACGATAAATAAAACGATTTTACCCAAAACGCTGCTTTAACATGGAACTTACAAAAGAACGGGTAATATAAAGTCATAAGTGAACCATATATGATATCATAACAATGAATATGATTTTTTAATAATTTAATGAAATTATTTAAATCATTATACAGGATTTTAGGATACGTGCGAAGCATATTGGACCTAAGGTAAGGGATAATTTTTCAATCTCATTTTTATTCGAGATTTCTTATACGTAAGTATTTACTGGGGTTATATTTTTCATCCATGTCCATAAAAATGTTTTTCATAAAGTGTTTAATATTTTTCCATGTATGTTTAAAGTCATTTTTACCACTCTTTGACTTTTACTTTGTGTTATGGAAGGAATCTTTCTTTTGTTTACCATACGATGAACTTTTTGACTTTTCCGACAAAAGTACGAGAAGAACGTTATTTTTAACTTATACGGCGTGAACAGATTTTTACGGTTTCATAACACCTTATTTTCATGAAGCTTACTCTACAAGATTTAATTACTATTTTCAACGTGAACCTTTTCTTTTAAAATTGCATGGCATTTTGTGAAAAGAAAATGATTTTGAAGAAGAAAGGATATTTTCCTCAAGAATTCATTTCAAGTGCTTTATCAAAACCATTTTCCATCTAAGATGAAATTATTTCATATGTGTATGTTTCAAGTTTAATGTCTCTATGATTTACATGGTTTCACTTTTCTTATGATGAAATGTCCATTTGTTTTATATGGATTATGAGATGATGGGATGATGTTTATGAAACCCATTTTATTCTTTGGGTTATGATGAATGTTTTAAATTTATTTTGTGGCACAAGTAAGAATGATTTCATTATAAGATGGGTGGGACCTATATCTCCCTCCAATTCATTGGGTAAAGCTTTATATCTCATGAGATAGACATGGCTGGAATGGTTAGTTAATCTGGTTCAGTAATACAGGACTGGAACGAGGAGTGAAATCGATTCACAAAGGGACTTTGTCCACTAAGATGGTCTTGGAACCAATGCCTTGGCTACTATGGAAATCATATCATGTGATTAATGTTTTTCCACAATTAAAAGTTTTATTTACAAGCTATTTTATCATGATTGATGTTCTATTTTGATCTATGCCTTACGTACTTCCATGTTTTATGTCATTGCTCAAGATTTCGATGTTTAAACATTATGTTCATGTTTTTATGTTCAAATGTATATGGTTTGTTTTATTTTCTCCATTCTTACCCTTACTGAGAATTTGATATCACCCTTTTTATGTTTTCTTTTCCCCAGGATATAAAGAAAGGTTTTAGGTAAGAAAAAAAGGGGTAAGATCTTTATGGGAGATGTTAAAGATCTTTCACCACGATTAGAAGATTGTGTTCCAAGTTTCCAAAGACACTAAACTATTATGGTCCTTGTGTGTCTGTTTTTGTTATATACTAAGTATTCTGCAAAAGTAATGTAATTTCCATGTACGTCAAGCTTTGGGTCTCTACAGGTATGTACCAAAAACCCATATAATTTGGCCAACTAATTTGTCACAAGATTCTTATCAATACAATAAGGGATATAAAAATTTTGGTCCACCCATGACTTCATGTACATGGTATTACTCATATATTGAATGAAAATTTTGATTCAAAAACAATATTACTTATCAATAAATTTATAAATTGGATAAATAAAATGAGATATCAATATTTCCTCAATCAATCAATTATCTTTCAAAGTAAAACACAATATAAATATTTGTTATAAGTTATAGGACATAATCATATCCATGGTACAAGTAATGTGGATATTTAAGTTAAATTGCATGTCCAATGATCATAAAAAAGTGAATTTTTTGTGAGAAAATTAATGACTGCAACGTTATTAATAGAAAATAGATGACCATTGATTCATCGGAAATATAATCTTTTTAATAAAATAATGTTCTTTAGATAAATAAATAAAATTTAAGAGAAATATTAAAATAACCTTTCATTAAATATTTTTATTTTTACAACCATTTAAGTTATGTATAAGAAGCGAAATATCGTAAAATAGTTACGGTGGAGGGAATTTCTGTTAACACCATATATATTAAAAACTCATTCCTTTTGAATTTTTGTAAGGAAAGTTGAAAATGAAACATTTATAAAAAAATATAAATACTAATATAAATACTTTTAAAAATTCATGGATTAAGTAAAATTTCTTTTTATTAAATAAAAACACACTTTTGTAAAACAATTTTTGAAAAATATTAACATTGAATAATAATTTACCCGATCAAAAGGATAAATAACATCAACTTTTCTTTTAAACATTTATGTTCCTGATTTAAGTGAAAAATAGGGAGAAAGATGGAATAAATATATAAATACTTAAATATCCATAGAACTAGAAAATATATGATGTTTAGTAAGGATATATTATAATATTTCTTTAGTGAAAATAAGATAAATCCCTAAGAAAATGATATTATAAAATAAATTTTTACCTTTTTGGTAAAAAAAATTATTGGTACCCCTTGAAAGAGTAAACAGGAATTTAAATTTTTAATTATAATGAATAAATTGATATTAATTTCAAATTCATCAAATAGAAAGTATATACACCTCATTAAATTAAATAGGTGCATAATACCAAATATTTCTCAATGGAGTGGAGATTGAGATGAAATCTCATTCCTCACGCATCCTTTTAGTTGAATGTTCCTTAAACTCAATTATAATGGTTTCATAAATGTTATTAATTTATATGAGAAGAATATTATTTTTTATAATATCATATATTATCCTCTTATAACATTTTATCACACTTTCATTGATAATATTTCATTATTACCATTGTTTTGGGTGTTAACTACTTCATTTTATCATTCATGTTTTATCATGGAAGTTTATAATCTAATGTATATGATATAGTTATATCATATCAAAAATGATATTAATTTTATTAATATCATATTTATTCATTATATACATATTTATGATCATTCATGAAATTTGGACATGGAATATGAATCACATCACTTTGTAGAGATGGTAGGTTATATGTACACATGAGCAACGTTATCATTTCCTCAATGGGTGATAGGGTAAGGAAGTAGATTATATTTTAAATTTAAAAAATAAATATTTTTTCATATGTATCATATATATTCATTGGTTTCATCTTCATGACTATCCATGTGAGTCGATGATGGAAATCAAATTACATGTGTTCGAGAGGTGATAGTTTACTTTACACTTGAGTGATCGTTATGTTTCCTATTTGATGAAGAAGGGTATGGATAAATATAATTCCATAAAAATAATAATATATATTTATACATTAGATACTATCATTATTATATTTTAATTTTTATGGAATACTTAATTTTGGTAAAATAATAATTAAAAAAAGAAATAACTTGTTGAAGACGGTTACCTTTACTTAGAAAAACCACATTTGGATATATTATTGAGAACCATAGGGTTCGTATTTTGGTAAAACCAATAGTTATTGATCGTATATAGGGATTTTTTGGAAATATTTTTGTATTATTGTTTAGATCTAAATGGATTAAGAGGTGTTATGAAGTGAGGGCAGTCGGTTCCCTTTCTAATTGAGTTGAGTGCCACATTTGTAATCTTTCAATGTTTTAAAATAATGTGAATTTATCTATTGAAACAATGGACCCAAAATGGATCATATTCTAAGTTATATGGATAATTTAAAAATAAAACTATAAAATTGGGTTTTATAAAGTTTTTAGGTCATTTAACCCTTATATATTTAGGTACACCCCCCATAAACTTATTCTAACCTTAACTGTTGTGGAAAATTATTATTGTTTTTACTATTCATTGTGATCAAAAATGAAAGTGGAATTATTGAAAATTTTGGAAATTATTTCTAAAAATATGGAATCTATTTTAAAAAATTAATTTCATATAATTTACATAATTTAATTTAATAATAATTCGAAAAAACACGTCAAAAAATGCTTTTTTCAAGAAAAAATTCATTTTCCAGCCATAATATTATATTATATTAAATATATTACTTATAATAATAAATTTATGGATTTAAATTAAAATAAATAGATATATAAAATATAAATTTTATTTATATAATTCATAAATTATTATAGTTTTAATTAATTAAAATGAAAAGGCATTTTTCATTTAATAACAGTTTTCTGAAAAATATCCATTATCAACTCCAAAGGACTGTATATTTTTTTAATCAAATTTATAGTAAATACTTGGTTAATTATACATACTATAAAACATTATCATAAATAAAATGATTTATTTTTAAATAATAAATATTAAATTATTTATAAAAACTTATTTATAAGGTAAAATTTCAAAAACACGTTCTTGTATTATTTCGACCAAGTGAGTTCAAAATCGATATTCATCATATCAAATTAGAATTTTAGTTCTAGGAAAAATTAAAATTTTCATGGTATTATATTTTTTTAAAATATAATGTTCACTTTTTATAATTGAATCACTTTTATTACAATATATGATGGAACTTCTATCATTAATGCTAAAATCATATATTAGTTAGCAAGTATAGAAGTTATTGCAGAACAACAATGATGGTTACATTAACCCACTCAAGCATTAATATACACCACTAGTTTTTTAATAATTTTGTGTAATAGATAAGGTTTCTCTCACCAGTTTAGTAACATAATTTTGGTATAATGATAATATATTATCTCATCCCTAGGGTCAATTCATATTTTACATCCAAGAAATTTTCTCATGATAAATTCCTCTCGGAATCTTCCTGAATTAGTATGCTGAACATAGGAAATTTAATATTTATTACAACTTATTAGAATTAAATAAGTCTATATGGATAGGAATAAGATCAAAAACATCCAACTTAAGGATTATACAATGAATACTTTCTTCATATTGATCTAAATAATCTTAGAATCCAAGTCAATATATAATATAAAGGAATAAAGGATCAAGCATTCATATAGGAGACTTACAACCTTCCAACTCTTTATTAAAATAATGAATCTTGATAATTTATGTTTGGTATACTTTAATGGTTTATTCCATGATCTCTCTTACCAATTTCTCAATCTTGGAAAATGATTCGATGTATTTAATAAAACCCCCAGAATAACATCCCCATGACCCAAAAAGGAATCATACATAACCATAAATAAATTTATCTTTAGGAAATTAGGGGTCCTATATGATCTAAAATAACTTCCTCCATTGAATAGGGAATTTTATAAGCTTCCTTGGGAGTCTCATATTCAATCACGAGTCCCACTATATGATCATCCGGTGTCAACTTGGGATATTGATGTTTCATCAGTAGTTGTATGAGGTTCTAATTCGGGTGTGGGAATTTCCCTTTTAACAACTTAATCCCCCACACTTCTACTTGGAAAGGTTGAAACAGTATGATGCTTTACTTCCACATATTCTCCCTTATGTGGGTAAGGTACTGTAATCACTATAAGATATGATTTCAATGCCTAAGAAAATCATGTTAATAAAAATTTAAGACCAATTTATGCTGAATTAAAGGATGTATTCCATCAAGGAAGTGACTCATTCCCAGAATGGGTATAATATAGTGGGTGATTTATCATTGGTTTAGGATCAAGTTCACTAAAGAGGGGGTCATTTCCCATTAGATCCCATTATTCCACATCTTCACCCTTAACATTGGGTATATACGGATCTCAATCAAGGAATCCATGTATTATAATTATAAAGGTAAATATCATAAATATCCAAACAATAATATAAAATAAATAAATTCAAAGACTCTCATGTTTCAAACAAGTGAATGTGTGTGGAAGTCTCCCACCACATTGTAAAATTATATATTTATGTAGTAGTCTATCAAGTTCTATTTCTAACATAGGTTGACTAGGAATAGAAATGTTTCCAATAGGTCCTTCACCTATATATATAGCATTGTTTTATAACATGAAGATGGATTTTTCTTCTAATATTCTTAACAACTCCTTAGAACCACTAAGTGGGGTACCGATTGACATGTATCAGGGGGATGATATCGAACTTCACAAAGCATTTTCACTCTACATGAAGGAGAAATCCAAGAATGTTAATTTTAAGAAAAAACATTTTAAAGAAATATTTCAAAATTGGGTTTTCATTATGCATATGTGGGATTAATAACATTAACCAATTCATTATATACTATTTTATTAACCACCACTTCAACAATACAGTTATCTAATATTTCTTGTACTCATATAGTGGAAGAAATTCTATCATAATTTTAATTCACCAAAATATCTAATTCTATGATATTGATGCCAACCACATATGGATCAATTTGGAGATTGATATTAGTAGGACCCTTTAAATTTGTTATCTAAGGTTTATGTGCACCCCATTGAAGAGAAAACTATAGTTATTTAAGAATGTATATCATTTTTCGAATATAGAAGAAAATAATAAGCATTAGAATATATGTAATACATAGATGCATCTATATTCTCTTCCTTGGGATAAGAATAAGTAGCAGGCTCTTTAATTTTCAAATACATTCATAGTCTCTCACCTTTGGTTAGAAAATAACTTCCCTACCTCTAGCTAGGTAAACTTAACTTGGGATCATATTTCATTGGATATAAAATCTTAACTTAGGATCATATTTCATAATCTCTAACATTCTTTTTACACTAACAAGAGTTAGCTTTTTTCCAAAAAAATTTGAATATATCTGGTTATTAACATAATCATACATTAATATGACAAAAACATATTTGGATGGAAGTGTGATCTCAACCAAAGTGTCCTCCTCAATAATTATCAACCATAATTTTCATGTTACCATAGGGTATTTCTCAAAACCCAGATCCATAAATGGAACTGAAACATACTGTTATAATAACCTAAAATTGAGAGAAAATCAATACAAGGTATAAACATCATATATGATGTTATAGTAAATCTTTACTGAAAAGATAAAACCCATAAAGTCCATATTTCATAATCTCTCTTCATATCCCCCTTTGGACATCATATATAATTGTCACTAAAATTCCCCTTTGGATAAATGGAAATAATTTAGGGGCGTGAATCTGGTGTTGGAAAATTTTAACCAATTCTGAATTATCCTTTAAAAATTTAACCCCATTTCGGTATAAACTAATGTTCCCAATTAGAATTTTTTTTATCCATTTAAAAAATATCCAAGAAATTACCACATGAAATTTATGCAATGAAATAAATAAGGAATTTTTTATTTGTATAAAGTTTGGCTAAAAGGTTTACTCCTTTACATGATCGGTTATTTGATCCAATCCTAGTTTATCTACTAAAAAAAATCACTAAATATAATATATTAGTGCATCTCACCCCTATAAAGAGTCTCATTTTTTTAAACTTTCCTTATTATCATAAATATTATCTTGTTATCTTTTCATTTAACTTATTAAACAACTTCTCACTACAACCATAAAGTCTCATTGTGATCTTACTACACATCCCACCTCTTATAGGTTTTATGGAATCACACCATGTATATGAAAGTATATATTTTTTCTTATTTATTTGAGGTTAATCTCCAATTATGTACATGAGGATTCCACATCATCAAACCTAATTTTATTCCTCTCAGAATTATATACTTTCATTGTTATAATGTCTCCTAGAATACTATGGTACTTGGTCTCTAATCAATATCAACATCACAAAACTTCAATAGAACCAATTCACCTATATTTCTTCTTCTTTAGAGATCTTTGATCTCTATGAATCTAGGGGAACCTAATTTTATGAAAGGGTTGACACAGCTAATATAAATAGTATCATAGTCAGTATATCACTCAATATCTTCTTCTTCTTCTTATTCTCACCCTTCAGAACCTAGTAGGTTAAACTGGATTTTTTCTCTACTTCTTATTCTCTAAAATTACAGTAAAACCTCCAAATTATTCCTCCTTGTGAGGCTCTACATCTCTAAAATTCTCAGACCTCTCAAACTCTTCCATGAAATATTTCTCTCTGACTATTTTTTAATATATTATTCTTTTGTTTTTCTTAGTGGATATAAATGTTTATGTGTCTCCCCATATTTCTATAGAGAGAAATATTCCATTAGATGGATGCATATAAGGAACACTCATAGTTGGACCCATAACACTCAAAAATATATTCTCTTTCAATGGGTTTCCATTTCTCAACTTAAAATATTATTATGAAAATACCATTTTCTTTTATTCCTATTTTCTTTGTCTTAACCAAATAGTAATTTGGGTATTTTGTACATAAATCTCAATTTAATCTTCTCGGACTCAACTCACACAAGTAGCCACCAATAAATCATCTTTCTCAACATGAGTCACAAAGAATTTTTTGATATTTAATGATTGAAAGAAAAACACCAAGCATCAATGGATCTTAGTTCTTCATAATTAAACAATTTTGGAAATTCCATTTTTTAGATTTGAAAAGTATCTCAGACCCACTATTTCATTAATATTCTTTTTTTTCAATTTGATGATAAAATCCTCCAATATCAATAGATTTTTTTAGATTTTTTTCTTTATGCTTTGATCCATGAAAAATATTCTAATAATCTTCCAAATTCATGCCAAAAATAGATATAAAATCAGTAATCATCATATTTTTCAATGTGTAGCAACCTCAAACTTCAAAAATATTTTCATGAAATAGAAAATGTGGCCTAATGATGCATACATAAGGGAATATTGATATATATATATATATATTATTTCATGACACATACACTACTTCAATTTAGGCATATATAGGTGTGTATCACACATGTGTAGGTCAATTTCACTAACACACAAATGAAAAACACCCAACATAGTGTAAAAAATGAAATGTACATAGATCTTTGTTAATACACACATAGGTCCATATTGACAAATACACATGTATTGATTGACATATACATATATTTTTATTACAATTATGTTTCATTTGATGACACATACATAGATTCTAGGGTTAGAAACTTTTCAAATTTAAACTTCAATGCTTCTTTAAATCAAATCCATCCATTCTCAATCACTTATAAACACATAAAAACAACTTTAATAATTTATAAAACTTTATTGAACACTTTAGAACAATCCCACGGGCTTGAAGCACATTAAACACTCAAGTGTGATTAATTCAAGTACATTCATTTCCTATAAATTATAGGTTACTCCATTCTTTTCAAACCATCTTCTAAGTGTTTTTAAACACTAATTTCAATAATAAACAACAACAAACTATGATTACTTCTACAAAAACATATAGCCATATTTTCTTTCATCAAGAAAAAATCCCCAATCACTCTAAGTAACAAGCTTCACTTTAAATTTTACAATGTATTATAAATATCATCGTAATACTTCTATTAGTACATGTAATTATTTATCATGAAGATCATATCTATCAATCATCAAATTTATGGGGTTACTCAACTAGAATCCAACTCTTCCAAACATCATTTCCAATATATGAGGTTTCCTTTGCAACCCTAGGGGAAGACAACTCTCCATGTAATGGGTGGAATCTCAATATATCACCCAATAATTTTTCTTTTAATAGTTAATTTAATAAGATCCTTGAAAAAGAATCTAACTAAACAATATTACAACTTAAACCCAATTTCACATAACTCTCCCCCTTTGGATTTTTTTTCAATTAAAAATTTTCTCCAATATTAAATTTAATTCTAATTGGCAGTAAATTAAAAGGGGGAAAATTATCTATCCTTATTAAAAAAATATAAAGTATTTACATTTTTTCAATAGGGGACCATGTGTTGTTAATATTAAATTTCTTATCTGTATATAATTTTAACAACTGATATATCTTTATCATTAAATTTTTGGTAAAAACTCTATAGCTAAATGTTATTTCAATATATAAAATATCATGGTTGGAATTATAATAGATAATATATGTTGGTCAAAATGTTTATAAATATATTAATATATAAAAAAATGTGTTGTTAATATTATCAACAATTATATTTCTATTTATTATAACAAATAATAATCATTAATATTTGTTTTAAATTATATTTTTAATAAAATATTATATGTTGGTAATTCAACATTTTTTGATAAACTTTTAAATTATATTTATTAATCAAATTACATATAATATATTTATTTTATTTATTATAGATAAAGTATAAAATTAGATTATATTACCATTTTTAAACTTGACCTGAAGAGTTAAAAAACATGTTTAAAATATGTTTAAATGTGTTCAAAATCCAAGAGACTTTGCAAGAAACCCCATAAAACTATGATATATCATTTGTTTTCTATGGTTCACACTATCATTGGGGTCCCTTTATGAATTAATCATCCACCACACCACTATGACATTCTCCCCATGAATATTACATGATGTGACAACACTACCCAAGATTATACACTATAAATTATTTTTCTCAAGATTGATAATAAACCAGTACCTCAATGATACCCAAAAAGAATCACCTCAATGATGACACTAAAAACATAGCCTTAATTCATGTACTTATATTCACATAGTAGAAAATTTAAATATGCCACATATGATTTTACTCACTTAAAATAAAGAAACTTGTACGGGTTCTATCCAATTATCAATATGAATTCATAGTAAATCCTTCACCCATATGAAATATGAGTTAATCATCATAAATTATTATTAATAAAATGACATAAAAAAAAATTGAAAATAAGAATAATTAATTTATGTTGTTTTCCCAAATGGTTTTAAGAAATGAGAAGAAAAACATATGACTAACAAATATACTAAACTAAATAATAAGAACAACATAAAATAGGATGGATAAAAAATATTATGGTTTAAGGTAAAAAATCTTGAAATTTGAAACACTTAAATCACCCAAATCACTGTCAATTTTTATAATCAATCTAGAAATTGTAGTTCTTCAAAAATTGAACAACTGTAAAAATTACATGAATGGTCTATCAAAAACTATGTGCATAAATTTATAATGGAATAATGTTCCAATGTAAGATAATAATCAAGATTATTTTTAGAAATTATTACTCTTGTTGAAAATGTAAAATGTTTGTTTGAAGATACGTATTTTTTAAAAAAACATTTAAGTAAACAAGAAATGTTCTCAATGAGTATGAAAATAATTTCATAGAATCAAAAGAAAAACTTTTAGAAAATGTACATGATGTTTTTATTGACAACTTACAACTAATTTAAAGGAAATAAAAAAACATTATATAAATAAAAAAATCAATCATGCGAGAGAGTTTCAACCAGTATCAAAAAAAATTAAAATTTAATGGTCATAAACTCAAAAATATTTTTTAATAGCTAGAACAAAATAATTCATATTTAAAGAAAATAAAAAAATATACAAAATAATGAAAATTATTATAATGTTTTTTGTTATCAAAAGAGTTGAATTGAAATAATCATCATCCCTCCTATAAAAAATAAAATTAGTTTTCTTGTATCAAAACACATATTCATAATATATAAATAAACATATTAAATACCATCTTAATATTAAATAAAATTATCTATACTAGATTAAAAGTAAAATAAATGAATATAATAAGATTCAATTTAGGTAGATTGATCTCTAGATAAGATATTAATATACCAAATAAAGAGCATCACACTTCTTTGTTTCCATCGATGTTCAAATGGATTTCTCACATGACCTAACCTAAAAAGCTTAAATATTAAACATGAGATAGTATAATTGAATTTCAAAATGAAATATAACTATGATAAAAATTTAATGATGGGTGATGCAATTAATTTACAATTTTAAATTTTGATTTTTGTAACCCAAATATTTCAAATGGGATTTAAATTGAGATTAAGAGCAGGAGTCCTATGTGGTTTGAATAAGTGATAACTCTCATTCATCACCATTTCCAGCACTCCAATATGATATCATGAATTTATCTTAGTAAATATTAAATATATTTTTTATAACCCAACACTATCTTAATATTAGTTCTATAGCTCCTCTCAGTGTATCAGTGTAACGACCCAGGATTTTCATACATAGATTTTACATCTTTTTATGAACATTCTTTACATTGCATAAGAACACACCAAAGTATTAGAAATTTATAGTTACTTTGGAAACATGTAAAGATGAATAACTAGTTCACAGGTGAACTACATCATCTCCCACTAAGTTATCTATAACTAGAACCCTTATTAGACAAATCATATATAATACATTTTTTCATAACTTGGGGAAAAGAAATATAATAGAGGGTGAGCTCAGATTTTCATTATAGTTAAAAAGGAAGTTACATATACATAACATGAGTATAAGGGTATGATAAAATTATAATATGATAATGGCATTTAAAAACCATACTCTTCATATCAAAGATCATAATTTTGGGTCATGGAATAAATATTGATAGTTCATAAGACATGAATCATAAGAGAATAAAAGAACATAATCCATGAGAGCATAATAATGGAATAATACATAACATTTTCACATAAAAATAATTATATAAAATAATTTCCTTTGTATAAAAGGATCATTTAGAATAAAATAATAGTGTAATGGGTTTAATCCCCAAAATAATGAAGTAATCAGGGTTCACTCCTAGGACTATCATAGCAAATAATGTCACTTCCTGAATCGAGATCACCCCCCATTCCATGCCTGTTTAAATCATGAGATTTCAATATTTACCCAATGAATTAGAGGGAGATATAGGTCTCATCCATCACCTAATTAAAATCATACAAATGTGTTCCACAAGATCATATAAAATTCATCATATCAGAACCCATAAAAATAATTTGGTTTTAGAATCATTAAATTATAGCATAACCCATGGAGAATAAATGTTTTTCATATACATTTCATCATAAAATTACCGATGGAAAAGAAATGGCTTGATAAATATGTATTCATCATAATAATAATCCATCCTTAAAATAATAAGGATGGTAAAACTAGATAATAACCCTAGTAAAAAATAATAAATCCCAAAGGTTTTTGATAATGATGAAAAGAAATTCCATAGAATTTTATTAAAACATTATTGAAGAAAATATACCTTCCATTTTAAAAAACATCTTTAAAAACTAAAAACATATGAAATATTAAAGAAAACATTTTTTTAAATAATATTGGAATATTTAAAGGGATTATTTAAAATATTGAATGGTCGAAAGGGTGGAAATTATTTTTCATGTTTTTCACTTTAAAACAAAGATTCCTTTCTCATTTTTGATAAAATTCAAAAGCAACTCATTTAGAAAAATACAAGAATATTACTTTTAAAAAAATATAAAATTAAAATAGGTTTATAAATGAATTTAAAAAATATTAAGAGATTTTTTAAAAAATATATTTAATACATTTTCTTGATAACATGAACATGGAAGAAAATCATTTTTGAACAAAGAGAGAAATAAAGATGATTTTTTATAAAAAAATTATTTTAAACTATTGAGTAAATAAAGAGTGTAAAATGAATGGAAAAAATTCTCATTAAATAACCAGGTGATAAAAAAAATCCATGAGTTTATTATGAGATAGATGATAATATTTCATTATGAGAATCGTAATCATAAACAATCCCGATAAATAATGATATTGTAACAAAAAAATCTTTACCAATTTCATATCTCATGAGTCTTAAGAAACATTAAATATTAACATCAAATGAAACATTATATATAATGAACAAAATTATATTCATGATATAACATGTCAAAGGATAACATATACACCTCATAAAAAAAGATAGGTTCTTAACATATCTTATATAATAATGAAGGAAATATGAAACAAAAATCCCTTACCTTAAGTCTATATTTTCTTCATACACATTTTAAAATCCTATATAAAAAAATATAATTCAATTATAAATATATTATAGAATAAAAATTGTATTTATTATACCATAAATGATTTGATTATGTGCCAGCGAGCCTATACCCAAGTGGTACAGGCTCCTTCTTGGCATCCAAAAGACCCAGGATCAAATCTGGGAAGGTAAAAAATCCTAGTTACTATAGCAACGGTGGCACTGTAGCGGTGGAGGCATTGTTGTAGGTACTGTAGCAGCACGGGTATTGTAGCAGTACTGTTCATCGAGGGGTTCTTTGGGCCAAAAAATGGTCTTTCAAGCCTTGTACTCAGGCCACTTGTTCTTGGGCCTTCGGGTTATGTAATGGGTCTCCCTCTAGACACATTAAAATAGTTCTTTGATTTACATAATAAATTGAGGTTTCAACCCCAACCTTTTAAAAATGATTTGCTTACATCTTTTTATTACCCTTTTATCAATAATTCCTTATAAAAAGTCTACAAAATAGACAACTTTCGAACCGAATATTATTTATGGACTAAATATGACCATAAAATAAGAATTATAAATGTTTTGAGTCATTTTTAACACTTATATCTTTATTTAACGCCCCACTAAACCAGTTTTTACCATAACCATGGTAATTAATTTTTATTATTTTTTACTATTCATTATGGTAATAAATTATGTTTAAATTATTATATGATGTTAATTATTATTATTAAAAATATGGAATTAATTTTTCATAATTTAATTCCCATGAGAGGAAAATTTTAATTTAAAATTAAACCAAAAGACATGACAAAAAAGAAGGTTTTCAAAAATAAAAGTTTCACATGTTTAAAAAGTTGTTATATAAAAATTCAATACAATATTGATTTAAATGAACTATATTTTTTTAAACATAATATAATTTAACTAAATTTACTTTTGAAACCATTATTAAAAAAATTAACCTTATAAATTCTTTAAATTAAAAGGTATCTTTTAATAAAACCCAATATTTTTCATTATTCATAAAGAAATTAATATTTACATAAAAATCCAAAAAAAATAAACCCTAAGATAATTTTGATTTGTTTAATGATAAAATGAAGTTAATTTTATCAAGTAAATTTTTCAAATGTTACAAAAATTAAATATATTATTTTTTCAAAAAAATTAGTAAAATTGTTTTTTGATAAAATAGTATTCTGGAAACCTATTATGTCATTACCAAAAAAAAGAATAATTTTTTATCAATATGTTGTACTTATATAAAACCATTATAAATAATATTTAAAATATGTTTATTTATATTCATAATATCATGTTTAATGGCTATTACATAATATATTTGTAAATAGTAATATAAATACTATATTGTGGTTCGTTAAAACATGGTGTAGCATGTAGTGAAAGCTATCAAAGAAATTAAATTTAATAAATAAAAAGTATTTCATAAAATCTTTGGGTGTTACATTATACCTCCCTTAAAATGAATTCCTACCTTGAAATTGTGCCTCTTGGGTACAAACAAATTAGGATACTTTTTCCTTAATACATCCTCAGGTTCCCACTAGCTTCCTCAAACTGGTGATTTCGCTACAAAACATTGATCAGGTGAGTGGTCTTGTTTCATAGAACTTTATTTATACGATCCAAAATCTCCACCGGTTGTTCCTCCTAATAAATATAATTATTTAATAGTATGACCTATAATTTTATTATATATGAAGGTTCATATATATACTTCTTATTAAGAGATGTATGGAACACATCGTGGACTTGAGAGAGTTTTAGTGGAAGCACTAACTAAAAGGCTACCATCCTGATAAAATCAATAATTTCAAATGGAATGATATGGATAGGGATTAGTTTCATATTTTTTCTAGAATATCATAAACATATTTCATGTAGAAATCCATAGATACACCTTATCACTATCTTTAAATTCAATATCACACTAGTAATTATCAGTATAAATATTATATCAACTTTGTGCTTACCCTATGTGTTTTCGCATGGATCTAACCTTATCTTCCATTTAATTAGTTACCTAAAGACCCAATATATTTCTTTCTCTAACTTCAATTCAACATTCTGAATCTATATACTTATTTCCATAGAGGGATTCATAAGGATCCATCTGAATACACATGCAGAAGCTGTTGGTTTATGAAAACTCAACTAGAGAAAAGTGTTAACCCCAACCACCATTTAAATTAAAAGAATAAGATATAAACATAGCATTTAGGGTTTAAATTTTTCTCTCATAATGAACATATCTCTGAGGATGATATGTAGTTATGAAAGTCAACTTTGTATCAAGATATTCTAGAAGACATTCCATGAACATCGAGGTAAAACTTCGATCCCGATCACACATTTTGTAATGTGGCACTCCTTGGAATCTTGAAACTTCCTTAATGTATATCATGGAAAGATAATCCAAATAAAAATCTTATTAAATATTGATGAAGTGTGATGAATTTTCAAGGTGATCAAATATAACCTATATATCATCGCTTCCTTTAGATTTTTGGGGATTCTAATAGAAAAAATCATGGTTATGTTTTCCCATTTCCATTTTGGTGTGGGTAATGGATGTAACATCCCTTTATACATTTTTCTCTCAAACTTAACAAGCTAAAAAACCAAAAACTGAGATAAAAACTATAAGATATCTCTCTTTATGTGATCCCACCATAAATAATATTTCAAATATATATACATTATTGTACTTCTATGATGAATAGAGTATGAATAACTATGATCCTCCTTTAAGAACTCCTTCAAATATGGTATGGATGGAACACATACACGGTTCATGAATATTATCATTCTATCATAATCGAGGTTAAACTTAGAAACATTTCTCACCTTCTTCTACGATAATTACTCTTTATATTTAATTCAAAAATTAGTAAATATAACTCCAAATCATGAGTTAGGTAATTTTTATAGTGAACCTTAAATTGCTATAAGGCATAAGCTATAACCATAGCATTCTTAATAATAACTTATCCCAATCCATTCTTGGACTCATCACTAAAGATTACAAACCATTATTTACTATAGGTTATTGTAATCATAAGTGTGTTGAAAAATATTCTCTTCAGTTCCTTGAAAGTTTACTCATATTCATCTGTCCAAAGAAACTTGGCTCCCTTCCAAGTTAACTTGGTGAGTGGATTTGATATTCTTGAGAAATGCTCTGCAAACCATTGATATTATCCATCCATTCGAAGACATCTTTGGATCTTAGTTATTGTGGTTGCCCTTGGACAACATTCATTAGCCTATATCTTTGATAGATTCACTGATATACCCTCGCTTGGGATTATATAACCCAAAAATGAATCCTTTTATAGCCAAAATTCACATGTTATAAATTTTTCATGCAACTTATCCTTTATGAAGGTATTTAGTACACTTCTCAAGTGATCTTCATACTATTCCTTGCTCTATAAATAGATAAAATATCATCTATAGAGACTACCACAAACTAAAAAATGTAATAACTGAGTACTTGAATCATTAAATCCATAAATATAGTGGTTGCATTAGTAAAACCAAACAAAATCACTATATACGAATAGTCTCTATACCTTGTATGGAATGTTGTCTTGGTTATCTTCCTTATGATCCATCAATTGGTGATACCTAGAATGAATTTCAATATTATAAAAGTATTGATACACACAAAAATGATCAAAAACTTCTTCAATATGATGTAGAGGATAATTGTTCTTGATTGTGATATTTGGAGCTCCTAATAATCAATGAAAACATTCATCATTCCATAATTCTTTTTGAAAAATAAGATGGGTTCACCCCATGGTGATACACTTGGCTGAATGAATCCCTTATCAAAATTCTCCATAATTTTCTTCTTCAGTTACAAAAACTTAATTAGGTCCATTCTATAGAGAGTCTTTGAAATATGTTTGGAATAAGGTATGAATTATATTGAAAAATCAATTTCACAATTTAGTGGAATTATAGTAAAATCTTCTGGAGATATATAAACAAACTCATGAACATTATGTACATCATCAATGTTCAGTTTCTCCCCAACCTTCTAATATATATTCCCCTTTATAATATGAATCAAAGCCCACACAATGGATGTGATATTCATGATAAGTTAATATTTATTATTGTACTTATAGATGATCATAGGTTGGTTTGGAATATTAAAAATGACTTCCCTTCCTCATCAATTGATGTGGTCTTTATATATAGAAATCAAATCCATGAAAATATATCATCAAATTCAACCATTGTAAGAATGATAACATTTTAAGTAAACACATTCCCACAAACAGGAATCAGATATGAATCATATACTTGGCATGTGATCATCATAACATTATGAGTCTTCACAACAAATTATATATCTATCCATGTGGGGGGATATTGATAACCTATAAAATTATTTAGATATAAATGAATGGGTGGATCTATAGTCAAATAAGACATCATCATTTCTATAATGAATGGTAATTGTACCTTTTCACTTCATTGATTTCCCATCCCTCATTAAAAATAATTATTTTATGAGATTTCCCATTATCCCTAGGATTAAGAGGTTTTTTACATCGATCATCATCATTAATATTAAAATTTGGGAACTAGTTATCATAGTTCCCATATTCCATATATTTCAAACACTAATTTATAGGAGGTGTATTTTGTGTAGCTTTCTCTCTATTCACATCATTAGTTAAATTATTCCCATCACATCGGCACTCGATTTCCTCATAACCTACCCTTCTGAGATTAACATATTTACTGGTCCCCTTAAAATAGTTTCGTCCATGTTTCCTATCACACTTTGAGGATGAATGAAATAAATATCATCTTATTGTATTTATGGTTTTTAGTGTTTCCATTGAACATAATTTTATATATGTTATCAAAACCATGTGATTAATGGGTAACTCCAATATCCCTTTCTACCTTGAGATAACATCAAATGATTTCTTTATAGCTACTAAATCTCCTTACAGATAATTCTCTTTGAAGGCTTGGTTTTAATACATGGATGAAATTATCAACCTTGATTTCAGGTTCGATGATAATTCCATAAGTGTACCTCGCAAGTCTTGTAAGATTCTTCTCATTGCAACCAATTGATTCATCATCATTCAACTTTAACTCAATTATTTTCTTATCTATTTTCGTAAAAGTACTGATATTGAGGTACTTATTGAAAAAATAAGATCGTAAACTAAACTCGCTCGATTTAGTCAATTTCAACTTGTTGCATCGTATTCTTGATTAGATTCCACTGTTGATTAGTTTTTCCTTTTAAATGATTGATAGAGAGAATGAAGTTTTCATGTTCTGAACACTAGAGAACAGAAAATATCTTTTTAGTGGAAATGATCCATTAATCAGCAACTATTGGATCAATGGACACACAAAAATATGTTTTTCATTTCCTTGTGAAGGGCTCAAAATAAATTGGTTCCCTCCTTTTCTCATTTAGAAGTTTATAAATATTCATAGACAAAGAAAGTTGTGTGAGAATAGAAATGTGATTTTTTATTCCAACTCCCATAACATTCGATTGCTCAGGAAGAAAATTATTGAATTTTTATTACATTCAACATTAACTTGGTTCATTAAGGTTCAAACCAATGACTAAAACTAAAAAAACATATTGTGGGCAACAATAATTATAGTGGGAAACAATAGTCATGAGAAATCATTTATAGGATGTCTAAATCAAGACAACTTCTTCAAAATCCATGAAACTTAAGGTTTATCCGAGGATATTCATGGTCATTATCTATTCAAATCCTCTATCACAGTTTGTAAATAAAATATAAACTAACCAAATCATATCCCCTAGGAGTTTCAAACCTGGTGCGTAGTACATCCTGTTGTCATGTACTGGGTAATTTTTGAGTCAATATTGATGGTCCTTTTTCAATTTTTTTATCCCTATGAACATCTATTCTAGAACCACATCCACTTATAGTATCTAGGTAGGGATTTATTTCTAGGTAAACCACATAAACTATTTCTTATGAAAACATTCAGAAGTTACCCTATATTAGGCTTATCCTAATGGTTTTCACTAATTATTTCGTACCCTAGTTTCCAAAGTAAATATGAACCCATCATCTGATACCAACTATGACAACCCATGCTTTTTATACATGGATATTACATCTTTTTTATAAAAATTCAATACATTACAAAAACACATGCATGAGGATCATAAAGAGATAGTGCCTTTGGAATATTGGAAGCATAATCAACTAGTTCATAGGTGAACTACATCATATTTCACCATTTTCCTCATAACTATCACCCTTGTTATAAAAATCATATATAATACATTTCTTTATATCTTGGGGGAATGAAATATTAGAGAGGGTGAGATCAGATGCTCAGTAGGGGTAAAAAAGGGAGGTGTGTAAACATAACGTGAGATGAACGGTATTAGAAAATGAGTATAACATTTGAAAAATCTACTCTTCATATAAAATATCATAATCGAGGGTCATGGGATAAATATTGGAAGTTTATAATAAATGAATAATAAGGGTATCAAATAACATGAGCTGTGAGAAAAAAAATAATGGAATAATACATGGAATTTTGTTATACAAATAAGTACAGAAAATAATTTCCATAATAATAAAGGATCATTTAAAATTCTATCATAGTGGAATGGGTTCACTACCCAAACCATCGTAGTAGCAATGTTTTAAGACCAAGACTCTCCTAGTGGAAAAAGTCTCTTACTGAACTGGGTTTAGTCCCCATTCCAGGATTGTTTATCTCATGATATTTAAATCTTCACCCAAAGTATTGGAGGTAGATATAGGTCCCACTAATTACATATTAAAAATCATAAAAATTTGTGCCATAAGATCATAAAATATTCATTATATCAAAACACATGAAAAGAAGTGGGTTTCATAAGCATTACATCATATCATAACCCATGGAAAAGTAACGTGTTTCATATACATTTCATCATAACATAACCCATGTAAAAGAGATGGTTTCATAAACATATTTTCATCGTAAAAATAAACCATAAAGATAAATAATAAGTATGGAACAATGAGGTCATTTCCCGAGTAAAACATAAACAACAACATAGGTTTCTGGCATTGATGAATGGAAATTCCATAAAAATTATTAAATTATTCTTGAGAAAAATATCCTTTCCATTTTGAAAACAATTATTTAAAATATAAAAACATCAAAAATATTAAAGAGAATATTTTATTTTAAAATAATATTTGGAACATATAGTGGAAAATTTCAAACTTTTAGTTGTCAAGATGGTGGAAAATTATATTCATATCATAAACATTAAAACAAATATTCTTTCACATTTTCTGTAAAAGTAAAAAATTACCACATTCAAAAAATGATAATAATATTCCTTTTAAATTAAAATTTATAAAGTTAAACATGTTTATAAATGACTTTAAAAATATAACGGTATTTTTTAAAAACTGTTTTAAAACATTTTCTTGAAAATATTGATATGGATGAAAAATCATTTTCGAACGAATTGAAAAATAAAGTCCATTTTTCATAATAACATTCTTTTAAACTCTTAAGTACCTAAAGAGATGAAAGTGAAGCGAAAAAATGTATTCTCATGAAATAACATGATTATAAGAAAATTCCTGACTTTATTGAGAGACGGATCATAATATTTCATTATTGGATACATTACCATAAACAATACCAATAAAAAATGAAATTGTAACAAACAAAAATTTACCACTATGGTATCTTTTAAATTGTAAGAACCATTAAATATAAAATTAAAATTAAAATTGAAATATCATAAAAATAATTATATTCAAGATATATAATTTAAAATGGAATTATTTACACATCATTAAATAATATCAGTGTATAACATATCTTATGTCCCAAAAAAAGAAAATTTTAGACAAAAATCCCTTACCTTAAGTCTCAAATTCCTTCATACATGTTCAAAACTATGATATAATAAATATAAGTCTATTATAAATATATTAAATAACCATATTCATATTTATAATACTATATATAATTTAATTATAATATTTAATTGCCTAATTAACAATATTTCCTTGTTAAAATCACATTTATGGTAATAAATGCTTCGTTTTTTGTGTATGTTTTGGCATGGTATTTTTTATCCTTTTAATTTTATCATTGTTCCATAATCTCCATAATTATAAACATGAAATAAATATCATATGTATCCATTACATATGTATTTAGAGTAATCTATAGAATTAATAGTTATAAAATGAAATATATTGGTCATGGAGATGGTACGTCGTATGTACGCATGGACATTGTATCCATATTTTAACGAATGAAATTAAAGAAAGGTAAATAATATATTAAATTTAAAGAATTATTTTTATATCATATATATCATATATATTTATTAATTTATCCTTATTAACTTCATTAAAAATCATTAGTGAACAACGAATCCCATAACTTCGTGAGGCGGTAATACAACAAACACACGAATGACATTATCGTATACTCTACATAATAGAAAATTAGAAGGTATATATGATATTATAATTATAGATGTATTATTATAACATAAATATAAAAAATAAACATTGTATAAATTGTTATATTCATTCATGATAAGTGGTGATGGAAAATGAATTTTATCGGTTCATGAGGTGGTAGTATATCACACACATGATCAACAGTTTAATTTTCCATTTAAGGTAGAAAGATATGGTTATAGGTCATAACATTAACATAAAAATATATCTGTATATTTATGATGATATTTATTTTATATCATTATGGTTTAATAATAATTTAAATAGGTGGGGGAATAAATAAAATAAAACAATTGGTTAAGTATGTTACCTCTTCTTAAAACAAGTTCTTTTGGTTTACGAAAAAATCTTTCCTAGGTTGTATTATGAAAAAGAAAACTTCTATGATGAGGGAAAAAAATTATGGAAAATATTTGGGATTTTATTGGTATAAAAAATCTTCTTTTGAAGTGTGTAAATCATAGGAGAGGAGGTGGCCTTTTATAAGTGGTGGAAAGGACACACTTTAAATTTTTAAAAACAATTCCATCCACATTTTTATTATAAAAGAAAAAGATAAAACAATGGTCCATTTTAGAACATTATAAGATCTATGGTCTACATATTACCATAAAATTGGAACCAAAAAAGTTTTTTGTCATTTTTAAACATTATATTTTTAGTGTAACCCTCCTATAAACCTGTTTTTACCTTAGTAGTGGTAATTAAGTTTTACAATTTTTACTATTCACTATAGTAAAACATTAAAATCACCAGATTATATAATATTAATTATTAAAATTAAATATGTTTATTTTATTCTTTTATTTTTCATTCAAAAAATTAAAAAAATAATAATTTAAAATTAAACCCACATATGCTAAAAAAATGAGGTTTTCCAAAGAGAAATGTTTCAAATGTTTAAAAAGTTTCTATATCAAATTTCAATATTAAATTGATTCTAATGACCTATATGGTTTAATTATAATATTTTAACTAATTTTAATTTAAGTAAATTTTTAAACCAAATTTAACCTTATAAAGCTTTTAAATAAAAATGATGTTTTCAATAAAAACAATTTTTTCCAATTCATTGAAAAATTAAACTTTTTAGAAAAAAATCACAAAAAATAAAAATATGATAATTTTGAAAAAAAATTTCAAAAAATTAAGTTTATTTTTTCAAATAAATATTTTAAAAGTTTTAAAAAATACTTTTATAGTTTTTTCACAAAAAGCAATAAAACTGTTTTTGAGAAAATAGTATTTTGAAGCATATAATGACTTTATCAAAAATTAATAATTTTTTATCAATTTGATTTATTTATATCAAACCATTATACATAATATTTTTAAAAAATTACTATTTATACTACCATGTTTAATGAATAGGTCATAACATCCATGTCAAATAGTAATATAAACAGTATATTGCGGTTCGTTAGAGCTCAATGTTTCATGTAGCGCAAGCTATTGAAGAAATTAAATTTAATTGAAAAAACTATTTCATAAAATCTTAGGGTTTTATAGTCATCCTCCCTATATGGTGTGGTATAGAATTCCCTATCTCTTTTAATTTGACCAAACCACTCTCAAAATTATTATCCATGATCACACTCTAATATTTCAATAGGTCAATTAATTCTGTTGAATAGCGGCTTAACAAGTAAAATTGCTTTCCATGTCAATAAATTTTGGATAATTCCTCTCTAAATTACTAATTCAACAAAAATGGTTTAATTAAATACAGTTTTTAAACTATCCTTGGTGAGGGATCATTTTCATACCATGTATATAGAATATCTTTTTGAGCAACCCACACATGCCACATCAATTTATAGAAACAACATGTTGAATATATCTTTTTATGTATTTATCTTACCTTTGGTATCCACTCAATTATTTCTTTATAAAAAATTAAATCAATTTTTTATAAGAAAACTCACATGGAATTATTGAAAATTACAATACCTGTAGTGAATTATCTAAATAGTAAACAAATATATCCACTATAAATCTACACACACAAACAAAAATTATTAAGATCCTGTAAAAACCTCATTAAACCAACATCAACAACAAAACTCATTTAATAATTAATTCATTGAATTATAAAACTAAAGGGAAAATATATAAAACAACTTTATTTAAACATAATATAAATCATAACCATACACATCCACCCTTTCAATCCTCTCTTCAATTCCAAGCTAAAACAACATTTCATATAAAAAATATGTTCAAAACACTAATAATGGATCTAAAACACTTCAACCTATATAAAAATAATTCTTCACTACTTCATTTTATGACCAACATCTAGGATCTAATAGCCTGAATTCTTGAAACTAGTGACTCCAGTAAACTCATATTTAACTGTCGATGACCTGCAATATCTCCTAACGTATAAAAAATAAACCAAATTTAATTGGGATCCACTAAAATTAAACACTAGGGAATAAATATATTAATTAACCTAAGGTTATAACTACCATCAACTCAAACTAGTTATGACTCCATACTTTCAATCTCATTTTTATCTATGAACTCTACTTGACAGCCTCCTTGTGATAATATATTCTCTTAAATCATATATAGAGAATCTTCATATCCTTTTATTTACAGCGTAACTCTAGAAATCATATCCTCAACCATCGTAATGCTCAAACTGTAAGGATATTGATTAAAAGGAAGCAAATTTTCAATGTTAAACCTAATATTGAATGATATCATCTTGCTTTTACAACCTTTAAATGTTTTTCCTGAACTCTCCTATAAGGACCATAATTAACATGAATCAAAAAAATAAAATCCCACCAAAATTACAGGCCAAATTCCAAGGATAAACCTACATTAAAGCTATGGAACCTCAACATGTCCATTACATCAACAAGAAGAGGAGAATATCCCAAAAATATGATTCCACTTCCCTGACATGATCATCATAGTTTGATTCTATTTAATAATAATTTATAAAAACTGTTTATAAAAAATAACAAGTACCACTCCACACTATCACTTATTTAAGTTGATTTATTCTCAAATTAAAGTGTAAATTGATCCTTATACCCTTTGGATAAGTCCAACATCTATTCCATCTTCAACACATAGCTTCAAAAAATTAAATAACATATAGATAAATTAATTTTAAATACTAAAATAAACTATGATTTAATTACATGAAACACTATTACTTTTTAACCACATAAATATAAATTAAATTCAATATAGATATAAACTATTATATATATTTAAAATAATTAAATATATAAGTCATGGATTAAAAAACTCCTAATATTATGGACTCTAAATATAAAATTCCATATTATATCAAAATATTCATATAATAACGTACAAAAATCCATGCATGGACTATAAGAACATCAATTAAGATGAATCACAAAAAAATCCAAAAAACATTCATAATATATTCCAAGGATATACCTCTAGTAAAATTATGTAATGCTAACATATTGATTACATCATGAAGATCCATATAAGTAAGCAAAAATATGAGGAAACTTCCATGACATGATCATTATAGTTAGGCTCCCTTTTATAACACTACAAAAAATAATTTATAAAAAAAATAAGTACATCTCAATACTATCACTTATTTTGGCTAACAAAACCAGCTTTTTATTTTATAAAAGTAATTCAATATGAAAAAATAAAAGAAAAAATCAATGAATAAAATCTTATAGTTAAAGGTACAAAATCTAGAAATTTGGAACTCTTCATTTACCCAGATCACCTTCAATTGTTTTTCTCAAGCTGTAAAGTTCATTTATTTTCAATTTTAAGACCTCTATAAGAACCTCAATTAACATGAATCACAAAAAAAACCACCAAACATTATGAACAGATTCCAATTATTTGCCTCTAGTAAAACCTTGGAACCCGAACATGTCCATCACATCAATAAGAACTAGAGGACAACACAAAAATATGAGGTCATTTCCTTGACTTACTATGATTCAATAACATGAAATACTAATAGTTTAAAATCATGAAAATATATTAATATGATGTTTCAAAAATAAAGGAAATTCAATAGATATATCAATTTTTATGGGTATTTAAACTAATTAAATCTATAAGGATGAATTTTAAAAACTATTACAGTTATAGACTCTGAATATCAAATTCAATAGTATATTAAAAGGTTGATATGATAAAATGAATGTAATAATTTAAACTTCATGATGAATGGGAATCATACATTAATCATGAAAAGACTCATTATTTAGGTATTCCACCCACCAAATCCAAAAAATAATAATAACCATATACAAAATAGAAAACCATTATTAACCAAAATTAGAATGAATCTTCATATAATAAGATTTTTGGGGTGAATTTATATGAAAAATATTCAATATAAACCAATTAAATATCTAAAATTCCTATTGGGATTGCACATTTTACTATAATGCATAGAATTAAAACATTTAAGTTCAATTAAAATTACATTTGTACCTATAATGAGATATAAAGAAAAGATTTTGTCTGATTATCACACTATCAAGACCAAATACTGAATAGAAAAACATTATTCATATAATTAGGAATGAATCTTCTTAAAATAAGATTATTAGGGGTGCATTTATTTGTAATGGATTTTGTTCAATCTTCAAATGGTCATGATTTCTTTTTATGTGGGTGTTGAAATGTAAACTAAATTCATTATCTCACCATTTATAATAATAAATTGTAAATTATTAATAGAAAATTCACATTTTTTTACTTCTAATGTGTTCATCACAACCTAATTTTTTTAACTGTTATAAGAGCATACCATAAACATTATGGATAGGAATGAAAAATAGAGAGGGGATAAATATCGATGAACTAAAGGGGAGGTTGATTAAAGGAAGCATAGGTGGAGAGAAAGAAATTTCATTGAATTTAAGGGGTGAATGGTTACCATAAAGGATGGTTCTTGTGGTGATGAACATAAGGGGTTGAATGTTGTGGCGAAAAACCGAAAGGATATTATTTTTGGTGTTGAACTGAAGTGGGATTAATGTAATGGAGTTAAACAATGTCCTGATTTCATCTCTATTTTTAGGTTTATCAGGGTACCAGATTTTAAAATGGTCTTCCCATGATTGAGACAATTGGGAGATGGGTTTTATTTGATAAATATAACAAATAATATTATAATAAAAATTAAATATTTATAAAATATGTTAATTATAATTGATACACCCACTTCCATATTCTTTATTTATAAGTTTATAATTTATTTGGTTAGATTTAGATTATATTTTAATCATTTATCAATAATTTTTAACTATATATATTAATTTGATTAAACATTTTTAAATTATCAATATTTTAATTCAGTACATAAGCATATTTTTTTATAGAAAAATGACTTGTTTTTACTAAAAAAATAATAAATATATATTAAATTCATAGTAAAATATTTATTGATATTGAATAATTTATTATAATTTTTTTTAATGGTAAATTATTTTTCATTAAGAATGATAAATAAAAATATATTTATTTTTGTAAGATAATTGTTGGTGTTGGTATGATATAAAAACAAATTTAATTAACAATAAATTATTTTTTGTATAGAATAGTTAATATTAACATATTTATTTGTTGGTAAAAATAAATTTTGTTACTTATAGATAATATCTATAGAATGGTATATATGTTGGAATTACTCATTTATACCAATAGATATATTTTACGATGTAACATTTCTATTGGTATAGGCCACTTTTTTCTACTGTGATAACAAGAATTAAAAGGGGTATGTTTCTGAAACCAACTCTTCTAATTTTAAGAAACTCAACTTCTTCCCATTTTATTCCATCCACCTTCATGCTCTCTATTAGTTCTATGAGAGAAGGGAACCACTAAATTCTTTTTGTCAATATGCCATCAACCAACCAAATTCATGTCTACTTGGTCTTACTTAGTGTTGAAAATAAGATTAGTTAATTTAGAAAATAAATTTATCCATTTACTCACTTCAATTTGGAACCAATTAATCCTTTAACTTATTAGGGGATCATCAAATAGATTTGAAATGATATTTATAAAAATGAACTTCACTTGAATACACACATCAAAACCATTCAAGTGAAATACATTTCTTCCCTAATTGGTTAGATAATCATCCCCTCATTGTAGTCATAATGTATGTGAGTTGAATCAATGAGGGGAGATTGAAAATCATACCTCAACCATCATTATTTAAAGGTTCTGTCCACAAATCCATATTAATCAAAAAACAATAAATCTTTGGAATTCCTATATCATTTAAAAGCTCCCCCTAAAGTGATTCTATCTTTACTTATTCTCCTTCAATTCCTAACACTTAACCATAACCACATAGATATTAGAATATGGTGGATCTTCTATCATTTCCTTATTTATAAAACTAGGGAATAGACTTTGTTCTCAACCCAATATCTCTTTTCCTTGAAATTTTTAAATGACTAACTTTCTTTACAATTTCATCCTCTTCATGACTAAAAATTTGTGATCCATTGGAAAGCATGGTCTTATCATCCTTTCTCGTTTCTTCTTAGTTGGATATGGATTCTTAACTGGATCTACCATTTTAATTTCACTATTTGAAGAATTCTCAAACTTCTTAGACTATTTTATTTGATCTAGCCATATGATCAATGTAAAAACCCTAAACCCATACTACTTGAATCTAGTGCATACAACAAAATATTTATATTTATGGATTTTATAAAAATAAATGAGACCCAATTTCAATAATCCAAAACTTACAACATCAAATATATATTTTTGAATAAATAAATACCCAATGAACATTTAGTTTTATAGTTTTAGAGAATTAAAAAAAATCATCCACAACATTATTAATGTCCTTAAATGAGTAATTTTTCCTACTAGTCTTAGATTTTCTTATTCCAAAATATTCCTTATTATCTCTCACATGGAACCCATCTAGACGTATCTTACATAAAAAAAATTTATAATCTAGGGAAATGAAACATAAAAATGGGGAGATAAAATTCTCAATAAGGGTAAACATAGGTGATAACAATCAAACAAGTTTAATGGCATAATTTTGGGATAAGGTAATGAGAACATATTCAAAGTGAATAATCATAATGTAAAAGAATTCATACCCATAAAAACCTATATTATAAACATTATGAAATGAAATAAATAGTTAATAAAATATGAGAGACTTATGAGTCAAAAATCATTATCTATATGATAATAATAATTTATTATATGAAACATTAAATCATGATTCAAGTATAAAGCAACATTTTATTTACTTGGATCATCAAACATTGATCATTTAATTACATAAAAAAGATAATTCAAAAATTATATTAGGATTGAATTGTAATATTTAACTCTATCACTTTATAAGATTTCCTGTTAAAAGATAACTTTTCCTCACTCTATAAGGAGTAACTTATAATAGATAGATCTGTTAATTTACCCAATGCATTGGAGAGATATAACAAATCTGCATGTCCTTTGTTTATAATGGAACCACCTATCCTTGGTATCTAGTGTAACCACCTCAAGATCATCCATACACATGTTCAAGTACCATATAATGATAAAAACAATTATATGGTTTCACATTTCAATATAATATAACTATTTCTCTTTTATAGCTTGATTTACTTGTAGAAAAGAAATAGATTCCTTAATAATCTCTTTGAAAGATTCATAATACATCTAGAGAAATAATAAATATGGTATCATTACATCATATCTCAAGTTTATTCTAAGTAATATCAAGGTATTTTTTCATTATTAAATTGAAATACCAATAGAATTACATTAAAATAATTCTTGAGGAACTTTATCCTTATACTTAGAAAATCACTTTTAAAAACTAAAATATTCTAAAATATTAGGAAAAATATTTTCTTCGAAAATAAACCAAGAAATAGTCATTTTAAGTTTAAAATTAAAAATATTCATAATGGTGTAAAAATTATTTTAATCCATATATGTTAAAATAAAATATTCCTTTTGGAATTTGGTAAAGAAAAGAAAAATTTGTCATACCAAAAATATTAAAAAGACTCCTTTTTAAAACCTTTTTAAATAAATTAAAAGATAAATGAAAATGATATTTAAAAATATATCAAGTGTAAATAAGAAATTTCTTTAAAACATTTTAGAAAATAATTTAAGGAATATAATGATTCTCAATCTAAAAGAAAATACAATATCATTATAACTTAAATACAAATTTGTTCATGTTTCATTAATCAATAAGGGAAGAAATTAAAATTACACATATAAACCACATTCAGAACTAGAGGACATGAAAATAGATGTGGATTGAGAAAATAAGAGAATATGGTCCCTCTAAAAGAAACATTGAACAAAGGAAATCCTAAAATAAAATGATATTTCATCATAAAAATCATTACCATTTTTGTAATGTCTGAATCTTAAGCCTGTGAAAGAAATGATTTCAAATGAAATCTTAAATACCATGAATAAAAGTATAAAAAAGATATAAGATGTATAGGGGTATTATATTCACATAATAAAATATGATAGGCTCATAACCTATAAATATGTACCAAAGGAGGAAAATTTATGATGAATAAACCTTACAAAGATCATATCATCGAACTGAGAAATAATCAATGGAGCGATCATGTGTAAAAAATGTAAATCCATAAAAAAGTGGAAATACAAAATAATCGAATGAATTTCATTTTTTCAACAAATTTTTTGTATAATACAAAAATTATGAATTTATATAACCCAATGAAAAGAAATTGAGTTAAAACCCCTTACTATAATGCCCAAACACAAACCACTAGGCCTGAGTGAGAGAGTCACGTGACCTCATGTATACATCCAAATACATAAGAGGATTTTAATTAGTAGTGAGGTTCAGAACACTATCACTAGGGGGACTATACCCTCAGTGTCATTAAAAAGCACCAATAATATACTATAATATAATATAATATCTCAAAGTAAAAAAATATGAAAAATGATATCAAAAGGATAGCATGTCATATAAATAATTAATGGGATCCCAAAGTGTAATACAAACCAAACATTAACTATATAAGGAATAAATAAATAAAATATGACATTGTTTGGAGTGAATCCCAGTACCACTCTATCTCCATACTCCTTCACTCATTCATCTACCATGAACCTTGTTCCCTTTCTTAGATCCCTATATGTTAAGTCTTCACATATAGTGAAATTCTTGTACATGATGAGAGTAATATAACCCAATAGGTCACCACTAATGTTTCCTTAACTATATAGGTATATTTATAATAGATGTCTTCCATGAAAACAATAAATTCATATGAAAAATAAACAATTATATATCGAGATATTGTGTGCTAACCAAGCCACCACATGACCCAGTCATACTTGATTGTATCCATGCTATAATGATGGTAAAGATGTCAAAAAATATTTAGAGCTAGACACAAGGTTGGAAACATGTCACTTGGCATCCTTGCGGCATTGAGTGGCCATGCTACTTGGTATCTGCAAGGCATTGAGTTATGGAACATTCCTCGGTATCCTTAAGGAATCATATTCAATAATGTTCATCAGTATCCTTAGGGCATTGATTTCTATCCAAGCCACAAGGATATCATTATCCTACCCTATGTAGGGGGTCCACTACCATCATCATCACATGTCATGCTCACTCCCCCTCTAAGGGGTAATCATACCACAATGGTCACCACTCATGAAATACCAATAACAACCTCCTATGAAATATTAATATGCATAACAAGGTAAATCATAATAACATGGAATCGTAAGAATATAGTAGCATGATAAAACAACATGTGATCGAAATCATGTATGGTAATAAGGTACTACATCAATACTCTTGTAAAAAAGGATCATATATGGGTATCACATCCATGAACACACCCACAATATCCAATAATAAAGAAAAATAAGTCATCCAAATGAAAAATAAATCAATGAAACAAGAGTATATAAGGGCCTAAAATGATAAGGAACTTCCCAACTCAATACAGTTGATAAAGAACTCCAAAGTTCATTAAGGATCAATTAATGAACCATGTCACACACCAATGTATAATGACTCACACTTCAATTATATATTTCTATATGGTTCATTATAAAATAGTATTATAATGGAGTCTCAAGATAATTTCATGTTAATAATGTTTCTCTAGAATCAAATACCTCAAGGAGTCTTTCAATAGAGTAAATTCCCTGGTTTGTTAAAGGAAGGAAATTGAATTCACTAAATTCATCATTAATTAAAGAAAGGATTATGAATTTTTTTTATTCTAGAATAATGTATTGGGTTTGAAAAATAATTATTGATCTATCATCAAAAGGACTATAGATAATATATTTAAGAAGGAAGACTCGTGATTATTGTTCTAAGATACTTACATAGAAATATCCATAGTTATTTAGAAATATAGATCTCATCGAAGGAGTTTTTCATTGATAAATTGAATCCTCCTCCAATATACCAAGTGATAATAAATTGGTTAAATATCCATTATAAATCCACCATAATTAAGTGGTATGGGATGATGATTCAAGAACACATACGTATTAAATGTTCATTATCATATCTTGATCCAATTAAGAAATGTTACAAACACACTAGACAAACAATTGATCTATTAAGAAAGGGATAATTAATCATCAAATCTATATCTAATTCACTAATCCATCATATATTCATGATCAACTCCTAAGAATTATTGAGAAAGTGGTATATATCTAGTAAGAACTCACTGATTAATCATTTTTGGATCATCCTAATGAAAAAGAGACAAGAAGAGATGAATGGGAGTGCCAATATTAAAGAGATGAGATTTAATATTATAATTTAGTCTATGGGGTTCATATTTGGGTGTTAAAGGGGTTTAAAACCATATGGAATTAGAATATTTTGGGGTGCATTTAATGCACCCCGTACTGGGCACACCGGCTAGCTGGTGGGCCTTACTTAAGTGTTGGTGGCACCACCGGATGTCTCGTTCCTGGCCAGTGATTTCTTAGTGCTCTTGGTAGAATTTGTATCCCTATAAATCATCCACTAGATAGTTTTTTTGTGTTTTAGATAATTATAGACCCATCAGAACACCACCTGCTAGTTGGTGGGTTCCACCAACTAGTCAAAGGCTTTTTTTCAACCACCTTAATGCTATGCCCTCCTCTACTCTTCCAATTTAGTTCTTAGACCCCTAGTCACTAAAAACTCTATTCTTAAAATCCCATATCAGAGAGAAAAACAATATAAAGGATAAACTAATAAACACATAATATCTTATAAATTGAAATAATATGTGTATGTTACAATTTTTCCCCTCTAACAACTTTTTCCCTCAAGAAGTCTCTTCAAATGTTATTCCAGAAAACATGGTCCATTGAGCCTGAACATTAGCCTCTAAATCCAAGGTCTCCTCCTATATTCATCCATGGTTCCATAGAATATATACCAGTAGTAATATATTCCCATGAAGTACTTTCCCTCTCTGGTCTACAATTTTCTCTAGGTTTTCTGCGTACAATGCATGAGGATAAAGATAAAAATCCTTACATTCGATGACATGTGTAGGAGAGGTCATGTGCCTCTATAGATCTGATATATGAAATTGTTATAGCATACCTTGATAGAAAGAAATAATATCCAGAAATAATTCCATTATCCTACCCTATTGATCTCGAAGGTCCAACATATCCTGCTGATAGCTTATCAAGCTTCCTTGGTCGTCGATGTCCTAACTGAAGATTAACTCTCAGAAAAATATGGTCACCTATAGTGAACTCCAACGGTCTCCTCCTCTAGCTAGAATATGACTTCAACTAGCTCTTATCTATGATTAACCACTTTTTAATCAGTTACACCCTCTCAGACGTCTCTTATACCAATCTGGGCCCCACATCTACTACCTCACCAACCTCCTGACAACAATGTGGTGAATGAAATGCCTTACCATATAGAGCCTCATAAGGTATCATATGAATTGAATATTGGTAAAAAAAATTATATTAAGACTTAACAAAATATATTTCATCATCCTAAGATCTACCAAAATCTATGGAACAAGACTAAAGTATATCCTCTAGTATGTAAATCATCCACTCGATTTGTCCGTCTTTCTAGTGATGGTATGTTATGCTCAATATTCACTGAGTCTGTAAGGACTTCTATAATCCATAAAAAACATGATTTAAAATATCTTTATTAATCTAATATTATTATCAAGGGTACTTCATGTAAGAATACTATGTCACAGACATGCATCCTTCCCAACTCGTCTACTGAGTGAGTCTCATGTATCAGTTAGAAATGATAATATTTCATTATAAGGTCTACAATCACCTTGATAATGTCATGTATTTTTAGGGTCTCAGGTAACCCTTTCACAAATCCTATCATTATGTCCTCCCACTTCCACATGGGAACTAAATTTGGCTATTTAAAACCACTAAGAAACGGGTGCTTGTACCTTATCCTCTGACAAGTAAGAAATTGAGAAAAAATAATCAATGTCCATCACCATCCTAGGACAATTGAAATGTATTCTAAAGTCATTATACATAATTTTCATACTAGGATGTACCACCCTCTTAGAGGTGCGTAATTCCCTCATCATATCCTCCTTAATAGAAGCAGGGACTACAACTCTCTCTTGTGCGAGGATCGCATCGTTGTTTCCCAACAAACACCCAGGTATTGGGAAACATCCACCTAGTTATTCTTGCATCACTGCACACTTAGGGTTAGTCTCCTATCCAGACATTACATGATTTACAATTTAAAATGTGACCACCAATGGAGTGCATGTCATAAATCCCTAATCTATAGAATCATCTATCCACTAATCTTCCAACAAGCTCATCAGGTGAAATTTTTCCTTAAAATTTCATTCACTAAGATCCATAGCTGCCCAATTCTAATATATAAGAGCACATGAATCTATATTTAATTTACCTAGTGAATAATACATCTAAAAATCAAATGTTTATAGATATTATACCTAGTACCTCTACCTCATATTTAGGTCCCACTGTGTGAATGTATAGTGAAGGATATTATGGTTAGTGTACATGAAAAACCTCTTGTTAAAGAGACAATGTCTCCAACATGTCAAATAATGGTCTATGGATGCTATATCCAATTAATGAGTAGAATATTTTGACTCAGGGGGTTGTATATGACATGACTCATAAGTTAATACCCTCTCCCACTGCATTTTTACTACTCTGAAACCAACACCTAAGGTATTAGTAAACAACATAACCAATCAAAATCTTGGTAACTATCAACATCAGATATATATTTAACATCCTTTTCATATAAATAAATGAACTTTCACACTTTTTTTACACTATAACATAACTCCCTACTTTTTTAGAAAAATCATAGGTGATGATAACTTGGATAAGTATCAGATGAAATCTCGATAGTATCGTGTTATACACAGAAATACCATGATCTAAAACATGTTTTAGGGATGTGTCCAAGATATAACTTCCTAAAATTTATATGGGTACACAAATATACCTATCTTAGACACAAAAATCTCCAATATTTTAACCTCCTAGATCCAAAATTTAAACTTAGACATCATGGAATGATGTCGTTGTGCTTGAAGTGTACTCAGAACTATCTCAAGATGTCTGAAATGCTACCTTGGGGTAAGTGAGTAGATAGGGATGTCTTCAATAAGCACCATGATGAATGAGTCAATGTACAGGTGGAATATGTTATTCAAAATATCCATAAACACAAATTCTTCATTTTTCAATCCAAACATTATCACCATGTACTCGTATAGCCCATATCTACTCTGGAAAATCATATTCATTATTTCCTCCACTATAATCCATAGCTTCTAATAGCCCGATTTAAGATCAATCTTGAAGAACCTCCGACCTCCCACAACTGATCAAAAACATCATTGATCCTAAGAAAAGGATGCATAATCTTCACTATTACTTGGTTCATCTTCTAATAATATATGTAGATTCAAATAATACCATCCACCATCTTAGTGAATATAATCGGTGCACCCCATAGTGGAGTACTTGTCCTAATAAATTCAATTTATTCAAATTCCTTGAGTGATATCATGAGCTACTTCAACTCAATTGGTTCCATATTATAACTAGGTATAAAAATGGATTTTTCACCCAACATAATATCTATCTCAAAGTAAACTCCTCTATACGTGGTAAGTACTATGAAGGGGACTAGAAAGATGTCCTAATAGAGTTCCATTACTGGAGGAAAGGATGAGGAGGCTACCACTGGTACTGGTGAAAGTTCCAAGATCATCATCAGTGTTGTGATCATCTCGAGCTGACTTAAGTTTGGACCAACTATACACGCTCCCAGTTCCCACTATTCATCCATCATGTACTTCTCTCTATTTGATGAATAAAATGATACCAATATTTGATAACAATCAATGTGTTCCCAAAGGATATTCAACTAGTCAATACTGATAATCACATCTAATATCATATTTTCTAGTATCATGAATTTCTAAAGATATCCATAACTGAAAATGACTATATGAGACTCTGGGAATCAATGTAGTTATTCCACATTCAAGGTCAATGGTTTATTGAGGGAAATTAACTCAGAAGAAAATTTTATTTGTATATCAAGTCCAATAAAAATTAGATAGATATAATGTAATGGGAATCAATGGTAGTGTTAAATTCTCTAGATTAACATGTTAACCATTTAGAGTCTATACTATGTCAATTGTTCATACAATTATATGAACCTATTCTTTAGTATCCTTGGGGGCCTCTAGTTCCCTGGAAGGATGTAGAATGTTTGAGTTGAATTTCAAGTCATATTATACCATAGTTCTGAACACATACTCCTAGGATGTGAACTAGGAGAAATACTTTTCGTTAAATCATCCCCACTTTATAAACCATATAGAAGGTGTGGGAGGATTATCGGTTGCATACTCCTACACATCTAGTGGTAGGGTGAAATCATTCTCCCTTGTGGGATTATTCTGGACTACTTTATATGTAGTTGCATAAGACTATTTGGAGGATACATCCTTTATCACATAAAGTAAACATTAAGATAGATCTTAATTACTCTAATAGATCATACAAAGGTTTTCCTAGGATTCTACCAATAACCCAAGGTATAAACCTCCTTAAACTAACAATGGTCTCCATCCTTGCATACACATGTTTCTTTTCAGGCATGGGGAAACTCCCCTACCTGATTACTACACAGCTAACTATTTTCTTCCCTATCCCTATTTATTCCAATAATAAAAAAAGAAACTTTTTCCTTGGTACCATTTTGTAGAGCCTTGACATGAACCACTGGATCTGATCCAGAGAGTCACATGACCACATGTGTGCCTCCCCAAACGAAAGAGGCTCCAAACAAGTAGGGAGGGTATTAACACCATCAGTGCAGAGACTATACCCTCATTATCATGTCATTAAAGAAATCATATAATAAAATATAATATCTTATAGTAAAAAAATAGAAAAATTATGTAAAAGGAACACAAGTCGTATAAATATATAATGGGCTCCCAAAGTTGAAATCCAGACCATAATATAGGTGTGGGATGAATAAATAAATTACGGAATCCTATAGATTATGTCTCCATAACACTCTAGATCTTTGTTCATTAGCACGAATGTCTTCTATAATCCCCTTTCCCTTTCTTGGATCCTTATAAACAAAGTCTGCATTTCCATAGAAATTCTCATACATGGTGTGAGTAATAATACCCAGTAGGATACCAAAAATGAAACCTTAAATAAATGTTCACATATATAATAGGTGAGTTCCATGAAATAAATAAATGTGAAATAAACATAAACAATCATCTTCCAAGAACCTATGTTCTAACAAAGACACTATGATCTCTGACCGCACTTTCTTTAAATCCACGATTGAAGGATATTCAAGATGTCAAAAAAGACTAGGAACTAGCCATAAGGTTCATGATATGACACTTAGCATTCATAATGAATTGAATGTGTATGCATTTGAGTATACACAAGGCATCTGGTTTTGACATATTCCTCAATATCCTTAAGGAATCAAGTTCTATCAAGATCCTCAATATACTCAAGGAATCGAGTTCTATCATGTACCTTGGTATCCACAAAGAATCATGTTCTATTCCTTCCACATGGATATCATTCTCCTTCCATTTTTATGGTTCCACCACCATCATCATCACATATCATCCAAACTTCCCCTCTAAGGGGTAATCATACTATAATTGTCACCTATCATGAAATACTAAGAACAACCATCAATAGAAAGGTAATAAACAAAACAAGGCTGATCATAATAACATGGAGTCATAAGGATGTAGTATCACTATAAAACAATACATGATTGATATAAAACATGCTACAAATCTACAATAGTGATACTCATTGAAAATAATTATAAAATATTGGTATCATAGAAACACATACACACACAATCTCAAACAATCATGAACAAAAATTCATGCCAACTCATCATGAATTAATGAAATAAGAGTATACAAGGTCCTAAAATGATATGTAACTTCACACCATAATAATGTTGATGAAGAAATAAAAAGTTCATTAAAGATAAAATAATGAACCATGTCAATAACCTACATAGAAGGGATCACATGTAAAATATGTTCTATATAATGTTAAAATTCATTAAGAAAAAGTTTTTTAATAGAGTTCCAAGATAATTCCAAGTCAATAAAGTGCATAAGAATCAAATACATTAAAGAGTATATCAATGGAGTTAATTTTGAGGTATGTTGAAGGAAGTAATGATAATTCACACAATATTTTGTCGATTAAAGAATGTATTGTGAATTTATTGTCAATTCTAGAATTGGGCCTCATTTCTATCCAATGATCATCGATCCATTAACAATCCATCAATGGAAAATTGATTCAAGAATAAGGAGGTATCATGTCGATGGTTCTAAGAAACATACATAGCAATTTCAACTGTTCTTGAGAAATATAGCTCTGATCAAAGGAGGTTATCATTAAAATTTGAAATACTCTACCAATTTACCATCATATCATTAATGTATTGAATTTACATCATTAATATGCCATTAATAAGAGTTATAATTTGATGATTCAAAAAGACATTCCCACTGAACATCCATTTTTCTAAGTAGATCTTTATATGATCAATAAATATTTCCAAAACACTAGATACACTTCCAATATATGAGGAAATGGATACTTCATCATCAAATCATAATAGAAAAGAAATATACATCATAGATCCATGATCATCTCACAAGAAGGATGGATAAAATCTCATAAATCTATGAATAACTTACCGATTAATTGTTCCTGGATCATTCCAATTAAGGAGATAAAAGGGGAGACGAATGAGAGTTCCAATATTAAGGATGTGATCTTTTAGATAATAATTAAGTCCATGGGGTTCAAATTTGAGAGTTAAAGTGGGTCAAAACTATGTGGTATTTTAATCATGTGAGGTTTATCTAATGTACCCATAGACTGGGTGCACCAACAGGCCGGTGGCTAGCCACTAGTTTGGGGGTGTGTCTAGAATAATGTTTTGAATTCTACCTCATTCAATGGCTAGATGGTGGATTCCCACCAACTATCTAGTGGGATCTACAAAAAAATAAAGACCCACTAGAACACTGTCAGCTAACTTGTGGGTTCCACTAGTTAACCGGTGGTTGTTTTCCATCCACGTCAATGTCATACCCTCCAAAAATATTCCCCGATTGGTTCCTATAACATTATACACTAAAAAATATCTTCTTATAAACTCATATCATAGAATAATAAAAACATTAAGAATAAATTTATAAACTTGAAATATCACACACATTTAAATAAAATGAGGATGTTACACTCACCACTTTGGTAACATCTGAATCAAAAAACCATGGATGAAATAACATGAAATGAACTCAATATATCATTTATTATAATGGATTCATGATATAACATGTAAAATGGTGGTATTAACATAATATAAATGAAATTAAGTGTATAAAATTAAAACATGCCTTAATGAATAGAAACTGAGATGAAATCCCTTTCCCTACACCCTGACATGACACATACATTCTTTATCTTCTTGGATAGTATACTTATGTTAATTATTTAATTTATTAAAAACAATTTACAAGTTTATAATTAATTTTATTTCACATAAATACATGTCATAATTAATTACATAATTTATTATGTTCATGTCAAACATTTTGAGGACATTCTTTTCATAAGTTCAAAATGACATCGGAAGGTTGACTATGGTCAAAAGATTCATGTTCAAAACATTTACCGAATAATATTTATGAAAAATATTTAATTTTAATAAATTAATTTCATTTTTATATCTATAAACAAAATTAATATATGAAAAATGAAATATGTTGTATTATGGACTTGGTAGTCTTAACATACGCATGAGTAACTTTTTATTTTTTCAAAAATCATGAGGGGAAGAATGTAAGTATTAATTTATCTTTCCATAATAATGATTATATCAAAAATATTTTATTATTTAATTTTAATACACCTCTATAATTGGTTATTTTATTTCTTAATGGAAAATAAAAAAACATCTTCTTGTTAGGCGGTAGTCAACTGGGCACACGAGTGGTGTTTTATTTTTCATTTAGATTGTAAATATAGAAGTAATATATTTATTTTACCATAAAATTTTGAATTTTAATCTTATATAACATATTATAAAATTTATATCCATCATTTTTACTAGTCATAAGATGTGGTGGTGTAAAAAATAATTATATTGGTTCGTGAGGTGGTAGTCCGTGGTACTCACGAATGATGGTTTGGTTTCTCATTATATGAATAAGGATATTGGTTAAGTATAAGAAATAAACATAATAACATCTCACTGTAATTTATATACTGATATTATTATATCAAAATGGTTGGAAATTTTTTTAAGGAGGTATAAGAAGAAATAAATCTAAAACAATAGTTTAAAATCTATACCTCTTCTTTAGAAACCAATCTTTAATTTTCAAATTATTCCCTATAAGGTTAGTATTATGCCCAAAATAGAACATATATGATATGGGGAGGGATTTTTATAATTAATTTATGAATTTATTGGTAGAAAAAATGGCTCTTTGAGTGTAGATATGAAAGGGGAGGGGTGTCCTTTTATAAGTACGAGAGAGGTCACCCTTGGTATTTTAGAAAACATTTAAATATTATTAAGTCATTTTCATGAAAATGTATTGAATAAATAATTATATATAGATAATAATATGATAAGTATCTAAATAAATACATAAAATATGATTTATATAAGTTTTTATGTAATTTTAACCCTTGACACTTTATTTTAACCCCCTTGTAAACTGATTTTGTCCTTAATCATGGAAATAGATTTTTACTAATTTTAATATTCATTATGTCCCAAAATTATGTTAAACTTATTAAAAAATATTAATTATTATTATTATAAATATGTAATCCATTTTATAAAATTCAATTCATTTAAGTGGTATAATGTTATTTAAAAATAAACACGCAAAACGCGATGAAATGGTGTTTTAAATAAAAAATGGCTTATTGTGTATAAAAGTTTTGATACCAAAATCAATAATAAAATTTATTCAAATAAAATTAATTGGATTATTCATAATATAAAACAACTAATGTTACTTTTAATTCCTATTAAAATAAAATTTAACTTTCTTAATGCTAGAAATAAAAATAAATTTTAAAATGAAAATCAAAATTTTCTATTATTCATCGAAAAATCAAATGTTTTAGAAAATTATCAAAAATTATCTCTAAGATAAATTTAACATGATAATTTAAAAAATGAATTTTATTTTATAAAATAAATTTCTAAAATTTGTATAAAATATTTATAATATTCCCTCACAAAAATAAATAAAAACTATTTTTAATAAAAAAAATATATTTTTGAAGTATGTAATGGATTTGCTGAAAAATTGATTTCTTATTTACTAATAATAAATCAATGAATCTGTATTTAGTAGGAACATTATAGTTATATTTCATAATTTTATTATTCCTATTGTTACCCACAAATTAAATGGCTATATTATAACAATAATATTTAAATAATAATATTTTGTGATTGTGTCATGTATGTTGTTGAATATGGTATTATTATTTTTAAATCTCAGGGTTTGAAATTCTCCCACATTTTAATAAATTTCATCCAAATAATTTTATCTTGAGATAGGTAATAATGGGTTTAACAATTGAAAAAAAAATTGATAACTCACATTCTAAAATTTTTTATCAAAACTTATTTTTGGAAATATAGAAATAAAAATATGAAGGTTGTCTATAATAACACAAAACTTGTTTTCCAAATAGAAGAAAATTAGTGGTAAGTGAAAGTATGGATATGGAAGAAAAATGAAATGTCTAAATAATAATGAAGATTGATAGAGAATATTGATCTTAGGAAAATTAATGATCATATAAAATTTAATAACCATAAAACTATATGCTAATAAGGCATGAAAAGGACCATCAACGCATCAAAGATGATTATAAAAATGGAAGAATTTTAATTTTGAATAACTTTTACTAAATTTGAGGAATTCCATTACAATATCAATAAATAAGACAAGGAAATATACATAATTTACAAGTATAATTTTATCCTTTAATCAATTTCTAGTAAAATATCATCTTTTGGTCCAAATTATGAGTATTCAAGATGAATTTTTCATGCTTGAAACACTAAAATCAACTTTTAATAAAGTATAAAAAAGGTGAAAAGTTATTCAATATATCTCTAGTCATTTGATAAAACCAAAAATGGTAAGTAAATGGTAAGATAATATCCAAAATAAATAAACCTTAATATTAATAAATAATACATTAATCTCTAAAATTCAATAATAACACCAATTTTTCAACATAGATTATTCGATAAATAAATAACCCTCTATCCAAATTAACCTCAATAAGCTAAAAAATAAGGAAATTTTTAACCTCAAAGTTTTTCTAATAGATTTTATTTTACATCCTCAAAAATATAATATCAATATTCTAAAATAATATATCACATTAAACTAAATGGTTACATATACCTCACACCAATAAAATGTCTCAGAAAATATCATTAATCGCCTTAAAATCCCATAAATTAAAACCCTAAAAGGGGTGTATATTCCTTATAACATATGATCAATATTAAAATTATAAGCCTGTGATGGTATCATTAACTCTCAATTTAACTTACAAGAAAACATCCCAATCTCCAGTGTTATTTAAAACCTACTCTAATACCAACTGTGATAGAACTAAACCTTCACTCCTTGAATATATTGCTTCAAACATAATCATTACATTTTTGGATTTTATTCTAATAAATGTGACACAATTTTAACAATCCAAAACATAGGAAATAAAATGGGAGTATTAGATCACTTACATACCCAATAACCTTTTATTTTTATAGTTTTTTGAAAATTGGGTCAACCTCTTACATAACATTATCAATGTACTTAAATGATAAATTTTTCCCACTACTCCATCGTTTCTTATTCCACAATATGACTTTATCATCTCTTGTATGGAACTCATATAGATGTATCTTACATATTATATTTCTTCAAAAATTAGGGAATGTAAACATAGTAATTGTGAGATCAAATGCTCGGTTAGGTTAAACATATGAGAAAATAATTGAAAAAAAATATGAGGACAACATAGGTATAAGGGTATTGAGAACATATTCAAAGTCTATAAGCCTAACATAAGATAATTAATACCATTTAAAACCTCGATTATAAATATTCTAACATGGAATAAGTAATTAACTATTTATGTGTGACTTGTGTATCAATAATCATGAGCCATGTGATAATAATCCTTGATTATATAAAATATTAGAACTTGATACAATAATAAATAAAACATGTATCTAACTTAAAAAATAAAAAATTCACCCTAGAATCACCTAAAAAGGATAATCCCAACATTCACTTAGTAGTAAATTACACTAGTTAACTTTCTCACATTATAAGAGTGCCTATCAAATGTTAAATCTATCTCACTCTCTTAGGAGTAAATTGCATCAATTATTTGTGTCATTATACCCATTGATTTATAGGGATATAATGGAACCACTTTACCATGGTTTATAATGGAACCACCCATCAATCATCCGTATATATTTCCAAGTACCAAAGAATGAGAAAAACAATTAGAAGATTTCACTTTCAAATATAATAATAAAAATTATCCTTTCATATCTTGATTTACACATGGAAACGAAATTGATTCCATGAAAATATAATTGAATGAATAATAATATAGCTAAAGAAGTAATAAATTGTGTATCATTACAATATATCCCAATTGGATCATAATAAACATCAAGGGTTTTTTTAAATAATGAATAAAAATACCAATAAAAGAGCATTAAAAACATTTTTGAGGAAAATACACATTCCACTTTTAAAATCATTTTTAAAAACAAGAAATATATTTTATATTAGGAAAAAAGTTTTCTTGGATAAAAAACATGGAAAATTTAAATGGATTCATAAAAGTAAAAATTCAAGATAACATAAAAAAGGATGTTTAAGTCGTATATGTTAAAAAATACATTCCTTTCAATGTTTGGTAAATATAGTCAAAGTTTGTTATATGAACAATGTTAAAAAGTTTCATTTTAAAAACATTTATAAATAATGTCAAAGATACATTACAATTACCTTAAAAATTAATGAATTTTAAATAGTAACATTCTTTAAAATATTTTAGAAAACATGGACAAGGAAGATAAATACTCCCAATCTAAAAGAAGATACAAGATCGTTATAGCAAGAAAACAACTTCCTTGATGTTTCATTAATTAGTAAAGGATTAATTTCAAATTAATCATGTAAAACAAATTAATAATCATAATATAAGAAAATATATTTGGTTTATGAAAATATAATAATATGATCCCTCCCAATGGAACATTGGACATAGACAATCTTGAAATAAGATGATATTGTATCATAAAAATCCATACCATTTTTGAAACTTTTGAATGTTAAGTATGTGAAAGAAATGAATTAAAATGAAAATTTAAATATCATGAATATAAGGATATCCATGATATAACATATAAAGGGGTATTATATATATCTCATTAAATATGATAGGTTCATAACATAAACATGTTTCACAAAGAATGATAATTAAAGATGAATAACCTTTACAAAGATCATATCATTGAATTAAGAATAAATAAATGGAAAGATTATTTATAAGAAATTTAAAAACAAAAAAAATTAAATGAAATAGAAATAAAATTAAGGTCATTTCACATATAATCTTGGCATGATATAAAAATTGAAAAAGTGATATAACCCAATGAAAGTAAATTGAGTTAATAAACCCATAATCGTTATGATAACTTATAAATAAAAACATTTGGATGGAATAACATGAAATAAACTTAAAATATCATAAATTATAAAGGATTAATTATATATCATGTAAAGGGTAAGTTTATACACTATATAAAATAAATTATTTTAATAACAGTATAACATGCCTCGATGAAGGAAAATTGAGACAAATTCCCTTACCTTGCACCCAAACATGGCACGTACAATATTTATCAAACTGAATAATAAAATTTTATTAATTATTTACATGATTAAAAACCTATTTAAGTTTATTATTCATTTTATTTCACTTACCACCATGTAATAATTAATTAAATAATCAATTAAGTAGACATTATCCATTTTGAGTACGTTCGGTTCATGAGTAAAAAATGATATCGATAGGTTGAAATTTTTTAAAAGATTCATGGTTTCAAAATATCAAGATTAATATTTATAAATATAGTAATAATTTTTTATATATTAATTTCATTTTTTATAACCATCTAAAAAATGAGTACATGAACATTTAAATATATTATATCGTGGAGTCAGTAGTTTGAATGTCCATGTGAGAAACATTTTCATTTTTCAAAGAGAATGAGTAAAAAATATAAGTATTAGAATAATGATTATATCATAAGTATAAAATGATTTCTTTAAATCCACCTATATAAACATCCATTTGATGTTGTGATGGAACACAAAATACAACGTCTCGTGAGGCGGTAGTCCACCACACACATGAGCGGGGTTTATATTTTTCATTTTCATTGTCAATAATTAAGTAAATAATTTTAATTTAACAATAAAAATTTTAATTTATATCATATATATTATATTATATCATTTATATTCACATTTTTACCATCCATAACATGTGGTGATGGAAAATGAATTACATTGGTTTATGAGGCGGTAATCCAACGTACACATGAAGGATGGTTTCATTTCACATTAAATGAAGAAGGATATGGATTAAGGTTAATACATCAACATAATAACATATAAATATAAGGTATAAATGGATTTAATTAATTAAAAATGGATGGAATGGTTTTGAAAAAGGTATCAGAGGAAATAAATCTAAATCATTCGACTAAAATTTATACCTCTTCATTGGACAACTCCCATTGCTTTACACTTCCATCCATTTAAGGTTGGTTTTATACCAAAAATATAACCTATATGACATGTAGGGGTGTTAAGAAGTGGTTTTGGTAGGTCTTAGAAAAACAAAATGTCTCTTGGAGTGTATATAGGATAGGATATGGGTGTCCTTTTATAGGTGAGGGAGAGGACAAACTTGGTATTTTTGAAAATATTTAAATATATTTAATACATTTTCATATAAATGTTTTCTATATAAAGATAAATTTTGAGAAAAAATGTGATAATGATGTAAATTAATCCATAAAAGCGTATTTATATAAGTTTTTAGGTCATTTTATCCCATATCACTTTAGTTTAACTACCCGATAAATTGGTTTCTACCATAACCGGGGAAACATATTTTTAAATTTTTTATTATTCATTATTCTCAAAAATTAAGTTTATTATATTACCAAATATTAATTATTCTCATTACAAATAATTAATCCATTTTATCAAATTCAATTTATATAATTCACATAATTTAATTTAACAACAAACCCACAAAATAAGATGAAAAACAGTTTTCCAAAAAAAATGACTTCTTAAGTATAAAACGTTTTTATATAAAAATCAACCATAAAATTAATTACAATGACATTAATTGGATTATTTATAATATTAAATAACTTATTTTAATTCTAAACCATTTAAAAAATTTCATTGTAAAAAAATAGAAATGAAAATATAGTTTTCAACAGAATTCAGTATTTTTCACTATTCAGCAAAAAATTCTGAAAATTATAAAAAATATATTTTATCATAATTATCAAATGATTATTTCAAAAATGAAGTTAATTTTATCAAATTAATTTTCTAAAATTGGTATAATTTCATTATAATATTTCCTCATAAAATAAAATAAAATTCATTTTTGAGGAAAAAATTATTTTCGAAGCACATAATGATTATCAGAAATTGAATTTATATTTACAAAGAATTAATTAATACATTTTTATTGAGTAGGAACATTATTATAAATATTTAATAATGTTTTTATTTTTATTCACTCCTCCAATTCTATGACTATGTTATAATGGTCCTATTTAAATAATAATATTTCATGGTTGTGTCAAGTATGCAATAAAATATAATATTCTTCTTAAAAAATATCAAGGTATTACAATAAATATATATGTAGTCTCATGATATACCATACCTTTTGGTGTGGATTCCTTTCTACTTGTATAATTTTTAATACTAGAGGTTACCCATGCTTTCCCTTTATTCTTTTATAACTTCTTTTGACCAGGTAAGACTATCATACACTTTTTATATGTTTTTTCAAAAATATTTCACTTTACACACACAATTTCAACAACCATTGATATTATATACTTAATAAAACTCATAATATCTTCATCAGAGATGTCTTACACCATTCCAATCATCTAGTGTCTTTCCTTGATTAACTCCCTTTGAATGTTATTCTTTTTGTCTATTTTTAAATGGTTTATGATATGGACTCTCGTACCATAATAGTATCGCATTCTATTATTTGGCTTCATATGATTCTTATCCTTTATCAATGAATTCTTAGGAGTGAATTTATTATCACCTTTCTTTAAATGATTACTCCTCAAGCAAACTTGATTTTATTTTTTTCATTCTTTCTCATATGTTATTGTGGAACCATATTCAACTTAGTATAAGTGTAGTGGTTTGTTGAAATATAACATAATTAATTTTATGTGTGTATATAAATATTTAAATACTCATATATATTATCAAATATTTGAAACCTATTTATCATTTAATGATTATTTCTATTATATAAATTTTTTCCATCGGGATTCTTCTCAATTTCAAAACATTCCCCCTTAATTCTGGCCTACTACCACTTGTAAGAGTTGACATATTTTTTCAACAATCAATGTCCATATACCTAAACTTACAGAAACACCAACAGTGACCTAAAAACCTCCCCCTTTTTCTTGTAAGCTCAATCTATCCATATTTTTTAGACTTACATAGCTACTGATTTTGGGTTGGAATCCTATTATTTTTTATCTGCCTCTCACACTTTCTCACATCTACCCTTGACATTTTTATGAGTCTCTGTTTATTTTTCGCCACCAATTTTTTTATGTAATTTAATCTTTTTTAAAAACTTATAGATAAAATAGATTATTCTAATAAACATATTTTTGGTAGTGTGATACATTCTTATATAAAATGAGGTAGATGCTTCTCTACATATTCCCCATACTCTCTTTACCAATGATATGAGTTTATATTAAGGGAAAAATAATCTCTATGACTTTAGTGGCAGTTTTATTTCTTTCATAAGATTAAGTAGTTCTAGGTTGCGTCACTTCTAGATTCTTCAGTTTCACCTCTAACTCTAGGCACTCCATTTTGAGGGAATATTCCTCTGCCTCAACTGACTTCAATCTATGTTCCTAATATATCTTTAACTTCTAAACTTCATTCACATAAAATGTGGTACTTTCTAATAGAGACATTTCAAGGCTATTGATTCTTATATCTTTTAATTCTTATTGAGCATCCTTGAAATCAATAATATCTTTGTGTAATTCCTCTAAATAATGGAACCGCTCTCCTCAAAAATTCTAAGATTTCCCTTCAAAAAATAAAATAATCCATTTTCTATTCATAAATTGGAAATTTATCTCTACTAATATATAAGGATGTCTATTTTTCATTCAATTAAGAGAGTTAAATTTTTGAAATTATACTGCCAATTCTATTTGAATAGCATTGGATCCACCTATCACCTTTTATTTTTCATTATTTAACTCCAGAATAAACCCAATATATATGAGTAAAAATTTCTGAGGGATCTTTTTTTAAATAAATTCCAACATCATAGTAGAGGTTGTCAGTGATTATGATGAAATCAATATCATCATAGCTAGAAATTTTTTATCCTAATTAATTGTGATCGATAAATTTTTCTAAGTAAATAAAACTTTCACTCTCTTCATTTAGTGTATATTTATCATGACTCTTTGATATTTTTATAAAGATCCTGGAAACCTTATTTTTTGTATTTTTTAATGTCTTAGCTAAAATTTTAGATTCTATTGTCATAAGAATAGACAATTATTCTTCCATTAGATGCTCTACTTCCCTCAACTCTTTAAATATTGATTCATTAACTCAGATTAATTTACATGTGCAAGTAAAATTAGATCCAACCAAAGAGAACCATTTATTTGATACCAATTGTAATTCTACTTTGGAATTTTGTAGACACTTGAGGTGAATCAGGTGTTGGAAATGTTTTACTTATTAAAAATTAAATAAATCCCACAGGGCACGGGTGAGTTGGTGAGCGGTGGTGGCGTCCTGACCCTAAGGTTCTAGGTTCAAGTCCTCGCAAGGCAACACGTACTATATGCATTTATCACCACTCGTGGGCCCCTCTACCCTATGTTGAATTGGCTTGAAATCCTGGGTGCCATTACACCCAGGACTATAGCTGGGGGAGTACATAAGGGTGCTCGGTGGTGGGTGACGGCCCACCTATACCGTGTAACCCCTTAGGCCTGAAAACCTAGTGTACTTTATGCCCTCAGGGCATGGGTGAGTTGGTGAGCAATGGTGGCATCCTGACCCCGAGGTTCCGGGTTCGAGTCCTTGCAAGGCAACGCATGCTATATACATTTATCACCTCTTGTTGGCCCCACTACCCCGTGTGGGACTAGCCTGAAAGCTCGGGTGCCATTACACCTGGGACTGAGGCTGGGGGGGTACATAAAGGTGCTCGGTGGTGGGTGACGGCCCACCTATACCGTGTAACCCCTTGGGCCTAGAAACCCAATGTACTTTTGAGTCCTCACAAGGAAACGTGCACTATATGCATTTATCACCTCTCGTGGGCCCCTATACCCCATGTGGAACTGGCCTGAAAGCCCAGGTGTCGTTACACCTGGGACTGTGGCTAGGGGATTACATAAAGGCGCTCAGTGGTGGGTGAAATACGACTTATAACATGTAACCCCTTGGGAATGAAAACCCAGTGTACTTTTCCCATGGGGCATGGGTGAGTTGGTGAGTGGTGGTGGCATCCTGACCCTAAGGTTCTGGGTTTGATTCCACACAAGTCAATGCACACTATATGCATTTATCACCTCTCGTGGTCCCCTCTACCCTGTGGGGAACTGTCCTGAAAGCCCGGGTGCCATTACACCAAGGACTGTGGTTGGGGGAGTACATAAAGGCACTCGGTGGTGGGTGACGGTCCACCTATACCATGTAACCACTTGGGCCTGAAAACCCAGTGTAATTTTTCCCACAGGGAATGGGTGAGTTGGTGAGCGGCGGTGGCATTCTGACCCCGAGGTTCCAGGTCAAGTCCTCGCAAGGAAACACGCACTATATGCATTTATCACCTCTCGTGGTCCCCTCTACCTCGTGTAGAACTGGCTTGAAAGCTCGGGTGCGGTTACACCTTGGACTACGGCTGGGGGAGTACATAAAGGCGCTCGGTGATGGGTGACGGCCCACCTATACCATCTAACCCCATGGGCCAGAAAACCCAGTGTACTTTTTCCCACGGGGCATGGGTGAGTGGGTGAGCGGTGGTGGCGTCCTGACCCTGAGGTTCCGGGTTTGAGTCCTCACAAGGCAACGTGCACTATATATATTTATCACCTCTCATGGGACCCTCTACCCCGTGTGGAACTGACCTGAAAGCCCGAGTGTCGTTACACCTGGGACTGCGGCTAGGGGAGTACATAAAGGCACTCAGTGGTGGGTGACGGCCCACCTATACCGTGTAACCCCTTGTGCCTGAAAACCCAATGTACCTTTGAAAGTATTACTCTGTTGGGAGAGATATGAAAAGAATGTATTCAAGAGATCTCTTGGTAGCACTCCCCTCGCAACTGCTAGGGTTTATATTCACCGATCATAATGCTTGCTTCGGATTGTCTTAAACCTAGGTTTTCATGGAAGCTTTTGATCCTGATTGGGAAAGAGCATTCTAAGGCCATGAATTCAAAGCTCAAAATGATTATTCACATCTGGTTGAAAGACCTAGAGGAATATATTTTGTTGAAGCGCTCAAAGGTATGGATCTTAGAAAATCTTCCATGATGAAAGATTCGCAATGAAAGAGACTTGATGATGGAAGATTTGATGTTGAAGCTGATCCGGAGGCACTTCAGCAACATACACAGATGTGTAAGTTTTCAATAATGGGTCGAATTTCATACATAAAAGGGAATAAATCTTGGTCTTATGATCAATTAAAGAGTCAGATTTCCCATGTCTGGGGTTTCCCAGATTGGAAGCTTATTCCAATCGGAAGAGGTTATTTTTATATGCTTCTACAGTCCCAAGAAGAGCTTGATAGAGTCTGGAATTTAGGGAACTTACAGCTCAAACCTAGTGTGCTAAGAATTTCCGAATGGAACTATGCCTTTAATCTGCTCACCTTTAGAAATAATATGGCCCAAATTTGGGTCAGACTCCATGGACTTAGATGGTTTTTTTTGCACCCAAAGATACTAAATGACTTAGTATCTTGCATTAGTACTTCCCTCAAGATAGATCAATGAATGATAAATGAAGAGATCATTTTATGTGCCCAAGTGAGGGTTGAGGTTGACCTTGACTCTAAGCTTCTGGATGTTATCTATTCCAATTCCAAGGACTACAAAACAGAGGTCAGGATCAAATTCGAATGCAAGCCACCATTCTGCGACCTCTGCAAAATTGTGGGTCACTCTTTGATGAATTGTAGGGTAATGAAAAGCCAAGTCTCCCGGCTAAAAGATGATGGCTGGACAAAGGTGAGAAAGGGTAATAAGGACAAAAATGCTGCTCTAGAGAAACCTGAACCACCCAAGAAAAAATCGGAGGTATGGGTGAATAAGGTGACTCACTTGGGAGAGGTTTCAAGTAAAAATTGGGCACAGCTTGTGGATGAGGAGGATGAGACCTCTTTGGATCAAATAATCTATTAGGAAATTGAAAAGTTAGTGGTGATATCAATTATATTCGCAACACTGCATAATATACCCTCTGTATCTTAGGTCATGTGGTTCTACCCAAGGAATGTATTAGAGGTTCTACCAACCCTCCTCTCACTAGGAGGAAACTATATCCCCTTGATGCCACAAATGATTTTGGTCACTCAGTTGGTTATATGATTGTTTACTCCTACAAACACTGGAAAGAACTCTGCAGAATCGATACCTGCTTGAAATGAATTGATACAAGCTAAAAACTCCTATGAAGGTGTAGCGAAAATTGAAGAACTTACTGCTCTGATCCCTCTGGAAAAAAATGTTGGCATCCAAACACAATCTATAATGGATTTTTCCAATGGAAAATCAAGGTCTATGCATATGCAGATTACTCCGATCATGAGCACTGCCACTATTCTGGCATCACTAGAAGGTAACACAGGTATGTCTACTCAAGAGGATGTTTCTAATGAGACCACTCGTATTCCAGTGGACATACAGCCTCCCCCTAAGCTGACCACTACCACTCTTAATGTTTATTCTTCAATGGATTAAAGGGACATCCCCATGGCTACTCCCTTGAATTCAAAAAAATCTGAATCAAATCAGACCATTGCCAATACAGGTACTCCTAACATCTCATCTAGTTCCCCCATGAGTAAACATGAAAGGAAACACACTACTACCTCTTCCCAAAATGTCATAGGTTCTAAGAGGAAGAAAGGCTCGGGTGGCTCAAAGAAGAAAAATGTGGGTTTTGCGTCCAAAACCAAGTTTTAATGAATATCTTATTTTGGAATTGTCAAGGAATTGCAAACCCTGCCACTTTTAATGTGCTTAAAAGTTTTCTTCTGACTCATCATCCCAAAATTTTTGCTATTGATGAGCCAAAATTCAATTATTATTTGAATTTTAGACACATTTTCATTTATGGATATAACTAATTAGGTGCTTGCAAAGAGGGCAATGATACAAAATCTCTTTGTATTTTTTATCATGCTTCCTTACAGAATGTTAATGTTATAAAGATTTCAGAACAAATGTTCACTTGGGATTTTTCCCTAGATGGAATGAATATCTTTTGTACCATGATTTATGCTAATAATAGATATCAAGACCAAAGGTATATTTGGTATGATCTTTCTAGGTTATCTAACAACATTTTAGATCCCTGGTTTGGGATCAGTGACTTTAATGCTATCCTTTCCTCCAGTGAGAAACTTGGATTGTCCTAATCCCCCATCTCCTCAAGAGAATTTAGAACCTCAATTGAGGATTGTGACCTCATGGAGATCAATCTCACTGGTACCAAATTCACTTGGTATAGAAGATGCTATAATAGGATTTTTTTTATAATAAGTTGGATAGGGCCTTCACAAACATACCTGCTCTAGATTTTTGGGACACAATCTCTAGCATCACCTTACCCAAACTTAATTCGGACCACCATCCCATTTTGGTTAGTCTACTCACAAAAAAAAATTAAACCTATTTTTCCTTTTAGATTTAATTACGCTTGGTCTGTAGACCTGGATTGTGCGAATATCATTAAAAAGTATTGGGAGTCTATGAATAAACACAACGATGCTTTTTCTTCCATCTTTAAATTAAAACATATCAAATAATTTCTCAAAGGTTGGTGTAACTCTAATTATAAACAAATGGAAAAATACATCTCCACCCTTGAACATGATCTTATCCAAAGTCAAACCGCCAACACTACCTATGATTTCACTTTGGACACCCAACTTGAAATCAATACTTCCATAAAACTTAAATCTCTTCTTTCCCTTAAAGACAACATTCGTAATCATACTTTTAAAACAAAATGGTTATCTTATGGTGACAGAAACACTATGTTCTATAATTATATGTAAAGAATTAGGAAATTTTGTAGGCCTCTTTCGCTACATAGAGTCGATGACACCCTCATTGACTCTGAGGAGGGAATTACCAGCCATGTGGTCTCTTACTTTGATAATATTTTCAATGGCCCAAATGTTAATAAATATTTGCTTCCTAAGATCATTCTGGTTCTGGTAAATGAGGAAGATAATGTTTATATTCTTAGTGTGCCTCTTGATCATGAAATCAAAGACACCATCTTTAGCCTTAACCCTGATAGTGCCCCTGGACCTGATGGATTTAATAATGGATTTTTTCAACAATATTGGGAAACCATCCACTCTAATGTTTGCAAACTTTTTAGAGCCTTTTTTCTAATGGTTTTCTTCCCTGGGGTCTTAACGCTCAATTTCTCACCTTAATCCCTAAAGTGGAAAATGACTCGGAGATACATCTCTTCCAGACCATTGCTCTCATTAACACTATTTACAAAATCATTACCAAACTTGTTGCCAATAGACTTTTGATTTTGTGTAATAAAATTGTTTCTTGGAATCAATTTGGTTTCATTGAGGGAAGTTCTATACAAGAATACATTTGTATTACCTCTGAATGTACCAAAACCCTCAAAAAATCCATCAGAGGAGGAAATATTTCCATCAAGATTAGTATCAGGAAAGACTTTGACACTATTGAATAGGGATTCATCTTCAAAGTTCTTCAGGCCTTTGGTTTTAATGACATATTCATCAATATGATAAACTCCTTATTCAAATATGCTTCCATTTATATCCTTGTCAATAAATCTCCGAAGGGCTACTTTAAGTGTGCTAAGGGTGTCAGATAGGGTGATCCTTTATATGTTGTTCTCTTTGCTATTGCACCTAAGCAGATTACTCACTCGTCTCATGGATCAAAATAAGATTAAACCTATTTAGGTTTCTATAAACTTAAATGTGCCTACAAATATTCTTTATGTCGATGACATTATCTTATTCCTACAATGTGATAGAAAAAATATTCAAAATTTAAAAAAAGACTTCTCTCACTATGAAGAAGTATCTGGAAAATATATAAGTTGGAACAAATCATATGTTTTCTTTGGAAAAAATTTCTCTTCTCTTATAAATATTAGTATCATAAACAATTTAGGCATCAAAGAAGGAACTTTCCCTTTCACCTATCTTGGAGTGCCTATCTTTTGGGGAAGGCCTAAATCTATGAATTTTTTCAACATTGTAGATCAAGTCACAAATCAACTATCCTCCTGGAAATCCAAATCCCTTTCCATGGCGGGATGGATTTGTTTGGTGAAATCTACCATTATTTCCAAAATGGTCTACTCAATGATGGTCTATAAATGGCCCACTGGTCTTTTAAAGAAAATTAATTTTTATATAAATAATTTTGTTTGTACCGGCAGTACTCTTGAAAGGAGGCTTGTGACAATACCCTGGGACACATGTTGCAAACCTTTAGAGAAAGGCAGTCCTGGCATAAAAAATCTAAAAAATTTAAATGATGCCCTTCAAGCCAGAATCACCTGGAGGTTGATTTATAGAAACTCTAACTCCATTTAATTTATTAAAAAAATATTCCGCATGAAGATAAAAAAGATAAATTAGAACTACATTAATTCTTTGATCTGTCCCTCCATCAGGAAATCCTTTACCAATATTATGTCTAATTCTAGATGGATGGTTAGCACAAATTCTTCCTTGAATTTTTGGCTGGATAATTGGATCAATTCCCCCCTTATCTCTATGGTGTCTCCTAATTATCTTCTAGATCATACCAACTGCTCTATAAAGGAGGTTATGCAATCTCGTACTTCTAGTGTTCCTAATAACATCATTTATATTATTGATAATTACACCTTTTCTAACTCCGATGACTTCCTTATTTGGGAACCTGCTCACAATGGTGTTCTTGATTCCAAAATTTTTTACAATCACAATATTTCAAGCTCTGATTCAAAAATTTTATGGTTGAAATCTTTTGATAAACTATGGATTAAACCCTATAGAATTACTCTTATTTGGAACATTTCTCACAATAATGTCCCCACAGAGGTTTTTCTTCTGTCATTTGGGGTCCAACTTTGTTCCATGTGTCCTTTTTGTCACCAACATAGAGTAGATACTAATCAGTTGTTCTTGTCTTGTGCTACAGCTTCTACCCTTTGGAATTATATTTATCACATTTTCGACTATAGATGGTTACTCCATGACACTATTATCACTCAATTAAAACATTGTATGGCTCTTGATACCTCTCAACATATCAAGAACTTCTTTCTAAGTGATGTTTATAAACTCCTCCATGTGATCTAGTATGATAGAAATGCTATTATCCACAACAATTTCTCATTTAATCTTAATGTAGGTCGGACGCGTATCCTCATTGCTATTAGGGATGCTGCTACGAATCAAAAATATCACTACGATAACTCCATTGGAGATTTTAAGATTCTTCATCATCTTCGAATTGATGGGATCTACAAACAACTGTGACATACTTTTGAGGTCTTATGGGAAGATCTTCTACTAGGATGGATCGAAGTGAATATTGATGGTTCTTCTAAAGGCAACAAGGGTCCTGTAGGTTGTGGAGCTATTTTTACAGACCACCTTATTCTGTGTCATGGATTCTTCTTTAGCAGCTGTGGAACTTCCTTGTCTTTGGAGGCTGAAATGATGGGTGTGATTCACGCTGTTAATTTTTCCAAGTAAAAGGGTTGGTGTAATATTTGGATTGAAAGTGATTCCACCACTGTCGTCCATGCTATTTGGGAGGGGGTGGTTCATCTTTCCTTGACTTTGACTACCCGTTGGATGAGCTGCTTTACTTTTCTTCTAGAGACCAACTACATTTTCACTCATGCTTTTTGTGAAGAGAACGTGGTTGCTGACAGTCTTACTAACAAGGGAATCAACCGTGCCTTAACTTGGATGGATAACTTTTCTGTTGATCTTCTCCCTTTTTATGATAAAGATTGTAATAATATTCCTTACTTCAGACTCATGTAGTTTGATTTTTCCTTTTATTTTAATAAATTGTGTCTCAGATTTTATCTGAGGCACTACCTTCTTAAAAATAAATAAAAAAGAAATAAAGAAGGCATGTTGTATTTTTAAAAGGTTTAGCTCAAAGGACTACTCCTTACTATGATTGGTTATTGAGCAAGATCACGGTTTCTCCACTATAATAAATAACTGAAAACAATTTATTGGTGATTTACATACCTAAACAGATTTAAATTATGTTACACATTCATGCTTTATAAAGGAATTATTTTTCTAGATTCACACTAGACTTCTTTAATAGCGTATCAATATAGTCACATAGTCACATTGTGATCTCTCTATATACCCTGAGTCCCACAGTTTCTATAGCTTCACTCCATTTATGTTCAAATTTTTCTTTTCGCTCTTTTCTTTGAATTAAATCACTAGGTATGCACATGATACTTTTACATCATTAAATTTAATCTTCTTCCTCTCATTAGCAGATACATTGAGTACTAGAAAATAATTAATAATATTTCTCAACTTAGTCTCTACTCAAGCTCTGTTTCATATAACTTATACAAAATTTGATCACTAAGATTTCTCACTCATTGAAGCTCCCTTAGTCTCCATAAACCCAGTATCTCCACATTTTATTAAAATTATTGACATGGATAATATAAATAGAATAATATTTGGTTTATCACCCATCTTATTATTCTTATTCATCTCATTCCTTGAAACCTAACAAGTTTCATAGGCTCAGTTCTTTACTTTTTCCTCACTACAACTTGTAGAAGATACTACTCCTTCCTCTTCCTTAAGAGATTTTGGTTCTCTTGAATACTCAAACAACTCAAACTATTATGAGTAGTGATCCTCTCTAATACCCTATTATTTAGATAAATTCTTCTTATTTTTTCCCATATAGAAATAAACATTTTTGGGTGTCTACTTATATTTTCATAAATGATAATATTTCTATAGATGTGTGAAAGTAATTTCCATTCATTATTGAATCCATGATTCTAAAAATCTATTCTTTTTTAAGGTGTTTCCTTTTATTAACTCAAAATTGTGTTACAAAAATTACTTTTTCTCTCTTTCTCATTTTTCTTATCTCAGGTGAATAGATATTCAAGTATTTTGTACAGAAATCTTGACTGCTTCTATTTAGACTCAACATGAAATAGGATCTTTAAATAAATATTATTTCTTAAATGGAATCAAAATGTATTTTTTATAATTAATCACTAAAATTATAGCACCAATAATTAACTGATATCATTTAATCACAATTAAACAATTTTTGAAAGTTCATTGTTTATAATTTAAAAGTGTCTCGAAATATCACTTTCCTTAATCTTCTTTTTTATCAATTTGGATATAAAATCCTACAAAATTCGTATATTATAGAAAATATTTTTTTTATTTTTTTATACATGAAAAAAATCCAAGAATATCCCCAATTCATTTTAACATCGGATATAAAATCTAGAATCTTCTTATTTTTTAATCTATAAAAACCTCAAATTTCACTAAGAGTCTCATGAAAGATACACAGTGGTCCGATGAAAAATATGTAGAGTCTTATTAACACATAAATAGTGCTTAATGAAACATAGATTTCATACATTGGCACATACATAGGTCTTTGTCACACATGCATAGGTCTCTGTCACACATACACATATGAAAAACACACATATGTGTTACATTTAATTAAACATACATAGGTCCTGGGTGATATATACACAAGTACTAATTGACACATATAATGTCCTTGATTAACACATATGGAAATTTGTGTCAGACAAGTTTTTCCTTCAATAAGACATTCACAGCTTCCATACTTAGTTGGATTTCATCTTTATACTCCAAGACACATTCAAATTATCTCTATCCATTCTTAATCACTTATGAACACTAAAACACCATTGAGAATTGTTAAAACCTTCTTGAATGCTTCAACAAATTCACAAGTACTTAAACAATATTAAACTCTAATATATGAGTGATTCAACTACTTCAACTATAACAACCTAAAACTTTTATCAATGAAATTCCATTCTTATAATTATGTCATATATTATAATAACATAAAATCAAATTAAGAACACAATAAAAACCTTATAAATTAATAATTAATGAAATAAAAGGCCTTTCTAGAAGGTAAGAAACATATACCAAATGAATAGTAACTTAATCGTGGGAATAGTAACATGACCCTTAGGAATAGTAAACAGGACAATTGAATAGTATCATCACTAATGAAAGTAAAAATAAAATTTATTCAACTTATAAGTAGAAATATGATTTAATTATATCATAGTATAAGTAAATAAATATTTTAAATATTATTAATCAAGTGTTGGTATTTTTTAAGTCATAAACATTTAATTAAAATTTTATGAACAATTTAATAATTTAAAAGAAAATTCATTTTCATAAAATGTATTAATAAATTATTATTCTAATTTCTTATGATTATAATATAATTTTTTGAGACCATAGTTAATTTTTCAAAGTGATATAGACGCGGTTATAATTTTAAAATCTTTATTTTTTGTGTAAATGAGGATTTTAATTAAAAATTAAATTTCTCATATTTATGAAATTATTTTTTATAAAATGGTGTTCATTTTTTAATTCTACACATTGAAAATGGTTACGTTGAATTTTTGTGTTTTTTTCTAAAATACTTTAATTTTTTGTGAATAGTAAAATACGGTAATTTGCAATATATATATATATATATTATGAGTTAAATACACGATTCTTTGAGTCTTGAATGATGTAAGAATCATTGGTTCGAACTCACGTGATATAATTACAATATTTAGTCTCAAGAATCAACACTATTTTAAATCTTGAAAAAAATAAAAAAAAACCAATGAATTAAATAAAGAGAAAACACCCATATCCTCCATTATAAATACCACCCCTCACCAGCTCTTCTCCTCACACCTCTCAAGTCGTGATCCTTGTCGAAATTATGATCAAATATCCTCCCACGCCCCTACCCCAAGTCTATGAGCTTTTTTTCTTAACAAAGGACCAACACCAATACCTTAATGGGGTTTTCAAGAAGAAGGAATCAAGATGTAAAACCCTCTTCCTTTTCTTTTAATTTCTTTTCAAGTTCCTTTATTTTCTTTTTCTCAACTCACCTCCCCTCATCCAAAGAGTATGATAACTCCATTACCTTATATATATTATAATTTTGTTATTCTAATGGAATAATTCAACATCATCTCTCTTTCCCCCTACTTTTATACTAAAAATTGAAACATCATTTGTGATGTATTAATTTACCACATTCAAGGATGGCGATGTTTTCAATTTCTATTACCATCTTCAAGGATGATCATGAAACCATTTTTATGGTTCAACCATATTATAATATATGTATTATATCCTATGTAATTATTTGGAATCAATTTATATTATATCCTCCCATGACCCTCCCCTAATTATATGATATTTTTTTCTTAATAGAATACCAAAACCAATTCCTTAAGGAGGTTTTCAAGAAGAAGGAATCAAGAGGTAAAACCCTCTTCCTTTTCTATTAATTTCTTTTCAAGTTCCTTTATTTTATTTTTATCTACTCACCTCCCCTCATCCAAATAGTATGATAACTCCATTACCTTACATATACTGTAATTTTTTTATGCTAATGGAATAATTCATCCTCATCTCTCTTTCCCCCTCCTTTTATACTAAAAATGGAAACATCATCTGTGATGTATTAATTTAGCATATTCAAGGATGGCGATGTTTTCAATTTCCATTACCATATTCAAGGATGATCATGAAACCATTTTTATGTTTAAACCATATTATAATATATGTATTATATCCTATGTATGTATTTGGAATCAGTTTTTACACATGATATTAACTTATAAAACCAAATGAGTTCATTGTGATTGAAAACCTCTAAAATAATCTGAAATGATTATCATTAACTGTTTATCTAATGATTCATTCCCATGACATAAAACCAAAGGATATATAAGACCAATTTAACCTATATAAGATCATTAATAATATATAATTTCAATTATATATAATTACCCCCAGTTTATATGACCTTTCATACATGTATATAGGTAAACTAATAATGAAACCAAGGAAACCAATGTTCCTAAACGATGAAGTTGAACCTCTTAACCCATCAAAAATTCCATAAAATAACTTCATAAATATATAATAAATCATATACATGTAGAAATGATTCTAGAATTATTAATTAATGGATCTAATTTAATTATCTAGGACATTCAGATCAAGTGAATAAGACCTTCAGACTTAAGGTAAGGGGTTCTACCTGAACCTCCATTATTCCTTCTGGTTACTCTTTCTATATTTTTACCGAAATGAAATTATATTTAAGTATTATGTAAATATTCTATATTATGTTTATATGTTCCAAACATAAGTATCAAGATCCATTCATCCTTCTTTTTTTTGGGATATATGTCACGACCCATCCCCGGGGCCCGTGCCGTGACTACCCCAAGACCACCTTCCACAGGCTAGGGGCTGGTGACTAGCACCAAAAGGCATATCCCCTAAAAACAGGAAGGCATTGCCTTTATATCCTGTAAACACACTCAACCAAGCACACAAAAATATATTAACACAAGAAAACTGTATAGCAAAAAAAGAGTACAGAAAGTAAGAGGGGCTGAAATACAATCCCAACAGTAAAGGTACAAGTACAACTGAAAATAAAATACCACTGAAGATAGAGAAAGATAGTTATTGGGTCATCCTCTAATATTCCTACCTAAAGGGTAAGTACAGATCGCCTCCTCAGCACTCCATGTCTGCCCATCTCCTCTGCATACCAACACGCCGTATGGTCCACCTCTAGCACCATCCAATCCTGGTACCCTTGGCCTTGATCAGCATTGTCTGTCATCTGCATCAAACACAACAAGGTGCAGGCATAACCCGTGTAGCAGTGAGTATAAAGATACTCAGTAGGGACCCCGAGACCCTCAAGGTCTCACAAAAATCCACAAAGGGTAAACCACAAAGCACGAAATAAAATGAAAACCCTACCTAGGTATATGCCCATACATATACCTAAGTTATCAAGTATAACCATCTCAATCATGAGGAAACACAGGGTCCAAACCAAAAACCCAAAGCTCAACTGTTCCACAAAGGAAGGAATACCAAAAAGGTAAGTAACACACAGGTACGCCACATAGAAGAATACCACCAAGTTATTACCACAAAGGATAGTACCACATAGGTATGAACTCAGCTCACACCAGGTATAACTTAGGTACAGTAGTAGAGATGATTAGATGTAACTACTGAATCATGTTACTCTGTTAAGAGGCAGACCCATGAAGGATCCCAAGTTTCAGACCCATATAGGATCCTAGTACACCGTGAGACCCACACAGGATCCTAGTTCAAAGTTAGTACATCGTCAGACCCGCACATGATCCTAGTACATCGACGGTACATCGTCAGACCCACACAGGATCCTAGTACATCGTTCGTACATCGTCAGACCCACACAGGATCCTAGAACATCATCAGTACATCGTCAGACCCACACATGATCCTAGTACATCGTCAGTACATCGTCAGACCCACAAAGGATACTAGTACATCGTCAGAATGTTGTCAGACCCACACAGGATCCTAGTACATCATCAGTACATCGTCAGACCCACATAGGATCCTAGTACATCGTCAGTACATCGTTAGACCCACACAAGATCCTTGTACATCGTCAGTACGTCATCAGACCCATACAGGATCCTAGTACATCGTCAGTACATCATCATACCCACACAGGATCCTAGTACATCGTCAGTACGTTGTCAGACCCACACAGGATCCTAGTACATCGTCAGTACATCATTATACCCACACAGGATCCTAGTACATCGTCAGTATGTCATCAGACCCACACAGGATCCTAGTACATCATCACATCCAGTTACAGGATTCCCGCACTAAGCTTGCTCATCTCCAGGAGGGTCCTCTCCTCAAGCCACTGGTTGATACTCCAATTTCCACGAAGTCCCACGAAGAAGTATCCCAAAGGACCGCCACGTCAAAGGAGTCTCAACACAACAGACGGTGTGTAAAACGGACACTCGGTCTGTAAGTTATTAGCCTTTTAGTCCTGAGGGCCCAGTTGCATTCGTGCTCGATCCAACCCGACCGTTCCCCAACATTATCCACATCTCTAGTGGGGTATACCAAAAGGACCGTCTCGCTCCAAGGTTTATTGTGCCGTAGACAGTTTGTCAAATGGACACTCAATGCCAAAGTTATGGCCAAAAGAGCGGAAATGGGTCGAAGCTGGTCTGGGTCTGGTCCGACCTGGTCCGAACGACTTGTCCTGGGCCGCCCACTGGTCCAAAGTTACAAAAACACACTCGCACATTTACTGAATGTACCCGAAAAAAAATTCATAAATTCATTCTGGGCTCACCGGGCCTCGGAATCACGTGTTGTAAATTTTCTAGGACTCGTAAAATTCCCATATAATTAAAAAAAGTACAAGGAAATTCTGAGCCTTTACATTCTCCCCACCTCGGGGATTTGCGTCCCTGAAATAAACAACACAAAACAAGGAAAAAAGTGGGGGTACTAAGCACGTAACTGAGCCTCTCGCTCCCATGTGCTCTCCTGGAGGTTCCCGTGCTGCCAACGAATGCACACTAGAGGTATCGACCACCCAAGAATGACCTGCTCCTGTCGATCCTCAATCTCCACTAGAACCTTCGTAAATGTCGTATCATCGTCAATGTCTCGCTCATCGTGGCCAATGATGTGAGAAGGGTCGTGCAGATATCTCCTCAGTTGGGATACATGGAAGACGTCGTGCACCCCGTGCAATTGAGGTGGTAGAGCTAAGCGGTAAGCCACCTCGCCAACTCTGCTGAGGACCTGAAAGGGTCCGATGAACCTCAGAGATAACTTGTCGCCCCGTCCAAATCTCGAAAACCTTGTCAAGGTGAGACCCGTAGAAAGACATGGTCACCATCCTCGAACTCCAGAGATCTCTGTCTCCTATCAACATAAGACTTATGCCTGATCTGTGTAGTCTTCATCTGCTCCCGGATGACCTGCACCTTATTTTTGGTAGCCCGTACCATATCTGGTCCCATGAGTGCTGACTCCCCTCGGTCAGTCCATTACAAAGGCGATCTGCAAGGTCAGTTGTACAACACCTCAAAAGGTGACATCCCAATGGTAGAGTGATAGCTGTTATTGTATGCAAACTCCACCAAAGGAAAGTGATGCTCCCAGCTGCGACTGAAGTTGAGGATGTAGGTATGCAACATGTCCTTGAGGGTCTGAATAGTCCACTTAGTCTGGCCATCTGTCTGAGGATGGAAGGCAGAGCTCAAACAAAGTTTCATCCCGAAAGCCTCCTGCAACCCATTCCATAACCAGGAAGTGAAACATGCATCTTGATCGGAGAAAATCATAAAGGGTAATCCATTTATCTGCATAATCTTTTGCATATAGAGGCGTCCCAAGCTCTCTACTGAACCCTGCTCTCTGATCGGTAGAAAGTGGGCCGACTTGGTGAGTTGGTCGATGATCACCCAGATAGAATCATGACCTCTGGATGTACGTGGAAGTCCTATCACGAAGTCCAGGGATATCCCATCCCACTTCCACTCTAGGACCTCTAAAGGTTGAACCAAGTCTGCTGGTACCTGATGCTCCGCCTTCACTTGCTGACAAGTGAGGCACCAAGAGACAAACTCTGCTACTATTTTATTCATTCTTGGCCACCAATGATGTCGTCGGAGATCCTGGTACATCTTTGCCACTTCCGGATGTACCGCTAGAGGGGACGTGTGGAACTCCCTCAAGACTTCCTCCCGAAGCGACACTGGTACCATGGTACATCCTCTGAAAAGGATGATGTGCTCTCCACCTTTAGAAAATCCATCAGGTGTATGTCCTATGGATATCTGAGCACGTCGAGCCTCGCAGTCAGTGTCCCCACGTTGTGCCTCCATAACTCACTGAAGAAGTGGGGGAGTGACTGTAAGAGACTGAAGAAAAGCTACTCCATCTCGATCCACAAAGGATGTCTGCAAAGCGGCCAACTGCTTCGTCGCCTCACCTAGCAGCTGTATACTAGATCTCATGCTGACTGCATCTGCTACAACATTCCCCTTCCCAGGAGTATAGACTATCTCAAAGTCATAGTCCTGGAGGAACTCAAGCCAACTTCAGTGTCTCAGGTTCAGGTCCTTCTGAGAGAAGATATACCTGAGACTCTTGTGATCTGAGTAAACTGTAAAATGTTCTCACATCAAGTAATGTTTCCCCATCTTCAAGGAGAAGACCACTGCTGCTAACTCCAATTTATGGGTAGCGTAGTTCTGCTCATGTTTTCTTAGCTTTCGAGAACCATATGTGATCACTGCTTGCTCCTGCATCAGGACACATTTTATTCTGGTCCCTAATGTGTCGCAATACACTACGTACCCTATGCCCTCCACTAGTAGCATCAAGATGGGGGCACTAGTCAGCCTCTGCCTCAACTCCTGAAAGCTCTGCTGACACTTCTCTGTCCATAGGAAAGGCTCCCACTTTTTTTTCAAAGCTGAAAAGGGTGTTTCTATCCTGGGTAAGTCGGGTACAAAAATCTAGTAGTACCCAGCCAAACTAGAAGTCCCTCTCCCTATAGGGAGGTAATTTTGGAAAAATATTTTGAAAAGATGTCCCCATGCTCTGCCACTCCTATTTGGAACTGAAAACTCAAAATTCCTGTTGCCACAAGGGTAATTTTTTCTGACTCATGAGTGATCAGCTACACCCTCCTATTCATGAGTCCATCCTATACTGCATGGGATTCCTTTTCACGGACCAAGGAAAACCCCATTTCAATGTTATAGAGAAACCAAAACCTTTTTTCCAAATATAGTTAATCTGAGTATGAACTGTGGATGCCCAGTCCACACCCAAACTAACGTCATAAGGCCTCGACTCTACCACCAAGAGGTTCCAACCAAAACTCTCGCCTCAAGGGTCAGATCACACCTTCGGCGTAAGTGTGATTATCAAGTCTCCTCCCAAAGGTATCTCTAGAGGTGATGGTCAAGTCAACGGCTTAACCGAAAACTCTAGGTCTTGAACAGGATTCATGGAAATAATGAATGATTTGTACCTATTTCTATTTATACAACAATTATTAGAAGTCACGGACTGTACCTCGAATCATTCCTAGAGTCCTTGGGTCACCCTCCCTGACCACATGTAGCTACTCCCTTCCCCTATCCTCCAGCTCCCTGAGCCTGGTGGGGTCATCAAAAAGGGGGATGGTTGTATCATGTCGAAAAATACACCACCTCATGCTGATCTCCTAGATCTTCTTCCACATCTGCTACCCTGCAGATTCATATGTCCCTAACACTTCTTCTTCCTAAAACATTTTACATGCCCAAGTCTCTAAGACTGGCACCAATTTCCTACTTTCCCACTGCTAACACTCACTGGTTGTATCCACTCAACCAAAGAACATTCAACCAAAAAGTTTCTCTCTAACACCCTAACATATGTAGGAATGCATAGAGGAAAAGTGTTGGCTCAGATGTCCTTAAACACACCTCGCTCGGAAGTCTGATCCCTAAACATTGATCGCATCGTATTCATCGAGTATCAGGAAGGTTCGATACACCTCGATGAATACTTAACTACCGGCATGTCATCCTGCTGAAGCTGTAGAAGCTCTAGAGAACTCTCAGCCACCTCCTCAAGCCAATCCTCAGCTGCCTGTGAGTCGGGCTCAGCTCAGAACCTGAGGGGTATCTGATACTGAATCCTGTGTAAGGCACTAATCCTATATGTGTCCTCTATTGGTACCGCCGGTTGTAACTGCTGACCAACGGGTAGAGAAATAGCTGACACACTACCCAAAGGTACTATATCGGGAAATGATCCTCATACTAGAGCCTCATCACTATGCGTACCATCCTCATGGTCACTCGCTAGAAAAGACTAGAAGCTAAGATCACCATCTACTCTACTGGTGTCTCAACTAGGCAAAAAACTCTAGAAACTACCTCCAGCCAACCCTCAGTTGTGTGGGAATCTTTCTCACCTAGAAACCTTAGAGGCCTCTGCCGCTGAAACTCGTGCAACACACTCATTTGGCATGCAACGTCCTCCAGTGAAGATGGTGGTAACTTCTGCCCAACAGATGGTGGTGCTGCTGGTACACCACCTGAAGGTGCCAACATAGTAAGAGGGCCCTGCATCGGAGCCTCATCGCTCGGTGGGCCGTCATCGTGTACTCTCCCGGTAATCCTAGATGGTTGTCTATGCAGCGGCATCCTGATAAAGAATAGGTGTGCCACAGTCATTATGTTATACCTGGTGATCTGACTCAAGAAAACTTTTCAAAACACACATGCAATTAGTGTTTTTGTGCACTGAGTCAGAGATCAGAAGTCATGGTCCTGGTGTATGGATACATCAGCCACCACACCAAAATTGGATTCCCTAAACTGATAACCACACTCACTACACTTAACACTATTACCATTAAAAATATTAGAGTCCAATGTTCTATGGTAGAACCGACTCCTCTGATACCAATTTTTCATGACCCGTACCCTGGGGCCCGTGTTGTGACTACCCCAAACCCGCCTTCCATAGGATAGGGTCTGGTGACTAGCACCGAAAGGAGTATCCCCTAAAAATGGGAAGGCATTTCCTTTATATCCTGTAAACACACTCAACCAGGCACATAGAAAGATACGAACACAAGAAAAATGTATAGAAAAAAAAAGAGTACAAGAAGTAAGAGGGGAAGGAATACAAGCCCAATAGTAAAGGTACAAGTACAACTGAAAATACAATACAACTGAAGAAAGAGAAAAACATTTATTGGGTCGTCCTCAGATATTCCTACCTAAAGGGTAGGTACAAATCGCCTCCTCATCACTCCACGTCCGCCCGTCTCCTCTGCGTACAGACACGCCGTATGGTCCACCTCTGGCACCGTCCAGTCCTGGTACCCTTGGCCTCGATCAGCGTTGTCTTTCATCTGCATCAAACACAAAAAGGTGCAGGCATAGCCCGTGTAGGGGTGAGTATAACGATACTCAATAGGGACCCCGAGACCCTCAAGGTCTCACAAAAATCCACAAAGGATAAACCATAAAGCAAGAAATCAACTGAAAACCCTACTTAGGTATATGATCATACATATACCTAAGTTATAAAGTATACCCATATCAATCACGAGGAAACACAGGGTCCAACCCAAAATCCCAAAGCTCAACTTTCCACAAAGGAAGGAATACAACAAAGGTAAGTACCACATAGGTACGCCACATATAAGAATACCACCAAGGTATTACCACGAAGGATAGTACCACACGGGTATAAACTCAACTCACACCAGGTATAACTTAGGTACAGTAGTAGAGATGATTAGATGTAACTACTAAATCATCTTACGCTATTAAGAGGAAGACCCACAAAGGATCCCAAATTGTAGACCCACACAGGATCCTAGTACACCATCAGACCCACACAGGATCCTAGTTCAAAGTTAGTACAATGTTAGACCCACAAAGGATCCTAGTACATCGTCAGTACATCATCAAACCCACACAGGATCCTAGTACATCTTCAGTACATCGTCAGACCCACACAGGATCCTAGTACATCATCAGTACATCATCAAACCCACATAGGATCCTAGTACATCGTCAGTACATCTATATACCCACACAGGATCCTAGTACATTGTCAGTACTTCGTCAAACCCACACAGGATCCTAGTACATCGTCAGTACGTCGTCAGACCCACACAGGATCCTAGTACATCTTCAGTACGTCGTCAGACCCATACATGATCCTAGTAAATCTTCATTATGTCTTCATACCCACACAGGATCCTAGTACATCGTCAGTACGTCGTCAGACCCACACGGGATCCTAGTACATCGTCACATCCAGCTACAGGATTCTTGCACTAAGCTTTCTTGTCTCCGGGAGGGTCCGCTCCTAAAGCCATTGTTCGATACACCAATTTCCATGAAGTCCCATGAAGAAGTATCCCAAAGTACCGCCACATCATAGGGGTCTCCACGCAATAGATGGTGCGTCAAACGGACGCTCTGTCTGTAAGTTATTAGCCTTTTAGTCCCGAGGGCCCGGTTGGATTCGTGCTCGATCCAACCCGACCATTACCCAATTTTATCCAAATATTCAGTGGGGTATACCAAAGGTACATTCTTGCTCCAAGGTTTCTAACACCGCAGACGGTTCGTCAAACAGACACTCGGTGTCAAAGTTATGGCCAAAAGAGAGGAAATGGGTCGAAGCTGGTCTGGGTCCGGTCCGACCCGGTCGGACCGAACCGGCCCGGCCCACGCTGGGCAGCCCGGATTGGTGACCCGGTATGGCGGTGGTGTGGCCACGGCGCGGCGCGGGGGCCACGGTGCGGTGCGGTGTCCGCGGGGCCAGGGGTGGCGCGCAGGCCACGGGGCGGCGCGCGGGCCTCGGGGCGGCGCGCGGGCCTTGGGGCAGTGCGCAGGCCACGGCACAGCGCGGGGGCTATGAAGAAGCATGAGGACCACGGTGCAGGGGTCTGTCGCGGCTGGTTGGATGTCCAGCCATCCTCTTGGCGCGGTGCGGTCGCGCTCCGCACCTTCGCCAGCGGCCAGCTCGTCTAGCCGTCCTCCCTTCGCCGCCACGGCACAAGCCGTGGTTCTCTTCCGTTGGGCGGCGTGGTTGCACCAACGCCTTCATCGCAGTCGGCCATGGTTCCGGCCACCATTCCCGTGCCCCACTGATGTTGGTTTTCGTCCTCCTCTATCACAAAGAACACAACAATTAATCACAAGAATTGCGGAGATGTCGGGCCATGTTTATTTGGCCCACACTCTCCACGTTAGAGCGGTAGCAAGAGGCTATAAATATTTCTTCTTGATTTATGAAGAATTATCAAGAACAGTTAAGGTGGAAAAATGCAAACAACCACCCTACCTCAAAGGTTCGTTGATATTGGCACGAGAAAGAATTTGAAGATGTTGACGTTCGTCATGCCCGCCACACACCTCTGATCCCGAGCTCATTCGTCGATTCGTCAGATAATCGTTCTTCGATGGAGGTTGTTCTTCATTGGAGAGAAGTTCTCCAAGCTCTCCCCTTCTCCTTCGCCAACCAAATCCTCTCAAAGGAAAGAGGTTACAATATAATTTAAATTGGGTAGATTAATTATTTTAGCACGTTGGCATAATTAATTGGCTCAATTAATTGACTCAATTAAATGAAAAGTGTTGGCATAATTAAAGTTGGAGGGAGTCCATGGGTTAACTCTTCATTAATGAGGGAGTTCAAGGGGTTTCTCCCATTAAGAGGGTTCGGGTGGTCCCCACCACTAGAAATTCAAAATGGGGGTTTTAGGCTCGGTGCTCCCCACCTCCATAACATACATGTGAAAGGTTTTAGTTCAAGTGGTCCCCACCTTTATAATATCCACATGGAGGGTTTCAACAAATAAAAATGTTAAAAAAATTATTTTATTTTATTCTTTCACGAAAAACACAAAAACTAACTTTCACCCTCAACCAACTGTCATCAAGGTGAAAGTCTCTTTAAGCGTATACTGACGTTGTGAGTTCAACAGTGTTCTTGGATTTCAATTCCGAGCGTTGGTTCAAAAGTTACAAAAACCCGCTCGCACGTTTACTGAACGTACCCAAAAAAAATCAGAAATTCATTCCGGGCAAACCGGGCCTCGGAATCATGCACCGTAAATTTTCACAAACTCGTAAAATTCCCATATAATTAAAAAAAATTACATGGAAATTTTGGGTCTTTACAATATACATGTTTTTAAGAGGTTCCCTACTCAGTTCTTCCCAATAAGCAATCTCGATTTAAGGGAACTTCCCAAATTATTACCCAATTTCAAGTACAATTTATAATATATTTTAAGCCACCATTATTTTTAAAAAATCAATCATTTTATTTTGAAAAATTTCTCAGTTCACTACTTGTTTTATATAAAATATTATTCCCTTTTTTGCTTTAAATTCTCTTTAATAGTTTCCTTAAACCGGCCTAAAATGTTTTAATGGTAAAGTTTCTTAAATACTCTTTTTACATGTTATCACTTCAGTTTGGCATCACTAATCAATATATAATCCTATTTTCCTTAATTAATGTCCATGTATTATTAAATTTTCTTAATTCATGGACTCTTTTATTATATGCCCATTTATTATGCTTTATGACAAGATTACGATACCCAATTCTTTCTATGGGTAACCCTTATATTTTTGTTTGATTTCATATACATGATTCATTATGTGGAAAAAATATTCAAGAAAATATTATGATGAATTATCTCAAATAGTTCTATAATGCATTGGATAGAGTTTAGTCTCATGAGACATTACGTGAAATGGTCTTGGTGGTTATCCTTGACTCGTGCTCCATGTGAAACGGTCTTAGTAGTTAGCCTTGACTCATGCCCCTCTATAGGCAACAAGACTTGACTCATGATAAATTCATGTTTTATGATTCTTACACATTACTATTAATCCATGATTATATGATCCCATGTTATGATTCCTTATATTTAATCATGTTTCATGCCCCTTTATATAATTTTGTTATGCATTCTAAACCATGTGCTAATCTTTATTCTTATGTTTATTCCCATACTGGGATTTTAGATCATCCATTTGTTCATGTTATCCCCAGGTTATCCTATACCAATTTAAGAGATCAAATAAAATTAGGATCTCTTTATGAAGATTAAATAAAATTTGTTCTTATTTTGGAATCATGATGTTTAAATATGTACCTAATCTCCAAGACATAAGAGTTTATGATCCTTGGTTTGTAATTTGATGTTTAATTATTCTTAAAATCATGTAATGATATGTGTAAAGGATTGGTTCTCTATAGATTTTATTAGAGGACTATCTAGTTATTTTCTGAGATTAGGAATAGAGCACTTTAGTAAGAACCTTAGGTATAAGACTAAGTATAAGAAAACATACCTAAATTTTGGTAAGTATAGAGTAAGTGGTTTATTAAGAAAATACATTCCTATCTGGATAATACAAGTGGAAGTGGTTCTGGAACATATGTACCTATGAGTAATAAATCCAAAAAGGTGTTACGAGCCTAACTTGGGGTAACCAGGTACACGAAAAATGGTCTTACTACGCATCTAGTTTGACACTCTTGAGGGATACGCTTTGGAAAATTCATAATATCATTACAAACCATTATTAAAGGATAAAATAAAATTCCCAAAAGAATATATGTTAGGAAACAGATCATGGATAACCTAGATTGAAACAAAGGGAAACATGAGTTAGGATATACTATTCTATTACAAGTTTATAATTTTATGTTGAAAGTTTCCTTGTATATACTTATTATATAAGTATTCAAGCCCCCTAAATGTACTTTAGTTTTCTTAGTTAATGGAGGGAAATAGAAGAACACGTTCAAACAATTAGTGTGATATGAAATATGAAAATTTCCCTAATGGTATTCCAAATATGATGGGAACATTCTCTCAAAAAATTATGATAGCAGTTGCTCATCTAGCTCAAGTTATGAATAATAACTTGAATTGTACGGAACTCCATACTTTTCCAAGGAAAGAGAAAGATTTCGTGGAATACTTCATGCTTCAAAGGACTCTCATGTTTAGTGGATCTTCTGATCCCCTCCTCATTGAACAGTGGATTAACTCCATTGAAAATATATTTTCTATCCTCATGTTCTCATAAGAAGAGAAAGTTGTGATAGCGGTCTATCATTTTGACGGGGAAGCTGATCATTGGGGGAAACTGATCAAAAATATGAATTCCAAAGAGAAAATTGATTCCATGGATTGGGAGTAATTCAAGAAAATATTTTTTAATAAATATTTTCCCCAAAACCTCCATCTCAAGATGGAAAGATAATTCCTCATACATAATTGTAAAAAAGATGAGTCTATCGGGGAGTATAAAGCAAACTTTACAAGGCTTGCAAGATACACCACTATCTTTTTCATGAACACTGAAAGTAAGGTGGATCACTTCTCCAAAAGACAAAAGATGATTCTACAAAAATGTTTTTTGATTTGAGACTTTGATAGTTATGAGGAGATTATCTTTTTTCCCTCAAGGTTGAAATAGAGATAGGAGACTCTCGGTGATCTCATGGGCCCAGTGAAAAAAAAGTGGAAAATGGATTCTAATATGGGTGGATCAGAAAATAAATCCCATGATGGAAAGAAGAACGTATATCCTAAATGTCAACATTATTGGAAGAAGCATCTTGTGAACTTTCTAAAGGGAACTAAGAAATGATTCACATGTGGAAGAATAGGGCATCAAGCTAAGAACTTCTCAAGGGACATGAAGAATTCTACTAGTGTGAAAGAAGAATGGAAGGTTCATATCAACACTCAGCCTATAGTGTAGTTTTTCAACTACAAGGAACATGGGTATTTTTAAAACCAATTCTATAAGACCAGGGTTGTCAGAGGCAATAAACAACAACCTCCAAGGTTACAAGTAAGGGAATATGCTATCACTACTACTGATGTGGACCCTGACAACGAAATGGTGACAGGTAGACTAGTTATTCATTCAATAATAGAATAAATACTATTTGATTATAGTTCTACACATTCTTTCATATCTTGTATGTTTAGTAGAACTATTCAAACACCACCTCAAAATATGGAGGTTGAGTTATATGTGAAAATAACTAATTGGGAAATTATTTCATCTATAGTACATAACTCCACCCTAGTTATTGTTTTTGGACTAAACATCCCATAAAATCTTGTTATACTCCTTTTGGTGGAGTTTTATGGTATATTTAGCATGGATTAGATATATTTATATAGATCCAACATCAACTGTCAAGAAAGGGAGATGACTCTTCACATCCTAAAGAATCCTCTAATTATTTACAAGTGTAAAGAGGAAGATGGATCTCCTTCAAAATAATCATCTATAGTGTGGATATTACTGGATTATGATAAAGCATATCTTACTCAAATGATTGACAAAAATGAGAGTATCATGCTCAAAGACATGCCCATCACAAGGGGTTTCACTAATGTATTCCCTAAAGAGTTGTATGGTCTTCCTCTTATCAAGATGTTGAGTTCTGAATTGAACTTATTCTTGGATCTCTATTTATATCAAAGAAACCATATATAATGATCAACGTTAAGCTGGAAGAACTAATGAAGCAGTTACATGAGAATCTGGACAAGGGTTTTATATGCCAGAGTGCTTCGTTGTGGGGTACACCAGTCCTCTTTGTTAAGAAGAATGATGGATCAATGCGCATATTCATCAACTATCATGAACTTAATAATATCATGAAAAGAACATGTATCCCCTTTCATGGAACGATGACTTTTTCAATCAGCTATGTGGGGACAATTATTTCACTAAGGTGGACCTTTGGTTGGGAGATCACAAATTAAAGGTGAGGAAGGAAGATATTCCCAAGACTAACTTTTGAACGAGGTATGGAAATTATAAGTTCATAGTGATGACTTTCAGACTCACTAATGCTCCATCAATTTTCATGGATTTAATGAAAAGAGTATTTTGACATTACCTCAACATATTTTTGGTAGTCTTTATCGATGATATTCTAATATAATCTATGAGCAAGGAGGAATACAAGGATTATTTGAATATTTTGCTAAAGACCTTGAGGAGGGAGAAACTTTATGAAAATTTCTGTAAATGTGAGTTATGGATGGATGAAGTATCATTCTTGGGGCATGTTATCATCAGTAAATGAATATATATAGACCCTTCCAAGACAATTACAATTAAAGAGTGGCCAAGGACAACTTCCGTAATATAGATTCGTAGTTTCCTTGGCCTAGATGGGTATTCTAGATTATTTTTTGATGAACTTATCATGATTTTCAAACACGATAACCAAGCCAACATGGAAGGGAGTAATGTTTTTATAGACTCAATAATGTGAGGAAAGATTTAAGGAGCTCAAAATGAGGCATATCATTACTCCAGTACTCACACTCCCAATAAGTGGAGAACTCTTTTTGGTGTAAAAAAATGTGTCAAATAATGTATTACATTGTTTACTAATGAAAAATGATAAATTGATAGCCTATGACTCAAGAAATTTGAAAATTCATGAGCAAAACTATCCTATGCATGATCTGGAGTTAGCGGTTGTGATCTTCACATTGAATATATAGTGGCATTATCTCTATAGGGAGAACTGTGAAATATATACTGATCACAAGAGACTCAAATATATATTCACACAGAATAAGATTAATATGCACTATAAAATATGGTTAGATCTTATCAATTATTACAACAATTCAATCCACTACCATCCTGGTAAGGAAAATAAGGTGGAGGATTATCTAAGTTGAAAATATCTTATATCTTTTTCAATGATGAGAATTAAGAAGGATCCAATCTTCTTAGACTTAAAAAGGATGGACATGGGAAAAATTAAGGGAGGAAAATCATCAATCCATTCTCAAAATATTGCTCAACCATCTCTTATAGAGAAAATATAGGATGCACATTGAAATGATATGAATCTTCAAAAAAAGGTGGAATCTATCAAGAATGGTAAATCCTCCGAATTCAAGATCGATGAGGATGGATTCATAAGATTTGGGTCATGATAATGTGTACCATCCAATCTAGAGATAAAAAAATATCTTATTAATGATGCACATAGATCAACCTTATATATTCACCCAGGGAGCGTAGAGATGTATCGAGATCTATGGGATAACTTTTAGTGTGACAATATGAAAAATGAGATTGCTAAATATACATCAAAGTTCCTAGTATGTCATAAAGTTAAGTTTGAAAGGAAAACGTCTTAAGGGATGATGCCACCATTACCCATAACAACATGGAAATGGTAAAAAATCACCATGTATTTTTTCACTGTACTTGCAAGGACATCTAGATGAAACAATTCTATATGGGTTATTTTGGATTGTTTTACAAAGATAGCTTAGTTTATCAAAATTCAATATGACTTCTCACTAGATCAACTTGCACAGATTTATATTAAAGAAGTGGAAAGGCTTCATGGAGTACCACTATCGATTTTATCCGATCGAGATCAAAGATTCACCTCAAAGTTCTTGAAAAGTCTCCAATATTCTCTTAGCACTGAGTTGAACTTGGGTGCAGCCTATTATTCTCAAACTGATGGACAATTTGAGTGAATTATTTAGACACAAGAAGAAATGTTGAGAGTGTGTTCTTTGAACTTCAAAGGAGGATAAAACCAACATCTACCTCTGGTTGAGTTCTCTTACAACAATATTATCCACTTAAGCATTTGTATGTAAATCCAGTTTCGGGAAAACGTGCAGAACACATGAATTTTGGGATGAAGTCGATGAGCGTAAGCTGTTAGGACCTAAAATGGTCGAAGAAATGGTGGAGAAGGTGAAAACCCTTCAGCAGTGCATCAAGGCAGTTCAAAGTTGACAAAAGATCTATGAAGACAATCGTAAATGGGGAATGGTGTTTAAGGTTATAGACATGTTATTCCTCTGCATATCTTCATGGAAGAGGATCATGAGATTTTGAAAGAAAGGGAAGTTAAGTCCCAGGTACATAGACCACTTCAAGATCCTTGATCATGTCAGAGTTGTGGCCTATCGACTAGAACTTCCACCATCCATATCTCAAGTAAACTATGTATTCAATGTATCCCTATTGAAGAAGTACATACCAAATCCCTCACATGTACTAAATTCAGAGGTGGTATAGTTGGAGAATGATCTTTCTTACTAGGAGCAACCAGTGAAGATCTTGGATCATAGAGATAAAGTTCATTGCAAAAATACTTCTCACCAAGTCAAAGTAATATGGAGGAACCATAAGTACGAAGAGGAAACATATTACCTAGAGGAAGAAATGAAGGAAAAGTAACCATACCTGTTTTCAATGAATAATGTTAAACAAAATTTCAAGGGAGAAATTTCATAAGGGGGAAGAATGTAATAACCCAAACTTTTATCAATGAAATTACCTTATTATAATTATTTCATAGAGTATAATCACAAAAATTAAATTAATAACACAATACATACATTATAAATTAAGAATTAATGAAATAAAAGATATATCTAGAAGTTAAGGAACATATAGAAAAAAAATAATAGCATGGCCTTTAGAATAGAAACATGACCCTTATGAATTATAAACCAGAAAATTGAATAATAACCTCACCAATTAAAGTATAAATAAAATTAATCCATCTTATAAGTGACAATATGATATAATTATATCATATTATAAGTAAATAAATATTTTAAAAATTATTGATCAAGTGTTGGTATTTATGTAGGTCATAAACATTCAATTAATTTTTTTGACTAATTTAACAATTTAAAAAAACATTTATTTTGATAATATGTATTCATAAATTATTATTTTGTTTTATTATGATTATAAGATAATTTAATGACACCTTAGTTAATTTTACAATGAGATATAAAAGCAGTTATAATTTTAAAATCTGTATTTTCTAAGTAAATGATGATTTTAATTAAACATTAAATTTCTAATATTTAGAAAATTATTTTTATAAAATTTAGTTCGTGTTTAAATTCTAAATGTTAAAAAATGTTTAGGGTGAATGTTTGTGTTTTTTATAAAATACATGAATTTTTTGTGAATAGTAAAATATAGTAATTTACGGTATATTTAAATTATGAGTTAAATACACTATTACATGAGTCATGGATGATGTAAGAACCATTGGTTTGAACTCACATGATCTAATTATGGAATTTATTATTAATAATTAACACTATTTCTTGTCTTGAGAAAAATAATAAACTAATGAAAAAATAATGAGAAAACACCACTCTCCTACACTATAAATACCACCCTTCACCCCCTTTTCTCCTCACACCTCTCAAGCCTTTATCCTTGTCTAAATTATTCTAAAATATCCTCCAAACCCTTTCCCCCACTTTCATGTATTTTTATATTATCAAAAGGCCAAAACCAATTCCCTAATGAGGTTTTTAAGAAGAAGGAATCAAGAGGTAAAACCCTCTTCATTTTCTTTTAATTTCTTTTCAAGTTCCATTATTTTATTTTTCTCTCCTTGCCTCCCCTAATAAAAATGATATGATAAATGTTGTACCTTAAATATGCAAGAATTTTTTTATTCTAATTTAATAATTCATCATCAACTCTCTTTCCCCCTCCTATTATACTAAAAATGGAAACATCGTTCGTGATGTGTTAATTTATCATATTCATGGACGACAAAGTTTTCAATTTCCATTAAAATATTAAATTATCGTTATAAAACTATTTATATGGTTGAACCATATTATAATATTTGTATTATATCTTATGTAATTTTTTGTAATCATTTTGTACAAATGATATTAATTTACAAAACAAAATAAGTTTGTTGTGATTGAAAAATGCCAAAAAAATTCAAACAATTATCATTAACTATTTATCTAATGGTTCATCCTCACTCCATAAAACAAAATGATATATAAGAGAAATTTTACTTATATAAGATCATTAATAACATATTAGTTCAATTCTGGATAAATACCCCCACTTTATACGACCTTTTGTATATGTATACAAGTAAAGTGATCATGAAACCCAATGAAACCAACATTCCTAAATGATGAAATTAAACCTCATAACCCATAAAAATGACATAAATGAAATTAATAAAGTTATAATAAATAAAATATATTTATAAAGGGTTATATAATTATTAATTAATTAATATAATTTGATTATCTAGGATATTAAGATCAAGGGAATAACACCTTCGGACTTAAGGTAAGGAGTTATACCCCAACCTCCATTATTCCTTCGGGTTACTCTTTATTTATTTTTACCCAAATCAAATTCCCTTTAATTTTTATTTATATATTCTAAATTATGTGTATATGTTACAAAATCATGTATCAAGATCCATTTATCCTTCTTTTTTGGGGATATACATGTTTTAAGAGGTTCTCTAATCAATTTTTCCCGGTAAGCAAGCCTGATTTAAGGGAACTTTCTGAATTCATACCCAATTTCAAGTTCACTATATAATCTATTTTAAGCCAAAATTATCTTTATAAAATCAATAATTTTATTATAAAAACATTATTTTTTCACTTTTGGTTTCATATAAAATATTATTCTCTTTTTCTACATTAAATTGTCTCTAATATTTTCCTTAAATGGCACTAAAATTTTTAATTATAAAGTTTCTTAAATATAATTTTTACATTTTTTCACTTAATTATGACATAACTAATCAATATCAATGTCTATTTTCCTTTATTAATATCCATATATGATTTAATTCCTTTTTTCATGAAAACCTTTATGATAGACCCATTTATTATTCTTTATGACATGATTGTAATACCCAATTCTTTCTATGGGTAACCCATATATTTATGTTTGATTGTTTTTATATGATTCTTTATGTGGAAAAAATATTCAAGAACATATTATGATGGGTGTTCCCATAGAGATCTCCATTCATTGGGTGATGTTTAGTATCATGAGATGTTATGTGCAGCAGTCTTGGTGGTTAGCCTTGACTCATTCTCTACGTGCAACGGTCTTGGTAGTTAGCCTTGACTCGTGCTCATCTATGTGCAACGAGTCTTGACTCATGATAATGTCATCTTTTATGTTTCCTCCACATTACTATGAATCCATGATTATATGATCCCATGTTATTATTCCTTATATTTAATCATGTTCCTTTCCTTTTTATATCCTTATGTTATGCCTTCTAACCCATGAGTTATGCTTTCTTCTTATGTTTATTCCCTTAATGGGAGTTTATCTCATCCCTTTGTTAATGTTATCCCCAGGTTATCCTATTCTGATGATTGGGATAAAAGGATGTTAGGAGATCTTTATGAAGATTAAATAAATGATGTTCTTATTTTGGAATCATGATGTTTAATTATGTACCTAATCTCCAAGACACCAGGCTTTAGAATCCTTGGATTGTAATTTGATTTTTAATTATGCTTAAAATCATATAATGATATGTGTGAAGGCTTTGGTCTCTATATCCACTGCCTATAAACTCTAGGTTCACTCCATTCTTTTCAAATTCTCATCTAATTATTTTTTGTTATCAAATTCAAATTCTAGTAGTAAATAAAAAAATTACACTATGAAAGATTATCTAAAAACTAACAACCATATTTTCATTCTTATAAAATATATATTAATTATCTCCAAATATATAGCTCATATTAACTTATCAAAGCTATTTTATAGATAATTGGAACACTTCCTTCAATAAATGTAATTATTTATCAAGAATATCAACTCTATCAATCATTTAATATAAGGGCATGCTCACCTAGAAACCAACTCGTCCAAAATTCATTTAAAACATATGAGATTTCCTTTTCAACTCCAATGGAATCCAACTCTCTTTGTAATGGTTGTAATCTCAATACATCACACAAGACATTTCCTTTTCATAATTACATTCAGAATATCCTTAACATCAAATCTAACTGACCATAATTACAACACAAACCCCAATGTAACTTTAGTATTAATAGGGAATTTATTAGGAGAGAAGAGGTATAACTTTAAGTATATCCCCAATGTGTTATTTATCCTTGTATAATTCATTGTGAGTGGATGGATTCCATATATTAACTTAATGTATGGCCTAAACCCATAGCTTCAAATCATGGACATACTTTAAAACTCATATGTCTTGAAGTTCACAACTACCCAACTACTAATTACATGCAATATTCATTATATGTGGTACAAATACTTTCCACAATTTATATGGAATGGAATCCTATTTGGTTTAGCCTGTATCAGAACTTCTAAGAAAATTGAATTCTATTCAACAAGTAATGCTTCCATCACAAAGGTTATTATTATTACACCAATGTGCAATTCATGAACATGAGTAATATATCTATTGATCTGCGTAGATAAGAAGACAAAAAGGAATATTTGAGGATCATATTTGGGGATATATAATTAACCCTATCTCTCATAACACATTTTCATCATTTTTGGCTATTATGTGTCCAGTGTTTTACTCTTCTATATGGTGGGACATCCTATCGGACACTAAGACATTGGTCCATCGCCATGAATTTTAAACAATATCTTCATCAATTTTTCAAATTTTTAACATTTTGTAGAAAAGTTTTTATTCCTCATGAAGCCTTCAACTTCCCTAAAAAATGCCTAATACAATAGTGGTGTTCGTTTGACATCACCCTAGGTAGTTTTTGAAAAAATAAATTCAGTGTATATTTCCCTGAGAATTTTTTCCTTGGATATATTGTATTCATTCCATAAATTAATCTATACCACTCTGTACAATAGGTCAAAAGTGTTTGTCTAAAGATTACAATGTATTTGTAGATGAGAGTTGAAATCTATATTCTTTCACACATACTTCTATGACTTCCAAATTGAATCGCATATCCTTACCATTTTAATTTACTATTCAAACTTAGTATATATATACCCGACCCAATAAGCTCATATCTACTAAGTCTTGAATTCACCTCCAAGGTGATGTATCAACTAATATTCCATCTTTAAGGATGATCTACCATTGGATGATAGTAAATTGAATTTTAACTAAGCATCATGGGTTCTAACTCATGTTCACGATTATTTGGGGTGGAAGTATTGTAACACATGATATATACTAGATCCACACAATCCTCTTTAATTTATAAACCCTTCATCAAGATTCCTTCTATTTCTAAACATGAGTAGTAGCTGAACTGATCCCTTAGAAAATTATTATTTGGACATGAAATTTTGGCACCAGTCATCAGTTCAAATCCATACAAGGGTAAATAATTTTATGATTTTTTTGGTGTTCCTTTCAGAAAATATATAAAAGATTTATCATAAATAGTAAACAATAAAATACCTAACCCAATTCATTATCATTGATACATTATTCAATGTGCACTTTTTTAACCTCCTCATAAATTATGTTCGTTGATTAATTGATTCCCTACCATACATTTTGGTAACAAATTTGATATGACCCAACCTTAACATATATATATTATATCATTTTAGATGAATATTAATTACATATCAAAATAATTTATACCCTTAAACCTATAGTTTTAATTCATTAAAATATTAGTTACAATATATTTTTATTTTAAAAATACCTTTCACATTTCCCATGAACTCCTCCACACATGAAATACTTCTAGACATATCACACATAATACTCATATTAAATTCTAGGGGAATATAAACTAAATAAAAGTGGGAGATATGAAACATGGTAATGGTAAATATAATTTATATATCAATCAATGATAATAAATGATAATAATATGAACATGTGGGTATAAGATCATCATCAGGGTGAATGAATAAAACATGAGAAAATCATACTCGATAAAAATATATCATCAATAATGAGTCAATAAAGAAGTATTTTAGAATAATATAACACATGAGTCATGTGAATACCTAAAAATGGGTCAATAATCATGATCCATGAAAACATAGAAAAGGGGTGTTTCATAACCTACAAGCATGGAAAAATAATGTAATATATATATAAGCATAAAAATAATTTATTATATCAAGACTCACTAAAAAGACTATCATATGGTGTAAAAAAGTCATATTGTGGATTGTGTTCACTCTTCATTCCATTAACATAGTGGTTAGAGTCCCCTAGTGTTGTAATAATGGGTTCCCTACACCCAAATAAATAGTACTTTTAAATTGTCATATCTTTTAAATAGTAATTTGTACATGATGAATTCTTACTATAATAGTAATTTACTTACAATAATTATTGTATCAAAAATTTATAACAATTATCAAGAAATAATGAGAACCTTGAGATACTATGACAGTGATCTTAAAAAATGTATTATGGCCAAGACACATCATTATTATGAGATACAAGTGATTTCTTACTACAAGGTGTTGGGGAATCATAAGCATTGGGACTTCATCTCATGAAGTTCTCATTTGGTGATATTGATTAGATGAGATCATGAGGACTGAATTCCCAATAAGAACACCACATATTTTAGGTTTCATTGGTAGTTCCTATCTATAAACTCGAGTAATAGTCTCCTGACTTTATATTATTTTCATTTTATATTATTTTATCACATACTTTAATGAAATGAAAAAACTATGGAAATGATTTTATAGTAAGGTATATTGCATTGGGTGTGTCATTCGTTGTATGGGATTGATTGAATAATCAATATATAACTTGTCACTTCTGAGGGGATGTGATATCTGGGGCCTAATTGATCGGGATGGTAGTACCTTCACTAAATCCAGGACCATGGTAGAAGGAATTAATTCCATCCAGATAGGTCAATAAAAAATGAAGCAAGAAAAGGATGATGACACAAAGTATGTGTCCCATTTTATGATAAATCTTGAAAAAAGATATTATATTACATGATGTGTGTTCATAGGTATGGTTTTAATTTCTATGACATTTCATTATCTCTTTATAGGTCTAGATGGGTTGCTAGACTCCACTCCTGATTTATGAATAGTATTCTTTACTATCAAGATAAGGTCCTAGAGGTTCACACACTTAACTTACTCAAAATTCTAGACTTTCTTTATCAATAGGAGCTTAGGATAAGTGGGCCCACACATTAGAGTCTAGAAAAATTCTAAGAATATATGATCACCAAGTAATAAATAAATTCATACTATTCAAGTTTAGAATAATTGATATTGAATTTATTTATTAAAATCATTCATAATAAATTAAGTGATTTCATGGGAAAATATTTAATGAATTAAGATTATTTAATACTCAAGGTTTGTTTAAAATTTATTGAAATGATGAGTCAAGTTAATGGATTGATTTTATTATGTGATGTTTTTTATTATATTATAAGTGATAAAAATATAAATGATTTCTATATATCAGTAATTCAGTCATAAGATGTCATTTATAGATTATTCACTTGGTAATACATTTCTAGGGGTCGGTGATGCATTTATGGGAATTTAGAACCACATTATATAAGTGAGAGTAGTCTTTCATGTAGGGTACAATTCACTGCATGATTTTTAGAGATCATCTCTCCTCTATCTTGTTAGGTACTGGGAGGGGAAGCAGAAGCCGATGGGCTGGGAAATTAATGTTTTTGTATCATCAGAGTGATTTAACATCTTTGAATATAGTGATCTTATACCAGTATGGTTTTAGGATAATGTGTGGTTTAAACGGAGTACAAAATTTAACTGAACATGTACCCCATTTGGATCTAACGTGCGCAAGATTGTCACAATATTCTAGAGAATTTTGCTTGAAGACTATGATGTTGAAGCCCTCTAGATCATGCACACACGCCTCATGAATCTGCTCAGGCATCGTTCGTCAGAATTCATATGCTAGCGTGGTTCTCCGATGATCAATTTGACGCAATGACGAACACCACAAGCTAGCATCTTTGATCCAAGGAGGTGGATCTTTAAGAACTTGGTTGTTTGAGAGAGTCTCTCTCTATGATCCAGGAGGAGAGAGAGGATCTCAATTCCAATTAATGAATAGTCTCCATGGGAAGATCCTATCTCCACTTATATAGTGAATATTTATATTACCAAGTTTGGGTTCCCAGCCCCCATGTAATAAACATCTTCTATACAAGTATTTTAAATAATTATTTATGAAAAAATAAATTATGGCATAAATAATATTTATAATTTATCACTTAACTGTAATATATATATATATATATTAAATATACTACATGATAAACTTGAGTCTGTAACTCGACTCATGTATCCTGATAATATTAAACGAACCCTATATATTTAATTAATATCTCCTCGAATAATATTTATCCTTGTATTTACTAAATGACTTGTAAATACATGTCCTTAATAAATTCAATGAATTATTCCAAACCAAAATAATCAAATAATTTAATTATTACTTGGTGACCCATAGAACATGGGGAAAAAAATAGACCTCGTGGTGGGGCCCACCAAGTTCTGTATTTTTATTCAACAGAATAGGGAAGATTCTCAAAGCGCTATTGTGTGTGACCCTCTAGGCCCTTATCTCAATACCAGTGAATAAAATTCACTAACCAAGAGAGGGGTCTAGCAACCCATTGAGGCCTTTATATAGATAAGGAAAAGTCAAAACAATGACTACCATCCTACAAACATGGTCTGGGTAATATAATCTATTCCTCATTAATATCTTAATAAAGCAGAATGCACACTATGGTAATCATACATTTTCATTCTTTATTTTTTATGTTGATCTTTCCAGATGATCTTACCATCATCTACTATGGCCATGGATTTAATTAAGGTGCTACCATCCTAATCAACCAGGCCCAATATATCTCTACCTCAACTCAGAAGTGACAAATCCTATCTTGATCATTCAATCAATATCATGTCACCAATGATGTATCCAACGTAAACTACTTCTCCACAACTTCATTTCCATGGTTTTCGCCTTTCATTAAAGTACATAATTAAGTGACATAAATTGATATGATCTCATGTCAAGATACCATTAAGCATGTTCGTAGATAGGAATGACCAATGACACCTAAAATATGTAGTGTTCCTATTTTGTGGCTCAGTCCTCATGGTCTCAACTACTAGAGATCATCAAATGTGAACTTCAGGAGAAGAAGTCTCAATTCTTACGATCCCCCACCACTTAATAGTCTCACATCATATGTGCCCTTTCATAATGATGTAACTGAACCATAGGACATTACTTTAAGATTATTATCATAGCATCTCATGGTTCTCATTATTGCCTAAGATCTACTATAACCCTTTGATATGACATGTAATCTTAGGACATTACCATAAATAAAGTGGATGCGGAAGTATATACACAATTATAGAAAGAAAAACACATGTATATGTAACAAGATGCATACATGTAGTGGTAATAAAAGTACAACATGAGTTGGGTCTAGGGAACTCACTTTCAACACTTCCACTTTCACTAGATCCAACTGCTAACAAGTCTCAATACACTAGATCTCACGTGAGAATCATGATTCCTCTAAGAAATTTCTTTAGTCAAAGGGTCTACCTTGTTGTCCTCTATGGCTACTCTTCTAACTGTGAATTCACCTCTCTGAGTAAAATCCCTCAAGAGATGAAATTTATGAAGTATATGATTCATCCTCTAGTGAGACCTGGGCTCCTTGGAAAGCACCACTGTAGCAGTATTATCACAGTAAACTGGTACAGGGTCTACACTACTAGGAACAAAACCAATTTTTGAGACGAAGCTTCATATACAGACTGCTTCCTTTGCTACATCTAATGTCTCTATATACTCAGATTGTGTTATAGAATCAGTGACCACATATTTCTTTGAGCTTCTCCAACTCACTGCACCACCATTCAGGCAAAATATGTAGCCTGATTGCAATTCCAGATCATCATGATCTGTTTGGAAACTAGAATTAGTGTATCCCTGTACAACTAGTTCCTCGTCACCTCTATATACCAGGAATATATACTTTGTACGCCTCATGTACTTTAGGACAGTTTTAACAGCTGCCTAGTGTAGCTCTCCTGGATTAGCTTGATATCTGCCCACCATTCTTAACGTAAAGGAAACATCAAACCTAGTACATAGCATGTCATACATGATAGAACCCACTTCCAAGGAATAAGTGATTCTATTCATTCTGTCAATCTCCTTTTGTGTTTGTGGACACATTTTCTTGGAGAGATTAATACCTTGTAACATAGGAAACAACCCTTTCTTGGATTGTTCTATATTGTACCTTTTAAGTACCTTGTCAATATATTTACTTTGACATAGTTCAAACAGCCTTTGAGATCTATCTCGATAAATCTTGATCCCTAGAATGTAGGATGCTTCACCTAAGTCGTTTGTGGAGAAACATTCATTTAACCAAGACTTAACTGATTGTAAGAATTGTACTTTGTTTTCCATAATTAATATGTCATCAACATATAACACTAGGAAAATGATGGCATTCCCATCAACCTTCTTATAGACACAAGGCACAATTTCATTTTTGACAAAATAAAATTCTCTCATGGCCTCATCAAAACACACATTCCATGACTGAGATGTCTGCTTCAATACGTAAATGGATCTTTGCATATTACACACCTTATTATCATTCTTTGACCTCATGAACCCTTCGGTTTGAGTCATATAGATGTATTCAACCAACTTCTCAATTAGAAAAGTAGTTTTGACATCTATTTTCCAAATCTCATAATCATTAAAGGCTACTATTGAAAGCAATATTATAATGTATTTCAGCATTTCTACTGGTGAGAAGGTTTCATCATATTCGATGCCTTGACATTGCCTGAAACTTTTCGCAGCCAGTCTTTCTTTATAGGTATTAACCTTACCATCCATGTCCATCTTTTTATTGAATAATCATTTGCAACTAGTGGGTTTTACATCATCTAGAGGGTCTACCAAAATCTAAACTTGATTTTGGTACATGGAATTCATCTCAGAATGCATGGAATCTTGCTGTCACGAACCAACCTGGGTTGACCCTGAACCAGTCATTCGAGTCGATCCGCGACATGGCCCGAGAGGCTTTCCCGATCCTCCCGGGCTGGCGACAAGCGCCAGGGCATCAATAGAGGTTGTGGGAATGATTTCGCCCAATATAAATAAATAAAACAGCAGAAATAACACAGAGCAGTGCAGAATAAATAAAACAAGTAAAAAAGACTAAACAGGAACAAAAGAAAATAAAACTGACCAAACACGACGTCCAAACTAACTCCGTGCGACCTCATGGGTCACTCTCTGATTCAACGATTAAGCGTCGCCCAAGGCGAGCGCACTCAAGTTGTAGCATGCACAACCACTAAAAACAGAAAAGAACTATAGGCGTGAGTATTAAAACTCAGTAGGCTAGCCCGATTTCTATTCCCAATGTACTACCTTTAAAATAAAAGAAACATCATTTCAAGTTTGAAGTACAATTTATAAAAGTATGTTTTTCTAAATATTTTACTTAAAAACAAAGTACGAACCATTTCCCTTAATCATTTCCAAATCTGGTCTCATTTCATTAGTGTCTATTGCTTTTAGAAAGGGAAAGTGATGTTTATATTTTCAAATTTGTACAAATAGGATTAAACACTTTCATCTGAAACTCATCTCTAGAAACCAAGTCAAAACCAATTTATCACTTTCCAAGGAAAACAATATACAAAAATTCACAAGAGTAAGTACACAACAAGGGAAATGTAGAAACACATACAAGTATCAAATCATCACTGCAAGTAACTGAAAAGTCACAAACATGGGTGAACCTAGGAGATCAAGAATAAACCAGAAGACATCAATACATGAGATATCATCTTCGTTGACATGTCACACACGATATGCTCGACCATCCTTTCTCAGGCAGGCCGAGGGCAAAATCCAATAGTAATAAACCCAATATATCCACCTACTATGGGCCACTGGTCAGTACCATAACCTACCAGTGCAGCACTCTTCTTAGAATATTCTCTCAATATGCCAGATTCTCATGTCTCAAGTGTTTGGAAAGGGGGTGAGCCAACCGATGCCAACCGATCACCCAATTATATACATATATATAAAGCACAACAGGCATCACCCCGAGCCACTCCATGAGACAACCTCTTGCCTTTAAACTACTCAAACACTCGGGAGCCTCTAAGCGCGGCCTCCCAAACAATCAATTGCAACCAAGGCAGGAGTGTTATCCTAGGAGGGTTTTTATCAAAACATTTTCATCGTTTTCCATAAAGTGCCAAACGGGCATTGAATACATTTCACAATCACCACTTTAAAAAGAATTTACAACTTTGTTATAAGACCAAAACTAGTTTTGAAACCATTTAAGGAGCCCCAAAACACTACCTCAAAGGCTGCCAATATTTTTATAAAACCAAACCAAAAGGTTTTATTTTTTCAAATAAACTGTAAAATTCAACCGGGCAATTTCTCATGAGAACCAGAATACTTGTGCATGCTTCAGAAGAAATCATTTATCATTAAAGAGAACAACATTTGATATTTTGTGAATTATGTTTAAAATCCAAATGGGAATTCTTTCACTACTAGGTGTCTGTTCATCAAGAAAATATTTCAAGCGTCGTGTATAAAATAAATGGCTCTTTTTTCACCAAATAATCATTTAAAAAAATAATTATCTTATATTACTTCTCATTTATTAAAGTTAATAAAATATTTAATTGAAAAATCATCATGCGCAATCATAACAAAACGACACCATTTTCATACTACAAGAATTGAATTATAACATTGCATAATAATATTTAGCACATATGTATTTATATAGGGCGCAAACAGCAGGAAATAAAGTAACTTAAATTTTAAAAGCAGTGCAATGGGAACCTACCTCGGATACACGACGCAATGAAATGACGCAAGTTCGAAAATGCCCGGTAAAATCCAACACCCTACATAATAAATATCAAGGACTCAAAACACCTACATAAACCTCATTTAAAGTATGTGATTCCAAGCGGTGGAAAGGAACACTCGCCTTGAAACTAAAGCGCGATGACGACGCAAACTCGGAATCAAAGCGTGACGACAAGGAAACTTCGGAAACAAGGTGCGACGATAACAACGCGTGTTTGGAACCATGCGGTAAGGTCCAATGTACTGTAAAATAAATATCAAGGACTTAAACACATTCCGAAAAGAAAAACCCAACTAGAGTAAGTGAAACCAAGCGGTGGGGAGAAACCCTCACCTCGAATCCAAAGCGCAAAGACAACGCCCACTTGGAATTGCCTCGCACGGTTCTAAAATGCTAGTTGTACCATAAATACCCTTTAAGAAAACAAAAAACTTCATCGCAACCAAGGAAAATTAATAGAAAAGGGCGCTACCGGAGGTGCTGGTCGGAGCGGTCATCAGCAAGGGGGGTTTCGTCGGATGGAGATTTTGTGCAGCCGGAAGTAGGTCATAGGGGTGCGCTGCAAGGGAGGGGAGCGGCATCCTGCTGCGCTGAAAAAAAAACAAGAGCGACCTGAGGGGTTCGGCCGATGTTGGGCGAGTCGGTAGGGAGAGGAGGTCCGAGGGCCGGGGGCTTCCAGGGAGGAGGCGATTGGGTCAGAGCAAGGAGGTGCTACATGGGGGGAGGCTGAGGATGTATCTAGGTGCGCTGGGAACGGAGGTCGGCGGCTGGCTTGCTTGCGCCAAACAAGGAGATGGGCTGCTAGGTTGCACTGAACACACGGGAAGGCACCGGGCTTGGCTTGCTCAATTGGAGGAGGTGGCTAGAAGGAGCGGACAGGGCCGAGGGGGGGGCAGTCTTGCTGACTGGCATGACCAGAGCAAGAGTGCGGACACCAGCATGAGTGCTATGCATGGGTTGCTGGAGGAGAGGAGGCCGAGCAGACTACTGCTAAGGGGAGCTGGAGGTGGGCGCTGAGGGAGAGATAGGTGCAGCGAGGGAGGCCGAGGTAGGGGGTGGCGGCACGTGGAATGAATGGGGGGAGGGATAAATGGAGAGAGAAGAAAAAAAAGATCCGCCAACAACCCTAGAGAAAAAGAAAATAAAGTAAAAATAAAAATAAAAATAAGCACAATGAAAGAAAAAAAACAATTTAAATTGTTATAACTTAATAATAATAATAATAATAATAATAATAATAAAAGGAATAATAATATTAATATTAATAAGAATAATAATAATAATAATAATAACAACAACAAATAATAATCATCATAGTGATAAAATAAAATAAAAACAATAACGGTGTTCTTGTCATTTTAATAATAAAGAATTCTTAATGAAATAAAAATTTTAATGACGCAACAATTCATGCGCATTATAATTAAAAATATTTATTTATTTTAATTCTTCGAGGACATGCGGTCACGCAATTGCCAGGGCGAAGCCACGCTGCTTCCAAACTCGCGCTCCGCTTGCACGCCCGACGACGTCAACACCAGAAAGGCATACTTTAATATAACCCAAAGAAATTAATTCGGGGATGAACCCAAACACCAAAAATAATATTTAAGGCCAAATAAATAATAAAATAAAATAGATGTGTAGGTTGAGGTGTGACAATTCTCCCCACTATAATGCTTTCCACCCCCGGAAATCCACAACACTATCGAGCCGATCGATCAACACCTAGGGATTTCACACAACACGATCCAACCTCTTATCCCAAGGACATCACACTGACTACCAGCAGGACTGAATCTCATTGCCCGAAATAAATCACCAACAGAGGGGAGGCCTGAACGGGCTCCCCACCATAAGAATTCAACTAGCATTCGATAATGACTTAAGAGAAAACCCAAAGAGACTCACGGTGGGTCTCCCCACCATAAAATTACCGACCTATTAGCGACCAACCAGAAATCAATCTTAGTCCAGAATCGGGCCTTACTCGAGTTATAAAAAACACAGCAAAAACATTTAAACCATTCACTCTCGTCTGAAAGGAATAGGAGTTGAACCGAAAATTCTATGCAAACCAAAAACCCTTACCCCATGGGTGGGGAGGGAGGGCCCAAGGACTGGATCAATGAAACTATGATAGACAACTACTCACGGCTCACCACTTCGGGATGGACACAAACCAAAGCCATAACCGATTTACATTGGTGGTCCGTGCAAGGCCACTAATCGGCGACTGACATCCCAAAAATGCACCATTACTGACATTGCGTGAGGGATAAGTCTATCACACCGCTTTTGTGATGAGAGAGAATTTACAACAACAGAGAAACCACAACAGAAATGCTAAAACTGTCCCACCCCAACGATAGAGGCACACCCTTAACCAGACTCCTTAAAATTCCCCGGGGGTTCCTGACTATGCGCTGGCTTCACTCCGAGACCTTTTGGCTGGAGCTCTGATGGATGAAGCGTCTCCTGCCTCGCAGTCAGGTTCTGATAATCCCAATAAAATACATACATCTTTTGGTTTGACAAAATAAAGGAAAAGATTTTAAAATGAAATACATACTAGCATTGAAGGCTAGAGTTCATCAAAAGACCCATGACATCCCATACATGTCAAACCACAAAACACCATCAGTACAACTGCAACGATAAAATATCACTTACACTGAAAGAAAACTTACACCAGAGAATTTGAACAAAAACCCAACATCACGTCACTTCTGAGAAATTTCTTTGTGATTCTTTCTAGCAATGCCCCAATAGAATCGTCGCAAGTGACCCAGGCGTCAACATGCCTGGCAGAGCTTCGGAGCACTTGGGCACGACGGCTTCTTGTGACCCATCTTGCCACACTGATAACACACAAAAATCTCTCGCTCTGAAGAGGTTGATGAGAGATCCTGAGGCCTCTTGATTCCACAACCTGCTCCATCCACTTTCATTTTCTTACTCATCTCTTTTCCAGAGTCTTCACCACTGCTCATAGGGATCGAAGGAGGGAGAACTACTTCGAGCACTCCTGCCATCGCGGCTTCGACATGAAAAGATTGTCTCACCACATCAACAAAAGAAGTTAGGTTGGACTCTAACGCCTTCGACTATAGATCAGGGCAGAGACCCGCCTCAAAGCATCGAGCCTTCATGGGGTTGTCGGTGGCATACCCTGAATCATAAGGTACTAGCTCCACAAAGCGCTGGAAATATTCCAACACGGATCCATCGCCCTGCTGCAGACAACACATCTCCATCCCCTTTCTTTCCCTTTCTTCCTCAGAGAAATACTGGTGAATGAACAAAGCCTTGAAGAACTCCCAAGTAAGCTCTTGACGGGGCTTGTTCCGAGACACTAACTTCCACCACATCCACGGTAAACCTTCAAGCATGAAGGTCTCAAACTTGACCTTCAACGACTCGGGAAACTCAACGAGGTTAAAGTACCTTTCAATATTCCACATCCACTCCTCTGGTACGGAAGTTTCTGCTTGACCATAAAAGAGAGGTGGATCCAGCTTCCGAAAATCAAGCATAAAATCCTTAGGTTGATCAACCATACTATGATCACCCATCGAAGCTTCAAGGGATAACCGCTGGACAAGTAAAGTCAAAAACACATTCAAGGACAACTCAATAAATAAAAATCCTCAAAAACCAACACCGCATAGGTGACAAGCTATAAACACAAGGAATCAAGCTATCATAACATCAAAACTTTTCTCTTTGAAAAAATATTTAATTTAAAACAATCTTTGTGTGTTAAACCCTCTCCATTTGTATTCCTTAGAGTCTAACTCACATGCATGTATTTGTGCCACCCCGGGCATCCATCCACCATACCAAAAATCCGTCCACATTTCCAACATACCACTATGCATGTGAGCACTCATCGGAACACCAAGGCCAAAACAAAGCAACTTCATTTTTTCAAAAAAAAATCATTCATACCACTTATTTTAAAACAGTCCACAAATTAAAAATGTCATTTAAAACAACCATTTTTTTTCAAAACCATTTTTTTTAATTCAAACCACCCTCAGAAGTCACAGGAGACCCAAAACATTTCAAACAGGGAACTAGTGTCGGTGGGCAACTTGACCATATGGTTGGTGGCCATATGTCAATCACGACACCGACATGAAGAGTCTTTTTGGACCATGCCCCTAGCTTCACATGGCTTTCCAGGCCATGCGGCTTAGGACTATTAGCACAACTCCTTTTGTCATATCCCAATCGCAAAACATTTCCATAAAAACCCAAATAAAAAAATTAAACCGGACTTCCCATGGAAACCTGAGGATCCGTACGGGTAAGAGTTCGTGACACTCTTCCCACACCTACCCCTCAAGTCTAGAAAATCCTACTCCATCTTCCTTGACATCCCAAATAACAAAGGGCACTCTGGAAAGCAAGGTCCACTGAGAGCTAACCCCGCCTCTGATACCATTTTGTCACGAACCAACCCGGGTTGACCCTGAACCGGTCACCCGAGCCGATCCGCGACATGGCCCGAGAGGCGTTCCCGATCCTCCCGGGCTGGCGACAAGCGCCAGGGCATCAACAGAGGTTGTGGGAACGATTTAGCCCAATATAAAGAAATAAAACAGCAGAAATAACACAAAGTAGTGCAGAATAAATAAAACAAGTAAAAAAGACTAAACAGGAACAAAAGAAAATAAAACTGACCAAACATGACGTCTGAATTAACTCCGTGTGACCTCGCGGGTCACTCTCCGACTCAACAATCAAGCATCGCCCAAGGCGAGCGCACTCAAGCTGTAGCCTGCACAACCACTAAAAACAGAAAAGAACTATAGGCGTGAGTATTAAAACTCAGTAGGCTAGCCCGATATCTATTCCCAATGCACTACCTTTAAAATAAAAGAAACGTCATTTCAATTTTGTACTACAATTTATAAAAGTATGTTTTTCTAAATATTTTACTTAAAAACAAAGTATGAACCATTGCCCTTAACCATTTCCAAATTTGGGTTCATTTTATTAGTGTATATTACTTTTAAAAAGGGAAAGTGATGTTTATATTTTCAAATTTGTACAAAGAGGATTAAACACTTTCATTTGAAAACCATTTCTAGAAACCAAGTCAAAACCAATTTATCACTTTCCACGGAAAACAATATACAAAAATTCACAAAAGTACACAACAAGGGCAATGTAAAAGCACATACAAGTACCAAATCATCACTGCAAGTAACTGAAAAGTCACAGACATGGGTGAACCTAGGAGATCAAGAATAAACCAGAAGACACCAATACATGAGATATCATCCTCGTTGACATGTCACACACGATGAAATCAAAATGCTCAATAAGATCGACCATCCTTTCTCAGGCAGGCCGAGGGAAAAATCTCATAGTAATAAACCCAATATATCCACCTACTATGGGCCACTGTTCAGTACCATAACCTACCAGTTCAGCACTCTTCTTAGAATATTTTCTCAATATTTCAGATTCCCATGTCTCAACTGTTTGGAAAGGGGGTGAGCCAACCGATGTCAACCGAGCACCCAATCATATACATATATATAAAGCACAACAGGCATCACCCAGAGCCACTCCATGGGAGAACCTCTTGCCTTTAAACTACTCAAACACTCGGGAGCCTCTAAGCGCGGCCTCCCAAACAATCAATTGCAACAAAGGCAGGAGTGTTATCCTAGGAGGGTTTTTATCAAAACATTTTCATCGTTTTCCATAAAGTGCCAAATAGGCATTGAATACATTTGACAATCACCACTTTAAAAAGAAAGTACAACTTCGTTATAAGACCAAAACCAGTTTTGAAACCATTTAAAGAGCCCCAAAACACTACCTCACAGGCTGCCAATATTTTTATAAAACCAAACCAAAACATTTTATTTTTCCAAATAAACTGTAAATGCCAACCGAGAAATTTCTCATGAGAACCAGAATACTTGTTCATGCTTCAGAAGAAATCATTTATCATTAAACAGAACAACATTTGATATTTCACAAATTATGTTTAAAATCCAAACGGGCATTCTTTCACTACTGGGTGTCCGTTTGTCAAGAAAATATTTCAAGCGTCGTGTATAAAATAAACGGCTCTTTTTACACCAAATAATCATTTAAAAAAATAATTATCTTATATTACTTCTCATTTATTAAAGTTAATAAAATATTTAATTGAAAAATTATTGTGCGCAATCATAACAAAATGACACCATTTTCATACTAAAATAATTGAATTATAACGTTGCATAATAATATTTAGCACATATGTATTTATATAGGGCGCAAACAGCAAGAAATAAAGTAACTTAAATTTTAAAAGCAGTGCAATGGGAACCTACCTCGGATACATGACAAGATTAAACGACGCACGTTCGAAAATGCATGGTAAAGTCCAACGCCCTACATAATAAATATCAAGGACTCAAAACACCTACATAAACCTCATTTAAAGTATGTGATACCAAGCGGCGTAAAGCAAAACTCACCTTGAAACTAAAGCGCGACGATGACGTAAACTCGGAATCAAAGAATGACGACAAGGGAACTTCAGAAACAAGGCGTGACGATAACAACGCGTGTTCAGAACCACGCGGTAAGGTCCAACGTACTCTAAAATAAATATCAAGGACTTAAACCCATACCGAAAATAAACACCCAACTAGAGTAAGTGAAACCAAGCGGCGGGGAGAAACCCTCACCTCGAATCCAAAGCGCAAAGATAATGCCCACTTGGAATCGCCTCGCACGGTTCTAAAATTCTAGTTGTACCATAAATACTCTTTAAGAAAACAAAAACCTCATCGCAACCAAGGAAAATTAATAGAAAAGGGCGCTACCGAAGGTTCTGGTCGGAGCAGTCGTCGGCAATGGGGGTTTCGTCGGAGGGAGATTTTGTGCGGCCGGAAGCAGGTCATAGGGGCGCGCTGTAAGGGAGGGAAGCAGCAACCTGCTGCGCTGGAAAAAAACATGAGGGGTTCTGCCGGTGTTGGGCGAGTCGGTAGGGAGAGGAGGTCTGAGGGCTGGGGGCTGCCTGGGAGGAGGCGATTGGGTCGGAGCAGGGAGGTGCTACATGGGGGGAGGCCGAGGATGTATCTAGGTGCACTGGGAACGGAGGTCGGCGGCTGGCTTGCTTGCGCCAAACAGAGAGCTAGGCTGCTGGGTCGCGTTGAACACACGGGAAGGCATCGGGCTTGGCTTGCTCAATTGGAGGAGGCAGCTGGAAGGAGCGGACAGCGCCGAGGGGGGGCAGTCTCGTCGGCTAGCACGACCGGAGCAAGATTGTGGACACCAGCAGGAGTGCTATGCGCGGGTTGCTGGAGGAGAGGAGGCCGAGCAGGCTGCTACTAAGGGGAGCAGGAGGCGGGCACTGAGGGAGAGATAGGTGTAGTGAGGGAGGCCGAGGTAGGGGTGGTGGCGCACGGAATGAATGGGGGAGGGATAAATGGAGAGAGAAGAAAAAAAAGAGCCGCCAACAACCCTAGAGAAAAAGAAAATAAAGTAAAAATAAACACAACCAAAGAAAAAAACAATTTAAATTGATATAACTTAATAATAATAATAAAAGGAATAATAATAATATTATTAATAAGAATAATAATAATAATAATAACAACAACACAACAAATAATCATCATCATAGTGATAAAATAAAATAAAAACAATAACGGTGTTCTTGTCATTTTAATAATAATTAATTCTTAATGAAATAAAAATTTTAACGACACAACAATTCATGCGAGTTCTAATTACAAAAATATATGTATTTTAATTCTCCGAGGACATGCGGTCGCGCAATTTTCAGGGCGAAGCCACGCTGCTTCCAAACTCGCGCTCCGCCTGCACGCCCGACGACGTCAACACCAGAAAGGCATACTTTAATATAACCCAAAGAAATTAATTCGGGGATGAACCCGAACACCAACAATAATATTTAAGAACAAATAAATAATAAAATAAAATAGATGCATAGGTTAGGGTGTGACACTTTCCACTTAGAACCTTCATTGCCTTCAACTGCTTCCTTCTAGGTTAGAGTTTCATCATCCTCAAGGAGTAATGTGTCACCTGACTTGGTGAAAAGAAAACCATAACACTCTGGTTCTCTAACCTCTCGAGTAGACCTACACCATATTTGTGCCTCGGGAACCACTTCTTATTCCACTTGCTCTTGTGGAGATTGTTCTCGTACCAACTCTTGTGGATCTGGAGTATTAACTTCATCAAAGTCAATCTTTCTCCCACTATATCCATTGGAAGTGTGTTCCTTTTCAAGAAATGTGTCTCGTTTTACCACAATAACTTTTCTATATGAAGGATTATATAGGTAATATCCTTTGGTTTCTTTAGGATAACCTATAAAGATGCACTTTGTGCTTTGGGGTGCCAATTTGTCATTATGTATAGTCTTGAAAAAAGCCTTGCATCCCTATACACGTTTTTCTGTGAGACTGGGTTTATTTCCATACCATAACTCATATGGAATCTCATCTGCAGCTTTAGTTGGTACTAGGTTAAGTGTATATGATGTTGTTTGCAAAGCGTATCCCCAAAAGGATAATGGAGGAGTTTCATGACACATCATTAATCTGACCATGTCAAGAAAGGTTTTATTCCACCTTTCACTAACACCATTCCACTATGGTGTATAAGGAGGAGTGGGTTGGGATACAATCCCACACTCATTCAAGTGATCAATGAAACCTTGGTTAATATACTCTCTGCACGGTCTGAGTGGAGTGCCTTGATCTTCTTACCAAGCTAGTTTTCTACTTCATTTTGGTATTCCATAAATATCCAAAATGAATATGACTTATACCACATCAAGTAGATATATACATACCTGATATAGTCATTGGTAAAAGTAATGAAATATGAAGAAACACCTCTTTCCTCTACTGAAAATGGACCACATACATCGGTATGTATAAATTCCAGTACTACATTGTCTCTTTCTCCCTTCCTTGAGAAAGGTTCTTTAGTCATTTTTCCTTGTAAACAAGATTGACATACATCCAAGGGTTTTAACTATATTGATACTAAATACCCCTCTTGAAGTAATCTTTTTAATAACTTCTCGTTTACATGACCTAGCCTAAAGTGCCATAGGCGGGTGATATATGAGTCTTGCACGCTGTCCTTGTCATTGATTTCCATTAAGTGGTTTTTGAGTTCAAGTATATATAAACCATTATTATGATGTTTTATACCATAACACATGTTATCCTTATAGAAGAGAAAACATCTATTTCGAAACGTGAAATAAAATCCCATAGTGTCCAAACATGACAAAAAGATTATGTTTCTGATTACAGAAGGTACATAATAACAATTATTTAAAACTAGAACCAAACCACTTGGTAAATTAAGGTGATAGTCTCCCACTGCCAAGGCTGTCATACTTGCACCATTTTCAGCTTGGAAATCTACCCACCTCTTTCAATCTTCATGAATCTACTTTCTTCTTGTATATGAATACATATGTGTGAGCCACATGCCGTATCAAATACCCAACTTATAGATAAGGAAAGATTGCATTCAATGACTAAAATACCAGATGTAGAAGCAGCAACTTTCTTCTTCTTCTCAACATTGCAATTTTTCTTCTAGTGTCCTTTGTTGCCACATCCAAAGCAAACAACCTCCTACTCATTGCTCTGCCTCTAGATCTTTGGATTTTTTGTAGGACGGTGCATTGGTGTCTTCAGCCTTGACTTGGCCTTACACCCCTTTCCCTTTCCCTTCTTTCTTTTGTTCACCATAAGGACAGATGAATTGATGTTTTTCATATCCTTTTCAGTGTGGAAAACTAAAGAAAAAAGGTCCGGGAGTGACTTTTTCATATCATTCATATTATAATTGACAATAAATGTCGAGAAGCATGGCGGTAAAGAATCAATAATGAGATTCGTTGCTAGCTCTTGGTTAAATTTTAACCTAAGGGCTTCAAGCCTCTCTATGTACCCGATCATCTTGAGTGCATGAGGACCCTCTTGGGTTCCCCTCTGCAAGCCTGGAATTATACAGGGCACTGGAGATCTCATACCTTTTCTATCTAACCCTCTCCTAATATAATTCTTGGAGATGTGAAAGCATCTTGTAGGAATCCTCATCCTCGTGAATTTTCTGTTATTGGATGGACATTGATGAAAACATGATGCACTGAACATCAAATGCATCCTCTACATTCCTTTTCCATTTATATTTTTCCGCCTTACTTGCTCCATGAGGAGGATCAACAGGAACTGAGGATTCTAGAACATATAGCTTCCTTTCTTAGCGTAGTACTATGCGCAAACGTCTGTACCACTCCTAGAAGTTATTACCGATCATGATATTTTCTTTATCCAAGATTGATTGCAGTGATAATGTACTTGTGGTGTTGGTGATTTCCATTTTAAATCTACAATAGATAAACATTAGTGGTCAATACTTTATCTTGATTGCCTTTTGAAATTTATGATTAATTAATTATTATAACATTTTAAATGTCTCTCACTATTTTATCAAACCTCAATAGACCTCACTATTAGATTCGGAATAATCTGTCGTTCGAGTACTCTAGTGGAAAGGATCCTCTAAACCTCCCTCATGGTCCACAAGTTAAGGATATTCCACTGCTCGAAGGGTTTCATGATAGACACTAGGCTGGATGGCCACTTAAACTGACAGTTCCTTATTATGTTGAGTAAAGTCCTATCTTATTGTAATCAAGACTTGATTCACTCAACTCTTTGCCTCTAAAGTGATAGAAAATTATCTATGGATAATCTTTGACTACTCACTTTAGTTATGTCAACCCAATTCTCTTCATGAGAAAGCCCTGATAGTAAGAAGCATTATCAACTATGGCAGACGAGCACCCAAACACCAGATTTTGTTCAAATGTGAGTAATTGAAGGAAATTAAACATAATATATTGTTGAGGGATTTTGATATTTATTGACGAATATAATCCTTTTCTATTTATACATTCAAACTAGATCATCGTACTCACAACTGAACATGCAATATAAATATATTTGTATTATCTTTATGTATCTTCATCTTGTTTACTATTTTATGTGATCAAGCAATAATCACACATTCGCATAAAACAATAAACAATGTATAAAGGTAAATCATGAAATCCTACGGGTCTTGAGCATTATTTTATGATCGATCCATAACAGATCAATCTTGACCTATGGCCATTCATACCTGAGTCGACACCTGACTCATATCATTGGTTTCCCTAGTGCAATGTGCTCAGCTCCTGTCTGGATTACCGCCTTTACATGGTGGGGTTCGTGTCTGAGATCATCACCGTGTAATTACAAATATATTCGCACATAGGCGAGGGGGTCAGTGGTACAATATACAACATGTGCATTGGAAGCGTAGTCCCTTATACATATTTGAATTAAAAGACGATTTGTAGACCCTCATTTACCTCGTTAATTATTACAATCATCGCACGCATTGAATAAATAATTAAATAAACAAAATCCAAACATGCACGAGTCGCTCACGAGCTCAAGACCAGTCAATATAAAAATAATGTGCAATTAATAATTAAAGTGCAATAAATTTAATTTGTGCGAGGGTGTTCTAATAAATTAATTTAATTTTAATAAATTCAAATAATTTATTTATCAGTTCCAATATTTAATTTAATTTCCTAATCCAAAATTAAATCTAACCTTTAATTTAATTTAAAAACTCAAATTAACTTAACAAATTAAGATTCTTTTATTTTAAAAACCCAAAATTAATTCTAATTAATTTAATTTAAAAACGAAATTAAATTAATTAAATTAATTTAAATGGTTTACCTCCGAAGGAGATGGAGTCTGACTATGCAAAGCTATATCACTGGAGCTAGGCATGACCCCCGCATGACCGTGGACCAGCCGGTCCAGCGACAACCCGTGCAGTACTGATTGGAGGCGGCTATGGTTCTGGCAAGCGAGAAGGGTGGCGCGGGTCTGTCTGAGGGCACCTATAGAGACGAGGGTGGGATGACGCGACCTCCGATAGGCACAATGAGCTGGGATAGTTCGGATCTAGTGAGGTAAAAGATGGGCAAGGAGGCGGCGGAAAGCCCCAAACGACGCGGAAATCCCGGATCCGCATGGTAAGGTCGAGATAGCGAGGGCGGCGACCTGCGAGTCGAGGGAGACGGCGACTCTAGGTCGGGACGGCGCGACACACCCAGGACAATGGTGGGGCAGGATCCCGACGGTGCGGAAACCCCGGACAACTGTGGAGCCTTCGATGGGGCAGCAACCTGAGGTTCTGAAGAGGTGCACAGGGGTAGCGGCTTGCTGGGGGTGGGTGGCGCGGCCAACCTGGAAAGCAGGGCGACGACCTCTGGGATGCAACGGGGATGAGGGTCGTGGGCCGCGCGGCCAAGTGAAAGGAGTGAGGGTGGAGGGGTCCACTCGGCTAGGTCATGTCCCTTTTTTTATTTTTTATTTTCACAAAGTCGTCTTACCTTTTCCAATTTTCAAAGGTATTTTAGACATTTGAAATTTTAAAGTTTGTTTTACTATCGCCTGTGCGTACGCACCGCCCTATAATTCAAATCTAATTTTCAAAAGTCTTAATAATTTGAGTAGTTAATAATGAAAATTACTTAAAATATGATAAACTTACCACTTTAGTGATAGATAATGATGAAAAGAAATGAAAAATAATAACATGTATCTGAACATATATATGAAAATGAAAGAAAAGGAAATAACATGATGTAAAAAAATACAGAAAAAAATGACGTATCATTAAGAATTGGATGTGGTGTCTTTAAAAGGTATTGTAGTAGGGAGTTCATATTTTTAATATGTCATCGTCATACGTAAAGGTCACTTTATGATTGGAGAGGACGATGGAATTGGAAGGGGAAAAAAAGAAATGAGTTAAAGATGTAAATGAAGTGATGAATAGTGGCCTTAGAACTATATTGGAGGAGCGGGGGAGGCAGAGGCAGAGGTGGCAGAGGTGGAGGCAAAGTCAAAGTCCAATGCTGAGGAGGTAGAGGCCGATGAGGAGGATGCACAAGGGGAGGTGAATTATCAGTATAACTGTAAGAATCCAGTTTTTGCTACAAAAGACTTTGGAATATTTTTGAAGATATTCTAGAGCAGCACCTTCAGGCGGCGTGCAATTCCGAGCCCTGGAGTGACCAGAATTAAATTTTCAGTGCGTTCACATTGGAAATGCTAAATAAATGTGATAACTCCTAAACGGAGCTTTAGATCGGAGATCCGAGTGTACGGATGGGTCCGGAATGGGGTGTTTACCCTAGGAACGACATAAAACTTTTCGGTGCGGGACGTTTGGACCCCTCGCCCGCTTCTGGAATGTTAAACAGATAAATTAATTAATTAATTTATTCCTAGGCGTGGACCGTTTGTGAAAAATGGCCCCAAGGGCGTTTTCGTAATCTGACGTCTTTGGACGTTCAGTTTTATAACATTTGAATGGGGTCTCGGATTAAAATTCCGAGACCGCCGTTGTGCTCGGGAGGTAGTGTTTACCCTAAGGGAGGCTTAACCGCGACCCCGTCGGGAGTTCGGGTTCGGGCCGACGGGCAGGTGGTTAAGCGTTTTCTATTTAAACGCTTAACACACTCACCTCCCTCTTCTCCTTCCCCTTCCCCCCCATGGCAGACCCTCCTCTCCCTCTCCTCCTCCTCCTCCGGCGAGACAGCTCCGGCAAAAGTTGCGGGTTTTTGAGGTGAATCCGGTCGGTTTGGGGGTTTTTGGAGGCGTTTCCCCGGAGGGTTCCGGCGGTCCGGCTAGCTAAGGCGGCGGCGCGGTGAGCCGGACGATGGCGGCCTCTCTGCCAGGCGGTGGGCTCGGCGCATGGCGCTCGGTTGCGGGCGTCGGCGAGCGAGCGACAAGGAGGGATCGCGAGGAGCGGGGCTGCGGCGGCGGTTCGTTGAGGCTGCAGGCGAGCAGTCGGGGCGCACAAGGGCGGTCGGGGGTCGGTTGAGCGCCGTGGAGGCGCGACGAGCAGGGAAGCCGGCCGGACAGCCAGCGGCGTGCGATCCGGGGTCGCGCGGCGACCCCGTGGGTGACGCAGACCCGCCAATGGCGGGTCTCAGCTGGGAAAGGGGCCGACCGGCCAGCGGCCGGTCGGTGGAAGTTAACAAAAAAATAATAATAATAATAAATTAAGTTTAAAATAATAATAATAATAATATTATTATTATTATTATTAAGGGAGATGATTTATTATTTATAAATCATAGACCGGGTGTCGGATTTGGGTGCCGTCTGCGGTGGCGCGCTCTTTCATTTACGACGACCCTTTTGAGATGGTTTCGGGAATTTTTAATTCCCGAAACGAGGGGCCGCTGAGGCACGACGTGTCCTTAAGTGGACGAGCGTATTTTCCCCGAGATTCTTGTTTTAGACGGTGCAGACGCGTCCGACGTCTGATTTAAGCGCCGTTAGTGGCGTTGGGACCCTGGCACCGAGGCGGAGCTTTCCAGGGTGGTTCCGGGCGTTGAGGCCGAAGTGGAGGCGTGGGGCCCATGGCCCATTTTTTGAGCTGCGTGCAGCTTTTAGCGGCTTTTTCCTCGAACGTCCGTTCGGGGCGTGCGAGCAGTCGATGTTGGGTGTTTTTCCGAGGGCATCTCGTTGGCGCAGTCTGCCCGCTCTAATTCCGCACGATGGTGCGGGGCCCACGAGGGCCGTTTGGGCGTCGACGGTGATTTTCCATCTTAATCACCGAGCGACCGTTTTGGACAAGTGGATTGGTTCACGCCCAAATTTACCCAAGAGAAGAAGGGTAGAACGGTCCTTGTAGTGTAGCTTGGGTTGTCGATTCCACAGAGACCTAAGAAGATACCTAAGATACACAACCTAAGGGATGGATTTTTGGCTATGAAGTGGCCAACTTGGATTGATTTTGGATGGGTTTTAAAGATATCTAAAAGATTTAAGTGGATTCAATTTAAAAGAATGAGTTGATCCTAGGTTATCACTCGGGGTGGATTGGACGTATTTTCTTTTTAATGATTTCAATTTCTTAAATTTGAGATGGGTTCATTTAAGGAGATAAAAGAACATCATCACTTACTGGTTTAATGCCTACACCCTCTAATACTAATCACCTATACACTTGAAGGATCAAAGTTTTGATCACTTCAAGGTAAAGGATCGTATTAGTACTTGAAGTGTGTGGCCTTAAATTCAACAAGGACGATGGAGTTTAAAAATCATCAAATAAAAATCCCAATTAAAGAAGTGATTATACATTAATTAGGTGATAAATAACATCCAATCCAGCCCCTTGCTACTCCCTTGGATCAACCCATAAGTGGGTTAGCCCTCCATTGATCCCATGGTTTCAATGGAAGCGGAAAGTAGACTCATAAGGGAGGAAATGGAGAAGTAAAGAAAACAACAAAAAATAAAATGATCACTCCACCGTTGTGTGAATAATTTCACAAGGGTTGGTGTGAATAAATTCACACCTTGATCCAACGGTATCAAAGTGATATTAAGAACAACAGAATAAGATTAGAAGAAGAACTTTTATTAAGAAACTAAAGTGAATTGAACAACTTACATGTGAAAGACAAAATTGAGGCAACAAAAATGCAGCATAACATTACAATTAAACAAAGCATCCAAGATATTCAACTCCTTCACCATCACTGCCTTAAATAGGCATTTTGGGAGCCTTGGGTCGAGCCTTCAACAGTACAAGTCATCCCACTTGAGTATGGTAGGCTTAGGGTGGTGGAAAGTTTGTGGAATTTGGAATTTTCCACATTTGACCCGAGGTGGCAGCCAGATTTCATCCACCGAACAGACGCGTTTGTATGACCTTCTAGATGGCCGAATCAGGGTGGGCCATAGAAGAATAAAATGGATCTCCGGATGTCTTCTAACCGCCTGTAAAATTTGGGCCCATTTGGAGTTTCGGATTCCGAGATATGATCAAATTGGTGGAATGTTTTTCTGGGCCGCATAATCTGGCCCAGAATTTTATCTCTAACTTGGGCCGCCTAAATGACCAACATGGAGGCCGAATTAGCATTAACTCCTGAAGAGTGATTTGTTCCTGTACATGTCTTCTAGCATCCCATGTAATTTGGGATTAATTGGGCCTGTACTTTGGGCCCCACAGCCTAATCAGTGGGCTGATGTCCAATCTGCCTTCTCCAGAATTGCTTCCTTTCATTTCCAAATATCTCCATCATCCTCCATGAATTCTCCACTGATCCCTGAATCAAACATGTTAATATTTAAGTGTAGATCAATTTACAAAAATATCAAATTAAAATATGTATAATTCAATTCCTTAAAATCAGATGAATCATTGGATACTTTAAATGATGTTAAAAAATGTACCACATAATAGTGCATTTTAAGAAGGTATTACAATCATAATGTGAAATGATGTTCAAAGTGTAAAATGAACTAAAATGGTGTTTATGAATAACAAAGAACATGAATATTATGTATATTAAAAATTAATATTAGCCTCATTTAGTGGCTAATCACACCCCCCAACTTGAGTTTTGCTAGTCCCGAGCAAAATATATCTCATCAGAAATGAAATTTGAATTCCCTTTTCTAAAAACATTTTAATACACAATGATCACCAAAAAACCTTATACCAAACAATCATGAAACCCATAAAAATATTTTAATACGAGATAGTTTCATAAGCAGATCCTAATCCCAAGCCCATTCCTTTGATCAAATCCATTAGCATACTTCATCCAACTCAATTAGGTGTAATGATGTGTTGTGAATCACAAAAGATATGGGGGTTCATTTTCATTCAAGGGGGAAATCATGGAAGCGCTAGGTGGAATCACATTTAATCCTAATATGAGTATTCTTCATCCCTCTCTTTTTTTTGTTTTTTTTGCAATATTGCTATAGTAATTGAGATTGCAATTAATCAAATTAACCCATGTAGCAAGACTTTGCCGATGACTCCCAGACTCAAAGGCCTTAGGGCACCAAGTGAAACCCACATACTCGGGCATCGTCTCGAGTTAACTTAATCAAAAACAAAGTCATATTACCATAAATAGAGATAGATTGAAAAACTCAGGGCTAGACAACTCTGGAGTCACGATCCCCAAGTGCCGAAAGCCTCGCATTTTATCAATCCATTGCTCTACACGCAAATTTTTATTTTTTTTATTTTTTATTTTTTAATAATTTTTAAATTTTTTTTTTTTTTGAATACTCATATTATTCATAAAAATAAAACCATCCTATGCTATTTATTATGGGACCCCAAAAATTCAAATTAGTACCCCACAGTCTATAGGACGTGCATTGTGGCATTTTTTTTATTTGGATGAAAATATAAATGATGAAATATCACATTGGACAGCCACACTTTTCAAAATCTATGCTCATGAAATTATACAAGGATTAAAATCAGAATCAGGGCATGCTAAATTATTTGATATTCAGTTTCAAAGTGTGCAATGTGTATTACCATGTTCAAATTTAAAGGAATTTTTCCTTCCATTTACTTTTTTTTTCAAATCATTCAATTTTTGTTTTTGACACAAAAGCATTTTTTTTATTTTATCTCCCCCCCCAACTTAAAACAACACTGTCCCCAGTGTTTGAAGAAATGAAAAATTAGGAGTAGAGGCAGGGAATAAAAATTTAAAAAGGAAATTGAAAATGAGGATTATGGAGTGAAGTCACCTGGTGGTTGAAGTTTGAAGTTCTTGCCGCTCGAATTTATTCCTTTGATATCCATGTCGCTTGCAAAGTTCCCTAGTGGAAAAAGGAAAAAACAAAACAAACAAACAAAACAAACAAAAACAAACAATATATATATATATATATATATTTATATAATAAAGGAAGTAAAATATAAGAATATATATAAAAATTATAGAATAAGGTAGCACAAGAAGCCGCAGGTCAGTGGTAAGCGCGCGCCCCTGTCTCCCTTCGGTCCCGGGTTCGAGTCCCCGCGGCTTCGCCGGTTGTGACGGGGTTTGCCCCACGGCCTATGGCGTGGACTTTTTTTTGTATTATTATATTTTTTTTAACCCATTGAATAATAAAAACAAAATAAACTGATGATACATTGTCTTCTTTTTAAATTTCTGGGTAAGGTATTACTCAAGGATCACACCACGTGACACGGATGAATATGGTGCTCCTCTTTCGTACCCATCCATACTCATAATAGAAGAACAGGTCAAAAGTCTATTTTCTTATTTTTAAAATATAAAAATGATTAAGTAATCTTATTTGAAAAATAAAGATGATTCAGAAATATTAGAAACATAAAAACCACGGGTTGCCTCCCGTGCAGCGCTTTGTTTAACGTCGTTAGCTCGACTTAAACCCCTTATTGATTAATTGTTGTTTTTTTCATCAAAGGTAGGTTCACTCAGGTCTTCATCAACTTCATGTTTTTGGAATGGTTCTATGAATGGTTTGACTCTATGACCATTAACTTTAAATATTTGACCATTGGTGGGATCTTGAATTTCAACAGCCCCATGAGGGTACACCTTATGCACTATGTATGGACCAGACCATCTAGACCTCAACTTTCCCAGGTGCAAATGAAGTTTAGAACTATACAAAAGCACAGGTTTCCCTGGTTCAATGTGTTTAGTTTTAAGATTCCTAGACTGGTAGGCTTGAACTCTAGCTTTATTGATCCTTGAATTTTCATAAGCCTCCATCCTAAGTTCCTCAAGCTCGTTTAGATCCAATTTCCTCTTTATTCCGGCCAAAGAAATGTCAAAGTTCATTTTTTTGATTGCCCAAAAGGCCTTATGCTCAATCTCCACTGGCAAATGGCATGCTTTACCATAAACCAACCTATATGGGGACATTCCTAGGATAGTTTTAAATGCTGTTCGATATGCCCAAAGAGCATCTAAGAGTTTGCTCGACCAATCTTTCCTAGATGGATTAACAGTTTTCTCAAGAATTTGTTTGATTTCTCGATTGGCTAACTCAGCTTGACCATTGGTTTGTGGGTGGTAAGCGGTGGACACTTTGTGAGAAATTCCATACTTCTCCATGAGCGATGAGAATGGGCGATTGCAGAAATGAGTTCCACGATCACTAATGATAGCCCTAGGAATCCCAAATCTAGAGAAGATGTTTTCTTTAAGGAATCTAATCACAGTTTGATGGTCATTGGATTTTGTAGGAATGGCCTCAACCCATTTTGAGACATAATCGACAGCCAAGAGAATGTAAAGATATCCCCTAGAGTTTGGGAAGGGACCCATGAAATCAATTCCCAAACAGTCAAAGATTTCAACCACTAATATTGGAGTGAGAGGCATTTGATTCCTTTTTGTGATGGACCCTACTTGTTGACACCTAGGACAACTTTGACAAAATGTGTAGGAGTCCCTTGAGAGGGTGGGCCAAAAGAGACCACATTGAAGAACCTTGGCAGAAGTTTTCTTAGAGGAAAAGTGACCTCTACAAGCCTCACTATGACAGAACATTAGGATGGACTCTTGTTCGGATTCTGGCACACACCTCCTAATAACTTGGTCAGGACAGAACTTATATAGGTATGGATCATCAAACACATAATGCTTGACATCAGAAAGAAATTTTCTTCTAGCTTGGGTCCCTAAGAATTTTGGAATGACCCCTGAAACTAAGAAGTTGGCTATGTCAGCATACCAAGGGCAATCACTCACAGAATAGAGGTTCTCATCGGGAAATGAATCAGACAAAGAAAGGTGATGTGATTTGTCCTTGAATTCCAACCTAGAGAGGTGATCAGCTACAACATTCTCGACACCTTTTTTATCCTTAATGGTTAAATCGAACTCTTGAAGAAGAAGGACCCACCTAAGCAATCTAGCCTTTGCATCTTGTTTTTGGAAGAGATATTTTAGAGCTGAATGGTCGGTGAATACAATGATGGGTGATCCTAAGAGGTAGGACCTGAATTTCTCTAAGGCAAACACAACAGCAAGTAACTCCTTTTCAGTGGTGGTGTAATTGATTTGGGCATCATTTAAGGATTTGCTTGCATAAGAAATGACATATGGAGTTTTATCACACCGTTGTCCTAACACAGCTCCTACAGCAAAGTCACTGGCATCACACATGAGTTCGAAAGGAAGGTCCCAGTTTGGAGATTTCATAATGGGAGGAGAGGTGAGAGCAGATTTAAGGGTTGAAAATGAACCCTCACAGCTTTCTGTCCAAACAAATGGAGCATCCTTTACTAGGAGAGCACAAAGAGGGCGAGAGATTGAACTAAAGTCCTTAATGAATCTTCTATAGAAACCAGCATGTCCTAAGAAGGACCTCACTTCCTTAACAGTTCTGGGTGATGGAAGGTGACGAATGATGTCAACCTTTGCTTTATCAACTTCAATTCCCCTACCCGAGACTATATGGCCAAGGACTAACCCCTCTTTTACCATGAAATGGCATTTTTCCCAGTTTAGGACCAGATTCTTTTCTTCACATCTTGACAAAACTCTCTCCACATTCCTAAGACATCCCTCAAATGTATCCCCAAAGACAGAGAAGTCATCCATGAAGACCTCTAGAAAATCCCCTACCATATCTGAGAAGATTCCCATCATGCACCGCTGGAAGGTTCCAGGGGCATTGCATAACCCGAACGGCATGCGTTTAAAGGCAAAGGTACCGAAAGGACATGTGAATGTAGTCTTACCTTGATCCTCTAGGGAGACCTCAATTTGATTGTAACCTGAGTACCCATCTAGGAAGCAATAGAATTGATGACCCGCCACTCGCTCGAGGACTTGATCAATAAAGGGCAAGGGAAAATGGTCCTTCTTGGTACAAGAGTTGAGCTTCCTATAGTCAATACAGACTCTCCAGCCACTACTCACCCTAGTTGGAAGAATTTCCCCATCCTTATTAGTGATCACAGTGATTCCAGCTTTCTTTGGGACAACTTGAATTGGGCTTACCCACTCACTCTCAGCTATGGGGTAGATGATACCAGCTTTCAACAACTTAAGAAGTTCTTTCCTTACCACATCCATAAGATTTGGATTGAGTCTCCTCTGAGGTTGACGACATGGTTTGGATTCAGATTCAAGAGTAATCCTATGAGTTCCAATAAGTGGGCTAATCCCAGGAATATCAGACAGGGTCCAACCAATGGCTTTCTTGTGTTTCCTAAGGACATCTAGAAGCATCCCCTCCTGATTGGCTTCAAGAGAAGAAGATATGACTATAGGATGTGTTTGATTTTCCCCTAGGAAGGCATACTTGAGGGAAGTAGGAAGTTCCTTCAATTCAAGATCTGGTTGGTTCAGAATTTCAGCAGAATATTGGGGCATTGGATCAAGATCAAATTTGTTTCCTAGATTTTCAGATTGAATTGATTCCCCATGTGTAGAAGTTTCAACCACAAGATTGTATTGACCTGGGTTAGGGAAGGGAGTTTGAGTTGTCTCCATGAATGTGTTTTCCCGAAAGGTTTCACTGATTGTTGGTCCTAAGACATCATTATAGGAGCAATTTGAAAATGATTCGAGCCAAGGAGATAAACTTCCTTCATGTGAACAAAGGAAATCAATCTCATTCTGACTTAAACATTCATCAAATATTCCTTGATGTTCCATGGATTCATTATCAATGCTTCCTATCATGTTTACTTCATGAATATCCTCGTCATCCCCTATTTGTGAGCTTGCATTATAGATGTTCAGGTCTAGACTCATGTTCCCAAAGGTGATGGTCATGTTCCCATTTCGGACTCGGATAACAGAGTTGATTGTTGCAAGGAAAGGACGACCAAGGATGATTGGGGTTTGTTCCTTATTTCCTAAATTTGGATGGTTGTCAAGTACAATGAAATCAGCAGGGTAGATGAAGTTTTCAACCTTTACCAGAACGTCCTTTAAAATCCCCTTTGGAACCCTAATGCTACGATCAGCAAGTTGAAGTGTGACAGATGTGGGTTGGAGTTCTTCTAGGCCTAACTAGCAGTACACAGCATATGGGATGAGATTGACACTAGCACCTAGGTCACACAAGGCTTTGACAACTTTGCTTTTCCTAGTTCAACATTGATGTAAGGGCAACCTGGGTCTTTCAACTTAGGAGGAATTGTACCTTGAATGGTGGTACTCACATTAACAGCCAAAAGGACTTGGTTTTTATGTGAAAATTTTCTTTTAAAAGTGCACAAGTCCTTAAGGTACTTTGAGTAGGTGGGTATGGTTTGGATTGCATCGAGAAGGGGTATGTTCAACTTGACTTGAGAAAATATTTCCCTCAACGTTTCACTCAATTCAGGTTTGGTTTCCCCCCTCATGCGTTGAGGAAATGGTGCAGGTTGTGGGGTTGTTTGTTGAAGAGTTGTTTCTTTCACATTGTTATCAGTTTCTTCAGTTTGATCTTGTGGTTCATTTAAATTTTCATCCAAGTTTGAATCTTCAGGTGGGTTCTGAATTAGTTGTTCAGGTTTCTCAATTGATTTCCCACTTCTTAAAACAGTCACAACCTTTAGTTGTTCATGAGTTGTTTGAGCACAACTTGACTCTCCCCTTGAAGTTGAGGACGGCACCGCCTGAGTAGGCATGGGTGCCTTTCCAGTTTTGATGGTTTGAAGTTCTTGTTTTAGGGAAGATACTTCTGAGTTCATCCTCTCCATTTGTTTGCACACTTGTTCTAGTAGGCTTTGTGGAATAGTTTGGGTTGGTGCTTGAGTAGGTTGGTTTATCCCAGGGGGATATTTTGGAGGTGGGATGGTTTGTTGAAAATGGACCGGTGGTTGTTGGTATTGGATAGGTTGGGTTTGGAACTGGTTATGGGTTTGGTAGTTCTAATGGGGGTAAGAATTTTGTCCCTGTGGTTGGCTAGGTTGTTGGTTATCTTTCCAGCAGAAGCCTGGGTGGTCGTTATACCTTGGGTTGAAGGTGTTTTGGTATTGAGGCTTTTGAAAGTTTAGGGCATTGACTTCCGCTGGGGGTCCTCCTAGAAGAACATCCTTGATGGATGGAATGGTTGGGCAGTTGTCTGTTTTATGGTCATGTTTGTCACAAATTGTGCAAACAAGGTCTACATTTTGGATTTCATGGACTTTCCTAAGGTCTATCTCTTCAACCTTCCTAGAGAGTGCTGCGAGTTTAGCCCTAAGGCTTTCCTCTTCTCTAAGTGTATGAATTCCAGTGGTTCTTTGTGGCTTTTCAGAATAAGGTGAAGTTCCCCAAGTTTGGTTTTGTTCAGCCAGACTTTCCAGATACTCGTAAGCATCATTTGGGGCCTTGTTTTTAAAAGTTCCATTACACATCATGTCAATGAATTGTTTATTACCCGGACCCAACCCTTCATAGAAAATTCTCACTTGTTCAGGTATGGAAAACCCATGGTGTGGAACCATGTTTAGGGTGTCTTTGAACCTCTCCCATGTTTCATAAAATGACTCTCCCTCTTTTTCAAAAAAGTTTTGGATGCTCTTTTTAAGTGCAATTGTTTTGTGATGAGGGAAGTATTTTTTGTAGAATTCTCTTTGCAGTTGGTCCCAAGAGTGGATTGATGCAGGTCTCAAGTTGTTTAGCCAATTTTTAGCTCGATCCTTTAATGAAAAAGGAAATAGCCTCATCTTAGCGGATTCTAGTTGATGTGGGGGACACATGGTTTCAACAATGTCGTTGAACTCTTTGACATGAAGGTATGGCATTTCTGACTCCATCCCATGAAAGGTTGGAAGGTGGTTTAGGACATGGGGTTTGAATATGTAGTTGGTGTCTCCTATGGAATTGTGTCTAATGCATGAGGGGGCATTGGTCCAAGCTGGAGTGAGGTAGTCATTCATGGTTTGATCAACTACATTCCCTAAGTTTGGAGCTTCTTGGTTTTGGTTTCCCATTTGATTCCCCCCAGGGTTTACAATTTGATTTTGTGGATGACCCTCCATTAGACTTGTTTCAAGTTCTGACTTTGGGGTTTCAAGAATATTTGGATCTGATTTAAACAATCCCTTAGGTGCACTTGACTCCCCTATCCTAGGACTTTCCACCCTAACTAGTCTGTTTGAGAAATCGCGGGTGTAGGCGGACATGCGCCCAAAAAAAAAGCGAGAAAGGGACAAGATAAGAGATCTTGGGTGAGAGTAGAAGAATGGAGGTGAGGAAAGAAGGTTTTTTTTTTGGATCTAAGGTACTTACTTGGTCCCCGGAAACGGCGCCAAAATTTGGTTCACGCCCAAATTTACCCAAGAGAAGAAGGGTAGAACGGTACTTGTAGTGTAGCTTGGGTTGTCGATTCCACAGAGACCTAAGAAGATACCTAAGATACACAACCTAAGGGATGGATTTTTGGCTATGAAGTGGCCAACTTGGATTGATTTTGGATGGGTTATAAAGATATCTAAAAGATTTAAGTGTATTCAATTTAAAAGAATGAGTTGATCCTAGGTTATCACTCGGGGTGGATTGGACGTATTTTCTTTTTAATGATTTCAATTTCTTAAATTTGAGATGGGTTCATTTAAGGAGATAAAACAACATCATCACTTACTGGTTTAATGCCTACACCCTCTAATACTAATCACCTATACACTTGAAGGATCAAAGTTTTGATCACTTCAAGGTAAAGGATCGTATTAGTACTTGAAGTGTGTGGCCTTAAATTCAACAAGGACGATGGAGTTTAAAAATCATCAAATAAAAATCCCAATTAAAGAAGTGATTATACATTAATTAGGTGATAAATAACATCCAATCCAGCCCCTTGCTACTCCCTTAGATCAACCCATAAGTGGGTTAGCCCTCCATTGATCCCATGGTTTCAATGGAAGCGGAAAGTAGACTCATAAGGGAGGAAATGGAGAAGTAAAGAAAACAACAAAAAATAAAATGATCACTCCACCGTTGTGTGAATAATTTCACAAGGGTTGGTGTGAATAAATTCACACCTTGATCCAAAGGTATCAAAGTGATATTAAGAACAACAGAATAAGAGTATAAGAAGAACTTTTATTAAGAAACTAAAGTGAATTGAACAACTTACATGTGAAAGACAAAATTGAGGCAACAAAAATGCAGCATAACATTACAATTAAACAAAGCATCCAAGATCTTCAACTCCTTCACCACCACTTCCTTAAATAGGCATTTTGGGAGCCTTGGGTCGAGCCTTCAACAGTACAAGTCATCCCACTTGAGTATGGTAGGCTTAGGGTGGTGGAAAGTTTGTGGAATTTGGAATTTTCCACATTTGACCCGAGGTGGCAGCCAGATTTCATCCACCGAACAGACGCGTTTGTATGACCTTCTAGATGGCCGAATCAGGGTGGGCCATAGAAGAATAAAATGGAGCTCAGGATGTCTTCTAACCGCCTGTAAAATTTGGGCCCATTTGGAGTTTCGTATTCCGAGATATGATCAAATTGGTGAAATGTTTTTCTGGGCCGCATAATCTGGCCCAGAATTTTATCTCTAACTTGGGCCGCCTAAATGACCAACATGAAGGCCGAATTAGCATTAACTTTTGAAGAGTGATTTGTTCCTGTACATGTCTTATAGCATCCCATGTAATTTGGGATTAATTGGGCCTGTACTTTGGGCCCCACAGCCTAATCAGTGGGCTGATGTCCAATCTGCCTTCTCCAGAATTGCTTCCTTTCATTTCCAAATATCTCCATCATCCTCCATGAATTCTCCACTGATCCCTGAATCAAACATGTTCATATTTAAGTGTAGATAAATTTACAAAAATATCAAATTAAAATATGTATAATTCAATTCCTTAAAATCAGATGAATCATTGGATACTTTAAATGATGTTAAAAAATATACCACATAATAGTGCATTTTAAGAAGGTATTACAATCATAATGTGAAATGATGTTCAAAGTGTAAAATGCACTAAAATGGTGTTTATGAATAACAAAGAACATGAATATTATGTATATTAAAAATGAATATTAGCCTCATTTAGTGGCTAATCATGGATAGTCCATCTTGTGTGCTTTTTCGAGAGGATCGCAACAGTGCGATCCGTTTGTTGAGTTTCGGGACCGGGTTGCGGGTCCCACATGGCACCGCTCATGTGCGGTGCGTCGGAATGCATCTTTTTCTCTGGATATCCGTTGCACTCATGTGAGTAGTGCTTTTGACATGTTTTCCTGAGGGGATCGCAATGGTGCGATGCGCCCGACTGTTTTTGGGGCCGAGGCTCGAGATCACGGGACGTCGTTCGGGCGTGAGGCGGTATTGGTGACTTTTTCGTCGGATATCCGTTGGAGGCGAGTAAGTAGCCGATCTCGCGTGTTTTTCCACAAGGATTACAACGGTGTGATCCGTTTGGTTGTGCAGAGCCTTATACGCGATCTTATTAAATGTGGAAGCATGAAAGGTGCTCTGGTGGTGGTTTGTCCTACCATGTTCGTAGCGGACCCTTGGCGTGTGATCGCGCACTCTTGGGAGAGTGATATGAATGATTCACAAGATATGGTTAGCCGTGCCTGGGCCTTTGACTTGGAGATGTTACGTCACGCCTTCGCGTTGACGTTGGGTGCTGTGTGCACGATGGCCCTTGGGCTGAGACTGTGTATACTCTGGGAGTATATGGAAATGCTTGGAGGTACATGTGGTTGTTCGTACCTGAGAACGTTGGTGCGTTCAGTTGGGGTTGAGATGGGGCCACACGTTGTGTGGGCCCCGCGTGCGTACCGGGTTCTGCTCTGCGTACTTTGACCTCTCACGACGTAGAGGGTCCCTCTGTGTGTTTGTTTGACCAGTAGGCTGGAGTTCTTCCCCTGGCTCTGTGCTCGTTTGTTTGAGCAGCAGGGTTGAGTGGTCTCCCCCTGGTTTCATTCTCGATGGATTGGCCGGTAGCGGGACCAGTGGCACCCGGTGATGGAACATGCACTGAACTTCTTTTGGATGAGTTGTTCTGGAGTTGGGTGGTTGCACGATACCCACTCTGCGTTTGGTTGGCCAGTGTTGTACCCTCCATTGGATGTGGCCAGAGCAGTTATGAGTTTTACCCTCCAGCGGGGCTAGGCAGTGGGCTACTCATCGGCTTCTAGGGTCTACCCTACAGCAGAGACTGGGCAGTGGGTCACCCGACACTTTTAGGGTCTACCCTCCAGCAGAGACTGGGCAGTGGGTCACCCGACGACCTCTTAGGGCCTACCCTCCAACAGGGCTGGGCAGTGGGTCGCCCTTCGTCTAGTTCCAGGTCTACCCTCCAGCAAGGTTGGGCAGTGGGTCGCCTGTCGACTTATTCCAAGTCTACCCTCCAGCGGGGCTGGGCAGTGGGTCGCCTGATGATGTAATTTGGTTTACCCTCCAGCGGGGCTGGGCAGTGGGTCGCCTGATGATGTATTAGGGTTTACCCTTCAGCAGGGCTGGGCAGTGGGTCACCCGATATCTGGTTATGGTTTACCCTCCAGCGGGGCTGGGCAGTGGGTCACCTGACGATGTATTAGGGTTTACCCTCCAGAAGGGCTGGGCAGTGGGTCACCCGATATTTGGTTATGAATTACCCTCCAGCGGGGCTGGGCAGTGGGACACCTGTTGGCATTCTAGACTCAGTCCTTACTACTAGGCTAGTCTGTGGCTTCCTCCGTGGTTACCGGAGCGGGACCCTTGGTTGTACGGGTCGGTGATAGAACGAATTGACTTTGAGGAGACCTCTTGACTGCAGGGTAGTGACGATTTGTGGTTTGACATTCCCCCAGAACTCTCAAGTACGAGGGGCGCTTTCCCCACCGAGATGCGTTCTTGTGACGTGATCTAAAACCGTGCGGGCGAGTCAGTGCCGCCCAAATCGGATAGTGTCAAGGTGTGGTGATTGTGCCCCTTGGCTTGCAGTTCAGGGCAGACGTGTGGGATGCTGGGCATCGATGGTGTTACCTCTGGGACTGTTGGCTACTCTTTTCTTGGTCTGAGCTACGGGACAGAGATCCCCTTACGAGTTTGTTCGGGCTTCTCGATAGAGCATATATATGTATATACCTCGTACGAGTACCCACTCCTTGGGTTTTGGTTACTCTCCTTCCAGGAGAGGCGCAGACGTGCGGGGTATGCCACGTGCTTTCCGTGTCTATATTCTTGTGGTTGGATGAGTCTACTCTCCTGCTATAGGTAGCGAAGACTCGACGGGAAGTTCATCTTCTCACCGTTTCCAGCTCCTTGTGTCTGGATGAGTCTACCTCCTTTCTCTTGTTGGGTTGAGCTGGACTCTTTACTGCACTCTTTGTTGTACTTTCTTTGCTTTCCCCCGTTTTCTCTACTGCTCACCCTTCGGTACCTCCTTTGTTGCTCCCTCGAGCCTTCGGGGTATCCTACTGAGTATTTTTATACTCACCCCTTGTAGAGACCCGAAGCCTGATGTACATGGACATTACATTACTTTTGCGAAATACTTAGTACATAACAAAAACACACACACAAGGATCGTAATAGTTTAGTGTCTTTGGAAACTCGGAACGTAATCTTCTAATCGTGGTGAAAGATCTTCAATATCTCCCATAAAGATCTTCCCTTTTTTTTACCTAAAACCGTTCTTTATATCCTGGGGAAAAGAAAACAAAAAAGGGTGAGCTCAAATGCTCAGTAAGAGTAAGAAAAAGAAAAATCAATCACATCATATTCATAAGAACATAACTTTTGGAAATCTCAACCTGCAAAAGAGAGCATAATTTCATATCATGGGATAAATCATAGTAGTGAAATGAAATCCCAATAAGCATAACTTAAAACATGAAACTTTATGGCATACACACATAATCATAGAGAATCATTTCTTGTTAGTCAAGACTCATTGTCAAGAATATCTTAGTGGACAAAGTCCCTTTCTGAACCGAGTCACCCTCGTTTCAGTCCTGTTTCACTGAACGAGTATAACCTACCATTCCAGCCATGTCTATCTCATGAGATATAAAATCTTTACCCAATGCATTGGAGGGAGATATAGGTCCCACCCATCTTATAATGAATCCTTTCTTATGTGTGCCACATAATCATAAACCATACATCATAGCGTAACCCATGTAATAAAAATGGAATTCTTAAACAACATGACATCATAAAACAATTCAAATAAGATAAAGGAATTCATAAAAATATTTCCATCACAACATAATCAAATCCATGTAACAATAGGGATAAAAACAGAACCCTTTTATTATCTTAGATGGAAAATAATTTTGATAAAATACTTGAACTCCATTCTTGAGGAAAATATCCTTTCTACTTCAAAAACATTTTTCCTTTCATAACATGTCATACGACTTTAAAATAAAAGAAGATGATTAAAAATAAACTTGAAAACTTGTAAAGGAAGCTTCTTGGAAATAATGTTTTAAAAATCCATTCATGCTCTATAAGTTAAAAAAAACATTCTTCGTACTTTTGTCGGAAAAGTCAAAAAGTACCTCGTACGAAAAAACGACAAAAGATTCCTTTCATATTCTTTACTAAAAACTCACCGAAGGGTAAAATTGGATTTAAACTATTGTAAGTGGATGGAAACAATATTACATATTGAGGTAACATGGATGCGGATGATAAAATACACCCCAGTAAATACTTACGAATAAACAATCTCGGATAAAAATGAGATTGTGATATTTCCCTTACCTTAGGTCCGACTTGCTTTTAAGTGTCCGAACCTCCTGTACAATGATTTAAATCATGTTATTGACTTATTCCAGAATCATATTCATTGTTATTATATCATATATGGTCCACTTATGACTTTATATTACCCGTTCTTTTGTAAATTCATGTTAAAGTAGCGTTTTGGGTAAAATCGTCTCATTTGTCGTTCGTGTTTTTAACTTGTAATTATTCATATGATTACTTAGATCATGATTACTTAATTCCAGAATATAAAACATGATTTATATATATATATATTCAGAATATACATATATAATAAATCAGTAAATGGAAAGAAATACACCGTTCATGGAGACGGTAGTCCGTACGTACGCATGAACGCTGTTTTCGTTTCCTTATTGAATTGAATGGAATTAAGTAGATGACATACATATAAATATAAATAATTCCAGTATCATTATTAGGTCATATATTTCATTAGTACTTATTATATATACTTTATAATCATTCATGAATGGTTAATCATTGAGAATGAATCTCATCGCGTCGTGGAGACGGTAGTCCGTACGTACGCACGAGCGATGATATCGTTCCCATGGTCGTGGAATTGTGTTGAAGTGTTTGTATACTATTTCAGTATCAATATCACTTTATAATAATCATATATAGTTACTCATTAAACCATTATACCCATCCAATTAATGTGGTGGCGGAAAATAGATTACACCACGGCGTGGAGACGGTATTCCGTACGTACGCACGCGCGATGATTTCCTTTTTCCGTAGGATGGATAGAAGGTTAATTAGAGTTGTTTCATATTTATAATAACATATCAGTATGTAAGTAATACTGATTTTATTACTTTATCATGAAACAACTAAATAAGAAGAAATTGAAGAAGAAAGAAATTGAAAAGATCGGTAATGGATATTACCTCTTCTTTGAAACGCCTCTTTGAATCCTCCACTTAGGGAACTAAGATTGGTCTTTGAAGAAGACCAGGACCTCTAGAATTATTCTAGGGAAGTGGAGAAGGGATTTTGGCAGGGGTTGGCCGAGCTTGAAGGCTCAAAGTTGTGTGAGGAAGAGAGGGAGGAGGTGCCCTTTAATAACTGAGGAGAGGGGCACCTTAGGAATTCTTAAAAATATTAATTTATAATAAATCTAACCCCACTTAAAAACCTCCAAAAATGACTCATATTCGAAGATTAGATGAGATAGGGTTGTAATCTCATCCACCAATCAAATTTAGACATGTTTGGATCTTATTTTAAACCTTATCATTTTGATTTATCCTTATTTAATCTATTTAAGTTTATTTGTGGTAATAAAATTCTAAATTTTAAATTATGACAAATAATTACTTATTTGTTGTGAATTTTCCATAATTGTTTACTTTATAACATTATAGACCATATAAATATAAATTTATAATTTTTAAATATTTTTGTGATTTTTAAACAATTTTATAATATGTTATTTTTGTAAAATAACAATAGTGTCAATTTTGACACTATTCATTTATTTGAATTTAAATAAAATATATACAGAAGATATGTTCGAACTAAAAGCTTTAATATATTAATAAAAGGTCATATGTATCTATAAAATTAGTGTATCCCATTAAATAGTTCATATAATATTTATTTTATTATTTTTAAAACCATTTATTTGGTTTATCTCTTAATAAAATAATTACTACATCATTTTTGTATAATTATTTAATATACTTATCTGTTGTATAAAAATTTAAAATAAAATCCTATGATGAATATAAATATATTAACTTTCACAATAATACTTTTACTCGAATTTATCATCTTAAAATCACAATATTTAAATTGTTATATTTATTAAATTATGAAGGTGACAACTTTGCCATCATTTAAAATAAAATAATATAAGTGTCATAATAGCTTGTATAAGACTCAAAATGGTCACATATTCGACCATTGGATGATTATAGTTTCCATTTACATGAAAAATAAGTTTTGGTCAGGGTTTTGTGCCTTTTATGGTCACTATTAGTTTAATAAAAACTATATTCTTGATTTTTCACTAGATAAATAATTTCTGCATCACTATTGTGTCACAATTAATGATAATTATTTAATCCCAAAAAAATTCTAAATAAATTCTCATGATGTAGATAATTTTGTTAGATTTCTGGAGACTATTCATGTTCGAAATTTTATGATGTTTATCACTAATTTAAAATTATTATACTTATAAGATTTAAGAGAGTGACATGTTGTCACTTTCTTTGGTTCTAATAATAATTAAATTATTTTCATCGTCAAAAGTCCATAAAATGAATCTAATCCGACCCTTATTTGATATGGGTTTACTTTTAGCCATCAAATAGAATTTTGGCATGTGTTAGGGTAATTTTATAATATTATATTTACCCTTAATTACCCGATTTACCTTTAACTATGGTAAATAAAATTTACCGTAGTTACTATTCATAATTCCCAAAAATAAAAAGTAGCCGATTAACATAATTTGGACCCACTGATTCCAAATATGGAATCCATTTTTTAAAATTCAATACACAGAAGTTGCAGAAATTAAATTAAAATTAATCCCGTTGTCGAATAAAAACGAGTTTTTGTTTAAAACATTGCAAAAGATTGAATTGATTTAACCTACGAATTCAAGGTAAAATCAATGCTAATAACATTAATTATATTAAATGGTAAAAATATATTCTATTTATACTTTAAAACCATTCAATATTATAATTTAACCACATAAGATATTACGATGAAAAAAGTTGTTTTTAATTAAAATATAGCGTGTTTTTACTATTCATTAAAATATGAAAGTTATCGGGAAAATATCAAAACGTTATCTAATGTAAATTTTTACATCCTGATTCAAAATAAGAATTTTATTTTGTCAAATTGAACATATAAACATGTCAAAAACTAGATTTAAAGTGGGTGCCCCATCAAAAGGCGGCAAAACTGCATTTTTTGAAAAATACTTATTTTACCCGAAAAATTTATTTTGTTCTTATACCATGTTCTAGAAAATGTGTAAGATGAATAATAATGTTATAAAATTCAAAATTTAGTTAATACTATTCATAATGGCTAGTTCATGACAATATTATAATAATATATCATTGTTTATTAAAACCCGGTATTGCGTACAACACACGCTATCGAGGAAGGTCGCGATTGCGTGTAATGCAAGCCAAATCAGGGTTGCGTGTTGTGAAAGAATCCTTCGTTGTTTCGTATAACAGAATCCAACCATATTTCATTTATACATTTAATATATATATATATATATATACTCAATGTTGCGTAGAATAACTATTATCAAAATTGTGTGTAACACAGTCCAAGAATAGTGTTGTGTATACTGCAAGCTAATACGGTGTTGCGTATAGCGCAAGGTAATCTTGGTGTAGAATACAACACAAGACATTAATGAAATTAAAATAATATTTTTCATAAAATCTCGGGGTGTTACATTCTACCCCCCTTAAAATGAATTTCGCCCTCGAAATTCGTCGGGGTTATAAATGGTTTACTATTCGAAAGTTTCTTTAATAGAAACCCACATCGTAAAAAGGAATACCAAAACATGGCTTTAAAAACTAAAGTGTGAAATGTAACGATTACCCAAATAAACTAATCACTGGGTTTCCACATAGGTGAAAATATGGATATGGAAGAGAAATCTAAACAACATGTTCTGATGGAGAGTGGTAGAGAACATGGATATGGAAAAGCCAGTTATCACAAATCCATAGATTTGTGATGATATAAGGTACCATCTGATTCATCAGGTATAAGGTCACTAGGACAACATTTTTGGTTTTCATGATCATTTCCCTAAATTTGAAAATTTGAATTAGAATAAATACTTACTTTATTTTGGTACAATCTCACTGTTGTTCGTGCCTTGAACAATTTCCACTTCATCTCTTAAATAAATGAAGTTGAATTTGTTATTCGTGAAGTGTTAGCAGATCATGTGATAGAATGACTGTTCATTCCATCTGTCTCAAACAAAAGGTTAGCAAAAGTTATTAAATATACATAAGTCATTCTATAGTGAGATTAATCATATATGGTTCCTAAAATGGACTTATACTTCATATATCATACTGCTTAATATAATAAAACTAGTTTCTACTAAACAGGGACTTCCTGTAGGCCAGTGGTAGGCGATAAAGGCCAGTCGCACTTCGGTTGTGGGTTCGATTCCCACAGCCTTGTCCGACGCGATGGGTTGTCGCCCGTCCTGCAGGTTGTCCTTTTTCTAAAGCTATATTACTATAACATCCCATCAATAATATCGAAAAACGTTTTATCCTAACTTATGTCCAACATAATACATTATAATCTTATCTAAAATACTTCGTTCCAAGCTCATAGTATAAAGAAAATGGTTACTTGAAATGTCACAGAACAATTACGTGAATTCCATCATTTATCCCCCATATATCATAAGATATATCTTGCTGGTCAAATTACAAACATGTGAATACCTTAATCATGTATTCTCTTGAAGAATGAATACCCATTAAACCTTAGTGAAAACATGAAGGCTGTCAAAAGTTAACTCTTTCCACATACTAAAATCCAAAAATTCTATATACTCAATCCATTACATAACCTTCTCCTTATATCAGTCAGGAGCTCATTAATACTATCAAACATTTAATTTTCTCCTTATCCCTTCATTATGCGCATATCATCTACATTCCAAAAATATCTAAATAACCTTTCATGGATACTGGTACCATTAATCATACACTTTCAAAACTCAAGGAAAGACAACAGTGTAGCAATCCTTAGATGTCTCTTTATTCCATAGTACCAACATTACACTTGATAAACATGTAATCATTCCACTACCTTCTTAAACCATTGACCAAGTTTCAACAATTCTTTCAACTCACATATCATTTGTAGTCTCTTCATCATCATCAACATAAATACTACTCATACGGCCGTACTGATTCTCTTCATGAGACTTTCCCTTAGGGCATTTGTTTGCATAATGCCCGTACATTCCACATTTAAAACATTTAACCATTGTTGATGTCGTAGCAAGACCATTATCCTCATCCCTGCTGTTAACTGAACCTTTTCCTTTGCAATTACTGGCTTTATGTCCTTCTTTTCCACACCCAAAGCATCTTCCAGTTCCTTTGAAACATTCTCCTTGATGCCTCTTCCCACATGATTTACATAGGGGAAATTGAACTTTCTTTCCTCTATGATCATCATGAAACTCCATCTTTCTCTTATTAGCCGAGTCAGGAAACTTACCAAATTTTACTTTATTGATCATATTATGAGATTGATGATTCGGCATAATAATGATGTTTGGACTTCCAAATCCCATTTCATTTGGTTGCTCATGAAGAATATCATTCCATTGTCCATCATATCCTCCATTATCGTGAATCATCTTGTTTCCAGCCATTTTCTAAAACCCAATAAGAATAGTGTGAGAGGCAAAAATCATAATAAAGGGGGAGTAACTTCAATATCTAACATCTTTGGTTTAATCTAATATCGTTACCATAGTTCTAGGACAATATCCTATACGTATACTTATCCTTAGGGGCATCCCTAGACATACCTTAGAAATATCTCTAGGGATCTCACTAACGTTTTCGCATCCTAGTTTCCAAAGGTTGACTAAACCTTTCCTCTAATACCAACTGTAGCGGTCTGGAATTACTTCCAGTGGACTATAATTGATACCTATCAGGGCACTCCATGGGCGGCTACACCCCCTGGGCGGGACACACCACCATCCCCAGTGGCAGCCATTTCCTCATGAAGCCCTTGGGTGGAGAGCCATGCTTCGTCCAACGCTCACATGTGAGAGTTCCCAAGGATCGGATACATTCCTACCTCCTTTGCCTCTGATACCAACTGTAGAGACCCGAAGCCTGACGTACATGGACATTACATTACTTTTGCGGAATACTTAGTACATAACAAAAACACACACACAAGGATCGTAATAGTTTAGTGTCTTTGGAAACTCAGAACGTAATCTTCTAATCGTGGTGAAAGATCTTCAATATCTCGCATAAAGATCTTCCCTTTTTTTTACCTAAAACCTTTCTTTATATCCTGGGGAAAAGAAAACATAAAAGGGTGAGCTCAAATGCTCAGTAAGGGTAAGCAAAAGAAAAATCAATCACATCATATTCATAAGAACATAACTTTTGGAAATCTCAACCTGCAAAAGAGAGCATAATTTCATATCATGGGATAAATCATAGTAGTGAAATGAAATCCCAATAAGCATAACTTAAACCATGAAACTTTATGGCATACACACATAATCATAGAGAATCATTTCTTGTTAGTCAAGACTCATTGTCAAGACTATCTTAGTGGACAAAGTCCCTTTCTGAACCGAGTCACCCTCGTTTCAGTCCTGTTTCACTGAACCGGTTTAACCTACCATTCCAGCCATGTCTATCTCATGAGATATAAAATCTTTACCCAATGCATTGGAGGGAGATATAGGTCCCACCCATCTTATAATGAATCCTTTCTTATGTGTGCCACATAATCATAAACCATACATCATAGCGTAACCCATGTAATAAAAATGGAATTCTTAAACAACATGACATCATAAAAAAATTCATATAAGATAAAGGAATTCATAAAAATATTTCCATCACAACATAATCAAATCCATGTAACAATAGGGATAAAAACAGAACCCTTTTATTATCTTAGATGGAAAATAATTTTGATAAAATACTTGAACTCCATTCTTGAGGAAAATATCCTTTCTCCTTCAAAAACAATTTTCCTTTCATAAAATGTCATACGACTTTAAAATAAAAGAAGATGATTAAAAATAAACTTGAAAACTTGTAAAGGAAGCTTCTTGGAAATAATGTTTTAAAAATCCATTCATGCCGTATAAGTTAAAAAAAACATTCTTCGTACTTTTGTCGGAAAATCAAAAAGTACCTCGTACGAAAAAACGACAAAAGATTCCTTTCATATTCTTTACTAAAAACCCACCGAAGGGTAAAATTGGATTTAAACTATTGTAAGTGGATGGAAACAATATTAAATATTGAGGTAACATGGATGTGGATGATAAAATACACCCCAGTAAATACTTACGAATAAACAATCTCGGATAAAAATGAGATTGTGATATTTCCCTTACCTTAGGTCCGACTTGCTTTGTAAGTGTCCGAACCTCCTATATAATGATTTAAATCATGTTATTTACTTATTCCAGAATCATATTCATTGTTATTATATCATATATGGTCCACTTATGACTTTATATTACCCGTTCTTTTGTAAATTCATGTTAAAGTGACGTTTTGGGTAAAATCGTCTCATTTGTCGTTCGTGTTTTTAACTTGTAATTATTCATATGATTACTTAGATCATGATTACTTAATTCCAGAATATAAAACATGATTTATATATATATATTCAGAATATACATATATAATAAATCAGTAAATGGAAAGAAATACACCGTTCATGGAGACGGTAGTCCGTACGTACGCATGAACGCTGTTTTCGTTTCCTTATTGAATTGAATGGAATTAAGTAGATGACATACATATAAATATAAATAATTCCAGTATCATTATTAGGTCATATATTTCATTAGTACTTATTATATATACTTTATAATCATTCATGAATGGTTAATCATTGAGAATGAATCTCATCGCGTCGTGGAGACGGTAGTCCGTACGTACGCACGAGCGATGATATCGTTCCCATGGTCGTGGAATTGTGTTGAAGTGTTTATATACTATTTCAGTATCAATATCACTTTATAATAATCATATATAGTTACTCATTAAACCATTATAACCATCCAATTAATGTGGTGGCGGAAAATAGATTACACCACGGCGTGGAGACGGTATTCCGTACGTACGCACGCGCGGTGATTTCCTTTTTCCGTAGGATGGATAGAAGGTTAATTAGAGTTGTTTCATATTTATAATAAAATATCAGTATGTAAGTAATACTGATTTTATTACTTTATCATGAAACAACTAAAGAAGAAGAAGTTGAAGAAGAAATAAATTGAAAAGATCGGTAATGGATATTACCTCTTCTTTGAAACGCCTCTTTGAATCCTCCACTTAGGGAACTAAGATTGGTCTTTGAAGAAGACCAGGACCTATAGTATTATTCTAGGGAAGTGGAGAAGGGATTTTTTCAGGGGTTGGCCGAGCTTGAAGCCTCAAAGTTGTGTGAGGAAGAGAGGGAGGAGGTGCCCTTTTATAAGGGAGGAGAGGGGCACCTTAGGAATTCTTAAAAATATTAATTTATAATAAATCTAACCCCACTTAAAAACCTCCAAAAATGAATCATATTCGAAGATTAGATGAGATAGGGTTGTAATCTCATCAACCAATCAAATTTAGACATGTTTGGATCTTATTTTAAACCTTATAATTTTGATTTATCCTTATTTAATCTATTTAAGTTTATTTGTGGTAATAAAATTCTAAATTCTAAATTATGACAAATAATTACTTATTTGTTGTGAATTTTACATAATTTTTTACTTTATAACATTATAGACCATATAAATATAAATTTATAATTTTTAAATATTTTTGTGATTTTTAAACAATTTTATAATATGTTATTTTTGTAAAATAACAATAGTGTCAATTTTGACACTATTCATTTATTTGAATTTAAATAAAATATATACAGAAGATATGTTCGAACTAAAAGCTTTAATATATTAATAAAAGGTCATATGTATCTATAAAATTAGTTTATCACATTAAATAGTTCATATAATATTTATATTATTATTTTTAAAACCATTTATTTGGTTTATCTCTTAATAAAATAATTACTACATCATTTTTGTATAATTATTTAATATACTTATCTGTTGTATAAAAATTTAAAATAAAATCCTATGATGAAGATAAATATAATACCTTTCACAATAATACTTTTACTCGAATTTATCATCTTAAAATCACAATATTTAAATTGTTATATTTATTAAATTATGAAGGTGACAACTTTGCCATCATTTAAAATAAAATAATATAAGTGTCATAATAGCTTGTATAAGACTAAAAATGGTCAAATATTAGACCATTGGATGATCATAGTTTCCATTTACATGACCAATAAGTTTTGGTCAGGGTTTTGTGCCTTTTATGGTCACTATTAGTTTAATAAAAACTATATTCTTGATTTTTCACTGGATAAATAATTTCTGCATCACTATTGTGTCACAATTAATGATAATTATTTAATCCCAAAAAAATTCTAAATAAATTCTCATGATGTAGATAATTTTGTTAGATTTCTGGAGACTATTCATGTTCGAAATTTTATGATGTTTATCACTAATTTAAAATTATTATACTTATAAGATTTAAGAGAGTGACATGTTGTCACTTTCTTTGGTTTTAATAATAATTAAATTATTTTCATGGTCAAAAGTCCATAAAATGAATCTAATCTGACCCTTATTTGATATGGGTTTACTGTTAGCCATCAAATAGAATTTTGGCATGTGTTAGGGTAATTTTATAATATTATATTTACCCTTAATTACCCGATTTACCTTTAACTATGGTAAATAAAATTTACCGTAGTTACTATTCATAATTCCCAAAAATAAAAAGTATCCTATTAACATAATTTGGACCCACTGATTCCAAATATGGAATCCATTTTTTAAAATTCAATACACAGAAGTTGCAGAAATTAAATTAAAATTAATCCCGTTGTCGAATAAAAACGGGTTTTTGTTTAAAACATTGCAAAAGATTGAATTGATTTAACCTACGAATTCAAGGTAAAATCAATGCTAATGACATTCATTATATTAAATGGTAAAAATATATTCTATTTATACTTTAAAACCATTCAATTTTATAATTTAACCACATAAGATATTACGATGAAAAAAGTTGTTTTTAATTAAAATATAGCATGTTTTTACTATTCATTAAAATATGAAAGTTATCAGGAAAATATCAAAACGTTATCTAATGTAAATTTTTACATCCTGATTCAAAAGAAGAATTTTATTTTGTCAAATTGAACATATAAACATGTCAAAAACTAGATTTAAAGTGGGTGCGCCATCAAAAGGCGGCAAAACTGCATTTTTTGAAAAATACTTATTTTACCCGAAAAATTTATTTTGTTCTTATACCATGTTCTAGAAAATGTGTAAGATGAATAATAATGTTATAAAATTCAAAATTTAGTTAATACTATTCATAACGGCTAGTTCATGACAATATTATAGTAATATATCATTGTTTATTAAAACCCGGTATTACGTACAACACACGCTATCGAGGAAGGTCACGATTGCGTGTAATGCACGCCAAGTCAGGGTTGCGTGTTGTGAAAGAATACTTCGTTGTTTTGTATAACAGAATCCAACCATATTTCATTTATACATTTAATATATATATATATATACTCAATGTTGCGTAGAATAACTATTATCAAAATTGTGTGTAACACAGTCCAAGAATAGTGTTGCCTATACTGCAAGCTAATACGGTGTTGCATATAGCGCAAGGTAATCTTGGTGTAGAATACAACACAAGACATTAATGAAATTAAAATAATATTTTTCATAAAATCTCGGGGTGTTACATTCTACCCCCCTTAAAATGAATTTCGCCCTCGAAATTCGTCGGGGTTATAAATGGTTTACTATTCGAAAGTTTCTTTAATAGAAACCCACATTATAAAAAGGAATACCAAAACTTGGCTTTAAAAACTAAAGTATGAAATGTAACGATTACCCAAATAAAATAATCACTGGGTTTCCACATAGGTGAAAATATGGATATGGAAGAGAAATCTAACCATCATGTTCTGATGGAGAGTGGTAGAGAACATGGCTATGGAAAATCCAGTAATCACAAATCCATAGATTTGTGATGATATAAGGTACCATCTGATTCATCAGGTATAAGGTCACTAAGACAACATTTTTGGTTTTCAAGATCATTTCCCTAAAGTTGAAAATTTGAATTAGAATAAATACTTACTTTATTTTGGTACAATCTCACTGTTGTTCGTGCCTTGAACAATTTCCACTTCATCTCTTAAATAAATGAAGTTGAATTTGTTATTCATGAAGTGTTAGCAGATCATGTGATAGAATGACTGTTCATTCCATCTGTCTCAAACAAAAGGTTAGCAAAAGTTATTAAATATACATAAGTCATTCTATAGTGAGATTAATCATATATGGTTCCTAAAATGGACTTATACTTCATATATCATACTGCTTAATATAATAAAACTAGTTTCTACTAAACAGGGACTTCCTGTAGGCCAGTGGTAGGCGATAAAGGCCAGTCGCACTTCGGTTGTGGGTTCGATTCCCACAGCCTTGTCCGACGCGATGGGCTGTCGCCCGTCCTGCAGGTTGTCCTTTTTCTAAAGCTATATTACTATAACATCCCATCAATAATATCGAAAAACGTTTTATCCTAACTTATGTCCAACATAATCCATTATAATCTTATCTAAAATACTTCGGTCCAAGCTCATAGTATAAAGAAAATGGTTACTTGAAATGTCACAGAACAATTACGTGAATTCCATCATTTATCCCCCATATATCATAAGATATATCTTGCTGGTCAAATTACAAACATGTGAATAACTTAATCATGTATTCTCTTGAAGAATGAATACCCATTAAACCTTAGTGAAAACATGAAGGCTGTCAAAAGTTAACTCTTTCCACATACCAAAATCCAAAAATTCTATATACTCAATCCATTACATAACCTTCTCCTTATATCAGTCATGAGCTCATTAATACTATCAAACATTTAATTTTCTCCTTATCCCTTCATTATGCGCATATCATCTACATTCCAAAAATATCTGAATAACCTTTCATGGATACTGGTACCATTAATCATACACTTTCAAAACTCAAGGAAAGACAACAGTGTAACAATCCTTAGATGTCTCTTTATTCCATAGTACCAACATTACACTTGATAAACATGTAATCATTCCACTACCTTCTCAAACCATTGACCAAGCTTCAACAATTCTTTCAACTCACATATTATTTGTAGTCTCTTCATCATCATCAACATAAATACTACTCATACGGCCATACTGATTCTCTTCTTGATACTTTACCTTAGGGCATTTGTTTGCATAATGCCCGTACATTCCACATTTAAAACATTTAACCATTGTTGACGTCGTAGCAAGACCATTATCCTCATCCCTGCTGTTAACTGAACCTTTTCCTTTGCAATTACTGGCTTTGGGTCCTTCTTTTCCACACCCAAAGCATCTTCCAGTTCCTTTGAAACATTCTCCGTGATGCCTCTTCCCACATGATTTACATAGGGGAAATTTAATTTTCTTTCCTCTATGACCATCATGAAACTCCATCTTTCTCTTATTAGCCGAGTCAGGAAACTTACCAAATTTTACTTTATTGATCATATTATGAGATTGCTGATTCGGCATAATAATGATGTTTGGACTTCCAAATCCCATTTCATTTGGTTTCTCATGAAGAATATCATTCCATTGTCCATCATATCCTCCATTATCGTGAATCATCTTGTTTCTAGCCATTTTCTAAAACACAAAAAGAATAGTGTGAGAGGCAAAAATCATAATAAAGGGGGAGTAACTTCAATATCTAACATCTTTGGTTTAATCTAATATCGTTACCATAGTTCTAGGAAAATATCCTATACGTATACTTATCCTTAGGGGAATCCCTAGACATACCTTAGAAATATCTCTAGGGATCTCACTAACGTTTTCGCATCCTAGTTTCCAAAGGTTGAATAAACCTTTCCTCTGATACCAACTGTAGCGGTCTGGAATTACTTCCAGTGGACTATAATTGATACCTATCAGGGCACTCCATGGGCGGCTACACCCCCTGGGCGGGACACACCACCATCCCCAGTGGCAGCCATTTCCTCATGAAGCCCTTGGGCAGAGAGCCATGCTTCGTCCAACGCTCACATGTGAGAGTTCCCAAGGATCAGATACATTCCTACCTCCTTTGCCTCTGATACCAACTGTAGATACCCGAAGCCTGACGTACATGGACATTACATTACTTTTGCGGAATACTTAGTACATAACAAAAACACACACACAAGGATTGTAATAGTTTAGTGTCTTTGGAAACTCGGAACGTAATCTTCTAATCGTGGTGAAAGATCTTCAATATCTCCCATAAAGATCTTCCCTTTTTTTTACCTAAAACCTTTCTTTATATCCTGGGGAAAAGAAAACATAAAAGGGTGAGCTCAAATGCTCAGTAAGGGTAAGCAAAAGAAAAATCAATCACATCATATTCATAAGAACATAACTTTTGGAAATCTCAACTTGCAAAAGAGAGCATAATTTCATATCATGGGATAAATCATAGTAGTGAAATTAAATCCCAATAAGCATAACTTAAAACATGAAACTTTGTGGCATACACACATAATCATAGAGAATCATTTCTTGTTAGTCAAGACTCATTGTCAAGACTATCTTAGTGGACAAAGTCCCTTTCTGAACCGAGTCACCCTCATTTCAGTCTTGTTTCACTGAACCGGTTTAACCTACCATTCCAGCCATGTCTATCTCATGAGATATAAAATCTTTACCCAATGCATTGGAGGGATATATAGGTCCCACCCATCTTATAATGAATCCTTTCTTATGTGTGCCACATAATCATAAACCATACATCATAGCGTAACCCATGTAATAAAAATGGAATTCTTAAACAACATGACATCATAAAACAATTCATATAAGATAAAGGAATTCATAAAAATATTTCCATCACAACATAATAAAATCCATGTAACAATAGGGATAAAAACAGAACCCTTTTATTATCTTAGATGGAAAATAATTTTGATAAAATACTTGAACTCCATTCTTGAGGAAAATATCCTTTCTACTTCAAAAACATTTTTCCTTTCATAACATGTCATACGACTTTAAAATAAAAGAAGATGATTAAAAATAAACTTGAAAACTTTTAAAGGAAGCTTATTGGAAATAATGTTTTAAAAATCCATTCATGCCGTATAATTTAAAAAAAACATTCTTCGTACTTTTGTCAGAAAAGTCAAAAAGTACCTCGTACGAAAAAACGACAAAAGATTCCTTTCATATTCTTTACTAAAAACTCACCGAAGGGTAAAATTGGATTTAAACTATTGTAAGTGGATGGAAACAATATTACATATTGAGGGAACATGGATGTTGATGATAAAATACACCCCATTAAATACTTACGAATAAACAATCTCGGATAAAAATGAGATTGAGATATTTCCCTTACCTTAGGTCCGACTTGCTTTGTAAGTGTCCGAACCTCCTGTATAATGATTTAAATCATGTTATTGACTTATTGCAGAATCATATTCATTGTTATTATATCATATATGGTCCACTTATGACTTTATATTACCCGTTCTTTTGTAAATTCATGTTAAAGTAGCGTTTTGGGTAAAATCGTCTCATTTGTCGTTCGTGTTTTTAACTTGTAATTATTCATATGATTACTTAGATCATGATTACTTAATTCCAGAATATAAAACATGATTTATATATATATATTCATAATATACATATATAATAAATCATTAAATGGAAAGAAATACACCGTTCATGGAGACGGTAGTCCGTACGTACGCATGAACGCTGTTTTCGTTTCCTTATTGAATTGAATGGAATTAAGTAGATGACATACATATAAATATAAATAATTAAAGTATCATTATTAGGTCATATATTTCATTAGTACTTATTATATATACTTTATAATCATTCATGAATGGTTAATCATTGAGAATGAATCTCATCGCGTCGTGGAGACGGTAGTCCGTACGTACGCACGAGCGATGATATCGTTCCCATGGTCGTGGAATTGTGTTGAAGTGTTTGTATACTATTTCAGTATCAATATCACTTTATAATAATCATATATAGTTACTCATTAAACCATTATACCCATCCAATTAATGTGGTGGCAGAAAATAGATTACACCACGGCGTGGAGACGGTATTCCGTATGTACGCACGCGCGGTGATTTCCTTTTTCCGTAGGATGGATAGAAGGTTAATTAGAGTTGTTTCATATTTATAATAACATATCAGTATGTCAGTAATACTGATTTTATTACTTTATCATGAAACAACTAAAGAAGAAGAAGTTGAAGAAGAAAGAAATTGAAAAGATCGGTAATGGATATTACCTCTTCTTTGAAACGCCTCTTTGAATCCTCCACTTAGGGAACTAAGATTGGTCTTTGAAGAAGACCAGGACCTCTAGGATTATTCTAGGGAAGTGGAGAAGGGATTTTGGCAGGGGTTGGCTGAGCTTTAAGGCTCAAAGTTGTGTGAGGAAGAGAGGGAGGAGGTGCCCTTTTATAAGGGAGGAGAGGGGCACCTTAGGAATTCTTAAAAATATTAATTTATAATAAATCTAACCCCACTTAAAAACCTCCAAAAATGACTCATATTCTAAGATTAGATGAGATAGGGTTGTAATCTCATCAACCAATCAAATTTAGAAATGTTTGGATCTTATTTTAAACCTTATCATTTTGATCTATCCTTATTTAATCTATTTAAGTTTATTTGTGGTAATAAAATTCTAAATTTTAAATTATGACAAATAATTACTTATTTGTTGTGAATTTTCCATAATTGTTTACTTTATAACATTATAGACCATATAAATATAAATTTATAATTTTTAAATATTTTTGTGATATTTAAACAATTTTATAATATGTTATTTTTGTAAAATAACAATAGTGTCAATTTTGACACTATTCATTTATTTGAATTTAAATAAAATATATACAGAAGATATGTTCGAACTAAAAGCTTTAATATATTAATAAAAGGTCATAAGTATCTATAAAATTAGTTTATAACATTAAATAGTTCATATAGTATTTAGTTTATTATTTTTAAAACCATTTATTTGGTTTATCTCTTAATAAAATAATTACTACATCATTTTTGTATAATTATTTAATATACTTATCTGTTGTATAAAAATTTAAAATAAAATCCTATGATGAAGATAAATATATTAAATTTCACAATAATACTTTTACTCGAATTTATCATCTTAAAATCACAATATTTAAATTGTTATATTTATTAAATTATGAAGTTGACAACTTTGCCATCATTTAAAATAAAATAATATAAGTGTCATAATAGCTTGTATAAGACTCCAAATGGTCAAATATTCGACCATTGGATGATTATAGTTTCCATTTACATGAAAAATAAGTTTTGGTCAGGGTTTTGTGCCTTTTATGGTCACTGTTAGTTTAATAAAAACTATATTCTTGATTTTTCACTAGATAAATAATTTCTGCATCACTATTGTGTCACAATTAATGATAATTATTTAATCCCAAAAAAATTCTAAATAAATTCTCATGATGTAGATAATTTTGTTATCTTTCTGGAGACTATTCATGTTCTAAATTTTATGATGTTTATCACTAATTTAAAATTATTATACTTATAAGATTTAAGAGAGTGACATGTTGTCACTTTCTTTGGTTTTAATAATAATTAAATTATTTTCATGGTCAAAAGTCCATAAAATGAATCTAATCCGACCCTTATTTGATATGGGTTTACTTTTAACCATCAAATAGAATTTTGGCATGTGTTAGGGTAATTTTATAATATTATATTTACCCTTAATTACCCGATTTACCTTTAACTATGGTAAACAAAATTTACCGTAGTTACTATTCATAATTCCCAAAAATAAAAAGTAGCCTATTAACATAATTTGGACCCACTGATTCCAAATATGGAATCCATTTTTTAAAATTCAATACACAGAAGTTGCAGAAATTAAATTAAAATTAATCCCGTTGTTGAATAAAAACGGGTTTTTGTTTAAAACATTGCAAAAGATTGAATTGATTTGACCTACGAATTCAAGGTAAAATTAATGCTAATGACATTCATTATATTAAATGGTAAAAATATATTCTATTTATACTTTAAAACCATTCAATATTATAATTTAACCACATAAGATATTACGATGAAAAAAGTTGTTTGTAATTAAAATATAGCGTGTTTTTACTATTCATTAAAATATGAAAGTTATCGGGAAAATATCAAAACGTTATCTAATGTAAATTTTTACATCCTGATTCAAAAGAAGAATTTTATTTTGTCAAATTGAACATATAAACATGTCAAAAACTAGATTTAAAGTGGGTGCGCCATCAAAAGGCGGCAAAACTGCATTTTTTGAAAAATACTTATTTTACCCGAAAAATTTATTTTGTTCTTATACCATGTTCTAGAAAATGTGTAAGATGAATAATAATGTTATAAAATTGAAAATTTAGTTAATACTATTCATAACTGCTAGTTCATGACAATATTATAATAATATATCATTGTTTATTAAAACCCGGTATTGCGTACAACACACGCTATTGAGGAAGGTCACGATTGCGTGTAATGCAAGCCAAGTCAGGGTTGCGTGTTGTGAAAGAATCCTTCGTTGTTTCGTATAACAGAATCCAACCATATTTAATTTATACATTTAATATATATATATATATATACTCAATGTTGCGTAGAATAACTATTATCAAAATTGTGTGTAACACAGTCCAAGAATAGTGTTGCGTATACTGCAAGCTAATACGGTGTTGCGTATACCGCAAGGTAATCTTGGTATAGAATACAACACAAGACATTAATGAAATTAAAATAATATTTTTCATAAAATCTCGGGGTGTTACACCCCTGCTTGGGCTTTGCCCGCACTTTGTGTGCCCTTGCAGATGACAGACAGGTTGGTCGTGACTTCAGTGGAGCGTAGGAGCTTGGGAGATTGGACCGCGTGCGGTGGTCGTGGCCGGGTTCCAGGTGGGAGACCCGTCAGCTGTTTCTTTTTGTTTTTGTTTACCTGTTGTCGGGTTGTGGCACTTGTTGGTTGGGCGCGTGTTTTGCGCCTTTTCTTTTCAGTGTACTTTCAACTTTCTTTGTACTTGTAGAGGTCGATGCACTCTTGAGGTTTATTTATTGCAGTTGCCCTTTGCTTTTCTTTTTACTCTGCACTTTTTCATTGAGTGTGTTGCGTGTGTGTGTACAGGTACTTAGGCAAAGGCCTCCCCGAGTTATTATGCCTTCGGCGCTGGTCGCCAGCCCCTGTCCTATGGAGGCGGGCTTGGGGTAGTTGCGGTTCGAGCCCGGGTAGGGTCGGGTCGTGACAAAGTGGTATCAGAGGTGGTTCGTTCCTTAGGGCATTGTGCGGACGTCCCTAAAATAGGAATTGGTTGGGATTTAGGGCAACAGTGTTAATGTGTCTCGAGAGCGGCTCTCAGGCCAGGGAGTCCAGTGATGGTGCGACGGCCGACGTATCCATTCACCAGGACCTTGATAACCCGCTTGTCGACTCGGCATGCTGAGACACTTGTTGCAGGGAAATTTGTTTGTGCATCACATAGGACTGAGTCTTTGACTATCCTTCTTGAGTCATCTCCCCATCGTTGCTATTGGTAGATATGTATATGCTCATTTGACCGCAGCACTCCTTGATAATATTCAGGATGTATCCGCGAAGACAGCCATCCAGGATACCAGCTTTGGTTCGTGACGAAGACCCTGTGAGCTATGAGGCCACAGTCCAGGACTCATCATGCGAGCCCTTTCCTCTGGGTGGGTTGGTAGTAGCACCCCCACCTGTTGAGCAGCAGGCAGTTTCAACAGAGCAGGCTGAGCTTGAGCTCAGGTTGAGCGCGCTCCGTGAGTTCCAGCAGCAGGGACCGCTAAGGTTCAGTGGTGAGCCAGACCCTCAGGCAGTAGAGGTTTGGCTCGAGACAGTGGTTAGTCTCTTCAGGCTTGTGCATACGCCGACAGATCAGTGAGTGGCTTTGACAGCCACCCTTTTTCATGGAGTAGCTTGGCGTTGGTGGAGTCTGGTGACTCAGTTTCTTGACGAGTCGTCGCTTTCGTGGGATGACTTCCAGTTGTTTCTTCGTGAGGAGTTTTTCCCCTCCTGCTTGCGCTCCGTTCGGATTCAGGAGCTTCTGCAGTTTCAGTAGGGAGGGATGACGGTGGCCGAGTACGCAGCTAGCTTTGCAGACCGTGCACACTTTTACCTGGACTTGGTCCATGACGATAACCTCCGAGCGCGTAAGTTTGAGCAGGGTCTCCGCCGAGAGATTTGTGCTGTCGTAGTACCCTTGGGCATTTCCACATATGCCGAGGGATAGAGCAGGCACTGGTGATAGAGGGCTTCCTGTCGCGTTCTCGTGTTGGTGGTGGCAGCATGCACGTTGGAGCTGAGACGTCTAACACAGCTAGTGGGCATCAGCAAGCAGAACCCCGCCACAGTTGGATTTATGAAAACCGGACTCAGGGGCATGGTCGTACACCACAGTGGCGCCGGAGGGCACCAGTGCAGCCCAGAGAGAGTCGGAGCTATGCTTGTGACGGACGAGGTCACTTGGCCCGAGACTGCCCGACCCGAGTTGCTGGGAGCTTCGGGCAGGCAGCAGGCGCACCACCACGACAGAGGTTGCGCCGTGATCGGAGTAGTGGCCAGAGAGGTGATGCTAGCAGAGGAGCGGGAGGAGCTGGAGGTGGGAGACGACATTACGAGATCTCCCCATCACCACTAGGTGGTCCACGTCAGGCTCTGAGAGCTGATAGTTGGGACCACAGACAGTCACGAGCTCTGGATGTCTACGATCCTGCAGAGCATGGGATGGTGAGAGGTACCCCTTGCGACTTTTCTACTTCTTGCAGTAGAATTGTTAGGCTCTGCGTGTGAAAGGCGTTTCTCTCTGCTCCTTGTTTGAGGTGTTACCAGGGTGACGCAGGGCATCGGGTGTAACCCTGTGTTGGTAAGGAAAAAGGCGTGAGACCTTTTTCTTTTAGTAGATGGTGTTGGCTCCTTCGCTTCCGAGCATGTAAGAGAGTCTTGGTTGAGAGACATCGACTGTGGAATCTTGTATGACCAGATATCCTTGGGTGTTTCACCATATGGATATTCTGAAGGAGGGAATCACCGGACCTTGTTTCAGGTGCGGGCGGTGATTCCAGTCGCGGCATTAGACATAGAGGTTTGACCGGGGAGGTGAGCTACCCCCGAGGGCCTTCGGACCGTTTGAGACCGTGCAAAGGGATGGCGAGGTACCCTACCGCCTTTCCCTAACCCCAAAGTCTGGAATGGGTGCACGACTTCGGCATGGGCCGACCTCGCATGAAAGGATCAATCCTTTGGTCCGTGTGCGGTGACGCAGAGATGTGCGTGGGTTCTTCTGGGTTTGGGAAAGCTAGGTGTGAGCTTAGTACCCTGTGTTGCTCCCTAGTTTTTGCTTTTCGGGGATGAAAATCTTGAAGGAGGGAATGATGTAAGAACCCGGTTTTTTCTACAAAAGACTTTGGAATATTCTTGAAGATATTCTAGAGTAGCACCTTCAGACGGCGTGCAATTCCGAGCCCCGGAGTGGCCGGAATTAAATTTTCAGTGCGTTCACACTGGAAATGCTAAATAAATGTGATAACTCCTAAACGGAGCTTCAGATCGGAGATTTGAGTGTACGGATGGGTCCGGAATGGGGTGTTTACCCTAGGAACGACATAAAACTTGTCGGCGCGGGACGTTTGGACCCCTCGCCCGCTTCTGGAATGTTAAACGGATAAATTAATTAATTAATTTATTCGTTTAATGGTGGAACTCGAGTATCTCTTAAACGGTGGCTTGGATTGGAAAACCGAGGGCACCGTTGAGTTCGGAGCGTGCCGTTTACCCTAGGAGGGGTATAAGTTTCACGGGCGCGTGCCGTTTGTGAAAAATGGCCCCAGGGGCGTTTTCGTAATTTGACGTCTTTGGACGTTCAGTTTTATAACTTTTGAATGGGGTCTCAGATTAAAATTCTGAGACCGCCCTTTGTGCTCGGGAGGTGGTGTTTACCCTAAGGGAGGCTTAACCGCGACCCCGTCGGGAGTTCGGGTTCGGGCCGACGGGCGGGTGGTTAAGCGTTTTCTATTTAAACGCTTAACACACCCACCTCCCTCTTCTCCTTCCCCTTCCCCCCCTGGCAGCCCCTCCTCTCCCTCTCCTCCTCCTCCTCCAGCGAGGCAGCTCCGGCAAGGCGATGGTTCGGCGACGAAGCTCCGGTCAACGCCCACGAGGTAGGATTATGCGTTTTGTGTTTTTAATTTCCGAACCACCCTTTGAGCTCGATTAAATGTATCAAATTGTTGTTTGATCTTCGAACAAATACCATAACCATGTTGTATAAATTTTTAGCTTTCCATCGCCCTTTTCGGTTTGTAAATCGGAGTTCAGAGGAGTCCGCGGTGGTCCGGCGAAAGTTGCGAGTTTTTGAGGTGAATCCGGCCGGTTTGGGGGTTTTTGGAGGCGTTTCCCCGGCGGGTTCCTACGGTCCGGCTAGCTAAGGCGGCGGTGCGGTGAGCCGGACGACGGCAGCCTCTCTGCCAGGCGGTGGGCTCGGCGCATGGCGCTCGGTTGCGGGCGTCGGCGAGCGAGCAACAAGGAGGGACCGCGGGGAGCGGGGCTGCGGCGGCGGTTCGTTGAGGCTGCAAGCGAGCAGCCGGGGCACACGAGGGCGGTCAGTGGTCGGTTGAGCGCCGTGGAGGCGCGGCGAGCAGGGAAGCCGGCCGGACAGCCGGCGGCGTGCGATCTGGGGTCGCGTGGCGACCCTGTGGGTGACGCGGACCCGCCAATGGCGGGTCTCCGCTGGGAAAGGGGCCGACCGGCCAGCGGCCAGTCGGTGGAAGTTAAAAAAAAAAAAAATAATAATAATAATAAATTAAGTTTAAAATAATAATAATAATAATAATATTATTATTATTATTAAGGGAGATGATTTATTATTTATAAATCATAGACCGGGTGTCGGATTTGGGCGCCGTCTGCGGTGACGCGCTCTTTAATTTACGACGACCCTTTTGAGATGGTTTTGGGAATTTTTAATTCCCAAAACGAGGGGCCGCGGAGGCGCGACGTGTCCTTAAGTGGACGGGCGTATTTTCCCCGAGATTCTTGTTTTGGACGGCACGGACGCGTCCGACGTCCGATTTAAATGCCGTCAGTGGCGTTGGGATCCTGACACCGAGGCGGAGCTTTCTAGGGCGGTTCCGGGAATTGAGGCCGAAGTTGAGGCGTGGGCCCCACGACCCGTTTTTTGAGCTGCGTGCAGCTTTTAGCGGCTTTTTCCTCGGACGTCCGTTTGGGGCGTGCGAGCAGTCGATGTTGGGTGTTTTTTTGAGGGCATTGCGTTGGTGCAGTCTGCCCGCTCTAATTCTGCACGATGGTGCGGGGCCCACGAGGTCCGTTTGTGCGTCGACGATGATTTTCCATCTTAATCACCGAGCGACCGTTTTGGACAAGTGGATAGTCCATCTTGTGTGCTTTTTCGAGAGGATCACAACGGTGCGATCCGTTTGTTGAGTTTCAGGACCGGGTTGCGGGTCCCACGTGGCACCGCTCGTGTGCGGTGCGCCGGAATGCATCTTTTTCTCTGGATATCCGTTGCACTCATGTGAGCAGTGCTTTTGACGTGTTTTCCCGAGGGGATCGCAATGGTGCGATGCGCCCGACTGTTTTTGGGGTCGAGACTTGGGATCACGGGACGTCGTTCAGGCGTGAGACGCTGTTGGTGACTTTTTCGTCGGATATCTGTTGGAGGCGAGTAAGTAGTCGATCTCGCGTGTTTTTCCACGAGGATTACAACGGTGCGATCCGTTTCGTTGTTCAGAGCCTTATACGCAATATTATTAAATGTGGAAGCATGAAAGGTGCTCCGGTGGCGGTTCGTCCTACCATGTTCGTAGCGGACCCTTGGCGTGTGATCGCGCACTCTTGGGAGAGTGATATGAATGGTTCACAAGATATGGTTGGACGTGCATGGGCCTTTGAGTTGGATATGTTACGTCACGCCTTCGCGTTGACGTTGGGTGCTGTGTGCACGATGGCCCTTGGGCTGAGACTGTGTATACTCTGGGAGTATACGGAAATGCTTGGAGGTATATGTGGTTGTTCGTACCTGAGAACGTTGGTGCATTCAGTTGGGGTTGAGATGGGGCCACACGTTGTGTGGGCCCCACATGCGTGCCGGGTTCTGCTCTGCGTACTTTGACCTCTCGCGACATAGAGGGTCCCTCTGTGTGTTTGTTTGACCATCAGGGTGGAGTTCTTCCCCTGGCTCTGTGCTCGTTTGTTTGACCAGCAGGGTTGAGTGGTCACCCCCTGGTTTCATTCTCGATGGATTGGCCGGTAGCGGGGCCAGTGGCACCCGGTGATGGAACATGCACTGAACTTCTTTTGGATGATTTGTTCTGGAGTTGGGTGGTTGCACGATACCCACTCCGCGATTGGTTGGCCAGTGTTGTACCCTCCAGTGGATGTGGCCAGAGCAGTTCTAAGTTTTACCCTCTAGCGGGGCTGGGCAGTGGGTTACTCATCGGCTTCTAGGGTCTACCCTCCAGCAGAGACTGGGCAGTGGGTCACCCAACACTTTTAGGGTCTACCCTCCAGCAGAGACTGGGCAGTGGGTCACCCGACGACCTCTTAGGGCCTACCCTCCAGCAGGGTTGGGCAGTGGGTCGCCCGTCGTCTAGTTCCAGGTCTACCCTCCAGCAAGGCTGGGCAGTGGGTCGCCTGTCGACTTATTCTAGGTCCACCCTCCAGTGGAGCTGGGCAGTGGGTCGCCTGATGATGTAATTTGGTTTACCCTCCAGCGGGGCTGGGTAGTGGGTCGCCTGATGATGTATTAGGGTTTACCCTCCAGCAGGGCTGGGCAGTGGGTCACCCGATATCTGGTTATGGTTTACCCTCCAGCGGGGCTGGGTAGTGGGTCGCCTGACGATGTATTAGGGTTTACCCTCTAGTAGGGCTGGGCAGTGGGTCACCCGATATTTGGTTATGAATTACCCTCCAGCGGGGCTGGGCAGTGGGACACCTGTTGGCATTCCAGACTCAGTCCTTACTACTAGGCTAGTCTGTGGCTTTCCTCCGTGGTTACCGGAGCGGGACCCTTGGTTGTACGGGTCGGTGATGGAACGACTTGACTTTGAGGAGACCTCTCGACTGCGGGGCAATGACGATTTGTGGTTTGACGTTCCCCCAGAACTCTCAAGTACGAGGGGCGCTTTCCCCACCAAGACGTGTTCTTGTGACGTGATCTAAAACCGTGCGGGCGAGTCAGTGCCACCCAAAGAGGATAGTGTCAAGGTGTGGTGATTGAGCCCCTTGGCTTGCGGTTCAGGGCAGACGTGTAGGATGCTGGGCATCGATGGTGTTACCTCTGGGACTATTGGCTACTCTTTCCTTGGGCTGAGCTACGGGACAGATATCCCCTTACGAGTTTTTTCGGGCTTCTTGATAGAGCATATATATGTATATACCTCGTACGAGTACCCACTCCTTGGGTTTTCGATACTCTCCTTCCAGGAGAGGCGTAGACGCGCGGGGTATGCCACGTGCTTTCCGTGTCTATCTTCTCGTGGTTGGATGAGTCTACTCTCCTGCTATAGGTAGCGAAGACTCGACGGTAAGTTCATCTTTTCACCGTTTCTAGCTCCTTGTGTCTGGATGAGTCTACCTCCTTTCTCTTGTTGGGTTGAGCTGGACTCTTTACTGCACTCTCTGTTGTACTTTCTTTGCTTTCCCCCGTTTTCTCTACTGCTCACCCTTCGGTACCTCCTTTGTTGCTCCCTCGAGCCTTTGGGGTATCCTACTGAGTATTTTTATACTCACCCCTACTTGGGCTTTGCCCGCACTTGGTGTGCCCTTGCAGACGATGGACAGGTTGGTCGTGACTTCAGTAGAGCGTAGGAGCTTGGGAGCTTGGACCGCGTGCGGTGGTCATGGCCAGGTTCCAGGTGGGAGACCCGTCAGCTATTTCTTTTTGTTTTTGTTTACCTGTTGTCGGGTTGTGACACTTGTTGGTTGGGCACGTGTTTTTCCCCTTTTCTTTTCAGTGTACCTTCAACTTTATTTGTACTTGTAGAGGTCGATGCACTCTTGAGGTTTATTTATAGCAATTGCCCTTTGTTTTTCTTTTTACTCTACACTTTTGCATTGAGTGTGCTGCGTGTGTGTGTACAGGTACTTAGGCAAAGGCCTCCCCGAGTTATTGTGCCTTCGGTGCTGGTCGCCAGCCCCTGGCCTATGGAGGTGGGCTTGGGGTAGTTGCGGTTCGAGCCCGGGTAGGGTCGGGTTGTGACAATAACATTCAATTATTAGAGTTTAAAGACCACTCATTAAACATCTATTTTTGCATAGAAGATTACTCAAGATATAAATAAGATTTCATAAAGTACAGAGAATCATCTAAAAAAAAGAATGAAAATAAAGTAATCTATCACTATTTAAACGATTAACAACTTCCAAACCACTTATTATGAATCAAAAATATTCTATGGACTAAAGAAGAACTGGACTAAACCAGAACACTAACACAAGGAATTACTACAGTAAAGACCCCATTCCACCAACAGTATTCAACTTGTTACCTTTTAGTAAGATAAATCCACTATAATGCATTTCTCAAATCCACTTCAATGAATACTTCAATGCTCAGCTATTGGGATTTGTCCCTCGCACAAACCATCCAAAGAATCAATAAAAATGTAATACAAAGCATTAAATGAGCATAGAAATGCAGCATCTGCATGATGGGATGCATTACACTTCGGGCTGCTATTTGAACCACTGGCTCTCTGTATGAGCATTCATGACCAGCTCCCAGTTCAAGACCTTCACTGCAGGAGTTTTGTAATCTGAAAATGAAAGCAGTGATATTAAGTAATGAAATAAAGTTATTGATATGTTCAATGAAGATCAAAATGATGATTCATTGGATAATGGCTTGTTAACAGATGAACACTTTAATGGAAATATATATGCGGAAGAATGTTTGGTGCATTTCATAGGATTTATTTTCACCTGGAACGTTGCCATGATTTAATCCCATCCAAGGGAAGTTTATTCAAAGAGAACAAACAAATCAACATGCAGAAATATGTTTTAATGGAAACATACTTGAAAACTCATAAATTGGGAAATTTGTTTTACTGAGAAAAAAAAGTGTCAAATCCTAGAATGGTAAATATGTTCAACTTGAGAAAAATTTGAGAAATCATAATGTGGGAAAACTAAACTATTGTAAACTAACATTACATCAGAACATGGATTATCTGTTTCAATGTATATAATCTTCCTAGCAAGAATATTGATTTTATGATTTTATGATTTCATTACAGTTTATTAGTAAACTACAGTATAGTTAGACATAACAGCGGAGAATTTTTTTATAACAGGACATTTGAAACTTACAGATTGCAGAAAATTTGTTTCCAAATTGGACAAGTACTGCAAGACAAACCTTTAGTCATATTTGTCTGTTTTTTCTTGAAGTTATCCTTGCTGAAATTAATTTCTTAGAGGTTTGATGGGTTGGATTATAAATCTTCCTTCATCCTATATAAAAACATTGAGTCATGAAGTAGGTGGGAAAAGTGGGTCAAATAGTTTATTAATAAATCAGATGTTAAATATCACTTTTAATAGCGGTTCAACAAAATTTAAAGAATCCAACCAAAAAACCAGAATGCTAGCCCAAACATTATTGAATTACTTGTCACTTTTCAATGCCCCAACTCAAAATGAAATGATTCTCATGATCACTTATGTATCAAGGAATATTGGAAGTGAAAACTTGATGCGGTGAGGTGAAGATTGAGAAGAATACCTTGTCGGGGTAAAAAAAATTCATGGAGAACATGAAGGGAAATCTTAGACGTACATGGGGCCTGTCATCGATTCCATTTCCGGCCTGCCACATTAATGTTCTACATGCAGGGCCTGGAATGGAAGTTTCAATGAGTTCCAATGGCGTGAACATGAAATACATATGTACTGAAAAGAAGATATCTACATTGAAAATAATAACATAGTACATACTCAATGAGGGAAATAGAACAGTAATCATGAATAGAATTAGTATACCTGTATAGAATAAAATATGGGCCTGTTTGAAAAAAATATGAATAAATTAGAACAGAATATGAACCTGTTGAAAAAATATGAATCTCTAAAAAAACCAACTCACCATTCCAACAGTACTAAAACACCTCACTCATGGTATACTCCACGTTTGTTTTGAAGCCCAGATAGATTATAATTCACTCTACAACTGATCTTTTACACATAACATCCAAAAACCCCATAATTTCTTAAAAAAAACCAAACCCTCCCTTACACACATGCAGATTTCATACTATAAGTGAATCCTTATGCATAACCAAATGATATCTTCCAAAATACAACATGAAATAGAGCTTCAGTAAGTTCATTAATAAATATGTCCAGGATAAACAAAATACAGGCTTCAATAGAGAACTTGGTAAGACAAGGAAGGAACTCATAGAGCTTCATACATAAGTGATCTTATGAACAGACATGTTCCTGGAAAACACGGTATACCTAGAATAAGAAGTAGAGGTGCCAAGGTTTGAACAAGAGGGATATCCTCCCTCTGATATAGAATCATGACAAATAGGTAATTGGAGTCATCCAGAGTTTTGACATGGATCCGTAGGATTGCAGGAGTTAGGGTTTTTCCCTTATTTTCCTACTACAAACCTAAAACCACGGTCCAAAATTCTTTCCAAAACCTGTTGATTTGCAATGAATAGATGTAAAATGTTAACAAATTTCCAGACATGAAATACTATTCAATAGTTACCTGAAAAATTTTATTTGGAAACAAATTATTCAAAACTGAATACATGGTATATGCCCTCTGTCCTCCTGTCCAGCACCCCCCTGTCCAGCCCCTCCTTGCATTGCAGCCCTCACCTCTCTATATTCTCCTCCCCCCTATCCCAGCCCCTCCCTGCATTCCAGCCCTCACCTCTCTATCATCCCCCCCGGGCCAGCCCCTCCCCTCAACCCTACCCAGCTGCTTCCCCCTGCCAAGCCCATCCCCTCCTCCCTGCCAAGCCTGTCCCCTCCCCCCTGCACAACTTGTGTCATCCTCCCTTTCCTGCACCTCCTCCTACCCCCATGCCCAGCTCTACCCCTCCCCTCCCCTCCCCATTCATCTACTTGTCTTCTCTCCCCTACCCAGCCCCTCCTCCCCCACCCCCACCCTACCCAGCTTGTCACCCCCACCCCAATTTCACAGGACTTTCTCCTAACCCCTACCCAGCTCTACCCCTTCCCTTCCCCCTCATCTAGTTTTCTCCCACCCCATCCCAACACCTCCCCTCCCACCTCAGCCTCCCCCCTGCACAACCCCTTCCCCCACCACTCCCCCTTCTTCCCAACCTCTTCCAAGTTATTATGAATTGGATAAATATATTATTCATTTCCCAGATTCTGCATCTCAGTCTAATTGGTCCTCTATCATATATTCTAGAGGGGTAATGGTTGGGATTGGAAATATAGATAATCAAATAGAAAGTAATACATGCTTTAGAATTTTTTTCAAGGAGTTATTTATTAGAGAGAATGAAATATTTCAAGAATTCCATACAACATAAGTTGGAATAGGTGATTTTATTAGGGATGTAAACAGACAGAATATATACTGAAAAATGAACAACATTTAAAAAAGTTTACTGAAAAAGGACATATTTTATTGTCATGCATGCATGTTTAAGGGGTAAACATACATGTACCTTATATTTTTAACTTTCTTCATTGTACATATAACATATCTTCTCAAACAATTTGACATGTTTCCTTCAACACAACCTGTGTAGTGAATGATGGAAACAAATGAGAAATCAACATGTTTAATGTATCTCATTTTTCGACCGATATGTTCAGTATGTGAAAATATAGCTAATCCACAACCTGTGATGGCCGGTAAGATTGAAGGCTGGTTGAATTACATGGGAAGCCTACCCATTCTTCAATAGGTTCATGGGGTACCGTACAAGAGCCAGTCAACCATGCCAAGCCTACTCTTTATTCAAAACTGAAACATCAAGAAGACATGCATGGACTTCCAGAAAGCTGTTAAATTGTTAATCCGAAAATAGAGGGAATTCCAGTGGTGAAAGCAGCCTAGGAAAGAGGGAAAAAATACCTACCATCAAACAAACAGGGCTGCAAGTCCAGGATAGCATCAAGTCCTCAAAGCAGATGACTGAACAGGGTGAAAAATCCACTATCCATTGCAAGCAAGATAAGATATTCGGAAAACCATAAAAAACAATGAATTCATGTAACACATTATCATTGAGGTAAAACCCTAGAAGTCTTGGAAGACAGGAATAAATTGAGTTCATAGAAAAACCTGTAAAGCCCTAAGGGACCTGTTAGCACAAGTAGACATTTCATATCCATTGACTCACAGCCCAGAAGGTTGATAATCCTTTGTGATTTAATCCACATGAGAGAAAAACAACACCCTTATCCAGTAATGACATGTTATATACAGAAGAGACCCTAGGCATAGAAAGAAGTCCCTAAAGCTCCAGAAAGAATCTCCTCTGAGTGATTGAAGAAGTCATTCCCATGGAATATCTTTGTAGTTGAAAACATTTCTTTTCGTATTGATATTAAGTAATTTTACAAAAGTATGTCATTGAGAAAAAATTGAGAAAAAATGTTTTGAATGAAATCCATTTAAATAATAGCCATCATGCAGTGCTTTGAAAATTGACAACACTACAACCCCTATCCTTGATGTTGTCAGCATAGTGTTTTAGTAGTGAATAATGGTGACAAAAAAAACCGTCTAAAGTACAACAAAACGTCTAGCAATGAATAAGGAAAATCATAAAGTACAACAAAACGTCCAATAATGAAGAAGTGTAGCATAATTAAACAAATCTAAAAAAATCATCCACCATGAAAACCGTCCAACAATAGAAGAAAACATTCAACCATGAAAAGAATACTACATGAATAACCATTCAAGATAAGGTTATTCAAAGACAATATTTGATTTCAACATGCATAAATATTTTTTAATGGAAAGAAAATACTTTTTCCATCATCATTACTGAATTTTTGAATTTTAAATATAATTACTTCATTATTAAACAACATTATAAGGAGACATAGCCGTGGATAAATATTTTAAAACAGGACATTTGAAATTAAGAGATAACAGAAATTGTTTTTCCAAAATGCATACATACCGTAAGACAAACCCTTAGTCTACTTTGTTTGTTTTTGTTTTTAAGTTATCCTTTATGCGAATCTGAACTGAACTGTCATCTATTGATGGTGGTGTGGAGTCACCAGACATCGACACATTTTGCCTGACTGCATCCTCATCATCGTAGTCAGTCAACAGATTTCTCTGCAAGTGAAATTAAATATTAACCGAAACAAAATTCAATGACCCACTGCTTGATTGAAAACATTTATAACGATAAAGAAAAAAACTAAAACAATTTTATGTAAGGTGACATTTATTTACCTGAACTGTTAAAATAATTGAAGATGATGTTACACCTCCTGATTGAGGATTTGTAGTGGGTTGAAAAGATTCAACAGTCTGATGATCCTACAATGGAACATTAACAACAATAGTCTAGAATGACGTTAATTACAGATAGGGAAAAATAATTAATAGAAATGAAAATATTGTACCAGATTCAGTTCAATCTCACTACTTACTCCAATAAAGTCAATGCTCTGATCATATTTCACAAAAATTACAATAGGATTAAAGATTTGTAGGTTTAAAACATAAATGAAATTTGGAATAGATATTAGCCATTACTTGATTGTATGCAAAGCTGTCATTGAATTTTATGATGTAGTTTTCATTGTGGATAATGAAAATGAACTTGTATGTGTTTTGTTCTATTGAACGATAATGATTTTGAATATTGAAATTTGATATTTCAATTTATAAGAGGACTATCATTGATTTGAAAATGTTAAGTTCAGGAGGAAATCCATATTCATCATCGTCCTGATGATCAAATTATGAAACAATATTCAATACTAGGAATAATAATTTTAAAATGTATTGAAATTATAGATAGAGTTGGGTTTACCTGTATTCGCACAGCTCTCAAGTCAGCAGCTGTCTTGTGTATGAATTTCATGACTTTTTTGTCAAACAAAACTATTGAAAAGGAGTCTGTATTATTAGTAACCTTAAGTTGCACTCTAAATCTATTTAATATGAAATGATGACCACACTGTTAGTACTAATAAGTATTTTAATTTATTAGTTCACAAGGAATTTATATTAATAAATTTAATAATTTAAAGGATAATAAACTGGGAGTAGTGCTATGAGGAGATACTTTACAATTTTGGCACCAAATTCTGTCATCTGAAAGTTGTACTTTCTTCATACAAGAAATACATGGCTCATAAAACCAACTTAAGGTGCTTTGAATTTTTTTTATTTTTATAGCAAGTATGCATCGTGTAGGATATAAATGATTGAGTATGAAATAATATACTAATTAGGTGATGACATAATTGAACAATTCCAAATACTGAATATTGAATTGTCAACATTAATATCTCTTATTGTTACCTGTGAACAGTTTTTGACATCTGAAATAGTTTTTTTGTTGTTCCAATATGGTACATCTGTAGAAGGGTTTCCAGTTGTCGGTGGTGGAGTATTGAACTGTGATTCAACCGCCAACCCAATCTTGTAAAATATACAATAACAGATTTTTTTGAAAAAAATATTTACAAATATTAGGTATTAGATTTTAGATGTAAAATGGAGAAAATGTAAATATACTGAATCTAGATTAGTTCAAAGATCACCTGCTTCTGAAGCTGTTTACTTCTGGAATATCCAGGTTGTACAGAATTTTTGTAGCATTAACAGTAGTAGTCACAATAACAGTTGCTGTAAGAAGTTTTAAACTGTTGAAATGATTTGAACTAATTGTACTTTCAAAGTAACCTCTTGAAAAAAAGAGATTTACTAAGAGCTGAAAATAAATAATGTCGTTAGAAACCATACTGCTTAGTCTCTTCACTCGTACAAGTTGTAATATAATAATGGATGATGAGTCTTTGTTTTTTTCCAAATAACTTGTCATTTCATTCACAAAGTCTCCCCATAAACTACAGGTAAGTTTTATACCTCTGTAGGGAAATAAAGTAATAGCAAGGCATACATTTTTTTTTGCTGCATTGTAATATAGTAATAGCAGAAAATTAATCACCTGTCATCCTCTAGAATTATTTGCATCTGTAGGTTGGAATGTCCCATAGATTGCACTGGATTAGTGTAACGTAGACGTCCAATAATTTCTATAAAATAGATAACCAAAATAAATTTAGTTAGAAATAGGTAAGGACGATAAAGATTTTATTGTTTACGTAACTTTATTGAAGTCAACTACATATAATATTCAGAAACAGTTAATGAAATATACCTATTAAATGATCCTCTAGAATCCTCTATTGAATAATCGCATCATATGAGGTAAAGTAAAAACTAAAAAATGGTATGTTTGCATCACATGGTCAAATAAATGTCGCGGATATAAACATGATTCAGCAGGGGTGTCTACTTCCCAAGTACTTACCTTGGTTTGTAGCTATTTGGAAGTTCTGTATCATGTAGCACATTCCTTCACGCAAATAATGTCTGTACTTTGAGATAAGCTGACGGTTACCTATTGGAATATGAAATTTAGAATGTACAGTTCGTCCCCCCGGAAGCAGTAATGATGCTATTCCACTCGAAGCATCTGCTAGAACAATGGATCCTTCTGACCTCAGCAAAGCTGTTAGCATATTCCAAATGAAGGTTTTACCCGTGCCTCCATATCCATGTAAAAAGAAGAAACCTCTAGAATTGGAAGACAACACAAACATAACGACATCCATCACATGTTTTTGTTCATAGGTAAGCATATTCTGTTTAGTTCTGTATTCATTTTGAAGTAACTCCCTATTGTAATGCAGTTCTTCTGCAACTAAACGATTTGGACGATTGTAAATTGAAGAATCTGGAAGTGGCATAGGAGGATAAAACTGAAGAGAAGTACCATTGCTTTGTAAAATCTACTTAATTTCAAGAAGAGCATACATATTCCTCTGATGATCTTTCAATGTCAAATCTACAAAAAATGATGCATATAGTTTCAGATAACAATACTCTAAAAAATAGTATAATATATAATAATCCGGTAGTCAGCTGAGGAGTCATTTAATTTTATGATAATATGAATTTATTATATTGAAAGTATTTATGTTAATCAGTGAATATAAATAAACAACATTTTGGTTTTTAAATTTTAATGACAAATATACAGATATACCTGGCATTTGTAGCCTTTGTCTTTGCCCATACAGAACATCTTCACTAAGAAAGTCACGGGTTTCATGCCATAAAATGTCTGGGCGAGATATGTTATTTGAAAATAACATTCTTGTGAACAACCTCCGTAAAGAATGTCCCATTACCCAAGCTGACACCTCTTTTAGAGCTTCAATAAATTCAGCATCATCTTCCAGTAGTCCCAAAGCATAACGGGCCTCTCTAAATGTTCCATGAGTTATACCATTCACTGTTCTGATATCATCATATGAAGTTGATCCTTTTATTTTTTTTAAAAGTAACCACAACTAAAACAACTCTCCAGTTGTTGGAGGGACATAGTACAGTCTACTAATACTAAATCCATGTTTTCTCAGAGTCCATTTTTTTTCGTTGTAGTGAAAAACAAATCTAGTAGGAAACTCTACATAATTGAGACATCTACCTTCTGGGTGATTATGATTTGCTTTAAACCATGCAGTGAACATTGATTCAGAAATAGTTCCATGACCGAGGACATCTTCAATATTATCATTGTCGCTATAAGTAACTGTATTTTGTCCTGGCAAATGGAAACTTAACCTCTCAACTGGTGGATATCTGTAGTGGATATCAAAAGAAAATATTCTCCATGAATCCTCATAAGGAGTTATGTACCGGCAGTCATAGTACATATTTATCTTATCCACATTGTTTTCTGGACAGTCACTATTTTTTCTCTCATAGAGTGCTGCTGTAACACGATCATTCCCTTTGCTAATATATTTGAAGAGGTACTTGATAGAAGATGATTGATTGCAAACCTCTATATTTAGATGAGCCTGATACTTTAAAAGCAAAACAGGATTGTGTGGTACCACAAACCGGTTATCCAAAGGCACACCATTTCTAACAACCGTACGTCCATCATCTCTTCTATGATATACCACATAACCATCCTCATTAACTGTTGTGTGTGTGACAAATTTCTTTGGATAAAATTTTGTACATTTTCCATTTCTCATACAAAGCGAGGAACGGTTGGCATCATGATAAAACACTATTTTTTTGAATATTTTATTGATAATAAATTATATAATTTCCTCACATTGTGCTAAATATATTCATTTATGAAATATTTGGGATTTGATCATTCATTAGAAAATTTGGTGAAAATTCCAGTTTTACCCTTTATAGTGCACTGTAATATTTCAAAGATAAATATTTTTATATTTATTATTTGAATTTTAAATTTTTTAAAAGTGTTATTAACTTAATTTTCTACAACTTTTATTCAGGACATATGATCAAAAGAATGCATATGGATGGAGTAATTGGGCCATAAAGTCAAGAGTGGGCTGGACACGTCAGAATGGAGAAGCTTCTGTATTTCGTCCATAACTCCTTCATATGGCCTTGGATTAAACCCAAATGTTTATAGGAGATATAGGAACCATATCTTCACATATTATCCTTCTGGAAGGCTGGACAATTCACGCGTTTTGGTGGTCAAATGGGCGGTGCAAGTTGGAATAAAATATTTGGCCGAATTTCCACATTCATACTTGAAACCACTTGTAACCTCTCCTCCCCTCCCCTCTATAAATTAGAGTTTTTCTCATTTTTAGGGGTTGGGACGTGAATTAGGAAGTTTAGGGAAGAGGAGAAGTGGATCCACTCCAATTATCCAACCATTTAAATAAGGTTAGCTCTTGAAGCAAGGATCCCTTCGACGAAGCCTTCTTCTTCTCCTTCATGTTGTAATGATTTTGTTTGTGTAATAAACTTATTTGTTATTATTTTATTTCTTCTATTTTCTTCTGTTTTGTTTAAATTTATTCTTCTCTTAATCTTACTATTTGGTCTGGAATTCTTGAGTAGAAGCGTTATTGGATTATACCCATTATAAACCTTTGCACATGAAAAACGCTTCTACGATGATTACGCCACCCATGGAAGAGTAGTTCTTTTTAGTAATCAATCGACATCTATCCTTCTTCATTCATTTATTTTGAATCAATGATCTAATGTAATTCACATAATATGATCCATGAATTGTGTTTTTTAAATTACAAGAAACTAAGCAAGCAATTGAACAATTAATACAAAACACGCGAGGTCGAGATTTTGTGTAAATTGTGAGAGCATGATCTTAATCGGTAATACAAGACCACACGGGATAAATTTGTAGAGTTAAAATATAATCCCTAAACAAAATTCATCCTCATTTCCAGAATGGATATGTGCTCTAATTAACCACTGACCATAAGCTATCTTTATAATAATAATCAAAGCAGGGTGCTGCGATTGCGTGTTCCGAAGCTAGCCTAGGGTTTAAGTAATTTCATCTTTGTGGTTAAGTCAACTCTCGTAGGGTTCGAGGGATAACAAATTAGGGGATCATAATTAAGTGGATATTGATTTAGATGATAATGATTAATAAGTAAATGAAGAGGTAGAGTTAGATTAATTATGCCTTTTAAAATATTTTCTAAAAAAAACATCTTCTTGTTGTGTATTTTTAATCATACTTCATTTCAAAATTAAAAACAAAAAAATACAATCTTCTTCCAAAAAACTTCTTCTAGATTTATAAACTATAAACAACCCACATTATTTAAACTAGTGTTTTAATTATGTTCTATTTTATATTTATAATACCTTTAATAAGTTGTTAAATTCACTTCCTCCTTTGAGAGACGACCTTGGTCAGCCACTCTGCTACACCTAAGTACCCCTAAATCACACTAATCATTTGAGGGTGCCAACGACAGTGATATTTAAAATTGGTGCTGTTTCTGGGGAGTTAAGTAATTTATTCAACCATTTAGAGGTATTTCTTTTATTCTTCATTTTATTATTTTCTTCACCTCTCTCTTTCATCTTTCCCCTTTCTCAAGTTTTCATTTTTTTTCATCCTCTTCTTTTATTTTTGGACCATCAACTCAAACTTCTCATTTTTATTTTACTATGGTCCACTTTATTTCTTTTCATTTTTATTTGATTTATGACACGAACTAATCCCAAAGATCTCTTAGAACTTGACCCTAATATTGAACGTAGCCTTAGGGCTCGAATCATACATTCTCAGTCTACAGGAAGTTTCAATATTCAACCAGTTGGTGAATTCCTCTCTTCTAGAAACATTGAAATTGGAAGCAATTCAAATTCAAACATAAAAGAGGAACCAATGGCTGAAAATAATGGAAATAAACTTAATATAACCATTTGAGAATTGGCTGCACATGATATTAACTATCAACCAAATTGTATTGCATACCCGAATCTCGAATCAGACTTTGAGTTAAAATCTGGATTAATTCACCTTCTTCCAATGTTTCATGGCTTATCTGGTGAGGATCCCAACAAACACCTTAAGGAATTTAATGTGGTTTGATCAAACTTAAAACCAAGAAATGTTTCTAAAGATCAAATCAAATTAAGATCATTCCCACTCTCACTTGATGGAGCTGCAAAGGATTGGATGTACTATTTACAACCTGAAGATGTAACATGTTGGAACGATTTGAAACATCTTTTCTTGTAGAGATTTTTTCTAGCATCGAGGACCACTTCCATTCATAAGGAGATCTCAGGGATCAAGCAAGCACAAGGGGAGTCAATGTATGAGTATTGGGAGCGATTCAAGAAGTTGTGTGCAAGCTGCCCACATCACCAAATCAGTGAGCAATTACTCATTCAGTACTTTTATGAAGGACTCACACCTATGGAGAGGAGCATGGTGGATTCCACGGATGGAGGAGCATTCGTGGACAAGACACCAGTAGCTGCACGTGCATTGATCGACAAGATGGCCCAAAACTCCCAAAAATTCAGCGATAGAGGTACACCACATATCAAGGAAGTACATCAGGTAAGTCCTTATTCTCTTGAAAGTCATTTGATTGATACCAAGTTGGAAGAATTGACCACTATGGTGAGGCATATTGCTTTGGATCAAAAGACATCCCAATCCCCTCCTTCAAGGCCTTGTGGTATTTGCACTGAGACAAACCACCCAACTAACTGTTGCCCACAACTACAAGAGACAGAGGATTGTGCAGCGGTATTCCCTGGGAGACCATTTCAGCAGCAACAATAACCATATCCCCAAAATAAGTTTTATTCATTTTCTCCAACATACAACCAAGGGTGGAAGGATCAATAAGACATGAGGTATGTCTCTGGACAACAACAAAGTCCACCCTTTCAACAAAACTTCCAGCAGCCTCTGCCTTACCAACAGGGTTTCTAACAACCCCAAAGGAGATTTGATGCCCAAGCATCAACAAGCCAACAACAAGGGAATCCCCCTCCAAAGGTAGATTCTAATACTGATGATCTTTTGAAGAAAATTGTTCTTAATCAACAGAATGAGCTGAAAAGTCAAGGTTCGGAGTTGAGGGAGTTGAAGACTCAAATGAGCCAGATTGCCACTGACCTCCATGAACTCGTAAGTAAGAATTATGAAAATCTTCCTTCCCAACCCACTCCAAATCCAAAGGGGAATGTTAGTGCCATCACATTGAGAAGTGGGAAGCAAATGAATGATACATCTGTACCTACCATTCCACCAAGATTCACCTCAACTCCGGAGAAGCCACATTCCAAACCAACTGATGAGAAATCCAAGGAGAAAGATAAAGGTAAGAAAAATATTGATGATGTTCCTCCTAAACCCCTTCCTTTTCCCAACAGGGTTGTTCAAACCAAGAAGATGGCTGAAGAAGCAACGCAAAAGGAGTTTTTGGATACATTCAAGCGTGTGGAGATCAACATTCCTCTACTTGAAGCCATTAATAAAATTCCCAGGTATGCGAAATTCTTAAAATAACTTTGTACCAATAGAAGAGGGATCAAGGGAAATGAGAGGATCAACCTTGGAAGGAATGTCTCAGCACTCATTACACCAACTCTATCAATGACAACAAAGTGCAAGGACCCTGGGACATTCACCATCCCATGTACCATAGGGGAGTTGCACTTCTCTGATGCTCTTTGTGATTTAGGAGCTTCAATAAATGTGATGCCTCACTCTGTATTCTCTTCTTTAAAGGTTGGTGAGTTGAAGCCGACAAGAGTAGTGGTGCAGTTGGCGAATAGAGCTATGGCATATCCAGCAGGAGTCCTTGAAGATGTACTTGTCCGGGTAAGAGACATGATCTTTCCAGTGGATTTATATGTTCTTAACATGGAGGATGATCAGGTAAGTTCTCATGCCCCCATTATCTTAGGTAGGCCCTTACTCAAAACTGCAAAAACTATCATAAATGTCAATGAGGGTACACTTTCCATGGAATTTGGGGATGAAGTTGTGATATTTAATGTTATGGATTCCATGAAGTATCCCTTAGAGGATCATTCTGCATTTTTTATCTCCCATTTTGAACCACCAAGTAAAAACACCATGGAATTGGATTGTCCTATGCTTAGAGAGATTATGAGTATTGGTTCTAGTTTGATGTCTAAGAGTACTTCCACACACATTTCTAAGGAACAAGACTCTCTAAGATTTGATTTTGAAATGGAATCATATTCTGATTTTGATCATGTGAACTATGATTATGACATGGCTGTTGAGTATGCTGATGGATTTGATACTTTATTCTATGATTTTGATGATGTATAGTCTGATACTGATGCTCTTTGTGCACATATTTTAGTTCCTTCTATGTCTCCATCCATACACCACCCCCCTACACTGGAACTCAAGCCATTGACACCAAATCTCAAATACTCATACTTGTTGAGTAGTGAGAAATTACCTGTTATCATTTCTAACAATATCCCTTTTGAACATGAAGAAAAACTTTTGAATCTTTTGAGGGAGAACATTAGGGAAATTGGGTGGACCTTGGCTGACATATTAGGTATTAGCCCCTCCATTTGCATGCATAGGATTCTCTTGGAGGATGGGGCTAAACCGGTGAGGCAAACACAAAGGAGACTCAATCCAACACTTTTAAAAGTTGTTAAAAAAGAAGTTGAGAAATTTATCGAGGCAGGTATAATCTATCCCATTTCAGATTCTTAGTGGGTAAGTCCAATTTAGGTTGTGCCTGAGAAAAGTGGTGTTACTATTGTTAAAAATGAGAAAGATGAGTTAGTTCCAATGAGGGTACAAAACAGTTGGCGTGTGTGTATTGATTATAGGAAACTAAATCATTATACTCACAAAGACCATTTCCCCCTCCCATTTATTGATCAGTTGCTTGAGAGACTAGCTGGGAAGACACACTATTGTTTCTTGGATGGATTTTCTGGCTATATTCAGGTTCCCATTGCAGTAGAGGACCAGGAGAAGACGACATTCACCTGCCCATTCGGTACCTTTGCTTACCGAAGGATTCCATTTGGACTTTGCAATGCCCCAGGTACCTTCCAGAGATGCATGATGAGTATTTTCTCAGATTTCATTGAGACCTGCATGGAGGTATTTATGGATGATTTTACAGTTTATGGGTCCTCATTTGATGAATGTATTTCTAGTTTGGGTGATGTGTTGAATCGTTGTATTGAGAAGAATCTGGTCTTAAATTTTGAAAAATGTCATTTCATGGTCGAAAAGGGAATTGTCATAGGTAATATAGTCTCACAACATGGCATTGAAGTTGATTAATATAAGGTAGACATTATTTCATCCCTTCCATATCCTACATGTGTGTGTGATGTTCGATCATTCCTAGGGCATGCATGATTTTATCGGCACTTCATCAAAGATTTTAGACTTCCTTTGATGAGCTAAAGAAGTGTCTGACCACTCCATCTATCATACAGCCCCCACGGTGGGAGATTCCTTTTGAGCTTATGTGTGATGCCTCCAACTTCACGGTTGGAGCTGTATTATCTCAGAGGGTGGAGGGACATTCACATGTGATTGCCTATGCATTGAGGACACTGGATTCAGCCCAATCAAATTACACAACCACGGAAAAGGAGTTTCTTGCAGTCATATTTGCTTTAGATAAATTCCGTTCATATTTATTAGGCTCTAAAGTAGTTGTTTTTTCTGACCATGCAGCTCTAAGGTACCTCTTAAAGAAGCCAGATGCAAAGCCATGACTTATCCATTGGATGCTCCTTCTTCAAGAGTTTGACATCGAGATAAAGGACAAAAAGGGGTCAGAAAACTTGGTGGCGGACCACATGAGTAGGCTTACTCATACACTAGAGGTTGACACCTTGGATCAGGTACCACTTCGGGACACTTTCCCCGATGAGCATCTTTATTCCATCTCAGGTACGCATCCTTCGTATGTAGATTTAGTTAACTACCTTTTTGCCTTTGAAATCCCTGCAAATTTAAAGAAACATCAAGTCCAAAAATTAAAGAGTGAGTCAAGATTTTATGTTTGGGATGATCCATACTTATGGCGCATGTGTAGTGACCAAGTTATTAGGAGGTGTGTTCCTGATCATGAGTTTGAGTATGTTTTTCAATTCTGTCATACACTTTCATGTGGTAGACACTTTGGACCCCAATGGGCAGTTACGAAAGTTTTAGACTCTGGATTATATTGTCCTAGCTTATTCCATGATTCCCATGTGTTTTGTAAGTCATTCTCTCGTTGCCAACACACTGGAAACATTTCAAGGAGACACAAGATGCCCCAACAACCCATTTTATTCTGTGAGATTTTTGATGTTTGGGGAATTGATTTTATGGGACCTTTTCCTAGTTCCTTTGGTTTTTTGTACATTTTGGTTGCTGTTGATTATGTGAGTAAATGGGTGGAGGCTAAGGCCACTAGGACTGATGATTCTCATGTTGTTGTGCACTTTGTCAATGCACAGATTTTTTGCAGGTTTGGAGTACCAAAGGCCATCATCAGTGACCAAGGGACACACTTTTTCAATAGGAATTTTGCTTCCCTCCTTCGAAAGTATGGGGTGACACACAAAACATCAACACCATACCACCCCCAAAAAAATGGCCAGGCTGAGGTTTCAAATCGTGAGTTGAAACAAATCTTGGAGAAAACCGTGCAGCCAAATAGGAAGGATTGGAGCAAGTGCTTAGATGATGCATTGTGGGCTTATAGGACAACATACAAGACACCCATTGGTATGTAACCATTTCGGATTGTTTTTGGGAAAGCGTGTCATCTCCCCGTGGAAGTTGAGCATCTGGCTTATTGGGCTATAAAGAAATGCAACATGGATTTGGCCCAAGATGGAATCCAAAGGAAGCTGTAAATTCAAGAGCTTGAGGAGATTATATTGTCTTCATATGAGAACTCAAGGCTCTACAAGAAAAGATCAAAAACATCTCATGAAAAAATGATCCAACAAATGGATTTTCATGTTGGAGAGAAAGTCCTACTCTACAGTTCACGACTAAAGTTGATGCCTGGTAAGTTGCGTTCCAGATGATTAGGTCCTTATATTATATCTAATGTTTTTCCTTATGGTGTAGTGGAGATCACATAAGAGGACACTGGAAGGAGATTTATAGTCAATGGGCAATGTTTGAAGAGATACATTGAGGGACTTCCTACTGATGCAGTGGATTTTATCACACTGCATGACCCCATCATCACTTGAGCACATCAGGTTGTTCCTAACCCTTTCAATTTTATATTATTTGTCCTATTTAAAAATTCTGCATTTAATGTGCATATATCATCTCATGGTTTCACATTTAGGACAATGCAATATTTTAAGTGTGGGGGAGGGAACCTTTTAGTTTAGTAATTTCAATTGTTTTCCTGTTTAAAAAAAACCAAAAAAAATTGTGTATTTTTCAAAATTTGTGTGTTTATTTTACAATTTTCTATGTTTTTTCTTGAAACTTTTGAGCTGAAATAATTCTCATCACCATTTTTAATTCCATATAAATGAGTGAAATAATTTATCCCAATAAACTGAGCTTAAATGAATGCTGAAATGACTTTGTTTCAAGTTCAAATATTTAGTAATTTCATGAAAAGTACACCGAATTTTGAATCCCATGCCACATGTCACTATCTTTATATTTGAAATCACTTTCTTGTGAGGCTTCTGAACCATTATTTTCATATTCTTTACATTCACCTCACTTCTTGAGAGAACCAAACCATGCTTGATTTAACCTGAATTTGATTTATTCCTGTCAAAACTTGAGGGTTTGAGGTACTTATGTTTAAATGATTGAGGAATTTGTTTGGTATTAAAGCCCCTATTTCAAAAAAAATCCTTTTTTATAATGGCCTACCTTGAACATTTAATCCTTGTAGCCCTTAGAAGCCATGCACATCCTGTTAGGTTAGCCACATTACAAGCCAATTTTCCCTATCCAACCAACTCTTGAAGTGAAATTTCATAATCTAGTTGAGCTTAAGTGTGGGGGAAGCTATGTTGTGTTGTGCTACCACATTCTGTGATACTTTGGGTGGAAAATTAAATTCTTAAGAGATTTGTTTTATATGGAAGAAAGTAATTATATTGAAAGCTGTGCCTTTTCTGGAGCTTTCATGACAAGTGAAGCTGTGCCTTTTCTGGAGCTTCTAATTGAGGTGGAAAGCTGTGCCCATCTAGAGCTTTCGAGAAAATCATGTTTGAGAAGATTGAAATTTTTGATACTGAAATGATGAATGATGTAAAAATTTCATGACTTTTCATGGCGATGGAGCTGAATTGATACTATGGGGATTGAGGAGAAGACCATATTTAAGTGAAAATTAGATTAATGCAATTTTGCTTCAAAAAAGAGTCAAGCCCTCATTCAGCCTCAGATTTTTTCACATCTAAATCCTACCAACCGAAAGCCACAGAACAACCCTAAAAAGTCCTCATGATAAACTTATGTCCTTGACTCACATCGGTTAGCGATGTAGGAATATATCAAACCTATAGTGACCCTTGTATGAGTTTGGATGAGAAAGACATTGCAATTTTTTTTTGACATTTGTGTGATAAGAGAAAATTCAAGCGAGGTAAGTGTTTTGTGCATTAGAGGATAAATAAAGTGGAAATATATTGAATGATATAAATGAAGAACCCGAAATAATGGTTTTTTATGAGGCATTATATCTTTTGTTTCTTGGTGTGTAATTGTTTGATCTCAAGGATATATGTTTTAAAATTGGTTTTGATTTGATATTGATGTTTACTTGATATGAGATTTTGCTCAGGAGTGCAAAAGAGTAAGTGTGGGGGAGTTGATAAAAAACTATTTTGTTGAATATTTTATTGATAATAAATGATATAATTTCCTCACATTGTGGTAAATATATTCATTTATGAAATATTTGGGATTTGATCATTCATTTGAAAATTTGGTGAAAATTCCAGTTTTACCCTTTATAGTGCACTATAGTATTTCGAAGCTAAATATTTTTTATATTTATTATTTGAATTTGAAAGTTTGTAAAAGTGTTACTAACGTAATTTTATACAACTTTTATTCAGGACACATGATCAAAAAAATGCATTTGGATGGAGTAATTAGGCCATAAAGTCAAGAGTGGGCTGGACACGTCAGAATGGAGAAGCTTCTGTATTTCGTCCATAACTCCTTCATATGGTCTTGGAGTAAGCCCAAATGTTTATAGGAGATAGAGTACCCATATACTCACATATTATCCTTCTGTAAGGCCGGCCACTTCACGCGTTTTGGTGGTCAAATGGGCGGTGCAAGTTGGAATAAAATATTTGGCCGAATTTCCACATTCACACTTGAAACCACTTGTAACCTCTCCTCCCCTAACCTCTATAAATTGGATTTTTTATCATTTGTAGGGGTTGGGACGTGATTTGGGAAGTTGAGGGCAGAGGAGAAGTGGATCCACTCCAATTATCCAACCATTTCAATAAGGGTAGCTCTTGAAGCAATGATCCCTTCGATGAAGCCTTCTTCTTCTCCTTCATGTTGTAATGGTTTTGTTTGTGTAATAAACTTCTTTGTTATTATTTTATTTATTCTCTTTTATTCTGTTTTGTTTAAATTTCTTCTTCTCTTAATATTCCTATTTGGGCTTGAATTCTTGAGTAGAAGCGTTATTGGATTATACCCATTATAAACCTTTGCACATGCAAAACGCTTCTACGATGATTACGCCACCCATGGAAGAGTAGTTCTTTTTAGTAATAGATCGACCTCTATCCTTATTCATTCATTTATTTTGAATAAATGAGCTACTATAATTCACATAATATGATCCATGAATTGTGTTTTTTAAATTACAAGAAACTAAGCAAGCAATTTAACAATTAATACAAAACACGCGAGGTTGATATTTTGTGTAAATTGTGAGAGCGCGATCTTAATTGGTAATACAAGACCACACGGGATAAATTTGTATAGTTAAAATATAATACCTAAACACAATTCATAATAATTTCCAGAATGGATATGTGCTCTAATTAACCACTGACCATAAGCTATCTTTATAACAATAATCAAAGCAGGGTGCTGTGATTGCGTGTTCCGAAGCTAGCCTAGGGTTTAAGTAATTTCATCTTTGTGGTTAAGTTAAATATCGTAGGGTTAGAGGGATAACAAATTAGGGGATCATAATTAAGTGGATATTGATTTAGATGATAATGACTAATATGTAAATGAAGAGGTAGAGTTAGATCGATTATTCCTTTTAAAATATTTTCTAAAAAAACATCTTCTTGTTGTGTCTTTTTAATCAAACTTCATTTCAAAATTAAAAAAAAAAATACAATCTTCTTCTAGAAAACTTCTTCTAGATTTATAAACTATAAACAACCCACATTCTTTAAACTAGTGTTTTAATTATGTTCTATTTTATTTTTAGAATACCTTTAATAAGTTGTTAAGTTCACTTCCTCCTTTGAGAGACGACCTTGGTCAGCCACTCTGATGTACCTAAGTACCCCAAAATCACACTAATAATTTGAGGGCTCCAACGACAGTGCTCTTCCACATCACCGTAAGGGTCATTCATCATGAATTTTGTAACAACTTCATGCATCTTTGGGTATGCACAGGGATTTGAAATTTCTGCACAAACTATTTTTTTCACATATGCAGGAGTGTTAACCTTGTTTTCATGGCGGAGAAATAATAGGATGTGGACATGAGGCAAGCCACGTTTTTGAAACTCCATGGTTCAAACAACTACATGGGAAAAATAGTGATATAGAACGTTAATAGAAGATGATATAATGTAAGAAATGAATTAGAAATATATAAATATTAAATATACAGAGCATTACCTGCTCGTGATTTTCTAAATAAACAGCCCTCTCTTAAATCTTTCATAAGATGATCAACCTTAATTTTGAAAATTCGAGATAATATCTGAGGGCAATCAATTGGACAAATATTTTTATTCATAACAAATCGAATTATTTTAGGCCACATTGGGTTACATGTGAATGTTAGAAACAGATCTGGATACCCTGCCCAATTACAAATAGACATTGCATCCTGGTAATTCTGAATCATATACCTGGGTCCACCAATAAATGTTGAAGGTAAAATGATACTCTTGCCACAGGATAAGCCTTCACGGTCACCTCACAGAAATGTATCTTTTAATCCATTGTATAATTCAACCCTCAACCTTTTTTGATTGAATCGAATGAAAGATAATCTTTGGGACTCAATCATTGTATAAGCATCAATAATAAACTGTTGCAACAATATTCTATAATGTAATAATGTTGAGCCATTATGTTGACGAAATTGAAAGTGAAAGGAGAAGTACTCTCTCATTGTTACCTTCTTGAGTGCAGTACTTGTTATGAAAGGAGTAGCTCGATGCAATACATTGTCTACATATCCATCCTGACCTCCTGTAAAGATCAAGGGGTATTGAAATGGAAGATATAATGGGTGAAGCTCGTCTACTCTTTGTAAATCACCACTTTTTTTTGAATGATGATATCACGTTCATGGTTGAGATCTTCAACATCACCGACAATCAGTATAGCAATTTCAGAACTGTTCAGTAGGTTATATGTGGCCTCACCTATATGTCTTTTTTTGAGTAGCCGTAGATTTAATGTTGGTACCTCACAATGATTAAGAACATCCCTTGCACTTATGAATTCTCATGCCAAAGCATTATGATCATGTAGCATATGTTGTAGTTTAATTATAATATTGTCGTCAATAATTGAAAGCTGATTACTGGCATCAAAGCTGCAGAAATGACATTGGTATTTAATATTAAATGATGAATGGTTGGAAAATTTTGTATGAAATGAAGAAATAAACCGATACCCAATTCCGCGGACCCTGTTCTGACATTCATGTGCAGTATCATACATGTATATTTGTGCAAAACGTGGAGGTTGTCCATCAGGTGGAAATAAACTACCAATGCGATGGTAGTTTTTTCCATGTAGTCTGAATATACATGGACCTCGACTGTTGTTGAATGACCTATCTACCTTTCCACCCCTGGACGTGAATGCAAACATTGAGTTGTAAACATGCATGTGGTCTTGGAAAGATCGGGACTCAGCTGTAGTTCGATCAAATACCAACATCTTTAGGTACACAGGACATGAAGGCAATAAGTCTAAAGATATTTTTCCCATCGAGCAGCATAGTGAGAAATGCGGGTTTTGTCTATTGCTGCAGTTCTTATTTCTCTCATTGAACCACATAAATGAGTGACAACATTGACAGACTTTAGAAGCGTCCCCAATGTCCGAATAACCTGATTCAGAAATAGTAAAATGTTGAACATATTACTAAAAATGCATAGTGATATTCTGAGCAAATGATGCTTGATTATAGAACAACAATGCAGGTTTAGTAATCACACTAACATGTGTTCTCGGCATTACACTGCTCTATTGAGTTTTCTGTAACATGAAATGTTAGGTTCACATATATTGGAAAAATTAACCGCATTTTGATTTTTAATTATAGAGAATATTGTTAAATGACATACCTATATTTTCATTATCTTGAAAAGAATCAGTATCACAGAATCTGTTTTTCAAGAAACCATTAGAAATAAAAAATTAACTAACAGGGATATTAACTTTTAGAGGCAGTTGATGGTCGTACTGTGCTGAGGAGATAGGTAAATCATCTATCTGCATATATTCATCATTCATTAAAGCTATGAAAAAAATTGAGCGAATAGTTATATGGTGTATGTCGAGTTAAAACAACCAAAATTTTGTTCATAAAAAAAACGGTGACTGTCTACTTACAGAATGGTAGTGGGGATACTATCATGTCATGTGGTCTTTGTTTTCGTTTGTTTGTCCTTGAACACAGTGTTGATGGACGAGCAGATGGTTCCGACACTGTGTTCAATTATAAAGATTAATATCAGTGTTTTATCTAATTAATAATTGCCTCATGAATAGTAAAAGCTGATAGTGGTAAATTTATAAACTACTAAACATCTATACATAAAGGAGATGATGGTACACATGTGACTCCACCGCTACCGCAAATTGTTGGAAGCACTGCAGTAATTGTAGTAGTAGAGTGATTGGTACACATCACTGCAGATATTGCAGTAGGAGTTGGCATTGATTTTGTGGCCACTGAAAGAATTAAAGGTGAAATAATGTTATTTAATTTGAAATTGAAACAAATGTGATTATTGACTAGAAAAGATGATGAAGGATTACCTGCGTCCCTTCGTGTGATGTCATAGTTTGATACCGGTACAGTAATTCGAGTATCAGACTCATCAAAAGATATAACTGAAGCATCTCCACTTGTTTTATACGCTGTTAACAAGTAATACATAATGAAATTATATATTGAAGAAGTCATAAGTAGTAGGATATTATATGGGGAATATAAAAGAAGTACTTACAAACTCCATGTCGTTACTTTATTAATTGTCTCCATAGTAGCCTTGCATGTCTGGTGGTTGATGGGCCAGACATGTTTGTATTTGATTGAGGAGCATCATGTCCAGGGACTATTTTCAAATACGAAGTTACATATCCATCAGTTCTGATAGTATGGATAGTAGTTTCAAGTAATGTGTACTGTAATGTTAAAGATAACAAAATTAACCATTGACACAAAGAGATGAAAGTGGAATTCGTGTGAGTCCTTGTGTGAGGGCATCAGTTGATAGTGGTCCAATTAATGCATTTGCAGTCATATTGGTAGATGTCACTGAAGAATCTGCAGTAGATGTTGGCAAAGTTCTGTTTTCAGTTGTAATGAGATATACTAAGTACACAACGACATTTAGTATCACAATTATAAACAAACATAGCACTGCAATGAAAAACTTTGTATTGTGTTATATTCAATAGTTAGATAATTTGATGCTAAATTAACAGAAGACCTACAAAATTTATGTCGTTCCTTTAGAAGTTTCATCCGCTGTAACCTTGAATCTCTTGGGTTTGATGGGCCATACATGTTTGTATTTGGTTGAGGAGTAGATATTTCAGGCACTGTCATCAATGATTAAGGTTTGTATTAGTCATTTGGTTTAAAAATCAATGTAGTTGGTAGTGTAATGTTTTATGATGTGTAGTATAATAAGAACTAACCATTGACAGACAAAGATGATAACAGAATTCGTGCAACTGCATGTGTGATGCCATCAAGTGACAACGGTTCAGTTGATGTAGTACCTAATATTTTTTTAGACATCATTAAACAAATTTCAGTTGATGTTGACATTGTTATTGTGTGAGTTGTAATTAATAGATGTAGTAAAACAATGATTTTAATTAGAACATGTAATAGAGAAGAATATCGAGCACATACCATATTTTTGTTTTTTTTTCATAAGTTGGCTTTGTTGTAACCTTAACTCTCCAGAGTTTGTAGGTTGAGACATGTTTTTATTTGGTTGGAAAACAAAATTAATTGGCACTGCAGTCGAAATAGAAGTTAAATACGTCTAAGTTACGTTAGTATGGAAACCATTAAATTAGTGTAGTGTTTTTTCTAAAAAATTGAGTCACTAAAAACCGTTGACAGATAGAGATCACAATGGAATTTCTATGACTACATGTGTCATGCCAACAGTTGATAGTGGTTATGGTGGCCAATTTCCTAAAACAATAGTAAAAAACAATGATGACTTTACATTAGTTTTCATCATTGTCAAAATAGAAGTAATGATGAGTACTACTAATGTGAAAAAATGGCAGTAAGTTGAGGTATTTAAACATAATAGAACAGAGAACTCACAAATGTTTTTTGCTCCATAGTTATCGTCCCTTGAATGTAGAATCGTTTCTCCATATCTTGAGGTGGATAACAGGTTTTCAATGTTGTTTGTTATATATAATTGTCAAGGTGTGTAAAGCAAAATATGGACAGTTTAATTTACTGATAATGTAATGCAGAGTCAATAAGCAGAAGAAAGCTGTGTAAACGTTTAATTGGATTGGAGTAAATTGTTAGTAATGAAAAATATATGGAGCGTGAATGAAGCAATAAGAATGCATAGTTACCTCCAAATAATGCGACAAAATTACTGACCTGGATCAATGTCGAAGGAATTGGTTGATGTTGTATGAAAATTGGTGGATGCTGAAGCGAATCGTTGAGGGCCCGGGGTGTGGTGGATCATGCAGAGTTAGAGTCCCAAGTGTTGAGGGGTTTTTCTGAGGGGAGCGGGAGAGGGGATTTGGATAGTGAGCTTACTGAGGGATACTAGAGGGTAGTGAGTAGTGGGTGAGTGAGTGCTACTAGAACCCTTCGACGACTGGACGAGCGGGAAGAGAAATACATGGAACAGGCGATGTCGAGGCAGCGTGGCGGAGTCGTCGAAGGAGTCGGGAATTTGGGTGAGATTGAAGCAGGCATCGGGAATTTGGGGCAACTATCGGTGTAAAATAGCTAAACCACAGAGGCAATCAGAAAAATGAAGAACGCAACGACTGTATATCAAGTCGATAGTTGGAGATCGACAGAGGTGGGGATCCTGTGATTTTTAAGTCTCTTTCCTGGAGAACGATAGTGAGGGCGGGATAGGGTTTCCCAGAGAAGAGGAGGGAGTGTGCGGAGAGGTCACTAATCCAGAGAACGGTACTGGGAGTGCGATCGGGTTTTTGGGGTGAAGAAGTGTGTGCGCGCGGAGAATGACAGAAGCGGGATAGGGTTTCGCGGAGAAGAAAACGAAGCACGTGGAGAGGTTGGTTATCCGGAGAACTATAGTGGGATCAGGAATGGGTTTTCACGGATAAGAAGTCGTAGTTCGTGGAGGGTCGACGTGGGTGGTTGGGTGGAGGGCACATAATGGAAGATGGGCATAGAGAGCTGGTAGATGGACACGTAGTAGTGGAAAAAAGCTAAGATTAGTATATATATATATATTAGAAGAAAATAAATTAAGATAAAAATATATAATTGTTTAATTGTTCCTCTAAAAATTGATCTCCACTGGAATATTTCCGGTGACTGAATTCCAGCCAATACTTGGCCGGATTCCGGTAATTTCCAATAGCACAAATAAATTAAAAAATGTGTTCTTCAAAAATTAAATATGAGAATATGAAACCACAAATTAGTTCAACACGATGTCAATCTATTAAAAATTTCTCAAATGGTTATTAGTTGTCCATTAAGAAATGGATCGACGCGCAGTCAGATCCATTGGAACCGTTTCAACACCCTGTACTCAAATTTAAGGCAATTTAATTTTTGATGACTAAGAAAAACCATGCGTCCCTTTGATACTATTTTTAGGTACCAGAAAGGGTAGTGGAAGCCTATGGGTTGGGAAATTAGAAATTTAACATCACTAGAGCAACTTAACATCATCGACTTCGGTGATCTTATCCTAGTACATTCCGAGGACCACGCATGGTTCAAACAGAGTACAAAATTTTACCAAACATGCACCTCGTTTGGATCAGACATGCGCAAGATTGTCGCAAGATGTTGGTGACCATTACTCGGAGACTCCAATGTACAATCCCTCTAGATCGTCCACACACACCTCTTGAATCTTCTCATGCATCGTTCATCGGAATCCTGGTGCTAGCATGGTTCTCCGACAATCACTTCAACGTAATGACGAACACCACAAGTTAGCGTATTTGATCTGAGGAGACGGATCTTGAAGAACTTTCATGTTTGGGAGGGTCACTCTCTAGGATCTAGAATGAGAGAGAGGCTCTCAATTCCAAAGAATGAATAGTCCCCATGGGAAGAGCCTCTCTCCCCTTATATAGTGAATATTTATATTACTCGATTTGGGTTCCCAGACTACGTGTAATAAACATCATCTATATAAGTATTTTAAATAATTATTTATGTCAAAATAAATTATGCCATAAATAATATTTATAATTTATCATTTAACTGTAATATATATTTTAAATATATTACATGATAAATTTGAGTCTGTAACTCGACTCATGTCTCTTGATAATATTAAATGAACCCAGGATATTTTATTAATATCCATTCAAATAATATTTATCCTTGTATTTACTAAATGACTTGTAAATACATGTCATGAATAAATTAAACTAATTATTCAAAACTCAAATAATCTAAGAATTTATTTATTCCTTGGTGATTCATATAACTTAGAAGAAAAAAAACCCAACACCAAGATTTATATCCATATTCAACAAAATATGGAAGATTCTCAAAGTGCTATTGTGTGTGACCCCCTAGGACCTTATCTCAATAGTAGTGAATAAAATTCACCGATCAAGAGCGGGGTCTAGAAACCCATCAAAGCCCCTATAGAGATAAGAAAAAGTAAAAGCAATGAATATCATCCTATGAACACAATCCATGTAATATAATCTATTCATTATCGATATCTCAATAAAGCAGAATGCACACTAGTTTCATCATCCTTTATCTAGCTTTATTTTATTTATTGATCTATCTGGATGATCTTACCTTCATCTACCATGAACATGAATTTAATGAAGGTGCTACCATCCTAATCAACCAGGCCCGAGATATCTCTTCCTCAACTCAGAGGTGACAAGTCCTATCTTGATCATTCAATAAATGTCATGTCACCATTGATGTACCAAACACAAACTACCTCTCCACAACTTCATTTCCATGGTTTTTGCCTTGCATAAAAGTATGAAATTAAATGATATACATTGATAATGATGTCAAGTCAGGAGACCATTACACATGTCCATAGATAGGAACTACCAATGAAACCTGAATCATGTGGTTTTCCTATTTTTCGGATCAATCCTCATAATCTCAACTACTAGAGATAATCAAGTTCGAAATTCATGATATGAAGCCTCAATGATTACGATCCCCCAACACCTGATAGTCTCACATCATCTATGTCCATTCAAAATGATGTAACTAGACCATAGGACATTACTTTAAGATTTCTATTATAGCATCTTGTGGTTCTCATTATTGACTGGGATCTGGTGTAACCCTTTGATACAACATGTAATCTAAGGACATTGAGATAAATAAAGTGGATGTGTAATTATCTACACTATTATGGCAGGATAAACACATTTATATGCATACATGTAGTGGTAATGAAAGTACAACACAAGTTGGATCTAGGGCACCCACTTTCAACAATACCCACATCCAAGAGAGAGAATACCATCTAATCAACCAAACCAATCTCTCCTCATATATCAAAAGAACATCAATGCGGTGATTTTTAGGGCTTCAAAAGTGTCATTGAATCTCCATGCTATCACTCAAAATTTGATGAATGACATTTCTATGGATTTCCATGGCATGTATGGTTGATCTAGAGGGATCCATCATTGGTTCCTTCATGCAACAATTATGATTGGTTGATAAAAATGGATTTAGATAAAATGAGGTAATCATTCGATTTAATTCTTTGCTTAAATAATTTCATGTAAGATCCACATCATTTATTGGGGCTTGAATCACCGTAGATGATGATGTTATGTCGACCCGGTAATGAAGTTTTAAATCCTTGTCCCTTCTCCTTCTGATGTCTTTCTTAGTACCTTCAATTGGTATAAAAGCTATTGTGTGAAATTTTAGTCCAATAAAAATTATGTTTACATTAAATTCAGGGATTGGGAATTTTTATGGTCTGAATATCATAGATGGTGATTCAATCCAACATCAAACAGTGAAGTTACGACCATAAGAAATTTTAAATCCGATTAAAATCAATGTTTTGGGGGTTAATTTTGAAGAAAATTTATATGTATATTAAAATATATGCTATAATTTAACCCAAAGGTAGTGATCAGCGGAGGTGATTGCTGGTTAAATCGAGTTTTCATCCATGTTCTAGTTGTCTGGAATAGTTTTTTACAGCTAAACAATATTTTAAAACTTGTGGAAATGTTTAAAAAAATTGTCAAAACCCTAAATACATAGGTTTTTTTATAAAATTGAAAAGAAAAAATAAATAATATAAAACAGGTGGATCGGTTGGTGACACACACATAAAAAAATAAAGTTTAAAAAATATATAAGAGAGTATAAGGTGTTGCAGGTCCATGAAGTTCAACAAAAAACAAATATAAGTGAAAAGGGTTAACCGCCTGCTACTGCTAGACCACAACATCCCCAAGCAACCACTGTTTGGGCCTCTTTCATACTCAGGTTCCTCCAACACTGTCCACCTTTATCCTACCACTCCTGGTCACCACACCATTGTGCTGCTCTCATGTGCACTCTCATTGTCACAAACTTCTTCCACTGACTCATTACATGCCTACTCCATCTCATGATCAGCCTTCTAATTATATCTTCATACCCCTTTGAACAAGTCACAAACCTTTCCCCCCAACCAAGCTCAACACAGATAGCCACCCCCCTATCTGAGTTCCCTTACAACTTATCATTGCTGCCATGGCTACCTATAATCATCGTTGAACCTTGTGGCATGGCCCACTCCATGTTGGACGCCCTATTGAAAGAACCACCCTACACTACTTGGAAACCCAACTGTTGGCCTCCCACTTCACTGTAGTTAATTCAGGTTGGCCTAACCCAAGACAGGGTGGGTTGGACCATGCTCGAACTTCCAGGACTATTGCGGGTCAATTATAGGAAAGAAACCCCTTTTAGTGGCTTTCCAGGCTGCCATAGGCCCACAAAAAATCTAATAATTCCATAAAACAAGTTAAAATTTTTAAATATAATTTTATTGTATTGGGACTGAGCGTTATAAATTATTTTAATTAAATTTAAAATTAAATAAATATATAAATATATATATATATATATATATTAATTCCATTAATTCTTTGTACATTAATTTATTTCATTTTAATTTTCTTTCACATTTATGTTGTACATCATCTAATATTGAGCATTGATTGACCAATGTATATATAGGATTAATTATTTCTAATTTATTATTTCATGTGGTTGTTTTTTAGTAATTAATTAATTAAATTTAAATTCTTTGCATCATTTATCTTCTTCATTATTTGTATAAGGGATTGGGTGTCCATGGGATATGTATTACATGTGTATTACACATTCTCAATACCCCCTCACCTATTTATGAGTATTTATGTATTATGAAGAAGATGGATGAATACATGGACCATACCAAGATGAGACAATATTTCAAATGATATGGTGATACATTGGACTGGGGTGTGAGCTACGATATGAGTCAGAGACGACTAATGCATTATTCCCCTAGGATCATAGTTGATCCATTGATAATAAATGGATTAATAAATACCAAATTTTCAAGATCAGTTATGATTTTTATTTAACTTACTCATAGATTATTATTTTTTTCATTTGAAAGTTTATGTAAACACATAAAATAATAAACAAAATTAAAAAATTAAATCAAATTCAGATGTGATGACTATTTTTATATTTACTATATAGTCAGTTGTGAGTGTGATCAAGTAGTATGTTCATATTATATAAAAAATTATTTTGTTCATCAATAAATAATTAGGTGTCATCAAATAAATATTAAGCCATAATATCTCCCTTTATTTGAATTCGAAAAAAATCGGGTGAACGATGTGCCAGTCACCACTAGTGGAGTGTGCCTCCTACTACTCAGGAGTTCTTATGAAATAAATGGGTAAACTTAAATGAATATGATATCATATATATATTCATTTCTATAGTGTTTAATCCTTATAGTAAATGCATTAAGTAAATCATGTTTGTGATTTTTAGAAGATGGAATTCACTTAAAAGTTAATGGATCCTTGATTTAATGTGGTTATCTAGTCATAATTCTAGCTTGAAACTCTCTAAGGAATGTTGTATCCATATCTTGATCTATGGGGAGAGGTTTTGAGGATCTTTTTCACTAGAATACTGAAGCAACTGAGTACTTTGAATCTAGTAATGAGGGCTACTAGGGTTCTAAAAAATTAATGGAATACATTTAATGATATAATTAATCAGTATTGTCTAATTGGTAATAAAGATAAAAGTATTAATACCCTAGTGTTTAATTTTTTGGAAAAATTAAAAGTGATTTCACATATACACTATGATTGTTATTGTATAAATAACATGTCCACACAAACATGAATTTCCAAGAGTGGTATTGGAATTTTCATAATGTACTACAATATAGGAAATTCTATGTACTGGAGTTCCCATTACCTATTAAGCCACCTCAGGAAGAAAGGGTTATAAATACACTTATAATATAATCATGTATGGTGTATTTATTTTTTTACATCATAATTCTATCATTAATTTTCATTGATTTTTGGTAACAACATCTAGATATGGATGGTTTGGCATGTAATCTTATCTCTGAGGACCTTGTGAGGAGAATGTTAAAAAATATATGAATAATAGATTATTACACTGCATATGTGTAAATTAAATGATATATCATGAAATTTCACTACATACATTTTTTATATATTTTCCCCTAATTACTCCAATTTAATTTAAGATTAAAAAAAGAACAGTATGGAGAAAATGTTTAATTTATTTTTGGGTATGGTTTTCTAAGTAAATAATAACTTAAACAAAGTTTAATCTTTAGTTGTTATGATGAAAAAGTTGAAAGCCAATTTGAAAAATAAAAATGGTAATTTTGATGCAAAAGGAACCTTCACAACGTCCTTTAACTAATAGAGGATTATTATAATATAGGAGGTTATTTTCTTTTCATGTCATGAGATAATTCTATTGATGATAAAATGAAATTAAATGAATTAAAGGATCATGTAGTCTCATCTTCTTAATTTATATTCATCCTTATATGTGGTTTTTCTATCATACTTCTTGGGTTTTGAATACAATACACAGATCACATATGTGTATTTAAATGTAGTAACCATGTAAGAAAAGAAATTTTATAAAAAGTAAGGTGTATTATCCAAGTGGTTGATATAGGGTGATTCCTAAGTCAATGGTGAGAAAAACATATCTTTTAATTTCCATGTTCAATTATTCTATTTGAACATTTAATGAGTATTACCAAAACATTAATCTCATGTGTCCATTTTACATAAGGATATATTATTCCATTTTTTGAATGAATATTGTTTGTGGAGTCTAATACTCAACTAATAGTTTAGTAATTCGTACATCATTAGTAATAATTGATTAATATAAAATTTAAGACTTTTTTATACCTAGTTGTTTCAAGATAATTATTTTTCTTTTATCGAAACATTTAATTGTTTATATTTGAAAAAAAACCTTTAGAATTAAAGGTAATCTACAAAGCATTTGGAATTACTTCCGCTAGAGTGTGTGAACTATTTCAAGGTTAATATAGAGTTAAATTAATATACTTCAAAAGATTCATTTAATTATTTTAAGAAATGTAAAAGTAAAGAATGATATATGCATTGTTGGAATATATGAATTACTTCAAGATTATGTGTAGAAGAATATCTTGACCAATCATTCTTCGATCATAAAATATTGAGTTTGTGTATTCCAAAACTAACATTTCCTTATACACATCAAATATATTATGTAGGTAAGGAGGATTTATGACGAGGCTTATAAGAAAAAAATTATCAAGAAAACGTAGCATGGAGTAATTCCTAAATTCACATTTACTTATACACATTAGATTCATGATAAAACTAAAAGTACTATTAATGTTTAGTCACATAAGCATTGTGGATACTTCCATTATTTTCAAGACATAATTTTCAAATAAAAGCACTCTCTCATGACCATATACCAGCAATAATGAAAAATGGATATCATATATATTATACTAATATATAAATCCATCATGTCATAATAACATGTGTTTAGATAAAAAGTGTTTGTTAAGGATATAAACAAACATGCATCAAGAAAAACACAATATGACTATAATGTAATAATCTTAAATGGTTTCTAAGTATATTATAGAAATCCCATCAATAGAAAAGTTATATTAAAGTAATAAAATTTATTTCTTTAAAAGGGTGAACATATCTATTTGAGATAGTGGGATCGAGATTGAATTGGGATAGTCCAATACTAAAGTTTCATAATTAGTTAGAATAGGAACAAGTTCAACAAGAGAGTTTGGAAAAGAAATGTTCCAAAGACATATACTATTTATGAAGGATAAAACCATGTTAATGGTTTTACATTCACCATGGTTGGTGATGCTTTATTCATTGAGAGTAATTAATCCTATAAGTAAGTAGTAAATTACAATAAGATAATATTAATAAGATCAATTAAAATTAAATAATATATTCCATGTATCAAAGTATAGGGTATTATTATTTTTAATACTATGGTTGGTATTCAGGTGAGACTATACATGGGTGGTATAATCGTAATACTAATAAGGATCTATTGTTAATTCCAAGTCATTATGCCTAAGTCCATAAAAACTCTACTTTTCATAGCTACATTCAAGGATAGTTAAATTGGGAATTATATGTAAAGACCACCAATCTTGGAAGATGTCTATACGATGTAATCAACAAGTGTTAGTGAAACAATAGAATTCTAATAAGAGGTAAAATTTACTAAAACCCAATTTGAATTGAAATAAATAAAAAATTTAGAGAATATTAATTTTCAATGAATTTCTTCCATGTGTATAAAATAGGTTAATGGGAGAACTGCTATTTTCCCAAATAAAAATATGTTTGATAACATATGAGAAATAGTTATTGGTCTTATAGTTCCTAAAGAAGAAAATGAAAGTGAAAATACAAAGATTGGATTGAAGTAGAATCCTATGTTATGGGGAATAATATCTACTGAGGTATATCCAATGGGTTTATTAGACCAAGTAAAAATTACATATATTTAAAAGGTATTGAAAAATTAAAGTTGGAACAATTCGAGATAGAATCATATCCAATGTCACATTTTATAAACTCTCCAAGAATACTTGTATGATAAATAATAGTAGATTGATCTGGTTAATATAAATCCATACGCTTATGTGAGGGATTAATCACATATGTCATTCTATGTACTAGATATGATATTTCCAACATATACCTTATGCTAGGAAAATATCCATTCTGTCTAGTATAACTGCACAGGAAGCAGTTCGAACTATTCAACTGTACTTGATTGAGTAAAAAATATATGTTCCAGGTATTTGAAGAGTATGTTACACTAGTTTAAGGGGGAAAACTAGTATTCATTTTGATAAATATGATCTAATATTGAATTCAAGCTAAGGTAATGAGTAAGAGAGGATCATTGAATCTGTTGGTAATCATATTTATAAATACTGAGTGCGTTGTGGATTCTGATGATACTAAATAAGTAGTCTTAAATATGAAATGATTTATTATAGGTTTTTCAATCACACCTAGTATATAAACTTTATTCATAATATAAATTATGATATACCTGCTACTGGTACTATCCATGATATCAATATTTGAAAATTTTAAAAATTAATAAACTTTGGGATATCATCTCTTGAGATGTCATACTCATGGAGGTGAAGTCACAAATAACAGAATAGCCATGTAACAGAAACATGATAAACCCAATGACTAAATCCATAACTTAGCAGAAGAATGATCTTATCATGTGAGAGATAAAAAGGTTTATTATAAGGTTTACACTAGTTTAAGTGGGGGTGTTGTAAAAGAGGGTTCCCTAGACCCAACTAAACAGTAATTTTTTATTTTCATGTCATGTATATAGTGAGTTAAGAGTGATGTATTATTACTATAATAGGGTTAATATTTTGATAATCCACTATTTATATAGTAATTTCCTTAGATTAATTATCGTATCAAAATATTATAGTTGTTATCATGCCATAATGAGAACCTTGAGATATTATTTCAGTTGTATTAAACAAATGTCCTATAACAAACTGGATTAGATTGACCTAACCCATCACCCAAGCTGACCTGCCACACAACCCAAAGTGTGTTCTCGATTTCCATGGGCTAACGACAAGCACCAAGCATAACCAACAACCTATTAGGATATATTTTTCCCATGGTAAATCGGTATGACCTATGTATAAAGTGGGACATCCAACCAACAACATTAGAGTTAACAATATAAAATACAACATCCAGAGTACACAAATAAGATAGGAAGATACCATAAGCAGTAATAAACATCATAAAAAACATTCCATAATATATATATATATATACACACGATATCTCAAATCAAACCCCAAAACTCAAAGGAATGGGAACAGTTTCAAACAAGGCCCATCCATGCACCCTAGAAGATATAAAATCTTAAAATGACTCCATAGGAACCAACTACATGAGACAACATCTCTTCTACAAAAACACATACAATGGTAATCAAGAAGATCCATCTAGGTACACGGTTATCTTACCTTTACCAATTTACTACAAAATAAAATCAACATACACCGAAAGATAGATGTGGGGTATTAGGAACATAGTCCAATAGGATACCACCATGAATGTATTTAAGTATTTTACCCATGAAATACAATAAACTAGTTTGAAAACACTTTTAAAAACTAAAACACTTTGAAAACAATTCACCTTCAACTAAACCCTTACAAATCACATTATTTTCCCATTTCAAATAAAAATAATTCCAAAACATTTCTCAACAAGGATAAAAAAATAAATTCATTCAAAAAAATACACTCAAAATACACAATAAAACATAGTAAGGGGAAAACATCATCATCATCATATAATTAATGAATGAAAATGGGAAAAACATATCTCATCACATAAAACATGTCACTAAATAAATGCATCGAGAATATATATACCAACCCAATAGGATTAAATTCACTTAGCATGTTAAAAATAAGGTTCTAATGTGAGTGAGTAAAAATAAAGTATACTAGATTTCTAAACAAAATGGAAGCTCTCTCGATATTCCCCAGTCCCAACTTCACAAGATATCATAGTCACTCAACAAATAAAATGGATTCTCTCACATAATTCCTACCCAAAGGATATCAAGGTCCCTTATAAACCAAAATTGAACCACTCACATCATTACCCCCCTCCCAAAGGGTCTCATGGTCCCTTGAACAACCCCTTGCTCACACCTTAGTTAACCCATGTGTTACACCATGCCAAAATAATCACAAACAAGTTTCAATCCATGAAAATATATTTCAAAACACAATTTCATAAAAAAGGACTGCTTATATTAAAACACATTTCACAAGGAAAATCCATTTATAAAACCATTTTAGAAATACATTTAAATCCATAAAATCCATTTGATCCATTTTATAAAACACTTGAGGTGCACACATGACACAATCATTTGGAAAACCCTATTTAAATGCCCATTTACCAAACCAGGTCATATAACACATAAAACATGGGATATACATCAACCATATATCATTTATTTTGGAATTAAATAAACACAAACCAAATGATATTCATAATTTTAAGGTAATAAAAGGAAAATACCATTAAATAGAGAATCCAACCCTGGAAATGGTGCCAACATCATCCACTTCGATGAAGACCACCTAAAATATGTAAAATAAACCCTTACTCACCTAAACCACATCAAAAAACCAAATACCCAAATTAGACCCTAAGCTCATACACCCCCACCAATTAGGGATCCAAACTTCAATGAAAGTGGAGGAATAATCTTGAGAAGGGGGAATGGAATAAAAAAAAAGATAGTGGATTACCTCAAGTCAAAACACCAAGATCCCAAGGAGAGGCCACCAGAATGGAAGGGAGGAAGATTTCCTGCCAAAGGAGGAGGTTTGAGTTGGATGGGGAGAATAAATGAGGCCAAAGGGGTAAAATTTTTATAAGGGGAAATGGTAAAGGATAACTTTTTATGTGAGTTGGACAAGCCACATGGTTTGGCTGAATGGTTAGGAAAACAGTGTGCTAACCTTGAGGGGATACTATCTCCCCAAAATCTGATCTGCATGGTTACTCTTGGGTGTTTCAAAATTTGAAAAATAATTCTCAAACCATGAAAAACCCCACTGCCCCAACTCACATCACCATCTCATGATGTTCTTCATGGTTAAATAAATCGTGCACCAACCATGCACTTGGTCTATTTGTTCCCAAAAACTCCCATTTCCAACACCCGACACCTAGGAACTCCAAAGAAAAACCAAATGATAAAAAAACATGTGATGTAATAGTGACCTGATGAGTGTCTCAAACTCCCCTCCATACCACATTATGCTCCTAGAGAGTCCTTAGGCATCCTTAGACGAAAATAGGTGAGGCAACTACTCCCTCACCAAATCACCTAATTCCCATGTCTCATGGTTTTCAACACCAAACTTCTATAGAACATGGACTAATAGGATTGATTTATCCTAGATTACCATGTTCTAATAATCTAATATAGGAACTAGATACTTCAAAATGGTGACATCAGGCTCTAAATCCACATCTTCCCACTCTAACATATGAGAGGGGTCTATATGGTATCTCTATAATTGGGAGACATTGAAGAGGTCATGGATCGAGTTTATCCATGGAAGAAGACCCAACTGATAGGTTACATTTCCATGACTAACTACAACATGAAATGGTCCAACATAATGTGGTTCCTACTTTCTCTACTTTCCCAAGAGATGATGTCCTAGTTGACCTGATTCCCAAAGAAACACCATATCACCACCCTTAAACTCTAAAATATGATGATTATCATTGAAATATTACTTCTAATGACTATCATTCATTTATTACTAATTCCAAATCAGCTTCACTATCTCATTCATCTCTTGGACGAGACTCAATCCCGCTAAGGAATTCTCTCTAAACTCTGCCCATCACAATGGGGATTTTCACAACTTCTGATAAAATAGCTAAAATAGGGTTATCCTAATCAAGGCATGATAACTATTATTATAATAAAACTCATCCAATGAAATATTCCTTTCACACAAGCCTCTGAAATCAAGATCTCAAAAAAATAATATATCCTACAGAGTCTATATTATCTGATCAGACTGAACATTTATCTATGGGTGATACATGGTTGTCAATCTCAACTCTGTTCCTAAATCCTATTTAAGTACCTTATGAAAGTGAGAAGTGAAATGGGAGTACTGGTCTAAAAATATCACTGATGGTACTCTATGAAGTTGAAAAAACACTCAAACATATAGTCCTATGAGGTCCTCCACACTTATTTACTCCCTAATGGAAGGAAAATGGAATGTTTTTATCATACAATCAACAATCACACATATGGAATCTTTCCCACTAATATTACAATGTGTCCAATCATGAAATCCATAGAGATCTCACCCCAATTCCACAATGGGATAATAAGTGGCTATAGAAACCTATCTGGCCTCTTATATTGTGATTCAATCATTTGAAAGGTTAAACATATACAAACAATGTTTTCCACTACACATATCATATAGGTCCACCAATACTAGCCTCCCAAGTTATAGAGAGAATTTTTCCTTGAGGTGAATGACCCAATTGGAATGATGCATATCGCACATCACATACTACTTCAAGCATAAAGGAATCACCATCTGCTTTCTCAAAAGGAATGGACCATCAATAGACTGATGTCAATCACTTGAGGTCTCCCTAGAATTTAAGACAATTATAATTAGAAGGAACTAGGGGATGAATACTTGATCACTCATTTCTTCATCGATGATAGGTGGTGTAACCTCCAAATTGGATAAGAACACCCGCTCTCCATTCTCCTACACCTCTAGATATATATCATCAAACAAACTCATTAGACCCCACTCATCAATTGATTCATGAAATTCATGCACTAAAATCTTCCTTCTTAACACATATATAAGCACAGTCCCCTTCCCTATATTATAAGAAATATCAAAATAAAAGGTCTGAAAATATTCTAATCAACCTCTATGTCTAAGGTTTAGGTCCCTATAGTTAAAAATATACATCTTGCTCTTATGAAATGAATACACTGTAATACACTAATTGAAGAGGTAATGTATCCACATATTCAATTCATGCATCAGAGATGATAATTCCAAGTCAGGGGTGGGATAATTTTGTTCATGTGGTTATAGATGTCGTGATCCATAGGCCACCGCATGGTCATCCTACATCAGCATGAATCCAAAAGACACATATAAAGCAACATAATACACTATATAATCTCTTCCATGCTCTAGAAATATCATGATAGGTGTGGGTTTTAAATGATCCTGCAACTACTCAAAAGAGTTATGGAGTTTCTCATCCAACTCAAACTTCACCCCTTTCCTCATCCAGGAAGTAATGGGATAATTTATCTTGGAGAAGTCCCGAATAAAGAATATATAATACCTATCCAGGCCCAAAAAACTATGGATCTAAAATTTATTTTTGGGATAATCATAATTTGTGACAATTAATAATTTCTTTGGATCCATTGAAACTCATACCTCAAAAATAATGTATCCCAAGAAAGTTAATTCTTGAATCCAAAACTTTCACTTAGAAAGATTGGAATATAGATGGTGATCCATCAAAACACCAAAATAGCCTCTAGATGGTCAACATTTTCCTCAATCGTATTAGAATACACAAAGATGTCATCCATAAACAAGATCATGACTGATTCCAAAAAGCGGTGGAAGATACAATTTAACAAAACAATAAATATTGTAGGATCATTGGTAATCCCAAATAGAATAAAAAAAGACTAAAAATGCCTATAATGGTATTGAAAGGTGGTATTTGGAACATCCTCTTCCCATACCATCAATTGGGGGAACCCAGATCTCAATTCAATCTTAGAAAACCAATTGGAAACTATGAGTTGATCGAATAGATCATAAATTATTTATTATTTATAGTTACCTGGTTAAGCCTATGATATTATATGCAAATTCAAAGGATCCCATTAAACTTTTTTGAAAATAGCACTAGTGAAGCCCATGGTGACATGTTAGGATATATAAAACCCTTTCCCTCAAGGTACTCTAGATGAACATTATCTCTTTCATCTCATCCTGAGCCATCTGGTAATATGGAAAGGATGTCAGGACAATCTTGAGGAATATATTGATAGTAAAATCGATCTCTTGAAGGGGTGGAAATATTAAAAAAAATCCTATGGAAATACATATAGGTACCAATCCACAACCAATGGAAGTTCACCAATTGTACACTTCTCAAATACATCAAGGAATATACTAGATAGATGACATGAAATAAACCCTAATTCTAAGGAAACTATCCCACCTACTGTGATCACAAACCCCACCCACCCTAAAAAATGGGAGTGCTCCCATTAGGAGTAAGGAAATGGAGCCTATAGATATAGGAGTCAACTAGAACCAAAAATATGATCAAAAATCCATTATGATAATAATTTAAAAAATGTTCAGGTCTAAAACAAATAATTCCAAGATGGGGTTTCATGTTTGTTATCAAAACATAGAACTCTGGGATCATAAAACTTTGTTTATTCTTATAACCCAATTGTATTAGAAAATACATAATATATGGCATCAACTCATCTCATATACATAAAGAATTAATCATTTCTAGTAAAATTAATGAAAGGAATGAACCTGTATCAAATAAAATTGATTCAATGAAAGAATAAATAAACACCATTCCCCTTATGGTGGATGACATGAAATCTAAGTCCTCTGGAACAACCTCTACTGCATGGAGACTACCTAGTTTAGACCCTACCCACTTCTTCTTTCCCTTGAGAATATCCCTTACCATGAGGGTGATATCCTCCACTCTTGGAATCTACTAACTAAACTTGATATCTCTTTGAAGAATTGGATCCCACACCACTCACCTTCATATCTAACTGACAGAAGATCTAGAGATAACCAAGATGTCCAAACTTGTTGAATTCCAATAAAGTCTTTGGAAAACTCATCCTGGTGTGTTCTCTCTTACCATACTGGTATTAGATGACCAGATTAAACCCAAAGGAAACCATAGTATATAATCTTGATGAATTTTGAACACTCTTTTCACTACCCCATCGAGGATTGTCCTACTTCTGCTTTTATACTAACAAAGAACTTTGGCTTCCATCCAAAGAAAGAACACTAATGAGACCAGTTGTTCCAGTCAATTCATCCTCTAATATCTCAACCTTATCATCCACATTTTAATGGGTTATTATATAGAAAATAATAATTATAGACCATCTTTATGTCCATAATACCACCTCAAAACACTAATTCTTAAGGTAATAATTCATGAGGAGATATGAGAAAAAATACACCAATTCAGTAAATTAGGTGGAATAATCCATCTTCAAATGATCCCTTATTCCAAATTCAATAACTCTTGGGCATTTTCCACCCTCAAAGTCTCCAAATAGAACTGTTGATTAAGATCCACCATAAAAGTGGTCCATGTGAGATCCTTGTTTCTCATCAAAAGAACTATCAACTATCCCCACTTTCTTATAGGTCCTTCTCCTACATATATGGAAAATCCCACATTATAGGTCTTGGGGGTCTTGAAGATCTCAAAGATATTATTAATATGGTCTAGACACCCCATAGGATCATTGGGTCCCTTGTTTCCAGGAAACACCGGTAGTTTTTTCCCTTTAAACTCTTAACCATTTTCCATAATCTGTGTATGCTCTTAAACACCTACCTAACTCAAGGATTAAATCTTACAAATCACCGAATCCAACAAATCCATATCAAGAAGAGGGTTATATTATGGGGTGTTTTCTACAGCACACTCTCTATACATAGATGAGGTACTTCTCGGAGGCATTGTATACAAGACACAAAACACTATCTTCATAAAAAAATTTCAATATATAAGCATATAAAATAAACCCAAATAAAAAATCATCATGGGTACCAAAAATTGACACTAGCTTCAAGAGAAACTCCATATTAAAAAAGGAGAAAAAAATAAAAAATACCATTATTTCCCACTGTGCATGGTTTTTCCACACAGTTAGGTTAACTATGCACCATCTTTTTAGGTGACACTAGAGTTGGTAGGTAAGGAAACATGGGATGTGCATGGTTATTACTAATCATATACCTCCTTAAAACCTCCTTGTCTCACCCCTAAAACTCGAATCAACCACCATTATCACCTCGTGACTTAGAATAAATCAATAAATGCCTTAAATTCTCATCAAAACAACCCATAACTAGGATCGAAACATGACCAAAATTCCATAACACCCTTGAAAACATGAGGTTTGACCTGAAGAAGAGTTGGTAAGAAACTCCCTCATTTCTACTTCCCAAGTTCCGATGATCCTACATATAGTATACCAGTGAATCCAAAATAACACCCTACTATGATACCATTTCGTGAAAAAATTTCTTAGGTCAACATGTCTCGTCACGTGAGCTGACCCACCACATGGCCTGAATCACATTCCTAATCTTCATGGGTTGGCGACAAGAACATGTCATAACCAACAACCTATTGAGAATTGTTTATCCAATGTTAACAGGTCGTGACCCACCCATAAAATAGGATGTACACACCAAAAACACAAATTCATTAATATAAAATACAATATTTAGAGTATGAAAATATGATAAGAAGAAACCATAAACAACAATATATGTCATAATCCAAACATTTCATAACATGATATATATATATATATACACATGGTATCTCGAGTCACAACCCAAAACTCAAAATAATGGGAACAATTCCATACAATGCCTATGGATAAATCCAAAAGGGTACAAAATACCAAAAAGACTCCACATGAACCAACTCCATGTGACCATGTCTTGTCTACAAAAACACCTATGGCAGTAATCAGGAAGAGCTATCCAGGCATATAGTTCCCTTGCCTTTAATTTTTTTTCCTGAAAATGAAATCTACATATGCCCAAAGGCATCTGTAGGGTGTGAGTCACATAGCCCAGTAGGATCCACCATGAATCTATTTAATTAATTTTACAATACAAACTAATAATATAGTTTGAAAAAACTTTTCAAAACTAAACATATTTTAAAACACTTCAGATTCAAATAAAACCTTTAAAATCCCTTTGGTTTTCCATTTCAAAAAAAAATCCAAAACATTTCTCAATTGGATCAAATAAATAAATAAGGCAATGTGGAAAAATATTCTCAATATACCCAAAAAATTATAGTAATGGGAATTATAACATCATTATCATCATCATCATATAATCAATGAACAAAAATGCGAACAACATATCTCATAACATCAAACATGGAACTAAGGAAATGTATTAAGTATATATATACCAACCCATTATGATTAAGTGAACCTAGAGTTTGAACCATAAGGGTCTAATGTGAGTGAGTCTAAACAAACTATTATAGTTGGATAAGAAAAATAGAAGCTATCATTGTCTTACCTAGGCCCAAATATAAGAGATCTCATAGTCTTTTAGAAAACAAAATGGAATCTCTCATGGTCTTCCTACCCAAAGTTACTAATGGTCCATTTGAAACCATAATGGAAGCTATCATGGTCTTCCTCCCCAAAGGCTCTTATAGTCCCTCATATTACCCCTCGATTACATCCCAGGTAACCCATGTGCCACTCCATGCCAACATAATAAAAAAAAAGTTCCAATCCATACAAATACATTTCAAAAGTCAATTTCATAAACAAACATTCCCAATTTCAATAAAACACTTTTCACAAGATAAAACCATTTTTAAAGACATTTTAGAAATCCATTTAAATCCATAAAATCCCTTTGATCTATTTTATCAAGTACATAGGACGCACGCATGCCACCCCCATTTGGAAAACACTCTTTAAACACTCAAATTCTAAACCAAGTCATATAACACATAAAACATGGGATATACATCAACCATAAATCATTTATTTGGAAATTAAAAGAATAGAACAAAAGGAAATTCATAATTTAAAGTTAAACCTTGAAAAACACCCTTAAATAGTGACACCTACCTTGAAAATAGTTCCAACATCATCACCTTTAATAAAGACAAAAAAAGGTAAGATAAACCCTCAAACAACTAAACCACATGAAAAAAAACAAAATCCACCCATTAAACCCTGGCTTTAGACACCCCCACCAACTAGGGTTCCCAACTTCAATGAAAATGGATGAACAAATAGGATAAAGAGGAAAGTAATAACAAACCAAGAAGATAGGGGACTACCATATGAAAAAATGCCAAGACCCTAAGAAAAATCTACCAAAATGGAAGGGATGAAGTCTCCTCACTAAGAGAGGAGTTCTGTGCATGATCGAAGAATAAATGAGGACAAAGGGGTATAAAATCAACAAGGTAAAATCGTAAAATATCAGTTTTTAAGCGAGTTGGACAGGCTACATGATTAAGAAAACCATGTTCCAACCATGTGGGACTATTTTATTCCAAAAATATGAGTCATATGATTACTACTAGGTGTTGTAAAGTTTGAAAAACAATACTCAAATTTCTCAAAACCTCACTTCACCAACATGTATCACCATCTCACTACTATCTTTGGAGTGAAATAAATTATGCATTAACTGTACACTTGGATTCTCCCAAAAACTACCATTTTAGGCCCCCAAAATCGGGGAACTCCAAGGAAAAACCAAATGATAAATAAAACTCAATATTTGATTTACCAAAGGCATGATGCATTCCACATGTCATGTGGACTAGATACATCATTCTGATGAGACTATGATGATGTGTTACTATCAAGTATTGGGGAATCATAAGAATTTATAATTATTCTTATTAAGTTTTTACTTGGTGATATCGAGTATATGAAATCATGAGGATAGGAGCACCCAAAGTAAAACCACACGTTTCTAGTTTCATTGGTAGTTCCTGTTTGAAAACACGTGTAATAGTATCCTAACTTGAGATTATTAATAGTGTATACTATTTTATCACACAATTTGAGGCAAGGAAACCAATATTACATTTTTTTCATGGTTACGTAACTTTCATTTGGCGCATCATTGGTGGTATGTCATTAATTTAATAATAAAGATAGAATTTTTCATTTGTGAGAGGAAGCGATATCCCAGACCTAGTTGATCAGTATGGTAATACATTCATTAAATTTATATCCATGGTAGAAGAAGGTAAATACATATAGTAAGGTCAAAGAACAATAAAGAAATAAAGGTACGAGGATGCAAAGTGTGAATCCTACTTTATGAGATATGTGAGATAAAGAGATTATATTATAAGGAGTGTGTTCATAGGAAGGGTTGTCATTGCTACGAATTCTCCTTATCTTTTTATTCTCCTTGATGGGTTTCTAGACTCCACTATTAGTCTATGAATAATATTCACTTCTATCAAGATAATTTTCTAGATGGCCACACACTTACCATATTCAAAATCCAAACATATTCTTATGAATAAGAGTTTAGGACATGGTGGGACCCACCATTATAGTCTAGACATGTTTGAGAATATATGATCCACAAGTAATAAATAAATTCATATAATTAAAGTTTATAATAATTGGTATTGAGTTTATTTTTTAAATTATTCATAAGATATTTAGTGAATATATGGGAAAATATTTAATTAACAAATATTATTTAATATTCAAGGTTTGTTTAATATTTTTGGGAATGAAGAGTCTGGTTAATTTCTCTCTTTTTTCATGAAATATATTTTATCATATTACAATTATGTAATAGAAATATAAATGATTTTTATATCTTAGTAAGTTAGTTATAATAAATAATTTATATATTATTTAGTGGGTAATCCATTTTCAGGGGTTGGGGATCCATTTCTGGGTATTTAGTATAGTGACCCTATCCTTTTACATATAACATTACTTGATTTTAAGCCTAATTATACATCAGAGCACAATCCAAGGATAATAAATTCTAGTGTATTTGAAGACTGGGAACATAAAACTAAAATTATGGGACTAAAAAAACATCTTTATTTAATCTTCAGATTGATCTCATAACTTCCATTGTGCTCAAACATCTTCATAGGGTACCCTGGGGAACACATGAACAAAGGGATGAGCTAAATATCCCAATAATAGAATAACCATAAGAATAGACCATTAACACAAAGAATATAAGGCATGACATGATTATATAAAAAGTCATGTAACATATGGAACTTTAACATATAAAAATGGAATTATATAAACATGGAGTCATTGAAATGAGGCAGAAACGTAAAACATGAAATTAGTACGAGTCAAGGATAACCACCAAGATCGTTTCACATAGTTTCACAAGCCAAGGCTAACCGCAAATACCATCTCACATAACATCTCACGAGACTTAACTTTACCCAATTAATTGTATCACTATATGGGCGCACCCATCATAACATTTCATGAATATGTTTTCCACATAAATAATAATACATTGTAACATCCCGGTTTCGGAAGCCACCCATAGGTGCCCCGTACCCGGTTGGTCACATGGCCTCAAGCGCATTTCCACGACTGCCAGAGGCTTCCAACTAGAAGCGAGGGCCTTGAGTGTTATAGTGGGGAAAATATGCCCTCATTTGTAGAGTAACACAGTGGAAGAGAAAACAAATATACAATAGCAGAAGCAGTAAACATCCAACAATGGTAAACAATAGAAGACTGAGATAAAGAAACAATTGGAGCATATATACATATAAATAATGCATGATATATGTCTAGGAAACAAACCAAACAAGTCACAATGATGAATATAGTACTAATCCAAAGTACAAAAGAAATCAGATAAACTCCTCAGCATCACGAGCCATATCTTGGTCCCATGCTCTCCAGCTCCACAGTATATCAAGTACCTAAAGTAGAAGGGCACTTTCCCTTATCTATACCTGCAATAATATAATCTGTTTGTGCCCAAAATCATGGCCTAAACAAGGTTTGAGACGAATCCCAGTAGGCAACCACCACAAGATATGTGCCTAACAGTCAGTGAGTATATGGTAGGTAAAAGTACAGAAAGTGTAACGACCTAGACCCAGCCAGCCACCCGAATAGTGCTGAACGGGTCGGGTGTCACTACCTTAGGCATACCTCCCCTGAATGCCAAAGGCTTCCGACTAGCAGCGAGGGTCTGTTAGGTATAGTGGGGAGGCTATACCCTCTTGGAGGATCATAATAAGTGTAATGGTCCAAGTATAACAGCAAAGAGGCAGCGGAAAGAAAGACTCAGTAGACTCAAACCAGACCCACAGAGCGGAAGCATAATCAATATAGATAAATATTGGAAGCAATAAATATAATAATAGCATGATGATAACATGTAACTACAACTGAACAATAAAACATGCATCCAAAACAGGTCATACACAACTGAATATAAAAAGGGTGCCAAGGGCTAACCAACAATAGCTACAACAAGTAAGCATGCTGATACAGAAAAGTAAACAAAACAAAGTAAACCCCAGCTAGGTATGACCTCAAGGTCCATACCATCTCCATGCAATAAATAACGCATCCCAACTCTTGAAGCTGGCCTCTTACCTGCACGTAGATCCATAAAGTCTGCACACGTCCTGAAGGGCCCCTACAGGGTGTGAGAAAAATCTTAGTAGGATACCACCCAACGGTGTGTACCAAATATATGTGTTCAAGCAGTCATTCATTTATAAGGAAAGTAGTAAACTGTACAGTGCACAATTAAACACAAACTCCACTGGTGCTCAACAACCACCATGGAGTGTCACCTGCTTCGGCCAATGCCGGAATCTCTGTCATGTAACCTGGCACCACATTCCACCTGACACCTCGTGTCTCAAGTACCAACGTTCCGAAGGCACGCCCAAGAATAGTAACCCAGCACCATGTGCCGCCTGACACCTTGTGTCTCAAGTACTGACGTCCTGAAGGAACGCCCATCCCCCGAAGGCTCCTCACCTCCCACATGACATTTTACAGCTAGCACCCCCAACGAAAAATACCTAACCACAAATATGGGGTCCTTTAACTACACGAGTGGTCAAAACCACCTCATCACGGAGTTTCTCTGTGTGCACACTACTCAAAGTTCCGGGTGAGTGGTAATCACCAAATAGTACCTAAGCCACCAACACATCTGACACCTCGTGTCCCTGCGACCATGTCGCTCAAGTCCGATGGCCTCACCATCCAAGTAACCCAGCACATGCCCAACCTGACAGTGGTACTACCTCAAGACGACATCCGTGACACCCAATCCCGTGGTCAAAACCACCCAAAGTAACCCGGGTCAAGCCCCAACCTATGATCAGCATCACTCAAGCGTAACTAGACCAAGCCCAACACAACCCAATGGGTCAGCAGATGCAATTCAACAATTTCATATTTAACATATTTAAACAGACAACATAAATAGGCAAAACATACTAAACATTTGATTTGCACTATGCAAGGTGCTGTCCCATACCAGCACTAAGGTCTTTAATGCCTCTAACAATTTATTACAGGCTTTAATAAATTAAACTAAACAATTTAACACATAAACATTTCAATTAAAACCATTTTGGCGTTCCTCGGCCAAAATGCCCCGATGAGCCACGACCCTCACCCGGACCGCTCACGCAAACTGGTAACAAGGCATACCCAAAGACATCCCATAGGTCCCACAAGCAATTCAATATGAAATAGCAGATAAAACAGGTCCCACTCAAAATACCCGAAAACGCGCCGAAGTCCGTGTCACCCAAACAACCACGAAAACACAAAATGATGCATGCACCACCTAACTGAGACTCGTATGACGATACTCCTCTGGTAACAACCGCCAATTCGGTCTAAAACGCGGTAAATATACAAAAGATTCAATACCGGCAAACTCCTATAACTCATTCTAGAACGAAAATCAGACAAAACGACCAAAGCATAATCGAGGCCTTACCGAGGGGGTTCCAACACACTAATCAGAGTTCGAAACGGGTCTTGGATGAACGATCGGGAGAAGTAAAGAGCTCTGACCGTCTTGGTTCACGAAAACGGGAGAAATATTGAGGTTCTGCCTCAATATGAGGCTACTGCCCATTTTAGCACAAAAAAAAAGAAAGCACAAGGCGTGCACTTCATGACTACATGCCGTGTATATTTCATTTAACTGTTCATTTGGCAGATGGGATTATGCCGACCTGCCGACATGAGTATATGGCGTGTACCTATGGGTACACGGCGTGTACAGGGTTTCTCTTCTCTTCCTCGTCGACCTACCAACATGCCATGTATATCCCGCATACACAGCTAGAATACACAGCATGTCGAAGGGGAACACGACGTGTACCTTATTCTACCCGGCCAACAGGTCTACATGCCATGTATAGCCACCACATGGTCGGGGTTACACAACGTGTTTAAAACTACACGCCGTGTAGTAAGAAATTTCTACATGGTCACCACATGGCATGTACTTGGCGAGTACATGGCCGAAACTCACTTAAGATATACACGGCGTGTACTTAAAAGTACATGGCGTGTAGTCTAGAAATTTCCAGAAAATTCCCGTTTTCTCCAGTTTCCTCAGAAACCAGTCAAAAATTTAAACAGGGTCGGGATTTTGACCTGTTACAAAAACCCAAGTTCTTACAATCTCCCCAAATTAACATAGCTCATCCCCAAGCTATCAAACGAAACCCAAAGATGGCACCAAACATACCACTCCATTCAAAGCAACCTGGACTTCTCCGGTCTCAGCAGTCCCGGCTAAACTCCTCAAGGGGGCTCCCCACCCTAGGAATCACCTAACCCGGTCTCAACCCAACAAAATGTAAAACAAACAAGGTTTTACTAACCTGTTTCCTGGATGCGTATTCCTCCCATGACACATCGTCACCCCCGCACCTCATTGGTGCTCCTGTGTCGCTTCCGACACCCAACGTATTCCGCACCGCATCGGTGTCCGCCTCCACGAGGTCTTGGTGCCAAGAACCTCAAGTAACTCGCATCCATGATGCCCCGATGCCCACGACACCTCAAGTAACCCGCATCCTCGATGCCCCGATGCCCATGGAACCTCAAGTAACCCACATCCTTGATGCCCTGATGCTACGCATATCATACATACACACACACACACACACACACACACACACACACATATATATATATATATATATATATATATATATATATATATCACACACCCGATATGGTGCCAATACCAATGACTAGCATCTAGTCAGTCCACATAGATCCTGTGCACCACATGCACTCAAAACAGACATGTCTCTATAGGTCATGCCAAAAAGGAAACACGTAGATCACGGACACACCGCGGTGTACCTCTAACTGTCGTCGACTCACTGGCCTGCTCAGCCTCTGGCAGCTCCACGGCATGCACCTGGCCTAAAACACGGTTGCCTGACGCTAGGCCTCCCGATGCTGCTCCAGTCACCGACCACTGACCCCTTAGCTGGGTCCCACCATCTCTGTCACGACCTCCGCGCACAGCTGAACCTCGACTACCCTCTCCGGGTACCGAACCCGAACCAACTCCAGACACTACAGTCTGTCCTGGTCCCTGCCTGCCAGCTATCTGAGAAGGCTGCCTGCAAAACCTCTCCAGATGCCTGTCCTGTCCACATGCCCGACACTCCTTCGGAGGCCTATCGCACTGCGCCCGAACATGTCCCGACTTTCCACACTGGAAGAAAATCACTGAATAACTACCACAAGGTGGTCTAGGTGAATCCCTGGCCTTACTTCCCTACTGGAACTCATCCCGTCCTCACTTCCTACTATCCGAACCATCACCTGAAGCTGTCCCCTTCCCAAGTGAGACTTTTCTATCTCGTTTCCCTCGACTATAAGCGCCTGATTCACCTACTCGGAGAAAGAACCCAGCCGGAATATGTTCACCTGGACCTGGATTGCGTGTCGTAAGCCATCCTCGAAGCACCTCACCCTAGACGCGTCATCGCTCACCATACCAGGTGAAAAGCGAGACAACTCTGTGAAAGTAGCTACGTAGTCCATGACAGACATGTCTCCCTGCTGAAGAATCAAGAACTCCCGAGCTCTCTCTTCCCTCAGTGTCTCTGGATAGAAGTGCTCAAAGAACATGTACTCGAAGTACTTCCAAGCCAGTCCCTCGTGCCTATGAGCCTATACTTGTACATCCCACCAACGCTTCGCTGGTCCTCTCAGCATGTACGTCGCCAGCTTGAACCTCCACCCTGGAGGCGTCTCGAGCTGCTCGAAGATCATCTGCATGCTCTCTATCCAATTATCAGCCGCATGTGGACCACCCTCACCTTGAAAAGGTGGCGGGTGCTGCAACTAGAACTCCTGCATTAGATACGCCATAGAAGGCTCTGTACCATACGCGCCTCCATAAATCCCCTATAGGACGCGCACCAGGCTAGATCGGAGCTGCCCATTAAGCCATGGTCTGAATGCTGCCAAACCCGGCTGCTGTCCTGCCTGCACTGGATCCTATCCCGGAGCCTTCCCCTAAGCCTATACCTGCGGCTCGTGCTTTGCCTGTACTGAATTTTGAACCTGATCCTGCGACACTGTATCATATCCTGCCTGACACTCCATCGAGTCGTGAAGGAGTAACCCACGCAACCCATGACCCACGACATCCTGGCCTTATGGAATCCTTACCCACCCTCAACAGATCCAAGTATCAAAATTACCTCGGGCCATGCCCGTCCTGACAACTCACGTTGGCTCAAACCGACGACTGAGTCACCCAATCCTGACAGTTACACTACCTCAGCCATAGTACCTGCCTACTCTCATAAGAGTCAGACCCAAATATCCCACCACATGCAATTTTACAAAATATAAAGCATGGCATAAACATTTTCACAATTAGAAATTCTATCAGGAATTTTACCAATTCACATTTTAGAGCACACAAGCATGACAATTGATTTTTATTCACATGGTATTATCACATCACAAATCATACGTGCAATTATGAAATTGAAATACCATAAAATGTGCCTATCAAAATCCAAGAAACAAGCCTTGCCATACCGGGCCAAGGTCCAATTCTCCCGTACCATATCTGGTCAAGGGTCACATATCACAATCACAAAAATCACACATCAAGTGATCCACTGAGGTGGAAATAATATAAACTGCAATCTGAGCAAAAAGTAAACAACAATTCCCACCCATGGAAACTTAGTCCATCCCTCGTACCTGGGGCTGCAGGCACCCAAGAACAAGCTAGAAACCCAGTGCCAGTAACAACAACCTATCTCCAGTCTACCATATCCCAAATAGTAAAACCAGAAAAAATAAAAGAGAATCCTCAAACTCATTAGTATCCAGTAAAACAATGCTACTAAATGCTTGTCAAGAACTCATCTGATACCACTTTGTAACGACCCAGACTCGGCCAGCCACCCGAACAGTGCCGAACGGGTCGGGTGTCACTACCTTAGGCGCACCTACCCTGAATTCCAAAGGATGCCGACTAGCAGCGAGGGTCTGTTAGGTATAGTGGGGAGGCTATACCCTCTTGTAGGATCATAATAAGGGTATTGGTCCAAGTATAACAGTAAAGATGTAGTGGAAAGAAAGACTCAGCAGACTCGAACCAGACTCACAGAGCGGAAGCATAATCAATATAGATAAACAACGGAAGCAATAAATATAACAACAACATGCTGATAACATGTAACTACTACTGAATAGTAGAAAATGCATCCAAAGTAGTTCATACACAACTGAATATAAAAAGGGCGCCAATGGCTAACCAATAGTAGCTACAACAAGTAAGCATGCCGATACAGAAAAGTAAACAAAACAATGTAAACCCCAACTAGGCATGAACTCAAGGTCTATACCATATCCATGCAATAACTAACGCAACCCAGCTCCTGAAGCTGGCCTCTTATCTGCACGTAGATCCATAAAGTCTGAACGCGTCCCGAAGGGCCCGTACAGGGTGTGACACAAATCTCAGTAGGATACCACCCAATGGTGCGTACCAAATATATGTGTTTAAGAAGTCATTCATTTACAAGGAAAGCAGTAAACAGTACAGTTCACAAGTAAACAAAAACTCCACTAGTGCTCAACAACCACTATGGAGTGTCACCTACTTCGGCCAATGCCGGAATATCTGTCGTGTAACTCGGCACCACGTGCCACCTGACACCTCGTGTCTCAAGTACCGACATCCCGAAGGCACGCCCAAGAATAGTAACCCAGCACCATGTGCCGCCTGACACCTTGTGTCCCAAGTACCGACGTCCCGAAGGCACGCCCATCCCCTGAAGGCTCCTCACCTCCCACGTGGCTTTCTAAGGCAAAGCACCCCCAACCAAAAATACATAACCGCAACTATGGGGGCCTCTACCGACATGAGTGGTCAAAACCATCTCATCACAGAGTATCTCTGTGTGCACACTACTCAAAGTTCCAGGTGAGCGGTAATCACCAAATAGTACCTAAGACACCAACACATCTGACACCTCGTGTCCCTACAACCATGTCGCTCAAGTCTGATGGCCTCGCCATCCAAGTAACCCGGTCCATACCCAACATGACAGTGGTACTGCCTTAAGCCGACGTCTATGACGCCCAATACCATGGTCAAAACCACCCAAAGTAACCCAAGCCAAGCCCCAACCTATGATCAACATCACTCAAGCGTAACCGAGCTAAGACCAACACAACCCAATGGGTCAGCAGATGAAATTCATCAATTTCATATGTAACATATTTAAATAGACAAAATAAATAGGAAAAACATACTAAACAGTTGATTTACACTACGCAAGGTGCTGTCCCATACCAGCACTAAGGTCTTGAATGCCTCTAAAAATTTATAACAGGCATTAATAAATTAAACTAAACAGTTTAACACATAGAAATTTTACTTAAAACCATTTTGTCATTCTCTAGCCAAAATGCCCCAATGAGACATGACCCCTCACCCGGCCCGCTCACGCAAACTGGTAACAGGACATACCCAAAGGCATCCCATAGGTCCCATAAGCAATTCAATATGAAATAACAAATAAAATGGGTCCCACTCAAAATACCCAAAAACGCGCCGAAGACCGCATCACCCAAACAACCACGAAAACACAAAATGAGGCATGCACCACCTACCTATGACTCGTATGACGCTACTCCTCGGGTAACAGCCGAAAATTCGGTCTAAAACGTGGTAAATCTACAAAAGATTCGATACCGTTCAAACGCCTATAACTCATTCTAGAATGAAAATCAGACAAAACGGCCAAAGAGGAATTGAGGCCTTACCGAGGGAGTTCCAACACACTAATCAGAGTTTGAAATGGGTCTCGGACGGATGATCTGGAGAATGAAAGAGCTTTGACCAGCTTGGTTCGCAAAAATGGGTGAAATATTGAGGTTCTGCCTCAATATGAGGCTACTTTCCATTTTAGCCCAAAAAAGAAAGTACATGGAATGTACTTCATGACTACATGCCGTGTATATTTTATTTAACTGTTCATTTGGCGGCTGGGATTCTGCCGACCTGCCGACATGAGTACATGGGGTGTACCTGTGGGTACACAGCGTGTATAGGGTTTCTCTTCTCTTCCTCGGTGACCTACCCACACGCCATGTATATCCCGCATACACGGCTAGACTACACGGTGTGTCCAAGGGGAACACGACGTGTACCTTGTTCTACCTGGCCAACAGGCCTACACCCCATGTATAGCCACCACACGGTCGGGGTTACACGACGTGTTTAAAACTACACACCGTGTAGTAATAAATTTCTACACAGTCACCACACAACATGTACTTGGCGAGTACACAGCCGAAACTCACTTAAGATATACATGGAGTGTACTTAAAAGTACATGGCATGTAGTCTGGAAATTTCCAGAAAATTCCCGTTTTCTCCAGTTTCCTCAGAAACCAGTCAAAAATTCAAACAGGGTCATGATTTTGACCCGTTCCAAAAAACCCGGGTTCTTACAGAAAGCAGTAAACAGGAAAGTACTCAACAGAAAAGAAAATAAAATCCACAGTTTCAATATCAAGCAGTAGCTAAGAAAGTAGCTATCATAATAGGTAACCCTCTGGGCAGTACTCACACCCTAACCCCTATGGTTCAACCCAACAAGTACAAGCAACCCTCTAGGAAGCACACACAGTCTCACCCCTCTAGTTCTGCTAAAGTATAGACTCTCTGAGGAAGCACTCAACGTCAATTCCCCCTATAGTCTCGTATCATACTAAAGATGCTCTTTGGAAGCATTCAACATCTCATTCCCCCTGTGGCCCACGTCGAGGAACTACAGACTCTCTGAGGAAGCACTCAACATCAATTCCCCCTGTGGTCTTGCATCGTAAATTATAAGACACTCTGAAGAAGCCCTTACGTCCATTCACCCTATGGTCTATTACACTAGGTTCTCATGGACCTGTGTAAATCAGCAAGTATAGCATCACGTAACGGACAAAGTATACCTCAAGAACTACTTGGCTATCATTTTACAACATATCAACATATCAGAGCAACAATCACACTATCCTACAATACTAGGCATGGGAAAGTAAACAATAGCCTATAGGAAAACTAGACAGGAAAATCATGAATGGTCAACACATCCAAATCATATAAAATCACCATATTTAAAATCAATAACCTCTACTCAAGAATACAAGCACAACAGACAAACAATAGGTCTAAAACGGTAAATGCGCAATACCCCATTCATGGGTATTGGGAAAATTTTCACATAAAACTGAAATAATTTATACAGAAAGGCACAAACCACCTACCTTGAGGTTATGAGATAAATATACTTGAACCTTGAAGCTTGTAACTCCTTATAACATCGTAGATCTAAGAAAACGTCTAAAACGTTCAACCCATGATAACTCGAAAAAGAAGAGAAATCATGAAACGAGGTTCCAGCAGAAGGGAGAACTCACTAATGCCATTTCAACACAATCAACAGTGTTTTATTTGGAGGAGGTATGGAGGCTCGGGGGTTCATTGAAGATCCGCGGCCATACAGGTTTTGTCGGACGAACGAGACCTAAAAGAAGATGGTTCTATCCGTCAGATGCAACCCCGGTACATTTAATGAAATAAAAAAAAATACACGGCGTGTAATTTTGAGGTACACAACGTGTACTTACCTTTTCTTTACTCCTCTTTAGGCGTCCTCCACGTCACCCCACACGACCATGTGTGTGGCCATGACACGGCAAACACACGACCTTGTGCGGCAACGAAGTACACGATGTGTACTCATAAAGTACACGACATGCACTTCAAAAATTTCCAGAAACTCCTCTTTTCTCAAAAACTCCAAAAAAAGGAAAAATATACCTGAAAAGAATTTCCATGTTCTTACATACATAATCAATCTTATATAATCATAAGGGTTACCCCTGGAAAGAATTGTGTACCACAATCATGTCATAAAGCATAACAAATGGGCATATAATAAAAGTGTCCATGAAATAAAGGCACTAAAATATACATGGAAATTCATAATTTAAAATATGAATGTTTCATGGAATGTAATGTCAAGTAGAAGTGAAAACATGTAATAAAAGTATTTAATAAGTTTTAGCATTAAAACATTTTTGCGCGAATTTAAGGAAAATACTATAGATCATTTAAAATAGAAAAAAGAACAATACTTTATATAAAACCAGAAGTGAAACAAGAAGGTTTTCATAATACAAATACTTATTTTATAAAAAAAATGGTGTCTTAAAATAGAATATAGAGTTCACTTGAAATTAGGTAAGAATTGGGGAACTCCCTAAAAACAGGTTTGCTTATTGGGAAGTATTGTTAAGAGAATCACTTAAAAACATGTATATCCCTGAAAGGAAATGATAAATAGAACTTGATACATGAGTTTATAACATTCTAATATCATTTAGAAGATGAAAATAAGAATAATAGATAACCTCATTTAGGTAAAAATAAAGGTAAAGAAACCTAAGGAATAAAGGGGTTCAGGTTGAATCCCTTACGGAATATCGGCATGATATTGTGTTTACTTAAGAGGGCTTAATGAGAGATAAAAAGGTTTCTCATCATTTAAAAATAATAAGGAAAGTATGGGGGAGGTGCGTAATAATACCCCATCAATCGAAATTACACATAAAAGGGAATAACCTAGAGGACAATCTTGAATAAAAGTGAAATAGAGAGGATCCCTTACCTTAAGTCCGATGGTGATCTTTGCTTGAACTTAATGACCTGAATAATAAAATTAGGTTCATTAATTAGTAATTAAATAACCTATTCTATAATTAAATGATTTATTATAACATTTTTAAGTTCATTCATAACCTTTTGGGTTTGTTTTGATGTTCAATTTCATTGTTTAGGTCTGTTTGTTTCTTTGGTTTTAATGATCTGTTCACTTATTTTCATGAATAGAGAATCATGTAACATGGGGATGGTTGTCCCGAATTAGAGTTATGTTTAATTATTGAACATCCATAAGTTTACATTTTTTTCAATTTAATTTTGTTACTTTTTGTGAATTTTAATCATTATATAAATCATTAATGATAAACACTTGGATTAACTTGGATATTTTTCTCACAATAAACTTGTTTTGTATTATTATTTTACATCATGTGTAAAAAAGGATTCCAGAACATCAAATAAGAAAAAAAAAATATATATTATGATCTGGTTCAACCATTAAAATGGTTTAATGACCAGTATAGAATATGTTAATGCAAATTGAAAACCTGTCTTCCTCGAATGTGATAAATCAACACATCTCGGACGGTATTTTCATTTATAGTATAAACGGAGGGGAGGGAGAGATTATGAAACACAATCCCATTATCATAATATAATTATAGTGCATGTATGTTACTGGATTTATCATACCATTTGGGTGATGGTAGTTGAGTAAAGAAACAATAAAATAAAATAACTTGAAAGAAAATAAAAGAATCGGAAAGAGGAATTTACCTCTTGAGTTTATTTCCTTTGAGAGCCTCTTAAAGGGATAGGATATGGTCTTTTCAGGAGACCAAGGGATGTCTAACGTGGGGGAGGATCTTGGGGAGTTATTTTGGAAGAACTTAGGCAAGGAATAAGGCTTGAGAGGAGTGAAGAGAAGAGGATAGTGTGGGTGGTTTTTATAGTGGAGGGGAGGAGGGTTTTCTTAATATTTAATTCCTTAGTTTATTAATTTACCTCAAGACCGGAAATAGTGACGATCACATGAAAACAAATAGTAATGTGTTCATGTGAGTTCTAGATAACGACCTTATATCATCCATACATCATCTGATGACATAATAATTCATATATTTAGCATTTATTGTAAATTATCGTATTTTACTATTCACAAAAAATTCAAGTATTTCAGAAATATCCAAAAATAATCTCCCTAACCATTTTTTGGTGTGTAGAATCCAAAAAGGAAATATATTTTTCTAAAATAATTTTCTAAATATGATAAATTTAATATTTAATTAAAATCAGAATTTTTTCTAAAAAACCAGTTTTAAAACATTTATTTACTTATTCCAAAATATAGGTACATAATTTCAATTAAATCTTATTTATATACTATCATAGGTAAGGTTAATATTCATTAGGGTATATCACTATTCATAAGGCTAACATTAATATTCATAAGGGTTTGTTATTATTCACCAAAAATTAAGTTTGTCTTATCAGACTCCAAATATCTTACTAATCGTAACCGTGAATGTCATATTTTCAAAATTCAAAACATAGAAGTGTAAAAATTATGTTTAAAGGTCACATAGTACTTAGTAGTTAATTTTATTGTGATTTCATGTGATTATATGACAATCATAAGAAGGAAATTTCCATTTGAAAACATTGGGTGGGTACATTCTTCCCCCCTTAAGAAATTTCACCCTCAAAATTTCATTTTACATTCTGGGAAATAAACAGGTGTAGGTACTTTTCCTTAATTGCTTCCTCTAGTTCCCATATTTCCTCTTCATAATTATGATTCTGCCATAGTACCTGACCAGGTGAGTAGTCTTGTTACATAGAACTTTATCTCTATGATCCAAGATCTTCACTGGCTGCTCCTCGTAAGAAAGATTATCCTCCAACTATACCACCTTTAAAAGGAGTACATGTGAAGGGTCTGGTATGTACTTCCTTAAGATGGATACATGGAAGACATTATGTACTTTTTCCATGGTATGTGGAAGTTCTAATATATAGGACACAACTCCATCATGATCAAGAATCTCGAAGGGGCCGATGTACCTAGAACTTAACTTTCCTTTCTTACCAATCCTCATGACCTCCTTCCATAGAGATATGCATAGAAATACCATGTCTCCATATTCAAACTAAAGGTCTTGTTGGAGATTTTCTGCATAACTCTTTTGTCGACTTTGGGCTGCCTTGATGTTCTTCTGAATGGTTTTCAACTTCTCCAACATTTCTTCAACCATTTTAGGTCCTTGCAGCTTACCTTCACCGACTTCAACCCAACACACTGGTGTTCTGCACCATTTTCTATAAAGGGCTTCATATGGTGCCATTAATATTCTCAAGTTGAACATATTATTGTAGGAGAATTAAACAGTGGAAGATGTTGGTCCCATCCTCCTTTGAGGTCCATAGAACATGTTCTCAATATATCTTTCAGTGTCTGAATAGTTTGCTCAGATAGGCCATCAGTTTGAGGATGATATGGTGTACAGAAGTTCAGTTCTATTCTTAGAGCATGTTGGATACTTTTCTAGAACCTCGAGGTGAATCTTGGATCTTGATCTGATATAATAGATAGTGGTACTCCATGCAGCCTTACCACTTCTTTGATATATATCTGTTCAAGTTGATTCAATAAGAAGTCCTCTCTAATTGTGATAAAGAGATATATCTTTGTAAGACAATCCACAATGACCCATATAGCACTGTTTCCTCTGGATGACCTTGGAAGTCTAGTGAAAATGTTCATAGTAATGTTCTCCCACTTCCATGTTGGTATGGGTATTGGTTGCATCATACCCTTATACTTTTGACTTTCAGGCTTCACTTGTTGACATACCAGGCACTTTGATGTATGTTTAGCAATCTCCATCTTCATATTTTCCCACAAAAAGTTCTCTTGGAGATCTCCATATGTCTTTGTTCTCTAAGGGTGAAAATAGAAGGTCGAGCTATGTGAATCATTCAAAATATTGTTCTTTATCTCTAGATTGTATTTTACACACAATCATGACCCAAATCTTACAACTTCATCCTTGTCAATTTTTAAATCAGAGGATTTCTCATTTCTGATAGCTTCCTACCTTTTCGGAATTTCCACATCTTTTCTTTGAGCATCCTCTATTTTCACCATGAGTGATGGTTGAGAAATCATTTGAGAAAGGATTGACGATGTTCCCCCCTTAATGATTCCTATGTCCATCCTCTGAAAATCTCAGAAGATTTGATCCTTTTCAATTCTCATCATTGATAAAAATTCAAGATCCTTTATACTTAGAACATCTTCCACCTTATTTTCCTTACCAGGATGGTAGTGGATTGAGTAGTCATAATACTTGATGAGCTCTATCCATATTCAATGGTTCATATTAAGTTATTTTTGTTTGAATATATATTTGATTCATCTGTGGTAAGTATATATCTAACACTTCTCCCCATAGAGATAATGCCGCAAGATTTTTAATGTAAAGTCACTCCCACCAACTCCAGATCATGCGTAGGATTGTTCTTCTTGTGGATTTATAGCTTCTTTGAGGCATGGTCTATCACTTTATCATTTTTCATCAGCACAAAACCTAATCCCTTCTTTGAAGAATAATTTCACACCACAAAGAGTTCTACACTTTTTAAGAGTGTGAGTACTGGCATAGTGATTAGTCTCTTTTTCAACTCCTTGAAGAAGTATTCACATTACTAAGTCTAGAAAAACTTTACTCACATTCATTTTAACTTGGTCATTGGGTTTGAAAATTTTGGAAAGTTATTCAAAAATCATCAATAATACCCAACTAGACCCAAAATATTTCAGATCTCTATTATAGATGTTGTCCTAGGCCACTCTTCAATCATCTTTGTCTTGAAAGGGTCCACATATATCCATTTGCTCGTGATAACATTCCCCAAGAATGATACTTCCTCCATCCAAAACTCACATTTACTATACTTTTTATACAATTTCTCCATTCAAAAAGTCTTTATCACAGTAATCAAATTCTCCTCTTGTTCCTCTTTGCACTTGGATTATATCAGAATGCTGTCAATAAAGACTACCACAGATTTGTAAAGGTAATCTCTAAAGAAACTATTCATAAAATCCATGAAAATTTCTGGAGCATTAGCGAGTTCGAAGGGAATCACTATGAACTCATAGTGTCCAAACCTCATTCGAAAGGAATTATTGGGAATGTATTCCTTCCACACCATTAATTGGAGATATCCTGATCAAAGGTCCATCTTTGAGAAATAACTGGTCCCACAAAGCTGATTGAACAAGTTATCTATCCGAGGTAGGGGATACTTGTTATTTATCTTGATTTTATTGAGCTCATGATAATAAATGTATAGGTGTATTGATCCATCCTTATTTTTGATGAAGAGGACTGGAACACCCCATGGGGAAGCATTCGGGTATATAAAATGCTTATCCAGATTCACCTATAACTGCTTCTTTAGTTATTCAAACTCTATGGTGACCATTCTATAAGCTTTCTTTGATATAGGCAGAGATCCAAGAATAAGTTCAATTGAGAACTCAACATCTCAATCAGAAGGGAGTCTAGGAAACTCTTCATGGAATACATCAGTGTAATCCCTCATGATGGGCACATCCTCAAGCACGATTATCTCCATTGTATCATCCATTTGAGATATACATTCTTTCTCATAAGTAATTAATATCCACACTTGAGACAATGATTCAAAAGGAGATTCATCTTCCTCCTTACACTTGTAAATAATTGGAGGATGCTTAAGGATGTGAAGAGTGATCACCCTTTCCCGATAGTTGATGTTGGATTTGTATAAAGATAGCCAATATATTCCCAAGATAGTATTGAACTCCACTAAATGATGTATGATGAGATTTTCTGGGAGTTTCAGTCCAAAAACGTTAATCTGAGAGGATTTATAAACCATAGACGCAATAATTTTCCCATTAGCTATTTTCAAAGATAACTTATCCTAAAAATTTTGAGGTGGCATTTGAATGGTTATGCTAAACTTGAAAGATATGAAAGAATGCATAGAACCATAATCAAATAGTACATTCTCTATTCTTGAATGAATACCTAGCATACCTGTCACCACATCATTGTTCGGATCCACCTTAGTAGTAGTGATATCATAAGACCTTACTTGTTTTCTTAAAGGTGGTTGTTGATTTCCTCCGACAACCCTTGGATTGGAGAAATTATCCACATAATTCCCATGATCCTTGCAGTTTTAGCACTATACTATAGGCTGTGTGTAGATCTAAACCTTCCTTTATTCTTCTACATTATTGGGATTCTTCATATCCCTTCAGAATTTTTTAGATAGATGTCCCATTCTTCCACATTTGAAGCAATTATTGGTTCCCTTTAGACAACTCCCAATATGCTTCTTCCCAGAAATTATACAAGTGGGATAGTCAGGCTTCTTTACATTATGGGATTTGTCTGTCGAACCACCCATGTTGTTCTCTACTTACCACATCTTGTCACTTGGCCCATGAGACCCCTAAAATTCTCCAATATCCATTTCAACCTTGAGGTCACAATAGACAATCTCCTCATAACTATCCAAGTCTCAAATTTCCAACACCTTTCGTAGACTCAGTCTTAGACAAATAAAGAATCGATCCACCTTACTTTTAGTGTTCATGAAAAATCTAGAGGTTTAACATTCATGCCTTGTAAAGTTTTCTTCATATGCCCTGATGGACTCATCTTCCTGCTTCTTGAGTCTGAGGAACTCTCTTTCCATCTTGAGATAGAGGGTTCTGAGAAACTATTTATTGAATAACATTCTCTTGAATTCCTCCCATTCTATAGAATAAATTTCCTCTTGGGACATTGTATTCTTGATTATTTTCCACCACTGATCAGCTTCCTCATAAAAATGATAGATCTCCAGTATAACTTTATCTTCTTCCGAGAACTAGAGGTTGGAGAATATCATTTCAATGGAGTTAATCCACTATTCTATGATGAGGGGATTAGAAGATATTCTAAACATGGGAGGCCTTTTTCAGATGAAGTATTCTATGGAAACATTCTCTTTCCTTAGAGGAGGAGGGCGTTCCACATGATTCAAGTTATTATTCATAACTTGATCCAGCTGAGCAAGTACTATCATGAAGTTTTGAGCACCTGTTCCCATCATATCAAGCATATCATTATGGAAATATTCACATTCCCTATAACATTGATTGTTGTCATTTTTTCTTCTATTTCCCTCTATTAACTAAGAAAAATAACGTACAAATAGAGGGCTTGAATACATAGCTATTGAGCATAAAAAGGAAACTTTGAACATAATAGGATAAACTTGTAAAGGAGAAGTATATCCTAACTTTTGATTCCCTATGTTTCAATCTAGGTTATCCTTGATCTGTTTCTTAACTTATATTATTAGGGTATTTTTTTATTCCCTTAATAATGGTTTGTACTAAGCTCAAGAATTTACCAAAGTATATCCCCTGGGAGTGTCAAACCAAGAGTGCAACAAGGACTGTTGTCATGTACCGGGATACCCTGGGTCAGGCCCGAAACTCCTTGTTAGAGTTTTCAATCCTAGGTACATCTATTCCAGAGCTGTGCCTACCTGTTGGTATCCATGTAAGGATTTAGTTTCTTGATAAACTACTTTATCTATACTTACCAAAATTTTGGAATGTTTTCTTATAGATTTTCTCATCCTTAAGGTTCTTAATAAAGTTATATATTCCTTATCTCCAAAAATTACTAGACAATCCTATGATATCAACTATAGTGACCCTATACTTTTACATATAACATTACATGATTTTAAGCATAATTATACATTATAGTACAATCCAAGGATCGTAAAGACTATTGTATTTGATGACTAGGCACATAAAAATAAAAACATGGGACTAAAAAAAACTTCTTTATTTAATCTTCAAATTGAGATCCTAACATCCATTGTGCTCAAACATCTTTACAGGGTACCCTAGGGAACACATGAACAAAGGGATGAGATAAATATCCCATAAAGGGAATAACCATAAGAACATAGCATTAGCACAAGGAATAGAAGGCATGACATGATGATATAAAAAGTCTTGTAATATATGGAAACTTAACATATAAACATGGAATCAAATAAACATGGAGTCATAGAAATTTTGAAACAACATAAAAGATGACTTTAGTACGAGTCATGGATAACCGTCAAGATTGTTTCAAATAGTAGCACAAGCCAAGGATAACCACCAATACCGTCGCAGATAACATCTCATGAGACTTAAAATTACACAATGAATTGGAGAGATATATGGGAGAACCCATATTAACATTTCATGAATATGTTTTCCACATAAATAATCATACATAATCAATCTTACATAATCATAAGGGTTACCGGTGGAAAGAATTGGGTGCCACAATCATGTCATAAAGTATAAAAAATGGACGTATCATAAAAGTATCCATAAAAGAAAGGAAATAATATATTCATGTAAATTCATAAGAGAAAAAAGGCATGTTTCATGGTAAGTGATGTCAAGTAGAAGTGACAATGTGTAAGAACATCATTTAATAAATTTTTGAATTAAAATATTTCTGTGTGATTTTATGGAAAATACTATAGAGCCATTAAAATAGAAAAGGGAAAAAACCATTATATAAATCCCGAAGTGAACCAAGAAGGTTTTCATAATAAAAAAGAATTATTTTATGAAGAAAATTATGGCTTAAAACAAAATATAGAGTGCACTTGAAATCGGGTAAGAATTCTAGAAGCTCCCTCAAAACAGGTTTTCTTATCAGAAAATATTGAGGAGGGAATCACTTAAAAACATGTGTATCCCCGAAATAGAATGATAAATGTAAATTGATACATGAGTTTATAACATTCACATATCATTTATAATATGAACATAATAAGAATATATTACCTCATTTAGGTAAAAATAATGATAAATAAACCCGAAGGAATAAAGGATGTTCGGGTTGAATCCCTTAGAGAATATCAAGATGGTATCATGCGTAATTAAGAGGGATTAATGAGAGATAAAGGGGTTTATCATCATTTAAAAATCATGAGGACAATATGAGATAGGTTCTTAATCATACCCCATCATTATTAATTACACATAACATGGCATAACAAAGAGGAAAATCTTGAATAACAGTGAAATAGAGAGGATATGTTATCTTAAGTCTGATAGTGATATTTTATTGAACTTAATGACATTAATAATAAAATTAGGTTAATTAATTAGTAATTATAGAACCTATTATATAATTAAAAGATTTATTATAACCTTTTTAAGTTCATTAATAATCAATTGGATTGGTTATGAGGTTCAATTTCATTATTCAGGTCTATTTGTTTCCTAGGTTTTAATGATCTGTTCACTTATTTTCATGAACAGAGAATCATGTAACATGGGGATGGTTTTCCAGAATTGGAGTTATATTTTATTATTGAAACTCCATAAGGTTACATGGTTGTAAATTTAATTCTTTTACTTGTATTAAATTTTAATCGTTTTATAAATCATTAATGATAAACACTTGGATTAACTTGGAGATTTTGCTCACAATAAACTTATTTTGTATTATTATTTAACATAATGCATGAAAAAGGATTCCATAACATCACATAAGATAAAATACATATATTATGATCTGGTTCAACCATTCAAAAGGTTTCATGATCAGTATAGAATATGGTAATGTAAATTTAAAACTCATCGTCCTTGAATGTGATAAATCAACACATCTCATACTATATTTTCATTTATAGTATAAAAGGAGGGGGAGGGAGTGATTATGATAAAATATACCATTAGCATAATATAATTTTAGTACATGTATGTTACTAGAGTTATCATACCATTTGGGTGAAGGGATGTGAGTAAAAAAACAAGAAAATAAAACAACATGAAAGAAAATAAAAGAATCAGAAAGAGGAATTTACCTCTTCAGTTTATCTCCTTTGAGAGCCTCTTAAAGGGAGAGGATTTGGTCTTTTGAGGAGCCCAAGGGATTTTAAACATGGGGTAGGATTTTAGGGAGTAATTTGGGAAGAACATAGTCAATGAACAAAACTTGAGAGGAGTGAAGAGAGGAAAAGAGTGTGGGTGGTTTCTATAGTGGAGGGGAGGAGGGTTTTCTTAATATTTAATACCTTAGTTTATTAATTTCCCTCAAGACTAGAAATAGTGATGATTCCATGACCAAAAATAGTAATTTTTGCATGTCATTTAGCGATAATGGCCTTATATAAAACATACATCATCCGATGACATCATAAATAATATATTTATCATTTATCGTATTTTACTATTCACTAGAAATTCATGTATTTCAGAAAAAAAAACCAAAAAATTCACCCTAACCATTTTTCTATATGTAGAATAAAAAAATGAAATACATTTTTAAAAAATAATTATCTAAATATGATTAATTTAACATTTAAATAAAATAATAATTTATTCTGAAAAAACCAGTTTGAAAACATTTATTTACTTATTCCAAAATATAGGTACATCATACTTTCACTTAAATCGTATTTATATACTATCATGGGTAAGGTTACTATTCATTAGGGTATATCATTATTCATAAGGGTAACATTACTATTCCTAAGGGTATGTTACTATTCACCAAAAATTAAGTTTTTCTTATCATACTCCAAACATCTTATCGATCGCAACCGTGAATATAAAATTTTTGAAATTCAAAACACAGAAGTGTAAAAATTATGTTTAAATGTCACATAGTACTTAGTAGTTCATTCTATTGTGATTATATGACATAATATTAAGAATTAAATTTCCATTGAAAAACATTGGGTCGCTACATTTAGCAACTCACTATATAAGTGAGAAACGTCTCTTATATATAGTACTATTCCCATATACAGAGTGGATAGATTCTATTATGGGTTTTAATTTATTCCCCATTCCTATACACATAGTGGATAGAGTCCCGTAGGGTTTTGGGTTTAATCCCCACTCCCATATACATAATGGAAAGATTCTATAAGGACCCGCCTTAAAACATTAATTAATCTTGAATTAAATGAATAATTCACATTGATGATCTTTTCAGGTTTAGAGTTTTAGAGAATTAGGCCAGAACTATTACATCTCAAAAGATTACAAAGTAGACACTTCTACTGAATTTCCATTTAAAAAAAATAACAACTCTTAAAAAGAAACATGTCTAGTTCCATGTTTTAGATAGCATGTCTTTCCTTGATCCCATCCTTGACCCTATTCATCTTTAAGTCCTGTGGAAAACATTTCAAAAACTTGGGATGAGCATAAAAAGCTCAGTAAGGGATACAAAAAGAAGGAAAACTGTTAGTTTTTCAAAACAACAAGTAATTCATGAATACTTCATCATAAGTAATACTTTTCACCTTTACGAAGTAGTAAATACTCTCCACTGAATAAAAGATAATTTCTTACCCTTTTGTAACAAAAATATTACCATAAAACCCATATAAATAACACATACCATATAAAGGTAACTTGGGACATAAACATACTTAAATGGAATAAACATACGGTTAACTTCCACACATATCACTAAATGGAATAGCCATACGGCCAACTTCCATACCCAATGTATTGGAGGTTATAACGTAACCACCCGTCCTGGTATTCACGACACCACCCGTCATTTGGTTTATCATGTAACCACCCGTCAAATGTCCAAGTACCATTATAAAATCATAAAACAAATATAAAGGAAAGAAAACATTTCCAAATCTCAATCACAATATATCACTTAAATATTTTGACATAACAAATCCATTATCAAAACCATTTTCAATACCAAAATACATAAAAGAGTATATGGTATTTATTTTCTTTTAAAAATCATTACAGCTTGTTGAGGAAGCCAAAGATCAAATAATACTCATGGTGGCGGAAAGTTTGTTGTCACCGCGTATGTTAAAAAGAAACATACTTTTTGTTGTTTAGTAAAACGCTTCATATAGAAAATATTCCTTTTGAATAAAAGTAAAAGTCAAAGGGGTTTATAAATCATATAAAATAAAGTCTTGTATTATAAAAAAATATGCCTCAATGAAAGGAGATTGAGACAAAGTCCCTTACAAAGTCGGTATCCTTAGATTAAGGATAAATCCATTACATAATATGTGTAAAAAATATAAATACAACCAATATAAGAGGATGTTAAGTATAAAACAATCAGAGGTCATCCACACATATTCATATCATGACATAATCAAGAAGTAGAGGTTTAACCTAAATAATTGAAATTGGGTTAAGAAGTTCCCTTACAAAAATTCGACAGCCTAACGAGGTCACTTTAAAATTTAGAAAATGAGTTGATGAGAGATAAAAAGGGTATCTCATAACTTGGACATAACATTTACAGTAATAAGGATATATAATAACATATCCCAACATAATAATATGTAAATTAAAAGACCTAAAAAAAGAAGTCTTTTTAAAAAGAGGAGGGTGAAAGGTTCCCTTACCGATTTGGGTAACTTTTGAAACGTACACCCCAGGAAAGAAGGTTCATAAAATGAAGATGTAAATACCCATAAAAGAGAGTATATTACACAAATAGTAGAATAATGGGCAGTAAATACACCACACAAAAGGAAATAGTGGTAAATGTAGCATGAATCTCACGGGAATAAAAAGTGAGATAAAAACCCCTTACCTCGTTGTAATCAATCGAGTCGTATGACCAAAAGATAATAACCACAAAATGAATTTCAGATAAACATGAATATAAATAGAATCATGATAATATATATCAATTTTAAGTACAAAATACACCACATTCCATAAATTAGTGGTGACCAATGGAAATATCATGGAATTAAAAGTGAGATAAGAAATCCCTTATGAAAATTCGGCAGCCTAACGACGCCACTTAAAAATTATTAAAATGAATTTATGAGAGTAAGAGGGGGTCTCTAATCATATGAAAATAGAAATTACAGTATTTTTAATATAAAATAACATCCTCTAACATAAAAACATGGAGTATCAAATAAATGACATAAAATAAAGTACTTGAAAAGAAAGAGAGAGGTAGGATCCCTTACCTCAAGTCTGACTTGTCTTGTTTGTTTCTTTATATTTATGAATAACAAACTTCGGTCAATTTATAATTGCTTAAGGACATACTTTAAAGTTTATTATTCAATTCATATTATAATGTTATAATAATTAGTTAAATATGTGAGTTCATATCAGACGTTTTTGTCGATGTTCGGTACATGAGTCAAAAATGAACTTGTTTGAAAATAATTGTCCATGTAGTTATAAGTACATCATCTCCAAAATAGTATTAATGATTTAAATACCATATATATCCATTATAAATTCATTTTATAATATTCCATAACATTTGGAGATAAAAATTAAATGCACCGTTCATGGAGACGGTAGGTCGTACGTATGCATGAACGCTACTTTCATTTCTCTGTCATATTAATGGAATTAAAACTAAATGAGATATATATATATATATATATTATAATTAAAGTATAATATATATGTTATATAGGTTAAAAATGTTCATTAATTTCAATCTTTATACATTCCATGTATTGCATGAACGAGTCACATCACTTGAGGGGTCAGTAGTTCACACTTCCTCATATGAAATTATCGAATTTGCACAACATGAAAAGCATAAAGGTATGTTTTAAATATAAAATACAGAAGCATATAGAAAACATAAATACCATATATATCATATATAAAATACAGTGACATCATAATGGCCACCATGAGAGGTGGTAGGAGATAATTGAACAATCATCGTTTTGTGAGGCAGTAGTTCGCCGTCCACAGAAACAATATGTTCTTCACCCATTAGATAGAGGTGTGTGTAAGTGTAGCTCAAATAATTTTCATAAAAACATCCTAGTATATTGAATATACTGGTGTTGTTACAAATTAAAGGAATAAAAAGAGTTTAGGTGGTTGAAAAATCAAAATAAAACAAAAGGATATAAGAGAAGACATTACCTTTAAATCGGGTAACTCCCCTTGTTTTGAACCAAAAGGGTTTCTTGAAGAGCTTTCTGCCTAAGGTAATGATTCTAGGATTAATATAGGGATGTGGAGAGATAATAGGAGCAGGGTTTGGATGAGACAAGGGCTTGAGAGGTGTGTGTAAGTGGGTATAGGTGGGGGCCTTTTATAAGAGGGAGGAGGGGCACTCTTGGAAGGTCATGAGATGTTACTTTATTATGAAACGATTTTAGGATTTTAAAGATCCCACAATGATATATTTCATGGATAAGGTTATAAGATTTAGAAATCCACCCATCCAATAGGTTTTATACAAGTGTAAGTCTTAGATTTTACCTTATCTTTTCATTTTATTTAAATCGTTCATTAATGAGGTAATCACTGCATCATCATGGTGTCATAAATAAATTTATTTATTTAATGTATAAAAATTATAAAAAAATACCATTATGTAGGAAATATTTTTAGATTTACAATTACTATTTATAGTCTAAGATATAATATATATAAACAAAACTAAAATTGGTTTACTTAGGTGATACATACTTTGGTTATACTTTCCTTTAAAAAAATATAATAAAAGGTCACTATCACACTAAAGTGATTCCATGGGGACCCAAAGTATGGAAAAAGGAATCCCATGGTCAAACATGACTCAAAAAAAGGATTTGGACACAAGTTGGGGTCATTTTATACTATTTTTATATTATTTTATTACCCTTAACTACCATATTACTAATTAATCACGACAATTAAAGATAATTGACGTCGTTACTATTCATAATATCCACAAAAAAAAGAGTCTTAATAACATAATTTGTACCTTATGATTCCAAATATGGAATCCATTTTATCAAATTACAAACACATAAATTTCAGTAATTATTTTAAAAATAATTCCCGTTCGCCAAAACCAAAGACGAGTTTTTAAGAAGTAAAATCTATCAAAAGATTGATTTGTTTTTATATCCAATTTAAAAGTGAAATTAAATACAATGACCAATATTGTATTAAATGATAAAAATATAATTCAATTACACTTTAAAATCAATTAAATGGACAATATAACTATATAATTAAATTAGACGAAAAAGCAGTTTTGAAGTAAAGTGCAGTATTTTTCACTATTCATTAAAAATGAACATTTGTCAGAAAAAGGCCAAACATTTATCCAAAGTAAATTTGATATTCCAAATTAAAAAATTATTTCAATTTTAAAAAATTCAAAACATAGAAGTTTCATTAATTAATTTTATAATTAATTCCCACCGTCAAAACAAATAGCGTGTTTTTATGAAACAATATCTATCAAAAGATTGACACTTGTTAATGTCAAATTTCAAATTGAAATTAATTATAATGTCCAAAATTAGATTAAATGGTAAAAATATATTATAATTTAACTTTAAAACAAATTAAAATATAATCTTACCATATAAATAAATTATATTAAAAGGAGTTTTTGAATTAAAATACAACATCATTCACTATTCATTAAAAATGAACTTTATCAGAAAAATACCAAAAACATACAGAAAGTAAATTTTGATGTCCTGATTTTAAAGAAGGATTTTATTTTTTCAAATATAACATATAAAGTTGTCAAAAAGTGGATTTAATAAGGGTTCTCCATCAAAAGGCGGTTAATCGACCTTTTAAAGAATATTAGAATATTTACGCATTAAATTGGATTCATTCGCATTTTAAGCCTATAAAATTTATTGGATAAAAGTAAAAATATTTAACAAACATATATAATCATTTTGTAGTTAGTTCTGTTCATTCCCGCCATTACAATGTCTAGGTGTTAACTACCATTTAAAATAATATTATTTTATTATTAGTGTGCAACGTAAGATTTCAAAGAAACTCGTTGTTGCATATTGGGTACGCCATCGAGCATAGCATTCCCTTTAAAGTAATATTAACATTTTATTCACAAATATTGATAAATATGAGAATTTCATATTCTTTATTTACCTAAGATATTACAGATTCCCTTATGGTTTAGGGTTTACACCCCATTCCCTATCATCTCATGATTTAAAAATCTTTACCAAATCAATTTTAGGGATATATATTTCTGGGACTACTTATCACATAATGAAAAACCATACATACTAGTGTCACATAGAAAATTCATAATTCTGTCATAGATTAATTATCCTCTAAGAAATAATAATATTTCATGAAAATATCCACAATATATGATCATAATACATCTAGAAAAAAATAATTGGATGGTTTCTTTAAGGCATATCCCCATTGAAGCACAATAAACATTAAAGGACACCGATATATATAAAAATTCTTCATAAGTGCTTTTGAAAATTGATTTTAAAAATATAAATAAATATACTATATTTTTTTTATAACATTTTAGTTAAAATTAAATAATTTATAAAGAATGTTTTTTTAAAATATTAATAAATTAGATTAAAATTACTTCAGAAAACCATGAAAACTTAGAATGGAAACATTGTAAAGAAAACCAAAGAAAATGGCTAGAGAAAGTAGCAGTGTTGAAAACATTAAAAAAGATTCATTTAAACCTTTTTAAATAAATTTAAAGTAAATATAAAATTTACTTAATTAATTATAAACTTATGGATAGTAATATCCATAAAATAATTTGAAAATCATGTACATAGAAGATAACAATTCCTAAAAAAAGATATATGATTGGCTCCATATACAAGCATCATTTTTGTTTAATTGGGAACCAAACGGAGGGGAAATAGTTAGGAGAAATGTAAATAATATAAATAACCATTCTAAAAGAAAATATATTGTGTTTTATAGAGAAAAAATATATAATTTCTCTCGATGGATATTTATTCATAGACAATCTCAATTTAATAGTAAGATTGGAATGAAACCATTACACCAGACTTCCTATTGGAATGAAACCCTCTAACTCCATGTATAATAAATTTATTCTTAATATTAATATGTGTGATAAAATTATTCATATTTAATTTAATTAATATCATTAATTTATACTTTCTTATTACCCACATATTAATTTTGTAATGTTACAATTGATATTTAGGTGTTAACTATTCACTTTTTCACACATGCTTTAGTTATGTAATTTTGGTTGTTACTCCTAGATCATGTGTTTGTCACCTATAGAATTTTCATGAAGATTTATTTTATGTTTTTTATATTTTTCAAGATTATAATGGTAATTTAATGTAATTTAAGATTATGGTTTGCAAATAACACTAAAGATATCTTTTTTAGTGATTATTAAATTGTGAGAAAAATTGAATTTATTGGTGAATATACATTGGAATATCACCATTAAAAATATAAGAACATATGAAATTAATCATTATAAAAACATATTATTATAATTTATGTTTTCTTAGACATTCATGTTGTAAACATTATACCATTTTTCATATAAGTGGTAAAACCAACACAAAGAACATGTCATAGGAATTGATGAGTAAGAACAAGTTATTATATAATAATAATATCAATTTTATAAAAGATTAATGATTTCAAAAATAGGTTACAAATTTAATATATAAAAAAAGTAATATGTGGATGAATAACATAAATAAGACTGTTTAAATAGAGGATAACACTTATATTGAAGGCCTGAATTTTCTCTTAGAGAGCTTCTTGGAAATGAGGGATTTGGGGATCCTTATAGTGACTAGAGGATCAAAAAAGTGTGATATGTTTTGGGGGTGATAATTTGGGTAGGTATTCAAGTGTAAACTAATGGTAAGGAATGGATTTATGGGTTAATGTAAGGGTCCTTTTATATGGGAGTTTAAGTGGAAATTTAATAAAGACCCACTCTTTAATGGGTAAGAAATATATTTTTACATGGCAAGTGTACCCAAAGTGGAAAAATAATGGAGATAAGATAAGGGGTGGTATATAATTCCATCATAAACAAATTTATAGATAATATTTTGTGATATTTTATGACTTTAACCTGTAGTTAAACCCTTTTACCTAGCTTTACCTTTACTATGGTAACTCAATTTTTACCACAGTAACTTATTTTTATGCCCAAAAATGAAATTGAATGTATCAACTAACATGGATATATTGATACCAAATATGAATTTTTTTTATAGAATTCAATTTCTAAAAGCGATAAAAATTTATTTTAATATAAGAACACATAATACATAACAAAACATTTTTTATTATTCCTTTCTGAGTAATAATCATTTGATAACTAGTAATTTGTTTCAATATATATATATAAACAATTAATTGCAAAAAAATAAAATTTTAATAGGGATAATTTTATTTTATTAAAATTAAAACACTCAATATATCTAAAAAAAGTTCTATGAAAAATATTCCTTCTTTATTTTAAATGATTTTAATGAAATCCAATTAATTATTTATATTATAATAATTAAATATTATTAATCCATTTATATTAGAATATTTTTTAAATTTATAAAAAAAATAATTTTTCAAAAATAATAACATCCAATGAATACAAATACATATTTTTATAAGAAAAAATTTTATTGAATTATTATCTTTAAATTTCATTCCATAATTATTTAGTATTTGTGAATTATATTATTTTTAATTTATTACTGAAAAATAAAAAAAATTAAATGTAATAATTGGAAAGTACTGTATTGAATAACCATATATCTAATGACCATATGTCCAAAATTCAAATATCCAATGACCACATATCCTATGTCTATATTTCCAATGACCATATGTTCAATGGAAATATGTTCAATAGCCATATCTCTAATGACCATATATATAACCACCATATTAAATTACTATATATAGCCTTACATATATCTATGAACCATTAAATATTTTCTCTAATTTCATAATTAATATATTTATTATATATATAATGTGAAATATTATTTCAATAGTTATCATTAGGGTAATGACCATCCTTGAACATTGTGTTGGTGAGAATTTTAAACTTAAAGTAGTCTTATTTACTTTTCATTTCATTCCTTTAGTAAGTTTACTAATTATGTTTTATTTATTTGTCTTGTATTGTATTCCATTGTAATATCCAATTACTCTTCTAATAGGTACGTTTTTAAACATGTTGTGGTTTTCTATTTTTGTTGTTTGGGTAGGGCCAAGAAGGAATTGGGAGGATACATATAATGGTGAAGTCAAAGATTTGTTAGGTTCTCAGAAGAAACCTATTTTTCTTTATAGTATTCTGGGGATTTATACACCATGTAATATGTTTAAAGGTTTTTTAAATTCTAAAAGAATAATAAATCCTATTTTATCAAAAGACGATGGTGTTTTGAAGATTTTGAGACTTTATAATTACCCAACGTGTAACTGAGTTATACATCATGTAATTTCCTAATGGTTGTTTCTTAATAGGAATTCTGGATTATTTTTCTTCTTAACCTCTCTATTCTTCATTACTCTCAACCTGAGATACATACCTAGGTGATTTTGAGCCCTCAAATCTTTTCGGGTTGTTTCAGTCAATGATTGATCATCATTGTGGTTGTTGTGTGAATTTCCGAGTAAACGTTCTCCCTATCTCTTTGTCTCTTTCTATTTTTTTCCTCAGAGTTTGGTAGATAATATTAGTATTTATGGATTTAAACACCATGTTGTCAAATCTTGTATCTAGGTTGAGTTTATAGATCTTATGCACCTTCGTTCTTGTTGGTGGGTTCTGTTGTGGGCTTTGTGTTTGTGTGAGAAAGGTAGGTGATTATATTATGATTCCCAAATTTATGTCAACACTAAATTTATTTACTTAATTTCTATTGTTTTAATTAAATTTAATTACATTATTTTAATTAAATGGATTTCAATTAATTTTTTGGGAAACCCCAATTTCATTTAATTGGGATTTTAAAATGGATTTTTGGCATGAAATTGGAAAACCCCCAATTCTAATGGATTGGGGAATGTTTATAGGAATTATTTATATTAAATTATTGAGTTTAATTTTTTAAATAGAATTGATGGAAAATTTTTAAAACCCATTATTCTATTTAATTGGGGATTTATAGTGAAATTGATGGAATCTTGTAAAAAAATAAATTACCAAAAATAATTTGTGAATATGGATTGGGAAATTTAATTGTGATTTGATTTCAAATTTCAATATTATGAAAATGTATTTAAATGGTTTTTATATGAACCATTGGGTTATATCTGGGAAAAGGGATTTTTTTATTAAATACTCATTCTAGGGTTTTTAAAGGGAAAATTGGCATATTTGAAATAGAGAATGGGATGAATTTTATTTCAAGGATGATTGAAATAAATCGCCCATCCTTGTTTTATACTAGAGTAAACTGAAGCATAGGTAGTTAGTGAGTTATTTGGATGACACTTTACAATTTACAACATTATAAAACATAAATGTAGCATGTCACATCCCTTAGTCAATGAGTATGAGTCCTATTTGTCATGAGTTAAAAGGGATGTATGTACATATTGTTGTGTCACCTTGAGTGTGGAGACCCTATAGCCTTTAACTATATTACCTTCTTATGTACATGACCATGTTTCTCACTAGTTTTTATTTCAAATGAATATATTCCATTGTTGTAAACTTTTTTGCATGACTTTTGATTTATATAAACTTTTTTATATTAAAGTTTTTATTTAATCCATTTATTGAAAATTACATTGTTTTAGAAATATTCCATCAACTAAAATGTGAAGCCATTTCATAGAGTATTTACATCTTTTCAAATGTAAAGCATGAATTGTTTTAATTATTATTTTGAAATTCCAAACCTATTTGTTTTAAATTTAAAGAACTTTATTTGGATAATTTAATATTGGAATCTTTTATAGAATCCTTAATAAGACCCTAATGGAATATTTAGCTCACATCCTACGCATGCCTTTGGGTTTTTGTATATTATCACCTTCTAGGTTTGATAATTGGTAAATCATCACTTGGAGGTGGATCTAGCTATCGATATATGGACTTTTAGAGTTACATCCTTTGGGACTTGGATAATTTCCCTATTTTATGGTACTTGGTTATCATTCTTTGGGTTGTTATACCAGTTTGACTTCTTGTATATTACTCCTAGTGGAGTTTCTTTTATAGTAATACTATTTTGTTTCTTTTAATTCATCAATGTTTATGGAAAAAATAATTCCCACTTTAAGTCAACTTGAATGTCAAGTGTTAGTCATCAACCCATTGGGATCAAGAATTCCCTTCGGGATATGTCAAGACTAGACCAGTTATCGGGTCACTAGGGTACTTAGGCTGGTTCATGGAAAATTTGTATCAGATCTCCTAGTTGAGATTTTGTCTTGAAGTTGGTATGAATTTATAAAATCTTATCAGGACATAAGAGGTAGTTTTGATTGAGTGCATGTACAACTCTCACTACAATGAACCTTAAGTCAACAGGGGTGGTTAGGGAAATAAGTATTGAGGATTAGTTCTAGTATTTCCTTTCTTTTGATTTAGATTGGTTGAAATTCAAATATTGTTATCTCTCTGATGAGATTAATTTCTCATGTTTCTCTATTTGAGTGATTATCTGATGTCTTATTTATAGTATAATGATGTTTTGTAGCATCATGCCTCCAAGAAGACAAGTGAATCAGATCTAGTAGGAAGTTGATGATAAACCTCAGATAGAAAATCCTCTCATAGTCCTCACTCTAGATGAGGTGATTATGAGCACTGTCCAAGCCTTGGGAGAGGTGCCACCTCATGTTCCTGTTTAGGCTCTAGTTGTGGAACATCATAGGGAAGTTCTCAATATTTTTTATCAAGATTTACTTCACCAGAATCTATCACCATTCAAAGCTTAAAATGATCCTCAATAGGCTGAAGAGTGGTTGAGTATAATAGATCATTTGTTTGGGTTCTTGTACACATACAATGAAATCAAATTGAAGTGTTCCACATTCATGTTGGAAGGAATGAGTAGGAGATCATGGGACACAATGGTGACGATAAAAAAAATGAGGGCTTAGAGTATAAATACTTTAAGGTTCTTTTCAATCACCAGTTCTATCCAGAGTCAATGCTTTTGGCCAAGGCCACATATTTTTTTAAACACGAGTAGGTTTACAGGACTATGATAGAGGATGAAAACCATTTTGTTGAGATCATGAATTTCACACTTGAGATAGTATCGAATGAGAAAATGAAGTCTAGAAGGTTCAAGTTGGGAATTCGTTAGGATATTAATTCTCTAGTCTTATTGATAAAGCTACATTCTTTTGTTGATGTACTGGATAGAGTGTTGATGATTGAGATAGACCTGTCTGGCAAGTTAGGGTTATCAGAAGTTTCTTTCTCTCCTAGTGGCAGTGTTCATTTCTCTAACGGAAAGAGGGATAGTGATGATTCTCATAGTGGTTCTTGATAGAAGGGTCATTATAGACCTATTTTAGTCCATGTAAGAGGTCCTTTGGTTTGTTAGCAGTGTGGAAAGTTAGAAAATTTGAAGTGGGTTTTCACTGAGGCGCCTAAGAACAGTGGCTCCTGTGGATGATTGGGTCACCTTAATAGATTCTTCCATGTTTATTCCACTCCATGTAGTGTAATGGGATCATAAAAAACTTCTAAAACTATATCGAAATTCAATTATTCGTGTGGGAAAAGGTTCCTTGCATAGGCTTCTGGAATGGCGGTTCTTTACGTGGTGGAAGAGTCTCCAAAGGAAGTGGATGTGGGTCTAGAAACCATGAGAGGTACCATTACTATTTATTCATCATTAGTGACTGCTCTATTTGATACTGGTAAATTTGAATCATTTATTTAAACTTATATTTTTAATATTCTTAATATTCTTAGTATTATTATAGAGCTTTTATCTTGTGAAATGGATATTACTACACCCCTTGGTACGAAGGGAGAGAAGGTTCTCTAGAGTCCCACTTGTGTTTTATCTCAATCTGATGTTGTGCTTGCGGGGAGTTTTTTTATTCTTAACATGAATTCTTTTAACTTTATTTTTAGGTTGGATTGTGTAATTGCCAATAAATCCTATATTGATTGTAATATTCGACGAGTCTCCTTTACTACACTAGATGGTGTGTACCGTGTCTTTCTTAGAGAATGGGACCCAAGGTCGAGCAGAGCCAAAACTTCCTATCCAGAGTTTTATAAAGTGATATCTATGTTTTCCTTTTATTTGGAGTGGGAATATTTTACTAGTGGTCTCCCTCTAGTGGTTGTTGAGTTTCATGATGTGTTTCCTCTAGAATTCTCTGGTCTTCCCTTGGTAAGGGAGGTGAAATATTCTATGGATTTAGTTAACGGTACTCAACCAATTTATATTCATTATTACCACATGTCACCAGATGAGATGAAATATTTGAAGACTCAGTTGGATGATCTTCTAGAAAAAGGATTCATACGCTTGAGTGTGTCACATTGGGGGATGTCATGCCTCTTTTCTAAGAAGGATGATGGTTCAATTCACCAATGTATTGATCACCAAAAGATCAATCAGGTTATGGTAAATAGAAAATATCTATAACCATTGATTGATGATCTGTTTGATTAGTTTAAATGGGGGAAGTGGTTTTTGAAGATCTATCTTAGTTCTAACTTCCATCAGTTGAGGATAAAAGAATATCTCATTTGTAAAACATATTTTCAGAGAAGGTACGACCATTAAGAGTACTTTGTCATGCCCTTTGGTCTAATCAATGCTCTTTTAGTTTTCATGGTTTTAATGAACATGATTTTTCCATGAGTATATAGATACTTTCATGGTATTATTTTTGTATGGCATCCCCATTCACTCTATGTCCAAGGAACATCATGTGCATCATCTAAGAGAAATTCTGAGTTTGCTGAGAAATCACTGACTTTATTCCATGTTTTTGAAATGAAACTACTAGATTTAGGGAGTGAAATTCATGGTACATATGGTTTCGGTATGTGGGATATCATTTGATCCTAATAACGTGAAGTATATTATGACATGGGAACAACCACATAATTTTTTTAATATTTATAGCTTCTTGGGATTATCTGGATATTATCACTAATTCATAAAGGACTTCTCACAGTTGTCTTCTCCGATGATTGCACTAACTTGGAAGGGAGTAAGGTTTTATTGGGATGAGAAATTTCAGAATTATTTTGTTGATATGAAACATATTTTGAATAATATTCTAGTGTTGACTCATCCATAGGTCAAGAAGGGATATTTTATCTTTTTTGATGTATCAAGTTCAAGCATGGGTTTTGTTCTCATTTAGGGTGACCATTTTATTGCTTATATCTATCATCATTTTAGGACACACATGAAGAATTATCCTACAAATGACCTTGAACATGAAGTTTTGATGCATGTACTTATGATCTTGTCGAATTTCCTTTATAGAAAAAGGTTTTCCATGTATTCAGCCCAAAAAAAATTTATATCTTCTCGCGAAATTATTTGAATCTTCACCATAGGCATTGGTTGGAATACCTGAAATCCTTAGACTTCAACATCACCTATACCCTGGGGAAATATAATTTCATTATAGATGCTTTGAGAAGCATGCATCCAACCCATGTAGTGGAGGAATAATCAGAAGAGTGGAACTTGATGGATCTATTTGCATAGTTTCATATTGGAGTCTGAGAATCAGGGGTTGAGGTTTCCTTGGCTAGTGTTAAGTTGACATCTACTCTTCTCAATATGATTCTTTAGTAATTGAATATTCATGATAAGTTTCATATAATTATAGTCTCTCTTTATTCTAGGGAGACATTTTCCAATTAGTCATTCTCTAAAGATGGAATTATATGCTATCAGAATCCCTTTTTTATTCCATTAGCGGTAAGGAAATTTTTGATGAGGGATTTCCCTAGTTCCCTGTGGGAAGTGAACCCATGAACCATGAAGATGTTCTGTGACATATAGTGGAAGGTTTTGTGGCCAGGTATGAGATTGGGCATATCTTAGTTTTTATCTCTTTGTTATACATACTAAAAGGTGAAGGATGAGAACCAGAAACCTTTAGGTTTACTTCATCCACTTCTAGTCCTAACTTCCATATGGGATGAAATATCTATGTAATTTGTGGTTGGGTTTCCTATTACTAATAGAAAGAAGGATTTGATACGATTTTTGATTGATATGATGACGAAATCATCACATTTTATACCAATTCATGATACAACCAAATTGGATGAGTTGGGAAATATCTAGGTGGAAGAGATTTTTTATTTTCACAAATTTCTTTCTCTTATAGTTTTGGATAAGTATCCTCAGTTAACTTATCACTTTTAGGGAGGCCTCTAGGAGGAATTGGGATCTCAGTTCCATTTGAGTATGAAATACCATTAGTATTCGGAAGTCCAGACAGAAACAACTATAAATATTTTTAATGATATGCTTCACACTTGTGTTCTAGATTTTGGTGGATCTTGGATGATCACTTTGGGATGGTTGAGTTATCTTATAATAATAGTTACCAATACATGATCATAATGAATCCTTTTAAGAACTTTTATTTTCGGCCTTGTTAATCTCCATTGTGTTGGTCAGATATTGTTAAGAGTTCCTTGGTTGGACTGAGATTTGTCGAAGAGACGACATCAATGATTCAACTGATTCATTAGAGGATGTTGATGGGAAATAGCTTATACGTGTCTTATATTGATCATCATCACAGACCTTTGGAAATCTCAGTTGGTGACCAGGTGTTCTTGAAAGTTTCACCTCGTTTGGGTCATCGATGGATTTGGAGGAAATAGAAATTTTGTCATCACTTTGTGGGAAGTTTTGAAGTTGTTGAATAGGTGGGGAAAGTTTCATACCATTTAGCACTTCCACTACAGCTGATGTTGATACATGAAATGTTCTATGTATCTCATCTATTAAAGTATCTATCTAATCCATCTCACATTCTTATCTCGAGTGATCTTGAGATTGAACCTTATTTATCCATGATTGAACAGCTAGTCGGGATAGTTAATTATGAAACCAAGGTACCTCATGAGAGGACAATACCATTAGTTCGAGTGATTTGGAAGTATAGTTGTAATTTTTCTGAGATTTGGGAATGCGAGGCACCGATGAGAGAGTAGTGGCCTCACCCTTTCAATATGGATAATTTTTTACAGGATTTATGGGGACATAATTTTTTATTGTGGAGAGGTTGAAACATTCCATTACTCTTCTAACATGCACATTTTAAACCTTGTCATGATTTTACTTTTTCAATTTTGGGTAGGGTTGAGAAGGAATTGAGAGGATACGTATAAATCCTTGAACCCACACATGCATATTTATTAATAAAAGATGTTGTATATTTTTTTATAATATATAACATAAAAACACACAGTACATTATACATATGAGGACCTTTTCCAGTCTAGGTTCTGGAGAATTAGACAATAACATACATAGATTTAATCGGAGTTTAAAAAATCATTAAAAAATAACTAATTAGATTCATCTACATTGGCACCTTAATTGTCCTTTTAACTTATAAATAATCCTATGAAAAACATTTAAAAAATGGATGAGCACAAAAATCTTGGTAAGGGATATAAAGAAAGAAATTGTTAGTTAAGTGATAACATATAAACCAAAAAAACCCATTTCTTAAAAACTCATTAGCATGAATAGAAAAATCATGTAGTCACCTTGGGACATATTCATAATATCACTCTTACAACCACCCTTACACATGGAATAACCATTTATTCGACTACCATCTCTGAAGTACCCAATGCATTGGAGAGCTATAATGGGACTCACCATTTATATCAAGAGCTATAATAGGATCAACCCAAAATATTTTGAGATATAATAGGGTTGAACCCATAATATATTGAAATATAATAGGATAAACCCAACATAACTATGTCCAAGTAACATATCAGGAATAAAATACTTGATAACCCTTGAGAAAAACACATTTAGATTTTCAAAACACCCTTTTTTCATAAAACAGATCACTTTTAAATTATAAAAAACATGAGCATAATAATGAAATAATATTCATCAAAAATTATTATGCCAACATATAATGGAAAATAATAGTAATAAAGCATCATGAAATTATGAGAAACAAACCATTCCATATATATAAAAACAATATTTTTGAATTTCATTAAAGATACCTTTAAAAGGATTTTAAAAGTAAAGTCCCTTACAAATATAATTGGAGTGAGAATTAAAATAATGGAATGGATATGTGTATACACAGTAAATACACATAATAAAAAATAATATAAAAAAAATTAATAACACAAATATTCTTAATACCACATAATTAATAATGTAAAAGGTTAACCCAAAGAATGGAAAATTGGTTAAAAATTCCCTTACCTCGAGTTTTTCTTACTTAAAATGTGTTTAAATATTCTATATAATAGTTAAAATAGTGTTATTAATAATTTAAAGAAGAATAATAATTTTTATAAAACCTTATATGATCATTTTATAACATCATTCCACACATTTATTAATAATATTTTGTTATTTACATTGTTTCGGGTGCATTATTTACATGGTTTCCATGGTCAGTTAGTAACAGATTTTCTTGTTGAATGGAAGTGAAACTACATAAGTGAAATGAGATGTTATTAATATGTTTAAATAATATTATATGATACCATTAATAATTTTTTTATCATATATGATGATGAATCATTAGATAAAACATTAATGATGTTTAGATCATTTTGTCGATTCTTTGATAATCCAAAATTTTTTATGCCATATAGATTTAATATTATGAATAGAAGTTAATTCCATAACATAAGAGAGGTCTTATAATACAATTTAAAATCTATTTCAACCATTAAAATGGTTTTACAACCATGTTTGAAGGAACTAAAGGAAATTGAAGACACATCATCCACGATGTCGGCAGATCGACACATCAGGAATGAGGGTTTTATTTTTAGAATAATAGGGGGAGAAAGAGTATGATGATGAATTTTTCCATAAAAATGATAAAGGTATAGTATATATAAGATACTATAGCTTTCATGGATCTTGGAGAATAGGAGGTGTGTAACACCCGAGACTTTTATGTTATATAAATCATCAAAGGAATCTTTTTCTACACAACACTTGCTTGGCTTGCTTTACACGCAATCGCGACCTTCCTCGATAGCTTTCGTCGTACGCAATACCGAGTTTCACTAAATAACAATATGCTATTAAAACTAGCCGTTATGAATAGTAATAACCACTTTTTGAAATTTTATAAATTTTATTTTTCAAAATGGACTTCATTTTTGGACTCAGAATATCGAAATTAGCCTAGGGTGAAATTTTGGTATTTTTCTGAAAACTTTCAATTTTTGATGAATAGTGAAACCACTAAGTGGTAGGTTAAAAACCGAATTTTGCATAAAACTTAATTTTACCGCTTCTGTGAATGGAATTTCGAAAATCCGAGAGACACGGTTAATATCAAGGACTAAAATGTGGTTCAATGAGATGAAAATAATTTTTGGTGAATAGTAACTTTTTACTTTTTTTTACCGCGGTTAATAGTAAATAGGGTAACTAAGGGTAAATATGATATTAATATTACCCTAACACATGTCCTAATTCTATTGGACAAGTTTAATTCGACCAAAAACAAACTTAGGAATAAAATATGACCATTTAGGCCCACTTGGATTAGATTAGGACATTTATTATTAATTTATTTAAAGAAGGGTTAAAATAGTTAAAATCAAAGTTTAATAAGTAAATCATTTTTAATATGGGGTTATACATAAGATAAATTCAATTGTAAATATTCATTAGAAATATAAAAAGATTTCCTACATGATGATATTTTATTTGTAATTTTTAGACATCAAATAATTTAATTTATTTATAACACAAAGATGATGCAGTAATTATCTTATTAATGAAATATTGACAAAATTGATAATATAAATACCAAAATAAATGTAATTTAAGACTTTTTATGAATTCCACTAATTTTATAGGTTACTATGATATATTAATGTTGATTTAATCAACTTGGTTCGAACATATAATTCTGTTATGACTTTCACAAAAATCATATATCAAATAGTGTCAAAATTGACAAAAAATAGTTTTTAAATCAAATATTATATTATTAATTGTTATTGTATTCCTAAAAATCTAAGGTTCGGCCAAATGACTTAGATAAGGATATATATTTTAATAATAAACAATTTGGGGTTCGTTTGGCATGTTATAGTAAGTGTATTAACCATATAGTGAAAGAAAACAAAAAGACATGGTAAAAGTTAAATTATTTAACTTAGAGTTAAATCTAATTAATAAGGTTAAAATAATACCCTAAACTTGTCTAAATCCTATTGGTTGATAGGATTTCGACCCTTCCCCACTTTATCTTCGAAATAAGACCCTTTGGAACCATTATAAACCGATTTTGACTTTAATATAAAATAATATTTTGAGATATTCCTAAGGTGCCCCTCTCCTCCCTTATAAAAGGGCACCTCCTCCCCCTCCTCCTCACACCAAATTGAGCACTCAAGCTCGGCCAACCCCTGCCATTTTCTCCTCTCCACTTCCCTAGAATAGTCCTAGAGGTCCTGTTCTTCTCCAAAGACCACTCTTAGTTCCTTAAGTGGAGGATTCAAAGAGGCGTTCCAAAGAAGAGGTAATATCCATTACCGATCTTTTCAATTTCTTTCTTCTTCAAACTTCTTCTTCTTTAGTTGTTTCATGATAAAGTAATAACATCAGTATTACTTACATACTGATATGTTATTATAAATATGAAACAACCCTAATTCACCTTCTATCCATCCTACGGAAAAATGAAATCACCGCGCGTGCGTACATACGGAATACCGTCTCCACGCCGTGGTGTAATCTATTTTTCCACCATCAACTTACAAGGATGGTTATAATGGTGTAATAAGTAACTATATATGATTATTATGAAGTAATATTGATACTGAAATAATATATATATATACTCCAATACAATTCCACGATCATAGGAACGATATCATCACTCGTGCGTACGTACGGAATACCGTCTCCACGATGTGATGCGACTCGTTCTACATGATCTTCATTTCATAATGATTATATAAATGAATTGAATGAATGAATATGGTATATACTACACTAATACCATTCTGTAAATGAATTATCTATAACCTAAAGATAAGAATAATAATTTATTCGACAAAACACGCATAAGAACAAAAAGTTATAAAGACCCGAGTAACAAGTAACAATGAAATATTACTAACAAGAAGCTAATAATATGACCATATATGATATCATATCAACATGTATGATTCTGGAATAAGTCAATAACATTATTTAAACCATTATACAGGAGCTTCGGACACGTACAAAGCAAATCGGACCTAAGGTAAGGGAAATATCACAATCTCATTTTTATCCGAGATTGTTTATTCGTAAGTATTTACTGGGGTGTATTTTATCATCCACATCCATGTTCCCTCAATATGTAATATTGTTTCCATCCACTTGCAATAGTTTAAATCCAATTTTACCCTTAGGTGAGTTTTTAGTAAAGAATATGAAAGGAATCTTTTGTCGTTTTTCCGTACGAGGTACTTTTTTGACTTTTCCGACAAAAGTACGAAGAATGTTTTTTTTAACTTATACGGCATGAATGGATTTATAAAACATTATTTCCAAGAAGTTTCCTTTTCATGTTTTTAAGTTTATTTTTAATCAACTTCTTTTAGTTTATAATTGTACGACATGTTAAGAAAGGAAAAGTATTTTTGAAGCAGAAAGGATATTTTCCTCAAGAATGAAGTTCAAGTATTTTATCAAAATTATTTTCCATCTAAGATAATAAAGGGTTCTGTTTTTATCCCTATTATTAAATTGATTTGATCATGTTGTGATGAAATTATTTTTATGAATTCCTTTATCTTATATGAATTGATTTATGATGTCATGATGTTTCAAGAATCCCATTTTTGTTACATGTGTTATGCGATGATGTATGTTTTATGATTATGTGGCACACATAAGAAAGGATTCATTATAAGATGGGTGGGACCTATATCTCCCTCCAATGCATTGGGTAAAGATTTTATATCTCATGAGATAGACATGGCTGGAACGGAAGGTTATTTCGGTTCAGTGATACAGGACTGAAACGAGGAGTGAACTCGGTTCAGAAAGGGACTTTGTCCACTAAGATAGTCTTGGCAATAAGTCATGACTAACAAGAAATGATTTTCCATGATTATGTGTGCATGAAACAAAGTTTCAAGTTTCATGTTATGATTATGGGGATCTCATTTTCACTTCTATGATTTATTAAGATTTTATGATCTCTTTTGCAGGTTGTGATTTTCAAAAAGATATGATATGATTTTTATTTCCTTTATTGCCCTTGCTGAGCATTTGAGCTCACCCTTTTATGTTTTCTTTTCCCCAGGTCAGGAAGATGGATATTAAGTAGAATATGCTAAAAGGGACCCTAGATATGATGAAATAAATGGGAGGCACTGTAGAAGATTTATGAACCAGTTGTTTATGTTTCCCAGTTTCTAAAGACACTATACCTATACGGTCCTTTGTGGTTTTGTCATATGTTGTAATAAGTGTGCTTCAATTTTGAAGTATTAACAATGTATGTAAAGTATGGGTCGTTATAGTTGGTATCAGAGGAAAGGTATAGTCAACCTTTGGAAACTAGGATGTGAAAGCCTTAGTAAGAACCCTAAGGATAAGTCTAAGCATAGAACACAATCTTAGTGTTTTAGAAATGTCCTTGAATAACCTAGGATAAGACCTTAAGCATGAAAATTTTATTCTTGAATTATGTGGTTTCCTATTATAATTAGTGTTGCTCACACTATTCTTCTTGGTTTTAGTCAATGGCTGGAACCCGAAGGAACCGTGTTAATGCGGAATGCGATGGGCAATGCAATGATTGTCCCCCTGAGCAACCAAACAATATGGGAGATGGAATGCAAAATCTTGTAGCCATGCTCACACAACTTTCTCAAGCTATGAATCATGCAGGATTTCCAAACGAGCAAAGGAGGGAGCAACATTCTGTTGAATCCTTCATGAGGCAGCGTCCACCTTCTTTCAGTGGGTCTACTGATCCATTAGTTGCTGAACAATGGATTAGTACTACTGAAAAGATATTTTCAGTTCTTCAATGTTCTGAACATGATAAAGTCATCCTAGCAGTGTATCGTTTAGAAGGAGATGCTGATCAATGGTGGAATCTTGTTAAGAATACGAGGCAAAGGGATGAAATTGAGTCTATGGAATGGGACGAGTTCAAGAACTTATTTTTCAATAAGTACTTCCCTCGTATTCTCCGAACAAAGATGGAGAAAGAGTTCCTTGAACTGAAGCAAAGGGATGATGAATCTGTTAGTACCTATGAAGCAAATTTTACAAGACTTGCAAGGTACGCTTCTGGTATTATTATCCAACCTGAGAGTAAGATCGATCGATTCTTTAGTGGCTTAAAACCAAGTCTTCGAAGGGCGTTAGCCATAAGGGACTTCAATAGCTACGAGGAAATCGTTCGATGTGCTCTCAAAGTCGAGATAGAGATTGGAGTAACCCATCAGTCACATGGGTTTGATAAGAAGAGGAAGATGGAATTCAAAGGAAACTCTAAAGAGCACACTGAAAAGAAGATGAACTTTCCCTTATGCTCAAAGTGTGGAAAGAAACATGGAGGGAGTTGTCTTAAAGGGACAAGTAAATGTTTTAAATGTGGAAAGGAAGGTCATCGGGCATTTGAATGCCGTGATAATGGGAAGAAGATGTCTAATGATGCAAACAAAGGAAGGGATACACAGAATGATCCTACTACACTTCAATGTTTCAAGTGCAAGGAGATGGGGCATTATGCCAATCAATGCCCAAATCCAAGGGTTGATGATGATGGTCGACGTCAACAAACTCTTAAGGCTAAAGACAAAGGAAAGTCACATGCAATTTCTACCAGCGATGTGGAGTACGATAACGATGTGGTGAAAGGTACACTTACCATCCACTCTAAAGTAGCAAATGTTTTATTTGATTCTGGATCCACCCACTCTTTTATTTCTGAAGACTTTTCTAAGGGTATCACCGTATTACCTCAACAATTAGATGTTGAGTTAGCTGTGACAACACCTAATGGCACATCAATCACATCAAAAGTTTATAATTCTTCTCCGATCGAAGTTTGTGGGAAAGTGCTTCCTGCAAATCTTGTGATCCTTCCTTTAGTGGAATTTGATGTGATTCTTGGCATGGATTGGCTTTCTCTACATGGAGCTCATATCGATTGCCAAAGAAGGGAAGTCACATTTCATATTCCAGATCAATCTACGATCGTCTATCAATGCAAGGATGAACATAACCTTCCAGTGGAAATTTCTTCCATCTTATGGGTATTGATTCCACTAAATGAAGGTTATTTATCTCAAATGGTTGGTGAGAAACTCACGATTAAGAATATGCCCATTGTACGGGAGTTTGATGATGTCTTTCCGGAGGAATTGCCGGGTCTTCCACCAAATCGTGAAGTTGAGTTTTCAATAGAACTCGTACCGGGTGCTTTGCCTATTTCAAAGACACCTTATAGAATGGCCCCAATTGAGTTGCAGGAATTGAAGAAGCAACTCCAAGAGAATCTTGATAAGGGATTCATACGCCCTAGTGCGTCACCTTGGGGAGCACCTGTTCTATTTGTTAAGAAGAAAGATGGATCAATGAGACTCTGCATTGATTATCGAGAACTTAACAAGATCACTATCAAGAACAAATATCCTCTCCCACGCATTGATGACTTATTTGACCAACTACGCGGAGCTCAATACTTTTCCAAGATTGATCTTCGTTCAGGGTATCATCAATTAAGGGTCAAAAGGGAGGATATACCAAAGACGGCTTTCCGTACAAGGTATGGACACTATGAATTTATAGTGATGCCATTTGGTCTTACTAATGCCCCTGCTATCTTCATGGATCTAATGAATAGAGTCTTTAGAGACTATCTTGATCAATTTGTGGTAGTCTTTATAGACGATATTCTTGTCTATTCAAAGAGCAAGGAAGAGCATGAAGATCACTTGAGAATTATATTGAAGACCCTGAGAAAGGAGAAGCTTTATGCCAAATTTACCAAGTGTGAATTTTGGCTTCAAAAAATTGCATTTTTGGGTCACATAATCTCAAAAGAGGGGATATCTGTGGATCCAGCAAAAACAGAGGTTATCGAAAGATGGTCAAGACCAACAACAGTAACTGAGATCCGAAGTTTTCTTGGTTTGGCTGGATATTATCGACGTTTTGTAAAAGATTTTTCACGATTATCTAATCCAATCACCAAGTTGACTCGGAAAGGAGTTAAGTTTGTCTGGACAGAGGAATGTGAAGAGAATTTCAAGGAGTTGAAAAGAAGGTTATCCAGTGCACCTGTGCTCACACTGCCTTGTAGTGGAGAAAGGTTTGTGATCTACAGTGATGCATCCAAGAAGGGATTGGGGTGTGTTCTTATGCAAAATGATATGGTGATAGCTTATGCCTCACGACAGTTGAAAATCCATGAGCAAAATTACCCAACACATGATTTGGAGTTGGCTGCGGTAATCTTTGCATTAAAGATTTGGAGGCATTACCTTTATGGTGAAAGGTGTGATATTTATACTGATCATAAAAGTTTAAAGTATATTTTCACACAAAAGGAGTTGAATATGCGTCAAAGAAGATGGTTGGAGCTGATTAAGGATTATGACTACTCAATCCATTACCACCCTGGGAAAGCAAACAAGGTGGCAGATGCATTAAGTCGACAAGACCATGCTAGTTTATCCATGATGAGGATCACAAAAGATCCAATATTTATGGATTTACAAAGGATGGATCTTGGAATTATAATGGAAGGGGAAAAATCTTATCTTTCTCAAATGAATGTTCAACCATCTATACATGTGAAGATTAAAGAGGCACAGAAAGAAGATGTCGAGTTACAAAAGAAGGTGAGAAATGTTCCTGAATTCAACCTTGATTGTGATGGGATAATAAAGTTCAGGAATCGGGTTTGTGTTCCTCACATCCCCGAATTAAAGAAGGAGCTGCTGGATGAGGCTCATAGTTCATCATTCTCTATTCATCCTGGAAGTACGAAGATGTATAGGGACCTGAAAGAGTACTTCTGGTGGGATGGCATGAAAAGAGATGTTGCTGAATATGTATCTCAATGCTTGGTTTGTCAACAAGTTAAAGCTGAGAGACAGAAGTCTAAGGGGATGTTACAACCATTACCCATACCCGAATGGAAATGGGAAAACATCACTATGGACTTTGTCACAGGACTTCCTAAAACATCCAAAGGCAATAATGCTATCTGGGTCATAGTTGATCGTCTTACAAAGTCTGCACACTTCATTCCTATTAGAGAGGATTTCTCTCTAGATCAGCTTGCCAGGATATATGTAAAGGAAGTGGTAAGATTGCATGGAGTACCACTTTCTATTATATCTGATCGGGATCCGAGATTTACCTCGAAGTTCTGGCGAAGTCTTCAGCATACTCTGGATACAGAGTTGAGTTTCAGCACTGCTTATCATCCCCAGACAGACGGTCAGTCTGAGAGAACAATTCAAACCCTAGAAGATATGTTGAGAGCTTGCTCTATGGATTTCAAAGGAGGTTGGGATCAACACCTACCTTTGGTGGAATTTTCTTATAATAATAGCTTTCACTCCAGTATTCAGATGGCTCCTTATGAAGCTCTCTATGGAAAGAAATGCAGGACTCCAACTTGCTGGGATGAAGTTGGGGAAAGAAAGCTATTAGGACCTGATCTCGTTGATGAAATGGCAGAAAAGGTCAGATCTATTCAACAACACATAAGAGCAGCTCAGAGTCGACAGAAAAGTTATGCCGACAACCGAAGAAAAGACCTAGAGTTTGAAGTGGGTGATAAAGTGTTCTTACGAATATCTCCCTGGAAGAGGGTTATGAGATTTGGAAAGAAGGGGAAGTTGAGCCCTAGATATATCGGTCCTTTCGAAATACTGGATCGTGTTGGGAAGGTAGCTTACCGATTGGCGCTTCCACCGAATCTCTCTCAAGTTCACGATGTGTTCCATGTATCTCTCCTGAGAAAGTACATACCGGATCCTTCACATGTACTCAGCTCAGAAGTTGTACCGCTGGAGCAAGATCTTTCTTATGAAGAACAGCCGATAGAGATTCTGGATCATAGCGAAAAAGTTCTACGAAACAAGACCACTCGATTGGTGAAAGTTTTATGGAGGAACCACCAACTTGAAGAAGCTACTTGGGAGCTTGAGGATATGATGAGGGAGAAGTATCCTCATCTGTTTGTTACAAAGTGACGAATTTCGAGGGCGAAATTCTTTTTAAGGGGGGTAGAATGTAACACCCGAGACTTTTATGTTATATAAATCATCAAAGGAATCTTTTTCTACACAACACTTGCTTGGCTTGCTTTACACGCAATCACGACCTTCCTCGATAGCTTTCGTCGTACGCAATACCGAGTTTCACTAAATAACAATATGCTATTAAAACTAGCCTTTATGAATAGTAATAACCACTTTTTGAAATTTTATAAATTTTATTTTTCAAAATGGACTTCATTTTTGGACTCAGAATATCGAAATTAGCCTAGGGTGAAATTTTGGTATTTTTCTGAAAACTTTCAATTTTTGATGAATAGTGAAACCACTAAGTGGTAGGTTAAAAACCGAATTTTGCATAAAACTTAATTTTACCGCTTCTGTGAATGGAATTTCGAAAATCCGAGAGACACGGTTAATATCAAGGACTAAAATGTGGTTCAATGAGATGAAAATAATTTTTGGTGAATAGTAACTTTTTACTTTTTTTTACCGCGGTTAATAGTAAATAGGGTAACTAAGGGTAAATATGATATTAATATTACCCTAACACATGTCCTAATTCTATTGGACAAGTGTAATTCGACCAAAAACAAACTTAGGAATAAAATATGACCATTTAGGCCCACTTGGATTAGATTAGGACATTTATTATTAATTTATTTAAAGAAGGGTTAAAATAGTTAAAATCAAAGTTTAATAAGTAAATCATTTTTAATATGGGGTTATACATAAGATAAATTCAATTGTAAATATTAATTAGAAAGATAAAAAGATTTCCTACATGATGATATTTTATTTGTAATTTTTAGACATCAAATAATTTAATTTATTTATAACACAAAGATGATGCAGTAATTATCTTATTAATGAAATATTGACAAAATTGATAATATAAATACCAAAATAAATGTAATTTAAGACTTTTTATGAATTCCACTAATTTTATAGGTTACTATGATATATTAATGTTGATTTAATCAACTTGGTTCGAACATATAATTCTGTTATGACTTTCACAAAAATCATATATCAAATAGTGTCAAAATTGACACAAAATAGTTTTTAAATCAAATATTATATTATTAATTGTTATTGTATTCCTAAAAATCTAAGGTTCGGCCAAATGACTTAGATAAGGATATATATTTTAATAATAAACAATTTGGGGTTCGTTTGGCATGTTATAGTAAGTGTATTAACCATATAGTGAAAGAAAACAAAAAGACATGGTAAAAGTTAAATTATTTAACTTAGAGTTAAATCTAATTAATAAGGTTAAAATAATACCCTAAACTTGTCTAAATCCTATTGGTTGATAGGATTTCGACCCTTCCCCACTTTATCTTCGAAATAAGACCCTTTGGAACCATTATAAACCGATTTTGACTTTAATATAAAATAATATTTTGAGATATTCCTAAGGTGCCCCTCTCCTCCCTTATAAAAGGGCACCTCCTCCCCCTCCTCCTCACACCAAATTGAGCACTCAAGCTCGGCCAACCCCTGCCATTTTCTCCTCTCCACTTCCCTAGAATAGTCCTAGAGGTCCTGTTCTTCTCCAAAGACCACTCTTAGTTCCTTAAGTGGAGGATTCAAAGAGGCGTTCCAAAGAAGAGGTAATATCCATTACCGATCTTTTCAATTTCTTTCTTCTTCAAACTTCTTCTTCTTTAGTTGTTTCATGATAAAGTAATAACATCAGTATTACTTACATACTTATATGTTATTATAAATATGAAACAACCCTAATTCACCTTCTATCCATCCTACGGAAAAATGAAATCACCGCGCGTGCGTACATACGGAATACCGTCTCCACGCCGTGGTGTAATCTATTTTTCCACCATCAACTTACAAGGATGGTTATAATGGTGTAATAAGTAACTATATATGATTATTATGAAGTAATATTGATACTGAAATAATATATATATATACTCCAATACAATTCCACGATCATAGGAACGATATCATCACTCGTGCGTACGTACGGAATACCGTCTCCACGATGTGATGCGACTCGTTCTACATGATCTTCATTTCATAATGATTATATAAATGAATTGAATGAATGAATATGGTATATACTACACTAATACCATTCTGTAAATGAATTATCTATAACCTAAAGATAAGAATAATAATTTATTCGACAAAACACGCATAAGAACAAAAAGTTATAAAGACCCGAGTAACAAGTAACAATGAAATATTACTAACAAGAAGCTAATAATATGACCATATATGATATCATATCAACATGTATGATTCTGGAATAAGTCAATAACATTATTTAAACCATTATACAGGAGCTTCGGACACGTACAAAGCAAATCGGACCTAAGGTAATGGAAATATCACAATCTCATTTTTATCCGAGATTGTTTATTCGTAAGTATTTACTGGGGTGTATTTTATCATCCACATCCATGTTCCCTCAATATGTAATATTGTTTCCATCCACTTGCAATAGTTTAAATCCAATTTTACCCTTAGGTGAGTTTTTAGTAAAGAATATGAAAGGAATCTTTTGTCGTTTTTCCGTACGAGGTACTTTTTTGACTTTTCCGACAAAAGTACGAAGAATGTTTTTTTAACTTATACGGCATGAATGGATTTATAAAACATTATTTCCAAGAAGTTTCCTTTTCATGTTTTTAAGTTTATTTTTAATCAACTTCTTTTAGTTTATAATTGTACGACATGTTAAGAAAGGAAAAGTATTTTTGAAGCAGAAAGGATATTTTCCTCAAGAATGAAGTTCAAGTATTTTATCAAAATTATTTTCCATCTAAGATAATAAAGGGTTCTGTTTTTATCCCTATTATTAAATTGATTTGATCATGTTGTGATGAAATTATTTTTATGAATTCCTTTATCTTATATGAATTGATTTATGATGTCATGATGTTTCAAGAATCCCATTTTTGTTACATGTGTTATGCGATGATGTATGTTTTATGATTATGTGGCACACATAAGAAAGGATTCATTATAAGATGGGTGGGACCTATATCTCCCTCCAATGCATTGGGTAAAGATTTTATATCTCATGAGATAGACATGGCTGGAACGGAAGGTTATTTCGGTTCAGTGATACAGGACTGAAACGAGGAGTGAACTCGGTTCAGAAAGGGACTTTGTCCACTAAGATAGTCTTGGCAATAAGTCATGACTAACAAGAAATGATTTTCCATGATTATGTGTGCATGAAACAAAGTTTCAAGTTTCATGTTATGATTATGGGGATCTCATTTTCACTTCTATGATTTATTAAGATTTTATGATCTCTTTTGCAGGTTGTGATTTTCAAAAAGATATGATATGATTTTTATTTCCTTTATTGCCCTTGCTGAGCATTTGAGCTCACCCTTTTATGTTTTCTTTTCCCCAGGTCAGGAAGATGGATATTAAGTAGAATATGCTAAAAGGGACCCTAGATATGATGAAATAAATGGGAGGCACTGTAGAAGATTTATGAACCAGTTGTTTATGTTTCCCAGTTTCTAAAGACACTATACCTATACGGTCCTTTGTGGTTTTGTCATATGTTGTAATAAGTGTGCTTCAATTTTGAAGTATTAACAATGTATGTAAAGTATGGGTCGTTATAAGGTGAATATAGTATAAGAAAAGAAAAAAATTGAAAAGAAAATAGAGGAAAATGAAAGAGGATTTTTACCACATGATCCCTTCTCCTTGAGATCCTTATTAAGGCCTATGGTTTTGGCCTTTTGGTGAGACCATAAGATCTTGGACGTGGTGAAGATACTTGGGAAGAATATTGGGTATAATTTTGAGAATTATCAAATCTTGAGAGGTGTGAGAAGAAGAGGGGGTGAGTGTGGTATTTATGGTGGAGGAGAGGAGGGGTTTTCCATTATTTTAATCATTAGTTTAATATTTTTCTCCAGACTATGAATAGTCTTGATTATTGTGACCAAAAATAGTAAATATATCATGTGAGTTATAACAAAGGGTGCTTACATCAATCATGATATCATGAATATTGTATTTAACGTATAATGTAAATATATGATAAATTATCGCATTTCACTATTCATAAAAAATTCAAGTATTTCAAAAAAATCCCAAAAATTCTCCCCAACCATTTTTTTAAATGTAGAATTTAAATATGGACACAATTTTATAAAAAATAATTTTATAAATGTGAAAATTCAAATTTTTAATTAAAATCATAATTTATTTGAAAAATAACAATTTTAAAACTATAACTGATTTTATAACACCTTAAAAATTAATCTAGGTATCATAAAATTATCTTTTAACAATAAAAAAGTAATATAATAATTTTGGATTACATTTTAAGAAAATAAATTTTCATTTAAATTATGTAATAAATCATAAAATTGTAATTAAATATTTATGACTTACCAAAATACCAATACTTATACTATTGTGATATTGTAACTTGTAAGATGTATAAATTTTATTTATAAATTCTTGGGTGAGGTTAATATTAATTTTTCTAATTTACTATTCACAAGGGTTCTATTACTATTTATAAGGGAAAGATACTATTCATTAGGGTAAGTTACTATTCACCAAAAAATCAAGTTGGTTTTATCAGACTCCAAATAACTTACTAATCGCAACTGTGTATGTCTGTTTTTTGAAATTCAAAACACCAAAGTGGAAAAATTATATTTAGAGGTTTGAATATAAAGGCCACATAGTATTTAGTAGTTAATTTAAGCATGATGTGGAATTGTGTTTCCTTTTAAAAATATTGGGATATAACATTCTCCCCACCTTAAATGAATTATGCCCTCGCAATTCGTTCATTGTACTTATAATTCTGAATTTACATATTGATAATTAAGAAAAACTATTTTCTTATGTGTACTTAATTAACTAGAATTTCAAAAGTAAATGTTATCACTAAAATGTTTCTAAAAAAATAACAAATTATAATCTCCAAAGTTTTCTAGACCGTTATTCTAATACTAACTATAAATCCCTGAACCCACACTTCGAGATTCAATACTAAAATATTTTGTGTATTTTTTATAAGAGCTATAATGGGGCTCAACCATCATATCCTGAGCTATAATGGGATGAAGAAAACATATATTGAGCTAAAATGGGGATAAAACCATCATATATTGAGCTATAATGGGATCAACCCAACATAACTATGTCCAAGGAACATATCATGAATAAAACACTTGATAACTCTTGAGAAAAACACAATATATTATACATCTGAAGAGCTTTTCTGATCAAGGTTCTGGAGAATTAGACAACAACTTACATACATTGAATCAGAGTTTACAAAAATAATTACCAAATAACTAATTAGATTCATCTATATTATCACCTTAACTATCATTAAAACTTCTAAATAATCCTATGAAAAACATTTTTAAAACATGGTATGATCACAAAATGATCAGTAAGGGATATAAAGAAAGAAATCGTTAGTCAAGTGATAACATATAAAAAAATAAAACCCATTTATTAAAAACTCATTAGAATGCATAGAAACATCATTTAGTTTCCTTGGGACATATTAACTATATCACTCTTATAATAACCCTTACACATGGAATAACCATTCAGTCAACTTCCATCTCTAGAGTACCCAATGCATTCGAGAGCTATAATGAGGCTCAACTGTTATATCCTGAGCTATAATGGGATGGAACAAACATATATTGAGCTATAATGGGGATAAAACCATCATATATTTAGCTATAATGGGATCAAACCAACATAACTATGTCCAAGGCACATATCATGAATAAAACACTTGATAAGTCTTGAGAAAAACACATTTAGATTTTCAAAATATACTTTTTTCATAAAATATATCAATTTTAAAATATAAAAAACATGCACACAATAATGAAATAATATTCACCAAAAATTAATATTTCAACATATAATTTAAAAATCATAGTAATAAATCATCATGAATCTAGGATAAACCACTCATTCATATATATAAAAAATAATCTTTTTGAATTTCATTAAAGAGACTTTTAAAATGATTTTAAAAGAAAAGTCCCTTAAAAATATAATTGGAGTTAGAATTAATATAATGGAATGGATTTGTGTATACAATATAAATAAACATAATAAAACATAATATAAATAAAAATTCATCACAAAAATAATATTAATTCCACATAATAAAAATTGTAGAAGGTTAACCCAAATAATTGAAATTGGGTTAAGAATTCCTTACATCGAGTTCGTCTTACTTAAAAAGTGTTTAAACCTCATGTATGATGGATAAAAGAGTGTTGTTAATACTTTAAATAATAATAATTATTTTTTTAACACCTTATATGATCATTTTATAACATCATTCCATGCATTTATTAATAATATTTTGTTTTTTACATTGTTTCGGGTGCACTCTTTACATGGATTCTATGGTCCGTTTGTAACAGATTTTCTTTTAGAATGGAAACGAAACACCAAAAGTGAAATGAAATATTATTAATATGTTTATAGAATATTAAATTATTCCATTAAGCATTTAATTATCATATATTATGATGAATCATTAGATAAAACATTAATGGTGTTTACATCATTTAGGAGGTTCTTCAATAATCACGAACTTGTTTCATCATATAAATTTAATATTATGCATATAATTTAATTATAGAACATAAGAGATGTAATATTAAACAATTTTAAATCTATTTCAACCATTAAAATTGTTTTACATCCAAATTTTAAGGAAGTTAAAGAAATTGAAGACACATCATCCACGATGTTGGTAAATAGACACATCATTGATGATATTTTATTTTTAGAATTAGAGGGAGAGGAGAAGGATTATTATGATGAATTATTCCATAAACAAGATAAAAATCAAATATATATAAGATAATGGAGCTTTCATGTCTCTGGGATAATAATAGGTGAAGTGAGTATAAGAAAATAAAAATAATTGAAAAGAAAATAAAAAGAATTGTAAAGAAAATACAAGAAAATGAAAGAGGATTTTTACCTCTTGATCCCTTCTCCTTGAGATCCTCTTTAAGGCATTTGGTTTTGGCCTTTTGGTGAGATCGGAAGGTCTTGGACATGGGGAATATACTTTGGAAGAATATTGGGAAGATTTTGGAAAATTTTCAAAGCTTGATAGGTGTGAGAGGAAGAGGGGGTGAGGGTGGTATTTATAATTGAGGTGAGGGGGGGGGGGGTTTCCATTATTGTAATCATTAGTTTAATATTTTTGCTCAATACTATGAATAGTATTGATTATTGTGACCAAAAAAAGTAAATAGGGTTTGTGAGTTCGAACCAAGGGTTCTTAAATCAGTCATGATGTTATGAATAGTACATTTAACATATAATGTATATATACAGTAAATTATCGTATTTAATTATCCATTAAAAATCAAGAATTTCAGAAAAATACCAAATATTCAACCCAATTTTTTTTGAAGTGTATATTTCAAAAATGAACTCCATTTTATAAAAAAAAATTTCTAAATATGAGAAAATTAATTTATAATTAAAATTATAATTTATTCAAAATATAATAATTTTAAAACTATAAAAGATTTTATTACACCTTTATAATTAATAAAGGTATCATAAAATTATCTTATAACCATAATAAAATAATTTTTTTATGATTACATTTTATGAAAATAAATTTTCATTTAATTTATTAAATAAACCATAAAATTGTAATCAAATATTTATGACTTATAAAAACACTAATAATTATACTATGGTAATATTGTCACATATAGGATGCCTAAATTTTTTTATAAATTAATGGGAGAGGTTACTATTCATTTGGTTGATTTACTATTCATAAGGGTTATATTACTATTCATAAGGGTAGGTTACTATTCATAAGGGTGAGTTATTATTAAAAAAATAATTAATTTGGTTCTATCAGACTCCAACTAACTTACTGATCACAACTATGTATGTCTGTTTTTTGAAATTCAAAACACATAAGTGGAAAAATTATGTTTAGAGGTTAGGATATAAAAGACACATATTATTTAGTAGTTCATTTAAGCCTTATGTGTCATTGTGTTTCCTTTTAAAAATATTCGGATGTTACAATACCTATAATGGTGATGTCACAAATTTGTTGGATTCTTAGAATAAACTTATTTATTTTGTAGTTTTCTGGGGATTTACATGTCATGTAGTATGGTTACACAACATGTAAATTCTAAAATAATGATAAATCAAATGTTATCAAAAGGAGGTGTTTTTTTTGGAAATTTTGAAACATTTCAATTACATGATATGTAATTGGGTTGCACATCATGTAAAATCCCGATGCCTATTTTATAATAGGAATATTGGCTGTTTTTTTTCTCACCCTCTCTAGTTTCCATTGATATTGACCCAAGATCCCTCTCTATGTGATTTTTGATCCCTCAAACCCTTATTGGTTGTTTCGGTCAGTGATTTATCATCATTGTGGTTGTAGTGTGACATTTCGGGTAAGTGTTCTCCCTAACTCTTCATCTATTTATCTTTTATTCCTTATGTTTTAATAGATAATCAAGGGATTAATAGATATAAACTCAATCTTGTCAAATCATGTTTCTAAGTTGAGTTCTTATATCTTATGTTCCTTCGTTCTTATTGGTTGGTTTTATTGTTGGCTTTGTCTTTCTATAATAAAGGAAGGTGGTTCTGTTATGATGTGCACATTTATGTTAATCATAAATTGATATGTTTAATTTAAATTGTTCGAATTAAATGAAATTTATTTATTTTAACCAAATGGATTTTAATTGCTTTGTTGGAAAGACTCTATTCTATTAAATTGGGGTTTTAAAATGGGTTTTTGGAATGAAATTGGAAAACCCCCAATTCCATTGAGTTTGGGCATGTTTGTGGAAATTATTTCAATTAAAAATTTGAATTTAATTGTAGAAAGGGAATTGATGGAAAATTTTGAAAAGCCCCGATTCCATTGAATTGGGGGTTTTATTGTGAAATTGACAGAATCTTCTAAAAAATTAAATTGTTGAATTTAATTTTTGAAAAATGGATTGTGAAATTTAATTGTAAATTGATTTCAAATTCATATATTGTTAAAATGGATTAAAATGGTTTTGATAGGAACTGTAGGGTTCTATCTTGGAAAAAGGAATGTTTTTTATTAAAAACTCATGTTATGGTATTTAAATGGAAAATTGGAATATTTGAAATAGAGAATGGGATGAATTGTATTTTAAGGTTTCTTGAAATAAATTTCCCATAATTATTTTAAACTAGAGCACATTCCAACCTTAGGTAGTTAGTGAGTCATATTCTTTATAATGTTTCTGATGGAATCATTGATAGATCCCCCATCCACAAATTTTTGGAGTGGTAATCGTTGTGGACATTTTTTCATATGGAAGGAATTCATTAGGGTACTTCACCTAAGGATTCATTATAATGCACATTATTCGAGGGTATGAGAGGTTGGGCTCATAAAAACCTTTTTAGGGGAATTTTTTCTTATTTTTAGACCCACTTTGTAACACCCTCGAGATTTTGTGAAATGTTTTATTTGAATTACTTTAATATTTTTTATATTTTAAATTTTACACAACACTAAAAATATTTTATTTTATGTTAAAGAACTATATTTGGATTATATTATACACAAAACCAAGTTAATAATTAACTACATGAGACATAATGTTTATCTTTCTCTACATAAAACATCAAGGTTAGCTTTCATTAGATGCAAGACTGACTTTCCTCAGTGGCTTGAGTAACATGCAAGACCGAGTTTTACCGAACAATAATATATTATTAAAAATATTATTATTTAATATAATAAGATATAAAATTTCCATTAAATTTATGATTATATGATTAAATAAATTATAAAAATATATAGTTTAATTCATAGGTTACCTATTAATTAGAAATTAATATATAAACCAAATGAATATAAAGGGAATGATTTTATCAAATAATATTTTTATGTGAAAAAGTGATTTATCATAATAAGTAAAATTAATTACTATTATAAAATTATATTAATTAAATTTATATGTAATATATTTAATCAAATGTTTTTGATATCAAACCTATTTATTTTATATGCATTAGATTAGAATATAACCAATATTACACATAAAAACTGATGTTTTTTTAAAAGTAGTTTTACCACATTTTAATAGATAACCTATTTTAAATCTAAATTTTGGAACTTTTTTAAAATTTATATGTCAAAATAAAGTTAATTTTTGAAATTAAACCATAAAAAATAAGTTTGGGTGAATTTTTTGTATTTTTTTTTGAAGTTTAATTTTTTTAATGGATAGTGAAAATAATGAATTTTAATTTTAATTTTCTTTTTCATCTAATTTATTTATAAGGATAAATTATATTTTTAAATGGTTTTAAAGATTTTTTTATCAATTAATCCAATTTATGTCATTTTAATCAATTTCACTTTTATACTGAATATAAAAGACTTTGAAAACTTTTTAATTCTTTTACTTTAAAACTCGCATTGTCATCACATATGTGGGATTAAATTTAAATTAATTTCTGAAACTAATGTGATTGAAATTTAAAAAAAAATAGGTTCTGTATTTAGAATAATAATAATTTATAATGTCCAATAAGTTCAAAATAGTTTTGACCAAAAATATCAGTGAATGTAACTAAAATTAATTACATCGATTAAGGTAATATTAAGCTTTACAAAGGACTAAACGATAATCCTAAGGGGAAAATGGCCTATACACTTGTCCAAAACCTATTATATGGACATATTTTATCCAATACACATATAAGGTTCTAGAATGGTCTATCTGGACACTTAATGAACAAGTAATACTAGGGGACCACATAATTATTTTAAAAAATACAGAGTATATCCTTTCCCTCCACTACAAAAAAGAACTCACCTCTCCCACTTCCCCACACCTCTCAAGTCACTTTGACTCTGCCACACACTTCCCAAATATCTCCTGAACATCCATACCACTTATAAGACCTAAATTGGTAATAAATCTATACAAGGAATCACCGTGGTGAAAACTAAAATTATTTACCATAATAAGATGACATTTGAACGTGTATGAAGAACGTCAAGAATTAAGGTAAGGGAATTTCATTTCACTTTTTATTTCCATGAGATAAATATCATATTCACCACTCATATATTTTTTTTGGTATGTATACTACCCATGGATGTATTATATGATTCTTATACTTATATTTATGGGTATTTTCATATTTATTTTATGATCTTTCTATCATGGGGGTTATGTTTCAAAAGTTACCAAATCGGTAAAGTAATTTTATATCAATTGTTCTTCTTTGAGACATATTCCATGTTATACACCTATATATTTTCTATGAGGTTTATATACTGCCTTTTGACATGTTATATCATGAATATCCTTCTTTTAATGATATTTTAAGCTTCATGTAATGTTATTCTTTCCATTGTATTATGATTTAATGTTACCAAAGTGGTAACTATTTATAAATCAAATCTCATCATTTATAGAGATTCTTTATAACTATACTTCTATTGATGAAATATTATGATCCATATATAAAGATATATCATGAATTTTATTACCCTATATATATTCATGTTATATCCATGTAATGGTACCATTTTTCTAATCTTTGTTACACATGATAATAAAGAAAATGTTTTTATGAAAATCTAAATTTATTTCTAATTTCGATAAAAAATCTATATTCTTTCAAAATCATGTTTTCTAAAAAATTCAAAAAACTTTTCATATTATCAAATTATGTTTAAAGGAAATTTTTACCCATTTATTACCTTTTTGTAAAATGTTTTTAAAATAAATCTTCTAGTCATTTTCCAATCAAGGAGTTTTTCTAAAATTTTAAGGTGCAAAAGGAATGTTCAGAATGTACAGACTTACCCACCATCATAAACATCATTTTATTGATGATTTATTTGTAATTTTAGAATTTTATTTTCAAAATAAAAAATTTTCATAGTACTTTGGATTTTTTTTATTTTGAAATGGTTTTAAGTGAAAAAATGGGGTTTCAAAAATTGTTTTATGTTAGAAAAATATAAATGATTTTCAAAGATTTATTTATATGTTTTCAAAATGGAATTATCAGATAAAAGGATTTAAGTGATCTTAAATATTATTTTATATTATTTGAAATTATTTTCAAGTAAAATGGTTTTAATTTTTTTTACTATTATTTTATGATTTTTCAAGGAAAACAATTTTCAAAATATTTCCAAGCTTCATCTATATTTTTTAAAGGATTTTTTTTCAAAATATTTTCAAGATTATTTTGATAAGTATTTAAGGGAAAAGGTTTTCAAAATGATTTAAGACTTATTTCAAATTGTTCAATGTGTTGTCAAATATAATGTTTTTTAAAGGTTTTATGTTTTAAAAATCCCTTTTAAAGAAGAAAGGATATTTTCCTTAATATTTTTTTTAAAAGATATTTTAAAATTTTTTTCCTTATAGGATGACAACTATTGATGTTACTCATTCCCTCCTAGGAAATGATCCAAATTTTCCATTCATATTCTTTATTGAATGGTTTATGTTTTAATGGAATAATGCTTATGACACCCATTTATCTTCCAAAGGTTATATAATTTTGAATCTTTCTTTTTTTCATGGGTTATGATTTGATGAAATTATTATGATACATATCTATTTTCCATAGGTAATGATATGATGAAATGTTTGTGATACCAGTTTTATTTCATGGTTTATGATATAATTATTTTTTATAATCTTGTGGAACACATATTATGTGATGGGTGGGAGCTACATATCCATTCAATGCATTGGGTAACAACGAATAACTTATGAGTATAAATTTTATGTGTGAACCTGATTACATGTTCAAAATTTTATTCATGGACTATGTTTCGTGTCCATAAGTTTATGTGTGAACCCGATTACATGTTCACAATGTTATGAGTTATTATTTGTTCATAATGTTATGTGTGATCATGATTACATGTTAGCAATGTTTTGCATCGACCTAGTTTCATGTCTATATGTTTATGTGTGAACCTAATTACATGTTCACAATGTTATGCATGAACCTGATTTCATGTTCATAACATTATGCATTGTCTTGGTTTTTTGTCCATAAGTCTATGAGAGGTCTTTATTTCATGTACATAACGGAATGAGTGAACATGTTTCTACTTATAAATGTTCATGATGTTATATGTTAATGTGTATGCCACAATTCCATTCCTTATTCATATGTTATGATTTTATGGATAATGTTCCTGATTATATTATAATTCATGTCTTATAAAATGCTAATCTTTATGTCATGATTCATGATTTCAATCTTTGATATGCAGGGTATGATCTTATAATGATACAACCATGTTCTCGTACCCTTATGTTACTATTGTGCTCCTGAAATTCCTTCATTAATCCTTAATGAGAATTCAAGCTCAACCCTTTATTTTGTTTCCATTACCCATGATATGAAGATTTTTTTTAAGTATGAGTACTTAAGGGGATGATATTTACTAGAGACATTGAAGATATTTAACTAGATTAGAATATTTTGTTATAAGTTTCCAAAGTCACTAAAATATTATGGTCCTTAGGCATATATTTTTGTAATATGCTGAATATTCATAGAAAATGATAGAATATACATATATGTTAAGTTTGGGTTACTTTAGTTGGTATCAAAGGGAGGTTTAGTCAACCTATAGAAACTAGTATAAGAAAACATTAGTGGTATACCTAGAGATATTTCTAAGGAAATGTTTAGGTATGTCTCTAAGGATAAGTCTAAGGATGGGTTAATGTTTAGGATAATGTACAATAATGTTGTTAAAGGATAGAGTCATTGGTTTCCTAGAAATACAACCCTATCTGGATTCTACTCATAGAAGTGGTTCTGGAAGAGAAGTACCTAGGAGTAATAACTCTTACAAGTTATTTCAAGCCTAAATCAATTGTAACCTGGTACATGACAAAAATCATTACTGTGCACCCAGTTTGACACTCTCGGGGGATATGATTTGGGAATTCACAAACTCTTTATGAACTATAATGAAGTATTTAAATAAAGGATGACTATGAATAACCTAGGATAAAACTATGGTTTCATATATTAAAGAAGTATGTGTCCTTATTTAGACATTATATAAGTGATTTTTCATGATTATGAGGTTTGCTTCTATGATAAAGTTTTCTCACACTATGATTTCTAATGTTAGTCAATAAGGAAATAGAAGGAACTGGGTTAAAATTGAATGTTTCAGATGTGGAATGTATGGTCATTATAAAAATGTATTTCCTAAGTGAAAACCTCATGAAGATAATTAAGAAGGTGGTATGAGTACTGGATATACTTCTAAATATAAGGATACCACAAATGACTTGTGAAAGTTATGGAATGTTCTTCCAGTATTATTTACAATAAACACTAGAATCATGATTATATTAAGGTTGAAGAACCTTAATACATGATTCATATTTCATTTTCTAGGAAATATATATTAAGGAATAATTTGATGAATCATGGGTAATGGTTTAAGAATAAAGTTGGGTGATTTAAGTCTATATGTTATGGAATTAAAAGATTATGTTATATCAATCATGATGTATATAAGGATTTTTTGGAGAAGTTTTTATTTAAGAATTTTCCAGAATTTGTTAAATGATAATGAGGACCTACAAAATTGATTTAATGGAAATGTTACATTAAGTGAAGGCAACCCTTAACATGTTCCAGATGACGAGAAAATAATATTTTATATGGATGAAGAGGAGATGATATGCATAAAGTAAATTGGATAGTATTTATAACATCAGAAATAATAAATGATTTCTTGAAACAGTGGTCTATGTTATCATGTATGAAGTTTAAAAATTCTTGGATTCAATGAATATATCCAGTAATATTTGGAATAATGAAGCATGCATGTTTTCAAAAAGTATTTATGGAAATTCATGTTATTACCATGTTTTAGGAGAATATATGATGAAGGTATTCACATGTTTGGAATGTGATGACCAAGAGATACATTTTGATTTATGGGGGGTGAATTTTAAGATTATTTCATGACCTTCATACTAATATTTTGAATTTTCATCCTCTAGAATAGTTAAAAGGTTAACCATTTATGGGAGGGCTTATGTAAAACTTCATACGAAGTTTGTGATATTAAAGTAATATCTTACCATATGAGGATTTATTCATATTGGATAAATTGTGATGAAATTGTTTTTGTGATAAAGATAGATGGAATGACCTTTCATTCTATTTATGGATCTCATGACCTATTAGTTCATCAGGAATGACATATTCACCTTAATTTCCTATAGTAAGAGATTAAGTGTGAATTGATCAAGGAACAACAAAGAGTGAGTTTTTTTCCTAAAATCATGTATGTATACCTTTTCAGGAAAATTCTTTAACTTTAGTAAAATGATCTATAAATTAAATTTTGTCCTGATACCTTATTTTTTGTTGAAATGATGGCCTTTAAATCATCATAGTTTTATGAATTTGAGTCCCTCAACTTTACAATGATCATTCACTTGTTTGTGAATGATGACCTCAATCACTCCTTATAAATATTTATGCTTTCCTTATAAGTCCATATTTTCACTTTCTACTTATGTTCTTCTATGTGGGAAACTAGTTATGAGTTACCTTGGGTAAATTTTATGTTTCTAACGTTCCCTTATCGAATGAATTTTGAGTATTCATTTTTAAGATGTGGTTTTATATAACTTTCAAGAATTTAACCTTTAATACCCAGAAACATTTCAAGGGAAAAATTAATTTAAAGGGGGGGTAGAATGGAACACCATGAGATTTTTTGAAATATATTTTTTAAAATTAATTTAATCTTTTTGATATTTTTCATTTCACGCAACACTAAAAATAGTTTATTTTATATTAAAGCACTGTGTTTGGTTTGAGTTATATACAACACCAAGTTAGTCATTCACTACATGCAACATGAAGTTTATATTTCTCTACTTAGAATACCAAGGTCATCTTTTGTTACACACATGATTGTCTTTCCTTGATGGATTTCATAACACGCAAGACTGAGTTTTACCAAATGATATTATAATATTAAAATTATTATTATATAATATAATAAGATATAACCTAGATATTAGATTGATTAGTATAGTATTAAATAACTTATTATAATATATATTTGAATTAATTGGTTACCTATTAATTAGAAATGAATATATAAACCAAATAAATATAAGGGCAATGATCTAATAAAAGAATATTTTTATGTGAAAAAGGTTATTTATCTTAATAAGTCAAATTAATTACTATTATTGAATGATATAAATTAAATTTATAATTTATATATTCAATCAAATATTTTTAATATTCATCGAATTTATTTTATAGGATTAAGATGAAAACAAACTCAATATTACACATAAAAACCTTTATTTTTATAAAAGATATTTTACCACCTTTTAATCGATAACCTTTTTTAAATCAAAATATTGGAACTTATATAAATTTTATATGTAAACATAAACTTCAATTTCATATAAATGTTTTGTATTTTTCTCTAAAGTTTCATTTTTTAATGAAGTGTAAAATAATGAATTTTAATTCAAAACTACTTTTTCATATAAATTATTTATTAGGATAAATTATATTTTAAATGGTTTTAAAGTTTTATTAGATTAAATTTTTATAAATTAATCAAATTTAGGTCATTGGAATCTATTTCACTTATAAATTTAATATAAAAAATATATCAAACTTTTGAACATTTTTACTTTAAAATCCTGCATTGGTGTCCCGTCCGCATGATTAAATAGAAATTAATTTCTACCACTTCTATTATCGGAATATGGAAAAATGAATTCCATATTTGTAATCAGAATAATTTATAATGTATAATATTCTCAAAATAGTGTTGGAACAAAAATATTAGTGAAATTATTTAAAATAAATTACGTTAAATAAGGTGAAATTAGGCTTAACAAGGGACTGACCGATAATATTAAGGGAAAAATGACCCATACACTCATTAGATTACCATATGTCATCCCCTATGCCTTTAATGATCTCTAATGGTCCAGTTTTACACTTGGGGAACACACAATTATTTTCAAAAATACCAAGTGTGCCCATTCCCTCCACTATAAAAAGGAACTCACTACTCCCACTTCCTCGCACCTCTCAAGACACTTTTTATTGACCAAGATCTGCCCAAATATCTCATAAACATCCCTCACCTCAACCTATATGCCTCACAATATAAATAAATCTATCCAAATAATTCCTTTGGTGTAAACCAAAAAGAGTTATCCAAATAAGAGGAGGTTTGAATGCGTACGAAGAAAGTCAAGACTTAAGGAAAGAGAATTTCATCTCACTTTTTATTTCCATGATATACATGTCTTATTCACCACTCATTTATTTTTTATGGTTTTTATATTTCATAGGGATGTATTCTATGATTCTTATAATTATATTTATGGGTATTTTCTAAACCATTTTATGATATTTTTTACACGGGGGTTATGTTTCAATATTTACCAAATCAATAAAGTAATTTCGTATAAATTTTCTTTATTGGAAACACATTCTATGTTATGTACCTATATTTTTTCTATGTGGTGTATATACTTCCTTTTTACATGTTATATTATTAATATCCTTATTTTAATGATATGTTAAGCTTCATGTAATGTTATAATTTCTATTGTATTATGATTTAAAGTTACCAAATGGGTAATGATTTATGGATTCAATCTCATTTTTTATCAAGATTGTTTAATACTATGATTCTGTTGATGAAATATTATGATCCACCTCTTGATAAATCTCATAAATTTTATTACCCTCTAGATATGCATGTTATATCCAAGTAATGGTACCATTTTACCCCTTTTTAGTAATTAAGATACTTAAAAAATGTTTTTGTGAAAATATGAATTTATTTCTCCTTTTGGTTGAAAGTATATATTCTTTAAAAATCATGTTCTCTAAATTTTTTTTCAAAAATGTTTTACTATTATCCTATTATGTTTTTGGGGAATTTTTACCCATGTGTTACCTTTTTAAAAAATGGTTTAAAAAGGAATATTCTTTTCATTTTCTAATTAAGGAACTTTTATAAACTTTAATGGTGAAAAATATATATATGGACTTACCGTACAGCATGACCATCATTTACTTGATGCATCATTTTTAAGTTTATAAGGTTATTTTTTTAATTTTTTCCCCTAGTATTTTGGAATTTTTTTGATTTTAAAATGGTTTTCAAAGAAAAATTTGTTTTTAAAAATTTTTTTATGTTAAAAAACATTTTAAATGATTTCAAATATTCCTTTATATGTTTTCAAAAAGTTATTTTTAATGAAAATGATTTAAATGATCTCAAATAATATTTTTATGTTTTAAATTTATTTTGAAGGAAAATGGTTTTCAAAATGTTTTCAATATTATTTTTTAAGTTTTCAAGGAAACGGTTTTCAAAATGTTTTTAAGTTTCTTTTATAATATTTCAAGGAAACTATTTTCAAAAATGTTTTTAAGATTAAAGTTTTAAAGAGAAAAGTTTTTCAAAATGATTTCAACACTTATTTATTTATTTTCAATACATTTTCCAATAAAATGGTTTTCTAAAGGTTTTATGTTTTAGAAATCCATTTTCAAGATGAAAGGATATTTTCCTCAAGAAATTTTGTTAAAATATTTTTCAAAAAACATTCCATCTAAGATGACATCTATTGATGTTACTCATTCCATTATATAAAGTGATCCAAATGTTTCATTAATATTCTCTATTCAGTGGTTTATATTTTGATGGAATGATTATTATGAAACCCATTTCTCTTCCATGGGTTATATGCTTTTGAAACCCACTTATATTCACATGTTATGATTTTATGAAATGATTATAAGAAATATCTCTTTTCCAAATGTTTTGATATGATTATATTTTTATGATTCTGATTTCATTTCATGGTTTATGATATTTTGATTGTTTATAATCTTGTGGGGAATGTATTATGTGATGGATGGGACCAATATCTTCTTCTAATGCAGTGGGTAAATATAGATGAATCCTGAGTATAAATGTTATGCATGAACTTGATTACATGTTCACAATGATATGCATGGGCCTGGTTACATGCCTATAAGTTTATAGATAGACCTAATTTCATTTCCAAAATGTTATGATTGAATCTTATTATGTTTTCATAATTTTATGTGTGATCAATATTACATACTCACAATGTTATACATGGACCTGTTTTCATGTCCATATGTTTATGCATGAACCTGATTACCTATTCACAATATTATGCATGAACCTAATTGTTTGTTAACAACATTATATGTGTACTTGGTTACATGTCCATAAGTCTATAAAAGGTATTGATTTCATGCCCTTAACTTAATTAGTGAACCTTTTTCTACTTATACATGTTCATGGTGTTATACGTTGATTTGTATGCCACAAATCTATTTCATATTCATATGTTATGATTTCATGTATTATGTTCTTGATTATCTTATGATTCATGTATTATTAATTTCTAATATTTATTCCATGATTTATTTTTGTGATCTTAGATATTCATGGTATGATCTTATAAACATATGATCATGTTCTCATACCCTTATTCTCATGTTATACTCACATATTTCTTTTATTTACCCTTACTGAGCATTTGATCTCACCCCTTTCTTGTGTTTTCTTTTCCCACATTATGAAGACATGTTTTTAATTAGTAGTACTAAAGGGGAAGATCTTTACTAGATACATTTAATTTTTTTCACTAGATTAAAATATTGTGTTCCATGTTTCTAAAGACACTAAACTATTACGGTCCTCAGGCATGTATTTTTGTAATTTGATAAATATTCATCTAAAATGATGTAATGTCCATGTACAATAATCCTGGTTCACTTTAATCATATAAATTTAAGATATATTTTTTAATCCTTCTCAAATCATAATATTGTATGGGTTACCCCCAAGTTAGTAATTTGATCGAAACTATACGTTTGAGGTGAATATCTATGTGTAATAGTGGTTCTCTATAATGACCAACTGTATGTATAAAAGGGTATATATTGACGTGACTATCAATATTTACCATTGGTTCTCCTTATTTTTATTATTAATTAGTGAAATTGTAGTTTTAAGACACATATTTGGGAACCCTTGAATTTATCACCATCTAGGGAGGTAGTAGGTGTTGTCGTGTTTGGATCAGGACCCTGATAGGGGATTATTATATATCCCAGCAAAGGGAATTATAATCAATGTAGTTTAGTGCCACTAAAAATGAAATTTAAAACCTTTCAAGGATGTGTTACAAGGAATTAAGGGGTTTCTTTTAAGATCATGTATCCATTATCAGTTTTATGAAGTGTAAAGTCATATGGAATAGACAATTAGGAAAAATGTTCCAAGATATGGTTTGTGTGAGGCATACACATGAGTGACCATTTTTGGTTTTTCATTAAATGAAATATGAACTGATGAGGATGGGGACATTTTATAAGGAATATGAACTTTTGAGAAAGTAATTTTATGGATCCTTAAGAATATGACCAGTTGAGGAGTGGTATGATTCAAAAGGAATATGGCTTGGTCTGGGTGATTTCTCTAAGTAATATGACCCTATAAAAAGTTTAATGAGTCTTATAGGTAATACAACCTGGTGAGAGTGATATATTAATACTTGGAGGGAATGTGTTCGTTGAAGTGGGGAAATTATTTACTTGGAAGTATGGCCCAATGAAGGGATGGATTTATATATTGTGTTTGGATTTTTTTGAATGGTCTCATCAAGAATATTGGACAGTAATAATGGTTCATAAATAATATGGAAAAAATGAAGGAATAAGAGTTTCAGAAGTTAGGTTTGAACCTCAGGGAAGCATCCTATATATCCTTGTTAATTTTATTCAAATCCCACATAGTTAGAGTTACACAGTTTAATGTTATGTGATATGACCATACCATGTAGTTTTATATCACGCGGTAATGATGTTGTTGGGAAACTTTGCATCATGTGACAAGGACGGTCAACATGTAGTTTATCATCATGTTGCAGGGATGTTTCTGTCTAAAAATTTGATGTAATAGCTAATTGAATGGGTCTTATATATAGGAGTCCCTTATTTAGATCTTATCTTAGACAATATGAACCTTTCATGAATTATTTGGGGCTTACACATGGTAATTAATACCATGGTGATGCTCACAGATGAATTATGTGGATAATATCATTAAGGGAATAATTGGTTGGGACTTACACCTAGTTGGATACCCTGGCCTTTCTTGGGATAATAAGGGTATGTGTGGGGCTTATAGATATGGTACCCATGGTGGTGAACATGGCTCATTGAGTAGACCAATGGATTCAAACAATCTATTAGAGGACAATCAGGTATTATACCTAGAAGGAGGCTTGCGATGCTACTTTGGAACTAGGAGAACTTGAGTGGGGAATATGACTATGTATTTTTTATCATATATGGGTGTTCTTAGATTATTAACATCTCCTAGTGATAAACTAAACAATAGGAACTTGGTTGGGATTTATAACTATGGAGGAATACCATAACCATATTTTTTATTAATTATAATCAATATCTAGGATGAGAATATTGATCCATGAGAGAGGAATTTAGTATATTTATGATAGGTACCTTCGTTTCCAAGGGAATACATGATTATAATCACCTTGAGTGTTCTAACTATCTAGTTGGATAATTTATGAGGCTCCTTTAATCTTTGGAATACATGATTGAAAGAGGGTAATATGACATGCATGATAATATAATATTGTATATAGAGTGGTTTAAAAGAAGGTCTTATTATGGAATTTTTTGGGATTTTAACGATTTTGTAAAGAATCTATAAAGTTATTTTGGATTTATATGACCCTTTTTGGTAAATTGGGTGAATAATAGGACATATAATAGGTCAATTTACCTTTCATATGAATGCTTCATGAAGTTTCAATAATAGAAAAACGATACTTGATCTAGATTCCTTGAGAGGAGACCAATGGATTCCTTTAATACTATATAATTCACATAGGATTAGTGATACATAAATTAGTTTATCCCAGATATGGAAATATTTGAGGAGGCTTCATGGAGGATTTTACTCAAGCCCCCCCCCCCCTCTATAAACATTTTTGAAGGAATTTCCTATGTTGGGACCTCGTAAAAGGTTAAAATAGATTATTAATGAAGAATATCCTACATGAAGACCTAGTATTTGTTTTCCCTAGGTGTTATCAATTGATTTATCTTGGATTATTTTTTGAATTAAATGTGATGATATTTTTTGAATAACCTAAAGTTATAGGACTCTTTTTAGAATTTTTCTTCTCTATTCCACTGTGCATCTACTTTGAGTTGGGTATGTTGTATTTATAGATGGTGTTAGGAAAATTCTTTATCAAAATGGGAAGTCACATGATGGATCATGAAGGAATATCTCACTAGGCCCAAAATCACCACCTTTATTCCACATATGACATGGGTTCACAAAGTTCTTTATGGTTATATAGGGACTCACCTCGCCTCTGAAAATGATAGTGGTTTTCAAGGGTCTTCAATCAGTGCCTCAATGTTTTATATGATATTGTTTTATAATGAAAATTGATTTTTCATTAGGACTCACCTTACCTCTAAAAATAATGGTGGTTTTCCAGAGACTTCTCCATGGGCCCAAAATTACCACCACCCAACTACATGTAGTGATCATTCATAATGAAATTTTCAATTAAAATTGGGAGTCATATCACTTCCATAATTAAGGAGGGTATGTGAATAACTTTATTAACAAAGAATGATCATCTTTCTTTTGGAAGTATATCTTACTTCTTGAATGGTGGATGTAACTTCATCAATGGTGGATACTACTTCACGAAAGGAAAATTCTGATTTGTGAGAAACTTTCCTTTGTGGATTTTAACTCAATATTAATTACCTCCTTGGTCTTTTTTCATTATAAAATGTTTTACTATATTTTAAGGGCCTTAAAAATTACCCCTTATAATGGGGTATGGTAAAAATTAAGGGGAGATGATTCCAAGGAAGAAAAGTGTCTTGCATAATTTATTTGAGGTATACTAGGTATAGGGAATAAACCTATATAAATGGATCCATGGCCCCTCACATTTCATTGTTTTTTTGAAGCAACAATGTAGATGTCCCATAGATCATGATGTTGACTTTCTTATATATAGGATAACTTCTTTATGGGTGGTGTCTTTCAAAAACCACCAAGGGACAACTAAATACTAGTATTTCATAATACACTTTTTTTTGTGTTAAATGATATATGCACATAGAAACCATGAAACTCACAATGAGAAATTAAATTCTCAGTCACTATGCCTGATTTCAAAAATTATCAACTTTTTGTCCAAATATCTTGAAAATTAACCTGTTTTTAAATCTTATATAAAATTACTTTAGTAAAATTCTTTTACGAAACTAAACATTAGAGGAAGTTTATGATTGAGAGTGTTGAAGTGGATATAAGGTGACACATACATCTAAGATATCACTTCTTATTGGATTTCATAAGTTTTAGTCTTAAAGATGACCCAATATCAGACATGATACTGATATATGGATTTAGACTACTGAAAAATGTCTCCATCCTTACATCGCATATTAGAAATTACCATGTTACTTGGATTAACTTCTAGTAGGAGACCATCTGATAAACCATCTCATCAAGTGGGAAAAATATCAAGGAATATCTCTCTGAAAGGTATATCTTTATTTATTCTTCATTGATGTTGGAAGAAGTGAAGAAGGCTTTGGAAGATATATTAATTTCAATGAATCAATATTTAATAAATACAATGTTGAATAGTGGATTGGATAGTTAAAAAGCTGGGATATCTTGAGAAGTAATAGGGGTTTCCATTCTGGGTATACCACAACTATGAATAGTACAAGAAGTATCTATAAGTAATATAAGTTATATGAGGTTTTTTAGGTCTCATGGTCTTTTAAACCACAAAAGGAAATATCCCCTCATACATGATCATTGGATGGAGTCCTAATACAAACACAATTTACATGGTGCATATATAAGTTTGAATCAGTCTTTGGGATGTGTTAATGATAACAGGGGGCTCCAATCACGAGGGAGATATATGATGAATTAATCCCCATTTATATATATTAAGTGATGAAAATATGATACCTTATATTACTCAAGAGTTTTTTATAATAGAATGAAATATCATAGGGAGGATCTATATATCACATTTGATGTTACTTTCCTTTATTGGGCTCAGGTATTCATCACACCAAATGGTAAAGAGCTACAAGTGAGTAGGTAAAGGTCCTTACCAACCTATAAAACTTGTAGACTTGTATATGATTATTTTCCAATACCATAAGAGGGTTATTTTGTTGATTGGGGTTGTAAATTTACCCCCAGTACTGATTTATGGGTATGATTGAAAGCATTACTAGCCATGTTTCTAGGTGGATACTTACTACTAGTATGTGATTCACATACCAGGGTTAGAGACACAATATTTGTAATAGCGGCAGAGTTGACGACCCAAAAATGTATCAATTTTATGTTCCCACTACTAGTGAGTAAATATAAACTCATTAGAAATATTATTAGGGGAAATTACCATTTTAGTCTTATTGGCTGATTTCAAGTCCTCTAGGGTTGGATCATTTCTCACATGTGGGGATACAAATTCAGAAATGACTAATCAATCCCAATGTCCAGTTTCACGAAATATATCTAGTGCATAGGCCAAGTATAACCATTAATATTATATGATAGGGATTTGAAGATTATCTTAAATCTTCACAATCATATTTTTTACACTCTCTTCTCCCCTCTGATTGGTGTCATGATAGATAACATGTCTAATAAACACGTAGAATGAGGGTATCTCATATAGTTAAGAGAAGGAATATTATTTGATAGGATTATTGAGGAGTTTATCTAAGAGGGGTATTCACATTGAAGATTCAAGAGACTGTTTCTTTCTATTTATAAAATGATCCATGAGAGCATACCATTGGCATAAGACATAATTTTTTTGTATACACATATGCATAGGAAGTCATTTCCTTTGTTAAGTATCACTTCCAAGACTATCATAGTGGATTGGGTACACTCCCCATTCTATCATATCCTTAGTCAATGTTCACTCCCAAGACTATCAAAGTCTATAGTGCCTCTTGCTGAACTAGGTTCACTCCCCATTCCAGTCCTTATTTTTACATGAGATATCTATTTTAACCCAACACATTAGAGGGATATATAATTCTGATCCCACTCATGACATAATAAAAATAATACATATGTGTTCCATAAGATCATAAAAAATTCATCATATAATAACCCATGTATATTATATAGGTTTAATAAATATTCCTTCATTTCATTATATCGTAACTTGTGGAAAAGAAACAAGTTTCCTAAGGGTTTCATCATAACTTAATTAAATCATGGAAAGAAACATGTTTCATAGAATCATCATTAAAACATCATCATTATAATATGCCCAAAAATGAAATAGGGTTGTATCATTAGATTATATCCCTAGTAAATCATATTTAACATCAAATTATGTTATCATAGATGAGAAATTTGTTTAAAATATCACTAAAACATTTCTTGATGAAAATACCCCTTTCAAATTGAAATCACTTATTTAAATACTAAAAAATTATCAAATATCAAGGAAAAAATTTTCTTTGAAAAGAAACTTCAAAACATGTAAATAAATATTTATAACATTGAGTGTTCTTGATGTAATGATATTTTTTTCATGTCACGTATGTTAAAATAAAAATTCCTTTCACATTTTTAGCAAAAAGTCAAAAGTAACTCATTCAGAAAATTACAAGAAGTTACCTTTTAAATAATTTTGTAAAATTTAAATAATGGGTCAACAAAAATTTAAAAAATCATATTATTAAATTAAAAAAATTCTTGAAAACATTTTTAGAAAACATGTATATGGAAGAGAATGGATTTTAGACCAAAGAGATAAATAAAGTCAATTTTCCTTAAAAATATTATTTTGAACTATTGAGATATGAAAGTGAGAAAAACGAAATAAAAACATGTAATCTCCAAAAAATAACCTTAGGATAATATATTTCATGAGATTCTTGATATTTATATCATGAAATTTCATCATCAGAAACTTAATCACAAACAATCCTGGTAAATAATGAGATTGTAACATATAACCATTAACTCAAGTTTAACATGATTAAAAAGTGATCTAAAATTATATATAATTAATTTAAATTTAGTAAAATTATATAACATATTCATTTACATACTTATAATATCATATAAAATCCACTTATAACATTTCAACAACCATTTATTAATAATTCCTTATTAAAATCATCGTTTTCATGTGTTAACTATTTAATTTTTCATAAGAATTTCAGTTTGGTAGTTCTGGTCCTTGTACATTAATCATGGTAACATAACATAAAAATATTTAATCATTATATAAATATAATATATATTCATTATATATATCTTTATATTCATCCATAAAAGTTATAGATACAAAAATGAATCACATCGTTCATAGATACGGTAGGTTGCACATACGCATGAACGATGTATTCACTTTTCAAAGAATGGAAAGAAATAATGGTAAATAATATTTAAAAATTAAATAATCATTATTATATCATATATATATATAACATATATTCATGAAATATGTCATTATTTACATCCATGCAAAACAGAAATGAAAAATGAATTACATTGCATCGTGGAGGCAGTAGTCCACATGTATGCACGAGCGACATTATCATTTTCCAATGGATTGGAAGGTAAGAAGTTATAAATGATATTATAATTATAGAATTATAATTATTTCATAAATATAATATATAAAAATTAAACCCATCATAATAAACATCCATGAAATATGATGACATAAAATGAATAGCATCACTGTGTGGAGGTGGTAGTCCACACATATGCATGAGCAATACTTTCACTTCCCAATTGATGGAAAACAAGATGGATAATGGTAGTTACATAATCATAATAAAATTTTAATATATTTAGGATAATTAATTTATTATTTATTATTAATACCATATATTTATAAGAGTTATAATAATAAATAAATTGAAAGTGGTCGGGTAGAAAGATTACCTCTTCTTCAGTAGGTTTCCTTCAGATGCCTTCTTGATGACACTTAGAATGGAATTTTAAGAATAATTGAACATCTTGTTTATGTATAGGGAATTTTAGAAGATAATATTTGAGGTTTTGGTTGATTTATATGTCTCTAGGAGGTATAAATAAAAATTGTATGGGTATCCTTTTATAAGGGAGGTAAAGGACACCCATGGAATTACTTAAAATATTTAAAATATAATTAATGACTTTATCAAGAATAATTCTTCCAAATAGATATTAATTATAAGAAAAAGATTATATGGTAAAAATATCATCATAAAATTAAATTTATATTGGTTTTTGTATCATTTTAAACCTTATATCAGTGTAACCCCTTCGTTAACCAATTTTAACCATAACTACAGTGACATCCTTTTTAATATTAAAGGATTATAATTTTACTTAAAAGGAAAAAATTGTCTTATAAATATGTAATATATATAATTTTATACCATTTATCGTCATACTTATTCTATTTTAATATTTTTATGATTTTTAAATAATTTAATAAAATTTTAATTTTCATAAAATATCATTATTATCATTATTGACACTATTCACTTAATTTGACATTAAAGGAATTAAGATAGAAATGTAATTCAATTATAAATATTGAAAACATAAATAATAAGTTATATTAATCTATAAAATTCATGGTAAACTATAACTCACTCAAACAATATTACATTTAGAGTTTTTAAAATCATTTACATGATTTTTCTACTACTATCAAACGAATTGTGTCAGCGTTGTATTAGAATTTAAGGAAATTTTTTCATCACCAAAAAATAAATATAAATTACCATGATAAAAAAGTCCATATTTCAAACAAATATTTAAAACTAAACTTATCCTAATTTTATCCTTATGTAAAAAATTTTGAGATATTAATGTCAAGAATGTGAAATTGTGGAATTTTCTTTACTTAAAAATAATATAAATGTCATTATCAAGGGAAAATGACACCAAAATATCATATATTAAAATTTTGGATGGAAATGGTCAAATTTATACCATAAAATTAAGTAAATTTAAGTTTTTGAGGAATTCTAAATCCTTATCTTAATGTTTTAACCATGTTTTACCAATTTTACCCTTAATGAAGTGACACATATTTACCACATTTACTATTCATAATGACTAGAAATGAATGAGGAATATTTAAAAAAATTTAAGATCCAAATTTAAAATATTGGATCCATTTTTCAATATTCAATTCCTATAAGTGAGAGAAATTCATTTTATAATAATTTAAAAAAATACAAGGAAACCTTTTTTAGAAAAAAGCATATTTGAACATAAAAATGGATTTATTCTTATTCCATGCCTAGTAAAAACCTCCATATAAATATTAAAAAAAATATTTAATATATTATATTTTAATTTCATTAAAATCATTCATAAATAGAGATAATTATAATTTATTTTAAATAAAAATACATTATGTGCATAAAATAGTTTTTTATATGTCTTTTTACCCACAAATGATTTTACTTTCATATCTAACCATTTGATAACAAATGATTTATTTTATAAATATGTAAAAAATATTTATTAAAAATTTATTTATCCCTATTAATACCCACCAATTCAATATTTAGGTGAAAACTATCACATAATAATATTTCAATAGTATAACACAATTTTTTTAAACTCAGGGTTATTTGTAAAGTAAGCTATTAAAGAAATAAAATTTTTTTATACATAATTATATTATAAAATCTATGGTTGTTACATTATACCCCCCCAAGTAAATTTTACCCTCTAAATTCTACCAATATTCTTTAAAAATTGAGGATATCTCTATTTCATCAAATCCTCGGTCTTCTAAATAGATTCTTTGAATTTCTAATTCCTCTAAAGAACTTTGACCATATGAGTAGTCTTATTCTGTAGACATTTATCTCTATGATACAATATATGTACCATTTTTAATAATAGGAATTATCATGTTCTAGTGGTACAACCTACAATTTCAGTATATATGATGCATCATGTATGTACTTCCTTGAGCTACATGCGTGAAACGCATTGTGAACTTGAGAGAGATTTGGTGGAAGTTACAAATGATAAGATACCATCCCGATGTGATCAAGAATATCAAAAGGATCGATATATCTAGGGATATAGTTTACCTTATTTCCAAATATTATAACCTTATTCCAAGTTGATATTCATTAGAATACCTTTTCAGTAACTTTGAAATATATATCTCACCGATGATTGTTAGCATAACTTTCCTGTCGACCCTGAGCTAATCTTATGTGTTGTTGAATAGTTATAACATTTTATATCACATAATCAACTATATCTGGTATCAATAGATTTGTTTCTCCAAATTCATCCCAGAATGTTGTAATTTTACACTTCCTTCCAAAAAGAGCTTCATAAGGAGACATCAGAATGCTTGATTTAAATATTTTGTTTAAGAAAACTCAACTAGAGGAAGGTGTTAATTCCAAATACCTTTGAAATATATAGAAAAATATCTCAGCATATCATCTTGGTTTTTAATGGTTCCCCTATACTAAATATATGTTTGAGGATGATAAGAAGTATTGAAACACAACTTTGAATCCATAGCTTTCTGAAGACTTCGCTAAAACTTCAACGTAAACCTCAGATCTTGATCAGAAACAATTGAATGTAATACTTTATGAAACTATTACACTTCCTTAATATATGTTTTATAAATCTAATCAAGATAGAAATATTATCTAATAGAAATTAAATATTCTAAATTCGTAATGTGATTAACTATAACACAAATAGAATTTTGGCCTTTTGAAATTTTGGGGAGTCCGAAGACAAAATCCATAGTGATGTTTTCCCATTTTCAATATGATTATTGTTTTAATATCCCTGTAGAATTATATCTCTCATCCTTAAATTACTGAAATACCAAGAACCAAGATATATACTCAACAATATATATATATTTATATTTCCCCCCCCATAAACACCCTTTCAGATCTCTATAAATATTTGTACTTCAATGATGAATTGAGAATGATGAACTATGAGCTATATCCAATATCTTATTATTTAAATATAGTTTGTACGGATCACATTTATGGTTCTTGAACCTTATCATTACATCATAATCAAGGTTTAACTCAATAATATTTCTCAACTTCTTTTGCAGTTCAACATATTCCTTATGTGCCTCTTTAATCCACATATCGATAGATTGTTGAACATTGTTCTAAGAAAGATAGGACATATCATGTTTCCTCCAGATTTCAAGTTCCATATTCTATATAACCATAAGTATTATATCTCTTTTAATAATAATCATGTCCAAACTATAATGATTCTTCCAACATAGATCATTATACACCTTATCCTTCTTCATATGGTGGTAATATATTGAGTAGTCATAATCTTTAATCAGATCCAACTATTTTCTCTAGTGAATATTCAAGTATTTCTTTGTGAATATATAAGTTTAGCTTTTATGATCAATATATATATATATCACACCTTTCTCTATAAATATAATTACTCTATATCTTTAATATAAAAATTTCCATAGCTAACTCAAAATTAGGATTGGGTAATATTTCTCATGAACCTTAAATTTTTGTGAGGCATAAGTTATCACCATATCATTATACATGAGAATGAATTACAATCCCTTAATTGATTCATCACTGTAGATCAAAAACCCTTCTTCACTTTAGGGTAGTGTGAGTATAGTTATGTTGACTAACCTTCTCTTTAGTTCCTTGAAATTTCCTCACATTCATTTATCTAAAGGAACTTTGATCCCTTGTGAGTTAAATTAGTGTGTGTATTATATAGTGATGAAAAATGTTCCACAAAGATTAGATAGTATCTAGTAAAACCATGAAAACTATGGATCTCAATCATAGTTATTAGTCTGGGCTAACATTCAATAACTTCCATCTTCAATAAATCCATATATATACCCTTTCATGAGATTAAATTACCCAAAAATGAAACTTTATGTAGAAAACATTTACTCTTGGTAAATTTTTAATACATCTTATCCTTAAATATTGTCTTTAGTAAATTCTTCAAGTGATCTTAATACTATTATATGATCTTGAAATATATAATAATATCATCTATAAATACTATAAAAAACTGATCAAGGTAATGTCTAAAGACTCTATTCATTAAATCCATAAAGATGGTGGGGGAATTAGTAAGCCCAAATAAGATCACTATAAAATTATTGTGTACATACCTTGAATATAATGTTATCATGGGTATGTATCCACTTCTTAATATAAAAGGATAGAATCTAAATCAAATATTAATCTGGAAAAAATATTGATTGCCACATAATTGACTGAACAAATCATTAATACAAGAAAGAGGATACTTATTCTTGATTGTGATCTTGTTAAGTTCTCCATAATTAATACAAAGTTTTATTTATCCATATTTATTCTTAAAAAAAATAGGTTCACCCCATGGTGATTAACTTAGACAAATTAATCCCTTATCAATATTATCTAAGTGTTTCTTCTTTAATTCCAGCAACTTTATAGGGGTCATTCTATAAGGAGTCTTTAAAAATAGTGTAGCACCAAGTATGGGTTCTATTGAAAACTTAACTTCATGATTTAGAGGAATACTGATAATGTGTTCTATAAAAACATTAAAAATATATTTTAAAATAGGAATATATTTTATTTTGAATTTTTCACCAACCATATAAGATAAACACCCATTTTGAATTGGAATCAAGACCCATACAAAAGGTAAAATTTCCATTGGATGTTCATATTTATCATCACACCAATAAATGATCATAGGTTGGTTATAAATATAAAAATTGGCCTCCATTAATTTGAAATTTATGAGATATTTATTTAAATAAATCCATTCCATGTCGAATATAACATCAAATTCATCTAAAGGGAGAATAATTTTTTTTACTCTAAGCACATTCCCATAAACTTCAATCAGAGATGATTCATATACATGAGATGAAGTCATAATAAAATTATGTGTTTTCACATATAATTAAAAATATAATAATCAAGGATATGAATGAAAATATTTAGTGAGTTTTCATGATATTAAAGAATTGACATGTCTATTCTAAAATAAGATACTTCAATGTTTGAGCATTCCTAACACCATTAGAACTTCATCATTCTATCATTAATCCAATAGTAAAAGCAAAATGGTTTATGTGACCATCAAATATCACTAATTATAGTTATTAATCATGAAAAATAATTCATATTATGTATATATCAAGATGTATTTCTTTCAATATATGATAGATTAGGTTTAAATCAGGTCATTCATAGTCATCATCTAGCCAAATCAATCATAATGGTTCATAAAGAAAATATGTGTTAACCTAATCATATTTATAGGGAGTTTCAAACTAGGTGAGTAGTAAGGTAACACTCACCATGCACTATAATTATGGATAATATATACTTGACTGAAACTTTTCAAGATTATCACCCCTAGATGCATCTGTTCTAAAAGCACTAAAAATTGAAGTTTCTTGAAAGTAATGCATTACTAGGAAAACCACATAATCTCTATATTACCATAACATTAATATGTTATCCTATATTTAGGATTATACCTAGGGTTTTCACAAAATTTATCCAATATTAATTTCTAATGACTAAGTAAATCCTAATCTAATACCAACTATAGAGACCCATTATTTTCAAACATTATTATTACATCTTAATATATGAATATTCCTTAAATAACATTATAATCCACAACAAAAGAATAAATATTTAGGGTATTGGAATCTTGGATACATAAACAACTAGTTAATGAGAGATATACATCATTTTTCAATAATGTATTCATAAATATAACCCTTATTATACATATATTACATAAAACATTTCTTCATAACCTGTAGAAAGGAAATATAAGAAAGGGTGAGCTCATAAGCTCAGTAAGGGTAAACAAGGGAGATATCAATGATCACTTAAGAATGAATGATCATAAGGGTATGTGAACATGAGGTTAACATTTCAAAACCATACCCAACATATCATAGATAATAATATTGATTCATGGTAAATATATTGGTAGTTAATAAGATATAAAGCATAAAGGAATCAAATAACATGATCCATGAGAGCATAAAATTGTTATAATACATAAGTTTATACAATATATATAGGTATAGAAAAATAATTTCCTTATTCAAGGATCACTACCAAGACTATCATAGTGGATTTGGTTCACTCTAATTTACATTATATCCTTATTCAAGGTCACTCCCCAAGACTATAATTTTGGACAGATTACCTTATGGAATTAGGTTCACTCCCCATTCCAGTCCTTATTATCTCATTAGATTTCCATATTTACCAAATGCATTGGAGGGATATATAATTTTGGTATCACCCATAAAATAATTAAAATGATATATATGTGTTTTATAAGATCATAAAACATTAATTATATCATAATCCATGGAAATGAAATGTGTTTTAGAAAAATTTCATCATTTCATCATAGCATAACCTATAAAAATAAAATGGGTCTCATAAAGGTTTCATCATTAATTAATTAACTCATGGAATGAAATAAGTTGTATAGAATCATCCTTTATTAATCATCATCATAAGTCAAACAAATAATGAGAGTGGACAGTATCATTGGATCCTATCCCCCAAAAAATAAAAAGTAACATAAAAGGATGTTATCATAGATAAAAAATTCCTTTAAAATATCACTTGAATATTTCTTATGGAAAATACACTCTTCACTTTGAAATCACTTATTTAAAATAGAAAATTTTAACAAATATTAAGAGAAAATTTTATTTTTAAATATTCCTACAAACTTTTAAAGTACGTTTCAAATCATTGAGTGAAGATTACAATGTAAGATTCAGTTCATGCCATTTACGTTAAAACAAATATTCCTTTTACATTTTTGGTAAAAAGTCAAAAGTACCTCACTTGGAAAATGACAATAATATTCATTTTAAAAAATATTTAAAAAATTAAATTTTGGATATAAATGAATTTAAACTCCTAATATAATTGAAAAAAAATTCTTGAATTCTTTTAGAAAACCTGGATTTGTAAGAAAAATTATTTTCAAACAAAGTGATAAATAATGTCGATTTTCCTTAAAAACATTATTTTCGGATGATGACTTCTTAAAGTGTGGTAAATTAAAGGAAAAACTAAAATATTTGGAAATAAATATATTAGAATAAAATTCATGGTATTCTTAATAGTTATATCATGATATTTTATCATCGTAAACTTAATCATAAATAATCCTAGTAAATACTGATATTATAATAGAAAATCCTTACCTAAAGTTGGAATTACTTAGAAATAACTCTATAATCTTGTATAATAAAATTAAAATTCATTATAAATATATAATCGATTTATTTAAATACATAAAATTTCTTATATTATCCACTTATAACATTTCAATAGTAATTTATTAAAAATTGCTCCTTAAAATCATTGTTTTTAGGTGTTACCTATTTCATTTTTCATGAGAATTTGGTGTGGTAGTTTTCATCCTTGAACATTTATCCTGATAAAATTATATAAATAATTTTAATAATTATATAAATATAATATATAATCATTATATATAGATATAGAGAGATATTAATCTATAAAAGTTAGATATATAAAAATGACATACACTGTTCATGGTAACAGTGGGTCGTATGTACGCATTAACACTACTTTCACTTTTTGGTGGATGGAATAAAAAAATATAAATAAGAATTAAACATTAAATAATCATTACTATATCATATATATTCAATAAATACTCCTTTATTACCATCTAATTAAATAAAAAATTAAAAACTAATCACATCGCTTCGTGGACGTGGTAATCCACAATTATGCACAAGCAAAGTTATCATTTTCCAATGAATTCAAAGGTATTAAGGTAGGTTTTATATTATAATTTGAAAATAATAATTATGTAATATATATCATATATAAATAACAAACATATCATAATAACTATCCATGAAAGATGGTGGTGAAAAATGAATAGTATCACTACGTGGAGGTGGTAGTCCACACGTACACATGAACGATACTTTTACTTACCATTTGATAGAAAAGATAGTGGATAATGGTAGTTACATAATAATAATAACATTTAAATATATTTAATATACCTAATATATTATTTTATGATGAATTCTATAGATTTATAAGATCTAAAATAAGAAATAAATTGAAATAGATTGGGTAGGAAAATTACCTCTTCTTTAGCAGTCCTCCTTTAGATCCATTATTAAAGACCCTTGGAATTGTCTTTTAAGAAGACTATAACATATAATTAATTTAAAGGTAAGTTTATAAGATAATTTTAAATGTTTTGGCTGAGATATATGGCTCAATGTGGTTTAAAGAAAAGAGAGAATGTGTGCCCTTTTATAAGGGACAGAAAGGACACACTTGGAATTTCTTAAATAATTAAAAAATAATTAATGTATTTAAAAAGTATAAATATTATAAAAATAATATTATTATAATAAAAATATTTTATAGTAAAAATATAATAATTTAATGAAATTTAGACTTGTTTTGATGTCAATTTAAACCTTATCTTTTGCTTTACCCTCATTCATTAACAAATTTTAACCTTAACTACAATAATGACTTTTTCAATCTTAAAGGGTTAAAATTATACTTAAAAGGTAAAAAATTTACCATAAATGGAACAAATATGAAATTATATACCATTTATCATCATAATTATTCTTTTTAAATACTTTTATTATTTTTAAATAGTTTAATAATATGTTATTTTTTCATAAAATATCTTTAATGTCATTTTTGACACTATTCACTTAATTTAACTTTAAATGAATCATGATAGAAATTTGATTCAAATATAAACCTTTAACACATCCCTAATAAGTTATATTGATCTATGAAATTCATGGGGAATGATAACTCATCAAAAAAATGACTTTTAGAGTTTTTAAATTCATCTTTTGGAGAAATTACAAAACCTTATCCTAAAGTTTTATCACATAAAATGAAATAAATTTAAGATAAATTCTAAAGACTTTTCCTAAATTGTTAACTCTTTTTTACCTATTTTACTCTTACTAAAGTTAGAAATATTTATCAAGGTTACTATTCATAATGACTAAAAAATAAAGTAATGTATTTATATAATTAGAACCACATTATTACAAATTTTTGATTCATTTTTCAAGATTCAATTCCTAGATGTGGTAGAAATCAATTTCTTAATAAGTTCACAAAATCCAACAAAAAAATTTTTAGAAAAATTCATATTTGAACATAAAACTGGATTTATTCTTAGTCCAAACCTAGTAGAAAATTTATATGAATATTAAAACATTTTATTTAATATATTATATTTTATTTTCATTAAAATCATTCATCAATATAGTTCAATTTGATTTATTTCAATAGAAACACATTATGGGTATAAAAAACAATTTAAAAAAAAACACCACTTTTAATCTTAAAATGATTTTATTTTCATTTATATCAATTTAATAACCATTGAATTTATTTAATAAATTTGTAAAATTTTTTTTTTCCAAATTTAATTATATTTTTTCATACCTACCAATCCAACAACTTGGTGATAATTATCACATAATAATATTTGAATAGTATAATACAATTCATTTAAACTTTGGGTTTCATGTAAATAAAGCTGTCAAACAAATAAAATTCATTTATAAATAAATATATTATAAAATTCTCGGGGTGTTACACATCCAGGATGTCATCAAATTTAAGGTCAAGAAAAATAGACCTTAGGCACTATTCACTTTACGGTCACATGATGAGGGACAAATACGTCATAATTGTTATTTCTAAAATATAATAATGTAAAATTATGTGACATAGAAGTCAGTTGAACCCATTTAAATATCATGGTCCCATAATTCATAAATAATAACAAAAATTACTTTATTCAGAAGATGATGGTGTGGAAGAAGCACTTTAGGGATGATTGCTGACCATATTGGGATGACAAGTCCCACTATGACATTGTTGTGGTGTATAGATATTTTAGGGTTCCTTATCCATTAATAAAAAATGGCTCCAATTTAAAGGGAAATTTATAGAATAACTAAACCAAATAGAGGTGTCCATGGGAGTTAGATATGTTCATTACTAATAACCATGGAAGCTTTTCAAGGATTCAAGAACATGAGAAATAAAGTAGGTCATATATGGAAAGGATATTCATGAAGGGTTTGAGTACTTTTTAGGAAGTATGATTGCCTATTAAACTTATTATCAAGATAAATTATCATGAAATGAGGTCAAAGTTAGGGTTCTATACTTTTTTTACATAGAATCATGGGTTTGGTTAAGGAAACCTAATTTTCACTTGGGTTTAATAGTTAGAAAAATTCAACCAAAATTAAAGATAACCTATCTAACAAAATAAAATAAAACCTAATGCGTATGATATTCTCAAGATAAAATAGGCCAACCCAAAAAGGGGATACAAAAATATTTTTTTTGTGATACTTGGACAAATATATTGTATTGTTTTATGTCATGCGACAATGAATATATGCTACACGATTTATAATCATGAAACTAAGACTTAGATGTCATGCAATTTAAGTTTATAAGACTAGGTTCTAATTTGAATACATTTTTACCTTGGAATAGGTTTATAGATGAAAACTATGAAATGGAGGCATTTTACCGATATGAATAATGTGCACTATAAGATGGAATCATCTCAATAGTGGATTGATTGAGGGGATACCCAATGTAAATGAAGTGACTCTGGGTACCAATACATAACATAGATTTGATTGAGATTCATAGATAGGATAAGGATGGGTCGTTTGAGTTTCTCTATTTTTTCTATGTAATTTGGAACCAATAATTAAATATAATTGAAAATTTTCATATGTATATTAGACCCTTACATAATGGAAAGGTTAAATTTAATCTTAGTGATAATTTGGGAATGGGAAAAAGGAACATGTGCCAAGGAATCATACACATATTTAAATCTTGTGTAACTTGGAAGGGGTTGAATGTGATGGTAATTCAAGGTTGTTCCCAAGATAATAGATCTTGGAATCTCTATGTATCATATAATATTATGAATAAATTCACACATAGTTTCTATCAGTGATTCTTCCCACATAGATCTATCTCATATGAAATAAATAGTGAATTTTATGGGAATCCCAAAAATTCAGGATTTTTTTTACAAAAGGGGAATTATTTCACAAAAATATGAAATATATAAAAAATTTAAATACACTCATCCTTGACGTCAAATGAAGGAATAAAATCCACCATGATTGAATGTGGAGTCAGACACCAAGATATATTGGGAATTTTAATGGAGTTTGGGGATGGTTGGAGTAATTTAATTATCTCTACATATCCTGCAATAATAGAAATCAATACATACATAGTTCTATTATAAGAAATAGTTTTGGATAAAGAGGAATGGAAATATGGGGGTGAATTTAACTTTTAAAATTTTATGTAAACTGAAAATTAAATTCAAAATTAATCATTTTTTAAATGAGAAAGTGATGAAGTGAATAATTTGATAATGAAATAGATTAATAATTCTGAGATATATTATAAAGTTAATTTCAACAATAATTGAGTGAGTAATAAAATTTTAAAATGTAAATATTGAATTTATAAAATTATGCATATAAATATTTAATAATCCAATGCGAAAAATAATATTGATAACAAACAAAGTTTGAAAAATTAGTTCAAAAATAGATTAGTGTGAGACACTACGTCTCCTTCCAACAGGTTTAGAGTTGTATGTCATTACTCCATTAATATTTTTGGTGATCAAGAATCTTTCCCCTCATAATTATGGTTGTGATAAATATCTTAATCTTTTTCAGTAGATAAGGAAATCGTCCCTCACTTTTATAGTAGTGAGAACCCGTTGTAGAAGAAATGTGAAGAAGAAGGTTTTATTGGAACAAACCTGTTAAAATTATTCTCTATAATATCTCATATTTATGTATAATAATATATTTTATATATTTAGGTAAAGGGTGAGATCCTTTTATAGATTTATAATTAGATTTTTCTTTTTTAATAAAGTCTTTGAGAATGCTAGAAACTTGGTGTTATGGAATCGTTTATTTTTATTTCAATCATTCATCAATCCCACCATTGTTCTTAAGGCCTAAAAGGAATTACTTTTATATCCTATATAATATATGGTAAGGTTCTTGGATTCATTCAGTTCATTGACGAAAAATAAGTTTTAAATTATGGCATTTTGGCCATAATAAATTCATTCTTGGAAATGTTTTCTCAACGCCACCAACAACCCAATGTTCCTCACTAGATGGATAGTGGTTAACCTATAGATTATAGGTTCTATAAAAACTCTATTTTTAGACATTACTAGCCAATGGTTGGATTGCCTCCTTTTGGTAGAATTCATTAATGCTGGAACTATCAACGGATGACTGGTGGACTTATTTTGCATGAAGAGGTTATGTCCACTAGCATTGGTTGGACGGTGAAGCCTGACATCCTCTGTATTCAATTAGTTCCACACACGCTTACTTATATGGACTTAAATTGACATTATAACTTCATTAAAAGATTTTTAAGAAAGTTAAAATATTTATTTAATCATTTAATAAAACCATACAAATTCTTTGAATAAATTGATCAAGTTCATCAAAATCATGACTTAGATTTTAAAAAATATAATTTAAAAACACTCGATTAAATTTTTGAAAACATAAATTAGTACTTATGATCATGAAAAAAATCCTATATAGAGAGTGGTACAACAATATCCTCATTTTTTATGACTATAAACACATAATATAAAAAGATATTTCAAGTGTAAATTAAGAGTGAAATACATATTCAAAGTAATTCAAGATGTGAATGTATACAGAATATTCAAAGAAGATATTTAAAAAGTAAATAATATTTTTATGCCCAGGAATTATATTAACCACAGATTCTATAATTCAAATAATACTAAAACATGTAACTCCCACTTTTTGAGATAATTAAAAAATAGTACATATAACAACAAAGAATAAAATTATCCCCTTTTTAAGTCCAATAAAATTCTCCACCTTTGAGATAAAACTAAATTTTTCTATAAATATGAAACTTCACAAACATTGTGATTATAAAAAATAAAAAATAGAGAATTTTAAAATTTTAATACAATTTATTTGAAGAAAAACTCAATAGATATTTTAAAAAATTAACTCAAAAAAGATATTGGGAATGATGTTCAAGAGATAGAAACAAGATTTTGAAAAAGGGAAGTAAAATTGAATCATAAACCCAAAATTTTGAAAACATCTCTTAGCATTGAAACTCCCCCTTAATATAATATATATAGAGAGAGAGATAGAGATGAAAGTTTCAAAGAAGTATATAAGATAAAAAAACAAAAATATATTTAGAAGAGACAAAAATTAATAAAAGAGAAATATAAAATAATTGAAGAAGGAGAAGATAAGAAAGAGAAAAGGGTAGAGAAAAAATATAAAATAAGAAAATAAAATTTGTGGAAATTTTTTCCAAAATAATACTTTCCTCAATGAATGGTTTTACATCCATTGATTGATTATTTTATTTTAAAATTCATGATAGAGTCACTTTGAATGTGAAAACATTATTCAAAATTTTATTCTAATTTGTATTTCTTTAAATAATTTTTTATAGAGATAATATATATAAAATTTTTTTCTCATCATTAATCATTCTTTAAGATAGTTACAATACCCATTTTTTTAAAATAATTATAGAATATATATTTTAAAAAATTTATAAAATCATATTTAAATAATAAATTAAGTGTATTTAAAGTTAGAAAAGAAATTTAGAATAGTAAAAGATTGAAATTTTTAATAAAAATTATTATTTTTAGATAATATGACTTTGATTCTTGAATGAAAAGTGAATTTTTTTATTTTAAAAATTAATTTAAAAACTAAATTCTCTCTTAAGAAAAATTTTAGAATTAAAGAAATAAGGCTCTCCCTTTAATTAAAGTACCTGTGAGATATTGGGATCATAGAAAATAAATAAAAATAAATCAAGAAGGGGAAAAGGATTTAAAAAAATACTTAAATTTTAAAATAAATTTCAAATATATTACTCAATTTATCTATTGTTCAATGGAAAACGACACAAACATACCATTCCTAACTCTCCTTTAATAAAATAAAAATGATCTAGATCAAGAGGTTTAGTGAAAATATCAGCAAGTTCATAGTCCATTTTATCAAATTCTAATAAGATACCACCATTTTGGAAGTGATATCTTAATAAATTATTCTTATGGTTATTGTGTTTAGTTTTGGAGTGTTGGATATGATTTTTAAAAATATTAATAGCTCTAATATTATCACATTTATTAGGGACATAGTCATATGTAATCCTAAAGTCTAAGAGATAGTATTTCATCTATATTATTTGGGTGTAACAAATCCCGATGACTATGTATTCCAATTTGTATATAGAAGTAGCAATAGAGTTTTATATATTATGACCCCATGAGATTAGGGATTTTCCAAGTAGGTCAAAAAATCCCACTTATACTTTTCCTATCTAGTTGGAATCCATCAAAATCAGCATAGAAAAAACTAGTTAATTCGAAGTTCTTTTTAGATAAAACAATACAAGATTTTTAGTTCCTTTTAAATAATGAAAAATAATTTTAATAGATTTAATATGAGATTACATTTGATTTTTTTGAAAACAATTTCAAATACAAACACTAAACATTAAAACAAACCAACCCATATAAACCTGACACATCACCTAATTAGGCTTGGTAAAAGACCCGAAGCACGTTCTCGGTCACCACGGGTTAGTGAAAAGCACATAAGTATCAATATATGAACCATGAGAATTATTTTACTCTAAAAAATAACACAAAAATACTTATGTATACAAAAAATAAGAAAAAAAAATTAGAGTACAATACGGAAAGGAAAGTATACTACTATGTGAAATAAAAGTAAAAAACCAAGTCTCCTCATGAAAAACTGTCACCATAATCCTAATATACTATGAAAGCAATGTTAACTAATAGAATATGGTATGGCACATGATTCCCTTCCATTTACTTAAATCCTAAAAAACCAATTCTACAAAATCCCAAAGTAAAAAAAGTAAGGTGTGAGCACAAATCCCAGTAGGATACCACCAAAGAATTTATACCGTGTCTATCACCATGAAACTATTAGTTATGGGTTTAAAATAAACTAATTTTTAATGAAATTTCAAATATAAAACCATTTTGTAAAACATCATTCGGTTTCTTCTCAAAATATTCCATATTCAAATCCATATGAACATTAATATAAAAAAGAATGAAAAATATAGGGAAATAATAAAAAACCATATCCAAAAATATTACATGGTAAGAAAATAAATAAGTGTCCAAAATTGTAGTCATGAGAATGAAACCAATCTAGATTTCCATGGGACAAGATCCATAAGATAAACAAGTGAATATATATAACATGATACATAATTGAAAACATCATGTACGAAACATATTTGGGCTCTAACCTATGGAGTAAATAACATGTAAAACTAGGAAACTAATTTAACATATCAACCTTGGATCCATTTAATGATTCCCCGAGCCGGTGGATCACATGGAATCAAGCACGCCTCCTCTTATGCCAAAGGCTACCAACTAGTAGTGAAGGTATATGGTGGTGAAATGGGGAGAATATACTCTCATAATCAGAGTGTAGCACAGTGGTGTAATCACAAAAATCAATATATGAATCATATTAGATAACTGGAAGAAAAAGAAAAAACATTCAGAATAATACAATAACAATAATAATCAATTATAAGGAAGTATCATATATAAAATGAGAATGTCATGTTTCTATAAACAATGGTAGGAAAAAAATGGAAATAGAAATCCAATATAATACATGGGTTAAAATTATAAAAAACCAAAAAGAGATGTCTCCAGATAGCATCATGAGCATATATAAGTCTTGTTCTCCCCTTCTCCTAAGCATAATCAATCAAGAATCATTAAGTGAGTTATTTCCTCGGTCTCTACCTATATCCATGAAGTTTGTCTAGGTACCCAATGGTTTCCCAAACAGTGTGTGAGATAACACTTAGTAGAACACCATCAACAATGTCTATAACATTTCCAGTATGTGTATATAAGTAGAAGCATTGTGAAATATATTGTAGATATCATGAAATTCCTTCCATGCACTTTTGTGCAAAATTTCCTCAACTGGGCTCAAAAAGTTCATGGTGAGACTCTGCATTTTTCATGAGGGTCAGTGACGGTAGTGAAGGCACCGACCTGAAGGGCTGGGACAACAGCCCGGCACTGATCCCAAGCAGGGGTGCAGGGGCAAAACCCCCACAGTATGGAGCAATTATTTTGGATAAGTCCCTAAAGAGGTGCCCAAGGTACCTACGCTCAAACACTTGGGCACACCATACTGGAGCTGAATGAAGTAATTATTTTTGGATAAATCATCAAAGTGTCACCCCAGTCTAGCCAAAACATATTCGTCATGCAAGGTACTTGTGCGCCACCATTTTGGTGCACAAGCCACTTGAGCGCCCAAACATATTTCATCCAAGGTCTTATTTTTCATATAAATAGACCCTTGGGGCCTTCATGTGTACGAACTAATTTCCTTGAAGACTAATTGATACTCTGGTCACCCTAGTGTTTTGAACAAGTCTTATGAAACCTTCAAGGTAGTTCTTTAACACCTAGAACAGACGAATTAAAGGAGGATCATAGGACTTATGTCCTTTTAGTGTTTGAAATCCATAACACTTTCACGCCTAAAGCGCCCAACCAACCTGAATCAGAAACACTTGCATGCCTCCTATTCCTCTCAAAGGAACTTGAGCACCCCACCTCTGGGAATACCTGTGAATACTCTTGATGGATTGAGGCAAGTCTCACCCAAGTATAAAGATCTAGGTTTTTCATCACTTAAGTTAAAATCTAGTCACCCATGTCTACCTGTGCTCCCGTACTTGCATGCCATATACTTACTTGGGAGCCCTTCTTTTATTCACCTAATCCCTTTAGTTTACAATCCTTTCATCAAGACTTCTTCAAATCCATTCATGGAAAGTCTTATTCTTCATTGTATCCCTTATATGAGAAGGATTATGTTGAAACCTCCACTAAAACCTATTGAATTATCAAACCTTTGGGAAAGGAACATCAGCATATCCCCTATTTGGGTTTTTATATCCGAAGTCAGAGGTTTCTCGCATTTATTTCGCAGTGGGGTTAGAATCCATGGAGTGTCTATGGGTTTTTATATCCATAGTCACATGGACATTTCTCCTAGGAATAGTGCTGGAATGTTCCTAGTTTAGAGGATTAGGGTTTTTGTTATTTCCTTCCCTTTTCGTCTCTAAAACCTAGAACCTCAGGTCTCTGGTAGGGAAGGTAATGTTCACAATTTCATTTCCATTCAAGCAAAGGAGAAGTCTCCCTCCCCTACCAGGACCAATTTTAGGGCAGTCATCCTGGTGTAAGACCCTAACATTTCAAGTGAGAGGTTGCAATATTTATTATATCTAATTCCTTCACCTTCACTCCTTCCTTACATTGGACCCTTGTCCAATATAAATAGAATAGAGGAAAGGCTTGTCGCCACACCCTCTTCCCTGGTTGCCTCTCCCTCTAACACCATTGCTATCGTAGGCGCATCCTCTTCCACCAGTAGAGGAGGAAAAGTGTGGGTGTGTCTATTGAATCTTACACATCATCTTGTTTCTTACACTGAACATGAATCACCTGGGAATAGAGATTCGTGATGATCAAAACATTTTTATAAACACCCATGGGGAATAAACTTTGAGAACTCTGATTCCCACTATAATTGGTATATGTGGGAATCCTTATCAAGGCCCAAGATCTTTGGATATCCTCTTCAGGAATCCAACCCCAATTCCCTTAATCTGGGCATCCTATTTAGGAGTAACTCCCAAGTTAATCCTCCCTAAACATGAATGAACTATGACAACTCTGATTCCCACCATAATTGGGATAAGTAGGAAGTCTTCCTAAGTCCCGAGATCCATCTCATTTCATCAATAAATCGGTATCCTCAATAAGTGTAAGCCCCAAATTAAACCCCCAAATCACCAAGGCATTCTTTTTAGGAAGTAATCCCAAACAAAATTCTCTAAAAAGATTATACTCTCCTATGAGACCAATCTAACTATGTGAGATTTGATTCACATCCAAATGGGATATGTAGGAAACCTCTCTAAGGCTCAAACCCAACACTTCAAAATCAACCCTGTTTTTCCTCATCCATATTCCCAATAGGGTCTAATCCTACATGGAAATCCACATTCTTTCCAAGTTCCTTAGGGTTCTTAGGCATAAGTCCCACACCAAACCATGGCTAAGAACCTTTCTCTTTGATTTCTTTACCACATGACATTCAACTATACGGTTAGGTCCTTATTATATTAACTTAAATGGGATGATATGTCCCTTTAAGCGGCACCAAACTTCAAGGTTTCTGACTCCTTTCACAAGGATACATAGGTAGCCCATTTATAGGTGCGATCCTGACATCAAAACAAACCTTCATCTCTCGGGATGATAATAAATTTCAGAGTTCCCAGATAGTGGCTTAAAAACTAGTATCACCATAATGGTTGTTAAAATAATATCTGAATAATATATGAGAGGATACCATTGATGGAGAACCACGAATAGATACATATGATTCTAAATTCCATACATGATAATAATTGATTGAAATTTCCTTGGGAAACCTATGTTATACTTGGTGAATTAATAATGATTCATGAAAATATCTCAAATCTATAAATAAACTCTCGGAGTAGACAATAATCCCCCCCAAAAGGCTGTGATGAGTCTAACCTACCATCCTCTTGACCAATGCATGTTCTCAAGTACTGTAAGTTAAAATTCAATGAACATATGACTTTGGAAAAAGGTCCATTTTGGATAAAGAGATGTTGGATGTTTCTATTTCCATGAATAAATCCAATGGAAACTACCTGTAAGTAGTGATTCTAAACCATAACACATGTTCCAAGGAACTACGAAACAAAAATGGTGAACTCGACGTGAATCCTTAACCAAGTTAATAGTGTTACCCATTTTTTAGGCCCCTATCAATTGATAAAGGAAGTACAGAGTTAGGAATAAATAATGAATGTATCCATCTAAAAGATGCTTCTTTAATAGTTTTTATTTTCTTTTTTCTTTCCTCAAGTTTTTTTAACAACTCCCTTCACTCCAAAATGGCTTCCTTCAAATTTTCAACCGTGAATGCCCTGACCACTGCTCAAGCTGGACCATCATCCACTGGAAGGACATATTCACCAACTCAGCATCTTTAACATTAGGTATCTAATGTAATGGTAAGGTAATACCATCATCACAATACTATCCCAATGATGGAGGCTACTCGATAGGATCTCCAGGTCAATAATAACCCTCCATCGTCTGGTCAGCAATGACCGATGGTCAAGAAGAAAACGATGCCAACCACTGTCTTCAACTATTTCGAGTCTTTATCCTCAAAACGCAATAATAAATACCTCCTATAATATAGAAAGGTGGATCAAGAGGTCACTTATGGCCTCAACACAAAGATGTAGGGGTCCTTTTTGAGGACTCCCACCAATAATAACCGCCCGTAGAATCACACAGAAGTGAAGCCCCAACATGATGGGGGTGTTTCCTATAGTTGTTTGTTCCAGGTTCCTTACACTTGAGAGCACAATAAGAACTTCCGAAGACAACGTCCATCCAATAGGGATCAGTTTCTTACCTTTTCCCCTCTAGAGATTTACATCAACCTAACTTGATGGAAAATAATGAATGGGAACATACACCCGTCTATCCCGATTCTACTGCCCAGTAGGATCGTTTGGAATTTAACCACAAATACCACTAGTCAAATTAAATGGAGTACTATGACCAAATAGATACACTTGTTTACAAACTATCATTCAGTCATCAGGATCGTCTGACTACATTCAAGGAAGCCCACCAATCAAATGTGGTGGAAACTAGTAAGCAGGAACATACACCTGCCTATAATCACCAATTCTTCCAACAATATCATCTCTCAAACTTAGAAAGAATCCCACCAACAATTCTTGGCATCAAATATCCAGTAGGAACATACACCTTCTAGTATTCATCAAGCCTTCCAATAGTCTCATTTGGCAGCACCCGTAGAAGTCAGTCGGAAATCTCCGATGACAAATCTAGGGCAGACTCAACTTTATACCCTCATATATGAGTACTATCAGTATCCACTGATAGGAAAGAGGGGACAAGAGTAGGAACATAAACCTACTCCAGATTCGAAATGGACATATACTCCTGTTCTGGAAGCTGAAGTCACCAAACATATTTTAGCAATGGTGAAAGGGAAGACAGAAATTCCTACCCATATTCTGGGAGCATGACAGAATATCATAAAAAAAACTTCAGTATTACCAAGGAAAAAAACACATAACTCTATCACCACACCTTGGATGACACATCATCATGCCATCCTGGAGCAGATACACACCTCTGTTCTAGTCTAGGAGGGTTATGGAGCGTACTCCTCTATATCATATGGACAATCGGATCAGGAACATATACCCTTTCCAATTGAATATAATCAAATCATTCCAATGACAACTCCATGGTGGGAACATACATCATCACATGATAACTACTTCTTCCAGTAAGTGGCCCCAACTACATTTAAAAAAATCATCCAAGAAGAATTATCGCCAAATATAGTTGGAAAACCAAAGCCAATCTGCAATCGGTCTTCTCTTAATGCTGGATATCTTGAAACCCTCAAACATTTATCTATTGCAACTCAAGATCCTACTCTCCCATTACCAAATTAGGGGATTAGTAGCAGTAATTATGAAGTTCCTCATAGGAAACTTCATCATGAAGTATTGTTTTATGAAAATTCGTTCATTCTAGAGGGCCTATCTCTGGATGAGAGCCACGACAACCCTCTGTGTGGTCAGAAGACCAAGTAGAAAGAGGATTTATCCCATGCTGTAATCCACCATGGTGATCCTAACCATGATGAAATTTACTATGAAAGTTCTCTCCGTAGTAATGTTTCGCATTGTCAACATAATTACCTAATCGACAATGTAGTAATGAGAAATACCTCTTATCATGAGGCACTTACCAACACAAGGTCAACCATGTATGATGCCTTATAATTAAAGGTTGAAATACTTTCTCAACCAGAAAACAACTTATGGATATGGTCATTCTTCAAACCACCATTGGGTCATTTGTATTCTAATGTATTATAGGAAAAAGTGACTGTTTCCATTGTTTGTAATAAAATAATCGAGAAGCATCTACTTTGATCAGACCATGTGGAGAAACCTCTAGTAAAAGATGATGAAGATATGTTGAACATCAGGAAATAATTAGCTAAAGGTGAAATACTAATCATGTTCTGGCCTTTGGAAAACTCTCAATATAACATTCCAAAATTGATGGCAGAAGATTGTATTCATGATATCTGCCTCAACTTATGGAAAACAATTCCTCATTTGAAAACCAAAGTATTAAAATATGATGAATATCAAAATCATGTAAAGGTAATAGAAGGGTCGAAACAATAAATAGACTTGGAATTTCTCTCAATTTTTCTAACACCCCAATGTTGAAAAGTAGTAGAGAACCATTCGGTGTGAATGCCTCGATGCACTAAAGATGTTGTACTAGTTAATTTATGATACCCCATATGGTGTTCGTATCAGAAGATGGGGTACACCCTGAACATTGGATTTTTTTGTGCTCAAAAATCATCAAAGCTCGCCAAAAGTGGTCTCATGAAATTTTATTTCCCAAGGATGGATAAAATCAACATATTTTTTATGTAATCAAGTATACGCTCAAGAACAGGCCCTATCTACCTCTCATCAGAGTCAGGCCCAAATAGAACAAGCTGTTGAGAAACTATTTCATCAAGCCTCTGAGAATCTTATGCAGGACTCATGCATAGAGGATGTCATCCATAATATGGATAAAATGTCTGAAATAGAACAACGGTATTTTGAAACATGTGATTTGAGTGGTTGTTGGATAATGCACACAACCAATGTTCAGACCAAAATTCACAAAATCAGAAGAGTAGTTGTGTGAATATCAGTTATAGCAGTTCAAGAGCCACCCATCATGCAAGTCTGGGGGCTGTTTAATTCATCCTTCAAATTCAATAAAAAAAGTTTGAAGGTTTGATGAAGAAGAATAGAAACAATCCTATCCTGTAGGGCTGGGGGATTTTTCACATCCACAATCCCCTCCTCAACGGGAGTCTGTTTTCTCCTAATTAGGGAAGAAGCCACAAAGTGAACACACAACTGAACTATCCAAAGATTCCATTCAGGTTACTGTCCATCAAACAGTACCTAGGAATTCATCATATAAAAGAACATATTCTCATGGAACATATAAAAGGAGATTATCTTACAAAGATACTGATAGAATTCCATCAATGCAGTATGCGTCAGTAAATGTCATTAATACCATTACAGAAGATCCTCCAGAGAATGAGTCTAGTTTAGGGGTGTTAGGACATACAATTCTTTTATATAACATGGTACACACTATTGAAAATTAAGGAGGTGGGTATACCCGAAATCAGAGGCTTACCTAGAATCTAGGTATTTCCTCAAGTAACCAACTCCCACCCATTCTAAAGGCATTTAACAAGGGGAAAGGTAAAATTCAGATCACATGTCACTTTTCCATCGGAGAATGTCAATATATTTCACTTGAAGAAATATTTTCCTAGTAATAATTGGAGATGATGGAGTTGAAAATTCTCAATACATTGTTTCTTCGAAGTGGAATTTCCTCCATACATACTCCCCAGGCAGATCATCAACTTTCACATCATGTAAGAACTCCTCAGCAAAGAGGATTTGTTGTAACTACATATGCGGATAATTAATTCCGTCCATTGGGTAAAAATCTAGGGTAGGATCAAACACATCTTTATAGGCATGTCCCCGTGGGTTATCCAATACAAATACCAACATCACCACCACTAGTGGTTTTTCCAGTTCAAGATCCAGCTATTGTACCTGTATAGGTCCCATCTCATTCAGATATTCCCCAAATTATTATGAATACAATTGAGGTATTAACGAATAGATTGGAAGATATGGATGAATGGCATGTTCGAGAACAGCTAGAAAATAAAGCTTACCCCGAATGGGTGGATCTGATTCCTTCCCCACCAAAATTTGTGAATATTGCATTCCCAATCTTTAATGGTTCGGGAGATCTAGAGAAACACTTAACACATTTTTTTCTCATTATGATCCCATGATGGGGACCCCACCACAATAATAAGTAGTAAATCTCAGATGCTTTGTGAAATCAAGACATGGACCAAATGTTTTATAGTATACAAGTTTAAAATCTCAATCAATTACTGGATAGGAATACCTCCGTCAGAAATTCCTTCTTCAATTCAACTCAAATTTTCCAAAGACAACAGTTTTTTATCTTACAAATTAAAAAAAAAAGATAAAATGAAAGAGTTTAATATTTCATTTCTCGATGGAAAGGATTGACATATTCTATAAATCTAGAACTCCCTCAGGAAGAGTTTCTACTATTTTGTGTGGAAAATCTGCATGATGAGTTACGCACACCACTGATCACTATGAAATACAAAAGAGGGTTTTGAGAACATTCTTCAATTTCCCAATAGGTGGAGGACTCTGTTGTGGAAACTAAAGCTAAATATCATGTAATTCTATCAGATCTAGGAAGGATAATAGGGAAATCATAGGTTGCTATAGTCACACTCAAGAAAGCACTTGTACCGTCTTCCAATTCAAAACCTTTATCATATCGAAGGGATCCCCCTCTCGAGCATCAACAGTAATGACTACCTCATGAAGATGATTAAAAATATCAAAGGAGGAGATAGTTTAAGGATGTAAAGAATAAAGTTTATTCTTTTCGGAATGAACAGGTTCCCTGTTACTTCATCTCAACATTGGAAAACAATTTGTTTTAGTTTCCAATGATGAAGAAAGAAAACAAAGAAGGAGATGAAGAGATTTAAAATTATTATCCCTTTCACAAAATGTTGGGACATACCATTAAAGAGTGTTTTTTTCAAAGACCTCCTAAAAAAATGGTATACTCTGGACAAGTGAAACTGAAAAGTTTATTAGCCCAAGTAGTATGTGTTACTGCTACTGACCTAGAGAAAAAAGGCAAGTGGCAGGAAGTCAAAAGAAAAAGTGTGTAGAAGTATGATGATTGGATAATCAGGAAAATGATCAATAAAACTAATTTCATTCTACGAAAATAGTTCAAACAAATAATTATGTCTTCTTCCACTTCTACCACAGAAAAAACAACCTTCATCCAAATATTAGTCCTCCAAAGGTCAATCCTCAAAAAGTGACATGATCAGAAGGAAAAAGAGAAGTCAGAAGAAGACGAGATCATGTCAAAGCCAATGTTTTCCTCGACTATGGAATATTTCATTCCATATATTTAAAAAGTAAAGGGCACCACCTCACCAAACGACACAACCATAACTGACCTATCAAGCAGAAGCTTCATCAGATGAAGAATTGATCTCTGGTTCCGTCAACATTATCCACTTAATAGATCCCTATGAAAATAATGAATCTAGTAATGATAATCCTGAATTACCTTTACCTAACTAGGGAACTAGAAGAAGAAGCCAAGGTTGCAGATATAGGGGAAGACGTGGGTATTCGAGAATCCAATATTTTAAATATACCCCTTCTCAAACCATATATATGGTAGAAACTCCTGGGAGAGCCCTTCATATGGCTCAGTAAAAACAATAATGTTCCCCCACACATGACAGGAACGATCCTAGAACGATTATTTTGTAGGACCTATTAGAGGTTACATAATCATTCTATAAGTAAGTAGATAGACCTAGTCAGTCTAATCTACCAAAACCAGAAGTATTTCCAGCTTCTTCCCTGATATAGGGTACACCTACATCAGGAGCATCAACATCCAAGGCACCTGCAAAAGCGCATCTCCATGCCCGAAAAAAAGACATCTGAACCAAAAATACGATGCTTTGAAATAGTTATCCCATATACCGGCCAATTTTTTGATCTTAGATGCCTTAAATCTTTCAAAATATCTTCGAGAATAACTTATTGTGGCTTTGTAAAGTCCTCAAGAGTTTGAAACTGAAGTTGTTTTAGCTGAAGTTTACCGTATAGAGAATGCTACTGCAGAATATCATTCAGTTTTATCTTTTATAGATGAAGATGAAGATGATGTTTTACATGGACATATCAATCCCTTGTATCTATCTAGTAGGTTTAATGATATAGACATCCGACGAGCCTTCATTTATAATGGCTCAGAAGTAAACCTTATTCCTATTCGTACACTTCGTTGATTGGGCCTTACTAAATCAGACATATCTCCTTCAACTTTGATTTTTCAAGGTTATGAAGAGAATGAACAAGAATCTTTATATGAGATTACACTCAGAACTCAATTTTGGGATCCTGTGTCTAATTCAGATTTCATGGTTGTCTGTTAGGACATAGCCTTCAGCATTCTGCTTGGATGGACTTGGCTACATCAATATGAGACCATTCCTTCATCACATCACCAATTTATTAAGTATTGTTTCAATGGTAAAATTGTGATATTTTATGGTGACAAGGCTCCATTCAAAATGTGTGGATCTCGGTTTATTGAGGCAAAAATTTTCACACGAAGGGAACGAGGTACATAACAAAAGAGGTAACCAAAATCAATGATCCAAATGGCCTGTAAAAGATCCAAGTTAACCCATTACAAAATTTTAGTATAGATTATGTATTTACTATCAATAAAATTTAAAATATAAACCCAAATCTAAGCACTCATCCAGTGACTTCCATAATGTCAATTAGTGAAATCGGTCCGGACATTATGTGAGAAATTTTTGATTTACCTAGCTGTGGTGAAAGATTAAATGGAGAAGTATTCATTTCATCCACCAAACTTATGAAAGTATCTGATTCACCAATAATACTAGAAGAAGTTGTATCAATTCTAGAGGAAGACAAGTATGTTGAGTCCCAAACCATCATCTACTCTTTAATACTCCAGGAAGACCCTTCATCATCATTAGGGTCAGAAATGGTTGCCTCTTCTTCAGGATGTTCAACTACTAATTCCTCCCCATGCTTTAAAAGTTTTTATTCATTACCAACTATGTAAGTAGAAACAGAATAAGTGCCATGTAAGGAAGAAGAAGAAGATCTCAGGGATGCTCCTCCATCATTTGAGGAAGGTGTCTCCACCACTGTGGATGAGCTCATAAAAATAAATCTGGGTACATAAGAAGATCTATTCCCCACTTTAATTAGTGCATCCATGAATTATAAAGAGTAATAGATGTATACTTTATTTCTAAAACATCATAAAGATGTATTTTCTTGGAACTATACAGAAATTCCAAGCCTTAATCTCGATGTAGCTACTCTTCATTTGGGTTTTCCAGAAGAGGATCGAGGATTCAAGAAAATAGAAAGAAGAACACAACCAACTTATGCCTCTAAAATTGAATCTGAAGTCGATAAGCTTATCAAGGATAACTTTGTTCGGGATGTTCAATATACCAAATGGCTGGCCAACATTGTCCCAGTAAAAAAGAAGAATGGGAAAATCAGAGTTTGCATTGATTTCAGAGATCTTAACCAGCATTGTCCCAAATATGACTTTCCAGTTTCAATCATAGATATTTTAATTGATGCAAAAGATGGCTATAAAGTTCTATCCTTCATGAATGGATACTCTGGGTACAATTAAATATGAATGGCCCCAAAGGATGAATAGTCTACAACCTTTCAATCCCCTCAAGGTGTGTTTTTCTATCGAGTAATTCCCTCTAGATTAAAGAATGCAGGTGCAACTTATTAAGGCTCTATGCACCATATCTTCACACCCTTCATAGGAAAATTTGTCGAATGTTATTTGGATGATCTAGTAGTTAAATCCATACAACATTCAGATCACCTGACTGATTTGGAGACCATATTCAATAAACTTCAGCAACCTAATTTGAAGATGAATCCCTTGAAATGTGCTTTTGAGGTATTCTCAAGGAAATTACTCACCTTCATTATACACCATAATGGCATCAAATTTGATCCTGAGAAGACTAAAGTAATACTTGGAATGTCACCTCCTCAAAATTTGAAATAATTAAGAGGAATTTAAAGACACTTAGCCTATATTCGGAGCTTTATCTCCAATTTGAAAGAAAAGTGTCTACCCTTCACTAGATTAATGAAGCATGGAGTCACCTATCAATGGAAAGAAGATAACTAAGAGGAATTTGATACACTCAAAAAATATCTCTTGAGTCCACTGGTATTAATGCCACATGTTGAAGGAAAGCTACTTATTCTCTATGTTACATATTTAGAGCAATCATTGTGTTCCTTCCTTTACCAAAATAATAATATTGGGAATGAAAATAGCCTTTATTATCTCAGTTGAACAATTTTTGACACAGAGACTCGATATTCAAGTATAGAGAAGTGATGCTTGGAATTAATATTTGCAATACATAAATTGAGGCACTAACTACAACATCATGGGGTCTAACTATTATCTCACAATAAACTGCTCAAATTTATCCTTAGTCTTCCTATTCTTACTGGGTGTTTGGCATGGTGGGAAGTTATTTTGAAATAGTTTGATATCCAGTTTATGCATCAGAAAGAAATAAAAGTCCAAGCCTTGGATGATTTCATTTCTGAACACCCATATGCAAAAGATACATCATTGAAAACTCAACTTACTGATGAAGTGGTTTTATCTATTCAAGATAATCTCCAAATGTGGGAAATTTACTTCGATGGTGCCTCCAGAAGTCCGACGGGGAAGAGAATGGAAAACCCTGAACTCAAAAAAGTTGGGTTAGAAATTGTACTTGTCTTCCCAGAAAAGGAAGTGTTTCAATATTCCTTTCTGTTATCATAAGGTAGTACCAACAATGAGGTGGAATATCAAGCTCTCATCACAGGTCTATAATTAGTGCTCTAGGTGCATTTTTACCACCTAAAAGTGAAAGATGATTCATATTTGGTAATAAAACAAATCAATGGGGATTATGCTATCAGAAAAGAAGATTTAATCTTTTTGTTTGATTATGTCAGAGGGTTAATGGATGAATTTTTCTCAGATCCAATATTATCTTATGTCCTGTGATCACATAATGCCCAAGCTGATGCATTGGCTAATGCAGGCACAACCCTGGAAGATCCAAATAGTAATGATACAATCATTATTATTGCCCATCATCATGTCATTTCACCTTTCATTCAAAATAGAATGGAGGAAATTAATGAAATTATACCTATTTCTAAGCCATATGGTCATACCATGGGATGGATGACACCCATCATGGAATTCCTTTAAAATAGAGTACATCCACCTGATAGAGATGAAAAAGAACAGATCTGATGGAGAGTGTCCAATTTTACTCCTTATGATAGTCCATATCATCATAAGATCCTTTTCAAATGGGTATTTGATAGAATCCTCTTCAGTTTTATTGACTAAGAAGAAACTAAAACTATCACGAAACAAGTATATGCAGGAGCTTGGGGTGATCACTAGCCTGGCCATAGGCTTTCTGATCAAATTTGAAGGCTTGGATACTTTTGGACTTCAATGACGGAGGATTTTACGGATTTAAAAAAGAAATGTCATCCCTTCCAATTGCATTCCAACTTCATTCATCAACCCCCATAGTTGTTATATATAGTTAAATACTCTTGGCCATTTTTCACATGGGGAATAGATGTAGTAGGACCTTATCCTCCAACTACGGCTAAGCAGTTCAAGTATATTCTTAATTCTACCGATTTATTCTCAAAATGGACTGAGGAAATACCTCTCAATGTTTTCAGATCCAAAAGAATTTTTATCTTTTTCAAATCTAACATCATTAATAGATTTGGTGTCCCTCATACTATATTAACAGATAACGTCACAAATATTTGTTCTATGAAAGTAACAAAGTTATACCAGGAGCACAATATCAAATCCAACCATTCATTCCACTATAATGTAGCAATCAATGGATATATAGAGGCTTTCAATAAGACTCTATCAATTATACTCTATAATATGGTGGATAAAGAAAATAAATCTTGGCCTAAAAAACTTTTGTATGCTTTATGGCCTTATCGGACTACTACCCGTACTGCCACCGAGGAAACTCTATATTCATTAGTGTACAGAACATAAGCTGTTTTTCCAATTGAAATTCAATTTCCATCACTCCGAGTTGAAATCTTTGATCAGTTATCTATAGATGAAATGTCTCAAAAGTGATTGGTTGAGTTGGAATGATTAGACGAAATGTGATTTCATACTTTGAATCATTTGTATGTCTATCAAAACATAATTGCACGAGCTTTTAACATGAAAGTTTGCCTCCACTCATTATTCAAGGAGAATTGGTATTGGTCCTCAGGACTCCAATTATACTAAGAATGAAGCCTCCAAATCTTGAGCCAAGTTGGGAAGGACCTTATTCCATACATAATGTCTACTTAAATGGATCTTATTCCCTAATCTCAATGGATATAGTGCTTATTACAACTCCAACCAATGCGAGATTCTTGAAGAAGTACTTTGTATAATTTCATATCATATGTCCTCACTACATGACACTAAACTGCATAGCACATAGTCCTAGTTGCAAGTCATTAAACTACATATCAACTATAAGCGTCCACATTGCATGATGATAAAATGCATAGTATATTTTTCTTCACTACACGACATTAAACTGTACGATTAATGTATTCTAAATTTGACGTTAAGAGCTTCCATATGCAAGAATCATTGACATCATTTCTACTCCTTAGTGGCACATGAATTCCATTTCTCCCTATGTCTGAATCAGATCTGCATAGGGGCCTCATTTCAAGAACTACATGTGGATTGATTCTAATTTTCAATGAGATACAAAGAGACATTTGAATCTCCAATCTTGGGCCCAACTATAACCACGAAATTTTCTATTTGTATTTTATCTTCCTATAAATTAACTAAATATATATAGAGTTCTCTTTTAAGATAAATGGTTTTATCTTCATACCATTTTGTGTTTTAAGTTTAACAGTTCTTCCAGAATGTGTTAAAATCCCCTATCTACCACATCAAACTCAATTAGTGTGGGAAATTATTGTGTCAAGAACTACATTTGGAATGATTCTCATCCATATTGAGAATGTAGAGATGAATATATCTCTAATATTGGGCCTAACACAATAAAAAACCCCCTTCATTCCCTATGTATGAATCAAACCTGCACAAGGAAAGTTCAAAGAACTATGTATGGCTTGATTCTCATCCTAGTGAGATACATAGTGAAAACTAGGCCTTAACTCCTAGTCCGAGTTATATGATACTTTTTTTATCTCTCTTACAAATATGATTAAAAATCTATGTGGGAGATTTCATTTTGGGTTCTCTCCTTAGAGATCCCACTAAGGAAACAAGAAATGTCCCCCTTTTACATATAAGTCAGATCTATGTAAGGAACTTAAAACTCATGGCCAGTATTGATTTGAATATTTCTCCTGTGCATTGAAAATTGCCTCCTTTCATATTTCACACTCTTAATCTTGAATATTTTCAGATCTTCATAATATTTATTATGGTTTTTTGTGACATGGTTTCTAATATCTAAGAACTATTTTTCCTGACTATGCAGTATGATCCCCTAGACGGCCTTGCATAATTTTCTTATATAACGGGCATGTCAGTCAAAAGATGCCACTATTTGGATATACAACATATGCCCCAATTGTACCTGCATAATGCAACTCCCATAACTGATTTTTCAAATAATGGTAACTTCATTATTGGTTAAAGTTTTTTCACCTTCAAACATTGATGACAATATACAAGAATCTGTATTTTAAAGAAGTCATCCATGTATATTTGTCCCATTACCTTTATCTTGATCTAAAATTCTTCAAGACCATGGTTTTCACATTTCCTTATCCATGTGTTTAAAGAAATATAAAATAACCTTAGATCATTTTACCAAATATCATCAATTGTTTCTATTTTGGTCCTAGTCATATGACCTAAAACTACAGACACCATACTTTTTACGTTTGGGTCAGAACTTCATAGAAACCCAATTCCACAAATTCTTTGGATATCATGATTGGAAATAATATTTCCATATTTAGGTACCTTTCTCCATAAACCAAACTTTGTGCTGTGGAAAATCTGAATCTCCATAAACTTTCTTCAGCTTTTAGCAATAGAATGTCAAATTTTTTAGATCTCTTTTTCGAGACTATGTAGTACATGCCCCTAGGTGGCCTTTCATAAGCCACCTACATAATGGTCCTATCAGTACAAATATGCCACTATTTTTCTATGCAGTATATGCCCTATCTATCTCTGCATAATACAACCCCCATAATGGGTTCATCAAATAATGGTAACTTTGTTCTTAGGAAAGACTCCCTCCAATGCCATTATCCATTTTCCCATATCATTCTTCGGATTTAGATTCTCCCAAATCATAGTTTACAATTATTCCTTTCCATACTTGAACATGGTAGTATGTTTCCAAACAAATTATCAAGAAATTGGAGAGTCTCAAACCTTTTTTCAAAGATAAATACCTTAAATTAAAGCCACACAATGTCATCACTGTATGAATTAAAACAGCACAATACAATGTCCTCACTACATGACTTACAACTGCATATCGTGATATCAGAAATCCCCCTTTCTAACGAATTTTAACCATTCCCCATAGACCAAGTTTGTATGGAAGTGGTTTTCCTATTCATGACATATTTCGACATAGATAAAATTTTATTCTTAAAATCCCTTTCTTCGGAAAAACCACCCATTGTGGTCTTGAGTCACCCAAATATTATTTTCCTTTGTCTATCAGCAATAAAATGTTAAATTCCTATGAGATGTTTTTATTAACTATGCGGTACATACCCCTAGAGGCCTTCTATAAAATTTGCCTACATAATAGGCTGATCAATCATGAAATGTCACTATTTTTATGTGCAACATATTCCCTAGTCATCCCCATTTAATACAACCCCCATAAAGGGTTGGTCAAATAATTGTAGCCTCGTTCTTGGAAAGCACCCTCTTTATGTTTTATAAAAGTTTCAGATTTGATGACCATAAAAATCATGACTCAATATTCCCCTTGAAATTATTTAAATAATATTAGATGAATTCCTATCCATTGGGTTTTGTTTGGGATCTAATTTAAAAATTTATGGTCAAAGATATTCGACCTTAAACACTAGCCTTTTTAGTCTATCATGAATGAATCTAAACTGCCAATAACCAAGAGACATAGTACGCACCAGATTGAAAACTCACAATGGACACCCTGGACAAAAGTCGAGTCTCAGTTCTCTAGAATTAAATTTTTGTATGGTTTAGGAAATATTGAGAAATAAAAATCCAAAAGATATAAAGTTTGTGGGGTTGTCTGTATAGACCTAGTAAAAATAAAACTATGCTCGCTAGGCCCCATGGCTTAAGAAAAAAACAGAGCATCATTCCAAACTTAACATAGCTCCAAATCAAACCTAATTATGTTGGAATGCATCAAATTTCCCTAAATTTAACTTAGAAAAATATTCTTATCATTCCGATTGAATAAAATTTTAAGGGGGACTTTTGTAGACACCATGAAATTCCTTCCATGCACTTTTTCACAAAATGTCCTCAACTAGGCTCGAAAGGTTTGCGGTGTGAATATTCATTTTTCATGGGGGTTAGTGACAATAGAGAAGGCACTGGATCGAAGGGCTGGGACTACAGTTCGACATTGATCCCAATCAGGGGTGTGGGGGGTGCAACCCCCGTGGTATGGGGCAATTATTTTGACTATGTACGCAAAGAGGCTCCCAAGGTACCTGTGCACAAATACTTATGCACCACCATGCTGGAGCTGAATGAAGTAATTATTTTGGATAAATTCTCAAAATTTCTCCCTAGTCTAGACAAAACACCATTGGCATGGAAGGTACTTACGCGCCACCATTTTGGTGCACAAGACACTTGCGCTCCCAAACATCTTTCACCCAGGGTCTTATAATTCCAATAAATAGACCCTTGGGTCCTTCATTTGTACAGAAGAATTTCCCTAAATCCTAATTTTTGCTCCAATTTCCCTAGTGCTTCACCCAAGTCTTTACAAACCTTTAAGGTAGTTCTTTAACACCTAGATCAGAGGAATTTAAGGAGTATCATAGGACCTTTATTTTGGTGTTTGAAATTCATAACACTTGCGCGCCTAAAGCACCCAACCTCCCTCAATCAGAAACACTTGTACACCACCTATTACCCTCAAAGGAACTTGAGAGCCCCACTTATGGGAATACCTGTGAATACACTTGAAGGCTTGAGTCAAGTCTCTCCCAAGTATTAACATCTAGGTTGTTCGTCAGTTAAGTAGAAATGAGGTCGCCCAAGCCTACTTGGGAACCCATACATGCACACCAGATACTTATGTGGGAGACCTTCTTTGATTCAACTAATTCCTTTATTCTACAAGTCTCTCATAAACCATTCTTCAAAGCCATTCATGGCAAGTCATCTTCTTCATTTACTCCCTTGTATGAAAGGGATTATGTTGAAACCTCTACTAAAACCTCATGACTTATCAAATCTTTGGGAAATGAAAATCAGTGTGTCTCTTATATTGGTTTGTATATCTCCATTCATGTGTTTCCCAAATTTTTTCGTAATGGGGTTAGGATTCATGGAGTTTCGGTGAGTTTTTATATCCGTAGTCAATGTACCTTTCTCCTAGGAACAGTGTTGGGAAGTTCTTGATTGGGAGGATCAGGGTTTGGGTTCTGTCCTCCTATTTTCATCTCAAAAACCCAGAACCTCAGGTCTCTATTAGGGAAGTTAAGGTTCACAATTTATTTTACATTAAAGAAAAGGTAAAGTATCCCTCCCATACCAGTACCAATTCTAGGGAAGTCATCCTGGTGTAATCCCCTAACCTTTCAAGTAGGAGGTTGGAGTATTTCTCCTATCTACTTACTTCACCTTCACTCATTCCATATATTGGATCCTTTTCCAATGTAAAGATAATAGAGGAAAGTATCATTGGCTCACCCTCTTCCTTGGTTGCCTCTCCCTCTTGCACCATCACCTCCGTAGGCGTGTCCACTTCCACCAGCAGAGGAGGAAAAGTGTGGGTGCATCTGTTGAATTTTTAACATCCTCTTTTTTCTCATGCCGAGCATGAATCACGTGGGCTTAGAGATTCATGATGATCACAACATTTTTACAAACACCCATGAGGACTGAACTATGAGAACTCTAATTTCCACTATAATTGGGATACATAGGAAATCTTCTAAAGACCCAAGATCATTGGATATCCACTTCAGGAATCCAACCTCAATTCCCTTAAACTGGGCATACTCCTTAAGAGTTATCCACAAATTAATCCTCACTAAACTCGAATGAACTATGAGGACTATGATTCCTACCATAATTAAGATATGTAGGAATCCTTCCTAAGGGCTGATATCCATCTCATTTCGTCCATAAATTAGAATACTCCTTAGGAGTAAGCCCCAAATTAAACCCCCCAATCACCAAGGAATCCTTTTCAGAAAGTAGGCCCAAAATAATTTCTATAAAAGGACTATAATCTTCTATGAGACCAATCAAACTACACGAGCTTTGATTCCCATCCAAATGGGATACATAGGAAACCTCTCTGAGGTTCAAACCTAACCCTTTAAATCAACCTTGTTCTTCCTGGGCCATATTCCCAACATGGTCTAATCTTACATGGAAATACATATTCTTTCCAAATTCCTTAGGCTTATTAGACATAAGTGTTGTACCCCTCTCTCTTTGGATTTTAATGATCACAATCACTCTTATCTTGTTCTAACTTGTTTCAAGTGTTTTTGTTGATAGGCAAAAGGTTGCCAAGGAGTTGGGCCAAGAAGGACTGAAAGTAGACTCTCTGAGTCTACCGGCCAACCGGTGGATTCCCACCGGCTCGCCGATGGTCTCTGGCAGAAGCAATGCTTTCTGTCCAGAGCCACCGGCCAGTCGATGTGAGCTCCCCGGCCAGCCGGTGCTGTCACCAGCCAGCCGGTGGCTGACCACCGGCCAGCCGGTAGCACCTGGGAAGAGAGCTTGCTCTCTGTCTGGAGCACCGGCCATCCGGTGGATCAGGACCGGCCAGCCGGTGGACCACCGGCCAGCTGGTGAGACACCACCGGCCAGCCGGTAGGCCCAGTCAAACTAGCCGTTGGGCTTTGACCAGACTTGCACTTTTGACTCCCAACAGCTCCGAAGACCTCTCCAACGGCTCCGAAGACCTCCAACAACCATTTGGGTGTTCCTCTCCTATAAATAAAGGACTAGGAAGCCCCAGAAACATAAGAAAGCCCACGGGAACATTTTTCGATCATTTGGCGAACCTCCGGCGCATTCCTTCAAGGATCCACACTTGCTCCAACTCACTTACACAACCAAGGAGCACCACCATAGAAGCTTGGGAGCGCTCTTCATCATCACCAATCAATCCATTGGCACCCAAGACTTCTCCACTTTACGGTTTTTCTTGTTTTATCATTTTGAGCATTATTTTAAGTTTGTGCAGACAAACTCTTCTTTCTCTCATCCTCCCTTTGTTTGGGTTTTCACACCACCTTCAAGGTGTGAAGAGGTTAGTCAAGCCTTCCCTGTAAAAGGCTTGAGTCATAGGTGAGCTAGCCTTCACCTGTAAGAAGGCTAGTGGGTTTCTTGCTACAACCCATAAAATGCAAGCTTTAATAGGTTCTAGGATGCCTTAAAGTCTAGTGGGTTTCTTGATACAACCATTAAAAAGCAAGCGGTCGTATAAATCTCTCAACAGTTGAGTTGGGAGCGGAGACGTAGGCTTGGGATTCAGGCCGAACTCCGTTATCAATTTTGTGTCTTGCCTCTTTTATTTCCACTGCGCTTTAACTTTTTCTTAAATTGTTAAACTTTTTTGAAAAGGCAATTCACCCCCCCCCTCTTGCCATCACTCTACGACCCAACAATTGGTATCAGAGGAGGTGTTTGTGTATTACCTTAACCGGTTTCAAATTCAAGATCCATTGTGATGGCTTCATCTTATTTCGCCCCCGAAGGTTATTCATTGGTTCGTGCTCCTTTTTTTGATGGAACCGATTATACCTATTGGAAAACCCGCATGTCTACTTTTCTTAGAAGTATAGGTTATCCTATTTATAGAATTGTCATGCATGGTTACTCTCTCTCATCTCCTGATGAATCCAAATGGAATCAAGCCGATATTAAAAATTTCGAGCTTGATGGAAAAGCCATGAACGCTCTTCATTGCGGCCTTGATTGTAATGAATTCAATCGAGTTTCCACATGCACCTCATCTCATGAAATCTGGAAACTTTTGGAAGTTACCCATGAGGGGACCAACAAAGTTAAGGATACTCGATTGGATATGTTTCGTCAAGATTTTGAAAGTTTCACCATGCACCCACACGAATCAATTACTGAAATGTTTACTCTTTTTACTAACGTTTGCAATGGAAGAAAGTCTCTTGGAGATGATGTTTCTACAGAAATGATGGTCAAGAAGATCCTTTGTATCTTACCAAGTTCATGGGCACCGAAAGTCACGGCAATTCAAGAAGCAAAAGATGTCAAGAAAATGCCGGTCGAAGAGCTCATCGGATCCCTCATGACCTACGAGATCACCATGAGGAGGCAAGCTGAAAAGGAAGGAAATCTCATCAAAACTCCAAAGAACATCACCTTCAAAGTTCAAAAAGAAGAAAGCTCCTCCTCCTCATCTTCTTCCTCTTCAAGCGGCGATTCAGAAATCGAGAACCTTTCCCGCAAGATGCACAAATTCATGAAGAAGAACAAAAAGAAGAAATCTCGCAAGGCTCGAAAGGAAGAACTCGATGAAAAATCCGAGCCCGAGGTAACATGTTATGGGTGCGGCAAGAAAGGCCATTATAAGCCCGATTGCCCACTCCACAAGACAAGGGCCAAGCAAAAGGAAAAGAAAAAGGCATTCAAGGCCACTTGGAGTGATAGCTCCTCATCATCCTCCTCCTCCTCAAAAGACAACGGTAAAAAATGTCTAATGGCATTTCATGAGGTAACCTCTTCCGACTCCTCTTCCTCTTGTTCTTCCAATTCTTTCAATAATTTATCTTACGAGGATCTCTAACATGCGAGAGATCAATTAGAGGAAGGTTTTCACGAACTTTCTTCCAAATTTATTGCCTTAAAAAAGAAATTAAAAATTCTTTCTTCCAAAAAGGATAAACTTCTCAAAGAGAAGGAAGACTTGTCCCTAAAGATCCAAAACCTTCCCAATGTTGATTCTATGGAATCAACAATCAAGGATTTAAGGGAATCCCTAGCTAAGTTCACCGAAGGTGAACATAACCTTTCGAACCTCCTTGGTTCCCAATGCATATCAAGAACCACCCAAGGGCTTGGCTATTCCAAGCAAGCTTCCTCTTCCCATGCTCCTACTATTTTTGTAAGGGGGAGCTCCCAATATAAATTTTGCAACTATTGAAAAAAGATCGGGCACTTAATTTACGAGTGCAACTGCAAAAATGCCCAGTATGGAAGGCCCAAAACCATTTTCTTCAACGATGAATTTTTTAGGAGAAGACCCGCCACAAGACAAGTTTGGATTGAAAAATCCCTTTTAGCGAGTCTCTCCGGACCAAAACTTGTCTCGGTTCTAAAATCCTCTCCCCGGTGATTTGTTGTTTTTATTTAGGGGGAGTTAGGATCGTTTAAGCCTTTTTGCGTTTTCAAAACTTTCAATTCAAAACATTCAATTCAAAACATTCAATTCAAAACTTTCAAATTAAAACTATCACTTCAAATTTCAAAAATTTCAATTGGTTCAAAATCTCTATCTTGTTTTTCAAACCTTTCCTTCAATCAAATTTTATGCCCCGTGCTATTTTGATAATCACAAAGGGGGAGATTTCCTTGGTTGATTGGGGGAGAAATATTTCTCTTATGCTTTGCTTTACTTTTCAATTTAACCTTTAAAGCATGCCTTTCATTTCAGTCTTTTACATTGCTTGTTTTGGTGATTGTGATCATCAAAATAGGGGGAGATTGTTGTACCCCTCTCTCTTTGGATTTTAATGATCACAATCACTCTTATCTTGTTCTAACTTGTTTTCAAGTGTTTTTGTTGATAGGAAAAAGGTTGCCAATGAGTTGGGCCAAGAAGGACTGAAAGTAGACTCTCTGAGTCTACCGGCCAACCGGTGAATTCCCACCGGCCAGCCGATGGTCTCTGGCAGAAGCAATGCTTTCTGTCTAGAGCCACCGGCCAACCGGTGTGAGCTCCCCGGCCAGCCGGTACTGTCACCAGCCAGCCGGTGGCTGACCACCGGCCGGCCGGTAGCACCTGGGCAGAGAGCTTGCTCTCTGTCTAGAGCACCGGCCAACCGGTGGATCAGGACCGGCCAGCCGGTGGACCACCGGCCAGCTGGTGAGACACCACCGGCCTGCCGGTAGGCCCAGTCAAACTAGCCGTTGGGCTTTGACCAGACTTGCACTTTTGACTCCCAACGGCTCCGAAGACCTCTCAAACGGCTCCGAAGACCTCCAACGGCCATTTGGGTGTTCCTCTCCTATAAATAAAGGACTAGGAAGCCCCAGAAACATAAGAAGTCCCACAGGAACATTTTTCGATCATTTGGAAAACCTCCGGCGCATTCCTTCAAGGATCCCCACTTGCTCCAACTCACTTCCACAACCAAGGAGCACCACCATAAAAGCTTGGGAGCGCTCTTCATCATCACCAATCAATCCATTGGCGCCCAAGACTTCTCCTCTTTTCGGTTTTTCTTGTTTTATCATTTTGAGCATTATTTTAAGTTTGTGCATACAAACTCTTCTTTCTCTCATCCTCCCTTTGTTTGGGTTTTCACACCACCTTCAAGGTGTGAAGAGGTTAGTCAAGCCTTCCCTGTAAAAGGCTTGAGTCATAGGTGAGCTAGCCTTCACCTGTAAGAAGGCTAGTGGGTTTCTTTCTACAACCAATAAAAAGCAAGCTGTAATAGGTTCTAGGCTGCCTTAAAGTCTAGTGGGTTTCTTGATACAACCATTAAAAAGCAAGCGGTCATATAAATCTCTCAACGTTTGAGTTGGGAGCAGAGACGTAGGCTTGGGATTCAGGCCAAACTCCGTTATCAATTTTGTGTCTTGCCTCTTTTATTTCCGCTGTGCTTTAACTTTTTCTTAAATTGTTAAACTTTTTTGAAAAGGCAATTCACCCCCCCCCCCCTCTTGCCATCACTCTCCGACCCAACAATAAGTACCACACAAAACCTTGAATAAGCACCTTTTTCTTAGATTTCCTTACTAGTTGACATTAAACAGTATGGTTAGGTCCTTATCACATGACTTTAAAATGTATGATGTGTCCCATTAAGCGGTACCAAACTACAGTGGTTATGATTATTTTCACAAGGATACATAGGTAGCCCATTGTTTGGTACGATCCCAACATCAAAACAATCCTATGTCTCCCTAGACAACAATAAATTCCAGAGTGCCCCACTGAGTGGCTTAAAAACCAGTATCATCATAATGGTGGTCAAAAGAATCTCTAAATAGTATATGAGAGGATACCATTGATGGAGAACCTCAAATATATACGGATGACTCTAAATTTCACACATTCTAATGATTGATTGAAAATTACAATGGAAACCTATGTTATTATTTTTTAATTAATAAGGATTCATAAAAATATATCAAATCTATAAAGAGAGTCTCAGAGTAGACAATAATTCCCCCTAAAAGGGTGTGATGAGTCTGACCCCCCATCCTCTTGACCAATGCATGTCCTCAAATATCGTAAGTTTAAACTCAATGAATGCCTGCCTTTAGAAAGAAGGTCCATTTTGGATATAGAATTGTTATATGTTTTTGGTTCCATGAATATATCTAATGGAAACTGCCTGGAAGCAGTGATTATTAACAAGAACACATGTTCCAAGGAACTACGAAACAAAAATAGTGAACCCGATGTGAATCCTTAACCAAGTTAATAGTATTACCCATCTGTCATAACCATATAAATTGACAAATGAAGGCTAGACGTAGGAATCAATCATGCTTGTATCCATCTAAAAGATGTTTTTTAATAGAGTTTATTATTATTTTTCTTTACTAAAGTTTTTTCATGAACTCCCTTAACTCCAAAATGGCTTCCTTAAAATTTTCAACCGTTAATTCCACAGTTGCTGCTCAAGGTGGTTCGTCATCCACTAGAAGGATGTCATCGCCAACTCATAATCTTCAACACTAGGCCACCAATGAACTTGTAATGGAATACTATCATCACAGTACTATCTCAACCTTGGAGGCTGCCTGACAGGTTCTCCAGGTCAACAACAGCTGATGGTCAAGAAGAAGATGGTGCCAACCATCGTCTTCAACTATTTCGGGTATTTATCATCTAAATGCAATTATCAATCCCTCCCATACTATAGAGAGGTGGATCCATAGGTCCCTTATGGCCTCAACTCAAAGATGAAGGAGTACTTGCTAAGGACTCCCACCAACAATCGATATCAGTAGAATCGTGCAGTAGTGACCCCCCAAGATGATGGGGGTGTTGCCTCTGGTTATTTGTCCCAGGTAACATAGACCTGGGAATGCAAGAAAAATTGTTGGGGACAATGTCCATCCAACAGGGAGGAGATTTGTACCTTTTCCCTCTCTGGAAAAGTCCATTAACCTAACTTGATGGCAAACAACGAATGAGAACATACACCCATCAGTCCCAATTCTGTTTCCCAGTAGACTTGTTTGGGTGTGACCCACCAATCTCACCAGTTAAATCTGGTGGAGTACCATGAATAGAAACATACACTTGTTTATAAATTATCTTCTAGTTAGCAGGCTTGTCTGACAGCATTCAAGGAAGCACGTCAATCAAATGTGGCGGAAACTGGTAAGAAGGAACATACACTTTCCTACACTCACCAATTTTTCTAGCAGTATCATCCGTCATAATTGATAGAATTACATCAACCATGCTTGGTAGAAAATATCCTGCATGCACATACACCTACCATCATTCATCAATCTTGCCAACAGCCTCATTTGGAAGAACCTGGAGAAGTCAGTCAGAAAGCTCCCACAACAAATCTAGGGCAGACTCAACTCTCTACCCCCATACATGAGTACTGTGAGTATCCAATGATAGGAAATATAGGATAGGATTAGGAATATAAACCTACTACAGATATTTAATGGACATATATTCTTGTTCTTAATGTTGAAGTCACCAGACATATTATAGCAATGGTGAAAGGGCATACACAAATTCCTGCCCATATTCTAGAAGCATGCCAGAATATCATAATGGAAACTTCAGTAGTACCATGGCACAATCACATAACTCCATCCCCACACCTGGGATGACACATTGGAATTCCATCCAGGAGTAGATACACACCTCTATTCCAGTCTAGGAGGGTTATGGGGTATACTCTCCCATATCATATAGATAACCGGATCGAGAACATACTCCCTATTCCAATTGGATATAATCGGCCCATTTCAATGACCACTCCAAGGCAGGAACATACACCTGCCCATGATGACTACTTCTCCCATCAAGTGGCCGCAAGTATGTGTAATAGAGAATCCAAGAAGAAGTCACGCCAAACACAGTTGGAAAATAAAGACCCAATCTGCTATATGGCTCCTCTTAATGCTGGAGTTCTTGAAGCCCTAAAAAATTTATCTATTGAAACTCAAGATCCTACTCTCCCATTACCAAATTATAGGAGTAGTAACAGTAATTATGAAGTTCCCCATAGGACACTTCATCATGATGTCTTGTTTCATGAAAATTTGGTCAATCTAGAGAGCCTATCTCTGAACGAGAGACACGAAAACCCTCCATGTGGCCTATTGGTCCTCCCTATGATGGAATTAAATATGAATGTTCTCTCTATAGTAGTGTTTTCATTGTCAAGATAATTACCTAATCGATAATGCAGTAATGAAAAAGAACTCTTTTTTTGAGGCACATAACAACACAAGGTCATTCATGTTTGAGGCCTTATCATTAATGGGTGAAATAATTTCTCAACCATAAGACATCTTAAGGGGAAGGTCATTCTCCAAACCTCCCTTGGGTCATTTTTATTATAATGTAACAGAGTAAAAAGTGAATTATTCCATAGTTTTCAATAAAACAATTGAGAATCATGAACTTTGGTCAGACCAAGTAGAGAAACCTCTAGTAAAAGATGCTGAAGATATGCCAAACATTTGGAAACAATTGTATAAAGGTGAAATACCAGTCATGTTCCAGCCTTTGGAAAACTCTAAATACAACATTCCATAATTGATGGCATAAGTTTGTATTCATGATATCTGCCTCAACATATGGAAAAATCTTTATCATTTGAAAACCAATGTATTACCATATGATGAATATCAAAATCATGTAAAGGTAATATAAGGGTTGCAATGCCGAATCGACATGGAATCTCTCTCAGTTTCCTGACATCCCAAGGTTACAAAGTAGCAGATAACCCTTCAGTGCTCATGCCTCGATGCACTAAAGAGGCTGCACTAGTTAATTTTTGATACCCCATCTTGTGTTTGTATCATAGTATGGGTGCACATGGAGCATTTCATTTTACTATGCTCTAAAATCATCAAAGCCCACCAAAAATGGTATCATTAAATGTTATTGCCCACAACTAGATACAATCAATAGATTTTGTATGTCATCAAGTATACGCTCAAGAACAAGCCTCAACTAGCTCTCATCGGAGTCATGCCCAAAAGAGAACAAGCTGTTGAGATACTATTGCATCAAGCATATGGGAATCTTAAGCAGACCTCCCACATAGAGGATATCGGCCATCAGATGGCACAAATGTCTAAAATAGAATAGTGATCTCCTAAAACAGGTGATTTGAGTGGTTTTCAGATAATGCACCTAGCCAATGTTCATACCAGAATTTTCAAAATTAGAAGATCAACTGTGAGAATTTTAGCTATAGAAGTTCAAGAGCCACCCCATCTTGTAGGGATGAAGTCTTGTTTAATTAAACCTTCGAATTCAATAAAAAATGTTTGAATATTTGAATAATAAGAACAGGAACAACCCCAGCTTGCATGGGAGGAGGCTTTTTCACATCCAAAATCCCCACCTCAACGAAAGTCAGTTTTCCCCTGATTAGGGAAGAAGATACAAAGTAAATGCACAACTGAACTATCCAAATATTCCCTTCAGTTTACGGTCTATCAAATAGTTCCTGAAAATTCAACATATATAAGAACAAAGTCTCATGGAATATATAGTAGAAGAAGATCTTACAAAGATACTAACGGAATGCCATCAATGCATTTTGTGTCAGTAAATGTCATTAATACCATTGCAGAATATTTTCCAAAGAATGAGTCTAGTTCAAGGCAGTCATAAGATGAAGTTATTATCCATAACATGGTACAAAATAAAGCAAATGAAGGAGTGTGAATACCCAAAATCATAGGCTTACCCAAAATCTTTGTACGCCCTCAAGTAACCAACTCCCACCCCTTCGAAAGGCATCTAACAAGGGGAAAGGTAAGATTTAGATTACATATCAATTTTCCACTGGATTAGGTCAATCTCTTTTGCTTGAAGAAAGATTTTCCCAGAAAGAACATTAGTTGAATGAGTTGAAAAGACTCAATACATAGTTACTTCTAAGTGGAATTTCTGCAAGACATACTCCCCAAACAGATCCTTAACTTGTAAATCCTGTAGGAACTCCTCATAAAAGAGGATTTGTTGTAACTAAAGATGTGGATAATGAATTAACTCCATTAGGTACATAGCCAGGGAAGGATCAAACACATCCTTATAAGCCTGTCCCCATGGGTTATCTAAGACAAATACTAGTAGCATCACCACTAGTGGATTTTCTAGTCATTTTTCCAGTTCAATCTCCAGTTGTTATATCTGTACAGGTCCCATATCATCTGAATATTTCACAAATGCTTATTAATACAAATGGAGAATTAACAAATCGATTAGAAGCTATAAAAGAACAGTGTGCACCAGTACAACCTAAAAAGAAATCTTACCTTGAATGAGTGGATCTAATTCCTCCCCTACCAAACTTTTTAAATACTATATTCCCAATATTTAATGGTTTAGGAGATCTATAGAAACACTTAAAACATTTTTTTCTCATTATGATCCCATGATGGGGACCCCTCAACAAAAAGAAGCAGTAAAGAATAGATGATTTTTGCAATAATTACAGGGACAAGCTTTTTTCTGGTATACCATTTTGCAATCTTGATCAATTATTGGATGGGAAGATCTCCATCAGAAATTTCACCTCAAATTCAGCTCAACTCTACTAGAGACAACATTTTTTTATCTTAAAAATTGACAAAAATAGAAAATGAAAGAGTTTTAGATCTCATTTCTTGATGGAAAGGATTAACATACTCCATAAATCTAGAACTACCTTAGTAAGAGTTGCTGTAAATTTGTGTGTCAAATCTGCGTGATGAGTTACACACACCACTAATCCCTATGAAATACACAGGATGGTTTCAAGACCTTGCTTCAATTTCCCAACAGGTGTTGTATTACATTATTGATACTAAAGCTAAATCTCATGTAATTGAATCATCTTTGGGAAGGAGAAAAGGGAAAGTAAAGGCTGCTATAGTCACACTCAAGCAAGAACTTGTACCTGCTTCCACTTCAAAACCTTCATCATACTGAATGGATCCACCTCCCGAGTGTCAGAAGAAACAACTGCCTCGTCAAGATGATCAAAAAGATCAAAGTTAGAGGTAGTTTGAGGAGTTAAAGAACAAATTTTATTCTTTTTTGAATGAGTAGGTTCTCGGTTACTTCATCACATCTTTGGAAAACTATTTGGTTTAGTTCACAAGGCTGAATAAATCGAACAAATACGGAGACAAAGATATTCTGAATTATTGTACCTTTCACCAAATGATGGGAAATATTACTCAGGAGTGTTTAGTTTTGAAATACCTCCTACAAAATAAGGTAGACACTGGAAAAATGAAACAGAAAAGTTCATTAGCCCTAGTAGCATCTTTTACTTCTACTGACCCATAGAAAGAAGGCGAGTGGAAAGAAGTCAAAAGAAAAAGTGTGCAGAAGTATGATGGTTGGATGGTCAAGAAAATGATCAATAAAACTCATTCCATTCTAAGAATATGGTTAAAATAGCCAATTTTGTCTTCTGCCACTTCTACCACAACAAGACCACCTTCATCAAAAGATTAGTTCTCCAAAGGTCAATCCTCAAAGAAGCGACATGATTAGAAGGACAAAGATCAGTCAGAATAAAATGAGCTCATGTCACGTCCAAAGTTGTCCTTAACTCTGAAAGATTTAATTCCATCTGTTTCAAAAGTATGGGCACCACCAGGCCAAATGGAACAACCAAAACTGACCTGTCAAGAAGAATCTTAATCAGATGAAGAATTGATCTTTGGTTTCGTCAACATCATCCACCTTATGGATCCCTAAGAAAATAACAATTTTGTTTATGATGAGCCCAAATTACCTTTACCTAATTGGGAAACTAGAGGAATAATCCAAGGTTGAGGATACAGGGGAAGACGTGGGTATGCTAAAAGCCACTATTTTAAAATCTACCAATGCTCGAACTGTATATGCAGAAAAAACCCCTGGGAGAGCCCTTCAGTGGGCACAACAAGAATTAATAATTTCTCCTGCACATAACAAGATCGGTCCTAGAACAATTATTTTGGAGGACCGATTAGAGGTTACACCATTATTCTCTCAGCAATAAGATAGTCCTAGTTAGTCTAATCTACCAAAACTAGAAGTATTTCAAGCTTCTTCCCTGATACATGGTAAACCTACATCAGGAGAAACAACTTCTAAGTTACCTAAAAAACTGCATCTCCATGCTGGAAAATGAGGACCTCTAGACAAAAAATACGATGTTTTGAAATAGTTATCCCAAGTACCGGCTAATTTTTTCATCTTAGATGCCTTGAATATATCAAAATATCTTTGAGAAGCACTTATTGTGGCTTTGTGAAGTCCTCAAAAGTTTGAAATTGAAGTTGTTGTTGTTGATGTTTACCTTATAGAGAATGATCTTGCAGAATGTCATGCAGTTATATCTTTTAAAGATGAATATGAAGATGATGTTGTACATGGAAATATTAGGCCCTTATATCAATTTGATAGGGTTAATGATATAGGTATCTGAGGATCCATCAGTGATAATGGATCATGAGTCAACCTTATTCCTATTTGTACACTTCGTTTATTGAGCCTTAATAAATCAGACTTATCTTCTTCCACTTTTATGTTGCAAGGTTATGATAAGAATGAACAAGAACCTTTAGGTGAGATTACACTCAGAACTTAGTTTAGGGATATTGTGTCTAGTTCAAATTTCATGGTTGTCTATCAGGACACAGCCTTCAACATTATTCTTGGAAGTCCTTGGATACATCAACACGTGTCTATTCCTTCATCATATCACCAATATCTCAAGTATTGTTTAAATGGTCTAATTGGGACATTTTATGGTGAAAATGATCCATTAAAAACGTGTGAATCTTTGTATATTGAGGTAGAATTTTATCACACAATGGGAACGAGGTCCGTGACAAAAGAGGTAACTAGAATCAGTGTTCTGAATGGCATAGAAAAGACCCCAGCTAACCCATTCAAACATTTGAGTATAGACTATGTATTTCTTATCAATAAAATTGAAAAGATAAACCCAAATCAAAGCACTGATCTAGAGACTTCCATAATGTTAATTACAATAATCGAGCCTGACAGCATGGGAGAAATTGTTCATTTACCAAGTAGTGGTGAAAGCTTAAACGGGGATGTCTTCATTTCATCCACTGAACTTCAGCAAGTCGCTTCTTCACCAATAAGACTAGAAGAAGTTTTAGAAATTCTAGAGGAAGACAAGGATGTTGATTCCCAACCCATAATCTCCTCTTCAATACTCCAAGATGACCCTTCATCATCAGTAGGGTCATATATGGTTACCTCTTCTTTGGGATGTTCAACTACTGATTCCACCCCAAGCTTGGAAATATTTGCTTCATTACCTACTATGAAAGTAGATACATAAAAAGTTACACGTAAGGAAGAAGAAGAAGAAGATCTCATGGATTCTCCTCCATCATTTGAGGAAGGTGTCTCTCCCACTGTGGATGAGCTCAAAGAAAAAAATATGGGTACAGAAGAAGATCCATGCACCACTTTAATTAGTGTGGCCATGACTTCTGAAGAGAAAGAGATGCATACTTCATTTCTAAATAAACATAATGATATATTTTCTTGGAACTATACAAAATGCAAAGCCCTAATCCCAATGTATCCACTCAGCATTTGGGTTTTCTAGAAGAGCATCAAGAATTCAAGCAGGTGACAAGAAGAACACACCCAACTCATGCCTCTAAAATTGAAGCTGAAGTTGATAAGATTATCAAGGCTAACATTGTTGTGGAGGTTTAATATCCCAAAGGGATGGTCAAAATTTTCCCAGTGAAAAATAAGAATAGAAAAAAATAAGAGTTTTCATTGATCTTAGAGATCTTAACCGGCACTATCCTAGATATGAATTTCTAGTCCCGATCACAGATCTTTTAATTGATGCAATAGCTGGCTATGATGTTCTCTCCTTCAGGGATGGATACTCTGGGAACAATCAAATCTGAATGTCCCCAGAGGATGAATATTCTACATCCTTTAGATCCCCTCATGGTGTGTTTTCTATTTATTAATTCTCTTTTACTTAAATAATGAAAGTGTAACATATCAATGTACCATGCACCATATCTTCAAACCCTTCTTAGGAAGACTTGTCAAATGTTATGTGGATCATCAGGTAGTTAAATCTAGAAAATGTTATGATCACCTGATTAATTTGGAGACCATATTCAACAAACTTAAGCAACATAATTTGAAGATGAATCCCTTGAAATGTGATTTCAGGGTAACCTCATGGAAATTCCTCAACTTCGGTGTACGACATTGTGGCATCGAAGTTGATCCTGAGAAGAAAAAAAGCAATCCTTGGCATGCCACCTCAAAATTTGAAATAATTAAGAGGAATTCGATGAAACTTATCCTATATTCGGTGGTTTATCGACAATTTGGAAGGTAAGTGTTTACCCTTCCCTATATTAATGAATAAGGGAGTCCCCTATCATGGATAAAAGACTGCCAAGAGTCATTTGATACCCTCAAGAAATACCTCTTGAGTCCCCCGGTATTAATGCCACATGTTGAAGAAAATACACTTATTCTATATGTGACATCTTTAGAGAAATCACTAGGTGCCTTCTTTTCCCAAAATAATGATGATGTTAATGAAAATAGCCTTTACTATCTCATTCAAACAATGCTTGACATAGAGACTCAATATTCAAGGATTGAGAAGTGCTACCTAACATTAATCTCTGTAGTACAAAAATTGAGGCACTACCTACAACATCATGAGGTCCAACTAGTATCTCTCAATAACCCGATCAAATTTATCCTCAGTCTTCCTCTATTTACAGGGGGTTTGGAATAGTAGGAAGTTATTTTGCAACAGTTTGATATCCAATTTGTGCCTTAGAAGGAAATAATAGGCCAAGACTTGGTTGATTTTCTTGCTAAACACCCATCTATAGAAGAAACATAAATGAATATTTAAATTACTGATGAATAGGTCATATCTATTCAAGATAATCCCCAAATGCGGGAAATGTAATTTGATGCTGCCTCTAGAAGTCCAACGGGAAAGAGAATGGAAAACCCTAAAGTTAAAAAGTTGGGTTTGGAATTGTACTTATCTCCGCAGAAAATAAAATGCTTTCATATTCCTTTCTGTTATCTGAAGGCAGTACCAATAATGAGGCATAATATCAAGCTCTCATCATAGGCCAAATATTGGTTCTCTAGGTGCAAGTGAACCACCTAAAAGTGAAAGGTGATTTAGAGCTGGTAATCAAACAAATCAATGGGGATTATTCTATCAAAAAATAAGAGTTAATCCCTTTGTGTGATTATGTCAGAGGGTTAATGGATGAATTTATCTCATATCCAACATTGTATTATGTCAAGCGATCAAAAAATGCCCAAGATGATGCACTGGCTAATGCAGCCATAGCCCTGGCATATCCAAATAGTGAAGAGACAATCATCATTGTTTCCCATCGTCATATGGTTTCACCTTTCGTTCAAACTAGAATAGAGGAAATTAACGAAATTAGCCCTATTTATGAGCCATATGGTTAGTCCATATGGATGGATGACACCCATCATGGAATACCTTAAAAATGGATTACTTTCACTAGATAGAGCTGAAAATGAACAGATCTGACGATGAGTGGACAATTTTACTCTTTATGATAGTCCAGATCATCAGAAGATCATTTATAAATGGGTCTTCAATTGAATCATCTTCTGCTGTATTGATGGAGAAGAAACTATAACTGTCATGAAAGATGTACATGTAGGATCTTGTGGTGCTTACTAGTCTGGGAATAGGCTTTCTGATCAAATCCAATGTCTTGGATACTTTTGGCCTTCAATGATGTAGGATTGCATGGATTTCAACATGAAATGTCATCCCTACCAAGTAAATGACAACTCCATTCATCAAACCCTGAAGTTGTTTCATACAGCTAAATACTCATGGCCATTTTCCACATGAGGAATGGACGTAGTAGGAACTTATCCTATGACTATGGTTAAGTAGTTCAAGTATATTCTTACTTCTACCGATTTCTTCTCTAAATGAGATGAGTAAATACCTCTCAAAGAATTCGAAGCCAAAATCATTGTTAGCTTTTTCAAAACTAATATTATCACTAGATTTGGTGTCCCTCATACCATATTGATGGATAACGGCACCAATTTTTGTTCTGTGGAAGTAAAGAAGTTATACCTAGAGCAGAATATCAAATCTATCCATTCATCTTGCTATCATGCATTGGCCAATGGATAGATAGAGCCTTTCAATAAGACCCTATAAAATATACTCCAAAATATGGTGGATAAAGATAAAAATATTGGACTAATGAAATTTTGTATGCTTTATGGTATTATTGGACTACTACTCATACTGCCACTTAGGGAGCTCCATATTCATTAGTGTATAGAATAGAAGAAGTTTTACCAATTGAAATTCAATTTCCATCACTCCGAGTTGCAATCTGTGATAAGTTATCTATAGATGAAAAGTCTCATAAGGTATTTGATGAGCTGAAAATAGACTTCATACTTTTCATAATTTGTAAGTCTAATAGAATAGAATAGCACAAGATTTTAATAATAAATTCACCTCCATTCATTTCTTCAATGAGAATGGTATTGGTCCTCCGGACTCCAATGATACTAGGAAAGAAGCCTCCAAATCTTGATCCAAAGTGGGAGGGACCTTATTCCATACATAAGGTCTACTCAAATGGAGCTTATTCCCTAATCTCAGTGGATGGAGATCTTATTAAAACTCCAACCATATTGATATTCTTGAAGAAGTACTTTGTATAACTACACATCATATGTCCTCGTTTCATGACTCTTAACTGAACAATAAAAAGTCCTAGTTGAAAGACATTAAACTGCATAAAACCCATAAGCATCCATGTCGCACGGTGATAAAATGTATAGAATATTTCTCCTCGTTACATGAAATTAAACTGTATAGTTAACATCTTCTCTATTTGACATTAAGATATTCTGAAAGTAGGTGCCTCAGACAAAGACCAAGACACAATTTATTCAATAAAAACAATTACAAAAGTCTGAAGGAGGGAATTTTATTACAATATTGTTCATAAAGAGGGAGAAAATAATTTGGAAGATCATCCAACCAAGTGATACCCTGGTTTATTCCCTTATTGGAGAGACCATCAGAAACCATGTTCACTTTGCAGAAAGCATGAGTGTAAATATATCTGATCTCCAGTAGAAAAGAAAGGCAACTTATCCAATGAGTGGTAAGAGGCCAAGCAAGGTGAATCATACCATTCCAGATGGCTTGGACAATAGTGGTATAGTCGCTTTCAATCCAAATGGTGTTCCACCCCTTTTGTTTGACAATGTCGATCATAAAGACCATGACCATCATTTCCGCTTCTAAAGTAGAGGCAACACTGCAGCTGATGAAGAAGCATCCTTGAAAATGGACAAGGGAGTCTCTGAAGATAGCACCACATCCCGTAGGTCCCGGGTTGCCTTTAGAAGCTCCATCAACATTAATTTTGATCCATCCTAGGAGCAGGGCTAGCCAGAACACCTCAAAGGTGTGCCTCAACAGTCTGTATATTCCATAAATTCTAAGATGACCCAGGATCACATAGTCATCAACAATTTTATTACAGTGGGCTTTCTTGATTGAGGCTTCATCTTTAATGGTGATGAGAATCTGCATTGGCCTGCATAAAGAGTGAATGAGTAGTTGTTGTGAATAATGTCATTTCTATCATACCAGATCATGTGCAAGAGCTCAGCAATGGAACTAAGAAGAGAATATTGATTTGTTTTAAAGTTTCAAGCTCCACACTACGTTTTAATTGAAAGGGGATAGAGTTGAGTAAAATCCATCTGCAATAAAAAATGTCAGTAATATAATTCCAGAGGGCATAAGACGTAGCACAAGACAAAAAAATATGATTAGTATCCTCTCTATGGTGGTGATATAAATGGCACTTTGAGAAGAGTTGGAAACAAAAAGATTGAAGACAAACCTCGGTAGGAATATAGTTGTGAGAAATGCACCAAACGAGGTTGAGTCTTGAGGGTTTGATCCAGGGATTATCAAAATGTTTAAACCAACTAAAAATAGAGTCTGAATTAGTGAAATTATGATTGTAAAAACTTTTTGAATCAATCACCCCATTGTGGGCAAGCTCCCAAATAAGAAACTTTCCAATATTAGAGAAAGTATAATTATCAAAAACATGAATGATGTTATCAGAGAGATTGAAATTTCTAGATTGAATCACATCCTTAATAGTAAAATTAAAATTTTCTAGATGGGAATTGAGAGAGAGCATAGATAGAAGGGGAGCACCGGTCCAGTTTTCCATCCAAAATTTCATGGAGGAGTCTGAGCTAACCATCCCTCTAGAGTTATTCATAATATTGGAAAAGTTTTTCCTAATGGATGGCCATATAGAGGAGTTCATATAGCTCAAATTACCCTTCTTGAGTTTCATGAGAAATATTTCTTTTAGAAAATCAATGGAATCCGAGTTACTATTAAAAATTCTCCAAGTGAATCTGGATTGTAAAGCTTCATTAAAGAGTTTGAGATTTTTAATGCTAAGACGAACTTCCTCTAGAGGTTTGCAACATTTTGACCAATGTATAGTAACAAGTTTCCTCTTCAGAATTCCACCAGTCCAAATAATGTTCTTTATGTAAACATTAATTTTCTTAATAAGGCTAGTAGGTTATTTATAAACCATCAGCGAGTAGACCAATTTACAGACAATCATAGATTTCACCAACGCAATCCTGCCAGCCTTGGAGAGGGATTTACCTTTCCATGAGGATAGTTGATTGATAACCTGGTCCACAGTAGCATTAAAATACATGTATTTTGGTCTTCCCTATAAGATGGTAACTCCCAGATAGGTGAAGGGGAATGATCATTACTTAATTCCTAGGATATTTATAATGATCATTTTCTTGCTAAGAGAGAAAATTTTTCTGAATAACACAAAAGATTTGTTACAGCTAATAGTTTGACCAGAAATCTCCTCATAATGAGCCAAATCATTTTTAAAATTTTGGATATTTCTTTTTTCACCATTTAGAAACAGAATAATATCATCCGCATATAGAAGATGCATAGGAACCTTGAGGCTTCTAGCCACCTGTATGGGTTTGAGTTTGTTTTTATCAACCATGTGGGTGAGAAGTCTACTAAGATAATCTTCTGCAATAGAAAAAATAATGGAAAATAAGGGGTCACCTTGTCTAACTCTTTTGGCGCATTTATAGTATCCTTTTGGGGATCCATTAACAAGGATAGAAATATAGGCTGAATTAAATAAGGAGTTAATCATGCTTACAAAAGTATCATTGAAGCCAAATATTTAGAGAACATTGAAAATGAATCTCCAGCCAATAGTGTCAAAGGATTTCTTGATTTCTAGTTTAATAGTAATGTTTTCTCCTCTGGACACTTTATTAAGGTAATTGGTGCATTCCAAGGTAAGGAAAATGCAGTCCTTAATGGATCTACCTTTGATAAATCCAAATTGATTCCAAGATATTATTTTATGGCATATGGGAGAAAGTCTGTTAGTAATAAGTTTAGTAATAATTTTATAAATAGAGTTGATGAGAGCGATGGGTCAGAAAAGATGAATTTCAAAGGTGTTATCCACTTTAGGAATTAGGGTGAGATATTGAGCATTAATACCATGAGGGAGAAAACCATTTGAGAAGGACTTGAAAAGTTTACAAACGTCAATGTGGATGATCTCACAGAATTTTTGAAAAAAACCTTTGTTGAAACCATCAGGGCCCAGGGCACTGTTAGGGTTGAAACTAAAGATTGTGTCTTTGATTTCATGATCAAGAGGGATTGTCAAAAGAAAGTGATTATCGTCAGCATGAACCATAACTAGAATGATCTCGGGGAGGAGGTCTTTGTTAATATTTAGGACATTATAAATATTTATGAAGTAGGATACCACATGATTAGAAATGGCCGCCTCAAGATCAAGAAGAATATCGTTGTCCCTAAGAATGGAGAGAGGTATACAGAATTTTCTAATTCTTTGAAGGGAATTGTAGAATTTAGTGTTTCGATCACCATCTGAAAGCCACTTAGTTTTGAAAACTTTTTTATGAATTTTGTCCTTAAGAAATAGGAGAGAATTAAGTTTTACAGAGATATTGATTTCATTTTGGGGATCACAAGAGAAATCAGAGTGAGTGTTGAAATTTTGGATTTGATTAAGCTACTTCTCAAGGTTGGAGATGTCCTTGTCCATTTGTTTTGATTTGGTCGTACAAAAATATTTGAGACACTATTTATGATGTTTTAGTTTAGTGGGATAGAAAAAACCATCCAATTAGTGATTCATAGATGCCCAAGAAGTTTTTATGAGAGTTGAACATTCCATGTCAGTAGACCAAGCATTGTTGAATCTGAAAGGAAGTTTTGGCTTAGTTATTTTGGAAAAAAGACTAACCAGGATGGGGTGATGGTCCGAGTTTAGTTTAGTTAAAGTCATGGTAGTGATAGTATCCCAGTTATCCAGAGATGGGTAATTCGTAAAGGCCTCATTAAGTTTTCTCGCTACAAATCTGTTGTAGTGTCTTCTATACCAAGTAAATTTAGCACATGTGAGATTAATTTCTATAAGGTTACAATCTTCAACAAATGTTCTAAATTATTTTGAGGAGATATGAGAATGTGAAGGTCCAATTTTCTCACTGGGAGAAAGAATGGAATTAAAATATCCTATCACAAACCAGGGGTCATGAATAGTGTTAGATAAGTTTAAAAGATTATGCCAGAGAGGTCTTCGTTCTTGATATCTATTCTTGGCATACACCATTGTGCAAAAACAATGTAAGTTATCAATGCAGAAATCACAGGTAAACATTTGATTAGAGAATTTGTAGACGTTGAAAATTTTTAAAGCTGCATGGTAAAAAATCCAAAGGGAATCAATAGCACTACCATTTTTTCAAGCACTTAGAAATCTATAACCATAAAAACATATATGCATAAAGTTCCTAGAAAAGTTGATTTTTGGTTCAGAAATAGAAAATATTTTTGGTTTATGCATCAAAATAAGTATTTTAAGCATAGTAACCATGTCAGAGTTCATTATGCCCTGATATTTCTAAAATGAAAGATCCATTAAAACCTGGATTTGGAGAAAGAGCCCCCTTTTTTCTTTTTGGATCCACCTGAACCCTTTTTCCTTTTTGATCTCCTAGGAATTTGAGAGGGGGTCAGACTAGACTTCTTGTCATGTTTCCATAAGCAAGCATCATTGAAATCCTTTATACTCCTTAGTGTCACATGAGTTCCATTTCACCCTATGTTTGAATTTGATCTGCATAGGGGCCTCATTTCAAGAACTACCTGTGTCTTGATTCTCATTTTCAATGAGATACGTAGAGATTCCTAGATCTCAAATCTTGGGCCTAGCTGTAACCCAAAAAAAAATTATTCCCCCTTTCTCCTCCTGTATATGAACATGATCTATACAGAGTTCTCTATTAAGATACACGGTTTGATCTTCATACCATTTTGTGTTTTAAGTTTAATCATTCTTCCAGAATTTATTAAAATCCCCTATCTCCCACATTAAACTCAATTAGTGTGGGAAATTATTGTGCCAAGAACTATTTTTGGCTTGATTATCATCTATATGAGATACGTAGAGACACCTAGATCTCTAATCTTGGGCCTAACCAGGATAAAAAAACCCCTTCATTCCCTATGTACGAATAATACATGCATAAGGAATGTTAAAATAAATATGTATGGATTGATTCTCATCCCAGTGAGATACATAGTAAAAACTAGGACCTAACTCGTTGTCCCAATGATGGGATACTTTCTTATCTCTCATCCACATATAATTAAAAATCTATGTGGGAGTTTTAATTTTGGGTTCTCTCCTTAAATATCCCACCTAGGAAACAAGAAATTTCCCCCTAGTAAAAATGAGTCATATATATGTAAGGGACTTCAAATTCATGGCTGTTATTGATTCAAATATTTCTCCTTTGTATTGACAATTACCCCTTTTTGTATTTCACACTCTTAATATTGAATATTTTTTGATCTTCCTAATCTTTCTTATAGTTTTTTTGTGACAGATTTTCTGATATCTGGTAACTCTTTTTCCTGACTATGAAATACGTGCCCCTAGGTGTCCTTTCATAATTATCCACATAATGGGCATGTCAGTCAAAATATTCCACTATTTATCTATGCAACATATTCCCCAGTTGGACCTGCATAATATAACCCCCATAACGGGTTTGTCAAATAATGGTAAGTTTGTTCTAGGTTAAAATGTCTTTTTTCCCCTTCAAAATATTACGATAATATACAAGAATATGTATTTTAAGGTAGTCATCCATGTATATTTGTCCCATTACCTTTCTCTCAATTTTAAAGTCATCAAGACCAAAGTTTACACATTTTTCTCTCCATGTGTTCAAAGCAATATGAAAAAACCTTGGATCATTTGACCACATATCATATAGTGTTTCCATTTTGGTCTTAGTTATATGACCTAAAACTACAGACACCATACTTCCTACATTTGAATCAGAACATCATAGAAATCTTATTCCTCTAATTCTTTGGAAATCATGATTAGAAATACTATTTCTGTATTCAGGTACCTTTATCCATAAACCAAACTTTGTGCTGTGGAAAATCTGAGTCTCCATAAACTTTCTTCGGCTTTTATAAATAGAATGTCAAATTTTTGAGAGCTCTTTTTTCTTGACTATGAAGTATGTTCCCCTAGGTGGCCTTGCATAAGTCACCTACATGATGGGCATGTTAGTCAAAAGATTCCATTATTTGGTTATGCAGCATATTCTCTATCTGACCCTTCATAATACAACACCCATAACGGGTTCTTGAAATAATGGTAACTTTGTTTTTAGGTAAGACTTCCTCTAATGCCTTTATCCCTTTTCCCATATCATTATTCAAATTCATAAATTCTTAAATCATAGTTTACAATTATTCTTTTCCTTACTTGAACAGGGTAGTATGTTTCCGAAAAAATTATCAAGAAATTGGAGAGTCTTAAAACTTTGGTCAAAGCTAAAGACCTTAAATTAAATCCACCCAATATCCTCACTGCACGACTTAAAACTACACAATATAATGTCCTCACTACATGACTTAAAACTACATATAATGATATCAGAAAGCCCCCTTTTTTACATATTTAAACAATTCCTCATACACCAAGTTTGTTTGGAAGTGTTTTTATTATTCTTGACATATTTTAGCATAGATAACCCTTTATTATTAAATTGCCTTTTGTCGAAAAAACCACCCATTGTAGTCTTGAGTCACCCAAATCTTATTTTCCCATTTCTGTTGTAATAAAATGTTAAATTCCTAAGATCTCTTTTTCTTGACAATATAGTATGTGCCCTTAGAGGCCTTGCATAAAATTTTCCTACATAATAGGCATGTCAATCAAGAAATTTCACTATTTGGTTATGCAGAATATGCCCTAGTTGGTCCTGAATAATAAAACCCCCATAATGAGTTTTTCAAATAAAGGTAGCCTAGTTCTTGGAAAGGACCCTCTTTATGTTTCATAAAAGTTTTAGATTTGGTGACCATAAAAATCATAACTCAAGTTTTCCCTCAGAAGTATTAAAATAATATTAGAGAAATTCCTAGCCAATGATCCTTGTTTGGGATCCAATTTAAAAATTTATGGTCAAAGCTATTCAACCTTAAGCACTAGCCTTTTTAGTCTAACATACATTACTCTGAACTTCCAATAACCAAGAGACACAGTACTCACCATATTGAAAACCCAAAATGGACACTCTGGAAAAAAGTCAAATCTCAACTCCCTACACTTACATTTTTGTATGGTTTAGGAAATAGTGAGAAATAAAAAGCCAAAAGATACAAAGTTTGTGGGATAGTCTTTATAACCCTAGTAAAAATAAAACTATGATTGCTAGGCCCAGTGGCTTAATAAAAAACTAGAGCATCATTACAAACTTGATGTAGCTCCAAATCTAACCAAATGATGTTATAATTCATCAAAGTGACCTAATTTAACCTTATAACAAGATTTTTATCATTCTGAACGAATCAAATTCTAAGGGGGGATTTTGTAAACACCATTAAATGCCTTCCATGCATTTTTGGAAAAAATGTACTCAACTGGGCTCGAAAAGTCCACAATGTGACTCTACATTTTTTATGGGGGTCAGTGACGGTAGAGAATGAACGAGCTCAAAGGGCTAGGACCGCAGCCGAACAATGATCCCAAGAAGGGGTGCGGGGGTGCATCCCCCCATGGAATGGAGAAATTATTTTGTTTATGTCCCCAAAGAGGCATCCAAGGTACCTACACGCAAACACTTACACCCCACCATACAAGAGATAAATGAAGTAATTATTTTGGATAAATCCTCAAAGTGTCACCCTAGTCTAGCCAAAACACCATCAACAAGCAAGGTACTAGTGAGCCACCATTTTGGTGCGCAATCCACTTGTGTGCCCAAACATATTTTTCCTAGGGTCTTATTTTTCCTATAAATAGACCCTTGGGGCCTTCATTAGTAAGGAAAAATTTCCATGAATCCTAATTCCTACTCTAATCACCCTAGTGCTTCGCCCAAGTCTTCTGAAACCTTCAAGGTAGTTCTTTAACACCTAGAGTAGAGGAATTGAAGGAGGATCATTAGACTTTTCCTTTTAGTGTTTGGAATCCATAACACTTTCACGCCTAAAGAGCCCAACCTCCTGGAATTAGAAACACTTGCGCGCCATCTATTCGTCTCAAAGGCACTTGAGGACCCCACTTCTAAGAATACATGTGAATACTCTTGAAGGCTTGTGTCAAGTCCCACCCAAGTATTAAAATTTAAGTTTTTCATCACTTAAGTGAACATCAGGTCGCCCAAGTCTACTTGTGTGTCCATACTTGTGCTCTAGATATTTACTCGGGTTCCCTTATATGATTTACGTAATCCCTTCAGTCTACAAGCCTTGAATCAAGCCTTCTTCAAAGCCATTCATGGAAAGGATTCTTCATTATTGGCTCCCTTGTCTGAAAGGGATTATGTTGAAACCTCCACCAAAACCTCCTGACCTATCAAACCTTTGGGAAAGGCACATTATCATGTCTCCTATTTGGGTTTGTATATCCACAGTCAGAGGTTTCCCACATTTGTTTCGCAATGGGGTTTTTATTCATAGAGTGTCTATGGGTTTGTATATCCACAGTCATAAGGACCTTTCTCCCAAAAAAAGTGTTGGGAAGTTCCCGATTAGGAGGATTAGGGTATGGGTTATGTTCTCCCCTTTTCATCTCTAAAATCTGTAACATCAAGTCTCTAGTAGAGAAGGTACGGTTCACACTTTCTTTTCCATTGAAGAAAAGAAGAAGTCTCCCTCCCCTACCAGGACCAATTTTCGGGTAGCCATCTGATACACCCAATTCGTGTCTACATTTTCATGTACTCTATTGAAAAATAAGAACAAGTTTTCAGAAATTACCTATTGATTAGAGAACAAATAATTTTATTTTGGTGATCTTGTTCATTTCCATGAGGTTTATGGCCAAGTACACAAAATGGAGAGGAGCATAGCCAAAATTTACAACTACATGGCGTGTACTTATCTACACGCCGTGTACATTCCAGTTCAAACATGGGTTGACCAGGACAAATACATTCCCAAGTAACCAAAAGGAGTTACATGCCATGTTCACATTGCTACATTCCATGTAAGACATTCTAGAAGCGGTTGGTGTCTGAGAAGAGTCTACACGCCCATGTGGTCGGATGAAGAGGCCACACCGTGTTCCATTTCTACACGCTGTGTATGCATTTCTAGAAGCGGTTGGTGGATGAATTTTGAGACTAAACGCTGTGTATGGCAGTGCTACACGTCGTGTACATTCACTTACTAGGCGACGCTGTGTTCCAAGTCAAAGATAGCGTGTTAGGCTGGCTACCAGTGGAGAAAATGAATCCAAAAATGCATTGACGAAAGTACATGCCGTGTACTTTTGCTACACATCTTGTAATTATTTTTTCTATAAAAATAGGCCTTGGCCTCTGGACCAAAGGGTGGTGTGTGTAGTATTTTGTGGAGAAAGGGTTGAAGCCCCAAAGGAAAGACGCTCTGCCATCGTACTACCGTCATTCCGTCTACCGAAGAACCATTCCTTTTTCAAAGTTCCAAGCATGATTTCATTAGGTATCAATAGTTTTGTTTTTATCATTTTCAATATGTGTAACTAAACACCCAGTGTGTTGGGGTTGTGGAAGCTGATGAGTTATAATTTTAATTAAGTTTCTCTGAATGTGTTTGTTTTAATAATCTCTTCTTATTCTTCTTAAATCACTTCATATTATCACTGGAAATTATATACCGGACCAAGGGAATAATTTTCAGGGATTCAAAAGAAGAATAATGACAAACAACTCCATGACCATTGGAAGTATCTGTCAGCACAAAATGGACTAAACCAAATAAATATCTATTAAATACCAACTGCCAGACCAAGGAGTTAGTTTCTTCATCTATAAATATAATGTTTACCAGACCAAGGAAACTTTATTACAAATTAAACCTAGAGAGTTGGGTTATTGTGAATAACACAACCTCATAAGCAATTTGATTTAACAATCAACTTATCACAAATCCATAACCCCAATGCATTTCTCTCTTTATTTGCATCAAAACTAATTTTCCCATCTTTAATTTCTTTTTAGTAATTAAATTATTAAAAGAAGATCAAAAACCAATTGTTCTTTTTGCACCCAAACAACTAACCAAAATCGACTGTAAATTTAGCAGACTTCACTAAAAACAAAAACACAAACTAAATTAAGCAAGATAAAATAACCTCATAGTTTCTTATAGATCGACCTCTTACTAGTCCTATACTTGTTAGGATAAATATATTTTGGGACACCGAAAACATACCTTTGGTGAAATGACCGTCCAAATTTTGGCACCGTTGCCAGGGAACTTAGAGTTAATTTTATACTTGTTTTAATTGTAATTTTTATCAAAGTTTAGTTAAAATAAAAATCATAAATTCACAAAAATCTCTTTTCTATTCTCATTTCTGTTTATTTTCCTTTTTTCCTCATTTACGCTTGGTGTTTTGTTTCGTTTTGTGAAGGTCCTTAGGTGTATGAGCAGAAACCTCACATGTTCCAAGAATACTGAGTCATCAGGATTTTTCCCAACTAACCCGAAGATCAAACAGATGTTTTTGAGGCACTAATGAGCACTAATGGCCAAACACAACCAAACCACTCCATTGGCGTAGAACGAGGAAGCCAACCCAGCTGTTTTTCAAGGAGCTGGATAGCAGTTAAGACCAGATGAAAACCGTAACCAGCAAGCTCCACATGCTCCAGAATACCATCCACAATAACTCCAACAATTCCAAATAGAGAGGATGTCATATTTCAACCAAGGTCAGGGGCCATTCTACGCTCCTTAGGACCAACAATTCATGTAGGTTCCCCTTCCTTAGCAGCCACCTCCACATCATACTCTCATGGAGCACAACCTGCCATCAATCCACGGAGTTGACATAGGCATCGTACGACCTCCGGTGCAGGCCCAACACTTCGAGATCAAGCCTGCTATCATACAGTTGATCCAGAACACCATTCAATTCAGCAGCCTGCCAAGCAAGGATACCAATTCCCATCCTTCCAATTTTCTGGAGGTCTGCGACACATTCTACTACTACGAAGTGTCTATGGATTCCATCTATCTTCACCTTTTCCCCTTCTCTCTAATGGATAAGGTAAAATATTGGATCAAAGGATTGCCGCAATGATCCATCCTCACCTGGTAGAAGCTAGCCCAAGAGTTCCTATCCAAATAATTTCCACCCTCAAAGACGGTGACACTACGGAATGAGATCCATAATTTCTAGCAGCATGATTCTAAATCATTGTATTAATCCTAGGATCACTTCAAGGAGATGTTTTGAAAATGCCCACACCATGAAATTCTATTTTGGATGTAATTCCAAACCTTCTACGAAGGGTTGACAACTAATACCAAGTCTGTGGTGGATGATGCTACTGGAGGTACGATAATGAGGAAGTCCCCTAAAGAACTCTTCGAACTGCTAGAAGATATGTTTTCCAACAGCTTCTACTAGAATTCCGAATGGAGAACACAAAAACGAGGTATGCATAACATAGATGACACTACCATGCTAGAATCCCAGTTAGACGCTGTGTCCAAGAAAATCGACGCGCTCAATCTAAAGGGCACGTCCCAAGTACATGCGTCAAACCATCCGAGATGTAGAGAATGTGGTGATAACCACATAATGGGAGAATTCCTAGGTTTTGTTGGAGGCCCATCGACAATAGAGGTAAGTTATGTTGCAAAAAACCGAGGGCCTAATCAGTACCAGCAGTACCAGAACCCGGCATGGCATGATCAAAAAAATACAGGCTGGGGCCAACAACAACAAAATTTTCTGCCCCAGTGAACGCCCAGCTACAACCAGCCTCCCTATCCAAAGCAGTACCAGAGGCAGCAACAACCCCAACCGGGCTCTTATCAGCAGCAATGGTATCAGAACCCTTGCCCACAACAGCCACAATTGCCACCACCTCCACCAGATCAAAAACCTCCTCAGCAGGAGAACACCTCAAGGTTATAGGATCTTATGAACAAATTCATATCTACTGTTGAGACCAGGTTCCAAAATCAGGAGGTGTCAATTCAAGGCCTGGAGAACCAAATTGGCTAGTTGGTGAACCAACTCTCAGGAAGGCAACCTGGTACTTTTACCGGGCAATACAGAGAAGAACCCAAGAGAGGAATCCCATGCTGTCATACTATAGAGTGGAAAAGAGATCCAACAGAACCAACCAGCGTATCCAGGTGCATCCACACCCCTTAAAGAAGGTACATTTACCAACCCCTCCTCATCTGAAAGCCCACAGAAGGAGTATTCACAAACTAAAGGGAATAAGGTTGTCAAAACTTTTGTACCTACCTTACCCTTCCCAGAAATATTGAAACAGAGAAAGCTGGACCATTAGTTCGGAAAATTCATTGACGTGTTCAAGAGGCTTCACATAAATATTCCATTTGCAGAGGCACTGCTGTAGATGCCTACTTATGCCAAATTCATGAAGGACATACTCTCCCATAGAAGAAAGATAGAGGATCTGGGCACCATTTCCCTAACCAAGGAGTGTTCTGCAGTAGTCCAACACTCAATTCCTCCTAAACTCCAGGATCCAGGTAGTTTCACTATTCCCTATACCATTGGACCATGCGAGTTTTGGAAGGCTCTCTATTACTTAGGGGCCAGCGTGAACCTCATGCCCCTTGAAGTTTTCAAGAAGCTCGGGCTCCATGATTTTAAGCCTACCCGAGTAGCCCTTTAACTTGTTTTTCGATCCATAAAACATCTGAAGGGACTACTGGATGACATACTCGTCAAGGTGGGTCGACTGATTCTTCCAGCTGATTTCATCATCTTTGACATGGGGGATGATCAAGAGGCACCTCTCATACTTGGAAGACCTTTCTTGGCCACTGGAAAGGTACTGATTGATGTGCACCAAGGAGAGATGATTTTCTGGGTAGGAGATGAGAGAGCCTCTTACAATGTCCTCAATGTTTTTAAACATGCATCCTTGCCTGAGCATGAGGACTGTTACGCTATAACCACCATGGATGATCGTTTGAGTGAAAAAGGGAATGATCTGGTATGTTTTTTTTTCAGATACCTTTATTTTTCAAGACATTCCAGATGAAGCACTAGAGGACTTGTAATTCCTAAAAATCCAAGGCGGCCACTATTGGTAATGTAGGGTTGTTCCATATAGTCTGGAATGGGAAAAGGTGAAACCACTTGTACCTTAGATTATGAAGGCACCTGAACTCGAATTGAAACCTATTCCATCTTCTCTTAAGTATGGGTATTTGGGACCTAATCAAAGTTTTCCTGTCCTACTTAACACAAAACTATCACCAGAGCGAGAAGATGCACTTCTAAAGGTTTTAAAACAACGGACGCATGCTATTGGGTGGAAAATCGCTAATTTAAAGGGCATCAACCCTACTATTTTCACCCACAAGGTACTACTTGAAGAAGGTTCCAAGCAATCGTGGTAACTACAGCGGCGCCTGAACCCCCCACCCCCATGAATAGAGTTTTAAAAAAAGTGGTGATTAAATTTTTGGATTCCGGAATCATCTATCCCATCTCGGATAGTCTGTGGGTGAGTCCCCTCCAAGTGGTACCTAAAAAAGGGGGTATCACTGTAATTTCAAATAAAAAGAACGAGCTCATCCCTACACGCACTGTCACGAGCTGGCGAGTCTGTGTGGATTGCCGAAAGCTAAAAAATTCCACAAGGAAGGATCATTTCCCCATTCCATTCATGGATGAAATGATATAGAGACTAGTAGGGAACAAATTCTATTGCTTCCTCGTTATTCAGGATATAACTAGATTTCCATTACTCCGGAGGATCAGGAGAAGAGTACATTCACTTGCCCCTACGGTAGATTTTCTTACCAGAGGTTGTCTTTTGGCATGTGAAATTCCCCCACCACCTTCCAGCGCTGCATGCTGGCTATTTTCCATGACATGGTGGAACAAATCATGGAGGTATTTATGGATTATTTTTCCATTTACGGGAAATAATTCTCCACTTGTTTACGGCACCTGGAGCTAGTTTTGGAACGTTGTGAGAACACTAACCTAGTTTTGTACTGGGAAGAGTGTCATTTCATGGTGCAAAGTGGCATCATCTTTGGCCACAAAATCTCAGAAAAGGGGATAGAGGTGGATCCGGCAAAGATAGAAGTCATTTGATGACTACCTATTCCGACTTCTGTCGAATCCATCCGTAGCTTCTTGGGGCATGCCAGTTTCTACAGGCGGTTTGTCTACGACTTTTCCAAAATAGCCCAACCCTTCACTAATCTTCTAACCAAGGATTCCATATTTGAGTTCGATGAGATATGCACCATAGATTTTGAGCATCTGAAGCAGCATCTTCTAGAAGCTTCAGTGATGATTTCTCCCAACTAGGAGGAACAATTTGAGGTGATGTGCGATGCTAGTGACTATACAGTGGGAACAGTCTTGGGACCTATGATCGGATTTTCCGACCTATATATTATGCCAGCAGGAATCTCAATGAGGCTCAGATCAACTACACCACCACATATAAGGAGATGCTTGTAGTGGTTTTTGAATTTTAAAGGTTCCGTTCTTACTTAGTGTTGTCTAAAGTTATTGTTTATACTGAACATGAAACACTAAAGTACCTACTGAATAAGAAAGATGTGAAGCCCCGCTTGATCCACTGGGTACTCGTCTTACAAGAATTTGATCCGGAGATCCGAGATAAGAAAGGGAGTGAGAATGTTGTTGCTGACCATCTATCTCAGCTCGAGCTACCTCATTTAGAGAAGAGGGAATATCAGAATATTAGGGAGGATTTCCATGATGAACACCTCATTTCAGTCAACGAAACACCTAGACCATGGTATGATGATATTGCTAATTTTCTGGTTATAGGTGTCGTTCACCCCGACCTCTCCTTCCAGCAAATGAAGAGATTTTTCTCTGATGTGAAGAGGTACTTCTGGGAAGATCCTCTACTATTCCGATCTTGTGGTGATGGGGTAATCCGCTGTTGCATTCCTAAACATGAGGTTCACGGAATCCTGGAGTTATGTCATGCCTCTCTAATTGGAGGACATCATGGGCCCAACCGTATGATAGCTAAGATCATGCAGTCTGGGTTTTTATAGACCACCATGCATAAATATGCTCAGGACTTTGTTTCCTATTGCGATTGGTTCTAGAGGACCGGTAATGTGGGATGTAGAGCTGAGATGACCCAACACCCAATCCTAGAGGTCGAGATTTTTGACATATGGGGCATAAATTTCATGGGTCCCTTCCACCCATCTTTTGGGAACACTTACATCCTAGTCTGCGTCGACTACATCTTCAAATGGGTGGAAGCCACTGCTACAGCACACGACACATGTAAGGTAGTCATGAGTTTTTTAAAGAAAAATATTTTTAGTAAGTTTGGAGTTTCCCGAGTACTGATCAGTGATAGAGGGACCCACTTCGACAACTCACTGATGAGAGGAATATTATTGAAGTATGGAGTAAAACATCAGATGGGGACACCATATCATCCCCAGTCTAGTGGACAAGTGGAGCTCTCCAACCGTGAGCTCAAGCAGATCCTGGAAAAAACAGTAAACACTTCAAGGAAAGACTGGTCCAATAAGTTAGATTATGCTTTGTGGGAATATTGTACTGCTTTCAAAAGACCACTAGGAATGTCCCCATTCCACCTCATCTATGGAAAACCATGCCATCTTCTAGAAGAATTGGAACACAAAGCCTACTAGGCCATCAAGGCCTTGAATTTTGATCTGAAGGCAGCCGAAAAGAAGCAAAAGTTCCAACTGTCAGAACTGGATGAAATTAGATTAGAGGTATACGAAAATGAAAAGCTTTAAAAGGAGAAGATGAGATCTATTCACGACCGGATGATTTCACAAAAATATTTCCAACCCGGTGATCAGGTACTTCTCTTTAACTCTCATCTCCGCTTATTTCCAAGAAAGTTAAAGTCACGATAGTCGGGACCATTACAAGTCATACACATATTCAATCATGGAGCAGTAGAAATTTCTATAGAGGATGGTCAACCATTCAAAGTGAACGAGCAACAGTTGAAGGCTTACCATCACATAGACGACAAAGTGGTAACATTTTTCACCATACTACTTAGGTAAGAAAAGGTAAGTAGGCCGAGCCAATGACCTAAAACAAAGGCGCATCCTGAGAGGCAACCCAAAGGATACACGCCATGTACCACCTATACACATGACATGTACATTTTCATTTTCATTTTATCTAACTATTACAAATCTATAGAGTAGCTAATAAATAATCAGGGATGATGCCGGTGCCGATGGTAAGGTCATTGGAGTTTATTTGAACCAACCCCAGTTCGAATCCTCCCGACCTACCTTCAGAAGAGGGTTCCTCCTTTTTATATTTTCTTACATAGAATGTGTAGTAAATTTCATATATATATATATATTTACTTATAAGAAAACCCATGCTGGGGATGGGTCGGTTGGCCAAGATCAAAACCTTGCTTCAAAAGACCCGGGTTCGAATCCTGACAACCGCCCCATTTCCATCATTTACCCTTTTAATAAAACCACACGGCGTGTCTTTCGATATACATCGTGTGTGGTATATTTTTCCTTACTAAATTTAAAATCTTTTACATATAAATTAATTCATGCGGATGAAGTTGGAAGATTAGCAAAGTCTCGGCCCTAGATCCAAAAGACCCGAGTTTGAACTCGGCTAATCTCTCTACTTCATCCCCTTATTGTATAATTAAAAACCACACGCCATGCATTTTCTTTATTTTTGTGCAGTATAGGATGTATACAATAACTATATATAAATAATAAATATGGGCAGCAGTACAACCTTCACTCCAGTGGTTCGGGGTTTCCGTTCGGAGTGGCCGATCGCCAGTTCGAACCTCACCCCAAGCACCAGACCAAAGGTTGTACTTCTCTTTTTACAATTTTTAAACACACAACGTGTACTTTCCGATACATTATGTGTATAGTTTTATTTTTAAAAATTATGTATATACACATATATATATATATCTATTTACTTTTATTATTTTAATTAATTAATATTAATTGTTATATAATTTATTATAATAATTATATATATATATATATATATATATATATTTAAAAAAAATTGAGAAACATGGCATGTAGTCCCGATGTATACGCCGTATACCTCAGCTATATAAGCCACGACCACCCGGCTTCACGCCATGTCGCGCGGTGCCTCCATCTCTTCCCGTTTCTTCTCCCGAACAACACCCGAACGCCTCACTCCAAAATCTATCGATTCTTGGCGTTTTGGGTTCTGATTCTTCTTGAATTGCAATCCTCGGTCTAGGTACGCCCTTCTACACCCTCTATTTCAAGTTATTAGATGCGTTTATGGTGATTTAGGGATCATCCGACCGTTCGGCTTCCGCGATACACGACCACGAAATGAAGAACACAAGCTGTGTACTTTTGTACATGGCCACACAAAAAATGCTTCACAATTTAAATATACACGGTGTGTATGTTTGGTACACACCATGTACTTTCCCCCATCGTGCCCGAGTACCCTTTGCACACGGCCTCACACACCATTTTCACGTACACGGCGTTTTGTTCGGTACACGCCATGTCTGTCATTTCTTTTGGCCCCTCCGTGTGTAGGAATTGACACAACCTCACATACCATGTTCCTCTACACGACGTGTGTGTTCGGTACACGCCATATAGTCTATTTCCTTTAGTCTCTCCCATGTATAGCCCCCAGAAAACCAGGTTCCTCGAGTAATAAACACGCTGTGTTTGGCCCATACATGGTGTGTCCTTTATTCTTAGAACTGTTAAAATTATGGCCGTGTCATTTCTGATACACGACCATGTCCACTTTGTATGCACATGACGTGTATGTTTGGTACATGCCGTGTACCTTTACATGGTCTATCTTCTTCTCACTCGGTGTGTTTATCCAGAGAACATGGGATGATACTCAGATTGTACTACACACCGTGTACTCTAGATATACACGCTGTGTACTATGGATATACATGTCGTGTACTCTTATTTTTCAGATTTCTCACTTTTTCTTTGTTTTCTTTTCTTTTATTTTTCTTTTTTTTGGTTTTTTTCTTTTTCAGGTTATGGAAGATCATGATCCTTTCCGGGGGAAGCGGCCGACCTATGACATTGAGGGCGAGAGACCTATTTATCATTGGATACGACTCCGTCCTCCGACGCAACCCGACCCCGATGCCTCGGTCTAAGAGCTCCCTCCATTGGGCATCCTTCCACCACCCACTGCCTCAGTGGAGGCTAGGCCTAGCACAACCAGTCCTTCACCACCCCATCTGGAGCCTCCGAGAACCATCAATACTTCTCCACTGGCTGCCGCACTTCATAAGCCCTCTCGAGTAGATGTTGGCCCCACATTGACCGCCCCATCCATCGGGCCTCTATCTACTTCAGCAGATCCACCCCCAGAGCCTGCTCTTGTTGCTTCACCTACACCTGGACCAGGACCTAATGGTGTTCCCTACCCTGGAATGGTATTCGAGGTCACCGACTTGGCACATGACCGGGTTCGGCGCTTCTCTCGCCGGATGATTCTGTTGAGTGGCCGCTACCTTGACAACAACATTCTACAACAACTCAGTATCTGGGGAGAGTTATAGGATCTCCTTGGACACACTCCCCTGCTCGTTATTTTCCAGGTCATCACTCCTATATTCCGTGATTTATTTTTGGAGTTCGTGGCCTCGTTCGAGTTTGATGGAGCTGAGTACCAGGAGACACCTGGTGATGCGGTGCTCGTGGTCCGGTTCCGGCTGGGCGGCCAATTATTTTCCCTCACCATGACAGATTTTGGCCGAGGGTGTAGTTTCTACCCCCATCCCATCACCCCACCCCCTTTTTCTACCCTGACCAGGCCCGAGCGCTCTGAGCTTGTTACCATGTGGCGGGAGATTGTTGGGCATGACCACCGCTACACCCCTACCTCGCAAAAGAGTACCCTTATCACCGACCCCATCCTTGGTTTTACCCACCGGTGCTTCAACGCCATTATTTTCCCCTGCCATGAGGATATGGGGGTCATGACCGGTCGTGACATGGATCTCCTTATCCGTGTCATCCGGCAGGACTACCTGGACCTCCCTTACCTCGCTGCCTCATACTTCCATGCCATGTTTACCGGCTATTGGGGAAACTTAAACCGTGGGTTTTATGCCACTCACCTCACCCACCACCTTGGGGTTTTCGAGCCTTCTTTACCCCATAACCTGTTAGATTCTCCCCAGCAGATGGACTATCTCTTTCTTATTCACATGGGATTGGTCTGGAAGGAGGGGGTGCCTACATTCTTGCCCATGATCGGCCCCACCCACCTGCTGACCCTCCTACCCTAGCCGATGCACCTGACCCTCCTTCCCCACCCCCTCTAGTTTCCCCACCCCACCCCCTTCATAATAACCCCACTTCGTCTAGCATTACTTCTTTTGTACCACCACCATCCCCACATACCCCCACACCCTCGGTCGATCTCACCCTTTCCCTCTGACTCAATACGATGGAGCAGCACCTAGTTCGTATCGACCACCACCAGGACTTCATGGAGCAGCTATTGGGGCTTATTTTTCAACATCTTGGTATTCCACTGCCCCCGCCACCTACCTCTGCCTCAGTTCCTATCCCTTATGCTGCTTCTCCATCACCTTATACTATAATGACCACAAATTCTGTTATCCTCTCTACTATGGGCCTTGATGATGCTACTCCTTCTACCACCACTGCTTCCAGTCCAGACAGTGCTGTCGAGCCTCATATTCCAAGTCCATCCCCTGTTGCTCCTACTTCTTCGGCTTCCCTTCCCGGTGCTGATTCTGAGGCTCCCGCTCCATCTCTCCTGGCTTGTTCTGTACTGGATGATGCCTCTTTTGATGTGACCCCATTACGGGTTTTGGGACACATTATTTTCATTGTATATATATTTTTGTGACATCTTGTGCCTATGTTTGTTATGCATGCTTGCAGTGTTCTCTTTCTTCCCCCCTCACAGGTAATCTGACACGTTTTGGGCTGCACTTTTACCTCAAATTACATTTTCCTATGCCTAGACATTATGGGAGTATTCTTTTTCCATTAATTACTTTTCTTTCTCTAATTTTACTTCTTTCCTTACTTCCCCTCATTCTGGTCCACTATTGTGTCCCCACCTTCCCTTGTTCCTCTTTTTCGGAACTTGGTGGACCACGTGCGTTATTAAGTAGGGGGGGGGTGTCTCTCGACCTCTTTAGTCTTTGCCCTTTTTAGATTCTAGGAGACATCATTACTAGAAGATATATTTGAAAATGTGAAGACATTTTTGGTTAATCATATTTTTAAATAATAAGCTGAAAGTGAAAATTTTAAAAAAATTGCATGCTTATTTTTGTTCTTAAGAATTTTAAAATGATTGATGATATAATTTAAATTACAAACTTGTAATCCATGTATAATTACATCGATTAGACCAATAAATTATTTTGCAAGTCATGACCTGATTGTCTCTTTATTTATTTTTCCCACTCCCGAGAGGTATTCTAAACCCCTTTGTCAAATTCTTTCTAATACCCTCTTTCTTGAAGGATTCTTAGAATATACATAACTACCAGAATTTGCAAGTTTTCTTTTCAAAACATGAGGAATTTTTGAATTACATTAAAATGATTGAGGCATAAGATTGTTTTAACCCCTTTATCTTGAGCCTACCCTACATCTTTTCTTCATGAAACTCCTAGAGACTATGAATAGCCTTTACAAGAAGCCATATTATGAGCCTATTTCCCTTCCTACCGTAATTCTTTTATGATTTTGCATGATTATTTATTTGAGCTCAAAATAAGGGATTGGAAACACATGGTATAATTTCATGAATTGTCAAGAAATTAAGTATGGGGGAGAGCCTCCTGATCATTTGGGGAGAAAAGAGTTCCAAACCTCTATTTTAGAAATTCAGAGAGGTTCCCTTTGTGTGAAAAAATGGTACAAACAGAGGGGCCTTATACACACTTGTTGGTTTGTGACTCCTACTCAACTAAAGGAGATGGTGGTGATGAGATCATTTGATAAAGCTTGTTGAGGAAGTTTTTAGATTGAGTTTAATTTTGAATATCATGCATTGTTATTTAAGAATTTAGCCTTCTTTTTCAAGCCTCATAGTTATTTTTCACATCTTTACCTACCAACCTTTATCCACGGAAACATATAATCCTTATTAAATAGCCCTCATGATTTTTGTAAGTTAAATTTTTTAAAGTGGAGAATTAAAATTCTTGTAAACCTATGGATAGAGTGTATATATCTTTGATTGAGCATATTTTTGGTGAGGTAAATCATCAAGTGGATTGCTTATATTTTAAAGGATGAAACATGTGTTAAAATAGGATGAAAGTAGTTAATTAAATCATATATGAGGAATGATTAGAATATCTACTCGATTGAAACTGATTTTTATTCTTTTTGAAATTTTATCCTATCACTTATTATTTACATTTATGATTAACTAAAGTTCTTCCTTTTACAATATAGATTCTTTTAATTAGATGCTGAGATTTTCTTGAGGGAAAGAAAATGACTAAGTATGGGGGAGTTTGATACACCCAATTTGTGTCTAAATTTTCAATTACTCTATTGAAAATAAGAACAAGTTTTCAGCAATTACCTACTTCTTAGAGAACAAATACTTTGATTTTGGTGATCTTGTTCATTTAGGGGAGGTTTATGGACAAGTACACAAAACAGAGAAGAACAAAGTAAAAATTTACAACTACATGGAATGTACTTATCTACACACCATGTACATTCTAGTTCAGACATGGGTTGACCAGGAAAAATACATGCCCAAGTAACCAGAAGGCGGTACACACTGTGTTCACATTGCTACATGCTGTGTAAGACATTCTAGAAATGGTTGGTGGCTGAGAAGAGTCTACACGCCCATGTGGCCGGCTGAAGGGGCCACACTGTGTTCCATTTCTACATGCCGTGTATGCATTACTATAAGTAGTTGATGGCCAAATTTTGAGACTACACACCATGTGTGGCGGTGCTACACGCCATGTACATTCACCTACCAGGCAGCGCCGTGTTCCAAGTCAAAGATGGCGTGTTAGGCCGCCTACCAGCGGAGAAGACGAATCCAAACATGCATTGATGAAAGTACACGCCGTGTACTTTTTCTACATGTTGTGTACTTATTTTTTCTATAAAAAGAGGCTTTGGCCTCCGGACCAAAGGGTGGTGTCTGTATTATTTTGTGGAGAAAGGGTTGAAGCCCCGAAGGAAAGACGCTCTGCCGGCGTACTACCGTCATTCCGTCTACCGAAGAAACATTCCTTTCTCAGAGTTCCAAGCATGATTTCATCAGGTATCAATAGTATTGTGTTTATCATTTTCATTATGTGTAACTAAACACCTAGTATGTTGGGGTTGTGGAAGATGATGAGTTGTAATTTTAATTAAGTTGCTCTGAATGTGTTTGTTTTTAATAATATCTTCTTATTCTTCTTAAATCACTTCATATTATCACTGAAAATTCTGTACCGGACCAAGGGAAGAATTTTTAGGGATTCAAAAGAAGAATAATGACGAACATCTCCATGACCATTGGAAGTATCCATCGGTTCAAAATGGACTAATCCAAATAAATATCTGTTAAATAATAACTACCGAACCAAGGAGTTGGTTTCTTCAGCTCTAAATATAAAGTTTACCGGACCAAGGAAACTTTATTACAAATTAAACCCAGAGAGTTGGGTTATTATGAACAACACAACCTCATAAGAAATTTGATTTAATAATAAACTTATCACAAATCCATAACCCCAACACATTTCTATCTTTATTTGTATGAAAACTAATTTTACCTTCTTTAAATTATTTTTAGTAATTAAATTATTAAAAGAAGCTGAAAAACCAATTGTTCTTTTTGTACCCAAACAACCAACCAAAATCGACTCTAAATTCAGCAGACTTCACTAAAAACGAAAACAAAAACTAAATTAAGCAAGATAAAATAACCTCATAGTTCCATATGGATCTACCCCTTACTGGTGCTATACTTGTGAGGGTAAATATAATTTGGGACACTGAAAACATACCTTCGGTGAAACAACCATCTACCATCTTGATGTAAGCCCCTAACTATTCAAGTAGGAGGTTGCAATATTTCTCCTCTCTGCTTCCTTCACCTTCACTCCTTCCTTACATTGGACCCTTGTTCAATGTAAAGAGAATAGAGGAAAGAATCTTCACCTCTCCCACTTCCCCAGTCGCCTCTCCCTCTTCCATCATCACTGCCATAGGTGCATCCTATTCAACCAGTGGAGAAGGAAAAGTATGGGTGCGTCTATTGAATCTTTCACATCCTCTTGTTTCTCACATCGATCATGACTCGCATGGGCTTAGAGATTCATGATGATCAAAACATTTGTATAAATACCCATAAGGAATAAACTACGAGAACTCTGATTCCTACTATAATTAAGATATGTAGGAAGCCTTCTCAAGGCCCGAGCTCATTGGATATCCTATTCAAGAATCCAAACTCAATTCCCTTAATTTGGGAATCCTCCTTAGGAGTAAACCCCGAATGAAGCCTCCAAAAACATGAATGAAATATGATAACTTTGATTCCCACCATAATTGGGATACATAGGAAGCCTTCCTAAGGAATTAGCTCCATCTCTTTTCATCCATAAATGAGCATCACCTTTAGGAGTAATCCAGAAATTAAACCCCCAAATCACCAAGGCATCCTTTTCAGGAAGTAAGCCCAAAATTATTTCTCTCAAAGAACTATAATCTCCTATGAGATCAATAGAACTATGTGAGATTTGATTTTAATCCAAATGGGATACGTAGGAAACCTATCTGAGGTTCAAACCCAACACTTCAAATCAACCCTATTTTTCCAGGGCCATATTCCCAACAGGGTTAATTTTACATGGAAATCCATATTCATTCCAATTTCCTTGGGCTTCTTATGCATAATTCCTACACCAAACCTTGACTAAGCACCTTTCACTTATATTTATTTCCCACATGGAATTAAACTGTATGGTTATGTCCTTATCACATGACCTTAAACGGTATGATGTGTCCCATTAAGTGGCATCAAACTACAAGGGTTCTGATTCCATTCACAAGGATATGTAGGTAGCCTATTTATGGGTATGATCTTGACATCAAAACAAACCTTGGCCTCCTTGGATAAAAATAAATTCTAGAGTGCCCCACTAAGTGACTTAAAAACCAATATCATCATAATGGTGGTCAAAATAATATAAAAATAGTATATAATAGGATACCATTTATGGAGAACCTCGAATACATATGGATGATTCTAAATTTCAAACATACTAATAATTGATTTCAAATTCCAAGGGAAACCAATATTATACTTGGTGAATTAATAAGGATTCCTGAAAATATCTCAAATCTATAAAGAGATTCCCATAGTATACAATAATACCCCCAAAAAGGCTGTGATGATTCTGACCTCCCATCCTCTCAACCAATGCATGTTCTCAAGTATCATAAGTTCAAACTCAACGAACACCTACCTTAGGAAAGTAGGTACATTTTGGATAATGAACTATTGGATGTTTCTGGTTCCATGAATAAATCCAATGGAAACCACCTATAATTAGTGATTCTTAACCAGATCACATGTTACAAGGAACTAAGAAACAAATATAATAGCAATATAAATGAATAATAAGGAGTGAAACATGTAAATGTGATACTGTCTAGCATACAATGTTTCATTGTAAATAAGAAATCATAACAAGTGCCATCTATATGGCATGGTAAATCATTCACTATGGTCTATACTGATTAATCCTGTATCCATACTACATGGTATAAATCCATGGAGTATAAATTTATTAGGCACCCTCAGTGGCCTACTCTATGTAATCACGTGTCAAACCCAATGGCTAGATCTAATGAGTGGTAATTTCCATGTAATACCATATAATATCAATCCATGGAGTAGAAATTTCCATGGAATCCAATATAATCTAATTCCATTGAGTATAAATGTCTATGGAATTCAATTTTGTTATGAATCCATGGAGTAAAAAATCTAGGGAATTGAATATAATCATAAAATTTTCATAAATCATACACAAGCCATGAGTTCATCCACCTCATTCCATATAATCCATTTAAACTATTTAACCAAATTAATAATATTTAATAACATGTCCATAAGTCATAAACCCTCTCATAATATCAAATTCAATTCATTAAGTATTCCACAATGATGGAAAGCTCACACACACACCCAATGTAGTGGTAACTCAACAAGAATAATTATAAATACACCTCACAGGTAGTTCAGTTTGAGGATGAAAACCTCCATCCATATCATGGTACTAAGTAGGAAACCTTTAAAGGGTCCAAAAATTTAATCAAGGCATTTAATTAATTGAGGAGAAACTCCCAGAAGGTATGGTGTGTGGCATAATGTAAACTAGATACAAAAAAACCATAATTTTAGGGGAAATGTGTATACCACCTATCATTTACACGTGGTAGAACACTTGTCCAATATTAGTTCCCAACTCGACCTGGATAGAAATAAAATGGAAGAAAAGTCAAATGCCATAGAAATAGGGAATATTTTCTTAAACTAAAATAACTTCATCAATTCAAATACAAACAAAGAAACTTGAAAGATGAATAATAAACTCACTTGTGTGGATCCAATGAGATAAACAACTCTTGAATTGGAGTCTGAATGCTGAAACTGCAACAAAACCTAAGAGTATAAACTTAAAGGGGAGAAAAGACCCCCACCCCGATCCTATATAATGAAAAAGGGGATAATAAATAATGTTTTAATAAATTTAGGTGGGAATAGTAAATTTAACGCTTTAAATATAGGTTTTATTGTTTGGGAATGTGATTGGACAAACTGTGCACCAATAATGCACCCCCTCTACCTCAATACCCACATCATATGGTTCATGTGCACGGTTTGTAAAACTATATGAAAACCATGGTTTTTCCTATTCTAAAAACTGTAGGTGGCTTGCATGGGTGTGCGGCCCTTGACAGAGCCCTGGATCACCTAGTACAGTTTCCTCAAACTGTATGACATGGGTGATACAGTTTCTACAAACCATGCGACTAGGCTACCTTTTTTAAAAAACAATCCTCTAGTGTATACATAAGCCTAAGACATCCCGAAAACCCCCATGACCTCATTAGGTGCACACACTAGGCCAAAAATAAGGAATTAAACTAAAATTCAAAAGGTATATACCTCAAATAAAAACTAGGGATCTTAAAACTAAGCCTAAAAGTGAATCTTATTATATCATGTCCTATCATAGTCTATCAATATTAGGCTACCTATTTTTTTCCCACCAAAACATGAGTGCCAATAGAAGATCACTAGTGGTTTTACACACACTAATGTTTATTTTTTCCATGCACAAAGTTCCAAAATTTCACATTGGCCATTTTTTACAAAATAAATCATAATTAACACTCACAATTTATAAAACATTTTTACAAGAGAAGTATTACCACTCCCATGATTTGAAAATCCAATTTAAAATAATTTATCTACATAATTTTCAAAAGTGAAGCATCACCACTCCCATGCTTTGAAAATCCATCTTAGAATTAATATATATATATATATATATAATTTTCACAGGTGAAGCATCACCACTCCCATGCATTGAAAATAGGTTTAAAAAACCACTATTTTGGGTTTTTGTAAAACATAAGAAAGGTCATAAATAATTTCTAAATAAAAACAACATAAAAAACCTTTTACAACCACCCGATATAGGATTTTAGAAACTTCCCTCACATAAAATAATAAATTAATATAATAATAACTCCTTATATAACATGGTTTATCACCAATGTACAAATACACTTACCTCAAATAAGATCAAAAATATCTTTTCATGGAACATACAAAATAGAGATGTATATATACATACAGTAATAAAATGTTCCATGAACAACATCCAAAGGAGAATAACCTCCAACACCCGTCTGATGGATTTACAGCAAGTAAGAAAATAAAATGATCTAAAGGAATTAAATATTATTCTTGGTAGACAAATTCCTTAAATGATTCTCAAGAGGGTTACAAAAAATCTTGGGCAGTAAATCTTGGGTAATTTTAAATTAATATGCCATTCATTATAATTCACAATATTAAAACCTCAAAATTAAATGCATCATTTAATTTACTATTCTAATCAGATCTTGAATGAAAATAATTTAAAAACTCTTATAAATGAGTTCTAATATTTAATCGAGCTAAAATAATTAATTTCCCATGATTTATAGCCTTGAAAATGGATAAACGGTGTCATAGGGTTGCTCTGGAGAATAAGAAATAAAAAACAACATTTTTACTTGTTTATCTACAAAAAATATTGTTGTGTATGGGTAATATAGTTTTACCACTACATACCTCCTATATATTATGTAAGGGTTCATGGTTACCCTTACACACCCTTTGAAAGAATCAATATACCCTTATGCATCTCTGAATTACCCTTACATAGACCTGGATTTTACTTACTTGGAATTTGGAAAGGAGGGTTTACACTTATACAACTCTCTTTTATTTTACAAATTGCCCCTGATAACCTTAAGAATCCTTTAGAAATGACAGGATTCCCTTAAGAAACTCTCTCTTCTTTTATGCAACCTTTGAAAAATGAAGGATAGTCTTGCATAGTGATATTTTCCCCTTACATAACCTTTGTAAAATATAGGTTACCTTTATGTATAACACTAGGGTTAACATTATAGAAATAGGTTACCTTTACACAACTCATTAGGGATACCATTACACAACCAATATAAAAGGGGGTATCATTACATGTCATTAGGAAATAAAGTTTCACCCTTATGTAGTTCATTGATTCCCTTCCCTACCCTTATTCAACTTATGTAAAATAGGAGTTACCCTTACATAACACTAAAAAACCACCCTTCATAATTTTAGAAAGAACTTACCTTTATAAAGGCCCTATTTCACGTGTAATGGTAAAAATTAAATGAAAAAAATATTTGATTTCAACTTAATTAACATAAAAATTAGAACCAAAATGGTTTTAAATTATTATAGAAATGATATTATAATAAAAATGATAGTGTTAAAATTCTACCCATGATAAATTCTTTATATCCTCAGAAATCTATCAATATTATAGATTCACAAAATAGAGATGTTCACTACTTCATAAACAAAATTTTCCACTCCCATGTCATGTGGTTATCCTATCTGCAGTGACACAATACACACACTAAAGGGATTATTTTACCAAACAGTACCATATCTTGGTGATTCATAATATGAACAGACTATAAAAGCACTAAGTTTTCATGTTTAAGATCAATATACTTCCATTTAAACATAAAGATATGTTTTGGTTTATACCTCCTAAGTTTAGAAACATGCAACACATCATGAACCAATGTCAAGAGAGATGAAAAATTAAATTGATTATCCACTATTCTAAGAAATTAAATGGTATCAAAATAGAACAATAAAAACTAGTGTTGACTCACCCATATCACTCAAATATTATATCCCAATTGAAATTAGATACAAAAAAATTGACCCAATCACTCACCTTATCCTCCAATAGGAAATAATTGAAGTTTTCAAAATATCTCAAGTGGATTGTAATTGAATGAAACCTTAACCAAGATAATGATACCATCCTCATAAACTATAAACAAGACTCAATCATATGAAATATTATTCACCCAACATTTACTGACATCAAGGATATTCACAAGGACACCTATATAAAACTTTTGAGTGCATAACCTTAATCGTAGATATAACAACCCTGCTCTTTATTTCATATTTGAACATGATTTATTACATAAAATTTCACTTAATAAAACTTATAAGATCAATATTTATAGTGTATTTTGGGATTTGGAACATTACATAACAATTTAAAAAATTAAATAAAACATATTTACTGAAATCTTCTTTTACACTACCACAACATTCCTTCAAACTTAACACTACATGGGATAACCTGAGGATGTATACAAGAAAGGGGTGAGATATAAAGCTCGTTAAGGGAGTAAAAAACCATAACATGAAGAATAAAATACATGTTAAGAAATATTCATATAAATGGATCATAAGATAAAAATGAACATAAATACATGATATACCATGATTATCATAACAAGGAAATGTGGAAAAAACTTAAAACATTGCATCATAAACATAAAGAAATTAGGTAACCCTTGTCCCAACATGGTGGAACAATGTACTAAAGGAATAAGGTAAAATACTATCCCAAAAATATGTATCTTGATACTAAACATTACCCAATGCATTGGAGTGTTATATAATTCCAGGAACACCCATTACTTTCACTTCATTCTCATGCTTAAGTGTGTCACATAGATCATAAAACATGGATTAATTATTCATCATAAGTCATTAAAAAATCAAGGAGAGTGGAATAAATACATGTAATTCCTAAATAAAAAATTTATATGTTTGTAAAGGTGAATACTCTTGATGGAGGAATGAATATGGTATTCACTACATGATGATTTTGGCACAGAAAATCACGATGCAATTTCGGCAGCAAAACAACGTGATATAAAATTTCATAAAAAAGAGTTGATGAGATAGAAAGGGGTATCTCACCTTATATACATTAAATGGTCAGTAAAAGGGTCATATAAATACATGTTCCAACAGAAGTAATTTTTAAATATAAGGCATAACATAATAAAGAAACTTGAAGAAAGAGAAGGAATCAAATAACTCTTATGAAATTTCGGTATGGTAACAGGTGTACATTAGAGGGATTAATGAGAGATAAATGGGTATCTAATATTTAAAACATAATAATGGAAGTAATGGGGAGGTTTAAAAATATAACCCATCATTTTTAATTGAAAATAAAAGGTTTAACAATATAAGTAATGATGTTTAAAAAATGAGAAAGGAAGGAAACCCTTACTTGAGTGTTTGACTTCAAAAGCTTGAAGAGGGGATTCTTGAGAGTTTGGGGAGCCTTGAAAGGATTATAGATAGGGGAGGACATATTAGGGATGTTATAAATGTATTTTTAGTTATGATAATTAGGATATTTGGTGGGTTATATATAGGAAATGAGAGGGGAATTCACTAATATTTCACAAACTTAGGTTTTGGAATCCATATAATTAAATATTCAAAACAACAAACATTACCATAGTTTCGGCCCAAGGGTTTTTCTAAATATGAGTAAAAAACATTATTTTATAAGTCTATGGTCCTAATATATTAAAATATTATCCTTGATTATGTGGAGGTGAGTCACATTATTAAAGAAATTAACTTAAAATCCTAAAATATGTTGTACATTTGGGAGGATTCACTAAATCATTATAAAATAAGTCAAAAAAATAATATAAAATCACATAATTTTAAATTTAAAACATATATTTGATCTAGAATCCATTTTATGGTATTTATTATATCACTATTGGGTCATTATGATGTCATAAAATACACAATAAACTTATATATTATTTAATTTTTACCAAAAAATTCCACTGTCTCAGAAAATTATGAAAAAATAACCATTGGATAATTTCTAAATCCTAATTCAAAAAATAATATTCATTTTATCTAAATAATTTTATAAATATTTGAATTTTCACTTTTAATATGAGAATCGACATTTATTGAGAATTGACGGGTTTTGACCAAAATAGTTTTTAAACCATAATAAAAAATTACATTTGACTTCATCAAAATTATATATAGATTTATTATTAATAAATGTAATTTGATTATAATATTTTATTAAAAAATTAATTATTTAAAAAATTCATTAATTCCTTAATATAAATTCTTTAAAAATACACTGTCTATTTTATCATATAGAAATATAACTCTTATCAAACTGATTACCTAACCATTTACAAATAAGAAAATGATATAATCATAATTTATAAGAATTGTTTTTATAATATTATTAATAAAAACATAATTTAATATAATAATGCATATATTTATCAAAAGTACCATTTGTACCTGAAAAAATCAATTTATCAAATTCATCATTTTTTAAGAAAGACTACTCCCATAAGGAATTGAGGGAAGAAGAATTTAATTTATAGAAAGTGATTAAACAATAAGTAAATAATAACTTGTTACATAAACCCTTATAACACTCTCATAATACCTACGGGTAAGGTGTTCTATGGTGACAGACTCTTAGGGCGGCTTGGATAACATCACATTGGTGGTAATCTCTATTAACATGAACTTCTCCCATAAGAGATTCTCTTAAATCTTAATGTATTGAAGCTTGGATTGATCTTGGTCAAGAGAAATGCCTAGTGAAGTTACCTACTTTAGGACCTATGACAAATGAGCTTCGTACAACCCAAGTCTACTAGATGAGGCCATCGTCTTCTTTGTCTATGTTGAAAGGATTTGTTAAAACATTATATTTATATTAGTTGTGTGATCACTGCTCGATGGCTATATTATCAGTGGTAATGATACTTAATGGTCATTTAAACCCAATAATAATAAAAAAATAGTTTATGTGTTTCTATATCCATAAGAAATTAAAATAAAGGTAATTTTATTCATAAATTATTGGGTCGTTACAACCTTCCCCCCTTAATAAATTTCACCCTCAAGATTTTTTTCCAACACTAAAACAGATGAGGGTAACTCTGTCTCATTACTTATTCTGGTTCCCATGTTTCTTCCTCAAAATTGTAGTTTCTCCACAACACTTTGACGAGGGGCATTGTATTATTTCATAGTACTTTTTCCATACACTCTATGATCTTCACTGGATTCTCTTCATAGGAGAGGTCATTATCCAATGGTACCACCTCTGGATTGAGTACATGTGATGGGTTTGGTATGTACTTCCTTAAAAGTGATACATGGAACACATCATGTATTAAGATAGGTTTGTTGGTAGATCTAGTCGATAGGCCACTACTCTAATGTGACCAAGAATCTCAAAATGAAAGATGTACCTTGGACTAAGCTTTCCCTTCTTCCAAAATCTCATAAATATCTTCCATGGTGATTTTCGGAGAAAACTCATATCTCCAACATCAAACTCTAGGTCTAGATAATGGTTGTTAGAATTTCTTTTTTGTAAACTCTGAGAAACTTTGATGGGATGTTGGATGGTCTTAACCTTCTCCACCATTTCTAGAACTAGAAGTTTTCTCTCCCCAAATTCATCCCAACATGCAAGTGTTCCGCACCTGTTCCCATAAAGAGATTCATAAGGAGATATTTGAATTCTTGAGTGGAAATTGTTGTTGTAAGAGAACACAACCAGAGGACGATATTTATCCCATCCTTCTTTGAAGTCCATTGAGAATTCTCTCAATATTTCCTAAAGTGTTTGGATAGTCCACTCATATTGGGTATCATTTTGGGGATGATAATCCATACTAAAGTTAATCTAAATATTCAAAATGTGTTGGAGATACTTCCAGAACATATAGTTAAATCTTGGATCTCGATCAGATACAATCGATAGTGGTACACCATGAAGCCTTACCAATTCTTTTATGTGTATCTATTTTAGTTGATCCAATTATAAATCCTCTCAAACAAAAATGAAGTGCATAGTCTTTGTAATATGATCCACGGCAACCCACATAGCATTTTTATTTTGTATGCCTTTAGAAGTCCGATGTCAAAGTTCATGGTAATGTTCACCCATTTCCATGTTGGCATGGGTAATGGTTAAATAATACCCTTAGACTTATGACTATTATCCCTCACTTGCTGACATACCAGGCACTTTGATTTATATTCAATGATCTCCTTATTCATGTTATCTCACCAATAATGATTTTGGAGATCCTGATACATCTTTTTGTTTCTTTGGTTAATGGATAAATTTGAACTACGTGCATCATCCAAAATTTCTTTCTTTACCTATGGATTTTATGGATCACATAGTCTTGACCCGAATCTCAAAATTCTATATTAATTAACATTGAACTCCATGAATTTACCTTTTTTGATAGCTTACACTTTCTTCTGAATTCCCACATCAAATTTTTGAGAATCCTTTAACCTTTTAAAAAGAGACGGTGCAGTAATTATTTGTGAAAGGATTGGTGATGTTACCTTTTTTATGATTCCCATGTCCATATTAAACAAATAAAATAAGATTGGATCCTTTTCAATTCTCATTGATGATATAATCATTTGGTCGTTTCTACTTAGAGAATCTTCCACCTTATTCGATTTCCTAGGGTGGTAATGGATTGAGTATTCGTTGTCCTTGATGATCTATAACAATATCCATTGGTGTATGTTCAGCTATTTCTGGGTGAATATATATTTGAGACTTTTATGATCTATATATATTTCACACTTTTCCCCAAAGAGATAATTTTGACATATTTTCAATACAAAGATCACCACTATCAACTCTAGATCATGGGTGGGATAGTTTTGCTCATGAATTTTCAACTACCTTGAGGCATAGACGATGACTTTGTTATTCTGTATCAACACACATCCCACACCCTTCTTTGAAGAATCACTAAAGATTACAAAAAGGTCCCCACTTGTGGGTAGTGTGATTATAGGGGCATTGATAAGACTCTTCTATAACTCCTTGAATCTTTCTTCACATTCATCATTCCAAGAAAACTTGACTCCCTTCTGAGTGAGCTTTATAAGAGGGTTTGACAATCATGAGAGATTTATCACAAATCAGTGATAATATCTACCTTACCCTAGGAATATATGGATATCCATCATAGATTTTGGCCTTGTACATCCCTCAATTTATTTTGTTTTGGAAGGATCCATAGATATCCCATTGCATGTGATTATATTCCCCAAGAATGAGACTTCCTTCAACCAGAACTCACACTTTCGGTACTTTTCATAGAGATTATCCTTTCGCAAGGTCCCTAGTATAGTTATTATATTCTACTCATTCTCCTCCTTGGTTTTGGAGTATATTAGAATATCTTCTATAAATACTACCACAAATTTGTCGTGGTAATATCTAAAGACTCTATTCATCAAGTCCATGAATATCACTGTAGAATTAGTGAGCCTGAAAGGCAGTACTATGAATTCATAGTGCCCGTACCTTGTATGAAAATCAATCTTTGGGATATCCTCCTTCAACCTTACTTGGTAATATCCTAACCACATATCCACCATAGAGAAGTATTTTTCTCCATGTAGCTGATCAAAAAAGTCATCAATTTGTGGAAAATGATACTTGTTCTTTATCGTGATTTTGTTGAGCTCACGATAATCAATGCAATGGCACACTGACTTTCATGAATATTTCCCCACAAGGTGGACCCATCCTAGACCGGCTACATGAGAAGGGAGATAGTGACCCTTGAGTCCTATCTCCAGTAGGCCTTGGGTTGGTGACTAGCACTGAGGGTATAATAAACGCACAAATGGGAGGCATTACCCTCTAAGAGAACACATGCGGAAGAGAGATATAAGATATACACCAACCAAATAAAACTCATACAGAAATATAAAAGAAATACCAAGTACACATATATAATGTCATACAATAAATACTACAACTGAAGGGAAAACTACAAGTACCAAGAGAAAGTAAAGTGGTAGCAACCACGAAGCCCAAACTACTCCTACAACCCCAAGCTAGTAGTAACCATACAGATCTCCAACCTACTCCAAGTGACCTGAAAATAGTTTATATATACATAGGGTAAGTATAATAGTATACTCAGTAGGATCCTCCCTAGATCCTCTTGTGTAAAAGTAAAGAAATCATACTAAAGAATAGTGAACAACAAGTGAAACTAAATCGCCACCTAAATAAGTATAATATGTTCCCCACCTCACCATGGATACTCTCACCAAGTATTTAATACAAGAGTATGTAATATAATAAAGAATATCAAGGGTACCTTGCTCCCACTTCCCCACTCATTTGCCGATTTTCCCCAACGTTGCACGTCTTAAGCATATCTCTCCAAAACTGCTTGCCTGCAGACACTAGGGAATATAACCACAACATGAACCTCATGAAATACAACCACTAGGCCCACCTAACCAAAGTAACCAAGTTGTTTCTTGGAGCCACCACGTCTCGCATAGCGTGTATCATACATCGGCCATTATAACTCAAGGCATTACAGACCCTACACTTAGTAAGGGTCCTCAATCCATCACATCCCATAGACGTTACACCTATAGTTGACCATAAGAAACTATATCCAAAATATATATAGGGGAATAAACATAGGCCATTACTACCCTCTACACACATATATGTAGAAAAATAACCATTGTTACTACCCGCACAAGTAACTACCAAGAGAAGAGAGTGGGACCAAAGGGGGTAGTCATTTATCCATCCTCCCACCAGAATGTTGGGGAAAACACCCCCAGGGCTCAGAATCCCCAGGGTGTCAGTTTCCCAAACTGAAGGGGTAGAGAAGCTTATAGAAACACAAAAATTCTAGAATATACCATATCTCTCAATCACACTTTGAGCATAACCTAGTCTTAGAATCAACTATATCTAACGTCTCTCAGACTCCCGACTTCCACTACTAAGACTAGGTATCCTATAAGCATACAACCATTTAAAGAGATACATTGGTTTACTTTATCACTTTTTATTAGTTGAAATTTACACTATTTAATTATTTAACCATTAATTAACCCTTATTAATTCCACATTACATTTCATTACCATCACACCAAAGTTTCATTCCCTCCAGGCATAACCAAACCAAGTCCACACCTTCTCAAAAATATTACCTTAACATTACATCCTAACAAGATCCAACCTCATGGGTTAAAATCATTTATTCAATCATTTATTAACACCATTATAACTTTACCAAATTCCAAGGAATTCTAGAAAAACATTCTAAGCTACCAAACACAGGGGGCTCAACATGCTGAGTAGATGAACTACCCATAAAGTATTTTACACCTATATTAGGAGAGTAGAACCATCCTTCCTTGAGAACCTAATTACGAAAATCACATTGAATACTGTAGGACCCCGAGGCACCCTGAGAGGGGAGGGGTCAATCAGGGTGACAAATTTTTCTTTTAAACTGAGGATCTTGTTCCCATGTTTGTAGGAACCTAGTTAAACCTGTATGAAGAATATTATCTGTAATGAAACATTCACATGAAAAGAGATGACACAAAAAATTTTACTTGGTTCACCGCTAATGGCTACGTACAAGGAAGATACGCTGACAAGTTGTCAGGCATACCAAATTCCACTATTCTTCACTATTTGTGGATTACAAAGGTTTGGGCACAGTCACTCTATCCTAGGCTCACTGCCTTTACAATTGTTCAGGGATAGCTCACTGCGTCCCTCGGGTCACTCCCGTTGACTCCCCCTGGCTCACTGTCGTTGGTGAAGTCCCACTCAGTTTATAGACGTGAAGGTCTCTTCATCATTTCTAAATGAATGAATCCTCTACATTTTGTGGATGCTATTTTTAAGTAAAACTATCACCCGTGAACTGATCAAAAACTTTCTTGCAGCACCAAGACAACTGGTAAGGCTCAACAGCACCTGGCGCGCAACTCCAAGGCGGCGCCCAACTTTCAAGGACGGAGCGCAAGTTATAACTGTCGCACAAGTCCACCTTCAACACTTGCACGATTCAGTCTTCTTTAAAGCCAAACTTGTGCGACTAAAATTCTTTTCAACTCAAGATGATTTTGAAACTTAATGGAAATATGTTGCGCAACTTCAATACTGGCGCACAAGTATCACCAAATCACTTGCGCGACTACTAGACGGGCAGGAAACAACTGCCGCACTGCTCCACCTTGTGCGACCCACCAACACTTGCACGACTTCAACACATGCGTGACGGGAGCTCTGAATTTATTCATGTCCAAAGTTTGTGTTGAATGATGAGGGTTGGTCTTCTATTTATAGGCATTCAGATACCCTGCACGGCGGCGCACAAGTCTTCCCTCGACGCGCAAGTCTCGGCGCGCAACCCTTCTATCCTCCTAGACACTTGCACGACCAACTTCCAATCCTGGGCGCCCCTATTTACTTTTCCATATTTTGATGATCAAAACATGATGGTCAAATGGCACACAACTTTCCAATCCTCTAAGGTATCGACACGTACGTCCTTTCACAGCGCGCAAGTCACTTGCGCGACCAAACCAATACTTGCGCGACCCTCTTTCCTTTGCCATATTTTCATGTTCTCATTCCGAAAAACATCAGGCATTCAAGTTTCCAATACTTCAAGGCCTCGTCGTGCAATTCTATTTGCCAAAAACACATTTCTCCATATTTCAAGTTTTGAGGCCCAAAAATTTGGCAAACACTGGGAAACAACGCCATCTTCAATACTGTTGTCTGCTTGAACTGTATGATCACTTTACTGGTACATGTGCTGAACTTCCACTAAGGATTGAAAAAAAACACAAAACATACTCCAATTCATGCACAGAACATCCATGGTTCCAACAAATACCTCGTTATTCTTCACCCCTTTTGGAAGGAGGGTAAGAAGGACCAACTGACTTGAATAGTGGGGAAATTAAAGCATATAAACAACCAACAAGATTCAGCAAGAATCCAATCATTTATATCCAACCTGTTTCATCATCTCTGGTGTCCTCCCCGACACCCACAAGCATAAACCAATACATCTCACCACTCTAGGCGTCAGCTGCTGCCACAACCACTAGGCCTCCATACCCTCGCATCTCACAAAATCCATCTAGGCTCATAACAGATCACAATTATAATTAAATAACAAAGAAATTGGGCTCTTGAACCTAAAAAATGCATTCTTCCTTCACAATCAATGAGCTCTCATGACGATCTTACGCTGCCTTCATCCTCTCACGAATCACCTGAACCATCTCTATCATATTATGCACTTGTTCTAGTCTGAGAATTGTTGACTCTACAATCCCAGTCCATCACAATGAATAATGGAAAGGTCAGACATACAAGTCTTCAAATGAAACCATACTGATGGTGGAGTGAAAACTATTTTTGAAAGAGAAATCCACCAAGGGTAAGTGCCTCATCCACGAACCTAAAAAATCTAGGACACAAGAGCACACCATTTCTTCAACAGTCTGTATGGTATTCTCTATCTAACCATCCATATACGGAGAAAAAGTAGTGCTAAAGAAAAGATGAGAACCGAAATCATGATAGAGACCTCTACACACCCTATAGGTAAAATAGAGATCTTAGTCGAAAATGATTTTCCTAGAGACTCCATGGACCATAACCATCTCCTCCAGATAGTGCCTCAACAAAACCTCCATTGAGCTTGAATCCTTGATCGCTATAAAGTGTGATGATTTCGTTAAATGATCCACTACCAACCATATAACGTCATGGACTCCTTGAGCTCAAGATAAACCAGTAACAAAGTCCCTTGAGATTTCCTCCCACTTCCAATGAGGAACATCCAATGGCTGGAGAAAACCACCAGGAACACGGTGCTTGACCTTCACCTTCTGGTTGACCAAACATCGAGACACAAACTCTGCAACTGAATGCTTCAACCTTGGACACCAAAACTGACTCCTCAAAGTTTGTTACAAATTTGTTACTCTAGGATGTACTGTTAAGGGAGAAATATGGAACTCACTGAGAACAATCTCACAGATCTCCAAAAAAATGAAAACCATTCCCTAAAACAACACTCGGTATTGTTCATACTTAGAACAACCATCAGGGGCCTCACCATAAACAACTCGGTCTCTCCAGACCCCCACCTCTAGATCCCCTAACTAGGAATTTTCTACATGCTGCACCAGAGACAACTGCACCATCATGTGAAAAAGACAACCTCTTCCCCCAACTTCTCCCATAAAAACATGTAATACTAAAAGTTCTTCAATTACTCTATAGGAAATACCTTATTCATTCACTATATCACTAAGTGACTTCCTACTCAGTGAATCAGCTAAAACATTACCCTTACTAGGTTTATGTGATATTTCGATTTCATAATCTTGTAAGAACTCCATTGACCAATGCTACTACAAGTTCAAGTCATACTGGGAGAAAACATACCTCGGGCTTTTATGATCGGGGAAGACTACCAAGCGCTCTCCAATGAGGAATGTCTCCATAACTTTAGGGAAAACACCACTAATTCCACCTCAAGATTGTGGGTGGCATAGTTACATTAGTGGGGACACAACTACTGAGATCCCTAAGAAACAATTGATCACTGATGAATTAGAATTCATCTTAACCCCAGATGTAGAGGATCAAAGAAAACACCAAACTAAACTCCCTCTCCTGGAAGAAAAAGAAACAGAGCACTGACTAACTTCTCCTTCAGATACTCGAAAGTTATATAACTCTAATTAGTCCATATGAATGCTTGATCCTTCCTGGTCAATGCTACCAGAGGAGTCACAACCAAACAGAAATCAGATGAGAACCTCCTGTAGTAGCCTGCGAGACCAAGGAAACCTCTCACCTCTGCCATTATCTTGGGGGCTTCCCAATACTCAACTACTTCTATCTTTGATGGATCCATAGCTACTCCCTGTTGGGACACCACATGCCCCAATTAAACTCTGCACCTCTCGCACACTTGATCTCTCCTTTTGAAGGGTATGTAGCTCCTTGTGACTAGACGCCTTCATGGTTGAAGAAAGAAACTAGACTCTGAACTTGTCTCAAAACTCCTCCCATGAGATCACTGACTCTTTACGATCCTCGAGGAACAAGAACCACTAATTCCTTGCTGCCCTACGTAACATCTTCATAACCCAAGACACCTAGTTCTCTTTCCAACCATAGATTGAACTAAAGGCTATCTCAACATCCTACATCTATTTTTCTGTGACTACATTTAAACAGATCCCTCGTACTTATGAAGACTCTGGTTCTGAAACTCTCAGAGTTTCCTCCTCCATGTGTCGTCATCGTCAACCTCTACCTAGTGGAGATCTACTGGCATGGCCTGCTAGACATCTTCTGTGAAAACCTGACAAGGATGTCTACCTGGAGCCATACTTTCAAAATAAAAAATAGTTAGAGCTCCTAAACCTATAATATGTAAGACTCGAAATTATTTAATTAATTGTTTTGTTTTATTCATTTTAGGTTTTCCTATCCCAAGGTCTACCTATTCAAACACATGCATAAGAAACAATGATGCATGATCCTTTCCTAGGACTCTACCCTGCAACTAGTATCACCTCATTTAGTAGCCACTGTAAACTTAAAGGTCTATGAATTAGATCATAGAGGGCCCTAAACGCCTTTGTCTTATCCTATCTCTAGTGTTTACATCACTTTCTAAACTTTACTAACACTATTTCCCTACCAACCCATGAAACCTGACCTGTGTCTAACACCAAACTTCATCTTATCCCTCAACTAGAGTTCTGATACCACTCTTACACAACCCCCTTCCCATAAGGTGTAACCCTCTTAGGCTAACAATGTGAGGAGGGAGATAATGATCCCCGAGTCCTACCACCAGTAGGCCCCGGGTTGAAGATTGTCATCAAGGGTATAGTTAACACATAAATAAGAGGCATTACCCACTAAGAGAACACATGAAAAATATATAGATAAGACATACACCAACCAACTCTAACTCATACTGAAATATAAAATAAATCCTAAGTACACATATGTAATTTCATGAAATAACTACTAAAACTAAAAGGAAAACTGCAAGTACCAAAAGAATGTAAAACGGTAGAGACCATGAATCCCGAATAACTCCTACAACCCCAAGCTAGTAGTAATCAGCCTGATCTCCAACATGCTCCATGTGACCTGAAAAAAATTTATATATACATAGGGTTAGTATATTATTATACTCATTATCATCATCCCTAGATCCTCTCATTCAAAAGTAAAGGAAGCATGATAAAGCACAATAGACAAAAAGTGAAACTAACTCATCACCTAAACATGTATACTATGTTCCCAGAATCACCATGGATACTCTCACCAAGTATCACATAAAATAGTATATAATATAATAAATAATATCAAGGGTACCCTACTACCACTTCCCCACTGGTTTTCCGCTTTTCCCCAACGTCACACGTCCTAAGCATCTCTCCCCAAAATGGCTAGCCCACAGACACCTGGGCTTAGCACCACAACATGCACCTCATGAAACAAAACCATTAGGTCCATGTAACCAAAGTAACCAAGTAGTTTCTAGTATCCACCACATCTTGCATAATGTGTATCATACTTTGAGCATTATTCCTCAATCCATTACATCCCATACACCGAGTAAGGATCATCAAGCCATCACATCCCATGCATGTTACACCTATAGTAGTCCATAGGAAACTATATGCAGAATATATGTGTGAGAATAACAACAAGCCATTAGATCCTTCTACACACATATATGGGGAAAACTAAATGTTGTTCCTACTAGAAAAAGTAACTACCTAGAGAAGAGATGGGGCCAAAGGGGGTAGTCAGCCATCCATCCTCCGATCAGAATGTTGCGTAAAACACCCCCAGGGCTCAAAATCCATGAGGTGTCATCTACCCTAACTAACGGGGTGGATAAATGTATATAAACACAAAAAATTACAGAATATACTATAGTTCACAACCACACTATGGGAATAACCTAGTCTTAGAATCAGCTGCAGCTAACGTCTCTCAGACTCCCGGCTGCCAATACTAAGACTGGGTATCCTAAAAACACACAACCATTTAAAGAGCTACATTAGGTTACTTTATCCTTTTTTTATCAGTTTAACATTACCTTAATTAATTCTTTAACCATTAATTAACCATTATTAATTCAACATTACATTTATTTATAATCACAAAAAAGTTTCATGCCCTATAGGAATAACCAAACCAAGTCCACGGCTTCTTAGAAATATTACCTCAGTATTTCATCCCATCAAGATCCAACCCCATGGTTTAAAATCATTTATTCAATCATTTATTAATAGAATTATTACATTCCCATATTCCCAGGAATTCTATAAAAACATTCTAAGCTACCAAACATAAGGGGCTCAACACGGTGAGTAGATGTACTAACCATCAAGTATTTTACACCTATAGTATGAGAATAGACTCATCCTTCCTCAAGAAGCTAAACACGGAAAGCACAGGGCGTACCCCATGCGTCTTTGCCCCTTTTGGAATGAGGCTAAGCAAGACCAGCTACCTTGAGAAGTGGGGAATGTAAAGAAGATAAGAAAACAAAAAGATTTATAAAGCATCTAATCATTCATATCCAATCCATTTCATCATCTTGGGTGTCCTCTATAATGCCCACATGCATAAATCAATGCATCTCTCCACTCTATGTATCAACTGTTTCCATAACCACTAGGCCTCCATGCCCCCACATCTCACAACATCCATCCATGATCATAACACATCACAAGTAGCATGAAAAACAAATAAACTCAGCTCTTTGAACTAAACAAGGAATTATTCCTTTACACGCAACAAGATCTCATGTATCTAAATCAAAAGGCACTCAGCCTTAAAAGAAAGAGGGTAACACAGAACCCTACAAGAAATTAACTTTTATCAATCAAACAAATTTTTAATCCATCATGAATTAGCCGATTCATTATTAGTAGGTTTCAAATATTAGAAACCTAAATATAAATCTATTATATCTATCGCAAATTTATTAAACATGCTTACTACATCAATTTAATTATCATAAATTTACAACAAAAACAGCCTGATTCATTTACATGCCTCTTTATCCTTTCAAAATAATTTACAATTTAACCCTTTTTATGTTCTTTATCAATTTCCATCAAGAATGACATGCTAAAAAAGGAAAGCATAGATCTCACACTATCTAGGAAAACAAGAGGCAGTAACATACAATCGATACCAATTTATTTATCTCGGTTTAAATATTTATTTTTTCAATTCCATTGTGATCCAGTGGGATAAAACATGATAACTCTACATTTTCATAGAAAATAATTGAGAAACCACCAATCCCCAACATAAAAAGGTTCTTGAAATTCTTTATGAACATGCCAACACAACGGATCATGATCACCTCTCTCCACAACAACCGCATCCACCCAAGGACGTTGTGGCATGACTGCACCAACCGAAACCCAATAAAACTCCATTAGAAACATGGATATCACATTCCATAACATGGAAAGGAGAAACAAGAGAAGAAGGATCAAAGAAAACACAATAACAGAGTCAGTTCATACCTTCTATCGATGATGGATCGACACTTGCTGCTTGCACCAAAACAGGGGGTGCGCATGCAGTGGGAAGAAACTTCAAGGGGAAACAATCCAAGGATTAAGGTTCAATCAAACCACTCCTTTGGGAAGAATGTCTCAGGGCACCTCACATCAAGAGAAATGAGAATTAATGAATGAATGGACAGATCCCGACTATGAAGGATTAGATCAGAGACTAATGGGATTTGAAACGGTTAAGAATTTCCATTAATGCAGATCATATTAATCCATGTGGTTTGACCAAGTAAAGGAATCCCTAGCCTTAATAAAATTAGGATAGGATTTATGTTCTTGGAATCAGCCATAAATCCCTTAAAACAAGGCCTTTAATGCATTTTTTGTCAAAGAAAACATTAAAGGGGTGAAACTGTGGGAAGTTGGAAACATTGTTCACATTTGTCTCACTGACGTCAATAGTACAAATGAATTACCAAAACTGACAGTACAAATGACTCACCAATAATGATAGTACAAATGACTCACTGATGCAGACAATACAAATGAATCACTGACATCGACAATATAAATGAATCACCAAAACTGACAGTAAAAATGACTCATCAACACTAACAATAAAAATGACTCACCAACGCCAACAGTACAAATGAATCACTGATGTCGACAGTACAAATGAATCACCAACACCAGAAGTAAAAATGACTCACCAATGCCGATAGTACAAATGGATCATCAACACTAATAGTAAAAATGGGACATCAACACAGACAATTCAAAAAGCCTCACTAACAATACTATTCACTAAACTGGAAACACTTCTTCACAGAACTAGAAATTTGGAAAATTTTTGGGGATAAATCACCTTGACCTCCCAGAACATCTCAAACATCATATTTTATCAACGGAATGGAGCAAAGAGGTCTGGGCCATTACATTTACCCATACTTCTTCTTGATGAAGAGGACTGGTGCACCCCATAGTGAAGCACTTGGGCGTATAAAACCTTTCCCTAGATTCTCCTATAGTTATTTCTTTAGTTCCTCATGCTCCACAATATCCATTCTATACAGAGTACTAGATATTGGAAACATCCTAAGTATAATATCAATCAATAATTCAACATCTATTCTATGAGGAAGACCATACAATTCCTCGGGAACCACATTAGGGAATTCCCTCACAATAGACATGTCATCAAGGATGGTTCCTTCCATAGACTCAATTATCCAAGAAAGATATGAGTGATCATAGAGAATTAATATCCATACTTGAGATAATGGTGATAAAAAAGATTAATCCTCCTCCTTGCACTTGTAAGAATCGAAGGTCGATTCACCATATGGAGAGTGATTTCCCTCTCACAAAAATTTATGTTGGCTCTATATAGGGAAACCCAATCCATGCTAAGAATAACATCAAATTACACCAAAAAAATTATGATGAGGTACTTCAAAAAGTTCAATCCACAAATTTTTATAGGTCGTGTTATAATCATGGGATAAAATAATTTCCCCATTTTCCATTTTCACCGACATATCTACTTCCAGTATTTTTTGTGATGGTTGGATTGTTCTACTAAACTTTTAGGATAAAAAGAATGTGTAGAACTAGAATAAAAAAGTACATTCTCTATTCTTGATTGAATATCCAGCGTACCTGTCACCACTTCATTATTGAGATTCACTTCAGTGGTGTTGGTGGAAAAAGATCGCCCTTTCTGCCTTGAAGGTTGTTGGTTGCCTCCAAAAAGCATTGGCTTAGGGAACTGGTTTGAAAATTTCCCTAGTTCTTTGCAGTTTTAGAAATGAAAAATGTGTTGAGGATAAAATGGATAATTCCTTTCCTATATCGTAGTAGTGATATTTTCTTGCCGACAATCATTGTTTAGGTGTCCTTCCTTCCTGCAACAAAAGCATTTTCTCATATCCTTCATCAAATTTTCAGGGTGCTTCTTTCCACAACTTTAGTAAGTGGGATGCTGGAATTTATTAGCACCATTGGATTTATTCATCGGACCTCCAAAATTAAATTCCACTTTCTTCTTCTTATGACCATGATACCCGTGAGATTTTATGATCTCCATCTCGACATTGAGGGCACATAGGACAATCTCTTCATAGCTGTCAAAGTCTTGGATCCCCAGGTCTTTTTGTAGGCTAGGTTTTTTCCCACCAAATTAGCAGTCAACCTTGAATTTGGGGGTAATGACAAAACCAGAGGTGTATCGTGTAAGTCTAGTGAAGTTTACCTCATACGCCCCAACAGATTCATCATCCTTTTTCTTTAGTAAAAGGAAATATCTTTCCATCTTATGATTGATGGTGTGGGGAAAATATTTATCGAAAAACATTTCCCAAAAATACTTCCATCCCATCACATCGATCTCTTACTCAGGATTTATATTTTTGATCAATATCAACCATTGATGAAATTCACCCTCCATATGATAAGAATCCAGAATAACCTTCTCTTGTTCAGAACATTGATGGATGAAGAAGATCTTCTCAATGGAGTTGATCCATTATTCAGCGACTGAGGGATCAGATGATCCATTGAAAGTAGGAGGCCTTTGTCTCATGAAGCTCCCAATTGTGACCTATTCTTTCTTTAGGGGGGGGGGGTGGATGTTTCTATTGACCCATGTTTATATTCAGAATCTATGTTAACTTAGAGAGTATCATGAAAAAAAATTCTATTCCCGCTATCATCAGATTGGGCATCTCATTAAAATAGTTATCACATTTATCTTCGCATCGGTTGTTAGCATGAGTCCTCCTATTACCGGCCATTGGAAGGAATAAAAGGAAAATTAGGGGTAATTATTTTAAACTATTGAACACATAAAGGGGAATCTAATAAAAAAAGGGATAACTTATGCATTAGTTCTCATTCGATTCTAGCTCAAAGCGGGGTTTTTGGGTTTTACCCCTAGATACATCTATATCAGATCCACCTCTACTTGTTCATATCCCAACATGGATGTATTTTCTTGATAAACAACATACTCTATAATAAAAAAAATTTAGGGATGTTTTTCGTATACTTAGTATTATCCCTATGGCTTTCACTAGGGTTTTATAATCCTAATCCCAAAAATAAATAAACCTCCTTTAATACCAACTATAACAACCCTTCTCTTTATTTCATATTTAAACATGATTTATTACATAAAATTGAACATAATAAAACTCAGAATATCGATAGTTCTAGTGTCTTTGGGGCTTAGGAACATTACATAGAAACTTAAAACATGATATATAACATCTTTATTGAAATATTCTTTTACATGACCATAGCATTCCTTCATACTTAACACTACATGGGATAACCTGTGGATGTACACAATAAATGGGTAAGCTATAAATCCTAGTAAGGGATTAAACAAGGTGTAACATGAATAATAGAATACGTGTTAGGAAATAGGAATATCAATGGAGCATAAGAGAAACATGAACATAAAGGCATGATATAACATGCTTATCATAACATGGAAAGGTGGCAACAATTTAAAACACTGCATCATAAATAGAAAGGAATCAGGTAACCCCTATACCAAAATGGAGGACAAATTTCATAAAAAGAATCAAGTAAACTCTTGTACCAATGTATCATGATACTAAACATTACCCAATGAATTAGAGCGCTATATAATTCAGGGCGCACCCGTCACTTTAACTTTATTCTCATGCTTATGTGTGCCACATAGATCCTAAAACATGGATTCATTATTCAACATAATTCATTCAACGATCATAGAGTGTGGAATAAATACATGTAATTACTCAATAAAAATGTATTTTTTCATAAATTTTAATACCCTTGATAGAGGAATGTGTATGGTATTCACTACATGATGATTTTGGCATAAAAAATCACTATTCAATTTCGGCAACATAACAACATGACGAAAAAATCATAAAAAGAGTTGATGAGAGAGAAAGTGGTATCTCATAATATGAACATGAAATGGGAAGTAATATGTTAATATTAATACATGTTCCAACATAAGTAATTTGTAAATAGAATTCATAACATAATAAAGAAACTTGAAGAAAAAGGAGGAATGGAATATCTCTTATGAAATTTCGGCATGGTAACATGTGTACATGGGAGGGATTAATTAGAGAGAAAGGTGTATATCATCATGAAAAAATAATAAGGGAATTACAGTGGAGGTGAAAAAACATACCCCATCATTTTTAATTGAAAATAATGGGTGTAACAATATAAGGAAACTTGGTTAAAAATGAGAAAGGAAGGAAACCCTTACTTGAGTGTCTGACTTCAAAAGCTTGAAGAGGAGATTATTGAGAGATTAGGGCACCTTGGGAGGATTATAGAGAAGGGAGGATATACTAGGGACGTGTTACAATGATTTCTAGTGAATATAAGTGGGATCTTGGGAGGGTTATATATAGGAAATGAGAGGGAAATTCTTTAATATTTTAAAAACTTAGGTTTTGGAATCTATATAATTAAATATTCAAATCCAAAAAACTTACCAGGGTTTTTAAAAAATAGGAGACAAAAGAAATATTATATAAGGCCATGGGCTGAAGATATTAAAATATTAGCCTTGATTATGTGGAGGTGAGTCACATTATTAAAGAAATGAACTTAAAATCATAAAATATGTTATACATTTTGGAAGATTCACTAAGGCATTATAAAATAAGTAAAAGAAATCTAAAATCGCATTATTTTAAATTTAAAACATATATTTGGTCGTATATACCTTTTATTTTATTTATTACATCACTATTGGGTCATTATGATGTCATAAAACACTCTATATACTTATATATTATTATTATTTTACCCAAAAATTTGACTACCTCAGAAAATAATGAAAACTTCACCATTGGATAATTTCGGCATCCTGATTCCAAAAATAATATTCATTTTATCTAAATAACTTTCTAAATATGTTAATTTTTACTTTAAAAATGAGAACTAGCAATTATTGAAATTTGATGGGTTATGAAAAAAACAGTTTTTAGACCTTAATAAAAAATTATATTTGACTTCATAAATATTATATATACTCATTTATTAATAATAAAAGTAATTTGATAATAATATTTTTTTAAAATATTAATTATTTAAAAAATTAATTAATTCCTTAATATAAATTCTTTAAAAATACACTTTCTGTTTTATCATATAAAAATATAACACTTATCAAACTAATTACCTAATCATTTACAGATAAGGAACTAATATAATCATAATTTATAAGAATTATTTTTATAATATTATTAATGAAAACATACTTTAATATAATAATTCATATATTTATCAAGAGTACCATTTTTACTCGAAAAATCAATTTATCAAATTCATCATTTTTTATGAAAAACTACTCCGATAAAGGAATTGGTGGAATAAGACTTTTATTTATAGAAATGGATTGCACAATAAGTAACTAATAACTTATTACATAAATCCTTATAACTCCCAAATAATACTTAATGGTAAGGTTTGTGTTGGTGATAGACTCTTGGGATTGGTCAAGAGTGATGCCCGGTGATGCTACCTCCTTTCTGAGCTCTGAAAAAAGAGATTCGTACAACCCAAATATACTAGATGAGGCCATCATCTCCCTTGTTTGTGTAGAAAGGATTTTTTAAAACCTTATATTTATATTAGTTTTTTTATCACAGTTCAACGTCTATATTATCAATGGTAATGATACTTAACTATCATTTAAACCCAATAATAAAAAAGAGTGCATGTGTTTTCTATATCCATAAGACATTAAAATAAAGGGATTTCTATTTATAAATGATCGGGTTGTTACTGTAGAGTAAGGAAGTTACAAATCCAAAAAATAGAACATCATGGAGCTTCACAACACCTCAAACATAATGTTTTTTTATTCCCATAATTATCTCCATGGTAGTAAATTCACTATCCAATTTCGAAAATCAATCTATGATTACCCGAATTGTATCTCCTCCCCCACTAAGAGTATGTGGTTGTCCAATTATGAAGTCAATGGATTCTTTATATGGATTTCATAAAGGAATAGATAAGTTTGTTCCAAAATGGTAGTTCTATAGTGTTTTACTATATTTTTATAACAATAGGAGCATCATGACACAAATTCTACAATTGACTGGCTGACTCGAGTCATTAAAATTATTGTCTCAAATCACGAGACATCCTGTTAACCCCAATGTGCATGGACTAATTGGACCTATGTCTATGATCTATAAACTCTATTATTAGATCAATCAAACAAAAAATAACCTCTTAAGACACAAGGCACAATAATGGAACCTAAAATATAAACCTAAGGTCACCACACCATAAAATTTTATATTACAAAGAAACCAATTGGTATCTCCTACTTTATCGAGCCGAATATGATTAAACAAGGAAGAAAAAATGGATAAAAATCTAATCAAACAAGCATATCACAGCCACAAACACAACCATGTGAATTTATATAAAAAGTTTCCACAAGGATACCTCCTCCTTTGATTCATTATATCTCGTCTTGGTAAAACCATTCCCAAAGTGTCCATGACCACACCTCTTATCCCGAAAAATTACCCAATATTGGAATAAAAGATCTAAAACCACTTAACCTATCATTTATATCATAGGATCATATTTCTTTGGGTAAAATTACACTTCATACACTTTTTATCTGAATATATATTAAACTTATCTATGAGGGACTAGGGTCACTATATTACAAGAGTATATAAAACTTTTTTCAACTCAAGCTCATGATTATATATATTCATTCCATGAGTAAATAATTGGTGATAGTATTAATTCATCACCCATTTTATGAAATCAAGACATATCTCAGATCCATGCATAAGGCTTCATAGTTCCATAGTCAAGACCAAACTAGACATAACATGAAACAAAACTGGATCCAAAATTAACCTCACCTTCAGCCTTTCGATGAATTTCTAGGATTTAGATTTTCATAAACAAGGCTTAAAGGAAAACAAATACCTAGCATAACTCTACCCAACATTTATATTCTATATAAAATGGTGCACCAAAAACCTAATACACTGACTCAAAATAACATCAACCATAAAATTTTGGTTTCACATTTCAGTCAACATATACAAACCTACTATCACAAGGTAAAACCACCCAAGTGAAACCTAGGGAAAGACTATGAAAAGGAACCATCCATAAGAAATTTCCAAAAGATAAACCTCTAAGATCATTATGAAGGTACAATCCAAAACACTAGATCTACCACTTCTCACATAACTCAGAGACAGTTCAAATAAAGAAATGTATCAAAAATATAAAACATCCCTCTAGTATCAGGTTATGAAAAATGAATCTATAGTGACTCATGTTTAGAAATTTCAACCAGATGGTCCAAAATATCCTACTGATAATAACATATCACTAATGGATCTCTCAACCAATCCGGTCATGAAACTAAATATTATTACTCATGCAAATTACCATGGTTCACCATGTCTAAGGCACCAATCTTGAACCCATGAAATATCTATATCCACAAATCTAACCCATAAAACATAGTTTACATAGTGAAATTAACAATGATTCATGAAAAAACTTCGGATGTCCAATTTTCTCTCAATGAAGTAGGCCAATGAAGATATTAAAAATTACACCTAAAAATGGATATCCAAAAACCATAACCATTTTTAAACTAGAGAGTGCAAACTTGAAGTGATAAACACATAAATCACATGATGCAACAAAGATTCCAATTTTCCCAAGGAACCTATGAATACTAAGAAAAATTATCCTGAAAGACCCATATTCCAAAAAAAACTTATAAGTTCCTATTTTCAATACAAAAAAGGACATCTTCTTGATTTATCTCAATAACTTACATAATTAGAACATTAAGAGGTCATGAAACTCTCACCACCCCATTCTGAGTTTGAGAAAGACTAAAGAGATGAAGAGAAAGGATTTCTATCAAGGAAAGGATTACACTAAAACTCAATAAATCTCTAAAAGTCTCACTCAAACCACATAAGAGGTGAAATCCATCTGGTCAAGTCTATTGGAGTGTAGTATGTCACCATGGATTCCACTCACTAGTGCCTCAAGACGGTTGGCCACAAGACCTCGAGTGTGCCTCCCGAAATTCTAGAGGCTGCCGACTAGCAGCGAGGGCCTTGGGTAAGTCCATAGGGAGTCTATTACTTCATTGATCACATTGGATCATATAAATATATATATATAATATGAAATATTAGAATCCATAAAATCATATAAATAGTAGTGTAAATAGAATTCGTAACCATGCTAGATAAGTAATACAATAATCCATATCTTAATAACAAGAAGATACAATATGAGGATGATTTCATGTCCTGTAGCTATACAAAAATTACCATGTAGGGGACAAAGGATACAAGCATATACAACATGCTTAAAAAATATAAAAAATGGCAAAAAACTGTTACAACTTTCATCTTGATCATAGGCTCAGTACTATACCCCAAATCCATCCTAAATATAAAAATCAAACATCTGAAGCATTCTGCTTCCCTTTGTCTATACCCTCAAATATGAAGTCTACTCAGGTGCCAAAGGTTCCTGAGCAGGGTGTGAGATACAATCTCAGTTGGCTGGAACCCACGATGTCTAGGAAAATCCATAATGTGAATTATAAATTAAATAGTGTTCCATAATAATTAAATTCAATATAAAAATAAATAATTAAAATCATTGTATAGGGTTCCACTTGGATTCCCATCCAAACTACCTACTTTGGCCTAATCTAATGAGTTTACACCGAAGAAACCTGTAATGGTAATGTAAGAGGGGTAGAGTTTAAGAATATGGACTATCCCCAAGAATGTGATTGGTCTTGGAGGACACATCCATACATTTTTTGAAAATACCATGGATTCAATTCTCATTTTGAAAAAGTTCATTTTCTTCTTCTTAAATTCAATTCGAAAAACACTTTTTATAAAGTAGTGAGGCACCCCAATCCCATCCTTGGAAACCAATAAGTACTTTAAAAGTATTGCTCGAAGGATACTCATATGACCAATGCCAAGGAGTTTATATATTAAGACCCAAATATTAAGTCCCATGTGTCACTCTAAGAATTGTTTGAAAAGTATAAAGTCTAACAAACCTCTGATTCCATACCTAGTATTGTAGGTAGGGGCTTGAGTCTCTCTCGTGGCATGGTACAACCAATCATTCTATCAAGCCTGTCCAGGGGGCCTCCCCTAGGGAACTAGTGTCCCTAGTCTTGAGGTAAAAATAGATAATTCATGGAGAGACCATATCAGGAATAGCTAATGTCACCACTTCTATGTTTAATAACCATTAATAATTAAATAGGATGTCGTGAGAGTCCATCCAAAGGGTCATTAAGTTGGAACCCCTTGTTTCACCCTCGACACAATGGTGATGCAACTAAACAAGCAATTCATATGTATATAAAATGTCTAGCAAGAAGGTCCATTTAATTAGTTTTAAGAATTTATAACATAAAGGATTTATTGGACAAGGCCCTCCCATTTAAATGATTCATTAAAGGCATGGGGATTAGAATTTTACACTTGGCCCATAGCTTTAGAATAACCATTACATCTATGGTTTGGGATGAGGGTTTAACATATGGTTCCTTACCCAATTCAAATTGAATTAAAAACTTAAGGAATTTATTATTTAATAACACATTAAACGATGCATGGATGACTTTAATAAAAAATTTAAATTAGGAAATATGGGGTAGAACACACCCATTGGGGTTTTTCGAGTCAAGGAAACAACCTCAGAAGTGATTCACCACAATATAAGACCATAAAACACCTTCAAACCCACTTGGGAAAAATTATTTAACATTATGAAGGCATCTCTAGAATGGCCCAGCAAGCAGAAAAATGAAAAAAATTATAGAACAAAATGGAATGAATGGAAATATCCAAGACCACTTACCCTAGCATCATGGAGCTTCCCTCATCTAGTATCAACCTTTGATTCATGTGAGGTTAGAAGAAAATGATGAAACCATAAAATGAACTGAAAATGGGGTCAATGATCTTTCAACCAAATAGCATAAAGGATAGGGAAAATAACTAGAAATATATTATAGAGGATTATAAATCATATCAGGATAGATCCAATACTTCTAATGAAAATCTATTCGGGTGCTGGATGAAGGAGGTAGCAATAAAACTAGGTGGAGAAGAAATTGGGTTTGTGTGTGGGAGGAAGAACCAACCACTAGAGAATGAGGAGAAAATAAATTATATATGGATTAAAATCATTAAAGGAGTGAAAAAATGTAATTTCGCCCTTAAAAAAACTTCTCATGGTTTGGCTGCCTATTTTCCAAAACGTGCGCAAATCATGCATCATTCATTACTTGAAAGGGGAACATCACATGGTTAGGTCCACAATTTATCTAACAATGAAAAAGGGATCTATATCAAAACCCCTGTAGCACTGCATGGATAAGTGCCTTAGGTTTCACAGTTTCAAGAAAATTGTGTGGCATCTATGTGTCCACTGTCTGTAAACACACGGTTTTAGACAAGCCATATGGGATGGGTTGTACAGTTTTATATAACTGTAAAGAGGATTCTTTTCTTCCCATTTAGGGGCTTCGATCTCAAAATGAGCCCTGGATGCACCCAATATCTTATTAACTTAATTCAGTATCATTATTAGGCCCGTTTAAAGGAATTTAAGCCAAAATTAAACTGTCTATACCTTCAAGAAAGTCTATAACATTACAACCTCCCCTCATTAAGACAACTCATACATAAGTTTCCCTTCCTAGGTTAGTTGAACATTGACTAAGAATAGTTATGACCATTGCACACATACATTGTCTTCCAAATCCTAGGTTCCATATTGTACAAATCTATGCTTCCAAAGATCCCAGACTAGAGGAGTGGACCTACCACAAATATCATTTATGCTACGGTCAATGATACGTACTAGATTCTATTCGAAGGATGCATCCAATTCCAGCTCTATATAATTAGGGTTTAATGAATGACATGGATCTAGATGATGTTGTTGAAGCTTAGATACATGGAATATGTTATTCATGTCATTATACCTCTTAGGTAATAGAAACTGATAGGCTATTGGCCCAAGTCTCTCCACAATCTCAAAAGGCCCAACATATTGAAGGGAAAACATTACCTATATTCATATTAGTCAATGAACCAATCTAGGTGATACACGTAGAAATACACGATGTACCACCTCAATATCTAGAGGTCTGTGTTGACAATCAGTATATGACTTTTCCAATAATGAGTTTTATCTATATGATTCTGAATCAGCAAGACTTTCTATGAAGTCTCCTGAATGAGATGAAGACCCAGCAGTATTGCCTCACCTACCTCTATCCAACACAGAGGTGAACAGAATAGTATACCATATATCACCTCATAAAAAGAAAACTGAATTTTTTCCTGAAAGCTATTATTGTAGAAAAAATTAACCATAGGAATGTGCTTCTCCTAGGAGCCTCCAAAATCAAGGATACAGGCTCGTAACTTATCCTCTAACAACTGTATGGTCCACTTGGAGTGCCTGTCAATTTAAGGGTGATATGTAGTACTCAAGGGCACCTATGAACCTAGTTCCTTATATAACCCATGTTAGAACCATGAAGTAAAGAATTTTTCTTTGTCCAATACAATAGAACGAGGAACACCATGAAATATCACTATATTTAGAATGTATATCCTTCCTAACTTGTCAAAAGAAAAGGTCTCCCATATAGGTAGTAAGTGCATAAATTTGGTCAACCAATCGATGATCACTCATACTATATCGTTGCAACATGGGGATATCCACAAGCTTGTCACAAAATCCATGGTGATGTCATTCCATTTCCACTCAATAATTGAGAGGGGTTGTAGAAGTCTCATAGGTCATTGGTGCTCTGCCTTCACCTGTTGAAAGGTGGAGCACTGAGTGATGAAGCCTTCTATGTACCTTTTCATAACTATCCACTAATATAGAAAATGTATATTTATTTAGATCTTGGTGAGACTAAGGTGAACTTCCTACATAGAGGCATGATATTTCTTAATAATCTCTTCCCATATATCTGAAGGCACCCACAATCACCCAGAAAATAGAAAAGTCTCATCGCTATCGACAACTAAACTAGGAGACAAGTTTCCTCCAGTGATGTTATCCCTCCAAACCAGGCCCTAGAAATCAGACAATTTCCTCATCTAGACTCACTATATATGGGAGGATGCCATTGAATGAGATACTATAATAGACTACCTATGTTTTTCCTGAACCTCTTGATGCATCTAAAAAAAATAAGGCCATCAAATACCTCTCACTACTGGACTCCTTGAAGGACTGAATTTGACTCTTCTGGCTCAAGACATCAGCTACATCATTTCCCTTTTTGGGTGTGTAATCCAGCTCAAAGTCAAATTAATACAAGTGTTTCACCCACCTACACTTCCTCAGATTCATGTTTTACTATGTGGATATGTATTTGAGACTTTTATGATCCATGTAAACAATGAATAGATCACCCAAAAATTAGTGCCTTCAATAGTGTAGAGAATGAACCACAACTACTAGATTGTGGTTGTGTGTAGGGTAATTTAACTCATGATGCCTCGGCTTGTGAGACCCATATGCTACAACCTGATCATCTTGCATCAGAACAACCACCAATATGATTCTTGAAGAATCATAGGAAACAATATATCTTCTTCCCAAATCAGGTAGAATCATAATCAAATATGAAGTGAGTATCACCTTTAAATCATAAAAATCTATCTCACAAGCTTCAATCCAATCAATGATCACACCCTTATTGGTCAATCATGTCAGTGGTGTTGTCAGGTGTGAGAAGTTCTAGATGAATCACCTATAATATCCATCTATACCTAATAATTTTCTTATATAAAATACATTCTTAGGTTACTTTAGGAAATAACAGTCTTCACATTCTCTAGGTCAATGAAGCGCCTACCTAAGATATGATATGATCTAAGAAGTGAACCTTACGGGTCCAAAATTTTCATTTAATTAGCATAGTATATAGTTGGTGCTCTATTAGTGTACTCAACATGATCTCAATATGACTGGCATGGTTGTGTCTAGTGTGTGAGTACACTAAGATGTCTTCTATGAAGACTACCAAAAATGAATCAAGATATGGATGAAAGACCTGATTCATTAGATTTGTGAAGATTTTCTATGCATTCATCATACCGAATGACATAGCAAAAATACTTATATAGACCATACCTACTCCGGAACACTATATGTGGTATGCCTGATGGCCTCACACAAACCTGATTGTATCCCAACCTAAAATCGATCATAGAGAAAATAGACACTCCTTGGAGATGGTCGAAGAGGTATTCTATTCAAGGAATTGGATATTAGTTTTCACCATAATTCAGTTCATTCAGTTGTAATCCACTCATAATATATTTTTATCATCTTTCTTCTTAGAGAAAATTACTAGTGAACCCACTAAGGATGTTATGGGTCAGATAAATCCCTAATCCTTTAAGTATTAAAGTTACTTCTTAGGTTCTTGGAGATTTGTAGGTTCCATCCTATAATGAGGAATGGAAACTGGCACCGCAACTGACACAAGATCATTGGTGAACTTAATATCTCTCTAATATGGTAATACAAAGAAATAATCTGGGAAGAAATACCTAAAACAATCCACAACTGGAGGGAAATCCAAAAGCTTCATTCCTTAACCACTCATAAAGAGACTAGCCATTAGGGCTTTTAGTACTCCTATCCCTGTTTGCTTGAGTCATGTTTGACTCATCTGAAGACCCCATTCACCCTTATGGATAAACATATTTCCCTTGGACGATTCCAAAGATACCCAGTGATGATTGAAATCCACCTGGGCTCAATAAGACACAAGTCAGTCAATACCAAGAAAGATGTCCAAACGAGTCATCTTGAGGATTAAGAAACTCAACAAAAAATAATACCTGCCTATTTAAAGGGGGAACCCTTTACACTAGAATATACCCTCTGCCTGTAGTCCCAATGGAATGTCAAGGGTCCTAACACCACTGGAGTAATCTATCACTAAGCCTGTACTTCACATGGTTACAGAAGATAGAAAAGAGTGTGATTCACCTATATCGAATAAGGAAGATGTAAAATTAGATGCTACCAGAATAGAATCTATAACTGTAGATGGACCTGGACACTACTCCTCTGGCATATGCTGAAAATCAGAGATATTGGAAAAAATGTGGCCCTAAAATGCTACCTGAGTAGCCTGAGTAGGTCCACTCTGTTGATGATGGAACTATGAAGCCTGAATGCCTCATCCATAACCAACTACTCAGCCTAAACGGTCTACATATAACCATATTTCTACATGAAGAGGTTTCATTAACCCTCCACCTGAAGGTTGTTCTGGAAAAGAACCATGTTCGCTTGGTATTAGTGGGAAAGACCGAAAAAATTCTATAGGTGACCCATCCTGCCGCAATCCCAGCACTCCATCAGGTTCCTCATACACTAAGAATTTTTATGGAATGGAATTCCACACTAGTGACACACTACAAGTATATTGGTGTGTTTCACCTGACTAGTACATCCCCTACCTATACCTCGAGGTATCACTTATTACCGCTAGATAAACCACTCCTCTCCCTATATGCTAAACGGCCCTGCTTCATGTTTCCTGATTCCCTCAAGATCCACTCAATGATGAGGGTTGGGTTAACAGTCTTTGAAATAGTGGTCATTCAAAATCTATTCACCTATGAACATATTTCATAAGAAATACCTTCCTCAAAGTTCCTCTTAGTATTTATCTCGTCACCGGTTAGGGTTGGAGAAAAACAATGAAATTCAGTAAGGTGAACTGTGTATTCTATCACCAACATGTCAGCTTTCTCAAGGTGCATGAATTATCAGAAAAGATCAGTTCCCAAGGTTTTCTGAAAGAATTAGTTAATGAAGTCTTCCTAGAAGTCTGCTAAGACCATACCCTAGTGTTGTTGAGCTTGGATCAAAACATCCCACCATCGCTTGGCGGAGTTGTGAAACATGTAGGTCATGAGATTTACCCTCCACTCTGGAAGCATATCGATATGCTCAAAGATTGACACCACAGTCTTCAACCAAGATTATGCAGCCTGAGGCCAACCATCCCACAAAAAGGTGAAAGGATGTTGCCGTTAGAACTTATGTGTCAACTCTTCCATACTTAGGGAAGGTTGAGGTACACCCCAGACTGATTGTATAAATCAAAGAAAATTATCCGGGAACTGGGAATCAACACCCAGTGGAAGATCCACATGATATTTATTAAGTGGAATTATTGGAGGTATCACGGGTAGATCAGGGCACACCACCTCCAGAGTATTCTCATTTCCACTTTCGTAGCATACAACATTAGGTCATCATGATGGAATATCCTTACAAATTCCAAGTGCATGGCCTAGACTGGATTTATAATAGATATGAAAAGTTGTAAATAAGGATAGGTACAAAGCCCACCTATAATCATACTACAACCCTTTTTCTACTCCAAGAGCTAGACATGGGTGATAAGAACAAGTCATAGAAGGAACATAAGATACACAACCTACATCCCAATACAGAGTTTTGAATAGGGTCAATTTCTCAGATTAGAAGTATGGGGGGGGGGTTCTTCATTTTAAAGATTAAAAATTTAAATTTTAGGTTTAATTATTATTTATTTTATTATTAACTTCATGATCTAGTTAATTTCTTCAACAATTCCTAATTATAAGGGATCATACACCTTATAGATTGAAACTTCCACATCAAGTAAATGTATTTTGACCCTTACACCCAAAAATAGGTGTAATAGGCCCTGTTTTTTTGTTTTGATTAGATGGGGATCCACTGAAACTCACCAATCAGATCAACTAAATTTCCATTATTGGTAAATTAAACAAACTATGCCATTATAGAGAATAAAAAAACACTACAAGTCACAACTAATAAGGCACATGCAACGATCACAAGAAAAACAGGAAATGCACACAGAAATGTAAATATGGCATGGAATAATGCATGGAATTTTAGATCCTATGGTTCCTAGTATGATTCATGATTCCAATATTCCCTTATATAATTGGGCTTAAATAATAAATACCTCGTCTAGATTTTAAAAATTCAAAACAAGTGAATCACCCTATCTTGAAATCCATGAAACTATAAAAATATAAGAAATAACAACATTTACCCATCCCGGGTTATTTGGGTTTCCCCTATATGTGGAATAGCTACTCCCATGCATAGTATCTTAACCAAATTACCATGTCCTAGTCTCATGTCTATCCCAAATAGTAACAAAAAAAGGAAAATGAGGTTTTGATTCCACTTTGTAGCATCCCAGCCCTGGAAGCCACTCACCAGTGCCCCAAGATGGTTGGCCAAAAGATCTCAAGCATGCCTCCCAGAATGACATAGGCTTTCAAATAGCATTGAGGGCCTTGGGTAAGTCTGTGGGGAGACTATGTCCTCATTTATTAGAGTGGAGCATAGAAATATATATTTATAATATAATATGGAAAGTTAGAATTTGTACAAGATTACAGATAACAGCATAAATAGAATTCATAATCATGCTAGATAAGTAATAAAATAAGAAGAATATGAAAAATAATATGACACAATATTATTATGATATTATATCACATAGCTATAAAAAATGACTATTTTGGGTGAAGGGGATACAAGCACATAAAACATTCTAACAAAATATAAAAAATTACAAAAATTTCTACAACCAACATATTGAGAAAAGGATCCTTCCTATTCCCCAACTCTAGCCTAAAGATGAAAATAAAACATTGGAAGGATTCATCTTCCCTTTGTCTATACCTGCAACCATAAAGTCTACTCAGGTACCAAAGTCTCCCGAGCAGGCTCTAAGATACAATCTCAGTAGGTCAGAACCTGACCGCATTTTCATGACATGTCAAATTGATTATTCTTTCAAAGTTAATTTATAATCTAGTTTAGACCCTAGGACATCTCTCAAGGAGCACTGGGGGTTTAAATTTTTTATTTTAAATAAAAAATACAAAAAAGTGTCTGGTTTTGAAAATGTATTTAAAAATAAAATGACTTAATTAAAGAGTTTAATAGTTCAAAAAGGTAGGTATATTTTTTAGAGTTATGATAAAATGAGTTCATTTAAATTTTACTACATATATTTGATAATTCATTGTTCTAAGAATTTCATCTGGTTTAATGGAATCCTTTGGTTGAGGGTTGCCAAGATCTTGATTCCCCTCTTTATTATTAAAGAGATGTATAAAGAACCAACCTTTATCAAAAAAATCATGTTGTAAAGGTTTGGATATCAAGAATATAATAAGGTCTAAAAAATCATACTAAAATATTATGTATGTCTGATAAAAAAGGATTCTTGTGTTGTCCAATCAGAACAACCCAAATTTCCTACTTGAAATATGAACCCAATCATTGTTGAAATGAAAAGTGTTTCACTTAGTTATACCAAAACAATGCATTCATATGAGAATTATGTAATATAAAAAATAAGTGAAATATTTTACACACAAATTACACAAAATTAGTAGATGAAAAAGTGTTTTAATTCCCTCCTAAGTGTGTGAAGATCCCTCAAAACGACCATCCCCAATTTATCTCACCCTCAAGAGGAGGAGGAAGCTTGGGTGGATATTTTCCTTCATCCTTGATACCCCTATAAGGATATGGGACACTATAACATCTTGAATGAGGAGAGTAATCCTTTGGGTCTCCAAAATGGAAGATCTTTACTCCGGGTTTTAACATGAAAATGGGGTTCCCAAGATTCAATTTTATAGGCAAAGTAGGAGGTGGTTTTGAGCCCCCATATTTTGAGAAACCACTCAGACAATTTTTTTGAGTGTTCATATAGTCTAATCTCACTTTGGAGAAAACTAAAAAGTTTTTCCCCGACTCTTGAATATCTTCACAGAAAATTGAGCTCAATTTCTATAACAACATCCAGAGATATGGAAAAAATACAAAACACATTGTTCGACTTTGAGAAGATTCAGTTCCCTAGACATATCAGTTATTTTGGGGCCCTCAATGGATTAATTAGGATTGGGTGCCTTCATAAGAGTTTTATAACACTAAAGTTTGGATTATACCACAAAATTTCATCCCAATTGGATTAAAGTATCAGCTTTAGTGTCCTTTTGAGTCCACTAGTATTCTTGGAATCTTACTTAGTTTGGACCATTTTTCTGCAACTTCATCTTGGACCCACCAAATCACCACCAACTATAATTTAATCATCCAAAAAAATGAAATTAACCTTTTTAAAAGTGATTATAACAAACTAAGTGAATTAAACATGAAGTTACATTTGTTATTAAATTTGGAATTTATGATACAAAATCAGTTTAACATAGTGATATAAGAGTGAAAATGAGTAGTGAATCACTACACAATCACACCCCCACACCTAAACATTTGAACTCCTAGGAAAAGTCATATTTCCAAAAATTATTCATAGAGATATGTCAATCATCATGAGGATTTAATGTTAAAATAAAATTTAATCCATTATAGAAATGTGATCAAAGAAAAAAACACACTAATAATTTACAAAACTAGAAAAAGTGGCTACTACTATGGACCTATAGCCACGGTTCTATGGCCAATAGCTACAGTTTTAAAACCGTGGCTATAGAATAGTTTTTTGGGGCCTATAACCATGATTTTCAAATCTGTTTCTATAGGCTATGGCTATAGGCCAATTGTTTTGAAGGCCTATAGCCATGGTTTTTTAAAACCATGACTATAGGGTTCCGACGCTTTCGTATGAAAAATATTTCCCCAAAACATTTGGTGGGAAGATCTAATTCCATGATTTTAAGGCTATTCCAAAAGTTTATATCAATATATATATCATAATATATATACATATACATGAATAATTCTATGGTGTAGTGGAGAATCACATTGATTCGCAAAGGTGAGGTGTAGGGATTGAAACTCAGTGGCGACATTTTTTTAGGCTACTTCCACAATTTACCATAGATATAACCACAATTTAAACCATGGAAATAGCTTCATATATCCATAGTTTAAACTATGTCTATAGGTCTACTACCATAGTGGACAATTTTGAGCCCTATTTCCATGGAGATAGCATCCAAAGTTGGTCAAAACCGTGGATGTAGTCTATAACCATGGTTTTGGGGCCTATTTCCACGGTTTTGAACTGTGGCACTAGGCCTTTTTTCTAGTTGTGTTATTCTCATCGATCATGGGAGAATCTCACTAGTATGGTCTAACACCAAATTCTAGGATCCATTTTTATTCCTAATTTCTTGATTAAATTTTTGAATTAAGATCATCCAGTGAATGAGACATGGTTTGGATTACGGTTTCTAAAGGAGATACCAGAGGGCTGTATGGTCTGAGAAATCAATGAATTTGAACCCTAAAAGGTATGACCTAAATTTATCCAACTCAAACACAATGGAAAGAAAATATTTTTCAGTTGTGTTGTAGTTTTCTTAAGAATGGTCTAGTGTACATGTGGCATATGCAATGACATTTGGAGCTCAATCAACCTGTTGTGATAAGATATCCCCAACTTTACAGTTAGAAGAATCACACATGATTTCAATTGGTAAATCCCACTGAGGTGGTTGGATTACCGGGGGTGATGTGAGACTCCATTCTAATTTATTAAAATATTCCTCACATTATTTATCAAAACAATTTCTTTTTCTTTTACAAGAAATCAAGAGAGTGGGAGTGCAATATTACTAAATTCATGAATGAAACGATGGTAAAATACAACATGACCTAAGAAATACCACATATCCCATAAATTTTTGGGGAGTGGTAGGGAAAAATGACATTTATTTTTGATTTATCTACTTGGATACCCTCCTTATAAATGAAATGTCAAAATATTGTACCTTATCTCACCATGAAATGGAATTTCTCATAATTTAATATGAGATTATTTTCAATATAGCGACATAGGATAGAATTAGCACTACTCAAACACTAATCAAAAGAGGATCTATATACAGTGAAATCATCTATGAATACTTCCATGAAGTTCTACTAGTAATCCTAATAAATACTAACCATGCATCATGGAAATGTTCATGGAGCATTTCACAGACCGAATGGAATCCTTATATAGAAAATTAGCCAAAGGGGCAAGTTAATATTGTATTTTCCTAATCCCAGAGGGAAATATGGATTGTAAAGTATAAAAAATACCCATCAAGAAAACAGTAGTGAGAATTCCCTGATAGCCTCTCTATCATTTGTTCAATGAACAACAATGGAAAATGGTTCTTCCTAGTTTGTTTTTTTATTCAATGATAGTCTATACAGACTCTCCAACTATTCATCACATGGGTTGGAAAAAATTCAATATTTTTATTTTTAATTGTCGTAAGGCCAGCTTTTTTGGGAACTACCTAAACTGGACTGATCTATTGTATATCATAGATAGGGTAAATTATTCTAGTAGATAATAATTTTGTTACCTCCTTTTTAACAACACCTAGGGTGTTTGGGTTCTGTTGAAATTGTGAATGCCTCACTAGTTTAGCCTCATCATTTAAAAATATGTGATGTGTTCAAATTGATGGGATAATACTAGGAATTTTACCAAGTTTCCATCCCAATGATTATTTATAATCCCTAAGAAGTTCAAGCAATTAGAATTCATTCTCTAGAGGAAGTGAACTAGCAATTGTGACAGGAATCTTGTTTACATTCTCAAGATATGAATATTCCAAATTTTGAGGCAAATTTTTATGTTCCAATTCATGTGGATTTTGGATTAATGGGAGTGAATTTTAAATAGGAAGGTCATTGATTTCATCTAACTTCTCAATGGTAACTTCCTTATATGAGGAATAATCTTTTATAATATTATCAGTATCATTGATGGTCATGGGATCCTCAGTTTTCAAAAAGTCATCAATTAAAAAATAGGAATGAAATTTTTCTATACCGATGGAACATTATATGCATGATTAATATTCTAAGATATCTATTAATGATGAAACACATAAATAGGATCAGGGGATATAAAATAAGTTTTTTTATGGTAAGGGAGTACATTAGTAGAATTAACTGAAAGTGAGTAATGTTCTTCTAAGGGGTGATTTATGGAATCAAGGATAGTAAAGTGGCTAATTTCACAACAAAAATCCATAGATAATGTACCATTGTGGCCACTAATTATGGTTTTGGATGTTTTCAAGAAAGTACTCCCCAATATAATTGGGGCATGTCCATTCATCATATCATCTTCCATTTTAAGAACATAAAAATTATAAGTAAAAAATAAAATTTCCATTCTCATAAGAATATCCTCCAACACACCAGTGGGGTGTGCTACACACTGGTTTTCTATTTGAACAAAACATTTTATGGGCTTCAATTCTTCAACCTTCATTAAATAGAAAATTGAGTGAGGTGTCACATTTATAGAATAAACCAAATCAATCATAACAATAGAAAAGAACTACTTCCCTATGGTGCATAGAATTGATAATGTTCCTGGATTGTTTCATTTGGTGTGAATTAATGGATCTATTAATATTGATATGTTCCTCCAAAGACTACCTTTCATCACTATGAAGTTGTCTTTAGTGTATACACATATCCTTTATAACATTGGCGTATCATGTAATTTTATTCACGACATCAATCATGGGGATGTCAACCTACACTTTTCTGAATGTTTCTAGAATTTATTTATCAAGTTTAGTTTTTTCTTATTGTCATGGTTGGGTGGAAATTTTGGTAAATGGAAGATGAATGGTTGGTCTAGATGACTCATCAAAAAACACACTCTTTCCTTTAGGGGGGATTTTCTTTAGACAAGGTTTTTCCTTTGTTGGACCATTCTCAGTAGTTGGGATGGTGGTTTCCTCATGAGAGAATGACTCTAATAGAGGGGTTATTTGGATTTTAAGTTATGTTCCACTTATATGGGTGATGGAACTAACATTACACTTATACATAGGGTTGACTAATGGTTGAGTGGAAAGTATACCCAACCCATGACTTTGGATTTCTCCCACTGAGTTGGAATGTTAGCCTAATTGGGTTTTTAGGTATTATATGGATACTTTGGTGGTTATTGAAATTGGATATGATTTGAATCCATTAATTTCATCATGTATTCTCATCTAGGCTCATGTTTTGGAGGAGTTTGTGGGAAAGTCATTTGTGGTGGTTAAGGATTTTTGGGTGGTGGTGTTGGATGACTACTCTGCCCTGTTTGGTTCCATGGTTCATGAGGTTGGTTTGAATACCCCCTTTTTTATAGGCTTGGTTTTCATTCCACATAGGGTTGGATTGATTGTATGGTTATTTTATAATGGGTTAGTTATAAGGGAATCCTGGAAATATTTCCTCAAAAATCTTGGAAGGTTCTCTCAGTATAGGGCATTGGTCGAAATAGTGGGTGTTGGAAGAACAAATACCATAATGGATGGGAGGAGGATATTGGGATGTCTCTTGGGAAAGATAATTTTTTCTAATAAGGTTACTTACCTCTTCAAACTTTGTTTCCACCTTCTTCTATAATTTAGTACATTATACCTCATTGATACCTTGAATGGGTACATAGGACCTTGAATCAAATTGTTGAGTGTTCTGAGCCATGTTCTCAATGAGGTTCCTTGAATTTATTGAGGTTTTATCAACTAGATAACCACCTATAGTGGCATCAATCATGATTCTATCAATATTAATTAAACCTTCATAAAAATATTGTATTAACCATTGATCACTTATTTGGTGGTGTGAGAAACTTGAAAAAAGTATTTTAAATCTTTCCCAGTATTCATGAATTTTTTTCCTTATGATTTTATTATTCTACAAATTTATTCCCTTATTGTTGTAGTTCAAGAGGCTGTGAAATATTTTTCAAGGAAAAGGTGTTTCATGTCCTCCCAGTCTCTAATTATGGAATTAACATAATACAACCTATCTTTTGATGTGTCTTCTAATGAAAAATAAAATCCCCTATTATTTAATTGTTGTTCATACACATTAGGGGATTTTAATGTATAACACAAAATGTTAAATTATTTTAAATTATTAGGTGGATCTTCTCCTACGAGTCCATGTAATCCTGGTAATAAGTGAATTAACCTGGATTTTAGTTCAAAATTAGGTGCTTCACCTTGTATTTGAATGTATGTGGGATGGATATCTACATTATGTGATGTTAGTTATTTTAATTTAAGGTTATTTTCATCCATATTATGAAGTTTTATTTCAGTTTTAATGTTGGTTACACATTAAAAACAATAATAAGAAAAAATATTGAGAAGAGTTTTAATGTTTTGGGTGTCCTCCTTTAAAGGTTTATCTTGGGTGTCTCGGTGTCGCTGACGTAGGATCCTCTCATGTTCAGGTTTGTAAGGTGGTAAATCTCCCTGAGTAGAACACTTCATGCAAAAAAACTACAAAAGAATTATTTTAGAAATCAACTTGAAAATTTGAAGGAATAAATGAAGCGAACAACTAATTACAAAATACACAATGTTTTTATAAAAATACACACTAAAAACAAAATCACTCCCTGGAAACAGTGCCAAAATTTGACCATGTTTTTATGACTTTTAAAATTGAGTATGATTTTAAAGTTTATTTATAGTATAGGTAACAAACTAGGTTGTCTCTTAATTAAGAATTTAGGGTTTAAAGTGTGTATTTTTAATAAAAATGACTAAAATAGTAAGTGGTTTTGAAAATTGTTTTAAAAATAAAATGGCTTAATTAAAGAGTTTAACAATTGAAAAAAGTTGGTAGATTTTTTATAATTATTATAGAATTAGGAAATTTCAAGTTCACTACACTTCTTTTATAGTTTATTTTTCTGAAAAGTTCACATGGTTTGATGGAATATTTTGGTTGTGGGTTGTGAAGATCTTTATTCTCCTATTTTATCTTAAAGGAATGAAAAAAGAACCAACCCTTAACACAAAAATATTATTGTCATGGATTGGATCTAAAACATATAAAAATGGATACCGAAGAATACTGAAATATAATGTATGTGTTAGAAAAAAAGGATTCTTGTGTTGTCTAATCATAACAACCCAAGATTCCAACTTTAAATCTTAACCCAATCGACGTTGAAATGAAAAGTATTTCGCTTAGTTATACTAAAAAAATAATTCAAAGGAGACGTGTATTAAAATAAAACATAATTGAAATATTTAAAATAGAAATTATACAAAACCAATAGAATAAAAAATTTCGTTACTCTCTCCCAAGTGTGTGTACCTACCTAAAAATGATAGTCTAACGTTTAACTTTCCATTGAGAAGAGAAGGAGGCTCGGGGGGAACTTCACCTTCATCCTTAACAATCTATAATTATTGCGGCCTTCATAACTTCTGGGATGAGGAGAGGAATATTTTTGTTCTCCAAAATATCAAATAGTTTCTCTTAGTTTGAACTTTCAAATGGGTTTCCCAAGTTTCCATTTTATAGGTAAAGTGGAAGGTGGTTTTGATCCCCATATTTCAAGAAACCACTTGGCCTATGGTTCCAGTTGGAGAAAAAGTCTTATCTAACTTTGGAGAAAACTAAAAAGTCTTTTATGCACCTCTTAAATATCTCCACTAAACATTGGGCTCCATTTGTAAAACTACATCCATAGATATGGTTTAAATACAAAACACTTCATTTGACTTCAAGTGGATTCATTTCCATAGACATATCAGTTAGTTTAGGCCCATTAATGGAAAAAATTGGGATTGGTTATATTCAAAAGACTTATATAAAATTGAATTATAGATCGTAACATAACGTTTTATCCCAATGGGATGTGCGGATCAGCTTCAGTGTTTGTTTGAGTCCACTAGTGTTCTTGGAATCCTTCTCGGTTTAGCCTATTTTTATTCAACTTCATCTTGGGTGCTCTAAATCACCTCCAACTATAATGTAATCATCAAAACAAGTGAAATTACCCTTTTTAACAGTTATTAACACAAAAAAATTGAATATAACATGAAGTTAAATTTGTTATTAATTTCTTAATTTATGATACAAAATTAGTTTAACATAGTGATGTTAGGGTGGAATGAATAGTGAATTACTATACGATCACATCCCCAAAACTAAATATTTTCACTCCTAGGAAAAGTCACATTTCCAAAAACATTCATGGAGATATTATGAAATTCATAAATATTTAACATTAAATTAAAATTTAATCCTTTATAGAAATGTGATAAAATAAAAAATCACACCAAAGAGTTATTCTCAATGATCATGGAAACAGATGTCTCATAAATTATATCATAACAAAATACATGGACCTTAATGATACCAATCAGATAAAATAATTCAAAATTAAACAATTTCACTAACTCTCCACATGTGTGTGTGATAATCACATCATTCTATTCTTTCCACTTTCTATCGAGCAAATATAGGTTGTTTTAAAAATTGTTTACTTACATGATTCTTTCCACCGATCCTAACCTACATCCTATGAAATAAAATTTCAAAACCACTCACATAAGAATTAACAAAATTAAAACCATAATATAATGACCTAGATATCCCTATATTCTGTACATTTCATAACTACCCTCTATAATTATTTGTTTTTTATTTTATTTTATTTTATTTTTTGGTTTTTTTAGGGTTTACAACAGTCAGATAACAGGTACAAAAGCATAGTTCAATATAGTACAATAATGAAATAGATCTGATAAGGAATGAAAGTATCGAAAAATCATTTTGGAAATTAGAGAAAAACTAACCTAATTTATATTTACCTTTTACTAAGTAAGAAATATTCACCCTTCATGGTTGGGTGCAAATATGTGTGGAGATATAAAGTGACATAGTTTTCCCAGAAACTACTTAGACAAAGGGTACCATTATTCTAAAAGGTTTTAAAATGATAAAACCATTTATATCATCGAAAAACAACTAATTAACTAGAAAAATTTACACCTCAATATAAAACTCAGGCCAAAACACCCATTCTATTAGTTATTTTTTTGTTAAAAAAAAGATGAAATTCGGAAATTCCTCATGAATTTTAAATTATTTCCATGATTAAATGGGCATCATTTTCCATGATTATGATGGAAAAAATAAAAATTCAGGCACAAAATTTAGGGTGAAAATGAGGTGGGGGAAAGTAACAATACTATTCAAAAAAAAAGAAGAAAGATGAAGAAAGTTCCTATCTAACCCAAGAATATATACCCATCCCCCCACACCTAGAGATTGAAATTTCATCGCTGTAATAAAAGAAAATGTGGGAAGTAAGGTAATACTAGGTGGGTTTCATTATTAGGATTCTTCTTGAACTTGGAGTTCCTCTATCGGGGACTCAAGAATGTCTTTATGAAAGTAATTCAACTCCTTACAATTGATAGTAAAGGTTTTTTTGTTTCTTCATTTTGAAAATGCACAACACTAAATGAGTAAATATTAGTAATAGTGTGTGGTCCAAAACATCCGGAAGGAAGTTTACCTGGATGTTACTTAAGAATTTCTTTGAAAAGGAAAACCTTTTTCCCAATGTGTAATTTACGATGAAGGATGAGACTGTAAAGACCCAAAAATTTAAAGGATTTTTTTTCTTAAATACTTTGAAATTTTACGAGTCTGTGGCTTCTAACGGCACCTGATTCTGAGGCCCGGTGTTCCCGAAATCAATTTTTGAAGTTTTGTTTGGGTACATCCAGTAAACGTACAAGCGGGGTTTTCTATCTTTTGAACCGGTGCTCGGAATTGAAATATGAGGACACTGATGAACTCGCAGCACCTGTATTCTCTTAAGGGGACCCCTACCGTAGTTGCGTTTTATGCGGGTTGAAAGTTTATTTTTGGGGATTTAGAATGAATTAAATAAAAACTGTTGTACACAATTTTATTTTATTTTATTTTATTTACAAGAGGAAGTTAAGGGTGGGGCCCACATGAACCCAAAACCTTCACCACCCCTCAACTCCCCATTAATACCCCTTATTTATTACTTTGACAATTCAACATATTTATTATGGTGGAACCTTCCCACCTCCCACCTCCCATAAATTCTGCCAATTCGTATAATTAATATCAACGTTAATTTATTGGCACCGCTTTTGAATTAATATGAATTACATGGAAATTATATTAATTGGTGAGCCTCCTTATTTCTTTTTCGTTGGAAAATCACTTTTGGGGAAAAGGATCTGGAGAATTAAAAGGGGAGGCGATCATTCTTCTATGAAGAACAATGTTCTTCAACGAAGAACATCCCCAGCGAAGAACGCGAAGGACTTCTTCCTCGGCGCACCTCGACGTCAAGGAGCCTATGTCGCCTACGACAACGACTCTTCCTCCATCGTTGATGGGATGACACAATTCTTCCATGATGCCCAGCTAAAGTGACGCTCGTCTTCCGCGGCTTGACGACGAATGACGTCAACTACGGGGTATGGGGATTTGTATATTTCATTTATGTGATTTATACTCTCGAGCATGGCGTTTAATTGTTGGGTGATGATTTGAACCACTAAAGCGGTGGGTACGGACTAATGAACAAGTCCGGACCCATTGCCACATCGTTCTTGATTCAAGGGATGTTGGTGATGATGAAATGGGACCGCAACGGCGATTTGGAGCCTTCACAGTGGAGTTTAGATCCCAAGATGACCGTAGGTGCAGACGGAAGCAAAAACGGACCACCGGAAAGACTCCGGTGGCCCGCGGAAGAATGTGGCAGCGGTGCCCCAGCGCACCCATGGAAGAAGACCGCCGCAGCAGCAAGGAGGGGATCCCACGGCCGTGTGGGATCTGGGAGGCAAGCAGTGCCAGCCTGGCACTGCGTTCGCGGAACCAGGGGCCGCGCCCCCCGCTCGACCAGCTGGCCGAGCCAGCACACCCCCCCTGGCCGAGTCGGAGCAGATCACGCAGACCGGGCCACGCCATCCGGGCTGGTCTGTGCCCAGCCGGGCTAGGCCACACCCACCCGGGCTGGACCCGGACCCAGGTCGGGTTGACCCGGGTCAGACCCGGCCCAGACCCCCCACTTCGGACCGTTTTTCAGTCTTTTGCCCATAACTTGAGCTACGAACCTCCGATCAGTGCACCTTCAGTTGTGTAGGAATACTTGAATCGAGAAAATAGTTTAGGTATATTACATTCAAGGTTTAGGCAAAGTTTGGGTATAACCAGGTTGGTTCGAACCCGAAACCAACCGGGCCCTTGGAGCGGAAACGCTTATAACTTAATGACTGGACGTCCGATTGGCGTACCGTAAACTAAGTTTGATTCCTTTTGATGAGAAGGTTCTTTTGGAAAAGTTAAATTTATGTTTGGACGCAGCTGGAGTATGGTTGGGTTGGTTTTATCTTAAAAACCAACCGGGCCCCTGGAACGGAAAAGCCAATAACTCTCAGACCGGGCGTCCGATTGATGCACCGTCTGTCGCATTGGGTTTCTTTTGACGAGACGGAACTTTGGGACACATCAACTCTATAATTCGTGACAGTTGATATATCGACCCCCTTGCTCGAGGAGCGAACCCTCCCGGAATCGAGCGTGCTATGTGCGGGAACCCTAGAGCTAGCTGCGACTACATCGACTACTGTACTGGAATCCTCTGTCGGTTCGACAGCGACGACTACCCTACCGGGATCCTCCATGGGTTTGACGACGATTGATACTATTCTTGTATCATGTGTGGGTCCGACAATATTGACCTTTGTACTTGTATCCTGTGTGGGTCTGGCAGATTAGCTGGTCTTGTATCTTGTGTGGGTCCGACAACTTAGCTGGTCTTGTATCCTATGTGGGTCTGATAGCTTAGATGAATCAGTGACTGCATCTGATCATCTCTATCGCTATACGAAAGGTGTATACCTGTGTGAGCTAAGTCTTGACTTTCAATCATGATCATCGATGTGATTGACTTCTTTCCTGTGTGGATTGGGCTGTGCCTAGGCTCAAGAGTTGGAGTCGATCTGGGATTGATGAATTATGTATATGTATGGGCATAAACCTAATTAGAATGGGTTGATGATTCGTGATTGTACCTTTCCTTGTGGTTTATCTTTTGGGGATTCTGGAAGACCTTCGGGGGTCTCGGGGTCCCTACTGAGTATCGTATACTCACCCCTTCATGGGTTATGCCCACACTACGTTGTGTTGGATGCAGACGACAGACAACGCTGATCATGGTAGAGGTTTGTAGAGATGGACGGTACCCGGAGGTGGAGCACTTGGTGTGATGTACATAGAGCAGACGGACGGACTCGTGGTGCTGGGAGAGACTATCTGTACCCACCCTTCAAGTGGGATACCTGGAGGATGACTCGGTGGTTGCTGCTTTACTTTACTACTATTGCACTAGTTTTTCAGTTGTACTGTACTTTCAGTTGGGTTTGTATACTGGCCCATTTACTTTTCAGCACTTACTTTTGTACTCAGTTTACTTAGTGCTTGCTTCAGTTGTGTACTCAGTTGTGTTATTTACTTTTATAAAGGCAATGCCTTCCTTTTTTATCAGGATTTACACCTTTGGTGCTAGTCTCCAGGCCCTGGCCTATGAAAGGCGGGCTAGGGGTAGTCACGACATGGGCCCCAAGGACGGGTCGTGACAAATTGGTATCAGAGGAGTCAGTTCTACCGCAGAAATCAGGACTCTGATCTTTAATTTTTGTGAAGCAATAGTGTTAAGAGTATTGAGTGTGGTTTTCAGTCTAGGGAGTCCAGTGTTGGTGCGGCGGCGACATATCCATGCACCTGGACCTTGACCTCGGACTTCCAACTCAGTGCACGAAAACATTGTTTGCGTGTGTGTTTCCTTTCAAAAGTTTTCTTTGTGATTAATTTGTGTCAGCTCACCAGGTATACTGTTTGACCATGGCGCACCTATTTATTTTCAGGATGGCCCCACGAAGGCATCCAACTAGGGTTCTGAGTTACATGCGAGATGGTAGCCCACCGAGCGACGAGGCCTCGGTGCAGGGCCCCATCACAGCGGAGGCACTAGCGGTTCCACTACCCGTTAAGCCACCGATGCTACCAACACCAGCGGAAGAGTGTGCACACCACCTGAGCACGTTTCATGAGTTTCAGTGACAGAGGCCGCCCAGGTTCCACGGAGATACGGACCCTCAGGAAGCCGAGGATTGGCTGGATGCTATCGTCAGAGTTTTTAGATTGTTAGGGACCCCAGCTGACCTTATGGTGATCCCTGCCGCGAGTCTCCTGCATGTAGCAGCAGGTAGATGGTGGAGATTGATGCTCTTGGTGCACGATGAGTCATCTCTACTTTGGATAGACTTTGAGAGTCTCTTTCAATCGGATTTTTTTCCTGCCACCCTTCGTGCGGTGCGCATTCAGGAGTTACTACATCTGCAGCAGGGCAGCATGACTGTAGCTCAGTACTCAGCGAGGTTTACTGACCTCTCACTCTACTCCAAAGATATGATATGGGACTCGTTCTTCAGGGCCCAGACCTTCGAGCAGGGACTGAGGCACGAGATCAGGGCTTCGACGATTCCCTTCAGCATCCCGACTCAGGCAAGGGTGATGGAGCGAGACCTTCTAGGGGATAGCTTTCTCACTAAGCAGTCACCAGCAGCGAGACCCACCGCAGGGCGACACGAAGCAGATTCTTCTACAGCCGGAAGTAGAAAGATGTCACAGGGGTCCAAGAGGAACATGTCATCAGGTGGGCAACCTCAGGATACAGGTTCGGTTGTGCGGGACACATGAAATAGAGCCAGCCTTACGAGGTGTAGACAATTCTATGCATGCGGTGGGAAGGGCCACATGGATCGTGACTACCCGACCCGCCATGCAGACGAGCAACAGACAGTATAGGGAACTCCCAGGCAGAGGCAGAGGTTCGACCATGGCGGTCCGTAGGGAGTAGGTGGACGAGGCAGAGGAGCTAGCCGAGCAGCGGGTGGTGGATGACGTTTCGAGGCTCTACCACCACCACCATGAGGAGGTCCACCCCGACCATAGGGAGCTGGAAAACAGAGGCAGGCTCAGATCTGGGTAGTCAAGGCTTACTACCACGGTGCACCTGAGATGATTCTAGGTACTATTTGTTTCTACTCCACCCTTGCTGCAGTTCTTATAGACACAGGTGTGAGTCATTATTTCATTGCCGCTACCCTTGTTCGGAGCTCGAAGATTCCGACGGAGCCATTGACCCGATCCTTATGGCTAGAGACTCTTACGGAAGCAGACTCGACGATTACGCACTGGTGCCAACAGTGTGAGCTTAATCTAGGAGGTGAGAGCTTCAACTGCGATCTTCTTGTAGCGGCGTCGAGGCCTAACGACGTCATCTTGGGTATAGACTAGTTATCTACAGTCCATGCTCAGATCGACTGTATTAGGCACAAAGTGCGGTGTGTCTGCCCAGATGGGGCCAGGTTCACCTTCACCGGCGAGAAGGGAGCCTTTGTAGTGCAGGATGGACTTACGCAGATGAGAGGGCATCCAATCAAACATCAGTTGGCTAGTCTCATCCTCGGAGCGGTTGATGTGTGGAGCCCGAGTTTTCCTATTGTGGTGGATCAGCATACAGATGTTTTTCTTGATGACGTTCTAGGACTAACTCCTCGAAGAGAGGTATACTTATACATAGACCTGTACCCCGGGATAGCACTGATATCTACTCCAACATATCAGATGGCTCCCTCTGAGCTTCGTGAGCTGCAGGTGACCATCGCCTAAACCAATTGACCGTGAGGAACAAGTACCCACTCCCAAGGATTTCTGACCTCTTCGATCAGATCAAGGGTGCATGATGGTTCTTGAAGATAGACCTCAGGTCAGGCTATCACCAGCTCAGAGTTCGAGATGAGGATGTGCAGAAGACAGCCTTCAGGTGTCGGTATGGCCAATATGAGTTCTTGGTTATGCCCTTCGGTGTTACCAATGCTCCACCAGTGTTCATGAGTCTCATGAACAGGATCTTCTAGCCTTACTTTGATCGGTTTGTCATATTCTTCATTGATAACATACTGATTTACTCTACTATTGAGGAGGATCATGCCTACCACTTGCGGGTCATACTAAATACACTCCAAGAGCACCAGCTTTATCGTAAGCTCTCTAAGTGCCAGTTCTAGATTCAATAGGTGTACTTCTTGGGACACGTCATCTCGGCGGCAGGAGTTTCAGTGGATCCAGTGAATATCGAGGTAGTGCTTGCTTGGCAGCCACCCGAGAGCGTGATGGAGGTGCAAAGTTTCCTAGGTCTAGCTGGGTACTATCGGATATTTGTGACAGACTTCTCCATAGTTGTGGCACCGCTTTCAGCCTTGACGAAGAAGGGTAAACCCTTCGTGTGGTCCGATAGATGCCAACAGAGCTTTCAGGAGCTGAGACAGAGATTGACCAATGCACCCATCTTGAGGCTATTAGAGGAGGGCATAAGGTACATAGTTTACTGCGACGCATCAGGGACCAGACTCGGGTATGTCCTGATGCAAGAGCGAGCAGTTATTGCTTACAGTTCACGATAGTTGAGGCAACACGAGCAGAACAACACTACCCATGGCATGGAGTTATCAGTAGTGGTCTTCGCCCTAAAGATGTGGCAACACTATCTGATGGGAGAGCGCTTTACAGTCTACTCTGACCACCAGAGTCTCTGGGACATTTTCTCGCAGAAGGACCTAAACCTGAGATAGCATTGATGGCTTGAGTTTCTCCAGGACCATGACTTTGATATAGTCTATACTACTAGGAAGGGGAATGTTGTGGCTGATTCTCTCAGCAGGAGATCAGGCATTCAACTACTTAGAGAGGCGATAGAGAATTTAGCCGCTTTGCAGATATCCTTCGTGGATAGAGATGAGGCAACATTTCTATAGTCCCTCACAATCACTCCTCCACTACTTCAGCAGGTCAGAGAGGCACAACATGGGGACATTGACTGTGAGATGCGACGTGCTCAGATTTCCACAGGGGAGGCGCCTGATGGATTTTCTGAAGGAGGAGAGCACATCATCCTCTTCAGAGGACGTACCATGGTACCAGTTTCACTACAGGAGGAAGTGCTGAGGGAGTTTCATACTTCCCCTCTAGCGGTACATCTTTGAGTGGTGAAGATGTACCAGGACCTCATACGATAGCACTAGTGGCCGGGTATGAGGAGGGTTGTAGCAGAGTTCGTTTCAGGATGCCTAACTTGCTAGCAAGTGAAGGCGGAGCACCAGGTACTAGCAGGATTGGTACAACCCTTAGAGGTTCCAGAGTGGAAGTGGGATGGGATATCCATGGATTTAGTGATGGGGCTTCCACATACTTCTAGAGGACATGACTCCATCTGGGTGATCGTAGACCAACTCACCAAGTCGGCCCACTTCCTTCCGATCAGAGAGCAGGTCTCAATAGAGAGCTTGAGACGCCTCTACATTCAGGAGATCGTACGACTTCATGGTGTTCCATCGTCTATCATATCCGATCGAGATGTTCGTTTTACTTCCTGGATTTGGAAGGGGTTGCAGGAGGCATTTGGGACGCAGCTGCGTCTGAGCACCGCCTTCCATCCTCAGACGGATGACCAGACTAAGAGGACCATTCATACACTCGAGAAAATGATCTGTGCATGTGTCCTTGACTTTGGTCACAACTGGGAGGATCACTTACCTTTGGTGGAGTTTTCGTACAACAACATTCACCACTCCACCATCGGGATGGCACCATACGAGGCACTGTACGACCGACCTTGCAGATCACCTCTATGCTGGACTGACCCAGGGGAGTCAGAACTTGTAGAACCAGAGATGGTTCAGGATATGACGGAGAAGGTGAAGATCATCTAGGAGCGAATGAGGACTTCACAGAGCAGACAGAAGGCCTATGCTGAAGGGAGACAGAGACCACTAGAGTTCGAGGATGGCGACCACATTTTCTTACGGGTCTCACCTCGAAGAGGTCTGCGGAGATTTTTTCGGGGCGGCAAGTTATCTCCACGATTCATCGGACCTTTCCAAGTCCTCAACAAAGTAGGCAAGGTGGCTTACCGCCTAGCCTTTCCACCTCAGTTGCACCGGGTGCATGACGTCTTCCACGTATCTCAGCTGAGGAGATACGTGCATGACCTGAACCACATCATCGATCACAGGGAGCTGGACATCGACGACAGGGTGACATTCTCGGAGGTCCTGGTAGAGATCGAGGATCGACAGGAGCAGGTCGTTCGTGGATGGTCGATTCCTCTGGTGCGCATTCACTGGCAGCACGAGAACCTTCAGGAGAGCACATGGGAGCGGGAGGCTCAAATGCATGCTCAGTACCCCTTTTTGTTTCCCTAGTGTATGTTATAGCTTTACGGGGACGTAAAGCCCTGCGGTGCGAGTAATTTAAAGACCCATAAATTTCAAGGGAATTTTTTTCTTAAATACATTGAAATTTTACGAGTTTTTGGCTTCTAACAACACCTAATTTCGAGGCCTGGTGTGCCTGGAATCAATTTCTGAAGTTTTGTTCGGGTACGTCCAGTAAACGTACGAGCGGGTTTTTCAATATTTTGAAACGATGCTTGGAATTAAAATCCAAGGACACCGATGAACTCACATCACCAGTATTTTCTTAAGGGGATCCTTACCGCAGTTGAGTTTTATGTGGGTTGAAAGTTTATTTTTTGGGATTTAGAATGAATTAAATAAAAATTATTGTACACAATTTTATTTTATTTTATTTTATTTACAATAGGAAGTTAAGGGTGGGTCCCACACAAAGCCAAACCCTTCACCACCCCTCAAATCCCTATTAATACCACTTATTTATTACTTTGACAACTCCACATATTTATTATGGTGGAACCTTCCCACCTCCCTCCTCCCATAAATTGTACCAATTCATATAATTAATATCAGCGTTAATTTATTGGCACTGCTTTTGAATTAATATGAATTGCATGGAAATTATATTAATTGGTGAGCCTACTTATTTCTTTTGGGATGGAAAATCACTTTTGGGGAAAAGGATCTGGAGAATTAAAAGGGGAGGTGATCATTCTTTGACGAAGAACACCATTCTTCAATGAAGAACATCCCTGGCGAAGAATGTGAAGGACTTCTTCCTCGTACACACCTCGATGCCAAGGATCCTACATCGCCTACGACAACGACTCTTCCTCCATCGTTGACAGGATGACACCATTCTTCCACGACACCTGGCTACCACGATACTCATCTTCCATGGCTTGACGAAGAACGAAGTCAACTAGGAGGTAGGGGGATTTGTATATTTCATTTATGTGATTTATACTCTCGAGCATGGAGTTTAATTGTTGGGTGATGATGTGAACCACTAACGCGGTGGGTACGGACTAACGAACAAGTCCGGACCCATCTCCCTATCGTTTTGGATGCGTGGGATGTTGGCGACGATGAAACAGGACCACAATGATGATTTGGAGGCTTCGCAGTAGAGTTCGGATACTGAGACGACTGCAGGCGCAGACGAAAGCAAAAGCGGACCACCGAAATGACTCCGGTGGCCCGCGGAAGACCGCGGTGGCACGTGTCTCCAGCGTGGCGCCACTGGCAACCGGAGGCGGCGGCCCGCACTGGCCAGCTGCCTGGAGGCGGCGGCGCCCCAGCGCGCCGCCGACAGAAGCCTGCAGCGGCACCGACTACGGCGGCGAGGAGTGGATCCCGCGGTCGCGCGGGATTCGGGAGGCAAGCGGCGCCAGCCTGGCGCTGCGTTCACGGAACCGGGGGCCACTCCGGCCGGGCCACGCTGCGCCCAACCGGGTCGGCCCGCTCCAGACCAGTCCGGACCCGGACCCGGGTCGGTTCGAGCCGGTTCGGGCCGACCCAGGGCGGGTTGGGCCAGGTCGGACGGGCCCAGACCCCCCACTTCGGACCGTTTTTCGGTATTTTTCCCATACCTTGAGTTAAAAACCTCTTATCGACACACCATAAATTGCGTAGGAATCCTTGTATTGAGTCAGTCGTTTCAGTATGTTACTCTCAAGGTTTCTGTAAAGTTTGGGTATGGTCAGGTTGGTTCGAACCCAAAACCAACCGGGCCCTTGAAGCAGAAACGCTTAAAACATAAGGACCGAGCGTCCGATTGATGTACCGTCAACTACGTTAGATACCTTTTGATGAGAAGGTTATTTTGGAATACTCCACTTGAGGTTTGGAAACAGATGGAGTACGGTCGGGTTGGTTTTAGCTTAAAAACCAACCGAGCCCCTGGAATGAAAAAACCAATAACTCTCAGACCGAGCATCTGATTGACACACCGTCTGTCGTGTTGGGTTTCTTTTGATGAGACAGAACTTTGGGATACATAAAATATGGACTTCGTGACAGTTGATGTATCGACCTCCTTGCTCATGAAGCAGACCCTCCCAGAATTGAGCGTATTGTGTGCGGGAAACCTAGTGGTGGTTGCGACTACATCAACTACTGTACTGGAATCCTTCATGGGTTCGACAACTACGACTACCATACTGGGATCCTCTGTGGGTTCGATGTCGATGGATACTATTCTTGTATCCTGTGTGGGTCTGGAAGTATTGACCTCTGTACTTGTATCCTGTGTGGGTCTGGCAGAGTAGCTGGTCTTGTATCCTGTGTGGGTCCAACAACTTAGCTGGTCTTGTATCCTGTGTGGGTTCGACAGCTTAGATGAATCAGTGACTACATCTGATCATCTCTATCGCTATACGAAAGGTGTATACCTGTGTAGGCTGAGTCTTGACTTTGAATCATTATCATCAATGTGATTGACTTCTTTCCTGTGTGGACTGGGTTGTGCCTAGGCTTGAGAGTTGGAGCCGATCTAGGATTGATGACTTAGGTATATGAATGGGCATATACCTAAGTAGAGTGGGTTGATGCTTTGTGATTGTAACTTTCCTTATGGTTTATCCTTTGTGGATTATGGGAGACCTTCAGGTGTCTCGGGGTCCCTACTGAGTATCGTATACTCACCCCTGCACCTATTATGCCTGCACTACATTGTGTTGGATGCAGACGCCGGACATCGCTGATCGTGGTAGAGGCTTATAGAGCTGGATGGTACCCAGAGGTGGAGTGCTTGGTGTGACGTACATGGAGCAGAAGGACAGATTCGTGGTACTGGGAGAGACTATCTGTACCCACCCTTCAGGTGGGATTCTCGGAGGACGACTCGATGGTTGCTGCTTTACTTTACTGCTATTGCACTAGTTTTTCCGTTGTACTGTACTTTCAGTTGGGTTTGTATACTATTCCATTTACCATTAAACACTTACTTTTGTACTTAGTTTACTTAGTGCTTGATTTATTTGTGTACTCTGTTGTGTTCTTTACTTTTATAAAGGCAATTCCTTCCCTTTTTATCGGGATTTACACCTTTGGTGCTAGTCACCAGCCCCTGGCCTATGGAAGGCGGGCTTGGGGTAGTCACGGCATGGGCCCCGAGGACGGGTCATGAAAGAGATGGTGATAGGAAGCCTTGGTTCACTACTTATATATTTGGGAGATCACATAAAAATCTCTACACATTTCCTCCAGCTCTTGAATCAGTAACTTCCTCTAAGAACATACACCAGAAAGACTATAATTTCATTATTTAATGGCCTAGTAGGCCTGGTGATCTATCTCAACAGGGATATGACAACTCTTTCCAAAAAACTAGATGATATGGTGACATGACAATGGTAATTTTGAAGTCCATATGATAATCACAAAATGAATCATTGATTCTAAGACTCCAATCTTGTCTATTGGGTTGAACCATTTTTCAATAATTTTTTTACCACTCTTTGACACCTTGGATTGACCATTTTTCTATGGGTGATATGCAGTAGACACTCGATGTCTGACCCCATACTGATGAAAAATTGATTGCATAGTTATGTTATAGAAATGAGAACCCTAGTCACTAATGATAAACCTAGGTAATCTAAACCTACGAAGAAATTTGGATCTCAAAAATTCCACAACAATCATAGAATAATTTGTAATCATGTCTTGTGCCACTACTCATTTTTACATGTAATCAACTTCTAAAAGAATGTACATGTTTCCAAAATGGCCCCATAAAGTCAATTCTCCAAACATAAAAAATGTCATGGAAGATCAAGGGTTGTTGTGTAATTTTATTTCGTTTGTATACATTCCCCATTCCTTGACACTGAGGAAAATATTTATAGAAATCATATCCATACCAAAATAATTTTTGGAAAAATATTGATGAATTGAGGATCTTGTGAGCAATCTGTTGGGGACCAAATTGGTCCCCACAATATAGAGTGTGGTTGAACCTAAGCACATTCTGAAACTCTCTATCAGGAACGCAATGCCTAAGGACTTGATCACAACATGTGTGACAATGGTAGGGTTCATTCCAAATGTACCAATGATACTCGTGTTATAGATGATTGGATTGGTTTTTATTAAAATAAGTTGGAATGTGAGATTCTACCAAATAATTTTCCATTTTTTTATACCAAGGAATATTATCTTTCACTAAGTATAGTTGTTCATTAGGAAACGTGTCATTTATGGGAATACAGGGGGCTAAGTCAATGTATTAGGATGGGAGGATCCTACTGATATGGCCATCCACCACAATCTATGCTCATTTTTAATCCCTAATTTCTAGATTAAATTCCTAAAGTAGGATCATCTAGTGAATGATACATATTTTGAATTTTGGTTTCTTAAGGAGATACCGATGGGTTTCATAGTTTGAGAACACTATGACTTTGTTTCCTAAATGGTATGACTAAAATTTATCCAAGGAAAACACAATTGAAAGTAATTATTTTTCAGTTGTGGTGTAGTTTGATTTGATATGGTCCAGTGTATGTTAGGAATATGCAATGACATGTGAAGCTCCATCAACCTATTAAGGTAAGATATCCCCAAATGCATATTTAGAGGCATCACACATGAGCTCAAATGATAAATCTCACTGAGGTGGTTGGATTATAGGGGGTGATGTGAGGCTCCATTTCAATTTATTAAAATCTTATTCACATTCTTTATCAATTTTTTTTCTTTTTGGGGAAATTAGGAAAGGGGGAGTACAATTATACTAAATCCATGAATGGAACGATGTTAAAATTCATCATGAACTAATAAATACCGCACATCCTGCACATTTTTTGGGGAATTGTAGGGAATAAATTAAAACCACTTTTGACCTATCTACTTGGATACCATCCCCAAATATTACATGTCCAAGTACTATATCTTGTCGCACCATAAAATGGAATTTATCATAATTTAATATGAGATTCTTTTCAATAAATTGATGTAGGAAAACACCAAGACTACTCCAACATTGATCAAAATCAGATCCATATATAGTGAAATCATCTATGAATACTTCCATTCAATTCTCCAAGAAATCTGAAAAAATTATAACCATGCATCGTTGGAAAGTAACTGGAGAATTTTAAAGAAAAAATGGCATCCTCAATATAAAAATGTGTCAAAGGGTAAAGTAAAGGTTGTCTTTTCCTGATCCGTTGGGGAAATATGGATATGAAAATATCTAGAATACCAATCAAGGAAATAATAGTGGAACTTCCGTGCAAGTCTCTCTAGCATCTGGTCAATGAACGACAATGAGAAATAATAGGACCAGTTTTTTTGGGAACTATCTACACTAGACTGACCCACTTTCTATCAGAGAAGGGGTAAATGATTTTGGAATCCAATAATTTTGTTACCTCCTTTTTAACAACATCTAGGAGGTTGTTCTTCAGTTAAAGTTTTTCCTTCCTCACTGGTTTATCCTCATCATTTAAAAATATACTTTGTGTGAAAATTTATGGTCTAATACTAGGAATTTAGGCAATTGTCCATCCCAATGCTTTTTTATACTCCCTAAAATGTTCAATTAGTCTCAATTCATGCTATGGGGGAAGTGAACGAGCAATGATGACACATATTTTGTTTTCATTCTCAAGATATGAGTATTTAAAATTTTGAGGCAAATTATTAAGTTCCAATTCAGGGGATTTTGGATTGATGGGAGTGAATTTGAAAGTGGAATGTCACTGATCTCATCTATGTTCTCAATGGTAACATCCTCAATTGAGGAATAATCTTTTACATGCTTATTAGTATCATCAATGGTCATGGTATCCTTAGTTTTCAAGAAATAATCAATTAACAAACATGCATGACATTTTTATAAACCAGTAAAAAATTATATGCATGATTAATTTCCTAGCATATTTATCAATTATGAAAACCCCAAAAGGGGATCAGGGGAAAGAAAAGATGTTTTTTAGGGGAAGGTATTACATTAATATAATTAATTGAAATTGAGGAATGTTCTTCTGAGGGGTTATTCATAGCATCAAGGAAGTTAAAGTGGAAAATTTCACCACCAAAACAATAGATAATATACCACTATAGACATTAATTATGGTTTTAGTAGTTTTCAAGAAATTACACCCTAGTATAATTGGGGCATGTCCATTCATCCTATTATATTAAATTTTAAGCACATAAAAATCAGCATGAAAAATTAGAATTTTTACCCTCACAAGAACATACTATAACACACTAGCAGGGTGTCCTTTACTCCAATTTTCTAGTTGAAAAAAGAAATTTATGTGGGCTTCAATTCCCTGACCCACATTGTAGAGAAAATGGAGTGAGGCATCACATTTATATAAGAACCCAAATCAAGCATAGCGTTGGAAAATAAATACTCCCCAATGGTGCATGGAATCCAAAATGTTCCCAGATCATTATATCTGGTGGAAAGTGATGGCTCTATCAATGTTGAGTTGTTTCTCCCCAATCTCACATTTTCATCACCATGAAGTATCCTTTGGTGTGTACACATCTCCTTTAGAAACTTGGTGTATTATATAAATTTCTTCCCAATATCAATCAAGGGGATTTCAACCAAAACTTTTTTAAAATTTTCCACGATTTATTTATAATGTTCAGTTTCAATCTGTTTTCTTGGTTGGGTGTACCTTTGGGTAAATAGAGAAGGAATGGTTGGGATAGTGGACCCAACAATTTACACACACTTTCATTTAGGGGTATTTCTCTCTAGATAATGTTTTTCCTTTCTTGGACCATTATCAGTGATTGGGATGATGGTTTACTCAGGAGAGGATGAATCTAATTCTGGGGTTATTTAGATTTTAAGTTGTGTTCCACTCTTAAGGGTGATGGCACTGACATTTCCCTTATCTTTAGGTTTTACTATTGGTTGATAGAGAATTTTACTCGACCCATGACTTTTGATTTCCCCCCCCATCGAGTTGGAAAGTTGGCCTAATTAGGTTTTTAGGTATTGTATGGATACATGCGTAGTTTATTGGAATTGAATATTATTTGAAACCATTTATTTCAATATGTATTCTAGGATAGGATCTAGTTTTGTTTGGGGTTTTTGTAAAGGAATTTATGGTGGTTGAGGGTTTTTGGGTGGTGGTGGTGGATGACTAGTCTGCCCTGGTTGGTTCCATGGTTGATTAGGTTAGTCTAAATACCACCCTTTACTATATGTTGGATCTGAATCTACGGATTATACACAAGAGGGGGGGTGAATTGTGTCTTTTCAAAATTATTACAATCTCTTCAATTTAGACAAATTCTGTCCACTATGCTTTTTCACGATTAAATATGCAGCGGAAAAAGTAAAAGCATGAACACACGAATGTATAGTGGTTCGGGGAACAGAAGGCCCCTAGTCCACTCCACCAACGCTCAAATCCACGAGCTTGGCGATTTTCACTATCTGGTCCTCGTTTCCACAGACCCGTCCACAACTGAGTACAGGCAGTTAACACCTTTACAAGATTCAGGCAAACACAGCCTTCCTGGTTCAAACACGAACCCACACAGCTTAGAACGAGAAGCTGATCACTCAAAAGAAATAAAAAGGGTTTCGATAAAGAAACACTTCTCCAGTTGTTCTTCACAATTGCAACAGAATGCAATTGACAGTAGATAGATTGTCGTCTTCAGAAAATAAAGATCTGAAATCAAAACAGTTCTGAGTCGATCCAGTTGCAATAGATATTATAAGAAACTTCACAACTTCAGAAGCAGTAGATTCACAACAGATAGTCGATGTAGAACACGTGAATCTGCTATCAAGATCTTCCTTCGGTAATAAAGTTTTTACACTTCTTCTCGATCCCCAGAAAAGAACGCTTTCACACAGTCTCTGTTTCTTGCTCGTCAAAAGATCAATCTATGTATCATACACTTTCCTGTGCATATATATATCCGAAGTTTCCAAGATAGAACATATATATTCAAATATGAGAAAATCTTCCGCATAAATAGATCCATGAAAATCTCCTTTAGATTCGCGATATTAAATGAAATAACAGAGCCGTTGTAACTCCCCTGAAGAATCGGCACAAAAAGCTCCGTTTAAATCAATCATTAATCCGTTGTAAATCGTCTTTGATTCAGTCAAAGTCGTATTTAAGAATCAGCTCGAAATCCGCCTAATAATCCGCTTGTTTGACTAATTCAAAAGGAAATATCGTCTGTCAAAAATATCCCGACGCCAAACGTAGGGTTGATGACGTGGCTCCAAACGTAGGGTTCACAAACGTAAGGTTTAGAACGTAAGGTTCAGAACGTAAGGTTGAACATACATACTTTCTCTTCAGCATTCAAACGTAGGGTTGATCATCCATACTTTGTCTTGCTTCAACTCTCCAAAGAACGTACGGTTGATTATAAAAGTAAGGTTGATGATCCATACTTTTGAGAAACAAACTCAACACTGAAAACTAACGTACAGATTCTCTTCCATACTTGTCCAACAACAAAAACGTAAGATTCCTTCCAAACGTAATGTTCTTCTTTCATACTTTTCAACAACGTAAGGTTCATTAACCATACGTTTCAAAATAACATAAAAAGTAAACTTTTCATCCATACGTTACGTTCATCAACGTAGGGTATGAACAGTGATTCCAGTACGCGCTAAAACTGATCTCGCGCTACAGTGATTCCAGAATACGCTAAAATTGATCTCGGAATAAATGAAGTATAAACTCTCGTTGTATGAAATAAATAAATAAAATAAATTCCTGCAAAATACTCAACGAAATAATTAGTAAATAATTAAGGGTATTTGTGAGCATCAAAATCATCATAAAGAGACAGAGTATTATTTAAAATAATCTCCCCCTTTAAAAAACATTATTTTGATTTGTTTAAAAACAATACATTGCTCAACAATCTCCCCCTTTTTGATGATCACAAAACCCATAAAATAATAGAACTAATTTAATTGCAATCTTTATTGAAAAATTAGTTTTATAAAATTTTAGAATTCTGAAAGGATTAAAACAATATTTAACTATAAAATTTCTCCCTCATAAAAATAAATTTTCAGCTAAAAATAGATAAAAGATAAATATCGTATATATCCAAATTTTCCCATATATCCAAATTTCTTCATAGGAAACAAATGAATTTAAATGTTGTGTTTATCCAAATTCTCCCCCTTTTTGTGATATCAAAAAGAATGAAAAATTACGGATTTGAACACATTCAATATTGCACTGAACTATAAGTAAATGCTATAATTAACTGTGTATGAATATGTGAATTTCTTATACTGGCTAACTTAATCATAAATCAATAAATAACAAAACAAAAAAGAAAGAAAAGAATTTTCATTCACAAGCTATTATATAAAAACGATTGTGATATACAGAGGAATCAAGGTTCATGGATAAGACAGGGAAGAAAAAAAGTTGTCTATCTCCTTTGAATCACGGTCTTGATCTCTGTAAACTGTTCTCTGAGCCTCTTCATCATCCCATCTCCTAACTTGATGATAAGATCTCTGTTCTCCTGAGTCATATGAATATCTTCAATCAAATTAACTCTGAAAAACTCATGCATTCTTTCTTCTTTTTCAACAAAAAGAGCCAGTTTTTCTGATAACTGATTCAAAAGAATCCTAATCGGTTGCTCTCCAGATGTCAACTGATCCACTAAAAATTTCTGATTATCTAGCAAAACTGACAAAGGGGCACTATTACACTGAAGATCGTGTAATCTGTCACTCATATTGCTCAGTGCTCCAGTAATTGCTTGAAATCGTCGAATCAAATCAGGTGAAGAACCTGATCCACTCACAGCACTATTTGCAACAGACTCAAATTTATTCTCCATGTAAATCTTCATCTCAGACAAATCATCTTTCTTTACCATCTCTGATTTCAACTGATCAACAGCATGCAACATATCAGTTTTAAACAAATCTACTTCCTGTCTTGAAACAGTAGATTCTTTCAGCTTCTGAAACTTCAACTGCTCTAAGTTCAGAGAATTTCTGAGACTAACATTCTCAGATTCTAACTGAGAAATACGCTTGTATAACTCAACAACTTCTTTTTTTCTCGAATCAGGGGCACCCTGTGCTTGATTCTCATGTCCAGAATCAGATTGATGAAGCATGACAAGTGGTAAAGAATCTGCATCTGACTGTTCTTTGTCCTGACAAGGTTGATCCACTGAACTATCCTTTGAAGCCTGAAACTCTTCTACTGAAAAATCTTCCTGAAGTACCTCTGTATTAACTTCAGAAGTATGTTCATCACGAACAGTAGTCTCTCTGACTTCGACTGAATGATCAAGAACAATATTTTCATGTAACTCTTGAGATCGGGCCACTTCTTCACCAGGCACTGCCTCCATAAGTTGTTCTTGTTGAATTACTTTTTCAACAGCCACAGCAGCAGTTTGAGGTTCTAGTTGAATTTCCGGTTGAGCTACTGATTCCTCTATCGGTGCAGTCCGCTCCACAACAGCTTCTCTCACAAATGAATAAGAAATTACCGGTTCAGAAGATTTCAAGACAGGAGAGATAATTTCTTCATCAATTGACCTCTTCCTTCTAGATTGAAGTCCTTCTTGAATTCTCTCTTCCTCAACTTCCTCCATCTCAAAGAGAATTCTTCTTGCCACTGTACTAACCCTTGATTCTGCTTGTCCCTCCTTGGACTTAGCCGGTTGAGCCTGAGCACTCTCCGAGTCTTCCTCTGCTCCAACAGGTAAGAGTTTTCCTTTAATTGTGCTCCAGAAGTATCCCACTTTCCTCAAAGTTCCAGCATTAAAAACATTACTGTGGTGACATTTCACCCCAGCACTTACCAATCTGATCATTCCTCTTTTATATAAAAACAAAGAAATGAACCTTCCATAAGGGAAAAAAGTCATTCTTGCTTCACTCTGACAGCAGTATCTCAGATATCTTATCATAAACCGAGGAAAATTAAACTTAATATCACTCATCAGAAGATACATTATGTACATGTCAGGGTATAGAATTTTCTCCAACTCAGCCATCCTTGGTGCTAAACTAGTCTGAACAAATTTTACCAAGATTTTCTGATCGGGCTCCAAATCATTAATAAACATCTTCTTTATCACTTTGGTTCCAAACAGAAAAGACATAATGTCTTTAGACTTATGTACAGAATCTCCAATATTCCGTAAATCGAAATGAAAAACTCCTTCATGAGGGCAGTTAAGAATTTGACTTATCTCTACAGATGATATGGAAAAGTCCTTATCCTCTATTTGAGCCAATAAACTATCCTCCGTATCCCCAAGGCTAAACTGAACAGTTCTAAAGAAATGTCTCATTTCTGCCTCATATAGAAACTCAGAGTTTTCACTATTAAAAGCTTGCTCAAGGCTTTGAAACGACAACGCTTGCTTCAACAGTAAATTAGTTTCAAACAGCCATTCTAAATCTATGACTTTACCTTGCAGTATTTTCCGACCAACTACTTTAGATTTCTTTGCAGCACTGCTCTCAGCTTCATCTGGACGCTTAGTCTTTGCCATTTCAACAACGATTTCTGAAGGTTCGTAAGTTTAGGGTTTGAAGATTCAGAAAAGGGTTTTGGAGCAGATGTGCGGTTTTAGGTTTTCGAAAGGGTTTCCGAAAAAGGTGAAAACAGTTTAGAAGGTGAAACGGTTCTGACAGCCTTGATTCCCGTGTAATCACTAATCATTACTTTTATTTAAAACAAAATAAAATTACTTATAGCGGGAAACAGAAATTAAGCAGAATTCGAAAACAGAATAAGATTAAAATTAAAAAAAAAATTATTTAAAATTAAATAAACCTAACTCCCCCTTAATAAATTCAAACCTTGCCGTGGGAAGTGGTTTAGTAAAAATATCTGCTAATTGATTTTCTGTATTTACAAATTCTAAAAATATATCCTTTTTAAACACATGATCTCTTAAAAAGTGATGTCTTATATCAATGTGCTTAGTTCTAGAATGACTAATAGGATTTTTTGAAATATTAATTGCACTAGTATTATCACATAAAATAGGTGTATTATTGAATTTTAATCCAAAGTCCATAAGAGTGTTTTTCATCCACAACACCTGTGCACAGCAACTACCTGCAGACACATATTCTGCCTCGGCTGTTGACAGGGCAACTGAGTGTTGTTTCTTACTAGACCATGATACTAAAGACTTTCCTAAAAAGTGACATGTTCCTGAAGTACTCTTCCTATCTAATCTACAGCTTCCAAAGTCAGCATCTGAATATGAAATTAAATTAAAATCAGAGGTTTTTGGATAAAGCAGAGATTGATAAATAGTACCTTTTAAATATCTAAAAATTCTTTTAACAGCAGTTAAATGGGATTCTTTGGGATTTGATTGAAATCGAGCACAAAGACATACTGAATACATTATATCTGGTCTACTAGCAGTAAGATATAACAAACTACCAATCATACCTCTATATAACTTGTTGTCCACTGATTTTCCAGTTTCATCCAAATCAAGTTTTATATTAGTACACATAGGAGTTGTAAATGTCTTGCTGTTTTCAAGTCCAAATTTCTTAAGTAAATCAGTAATGTATTTGCATTGATTTAAAATATTTCCAAAATCTTTTTGAAATATTTGAAGACCCAAAAAGAAATTTAATTCTCCCATCATACTCATTTCAAATTCTTTTTGCATTAATTCTGAAAATTCATGACAAAGAATTTTATTGGTTGATCCAAAAATTACATCATCAACATAAATTTGTACCAACAAAACATTATTTTTCACAGTTTTCTTAAAGAGTGTTGGATCTGCTAGTCCAACAGTAAAATCATTTTTCAAAAGAAAAGAACTTAGTCTTTCATACCAAGCTCTAGGTGCTTGTTTAAGGCCATAAAGAGCTTTAGTAAGTTTGAAAACAGAATCTGGTTTTTGAGAATTTTCAAAACCAGGAGGTTTCTCAACATAAACTTCCTCCATTAAATAACCATTTAAAAAGGCAGATTTAACATCCATCTGAAATAATTTAAAATTCATATAAGATGCATAGGCTAAAAGGATTCTAATAGCTTCTAACCTGGCTACAGGTGCAAAGGTCTCATCATAATCTATTCCTTCTTCTTGATTATATCCTTTAGCTACTAATCTTGCTTTATTTCTAGTTATTATCCCTTGATCATCCTGTTTATTCCTAAAGACCCATTTAGTTCCTATTACTGGATAATCATGTGGTCTTTCAACTAATTCCCAAACCTTATTTCTCTTGAACTGGTTCAATTCATCCTGCATTGCTATTACCCAGCTCTCATCATCTAAGGCTTCTTCTATGGTCTTAGGTTCTTGTTGGGATAGGAAAGCAGAGAATTCAACTATGTTTCCAAAGTTTCTTCTAGTTTGAATACCAGTCTCTAAGTCACCTATCACAGATTCTAAAGGGTGATTCTTTAAGGTTCTAGACTGTCTAGGCATTACATTCAAAGGTTCTTCAGTATCATGTTCTTCTGAACTAGACTGAATTTCTTTTATATCATTTTCAAAATCATTCTTTAAATTCTCAGGTCTCATGTTTTCATTAGAATCAGGTTCATCTATATGTTCTATCCTTTTCTCAAAAGGATCAGATTCATCAAATTTCACATGAACTGATTCTTCAACAATCCTTGACTTTTTATTATAGACTCTATAAGCTTTGGAGGTTGCAGAATATCCTAAGAAAATACCTTTATCAGATTTTGGATCAAATTTACCAAGATTATCTTTGGTATTCAAGATGTAAACCTTGCATCCAAAAACTTTAAAGTAATTTACTTTAGGTTTTCTGTTATTCCATAGTTCATAGGGTGTCTTTTTCAAAATAGGTCTTATTAAAATTCTATTCATTATATAACAAGCTGTATTAACAGCTTCTGCCCAGAAATATATAGGTAGGCTATATTCATTTAACATAGTTCTAGCCATTTCTTGAATAGTTCTATTTCTTCTTTCTACAATCCCATTCTGTTGAGGTGTTCTTGGAGCAGAAAAGGTGTGTTTAATACCCATGTTTGAGCAAAAGGAATTAAATTCCTGGTTCTCAAATTCTCCACCATGATCACTTCTCAATGAGATTATATTAAAACCTTTTTCATTTTGAACAGATTTACAAAAACCTTCAAATAAACTAAAAGCTTCACTTTTAAATTTCAAAAAGAAAATCCAAGTAAATCTAGAGTAATCATCAACTAATACATAAACATATAATTTACCAGCTAAACTTGCTACTCTTGAAGGTCCAAACAAATCCATATAGATAAGTTCTAGAGGTTTAGTTGTAGCAACTTTATTAACAGATTTGAATGATGATTTGTGTTGCTTGCCAAGCTGACATGCATCACAGAATCTGTCATTTTCAAATTTGAGACTAGGCAAATCAGAAACTAGATGTTTCTTAGATAATTTATGTAAAGCATATATATTGCAATGACCAAGTCTTCTATGCTAGATCCAGGATTCACTTATATTAGCAGTTAAGCAGTTTACTTGTTGTTTACACAAGGAATACAAATCCAAAGTATAAACATTATCAGTTCTAGGTGCTCTAAACTTAAACAGTTTATCTTTAGAAATAGTACAACTATTGTTAGTAAAATCAACAGTGTATCCATCATCACAGAGTTGAGAGATACTTATCAGATTGTGTTTTAACCCTTGTACATAAAGTACTTTGTTGATTGAGACTGTCTCTGGATCTCCAACTGTTCCAATACCAATAATCTTTCCTTTGGCATTGTCACCAAAGGTGACAAGTCCTCCTTCCTTTCGAGTAAGAGAAGAGAAATTAGCTGAAGTTCCACTCATGTGTCTCGAGCAGCCACTGTCCATATACCATATTTCTTTCTTTCTTTGGTGACCTGCTACCTGCAAAGACATTCAAACAAATTGCTTTGGTACCCATATTTTGTTGGGTCCAGGAGTGTTAGCAAGCAGTGATCTGGGTATCCAGATTTGCTTTGTTTTCTTAAAATTGATTGAATCATATAGATCGTTGGAAATATAAGCTTTCTTAATTCCACATATTTGAGGTTGTCTTAGAAAACAGTTTTTAGCTATATGACCTCTTGTTCCACAGAAGTTACAAATAACCTGTTTAGTGCTAGGAACAAAATAATTTTTGTATAACTTAGGTTTTTCTCCTTTACTTCCAATTCCAAACCTTTCCTTTTTAATTACAGTTTTTCCAAGTATCTCATTTAAGGTGTTTTCTCCTTTTGTAAAAACTAATGCAGCCGTTTTATAAGATTCTACTTCATCCTGTAGAGTTTTTATTTTTGATTCAAAATTAATTTTATTTGAGTCAGCAGAATTGTATTTGTCAATTAATTCCTCATGTTGTTTTAGCAAAGTATTTCTCTCATCTGAAATAGCTTTGTGCAAGTTCTTTATAGATTTATATTTGTTAAATAATGAGTCATACCTTTCTTCAAGCATATTGCAGTAAGCTGCAAGTTTTTTATTTGAGAAGCTTGTTTCAGAGTTTGATTCATTATTTGAGTCAGAGGAATAGTATGAGTGTACCTCATCAGTTTCAGCCATGAAACACATATTTGCTTTTAAATTGGCTTCCTCCTTCTCTGATCATGATTCAGAAGAATTACTTGAGTCTTCAGAAACACTCCAAGAAGCTTTCATAGCTTTCTTGTCTTTCTGCTCATAATCATCTCTTTTGAAGAATTTCTTCTTCTTTGCATCTTTCAATTTTGGGCAATCCGGTCTGATATGTCCCATCTTTTTGCATTCATAACATCTCACTTCCTTGCTATCCTTTTTGAAGGATTTCTTGAAGTCTTTCTTCTTACTATAGAACTTTCTGAATTTTCTGGCTAGCTGAGCCAGTTCTTCATCCGAATTTGAAGAATCAGAGCTTTCTGATTTAGCACTTACTTCTCTGTTCTTCATCTTTCTATCCTTTTGTTGAGAAGTCACTTTCAAAGCAGTATTTTCCCTTTTTATGTAGACTTTATGCTCATTTACCTCATCTTGCATTTCAGCTTCGTACATCATCAGTGTACCAATCAGTTCTCTCATAGTTAGATCTTTAACAGAAGTTGATTGTCTGATTGCTGCAGAGATTCCATTCCATCGAGTAGGAAGTACTCTCAGTACCTTCAACGCTTGATCAGCCTGCTTGATTGGTTCTCCTAGAGCTGTTATATTATTGACAATTTCTGTCAATCTTCCATTCATCTGAGTGATGCTCTCTCCTTCAATCATTCTGAAAGTATCGAATTTTAACTTAGCAGTTGCATATCTCATCTGTCTTACATTATCTGTTCCTTCATAAGCAACAGCTATTGTTTGCCACATTTCATATGCAGTCGGGCATTGAGATACTCTGTTAAATTCATCTGGTCCTAGACCACAGATGATTGCATTCATAGCTTTTGAATTTATGTCATACTCAGCCTCTGTAGCAGCACTCCATGTATCGGGATTTTCAGGAATTTCATAGGGAGTCAGAATCTTTGAATAGACTTTGTAACCAAGATTTTTCAGATAAATAATCATACGTGATTTCCAGCAGCCATAATTATCTCCATTAAAGTAAGGTGCTCTGACCATTGACATTCCCTCTCTCATATCAGCCATGATACACTATGTATAATCTTTAAATACTTCTAGCTTGATAAGACTTTAAAAATAAGAAGCTCCTCCTCTGATACCAATTGTTGGATCTGAATCTACGGATTATACACAAGAGGGGGGGTGAATTGTGTCTTTTCAAAATTATTACAATCTCTTCAATTTAGACAAATTCTGTCCACTATGCTTTTGCACGATTAAATATGCAGCGGAAAAAGTAAAAGCATGAACACACGGATGTATAGTGGTTCGGGGAACAGAAGGCCCCTAGTCCACTCCACCAACGCTCAAATCCACGAGCTTGGTGATTTTCACTATCTGGTCCTCGTTTCCACAGACCCGTCCACAACTGAGTACAGGCAGTTGACACCTTTACAAGATTCAGGCAAACACAGCCTTCCTGGTTCAAACACGAACCCACACAGCTTAGAACGAGAAGCTGATCACTCAAAAGAAATAAAAAGGGTTTCGATAAAGAAACACTTCTCCAGTTGTTCTTCACAATTGCAACAGAATGAAATTGACAGTAGATAGATTGTCGTCTTCAGAAAATAAAGATCTGAAATCAAAACAGTTCTGAGTCGATCCAGTTGCAATAGATATTATAAGAAACTTCACAACTTCAGCAGCAGTAGATTCACAACAGATAGTCGATGTAGAACACGTGAATCTGCTATCAAGATCTTCCTTCGGTAATAAAGGTTTTACACTTCTTCTCGATCACCAGAAAAGAACGCTTTCACACAGTCTCTGTTTCTTGCTCGTCAAAAGATCAATCTATGTATCATACACTTTCCTGTGCATATATATATCCGAAGTTTCCAAGATAGAACATATATATTCAAATATGAGAAAATCTTCCGCATAAATAGATCCATGAAAATCTCCTTTAGATTCACGATATTAAATGAAATAACAGAGCCGTTGTAACTCCCCTGAAGAATCGGCACAAAAAGCTCCGTTTAAATCAATCATTAACCCGTTGTAAATCGTCTTTGATTCAGTCAAAGTCGTATTTAAGAATCAGCTCGAAATCCGCCTAATAATCCGCTTGTTTGACTAATTCAAAAGGAAATATCGTCTGTCAAAAATATCCCGACGCCAAACGTAGGGTTGATGACGTGGCTCCAAACGTAGGGTTCACAAACGTAAGGTTCAGAACGTAAGGTTCAGAACGTAAGGTTGAACATACATACTTTCTCTTCAGCATTCAAACGTAGGGTTTATCATCCATACTTTGTCTTGCTTCAACTCTCCAAAGAACGTACGGTTGATTATAAAAGTAAGGTTGATGATCCATACTTTTGAGAAACAAACTCAACACTGAAAACTAACGTACAGATTCTCTTCCATACTTGTCCAACAACAAAAACGTAAGATTCCTTCCAAACGTAATGTTCTTCTTTCATACTTTTCAACAACGTAAGGTTCATTAACCATACGTTTCAAAATAACGTAAAAAGTAAACTTTTCATCCATACGTTACGTTCATCAACGTAGGGTATGAACAGTGATTCCAGTACGCGCTAAAACTGATCTCGCGCTACAGTGATTCCAGAATACGCTAAAATTGATCTCGGAATAAATGAAGTATAAACTCTCGTTGTATGAAATAAATAAATAAAATAAATTCCTGCAAAATACTCAATGAAATAATTAGTAAATAATTAAGGGTATTTGTGAGCATCAAAATCATCATAAAGAGACAGAGTATTATTTAAAATAATCTCCCCCTTTAAAAAATATTATTTTGATTTGTTTAAAAACAATACATTGCTCAACACTATAGTCTTGGTTTTCCTTTCACCCATGGTTGGATGAATAGTATGGTTCTTGCATAATGGTTTGGTTATCTGGGTGTCCTAGAAAAATTACTTTAAAAATCTCATAAGGTTCTCTTAGTTGAAGGAATTGTTTAGAATATTGGGGTTTGGTAGAACAGATTACACAATGGATGGGAGGAGGATATTGGGATTTCCCTTGGGAAATAGAAATTTTTCAAAGAACGATACTTTCCTCTTAAAACATTGTGTCAACTTTTTTCTTGAATTCAGAACCTTTCACCTCATGGAAATCTCGAATGCATACACTAGACCTTGAACTGAATTTTTGAGTGTTCTGAGCCATGTTCTCAAGGAGGTCCCTTGAAACTATTGGGCTTTTATCATCTAGTGAACCACATACTGTAGAATCAATCTTTTTTCGATCAATAATAATTAAAAATTCATAAAAATACTGTATAAAAATTTTATCACTTATTTGGCGGTGTGGGAAACATGAACAAATCCTTTTAAATATTTCTCAATATTCACGAATTCTTTCCCCTTGTGATTTTCCTTTCATAAAAATTTATTTCCTTATTGTTACACTTTGAGAATTTGAGAAATATTTTTCAAGTAAAAGGTATTTCATGTCCCACATGCCTCTAATTGGGGTATTAATATAATACATCCAATATTTTACCATGTCTCCTAATGAAAAAGGAAATCCCCTAATATTTACTTATTCTTCATCCAGATTAACGAGTTTTAATGTATAACACACAGTGTGATATTATTTAAAATTATTATGTGGATATTCTCCCATGGGTCCATGTAATTTTGGTAATAAGTGAATTAAACTAGATTTTAGTTCAAAATTAGGTTCTTCTCCTTGTATTTGAATGTATGTGGAATGGATGTATACATTAGGTGAGGTTAGTTCCTTTAATTTCTAGTTATTTTCATACATATTATTCATGTTTATTTTAGTATTGATGTGGGATCTATAAGAAAAATAATGATTGATAAGAGTTTCAATGTTTTGGGTTTCCTCCTTTAAAGGGTTCTCTTGTGTGTCTTGGTGTCACTGATGTAGGATCCTTTCTAGTTCGGATTTGAAAGGTTAAAAGTCTCCTAGAGTAGAACATGTCTTGCATAGAACATAAATAATAAATATTTTTGAAATATATATTAAAAAATAAAGAATAAATGAAGTGAACAACTAATTACAAAATATACAATATTTTTATAAAAACACAAACTAAAAACAAAAGCACTCCCTGAAAACGATGAAAATATTTGATTACACTGTCATGACACATAGAATTTATTATGATTTTAATGTTTTATTATATTTTAGGAAATAATATAGGTCATCTCTCAAGGAGAGTTGTGAATTTAAAGTGTGCATTTTTAATTAAAAGGACTAATATAGTGGGTGGTTTTGAAAACATTTTAAAAAATAAAACGACTGAATTAAAGGTTTTAATAGTTGGAAAAGGTAGGTATAGTTTTTAGAATTATGAGAGGAGGTAATTTCAAGTTCACGAAAAATATTTTATAGTTCATACTTCTTAAAATTTTACATGTTTTATTGTAATCCTTTGGTTAAGGGTTTTCAAGATCTTGATTCCCCTCTTTCCTCTTAAAGCGATGCACAAAGAACCAACCCTTAAAACAACAATCATTTTATCATGGTTTGGATATAAAAAATAGAAAAAGGGATAAAAAATCATAATGTAATATTATTTATGTTTGAGAATAAAGCAATTCTCATGTTTTCCAATCCAAAAAACCCAAAATTCAAACTTGAAATCTCAACCCAATTGGTGTTGAAATGAAAAGTGATTCACTTAGTTATACCAAAATAGTGCATTCAAAGGAAAATAGTTTTAAGATAAAACATAAGTAAAATATTTAACAAAAAAATAAATAAAACCAGTATAATAGCAAGTGTTGGAAGTCCCTCCCAAGTGAGTGTAACTACCTTGAAATGACTATCCACCATTTAGCTCACCATCAAGAGGAGGATGAGGTTTGGGTAGAACTGTGCCTTCATCCTTGATCACCCTATGAGGATAGGGGACCCAAAAACTTAATGGATGATGATATGGATCCTTTGGGTCTCCAAAATTTTATATATTTTGTCTTGTTTTGATATTTTTCAAAGGGGTTCCCAAGGTGTCATTTTATGGGCAAAGTGGATGGTGGTTTTGAGCCCCCCATATTTTGAGAAAATACTTGGCCCATGGTTATGAGTGGCCTAAAAGTCTTATATAGATTTAGAAAAAAACTAAAATGTTTCTTCCCTACCTCTTGAATTTATCTGCCGATAATTTTTCTCCATTTCAAAAATGAAATTCATAAATATGGATTAAATATAGAACACATCATTTGACTTCAATCATTTTTGGTTCCTGGGACAGATTAGTTAGGTTGGTCCCCTAAATGGATGAACTTATCTTTTGTGTGTTTATAAGAGTTCTATACCACTAAATTTTTGATCATCCCACAAATTATCATCCCAATTGGATGCCCAGATGAGTTGTAGTGTCCATTTTAGTCCACTTGTGTTCTTGAAATCTTACTTAGTTTGGCCCTTTTTTCTTCAAATTCATCTTGGGCCCCCAAAATTACCTCCAACTATAATGTAACCATACAAAAAAGTGAAATTAACCTTTTTAAAAAATTATCACCACAAAATAATTTAATCAAACATGAAGTGAAATATTTTATCAATTTTTTAATGTATGATACAAAATCAGTTTAACACAGTGATGTAATGGTGAAAATGAATGGTGAATCATTACAAGATCATCAACCATAGTGTCAAGGATAATTCATAACATGAATTATAAATTAGGAAATTTTCCATAATAATTAAATTAAATACATAAATATATAATTAAAATTATTGGATTGGGTTCCACTTATACATCCATCTAATCTACTTTCTCCATCCTAATCCAGTGAATCTGAACTGAAGAAAACTTCAATGGTAAATTAAGTGGGGTAGATTGTAAGAAAATAGACTATCCCAAGCATTTTATTGGTCTTGGAGGATACATAACTACATTTTTTTAAATCCCATTAAGTCAATTCTCATTTTTAAAATGTTCACTAACTTCTTCTTACCTTCAATTTGAAAACCACTTTATATAACGTAGTGAGGCACCCCAAGACCATCCATGGAAATCTTGAAGGATGTTCCAAGTATCACTCAAAGGATCCTTATATGACCACATCCAAGTATTTCATACATGGAGACCCAAAGATGAAGTCCCTATGTCACTCCATGCATGGTTTGAAAAGGCTAAAGTCTAACAAACCTCTGCGTCTATACCTAGTATCACATATAGGGGCCTTGGTATCCCTCATGGTATGGTACAACCAATCATGACATTGAGCCAATCTAAGGGGTCTCCCCTAGGGAACTAGTTTCACTCTTATGGTGTTAACAGAAGATAACATACAAATATCCCATCCCAGGCATAGTTGATGTCACCCAGAGCCTTTCTACTAACCATTAAAAATTGAACAGGATGTCATGAGATTTCTTCCAAGGGGTCCTTAAGTCATAACATCATGTTTCAACCTTATCACAATGGTGAAGCAACTTAAAAATCAATGAATATATATGTAACATATCTAGAAAGAGGGTCCATTTAATTGGGTTCAATCATTTGTAATATGAATTCTTTATTGGTCAATCCCTCTTATTTAAATGGTTTATTCAACAAATGATTCTTATCATTTAGCACTTGGACCATAAATTTAACTCAACCATTCCATCTACGACATGGGTGGAGGGTTTAACATATGTCTCCTTACCCAATTAAAATCAAATTAAACACTTAAGTTATATATTATGTGATGAAACATCAGAAGATGCATGTCCAAATTTAATCAAAAAGGAAAATTAGGCCATAAGGGGTTGAAAACACCAATTTGGAAAATCTGAGTCAATGAAACAACCTCATAGTTTATTCTCCTATGGATAGGACTATAATACACATGTGAAACAACTTGGAATAATTAAATTAACATTTTACAGGCATCGTCAGAATTTCTTGACGAGCGAAACAATGAAACAAATTATAGAACACAACAAAATGAAAGGAAAGATCCTAGACCACTTACCTTAGACACATGGAGATTCCATCATCCCATATCAAATGTTCATTCAAGCTAGATTGGAAGAAAACAATGAAACTATTGAATGACCTAGAAATGGGGAAAATGAGATTTCACCCAAATATCATAATAGATGGGACAAAAAAACTAGAAATAGATTATATAGGATTAGGTATCATATTGAGATGGTTTAAATGCTTCTGATGAAAATTGGTTCGGGTGTTAGATGAAGGTGGGGGAAATAAAACTAACTGGAGAAGAAATTGGGTTCACATATGGGAGGAAGAAGTGCCCATTAAAGAATGAAAAGAAAAGAAATAAGAGAGGGATTAAAATAATTATAGGATATAAAATGTAAATTCATCCTAAAAAACTATTGCGTACCATTTACTGATTAAAAGGGGCACATTGTATAGTTAGGAACATTGTTTATCTAACTGTTCACAAACCATACAAAATGGATCTATCATGAAAACCTGTAGCATCACATGGTCATGTCCCTCAGGCCGCATGGTTTCAGAAACACCGTATGGGATGGGTGACATGGTTTCCTCTAACTATGTGTCTTAGCCTTTTCTTTCCATTTTCGAGGCTTCGAGATCCAAAAAATATTTGGATGCACCCAATATCTCCTTGACTTGATTAGGTATCATTATTACGGAAATTTAAATGAAATTAAACCAAAATTAAATGGCCCATACCTACAACAAAAATTTGGGACATTACATGGAGTATATTAGATAACCCTTAAACACAAGAAAGTGTCAAGCCAAGTATACAAGTCATCTAAGAAGTAAACTCTTTCAGATAAGTTTTAAAAAAATCCACACAAGGAGTAGAAGCTTATTTCAAAAAACTATTAATTTTAAAAACAACCAAAAACCATTTTAAATGAGTATTAAATAAAGTGAATTTCATAATTAAACATATTTCATTACATTAGAAAGGATTCATGAAGATAAACATTTCATAATTTCTTATTCAAAAGATGAAAACATACACCTCTTTTCAAGAAAAACAATTAAATTTGATTAATTTTCATCTTGGGTTACGTTATACATGATTGAAGTTCTTTAGAAAGGATCATTTGAAATTATGAAAAACCTTTTTTCTTAAAAGTTATAATTTTATCTTTCCACATTCAAAAACCATTTACTCTTTTGAATTAAAAGTGAAAAAAACATATTTATCTATAAAACCAAAAATCACCCCTTTATAACTTCATGTTAGACAACCATTTCTTTAACAACATTTAAATCTTATTGAATAAATTCTTCAAGGGTCAGAATTTATTTCACAAAAAAGATTTAACCTCTTTGAAAACCAAAAAAAAATTATAGGTCTTCCGGAATAATCACCCATTTTTAAAAACCTAAATTAGTATCCAGGAATAATTTCATAGTTAGGAAATAAAGCTTCACTTTTGAAACAAAAAACATTTTCATGATAACTATTTTCAAAAAATAATCCATTTGTACCTTCATTTTATAACAAAATAATTCAATAATTATTAAAAAAATTGATTCTTGATATCTATATATTCAATGAAAAACCTTCATTATTTTCCTATCGATGAGTCTCACTCAAAGAATCCAACAATCATGGGTTTTAAATTACGAAATAATGGGATATGGAGTCATGCTTTTCCTAGAAACATGGTTTAATTCCATGTGATAATAATGAACCCTTTAATTATTCTAGAAACAATTCTCTATCCATTGATTGGTTTTTAATTATATACAAGTTGAATTCACAACTTGAATCCTCTTTTTATTTAAACCCCAAATCTAGGATATGTAAGGACCCAACTCCAGTTGGCCGGAGTCGGTGCCTTATTTGATTACATTGGAATACAAACAAGGAATAAGCATCCCGAAGGATCAAGTAGTTTAGTATTATTGGAAATAAGATATATAAATAAATTCAACTTTACATCAGGAAAGGAAACACAACCCTAATTTATTCCATTAGAAACATCCATGCCTCCTAGATTATGCTTGAAATTCATTCATAATTTACATCTTCGTATCCTGGAAAAAATGAAGCATAAGAAAAGGGTGAGCTCAAACTCTCAGTAAGAGTAAGAAATACAGGGAAAGATAGCATAAACATAAGACATGGTGCATAATTTAAAACACATGCCTTTAACAATAAACTTGAACACATTATGGCAGGAATATGAGTTGTGAAAATAATGCCATAATAAAACAAAATCATGGTTATTCTAATAGTTGAATAACCACATAAACTTTCAATTACTAGCTTCTTAATGAGGGAAGTGCATATTCCGGACATTCTGAAACATTTTTTCAAGGCCTCATCCAAGACGTCTAATGATTAAGGCCTCGGCCGAAATCCATATAACACATTGGTAAAGGCCTCGGCCAATTCCATGTCTATTTGTCTCATGAGACCTACCGATGCATCGAAGGGATATAGAAGGCCCCAACCATAACATAATAATTCTAATTAATTCCTCACATGATAAGGTATCAACATAAACAACATATACATTCATATTTAAACTATCATATGAAATGTAACTAACTTTCCCCAATCTTTAAACATAAAACACTAACCATTCCGAGTAATATGGTGAATGGTTTTAGGATAGATCATCCACAATAGATTTAGTCATAAACCATTAAATAAAATATGGTATATGACTTCATAAATTATTAAACCCAATAGTACCATGGAATCAACAAGAGTGTTGAATTAGATGAAAACACTCTTATAAAATCATTAAGCAATTCTTGAGATAAATAATCTTTTATTTTAAAAAGAAGAGTTCTTTTGGATAAATCCTTGTATAAAACCAGAATTTATTTAAGATAGTATTTTCATAATAAAATTAATAATTTTATAAAGAAAAAGGTTTCCAAAAACAGGTTAAAGAGTGCCCTAGAAAATAGGTAAGAATTTGCGAAATTCCCTTGAATCAGGCTTGTATTTTGGAAACAATTTTGAAAGTTCATTTTAAAACATGTAACTATCCATAAAATAAGGAAGGGTTATGGTTTTTAAACATATATGTAATACTCACAAAGAATATATGAGGAGTACATAACAATACATAAGAATTTCATTGAGGTAATCAGACAACGAAAGTAACCAGAATGAAAATGGAAGTTCGGGTGAAAAAAACCCTTACCTTAACTCCAAACATGTTCCGCTCTTGAACTTAAGATCTTGGAATATGAAATTATATTTATTAATAACATATTTAAAAACCTATTATTCATTTATTTAGTTTATCATAATTCTTTTTAGTTCATTTATACCATTATTTATAAGTTATTATATTGAATTTCATTGTTCCAGGGACTTTGTTTTCTTTATTTTCATAATCGGTTCACTTGTTTTTAAGTAATGGAGTTCATGTGGAATGGTTATAAATCTCCAGGATTGGAATTATATATTATTTATTAACATAAATAATTGATTATGGTCATTTCTATCATTTGGTTACATGGAATGAGGATGAATCATTAGATGAAAACCACTTCGATTATTCGGCGGTATTTGGATTTTTATGAACAAGTTTTGTCATATAACTTAATTATATTGACATATTATGGTTACTGAATATAAATTATGTTATAATACATATATTATAGTCTGTTTAAACCATAAATATGGTTTCATGACCATTAATGAAGAAGAAATTGAAGAACGAAACTTCGTCGTCCACGAAGGCTATAAATTGGAACCTCATGGACGTTGATTTCGTTTAAAAAATAAAAGGGAGGGATTAAGTGTATTTATGATGGTTCTTCCATTCACATGATATAATTATAGAATATATATGATACTGGAGTTATCATGATCATTTTTAAAGAGGAGGTGAGGAGAGGATAGCAAAAGAAGATAAATTGAAATGAAAGCAAATGAAAAAGAAGGGTGCTTTACCTCTTGAAATAACCTCATTGAGAAACTTTTTAAGGGAAGGGGTTTTGGTCTTTTGGAAAGACTAGAATCTTCTTGGACATGGGGAGATACTAGATAAGGGTAATTGGGCATAAATTTGAGGAGATTCAAGGCTTAGAGGAGTGAAGAGAAGAGGGAGTGGTGAGAGGTTTTTATAGTGGAGGAGAGGAGTAAATTTTGAATATTTAATTCATTATTTTATTATATCCCTCAAGACAACAAATAGTGTTGTTTCATGTGGCCCCTAATAGTAATAAGTGCATGTGAGTTAGAACAAAGTGGCCATACATCATTTATGATGTCATAAATAGTGTATTTAACTTATAATTTGTATATACGGTATTTTATCGTATTTCACTATTCATCAAAAATTCAAGAATTTCAGAAAAATACCACAAATTTACCCCTACCATTTTTCGATGTGTAGAATTCGAAAGTGATATCCTTTTTTCAAAAATAACATTCTAAATTTTATTAATTTAGTTTTTAAATAAAGTCACAGTTAATTTGAAAAATAACAATCTTAGAGGTATAATTAGTTTTATGTGACATTGATAAATTAATTGAGATTCCATTATCTTATTACCTTAAGAAAATAAAATAATATCATTATTTACTATTCAAAAGGGTCATAATACTATTCATATTAATATTCACAAGGTTATGTTACTATTCACTAAAAATAAAGTTTGTAATATCAGACTCCAAATGATTTATTGAGCACAACTCTAGATGACCATTTTTCAAAATTCAAATAATAGAAGAGGCAAAGTTGTGTTTAATGGATAGATTATAAAATTGAATAATATATTTATTTTCAAAACCTTGGGGTGTTACATTCTCCATTCCTTACAAAAATTTCGTCCTCGAAATTCATAGAATATTACCTAAAAAGATTCTTGTATGTCTTTAACATAAGATCCTTAGGCTCCCATGTTGCTTCCTTCATCTTATGGTTCCTCCATAGAACCTTTACTAGAATATTTGTCTGATTTCTCAATACTTGTTCTCTAGTATCTTGAATATTGATAGGCTCTTCCCAAAAAGATAGATCGGGCTCAAGTTCTACTTCTTCTTAAGTGAGTACATGTGTTGGGTCCGACATGTTCTTTCTTAACATTAACACGTGGAACACATTGTGAACCTTGGAGAGACTTGGCGGCATTGCCAAACGGTAAGCTACGACTCCAATTCGGTCTAGAATTTTAAAAGGTCCGATGTACTTGGGAATTAATTTTTCCTTCTTACCGAATTGTATAATACCCTTCCATGGAGATACCTTTAAGAAAACGTGATTACATTCTTGAAATTACAAATCCTTCCTTCAGTTATCAGCATAGCTCTTTTGTCTACTTTGAACTATTTTGATATGGTTCAGGATAATCTTCACCTTTTCCATTGATTCTTAAAAAAGTTCTGGGCTGACAAGCTTTTGTTTCACCAACATCATCCCAACAAGATTGTGTTCGACATCTCCTCCCATAAAATTCTTCATAGGGTGTCATCTGAATACTTGAATGGAAGATATTGTTGTAGGAAAATTCCACAAGAGGTAAATAATGATCCCGCATGCCTTGAAAATCAAGTGAACAAGACCTCAACATGTCTTCTAATGTTTGAATAGTCTGTTCTGATTTTCCATCAGTTTGTGGGTTGTAAGCAGTGCTCAAATGAAGATCAGTATCTAGGGTCATCTAAAGACTCTTCCAGAACCGTGATGTAAAATGGGGATCACGATCGGAAACAATTGATGAGGGTACACCATGAAGTCTTACAACTTCATTAATATATATTCTTGCTAAACGTTCAAGTGGTAAATCTTCCCTTATAGCAAAAAAATGTGCATATTTTGTAAGACGGTCAACAATGACCCATATCGTATCATTATTTATTGGAGTCTCTGGTAGCCCCATGACAAATTCCATCATAATATCATCCCATTTCCACATAGGTATAGGAAGGGGTTGCATGACTCCACCAGTATGTTGTCTTCCCGCCTTCACCTGTTGACAAACCAAACATCTTGACACGTAATCCGTAATCTCCCTCTTCACGTTTTCTCACAAAAAATGTTCCTTTAGATATCTGAACATCTTTGTGATACCAGGGTGTATAGAGAAATTAGAGCTATGAGCATCATCCAAAAGTTCCCTCTTTAGATCCGGAATAGCGGGAACATAAAGCCTTTTTCCTAATTTCAAAATTCCATCTTCATATGCGAATTCAGTCAACCTCCCATCATTTATAGATTTAATTTTCATTTTAAACTCCTCATCATCAGCATGAGAACATTTTATCTTTTCCAGTAAACAAGGTTTGGAAACCATTTGAAAAAGTTGTGACGTGTTGACTTCCTTGATAATTCCCATATCCATCTTTACGAGATCTATGAACAAAGTATCCATTTCAACTATCATCTTGTTTAGAATTCCATGGTCCTTTATACTCAAAGCGTCTTCCACCTTATTTTCCTTCTCGGGGTGGTAGTGTATTGTGAAATCATAGTCTTTGAGTAGATTGATCTATCTTCTTTTTCTCATGTTGAGTTCTTTATGTGAGAATATATATTTCAAACTCTTGTGGTCTATATAAATTTCACATCTCTCTCAATAGAGATAATGCATCCATATTTTAAGAGCAAATATTACAGCTGCTAACTCAAGATCATGAGTTGGATAATTTTTACCACAAGTCTTCAATTGTATTGATTCATAAGCAATAACTTTATCATTTTTCTTAAAGAAGCAACCCAGTCTATTCTTTGATGCATCACTATATATTACAAATACATCACTTCCAGATGGAAGAGTCAAAATTGGATCATTGAAAAATATTCTTTTCAATTCATCTAAGCAGTCTATACATTCTTTTTTCCACACAAACGTAACTCCTTTACGTGTGATATAGATTAGTAGGTTAGCCAGTGGGGAAAAAATATAAACGAAACGCCAATAATAACTTGCTAATCCAATAAAACTGCATACCTCAGTTACATTTGTTTGTGTGGGACAATCTTGGATTTCCTTTTTCTTCACAGGATCAACTAGTATTGCATCCTTAGAGAAAATATGGCCCAGAAAAGAAACTGATTAAAGCTAGAATTTTCACTTTCTAAACTTCCCATATAATTTATTTCTTCCCTGAGTTCTCAGAATAACCCACAAGTGATTCTCATGGTCTTCATAGCTTTTTGAGTATATGAGGATATCATCGATGAATACCACAACAAAGTTATCAAGATATCCCTTGAAAACTCTATTCATTAAATCCATGAAAATAAAGGGTTCATTTGTCAGTCCAAAAGGAATCACTGTAAACTCATAATGCCCATACCTGGTACAAAATGCTATCTTAGGAATATCTTCCTTCCTCACACACAACTGATGATATCTAGATCGAAAGTCAATCTTAAAAAAGTATTGATCTCCATGAAGATGGACAAATAAATCATCAATCTGGGGTAGAGGATACTTATTCTTTATTGTAATAGCATTTATTTCCCTGTAATCAATGCAAAGCCTCATGGATCCATCTTTCTTCTTGAAAAAGAGGATAGGGGCTCCCCATGGAGAAACACCTGGTCGAATAAATCATTTTTCACTCAAATCCTCAAGTTATTTCTTTAGCTCTACTAATTCCACAGTGGTCATTCTATAGGGAGTATTTGATATAAGTCTTGAATCAGGATTTAAATCAATAGATAACTCAACTTCCCACTCTGGAGTATGTCCAGGTAAATCTTATGGAAATACATCAATGTACTCTTTCACTATGTGCACATCTTCAATTTGAATATTTATTTCCTTGCCCATAGATATTGGTTTATTTTCCTCTAAAATTATTGTATTCAATAGAGCTACTAGGGGTGGTTCTAGATAAGAATTAGGTGGCGAAGTTTCCTCCCTAAAGACATGGGATTCTACACCATTTTCAAAAATTGTAACATCCTTATTCTTACAATAAATCTTCACAACATAATTTGACAACCAATCCATAATGAGAATTATATCAAATTCATACATTGGTATGATGATAAGGTTATCAACTAGAGCACATTTTGGTGTCTGGAGGGGGACTAGTCAACATGCCTTGGTTGCAATGATACATCCCCTATGAGTTTTGACTGACAACTCCTTTATTAAATCAAATTGGAAATATCTAATTTTCTTGGAAAACTGGGAAGATATAAATGAATGCGATGATCCAAAATCAAATAAAGTGTTGGATAAGTTTGAGGAAACAATTAAAGTACCTACCACCACGTCATTAGAAACTTCAACCTCTGCAGTTGTGAATTCATAAGCTTGTCCCTGATCCCTTGGCCTTTTCTATTGCATATTTCCTTGACGCTTTGGACAATCCTTAGAATAGTGTCCCATATCCTGAAAATTATAGCATAAAAACACCATTGGATTCCTTTTTCCATTTACAATCACCAGCAATATGGCATTTCTGACCAAATTTGTAGCATACTCCTTTTCCTTTTAAGCATGCACCAGGGTGTTTCCTTCCACAATTTTCACATGGTGGAAATTCAACTCTTCCCTTCTTCCCCATTTCCTTATTTCCTTTCCCAAGGTTTTCAGCTGCCCTCTTATGTTCTTAATTTCCGTTAAAGTCATAAGTCTTAGAGAATTATTTTTCTATCTTGATAGAACATGAAACTATATCATCATATGATGAAAAAATTTGGGAGACCATTGCCCACCAGAGGAATGGATTTAGGCCATCAAAGAATCGATCAATTTTTCTCCTTGGATTCCGTATGTATTCCACAACATGTCTTTCTAACCTTGTGAAGTTAGCTTCATACTTGGCAATATTCTCATCTTCCTTCTGTCTCAGATTCAATAATTGCCTCTCCATATCCTCTCTTTGTTCACGAGGAAAGTATTTCTCCAGTAACATTTCCTTAAAGTCCATCCACTCCATCTTTTCTATTTCTTCCTCCTCTTTTGTGTTTTGGATTAATGACCACCACTGATCCGCATCTCCCAATAGACGATAGACTTCTATGAAAACCTTCTCTCTTTCATTACATCCCAAGGTGAGAAATATCTTCTCAAGGGAACATATCCACTGCTCTGCTACAAAAGGGTTTGTAGTCCCGTTGAATGATGGAGGTTATTGTCGCATAAAGCGATCTAATATAGCTCCTACATGTGGTGGATACAGATTCTCCGTATGGGTATGGTTATTATTCATAACCTGAGTATGTTGTCCCAGTACAGTTATGATTTTCTCATCACCAGAGCTAACATCATTATCTTGCATCAGAGGGAAATCCCTACAGGGGACACGTGTGTTCGTGCAGTTTCCATTCCTTCCACTTGGTGCCATCTCTAGATAATGGCATACACTAGATTAGGTTATGAATCATAATGTATAATCTTAAATTAACAAAATACTTAGAAAAAAATTGAGATCCTACACATGGCTAATACCATATTCAAAAAAATGGTTTCTTTAAGGATTATTTTACATTTTAATCCTTCATAATGGCTTGTAAAGAAAATGTGAATTATCCTAAGCATATCCCTCGGGAGTGTCATAACCAATAGTGTAGCAAGGCCTATTGTCATGCACCAGTTCCCATTTGAGTCTAGCTCAAAGCGGTGTTTTTGGGTTTTACCCCTAGATACATCTGTTCCAGAGCCGCCTCTAGCTGCTTGTATCTAGATAGGGATGCATTTCTTGAAAGATCCACACAATCTATTACTTACCAAAATACCAGGAAGTTCTTGTATTTTTATCCTCAAATACTATCTTAGGGACTCTTCCCTAATCTATGTTTTCTAAATCTAGTTTTCAGTTTTTCTACTAAACTTCCTCTAACCAACTGTAAGGACCCAACCCCAGTTTCCCGGAGCCGGTGCCTTATTTGATTACATTGGCATAAAAACAAGGAATAAGCATCCTGAAGGACCAAGTACTTTAGTATTATTGGAAACAAGATACATAAATAAATTCAACTTTACATCAAGAAAGGAAATACAACACTAATTTATTCCATTAGAAACATCCATGCCTCCAAGATTATACTAGGAAGTCATTCATAATTTACTTCTTCATATCCTAGAAAAAATGAAGCATAAGAAAAGGGTGAGTTCAAACACTCAGTAAGAGTAAGCAATACAACTGAAGATAGCATAAACATAAGACATTGTTCATAATAGAAAACACATCCCTTTAACAATAAACTTGAACACATTATGAAAGGAATATGAGCTGAGAAAATAATTCCATAATAAAACAAAATCATGGGTATTCAACTAGTTGAATAACCACATGAACTTTCAATTACGAACTTTATAATGAGATAAGTGCATATTCCAGACATTCTAAAACATTTTTTCAAGGCCTCATCCAAGACGTCTAATTATTAAGGCCTCGACCAAAATCCATATAACACATTGGGAAAGGCCTCGGCCAATTCCACATCTATTTGTCTCATGAGACCTACCGATGCATCGAGGGGCTATAGCAGGCCCCACCCATCACATAATAAGTCCAATTCATTCCTCATATGAGTAGGGATCAACATAAATAACATATACATTCATATTGAAACTATCATATGAAATGTAACTAACTTTCCCCAATCTTTAAACATAAAACACTAACCATTCCGAGTAATACGGTGAATGGTTTTAGGATAGATCTTACAAAATAGAGTTAGTCATAAACCATTAAATAAAATATGGTAGATGACTTCATAAATGATTAAACCCAATAATACCATGGAATCAACAAGAGTGTTGAATTAGACGAAAACACTCTTATAAAATCATTGAGAAATTCTTGAGATAAATAATATTTTATTTTGAAAAGAAACCAGACGTGAGGTAAGATAGTGTTTTCATAATAAAGTGAGTGATTTTATAAATATAAAGGTTTCTAAAAACAAGTTAAAGAGTTCCCTAGAAAATAGGTCAGAATTTGAGAAATTCCTTTGAATGAGGCTTGTATTTTGGAAACAATTTTGAAAGTTCCTTTTAAAACGTTTAACTATCCATAAAATAAGGAAGGGTTATGGTTTTTAAACATATATATAATACTCACACAGAATATATGAGTATTAAATAACAATACATAAGAATTTCATTGAGGTAATCAGACAATGAAAGTAACCCAAATGAAAATGGAAGTTCGGGTGGAAAAACCCTTACCTTAACTCCAAACGTGTTCCGCTCATGAACTTAAGCTCCTGGAATATGAAATTATACTTATTAATAACATATTTAATAACCTATTATACATTTATTTAGTTTATCATTATTATTTTTAGTTCATTTATACCCTTATTTCTAAGTTATTATATTGAATTTCGTTGTTCCGGGGTGTTCATTTTCTTTATTTTCATAATCAGTTCACTTATTTTTAAGTAATGGAGTTCATGTGTAATGGTTATAAATCTCCAGGATTTGAATTATATGTTATTTATGAACATAAATAATTTATAATGGTCATTTCTATCATTTGGTTACATGGAATGAGGATGAACTATTAGATGACAACCACTTCGATTATTCAGCGGTATTTGGATTTTTATGAACTTGTTTTATCATATAACTTAATTATATGTACATATTCTGGTTACTGAATATGTATTATGTTATAATACATATATTATAGTCTGTTTCAACCATAAATATGGTTTCATGACGAGTAATGAAAAAGAAATTGAAGAATGAAACTTCGTCGTCCACGAAGGCTATAAAATGGAACCTCATGGATGTTGATTTCGTTTATAAAAATAAAAGGGAGGGAGTAAGAATATTTATGATGGTTCTTCCATTAACATGATATAATTCTAGTATATAGATTATACGTGAGTTATCATGATCATTTGGATAGATGAGGTGAGGAGAGGATAGCAAAAGAAAATAAATTGAAATGAAAGCAAATGAAAAAGAAGGGTGCTTTACCTTTTGAAATAACCTCCTTGAGAAACTCCTTAAGGGAAGGGGTTTTGGTCTTTTGGAAAGACCATAATCTTCTAGGATGTGGGGAGAGACTAGGGAAGGGTAATTGGGCAGAAATTTTAGGAGATTAAAGGCTTAGAGGAGTGAAGATAAGAGGGAGTGGTGAGGGGTTTTTATAGTGGAGGAGAGGAGTAAATTTTGAATATTTAATTCATTATATTAGTATATCCCTCAAGACAACCAATAGTGTTGTTTCATGTGACCCCTAATAGTAATAAGTTCATGTTAGTTCGAACCAAGTGGCCTTAAATCACTTATGATGTCATAAATTGTGTATTTAACTGATAATTTGTATATACAGTATTTTTTCATATTTCACTATTCATCAAAAATTCAAGAATTTTAGAAAAATCCAGAAAATTCAGCCCTACCATTTTTCGACCTGTAGAATTCAAAAGTGAAATCCATTTTTCAAAAATAATTTTCTAAATAATATTAATCTAATTTTTATATAATGTCAAAGTTAATTTGAAAAATAACAATCTTATAGGTATAATTAGTTTTATCTGACATTGAAAATTTAATTAAGATCCCATTTTATTATTACCTTAAGAAAATAAAATAATATCATTATTTACTATTCATAAGGGTCATACTAATATTCATATTACTATTCATAAGGGTATGTTACTATTCACCAAAAATCAAGTTTGTTCTTCAGACTCCAAATGACTTACTGAACACAAATCTAGATGACCATTTTTCGAACTTAAAATCATAGAAGAGGCAAAGTTATGTTTAATGGATAGATTATAAAATTGAATTATATATTTATTTTCAAAACCTTGGGGTGTTACAGGATAACCCTCAAGGAAACCAACACATGCCAATAAGAATCAAAAGTCATAATTTAAAACCATAACTGATGAAAATCATAAAGTGAAAATAAATCCCTAATGTTCATGTTAACTCAAGTGGAATCACAAAAGGTGGTGATTAAGCATTTACTCTCCAGGTAAAAATTGATTTTGTACAAGTCTATCTCTATTCTACCATAAATCCTGAACTGAATCCAAGAGGTGTCATAAGACTTATGTTCAACCATGGCTCCGATACAATTTCATAACAAACCAACTCAAGTTAACCTAACATGTCACACAATCTAGCTTGGTACAAGACCTGAAGTGTATTCTTAATGACCATGGGTTGGTGACAAGCACCTAGGTATCAACATATAAACCATGGGAATTATTTCAATCTAAAAGATAAAAAATATGTCTCATATATACCAAAAATAAGATAAATAATCAGAATACAATAAGGAATGGAAATTACAAATCCATGATACATACAAAGAAAAAACCAAGTCTCGTTGTTATTAACCGTCACCTCCATCCCAATCCACTATAAAGGAAATGTTAACCAAGAGAAGCTGTAATTCAACATGACGAACTTTCTTTTACCTAAGTTCTGTAAAACCAAATAAAAAAATTCCCAAGGGAATAATAGGGTGTGAGAATTAGGCCCAGTTGTATACCAACAAAGAATCTATACAATGTCTATCACCATGAAACCATTAGTTCTAGATTTAAAATAAACAAGTTTATAAATAAATTTAAAAATTAAAACCCTTTTGTTAAATATCCTTTGGTTTATTTTCAAAATATTCCATATTGAAATCAAAAAGAATATGAAAATAAAAAATATAAATAAACAGAGGGAAATAATCAAAGCAACTATATACGAAAAAGATGACATGGTAAGCATGTAAATCATGGTACATAAAGGTTAAAAATATAATACAATCAAATCTATATGTTTATGGTCCAAAGGCAATAAGATAAAAAAGTGATTATATAAAAAATTATACATAAGTGAAACCATTATGAAAAAAAACATATTTTGGATCTACCTTATGAGAATAAATAACTCAGAAAACTAAAATAATAAAACAACAGGTGAATCCTGTGATATAAAGTCCTTCCACAGTTTTTCAATATCAGGCGACCCAATTTTCTTCCACAGACTCATAAGCACCTATAAAAGATCCCTAGTGTTGTTACACACACTAAGGATTATTGTATCTATTACCAAGGTTCCCAAACATTAATATGTTCCATGGTTTCACAAAATAAAAAATAATTAATACTAATAATTTATAAATCATTTTCAAAAGAAAAGTATCAGCACTCATGTGCTTGAAACTCCACTTTAAATTAATTTATTGATATTTTTTTGAAAAGTGAAGTATCGCCACTCTCATGCTTTGAAAATCATCTTAGAATAAAAAAAATTATCAATATAATTTCAATAAGTGAATCATCACCACTCCCATTCTTTGAAAATCAATTTTAGAAACAAACCCATTTTATAGGGTTTCCATCAAAAATAAAAAGTTTATAAATTGTTTTTAAATAAAACCCCCTTAATAAAATTTCCAACCACCCAATATGGGATTTTATAGGCCTCCATAAAATAAAATAATAAATTAATAGTAGAATAAAACCCACTATTACATAGTTTAACACCAATATATTGATACACCAACCTTAAAAAGGACCAATAATTACTTTTCATGGAACCAACCAACTAGTGAGGGGGAGAAACCCATATAAATAATAATTTTTATACATAAAGACTAAAGGAAAATAACCTCCAACACCCTTCCATTAGCTTTATAGGAAGTGAAAAATGAAAATGATCCAAAGTAACTAGATATTATTATTCTGTATCCAAACACCCAGAACTATTCTCAATAGGGTATAAATCATCATGGGAAACAAGACTCATGTAATTGTAAATAAATATGCCAAGAACTCTGGTTCACAGCATTAAAACCTCAAAATTAAATTCACCATTAAATTTACTATTTTAATTGGATCTTAAATTCAAGTCATTTAAATATTTTCTTTAAAAATTTAAAATCAATAACCGAGAAAAAAGTGTTATGTTCCCATGATTTATAGCCTTTCAGAAAGTTAAAATTAATTATAGGGTTGTTCTAGAGAAGAAGAAATGAGAATATATGTGTTTATTTATTTATCTCCCAAAAATAGTGCTGCATAATAGTAACATGGTTTTACCCTAACATAACTTCTATATTCTCATAAGGGTACTTGGTTACACTTACGTAACCATTGAATGAAACAATTTACCCTTACAAAGATTTGAATTACCCTCACACAGCCCAGGATTACCCTTATGCATCTATTTTAAATGAGTTTTTACCCTTACGCAACTCTCCCTACCTCAAACACTGCCCCCGGTACCCTTACACATCCTTTATAAATGGGGGATTACCCTAACAAAAATCTCCCTACATGTATGCATCACCCCTAGTACCCTTAAGTGGCCTCTAAAAAATCATGGATACCCTTACACAGTGAGGGTTTACCCTTACATAAACTTTAGAAAATCTTGGTTAATTTTATGCAATTTACATAATTTACCCATACGCAACCAGGTTACCTTTACAAATCACACTAGGGTTACCCTTATGAAATTCATATAAAAGGGGGTTACCTTTATATACCCTTAGGAAATAAAGTCTTACCCTTACACGAGACATTGAATCTTATCCATACCCTTATGAAACTTTTTTAAAAGAGGATTTTCCCTTACATTACTCCTAAAAACTACCCTATATAAGAGAAAGAGGCACTTGCCTTTATGCATGCCCAATTCCATGCATAAGGGTAAATATTAAATGATTTTTATTTTATTTCCATGTAAAGGATTTAAAAATTAAAACCAAAAAACATTTTAAAATATTATAAAAATTGGATTATTATAAAATTGAGGGTGTTGAAAACATGATATAAGGCCAGGTTACAATAAGATAAAGTGGAATACTGATCATACTTATATAAATCTTATTCTCGACCATCTTGTTGGATTTATTCAATATTATCTTACAAGGTGAACTCATGGGTGTACTAATTTCCCTAGATTTATCCCTATTGAATCATTTTAGAAGTTCATTGGGGTATTTTCCTTGGTTTAGAAAAATTCCATCATCATTTTGATAAATTTGAAAAATTAGAAATAATTTTATTTTACCCATAAATATCATTTAAAATTAATTTTTCCTTAAATCAAAAAATTCAATAAAAATAAATTCATCGGTTAAGCCCAAAATAGTATCATCAACATATATTTGAATGAGTAATAAGTCATTTGATATGTGTTTTATAAATGGAGTTTAATTTTATTTTCCCATTTTAGAATAATTTAATAAAAAAATTTAGATAAGTGTTCATACCAAGCTTGGGGGTTATTTTAAACCATAAAGATATTTAGTTAATTCGAAAAAAATGATTTAGAAAATATGTATTCTCAAAACCCGGTGGTTGTTTCGTAAAATAATTGTTAATAAATCCACTTAAAAAGTGAATTTTAACATAAATTTAAAATATTTTTAAATGAAGATGAGAGGTGAACTCAAACAAGATTATATTCTAACCAAGATGTGGGTTAAAAGGTTTCACCATAGTTAGTTCATTCTTCTTGGTTATAGCCTTTAGCTACTATACATGCATTATTTCTAGTTATATAACCATGTTTATCTAACTTATTCCTAAAAACCCATTAAGAGAATGTGGTGGAATGATCATTAGGTCTTTCCATGAGATTTCATACATCATTATGAGAGAATTGATTTAGTTCCTATTACGTGTTTGGAACCAAATTTTCCTTGTTAATAGAATCATTGAAATTTTGAGATTCTATGTGAGAGACTAAAGAAATATGTACTATAGAAACCTAGTCTTTTCATACATGGATATTATATTTTTTATCTAAATATTCAATATATTAGACAAAAAATTCCTGAGGACCATAATAGTTTAGTATCTTTGGAGAGTAGGTACACAATTATCTAATTTGGTGAATTATCTCCAATAGTTCCCCTAAAGATATACCCTATTAGTAATATTTATAGACATACCCTACCTAAATCATTTCTTTATAACCTGGGGAAAATAAATATAATAAGGGGGAGCTCAGATGCTTGGTAATGGTAAGCAAGGGAAATATGTAAATATAACATGAGGATACTGGTATGAGAATATAAGAATAACATTTGAAATCATACCCTTCATATAAAAGATCACAATCTTGAGTCATGGAATAAATATTGGCAGTTAATAAGATGTAAATCATAAGGAAATCAAAGAACATGAGCCATGAGATCATAATATTAGGCTAAGACATAAATTTTTGTCATACACATAAGCTTAAAAAATCTTATGTCATGGATACATGCCAAGAAATTCATGACATGTTAGGCTTGGTCTAACCACTCGTGTACCATCTTTGGGCTTGGGATGAAATCCCGTGTGTTTTCTCAAATAATGGCTAACTGAAAACTCAAGAGGGGGTGAATTTATTTCCTAAAAATTCCTTTATAGAAAACCTACCTCTTTAGATATGATAGTTCAAGTATTTTATTTAATATTAATCGGAAGTGGAACTATAAAATATTAAAGGAAAGATATTTAACATAGAATATTTATAGTGGTTAGGGGAATAGAAATCCCCTTGTAAACTACACCAACACTCTACTCCATGTGTTTGGTGATTTTCACTATAACAACACTTTTTTAAGGGCCCCCAACCGAGTATAAGCATATGTCACATAATAAAATAGTCCAAGAGATTTAAATTAGGATCTCCATTTAAAATACCTATCCATGGTCTCAACTCACACTCCTACAATAAGTGTAAAAAAAATAGAATGAATAAACTATTGAAAAATTATTGCTGCACACAGTTGAAAGTAGCAACCAACATTAGTTGAAGATACATCCTAAGCAGATGATAGTCATCAAGGTGTATCATAGAATGATCTTCAATGTGATTAATAATATTGTAAGAATATCCTGGGAATTTATGTTTGATCTTTTATATGTAAAGGTGATTTTTTTATCATAGTATCTATATGAACATGTGCTATATCCCTTCTTTTCATCTATCTGTGTATCCATACAGTAGCTAACTCTTCCTTTTATATCTCCTCTTTAATTTTGTAATTAGGTGAGAGATAATCAGAATGGTCATGTTGATAATATGTCTAAATTTTTATATTAAATTTCATTAATGAAATGTGTCTATTCCTTCCGAATATGGAATAATATTTTGCAATAGAAATTTTAGAGACATTCTTCTTTGGAAAATTTCACTCTTGGAATCAAAACACATTGTAAAATTGATCTTTCCTCAAATGGAAAACCCCTTTTATGATACATTCAAAAAAAATGAATAATCAACATATTAGAAAAGTAATCATGATTTTCTGCATAATATATAATTATTCATAAGATATCCAATTTGTAGTACTGTTCTTATAAGATAAACTTCGGAGAGACTTTATAAGATAAAAAAAATATTTGAATTCTTTGGGGTATAAAATAAACAAAATTCAATACTGCATAGGATAATTATTAATGGTAAGATAAATATGATACTATGGTGGGATACTTATCTTTTATAACTTCTTTTTTCATTTATAATAAAATATTTTATGAATATCATTTTTGTAAGATAACTTTATTCTATCCGAATTATCTGACTTTGGTCATATAATAACATAATCATACTCTTCATAAGATAATATCATACATATTAATCTAAAATTTCAACACTAATATTTCTGATTTCGATTATATAGAAGATAATATTCGATTCTCATAAAATTAATTCTTCAACCGTCATAATATAATCACTTATAGAATCAGTTTAAGATAAATTCCTTTGACAAATATAATCTAAAACACTTAATACAAACTCATTAGAATAAAAATATGGATTTTTTGAATCATCAAAACATATAAAAACTAATATATGTTGGAATAAAATATGTATGTATAACAACCTCCCCCTTTTGATGATCACAAAACCCATGAAATTAAAAATAAAATTTTTCAAAACACACTTTTAACTTTCAAAATATTCTCACCTTAAGATAAAAATATTTTAATTATATATTCTTCCTTCTTATTTCCCCATTTTAAGTAAATTTTTATTTTAAATATTCATACTCCTCTTACTCAAAATAAATATTTAAATTTTTGAAATTTTGTATCCTCGTTTTCTACTCCCCAAAATAACTTTTATAAAAATTTAAAATTTTGTATTCCCATATTCTTCTCCCCCTTTTGTGACATCAAAATGAAGTAGAAAAAATGAATAAAATCATTATTTAACTTGAACAATAGTAAATATTTATTAATAATGATTTTGAACAGAATTTGGAATCAATTTGTGTTAAAAAAAATAAGTAGTAGAGTTAATTAAGAAAATAAGCATACTCAAATATAAACAAGAGTAGTGAATATATACTAAGAATAAAACTCCATTGACCATATAGATAAATTGATTAAAAAAAGAATTAAATAAAGTGATAAATAAATCATAAGATAAGAATAGTGAAAAAATGAAAAAAGTAAAATAGAGGCATATTAAAAACAAACACTTTAATATAAATAGAAAAAAACAACACTAAAATCATGAAAAAAAATCATTCATATGTTTTTAAAACATCATTAAACTGCTTAAAAATCACCATTCAAATGTTTTAAAATGATACTTAACCAATCATGATTCAAATGGTTATAAACTACACATCCACTAGGAAACTAATCACACAAACCGGTAAAGGTTCATCAACTTTGCAATACAAAATAATACTTTGGAGGTGATTTCTTGAAATATTGAAGTTGGACTAGGGTTAAAGAGGATGAAGGTAGAGGAGAGTCATATGTTCCTCTAACAACATCACCAAACATTAGTAAAAATTCTCCAAGACCTACTTGATTACTCCAAGTGATACTTATATATGTGTATTGGATATTTAGAGAAGCATAATAAGCTCTCACCAAGTCAATTTTATTTGTAGGTATAAAGGATAGTTTAGATAAAGGTTTGGGTATAGGATAAGACACATTATCAGTAAACCTTAGACTTTCCCTTTGATAAATATAAGTAGGATCAAGGATTAATTTTAGCCTTAGTGAATAAGATATTTGATTATCAATGATGGGAGGTCAAGGAAGGTGTCTCTCTCTTATCTAAAACAAAGCAACAACACAAATGTCAATCCTCTTTACCCTGTCATGATTTCAATAGTCAAAAAGAGTTGTAAATCCATTCCATATTCACTATGATAAATTTATAAATAGGTTTTTAAGATCTCTATTCATTATAAAATTGACTAACAACTTCTTCAAATCTTCATACTGGTTTTTTGACATAACAAAAAAATGAATAACTAAGACAACTTCTTTTCCTCTTATAGAAACATTCATTTCCTACTACTCAAAAAAATAATCAGCCTCTTCTTCATATTCATATTCTGAGGAATTTGGATTTAAACTATTTATAAATTCTTGATGTAAATATTCAAATTTCTTCTTTAACACCTCAAAATTGTTGTCCAGAGATCCATCCATCTTTTCTAATCCAGTGATATTGAAATTTACATATTTTTTCACTTTCAATGTCAAATTTTGAACTTATTGAACAATTTATTATAACAACATACCGATTTCCTTCTTAGACTGGTCAATTAACATAATAGAATTCAAATGAAACATAGAAATCATTCTGATTTCAACTATTAAATTTCTTTGAAGATCCTAAATTACTTCCTTTCATAGTAGGTTACACTACATAGAGGAAATTTTATAATTCATTATGTTTATCACCACATACACTCCTTCTAAACTTGATCACACGTCCACTTGGTTTGAGGCTTTGGTACAGGGTTCCACTAACATATTTTCAACTGCATACTGAACTAACAATTTCACTTCTTTAACATCATATATTTAAATGGAATGATCATGAAAAATACTAATTTCATTTTTGGATTCTAACAACTAAAGTTTTAAATATTCCACTTCTGACATCAACTTTGAATATATTTCTCTATATCTTTCATTAATTGTATCCAACTTAGATGTATGAATCTCTGATTGTGTATATTGATTACGAATTGGATAGAACGTTTCTTGATGAACTCCAGTAATTATGGCATCATTGTCTTGTTTATTTATATCATCATTGCTTCTACCCTCTCAAGATGGTTCTCTAGAAATGTATCTTACTCTTTCACTTGAATCTAAATTAGTTTCATTTCTTTCTTCTTTCTCTTCTCTTTGACCAATGATATTTAGGATATTAATTTCAAAAGATTCATCTCTGATTTTTGAACTATTTTCACTCGACAATGATATTTCAACAAAGGTAATTGAACCCAATACAGTTGATATCCTTCCTTGAACAATATTTACTAGTATTGGGATTCTAGATACCAACTATCATCTATTAGAAGAAACTAGGATAACATCAGAAACTAATGATGCAGAAGCGGGAGTTAAACTTATTTCATGAGAATCTTCTCTTATCAACTATACTAAGACACTTACTCACCTTCTCCTTCCCACAAGGGTCTCATTGTCAAGAAAATATCTTACATCAATATATTTGAATTTCTGCTCTACTAAAATGGTAAAAACTACAGGAAGTTCAACACCACTGGAAGAACTCTTCCAATATGACTTCCCCTGAGTCAAAGACGGGCCTATTCAGATGTCACCGTCAAAACAAACTGATACCAAATTATTCAAAGAATAATTATAGTAGAAACCTCTTATTCTCAAAATAATTGTGCTTAATGTTGTCATACCATGAAAATGGGTCATGGTATTATCATCTAAATAAATAAAAACTTTTTAAATACTAATTTTAGAATTATTACAAAAGGGTATAAATTCACTAACTTGTTATGTGCATGTCACAAGTACCTCATAACATACCATGCTAGATTAAATGGTTTTTTGATAATAAATAAATATAAAAATGTAATTTATTGAAATAACGCTTTTTCAAACTCTCCATTGCACTGAGTGATGGCTGATTAGATGAAATTTATAAGTACTTTTATTTTTGGTTATAAGTCCTTCACTGGATTCTTCTCTATATAAATAGATTTGAATAAGTAATTCATAATCTCTATCAGAATGACTTCATCTATGGAGTGAAACAATGTACTAAAATTTGTGTAGCCTTCTTGAGGGAACTTGAATGCTTAAACCATTGCCAATGGAGTTAATAAAAAACTTTTTTGGTTCATGGTTTCAGTGAAGAAATCATCATTCAAAAACTACAGTCTTTTAAAACTCACAAAATTCCTTTTAAAATATGAACTTAGTTATTATTTCATCAAAAGAATATTCCCATCCCTGACGATTCCTAACTTTATTTAAAAACATATTCATTCCATCAAGATAGCAAAAATAAATGTATCTTCCACTTATTATTTTTTTTAAATTATTTTTAACTTAAATATTCTTTATAAAGATCCATAGGTTCTCTTTGTTTTTCCATTTTTAAGAGGTTTGGAGGATCATAGGGTTAAGGAAACAATGTTTTGGTATCATAGATAAAGAGAGGGTTTGAAATTTTGCAAACAATTCACACATATTGTTGAAACATATCCTTTTATTTTGAGATAATCAAGGGGTCACACAGTGATATAAAAAACAATCATTATAAAATCTAGTTGATGTGTCCTATTTGATGTGAATAATAATCAAAATAGAGACACTATAATTTAAAAGAATAAGAAAATAAATTATTTACTCAAATATGAAAATTTTATGTTAATAATATCCCAAAATAATATCAAGTAAAATTAAACATACCTAATTATTATTTAATAAAATCAAATATTTAATCAGACAAGGGTTTAGAAAAAATAACTACCAATTGATTTTTTTGTGAAAAAAAATATGAATATATATTTCCATTTTGTGAATGATCTCTTAAGAAATAATGTCTCAAATCATTGTTATTTGTTCTTGAATGGTTAATATTATTTTTTGAAATGTGGATAGTAGTGGTGTTGTCACATTTGATTGGACCAAAATTAAAATTAAATCCAAAAATCCATTATGGTGTGTTTTATACACAACACTCTAACACACAAACTTACTTCCATAATATATTATTCTTTAGTAGTTAATAATGATATAGAGTGTTGTTTCTTACTCAAACAAGACACTAGATATTTTCTCAGAAAATGAAAGGTTCTTGAGGTTCTCTTCTAATCTAATCTACATCCAAAAAATCAACATCTAAATATGAAGTTAAATTAAAGTCATATGTTTTTGAAAAAATAATCTAAAGATATACAACCCCATTTAAATATCTTAAAATTATTTTCATATAATTGAAATGAAACTAGTTTGGATTGGATTGAAATCTTTCACATAATCATACTAAAACAATATTTAGTCTACTTGCAGTAAGATACAATGAACTTCCATTGATTCCTCTATACAACTTGTTTTCAATTGGTTTTCCAATATCATCCATATCAAGTTTAATATTGGAGCTAATAGGAGTTGATTTAGTCTTACTATTTTCAAGTCAAAACATCTTAAGTAAATCAAGTACATATTTTATTATGTTTAAAACATTTATAAAATATTTTTGGTAAATTTTAAATCCTAGAAAATATTTTAACTCAAACATCAAACTCATTTCAAATTATTTTTTAATAATTTTTGAAAATTCATTACATAATTTTTGATTTCTTTATCCAAAAATAACATTATCATCATATATTTTTACTAAAAAATACATGAGGATGAAGTTTTATTAAATAGTGTAGGGTATTATATTCCTACTATAAAACCATTTGATAAAATAAAAGATCTTAATATTTAAAAACATTCTCTTGGTTCTTTTTTAAGTCCATATAGATCTTTGGTGAGTTTAAAAATCGAATTTTGAAAGTGAGGGTCTTTAAAACTAGGAGGTTCTTCTATATAAACTTCCTCTATTAAAAATCTATTTAAAAATCATATTTAACATCTATTTGATATAATATAAAATTCATATAATTTTCATATTATAGAAGGATCCTAATTGATTATAACTGAGAGAAATGAGCAATGGTTTCTTCATAGTATATCCCTTATTCCTATTTGTAATATTTTTCAACTACTCAAGCTTTATTTCTAGTGATTATACCCAGATAATCTTATTTGATTCTAAATAACTGTTTTTTACCAATTATAGAATAATCACAGGGTCTATCAACTATTTCCCATAATTTTTTCCTCTTTAACTAATTTAACTCTTCTTGCTTAGATAAGAACCAACTTTCATTAGATAAATATTATTCTATAGACTTAGGTTCTAACTGGGATAAAAAGAAAGATAATTCTACTAGGTTTCCTATATTTCTTCTAAATATAACATCTTTATATAATAATCCTATAACCATTTCTAAAGTATGGTCCTTATGATTTCTAGGTAATCTAGGAAACAAACCTTTTGGTTCACTAGTATCAAACCTTAATGGATTTGGTTTAAGGTAATCAATTTCCAAATAATTATCCTTGTTGTTATTAAAGAGAGGTTCATGTTTCATATCCTTAAGATAATTACAAATCTCATTAGTTTGGTTCATTTTTTGATCAAAATTATTACTTTAATAAAACATTACAAGAGTTTATTCTTTAAAAATCCTTGAAATTTTGTTGAAAAATCATTAATCTTTGAAAGTAGTGAAATAACCGACGAAATGACTTCATCATATTTTGGATCAAACATACCAAGATTAATCTTGGTTTTCAAGATATAAACCTTGCATCCAAATACTTTTAAGTATCATATATTTTGTTTTCTATTATTCTATAACTCATAGGGTGTTTTTTTAATATATTTATTATTATAAATTTCTTAATGACATAACCCATTGTGTTAACAGTGTAACATACCGAGTTTTCGAATGGGTCATTTTCTGGGTAAACTTAAGATTTTGAGTTGGTGGTCAGACCAACCTATTTTATTTATATTCAGAACCTTATTATGAGTTTTATTTTTTACATAAGACCTTGTTTTGGTGTGTTCTATATTTTGGTAGAAGTCTAAGGGGTTCATGGAAATACAAGAGGAATATGAGATGGCCTAGGCTCCAAAAAGCTGCTGCAGGCCAATTACACATCATGTAATAATTTTATTTCATATTTTTTTGGGGAAGACCAGTGAAATACCCCAATTTATAGGGAGTGTAAATAATTAAAAAAAGAGTAAATTCCTATAGTAGTTTTTTTAGGAAGAAGTGGGATCGTACCCCTATATTTTTTTCCTCTACCGTGCACAATAACAGCAACACACAGGGGTCACATGCCTCTCCCTATTCCACCTAGGGATCTTGATTTATTCTCTCTCTAGGCTCTGTTTTGATCATTATCAAGTGTGTTGGAATCGCACTGGTGAGTCTCACCTCTCACATTCTTCTATTTCTATTTCACCATTCCATATGGTGTGATAAATCTATATAAATGATTTCAACCTATTTTCAAGGTGTTCATCAGAAACATCGATTTCTTCCAAATCAATCGAAGTTAGAGGCTAAGATCATACATACCTACATATAAAACTCAAATTTAGGTGATTCATACTTTTTTTCTTAGATTTAATGAGTTTTCAGGGGGCACAAATTTTAGTGCATTGTTGTGTAGATCGAGAGAGACCCCATAATTCATATGGTGGGTTTAAAATTAATTAAATTGATCATATGGGATATCTTTGGGTAGGCCCTCACCTTTTTATACATGTGAGTCTAAGTTTGAGGCTATAAACCACTTGGACAGTTAGGTCAGGTGTGTTGTTATGTTTAATTTAATTGATTATTTTCATTTTGAGTTGTTTAGTTCAATTATATTGAATTTTGTTATTTAAATTAAAGTAAATTATGTATATGAATTGATTTTGATGAACTTTTGAGATCCATGGGATCATGATGGGCTCGAATCAAGGTTTGAGATGGTGATAGAAATATATAATTGAGGTGATATGATCTTCAAGATGGCCCTGGCAAGAGTTACATGGGTCATGTGAGCGCTGATTGGGAGACATGGTCATTGGTTGGGGAGGCAAGGTTATCAGGCGGAGGGCATGGATTTGGACTTATTGGATATAATTCCCATCAAAATGAGTGACATGTTCATAGGGGAATGAGGTTCTAGAATTGATGTTTCTTAAGTTCTAATTGGTGATTATCGCTCACCTATGTTGGCCAAAGCACCATTTGGATTTATGTGAACACAAGTTGAATTAGTAATGAGATGGATTTGACCACTCATGTTGTTAGATACCTCTGGTTGTTATAGATTAGGTAAAATTTTGGGGGTACTTTTCATAGAAAACCATGCGGATGGTGAGGATCCATCAAAAGACAGCATTGGGGCTATCGATTGGGGGTTGAGGCTCATTATGTTTGAGGTCATTGGTCTAGGATCATTTTGGAGTTTGGAAATAACTGTTCCTCAGGATATCGGTTATTGATCCGATGACATTTACTATTTGAGGATAGGTATCGTTGTGCCTCCAAAAATTAGGCTTCAATTCGATGGGTGATTTCGAGTAGTGGTCTAAGGGACAAGATTATATTTTTTTGGGTGTGCCTTTGGGACATTAGTTACTTGGTTGATGGCATGTGGTTCAAGTTGGAATTTGGATTTGGAACCGAAGGGTTCACCTGGGACTGTATGATATCATAAGATTCCTTGAGCTAGACGCTAAGGATTCTCTCCTCCTCCATGTTTCTAGCATTGTCTAAGTCAGGTGACAACTTCCTGGTGGATTTTGAGCAACATTGAAGTGTGTGTTTATTTATTTATGCATGTGTTGCTATTTTATTTATTTATAGTTCACAACTTCTTAATAAAAAAGGAAAGTTACACCCACTTGGTTGGTGCCCTACTGAGACTCATTCTCACACCCTATACAGGACCTTCAGGACGCATGTAGACTTTATGATTTTACGTTCAGGTAAGGGTTTGGGATCTAGATCTAGGAGGATTGAAGGAAAGGGTCTATCAGTTCGTTCCTTAGATGGATTTACCTTTTCTGTTTTCATTTTTGTTTCATCATACTTATATATGTTCATACCATGATCATCCCTTTAGCAACCCTTTACTAGAAATTGTATTTTATGAACATTTATGGATGCATGATTACCAATAAATGAATGTCTGGATTGTTTTTTTATATATGGTGCATGTTATATATACATAATGGGACCATTATATTATCATCAATTGAGTTTATTGTCTCCTCACTATCACCCTTATTACACCCTCACTGTTAGTTTGCAGCCTTTGGCATATGGGGAGGCATGCCTAAGGCTAGTGGAACTCGACTCAGAAGAACTATTCGGGTTGGGGAACTAAAAAATGGTATCCAAGGAGTTTATTTTTCCTCTTTCATGGGATAACTATTTAATATATGGTAGACTTAATATTATGATTTTTTTCTAACTAGGTTATTAACTCATGTTTGGGTGCATGTGGCCACATGCATGGTGGATGGACCATGTTTCCATGGGTGGGAATTGATGTTATTCTTTTATCATTTTTAAGTTTATATGATTTCTACCTTGAGTGGTACACTTGGATGTGAAATGATATTTTTTATTCTCTGAGGACCTTAACCTGGAATGGTAAGGTAAAAACCATGGGCCCTTTTCCTAGTAAGGGAAGGGGTGTTTGTTTATTCTTTTGGTAGGCACATATGAATTTATTTGTATATTCATGTGTTGTGATATAAATTAATTTTTGATATGTGATGTGATACATATGTATGGGCCTAGATGTTATAGTAGTAGGTGGGTATGATGATGTGGGGTGATGTTGGTCACCAAGTTGGGTGACGAGGTCATCAGATTGAGGTAACATGTCTCGTCAGGACAGGCTTGGCTCGAGGCATATGTGATACCTGGCTCTGATGTGGGTGGGTAAGGGGACAAGATTCCGGATGTTGTGAGACATGATTACGATGGGGAAGGTGGGATTACACCTATATGGGATCTAATGGAGTGTCAAGTGGGTGATGATGTGGTGTCATAGGCGAACACACAGGTTGAACCCCCTATGGACCGGGATGAGGCCCTAGAGGATCAGACAGAACATGAGCCTGAATTATAGGCTGAGTTACATGTTCTTGTGTAGGTAGGGTAGCCACTGGATTTGAAAAATTTTATTTCATGGCTTGAAGAATTTAAATCAGGTGAAAAATTTAGTTGATTTTAGTGGTGATGCTTCAGATAGAAAGAAACGAGGTCGACAAGAGTTCTATTAGGGTAGTTAGGCTAAGGAATCAAGTACAAAACCTCAGAGTGGGTCTTTGATAGTGTCCCTCTAGTACAGGAAGTTGGGACACATACAGACATAGTTCAATTAAGAGATGAAGGAGTGTTGAACTTGAGAATAGGTCAGTTATCTCAAGAGGTTTTGTAGGAAGCCTTCTCAATCAGATGGCAGTCAAGGACCAAGGTAGACTTAGGGTTATGAGTTCAGATGAGGAGTGAAATGTTGTGGTAGAGACAGTGGGACCTAGTATTGGGGTCAGTGGTTGGTGGGTGGTGCAACATCACATGGAGGTTGGGCTTTAGGCATTCAAGCTTCAGTCCTGGTGTATGTTGTGTAGAATCTAGGTTTAAAGAAGGATGGTGAATCAATGAGGCTCAGAGGTACATTGTGGGAATAGTTTTTCCTTTTTATTTATTTTGGAATGGCCCTTTGAGTCATGTTTATTTTGGGTGCATGAGTTGTATGGACTATATGTGTGGACTAACCATATGTTGGTTAGTATGTTGGAATCATTTATGATGCATTATATAAATTTGTATGATGTGAGGGGCGCCAAGATCAACATGAGTATCATTGGATGCATCACTTTTGAGGTGATTTTCCATTGAGGAATCGTGTAGATTCATGTTACTTGAGGTTCATTGGTATCGAGGCATCATTGTGGCGTGGGAATTGACTAAGGTGCAAGTCACCGAGACTTATTTGAGAATCTGATGAGATGCAGGATCTCATTGGTTCCATGTGTGACATGGCATGAGGTGGTCACCAATGCGGTGTAGAATTATTAAGGGTTTGAGTATGAAATAGGATATCTTAGTGAAATATAGGAGTGAAAAAACATCACAGGAGGACCTTGAGTATGGGGATTTTCAATAGACCATCAGATTTATTTTGAGGTTTGGGTTTGGATGTGACCGGGGTAGGTAACCCTCTAAAGTGGGGAGCACCTTAAGATAGTTGACCTGTGCCTTTGAGATTAGGGTAGTCTGAGAAGATTTTAAAATAGATGGGTATGTTCATTACAATCTCAGATTTATGATTTATAGATTGGGTATGAGCTGGGTTAAGTTGGGGAGATTGTAACGTCACAGTTTGTTGAACTGGTCATTTTCTGGGTAAATTTGAATTTTTGAGTTGGTGGTCGGACCAACCCATTTTCTTGATATGCAGAACTACATTACAAGTTTTATTTTGAACCAAGTCCTTGTTTTTTGTGTGGTCTATGTTCTGGTGGAAGCCTCATGTGTTAGGGAAAACACCATTGGAAGAGCGGATGGACCAGGATGCTAAAAGTTGTTGTAGGCCAATTACACGACATGTAATAATTTTATTTCATGAGTTTTCAATGAAGATAAGTGAGATCACCAAATTTAAATAGCATGTGAAGTCCCACAAAAGTTTTTTTAAAAGGGGTAAGGGGGTTTGGAACCCCTTTAATTTTTTCCTCCACTACACACAACGAGGGTAGCACGCAGGGGTCACACGCCTCTTCCTCTTCTACTATGGGATATTGATTTATTATCCCTTCGAGCTTTGTTTTTTATTTCCATTAGTCATGTTGTAACCACATCAGCAATTTTATCCTCTCTTAGGTGTCTATTTTTTCTTTCCCTCACCATATGGTTCGCTAAATCCATACGAGTGATTTTCCCTCTTTTCAGGGAATTCTTCAAAAACATAGATTTCTTCCAAATCAGTTGGATTTAGAGGCTAATATCAAGCATTACTTAAGTATATGGCTCCAAGGTAGGTGGTTAAACTTTTCTTTCAGATTTCATGATTTTTTGGGGGGAATATTTTAGCACGTCATTGTGTCGATCAAGAGAGACCCCAAAATTCATATGGTTAGTTTTAAATTAATTAAATTTGTAATATGGGATGTCATTGGGTATCCCTAACCATGTTATATGTGCGAGGCTGGGTTAGAGGTCGTCTACCACTTTTTTTTTCAGTTTGGTTGTGTTGTTTATATTGAATTGAATAGATTAATTTGATTTTTAGTTTTTCAATTCACTTTCATTCAATTGTGTTATTTTAATTGAATTGAATTATGTATATGAATTTATTGTGATGAACTTATGAGATCCATGGGATCATGATGGGATCGTACTAAGGTTTGAGATGGTTATGTCCATATGGAAATTAGTTAATATGATCATTAGGATGGTATTGTCCTGAGTTACTTGGGTGATGTGATTAGTGGTTGGGAAACATGGTCATCAGTTGAGGTGAAAAGTTTGTCGGGTGGTGGGCATGGCCCAGTATTTATTGGATGGTGTGGCCATAGGATTGAGTGAAAAGGTTGTATGGGCATGAGGTTCCATAATTTATGTGTTTTAGGTTCTAATTGGGGATTTATGCTAACCCATGTTGGTCAAAGTACTGTTTGGAGTCATGCGCACACAGGTTGACTCATTGATGAGGTGGTTTTTACCACTCGTGTGGGTAGATGCCCCCGATAGTGGTAGCTTAGGTTAAAGGTAGGGGGTTATTTCCATAAATATCCATGAGGATGGTGAGGATCCATCATAGGATAGTGTTGAGGGTATTTATTAGGGGTTGAGGCTGGTCATGCTTAAGGTATTGAGCCAAGATCATTTTGAGGATGGGTATCATCGTTCCTCAGGACATCGGTTATTGAGATGACAGTGGTTACTATTTGAGGACATGTATAGTTGTGGCTCTATACATCGGGCTTTGAGCTGACAGGTTCTTTAGAGCTGGTGTACAAGGTACATGATTCTATTTTTTTGGGCGTGCCTTCAGGATGTCTGTTACTCAGTTGAAAGAACGTGGCTCCAGTTAGAATTTGGAGGTGGAACTTGAGGGTTCACCTAGGATTGTATGACATCAAAGGATGAATTGAGCTATGAGTTAAGGATCCTATCCTCCTCTATGTTTTTATACTTTTTAGAGGCTGGTGACAACTTCCTAGTAGCGTTTGATCACCAGTGTAGTGTGTATTTATTTATTTATGCACGTGCTTCTGTTTTATTAATTTATAGATGACACCTTCTTAATCACAAATGTAAGGTACGAACACATGGGTGGTACCCTACTTAGTCTGATTCTAACACCCTAAATGGTCCCTTTGGGATGTGTGTATTCTTTATTCTTTTTCATTCAGGTAAGTGTCTAGGCTCTGGATCTAGATCCTAGTAGTTGTGTTGGAAATGATGGAAGGAAAGGGACCATCAGTTTTTGACTCAACTGGAGTTGACTTTTTTGGGTTTCATTTATGTTTCAACATTCTTATATATGTATATACTATGGTCATCCCTTTGGCATCACTTTACTATAAATTGTATTGTATGACGTGTTATGGATGCATGCTTATTTATAAATGAATTTTTGGCTTGTTTAATTATATATGATACACCTTATATATATATACTTGGACCATTATATTATCATAACTTGGGGGTATAGTCTCCACACTATCACCCTTATTACACCCTCACTGCTAGTTGACATCATTTCATGTATGGGGAGGCATGCCTAAGGTTAGTGGCACTTGGCCTGAAAACACTTTTCAGGTAATAATTTGGGTTAGGGTGCTATAATTACCTTCATCCTAGAAATTATTGGGCATGTTATATTCTCAAAACATGGTTCTAGAAATTACATGAAAAGTATTGTTACTCAATTCAACAACAATACTCTACTAAGATGTCCTTGGGGATAAGAATGCATGTTTAGTTCCTTTCTTTGAAAAATATAAATCAAATTCATGATTCCCAAATTCATCTCAATGATCACTTATCAAAGGCACAATTTTGGAATATTTCTCTTTTTGTACAAGATTAAAAATAATAATAATAAAAACAACATTATTCAATTTTAAGTATTAAAAACCAATCCCTTTTAAATTTGGAAAAATCATCAACCAACGCATTAAAAAATGACTTTCCTGCAAGAATTTTAGTTCTAGTAGGTCTAAACAGATCCATATAGATAAGCTCAAGAGGTCTTGATATAGAAACTTCTTTAATTAGTTTAAAATATGAATTTTGTTCTTTTCCCATTTGACATGAATCACATATCTTATTTTTATCCAATTTAAGGTTAGTCAAGTCAAAAATAAAATCTTTCTTACACAAATGTTTCAATGAATGAACATAGAAATGTTCAATCCTTCTATTCCAAATATATGATTTATCAATTAAATTATTCAAAAATTTTACATTTTGTATACACAAAAAATTAATATCAAGTGTATAAGAATTGTTAGTTCTAGGTTATTTTAATTTGAGAGACTTAACTATGAAACATTAACATACATTTCTAGAAATATCAATTGAATAACCATCATCGCAAAGTTTAGAGATATTTATTATGGTTTTTTTCAATCCATCAACATAAAGAACTTTTTTTTAGAATTGGTTGAGTATTTCAAAAAAATCCAATGTGAACATTTTTTCCTTTTTAATTTTCCCCAAATGTGAGAAACCCTCCATCAATTTTCTATTGTGAATGAAATTTTGAGAAATATATGCTCATATGTCTTGAAAAACCAATGTATATAATTTATTTTTCATTATTGTTCATATGGTTTGTTCCCTAAAATGAAAAATAAAACAACAAAATTATTTGGTACCTAAATTGTTTTAGGTCTAAAATGTTAGCTATAAGAGACTTAGGGATCCAAATTTGTTTTTTTCTAGAAAACATAACATCTTTTTTTTGAGAATTCATTTTCAATAAAATAATTTTTGATTCCTAAAAATTGCGGATTTATCATATTACAAATTTTAGAAAATGACCTATTTATCCATAATGAAAATATGTAACTTTGAAAAGGGTTATATTTTTAAAACTAGGTATAGAATAATTCTTGTAAAATTTAAGTCTTTCTTCTTGAATTGTAATTCCAAATTTTTCTTTTTTTGGTTGATTCTGACCAATTATTTTTTTTCAGATAATCTTCCCCTTTAGTTAAAACACTTGAAGCATCATTAGAGTTCTGAACCTCCTTCTGAAGGTTCTCTATTGTCATAAATTATTTAGTATATAAGTTTATAATCTTTTTAAATTGATATTTAAAATATTATTTTTTTTGTTTAAGTATTCCTATTAAATGAAAATTTTATTATAGGAGTTTCTAAGAGATTTTTTTTTCATTAATCTTTTATACTTAGTTTATAACATGGAAAAATTTTCATATAATTCTTCATATGAGTAATCTTCAATTTCTGATTCATGTTCAATCTCATAAGAGTATTAAGAATTTACCTCATTCAAATGTTCCATAAATCTTATGTTGGCCTTTTGATTAATATAATTATCTTCTGATTCTGATTATGTTCACTAACTAGAATCTTCATAACCACTCCAGGTAGACTTCATAGATTTCTTAGATTTATTCTTAAAGCCAACATTCTTGAAGTATTTATTTTCTATATTTTTATTATCCTTATGATGTGGACAATTGGTCTTGATGTGTCCTTAACTCTTTCACTCATGACATCTTAATTGTTTAGAGTTGTCACCAATATTCCTATACATGTTGAAAGGTCTTATGAAACCTATTTTCTTGTTAACAAATTTTATCTTTTGATAAAACTATGAGAGTTCATCATTTGATCTATATAAACTTGAGGAATATTATTCTTCAAATATATTATAGATTTCTATGATTTGTCTTCTTCATATCATCCTTAGAAATTGAATCCTTCAAGGAAGCATTTTATTTCTTGATAATTTCATACTCTCTTACTTCAACTTCCATTTTAACTTCATACATCATAAGAGTTCCAATGATAGATTTTATCTTGAAACTTTTGACCTTTGTAGATTTTTTGATGGAAATAGAGATTCCACTCCACTTGGGTGGTAAGACACTAAGAAATTTCAATTCTTTTTCAGGCTCAATGATAGGTTCTCCTAGAGTAGCAGCATTATTAACAAACTCAATGATCCATACATTAAACTGAGTAAGGATTTATCCTTCAAACATTTTGAATGTTTAAAACTTGAGTTTGGCAGTACATATCTAAGTGCTTTCACATTATCTGTACCTTCATAAGAAACTATTATATTTATCCACATTTCATGAGTTTTTTGACACTAAGATACTCTGTTAAACACATCTAGTATTAATCTATATATTATAGCATTCATAGAATTGTAATTTTGATCATATTTTGTTTGGGTTGTAGCATACCATGTTTGAGGTTCTATCTTAGTAATTTCACAAGGCTTTACTGCTTTAGTATAAACTTTCAATCTATGATTATTTAGATAGAAGGTCATAAGAGCCTTCCAACAACCATAATTTTCACCATTAAAGTAAGGATATTTATTCATTGACATAAAATATAATTTATCAACCATAGAATCCATTTGAAAATAGTTCTTTGGAATGAAAAATTTGATAGTTGTGAAATCAATATTTAGTTTTTCTAATACAAATTATTGTCCCAAAAAATGGATAACTGAAAACTCAAGAGTAGGGTGAATTGAGTTCCTAAAATTTTTCATTTATAGAAAACCATCTATTAAGGCATGATAGTTAAAGTATTTTATTTAATATAATTCAACAGAGTATATATAAAAAAATAATGGTAAGATATTTAACATAGGAGATTTATAGTAGTTTGGGTAACATAAATCCCCTAGTCCACTCCACAAACACTCTACTCCATGACTTTGGTGATTTTCACTATAATAACCCTTTTTAGGGGATCCTAGCTGAGTGGAAGAATTTTTTACTTAATAAAAGGACCTAATAGAATTCAAATAGTCTCTCCATTTATAATACCTATCCACAATCTTAACACAAACTCTTACAATGTAACACCCCAAGCTTATACGGTACGCTTCTCTTTGAAAAATGCAATAGCGTGTGTTGTACGCAACATCGAGTTCTAACACACCACAACCAATCAAACTAACCGTTATGAATAGTAATACCCACTTTTTGAAATTTATAAATTTTATTTTTCAAAATGGACTTCATTTTTGGATTCGGAATATCGAAATTAGCCTAGGGTAAATTTTTGGTATTTTTCTGAAAAACCTCATTTTTTGATGAATAGTGAAACCACTAAGTGGTAGTTAAAAAACTGAATTTTTTATAAAACATAATTTTACCGCTTATGTGATTGAAATTTCGAAATTACGAGAGACATGGTTAATATCAAGGAGTAAAATGTGGTTCAATGAGATGAAAATAGTTTTTGGTGAATAGTAACTTTTTACTTTTATTTACCACAGTTAAAAGTAAATATGGTAATTAAGGGTAAAAATGATATTAATATTACCCTAAAACATGTACTAATTATATTGGACAAGTGTATCTCGACCAAAAACAACCTTAGGAATAAAATATTATCATTTAGGACCACTTGGATTAGATTAGGACATTTATTATTATTTAATTCAAAGAAGAGTTAAAAGAGTTAAAATCAAAGTTTATTTATTAAAACATTTTTAATATAGGGTTATACATAAGGTAAATTCAATTGTAAATATTAATTAGAAATATAAAAATATTTCCTACATAATGATATTTTATTTATAATTTTTAGACAATAAATAATTTAATTTATTTATGACACAATGGTGATGCAGTAATTACCATAATAGTGAAAAATTAAAATAATTGATATTATAAATACCCAAATAAATATAATTTGAGACTTTTTATGAATTACACTAATTTTCTAGGTTAATATGAAATGTTAGTATTGATTTAATTAAATTTTTTTAAGTAATAATTTTGTTATAATTTTCAAAAAAATCAATTTTCCAAATAGTGTCAAAATTGACATAAAAGAGTTTTTAAAACAAATATTATATTATTAATTGATATTAAATTTCTAAAAATCTAAGGTTCAGAAAAGAGACTTATATCACAATAGGTGTATCATTAATGGACCACTTGGGGGTCTCTTGGAGGTATATAGTAAGTTTATTAAGTATATAATATAAAAATACAAAGTGACATGGTAAGTGCCAAACTAATTAACTAAGAGTTAAAACTAAATGATAAGGTTAATATAATGACCCAAACCTGTATAAATTATATTGGTTGAGTGGTTTTTGACCCATCCCTACCTTAACCTTTAAATAATCCACTTTGGAGCCATTAGAAACCGAATATGAATTTATTATAAAATAATATTTCTTGATTTTCCAAAGGTGCCCCTCACACCACTTATAAAAGGGCACTACCCCTTCTCATTAATTCACACCTTCAAAGCCATTTGGATTGGCCAAAATCTTCCCAAATACTCTCTCAAGTTCCCTCACTTCATCCTAGAGGCCTTCCTTTAGTCAGAAATCCAACCTAAGGAGCCCTTTTGATCAAATCAAAAAGGAAGAACCCGAAGAAGAGGTAATGTTTTCACCACCCTCTTTCAAGTTTCTTTCTTCTTCAACTTTTTCTTTCTTTACCATTCTAAAATAATAACTCCAGTATCTTATATATACTGTGATTTTATTATAAATATGGTACAACTATATTCAGTATTCTGTCCATCCTTTGAATAACATGTCACCATACGTGCGTACGTACGGCTTACCGTCTCCACGTCGTGGTGTAATTGTTATTCAATAAATTAATATTTGGATGGGTATAATAATGATGTGTAATTCATGTAAATAATAAATATAACATGATAATGATTCTGTATATATGATATAACATCCAATTATATATTATTTTAATATCAAAAGAATGATATTGTCGCTCGTGCGTACGTACGGACTACCGTCTCCACGAACGCGATGAGATTCATTCTCCATCGTATCCATTCAAGTATAATTATTATTTGATGATTTAAAAATAATTTTTAAGGACTTGATATCATTCTGGATATGAATAAGATACAACCTATCCAAAAAAACACAGCTTATGTAACAAAACATATAAAATAAAACGAGTAAGTTAACACCCGAAACGACGATAATTCTAAAATATTATTAACAAAGAAATGTTAAAAGATCATATATGATATAATATTAATATATACGAATCTTTTATAATTTAATAACAATTATTTCACCATTATACAGGAGGTTAACCTATCCCAACCAAGGAAAAGTACAAGGTAAGGGTTTATTTCGCAATCTCTTCATTATCCGAGGTTGTTTATACATAATAATCTACTGGTATTTATTTTTCATCCACATCCATGTTTCTTAAGAATGTATTTCAAAACATTATTACTATTTTAAAGAATATGGGTTAAATTCATTTTTACCCTTGTTTGAATTTTTATAAGAATTTTATAAAGGAATATTTCTGTCATTTTACAAACAAATTCCTTTTTAACCTTTTCGACAGAATTAAGGTAAGACTGGTTTTTTTAAATTATATGGCGGGTGCGTCTATTTTCTGCCATTATAAAATCTTAAAAGCTTCCATTACAAGCTTATAAGAAAAATTTCAAAGTAAATGTTTTATTTTGTAATTATGTGACTTTTAAATGATTTCAAAAAAAGGTATATTTCTCTCAAATAGTTTTGACTTCATCTATGTCAATATCCTTTGATAGATTTTAAGCTTATTTGAAGTTGATTTATTATGATACAAAACATTTCATATTGTATTGAAGGTTTTGTGATTTTTTTTGACTGTGGATGTGTTATTTGTATACCATTCATGGTTTATGGAGAAATTATTGACATTTCGTATGCTAGTTTTAATACGAATGTTTATGTTATGTTTAAACCTATTCATATGAGGAATGCATTGGAGTTAATATGTGACTTGTGGAGCCCGCTATAGATCCTCGATGCATCGGTAGGTCTCGTGAGACAAACTAGTGTCTTAGCACAAGGGCTTGAAAATATCTTATTTGTAGTCTTGGCACGAGGCCTTGGCTATGTGTTTATGATAGTCTGGCATTATGTATTCCATCATTATGAAAGTGGTTATTGATATTGCATGTGAATATTCGATTAGTAGAATATCCATGTGAATAAGTAAATGGAATTATTTCATTTTTTTTCCATACTATATTGAAGTTCAAGTTTAAAAGGATTTTGTTTTAGTTATACATTGCCTTAAATGTTTATTCTTATTTATGAAAGTTTCCGCTATATTGTTATCATTACTGGGCATTTGAGCTCACCCCTTTTCTAGGTTTTATTTTTACCTGGAAGTGAAGAAGTAATTTATGAATAATCTATAGGGATAGTATGAGGGGATAATAGTGTGGACTATGGAGACTATATTGTTGTAGTTTTCATTTTATGATGTAATGTAAACTTTATTAATGTATCTAGTTATTCCAAGGATACTAAACTAATCGGTCTTTTGAGACTTGATCTTTCTTGTGATCATGCCAATGTTATGTAATAATGAACTGACTTTGGGTAACTGGGGTCGAGGCATTACAGTTGGTATCAGAGGAAGTTTATTACAAACCTTGGAAGCTAGATTTAGATAAAATCTGATTAGAGCACATAGATTTAAGATGGACTTTGAGGATTAGTATAGAAGAACTTCCTAGAATTTTGGTATTGTAGAGATTTTGTGAGTTTTCCGAGCAATACATCCCTGTCTGGATACGAACAGGTAGAGGTGGCTCTGACACATATGTACCTAGGGGTAAAACCCAAAAACACCACTTTGAGCTAGACTCAAACAGGAACTAGTGCATGACAACGGGCCTTGCTGCACTCTTGGTTATGACACTCCCGGGGGATATGCGTAGGATAACTCTCATTTTCTTTACAAATCATTATTAAGGGTTTATGAGTATATACTTCCTCAAAGAAAACATTTTTATGATTATGGATTACATCCATAAATAGTTCAATTTATGTTTAGTGTTTTATAAGTATGGAATTATGTATTTTGATTCAAAAACTGATCTAGTTTATGCCATTTTTTAGAAATGGCACCTAGTAGAAGAAATGGAAACCGTATCAATGCACGCACTCCATGTAAGGATTTCCCTCCTACTCAAGATAATTATAGTGGAGCTGGTGATGCAACTGGTGCTGATCAACTAATCACCATACTGGGACAAATCACCCAGGTTATGAATAATAACCTTACCTGTTTGAAGCACCCTTATCCGCAGCGTGGAGGATCAATGTTAGATCGCTTCATGAGGCAACAGCCACCAACATTCAATGGGAGTAAAAATCCCTTCGTAGCTGAGCAATGGATAAATTCCCTAGAGAAAATATTTCAGGCTTTGGGGAGTAGTGAAGGGGAAAAAGTTATCATGGTATTTTATCACCTCACTAGAGATGCTGATAAATGGTGGTCATTGATTCAAAACACGAAGGAAGATTATGAAGTATAAAATATGGAATGGAGGGAGTTCAAAGATCTGTTTTTAGAAAAATACTTTCCTCGTGACCATCGAGCAGATATGGAAAGGAAATTTCTGAGTCTGAGACAAAAGGAGGATGAGAATGTCGCAAAGTATGAGGCTAACTTTACAAGGTTAGAAAGGTATTCTGGAGATTATATACGTAACCCAAGAAGTAAGATTGATCGTTTCTTTGATGGGTTAAAACCATTTCTCCGTCAGGCATTAGTCGCACAATCATTTTCGTCGTACGAAGACATTGTCTCATGTGCTATCAAGACAGAGAAATAATTCTGTAAGTTATTTGACTTTAAAGCAAAGCAGTAGAAGAAGAGATCTGCTGATCAATCTGGGAATGGAAATAAAGGGAAGAAGGGAAAAGTTGAATATCCATCCTGTAGTAAATATGGGAAGAAAAACCCCGGTACTTTCTTAAAAGGAACGGGAGTCTATTACAAGTGTGGTGAAAAAGGCCACCAAGCTCGTTATTGCAAGGGGAAGAAGGAAGCTACCGATGTCCAATGCTACAATTGCAGGGAGATGGGACATTATGCAAATGAATGTCCTAAGAGTCAAGAGAACTTACCTCAGAAAAGGCCAAGGGATCAAGGACAAGATTATGCTATCAATACTGCCGAGGTAGAAGCTCCGAAAGACGTAGTGGCAGGTAAATTAATGGTTTCCTCAAGTTTAGAAAATGAATTATTTGATTCTGGATCATCGCATTGTTTCATATCTTCCCAGTTTTCTAAGAAAATTAGATATTTCCAATTTGAGTTAACAAGGGAGTTGTCAGTTCGAACTCCTAAGGGAAGTATCATTGCAACAAAGTTTTGTGAATCAGTCCCCATTAGAGCACATAAATGTTATTTATTCGCTGATCTCATCATCATACCTATGATTGAGTTTGATATAATCCTCGGTATGGATTGGATTTCATACCATGATGCGAAGATTTATTATAAGAATAAGGAGGTTACGATTTTTGATGATGATGATAAGGAACACATTATCTTTAGAGAAGAATCGTCACCACCTAATTATTATCTAGATCCACCCCCAGTAGCTCAACTAAATTCAATTATTGGGGAGGAAGAGAATTAAATGACTGTGGGTGAGGAAAGGAATGTTGAAATAGAGGATGTACCTGTTGTGAAAGAATATGTAGATGTGTTTCCGAAAGATTTACCTGGACATCCTCCAGAACGAGAAGTTGAGTTTTCCATTGATTTAATTCCTTGATCAAGGCCTATATCGAAGACCCCTTATAGAATATCCTCTGTAGAATTAGTTGAACTAAAGAAACAACTATAGGAATTGAGTAATAAGGGATTTATTCTCCCTAGTGTTTCTCCATGGGGAGCCTCTGTTCTTTTTGTTAAAAAGAAAGATGGATCTATGAGGTATGTATTGACTACAGGGAGATCGATGATATAACAATAAAGAAAAAGTATCCCCTACCTCGCATTGATGATTTATTTAACCAACTGCATGGAGCTCAATACTTTTCAAAGATTGACCTTAGATATAGATACCATCAGTTGTGTGTGAAGAAGGAAGACATTCCGAAGACAGCATTTCAAACCAGGTATGGGCATTATGAGTTTACAATAATGCCTTTTGGATTGACTAATGAACCCTCTGTATTCATGGATCTGATGAATAGAGTTTTTAAGGAATATCTCGATGAATTTGTGGTGGTATTTATTGATGATATCCTGGTATACTCAAAAAGCTACAAAGATCATGAAAATCACTTGCGCATTATCCTAAAGACTCTGAGAAGTCATGAATTATATGGGAAGTTTAGAAAGTGTGAATTCTGGCTTCAGGAGATTTCTTTTCTTGGCCATATTGTCTCTAAATATGGAATCCTTGTTGATCCTTATAAGACCAAGGAAATCCAATAATGCCATGCGCCGATGAGTATAAATGAGGTACGCAGTTTTATTGGTTTGGCAGGTTATTATCGATGTTTCGTCCAGAATGTTGCCCGACTGGCTAACCCATTAATGAAGCTCACACGTAAAGGGGTTAAATTTGTTTGGAAAAAAGAGTGTGAAGAATGTTTTGAAGAATTGAAGAGAATATTAGTCAATAATCCTATATTGACTCTACCATCGGGGAATGATGGGTTCGTTATTTATAGTGATGCATCGAAAAAAGGAATTGGTTGCGTCCTTTTGCAGAATGATAGGGTTATTGCCTATGCATCACGACAGTTTAAAATTCATGAACAAAACTATCCTACTCATGATCTCAAGTTAGTAGTTGTGATCTTTTCTTGGAAGATATGGAGGCACTACCTCTATGGTGAAAAATGTGAGATTTATACTGATCACAAGAGTTTGAAGTATATTTTCTCACAAAAAGAACTCAACATGAGGCAAAAGAGATGGCTTGAATCACTCAAAGACTATGATTGTATGATACACTACCACCTGGGGAAAGCAAACAATGTGGTAGATGCTTTGAGCATAAAAGACCACAAAGTTTTGAACAATATGATAATTGAAAGGGATCCAATTTTCATGGATCTAGTGAAGATGGACATGGGAATAACCAGGGAAGGTGAAACATCAATGATTTTTCAAATGGTTGCCAAACCATCTTTACTAGAAAGGATTAAGAGTTCTCAGACTGGTGATGAAGAATTTAAAAAGAAGATTAAAGCTGTGAATGATGGGAGATTGAGAGACTTTGTGTATGAAGATGGAATTTTAAAATTCAGGAATAGACTTTGTGTTCTCGATATACTTGATCTAAAAAGGTAATTTCTAGATGATGCTCATAGTTCCAATTTCTCTATACACCCTGGGAGCACCAAAATGTATAGAGATTTGAAGGAACATTTTTGGTGGGACAACATGAAGAGGGAGTTTGCTGATTTTGTGTCAAGATGTATGGTTTTTCAACAAGTGAAAGCTGGAAGGCAACAGCCTGGAGGAGTCATGCAACCTCTTCCCATACCAGAGTGTAAATGGGACAATATTACGATGGACTTTGTCATGGGGCTACCAAAGACTCCTAGAAGGAACGATGAAATATGGGTTATTGATGATCGTCTTACCAAGTCAGCACATTTTCTTGCTACAAGGGAAGATTTACCACTTGAACGACTAGCAAGAATATATATTAACGAAGTTGTGAGACTTCATGGAGTACCCATATCGATTGTTTCTGATCGTGATCCCCATTTTACTTCAAGATTCTGGAAAAGTCTTTAGAAAGCCTTAGATACTGAACTTTATTTGAGCACTGCCTACCACCCTCAAACAGATGGACAATTAGAACAAACTATTCAAACCTTATAAGACATGTTGAGATCCTACTCACTTGACTTTCATGGTATGTTGGATCAATATTACCTTTGGTAGAATTTTCCTATAACAATAGCTTCCATTCGAGTATTCAGATGGAACCATATGAAGCGTTATACAGAAATAGATGTCACACACCAACCTGTTGGGATGAAGTTGGTGAAAGAAAACTTGTAGGCCCAGAACTAGTGGAGGAAATGATGGAAAAGGTGAAGGTAATCCAAAACCATATCAAAGCAGCTCAAAGTAGGCAGAAGAGCTATGCTGATAATCGAAGGAAGGATTTGGAATTTCAAGTCGGTGATCATGTTTTCCTGAAGGTATCTCCATGGAAGGGAGTCATACGTTTTGGTAAGAAAGGTAAATTGAGTCCCAGGTACATTGGACCTTTCGAAATTCTAGAACAAATTGGGGCGGTAGCTTACCGTTTGGAAATGCCTCCAAATCTCTCCAAAGTTCACGATGTGTTCCACGTATCACTATTGAGGAAATACATGCCTGACCCAACGCATGTACTCACCTATGAGGAATTAGAACTGGAACCCGATCTGTCTTATTGCGAAGAGCCCATCAAGATTCTTGATACGAGAGAACAAGTACTAAGAAACCGGATGACTCGTCTGGTAAAAGTCTTGTGGAGAAACCATAAGAAGATGCAACGTGGGAACCCGAGGAACTTATGATGAAGAACCACCCGAGTCTCTTCATGTGGTAGTATTCTAGAAATTTCTAGGACGAAATTATTTGAAGGAGGGGTGAATGTAACACCCCAAGCTTCTACGGTACGCTTCTCTTTGAATAATGCAATAGCGTGTGTTGTACACAACATCGAGTTCTAACACACCACAACCAATCTAACTAGCCATTATGAATAGTAATACCCACTTTTTGAAATTTATAAATTTTAGTTTTCAAAATGGACTTCATTTTTGGATTCGAAATATCGAAATTAGCCTAGGGTGAATTTTTGGTATTTTTCTGAAAAACTTCATTTTTTGATGAATAGTGAAACCACTAAGTGGCAGTTAAAAAACTGAATTTTTCATAAAACATAATTTTACCACTTCTGTGAGTGGAATTTCAAAAATCCGAGAGACACGGTTAATATCAAGGAGTAAAATGTGGTTCAATGAGATGAAAATAATTTTTGGTGAATAGTAACTTTTTACTTTTATTTACCACAGTTAAAAGTAAATAGGGTAAGAAAGGGTAAAAATGATATTTATATTACCCTAAAACATGTCCTAATTCTATTGAAAAAGTTTATCTCGACCAAAAAAAACCTTAGGAATAAAATATTATCATTTAGATCCACTTGGATTAGATTAGGACATTTATTATTATTTAATTCAAAGAAGAGTTAAAAGAGTTAAAGTCAAAGTTTATTTACTAAAACATTTTTAATATAGGGTTATACATAAGGTAAATTCAATTGTAAATATTCATTAGAAATCTAAAAATATTTCCTACATAATGATATTTTATTTATAATTTTTAGACAATAAATAATTTAATTTATTTATGACAGAATGATGATGCAGTAATTACCATAATAGTGAAAAATTAAAATAATTGATATTATATATACCCAAAGAAATATAATTTGAGACTTTTTATGAATTACACTAATTTTTTAGGTTAATATGACATGTTAGTATTGATTTAATTAACTTTTTTTGAAGTAATAATTCTGTTATGATTTTCTTAAAAATCAATTTTCCAAATAGTGTCAAAATTGACATAAAAGAGTTTTTAAAACAAATATTATATTATTAATTGATATTCAATTCCTAAAAATATAAGGTCTGGCCAAGAGAATTATATCATGATATGTGTATCATTAATGGACCACTTGGGGGTTTCTTGGAGGTATATAGTGACTTTATTAATTTTATAATATAAAAATACAAAGTGACATGGTAAGTGTCAAACTAATTAACTAAGAGTTAAAACTAAAAGATAAGGTTAATATAATGACCCAAACCTGTCTAAATTCTATTGTTTGAGTGGTTTTCGACCCATACCCACCTTAACCTTTAAATAATTCACTTTGGATCCATTAGAAACCGAATATGAATTTATTATAAAATAATATTTCTAACTTTTCCAAAGGTTCCCCTCACCCCTCTTATAAAAGCGAACTCCCCCTTCTCATTAATTCACACCTTAAAAGCCATTGCCTCAGCCAAACTCTACCCAAATACTCTCTCCACGTCCCTCAATTCATTCTAGAGGCCTTACTTTAGTCAGAAAGCCAACCTAAGGATCCCTTTTGATCAAATCAAAAGGAAGAACCCGAAGAAGAGGTAATGTTTTCAACACCCTCTTTCAAGTTCCTTTCTTCTTCAACTTCTTCTTTATTTCCCATTCTAAAATAATAACTCCAGTATATTATATATACTGTGATGTTATTATAAATATGGTACAACCATATTCAGTATTCTATCCATCCTTTGAATAACATGTCACCATACGTGCGTACGTACGGCTTACCGTCTCCACATCGTGGTGTAATTGTTATTCAATAAATTATTATTTGGATGGGTATAATAATGATGTGTAATTAATGTAATTAATAAATATAACATGATAATTATTCTGTATATATGATATACCATCCAATTATATATTATTTTAATATCAAAAGAATGATATTGTCGCTCATGCGTACGTACGGACTACCGTCTCCACGAACGCGATGAGATTCATTCTCCATCGTATCCATTCAGGTATAATTATCATTTTATGATTTAAAAATCATGTTTAAGGACTTGATATGATTTTGGATATGAATAAGATACAACCTATCCATAAAAAACAAGGCTTATGTAACAAAACATATAAAAGAAAACGAGTATGTTAACACCCGAAACGACGATAATTCTAAAATATTATTAACAAAGCAATGTTAAAAGATCATATATGATATCATATTAATATATACGATTCTTGTATAATTTAATAACAATTATTTCACCATTATACAAGAGGTTAACCTACCCCAACCAAGGAAAAGTACACGGTAAGAGTTTATTTCGCAATCTCTTCATTATCTGAGGTTGTTTATACGTAATAATCTACTGGGATTTCTTTATCATCCACATACATGTTTCTTAAAAATGTATTTCAAAACATTCTTACTATTTTACCGAATATGGGTTAAAGTCATTTATACCCTTTTTTGAATTTTTATAAGAAGTTTATAAAGGAATATTTCTGTCATTTTCCAAACAAGGTCCTTTTTAACATTTTCGACAGAATTAAGGAAAGAATGTTTTTTAACTTATACGGCGTGTGCGGCTATTTTCCACCATTATAAAATCTTAGAAGCTTTCCTTACAAGATTATAAGAAAATTTTCAAATTAAATGTTTTATTTTGTAATTATGTGACTTTTAAATGATTTTAAAAAAAGGGATATTTCTATCAAATAGTTTTGATTTCATCTATGTCAATATCCTTTGATGGATTTGAAGCTTATTTGAAGTCAATTTAATATGATACAAAACTTCCATATTGTATTAAAGGTTTTGTGATTTTTTTGACTGTGGATGTGTTATTTTTATACCATTCATGGTTTATGGAGAAAGTATTGACATTTCGTATACTAGTTTTAATACAAATGTTTATGTTATGTTTAAACCTGTTCATATGAGGAATGCATTGGACTTAATATGTGACGTGTAGAGCCTGCTATAGCTCCTCGATTCATCGGTAGGTCTCATGAGACAAACTAGTGTCTTGTCACAAGGCCTTGACAAAATCTTATTTGTAGTCTTGGCACGAGGCCTTGGCTATGTGGTTATGATAGTATGGCATTATGCATTCCATCATTATGAAAGTGGTTATTGATATTGCATGTGAATATTCAATTAGTAGAATATCCATGTGAATAAGTAAATGGAATTGTTTCATTTTATTTTTTCCATACTATATTGAATTTCAAGTTTAAAAGGCTTTTGTTTTAGTTATAAATTTCTCTAAATGTTTATTCTTATTTATGAAAGTTTCCACTATATTGTTATCCTTACTTGGAATTTGAGCTCACCCCTTTTCTATGTTTTATTTTTCCCAGGATGTGAAGAAGTAATTTATGAATGACCTGCAGGGATAGTATGAGGGGATAAGAGTGTGGACTATGGAGACTATATTGTTTTAGTTTTCATTTTATGATGTAATGTAAACTTTATTAATGTATCTAGTTATTCCAAGGCTACTAAACTAATCGGTCTTTCGAGAATTGATCTTTCTTGTGATCATGCCAATGTTATGTAATAATGCACCAACTCTGGGTAACTGGGGTTAGGGAGTTACATACAAGGAGTGTAAATTAAATATAATGAATAAACTTTTGAAGAAAAATATAGCACACAGTTGCAAGAAGCAACTGAAAGTAGTTTAAGATACATCTTAAGAAGATGATATTCTTAAATTTATATCATATAATGATCTTCAGTTCAACTAATAAGCTTGTAATCATATCATGAGAAATTATGTTTGATATTTTCAATGTACATACATTTTTTATCGTCATATTTTTTTGTATTAATAAGCATTATATCCATTCTTCTCATCCATATATATATATCCATGAAGCATATAACTCTTCATTTTATATCTTCGATTTAATTTTCAAATTAATTATGATATAATAAAAATGGTAGAGTTGATAATCTATTGAAAATTTGATATAAAAGTTCATTAATGGCATGCATCCATTCATTCTAAATATGGAATAATCTTCTATAGTGGAATTATTAGAGATCTTATTATTTTGGATCTTTCAACTCTTAGGAACATGAAACATTGTAAAAATTGATATTTCCTTAAATGGAAAATCCATTTTATAATGCATTCACAAATCCTGAAATGTATTATCAAGAGGCTAGTAAAGTAATCATGAAGTTCTACATAACAGCTAATTCTTCAAAGATATCTAAATAGTAGTATTGTTCACATAAGATAAACTTATGTGAGCCTTTATAAGATAAAAAATATATTTTTTCTCTTCAGGGTGTAAGATATGTTAAATATAATAATACCTAGTATAATTATTTTTTATATGATAAATATGTTATTGAGGTGAGATACCTATATTTCATAACTTCTTCTTTCATTTATAAGATAATCTTTTATGAATATACTTTTCATAAGATAACTTTATTGTATTTGAACTATCTCTATGTGATCATATAGAAACTTAATCAAACTATTCGTAAGATAATATCATAAATAGTAAGATAAACTTACAAATTGGATATTTTTTATTATTAGTAGAAGGAACATAATCTTAGATTATCATAAAATTAATTCTTCAACCATCATAAGATAATCACTTATTGAATCAGCGTAAGATGAATTCTGTTGATAAATATAATCTAAAACACCTTAAAAAACTCATTAGAATAAAAATAGGGATTCTTTGAATCATCAAAACAAATAAAAACTAAGATATGTTGGAATAACATAAGTCTGTCCAACACCGTGTTCCCTCTTTTGGGCTTAGGATAACCCCCCATCTACAAGCTTTCAAGATTGGGATAACCTATCATGTACCCTTTCATATCATATAACATTAATCATTAACCAATTAATTAGAGGGAAATATATGTCGCTACCATCACCTAATCCATACATTTATGTTCTACAAGATCATAGAATATTCATCATATCATAACCCATAAAAGGAAATAGGTTTCATAAAACATATCATCATAGATTAACCCATGGAAAAGAAATAGGTTTCACAATCATTTTATCATTTCATCATAACATAACCCATGGAAAGTATATGGGTTTCATAAATATTAAATCATATCATAAATTTTGTCAAAGAGATAGGTTTCATATAAATTTCTTCATCTCATCAAAGCATAACCTCTGGAAAAATAAATGGGTTTAATAAGAATTTTTTTCACGGTATACCCCATATAATATATATGGGTTTTATAATCACCTTGTCATCATAAACCATTTAGAGAAAGAATAATAATAGTATCATTTGTTCATATCCTCATTAAATCATAAGTTACATCAAATGATTTCATCTTATATGGAAAATTATTTTTAAATATAAATCACTTGGAACATTTCCTAAGGAAGATAAATTTTATTTTAAAATCACTTTTTAAAACATAAAACATTTTTTAAATCCTTTTCTCTGAAAATAAACTTGAAAACTTATAAATTAATCTTTCAAATCATTTAAAACATTTCTTGTGGAAAATATATTTTCCACTTTGAAAACAATTTTTAAAACATAAATAATTTTTATAATCCTTTCCTTTAGAAATTACCTTGAAAATTTATAATGGAAGTTTCAAATAAAATAATGGTCATGGTGATGGGAAATTCTTCTCTTGTTGTGCACAAATATTCCTTTCATATTTTTGGTAAAAGATAAACGAGAATTGTTTTTTAAAATAACATGGAGATTCATTTTAAAATATTTTTTAAAAACTAAATCATGGAAAAAATTCTTTTAATAAATAATTTTTAACAAAAAAATCAAAAAAAAATCAAAACATTTTTAGAAAACATGTTTTTTAAAGAAAAAAGGTTTTTAACCGAAAATACGCTTTTTCTTAAAACAATTATTTTTAAACTCTTTAATAAATAGCGTAAAACAAATGGAAAACATTTATTATCATGAAATAAAAATATTAGAATAAAATTCATGAGTTTTTTTAGAGATATATCATATTATTTCATCATTGTAATCATAATCATAAACAATCCTGACAAACAATGGGATTGTAACATAAATCTATTACGACTTTGGTAACTTTGAATCATAATACCCATGAAAGAATAAAATTAAAATAAAAAAATATAATATCATAAAAATAAATATATTCATGATATAATATGTCAAACGAGTAGTATATACACCTCATAAAAGAAGATATTGGTATTCCATAACATATATCTCAAAGAAGAAAATTTGAAGTACAAATCTCTTACCAGTTCAGTAAGTTTTGAACCATAAACCCCATGAAATATATATACTCAATTAGATATGAAATTAACCATAATTTTAATGAAAATAATAATAATATATATTCATTGTAATTTTATAAACCACATAAAATAAACATGTAGTGAATATGGCTCGTGTCTCATGGAAAATTAAAGTGAGACAGAAATCCATTACCACTTTAGTAATCTTATGAATCGTAGTCACCAATAAATTATAACATAAAATTAAACTTTAAATATCATTAAAATAAGTATATTAATTATATAACATATTGAAGGGGAAGTATATACACCACAAAAAATAAAAGAGTGGTGAATTTTCATATGTCCCCCAGAAATAAAAGAGAGAATATAAATCCCTTATCGTAAGTCTCGACTTCCTCTTTACTCATTAAAACACCTATATAATAAATATAATTTTATTATACATATATTAAAGGACCAGAAATACATATATAATACCATATATTATCTACTTTTTTCCTTTTATTATCCTTTTATTAACAATTACATGTTAAAATTTTGTTGTAGGTAATCATCGCTTTGTTAATTGTATATGTATTGATTTGTTATTTTTGGTTCTCTTAATTTGATCATGGTTCCATAATTTGTATAATAATAATCATGAAATAATTATAATATTTATAAATAAATCCAAATTTTAATAAAAATCATGAAATATGGTTTTGATAAATGAAGTATGTTACAATCATGGAGACTGTAGGTCGTACGTACGCATGAGTAATGTTTCCATTTTTCAACAATCATTATAGAAAGGAGGTAAGTAAATATATTATTTTTAAAAAATGATAATAATATCATAATTACCATATTATTTCCAAAAATATAATTATACATATCATCCATGTGTTTTGGTGATTAAAAGAGAGTCGTATTGCTTCATGAAGGCGGCAGTTCACACGTACACGAATGATGTTATCATCTTTCAGTGAGTGAGAAGGTAAGAAATAAAATGATATATTATATTTTAAGAATGATAAATATTACATTAATATTATAATTATTAATTTATATCACATGTATTAATTAAATATATCCTTATTATCTTCCATGAAAGGTGCTAGTGAAATCGAATCACATCACCTCGTGAGGCAGTAGTCCATCATACACCTGAGCGACAATATCTTATCCCCTATAGAATGGAAAGTAAAAAAATTATATATGATATAATGACTCCATATGTATAAATATTATATATATATATATATATATATCATATATATGTATATATACTTTATATCCATCATAATACCCAACCGTGATAGGTGGTAATGAAAAAATGAATGACATCGGTTCACAAGGCGGTAGTCCAACATACAAACAAATGATGATTTTGTAACTCATTTTATGGAAGTAGATATAGTTGTAGGTAATTACCTTAAAAAATTTAATTATATGTAATATAATTATTTTATTATATCATCTCATTTTTATAATAATTTAAGGATTTGGCGGAATAAATAAAATTAAAACACTCGTTGAAGAAAGATACATCTTCTTCAGGTAACCTCCTAAGGTTTTCACCAAAAGGCTTCCTAGGTTGGATTTCTTCTCAAACTAATACTTATAGGATTAGAGAAGGGAAGTTGGGAATTGGTTTTTTAGGTATTTTCCAAACCAAAATGGTTTTATATTTTGAAAAGTATAGGATTTGTGGTGGCCTTTTATAAGTGAGGTGAGTGACACACTTGTAATTTTTTAAAAGAAAATGGTGTACCTATGTTTTTTACAAGCCACAAGGGTCCAAAATGGAGTATTACTAATAATTAAACATTATATTGTATAAATAAGGCTATAAAATATATTTTATATGAGTTATTAGGTAATTTTAACACTTATCATTTTTGTTTAATCTCCCGGTAACCCACTTTTACCTTAACCGTGGTAATAAATTTTTAATATTTTCACTATTAATTTTGGTGAATAATTAATTTTACCTTATTATATAATATAAATTATTCTGATTCAAAATATATAATCCTTTTTTGTCAAATTTCATTCACATAATTGGAAAATATAATTTAGAATTAATTTCATATACAAGATGAGAATGCAGGTTTTCAAAGAGAAATTGTTCAAAAGTTTACAATGTTTTTATATCAAAATTCAATATGAAAATAACTACAATGAACAAAATTTCATTAATATATATATATATATATATAATTTAACAAATTTTAATTTAAAACCTATTCAAAATATTATTTAACTTTATAAATAATTTCAATGAAAAGGTGGTTTCAATTAAAATAAAGTATTTTTTACTATTCCTCAAAAAATTATGATTTTCAAAACATTCTCAAAATTCACCCTAATATAGTTTTAAAATTATTATTTCAAAAATTAAATTCATTTTGTAAAATAAATATTTTTAAATTTCCATAAATTGTTTTTAAATTATGTGTGCAAAAATGTGACAAAACTACTTTTTGGAAAAATGCAGTTTTTAAGCATAAAATGGATTTATTCTTATCTCTAGTATAGAAAAACATAAGATGAATTTTAAAACGTTTATTGAATATATTATATATAAATTTAATTTAAATAATTTTCAAAAACTGGATTGTTTAATTTATTTAGGTAAAACGTGTAACACCCCAAGCTTCCGGGGTACGCTTCTCTTTGAATAATACAGTAGAGTGCGTTGTACGCAACTTTGAGTTCTAACACACCACAACCAATCAAACTAGCTGTTATGAATAGTAATACCCACTTTTTAAAATTTTATAAATTTTATCTTTCAAAATGGACTTCTGTTTTGGATTCGGAATATCAAAATTAGCATAGGGCGAATTTTTGGTATTTTTCTGAAAACTTTTAAATTTTGATGAATAGTGAAAAACACTGAGTTATAGTTTAAAATCAAATTTTTATTTAAATAATTATTTATTTTATTTAAATTTATTTTAGGTCATAATAGATACATAATACCTATATAAGTTCAATATAATTCGTTGGATTTAGTTTATAATAATTTTAGATATATAAAAATTATATTGAACTTTTTACCGTCATTTAACCACCTCCTAGGAGCATTTGCAAATTTACATAAAACTTAATTTTACCACTTCCGTGAGTTTTATTTAAAAAATCCAAGAGACACGGTTGATATCAATAAGTAAAATGTGGTTCAATAAGATGAAAATAATTTTTGGTTAATAGTAACTTTTTACTTTTATTTACCCCGGTTAAAAGTAAATAAGGTAATTAAGGGTAAAAATGTTATTATTATTACCCTAACACATGTACTAATTCTATTGGATGTGTGTAATTAGAAAAAAAAACCTTAGTAATAAAATATGATCCTTTAGTTCCACTTGGATTAGATTAGGACATTTATTATTATTTTATTTAAAGAAGAGTTAAAAGAGTTAAAATCAATGTTTAATAACTAAAACTTCTTTAATATAGGGTTATACGTAAGATAAATTCAAATATAAATATTAACTATAAATAAAAAACTATTTACTACATATTTTTATTTTATTTATATTTTTTAGACATTAAAAAATTTAATTTATTTATGACACAATGTTGATGCAATAATTACCTAATTAATGAAATATTAAAATAATTGATATTATAAATATCCAAATAAATTTAATTTGAGACTTTTTATGAATTACACCAATTTTATAGGTTAATATGACATGTTATTGTTGTTTAGATTAATTTTTGTTGTTGTTATAATGCTGTTATGAATATAAAAAAACAAAATACCAAATAGTGTCAAAATTGACATAAAAGAGTTTTTAAAATAAATATTATATTATTAATTGATATTCTATTCCTAAAAATCTAAGGCTCTTCCAATGGTATTAAATAATATTATATATGTCATTAATTAACCACTTGAGGTTCTCTCGGAAGTTTATAGTAAGTTTATTAACCATATAATATAAAAAATACAAAGAGACATGGTAAATGTCAAACTATTTTACTAAGAGTTAAATCTAAAAGATAAAGTTAATATAGTGACCCAAACCTGTCTAAAACCTATTGGTTGAGTGTTTTTCGACCCATCACCAAATTATACTTTAAATAATTTATTTTTTGAGCCATTAGAAACCGAAAATTATTTTATTATAAAATAATATTTCTAGCTTTTCATAAGGTGCCCCTCACCCCTCTTATAAAAGGGCACTCCCCCTTCCCTCAAATTCACACATTAAAATCCTTTTGGCTCGTCCAAAACATACCCAAATACCCTCTAAACTGTCCTAACTTCATCTTATAGGCCTTCCTGTAGTCATAAATCCAACCTAAGGAGTCCTTTTGATCAAATCAAAAGGAAGATCCCGAAGAAGAGGTAAATATTTCATCACCTATTTCAAGGTCCTTTCTTCTTCCACTTCCTATTTCTTTGTTGTTTACATTATAAAATAATAACACCAGTATCTTCTATATACTGTGATGTTTTTATAAATATGGTACAACCATATTCATTATTCTATCCATCCTTTGAATGACATGTCACCATACGTGCATATGTATGGCTTACAGTCTCCACGTCGTGGTGTAATTGTTATTCAATAAATTATTATTTGGATGGGTATAATAATGATGTGTAATTGATGTAAATAATAAATATAACATGATAATTATTCTTTATATATGATATACCATCCAATTTTATATTATTTTAATATCAAAAGAATGATATTGTTGCTCGTGCATACATACGGATTACCGTCTCCACAAACGTGATGAGATTAATTCCCCATCATATCCATTCAAGACTAATTTTAATTAGATGATTAAAAATAACATTTAAAGACTTAATATCATTCTGAATATTAATAAGATACATCCTATTCATAACAAACATTACTTACATAACAAAACATATAAAGGAAAATGAATCATTTAACACCCGAAACGACGATAATACTAAGATATTATTAACAAAGCAATATTAAAAGATCATATATGATATCATATTAATGTATATGATTATTGTATAATTTAATAATAATTATTTCACCATTATACATGATTTTCACCATTAAAAGATCATATATGATATCATATTAATTATTTCACCATTATACATGATTTTTCACCATTATACATGATTTTCACCATTATACATGATTGTATCATCAAAGCTTCACTTAAAAGTTTATAAGAATATTTCCAAAGTAAATGTTTTATTTTATAATTATATTAATTTTAAATTATTTCAAAATAGAAAGATATATTTCTCTAACAAGGTTTTGATTTCATCTATGTCAACATCCTTTGATGGGTTTTAAGCTTATTTGAACTTGATTTATTATGATACAAAACATCCGTATTGTATTGAAGGTTTTGTGATATATTTGACTGTGGATGTTTTATTTTTACACTATTCATGGTTTATGGATAAATTATTGACATTTAATATGCTAGTTTTAATATTAATGTTTATGTTATGTTTAAACCTTTTCATATGAGGAATGCGTTGTACTTAGTAAGTGATGGGTGGAGCCCGCTATAGCTCTTTGATGCATCGGTAGGTCTCATGAGACAAACTAGTGTCTTGTCACAAGGCCTTGAAAAAATCTTATTTGTAGTCTTGGAAAAAGGCCTTGACTATGTGGTTATGAAGTCTGGAATTTTGCATTCCATCATTATGAAAGTGGCTATTGATATTTCATGTGATTATTCGACTAGTAGAATATCCATGTGAGTAAGTAAATGGAATTATTTTGATTTATATTTTCCATATTATGATTAAGTTTATGTTAAGAAGACTTTTGTCTTAGTTTTATACATTGCCTTAAATGTTTATGCTTATTTATGAAAGTTTCCGCTATATTGTTATCCTTTCTGAGCATCTGAGCTCACCCCTTTCTATGTTTTATTTTTCCCAGGATGCGAAGAAGTATATTATGAATGACCTGTAGGGGTAGTATATGTGATATCAGTGTTGTATATGAAAATAATGTTGTTGTAGTTTTCCATTTTTTTGATGTAATGTAAACCTTATGAATGTATTTAGTACTTCCAAGGATACTAAACTAATCGGTCTTTCGAGACTTGATCTTTTGTGATCATGACAATGATACGTAATAATGCACCAAATCTGGGCTTCTGGTGTCGGGGCATTACAGTTGGTATCAGAGGAAGTTTAGTACAAACCTTATAATCTAGAATTAGATAAACTATGATTAGAGTACATAGTCCTAAGATAGACTTTGAGGATTAGTATAGAAGAAATTTCCATAATTTTGGTATTGTAGAGATTTTGTGAGTTTTACAAGAAATATATCCCTATCTGGATACGAGCATGTAGAGGCGGCTCTGGAATAGATGTACCTTGGGTTAAAACCTGAAATTAATGCTTTGAGCTAGACTCGAAGGGGAACTAGTGAACGACAATGAGCCTTGCTGCACTCTTGGTTACAACACTCCTCGGGGATATTCTTAGGATAATTCTCATTTTCTTTACAAATAATTATGAAGGGTTTATGAGTATATACTTCCTCCAAGAAAACATTTTTTATGATTATGGATTATATCCATAAACTATTCAATTTATGTTAAGTGTTTTACACATTTTGAATTATGTATTTCAATTCATAAACTAATCTAGTTTATGCCATTGTTTAGAAATGGTGCCTAGTGGAAGGAATGGAAACCATATCAATGAAGGAACTCCATGTAGGGATTTCCATCCTTCTCAAGATAATTATAGTGAAGCTGGTGATACAACTGGTGCTGATCAGCTTATCACTATATTGGGACAACTCACTCAGGTTATGAATAACAACTTTACCCGTATGGAGCACCCTGATCCACATCGTAGAGGATAAATATTAGATCTCTTCGTGAGGAAACAACCACTAACATTCAATGGGGGTACAAATCCACTAGTATCTGAGTTACAGGTAAATTCCTTATAAAAAATATTCCACGCCTTGGGGATTAGTGAAAGGGAAAAAGTTGTCATGGCAGTTTACCGCCTTACTGGAGATGATGATCAATGGTGGTCATTGATTCAAAACACAAAGGAAGATGATGAAATATAAAATATGGAATGAAGGGATTTTAAAGAAATTTTCTTAGAAAAATACTTTCCTCATGACCATCAAACGGATATGGAAAGACAATTTATAAGTTTTAGGAAAAAGGAGGATGAGAATTTCGCAAAGTATGAAGCTAAATTTACAAGGTTAGAGAGGCATGCAGAAAATTATATATATAACCCAAGAAGTAATATTAATCATTTATTTGATGGGTTAAAACCATTTCTCCATCGAGCATTAGTCTCACAATCCTTCTCGTCATATGAAGACATTGTATCATGTGCTATCAAGATAGAAAAATAATTCTCTATGTCTTAGGAGTTTAAAGCAAAGAAAGAGAAGAAGAGATCTACTGAATACTCTGGAAATGGAAATAAGGGGAAGAAGGGAAAATTTGAATATACATCCTATAGTAAATATGGGAAGAAACACCCTGGTACTTGCTTGAAGGGAATTAGAGTCTATTATAAGTGTGGTGAAAAAGGCTAGAAATCTTGTGATTGCAAGGGGAAGAAAGAGTCCGTCGATATTGAATGCCACAATTTTAGAGAAAGGGGTCATTATGAGAATGAATGTCCTAAGCGTCAGGGGAACTTACCTCAAAAAAGGCCAAGGGATCAAGTCCAATCTTATGTTATCACTACTAATGAGGTTGAAGCTCCGAAAGATGTAGTGGTAGGTAATTTAATGGTTTCCTCAAGTTTATCCAATGCTTTATTTGATTCTGGATCATCACATTGTTTCATGTCTTCCCTGTTTGCTAAGAAAATTAGATATTTCCAATTTTATTTAACATGGGAGTTGTCAGTCAAAACTCCTAATGAAAGTATCATTGCAACAAAGTTTTATGAATCAGTTCCCATTAAGGCATATAAAAGTTATTTATCCACTGATCTCATCATCATACCCATTATTGAATTTGATATAATCCTCGGTATGGATTGAATTTCAGACCATGATGCGAAAATTTATTATAAGAAGAAGGAGGTTACAATTTTTGATGATGATAAGGATTACCTTATCTTTAGAGCAGAAATGTCACCACCTAATTCTTATCTAGATCCACCCCCAATAAATCAACTAAATTCAATTATTGGGGAGGAAGAGAATGAAATAATTATGGGTGAAGAAAATAATGTTCAAATAGAGTATGTACCTATTGTGCAAGAGTATTATGATGTATTTCATGAGGATTTACTTGGACATCCTCCAGAATGATAAATTGAGTTTTTCATTGATTAATTCCTGGTTCAATACCCATATCTATGTCCCCTTATAGAATGGCCACTATGGAATAAGTGGAACTAAAGAAACATCTAGAGGAATTGAGTAATAAGGGATTTATTTTCCCTAGTGTTTCTCTATGGGGAGCCCCTATTCTTTTTGTTAAGAAGAAAGATGGATCTATGAGGTTATGCATTAACTACAGGTAGATCAATGCTATAACAATAAAGAACAAGTATCCCCTACCTCACATTGATGATTTATTTGACCAACTTCATGGAGCTCAATACTTTTCAAATATTGACCTTCGATCTGGATATCATCAGTTGTGTGTGAAGAAGGAAGACATTCCGAAAACAACATTTCGAACCAGGTACGGGCATTACTACTTTACAGTAATGCCTTTTGGATTGACTAATGAACCCTATGTCTTCATGGATCTAATGAATAGAGTTTTCAATGAATATCTTGATGACTTTGTAGTGTTATTTATTGATGATCTCTTGGTATACTCCAAAATCTACTAAGATCATGAAATTCAGTTGCGCATTATCCTAAAGACTCTGAGAAGAAATAAATTATATTGGACGTTTAGCAAGTGTGAATTCTGGCTTCAAGAGATTTCTTTTATTGGCCATATCATCTCTAAGGATGGAATCTCCAATGATCCTTCTAAGACAAGAGCAATCCAAGAATGGCCAGCACCGGCGAGTATAACTAAGGAATGCAGTTTTATTGGTTTAGTAGGTTATTATCGGTGTTTCATCCAGAATTTTGCCAGATTGGATAACCCATTAACCAAGCTCACGCGTAAAGAGGTTAAATTTGGTTGGACAAAAGAGTGTGAAGAATATTTTGAAGAACTGAAGAGAAGATTATTCAATGCTCCTATATTGACTCTACCATCATGGAATGATGGGTTTGTTATTTATAGTGATGCATCAAAGAAATGACTTGGTTGTGTCCTTATACAGAATGATAAGGTTATTGCCTATGCATCATGACAGCTAAAAATTCATGAGAAAAACTATCCTACTCATGATCTTGAGTTAGAAGATGTAATATTTTCTTTGAAGATATGGAGACATTATCTCTATGGTGAAAAATGTGAGATTTATACTGATCACAAGAGTTTGAAGTATATTTTCTCACAAAAAGAAATCAACATGAGGCATAGTAGATGGCTTGAACTACTCAAGTATTATGATTTCACTATAAACTACCACTCGGGGAAGGCAAATAAGGTGGCAGATGCTTTGAGAAGAAAAGATCATGGAGTTTTGAAAAAGATAAGAGTTGAAAGGGATCCTATTTTCATGGATATAGTAAAGGTAGATATAGGAATAACCATGGGAGGTGAAACATCAATGCTTTCTCAAATGATTTCCAAACCATATTTACTAGAACAAATAACGAGTTATCAGACAAATGATGAAGACTTTGAAAAGAATATTAAAGCTGTGAATAATGGGAGATTTCTGATTTTGTGTCAAGATGTATGGTTTGTGAACAAGTGAAAGATGGAAGGCAATAGCCTAGAATAATCATGCAACCTCTTCCCATACCTGAGTGTAAATAGGATGATATCATGATGGATTTTTTCATGGGGCTACCAAAGACTCCTAGAAGGAATGATGCAATATGGGTCATTATTGATCGTCTTACCAAGTCAGCACATTTTCGTGCTATAAGAGAAGATTTACCACTTGAACGTTTAGAAAGACTGTATATTAATGAAGTTTTAAGACTTCATGGAGTATGAATATCGATTTTTTCTGATCGTGATCCCCTTTTTACATCAAGATTCTGAAAAGTCTTCAGAAATCCCTAGATACTGAACTTCGTTTGAGCACTGTCTACCACCCTAAAACTGATAGAAAATCAGAACGATCTATTCAAACCTTAGAAGACAAGTTGAGATCATGATCACTTGACTTTCAAGGTATGTTGGATCAATATTTACCTCTGGTAGAATTTTCCTATAACAATAGATTCCATTCAAGTATTCAGATGGCACCATATGAAGCGTTATATAGAAAGAGATGTCGCACACCAACCTGTTGGGATGATGTTGGTGAAAGAAAACTCGTAGGCCTAGAACATGTGGAGGAAATGATGGAAAATGTGAAGGTAATCCAAAACCACATCAAATCAGATCAAAGTAGGAAGAAGAGCTATGCTGATAACCAAAGGAAGGATTTAGAATTTCATGTAGGCGATCATGTTTTCTTGAAGGTATCTCCATGGAAGGGTGTTATACGTTTCGGTAAGAAGAGAAAATTAATTCCCAAGTACATCGGACCATTTGAAATTCTAGAACAAATTGGGGTTGTAGCTTACCATTTGGAAATGCTGCCAAGTCTCTCCCAAGTTCATGATGTGTTCCACGTATCACTGTTGAGAAAATACATGCATGACCTAACGCATGTACTCACTTATGAGGAATTAGAACTGGAACCCGATCTGTCTTATTGTGAAGATCCTATCAAGGTTCTTGATACAAGAGAACAAGTGCTGAGAAACCAGATGACTCGTCTAGTAAAAGTTCTATGGAGAAACTATAAGATGGAAGAGGAAACGTGGGAACCTGAGGAACTTATGATGAAGAACCACCCAAGTATTTTTATGTAGTAATATTCTTAAAATTTCAAAGATGAAATTATTTGAAGGAGGGGAAAATGTAACACCCCATGCTTCCATGGTACGCTTCTCTTTGAATAATAAAATAGCATGTGTTGTACGCAACTTCGAGTTCTAACACACCACAACCAATCAAACTAGCCGTTATGAATAGTAGTACCCACTTTTTGAAAATTTATAAATTTTATCTTTCAAAATGGACTTCGGTTTTGGATTTGGAATATCGAAATTATCTTAGGGTGATTTTTGGTATTTTTCTGAAAACTTTCAATTTTTGATGAATAGTGAAACACACTAGGTTATAGTTTAAAACCGAATTTTTATTTAAATGATTATTTATTTTATTTAAATTTATTTTAGGTCAAAATAGATACATAATACCTATATAAGTTCAATTTAATTCATTGTATTCAGTTTATAATAATTTTATATATATAAAAATTTTATTGAACTTTTTACGGTTTTTTACCCACCTCATAGGAGTATTTGAAAATTTACATAAAATTTAATTTTACCGCTTCTGTGAGTTGAATTTTAAAAATATGAGACACACGGTTTATATCAATTAGTAAAATGTGGTTCAATAAGATGAAAATAATTTTTGGTGAGTAGTTACTTTTTACTTTTATTTACCACGGTTAAAAGTAAATAGGGTAATTAAGGGTAAAAATGATATTATTATTACTTTAACACATGTATTAATTATATTGGATAAGTTTAATTTAACCATAAACAACCTTAGGAATAAAATATTATCCTTTAGGTCCACTTGTATTAGATTAGGACATTTATTATTATTTTATTTAAAGAAGAGTTAGAATAGTTAAAATCAAAGTTTAATAACTAAAACATTTTTAATATAGGGTTATACATAATATAAATTCGACTATAAATATTCATTAGAACGATAAAAAGATTTCCTACGTAAAGGTATTTTATTTAGATTTTTTATACATTAAATATTTTAATTTATTTTTGACACAATGAGGATGTAGTAATTACAAAATTAATGAAATATTAAAATAATTGATATTATAAATATCCAAATAAATGTAATTTGAGACTTTTTATGAATTAAAATAATTTTATTGGTTAATATGACATGTTAGGATTGGTTAGTTGAATTTTTTTTTGAAGTTATAATGTTTTTATGAATTTAGAGAAAACAAAATACCAAATAGTGTCAAAATTGACATAAAAGAGTTTTTAAAACAAATATTATATTATTAATTGATATTCTATTTCTAAAAATCTAAGGTTCGGCAAAAGGTCTTAAATAATATTATATATGTAATTAATGAACCACTTGAGGTTCTCTGGGAAGTTTATAGTAAGTTTATTAACAATATAATATACAAATATAAAGAGACATGGTAAATGTCAAACTATTTAACTAAGAGTTAAATCTAAAAGATTAAGTTAATATAGTGACCCAAACCTGTCTAAAACATATTGGTTTAGTGTTTTTCGACCCATCCCTGCCTTATACATTAAATAATTCATTTTTGAGCTATTGTAAACTGAAAATTATTTTATTATAAAATAATATTTCTAGCTTTTCCTAAGGTGCCCCTCACCCCTCTTATAAAAGGACACTTCCCCTTCCATTAATTTCACACCTTCAAAGCCTTTTGTATTGGTCCAACCCTGACCAAATACCCTATAAACTATCCTAAATTCATCCTAGAGGCCTTAATTTAGTCAGAAAGTCAACCTAAGGAGCCCTTTTGATCAAATCAAAAGGAAGAACCCGAAGAAGAGGTAAATATTTCATCACCTCTTTCAAGTTCCTTTCTTCTTCCACTTCCTCTTTCTTTGTTGTTTCCATTATAAAATAATAACTCAAGTATCTTATATATACTATGATGTTATTATAATTATGGTACAACCATATTCATTATTCTATCCACCCTTTGAATGACATGTTACCATACGTGCATACGTACGGCTTACCGTCTCCACGTCATGGTGTAATTGTTATTCAATACATTATTATTTGGATGGGTATAATAATGATGAGTAACTGATGTAAATAATAAATATAACATGATAATGATTATGTATATATGATATAACAACCAATTATATATTATTTTAATATCAAAAAATGATATTGTCGCTCGTGCGTACGTACAGATTACCGTCTCCACGAACACGATGAGATTCATTCCCCATCGTATCCATTCAAAACTAATTTTCATTAGATTATTAAAAATAATTTTTAAAGACTTAATATCATTATGAATATGAATATGGTATATCCTATAACTAAAAAACATTACTTACATAACAAATAATATAAAGGAAAACAAATCAGTTAACACCTGAAATGATGATAATACTAAGATATTATTAACAAAGCAATGTTAAAAGATCATATATGATATCATATTAATGTAATTGATTCTTGTATAATTTAATAACAATTATTTCACCATTATAAATGAGGTTAACCCACCCTCGACCAAGGAAAAGAACAAGGTAAGTGTTAATTTCACAATCTCTTTATTATCCGAGGTTGTTTTTACGTAAGTATCTACTGGGACCTCTTTATCCTCCACATCCATGTTTCTTAAAAGTTTACTTAAAAACATTCTTAATATTCTATATAATAGAGGTTAAAGTCATTTATAACCTTGTTTTACTTTTTATAATATGTTTATAAAGGAATTTTTCCGTCGTTTTCCAAACAAGGTCCTTTATAACTTTTCGACAAAATTAAGGTAAGAATGTCTTTTTTTAACTTATATGGCGGGTGCGGCTATTTTACTCTATTATAACATCATAGAAGTTCCCCTTAAAATCTTATAAGAATATTTAAAAAGTAAATGTTTTATTTTATAATTATATTAATTTTAAATGATTTCAAAATAGAAAGAGATATTTCTCTAAAAAAGGTTTTGATTTTATCTATGTCAACATCCTTTGATGGATTTTAAGCTTATTTGAAGTTGATTTATTATGATACATAACTTCCATATTATATTTAAGGTTTTGTGATATATTTGACTATGGATGTGTTATTTTTACACCATTTATAGTTTATGGATAAAGTATTGACATTTCGTATGCTAGTTTTAATACGAATGTTTATGTTATGTTTAAACCTTTTCATATGAGGAATGTATTGGACTTCGTAAGTGATGGGTGGAGCCTACTATAGCTCCTCGATGTATCAGTAGGTCTCATGAGACAAACTAGTGTCTTGGAACAAGGCCGTGACAAAATCTTATTTGTAGTCTTGGCACAAGGCCTTGACTATGTGGTTATGAAGTCTGGAATTATGCATTCCATCATTATGAAAGTGACTATTGATATTTCAAGTGATTATTCGACTAGTAGAATATCCATGTGAGTAAGTAAATGGTATTATTTTGATTTATATTTCCCATATTATGATGAAGTTTATGTTGAAAATGATTTTGTTTTAGTTTTATACATTGACTTAAATGTATATGCTTATTTATGAAAGTTTATGCTATATTGTTATCCTTAATGAGCATCTGAGATCACCCCTTTCTATGTTTTATTTTTCCTAGGATGCGAAAAATTATATTATGATAGACATGCGGGGATATTCTATGGGATCTCAGTGTTTTCTATGGAAACAATGTTGTTTTAGTTTTCCATTTTATGATGTAATGTAAACCTTATGAATGTATCTAGTACTTCCAAGGATACTAAACTAATCAGTCTTTTGAGACTTGATCTTTTGTGATCATGATAATGATATGTAATAATGCACTGAATCTAGGCTTCTGGGGTCAGGGCGTTACAAAACATGTTTGTTTTTAGAAAAATAGTTTCTCAAGAAAAATATTTTTTTTATTTTTATAAAGTTTTTATTTTCATTTCTAATTAATTGGTCACCAAAACATTTATTTTATATATATATGTAAGCCATATATTTTAATAATTTAATTAGTCCTATTCATACCCCATATTCCAATAGGTAGGTGATAACTATAATATTAAATAATAATTTCTTAAGATTAAGTCATGTTTTTTTAAACTCAGTGTTGTGTGTAACACAAACTACACCCAGTGTTTCATATAACCCAATGAAAACATGTGAATATATTTATCATGTGTTCTATTGAAACATTTTAATAACCTAAATTACAATTAAACCTTATTGAAAACATATATTCCTCATTATTCATTAAATAAAACATATAGTATTAGAGATATTCCTTAAATCCAAAAATTTTGTAAACTCCATCAATGATTACATAATCTAATTTATCAAAAAAATCATTAATCAGTTCCAAGGTATTCAGTACAATTCAATTTACTTATTCATATCCAACATATATTTATCCCATTATCATTATCTAAATATATGAAACATATTAATGGTTATCTTCCATTAATCAAAATATCACCTTTTAATTAAATTACTTTTCTATTACATTAGTACCATTTAACATATTCTTGAAATAATTAATTCAAAAATTCTACAAATAATCCTTATATATATTATGATTCATATATCATAATTCTGAAATTATAATAGATAAACACTTAAAGTATTTTACCTCATCCTTAAGACAATAACTAGGCTTCATCATCTCATTCCTTAATACCTCCTTCCTTTCATATGTCATTTGTAGTCTATTCATCATCATCATAAAAACCATTACTCATACAAACTTATTGATTATATTCATTAATTTTCCCCTTAGAACATAAATTTTCATAATGAACATACTTTACACATTTAAAACATTCACTAGTTAATGATACCTTATAGATACCATTATTCCTATCCATTGAGTTTACTAAAATTTTCATTTGCTGATGGAAATTACTTTGTTTGTGTACATATTTTCCACACTCAAAACATCTTATCATCCCATTAATACATTATATTAAGTTATTCTTCCCAAATTCTTTACATATAGGAAATTAAATCTTTTTCCTCCATGGAATCTACTACCCGAATGCTCAATGAAATCTATCCCTATATTTTTTGGTGATTTTGAGAGTTAGTTAAGTTGTAAATTATTAATCATGTTCTTTGATAACTGATTAGGAATAATCACAATATCCTTTCCTCTATTCATCATCCCATTTGGATTGTCATTATCAAATTTCATGTCACATTCTATGTTAACCCAGTTCCTTCTGGTTCCCTCCATTGACTAAAACCAAAATTCATATTGTGAGCAACACTAATCATAGTGTAAACCCATATAATCATGAAAAATCACTTGTAGTATTTCTAAATCATGAAACCTTCTTTTTAAACTATGAAACCTTAGGTTTATTCTAGGTCATTCACAGATATTGTCTATTTAAATCCATCATGGTGGTTTGTAAATTTTTTGTGAATTTCTAAATCATATCCCCTAGAGTATCAAACTATGTGTGAATCAAGGCCCATTTTTGTGCTCTGGGTGACAATTGAGTTCAGTTTAATGCACCCTCTTCAGATTTATTACCCCTAGGTACCTTTGTGCTAGAGCCACATCCAATAGTAGTTTCGAGAAAGTGATTTAATTAATTGGAAACAACTTGCTCTATCCTTTAACAAAATTCCAGGACAATTTTCTATACTTTGACTCATCCTTAAACTTATCCTAAGATATATACCTAAAAATATCCTTAGAAATAACCCTAGGGATCTCTATAAAGTTTTCTCAATCTAGTTTCGAGTAACTAAAAATCCCTATGATACCAACTATAGTGGTCTATAATTATTTGTAGTGGACTATAATTGATACATATCAGGGCACTCATTGTGTGGCTACACCTCCTGGGTAGGACACACCACAATCCCCAGTGGCATTTATTTGTTTATTAAGCCCTTGGGAGGAGATCTATACTTCATCCAATGCTTACAAGTGAGACTTACCAAGGATAAAATTTCTTCCTTTTCCTCTGATGCCAACTATATCAACTGAGTCTTTTCCTATATGGATATTGCATATTTTTACATGAATATTAAATATATTATATAATATATTCTTAATGACCATAATATTTTTGTTTATTTGGATACTAGATAAAAAATATTATAATTTGGTGAAAAATCTTCAACATATCCCATAAATATCTCCCCCTTTAGTACTTTTCACAAACATACCCTACCTAAAACAATTGTTCATAACCTGGGGAAATAAAACATAAGAAAGGTTGAGTTTAGATGCCCAGTAAGGGTAAAAAAGGAAAATATTTAAACATAATGTGAGAATAAGGGTATGTGAACATGATCATAACATTTAAAAACCAGACCATACATTTCAAAGATCATAATATTGATTAATGGCATAAATATTGGCAGTTCATAACACATGAATCATAAGGAAATAAAAAAACATGATCTGTGAGAGAATTACATTAGCATAAGATATAAATTTCTGGCATACACATAAGCATGGAAACTTTTACTCCATTTCTACCCACCAAGACATTCATAACATGTTAGGATTGAAAAAAATCACATGTGTACCTGCTTCGGGATTGGGATGATATCCCATATACCCTCTTTTGGGATTACTATATCCTCTCATGTACATGATTTCGAGCTTAGGATAACCTCTCATTTACCCTTTGAGCTCATATAACATAAAACATTACCCAATGAATTTGAGTGACATATAGGTCCCACCTATCACATAATTCATACATTTATGTTCCATAAAATCATAGAGAATTAATCATATCAAAACCCATGAAAATAAATGGGTTTCATTATAAGGACCCAGCCTGAAACATTACATAATGATGAATAAAATGAATAATTCACATTGAGGATCTTTTTAGGTTTATAGTTTTAGAGAATTAGGCCATATCTATAACATTACATATAAAAAATTACACGGTATAAACTTATACTCAGTTCCTATTTTTTCATAAAATAAAAACTCTTGAAAAAAAGAGTCATGTCCAGTTCCAAGTTTTAGACAGCATGACTTTCCCTTGATCCCATCCTTGATACTATTCCCTTTAAGTCATATGAAAAACATTTCAAAACTTGGGATGAGCATAAAAAACTCAGTAAGGGTTATAAAACAAACACAGAAAATGTTAGTCCATCATGGAATACATAACATAAGCTCTTTAACATACCTAATGAAATCATAATATTTATGAGTAAAACATTGAAAACATAAATCATATAGGAAACTTGTGGAATCCATAACATACTTACATTGTAGATTTTATAGCTACGTAGGGAGTCACATTTGGAATACCCATAATAGTATATTCCCTAAATCTATTAGGATAAACATTCAAGTTTACCTCCTTCATGTTACCTAATGCATTGGAGAGCTATCTTGGGCTCTCCTGCCCTAGGTTTATCACAGAACCACCCGTATACGTAAACAATGCCCAAGAACCATTACATAATCATAACACATAACATAAGCACAAAGGAAAGATAACATTACCACATTGAAATCACAACATATAATTTTAAGATATTTAAATAATAAATCCATTATCAAAATCATTTTTAATACCAAAATACGTAAAAGATTATATGGTATTTATGTTCCTTTTAAAAAAATTATGACTTGTTAAGGAAGCCAAAGATCAAATAATACTCGCGGTGGAAGAAAGGTCATTGTCACCTCGTACGTTAAAAGAAACATTATTTTTTGTCTTTTATTAAAACTCTTTGTATAAAAAGATTCCCTTTGAATGAAGTGAAAATTCAAAGGTGTTTATATAGCGTATAAAAGAAAATCGTGTATTAAAACAAAATATGCCTCAATGAAAAGAGATTAAGAAGAAGTCCTTTACCTCGTGTCTGACTTGACCCGTTTGTCCTTTAATCTATGGAATAATAAACTAAAGCTAATTTATACTTGATTAAAAACCTTTTTCAATTTTATTATTCCTTTTATATCACTTATTACCATGTTATAAACATTATGCAATCATTTAAGTTAATAACGGACGTTTTGTTGATATTTGGTACTTGAGTCAAAAATGGAATTCTTATAATTACAATATATTCATGTGGTCAAAAGTCCATTATATACAGAATGATATTCATGATTTAGATATCATATATATCATAGATATCCATTATATACATGTATTTATAATAGTACATAACATTTGGAGATAAGAAATGAAAAACACCATTCATGGAGACGGTAAGTCGTACGTACGCATGGATGCTACTTTCATTTCTATTTATTATTTTAATGGAATGAAAACATAATGATACATAGGTATATTTAAATTCCAGTATAATATCATATATAATATCATCAAATCCATCCTTTATACATCCCACATATGGCATTAACGAGTCATATCACTTTGAGGGGGCGGTAGTCCACACTTCCTCAAATGAAATTATCGCATTTAACCAGTATGGAAACCATAAAGGTACGCTATAAATGTAAAACACAGAAGAATAAAGAAAACATAAACATAATATATATCATATATAAATATATTTCCATCTTAATGGACACCATGAGAGGCGGTATGAGATAATCGAACAATCATCATTTCCTGAGGTGTTAGTCTTCCATCCACAAAAACAGTATGTTCTTAACCCATTCGATGAAGGTGTGTGTAAGTGTAGTTTGAATACTTATCATTAAAACATCCTAGTATATTTAGGATACTGGTTTTTTATAAAATAAAGTAATAAAAAGAGTTTAGGGGATGGAGAAGTAAAATAAAAGAAAAGAAGTTAAGAGAAACTGTTACATTTGATTTGGGTAACTCCCTTTGGTTTGAACCAAAATGACTTCTTGAAGTGACTTCTGCCTAAGGTAATGCTTTTAAGAGGAATATATGGATCTTGAGAGATTATTTGGTCAGGGTTTGGATGAGCCAAGGGGATTTAGAGGTGTGAGGAATGAGTTATAAGTGAGGGATTTTTATAAGGGGAATGAGGGGCTCTTTAGGAGTGTGTGAAAATATTATTTTATTATATAATGATATTTGGTTTCTAAAGGTCAAAAAATAATTAAAGCCAAATATAAGATGACTCATGGTCGAAATAAAATCATAAAATAGGAATTATATAGGTTTTGGATATTATTTTAATATTTATAATCTTATTTATTTAAATCATTTATTAATGAGGTAAATACTGCATCATTATTGTGTCATAAATAATTTAATTTATTTGATGTATAAAAATTATATAAAAACTACCATAATGTTTGAAATAATTTTATATTTCCAATTAATATTTATAGTCGAAAATATGACTCATATAACCCCATGTAAAAATTAATTTACTAAAAGATATTTGTTTATGTCATTTTTGTCTTTACATTAAATTAATTAATATAAAGTGTCATTATCACTCCCAAGTCGTTCCATGGGGTTCAAAGATCGACCCAAGGATGCACATAGTCAGTAATGACTCATCCAATATGGTTAGGACAATTCTTACGGCAATTTTGTATTATTATGATATTATTTTTACCTTGAATCACCCTTTAACCATGGTAAATAAAATATTTACTGAAGTAAATATTCATAATGTCTAAAAATTAAAGTTACCTATTTACAAAATTTGGACCTCCTAATTCCAAATATAAAATCCTTTTTCCAAATTCAAATCACAGAAGTGGCAGAAATTAAATTAAAATTAATTCCCGCTGTCAAAATAAAAGGCGTGCTTTTAAGAAATATTAACTATCAAAAGATTGACACTTGTTTATGTCCAATTTCAAAGTGAAATTAATTCCAATTACCAAAATTGGATTAAAAGGTTAAAATTTAATCTAATTACACTTTAAAACAAATTAAAAGGATAATATAACCATATAAATAGATTAGATTAAAAGGTAGTTTTGAATTAAAATACAATATTTTTCACTTTTCATTAAAAATTGAATTTTATGAGAAAAATACCAAAAATTTACCCAAATTAAATTTTGTTGTCCCTAATCTAAAGAAGAATTTTATTTGGTCAAATAGAATATATAAAAGTGACCAAAACTATATTTAAAGAGATTTCTCCATTAAAAGGTGGTAAATCAACCTTTTAAAGTAAATTATGCTTAAAATTAGATTCATTAACATTTTAAGACTCTAAATTTTATTAGATAACTGTAAAAACATTTAACAAACATTTATAATCATATTTTAGTTAGTTATATTCCTTCCCACCAATATAACGGCTAGGATTTAACTATATTTAAAATAATGTTATTATATTATTAGTGTGCAATGTAAGATTTCAAAGAAACTCATTGTTGCGTATCGGGTACGACATCGAGCATATCCACCCCTTTAAAATAAAATTAATATTTAATTCAAAAATTTGAATAATTATGAAAATTTATTATTTCTTTATTTACCAGGGATTTTACATCATTCGCCCCTTTTGGAAATTGTGTCCTCGCAATTTTATTCACTTATCAAATAAATGGGGGTATTTATCCCTCATAGAATTTTTGGATTCTCATGTTTCCTCTTTAACCATATGGTTTTTCACAAAACCTTTACCTGGTGAATTACCTTATTCCTCAAAACTTTCTCTTTTCGGTCAAGAATCTGGATTGGTTGTTTCTCATAGGAGAGATTCTCTTCCAACTAAACTACCTCGGGACTTAAAACATGAGATGGATGTGGCATATAATTTCTCAACATTGAAACATGAAAAATATTGTGTACCTGGGATAAACATAGAGGTAAATCTACTCTGTATGAAACTGATCCAACTTTCTCCTAGGTTTCATAGGTTCCAATGAACCTCGGACTCAACTCTTCCTTCTTACTAAAATGCCTCACACTTTTCCATGGAGAAACTTTGAGAAAGACATGATCACCTACCTCAAAAGAGAGATCATTCCTCTGGTTATCCGCATACCTTTTTTGCCTAATCTGAGCTATTCTCATGTTCTTATGAATCCACTGAACCTTTTCTGCCATCTCTTCTACCAATTCTGGTCCCATCAGCTTCCTTTCACCTACTTCATCCTGAAAAGCTGGAGTTCGACAATGCTTTCCATATAATGCCTCAAATTGAGCCATCTGTATACTGGAATGAAAATTGTTATTATATTAAAATTCAACCAAAGAAATATATTGGTCCCAACTTTCCCGGTAATCCAACGAACAAGCACATAGCATATCCTCCAAGGTCTGAATTTTTCATTCGGACTGCCCATCTAATTGCTGATGAAAATCTATACTAAAATTTAATTCAGTACCCAATGAATTCTGAAGGCCTTTTAAAAATTTAGAAGTAAACCTAGGATCATGATCAGATACAATGGATAGGAGAACACCATGCAACCTGACTATCTCTATAACATACAACCGATATAGTTGATGCAGAGACAAAGTATCTCAATAAGAAGGAAATGAGCAGATTTATTCAATCGATCAATAATAACCCAGATTGCATTATTACCTCGAGATATCTTCGATAATCCCACATTGAATTCCATGGATATATTTTCTCATTTCCACTCTGGCATTGGTAAAGACTGAAACATCCCTTTTGGTAACTTCCGCTCTGCTTTAACCTGCTGACAAGTTGAACACTTCACAGTAAAATCAGCAATATTTCTTTTCATTCCATCCCACCAGTAATACTCTCGAAGATCTCTATACATCTTAGTACTGCCAGGATGAACTGAAAACAGAGAACTATGAGCTTCACATAACAACACATTCTTCAACTGTGAATCACAAGGCACACATAATATTTACCAAAACTCAAAACACAATCATTATCAACATTAAAATCAAAAAACATACCCTTCTGAACTAACTCTACCTTTTTCTGTAACTCAATGTCTTCCTTCTGCGCTTTCTTAATTCTGTCTGATAGAGATAATTTCACTGACACCTGAAACAAAACAGAAGAATCTCCTACACCAACAACTTCTATAACAAATTTCATCAAATAAAAAACCAAATGATCTCATTCCAAACGTAGAATGGTTAATGTAGAATTACTTTTACGACTCAAATTATCAGCCACTTTATTTTATTTTCTCGGATAGTAAAGGATCGTGCAATCATAATCCTTGATTAATTCCAACCATCTCCTATGTCTCATGTTCAATTCTTTCTAAGTGAATATATACTTTAAAATTTTGTTGTCAATATATATTTCACATTTTACTCCATAAAAATGATGCCTCCAAAATGTTAAAGCATAAACAGCAGTAGCTAATTCCAAATCATGTTTAGGGTAATTTAACTAATGTGGTTTCAACTTATGTGAAGCATAAGAAATTACATGATCATTCTACATAAGTACATAACCAAGTCCTTTCAACTAAGCATCACTATAGAAAACAAACTCACCATTTCTGGAAGGCTATTCCAAAACTGGAGCATTCACCAATCTTCTTTTCAATTCTTGAAAACAATCATCACGTTCTCTTGTCCAAATGAACTTAACACCTTTTTGAGTTAACTTAGTCATTGGACTAGATAACCGTGAAAAATTCTCAACAAACCTCTGGTAATAACCTACCAAACCAAGAAAGCTACGAATCTCGGTTATATTTGTGGGTCTTGTCCATTCTTCAACAATTTTTGTTTTAGTAGGATCAACAGTTATGCCATTTTTTGAAACAATGTGACCAAGGAAAAAGAAATTTAACCAAAACTCACACTTACTAAATTTCTCATACAGTTTCTTTTCTTTTAAGGTTTTCAAGACAACCCTTAAATTACTTTCATGATCCTCTTTAATTTTAGAAAAAACCAAAATATCATTAATGAACACAACCACAAACTTATCCAAGAACTCACAGAAAATTCTATTCATAAGATCTATGAATACAGCAGGTATATTGGTTAACCCAAAAGGCATAACTAAAAATTCATAATAGCCATATCTAGTACGAATCACGGTCTTAAGAATGTCTGCTTCCTTTAATTTCAACTGATGGTACCCCGACCTCAAGTCAATCTTCAAAAAATACTGAGCTCCCTAGAGTTGATCAAACAAATCATCAACATGAGGCAAATGATACTTGTTCTTAACAGTGATGTTATTCAATCCTCTATAATCAATGTAGAGTCTCATTGAACCACATTTATTTTTAACAAACAAGATAGGATCACCCCATGGCGATGTGCTAGGTCGAATGAAACCTTTATCTAATAACATCTGCAATTGGTTCTTTAACTCTACAAGTTCAATTTGAGCCATTCGATAAGGGGGTTATGAAATTATCTTAGCATCAGGAACTAATTCAACAGTAAATTCAACTTCCCAATCAGGTATAATACTAGGAAACTAATTAGAAAAAACATCAAGGTACTCATTTACCACTGGCACATCATTAATATAAAAAGTTCCTTTGATTTCAACAATATGTGCAATGTAACATTCATTTCCATCTTTTACTAGTTTCTCAGCTTTATGATATGTTATCAAAAGAAAGAGTTCATTCTTATACACAAAATGAAAATCTTTCTGAAAAGAAACCTCTTTAGATCTACAGTCAATCTTAGCATGATAAAAAATCCAATTCATACCCAAAATAACAACAAACTCTATTAGAGGAAAAATAATAATTCTTACAGGTATATTCTTCCCTCACACAAGTTTATAAAGGTTCTTACGTTTTCTTTTTGTCTCAACATTTCCTCCAAGTGTTTTTACCATAAGTTCTGTATTCATATATTAATATGGAATTCCCAATTTTACTAGAAAACTTCTCAGAAATGAAAGAGTGTATAGACCCTGAATCAAACAACACATTCGCACAATCTGAACAAACAAACAGTGTACATGTCAGTATTTCATTTTTTGGTCCAACATCTTCTGAAGTAGATGCAAAGAATTTCACCACCCATTTTTTCTTGTAGTCTCGTTGCTTTCCCTCAGTTGAGTTCTTCATTAGACACTCATTTTCAAAATGACCCATTTCATTGCACTTAAAATATCTTACTGATTTTAAATAAGATTTTTTTCTTACCATTATCCTACTCTTTTTCAATGTAATTATGAGCCTTATGTCCCATTTTACCACATCGGTAGTACATAACCGAATTCAAAAGACATTCCCCATCATGCTTTTTATCACAATTTTCACAAATTGTAAACTTCAGTTTCTTACCATCAGAATTTTTTGAAGAGTTCTTCCCTTTCTCCTGCCACCTTGACCTCTTATTTTGCTATTTTGCAAAGAACACCGGATCATCAACAAACTCCATTTCCACCTTCTCCGCACAATGAACAGGTTTTTCATAACTTTTGAACTCACAAGAAGCTAAAGCCCTTCAATAATTTGGATTTAATCCTGAGTAAAAATGGTTGATTTTACTATCAATATCTCGTATGAAATTTGGAGCATACCTTTCTAGTCGAGTGAATTTTGATTCATAAGAAGCCAATGAGTTATCCTGCTTCCTCAATTCCAAGAATTGTTTTTCCATATTAAGAAAAACCACCTTAGGAAAATATTTCTCAAGAAACACACCTTTGAATTCATCCTAATAAAGAGCATCAACCTCTTAACTATCCCTGATATTTTCACCATCGACCACCACTGATCAGCTTCACCTTCAAAACTGTAAACAGAAGGGCTAACCTTTTGATATTCTGAACACCCCATGACATCAAAAATTTTCTCCAATGCTTTAATCCACCATTCTCCTAGCACAAGTTCAGATGATCCTCTAAATGATGGGGGATGTTGCCTCATGAAATGCTCCACCACTGACATGTTCATTTGTGGTTGATCCGGCTGATCTCGTGCATGGATACCACCACCATTTATAGCCTCAGTCAACTATGCCATCACTATAACAAACTATTCAGTTCTGATTCCGACAATATCAAGTTGCTGATTTGGAAGGTTGTCTTCCTCTTGATATCATCCCAATATAGCTGCCCTGTTTCCTCAGAAGAAAATCATTCCGAACATAGAGATATTTTAGGCGAAGCAACATGGTAATCTATAAATGCTATATCATTTGAATATTAACATAACATAATTTATGGATATTAATTTTAAAATACCCTAACTCCAAAATTTATCTAAACCTCCCTCTGATAACAACTATAAGTACCCACCCTTAAACATTACATAATCTTGAATTAAATGAACAATTCAAATTGAGGATATTTTCAGGTTTAGATTTTTAGATAATTAAGCCATAACAATTACATTACATCTCAAAAATTACAAGGTAGGAACTTCTACTCAGTTCCCATTTTTTCATAAAATAAAAACTCTTCATAAAAAGGGTCATGTCCAGTTCTATGTTTTAGACAGAAAGACTTTCCCTTGATCCCATACTTGACAGTATTCCCTTTAAGTCATGTTAAAATCATTTAAAAACATGGGATGAGCATAAAAAGCTCAGTAAGGGTTATAAAACCAAGGAATAAAACATTATTCCATCATTTAATATATGAAATAAGCTCTTTAACATACCTCATGAAATCATAAGATTTATGAATAACACATAGAAAACATAAATCATAAAGGAAACTTGTGGCATCCATAACATACTTAGGTTGTAACTTTCATATCTACGTAGGGAGTCACATTTGGAATACCCATCACAGTATATTCCCTAAATGTCTTAGAAGAAACATTCACGTTTACCTTTGTCATGTTACCCAATGCATTGGAGAGAAATCTTGGGCTCACCCACCCTATTTTTATCACAGAACCACCCATATATGTAAACATTGCCCAGTAACCATTACATAATCATAAAACATAACATAAGCATAAAGGAAAGATAACATTCCCATATTGCAATCACAATATATCATTTCAAGATATTGAAATAATAAATCCATTCTCAAAACCATTTTCAATACCAAAATATGTAAAAAAGTATATGGTATTTATTTTCCTTTTAAAAACATTACAGCTTGTTAAGGAAGCCAAAGATCAAATAATACTCACGACGGCGGAAAGGTCGTTGTCACCGCGTACGTTAAAAGAAACATTATTTTTTTTCTTTTTGTAAAACGCTTCATATAAAAAGATTCCATTTGAATGAAATAAAAATTAAAAGGTGTTTATACAGCGTATAAAATAAAATTGTGTATTAAAACAAAATATTCCTCAATAAAAGGAGATTGAGATGAAGTCCCTTACCTCGTATCCGACTTGACCTGTTTGTCCTTTAATATCCTGAATAATAAACTAAAGTTAATTTCTATTTGATTAAGAACCTTTTTCAAGTTTATTATTCCTTTTATATCACTTATTACTATGTTAGAAACATTATGAAATCATTTAAGTTAATAACAGTTGTTTTGTCGATATTTGGTACTTGAGTCAAAATGGACTTCTTATAATTACAAGTTGTTTATGTGGTAAAAATTCCATTATATAAATAATGATATTCATGATTTGGATATCATATATATCATAAATATATAGTATATACATGTATTTATAATAGTATATAACATTTGGAGATAAGAAATGAAAAGCACCATTCATGGAGATGGTACTTCGTACGTACACATGAACGCTACATTCATTTCTATTACATATTTTAATGGAATGAAAACATAATTATGAATAGGTATATTATAATCCCAGTATAATATCATGTATAATATCATTAAATCCATCCTTTACACATCCCATATCTGGTATTAACGAGTCATATCACTTTGAGGGGGTGGTTGTCCGCACTTCCTCAGATGAAATTATCGCGTTTACCCATTATGAAAACCATAAATATAGGATATAAATGTAACAAAAATAAGTATAAATAAAACATAAACATAATATATATATCATATATAAATATAGTTCCATCTTAATTGCCACCATGATAGGCGGTAGGAGAAAATCGAACAATCATCGTTTCATGAGGCGTTAGATTTCCATCCACAGAAACAGTATGTTCTTCACCCATTAGATGGAGGTGTGTGTAAGCGTAGTTCTAATAATTATCTTAAAAACATACTAGTATATTGAGGATACTTGTTTTGTTATTAAATAAAAAAATAAAAATATTCTAGTGGTTGGAGAAGTAAAATAAAAGAAAAGAAATTAAGAGAAACAGTTACCTTTAATTTGGGTAACTCCCTTTGGTTTGAACCAAAAGGACTTCTTGAAGAGACTTATGCCTAAGGTAAGGCTTCTATTATGAATAGAGGGATATTGATAGATTATTTGGTCAGGTTGTGTAAGAGCCAAGGGTCTTGAGAGGTGTGAGGAATGAGTTAGAAGTGAGGGATTTTTATAAGGGGAAGGAGGGGCTCTTTAGGAAAGTGTGAAAATATTATTTTATTATATAATGATATTCGGTTTATAAAGGTCCAAAACTAGTTAAAGTAGAAGATAAGATGACTCATGGATGAAATAAAATCATCCAATAGGAATTGGATAGGTTTTGGATATTATTTTAATATTTGTATCTTATTTATTTAAATCATTTATTAATGAGGTAAATGCTGTATCATTATTGTGTCATAAATAATTTAATTTATCTGATGTCTAAAAATTATAAAAAAACTACCATAATGTATGAAATAATTTTATATTTCCAATTAATATTTATATTCTAGAATATAACATATATAACCACAAGTAAAAATTAATTTACTAAAAGATATTTGTTTATGTCATTTTTGTCTTTACTTTAAATTAATTATTCTAAAGTGTCATTATCACTCCCAAGTGGCTCCATGGGGTCCCAAAATAGACTCAAGGATTACGATGGTCTTAAATGACTCATCCAATAAGTTTAGGACAAGTTTTAAGGTAATTTTTTATTATTATAATATTATTTTTACATTGAATTACCCTTTAACCATGATAAATAAAATATTTACTGAAGTAAATATTTAGAATCTATAAAAATTAAAGTTACCTATTTACACAATTTAGACCTCCTGATTACAAATATGGAATCCATTTTACCAAATTCAAATCACATAATTGGAAGAAATTAATTTAAAATTAATTTCCGCTGTCAAAATAAAAGGCGTATTTTTAATAAATATTAACTATCAAAAGATTGACACTCATTTATGTCCAATTTCAAAGTAAAATTAATTCCAAGGAACAAAATTGGATTAAATGGTAAAAATATAATATAATTAAACTTTAAAACTAATTAAAATGATAATATAACCATATATATAAATTATATTAAAAGGTAGTTTTGAATTAAAATATAGTATTTTTCACTTTTCATTAAAAATTGAATTTTACGAGAAAAATACCAAAAAATTACGCAAAGTAAATTTTGATGTTCTGAATCTAAAGAAGAATTTTATTTGGTAAAATAGAACATATAAAAGTGACCAAAATTATATTTAAATTGGGTTCTCCATTAAAAGGTGATAAATCAACCTTTTAAAGTAAATTTTGCTTAAAATTGGATTCATTAACATTTTAAGCCTCTAAATTTTATTGGATAAATGTAAAAACATTTAACAAATATTTATAATCATATTGAAATTAGTTATATTCATTCTCTCCAATACAACTGCTAGGCGTTAACTATGTTTAAAATAATATTATTATATTATTAGTGTGCAACGTAATATTTCAAAGAAACTCATTGTTGAGTATCGGGTACGCCATTGAGAATATCGACCCCTTTAAAATAAAATTAATATTTAATTCACAAATAGGAATAGTTATGAAACTATATTATTTATTTATTTACCTGGGATGTTACATTCATAAAACATTTCATCATATAAAAACCATGGAAAAGAAATGGGTTTCATAATCATTTCATCATTTCAGCATGACATAACCCATGGAAAAATATGGGTTTAATAAAAATTTCATTATATAACCTATAGAAAAGAGATAGGTTTCACAATCATTTCATCATCTTATCATTACATAACCCATGGAACAAAGAAGTGGGATTCATAATCATTTTTGTTTGGTAAATATGTGGAAGAGAAATGGATTTTATAAACATATTTTCATCATAAAATATTCCAAGAAAGAATAGGAATGAAATCCTTGCTTCATATATCTTATAGCGACCTAGGCTTAACATAAATGGATATTACATCATTTTTTATGAATATTAATAACATTACAAAAGTACATGCCTGAGGACTGTAATATTTTAGTGTATTTGGAAACTTGGAACCTAATCATCTAACTTGGTGAAGTATCCTTAATGTTTCTCACAAAGATCTTCTCATTTAGTAATCCTACTTAAATCCTTTATTCATAACCTGTGGAAAGAAAATATAAAAAAATGTGATCTCATATTCTCAATAAGTGTAAATAAAGGAGATATGTAAGGATAACATAAGCATAAGGGTATGATAACATGAGCATAACATTGTAAATTCATACACTGTATATCAAAGAAACCAATCATGAATCATGTCATAATGATTGGCAGTTCATAAGACATGAATTATAAGGAATAAAAGAGCATGAGTCATGAGATTATATCATTTTCATAATACATACACTTGTGTCATACACATAAGCATATAAAAGTATTCCCTATATGTCAAGTCTCATTTCCAAAACATATCAAGGAACTTTAAGTGGATGCACCTACTCGGCAGGACACACCATTATCCTCAATCACAGCCCTTTCCTTATATTGGATCTAGTTACACCTTCTTATAGTGATTCAATATCATCTACTTGTTTTCCATATTAGTAGTCAAGGTTCAATCCTGATACCATATTATTATTCATGGTTCAACCGCAAGACCATCTTAGTAGTCAATGTTCACTCCCAAGACCGTCTTAGTAGTCAAGGTTCACTCCTAAGATATCTTAGCAAAAAAAGTCCCTTATTGATCCTGGTTTTCTCTCCATTTCATATATGTCTATCTCATGAGATATAAATATTTACCCAATGCATTGTAGGGAGATATAAGTCCCACCCATCACATAATAAAATCATACATTCATGTGCCAAAATATGGTAAAACATTCATCATATCATGACCCATAAAAAGATATGGGTTTTATAAACATAATATCATGGGTTATCATAAACATTTCATCATATTATAACATATGGAAAAGATATTGGTTTCGTAATCATTTTATCATAGAATAACCCATGAAAAGAAATGGGTTTCATAAGAGTTTTATCATGGTATAAACCATGGAATAGATTCAGGTATCGTAAACAAATTTTCATCTTAATCATAAACCATTCAAATAAAGAATAGTAATGGTGTCTTTGGATCATATCCCTAGTAGAAAATAAACTATATCAAAGGATATTATCTTGGATGGAGAATTATTTTGAAAGATCACTTGGAAAATTTATTAAGGTAAATAACCTTTCATTGAAAATAAATTTTTAATACATAAAACATTTTTAAAATCCTTTTCTTTTAAAACCGCTTGGAAAAATTATTAATTAATTTATAAAAACATTTAAAACATTTCTTGAGAAAAAATCACCTTTCACTTTGAAAAATGATTTATATAACATAAAATATTTTTAAAACCTTTTTCTCTCAAAATAGATTTGAAAACTTATAATATAATATTTGAAATCATTGAAATCCTTTCTATAAAAATAACTTTTTTAAAACATATAAAGGAATAGTTTAATATCATTTAAAACACTTTTTAAACATAAAACCCTTTTGAAAACCATTTTCTTTGAAAATATCTTTGAAAACATATAAAGGAAGCTTGAATTTTTTTTAAAATATGTTTAAAATATAAAACACTTTTAAAATAATTTTTCTTGAAATTGATTTGAAGATATCATTTAAAAACATTTTTAGGAATGGTGGTTATTGAATAAAATAGATTTCTGACTGAAGAGAGAAATAAAGTTGGATTTTCTTTAAAAACTATTAATTATATTAATCACCAAAGAGTAGAAAAATTGTACCATTAATTGAATAAATCATTAATAATAATAGGAGAATAAAATTCATGTGAATTATTGAGATATGGATTATACTATTTCATCAATGGAAGCATAATCATAAATAATCCCGATAGATAGTGAGATTTTATAAATAAACTCTTACCACTTTGGTAACTTTTAATCAAAATAAACATGAAATAATAAAATTAAATAGATTTAAAATATCCTAAAAATAATTTCATTAATGCTAAAACATGTAAAAGGGCAGTATATACACCTCATAAAATAATATAGGTGCATAAAATAACATGTGTCTCAATGAAAGAAAAACTGAGACCAAATTATGTTACCGAATTAGTAACTTTTGAATAATAAAAACCATGAAAGAGAGTTAATAAAATGTATATGTGAATACACATAAATATAATTATAATAATCATTGAATACATTCATGTTCAGTATATATACCACACAAAAGAAACAAGTGGTGAATAAGGAAAAATTCTTGCATAAATAAAAGTGAGAGTAGAAATCCCCTTACTACTTGAGTAAATTTTGAATCATTACATTTGTGAAAGGATAACATCCTTTGAAACATTTAATATCATTGAATAAATTAAATTCATGATATAAAATTTCATAAGTAAATATATACACCACACAATAAGAATAAGTTGTGAATATAGCTTATATCTCACAGAAATAAAAGTGAGACGGGAAAATCCTTACCTTAATTCTTTACTTTATTAGTACACATTAAAAACTCATATATAATAAATATCATTTTATTATACATATACCATAGAAACATATTCTTATATATCATACCATATATTTTTTTATTATGACTTTAGATTACCTATTTATTAACAATTCGATGTTAATGTTATGTTCCAGGTAATATCTGCTTTGTGTTTCATACATGTTTTGACATGTCATTATTTGTACTCTTATATAGATCATGATTTACTTATTTATATAATTTTAAAAATGATTTAATTATCGTATATATTCTGTGTATAATTATTTATAATAATCTATGAAATATATAAATAGTTAATGGAATACATTGTTCATGGAGATGGTAGGTCGTACGTACAAATGAACAGTGTTTTCATCTTCTTATCATATTGGAAGAAAAAAATTAAATGAAATATATATATATATATATATATATATATATATATATATATATTATATTTATAATAAAATTTTAATTTCATATCTATCATATAATTTTACTAAAACCATCCTTAATACATTCCATGTAAAGTGTGAATGAATCACATCGCTTTGAGGAGGCCTTAGTCCACACGTCCACATAGTTATTGTATTCTCACAAAATTGAAACCATGAAGGTATATGTTATATAATAATTAAAGAATAATAAATAAATCATATCTATCATATATATCATATATATCATATAAAAATAGTAATTAAATCATTATTCCCAACCTTGAAAGGTGGTAATGGAAGAACGAACGACGTCGGTTCGTGAGGCAGTAGTCTGTCGTACACACAAACGCTGATTGTGTATCCCATTTTATGGAATTGTGTGTGAGTGTAGGTCACATAATTAACATAAAAACATCGTATTATATTGATTATACTATGTTTATTATATAATCATGTAATAATAATAACTGAGGTGGTGGATAAAGAAATAAAACAAAAGTGCTTCTTGAAGGATGTTACCTCTTCTTTGGGTAACTCCTTTTGGTTTGAACCAAAGGTATTATTTGGTTTGATTTTTACCCAAATTAAGGTCAATAGGATTAATTTAGGGTATTTGGGATCTTATTTTCGGAAATATTTATATATTACAATGGGCTTGAAAGTTGTTAATAAATTAGGGGATCCGTGCCCTTTTATTATGGAGGAGGAATGGAATTCTTGTAAATAAAAAAAGGCCAACACAATTGAGAGATATCCCTTATATCATGTTCCTAAAATAATGGTAAATTTTAGATAAAAATTATTATATGGTATAAATATTTCTATACAATGTCTTTTGGACGCGTGTCTAGGTTAATTGGCCCTTTAAGTTAATGTTTAATCACTAAGAAAACTCATTTTTACCTTGATCGTTGTAATTAATTTTAATTACATTCAATAATATTTTTTGTCAAAAACAAATTTGGAATTAATATACATTATAAATTATTATTATTCAAAATATAGAATCAATTTTTACAAATTATAAATACATAAGTGGCATAAACTAATTTAAAATTAATCCCGTAAACGGGACGAGACAATGGGTTTTTAAAGTAAACATGTTCAAATGTTTAAATTGTTTTTATATCCAATTTAAATTAGAAATATATTAAAATGAACTAAAATGTATTAATGGATTTATAATTTATCTAAATATAATTTAAAAACAATTTAAAAGATAATTTAACTATATTGATAAATTAGATTAAAATGCAGTTTTAAATTAAAATTCTGTATTTTTTACTGTTCATCCAAAATTGAAACTTCTCAGAGAAATACATAAAATTAACGCTAAGATAATTTTTACATTCCTCTTTAAAAAAATTTATTTTATTTAATATAATTTATAAAAGTTTCATAATTCATATTTAAAATTGGCACGCCATTAAAAGCCGATAAAATTACCTTTTAGAAAATATTAATCTTTATTCATAAAATTTGTTTTATTATTATCTCTTTTCTAGAAAAAAAATATAATTAATGTTAAATATCTGATTTAATATAATAGATATATCATAAAAATCATTTATCAAATTTTTTTAATTAATTTATTTATGTAAAACATGTTTTATTTCATAAACATTATTTTTTAGTAAAAGATTTTCTATATTTTCAAAAGGGTTTTATTTTAATTTATATTTATTTGGTCACAAAATAATTATTCTTATATACATTTGTAGAGCATATTTTCTTAATTTTAATAAATCTTATTCATAACTTCCATTCCAATGGCTAGGTGACAACTATAATCATATTTTAATAATATTATTAATAGTACATTATAGTTTTGTAAAACTAGGTCTTGAATGTCACATAAGTTATTGAATGAACTTAAAATTGTGTGTAACACAATCCAAACATAGTGTTACATTTACTTCAAGCTAATATACGTGTTTTTTGTAGTGAAATCTTGACTTGGTTTCATATAAAAATCAATAATAACTTGTTTCTTTCATTCAACTCAAGCTATATTCAGTGTTTTGTGAAATGAAAAATATCTAAAAGATTAAATTAATTCAAAAAATAATAATTCATAAAAACTCAGGGTGTCACATTATACCTCACTTAAAATGAATTTCACCCCCCAAATTATTTTGGGTTACCAATGGTTTAATAATTGAAAGTTCCTATCATAGAAACCCACATCATAAAAATAAATACTAAAAATTACTTTAAAAAAAGAAAATTTGGAAGCATAACTATTTTCCAAAGTAACTCATGACTAGGTTAACACATAGGAGACACATAGGGGGAAAGTGAGAACATGGGAACAGAAGAGAAATATGACTATCATGTTCTCCTAGATTGTGATAGAGAACATGGTTAGGATAATTATAATAATCAAAAATTCATAACACAGAGAGGCTTGAAAAAGGTCGTTGAAATCATAAAAAATAATGATAAGAGGACATAATTTTATTTCAAGACCCATTTCCTTAAGTTGTAGAATTCTCATGATAATATATACTTACTTGATTTCAGAAAAATCTCACCCTTTTCTATGCCTTGATGAATTTTCACTTCATGTAACGCCCCGACCCCAGTTACCCTGATTCGGTGCATTATTGTGTAACATTGGCATGATCACAAAATATCAAGTCTCTAAAGAACGATTAGTTTAGTAGCCTTGGAAACACTAGATACATTCATAAGTATTACATTACATCATAAAGTAAATTAAAACTACAACAACGTCTTGTCTTCATATCCCCTCATACTATCCCTGCAGGTCATTCATAATATACTTCATCACATCCTGGTAAAATTAAAAAATTGAAAGGGGTGAGCTCAGATGCTCAGTAAGGATAACAATATAGCGGAAGCTTTCATAAATAAACATAAACATTTAAGGAAATGTATGACTAAAACAAAAGCCTTGTAAACCTGAACTTCAACATAATATGGAAAAAGTAAAATGAGATAATGCCATTTACTTATTCACATGGATATTCTACTGGTTGAATAATCACATGCAATATCAATAACCACTTTCATAATGATGGAATGCATAATGCCAAACTATCATAACCACATAGACAAGGCCTCCTGCCAAGACTACAAATAAGATTTTTTCAAGGCCTCGTGCCAAGACACTAGTTTGTCTCATGAGTCCTGTCGATGCATCGAGGAGCTATGGCGGGCTCCACCCGTCACTTATTAAGTCCAATTCATTCCTCATATGAACAGGTTTAAACATATCATAAACCATAACATAATTGTATCACATAAAACATGCATAAAGGAAACATAACATTTTCATATTTCAATCACAAAATATCAATACAACCCATTGATATAATAAAAAAATTATCAAAACCATTTTCAATACCAAAATAAAATAAAATTAAAACTTGGTATTTATTTCTCATTTAAAAATAGTTATGGCTTGTAGAGGAATCTGAAACTCAAATAATGGTCACTGTGGTAGAGAAGTCGTTGTCGCCGCATACGTACGTCAAGAGAAACATTACTTTTTTTCTTTTAGTAAAACACTTCGTATAAAAAGATTCCTTTTGAATAAACGTAAAATTCAAAGGGGTTTATACACCGTATAAAGGAAAGTTGTGTATAAAACCAAATATGCCTCAATGAAAGGAGATTGAGACTAAGTCCCTTAAAAAGATCATTTTTTAAATAAAATAGATCTATTATGTGTATTCACTATAGGTACACATAAAGAAAGTATAAATACAAGATAGGACATAATAATATAATGACATAATTTGAAAGTAGGAGATTAACCCAAAGAACAGAAATTGGGTTAAGAAGTTCCCTTACAAAGATCAATTTTTTTTAAATAAAATAGATCTATTTATGTGTATCCACTATAAGTACACATAAATAAATTACAAATACAATATAAGACATAATAATATCATGACATAATTTGAAAGTAGGAGATTAACCCAAAGAATGGAAATTAGGTTAAGAAGTTCCCTTACAAAGATCATTTTTTTAAAATAAAATAGATCTATTTATGTGTATCCACTATAAGTAATCATAAATAAATTACAAATACAAGATAATACATAATAATATCATGACATAATTTGAAAGTAGGAGATTAACCCAAAGAATGGAAATTGGGTTAAGAAGTTCCCTTACCTCGTGTCCGACTTGACTCGATCATTCTTTAACCTCCTGAATAATAAACTAGAGTTAATATCTACTTGTTTAAGAACCTTTTTCAATTTAATTATCCCTTTTATATCACTTATTACAATGTTACTAAACTTATATAGTCATTTAAGTTAATAACGGTCATTTTGTCGATCTTTGCTACTTGAGTCAACAATAAACTTCTTATAATTACAAGTTGTTTATGTGGTAGAATATCCATTATCTACATAATTGTATTCATGATTTATATATCATATATATCATATATATCCATTATATATATGCATTTATAATATTACATAACATTTAGAGGTAAGAAATGAAATGCACCGTTCATGGAGATGGTAAGCCGTACGTACGCATGAACGCTACTTTCATTTATATTTTGTATTAAATGGAAGGAAGTTATAATTATATAAATTTATAATATAATTCCAGTATAATATAATGTATAATACCATTTACTCTATCCTTTATACATCCCACATATGTCATTAACGATTCAAATCACTTTGAGGGGGCGGTAGTCCGCACTTCCTAAAATGAAATTATCGCGTTTACCCATAATGGAAATCGTAAAGGTATGCCATAAATTAAAAATACATAATCATAAGGAAAACAAAAACATAATATATATCATATATAAAAATAGTTTCATCATAATGGCCACCATTAGAGGTGTTATATGAGTGTTGAACAATCATCGTTTCGTGAGGCAGAAATTCGCCATCCACAGAAACAGTATGTTCTTTAACCATTAGATGTAGGTGTGTGTCAGTGCAACTCGAATAATTCTTATAACAACATCCTAGTATGTTTAGGATACTGGTGTGGTTACAAAAGAAATGAATAAAAAGAGTTTAGGGGGTTGGAGAAGCAAAATAAAATATAAGAACACAATAGAAAACACTACCTTTAAAACAGGTAACTCTGTTTTATTTGAGACAAAGGCTCCCTTGGGAAGAATTCTGCACAAAGTGAGGCTTCTAAGAGTAAGAGAGGGAATTTTAGAGAGTATTTGGGCAGAGTTTGGCCGAGACAAATGGTTTGAAAGGTGTGAATAAGGTGGTAGTGGTGGGGGCCTTTTATAAAAGGAGAGGAGGGGCACTCTTGGAAAGTAATAAAATGTTACTTTATTATATAATGAGTTTCGGATTTTAAAGGTCCCACACTTATATATGTCATGGGTAAGGTGATAATGGTTCTAAATCCACCCATCCAATAGGTTTTTAACATGTGTAGGTCTTAGATTTTACATTATCGTTTCATTTTATTTAAATCGTTAAATAATGAGGTAATCGCTGCATCATCATGGTGTCCTAACTAATTTAATTTATTTAATGTCTAAAAATTATAAAAAAAATATCATGATGTAGGAAATTGTTTTATATTTCTAATTAATATTTATAGTCAAAAATATGTCTTGTATAACCCCATTTAAAAATTGTTTTAGTAAAACAACACATGTTTGTGACATTTTTATTTTAACATTAAATAAAAAGTTTTTAATGTCCTTTTCCTACCAAAGTGGATACATGGTGTCCCCAAGTTGACCTATGGATTTTATTGGTCTTCCATGACTCATCCAATAGGGGTAGGACATGTGTCAAGGTCATTTCATATTATTATAACATTATCTTTACCTTAAATTTCACTAATTACCTTTAATCACGATTAATAAAACATAAAAGATACTATTCAACAAAAAAATTATTTTAATCCCATTTAACCACATTTTACATCCTAATGACAACCATGTATGTCAGATTTTTGGAATTTAATTCATAGAAGTGGTAAAGTTTCATTTAAACGAAAAATCAGTTTTTAACTACCACTTACTGGTTTCACTATTCATCAAAAATTGATGTTTTTCAGAACAATGCCAAAATTTCACCCTAAGCTATAATTGATATTCCAAATTCAAAAATGATGTCTATTTTACAAAATTCCAAACATATAATTTTAATTCATTAATTTAATAATTAATTCCCGTTGTCACAACAAATAGCGTGTTTTTAAGAAACAATATATATCAAAAGATTGACAATTGTTTATGTCTAATTTCAATGTTAAATTAATTCTAATGACCACTATTGAATAAAATGGTAAAATTGTATTCTAATTATACTTTAAAACCACTAAATAGTATAATTTATCACTATAAATTATTTTGATTAAAAAAGTTGTTTTAAGTATTTTTCACTATAAAAAATTGGAAGTTCTCAGAAAATTACAAAAAATTCAACCTAGGATAATTTCGATATTACGAATACAAAAATGAAGTCCATTTTGAAATATAAAATTTCTATAATTTTAAAAGAGGGTATTACTATTCATAACGGCTACTTAGATTAGTACCAGTGTGTTAGAACTTGAACTTGCGTACAATGCAACCTATTGCATTATTGAAAGAGAGGTGTATCGTGGAAGCTCAGGGTGTTACATTCTCCCCTCCTTCAATAAATTGCATCCTCGCAATTTGAAAATTTTCTTTGAAAATAAAATGTTGAAAATAGAAAATACCTTTGTAGAAAACCCACATCGGAAATAGTGTTAATAAAAATATAACTTTAAAAGAAATAAAGAGAAGTAAAAAGGTCACCCGAGATAGCCCATACTAGGATTCTATGAAAATATGGATATGGAGGAAAAACAAACCATCAAGGTCTGATGGAGAGTTGTATAAAACAGGATTAGGATAAAGTTAACCACAAGAAAATCACAAACTTGTGATTGGTTAAACGGTCATTGAATCCCCAATTGGAAAAGTTAACCGGCAACATTTTTGTTTTAAGTTACCTTTTATAAAGCTGAGGAATTTATTTAGGAGATTTACTAAGAACTTAAGGAAATATATTTACTTTTCATGTAGACTTTCATTCTTTAATAAATTTTTACCACAAACCCATCTTTCACTCCAAATGGTAACAGAACTCCAAAATATTCTATTTATCCTAATTTTATAAGGTTCCAAATATTACCACATACCATTTAGATTAGGAAAAATATTTTGTAAAAACCAGGGACTTCCTGTAGGCTAGTGGTAGGTAATAAAGGCCTGTCGTACTATGGTTGTGGGTTTGATTCCTACAGCTTTGTCCGATGCGACGGGTTATCCCCCAACCTGCAGGTTGTCCTTTTCCTAAAAATATAGTATTATAATATTCCAAAAGTAATCTTCAGAAATGTTTTAACCATAAACAATACTATCCAAGGTTCAACTTAATCCATTCCAACCTTTATAGTTATCTAAAATACCTCTGTCCGGACTTTCTCTAAAAGGTCTCTAAATTCCAAAATCAATTGTAACATCAGATTCCCCAAACAAAGTAAATTTTCTCTTATTGTCACATACTAAAAATATGATTTTCTTCATCATATTAAAACCTTAATGAAAAAAAATTACTACAGTACAATCCTTATATATATCGCATTATTCTTATAACCAGAATATAATCCTTGAGTCCAAAAGCACCAATACATTAATTATTCCACTTCAAATATAGTAACAACATAAGATTGTCCTTGATCCCTTGGCCTTTTCTGAGGTAAGTTTCCCTGACGCTCAGGAAATTCATTTGTATAATGCCCCATTTCCCTACAATTATAGCATTCAACATTGATAGCCCCTTTCTTTCTCTTGCAATCACGAGCCTGGTGACCTTTTTCTCCACATTTATAACAAACTCACATTCCTTTTAGGCATGTACCGGGTTGATTCTTCCCACAATTATCACATAATGAAAAATCCTTCTTTCCCGTTTTCCCTTTATCTGACTCTTGTTCCACCGTTCTCTTCTTCTCTTGCTTTACTTTGTTGTCATAAGACTTAGAGAATTCCTTTTCTATCTTGATAGCACATGAGACAATATCTTCATACGTTGAGAAAGATTGTGATACTAATGCTCAATGGAGAAATGGTTTTAACCCATAAAAGAAACGATCGATCTTACTTCTTGGTTTACATATATAATCTGCAGCATATCTTGCTAACCTTGTAAATTTGGCCTCATACTTTGTGACATTCTCATCCTCCTTTTGCCTCAGACTCAGAAATTGTCTTTCCATATCTGCTCAATGGTCACGAGGAAAGTATTTTTCTAAGAAAATCTCTTTGAACTCCCTCCATTCTATATTTTATACTTCATCATATTCCTTTGTGTTTTGAATCAATGACCACCATTGATCTGTATCTCCAGTGAGGCGATAAACTGCCATGATAACATTTTCCCTTTCATTACTCCCCAAGGCATGGAATATTTTCTCTAAGGAATTTATCCATTACTCAACTAATAATGGATTTTTACCCCCATTAAATGTTGGCGGTTGTTGCCTCATGAAGCGGTCTAACATTGATCCTTCATGTTGCGGATCAGGGTGCTCCATACGAGTAAGGTTATTTTTCATAACCTGAGTGAGTTGTCCTAGTATGGTGATAAGTTGATTAGCACCAGTTGTATCTCCATCTCCACAATAATTATCTTGAGAAGGAGGGGAATCCCTACATGGAGTGCGTGCATTGATACGGTTTCCATTCCTCCCACTAGGCACCATTTCTAAACAATGGCATAAACTATATTAGTTTATGAATCAAAATACGCAATTCCATACTTGTAAAACACTTAACATAAATTTTACAGTTTATGGATACAATCCATAATCATAAAAATGTTTTCTTTGAGAATTATATACTCATAAACCCTTCATAATGGTTGGTAAAGAAAATGATACTTATCCTAAGAGTATCCCCCGATAGTGACGTAACCAAGAGTGCAGCAAGGCCCATTGTCGTGCACCAGTTCTCGTTCAAGTCTAGCTCAAAGCGGTGTTTTCGGGTTTTACCCCTTGGTACATCTGTGCCAGAGCCGCCTCTACCTGCTCGTATCCAGACAGGGATGTATTGCTCGAAAAACTCATAAAATCTCTATATTACCAAAATTATAGGAAGTTATTCTATACTTATCCTCAAATTTTATCTTAGGTCTATGTGCTCTAATCAGAATTTATCTAAATATAGCTTCCAAGGTTAGTAATAAACTATCTCTGATACCAACTGTAACGCCCCGACCCCAGTTACCCCGAGTCGGTGCATTATTGTGTAACATTGGCATGATCACAAAAGATCAAGTCTCGAAAGACCGATTAGTTTAGTAGCCTTGGAAACACTAGATACATTCATAAGTCTTACATTACATCATAAAGTAAATCAAAACTACAAAAAAATCTTGTCTTCATATCCCCTCATACTATCCCTGAAGGTCCTTCATAATATACTTCATCACATCCTGGAAAAATTAAAACATTGAAAGGGGTGAGCTGAGATGCTCAGTAAGGATAAAAATATAGTGGAAGCTTTCATAAATAAACATAAACATTTAAGGAAATGTATGACTAAAACAAAAGCCTTGTAAACTTGAACTTCAACATAATATGGAAAAAGTAAAAAGAGATAATTCCATTTACTTATTCACATGGATATTCTACTGGTCGAATAATCACATGCAATATCAATAACCACTTTCATAATGATGGAATGTATAATGCCAGACTATCATAACCACGTAGCCAAGGCCTAGTTCCAAGACTACAAATAAGATTTTTTCAAGGCCTCGTGCCAAGACACTAGTTTGTCTCATGAGACCTTCCAATGCATCGAGGAGCTATAGCGGGCTTCAGCCGTCACTTATTAAGTCTAATGAATTCCTCATATGAACAGGTTTAAACATATCATAAACCATAACATAATCGTATCACATAAAACATTCATAAAGGAAACATAACATTTACACATTTCAATCATAAGATATCAATACAACACATTGATATAATAAAAACATTATCAAAACCATTTTCAATACCAAAATAAAAGAAAATTAAAACTTGGTATTTATTTCTCATTTAAAAAAATCTATGGGTTGGAGAGGAATCCGAAACTCAAATAATGGTCGCGGCGGCGGAGAAGTCGTTGTCGCCGCATACGTCCGACAAGAAAAACATTCCATTTTTTTCTTTTAGTAAAACGCTTCATATAAAAAGATTCCTTTTGAATAAACGTAAAAGTCAAAGGGGTTTATACACCGTATAAAGGAAAGTTGTGTATAAAACCAAATATGCCTCAATAAAAGGAGATTGAGATGAAGTCCCTTACAAAGATCATTTTTTAAATAAAATAGATCTATTATGTGTATTCACTATAGGTACACATAAATAAAGTACAAATACAAGATATGACATAATGATATAATGACATAATTTGAAAGTAGGAGATTAACCCAAAGAACAGAAATTGGGTTAAGAAGTTCCCTTACAAAGATAATTTTTTTAAATAAAATAGATCTATTTATGTGTATCCACTATAAGTACACATAAATAATGTACAAATACAAGATAAGACATAATAATATCATGACATAATTTGAAAGTAGGAGATTTACCCAAAGAATGGAAATTGGGTTAAGAAGTTCCCTTACAAAGATCATTTTTTTTAAATAAAATAGATATATTTATGTGTATCTACTATAAGTACACATAAATAAATTACAAATACATGATAATACATAATAATATCATGACATAATTTGAAAGTAGGAGATTAACCCAAAGAATGGAAATTGGGTTAAGAAGTTCCCTTACCTCGTGTCTGACTTGACTTGATCGTTATTTAACCTCCTGAATAATAAACTAGAGTTAATCTCTTCTTGCTTAAGAACCTTTTTCAAGTGCATTATCCCTTTTATATCACTTATTACAATTTTACGAAAATTATGTTGTCATTTAAGTTAATAACGGTCGTTTTGTCGATCTTTGGTACTTGAGTCAACAATAAACTTCTTATAATTACAAGTTGTTTATGTGGTAGAATATCGATTATCTCCAAAATTATATTAATGATGTAGATATCGTATATATCATATATATCCAGTATATAAATTCATTTATAATAATACATAACATTTAGAGGTAAGAAATGAAATGCACCGTTCATGGAGATGGTAAGCCGTACGTACGCATGAACGCTACTTTCATTTCTATTTCATATTTAATGGAATGAAGTTATAATTATATAAAGGTATAATATAATTACAGTATAATATAATGTATAAGACCATTTACTCCATCATTTAGAAATCCCACAGATGACATTAACTATTCAAATCACTTTGAGGGGGTGGTAGTCCGCACATCCTAAAATGAAATTATCGTGTTTACCCATAATGGAAATCGTAAAGGTATGCCATAAATGAAAAAATACTGAATAATAAGGAAAAAAACATAATATATATCATATATAAAAATATTTTCATCATAATGGCCACCATGAGAGGTGTTATATGAGTGTTGAACAATCATCATTTTGTGAGGCAGAAATTCGTCATCCACAGAAACAGTATGTTTTTAACCATTAGATTTAGGTGTGTGTAAGTGTAGCTCGAATACTTCTTATAAAAACATCCTAGTATATTTAGGATACTGGTTTTGTTACAAAATAAATGAATAAAAAGATTTTAGGGGGTTGGAGAAGCAAAATAAAATATAAGAACACAAGAGAAAACACTACCTTTAAAACGGGTAACTCTTTTTGATTTGAGCCAAAGGCTTCCTTGGGAAGAATTATGCCCAAAGTGAGGGTTCTAGGATTAAGATAGAGAAGTTGATAGAGTATTTGGGCCGAGTTTGGCCGAGCCAAATGGCTTGGAAGGTGTGAATAAGGTGGTAGTGGTGGGGGCCTTTTATACGAGGAGAGGAGGGGCACTCTTGGAAAGTAATAAAATGTTACTTTATTATATAATCAGTTTCGGATTTTAAAGGTCCCACACTTATATATGTCGAGGCTAAAGTGATAAGGGTTCGAAATCCACCCATCCAATAGGTTTTTGACATGTGTAGGTCTTAGATTTTACATTATCTTTTCATTTTATTTAAATTGTTAAATAATGAGGTAATCGCTGCATCATCATGGTGTCATAAATAATTTAATTTATTTAATGTCTAAAAATTATAAAAAAAATATCATGATGTAAGAAATATTTTAATATTTCTAATGAATATTTATAGTAAAAAATATGTCTTGTATAACCCCTTTTAAAAATTGTTTTAGTAAAACAACACATGTTTGTGACATTTTTATTTTAACATTAAATAAAAAGTTTTTAATGTCATTTTCCTACCAAAGTGGATACATGGGGTCCCCAAGTTGACCAATGGATTTTCTTGGTCGGCCATGACTCATACAATAGGGGTAGGACATGTGTCAAGGTCATTTCATATTATTATAACATTATCTTTACCTTAAATTTCACTAATTACCTTTAATCGTGATTAATAAAACATAAAATTTACTATTCACCAAAAAATTATTTTAATCCCATTGAACCACATTTTACATTATAACGACAACCATGTATGTCAGATTTTTGGAATTCAATTCATAGAAGCGGTAAAGTTTCATTTAAACGAAAAATCAATTTTTTAACTACCACTTAGTGGTTTCACTATTCATCAAAAAATGAAGTTTTTCATAACAATGCCAAAATTTCACCCTAAGCTATAATTGATATTCTGAATTGAAAAATGATTTATATTTTACAAAATTCCAAACATATAAGTTGAATTCATTAATTTTATAATTAATTCCCGCTGTCACAACAAATAGCGTGTTTTTAAGAAACAATATATATCAAAAGATTGACAATTGATTAAGTCCAATTTCAATGTTAAATTAATTATAATGAACACCATTGGATAAAATGGTAAAAATATATTCTAATTATACTTTAAAACCACTAAATAGTATAATTTATCACTATAAATTATTTTGATTAAAAAAGTTGTTTTAAGTATTTTTCACTATAAAAAATTGGAAGTTCTCAGAAAGTTACAAAAAATTCAACTTAGGATAATTTCGATACTAAGAATACAAAAATGAAGTCCATTTTGAAATATAAAATTTCTATAATTTTAAAAGAGGGTATTACTATTCATAACGGCTACTTTAATTAGTCGCAGTGTGTTAGAACTCGAACTTGCGTACAGTGCAAGCTATTACATTATTGAAAGAGAGGCGTATCGTGGAAGCTCGGGGTGTTACACTTCATCTCTTATTCCATTAGATGAAGGTAAATTTTTTATTCCTAAAGCATTAGTAGATCATGAGATCTATAAATAAAGTGATAGGTCATTTCATTTGTCTTTATCATAATAAAATGGTTATCAAAAGTTATCCAATATGCATAAATCATCATATATAGAGATGATACTTTAATCTCTAAAACCTTATCTGAATTTTAACTTAAACCATTCCATAAATTGTTAACCTTATAACCCTTCCGACAGATGAAATAAAAAAAATAGAAATAATTTCACTAAATTTCTCAAAAATAGCTTATCATTTATCCCATGTATATCATAAAGTATCTCTTCATTGTCATATACCAAACATGTGGATACCTTTATCAAGTTTTCTCTTGAAACATGGTAATAACATAAATTACCATAAAACCATATTGAAAACATGTATTCTTTATTATTCTAAAGATTATTGGAGATATTCCTTAAATACAAAAAAAGTTTTAAGCTTCATCCCTGATAACATAGACCACTTTGTCAACAAATAAATAATCAGTTCCATAGTAATCAGTACTATCAAATTTGCTTTATCCAGAATCGTCTCTTTATCATAGATAAACATAATTTTCTCATCATCAGGAAAACATTAAGGGTTACCTACCCATTATCAAAATATCACCTTTCCATTAGATCAATTTTCTATATCATCAGCACCATTCAATATTTTTTTTCAAATCCTTAATGAAAAATATATACTTCATGATTCATATAACATAATTCTGGAATTCCTATACATATATACTTTAATCATCCAACTTTATTCTCAAACCATTAATTAGGCTTCATCATCTTATTTATTAATACCCCTTTCTTAGAATATGAAATATTAATAATTTATTAATGTTCTTCAACCTCAATTTAATCATGTAAACACTACTATGAGAATATACCATAACTTTCACATTCCATTCTCGGTCTCTTTATATTCATCAATATAACCAGTCATTCCAACTTCCATATTATCTTCATGATATTTCCACTTAGGACATAAATTTTTATAATCACTACTGGAAAAACAGCCTATACCCACGGTTCAAAACCGTGGGTATAGCCCCCAAAACCGTGGGGATAGCCTATACCCACGGTTTTGGGAACCGTGGGCTGGAACGGCGTCGGTATAGGTCCCCAGCCTATACCCACGGTTTTGGAAAACCGGGGTATAAGTGTCCTTCCACCGTGTCACCGAAACATAGACAATTTCCACGGTGTCGACGGCTTTTGCCCACGGTTTCAAAACCGTGGGTATAGGTCCTAAAATAATGCGGCCGCCAAGTTTCGATCCCGCAACCGCTTCGCTGCAAACACCGCGTCTAACCACTACCCTAACTTCACATATATGTATATATATATATATTTAGTTAAATATAGTTATAAAAACCGTGGGTATAGAGGGAAGAACCGTGGGTATAGGGTTCCCGCCAAAAAAAAATTCCTTCCCGCGGAAAAAAAAATTTCCCGCGCACACAAAATTGACCTATACCCACGGTTTTTCATAACCGTGGGTATAGGTATTTTATCCCAGACCTATCCCCACGGTTTTGGGGAAAACCGTGGGGATAGAGACCCCTATACCCACGGTTTTGGGAAACCGTGGGTATAGGTGACTTTTCAGGACCTATCCCCACGGTTTTCCAAAACCGTGGGGATAGACACCCCCTATACCCACGGTTTTCCAAAACCGTGGGTATAGGCGGGGTCTATCCCCACGGTTTTGGTGAAAACCGTGGGGATAGGTACATTTTCCAGTAGTGAATTCTCATACTTTCCACATATGAAACATTCAATGTTAACCCATCTCCTTCAAGTTCCCTCTATTGACAAAGACTATTAATTATAGTGTGAGAAACACATAGCATAACAGAAAAACATATAATCCTGAAAAATTACTTATTCTTTTCCTAAATCAAGACACCTTCTTTTAATTAAAAGACACCTTCTTTTAAATAAAAGACACCTTAGGCTTATCATTAGAGACATCCCAAGACAAATCCTTAGAAATATACCTAAGGATAACACTAAAGATTTACCATCCTAGTTTCCAAAGGTTGACTAAACCACTACTTTGATACCATCTATAGAGACCCAATCTTATCATATATGGATATTAAATCATTTTAAATGAATATTCGGAACATTAAAAAAGTACTTTCTTGGGGACTATAATAGTTTACTGTCTATTGACGCTGAAAAAAGTCCATAACACTCGGAGGAAGTTTTAGAATGACGAAGCGAAGTCATATTCGGAATCAGAGGCCCGATCCGGAGGCCCGGGATGTGGTGCGCGAAATAAAGGAGGCTCCGCGTCAAAAATTGTTCCGCGCGCGTAGAATCACCGGGTTTCGCGGAATTGAGCCGTTGAGGCGCGCAATCTTTGCGCGCCCCGGTTCTGCGCGGCGAGTTTTTGCGCGCTAGCTACGCTCGGCATGAAGAATTTCGCGCACCACCTGGATTCCGCGCCGGAGGTCAGCTATAAATAGAAGGTGACCCCGAACGGTTTGGGGGTTGAGGAATCTGAAGCGACTCCCATGCGCGCAATTCAGCTCCCCCCACGCGAAAGATGGCTTCCAGGTAAAACCTTTATTTCGCGCAACCTTGCCCCGGAGTTCGCCTTTGTGCACAACTCCACCGGCTTCAGTGAATTTTCCCGCTCCACAGTATTCCATCCTTGTGCGCAATCCGTGCCTCGTGCGCGCAATACCCTGTCGTGCGCACAAAACCCTGCGCTTAGTTCCCTCTCCGCGCGCAATTCCTTTGCTCCAATTGCGCTCCGTCCCGGTCTTTTGCGCGCAAACCTTCCCTTTTGCGCGGAAAACCCAGGACTCCTCACCTTGACGTCCCTTGGCTGCCCCCTGAACCGGCACCTGATGTCTCCCCTGTCGGGCATGCGTGCCATGCGTTATTTTCCCGCACGACCTTCCAGGCTCATGTGAAGTAACCTCAAGGTCCCTTGGCCCGTGTTTCCCATTGTGTTGCTTTGCCTTAGGCTTCTTCGCATAGGCACGCTAATGGCTGTTGCTTCTTCTCATAGCCACGCTAATGTGGATCCCTCGGTGGTTCGCCCTGCGGCCCCCCTTCACCATGGCCTTACCGATGCCTTCCCTTCTACAAGGGGTAGAGGGCGCTGGGCATGTAAGCCCTAGGGGTGTGGAGCGAACCCACCTCGTCCAAGCTGCAGGACGTTAAACTGCTAAGCACCTCGTCCTTAACACAAGACGTTAAACTATGGCCCGACCCCATGCTTCGCACGCAGGGTCCCCCCAGCTCAGACATTCATTACGCCACTCGTCTCCACGGGAATGGACTCTTCCTCACATGGAACGAGATACTCCTTGTCGGAGCGGCGTTTGTCCGCGGGGGAAGGGCTGCCTCAGAGCGTAAGCCCCTAACCTTTCTTGCGGATGATTGCACCCATGAATCTCCGTACTTCCCCCCCTTCCAAGGCCAGTGGAGTCCTTTTCTCACTGCGCTTTGTCACACCACGGGCCTCCAACCTAGAGTAAGTCCCGACACCAAGGGCCGCTAACCACGCGGAAGCCCCTATTTCCTCTTTGGGCCGCTCAATGCGTAAGCCCCATTCCGCTTCTCACGGACGCACCCTTCGTGACATGATCATCTGGTCTCTGCTGCCTCTTGTTTCCCACACCGAGCATGACTCTCATGGGCTTAGAGCGAGCATCGACCATGACATCCTCTTATGGGCCGCCCAGAGCATAAGCCCCATCTGAGAAAACTATGTGGACTTTGATCCTTGCAAACGCACGGTACGTAGGAAGCCTCCACGAGGTTCAAGCCCACCACCCGGTCATCCCGACCTCTTTATGTCGGTTCCCTGACCACCTTGGGCCGCCTCAGAGCGTGAGCCCCAAATTTTCCATCCCGCATGACGTTAAACTGTATTCCGTCCCACATGACGTTAAACTGTATTCCGTCCCGCATGACGTTAAACTGTATTTCGTCCCGCATGACATTAAATTGTATCCCGTCCCGCATGACGTTAAACTGTATCCCCCCTCTTGGGCTATCTCAGAACGTAAGCCCCATGTCTCACTCCACCATCCATCCTGATCCTTACCCGGTCTGCCACATCCCGGTGAGATCATGCCACCCTATCCCACTCCATGATATATGGGAAGCCACCCACGTGCTGGCCCCAACATCGGTGTTCCCCCCTAGGGATCCTTCAACCCAATCTGTCTCCGAAAGACATTAAACTCATGACATACCCCGTGTTAAACATGGGAAGATGAGGAAACCTCAGATGGTACACATTCCCAGCGTTCAATGTGGGATGCCTCGGGCTTCCGCGCCCTCAAGAAGCCCTGTGATGAGGGACCGAAGACAGACATGCCGACGACGCCCCAACGTGACCATTCTCCTCACTGAAGGTCACTGTCCCAAAGAGACCCCTTGGAGCATCTTGGCGGAAGCAGCGTAATTAACTGGCGTCCATGTAGATATGGAACTGGGAATGAGCTTCACAAACCCATCTTAAATCTATGAGGCAGACCCGGACTAGGTAATGAGCTCCGAGGAGGAATCCACGGAAGGAAGAACCGACATCCCATCATCCCGATTTCGATCAAGGAGCAGACGTCCCTGAACAAGGAACAGATGCTACCCGCCATTGGAAAGCGGGAATGCGGGGCAACAAGAGGTGCACCCTCCCCCACGGACGGACGCGCGCACCCCGGAGAAAGCGTCGGAAACAAAAAATGGTGAACCCCACGTGAAGCTCTTCTCCTCAACACGGGGGATAGTAGCCGTTGGGGCGTCGGCTCCACAAAAAATGGTGAACCCAACGTGAAGCTCTTCTCCTCAGCACGGGGGATGGTAGCTGTTGGGGCGTCGGCTCCACAAAAAATGGTGAACCCGACGTGAAGATCTTCTCCTCAACATGGGGGATGGTAGCTGTTGGGGCGTCGACTCCACAAAAAATGGTGAACCCGAAGTGAAGCTCTTCTCCTCAACACGGGGGATGGTAGCCGTTGGGGCGTCGGCTCCACAAAAAATGGTGAACCCGACGTGAAGCTCTTCTCCTCAACACGGGGAATGGTAGCCACTGGGGCGTCATCAGAATAATAGCATGTCACCAGGTCTGGGTAACCCTCACCGGGACGTGAACCCGCCAGGGGTCGAGGCCGTCAGGACGTTGACTACTCCGTTCTGCGACGTCGTCAGCGTGGATCCCTATCTCCGACCATGGAAGACGGAATGACGCTGGGCCTTGGTTGTTGATCTCCTTTCCTGTTGATACTAATGGGTTCATCTCCCTGTTTCCAGGAATCAGATCACTACATTCGGAGCTCGATCGCCACTTGCCCACCTGCGCAGGGGCAGGGGCAGTACCGAAGCGGCTACCCCGCGCGGTCCCACCTATTCGGCAGTCGCTCCGGCTTCGACCGCCGTAGTAGCCAGGCACTTGCGCCCCCTCTCCCCGTTAGAAATCATCCAACGGAGGGTGATCAATAACCTGGTTCGTAGGTATGACGAGGAAGGGGTCATCCCCACCAGGGGCATGGCCCGCTTGGATCTAGAGGCGGCCGCGCCTCACCACCATCGCCGCCCTCTAGGGCCGCTCAGGGAGCCGTCGCTCCCCACGTTTATGTTCAACCGCTTCAGGAGCCTATCCCCAGAGCACTTTGACGCATCCCTCCCCTACGCCAATGAGGTGGGGGATGTCCGGGTCCACCCGATCGGTGATCCATCCCAGGGGTTAACGGCAAGAACCCCTGCCAGGCTGCGTCGACGCCGCTGCCCGACTCCCCGAGCCGAGGAGCAGGCAATCTTCATGCCTGCACCGCCAGTTCTGGCCCATCTGACTCGACGCCAGCGTTGGGCGCGAGTGGGAGAGAATTCCCGTCTTGGGGCACCAGCATCAGAAACCACTGTGGCCCCAGCCACTGCTGACTCCTGTTCTCAGATCCCTGTGCATGTTGAGCAGGGGCAGTCGCATGCCCGACTGGGATCGAAACCCCGACTGCCCTGCAGCTAGGTTGGGTCGAGTCTCCTGGTCGCGGACACTGGCAATGGCCACTGCGGACCAATCCGCGGTAGTGCCGCTCACCATGAGGGCTCATTCTGTGCCACCTATCTGGGAATCCGAAAGCTTCTTCGTGACGGCTCTGCTCCAGGTATGACCCCTTCCAGTTCCCACTGCATGGGGTATGAGGTCACTCCTCCTACTACCGATTGCGAGCATGGAGCCATTGTGTATCCAGTCGCTCACTCACATGGAGGTCCTCCCCATGTCACTTTCGACATTTGTCCTGGTGCTTCTCGCACCCCGGCCTCCGGTCCCCTCTACCCCAGCTCTATTGTGGCCGGGGGACCCCATGACGGAGATCGTCCTTACCCTGAGGAGCTACCCAGGGGTAGGAAGTTCGGGCGTCGTCACCGTAGGAGGAATGTCAGGGGAGTCCGGACAGGAATCAGACCAGTCCGTTTCTCAGATTCTGAGGTAGAGTACGACTCGACGGCGGAGCCTCCACCCCAACCTTTCGAGTTGAGGGCAGGGATGGAGACGCGGCGCGTCAGTCTCGTACTCCCCGAATGTGAGATCTGTATGATTCCCTCCTGCCTTCGAAGGTATATCCAGGAGGACGAGGACTTGGTGTACCACCAGGGATCAAGCCCACAGTTGCCGCTGATCTCCTCGGAAGCACCTACCGCCCCTGTTAGGGAGGTTGAGGAACTTTTCTGGGGACCGATGGGAGAATCGCGAGGCGACACACCCTCAGCGAGCACCGACGCTGTGACAGGAGGCCCATCCACCAGCCCATCCTATCGCGACGTGGCAGCCAGGGCACTGCACCCCCTGGAGGATGACCCAGGGATCGGCGGCCAATCGGCCTGTTCGCCGTATTCCTCGCCGGCCAGCCTGCCGCCCCGATGGCCTGCCTCGGCGGCATTGCCAATTCCTCGAATTTCCTCAGTGGACGAGCAGGGGAGGCAAGTTCTGGACCCCAAACTAGAGCCGTGGAGCTTTTGGACCGTTCTTGCAGCAGGCCACTTCCCCGAGAAGTTTTGGCCGGCCGCAGAATCGGGTTTTGATGTGCCAGAGTCACTCACCCCGGGAGAGTTTGAATGCTTCCGCCAGATTCTTCGGGTGACTCACCCCCGCCTCCGCCGTCAGCTAGCGCCTTATCCCTGGAGCCAAGCGCATCTCGAGAAGATTGGTGAGCAGTGCAGCCAGGTCGACCTAGCAGCACTCCCCACGGTCTGGCACCCCGAGTCGATGGACCACCACGAGGCCCTTCAGCAACAATGCATCCAGACTTTTCAAGTACTCCACAGAGTTATTGAAGAGTCCACCCCCCATGCACACGTCCGCGGGTGGGGGCAGTACGCTGCTCTCCTCTTCTGTGCGATCCTCCAGTAGCCCGATCCACTGGGCGGCACTAAGGGAACGTCGCCAAGGGCAGTAGCAGTCAACCTGGTTGAACCTTCAGATGAGGGAAACATTGTGGAGCCCCTCAATGGAGACTCACCCCCTGAGGACAGGCCACTACTGGACCCATTTGGGAGGATTACTCGCCAACAGAGGAGCCTCCTAGGCCTTCCTGTACCCACAGAGGTAGTGGTGCTGGTCCGAAACATCGGCAAGGGTAAAGATCCTGTCGGGTCTGTCAAGCTCGCCGACCCATCTGCCTCAGTGCAGAAGGTAGAGGAAGATCCTGAGAAGGCCACACTGCACCAACAGCTAGCCGAGCAAAAGAGGCTGGTTGATGAGCTCCTGGCCGAATGCATTGTAGAGCGGCGGCCTGACTATGGCAACCCTAGACCAGGACAGCAGGGGAAGGAGCATCTACCCCTTGCTGAGATCCCCCCGGGCAATCGTGACCGTGTCATGTTCGCCGGCAGGGGAAACACTGGAGCCCATGGAAAGAGGGCGCGATATGTTTCGCTGAACCCTCCCGAGCGGCGAGACAACCTGGGGGACCCTGCTCGATTTCCTCCCGCCGCTCCGAGAGTTGCTCCGTCAGCAGCCCCCCGAGCCGCTGAGCACGACTATCGTATCGAAGAGCCTAGAAATGCGCTTGTGGTTAGAGATCCCCACCAGGACAGGAATCCACATCCGGATGATCTGATGGAAGTACTCATCGCTCACTTGGAGGCCCTGGAAACTCGGCAGGTGGCAATCCCACCGGATGGCTAGCCGTACCCCGCATGGGTGGATGACATGTCGGCCCCGCCGGGATTTGGGAACCCCACTTTTCCCCCTTTAACGGGACCGGAGACCTGCCACAACACTTGGCCCACTTCAACTCGAGGTGCGGCCTATGTTAGGGACTTCGGCGCAGTAGGAGGCTGCCAAGCTCCAGTGCTTTGTTCAGACACTGGAAGGACCAGCATTCGTTTGGTATAGCCAGCTCCCTGTTGGATCAGTGACTAGCTGGGAGGACCTTCACCGAAAATTCCTCTACCAGTTCAGTTCCACAACCCGGAAGACGAACATTTCAGACCTCTTCAGGTGCAAGCAAAGGCCCGACGAGCGAGTCGCAGAATTCGTCGCCCGGTGGAAGGGGCTCATGTACTCCCTTGACATGACACTAACTTAGGAGAAATTAATGACAATGTGTGTGGGGAACGTCAAGGCGGAGTTGGTTCCTTCCCTGATCACGCAGAATTACCCTGGAGGGTTCCGGGACTTCTCGGACAAGGCTCAGCGCCTCGAAGAAGCCCTACAACAGGCCAGTCAGGCACCCCCGCTGCCTCCTGTGATCTATGCAAGGAGAGTCGCCTGAGCCGATCCCGCTGTTGTGGTGCAGATAGAGCCCCCCAGACAGCTAGAGTTGCTGCCGGTGAGGCCAGCTCAGCAGGCTCATAGGGGTCCACCCTCACAGCCTCTAGCCCAGCAGCGACCGCCTCAAAATCGGCAGGCGCCTCCACGTAACGCACCACCACCACCTAGGTGAGGTAATCCGGCTCTGTCTCCTCAGCCTGCTCCTCCGGCCCCTGGCCATGGTCAGCCCCCAAGAGTCCCCTTTCCAGACAGAAGGAATCGGGCTTACTCATTTGGCAAGGCCCAAGTCCCCGGTTATTTTCGTAGCGCCTTGGAGCAGAGGATCATGCGACTGCCTGAGTGCCAGAAACCAGAAGAGGCATGTCTCACGGATCTCCCTAACTACTGCCCTTATCACCGGTTCCTAGGACACACCATCCAGCAATGCTATGTATTCAAGGACTGGCTCCAAGACCAGATTGACAACAACATAGTCAGGTTGGGCCCAGCCCCGGCACTGGTGGTAGGTGTCTTCATGGGAAGAGATTGTAGTAGTGACGATGGGGATGGGTGGGAACAGGTTTCCGACCATGGGTCCCGGAAGTATAATGACTGGATGGCCCGCAGGATGGTCGCTCGTGCCCATGGCATCATTTGTGCCCTCCTAGATCAGCCAGATCCCTCGGAATCTACGAGCGCCGCTTCGGCATCGTCGTCCCAGCCTACTTCTTCCCAGAAGAGCAGGAGGCCGCACAAGAAGAAAGAACATGCCCTGCCATTGTCGTCGTCTTCTCGCACGCTTGGCGATTTCATGCCCCTGGAAATGGGGATCCCTCTGGGACCCCGTCCGGTAATGGATGACTCCTCGAGTGAGAGCCCGAGGTACGCTTCGATTAACACCGTAGAGTTGGTAAATCCCTTTGCGGCTCCCGACGGTGAGGAGCGCTAGGTGGACCTCCCCGAGAGCCCGGGGTACGCTTCGGTTAACACCGTATCGTTGGTAAATCCCTTTCTGGCTCCCGACGGTGAGGAGCGCCAGGTGGACCTCCCCAATGTCCCTAGCTGTGGCCAACGTCGACAGAACCGTGGCTATGTGAATCGCCGGGGCACGACGGTCGTCACCTCCATTCAGGTCGTGTACGCTACCGAGACCAGGCGGCATGCCCAGTATAGAGAGCAACACTCGTGGCTCCCTCACCCGGTGACAACAGGTTCGCTTCCACCACCGTTTGTGTTGCTGGATCGGGCGGAATCGCCTTGCCCGCGTCGCAACCAGCCCAGCCCTGCCACTGGCCGACTACGGCCTTCTGGTACTAGCATTAAAGCCACCTCCTGAGCTTCAGCCGGTGAACAGCGGGACGTGCCTAGTACCAGTCAGTCACCGGTCCCACCAGCAGGGCCCGTCATGCCCCCAATCGTAGAGCGACCTCCTGTAAGTAGAAGATCGCGTTTGGCGCGAAAGTATGATGTACTGAAGCATCTGGCCGGCATTCCGGCAAGGCTTTCCATCCTTGAGGCCCTCCGCCTGTCGTCCAAAATGCGTGAGGCGCTCGCCGAGGCTCTAAGGATCCCCCTCCAGTTTGAAGCGGAGGTCGCGGCTGCGGAAGCCTTTCACACCGAGGTGATTGAGGACGCCGAATGTCAGGCGGTTATCTCATTCTCCGGTGAAGATGAAGACCCTCCCATACAGGGGCACATCCGCCCGCTGTACATCACATGCCAGTTCAATGGCATGGAAGTCTGTCGCTATCTTTTCAACACGGGTTCTGGGATTAACTTGATCCCAACTCGGACACTGCGAAAACTGGGGTTGTCCGAGGATGATTTAAATCCCTTCGACCTCAGAATCCAGGGGTATGACAGGACCGAGCAGACTCCACTCGGCAAGATTCGTCTGAAGACCCAGTTTGGCGGCTTAATTTCCAATACTGAATTCATATTTGTCTCTCAGGACACTGCCTACAATGCATTGATGGGAAGGTCGTGGCTCCCTCTTCACGCAACGGTTCCCTCATCATAGCATCAGTGCGTCAAATACTCCCTTAAGGGTCGAGTGGGTGTGCTCCAAGGAGATGCGTCTCTGTTTGCCTCTTGTGAAGCTCGTTACCTGGACGCTGACTATTACAAGAGCAAGGACAAGCACATCCTGGCAGGTGAGGTTGAGTCCGCCGATGTCACGGGTGATCCCTGGGCAGGTTTGGATGATGCATATGTCTTCCCAATCCATCGGTTGGAGGCCACAAATCCTGATATGGGGGAGTCATTTGTTGTCTCGGGTACCAGAGGAAGCCATATTTCCGAGTCTAAGCGACGGCGGGAAATCACCTCGTACTCTTACACTAACCAGGCACAGGTGATCCCTGAGCCTCCTACCCCCGTACGATATCGGGACGTTGGGCTTATGGCAACGGCAGTACGTCATACGCGCCTGTTTCGCCAAGCCGGGATCGACTGGCTCAAGCCAACGTGTCACCACTGCTTTGATGTCATAAAGCGTGGCCCCTTGGGCTGCAGGCCGGATGGGATTGGATCAACCGCCTTCGTCACCATGGTCTCCGTGGTGCATGAGTCTCCCGTCGTGACGACCTCTGCCGCCCATGTCGGTGCCAGCTCCCCATCAGGGTCGAGCAGCCCCGAAGCGGCTCCCCCCATGGACGAACCTTCCATAAGCGGAGAAAAAGACATGGATGATGCTCCTCCTGCCTTTGAAGAGGGCGTCTCTGCCACGGTCGACGAGCTGGTACAGGTGAACCTCGGTAGTGAGACAGACCCGAGACCCACCTTGGTCAGTGCCGCTATGCCTCTTGAGGAATGGCAACAGTACGTAGACTTCCTCAAACATCACCGTGATGTGTTTTCCTGGAGTTATGATGAGATGTCGGGACTAGATCCCCAGGTAGCCGTCCACCGCCTTGGACTCCCAGCAAACCATCACGGGTTCAAGCAGCCTCCCAAAAAAATGCACCCCTTTCATGGTGCCATGGTTGAGGCCAAAGTTGATAAGCTCATTAAGGCCAACATCATCACGGAAGTCCAGTACCCCAGGTGGCTAGCCAACATTGTGCCTGTCAGGAAGAAGAATGGGCAGATCATAGTTTGCATCGACTTCCGTGATCTTAATCGCCACTATCCGAAGGATGACTTTCCCCTTCCCGTGACAGAGCTGTTGATCGACGCAACGGTCGGGTTCCAAGCCCTCTCCTTTGGGGTCAACTCCGGAAAGTTTCTTGTCTTCATCGTTAGGTATCGAGGCATCGAGATCGACCCCGAGAAGATCAAGTCCATCAGTCAGATGCCTCCCCCAAGTAATATTCAAGATCTTCGAGGCCTCCAAGGCCACTTAGCCTATATACGCCGATTCATTACGAATCTGGCCGGCAAGTGTAAGCCCTTTTCTCGGCTCATGAAGAAAGGCGCCGCCTATGGGTGGGATGAAGAGTGTCAGAACGATTTTCAGGAAATCAAGCAGTATCTAATTCAACCTCCGGTCCTGATGCCACCCGTTCCCGGAAAGCTGCTGGTCCTTTACGTGACTTCCCTGGAGCGATCCCTCGGTGCCCTTCTCGACCAGAAGAACAACGAGGGAACAGAGAATATCCTCTACTACCTCAGCTGCATGCTCCTCGACGCGGTTGTTAGATACTCTCCCATCGAGAAGAGCTGCCTGGTGCTCGTATTCACCGTACAAAAATTGCGGCACTACTTGCAGCACCACGAGGTACAGCTAGTCTCTCGGGTAGACCCGTTGAAATACATCCTGAGCTGGCCTATGTTGACCGTCCGATTGGCACGTTGGGCGGTGATCCTCCAGCAGTTCGACATTAGGTTCATACCTCAGAAGGCCATCAAAGGACAGGCGTTGGCAGACTTCTTATCTACCCATCCAACCTCTGTGGACCAGCTACTAGATTTGGGCTTTCCTGATGAGGCAATCCTCTCAGTCGATCGTGCCACCCATGCTGGCAGATGCACTTTGATGGCGCCTCCCGAAGCCCTACCGGTAGAAGGCTCAACAATCCTAGGCTTAACAGAGTGGGCCTGGGTATCATCTTAATCACCCCAGAGCAAGCTGTTCTGCCATATTCTTTCTTATTGTCAGAAGGCTGCACCAACAATGAGGCAGAATATCATGCCCTCATCACCGGCCTCGAGTTGGCTCTGGAGGTTGACTTACCCCACCTATATGTCAAAGGGGACTCTGAGCTAGTCATCAAGAAGGTTAACGGTGACTACGCTGTCAGGAAGCCAGAACTCATGTCGTTGCTGGAGTGCACCCTCCATCTAATGGCTAAGTTCCCATCCCAACCAGATGTCGTTCACGTTCCCTGGTCGCAGAACAGTCGAGTGGATGCTTTGGCCAGCCTGGCCGCATCACTCGCGGAGCTTGAACAGGATGACCTAATCATCCACGTGGCGCACTGAAGAGTCATTGCTCTTGTTATCCCGGAGGGCGATCGTGGCCCGCGAGTGAACCATCTCACCGCTGGTGCCCCCACGTCAGGACCCCCGGGGGCTTCAGTCGTGGTGATCGAGATAGTTCCTGACTGGAGGACACCCTTGGTTGAATATCTCCGACACGACAGTCTTCTGATGGACCGAGCAGAGTGGGAACGAATCCAGCACCGCACGCCGCAGTTCACCCTTCAAAGCGGTCCCAGCCGTGAGCAGGTCCTTTACAGGCGTGGGTTTGACGGTGTTCTCCTCCGTTGTCTTCAAGGAGTTGAGATCCCACAGGTCATGCAGGAAGTGCACGCTGGCTTCTGTGGCACCCACCAGGCCGGGTCGAAGTTTTCCCACTAGATTCGGAGACTGGGATACTTTTGGCCCTCCATGATCCACGACTGCATCGAGTACGCCAAGAGGTGTCATGCATGCCATGTTCATGCTAACTTTGTGCATCGGCCACCGGAGCCTCTCCATACTACTAAGTATTCTTGGCCCTTTGCAGTCTAGGGGTTGGATGTCTTAGGGCCTTACCCGCCGGCGACGGCCCGCCAGTGCCGGTTCATCTTAACCGCCACAGATTTCTTCTCAAAGTGGACAGAGGCAGCTCCGCTTAGGGAAGTCAAGGCTGGTTCTATTGCCGACTTCGTGAGTTCCAATATCATTCACCGGTTTGGAATACCTCATGCTATCCTCACGGATAATGGAACCAACTTCCGAGCGTCCGAGCTAAAGAGATTGTATGCCAAGTACAACATTCTCTCTAACCACACCTCCTGTTATCATGCGCAGAAGAATGGACAGATTGAGGCATTTAACAAAACCCTCTCTAACATTCTGTAAAAAATGGCTGGTCAGAACAAGAAACGTTGGCCGGACAAGCTCCCCAACGCCCTCTGGGCTTATAGGACGACGACTCGCAATTCCACCTAGGTGACCCGGTATTCCCTGGTATACGGAGCTGAGGCCGTCCTTCCCATCGAGGTCCAGCTGACCTCATTGCGCACGGCGGTCTACAACCAACAAGCGCCATACAGAGTTGCCGAGATCCGTCTAGCCAAATTGGAAGTGCTGGACAGAAGTAGGCTTCATGCTTTAGATAACTTGGAAAGGCATCAGAGCAGGATGGCTCAAGCTTTCGATAAGAAGGTTTTCCTCCGCTCCTTCATGGAAGGTGACCTGGTGTTGGCTCTCAGAGCGACAATGATTCCTGGTAGGAAACCACCCAAGTTGGAACCCATTTGGGAGGGACCTTTTATTGTCCGCAAGGTCTATCCCAATGGATCGTACTCCCTGGCGACTATGGATGGTGAGCGTATCACTCCTCCCACCAACGCCAGGTTCATCAATAAGTACTTTGCTTAAAGTTATGGTCCTGCATGACCTTAAACTGTAGGGTCCAACATGACCTTAAACTGTATGGTCCTGCTTGAACTTAAACTATACGGTCCTGCATGACCTTAAACTGTACGGTCCAGCACGACCTTAAACTGTACGGTCCTGCACGACCTTAAACTACACTCTGCCCTACATCTGGGCTCCATGGTCCGAGCTCTAAGACCTAAAACTAAGATCCTCTTTTGGTTCTTCCCTTTTCACAGTCTGAGCTCTAAGACCTAAAACTAAGATCTATATTCCGTCCAACATGACGTTAAACTGTATTTCCAGAACTACGTCTAGCTTGATTCCCATCCTAATGGGATATATAGGAGTGCCCAGACCTTTCGTCTTTGGGTCCAGCTTGAGGTCCGCTGTCGCGTCTGTTTCGCCTTTGGGACTTCGACTAGAGGGTCGCGTGGCATGGTGTGAGATTATGTCCCCATTCATGTCGAGTTTGCAATGGCTGCACCACGCGCACCCTGTTCTCAGGGTTTAGCCCTCCTCTGTCCAATGGCGTTTAAAGACGCATATCAAGAACTATGTGTGGCTTGATTCCCATCCTTATGGGATATGTAGGACCACCTGCACACCTAGATGTTAGGTCCAGCCCCATATCTTAGGATATCCCATGATCTCCCGGTGCCCAGGGTGTTTGGAATTACGCCCCCTCTTTTTCCTAGGGATCCACCATCTTTTGGCCGCTCTCGGACTGAGCCCTCTGACCCTTTCCAGTGGTCTGTTGATGTGCTCAAGGCACTCTGGTCTAGAACTTGGAGTGCCAGATTTGACTTAGGCAAGTTCCATCCACTTTCCAAGCTTCGTGTTCCCCTTCATTCGGGCCCCCTTCATCCTTCATACCCGGAGGGACCCCCAAGAACGGCCTGGATACAACGCCCAAGGGCTCTCCTACCATCATGGGCCAACTCCCCCGAGGGTTTCAAACAACAAATTGATACAAATCCCGTGTTTCGAACATGTTCAGTGGTTGATGATCATTTGTTTTTCCCCGTGGCTAACACGACAGGATGCTGTGTTGCGAACATGGTCAGCAGTAATCCTCAGTCGTCACGCAGGTTCCCCAGGCCCTGAATGTTGGTGGAATGGTTCATGTCATGTTCCGCCCCATCGTGTCAAGGTGTAATCTCGAAAATCCTTGTACTAACCCTCAGTACACCCCCGCACATCAGACAGACCGAGTTGTGTAACGGTGTCTCTCGGGGCTCCCACGATCTGAGCGCTAGAGTATGTGCTTGGGTCTCTTCTTTACGGGTTGTGTGCAGCTTGAATCTCATCCCCATGGGGAACGAGGAGTCTCCCAGACATTGAGTTTCGGGCCCAGCATAGCTGGGAGCTAGCATCTCCTGCCCCTCCCTGATTGTTGAACCCTCGTAGGCCCCTTTGGCCTGAGGCTCCTCTCTCGGACGGTCCAAACCATATGACCTTAAACTGTGTTGTTGGTCCAAACCATATGACCTTAAACTGTGTTTTTGGTCCAAACCATATGACCTTAAACTGTGTTGTGGGTCCAAACCTTATGACCTTAAACTATGTTGTCGGTCCAAACCATATGACCTTAAACTGTTTTGTTGGTCCAAACCATATGACCTTAAACTCTGTTGTTGGTCCAAACTATATGACCTTAAACTGTGTTGTTGGTCCAAACCATATGACCTTAAACTGTGTTGTCGGTCCAAACCATATGAACTTAAACTGTGTTGTCGGTCCAAACCATATGACCTTAAACTGTGTTGTTGGTCCAAACCATATGACCTTAAACTGTGTTGTTGGTCCAAACCATATGACCTTAAACTGTGTTGTTGGTCCAAACCATATGACCTTAAACTGTGTTGTCGGTCCAAACTATATGACCTTAAACCGTGTTGTTGGTCCAAAACATATGACCTTAAACTGTGTTGTTGGTCCAAACCATATGACCTTAAACTGTGTTGTCGGTCCAAACCATATGACCTTAAACTCTGTTGTTGGTCCAAACCATATGACCTTAAACTGTGTTGTTGGTCCAAACCATATGACCTTAAACTGTGTTGTTGGTCCAAACCATATGACCTTAAACTGTGTTGTTGGTCCAAACCATACGACCTTAAACTGTGTTGTTGGTCCAAACCATACGACCTTAAACTGTGTTGCTGGTCCTATCATACGACCCTAAACTGCGACATTATCGTCCTGGCCGCACGATGAAAAACGAAATTGCATTGTGGTGACCTCGTTGTAGAGGACATCACGTTGGTTATTGGTCTTATGCCATGCCATTTGTCAACGCCTATCACGACTTGATGCTTCTGGCGACACCATGGCCTACTACTCTAGGTATGTCGCTTCACAAAAAAAACCACTCACCTAAAAGGACAAACAAGATTTATCAAATTCCGCTTCTTTTAGTGCAAGGGCCACGCCCGCACTCCCCTTTTCCCTTGGCACTGGTATCTTACCATGTCACCTTTCAAAACTACGTGTGGCTTGATTCTCATCCTTATGAGATACGTAGGAACGCCTGGGGAACTTCCCCGCGGGTCCAGCCTACCTTCGTGTTCAGTCCCTCGACTCGAGCATTTCCCCGGAGAGCACATGGTAAGTAGGGATTAGGTCCTCCTTCACGTCAGGTTTTGTAACCGCCTGACCATGTGTCCATTTCTCCCCTTTCCTCTTGGTCCGAGCTCTAAGACCTAAAACTAAGATCCTCACGGTCCGAGCTCTAAGACCTAAAACTAAGATCCATATTTCGTCCCGCATGACGTTAAACTGTATTTCATCCCGCATGACATTAAAATGTATTTTCAAGAACTACGTGTGGCTTGATTCTCATCCTTATAAGATACATTGGACCGCCCGGACGTTTCGTCTTGGGTCCAGCCCCAGGGATTACTAAATCCCGTCCCTCCTTATTGTCGGCCACTCGTCCCGACTTCATGGGAAGTGGTATAATCGGGATATCTACCCCGAGCGTGTTCGGGATGCCCCATGGTAATAATTGGGAGCGACAATTCTCTCACCAAAGAGGTCCTGCCAAGAAATTGGGACGACCCATGATCAGGTCGGTACGTCCGCCTGATGCGCCTTCGCCATGGTGGCACAATTTTGGGAGTGTTGGACTCTGTTCAAACAAACCACCACTCCACCTTCCACGCCTTGCATCCCCCCCTTATTCAGATCCTCATTTCCTTTCGTGTTTGACGGGACCCCCTAACACTATGGATGCTCGACCTAGGGTCCGCCTACTGTCCTGGGTCAACGTTCCAGAGAACTGGACATGTTTGACGGGACCCCCTAACAGTATGGATGCTCTACCTATGGTCCGCCTACTGTCTTGGGCCAATGTTCCGGAGAACTGGTCATGTTTGACGGGACCCCCTAACAGTATGGATGCTTGACCTATGGTCCGCCTACTATCCTGGGCCAATGTTCCGGAGAACTGGTCATGTTTGACGGGACCCCCTAACAGTATGGATGCTCGACCTATGGTCCGCCTACTATCCTGGGCAAACGTTCCAGAAAACTGACCAACGATATTTGAGTTAGGCCCCGTGTTGCGAACATGGTTAGCGGTCAGACCTCATTTATTGTCCCCCCATTCCAGGCCGACGTGATGTGGATGCGGTGTTTCCGCCACGGTTGACATTTATCCTCCATGGTTGCGCCCCATTGGGTTCTGAATTTGGGCAGCGTGATTCACCCTTCCTCTCCATCCCCCTGTGTTCGGATGGATTTCAATGCCCCCGGCATTGCCCCGCTTGTGTGTAAGAGCACATTGAGAAGTCGACACATCAATCGGCTCGGGGTCTCTTCAGAAGTCCAGGCCCAATTTTGGATGCCTGAAGCTTGGTCAATGCCCCACAGTTGAACGAAATGATGGTACGAACATCTTCTGCTTCTTGCATTGGGCACGACCCACAGGAGCCTAGGGATGAGTTGTTATTCGTTTCGGAGCTATGGTTGAGTGCATGAAACCAAGAGTACAAATGAATGGATTTTTCCATATATTGGATTGAGATGATGAGCAGTACAAGAAGAAAGTTCATGAGATGGAAAAAACAAAGCCCTTAGGGTTTAGCGTGCTGAAGCAATCGTTCCAGTGCTGCTACCCTCTGGCTGGTAGCCTCCAAGACCGCTTCTCGCTCTTTTAAGACTCTCTCCTCATCGGCCACCATGTAGCGTAGCTCGCCAGCCCTAGCTTGTGCCTGCACCCACTCAGTTTGAAGTACGGTCATCTGGTGACTCGCCTCCACCAGTTGTTCCTGCACATCAGCCAGCTGGGCTGTCAGTTGCTCCACGAGCTCAGAGCATGTTGTGATGAAGTCCTCCTTATCTGCTGCCTGCCCTTCGAGGTGTCGGACATCCTTCTCCGCCCTCAGTAGCTCTTGAGCGCTCGCCGATCCTTCCCGGCACTGGGAAATGTCGGTGCGCCAGCTGCTCTCGTGTATCTTCTCGGCCATGTAATCACGGACCGTCAGATGAAGGCGCTGAGCGTCAGCCCCTCCGGCGCACAGGAAGCGCAGCCAGGTCTGAAGTGATCCCATCCGCCTTAGCCAATCTAACTAGGGCTGCCTGAGGAAGCGCTGGATACATTTCCACCCTTTGCGATGTGTCATCCGGCTCTCCTCGGCTGCCTCTGAGTCTGAGTCATCAATCTCCTCAGGGTCCGCGGGTCGGTATATGGGGAAGGCCACCAATAGATCGACAACAGGATCCGCCCCAGGTATGTCTTTGTGAGGAATAGAATCCTCGACGTCCGGGCGACCTTCTCTTGCCCCAGCAGCAATGACGCCTCCACCAGCTTCTGACCGCATTCCAGGAACAGCGCTGCTGATGTCTGTCGCCCCCTGTTCATCAATTGTCGAGACTGACTCAGTGCAGAGAGCATGTTCCGAGCGAAGTGGTATGTCCGCCGCTGGTCCACTCGCGGATGGCCCGGGCTCCACAGCCTGACGTTCCTCCAGTGTTGAGATCACTGCACAAGGAATACGCTGGTCGGACGGAATCTTTTAATACCAAGAACCAGTGGTGAAGCATGAGACTTACAGGAATCCAGAGCGTCGGTCCCCAGGGTTTCGGCCGCTGCAGGAGCCTCAATAAGGGGAGACCCCTTTGCGTTGGTTAATTCAATGATGGGTGTCGGATCCCCATCATGTCCCACTGGTTCCTCTCCACCCTCCTCTGGTGGGGACGCCCATCCACCGCTCAACTGCTCCTGAGTAGGATGGGGAAATGAGTTAGAAGTTGGAAAGTAGAAAGAATGAATGAGGGAACGAATGGAGACGGAGACAAACCTCAAGAATCTCGGTTATGTCGAGATGAGAGTCGGCAATCTCACCGCTCTCTCGGAGACTCCCTTAGTAGGTCGCCCCTTGTGAACCCTCACCTTCAGGATCCTCTTCTTCATCTTCTCCCTCTCCTTCGTCCTCTCCGGTTTCCTCCTCCCCCTCCAGCTCCTCGTCACTGTCGACTTCTCCCGGCGGCATCGCTTCTGGATCATGCTCCTGGCCGAGCATCACTTTCACTAGGAATGTTGGCTCCGCACGCCGCCACCTTTGGCGTGCGTATGCGTCCATGGCCGTCAGATAAGCATGCCGCCAATGGAAGTTCACTCGGTCGGTAATTCGAACGAGCTCGACCTCTGGCAGTTGGATCCCGTTCTGCATTATCTTCTGCCAGATGGCTTTGATGCTCAGCGATTGCCGCAGGGTCATCCAGGATGACCACAGTGCCAGGAGAATTGCGTCTCGGGAAGGTTCGAGCAGATATCTTATCTGCTTCCTGGGTAGTTCCCTGGCCGCCTCAAGTGACCCCCCCTACGGGTGTAACGAGGAAGTGGTGGAACCATGTGATGTTCTCGCTGCCGAAGTCCCGGCCTGCGCAGGCCTTGCTACCTGGTGCGCCTTTGGTTCCCCCTTCCGACGGCACCGTGACTCCTTTCCCGTCGCCCGGTTTCCGCGCGAGTAACCTCGAGTTGCCGGACGTGCTTGCGTAATAGCCCCTCAGGGTATGCAATGGTCCAGTTTTCAGCATATTCCGTTGCTAGGCCGGCATCGACCCCGGTGGGAGGAAGAGTAATGACGTCGCCAGAGCCGAAAGTGGTAAACATCAACCACATCTGGCACAGGACACATGGATGCTTCTCCTGTCATACAGCCGTGAATACCTTCTCCGACATTCGTTGGAGGCACCCGAACTGCCTGGCGAATCGGGATGGAACGTAAGGCTCATAGATCACCTTCCCGTCGATCCAAGCCACGAGCACCCCGCCCCGAATGCTCTGGAAGTATTCCTGCTATTCCAGAGAGCCTCGCCCATTGTCCACCAGCTGGCCGACCGGGGTAGGAAACGAGATGAAGTTGAAGTTGGCATGGTTTCCGATGCGGATCCTCATGCCCTCCTCATTGAGCGTCAATGGCACCACCCCTGTGATGTTTAGCAAGGACGGTCGCAAGCCATTGCCCGGAGGACGGACGACATTTGGGAAAGTATACCCGCCGAGATGAGCCGCCACCCAGCCATGGAAGATCTGGAAGGGACCACATACTCTCCAAGGCGACCCCCCTCGTGAGATGCGCCCCAGGATGGTATACAGCTTGGCCAACATAGGGACGCCCAAGTTGAACCATTTGTTGGCGGGCATGGAGCCCGACATCACCAAAGTCGCTGGATGGACGCCCATCCTCGCGTCCCGCACCGGCAAGAGCCACCCACTCAGGAAGGCGGCAAGGAACCCGGCATACCAGACGTTCGGGTCTCCGGCCTCAATGACGCGGTAACCCCAGGATTGGTATTGCCCCGCCTCCAGGGTCTTCCAGTACGACCCGTCCTTGCTTCTCTGAGTCGCAGTTGGGCACCGTTTGCCCCGTCCCGGCATCTTGATGGCGGGATCCCTCTCAAGGAACAGGCTGAACCAGCCCTTGTAGGCGATGTCCTTCAGAAAGTCCTTGACCCCCAGCCTCTTTTTGGCCTGCTGCAGTAGGTGCCACATCAGCATAGGCGTCCGTGACCTGTCTCCCCAGGTGTTCTTTGGAGGAACAAACTCGTTGTATTGGTAACCCTCCAGCGGGATACCTCCAATGCAGTGAACGTCCCAGAGACTGATGCAGACTTCTCCATGGTGAAGGTGGAACGTGTTGGTGTCAGGAGACCATCGGGTGAATAGCTCCGGTCCGAGTTCAGGATGACGGTGGAAATGGAACTGCGATGTCCATACCGCCTCGAACAGGCCGATATACCATAGTTCATCCCTGAACTGGTCACAGGTATGGCGAACCCAGAACACCCGGGCCCATTCTCTGGTGAATTTACCCCCAGACCGCAGGTCCCAATCTTTCAGCCAGCCCTTCATGTCATCCGTGATGATTTGACGGAATGTGCTCGCATAGAGGGCCAGAGAATCCTCCGCCACAGGCTCGTCCTCAGTAATGTTCCTAGTCCTCGGGTTCAGGACATAAATGTCCATATGTTTAGTTTCCCTGGCAGGATGACCGTTGTTGGTGATGTTGTAGTGAGGAAGTTCGTCCTCCCGAGTCACCCAGGACCGTGGTGTGTCCACCTCGAAGCCCGGAAATGGCACCTCCTCTAAGATGCCAAAATTTCAGAGAAGGAGGTTGTCCAATAAGGGATATTCCTTTTGGGCCGGAGTCAGCAGATTGAACAAGGTCAGATTGTTTGAGACAATCACCTTGGCGCCATAAACCTCCTCGTTTGCTGCAATTTCTGTCCTACGGGCAGCGGCTTCCCCCTCATCAACTCGGTTTGCGGCCATCTCGAATTTTCCGGGAGTTGGGAGAAATCAGGATGCGGTGCACAGAATTGGAGAGTTCGGCACGAAATCTAGTTGAGTTGCGTGGAATCTTGGGGATGGGCGCGCAATCGGCACGTGGAGCACGAAAAAGCCCGACGAGGCGTGAGATCACGGCCTAATTTCGGATGGAATTCCGCGCTTCCAGTGCGTTATTACGCGCCGCCGCGGAAGAGATTTCGTGCCCGAGAGTGATATGCTTATCGCGCGGAAAAAGCGGAAGAACGGATTTGGGACCCAACACCCCTTTTTATAGGCAAGGCCAGGGTTCCGCGCCGCGTGGAAAGAGGATTTCACGCGCGTTCGTAGGTTTTGCGTGCCCCATCAGAATTTGGCACGCAACTTGATCAAGAGACTTGGCTTTACGGTGTTTCGGCGTTTCCCTTGGAATCCGATCGTTGCGACCTCTCGCCGATCCAATTCCAAGGGGGGCATTTGTTGACGCCGAAAAAAGTCCGTAACACTCGGAGGAAGTTTCGGAATGATGAAGCGAAGTCATATTCGGAATCAGAGGCCCGATCCAGAGGCCCGGGATGCGGTGCACGAAATAAAGGAGGCTCCACGTGAAAAATTATTCTTCATGCGTAGAATCACCGGGTTTCGCGGAATTGAGCCGTTGAGGCGCGCAATCTTTGCGCGCCCCGGTTTTGTGCGGCGAGTTTTTGCACGCTAGCTATGCTCGGCGTGAATAATTTCATGCGCCGCCTGGATTCCATGCCGGAGGTCGCCTATAAATAGAAGGTGACCCCAAATGGTTTGGGGGTTGAGGAATCCGAAGCGACTCCCGTGCGTGAAATTCGGCTCCCCCCCCATGCAAAAGATGGCTTCTAGGTAAAACCCTTATTTCGCGTAACCTTGCCCCAGAGTTCGCCTTTCCACGCAACTCCACCAGCTTCAGTGAATTTTCTCCCTCCGCAGTATTCCAGCCTTGCGCGCAATCTATGCCTCGTGCGCGCAATACCCTGCCCTGCGCACAAAACCCTGCGCATAGTTCCCTCTCCGCGCACAATTCCTTTGCTCCAATTGCACGCCGTCCCAGTATTTTGCGCGTAAACCTTCCCTTTTCCGCACAGAACCCAGGACTCCTCACCTTGACGTCCCTTGGCTGCCCCCTACACCGGCACCTGATGTATCCCATGTCGGGCATGCGTGCCATGCGTTGTTTTCCCGCACGACCTTCCAGGCTCGTGTGAAGTAACCTCAAGGTCCCTTGGGCCCTGTTTCCCGTTGCGTTGCTTTGCCTTATGCTTCTCTGTATAGGCACGCTAATGACTATTGCTTCTTCGCATAGCCACACTAACGTGGACCCCCCGGTGGTTCGCCCTACGGTCCCCCTTCACCGTGGCCTTGCCGATGCCTTCCCTTCCACAAGGGGTAGAAGGCGTTGGGCATGTAAGCCCTAGGGGTGTGGAGCGAACCCACCTCGTCCAAGCAGTAGGACGTTAAACTGCTAAGCACCTCGTCCTTAACACAAGACGTTAAACTGTGGTCTGACCCCGTGCTTCGCACGCAGGGTCCCCCCAGCTCGGACATTCATTATGCCACTCGTCTCCACGGGAATGGACTCTTCCTCACATGGAATGAGATACTCCTTGTCGGAGCGGAATTTGTCTGTGGGGGAAGGGTTGCCTCAGAGCGTAAGCCCCTAACCTTTCTTGCGAATGATTTCCCCATGCATCTCCATACTCCCCCCCCTGCAAAGGCCAGTGGAGTCCTTTTCCCACTGGGCTTTGTCACACCACGGGCCTCCACCCAGGAGTAAGTCCCAACACCAAGGGCCGCTAACCACGCGTAATCCCCTATTTCCTCTTTGGTCCGCTCAATGCCTAAGCCCCATTCCGCTTCTCACGGACGCACCCTTCATGACGTGATCGTCTGGTCCCTGCTGCCTCTTGTTTCCCACACCGAGCATGAATCACGTGGTCTTAGAGCGAGCATCGACCATGACATCCTCTTATGGGCCACCCCAGAGCGTAAGCCCCATCCCAGCGAACTATGTGGACTTTGATCCGTGCAAACGCACGGTACGTAGGAAGCCTCCATGAGGTTCAAGCCCACCACCCGGTCGTCCCAACCTCTCTATGTCGGTTCCCTGACCACCTTGGGACGTCTCAGAGCATAAGCCCCAAATATTCCATCCCGCATGACGTTAAACTGTATTCCGTCCCGCATGACGGTAAACTGTATTCCGTCCCGCATGACGTTAAACTGTATTCCGTCCCACATGACGTTAAACTGTATGCCGTCCCGCATGACGTTAAACTGTATTCCGTCCCCCATGACGTTAAACTGTATCTCATCCCGCACGACGTTAAATTGTATCCCCCCTCTTGGGATATCTCAGAACGTAAGCCCCATGTCTCACTCCACCATCCATCCTGATCCTTACCCGGGCCGCCACATCCCGGTGAGATCATGCCACCCTATCCCACTCCATGATATATGGGAAGCCGCCCACGTGCTGGCCCCAACATCGGTGTTCCCCCTAGTGATCCTTCAACCCGATCCGTCTCCACAAGACGTTAAACTCGTGACATACCCCATGTTAAAAAACGGAAGCTGAGGAAACCTCAGATGGTACACATTCCCCACGTTCGATGTGGGATGCCTCAGGCTTCCGCGCCCTCAAGAAGCCCTGTGATGAGGGACCGAAGACAGACATGCCAACGACGCCCCAATGTGACCATTCTCTTCACTAAAGGTTGTTGTCCCGACGAGACCCCTTGGAGCGTCTTGGCGGAAGCAGCATAATTAACTGGCATCCATGTAGATATGGCACTGGGAATGAGCTTCACAAACCCGTCTTAAATCTATGAGGGAGACCCGGACTAGGTAATGAGCTCTGAGGAGGAATCCACGGAAGGAAGAACCGACATCCCATCATCCCGGTTTCGATCAAGGAGCAGACATCCCTGAACAAGGAACGGATGTCGCCCACCTTTGGAAAGCGGGAATGCGGGGCAACAAGCAGCGCGCCCTCCCCCACGGACGGACGCACGCGCCCCGGCGAAAGTGTCAGAAACAGTGTCTTTAGAATCTTGAAACACAATATTATAACTTAGTGGAATATCATCAGTGTTTTTCATGAAGATGTTTCCATTTATTAATCCTATATAGAACATTTATTCATATCCAAAGGTAAGTAAACCTAAGAAAGGGTGATCTCATATGCTCAGTAAATGTAAATAAAAGTGATACATGAGCATAATATAAGCATAAGGGTATAAGAACATGATCATAACATTGTAAAATCATACCTTGAGTATCAAAGAACATAAACATGAATAATGGAATAATTATTGGAATTTCATAAGACATGAATCATAAGGAAATAAAAGAGCATTAGTCCTGAGATCATATCATTGGCGTAAGACATAGACTTGTGGCATACACATAATCATATAAAATCATTCCCTATAAGTCAAGGCTCATTTCCAAAACTTATCAAGGCACTTCATGGAAGATGCACCAACTTTGTGGGACGCACCACCATCCACAGTAGCTTCCCTTTCCTTATAGTGGACCAGGTTACAACTTCTTCCCATAGTGGATCGGGTTACACCTTCTTCCAATAGTGGGTTAATCCTGTCAACTTGTTTCCCATCCTAGTATTCAAGGATCACTCCAAAGAACATCTTAGTAGTAAATTTTCAATATAAAGACCATATTAGTAGTCAGGGTTCACTCCCAAAACCATATTAGTAGTTAAGGTTCACTCCCAACATCATCTTAGTAGACAATGTCCCTTTCTGAACTAGGTTCATTCCCCATTTTATCCATCTCTATCTCATCAGATATACATCTTTACCCAATCCATTAGAGGTAGGTATAGGTCCCACCCATCACATAATAAAAGCGTACATACATGTTTCATAAGATAATAAAAAATTCATTATATCATAACCCATATAAAGAAATGGGTTTCTTAAAAATCATATTCTAACCCATCAAATGAAATGGGTATTATAAAATTTCATAATATTATAACCTGTGGAAAATAGATAGGTTATATAAACATTTCATCATAGAATAACCTATGAAAAGAAATGGGATTCATAAGACTTTCATAATCACTACAAAATATTTCACTTTTTCCAACAGGGACATATTTGTTGGTAAAAGTGAATTTTCTGTTGGAAAAACGTTTTACCAACATATATGCCCCTGTCACTAAACTGTTAGCAAAAACTCTGTCACTAAATGTTTTAACGACAGATAAAATAGTTCTGTTGCAATTATAATAATACCAACAGATAATATATATATTGGTTAAAGTGTTTAGCAACAGGTTCTGGTGACAAATTTATCTGTAGGTAATAATATTACCAATATATAATATTTTTTTATAAATAACATTTAAATAAAAAAAAATTAAATTATTGTTTTTAGTAAAATTTTATATTATATTTATTAATTTATCATATATAATACATATGTTTTAATTATTAAATCGAAGATTATTTTAACACATGTTCAAAATTAGAAAAGAATTAATTATATTAATAATGAAATTCATTGCAAACAGAACCTCTTGGATCCCCAAAAGGATTATTTTACAATTCTGTCCCACAATTTTGGACAACCCTCCCCACCCCCACTGGATCCCCCCCAAAGGATCAACCATCGTAGAAGCTCCAACCCATCATCATCATTAACTCCAACACCAGTAGCTCCAACTCATACATGTCATCTTCAGACCCAACCCATCCATTCTAACTCTAACCCCATTCATGATAGCTTCAGTCTATTCTAGCTTATCCAGCTCTAGCCACATCCATGTCAGCTCCAGTATATGCTAGCTCAATCTTCAGCCCATCCATGCCAGCTCCAGTCTATGCCAGCTCTGGTCTATGCCCCATTCATGCCATCTCCAGTCTATGCACAAACATATGAGAAAACACATTATATGGAATTGGTACATATACAAGTGATAGAAATATGCTTACATGATAGAGATAAAAGTAGTACCTGCACATCAAGAAATAAACATTTGTGTTGAAATTCCTACATTTGTATTTAACTTTATTTTGACTTTCAACAAAGGTAGTACCCACACAATAAGGAAATAAACATTCAAAGATAGCTTTTTATTTATAAAAAATATAATACATCTCATTAGGTTTGAAATAATAACTTGAAAAGTACCCATGATATTAGATTTTTCTAGTCAGTGGACCTAATGTCTGAACACAATTTCAATCATCACTGTCACCATCCTCTGCCCAGATCTTAATAGTATAATTATAGATGAAAGAGAGTAAAACATCTACAAATGGGTGAGAATGATCCATTTTAACAGACAAACTTTGAAGAATCTATTAACTAGGTAATGGGCATACCTGATCTTACCAGAAACTGGATCTTAAATGAGTGAATCAATGCTGGAAACATGGATGAAGTCACAAGTTCATGGATGTGTTTAGAATGGTTCAAAACTGAAAAAATTGAACATATGAACCTACATATTGTAAGGTTTGTAGTTCAAAGATGAATTGTCATATTGCAAGCTGAAAACATGTAACCTATAATATTGAAAATCAAAAAACATTAATTGAAAAACCTATAAAACCGTAAACATATATACCTAAACTATAAAACTAATAAAATTATAAACCACTAATCAAGATTATTCTTACCTACAAACATGTAAACAAATAATCATGGAACCTGCAAACCTCTAACATACCAACCTACAAAACTGCAACCTACAAACAATTAAATTTTAACTAGTGTTTCCGACGCTTTCGCCGGGGCGCGCGCATCCGTCCGTGAGGACGCGCGGCTTTGTTGCCCCACATTCCCGCTTTCCAAAGGCGGGCGGCATTCGCTCCTTATTCAGGGACGTCTGCTCCTTGATCGAAACGGGATGATGGGATGTCGGTTCTTCCTCCTGTGGATTCCTCCTCAGAACTCGTCACCTAGTCCGGGTCTCCCTTATAGATTTAATACGTAGTTCGTGAAACTCTTCCCGGTGCCATATTGTCATGGACACCGGTTAATTACACTACTTCCGTCAAGACTTTCCATAGGGTCTTGACATGGTAGCGACCTTCGGTCGGAGTAGACGGCAACATCGGGAATGTCGAGGCATCTCTGGGTGCGTGGACATTGGGGAACCTGTATTCTTCCTCATAAGAGGGCATCTCAAGGGTGCAGAACCCGAGGCGTACATCTGAGGTTTTCCTCAGCTTCCTGTGTTTAACACAGGGTATGTTACAAGATTAACGTCTAGCAGAGACGGTTACACCAAAGGCGTTCCATCCGAGGTTTTCCTCAGGCATCTCATGTTTATCATGAGGTAGGCCGCGAGTTTAACGTCTTGCGGAGATGGAATGAGGGTGATCAGAACGTCCCATAGAGACGGATCAGATTGGTATATCCCTAGGAGGGAACACCTGGAAGGTTTACCAAGGCGATGGATCAGAACGCCCAATGAGGACGGATCCGAGGTGGTGCACTCCCTAGAGGGGAAAAGGGTGATGAATCGGGGTGTACACAGAGGACAACGACCCAGAGATATGATGGGGCTTACACGTGGAAAGCGGCCCATGCGCCGCTAGGAGCAGCGAGGAGGTGGATGGCATGATCCCACCGGGATGTGGCGGCCCAGGTGAGAATCAGGATGGGTGGTGGATGAATGAATGAAGTGGAGGGGGAATGAAATGGGACCATCGTAGGGGGCGACAGTGAAGTTGGGCTTGAGCCTTGAAGAGGCTTCCTACGTATCCCCGTGGCAGGGAATCAAAGTCTGCGTAGTTCGGGATGGTGCCGGTAAACCGACGTGAAGGTGGACCTTGGTCCGATGAACGTCGTCGGCGAACCAACATGAAGGTGGACCTTGGTCTAATGAGCATTGTCGGCGTACTGACTTGAAGGTGGACCTTGGTCCGATGGGCATCGTCAGCGTACCGACGTGAAAGTAGACCCGTGGGTCCACTAATGGTGGGCTTGAACCTTGGGAAGGTTTCCTACGTACCATGCCTTGACATGGATCAAAGTCCTCGTAGTTCGGGGAATACAGTTTAACGTCATGTGGGACGATAGTGAACCCTGACGTGAATGAACGACGGGCGATGGGTGTCGGCGAACCGACGTAAATGAGGGACCTTGGTCCACTGTTGGTGGGCTTGAACCTCGTGGAGGCTTCCTACGTACCATGCCTTAACACGGATCAAAGACCTCGTAGTTCAAAAGGGGATGATCGCAATGGCTTACCACTGGACCAGAATGGGACCCGACGTGAAATGACGGGTGGGTGTGTCGGTGAACCAACGTGAAAGTAGGCCTTGGTCCACTATTGGTGGGCTTGAACCTCGTGGAGGCTTCCTACGTACCATGCCTTGACATGGATCAAAGACCCCGTAGTTCAAATGGCGGGGTCGCAATGGCTTACCACTGGACCGAAACGGGACCTGACGTGAATGAGCGACGGGTGGGCTTGAACCTCGTGAAGGCTTCCTACGTACCATGCCTTGACATGGATCAAAGACCTCGTAGTTCAAAAGGAAAGTAGACCTTGGTCAACTGATGGTGGGCTTGAACCTCGTGGAGGCTTCCTACGTACCATGCCTTGACATGGATCAAAAACCTCGTAGTTCAAATGGAAAGTAGACCTTGGTCCACTGATGGTGGGCTTGAACCTCGTGGAGGCTTCCTACGTACCATGCCTTGACATGGATCAAAGACCTCGTAGTTCAAATGGAAAGTAGACCTTGGTCCACTGATGGTGGGATTGAACCTCGTGGAGGCTTCCTACGTACCATGCCTTGACATGGATCAAAGACCTCGTAGTTCAAATGGAAAGTAGACCTTAGTCCACTGATGGTGGGCTTGAACCTCGTGGAGGCTTCCTACGTACCATGCCTTGACATGGATCAAAGACCTCGTAGTTCAAATGGAAAGTAGACCTTGGTCCACTATTGGTGATGGGCTTGAACCTCGTGGAGGCTTCCTACGTACCATGCCTTGACATGGATCAAAGACCTCGTAGTTCAAAGGGAAAGTAGACCTTGGTCCACTGATGGTGGGCTTGAACCTCGTGGAGGCTTCCTACGTACCATGCCTTGACATGGATCAAAGACCTCGTAGTTCAAATGGAAAGTAGACCTTGGTCCACTGATGGTGGGCTTGAACCTCGTGGAGGCTTCCTACGTACCATGCCTTGACATGGATCAAAGACCTCGTAGTTCAAATGGAAAGTAGACCTTGGTCCACTATTGGTGATGGGCTTTAACCTCGTGGAGGCTTCCTACGTACCATGCCTTGACATGGATCAAAGACCTCGTAGTTCAAAGGGAAAGTAGACCTTGGTCCACTGATGGTGGGCTTGAACCTCGTGGAGGCTTCCTACGTACCATGCCTTGACATGGATCAAAGACCTCGTAGTTCAAATGGAAAGTAGACCTTGGTCCACTGATGGTGGGCTTGAACCACGTGGAGGCTTCCTACGTACCATGCCTTGACATGGATCAAAGACCTCGTAGTTCAAATGGCGAGGTCGCAATGGCTTACCACTAGACCGAAACGGGACCCGACGTGAATGAGCGACGGGTGGGCTTGAACCTCGTGGAGGCTTCCTACATACCATGCCTTGACATGGATCAAAGACCTCGTAGTTCAAATGGGGCTTTGTCGGTAAACCGACGTGAAAGTAGACCTTGGTCCACTATTGGTGGGATTGAACCTCGTGGAGGCTTCCTACGTACCATGCCTTGACATGGATCAAAGTCCTCGTAGTTCAAATGGCGAGGTCGCAATGGCTTACCACTGGACCGAAACGGGACCCGACGTGAATGAGCGATGGGTGGGCTTGAACCTCGTGGAGGCTTCCTACGTACCATGCCTTGACATGGATCAAAGACCTCGTAGTTCAAATGGGGCTTTGTCGGTAAACCGACGTGAAAGTAGACCTTGGTCCACTATTGGTGGGCTTGAACCTCGTGGAGGCTTCCTACGTACCATGCCTTGACATGGATCAAAGACCTCGTAGTTCAAGAGGGGTGGGTCGCAATGGCTTACCACTGGACCAGAATTGCAGTTTAACGTCGTGCTGGACGGGGGTGAAACCCGACATGAAAGACGGGTGGGCTTGAACCTCATAGAGGCTTCCTACGTACCATGCCTTGACATGGATCAAAGACCTCGTAGTTCAGAAGGGGTTTGTCAGGGTCGGTGCTCACTCTAAGCCCACGTGAGTCATGCTCGGTGTGAGAAACAAGAGGTTGCATGGACCTGACGATCACGTCGCGAAGGGTGCGTCCGTGAGAAGCGAAGAGGGGCTTACGCGTTGGGCGGCCCATGGTGTTGGGACTTACTCCAGGATGGAGGCCCAGGTGCCACTATGGGGTGACAATGGTGAATGGGGCTTACGCTAGGAAGCCGCCCGTGTGCCACTAAGGAGTGGCAACGGTGAATGGGGCTTACGCTAGGAAGCTGCCCGGGTGCCGCTAAGGAGTGGCACTGGTGAATGGGGCTTACGCTAGGAAGCTGCCCGGGTGCCACTAAGGAGTGGCAACGGTGAATGGGGCTTACGCTAGGAAGCTGCCCGGGTGCCACTAAGGAGTAGCACTGGTGAATGGGGCTTACGCTAGGAAGCTGCCCGGGTGCCACTAAGGAGTAGCACTGGTGAATGGGGCTTACACTAGGAAGCTGCCCGGGTGCCGCTAAGGAGCGGCAATGGTGAATGGGGCTTACGCTAGGAAGTCGCCCGTAATGTCTTCCTCATGTCTGGCCATGAGGGCATCCCAACTTACTGGTGGGTTGAGGTATGTGCCTATGCACAAGTGCACAAGCGGGATAACGCCAAGGGCGTTGGAATCAGCCCAAACAAATGGACAAGAAAAGTGTGAATCACATGCCCAATATTCAGAACGTCGTGAGATTGGCGTGGTGATGGAGGATTACTGCTGACCATGTTCGCAACGCAGCATCCATATCACGTTAGCCAGAAATGAGGACAACAAATGAGGGTCGACCGTTGACCATGTTCGAAACACGGGACCATGTCACAAGTGTTGTCGATCGATCCTTCGGGACGTTGGCCCAGGACAGCAGGCGGACCATAGGTCGAGCATCCATACTGTTAGGGGGTCCCTCCAGACGTGATCAGTCTTCCGGGGCGTTGGCCCAGGACAGCAGGCGGACCATAGGTCGAGCATCCATACTGTTAGGGGGTCCCTCCAGACTTGGAAGTGAATGACGATCCAAACGAAGGACATGCAAAGCGTGAGGTGGAGTGATGGAATGTTTGAATGGATTCCAACGCTCTTGATGTTACGCCATTGTGATCATGGCGTTAGGCATCTTATGCTTGGCGCACAAGGCATCTCTTGTTTAATGGAAGAGGCATCCTATTTTTGGAACATATGGATTACTACAGTTTATAGTCATGTAGAAAGGACTATTAGCATCTCATGCTTGGAGCATGAGGCATCTCTCGCTCGGAGCAAGAGGCATCCTATCATTTGTTAGATAGGGAGAATACTACAGTTTAGAGTCATGTAGGTAGGACTATTGGCATCTCATGATAAGAGCATGAGGCATCTCTCGCATAGGGCAAGAGGCATCCTATGTTTGGAACATAGGGATAATACTACAGTTTATAGTCATGTAGGTAGGACTATTGGCATCTCATACTAGGAGCATAAGGCATCTCTCGTATAGGGCAAGAGGCATCCTATGTATCGAACATAGGGAGAATACTACAGTTTATAGTCTTGTAGGTAGGACTATTAGGCAGAAGGTGCCTAGAAATGATTGGTGTTGGGACTTACGCAAGGGCGGCCCTTTCTGGTTGAACCTGGCATAGGATCCAAGTGATTGGGTTTGGAGGAGTTACCTGAGGAATGGTTCGACTCAAGGTACCCGGGGAATTGATGATGAGAATCTCGACTCACGACATGGAATGAAACCAAGAGGAATATGTCAACTCAAGGTGTTCCATGGTGTGTGGAGGAGTATCTCAAATCATGGTGTCCCATAGGTGGTAGGTGGGAGCGCAATGGAAAATCCCGGCATCCCGGCCCGAAAGTTCGCGGTGCGACTCTCCATTTTTCATGGGGGTCTGTGACGGTAGCGAAGGGACCGGCCCGGAGGGCCAGGACCGCAGCCCGGCACTGACCCCGAGCGGGGGTGCGGGGGCGCAGCCCCCGCGGTATGGACCGGTGGGCGCGAAGGTAGGATCCTCGCGAAGGATGGGTCTTCGCGAAGTAGCGTGGCAAAGCATGGCCTCGCGGAGCAATGGTCTCTCGCGGAGCAAAGGGGTCTCGCGGATCAAATGGGTCTCGCGGAGCAGCATCGCGGAACTTGGTCTCGCGGAGCAGCATCGCGGAGCAAGGGCTCGCGGAGCAAAGGGCTCTCACGGAGCTTGGTCTCGCGGAGCATAGGCTCGCGGAGCATGGACTCCTGGAGTCTCGGCTCGCGGAGCAGCAACGCGAAGGAAGCTGCTCGCGGAGCATGGCTTCACGGAGCCGCAATGCGGAGCTCCGCTTGGCCGCTCAAGGGGCGAAGTGGCCGTGGCCGTCCTTGGTCGTCCTTTGAGAAGGGGGGTGAGCTGGGTATTTATAGGCAAGGGGCGCCGCGAAGCAAAACTTCCGCGCCGCCTCAGGAGCTTCGCGGCGCGCTTGCGAATGTCAAATGCGTTCGCGGAGCATCGCCGCCTCAGGAGCTTCGCGGCGGCTCGCGAACGTCAAATGCGTTCGCGGAGCATCACCGCCTCTGGAGCTTCGCGAGGCCGCGATGGTCGGGGCGCTTCGCGGCGGGGCTTCGCGGGACCGCGCTGCACGGGTGCTTCGCATCGGTGCTTCGCATTAGTGCTTCGCGAGGGGTCTTCGCGGCGCATCGCAAATGTTAAACGGGTTCGCGGAGCCTCTCACCTCATTACTTCGCGGCGGCGCTCCGCGATCACGGAGGGGGGCTTCGCGAATGGGCTTCGCAAACCAGATTTCCAGCCAATCTTCAAACGTCCATAACTCCTAATCCGTAGCTCCGTTCGGGCCCTACGACCTACCAAATCGAAGCTTGCGAAATGGATTACGATCTTGGATCATGTATGGAAGCATTTGGAAAATTTTGGGGACGCGTTTTCCGGGGTCTACAACTAGATGACATACAAACTGAAAAACATGTAATTTTGTAACCATTAAAATAGAAACCCATAACCGAGAAAAATATAATCCTACAAACCTATTTGTGAAAACTAAAAACAATTGAACATAAAAATTAGAAAAAACCATGTCTGCTTGGGGAGAATTAGATTGTGCAAACCTGTTTGTGAAAACCTGTTTGTGCAAACCTGTTTGTAAAAACATGGGCATATATGGGCTCCCACAAAATAAAAATATAATTGTGCAAACCTGAAAACCTTTTTGTGCAACCCTGTTTGTACAAAGTACAATCCTATTTGTGCAAACCTATTTGTGCAAACCTATAAACCTGTTTTTTCAAACCTGCAAACATATTTGTGCATACATGGGCTCCCAAAAAATACAAACTATTGAACATAAAACATTATATCTTGTTAACCCAACCTTCAATTTACAAACCTGAAACCTAAAGCCTGGAAACCTGTATCCTAAAAATTATTAAAACAATCAATATAGAAACCTGTAATCCTATAACATGAAAACATTGAAATATATAAACATGGAAACATTTGAATAAACATCATGCATACCGAAAAATTAAAATCAAATATGACCATCCACATAATTCTTCCACAACATTTCCGTATTTTTTTATTGATAATCTCAGATACCCTGATAAATAGAAAAGGATGAAATCAGATAAGCAGAATTATGTAGGACAAAAAAAATCTATTTTAGTATAATAAGAACCAAAGAATTAAATAACATGTGATTGCAAAAAAAAAACATATACTTTCATAAATTACAAATGACTCGTGACCAAATTTCCATCATTCTTATTATTTTTCTTTTTCTTGTAATGTTAAAAAACACTTTATTTCAATCCAAAGAGACTTATTGTAAGTATATGACAGCTTTATGTGTGTTCTTTTTTAGATTTTTGTGTGTGAATTCACAGTTGTTTTCCACAACCAGAAATTGGTATGATTATAATGTATAGGTGAAATTAATTAATTGATTTATATCTATGTTTAGATTAAAAAAATAACAAAATACAAAAAATATACTCAAATTAGAATGCACAGCTTTTACACATTTTTAAACGGATTATATTTCTAGAATTCTCACTGTATAAATCTTCTAAGCATTAATCCACAAGCCTTAAGAAGATATATCAATAGAAAAGATGAGGAGCACCAACTAACTTGATTGAAAAATCCACATGAAAGATGTTGAGTTTTCACCCAATCTCAAAATACATTATCTTGAGAGTTTATAAACACATCAGCAATGGTAGAACCTCCTTCATGTAGGATCCAATTGTGATTGATGAAGCATATTCAATTCTCTAAACTCTAAATCCAGAAGAAAGTGAGATGCAATAATTGAAATATTCAGTATCAGAAGCTCCATTGGGTAGAAAATAATATTACATTCTATGTAATAATAGTAGATTCAAGGTAGTAGAATAATCATATTATAGTCACTTATCATATATCTTGGCAGAGTAATATAGTCTGTATATGACTCTACTACCAATATATATGACGTACTATAGTCTTTGTGACTTCTACTATTACACAGATGTCTCTGTGTGACTACTACTATTACATACGTTTGTGTGTGTAATAGTAGCAGATTCAATCAGTATGTGTGAGACTAAGGCAATTCACACCTTAATTCTAGCAGTCTTCATCACCCGGCACACTGGTAAGACGTTCACAAACCCACCACAGAACCTACACAATAACACCAATGGGTAGTCTTTTAATATATATATAATATAAATTAAATATGAAAAAAATATTCCTTTATAAATATACATAGTTTTACAATAAGGGAATGTGAGACCACTCTTTCAACCCATTGCAAAATATATATATATAGTGCAGTTATTTAACTCTAACTTGTGGCACCAAAGAGGAATAGCTGATGACAACAACAAATTAAATGAGTTCATCAATATATACACTAGTCATCCATGTGAGGAGAATAGTTAAAACTCAAAGTATGATGTCATTATAAATTTATCCTTCTCCAAACCGATACTTTATGAGTATATACCTCTCATGAAAACTGGACACACAAAAACAAAGTCAGAGAGATGAGTTTCCATTTAATTCATAAAAAAAGTTACTTACACTTCACAACACGGGTTTGGTCTTTATTGACAATCAATATAGGAAGGTATGAGTTCATTCTAAGGTAGGTCCATAAAAAATTCATGAAAATAATTCAAGAAAAAGATGAATACGACTACTAGTGGTTAAAATAATAAGACATAAAAACAGGTGGTTGCAAGTCGAAAGAATCAGAAGATTGGGAGGCTATATGTTATGCCCAATACCATTAGTATTTTGATGAATCCCACTTAATGACTCCATGAAGAGTTGAAGAACTGATAAAGAGGTATTCTTACCGTCATTTTTCTCCAAATATTCCTTCAATTAGAACTTCATATTCCTTCTGCATGATGCTATGATCAAATCCTTTTCCTGACACCTCGTTCGAGAACAATCTCATGTTCAAGACCTGAGTGTGTATATGTACATATCTTGAGGATCTTCAAGAAACTACCTAGAATAAATCCACCAAATTACATTCCCAATTTCTCATTCTTGTTTAGTCATGTAACCATGTGACATTGTGATTGAGTTGTGTATAACTTCATTGTAGAATTGTTAACGTGAGCTTAGGGATGGCATATGGATTTGTAGTGGGTCTAGTTAAAGTGGAATAGTGGGATGAGTTAGATTAGAATAGGGGCTGGTGATAGAGGTGGGACATGCTGGTTGTTGGGAAACCTAGTTAGGAGCTAATGTTTTGGGCTTGGATATTGTGATTGGTTGGGCAGGGGCTGCATGTTTGGGATTAAGGAAAGATTAGAGGTAGGAGTGTTTGGTCTGTAATATAAGTTATAGTCTTAATTTTTAATAGAGTTGTTAAGGGATGTAAAGGCTTACTAGGGGATAAATTTATATGTATAGGCCTTTTAGATTTTAGGGATGGAATGGTTGCAGTGGAGGTGGGTTTTTTGGGCTATTTTTTTGGATAAAGTGAGCTTGAAGTGGTTTGAGAAGTGGGGCTCAAAGTGTGGGTCTAGTGTAATTTGGTGGGTGCTGGGGAGTAGAATGTGGATAGACTTGGAGTGTTGGGTGAGGCTGAAGTGAAGAGAAGGGAAGGGGATGACATAGCTTTGACATTCTATCAAGCACCTAGCTTTTAATGGATTGAACTAAACATTGAGCATCCTAGGAAGTAACGAATAACCTCTAAAAATTTCAGCTGAGTCAAAAAAACACCCAGCTAATGCAAGAGTCTTCAGTATGAGACCTCCTCTATCTAGGTTCAGCAATAGCTCTAAATCAGACCTAATAGTAGAATTTATGCCTCCTTCAATCTTGAATACAGACAGAAATGGCCTCTCTGGATGGATTTTTAGTGGATTCCTTTTGGTAAATGAAACATGAAAAAAAGGAGACCCACCAAACATGCATTAGTGCAGATGCATCAGAGCAGTACATCCCTCAAATAAGTTGAGTGGAAAAATAGGATTATCAAAAACATTTTCTATGAAAGTTTTTGACTTCATGTGTTTTAACTATTTTTTAATAGGCACCACCAAATAATATTATCAGACACAAGGAGAAAACACAAGGATATTTTTAGAGTGTTTAATAATTCATAACACCAAGAAACCAATATGAAAATCCATCTAGATTAATGAAATCAAGTGACCACCAATGAAACCTGATCCTACAGTAAATCTCGATGCATCATTCGAGGAAACTAAAATGCCCAGTAATGAAATGCATGCATAATGTTATTATATATGGGGGAATGAATAAGTGAAACATATTTTTAATGCCAATACCCCCCAAATTCCCTCTTTTGAATATAATACAAGTACTGCCTAATCCTCTATCATGAACATCTTGAATAAAATTGAATGCTCCAAGAAGGCCCCAGTCATTAGAGGAAGGTTCACTTCTTAACCTTAAGTGTTTAACATCACATTCCATTTTAACAAAAAAAAACTATTCAAGGATGATTTAAAATCATGAAATCAAGGTTCCGCGGTAATAAAAAAACCTTATTCTCCCATGTTTTAGAATGTATGGGATGAATCTTTTTTGGAACAATCAAGGCTACCCACATATATAAATCTAAACCCATGAAGATCTTATCCACCACAATTATAGATGACCTTGAAAATTCATCCATAATATTCTTTAGAAAACCCCTATATTGGATTTTTGAATTAGCAGCATAAGCATGAATCAATACAACACCCCAATAATGATGATAACACCCATTTTCGATATTATTGAAACTATTCCATGAAGTTACATTCAGTAGGAAAAACCTCCATATAGATAATATCAATAATATGATTTAAAGTCCTCACATCTAGGGTTTGAGTATGCACAGACTTTTAACCATACCATTAATGTGCCTATTAAAGATAAATGAAGGTGAACCTTGGATTTTTTCTTCAAGTGAATGACGCTCCATGTTGCTGAAATGAAGCTGGATGATTGCACCCCTTCCTCTAATAAAGCTATTGATGTAATAATCTACGAGGGATAGAGTGGAAAAAAGGGATAATAAAGGATGGTTCATCACTTTATGTCAATCTACAAATACGTTTCTATACCCAAAACTACATTGTGTCATACAAAAAAACAATCGAGGGGGTTGATGATTTGAAACATCTTCCAAACAACATCTTTGCGCTCCTCGATCTTTTATTGTGATTCTAATATTTGTGAGTGATAGGTAATTTAATCCAGAAAATCTAGTAAGATATCTGGGGAGGCAATGATCGTCTAGGGTGAAAAAACATGAAGCAATGGAATAGGGGGGAGGATTGAGGATAAGGGTGACTGGAAGGTGGGGAGGTGGAACACAGGGAGGAGGAACGTAGGGAGGTGATAGTAGGGGAGGCGGAGCATAGGGGGGTGTAACTCAGGGATTCAGAACACTGGGTGATGGTGATAGGGGAGGAGAAACATAGGGAGGTGGTGGGAGGGGAGGTGGAATGTAGGGAGGCGGAACGCGGGGAGGCAGAACACTAGGAGGTGGTGGAAGGGGAGGCGTAACACATGGAGGCATTGGGAGGGGAGGCATAATGTGGGGAGGCGGTGGCAGGGGAGGTGGAATGCCAAGAGGCGATGGTAGGAGATCCAAAACATGGGGAAGTGGAATACGGGGAGGCGGAACACCAGGAGGCTGCGGCGGGGGAGGCTGAACGAGGGGAGGCGGTGGTAGGGGAGGTGGAACGCAGGGAGGCAGTGGAGGTTGTTCGATCAAAGAATTAGGGTTAAGCCCCTATTTTATGTTTTTACATATTATTATTATTATTATTGAAAATATATTTTAAATTCATTCTAAATGTTAATATTTTCAGATGGCATGTTATTTATTTTTCTCATTTTTCTGTAAATTTTTTTTAAAAAATATTTAAAATGGAATTGAAATTTTCTACATTGGTGTTTTTTATAATATAAAGTATAATAATAAAAATTTAATTATAATAGGTACTCTGACACTAAAATCCTTCATTTTTTCCATCATTAGTGAGTTGAATGTTAATCAGGTTTGAGTTTCAAAAAAAATTGGTAACTTGTTAATAGATACACACAAAAAATATATGTGTGTGTGTGAATGCATGCATGCATTTATGTATGTATGTACGTATTAATTTCAAAAAATATGTTTCATTTAAAAATTTATTTAATTCGATGTATAAATATATATTTTTATTAATAAATGATTTTTTGGTATACATATATATATTCAATTATTTGTATAACTTTTTTTTTATAAAAAAAATTATTGGAACAAAACGGTAAAATATTTTTTGGTAATAATAGGTATTAATTACATATACATGTGTTGGTAGAAAAATTTTGGTATTAATATGAAAAAAATAACAGATTTAACTATAGGTAAAAGATATGTTGGTATTGGACAATTTATACAAATAGATATACCTGTCTGTAAAGACAATTGTTGGTAGTTAATATTAATACTGAAAAAAATCAATATCTGTTGGAATTAATTATTTTTACCATCAAATATATTATGTGTCACTAATTTTCTATTGGTAGAGACACTTTTTTTGTGGTAAATGTTATAACCCAGGGAAGACAAATAGATTTCATAAACAAAATTCATCCTAATCATAAACCATTCAAATAAATATTAATAATGGTTTTGTTTGATCATATCCCAAGTAAATTTTTTAAAAAAAAATCAAAGGATATCATCTTGGATGAAGAAGGATTGTGAAAGATCACTTGGAGAATTTCTTATGGGAAATAACATTTCTTTGAAAATAAATTTTTAATACATAAAACATTTTAAAAATACTTTTCCTAAAAAACCACATTGAAAACATATGAATTAAGATTTTAAAAATAATTAAAAATGTTTCTTGAAGAAAATTCCCTTTTTTATTTAAAATTTTATTTTTAAATCATAAAACATTTTGAAAAAAACTTTCTTTGAATCTAGATATTAAAACATATAAAATAAGATCATTTAAATCCTTTTCTTTAAAAATTACCTTTTTAAAACATATAGAGGAATATTTGAATATCATTTAAAACTCTTTCTAAACATAAAACCTTTTTTAAAACCTTTTTCGTTGAAAATAGATTTTAAAACAGATAAAGAAGCTTGAAATAATTTTGAATTTTTTTTAAACAAATAGTATTAAAATAATTTTCCTTGAAAATAATATTAAAATATTTTTTGAAAATTTGAAAACAATTTTATGAAACATGGTTTTTGAATAAAATGTATTTCAGACCAAAGAGATAAATGAAGTCGTATTTTCCTAAAAACATTTTCTTAATTGTATTAAGTAAAAACATTTAAAAAATGGTACCATTACTTGGAGATGTCATGAATAAATATATTAGAATAAAATTCATGAGAATTATTGATATATGGATCATAATATTTCATCCATGGAATCATAATCATAAACAATCCTGATAAACAATAAGATTGTAGCAATATAATCTTACCACTTTTGCAACTTTGAATCAAAATACCCATGAAAGTATAACATTAAAAGAATCTTTAAATATCATTAAAAATTTAAATTCATGATACAACATGTCAAAGGGAATTATATAAACCTCTTAAAATGATATAGGTTCATAACATAACATGTGTCTCAATGAACAAATATTTAGAAAAAATTACTTTATTGATTTGGTAACTTTTGAACTGTAAAAACAATGAAAGAGAAATCATAAAATGTATATGTGAATAAACATAAATTTAAAAATAAGAATAATATAATAAATTCTTGGGTATTATATATAACATACAAAATAAATGAGTGGTGAATAAGGCATAATTCTCCCATAAATAAAAGTGGGACTAAAAATCCCCTTGCTACTTGTGTAATTTTTAAATCATCAAATCTATGAAAGAATAACATAAATTGAAACATTTAATTTAATGAAATAAATTAAATTAATAATATAACATGTAATAGTGAAGTATATAAACCACACAACAAGAATAAGTAGTGAATATATCATATATCTCATGGAAATAAAATTGAGATGAGAAAACCCTAACCTTATGTCTTGACTTTCATCATACAAATTCAAACCTACTGTTTAATAAATATAATTTTATTATAAATCTACCACATAACCATATCATTATATATAATAGCATATATTATTTTATTATTACTTTATATTACTTTTTTATTAACAATTTCAGGTTAATGTTATGTTCTGGGTAATATATGCTTTGTTTTTTGTACATGTTTTGACTTTTCTTTATTAGTCGTCTTATATAGATCACAATTTACTTATTTAAATAATGTGAAAAATGATTTAAATATCATATATATTCATTATATAAGTATTTATAATAATCTATAAAATATATAAATATTAAATGGAATACAATGTTCATAGAGATGGAAGTCCATACATACGCATGAACCTTGTTTCTGTTTTCATAGTGTATTTAAAGGAAGTAAGTAAATGACACATGTGAGTGTGTATGTGTGTTTGTATATATATATATTATCATTATATTAGAATTATTATGTCATATATATCATATATGTTTACTAAATCCATCCTTAATACATTCCATGTAAAGTTTGAACAAATCAAATCGTTTTAAGGAGGCGGTAGTCTGCATGTCCACAAATGAATTTATTGTATTACCTCTAAATGGAAAACATAAATACATGTGTTATAATAATTAAATAATCATAAATAAATCATAAATATCATATAAAAATATTAATTACATCATTATTTCCAACCATGAAAGGTGGCAATGGAATAAACAGTGACATAGGTTCATGAGGCGGTAGTCCATCGTGCACACGAATGATGATTACATATCTGATTTTATGGAAGTACTTGTGACTGAAGGTCATACCCTTGACATAAAAATATCTAAGTATATTTATTATACTTATTTTATTATATAATCATGTAATATTAAGAATAAATGGTGTGGATAAAAAAATAAAACAAAAGTGCTTGTTGAAGGATGTTACCACTTATTTGGGTAACTCTTTATGGTTTTCACCAAAGGGCTGCCTTGGATAGATTTCTTCCAAAATTGAGGCCTCTAGGATAAATTTGGGTTATTTAGGAGATTTTTTTTTCTGGTTTTGTATGATCTAAAGGTATTTATATGTATTAATAAGTGAGGGGGCGAGTTCCCTTTTATAGTAGAGGGGAAGTGGCATTCTTATAAATACAAAAATACAAACACAATTTAAAGGTCTCCCTTATATCATGTTCCTCCAAAAATATTCAATTTTATATAAAAGGGATTATATGGTAAAAATATGTCCATAAAATTGATTTTTTACATGTATCTATAATATTTATTTCACTTAAAATAATGTTTAACTACTAAGTAAACTCGTTTTTACCTTAATCGTTGTAACTAATTTTAATTACTTTCATGAATATTTTTAGTAAAAAACAGATTTAAACTTAATAAAAATTATAAATTGTTATAATTAAAAATTTATAATCAATTTTTCCAAATTATAAACACATAAGTGGCATAAATTAATTTAAAATTAATCCCATAGAAGGGATGCAACAATAGGTTTTTAAAATAAAAATATTCCAATGTTTGAAATGCTTTTATATCCAATTTCAATATAAAATTGATTAAAATGACCAAAATTGTATTAATATATGTATAATTTATCTAAATATCCTTTAAACCAATTTAAAAAATAATTTAACTATATATATATTAGATGTAAATGTAGTTTTCAATTAAAATTTTGTATTTTTCACTATTCATCCAAAAACAAAACTTCTTAGAAAAGTACTAAAAATTCACCCTAAGATCATTTTTAAGTTAAAATTTAATAAATTAAGTTTATTTTATCAAATATAATTTATAAAAGTGTTAAAAATTATTGTTAAAATAGTTGTGTCCTTAAAAGGATATAAAATTTCCTTTTAGAAAAATATATACCTTTATGTGTTAAATTTGTTTTATTATTATCTATTATCTAGAAAATACATATGATGAATGTTATATAGTTGATTGAATAATATATATATATATATATATATCATTAAAATAATTTATTAATTTTTTTTAATTAATTTATTTAGGTAAAACATGTTTTATTGCATAAATATAGTTTTCCAACAAAAGATTCCTTATATTTTCAAAAGTTTTTTATTTCTATTTCTAGTAATTTGTTCAAAAAATAATTTTTATTATATATATGTGTAAACCATATTTTCATAATATTATTTAATATTATTAATAACCTTCATCCCAAAATCTAGGTGATAACTATAATAACTTTTTAATATTAATAGTACATTGTAATTTTGAAAAACTAGGTCTTATGTGTCATGAAAGTTATTGAAGGAACTCGAAATTGTGTGTAACACAATACAAACATAATTTTGTGTGTACCAAAATAAAATATATATGTTTTTTTAGTTCAATATTGACTTTGTGTCCCATAAAAATCCAGAATAAGTTGGTTCTTTTATATAACACATGTTATATTCAATTTTTTGTGAAATTAAAATCGTAGAAAATATAAAATTAATTTGAAAACAATAATTCATAAAAAAATCAGGGTGTTACATCCCTAGTGAATCATAAGTTACATAAAATGATTTAATCTTAGATTGAAAATTATTTTTAAATATAAATTAATTTTAATGTTACTTAATAAAGAAAAACGTTATTTTAAAATTACTTTTTAAAACAAAAAAATATTTGGGATATCATTTTCTTCAAAAATATACTTGAAATCATATAAAGTAAGCTTTAAAAATCTTTAAAAAATTTATTGAGGAAAAAATCCTATCTATTTCGAAAGAAAATTTTAAAATAAAAAAACAATTTAATAATCCTTTCCTTTAAAAATAATCATCAAAAATTATAAAGGAATCTTCAAAGAAAGTAATGCTCATAACGGTAAAAAAAATTATTCATCTTCTACAAAAAGATTCCCATTTTTGGTAAAATATATATGGGGATTAATTTTAATAATGAAAAAAATATTCCTTTTGAAATATATTTTAAAAATTAAAACATGAGTAAAACTGTATTTAATAAATAATTTTAAAAAATTTTAAAAACATTTTTTGAAAACATTTTTCGAAAATGTTGTTTTCGAAGAAAACAGGTTTTTGACCGATAAGATGATTTTTCTTAAAAACATTATTTTTGAAATATTGAGTACATAATGAGAGTAAAATGAATTTAAAACATTTATTCTCATTAAATAACCATATTATAATAAAATTCATGAGTTTCTTGAGAGATAGATCATAATATTTCATCATTGGAAGCGTAATCATAAACAATCTCGACAAATGATGAGATTATAAATTAAAACTCTTATCAATTTGATAACTTTGAATCATAATACTCATGAAATAATTACATTACATGAAACCCATAATATCATGAATATAAAGATATTGATGATATAACATGTCAAATTGGAAGTATATACACCTCATAAAATAAGATAGGTGCATACCATAACATATATCTCAAATAAGGAAAATGAAGATAAAAATATCTTACTGATTTGGTAAATTTTAAACCTTAAATTCCCTGAATGATATGTCATAAAATTTATATTTAATAAACCATAATTTTAAGTATAATCATAATAAAATTAATTCATGGGTATTTTATACACCACATAAAAGAAACACACAGTAAATATGGCTTGTGTCTCACAGAAAATAAAAGTGATGAAAATCCCTTACCACTTTAGTAATCTTATGAATCGTAAGCCCCATTAAATAATAAAACCAAATGAAAAATTAAATATCATTAAAATAATTATATTCATTATATATCATGTCAAAGGGATAGTATATACACCACAAAAAAGAAAAGAGTGATGAATTTTTATATGTTTCCCATAAATAAAAGAGAGATGAGAAACCCCTTTCATTAAGTCTGCACTTCCATCATAATAATTAGAACCTACTTTATAATAAATATAATATTATTATAAATATATTATAGAACCAAAATTACATATATCATTCCATATATTATTTACTTTGTCCTTTTATTACCCATTTATTAACAATTCGATGTTAAAGTCGCATTTTGGGTAATCATCGCTTTGTTTTTCATATATATTTTGCAATGATATTTTTAGTTATATTAACTTGATCATGGTTCTACCATATCCATAATATTAATAATTACATAATTATTAGATTTATAAATTAATTATACTATTAAAACCAATCATGAAATGTGTTTTTGAGGAATGAAGTACGTTATGATCGTGGAGACAGTAGGTCGTACGCACGCATGAGTAACATTCCCATTTTTTGACGATCATTATGTAATTAAGGTAATTAATATATTATATTTAAATAATTTTCATAATATAATAAATATCATATTATTTCTTAAAATATACATATACATATCTTCCATGTGGTGTGATGAAGAAAAGGGAGTCACATCACTTCGTGAAGGCGGTAGTCTACACATACATGAACAAAATTATCATATTTCAGTGAGTGGAATGGTAATAAATAAAAATATATATTATACATTCAGAATGATAAATATGACATTATTATCATAATTATATTATGTATATCACATATATTCGTTAATGTTATTCTTATTATCTTCCATGTAAATTGTTAGTGAAAACGAATCACATCACTTCATGATGTGGTTGTCCACCGTACACACGATCGATGTTATCGTATCCCATACAGAATAGAAAGTAAAAAATTTATAAATTATATGAAGACTATATAATTATAAATATGTGATAAATATCAAATATAAACTTTATACCCATTGTAGGGTCCTGAAAATTCTGCCAAGGGATGAAAATATCCCCACGAACGCTTTGTAGAAGAAAGCAAGTACTTCTAAAAGTATAGCAAGGTGAATGGACTTGAATTGAGTTGAAATTAATTGAAGGAACTTAAAGGAATTCATGTTTTAAAGGGCTTTAAGTTCCCCGAGTGCCATCACTGGAAAAGGTATGTGAAGCGGATGGATTGCGAACTTCTAGTTATGCGGACGATTCGTGAACCGTTGGCCCGCAAGGCGATGGCCAGCGAGCAAGGAAAACCATGAACCGAGTTGCCGGTGGATTCATACATGTAAGGACCATCCATGTTTTGTCCCAATAACTCATCATTTCATAGAAAAAGTGAATCAGAAGGGTTATTCTAACCATTATCGTGAACCGAATCCTTCGCAAACCTTGGTTGACCGAGTCTTTCGCAGGTCAGGGTATTGCTTTAATGGGCCTCCACAAATGGTGATGTGTGCCCAATAGATATGATTGCTCTGATTATCTATAAAATAAGCATGGGAGATAAATACAAATAGAGACAGATGTAGATAAGGACACATGATGAAATCTTTAGGGAGACTTAGAGGTTGCACTCTAGTTTCTGTCTTGTTTCATCGGCGAAACAAGAACCGCGAACCACTCCCTCTGCAGGTACAGTTGGCTAAGAACCATAAAACGCGGCAATTGAATAGAAATAATAGAACCACAAACCTAACTGGTGAACCACAAACCAAGGGCTTCTCACGGATTAACTCACCATGAACGATGATTCCCCAGACCCCCCTTCAATATGGTGCTCCGCATAGCATACAACTACGTGGACTAAACCTGATTTCGCATACTGTATGAGTACGCAGATGGAACCCAAAGTGGCATGATGGGCCACATACCACTATGGTATGTGGTTGCCTATACCCATTACCACATACCGCATTAGTACATGGACGTCCCCTCTCCCTTCATACCACTATGGCATGCAGAGCCTCCCCCATCCCGCATAAAAAGTCAGTACATGAAATGGGGTGTTTTGGATATTGTTTCCACCAGTTCCAACCTCACACCTCCACTATCGTTCAGTCCTCCATGGTCCCTCCACTAACCAGCCCTTTTGAATTAGGCCAAAGGCTCCTCAAAAGCCACCAGACCCATATGATCATACCATCTAGTGCATCATCGTGCCCCATTGAGTCTACATATCCAGGTTAAGCGGAGTCACGAAGGCCCTCCCCACAAAGGTGCGGGCTTCGGGAATGCTTGTGAAGATACATTCCCATGATAACTTGAAGCATGACCTTGGGACACTGACATGGACCTCCCTATTCTAGGAAATAAGGGTGATCACTTGCTTTTCCATTTAATGGGGAATAGTGATCAATTGATGGGGTTAGGTTCGCTCCCCACTTTGATGAGGATGAAACTCCTCCCCTTCCCAGAACGTGTTCTAGGGCCCTCCCACTGAGGTAAGACCCCAATAATCCAAGGATGGGCCGCATGAACTTTAATTCCATCTCATGTGGAAAGGTTCATTGCTCCATGCCCTCACCCACCGTTGCCCCAGAATCTTCTATTGTGGGCTCTCCATCCCCACACCAACAAGGGACGAAGCATGTGCGTTATTTAATATTTCACATCCTCTTGTTTCTCACACCGATCATGACTCATGTGGTCTTAGAGGTTTGTGAGGATTAAAACATCCACATGAATCTAAACTATGAGAACTCCGGTTCCTAATCAAATCGGGATACATAAGACGCCTACCAAAAGGCCTGAGCTCAAAATGGTGCCGATTCAAAAGGGTCCACCCAATCATGTCCCTCAATTGGGTAGCTTCCATGCGTAATCCCCACACAATATGAGCTACATGGGTTCTGATTACTCTCTAGAGGATACCTAGGAAGCCCTCCTTGTGGGCCTAATCCCAAAATCAAGACATCTTCTGTCCCCCCTAGATGACGATAAATTCCAGAGTGCCTTATAATATGGCTCAAGTCAACATCACCTCTATAGCATCAAATATATGCATGCTTACAACGATCTTGCAAGCCAAGGGTAGCCCATGGAAACACTCTTTGGGAATGAACCAAGGATTCACGAACATATGAACGCAACTAAAATCTATAAGAGAGTCCTGGAATAGGAAAAAATCCTCCCCTAGAAGGGTGCGGTGAGCCTGACCTCCCATCCTCTTGAAAAATGGAGTCCTTAAGAGTCGTTGGCCAAAACGTCGGCCAACGAGCGCCTACCTTTGGATAGTCGGTCCATGAATAATGGATACTAGGGTCATTGGGTGTTCTTTTCTCCACGAATAAACTCATTGGATACCATACGAGGAAGTTATATCTGAGAAGGGATGATTGTGCAAGTGCTTGACCCCCATGTGATCGCATGCTGGCACCAACAGTTCCCGCAGGGTTAATTCAGCCTTCTTTAAAGGATAATGACGCTGAACGGGTTGAAAGAAAAGGAATAGAAAATTCGATGAGAACCCGTCTCTATAAAAAAAGGTACAGGTGACGATCCTCATTGTGTCATTTCCGCACCACCCAGAAATGCACCACCTTGGAGGTGGAACAAAAATTGTGAACCCGGCATGAATCCTTAACCATGATGACAGTTCTACACAAATGATAAAGAAAAAAAAGGATATTGCACGTTATACCATTTTGTTCTACCCAGTATTCACTAAATGCACCACCTTGGGGGAAGAAAAAAAAAGGTGAACCCAACATGAATCCGTAACCAAGGTGGCAGTTCTACCCCACTCAATCCCCTTCACCCTGCAGCAAATGAGAAGGGGAAGGGAGCTAGGCTGAATTTCCAAATATGCATATGTTTAAAAGAATGATACTTTGATGAGGTTTTGTGGCCTATATTTCACACACACACACACACACACATATATATATATATATATATATATATATTGCAGGTTCCCACATAGAGACCATCGATCAAAATGACATCCCAACAACCCAAGCAGACACGCACATCAGTGATCCCATGGGCAGATGGGGCCCCAATGACGAATAAGACCCCTCGCCTACCCAGCATCTTAAATGTTGGCTATCCAACACACTGATTAGGTAGTACCACCAAAATGGTAATCTCCCCACACTGGAGGCCGCAAGACAATCCCTCCAGTCTGCAAAGGTCCGCCAGCTACATCTTCAGCCACTGCCGGCACCCCAGCACAGGGAGGCCCCAATGGTTGTCTCAAACCGTTTCGGGAGCATGTCCCCAGAACATGACAATGAGTACCTATCTTACATTAGGGAGGTGGATGAATTCAAGTTTGATAACTTTATCTAAACTACATAGGGGTCCTACCTACAAGCCCCCTCCAGAGAGCATCACCATTGATATCTGACGACTAGGCCTCCTCCTGCCAAGGAGGACCTTATGCAAAGGGCACCTGCCAAAGTCCAGGAGACCCAGGCCCCTAGGGCTGCCCGCCAATGGTGGAATATATATAATTAGGAACACGCTATCACCCTGTTTCCTGAGGAGTAGCTATGTCATACTAAAACAGTGGCATTAAACAGGCAGACCTATGATCGTTCCCCCTCCACTCATGCACAACATAGAAGTAGGGTGGCACAATACGAGCACATGCACATTCTTTATAATGCTTTCCGATCCCTCTGTAAAGACAGAGAAGAAAACTAAAATCTGATGAAGATATCTACTGATTCATAGAAATCCCACCATCCAAAAAGGGTGGAACTCAGCTACATGTAGGAAAAAACACCTTATGATTCATATCAAGCCCACCATGAAAATAGGGCGGCAACTAAATACAAGCAGACTCAAATTCTTGCAGATTCATACAAAGCTCATGAAACAAATACAGTGGAAATCAAGCAGATAAAAATTCACGCTCATTAATATGAAGACCACCATTGTAATATGGTGGAAACTGGAGTATAAAATCGATGACAGATGCGTTCATCTTTCTCGGTATAGGAGAACTGCCAGTATCTACTAGCAACTCATGGAGGACTAGAGTAGGAACCAACTCCTGCTCCGACATCAGAATGGTTCTTCATACTAGTTCCAACCAAAGATGTATCCCAGTACATCCTTTCAATGATGGAAGATCAGATGTCGATTCTAGACCATATCCTTCAAATATGCCAAGATATCATTGCATCGGTAGAAAAGGCGAGAAATTGGGCTCACAACCCGATTTCGTTGAACGAAATGACTCACACGCAAAATGAGTTAGTCACCCCAGAGTAGTTATGCAGCCCCACTTTAGTCTAGGAGGGTCGACGGTAATATCCCGTGACATACATACAACCGAATCGAGAACAAATACTTGTTCCAACTAGGGGACACCGGACCAATGTGTTGGTCACTCTAGAGCAGGAAGATATCCATGATAAAACTCAAGATGCTCATAGGAGTATCCTGAAGACATCGTGGGACCGAAAAAGATAGATACCTTCATATGAAATCCATTACCAATAGTAGATGTCCCCAGTTACCTAAAAGAGAGCGCCCAAAAATGAAAGGTGCCAAAGCAAAATGGAAAATGAAGATCACATACATGATCCTACTCTACTAGAAGATGGGGTTCCTGACACCCTAAAACATATATAAACAAAGTCTCAAGACCCTATCATTCCATTTCCAAATTATGGAAGAGGCAGTAGTAGTTGCGAAGGTCCTCACCGCAATGTCGCTACCAGCAGCTCTGAAGGTCCTCCACAGAGCACCCACGGAAGCTTGCTCTGTGGGCTAAGAATGATCGATCACGAGAGCTTATCTCATGATGCGTGTTGGGGTAGCCCTCCCATTGACCTGAAGATCAAATAGAAAGAAGGTCCTCCCCTTACTTTCTTCCTCCCTAAGGGTCCTCCCCAGGGTATACGATACAAATATGCTTATCCCTGTAGTCAGACGTCAAGTGATGATGGTATTCCTTGCCATGATGGCAGTCATTGTGAATTCCCTCCCTGAAATGGTAGTTACTATGAAGGTCCTCCTTATAGTGACACCAAGAAATGAGAAGTTCATCCCCTCATTATAGTACATCCTGAAGGCCCTCCCTAGGATGTACACTACAGAAATTCTCCATGCAGCCATATATCAAGTCTTGATGGTAGTCCTTTCCATTATTACAGTTATTGAGAAGGACCTCCCCAAAATAATTATTGCTATGAATGCCCTAACCTTGGTAACATCAAGAAATGAGAATGTCCTACCCTTATTTCAGTATATCCTCAAGGCCCTTTCCAGGATGTACACTGTAGAAACTCTCCCTGCAGCAAGGTATCAAGTCATTATGGTAGTCCTCACCATGATGACAGTTATTGCGAAGGCCCTCCCCGCAATGACGGTTGCAGTGAAGGCCCTCCTCACAGGGACATCAGGAATCAAGAAGGTCCTACCCTTGTTTTCTTCTACCCTGATGGTCCTCCCCAGGGTATACACCATCTAGAAAACTCCCACGGTCAGTCATCAATTTGAAATAGTATCCCTTGCCGCTACAACACCGATTGAGAAGGTCCTCCAAACAATCAAAATTCACGCTGGAAAGAAGGTCCTCCCCTTGTCGGAACAGATGTGAGAAAGCCCTCCTATGATGAGATGCTTAGGAAGGAGTCAGACACATCGGGCACTCCGTCCATAACGAGTGATATTTTTTCTCAACCAGAGGATGACCCGGGGCCGCGCTCATCTTTCGAGCCACCCCCACCGTCTGCAAATCAATAAGGCTCCCACCAGCCTAGTTTCATGGAATGAAATTATTAAGAAGCAGTCGAGCTAGGAATATCAAGTATAGAAGCCTCCTGAAGAACAAAAACATGATATGTTTCTTGTGAGAAGAAAACTAGATAAGGATAATATACCAGTGGTGTATTTTCCTACAACCACTTCTCACTTCAACATACCTGTAGAATATTTTGGGGAATGAATGCATGAAATTCGCCTCAATATATGGAAGACTCTTCAAAAGTTGAAAGAAAAATTTCTACCCTACGAAGGGTACGCGGACCATGTCAGCATGATAGGGGAGATTTGCCATCTAATTGACCTGGAATCCCTCCCATCCCCAAGAAAGCCACAACCAGAAAGGAAAAAATAAAAACCTTGAACCGTCCTGCCTCCACGCACTTCATAAATTGTGTCCCCTCAATGGCAATGCCCTAGCTGGTGTTCACATTCAGGGATAGAGAGAACATGGAGCTCCACACTTTACCCCATGTCTCATCCAGCAGGCCCCCTTGGAAATGACATCCTACAATTTCATCACCTAGAGGAAAAAATTAAGTGAAATCCCTCCTCAGGAAAGATAGGATACTCAAGAAAAACTGGCTTGAAGTAAGTCTCAAAAGTGTCAGGGCTGAAGAGATCAAGCAATCAAAAATACTCTGAGTCAGGCAACCAAGAACATCTAGTAGGATTACCGCCTTAGGGAAGCCAGCCAGAAAGTAGTTACCATGTCTTCAAAACACCACAAACCCCGTGCAGGCCCAATTCCATACTCGGATTACACCTGCACAAGAGTTCATGAAATTGAAAAGGTGGAAATAGCGGCAGATACCACCGCGATATGGGAAAAAACACATCCCACAGGGGTGGGGGCATTTTTACATCAAAATTCCCTTGAAGACCAACAAATATAGGCCATAGCGCATCAACGGGAGAACAATAACTACCCATTCCATAGGGCTTGGGGCATTTTTACCTCAAATCTATGCATATTGGATGTCTGTATTCCACTGTCTAGGAAGAACGATGGACATAGGAGTTACCTGTTCTACCCTTTCTCTTGGTTCTCACCCTCCGAGACAAAGGCATGTTACGTGGTAAGACCAGGGATCACTTCATGTCAATCTTCTCCAAGAGACTCAGAGAATACCGCAGAATGGAAGGAGAAAGTCCAATAAAGGACACAAGAATCCTTCCTTTCATTCAGCGCTGGGTACACCACCATCAATGAGGTATGCCTCAGTGAACGTGGTAAACATCAACCCCACGGATCTCATAGGATATGACTTGGAGAGAGGGGACATGAAGTACCTCCCAGAGGCATCCCACACCAATCCTGATGGTGTGCATACTCAAAACCAAATGGAGGCCCTAAATCTTGGTGCCCCCTCAGCCAATATGACATTACCTCCTGCACGAAAACCAAACAAGGAAAATAATAAATCCAAGGTCATATATGACCCACCTTCTCCTACCCCTGAGAGTGCGTCCCTCACCCTCAAGGAAAGGTTCACTAATCAGGAGGAATAAATGAAAGAGCTCAGAAGAATTAATGTTGAGCTACATCGAAGGAGCTATCTCTCTGGATGTGTTCCTCCCATGGAAAGTCACTAGGTGCTCTCAGAAGTGGTGCCCATGCCACAGGAACTCATCCCGGTGAATGAAGCCAAGCTCAGAAGACTGTTCAACTAGGATCCAAAAGGACATAAAGGCCTTCCCCCCACTAGGATGACAACTAGAATATATCCAAGTAAACCCAAAAATGATTTCTCTAGCTGGGTATCAACCCCAAATTCCAGCAGCGCCGACATGCACAGTCTTGGCCACTACCGCACCAGCTCAATCTCAAACCCAACAGGATATGCATCAAGGTCTCTTAAACACTTTCAAGCAGTTAACAACCCAACAAGAAGCCATGGAGGGGTGGTACGCTCTGATACAACCAGAGCGCAAACCCTACCCCGAGTGGGCGAGTAATGTTCTTCCACCACCAAACTTCAGGAACCCCGTATTCCCAATATTCAATAGATTAAGGGACCCAGAACAACATTTAATACATTATGCCTCTTACTATGACCCCATGATGGGAAATCTAGAGCAGAAAGAAGCTGTAAAAATCAAGTGCTTCGTACTAACCCTACAGGGCTCATCTTTCATATGGTATACCGGTCAGCCATCTGATTCAATCACAGGCTGGGTGGACCTCTGGCGATAGTTTCTCTTGCAGTTCAGTTCAACGTTGCCCAAGATGACAGTCAGTGATCTCATGAACTGCAAACAACAAGAGAATGAAATAGTCTCAGACTTCATTTACAGATAGAAGGGCCTGAAATATTCCCTGAACCAGCCACTCCCCCAGGATGAGATGCTCTCCATGTGCATCAAAAACCTTTGGGATTGAAAAATCCACTTATCCTAGTAAAGTAAACTAGTGGGGTTATAGACTTCTCTTTCATTACCCATAAATGATAGAAGACTCCTTGCAATGAACCAACCTTAAGTCCCGAGTGGCCCCGTTATCCCGAGGGAAAAGAATGGGAAAAGTTGAAGCAACTTTTTTCAAGCTTATGTCACCCCCAGCACCAGCTCCAGTTTTGAGGGGCCCACTGAACCGTGCGGGACCCCTTGTATGCTAATAACCACCCCCTCCTCGACTAGATGAGCGACAGGGTGCCAAAAAAAATCAGTTCAAAAAATGAAGAGATAAAGTTTACTTGTTCTGAGATGACCAGGTCCGCAACTATTTCATAGCTGCTATGAATTGAAATTTTTTCTGGCTGCTAGAGCTAAAGCGAACCGATGAAGTGGGTCTCAACGACCATAAAAATTATTGTCTATATTACCATGTAATAGACACACCATCCATGAAAGATTTGTTTTCAATGATCTTCTACAAATGTTGGTGGACTCCAGGCAACTCAAGTTGGGCCCACCACCAGTACAAGTGGTGTATGTTTCCCCATCAGACTCAAGAGAAGAAGAGTAATGGAAAACAGTCACCAGTAAGAAGGAGCAAAATTTTGATAGCTGGATGACCTGGAATACAATCAACCGAGTCCATGGCATCCTCTAGGTGTAGTTGAAATAACCTATTGTGCCCCCAAAATCTCCTAGTACTGCACATCCATCCTCCTCAGCCCCACAGTCCTCTAAAGGCTATAGGGGAATAAAGAAAGAGCAAGAAGATGAGATCATTCCAAAGTTGATGTTAGTGTTGACACTTTCATACTTCATTCCAATAGTCTTGGCATAATGGGCACTGCCCTACCAAATGGTACAATGGGAACCACCCCGCAAAAATGGTACAATGGGAACCACCCCACTAAACGGTACAATGGGCACAAACCCGCCAAACGACACAATCAAAAGGAGATAGTCAGACAGAAATAATGTTGGATCAAGAACTGATCTTTAGTGCCATTAATTTCATTCACTTGATAGACCCCTTATTTGATGAATAATGTAGCCACAAACCCAAATTACCCACTCCCAAATGAAGAGCTTGAGGAATAGGCTATAGAGGCCAGAGGTTTCCTAGAAGGCATAATCGTGGAAGGAGTCAAATTATCATCCACACCATAGGTCAAACCCTTAACATCATGGAAAATCATGGAAGGACCCTCTGACAGAAAAAACAAGAACCAGAATGCCCCTTTTCCCCCATAGAAATAAATCCAATCCCAATTGTCTTGTAATATCCATCAGGGGAAGAAAAAATACCGAACCACCCAAGGTATACAGGTGAACTGGTTCGGCCAAATTTGGAAAGGAATGCATCACCGCTGACCCCTATCAAAGAGGCCGAAACATCTACATCCAATTCTCAAACCCCTAAAGTGTCTGTAAAAGAGAAACCCTGAGCTGGGAAGTGCCAACCTTTAGAGCAGAAGTATGATATTTTAAAGAAGCTGGATTTAGTACCAGAAAATTTTTCAATCCTGGATATGTTGAGCCTCTCCGCAGATCTTAGAGAGGCACTCATCAAATCCTTTCTAAGTCCCCAGGAGTTCAAGGCTGAAGTAGCAGCAACCAAAATATACTGGATGGAGACTATTCCCAAAGAATGTGACGCCTTCATCTCCTTCGTTGACAGGGATGAAGATTCCATCATTCAAGGGAACATCAAACCCTTATATGTGTTCGACAAGATAAATGGAATTGATGTTCGAAGGATATTCATCGAAAATGGCTCTGGAGTTAACCTCTTCCTACCGTGAACGCTTCGTCGACTAGGATATGATGAAGAAATATTGACACCCTGCACTACTACTCTGCTGGGATATGATAAAATTGAGAAGAAACTATTGGGAAGAATCAATATTAAAACTTGGATCGGAGATCTCATATTATATTCCAAGTTCCTGATGGTGCGGAAAAGTACGACCTTCAATGTCCTGATAGGGAGACCATGGCTGCATCAGTACGCTACAATTCTGTCCTCATACCATTAGTGCATCAAATATTGAACTAATGAAAAAATAGGGACATTGTACACCAATAAATCTCTATTTGAATCTTTTGAATAACATTATATCGACACAAGGTTCTATGAATTGGAAGAAAAACAAATTTCAGTCGATGAAATTTATTGGGTCAATGCCCCGAATTAATTGGAGATGGCTCCCGCCAACCCCCTCTAACAACTTGCGGAAGCATATGTACTACCCATAAACCAAGTTGAATTCATAAATGCAAGTCTGGGTGTATGCTCAGTTTTCTTCATGGTCTCTATTACGACCACCGAGTCCAGGGACCTAGAAGAGTTGGCTGACTGCCACAATGATAGTAAAATCACCATCAAAGATACTCATGGGCCATCCTCGGGACATCAAACTACCCTTACCTCACACACTAAAGAAAAACAAGATTTCTCTTCCAACATCGGAGAGTTCATCTCAAAAATCATTTCTCCATCAGAAGAGAAATATGATGAAGATGAAGAAGAAGAAGAATAAGAATACCTCAAAGATTCCCCTCCTGCATTCAAAGAAGGTGTCTCCACCACCATCGATGAACTTAAGGAGATAAATCTAGGCATCGAAGATGACCCGCGACCCACTATGATCTGTGAGGCCATGCCTGTTGAGGAATAGGAGGCATACACATCCTTCCTGAAGAATAATCAAGATGTTTTTTCTTGTAATTACATAGATATGTCAGACCTCGGTCCTAAGGTCTCCACCCATTATCTAGTCTTACCAGAAGTTCACTGGGGCTATAAGAAGGCAGCTAAAAGGACCCACCCAATGCATGCTTCCAAAATAGAGGTTGAAGTTGACAAGTTGATCAAATCCAAATTTATATAGGAGGTCCTTTATCCGACCTAGCTGGAAAACATAGTTCCTATCAAAAAGAAGAATGGGAATATTAGAATCTGTAGTGAATTCAGAGAGCTTAATTGGCATTGCCCAAAAGATGACGTCTCGATCTCGATCACAAAATTTTTGATCAATGCAACAACCAGATACAAAGCCCTCTCTTTCATCAAAGGCTATTCTGGATACAATCAAATCAGGATAGCTCAAAGAGATGAATAAGTTACTTCTTTTAGGTCCCCCAGGGAGTGTTCTATTATAAAGTGATTCCCTTTGGTCTAAAGAATATCAGTGCCACATATCAGTGTGTCTTTCATCGTATCTTCAAGACCTTCTTGGGAAAATTTGTCGAGTGTTATGTTGATGACCTGGTGGTTAAATCATGACAGTTTTCGAACCACCTGGATGATCTTGAAATTATCTTCAAAAAATTATGACAACATAGTTTAATGATGAATCCCATTAAATGTGCCTTTGGTATTACCTTGGGAAAATTCCTCAGCTTATTTGTACGCCATTGTGGCATCAAAGTCGACGCCAAGAAGAAAAAAGACATACTTGGCATGTCCCCACCTCACAACCTCACCAAGTTGAGAGGTCTCCAGGAGAACCTCTCCTATATTTGGCACTTCATACCCATTCTATCATGTAAATGTTTACCTTTCACCAGGCTCATAAAAAAAGAGTTATGTATGAGTGGGATAATGATTTCCAAGAAGTGTTTGAAAATATTAAAATATATCTCCTAAGCCCACTGGTTCTCATGACACTATTTGATGGGAGACCACTCATTTTATACGTAACTACCCTAGAACAATCATTTGGTGCCTTCCTCACACATAAGAATGATGCTAGCAGCGATAAAAGCCTCTACTACCTCAACCGAACAATGATCGATGCCAAAACTCAGTATTAAAAGATTGAAAAGAACTGGCTAGCCCTAATCTTTGAAGTTTAGAAGCTCAGGAATTACCTGCATTGCCATGAGGTCCACCTAGTTTCTCACTGAGACCTACTCAAATATATCCCCAACTGTCCCATGATGAGTAGGTTCCTATTACTATGGGTGTTCATCCTACAACTGTTTGACATATTATACGTTCCCCAAAAAGCCATCAAAGGCCAAGCGTTAGCAAACTTCCTAACCGATCACCCCTCGGATAAAACAGCACCGTTGGATGTTGAACTTCTGGATGAAGAAATGTTTTCTATTCAAGAAAACCCCCATAAATGGGAAATGTATTTTGATGGTGCTTCTCGAAGCCTGTCCAGGAAAAGGATAGAGGATTCCAAGCTCAACAAAGTGGGGCTGGGAGTTATAAACATATCTCCCAAAAAGGCCATATTCCCTTACTCTTTCCTACTTGTGTAAGGTTGCACAAACAATGAAGTGAAGTATCAAACCCTCATTTCAAGCCAAGAATTGGAACTCTAGGTGCAAGCGAAACACCTAAAAATAGAGGGTGATTCGAAGCTTGTCATCAAATAGGTCAACAGTGACTATGCTATCAAGAAATAAGTATTGGTTCCCTTGGTGAACCACGTTTGAGCACTGATGGTAGAATTCACATCAGAAACAATGTTGACTTATGTCCCCCGGTCACAAAATTCTCAATCCAACACTTTGGAAAATGCAGCCACAACCTTGGTTGATCCCAACTGGGATAAAATAGTCATTATCATTTCTCATTGTCAGATGGTCTTGCCATTCATCCAGAGAAATACAGAGGAAATCGATGAAATTAGTCATGTTATGAGCCTTATGGTTATACCATCGGTTAGATGACACCCATTGAAATGAACCTTCAGAATGGGGAACTTCCACTAGATAGGGATGGAAGGGAGCAGTTCTGAAGATGGGCAGTCAATTTTTCCATGCACAATGGAGTAAACCAATAAAAGGTCCTCTACAAATGAGGTCTTGATGGAGCCCTTCTTAGGTGCATTAATGGTGAAGAAACAACTACCATCATGAAAGAAGTGCATGATAGAGATTGTGGAACACACCATTCAGCAGCCAAGCTCTCTCACAAAATCTGAATGCTTGGGTATTACTAGCCCACTATGATACAGGATTGTGCCACATTCACCAAGAAGTGACATTCATGCCAAGTTCATGCTAATTTCATACAACACCCCCCGGAGTTACTTCATACAACTAAGTACTCTTGGACATTCCTCACCTAGGGGATGGATTTTTGTGGGACCATATCCTCCCACCATATCCAAACAATTCAATTTCATACTCATAGAGACTTACTTCTTTTCCAAATTGGCCGAAGCCATACCCCTTAAAGAATTCGGGGCAAAAAAACATCGTCATCTTTGTAAAGGATAACATCATTACCAAATCTAGAGTCCCTCAAACTATCATAATGGACAATGGAACCAACTTCTACTCTGCTGGGTTGGACAAGTTATACCAGGAGTATAGAATCAAAGCGAACCATTCTTCCCATTACTATGTGGCGGCCAATAGTCAGATAGAATCTTTCAACAAGACTATGTCCAACATACTTCAAAATATGGTAGATAAGGATAAGAAATTGTGTCCAGATAAGCTTCTTCATGCTTTATGGGCTTATCGGACCATGAACTGCACTGCCACCCAAGCAACCCCGTACTGACTAGTATACGGGGAAGAAGCGGTTTTGCCTATTGAAATCCAAGTTCCATTACTTCGTATGGACATTTGTGACCAAATTTCCATGGATGAGAAATACCAAAGACATTTTGATGAATTGGAGCAACTAGATGAGAAAAGGATGCACACTCTGCACCATTTTGAAATATACTAAAATTGGATTTCATAAGCCTTCAATAAGAAAGTTCTCCTTCAATCTTTCCTCGAAGGAGAAATGGTGTTAGTCCTCAAAACCCCGATGATACTCCAGAAGAAGCCCCCAAAGCTTGAACCAAATTGGGAAGGACCATATTTCATACATAGAGATATTACAATGAAGCATATTCCCTGATATCAATTGACAGACATCTCATCACGACTCCTACAAATGAAAAGTTCTTAAAGAAATACTTCACGTAACAAAAAAACCATGTTACAAGCTCTACGACCCTAAACTATGAGTCATAAAAATTTCCCCATGTTATGGTCCAAACTCTAAGACCTTAAACTATGATTAACAGAAAAAACACCATGAAGCTAAGGTCCAAACTCTAAGACCTTAAACTATGAGTAACGAAAAAACACCATGAGGGTAAGGTCTAAGCTCTATGACCCTAAACTATGAGTTATAATACCCCCAATACCATGGTCCAAACTCTATGACCTTGAACTATGATTCATCATCCTTTCTGCATGATGATAAATTATAAGAAACTTGTCCCTGAAACATTATAATAAACTGTAACTCATGTCCTCGCCGTAGTATGTTAAACTATATGACACAAAACATTCTAATTTCATGATGATAAACTGCATGATCTCTTATAGAACTATGTACGGCTTGATTAATACCCTCATAGGATACATAGTGAAGCCTCAATCCTTGATCCTGGCCTAGCCACCATCAAAAAATGCCTTCATCACGCACCCTATCTACCCACATTCAAAGTGGAAAACCTTATCACTCCTTGTTTCTCACATTGAGTATAACTCCCATGAGACTAGGATTATTCATAGGGATTATATTTTGAAATACAAATATAGAGTAACATTATAGACCAAGAAAATATGATGGGTATAATGAAAATACCCCTACCCCTTGGACCGAGCCAAATCGGTACAGGGTACTTACAGAACTACGTATTGCTTAATTCCTTCCCTCGCAGGATATGTAGTGACGCCTTGATCCTCGATCTTGGCACATCCCTACCAAGAAAAAAAAATAAAATTCCCCCATCATGTCATCTACCTCCCAACACATGTGAAGGAGACTTTGTGACCACTCCTTGTTTCTCACATCGAGTATAACTCACGTGAGCTTAGGATCGGTGGTGAGGATTTTATTATGAAAATAAATCAAGGGGGAATATGGTAGGTCCGACACATATATCAAGTGAAACCAAAATGCCCTCACATGTACTCGCACATCGACTGATCCAAATCGGTATAGGGAACCTTTAGAACTACATGTGCCTTGATTACTGCCCTCGCAGGATATGTATTGATGCCTCGATTTGGAATCATAGCCCAGCCACCAGCAAACAAATGCCCCTTTCTCCCATACGTAGGTCAGACTCATATAGGGAGTCTATGGAGGGACCTATCGCATGACAATAAACAACAAAATTCTTCAAGAGTGATGTTCGTCCCAGTCTTTAGTATTATGAGATTACACACATACCTCTCGGTCATGAGAAGTCAAAAGATCTTGCTTCCCCTTATACATATAGGTTAAACCTATGTAGAAGCTCCAAATAGTTCACGGTTAATCATGGTTTAGGTATTCTCACATTCCCAGGCCCATCATTCCCTTTTTTCACACTCCATACCTCAGGAAAATGTGGATCCCCATAATCATTCAAGTCCATCTAATATAAAAGGCCAGTGTCCTGTGGACACCTTTGATTGACTATGCATATCATGCCCTGGTGGCTCTATATATATCACCCACAAAAATGGCCATCAATCAAAGGAAAATTATTCCCTAGGAGATTCCTATACTATCTCAGTACTCCCAACGGCTTCAAAGCCCCATGTCATCCCTCTTGATTCATGTTGACCCCCGGACTTTTTTACACCATCTATCATCACTCACGTCTAAGGAACGTTGGAGCATCCTAAGTACATTTAAACTAAATCTATTGAAGATATTTATGATAGTATAATCTTCCTCACCACATGACGTTAAACTGCAAGGCCAAAATCTTCCTCACTGCATGACTCTAAACTACATAGCATCACATCCTCACTGAACAATGTTAAACTACAAGGCCAAAATACTCCTTGTTGTATGAAGTTAAACTTCATAACAACATATTAAGCCCAAAAGTTCCCTCTAATTCTAACCATTCTATTTCTAATAAATGACATGGAATCCTCATAATCCCTTGTTTCTCACACCGAGCATGGATCATGTGAGCTTAGGGATTTCAACGAGAGACCCACCGTGGAGTTCTAGAAAAATAGTCCAAGAATTTGGTCCTAGAAGCATGGCCCTAAAAGTCATTTCATGATTCCCTCCCTTGAGTGGAACCCCATGTCCAGGTCATGTGATGTTAAATAACCAGGTATCCCAAATATGTAATGAATGCCTCACCCTGCATACAATTAATATCTACGTAAGGGACACCCTATTCCATGAGTAAATCGCAGCCCATATGTCTCCAATATGTCCAGATACACTCCTGCCATATTCCAAAATCCGTTCTTTGAGTGATCTTGAATCCCCATAACCCTCCAAGGCCCTCTAGGATGGAAGGGCTGCATCATACAAACACATTTTATTGACTATGCATATCATTACCCAGTGGATCAGCATATTTTTCCCACAAAAATGGACATCAATCAAAAGAAAATTCATCCCCAGGAGAGTCCTCTCCTATCTTAGTATTACCAACGGCTTCCAAGCCTTGCCTCATCCCTCCTGATTCAAGGGCCCTTAAAGTCATGTTTTACACTTTCCTCCTTACAAATATCCTGGATATATCGGTACATATGGGCCCAATTCATCTCTGGTCCCTTTTGAGATCTCTAAAGATATCCCATCTGTATGCGTGAAGTTGATCCATGTACAAAAGTAGAGTACCCCCACTCGTTTATGGGTTTCCCTGAAGAAGCTTAGTTAAAATTCCATTTTTTGTACTCAGGTGAACCCCTTGTTGAAGGTCACATACCATGTTCAGAAAGATCCTAATCACCATAATCCTCAATATCTATCGGAAATGGAAGGCCAATATCCTAAGAACACCTTTGCTTGACTATTCATATCACGACCTGGTGGCTCTACATACGTTTGTCAAAAAAATGGCCATCAATCAAAGTAAAATTTGTCCCTAGGAAATTCCTTTCAAGATTCAGTATGCTCAAATGACACCCATGTCTTATCACACCCCCAGATTTGGAAAACTCTTGGATAATGGCTTATGTACTTCCTTCTTCCCAAGTTACCTTGACATAAAGAAGACTATTAATTGACTTGATCATTCACCAGCTCTCCCTCACACAACTTAGAAATGTGTGGGAACAGATTCCCACTCAAAGCCGACATGAATTTCCCTAATGTCTTCAGACACCACTACTCGGGCCAGCCACCCACTATGGATCCTGATTTCAAAATAATGTAAAAATGTTGCAAATCCCACCAGGCCATCAGAAATGGAAGGACAGTGACCCATGGAAAATTTTGATCGACTATGCACATTATGCCCCGGTGGCTCTGAATACATTTCCCATAAAAAATGGCCATCAATCAAAGGTAAATTCATCCCTTGGAGAGTCATTTCGTACTTCTATATGATTAAAGAGGATTCTGAGCCTCATTCATGTCCAGAATCCACAAATTAAGGGTTAAGAAAAATCCTAAATCCATTTCTGAAGGATGTTGGAACATTCCCAGCTGATAGTCCCAAGTTTGGGACTTTTCCCGTTAAGTCTGGTCAACGATGTTCGACTGAAAACATTAGTAATATGTTTGGGTGATAGGACTGTAAACTACCAGTGAAAAAGACGCCATACTTTTCAAAAAAAATCTGTATAAGTAACCTCTGGGTAAAAGCCAGTTATTGGTGCATTAAAAAAAGGGCAACGTTGATCCATTAGAAAAGGTGTAAATCTTATTATCTTGAAAACCAATGAAGGGAAGCCTAAGAAAAATCCAAGTTATGAAAAAACCAATTTATACCTATTAATCCCATACTAAGTAGGCTTAGGTAAAAATTAGGGTAATAAAAAAAGAGACAAAAAGTTCGTGAGGTTTCCCATAAAACCCCAGAAATAGTCAAACTACGCTCGTTGAGTCCTACAACTTTGAAAAAAAAGGAGCTCGATTAGATTATTACAATTTACTGACTTCAAGTCATGGTTTGAAGTTAATAACTAATTTAAATGATGTTATCACTACATGAAAAGTTAAAAAGATAGATATTTAAAAGAAAAATCAGTTTCTTGAGTTCAACAAAAAATAGGGGAACATCCCCAATATGGATTCCCTCCAAAGTATCAAAAAAGGGAGAAATAGTACATATCATGATTTTGGATAGGACTACAACAGAGCTTGGTTCACCCTTTCATGAACAATGGTGAGTGATTACCATGGTTCATCAATAGTCTAATACAAATAAGATCTTTTCTCCATTTTGGCCTTGACCGTCAAACACACCCACTCCAGAACAACTTTAAGGATATGCCCCTTCTTTTGGATTACTTCATAGTTGGCATGCGAGGAGGCCAGTTATTCCCTCAACCTGGATATGTGGTATTCTCACTCCCATGACTCTTCCTCTTGGGTCTCTACCAAATCATGGGCCTTCACCTCCTCGGTTGTTAGATGATCAAATTATTCCGAAATATCTGGGAAGGTCGCCACCTAGTGATGGGATGAATTGAACCTGGCCATCTTGTCCTCACAGAAGGAAAGGTCTTCTCAGGAAATGACAATTTGGTAAATAAGGAGGTATAAGTGTTGATAATCAAAGCCACTGGAACCCAGATCAATGAATAAATACTGAAAATTGTCGCCCTCATCAGCAAAATTTCCTAGGGTTGTCTACGCGACAAGAGAACATAACTGGCGCCATGCCTCTTTTCGCACTACCTGGTTCCTTAACACAACACTAGTACATTGATCTTCCCTTGATACCACATGTATGTAAGCCAGAAGCATAGTTATAGGTGTGGTGAGGGATCTAAGGTAGGTCACCCAAGACGATAGACTCTCTTTTCCCTCAGAAGGCCCAGCCACTGGAGACGGATGCAAAAGACTAACCACGACCTCTAGGATGATCGGTGATACTCGGCTGGTGCCAGTCTCATTGAGATATTGGGAAATATCTTCAGGAGGGGAGTAGTCTGAATCACTTCTCACCGAAATGATTTGTACTGATGAAACCCCTCACAGATGCTTTTGACGACGGACTGAATGCCTTCTTACAACAAGAGAAGGAGCGGGAGGTGTATCCATCTTGGTTTCTGTAGGGATGGAAGTAGAATGCATAGCTGTTGCACTCTTCTCAGAGGAATGAATGTTTCGTGTTGTCATTGGGGAAAGGATGGGGTAAGAAATGGTCAAGGGTTTCTGCACCTGCTGAACTGGTTCATTCAACATCCCACTGGGGTAAAAATCTTCCCATAGGTGGGCATACTCCAGCGATAGAAAGGTGGTCCCCATTATGTAAGGAATGATAATATCCCTATCATAACCTTCATGCATAATCATAAGCCACAATTGGCAGAGAACCATTGGATGAGATTCCCCCCTTAACTGAATGACCAGAAGCAGCGCAGTCCACTGAAGGCATCCGAATTTCTGGAAAACTGGTAGGGGAGGTATGGCTCACAAATGACTACTCGGTCTATATGAGTAGTGAGCATCCTGTATCAAAGGTTGATGAGGTATGAGCATTCCTCCAATGAACAGCCCCTATCACCTCCCAATGATCCATGAGGGGTAGGATGTGGTGTGAATGAGAAATGAGATGCGTCGTTAAACATCCCAACCACATCGGTAACACTCAGAGTCCTGGGACGAACATAATAAATGTTGAGAAGAGAAGGGTGAAAGTTATAATGGGGAACCCTTATGGTATGTTGGTATTCATAACAGTGGAAGTTTTCTACCATCCACCCGTACAAGAATTGGAACGGTCCGCTGAGGTGGTGTGGAGGCCTACCTTCCTATATTTGTCCCAACAATTCATAAAGTCGGGAAAGTGTAGGATGGGCCAAATAAATGGGTCGACCCTCTATCAGCATGGCTGCCATCATCAAAGTGTTGGTACAAACCCCAATATATAAATCGAGAGACAGGAAGAGCCATCCACTTAAAAACAAGGCATTGAAACCTGCCAGTCTAAGTGTGGGTGAAACATCTATTAGAAGCTCATATCCCCATGTGGTATACCACTATTCTTCAAGGGTAGCATAATATGACCCTGGGGTTTAGTGAGACTGGCGAGTAGGATGAGTTCTACTACGGTGAGCCCTCAACTTAGGCTCATTCATCTATAAGAATAACCTTATCCATGCTTTGAATGGGATGAGGGAATGAACCTTGAGGGGAAGATCTAGTGATCCTACTACCATGACCAGTAAGCTCCTTGTCACAGGAGACACGTGATCAGTGTCGTTCCATGTTGCAGTTGTCGGGAGGAACTCATCATACATTTCTCCAAGGATGGGGATCCCCCCAAGCTCGTGGATATCCCATAGACTAGTTATCATCTCCCCATATAATAGGTGGAAGTGTTTGGTGCTCTAACACCAGCGACTCATCAATTCTGGAAATATTTCTCCTGGAGAAAAGATTGCAAACTAAGAAACCCAGGCTTCTTGGTATAATCCCACCACCTATAGCTGGTCTGGGGACTCCAGACAGGTCTGATGCACCTAGAATTATCAAGATCACTCATTGGAGAGACATCCTCCAACCCACAAATCCCACTTTTTTCTCCATCCGCCGCTAGTAATTTCTTTGAAGATTCTAATGATTGATGGGTATTCTCGGGTGTCTAGTCTCAGGTTTCCATCACAACACTCTTAGTTGCCCTGAGTCCATGCCTAGACTCGCAGTATGAATACATTCTCTTGAATTGGAGTGGTGATGATTTCTCCTATTCGGGAAATGTTGGCATGGTCATGACCTTGTGGTGCCTCCAAGATGATGAACGCGTCAGTAGGAAGACCAAAGATGTAAAGTGGAAACTATACAAATAACAGATAATCTAAGAAATATGGCATCAAGAAGACTATCAAAAATCTATCATAGGGAATGACTTGGGAAAGAATATGATCATCAATATTCATCGCCATGGTTTCCCTTGTCTTCATCGATTTAGCAGCAGCCTATGAATAAGCCACTGTATCCTGTACAGGAATATCCAGAAGTCGATGAGAAGTCAGCCCGATAAGAAATTGTTGGATAAAGTCTATGGAAGAGTGGTTAAAGGAATCAAAGTTTGTCCACATGAAGCTCTGCATATGGATTCCGGAAATGGTACGTGGTAGCCACATCCCACATACTTCATGATACGCAGGAAGTAACCCCACTTACAGCTACAGTATGTTGACTCACACACTACGTATAGCCATGGTACGTGAACATCCATGAGGCGTTGGCCCGCATATCATTGGCCGATGAACAGAAAGGTTTACGAAGATAGGATCCCGTGAACCTAGGCCTTGTTTAAGTTCATAATTTAGAGTGGTGGATTAATGTTTAAGTTCAGACCATTAATATTCTTAAAATTCCGGTTCGCCGATCTAAATACGGTATGCGGACAAACCGGCTTCATAGAAACCTCCTATGTGGAATCCAGATTTTAAGTCTTAAAGTTCCAAAAAACTGTTCAAGAAATCCAAAATATGGTATATGAACGCATAAATGGAGAGGAAATCAGTTTGAAGAATGTACAAAGCAGTTTGCGAAAGATATTTTCACAAGGAGCATGGTACGCGATAGCAGAGGACTCTAGGGAAATCGAGATTACTTTTTGCTGTGAGAAATGGTAAAAGACAAATGATATGGGCCCCTATATATAGATGTGGTCCCCTCCAACAAGGTCCATATATTCTACCACGAACCATTTCAGTTCAGGACTGCTTCTAAATCAGAATAGTCCCCTTTTCATTCCGAACGAACCCCATTCTGATGGGGGGGATTTTTAGGGTCCTAAAAATTCTTCCAAGGGAAGAAAATACCCCCACAAACACTTTTCATAAGGAAGAAAGTACTTCTACAAGTCTATCAAGGCGAATGGACTCAAACTAAGTTGAAATTATTTGAAGGAACTTTAAGGAATTCAAGTTTTCAAGGGTTTTAAGTGCCCCGCATACCATCACCGAGAAAGGTATGCAGATAAGATGGATTGCGAACTGCTAGGTATGCAGGATGATCCGCAAACCACTAGCCCATGATTCGATGGCCAGCGAACAAGGAAAACCCCAAACCAATCCAACAAAGGATTCATATGCGTAAGGACCATCCATGTACCATGCCACTAACTAATGAGTTCATGGATGAAGTGAATCAGTAGGGTCCTGTAAATCATTATCGCAAACCAAAGCCTCCATAAACCCCAGTTGACTGAGTCTTCCACGAGTTAGGGTATTGCTTTAATGGGCATCTGCAAATGGTTTTGCGTGCCCAATAGATATGATTGATATGATTTTCTATAAAAAAAATAATGAGAGATGAATAGAAATAGAGGCGGACAGAGATAAGTACGGATGACAAAAGATTGAGGGAGACTTAGAGGTTTTACTCCAGCTTTCGTCTTATTTCATTAGCGAAGCACGAACCACGAACTACTCCCTCCATAGGTACAGTCAGACGCGAACCATAAAACAGGGTAATTTAATAAAAAAACAGAACTGTGAACCTAAATGGTGAACTATGAACAAATGGATTTTGGAGGATGAACTCCTCGTGAATGATGATTCTTCGGACCCCCCTTCAATATGGTGCTCTGCGTAGCATACCAGGCAGACTAAACCCGGTGCCGTGTACTGCATCAGTATGCATATGGAACCCAAAGTGGCGTGATGGGCCACGTACCACTATCGTATGTGGTTTCCTATACCCATGCCGAAATACCTCATTGGTATGTGGATGGACCCTCTACTTTTATACAACTATGGTATGCAGAGCCTCCCCCATCCCGCATAAAAGGTTAGTATGCACAATGGGGTGTTTTGGGTATTGTTTCCACTGGTTCCAAGCTCACCCCTCCACTACCGTCCAGTCCTCCATGGTCCCTCCACTAACCAGTCCTTTGGAATTAGGCCAAAGACTCCTCTAATTCCACCGGACCCATATGATCAGGCCATCTGGTGCATCACCACACCCCATTGAGTCTACATACCCATGGTAAGATGAGTCGCTAAGGCCCTCCCCACAAAGGTGTGGGCTTTGGGAATTCCTGTGAGGCTACATTCCCATGGTAACCCAGAGCCCAACATTGGGATGCCGACGTGAACCCCCATGTTCTTGAGAATAAGGGTGATCAATTGCTTTTCCATTCAATGAGGAATAATGACCAGTTGCAGAGGTTATGTTCGCTCCCCCCTTTAATGAGGAAGAAACTCCTCCCCTTACCAAAACATGTTTTGGGGCCCTCCCACTGAGGTAAGTCCCCAATCTTCTAAGGTCGGGCCATATGAACTTTAATTACATCTCACATAGAAAGGTTTATTGCCCCATGCCCTCACCCACCATCACCCCGGTCTCTTCTGTCACGGGCTCTCCCTCCCCCACCAATAGGGGAGGAGGCATGTGCATTGTTGAATATTTCACATACACTTATTTCTAACACCGAGCATGACTCACATGGTCTTAGAAGTTTGTGAGAATTACAAAATCCACGTGAATTTGAACTACAAGAACTCTAATTCTTGATCAAATCAGGATACATAGGATGCCTACCTGAAGGCCCGAACTCAAAAGGGTGCCCATAAAAAAGGGTCCACCCAATCATGTCCATCAACTGGGTAGCTTCCACGCATAATCCCCACACAATCTGAATAATGTGGGTTCTTATTCCTCTCCCAAGGATTTGTAAGAAGGCCTCTTTGTGGGCCCGATCCCAACATCAAGTCTTATTTTGTACCCCTGGATGATGATAAACTCATGAGAACCTTATAATATGTCTCAAGTCAATATCAACTTTGTAGCATCAAATATATGCATGCTTACTACAATCCTGTAAACCAAGGGTAGCCCATGGACACACTCTTCGGAAATGAACCAAGGATCTACGAACATATGAACACAACTTAAATTTCTAATAGAGTCCTGGAATAGGTAGCAATCCTCCATCAGAAGGGTGTGGTGAGTCTGACATCCCATACTCTCAACCAATGGAGTCCTTAAGTGTTGATGGCCAAATCGTCATCCAACGAGCGCCTCCTTTTGGAAAGCAGGTCCATGAATCATGGATACTAGGGCCGTTGGGCATTCTTGGCTCCACGAATAAACCCGTTGGAGACCATCTGAGGAAGTTATATCTGAGAAGGGACAACTTCTCAAGTGCTTGACCCCCACGTGATCTCCCATTGGGATTAATAGTTCCCACAGGGTTAATTCTACCTTCTTTAAAGGATAATGACATTGAACGGGTCGAAACAAAAGGAATGGTGAATTCGACGAGAACTCGTGTCTATAGAAAAAGGGACGGGTGACAATCCTCTTCATTCCATTTCCACACCACCTAGAAATGTTCCACCTCAGAGGTAAAACATCCATTATCATACCCAACCATGATTGGTGGTGATGTAAAAATGAATGACATCAGTTCGGAAGGAGGTAGATCGTCGTACAAACGAATGATGATTTCATAAACCATTTTATAGAAGTATATATGGTTGTAGGTCAAGACCTTAAAATAAAAACATATTATTATATTTTATATGTTAATGTTATAATATCATCATGTTTTAATAATAATTAAATTAGTTGGTGTAAGAAATAAAATTAAAATTCTTGTTGAAGAATGTTACATATTCTTTAGGAAACCTCCTTAGGTTTTTAAAAAAATCCCTCCTAGGTTGGGTTTATGAAAAAAAAATTATTCTATTAATATATGATCGTATTTTGGAATTTATTTTGTTAGGAATTTTTTGAACCGAAATTTCTTTAATGTGTGAAGAGGGGAGGAGAGGGGTGGCCATTTATAAGGAAGGTGAGTAGAACACTTGTAATGTTTTAAAAGAAAAAGGTGTACCCACATTTTTCACTTGAAAAAAGGTCCAAAATAGAGTATTATAGAGAATTAGACATGATAGTTTATAAATAATGCCATAAAAAATATTTTAGAAAAAATTTATGATCATTTTAACCCTTATCTTTTTAGTTTAACCACGTAGTAAACCCATTTTTAGCTCCACTATGGTAATAAAATTTTACTGTTTTCACGTCATTCTGGTCAAAAATAATTTAAAATTATTAGAAAATATAAATGATTCAAAATATTTAATCCATTTTTCTAAATTCCATTCATATAATTAGAAAAATATAATTTAAAATTACTCTCACAATTGTGATAAGAAAGTGGGTTTTTTGAAGAGAAAATATTCAAAAGTTTACAACGTTTTATATCCAAATTTTGTATGAAAATGATTCCAATGAAACAAATTTAATAAATAGATATATAATTGAACTAATTTTAATTTTAGAAAAATATAAATTTTTATTTAACTTTATAAAAAATTTAAACAAAAAGTAAATTTTAATTAGAATTCTATTTTTTTCAACATTCATCAAAAAATTAATATTTTCATAAAATTCTCAAAAATTCACCCTAAGATAATTTGGATATTATGATTTAAAATTTTAACTTTATATTTTAAAATAAATTTTCTAAAAGTGTCAAAATTTAGTTTTATAGTGAGTGCGTAAAAAAGTGAAAAACTACTTTTTAGAAAAATATATTTGTTAAACATAAAATTGGATTTATTCTTATCTCATGTATAAAAAATACATAAGATGAATGTTAAATAGTTTATTTTATATATAATATATAAATTTCATTAAAATAATTAACCAAAAGTGGTTTGTTTAGTTTATTTGGGTAAAACATATTTGTTTTAATAAAAATAGTTTTTTTAGAAAACGATTTCATTTATTTTCAAAAAAAAATTAATTTTAATTTTTAATTAACTGGTCACTAAAGAATAAATTTTAAATACATGGGTAAAACATATATTTTAATAATTTATTTAACCTTATTCATACCCTCTATTCTAATGAATAGGTGATATCTATCGTATTAAAGAACAATTTTTTAATAGTAAGTCACATTTTGTTTAAACTCGGTGTTGTGTGCAATGAAAACTACACCTGGTGTTGTGTGTAATGCAAGATAAAATTAGTGTTGTGTGTAAAAAAATATAAACTTATTCTTTTGGGTAATTAAAAATATTAAAGAGATTAAATTTATTTTAAAATATATATTTCACATAATCTTAGTGTGTTACATGTACAACCTCATTTATGAATAGTTATTTGGTACGAGTTACTACTTGAAAATATCCAATGACATTTTCTGGGGGTGGATTTTTAGATTTTTTAACAATATTTACAAAAATAATTTTAAGGATGTTATTGTTCAAATTTAACTTCTTTATATTAAAAAAGTTCATTTAAAACATCATTTTTGAAAACTTTTTTTGAAATATATGTTTTCAAAATTTTCATAAAAAATAACATGAATTGATTCTTCCAATTTTTAGAACTTTTGATAAATAATTAGTATGCCTTAATAGAGTTGGTGTTCCCAATAAAGATACCTTCATTGGATTTTGAATCAAATTTTCCAATGTTTTATTTGGTATTGACAACAAAACATTTGAAACCAAATAAAAATTAAAAATAAATCTTTAGGTTTTTTATTTATACAAAGTTTATAATGGGTATTTTTGAGAAATTTTCATGCTAGAATGAGATTAATAATAAATCATACAGAATTTATGACCTCTATCAGAAAAAATAAGGTAAATTAAATTTATTTAAATTATTTAGAGCAATTTCTTGGATAGTTTGATTTTGATTATATAATACCCCATTTTGTTGAGGGGTTTAAAGAGTAGAAAAATAATGATTATATAATTTATAAGAACTTAAATCATCAAAATCCTTATTGTAAAATTTTCCACCATGATCAATTTGAGTATAAATAGTTTTAAAAGCTTCTTAATCTTAAAATTTCTTGTAAAACTTAATGAAAGCTTTGTATGGTTCACTTTTATGATATAAAAAGTAAGTCCAAGTGAATTTTTTAAAGTCATAAAAAATAACAAAAGTATTGGATTTACACCATAGACATTCAATTTTATAATTCAATAATAAATCAAGATGAATTAATTCAAGCACATTAGAAAAGAAATTCCTTTTTTATATTCAAAATAATATTTTGGTTTCTTACCATATTGGAGTGCTTCAAAAACCATATCATATTTGAAATTAATTTTTGGAAATTCTTGTACTAGTTGATAATGATTGTGTTTAGAAAGTGAGTGTGTGCTATTGTGACTAAGTATTCTATACTAATACCACATATCATTAACTTTTTCACTCAGTTATTTTATTTTTTGTCTGGAGATATATTTTAAGTTACTATATAAACATTATGAAAATGATATGTGGTAAATAAAAAATATTCTTTTGAATTAAAAACTATAAAGAAGTCCTTTAAGAAAGATATTTTAAAACCTCTATAACACAATTAACTAATTCATAAGAAAATGTGTTTCAATACTTTGATAATTAAAGAATTTTAAATAATAATTTAATCTAAAAAACCATTGGTACCACCACCAATTATCTTAAACATAGATTTATCACTAATAGTTACATGATCTTCATCTAATTATTTGATTTCATTGAATTCATAGAAGTCTCTACACATGTTTCTTTTGTAACGGCATAACCCAATCCATTTGAATAAAGTTTTTGAAAGGCTTCACACTATACCACAACTCTCATAGTTTGAATCTTCAATGATGGTGCTATGTGTTTCAAGGGTTAGCGCACCCCTACACAAGGGTCCAGGCGCCAAAATTTACAGGCCCAAATTTTAGGCATTCTAGTAACTCTAATCAGACTGTAGTGGAGCTAACCAGGAAACACCGAAGTGAACTTACATTACATTTGGTGGCATGGTTTAATCATCTTATTTATAATATCATTCAAGCTAGGTTTTATATGTTTCTAAAACTCTAAAATTTCCATAAAATGTTTCTCCTTATCAAAGTGAAATTTCTACCTCTCCATGGACATAGAGACCATTTCCCGAACTGTTTAAATAATGATGTCCCATGTTCATCTTCTTCTTGTTCTTTTGTTCATTGTTTTTATCATCTAAAAAATATTATATAACTATGAATCTTAGTAGTTCCACAATAGTTCCTTAAGAAACCACTATCTAGGTACTATTGTGCTTCTTGGGTTTTTCTTGGAAGACACTTCTCCAAAAAAAATCAAATGACTAAATTTTTTTCTTCCCAAAAAAACTTGAGTATTATAATGTTAGCCCAAAATGATTTAAGAATCTATACATGATTATTGTAAGATTTTATCTTATAAATATTATATAAAATATAAATTTATTTTAGTCTTCCCTATCTTTCATTATTTCCATTACATTCAAATATTTAATGTCCAATTCTCTTGAAATAATTACAAAATTTATCTGGAGAGAAACATTTAATAAAAGTGGTTTTAAATGGATTTTTAGAGTAACTTTCATTATTTGATAAAATAAGACCAAAACATTATTTTCTATATATTTTAGTGCCGAAAATTTTATTTATATTAGTTTCACTTAGATTTAATTTGAAGATATATCTCTTAAGGTATTTGATTATGGAATTAAGCTTATTAACATCCAATTTATTATTAAGTCTCATGGATAATTATTTCTTTTACTTGATGAATTGTTACTTATCTTTTTTGAAGTTTTTTATTTTCATGAATAACTTTATTTTATTTACTATCAAGTTCATTATATAATTAATAAATATTATTATATCTATTTTTGATTTGATCATGAGTGTATTTGAGATCTTTATAATTAACGTTAATTGACTAACAAGGGGAACAATATTAGGGAAAGGATGTAGGAAAATAGGATGGGTAGGAGGAAATTATAAGAGGGTTACTAACCTAATTCCTTCATCAAAATGTTCCATAAATAACTTATCACTTGTTTCACTTGAATAGGTTGAGCAAGTTAAGTTCATGGAGTTATCTCTTTCACTCTAAGTTATAACTTTGTGAACCTTATTAACTTATTTCCTTTCATTAACCTACTTTTTATAGATAAGGAATTATGGGTTGATGAGACCCTTTTCTTGCATTCGTGTCATGTCACTTCTAGCTTCACTTTTCAATTAACTTTTTGGGTTTATTTAGATGATTTATTTTTTAAATAATTTTTTATATTATTGGAAATTTGATAAAAGTCTTGAACTTTTCCACCAGATGAATCATCATTGGTATATTTGAAGGAAATTATTTTATTTACATCATTGGAATTATTGGCCTTCATTTAATCTTGTCATTTTATAGTTATTTAATCCATCATTAGGGATTAGATAAGTTCTTCAAGAACCATTTTCTTCACATACTTCACTTGTTTCTTACTAGTGACTTTGGGTACCCAATTACCTAAAAGGACCCAGAGTATCTTTTTCACTAAGTTTTCATATAAATATCATCACCAAGAGATGTTTGAACATTGAAAAATTAAATAAATCACATAAAAATACTGGTAATGGATTCATTTGGATTCAAATAAAAGCATTAAAAATATTGTCTATACATGTCTAATCTAGTATCTTTAACTTTTTTGGTTCCTTCATTAGTGGATTTTAGTAATCTCCATATTTCATGGGTAGTTTTAAAAGTAGAGACATGATTAAATTCATTTAATTCAAGAAAAAAATTTGGATCATTGATGTATTTTCCAAAAAACTCAAAGCCTTTAATATTATCAAGTTTCCAATTTTTCTTTTAGTTCTTTAGTATGAGTATATCTGTGCATAACCATTTTTTAGATAGGGTAGCTTATGCTACTAAGAAAAGTTTACACACACTTTTTTCAATAATAATAATACATGCCATCAAAAATAGAATCATGATAATAATAATTGTATGCCAATATTAAAATACCAAACTTTGAAATAAATTAATATTAAAAAAACTAAAAATAATATATAAACAAAATTTTAAAAACACAATTTTGAAAGCAAATAATTTTTAAATTAATACACAAAGAACCATTTGATATGAATTTGTTATTGAAGAATAATGAAAATAGGGGGTGAATTTCCTTTTTAAAATTAAAAAAAAAAACAGAAAAGTTAAATTCAAAATTAAAAAAAATTAAATGATAAAGTGATGAAATGGTTAATTTAATAAAGTGATATATTGATAAATTAAAAATTTATTATAAAGTTTATTTTAATATTAGTTTATTGAGTAATTATAATGGAAACTATATTTTTTTAACTTATGTGATTATACATAACAAGACTGAATGATGAAATGTGTAAAATAAAATAGAGACCGAACATGGTTTCATAAAGGAGTTCATAAATAGCTCAGTGTGAGCCTCTATGTCTTCTACCCTTGAGTTAGGAGTTTTATTTTATTACTCCTATGATATTTATAGTGATAAAGAAAGTAATAACTCATAATTATGATGGTTATCACCCTCTTTAGCTTCACCAATAGCCAAGGAACTTGTCCGTCACTTTTCTGGTAGTGATAACCCATTATGGAAGGAGACGAGAAGAAGTGGTTTTTCTTGGCATAAACCCACTTTAATTTCATTCCATAATATCTAATTTGTATGTATTCAAATAGAGAAGATATATTTATAGAACTAGTGAGAGTATTTTAGAGATATAGTAAATTTTTTATCTCTTTGAATCATGGATTTTAGAATCCTATAGGTTTTATGTGATAGCACCATCTATTTTGATTACAAGGGTTGATCAATTCCACTTTTGGTCTTTCAGACTCCATGGAAATCCTTTTATATCCTCCAAAATACTTGAGAAGGTTCTAGAATTCATATGGGTCCTTGAATCTATAGAATAATAAAATTATATATTTTTTACAGTAATAAATACAGTCTCGAACGAGTTGTCTTGACACCATTGACTACCTACTGCTCCTCGCCATCTAGTTGGTGGGTAACCTGTAGTTTATAGGATCTATAAAAACTCAAATACTTAGATTCTAATGGTCAATTTCTAGTCGGTGTACTTCTAAAAAAATCATGAAGATAAGTACTGTCACTAGTGAGTTAGTTCTCCTCCACTGACTATTTGATGGACGTCTGCTACATGAGGAGTTTTTTTCTACTTATATCGGTGGGTTGGTTAAGCTTTCAATCTTCTATCTTCAAGTAGTGTCACCCTTGATTCATTTTAATGTCTTCTATTGATTATCCATCATCATTCCTAGATCTTTAAACAAGAAAAATTTTATTCTAATCCTTCAAAAAATCATCAAGATCGCTTTGAATAATGTAATCAAGTCCATCAAAATAAAGACTTAGAGTTTAAAACATATAACTAAAAAACACTGAATGAAATTATTTGAAATAAAAAAGAGTGTTTATGATCTTGAAAACACCATGAGAGAGAGAGGTGTAATAAATTTCCCCTACACTGATCTGACTCAAATTAAAGGGAGGGTCACTTTAAGATTCTGGTACTGAATTGTAAACAAAAGGAACCCCATGGTTTTATCCTGGGAAATTCTCTAATTTATAGCTAAATATGAATATGGGGAATATAAACACAATATATTTTTGGGGAAATAATGGAATTTTAACCTAGTTTTGAGTCCCATATTACATTCACCCTTACATGAATATAGATCTCATGTAAGGGAATGTGGTTCATGTTGCATGAACCACTCTAAGTAGTTTAAGTTAATTCAAGATGAACCATATGCCTTAAAATTTAAGTTAATGTGACCATGAGATAATGAAATGGAGTTTAATTTCATGATTCTAGGATGTGTATAATGAATTTTAATGTCCTTAATGTAGGTCTTTTACTGTATAGTTTAATGACTTATTGTAAGGACATGGATTATATGAGAGAATTGTGTCCCTACTGAAAACTGATAGATACAAACAAAACATGCACTGAGGACTATGACATGGATCCGATTCTTATGTCATTGAAAAGATTTTTGGAGTTAGGAGGATTCACGGATGGGCCCCTGATATGAGATTTAGGTATCACTATATATAGTGTAGTAATAGGAATCAATCTATACATAGTTCTTATGATATGTGAAAAAGATAAGATCTCATTTCCTTAGTTTCAAAAAAGGAGAGGGAATATAACATAAATAAAATGGGGTTTTGGAACCGAGACAAATTAAGGGGTATAATTGGAATTAATATTTCAACTGGGCCTAAGATAAGAGATTTAGGCATCACTATGTATCCTATATCAACCTGAATCAATCCACACATAGTTCTTATAAGGAAAATTTCTCTCAATTATGGTCAATATATGTAGGAAGAGAACACACTGAGTAGTTCTTCATAGATCTAAATATCATATAGGTAATATAGGTCTCACATAATCTCCAAAATAGTCGGAAAGTTTGTATATGATTTCCTCAATGTGGTACAGTTTCACATCATAAGACTAGGACTTTATTTCATTCCTTTGGACATGGTGAATCAAAACAATGCTAGTTAGAGCAATCAACCAAAATCTCTAATCTCATTTGAGTCATATTTAGTGAGAAAAATTAGAATAAATTGGAAGATTACACAAACCACACTAGATAATATGCTAGGGGAACTTCTATTATACATCATTCGGTTTTACATCATGCGAAAATAATGTATGTTCTATATAGTTTAATTTCATGTGGTTAGGAAGAAAGTGCTATGCAGCTTCAGTTATCATTGTCAGGACTTGACTATGAGTTTTAACATCATACAACTTGAATGTAAAGTGGTGCGAAATTTAAAGTGTTACATTCAATACCAAGAATTACAATATAATTTCATTTAGTTATAATGTAGGGTACACAATATATCATCGTTGTAACACCCAGATTTTTTTATGAAATATTTATTTAAATAATTTTAATTCTTTAATAGATTTCATTGCATGCAATCATGAGTTTAAATCAACCATGAGACGACCTTGGTATAAAATGACGACTATAACCTAGTTGTTAGGTTAGCAGGAATAAATAACTAACTTACGAAAATATAGGGTGAAATAATTGGTTACCAATTTTTTCTGAAAAATATAAACTAATTAAATGTAAAGGAAATATTTTTATTTTTATATTAAAAATTTATGTGAATTAAAAGTAGTAAATTAAATTAATTAAATATATAAGTTATATATTTATGAAAATATTTTCTATATTCACCCAATAGATATTTTAGTCATAGGGTATGAATAAACACTATTTTATGTTTAAAAACCTATATTTTAATTATTGAATGTTTTTTAAGTATAAATATATTAAATTATTATCAATTAATATAATTTAGTTCATTGGAATTAATATTACATTGAATTCAAATGTAAAAACATTCCAATATTTTGTAATGTTTTAACTTTTAAAACTCATTTTCTCTTTCCGAAAACGAGATGAATTTTAAATTAATTACTATAACTTCTATGTTTTGAATTTTTAAAAATGTATTCAATATTTGGAATCAGTGGGTCCAAATTATGTAAGTAGCGTTCTTTTACTTTTGGCCATCAAGTAGTAACTTTGGTAATTTTTATTAATATGGTAAAAGGGTAAATCGGGTAATTAAGGGTAATACTAATGTTATAAAATTTCCCCAACACTTGTCCCAATGTAATTGTATGAGTTTTTTTCGACCGAAATCATCCTTGGGTTTAAATGGTACCCTTTTTAATCCACTTTAATGAGACTAGGACATTTAATTTATTTTATTTAAATAAAAGTTAAATATGTCATACACAAATTTTAATAACTATATAATTTTTAATAAAAGGTTATACTGAAGATAAATTCTACTATAAATACTCTTTTTAATGATAATTTTTTTTATTTATCATGGTAATTTATTTTTAATATTTAGGAAATAAATAATTACCTTAAAGGCTAATACATTGATGATGCATAAATCATTTAATCGATGAGAAATTAATAAAATAATTTTTATTAAAATGATAATAACCATTAAAATATCTAAAAACATGAGAAAATATTATTTTTCGAGTATATATAGACCATAATCATCCAATTGTAAAGTTATTGACAATTTGGTGCCTTATGGAAAATATTATGACACTTATAATATTTTATTAAAAGTGATGTTTAAGTTGTCGCCTGCATGTTTTAATAATTATAAAATTTTTAATGTAAGATTTTCCAAAAGATATATTCTATTATAAGTATTATTATCAAATATATAGGATTTATCTTCATAATAGTATTTTATTTTTAATTTTTATTCAACAAATAATTATATTAAATAATTACCCAAAATCGATTTAGTAGTTATTTTATTAATGAAGATAACTAATGAATGATATTAATAATATTAAAATAAATATAATTATGGATAATTAATATATAAAATGAATTTTTTAAACGACCTTGACCTCTTAGAATAATAATAAAATATTTGGTTTGATGTTAACTTCTCGTCTTAATATTTTTAAAAATCAATGAATTGAGTAGTGTCAAAATTGACATTATTCATTATTTATCAAAATAATATTTTATTAAATTATTTAAAAATAATAAAACATTTTTAAAAAGATATAATACTTATTATATGATATAAAATGTTCTAATTTATTTATTTTTGGTCTAATTGAGATCAAATAATTAAATATTTTACCTGTTTAATATTGAAATATGTTATCGTAGTTAAAAATTAAATAGAATAACTAAGGGTTAATTAAATGATAATGTCTAAATTGGTAGAAAAACTTGTCTAAAATTTATTGGTTGAATATATTACAACATTATCCTATATTATCTTCTAAATTGAGACATTTTGGAGGTTTTTTATGTGGTATGATTTTTTTATAAATTAATATTTTTGGGAATTTCAAAGGTGCTCTCAGCATCAACTATAAAAGGGCGCATCATCCCTCATTTCATCATAACGCTTTGATCCATATATTTAATCCATAACTTGACCATTTCTCTTCATAACTTTCATATCCACATTCTAGAGGTTCTTTTCTTCTCAAAAGACCAAATTTAGTGCCTTTAAGAGGAGATCTAGAAGGAGCTCGCTGAAGAAGAGGTAATCTCATTTACCAACTCTATCAATATAATTTCTTATTCTACTTACCCTTCCTTTTTTATTTCCATTATTTAGTAATAAATATAGTATCACCTATATACGGATATGTAATTATGTTTATGTAACAACCTTATTCCATCTTCTATCCATCATATGTGAAATGAACTCATCACGCGTGTGTACGTACGGCTTACCGTCTCCACGCCATGGTGTACTTTATTTTTCACCACCACATTACTTGTATGGGTATAATGATGGAAATAATAACTATATATGATTATCATAACTAGATATTAATTCTATAAAAGTATATATACCATCCCCTTCCATACCATTTCATAATTAAAGTAATGATATCATCACTCATTCGTACGTACGACCTACCATCTCCACGATGTGATGTGATTCATTCTACAAGATATCCATTTAATCATAAATCAATAGAATGAATAAATATAATATATATTATATTAATATCATTTTGGAAATTATATAATTATAACCTATGAATAATAATCAGAACTTGTTTGACAAAAAATGCATAATAAAATGAAGTTATTTATACTCGAATAACAAGTAATAATGAAATGTTATTAATAAAAGGATGATAATATGGTCATATATGAAATCATAAAAATGACTATGATTCTAGAATAATTCAATTACATTATTTAAATAATTATAAAGATGGTTCGGATACATACAAAGTATATCAGACTTAAGGTAAGGGATAATTTTGTAATCTCATTATTATCTGAGATTGTTTATACATAAGTATTTACTGGGGTATAATTATCATCCATGTCCATGCTTCATAAATATGTATTCAAAAATATTATTTATATCATTCTACAATTTTTTAAAGTCAAATTTACCCATTGGTTAATTTTTATTAAATGGAATGAAATGAATATTTTGTTTTTTTCGATACGATGTACTTTTTGACTTTCTGAAAAAAGCACATGAAGAATGTTTTCTTTTAACTTATATGACATGAATTTATTTTTACATTTTAATAAAAAATTATTTCTCTAAATATTCATTTATAATATTTCATTTTTATTTTCAAATAAATTCTTTTATTTTAAAATTTCTCAGCATTTTTAGAAAAGAAGATTTTTTTGAAGAAGGGATATTTTCTTCAAGAATTAATTTCAAGTGTTCTATAAAAATTATTTTCCATCTAAGATGGGATTCTTTAATAAGGTTATGCTTCAAGTATATTATCCTTATTGTTCCTATGGTTTGATTATGTTTATGATGGAATGATTTTTATGAAATCCATTTTTTTACATAGATTATGTTATGGTGGAATGATGTTTAATGAAACCCATAATATTCCTTGAGTTATGATAAATAATTTATGTTTTTGTGGAGCATGTAAGAATTATTTAATTTTGAGATGGGTGGGACCTAAATCTCCCTCCAATACATTAGGTAAAGATTTATATCTCATGATATAGATAGTGTTGGAATGAGAAATGATCTTGGTTCAGTAATACAGGGTTGGAACGTGGAGTAAGCTCGGTTCAGTAATGGAATTTGTCCGCTATTATGGTCTTGGCAATGAACCTTGATTAATATGATATAATGTTATATGCTTATGTGTATGTCAAAAAATTATATGTCTTATGTTGTGACTTTTGGGATTATGTTTATTTATTCTTATGAACTTTTATGATTTATCCCATGGCATGATATCCAAATATTACATATGCAGGATAAGATTTTAAAATGTTAGGTTCTTATGTGTTATGATTATGATGTGATTTATATTTCCCTATTTACCCTTACTGAGTATCTGAGGTCACCCTTTCTTATGTTTCTTTTCCTCATGTCATGAACAAGGGTACTGAGTATGATATGTAAAAACGGGGTATAGCTATGAAGGAATAAACGTGATATAATGTATATGTCTTATGAACTGGTTGTTTATGTTTCCCAGTTTCTAAAGAAAATAAACCTATACGGTCCTATCGTGGTTTTTTTAAATTTTTTGTAATGAATATTCTTCAATTCTAAATTAATATATATGTATTTAAATTATTGTTCATTATAGTTTGTATCATAGAAAAGGTATAGTTAACCTTTGGAAACTAGGATGAGAAAACCATAAGAAAAACCCTAAGGATATGCTGAAGTATAGGCTACAATCCTATAGTTTTAGAAAGTATCATGAGTAACATAGGATAAAGCCTAAAATGAAATAAATTGAAATTTTTATTCTTTATTATGTTGTTTTCCCATTATGATTAGTGTTTCTCATACCATGCTTCCGAGTTTTAGTCAATAGTTGGAACTCGGAGGAACCGCGTTAATGCTTAATGCGACATGAAATGCAATGATTATCCTCCTGAGAAACCAAACATTATGGGAGATAGAATTAAAAAACTTATTTCTATGCTCACATAACCTTCTCACACTAGTATACAAATGCTCTTTAACATTGGTTTTTTTTATTTTTGACGTCAGTTTTTAACCAACTTTGAAGTAGCCAACATAAAAAATATGACCTTTTTAAGTTGGTTTTTGTAAACTGACGCCAAAAAATAATTACATTTGTTTTTAGTGTTGGTTTTCAAAAAAACCGATGCCAAAAAAAACTCATTTGAATCATTTTTTGCATCGGTTTCCTTCAAAATCAATGCGAAAAAGTGGGAAAAAATAGTTTCGACGTCGGTTCTTAGAAAAAACCGATGCCATAAATGAAAAAAATTATTTTTGGAATCATTTTTTTTAAAAACGACGCCAAAAAGTAATTTTGTTTCTTATAAGTTTTGATCATTTCCTAAGCTTTTGTTTGACTGGTCGTGGAGAAAAAAGGACGTTACAGATCAAAAGTTAAGGCTGTCAGAAGTTGAACCTATCAAAGTTTCGATTGATACAACTCGTATCAAAGAAAACATAATAAACATGAATTAAAATCATAAACACCAAATGAAATATAATGAAACTAATACTTCAACCATATTTCAATGGTTTTAGGAGCTTCCATCAAAATGATATGTTGTTTATCATCATATCTCTTATATATAGGGTAAAACTCATGAGATAATGAAAACGATGATCGATAATTAAATTTACACCATGGTTGGTAAATATCATCCGAATTTTTTATATTTGTAACTCAATAATAAGAATTAATCATCATTATAAGAAATCTAATCGAGTTGTTTAGAAATAAAAAATAATAATAATAAAGAAAATAAATTAATAGAATAGGTACCATGTTCAAATTAACAATTGAAGCTACATTTAAAAGTTAATTGAATCGAAGAGGTTGAAAATGATGAATGTGGGAGAAAATGGATTTATATATAGTAAATGAAAATATTTTCTATTGCGTTTTATGAAAATGTAGATGGTATTTTAAAAATTTAAACAAGAGTTGTGAAAAAAAGTGAAATTTTGATCCCACATATTGGAAAATACTTTTTGGCATTAGTTTTGTTTGAAACCAACACAAAAGAGGATTTACATTGGTCTTCTGGCGTCGGTGTTTTAGAAAACTGATGCCAAAAATTCCAATCGATTTCATTTTTGGTTTCGGTTTTTAAATAAATTGAGGCTAAAAATTTTATAAAAAAATTACTTCGCTTTTTTAAAAAACTAATGCCAAAAACTAAAAAAAATATTTTTGGTGTCAGTTTTTAAATAATCTGATGCTAAAAATTAAAAATAAAAACTTTTCAAGTCAGTTTTTTAAAAAACCAACTTCAAAAACTAAAAAAAATTGTTTTGGCAATGGTTTTTAAAAAAACCAACGTGAAAAACTAAAAAAAATGGCATCTATTTTTATGAAAACCGATGCCAAAAATTAAAATAAAAACTTATAGTGCTTTAGAGAATTTTTTAAGCTTTTATTTGACTAGTCATGGAGCTAAAATGGAGTTATGGATTAAAAGTTACGGCCTTTGAAAGTTTGACTTCTTTAAGGCTTCTCTTAGAGAAGATCAACTTCTGACATCCATAAATTTTAATCTATAACCTCATTTTTCTCCACAACCAGTCAAATCATAGATTAGGGAATTCTCTAAAAACTTTTTAATTTTTTAAAAAAATTTGGCATCAGTTTTCATAAAACCTACATCAATGTTTTTTTAGTTTTTCACGTCGGTTTTTTTTTTAAATGGATGCCAAAACAATTTTTTTTAGTTTTTGGCATTGGATTTTTAAAAAACAGACCCCCAAAAATCTATGAAAACATATTTTATGTTAGTTTATAAGAAACTATTGTCAAATTGATGAAGTTAAAAATCATTTTCTCTACTCGTTTCAAGTTATGAATCATGAAAGACTTCCAAATGAAAAAATAAGGGAACAACATTCTATTGAGCCCTTAATTAGGTAGAATCCACCTTTTTTAGTGGTTCTTCTGATCCAATAACGGCTGAACGATGGATTAGTACCACTGAAAAGATATTTTCAATTCTCTAATATTCAGAATATGTTAAATTCATCTTAGCAGTCTATCATTTTGAAGGTGAAGCGGATCAATGGTAGAATCTTATCAAGAATGCAAAGAAAATATGTGAAATTAAATCCATGGAATGGGATAATTTCAAGAACTTATTTTTTAATAATTACTTTCCTTGTATTCTTTGAACAAATATGGATAAAGAGTTCCTTGAACTTAATCAAAAGGACAATGAATCTGTTGGTACCTATAAAGAAACTTTTACGAGACTTGCAAGGTACTCTTCTAAAATTATTATCCAACATGAGACTAAAATTGATCAATTATTTAGTGACTTAAAACCAAGTCTTTAAAGGTAATTATACTTAATAGAATTCAATATCTATGTGTAAATTGTTCGATGTTCTCTCAAGGTTGATATGGATATTGGAGTAACCCATCAATCCTATGGGTTTGATAAGAAGAGAAAAATGTAATTCAAGGAAAAATATAAAGAACACATTAAAAATAAGATGATTTTTACCTTATTCTCAAAGTGTGGAATGAAACATGAAGGAAATTATACAATATTATAAAATGTTTTAAGTGTGGTAGAGAAGGCCATCAAGAAGTTGAATGCTGAAGTGATGGGAAAAAAGATATCTAATTATGACAATAGATAAAAGGCTACACAGAATTCAATATCTACTCTTCAATGATAAAAGTGCAAGAAAATGGATCATTATTCCAAACAATGACCTAATCCAAGGGTTAACGGTGATGATCGACAACAAAAAACTCTTAAGGACAAAGACAAAGGCAAATCACATGTGATAACTATCAGTGATGTTGAATATGATAATGAATTAGTGAAAGGTACACTTACCATAAATTCTAAAGTTATAAAATGAATTATTTTATTCTAGATCCACCCACTATTTTATTTATAAATAATTTTTTAAGTTTATTGTTATATTACCTCGATAATTAGATCTTGAGTTAGCTGTGACCACTTCTAATGGCACAACGGTCGTATCTAAATTTTATAATTCTTTTCCAGTTTAAGTTTGTGGTAAAGGGCTTCCTACAAATCTTGTAATCCTTTATTTAGTGTAATTTTATGTGATTATTACCATGTATTGTCTTTCTATATATAGAGCTTATAAAAATTTCTAAGGAAGGGAAGTCACATTTCATATTCCAGATAAATCTACGATCATCTATCGATGCAAGGATGAGTATGACCTTCCAGTGAATATTTATTCCATATTATGGATATTAATCCATATAAATAAAGGTTATCTATCTCAAATGGTTTGGTGGAAACTCACCAGTATGAATACACCCATTGTAAAAGAGTTTGATTATGTCTTTCCACAAAACTTTCTAAGTCTTCCACCAAATCGTGAAGCTGGATTTTCAGTAGAACTCCTATCAGGTGATATGCCTATTTCAAAGACACCTTATAGAATGGATCCAATTGAGTTATATGAATTGAAGAATAAAATCAAATAGAATATTTAAAAGGGATTCATATTCCCTAGTGCATCACCTTGGTGTTCACTAGTTATGTTTATTAAGTTGAAAGATGGATCAATGAGACTCTCCATTGATTATCAAGAACTTAACAAGATCACTATCAAGAACAAATAGACTCTTCCCTATATTCATGACTTATTCGATGAACTATATAGAGGTCAATACTTTTCCAAGATTGATCTTTATTTAGTTTATCATTAATTAAGGGTCAAGATGGAGGATATACCAAAGACAACATTCCGTATAAGGTATGGAAACTATGATTTTATAGCGATGTCTTTTGGTCTTATTAATCCCCCCACTATCTTTATGGATATAATTTATAGATTATTTAGAGACTATCCTAATAAATTTTTGGTAGTCTTTATAGATGATATTCTAGTTTATTCAAATAGCAATGAAGAACATGAATATCACTTGAGAATTGTACTAAAGATCTTGAGAAAGTTGAAGATTTATGAAAAATTTACCAAGTGTAAATTTTGGCTTCAGAAAGTTTAATTTTTTTGTTATATAATCTCAAGATAGGGGATATCTATGGATCCATAAAAAATATAAGTTATTGAAAGTTTTCCTAGAATGAAAATAGTAACTGAGATCTCAAGTTTTATTGGTTTGGATGGATATTATCGACGTTTTGTGAAATATTTTTCACAACTATCTAATCCATTCACCAAGTTTACTCAGAAAGGATTTATGTTTGTGTGGATAAAGGAATGTGAATATAATTTCAAAGAGCTAAAAAGAAAGTTATTCATTGCACCTATGTTCACACTACCATGTAGTGGAGAAAGGTTTGTGATTTATAGTGATGCATCCAATAAGGGGTTGGGATGTGTTCTCATACAAAATGATATGGTTATAGCTTATGCATCATGAAAATTGAAATTCCATAAGCAGAATTACCCAACTCATGTTTTGGAGTTAGTTTCGGTAATCTTTGCATTAAAGATATGGAGGCATTATCTTTATGGTGTAATGTGTGATATTTATATTGATCATAAAATTTTAATGTATATTTTCACACAAAAGGAGTTGAATATGCATAAAAGAAGATGGTTGGAGTGGATTAAAGATTATGAATCCTCAATACATTACCACCAATGGAAAGAGAACAAGGTGGTCAATGCTTTGAGTCTAAAGGACCATGCTAGCCTATCGATGTTTAGGATCACAAAAGATCCAATATTTTTTGATTTTTCAAAGGATGGATCCTGAAATTTTAAAGGAAGGGGGTAATATTATCTTTCTCAATTGAATTTCCAACCATATATACAAGTGAATATTAAGGAGGTGTAAAAAGAAGATTTGGAGCTACAAAATAAGGGGATAAATGTTACTAAATTTAACCTTGATTGTTATGGAATAATAAGTTTTAAGAACTGTGTTTGTATTCCTCCCATACCATAATTAAGAAAGGGCATATTGGATGAGGCTCATAGTTCTTAATTATCTATTCATCTTGGAATCACGAAGATATATAGGTACCTAAAAGAGTATATCTATTGGGATGGCATGAAAAGAGATGTTGTTGAATATGTCTCTCGATGCTTGGTTTTTTAGCAAGTTAAGGCTAAGATACAGTAGTCTAAATGGTTTTTATAACCATTACCCAAACCAAAATGGAAATGGGAAAACATCACTAAGGACTTTGTCATCGGACTTCCCAAAATATCTAAAGGTCACAATTCTATATGGGTTATAGTAGTTCGCCTTAAAAAATTGACATACTTCATTGCTATTAGATAGGATTTCTTACCATGATATGTATAAAGGAAGTGGTAATATCTCATGGAGTACCACTTTCCATTATATCTGATCAGGATCTTAAGTTTACCTCTATGTTTTGGAAAGGTATTCTACAGGATCTAGATAAAAAGTTAAGTTTCAACACTTCTTGTCATACTCAGACAAATGGTCGGTAAGAGTGAACAATTCAAAATCTATAAGACATGTTGAGATATTCCTCTATGGATTTCAAAGGTGGTTGGGATCAACACCTACCTTTGGTGGAATTTTCTTTCAATAATTTCTTTCACTCCAGTATTCAGATGGATCCTAATGAATCCCACTATGTAAAGAAGTGAAGAACTCCAACTTTCTTTTATGAAGTTGGGGAAATAAAGCTACTAGGACTATATATTTTTTGTTGAAATGGAAAGTAAGGTCAGACCTAGTCAATAACACATAAAAGCAACTCAGAGTCGACAAAAAAGTTATGTTGAAAATCAATGAAATGACCTAGAGTTTTAAGTGGGTGACAAGGTGTTTCTATGAATATCTCCCAGGGAGAGAGTAATTATATTTAGAAATAGTGGAAAGTTGATCCCTTTGTATATCAGTCCTTTTGAAATTTTGGATCATGTTGGGAAGGTAACTTACTGATTGGCACTTCCACTGAATCTCTCATAAGTTCATTATGTGTTCCATGTATCACTCTAAAGAGAGTAAATACATCATACTTCACATGTAATAAACTTAGAAGTAATTCCACTAGAGCAAGATATTTCTTATGAATAAAAACCGATATAGATTCTGGATCATAGTGAAAAAGGTTTTTGAAACAAGACCACTCGCTTGGTTAAAATTTTATGGCAGAACCACCAATTGGAGGAAGCTATGTGGGAACTTGAGAATGTGATTATCATCATCTTTTTGTATCCAAGTGATTAATTTCAAGGGATAAATTCAGTTTAATAGGGGTATAATGTAACACCTAGATGTTTTTATGAAATATTTTCTTTAAATAATTTCAATTCTTCAATAGCTTTCATTGCACGCAATCTTGAGTTTAAATGAACTACACAAGTACCTTGGTATAAAATGGCCATTATAACCTAGCCTTTATTTTATCAGGAATAAATAACTAACTTATAAAAACATAGGGTGAATTCTTTGGCTACAATTATTTATGAATAATATAAACCAATTAAATGTAAAGGAAATATTTGTATTTTTGAATTAATAAATTAAGTGAATTATAATTAGTAAATGAAATTAATGAAATATATATGTTATATATTTAATAAAATATTTTTTATATTCATATTTTAGATATTTTAGTCATAGGGTATGAATAAACCCTATTTTATGTATAAAAATGTATATTTTTCAAAAGGGTAATTTTACCGCCTTTTAATGGAGAACCCTTTTTAAATTAAATTTTTCACACATTAATGATTTTTATATTATAAAATAAAATTATTATTTGGAATTGGGATATAAAAAATTACTTTGGATTAATTTTTGATATTTTTCTGATAACTTTCATGTTTTGGAGAATAGTAAAAATATACTAAATTTTAATTGAAAAAAACTTTTTTCATCAAAATAATTTTGATAGATAAACTATATTATTGAATGGTTTTAAAGTATAATTAGATTATATTTTTTTAATTCATATAATTTATGTCATTGTAATTAATTTTACAATGAATTTATATGTAAAAACATTTTAGCATTTTCAATGTTTTAACTTTTAAAATCTGTTTTCTCTTTCTGAAAATGATATTAATTTTAAATTTAATTGCTATAACTTCTGTGTTATAAATTTTTAAAAATTTATTCCATATTTTGAATTAGTAGGTCCAAATTATTTAAATATATTTCTTTTATTTTTGGGCATTATGAATAGTAACTTTGGTAATTTTTATTAATATGGTAAAAGTTTAAATTAGGTAATTAAGGGTAAAACTAATGTTATAAAATTACTATAAAACTTGTCCTAATATAATTTTATGAGTTTTTTTCAACCTAAATCATCCTTAGGTCTAAATTTTATCCTTTTTAATCCACTTGGATTAGATTAAGAAAATTAATTTATTTTATTTAAACAAAAGATAAATGTCTTACTAAAATTTTAATAACTATATCATTTTTAATAATGGTTTATACATAAGATAAGTTAGAATATAAATAATATTTTTAAATATAAAATGTTTTAATTTTTTGTGGAAATTTATTTTTAATTTATATGAAATAAATAATAACCTTAAAGGCTTATACATTGATGATGCATAAATTCTTTAATTAATGAGAAATTAATGATATAATATTTATTAAAATGATAATAACTGTTAAAAACTCAAACAATTGACCGGATCTTATGGTTCAAGTATATCCTATCCATAATCATCCAAGAGTCAAGTGATTTACCATTTGGATCTATGTGGAAAATATTATGATGCATATAATGTTTTATTTAAAGTGATGTTAAAGTTTTCACATTCATGTTTTAATAATTATAACATTTTTAATGTAATATTTCATAGAAGATATATTCAATTATATGTCTTATTATTAAATCTATAGGATTTATCTTCATCATGGTATTTTATTTTTAATTTTTATTCAATGAATAAATTTATTAAAATATTACTAAAAATTGATGTAGTAATTATTTTATTAATAGAGATAACAAATAAATGATATTAAAAATATTAAAATAAAATAATTTTGGATAATTAATATATAAAAATAATTTTTTATATCACTTTGACCTATTATTATTATAATAAAATAGTTGTTTCAAAGTTAACTTGTAATCTTAATATTTTTAAAAATCAATGAATTGAATAATTCCAAATTTACACTATTGATTATTTATCAAAATAATGGTTTATTAAATTATTTACAAATCATAAAACATTTTTCAAAATATATAATAATTATTATATTATCTAAAATTTTATAATTTATTTATTTATGGTCTAATTGAAATCAAATAAGTAAATATTTCACCCTTTTAATACTGAAATATTCGTTACCCTAGTTAAACATTAAATAGAATAATTAAGTGTTAATTAAAATGGTAAGGTTTAAATTGACAGAAAAACCAGTATAAAATTTATTTTTTTCTTATATTACAACTTTATATCATCTCAACTTCTAAATTGGGATATTTTAGTGGTTTTTGGTTGTGGTTTTATTTTTTTATAAATTAATATTTTTGGAAATTCCAAAGGTTCCCCCAACCTCAACTACAAAAGGGAACCTCCTACCTCATTTCTTAATAACTAATTTATCCTTAAATTTAGTTAATCCCCAGACCATTTCCATTCTCAACTTCCCTAGTCACATTTAGAGGTTTTGTTCTTCTCAAAATACCAACTTTAGTGCCTTTAAGAGGAGATCTTGAGGGACCTCACTGAAGAATAGGTAATATCCTTTACCGACTCTCTCAGCATCATTTATTCTTATATATCCTCTTTCTTTATTCCATTATTAGTTAATAAATAAAGTATCACCTATATACTAATATGTTATTATGGTTATGGAACAACCTTATTCCAGCTTCTATTCATCCTACAAGAAACGAAATCACCACACGTGTGTATGTACGACTTACCGTCTCCACGTTGTGGTGTAATATGTTTTTCACCGCCACTTTACTCGAATGGGTATAATGATGGAAATAATAAATATATATGATTATTGTAAAAATATATTTATTCTAGAACAATATATATACCATCCACTTCCATACCATTTAATAATTAAAGGAATGATATCATTGCTCGTGTGTACGTACAGCCAACCGTCTCCACAATGCAATGTAATTTAGTCTACAGGATATCAATTTAAGAATAAATGTATAGAATAAATAAATATAATATATATTATATTAATATAATTTTTTAAATTATATAACTATAACTTATGAATTATAATCGAAACTTCTTCTACAAAACATGCATAATAAAATGAATCTATTTATACCCGAATAACGAGTAATAATGAAATGTTATTGAAAAATGGATGATAATATGATCATATATGATATCATAAAAATGATTATGATTCTGTAATTAGTAAATTAAATTATTTAAATCATTATACAGGAGTTTCAGATACATACAAGGGATATCATACCTAAGGTAATGGATAATTTTCCATATCATTATTATTCAAGATTTTTTATATACATAAGTTTTTTATTTGGGTATATTTCTCATCCATTTCCACATTTCCTAAATATATATTACAAAATATTATTTTTATCCTTCTATAAATGTTTAAAGATAATTTTAACCATTGGTGAATTTTTATTAATTGGCATGAAAGGAATCTTTTTTTGTTTTCGATACAATGTACTTTTTCACTTTCTGACAAAACTGTGAGAAGAATGTTTTCTTTTAACTTATACAACATGAACCGATTTTTACATTTTTATAATTCCTTATTTCTTTGAATATTCCTTTATAATATTTCAAGTTTATTTTCAAATAAATTATTTTCTTTTAAAATTTCACGTCATTTTGAGAAAAGAAAACATTTTTGAAGAAGAAAGGATATTTTCTTCATGAATTAATTTCAAGTGTTCTATCAAAATTAATTTCCCTATAAGGTGGAATTATTTAATAGGGTTATGTTTGAAGTATATTATCCTTATGATTCCTATGGTTTTATTTTGTTTATTATGTAATTCTATTTATGAAATCCATTTGTTTTACATAGATTATAATATGGTGTAATGATGTTTAACAAAATCCATTTTATTCCTTCAGTTATGATGAATGATTTATGTTTTTGGTGAACATGTAAGAATGATTTCATTATGAGACGAGTGGGACCTATATCTCCCTCCAATTAATTGGGTAAAGATTTATATATCATGATATAGATAGGGATGGAATGGTAAATGATATCAGTTTAGTAATACAAGGCTAGAACGAGGAGTGAGCTCTGTTCAGTAATGAAATTTGTCCGCTATGATGTTCTTGGCAATTAGACTTGACTAATACGAAATGATTTTATATGATTATGTGTATTCTATAAAATTCAATGTCTTATGTTATGAATTTTGGGGTTACGTTAATTTATTCTTATGAAATTTTATGATTTATCCTGTGGCATGATATAATGATATTTCATATAGAGGATAAGATTTTCAAATGTTATTTTCTTATATGTTATGATTATGATATGATTGATATATCCCAGTTTACCCTTACTGAGCATCTGAGATCACCCTTTATTATGTTTCTTTTCCCCATGTCATGAAGAAGGATATTAAGTATGATTTGTCCAAAATGGTTCTAGTTATGAAGAAATAATAGGGGGAAAATGTAGATGTCTTATGAACCAGTTGTTTAGTTTTCCCAGTTTCTAAAGACACTAAACCTATACTGTCTTGTCGTGGTTTTGTTATATTTTTTAATGAATATTCTTCAATTTTGAATTAATATATTTGTAAGTAAAGTATGGTTTATTATAATCCTACTTTAGGTATGTGGTTATCTTTCAATGTTTTATTTGAGAAACCTTACATTGGTAGGAGGCGTGATATTATCCTAATCTATTATAATCAAGTAATATTCCCCATTGGAGTAGACCTTGTGTATGGGGTAAGGTCTATCCCACTTTAGTTTGAGATATAGAGGATTATTTATGGGTATCATTGTATTTTAGAGATCCAATACTAGTTATCCCTAAAAGAATGTGCAAAGACCAAATTTATTAGTAAATTCTCATTAAACATGAGTTTTATGAACTTCTAGGTTGTGCAATGTGCAAAACAAATTCTCATAGAGTCATTCCAACTCATCCAACCAAATATAATACTTCTCACCTTCAATCAGCTAGTTTAAAATTGAAATATGAATTAATAGAAGTTAGGTCTCTATAGTTAAGACTTCCTTTGTTCCATATACAAGTGAATGTGGGTTCACTTGTGTGGTAGTATGGGTTATGGTGTGATAATACCACATGGCATGTTGGTGTTTTCTTATCCATATATTCTTATCATTATCTACCATTTTATAGATTATGGTTTTAAGAGTCTTGTTAAAGGAATCCATCTAAACATTTTTCATTGTATTATATTTGTAAAAATGGTAAAAATTGAGATTATATTATTGATAAAATAAATTTAATTTATAAATAAAGAAATAGGTGTCATTGTTTATAAAAAAATTCAGGGGCCCAAAATTCAAAAAAGATATTGGTCTTCACAAATTTGATTACAACCTTTATGTATTCTTATTTTAGGGTTATATCCTCTACCCACTTAGAGAAGAAATAATTAGTGGTAAGTATATACTTGAACTTATCAGTTATAGATGTGGGATATGGCCTCATAACATCAATTACACAAATAGAAAATAACTATAAGTATTTAGTAGTGTGTAATAACCCTAAGGGATAATGACTAAAGTTTCTATGTATATTAAAATACTAACACATTCTGATGAATCCTATGTATTCTTGCATCATCGATGGAAGGAAATACCCATGTTTTTAATCTAATGAGAGAGCTTGGTTTTCTGCTGGTGAGAACTGCAAGTGCGAAAATGGACTTCTTGAATGAAATAAAGTATATCTCCCCCTTCAATTCACCATAGAATGATTCCAATAAATACTCTATTATAGTGGATCTTTTAGGATTTAGGACCATCATTCAGGATGAATTTCACTACCCAGTGATGGATCTTCTCTTTCTTAGATCGATCTACTAGAAGGACTCCATTTTGGAGGTACACCACTATAGAAAATATTCATCTAACCATGATATCAGTTTGTGCATATATATTCTTACCTTGGTATGGGTTAGTGTTTATTTCACGGATATCTTCTAAATTATCACTGATTAATGAAGATATCACCCTACAGTTTGTACTAATTATTATTGTTTCATCTTATTTTGTGTCAGATAGGTCTATGGCCACATTATACAACACCTCAATGTGGGAATTCTATGAATTAAGGACATGAGTTATTATTGATTTGTAGATTAAATCTCTCATCAATCCTATAACTTAATCAAGAAAGGGTATTAGTTACTCTTTTTTATTTTTATATTCACTATATATTTTCTTGATTACCAAATCATAGTAACCCTTAATGTTTTGGTGAGCCACTAGTATCTATAGGGATATTTCTAAGACTACAATGAGGTATTGTTATTCTACCTTATTGTTGGTGAAAACTTCAAATAGTAAGTAAGATTATAGGAGAACCACTTTAGTTGTAGAAACAAAGACAATACCCATTCCAACCCAGTTAAGCTTTGGGTCCTCAATTATTCTTCCCATAGGACTTCGTTAAGAACCATAAAATTACATCATCCATGTATAAGGAGTGTCTTTTATAGAGAGTATATCCTTATTAGGAATATTTTTATTCTCTGGAAAACATTTTCAAATAGGATGAACCACTAAAAAATCTACCAATTATTGTCCTTTAATAGACTTTTACAACACAAAGTGGATGTAGAACTATTGAAGAATGAATTCCATTCATGTCAAACATAAAATAAAAATTAGTTGATTGACGATGTATTTTAGTGAATCTATGTGAGATATTAGGTAGGCCTCATTATGTTTTAGGTAGTTCCTCGTCTTTTGAAAAATAAAGAAAAACCCAAGGAAGTTCTAACCAATGTCTAAATATCGATTATTTGTATCTAGAATTGTCTTACTAAGGCGGTAAAGATTATTCTATTTTTCTACATCATTTATCTAAGTGAGTAAATATTTATCTAGGGTTTCTACATTAACGATGAGTGTCTCCCCTGCTACTATCATTATTAAGATAGATGGGTGCAAGAGATATTTTTTGAGATTTTTAAAAGATTAGTGAAAATTATAATCCCTTACATAAGTAACCCATTTCATAATTAGTTTTACAAAGGGTAAGCACCATCCAATGAGTTTTTCGATGAAATTATTAATATAAGTGATTCATCCATAGAGTCCCATAAACTTATTATGGTTTTGAGGAGGGTCATATATCACATATCACTTTGGTCTTCTCAAGGTATACCTCGATTCCCCAATGGAATACCATAAAGATGATAAATTTTATTTGATATCAATACAAAAATGAACTTTATGGGGTTCATATTTAATTTGTGTTGAAGAAATTTGTTAAAAAATATTTCCAAACTTTCATATGATCATATTGTTGCTAAGATTAGATCACTTGGTCATTTACACAACACTCAATACTCTTCCTGAGGAAGGACTCAAGTATATGATTCATAGAGCATTGGTTTATGGAATCAAAAATCTTCAAGGTCCATCTAGATCTAATTATAGATGGATTATTCAACCCTAAAGGAAATTACTTGGAATCTATCACATTAATAAATAATTTCATTATTATAATGGAGAATTCATCTTTCAGTTAGTTTTAGTTGAGATCACATAAGTCAATGCATGCATAGATCTACCCATTCTTATTATTGACTAGGGAAATGTTATCGAGTAATTTAGAGAACTAGACCTACCTGATGAAATTTTCCTTGATCATCTTGTCAACTTCATCCTCGACTTTGGAATCATAGATTGAATGTATTTTTCTCCCTACTTGTTTGTGTCTGTGATGATCCTCATGAAGGCCAAGGTAAAGGGTATACACCTTGATATCCATCCTAGGAATCTATATATAATTTTAGATGAACACATCCCGGTGTTGTTTTAGAAACTAGATGTATCTTCACTTCTATTTGATTGTCACAGATGCAACGATCAATGTGGGTTAAAGATCCTCTTCTTTAACACAATTCACTAATATGAGTTCATCAACAGTGGTCGAGTCACCTTCTTTGAATGCTAGAGGTGAATACTCAAGATCCTCTTCCTCTTCATCCTATAGTTTACCATAATTATTGGAGTTAATAAATTAATGTGGTATTGGATATTTATAAAAAATTTGGGGTTATTGTTATCTTTCAAAAATGGATAGGTGATGCCATTAGACTAAGAAGGTGCTGATATAAAGGAATCAAAATCTAGGTCACTTTAGATATCTTGTTATTCCTTACTATTATCATCTAGGTAATGTCATGTGAAAACATACTAACATTTAGTGGATGAAATTAAATAATTGTCCTTAGGGGATCACTATTAGGGGTTCCACTATCTTCCAGATAAGTATGGACACATTCTCTTTGGTCAGATTTTATTGATGCAACCAAGATAATGAGGATGATGGTGCATGTAATAAGATCCCATCCTCATTTATTTGGTTTCTTTTTCTTATTATAAATTGGGACTTACATAACCCAATGATCACAAGAATTTATAGATGTTTATATAATATATTTGATGGGTGTTGCATAGTACTCATCAATTTCACTCCGTGGATTGGTTAAATAATCTTTCTGGACATTGGGTTGGTTATTCAGATAGTATCACCCTATATCAACTACTTCCCTTCCATATTATAAAAACCCAAGTCTATGTATTGGGATTCACAAGATTCAAATGGGGCATTATCACCATATAACATTTTATCCTTTTCAATAATGAAGTATTTAAAGCACTGATGATTTGGTGAGGGTATTATCTTATGTGTATTAATACATGGTATACCAAGTAGGGAATCAAAATCTATGTTAGGAAAAAAACAATGAATTCATAGCCGGATATGATGTCTCAAAATTGAGATTTCATGTTGATCTTCTATAGTTGGTTTTTCTCACATTTTCATAGCATTGAATTTTTAGATTATATGGAGACAATATATCCTTACTATAGCTCAGTTTTCAGAGTGTCTATACAAGGATGATGTTGATTCCTGAGCCATTTTCAGTCATGGATCGATGAACATTGATGTTTTCAAGATTTTCAAATACATGTAAGGTCCCAATGTTTCCCTATATGGAATCCTGACAGTATTTTTCTATAAATTAGATGAATTCATGGAATCAAATGGGATTAGTCTCTACAAGGTAGATTTTGGTTATAGAGACCTTAACCTTGAATTCATGAGGACTTAATAGGAACTCAAAGATCACTCGTTTATCTTATTTGAGAGGTGAAACACATCAAAAATTGAGAGTTTGGTTGGGACCACAACTAATTGTTTAAGGATATCATATTTTTTGTACCAAGGGTATATTCTTACTGATATGAGTTTATTCCTTAGTTTGAGGCTTTCGGGATGGAGTTTTCTATGTAGATAATTTTTCCTCATGATTGGAGTTTGTGGGATTGTTTGAAACCTATGGGTTAGGTAGAGATAGTCTACCAATAGGTTAGTATTTTCTAGATAATTTTATGTTTATTAATTATACCTCTAAAATAATAGGATCTTAATGTGTCTTGGAATATTCAGAAGAAAATTGGTTTTCCTACTAGGCTCGTTGAATGGCCTGCCTCTGAGATTTGATTATGTATATAGATTCGACAGAGACGTAACATAAATGTTGATCTTTTATAAAAATACATCTTCCCCTACCACCTCAGCCTATGTGGACTATTCACCTAACTCCTAGATTATGGGTGAGGAACTCATGTTCATATGCATCATCTTCATTTGATTAGGATTTTATAAGTGAATCGCATTGATATAACCATTCTATAGTTCTTCATCCAATGAGGGTTCTATTTTTTGTAGCGGTTCCAATCCTCCCATTAATGGGGACAAGAAGTTCTGAAGGGTCTAGATTGTCTTGGGTATTGTTTAATATTCTTCTTCCCACACCTTATTCTTCTTATGTCAACTACACCATCCTTCAAAGGGTTGTAATATAGGTACTAACATGAGTATTATAGGTGGAGAGAGGGCCACAACTAATTGATTAAATTACTACCTAAGAATATAGTGAGCCTAGCTGACCAATTTACTAGTCATCTAGTACTAAAATTATTTATATTATTAACTAGGAATTCTAACCATTCTCCCTCTTCCTCTAGGTATTTAATACAAATGAATGTTACTTAGGACAACAACTTCCCTAGTTTGATATATCCTGAGTTGTGGATATCGTTGAAGGTAAAATAGTCATGAATATTGTCCCTCATAATTAGATGATATTGGAAATGGTTTGGGTGTTCATTGAGACCAATATTATATGGGCTACCTAGATTATTGTAACTTGAGTTGGTTGTTTTACAGTATGGCAGTAAAATATCCTGGAACCTATTCTTTTATAAATAAATAATTATTATTCTTTTATTCTTCAAAACTAAGATTGTATTTTTCCTTTATACCCCCACCCCACCCAGCTTGATGGGGATATTACCACTGTTGTGTCCTTTTAGGGGAGTAATCATGTGGTATTATGCAGTTTTTTATGTCAGTATTAGTTTTCGTACTGTATTGAATGTGACGGCTATTGTCTCACCTTTATTAGACCATTTCACTTTGGTAGCATGAGTAGGTTGAGATATTACCTTGGTATGCTGGATGGAATCCTCCATGAACTTTTCTATGACTTTGAACTATTGGAACCCACCTAGATATTTTAGGGGATTTAGTAGTGTTTGGAATTCATCCGAGAGGTTCTCTATTTAAATCTCAATAAATTTCTCTTGGGGTAGATTCATGTTGAGGTAATATATAAAACCCTTATATCTGGTGATGAAATAAAATAATATGTAGTTTTCACATTACTTATAGTTCAAGAGGTCTATGATCACTGCCTTCCTTAGAATTGAGATGAATTGATAAAGTAATTAGTAAATAAGGTCATACTAGATCACAATAGACCCAACTAATAAATTAGTATACCAGAAAAATGATGTTCCTTACAAGGTTTACACAAAGCATCTATATTTAGACTCTTTTTATTTCTCAAGTGTTCCTATAATGGGTACATGCCAAAACACAGAGTGTTCCAAGTGTTTTTTTAGATCCCCTATTCTATTAAATGTCAAATATAACACCCTAATACTTTACACTAATTAGAATAAATTTAATTTTGTTGCTATATTTTTTAATACAAAACACCAATTTAATCTTACTCTACATAAAATACTTATATTTTGTTATATTCAACACTAATTTTCCTTATGTTACACACAATACTGAGTTCCTTCGATAGCTTGGGTTATATGCAAGACCGAGTTTTACCAAACTATAATATACTATAAATATTATTATTTAATATGATAGTTATAAAATATCCATTGTAATGACATATATGAAAAGGATTTACTAAATTTGGAAAATATTTTTTATTTATATTGACTGATTAATTATAAATGAATATAGAAACCAATTTAATATAAAGAAAATGTTTTTAGAAGAAAACTATTTTATGCATCCAAAGGTGTTTTATCCTAGTAAATTAAATTAATTAATATTAGTGATTGATATTAATAAAATATATATTTTATATTCAATAATATATTTTTGAATTCATCCCAATGATTTTAGAGGCCTAAGATAAGAACAAATACAATTTTATACATAAAAACCTATATTTTCTAAAGGCAATTTTGTCGCCTTTTAATGGCATACTAGTTTTAAAAACAATATTTTTCAATTTTATAAATTTCATTTGTCAAAATAAACTTTATTTTAGAAATCTTAATGTTAAAATTATCTTATGGTGAATTTTTGGTATTTTTCTACGAAGTTTCATTTTTTGATGAATAGTGAAAAATACTGAATTTTAATTGAAAACTATTTTTTCATCTAATTTATTTATATAGTTAAATTATATTTTAATTTAGTTTTGAAGAATATTTAGTTAACTTATACATATATTAATTAAATTTATATCATTGTAATCTATTACACATTGATATTGTATATAAAAACATTTCAAACTTTTGAACATTTTTACATTAAAAATTCACTTGGTCATCCCATCTGTGGGATTAATTTTAAATTAATTTATGATACTTCTTTTATTTTAATTTTGAAAAAATATTCCATATTATTAATAATAATAATTTATAATTTATAATGAGTTATACTAAATTTTTTACCAAAACTATTAGTGAAATTGATTAAAACTAATTACAATGATTAAAAGATAAACTAGATTAATAAGGGACTAAACCTTAAACTCAAAGGCCAAAATTACCTCAAAACATGTAAAAAAACCTAGTATATGTCTATATTTTGTCCATATCCCCTATTTTATTGAATTTGTTTCATTATTTTAGGCACATAATGTAAGGGAGACATCCCAATAGTGTTTACATTTTATATTTATAAGAATATCACTCCTCCTCCACTATAAAAATGCACTCACCCCTCTTACTTATTCACACATGTCAATCCATTTGGCTCATAAAACCCCTGAATGAGTATATAACCAATATCAATACCCTAATACTATAATCCTATCTCTATTAATAAATCAACCCAAGTAATTATTTTGGTATAAACCAAAAAGAGTTACCCAAATAAGAGGTAACGTTCTTAAATGACCACTTTGGTTTCAATTACTTATCCATACATCTAATTATTTTTATATAATTATTACATAATAACCTCATTATATTAAATATAATTATATTTTTTTATGTCAAGGTACTACCTACACTCACACACACTTCCATAAAATGTGATACAAAATCATCATTCGTGTGTATGGTGGACTACCGCCTCGTGAACCGATATCGTTTGTTCTCCATTTACCTCCTTTAAAGGTTGGTCATAATTACAGATTCATAGTTTCTATATTATATATATATGATAATTATAATTTATTTATGATTTTTTAATTCTTTTATAACACATACCTTCATGATTTACATTTTTTGGGAATACGATAACATCGTTGGTGGATGTGTGGACTACCGCCTCCTCAATATGATGTGATTCGTTCACACTATGCATGGAATGTATAAAGGATGGTTTTAATAAAAATATGTGATATTTATGTTGAAATTATTATAATTTATTTATAATATACATATATAATATTTAATTTCCATTATTTTCATACGAAAAGAAAATGAAATCAATGTACAGGCGTACGTACGACCTACCGTCTCCATGAACAGTGCATTTCATTTATATCTCCAAATTTTATGGATTATTATAAATAAATATATAATGAATGTATATGATAATTAAATAATTTTAACATTCATAATATTATTATATCATGATCTATGTAATGGGAAAAATAAATAAAAAGTCAAAACATACTCGAGAAACTAGGTAATTAACACCCAAAATAGAGAAAATAATGAAATATTAATAACAAATGGGTAAAAAGATATTATAATAATATGATATATGATATCATAAATATTAATATGTTTCTTTAATAAGTTATTAAAATTATTAAACTATTATACATGAGGTTAAAGAGTATTTGGCCAAAATGAAACGTATGGTAATGTGATTTCTAGTCTCACTTTTATTTCTGTGATATTTATTCCTTATTCACCACTCGTCTCTTTTGTGTGGTGTATATACATACCTATGACATGTTATATCATGATTTTACTTTATTTATATCTATTAAAATTTTCAATTTAGGTTATTATTTCATCGGTCTCGTGATTCAAAAGTTACTCAAATAGTAAGGGATTTCCACCTCACTTTTTACATCTGTGCGATAATTGTCATATTCACCACTTACTTATTTTATGTGGTGTATCTAATGCACCTTATGATATGTTATATCATGAATCCTTTTATATTCATGGTTTTTTAGTCTTTACTTTGAATTATCTCATAAAAGTTATTTTAACTTTAAAATTTCCAACTGGTAAAAGTTATATTGCAATCTCACTTTATTTTGAGATTGTGGAATTTCTATTAAAATAATAACTTTATCATAATAATTTTTAATTGGAAATTATAATTATTTTTAATATCCATATTATTTTATGTTGGATATGATTATTTCTTAAACCGTATACCATTTTTATATACCATTTTTACTTGAATTTTATTTGATAAAACTGTGGAAATATTAGTAAATCTGTATCTTTTACTCAATATGAATATTTGATCAGGAACATTGTTCATGAATTAAATATATTACTCAATATATGATTAATGATTTGGAAAGTTATTACATGGGTGTATCCTTGTTATAGATATCCAATTGATTCATTTTTAGTCTCATGAGTTGAATCATTTGTCCAATCATATAGGTTTTTACCCGATATGTTATAAATTGTCTTTTGAAAGGTCTTGATGGTAAAGGTACCATGTACCTAAGAAATATGGTTTCTAATAATTAAAAAATTTCTTTATTAAAACTCAGTTATTATTTATCCATGATATTTTCTCTTTCAAATTATCTATGTATGTAGTTCATTATTAGTTTACTGATTAAATGGCATGTATTTCAGTTACTTACCTTAACATATTGATTTTTCCATATCCAATTATATAAATGTAATGTGTTCTTAGTTATTTTCCATTAAATTTTTATTATGGTCATTGATTCATTACCTCTTATATTATACTTACCATTATATATCATTTAATCTCACCCTAATTTTCTTTCCTTTCCCTAGGATAAGAAGAATAAATCTTTTAATGACCTATCAAGGATCCTATTTATTTAATTTCATTATGTATCATGTTTTATTTTATAATTACCAATATAATATGGGTATCATGTATATAATATAGTTTTCCAAAACTATTAAACTAATTATTCCTTTTGGATTTGATTCCTTGTAATCTTTCTAATGTATTAAAGTAAGGCATTGTCTTCGGTCTTCTAGGTTTTGGGTATTACATTCAGTATCAAAGGGAGATTTAGTAGAAACATTAGAAACTATATTTAGAAAAACATAGATTAGGGAACATAACCCGAAGATATACTTTGAGGATAAGTATATAATTAAGTCCCATAGAAACAATGTTTATGAATACAAGATTATATATGCATACAATTTTCAATTTATGATAATTATTTCACTAGTTTTGAGATTAGACATTATGTTCCATAATGTTATGATATAATATAGTGTATGCCATTATTTATAAATGGATCCTGAAAGGAAGAAGTGTATTAATACTCATGGCTAATGTAGAGGTTTCCTTTCTATGGAATCTAATATATCATGTATTGAAATTGAGAAAGTTGTGGATATATTATATAAGCATAATTGAGTTATGAAAAATAACATTGCATGAATGGAGAAACATTTTCCACAATATGATTCTCTGATGTGGGATCAATTTATGTGACAGAGGACCCCATCACTTGGTGGGACTACCGATCCAATGGTATCTGAGAAAGGGATTAAGTATTTAGAGAATATATTTATGGCATTAGTATGTTGTGATAAGAAAAATGTTACACTTCCAATGTATTGTCTCAATGGTGATTTTGATCAATATTGGTCATTGATCCAGAATACTAGGGAGGAATAAGAAATAGAACTCATGGAATGGAAAGCTTTTAAGGACACATTCTTTGAAAAATATTTCCCTCATGAGAAACAAACTGAGATGAAGATAAAGTTACTTATATTAAAGAAAAATGATGAACAAAGTGTTTTAGAGTATGAAGCTACTGTTATAAGGTTAGAAAGGTATGTTACAAATTTCACACACAATAGTGATTATAAGATTGACCATTTCTTTGAAGGGTTTAATCCAAGTCTCTAGAGAGAACTAGTTTCTCAAACTTTTTCTTCATATGATGAAATAGAATAATGTGTTATCAAGATAGATAAATAATTATCCAACTCATATGGATTCATAGAAAATAAAGAGAAAAAGATGATGTAAGAATAAATCACGGATAAAGTAAATAAGGGAAAGAAGAATTTCCCACATGTGATAACTATTAAATGAATCACCCAAGGAAATGATTGAATGGATTAGGAGTTTTTTATAAGTGTGGAGATAAGGTTAACCAGACAAAATAATTCAAAGGGAAGGATAAAAAGGTTTTTATTTAGTGTTACAACTGTAAGGATATGGGGAACTATTTAAAAAAATTCCTTAATAATTAAGAGAATATACCTCAAAAGAAGCTAAGGGATCAAGGTCAAGATTATGTTATTGATATAGCTAAAGTGTAATGATTAATTTTATATTGAATTTGTATCCTTGAATAATTTTATAAGATTATGTTATCGGTTTCATCCTGGTTATAAGTATTATGGAATTTATAAGGATTGTACTATAGTACTTTTTAATTAAGGATTAAAAATCATGTATTAATCGGTACCGATGACCAATAAAAATTATTCAGTGATAAGTTGAACTTATTGGGAAACATATGATTTATGGATATACAATCCTTAATATAATCCTAATTTTGAGATAATTATTTCTCGATACAGAGATGATTGACATGGATAAAGTAAATTGGATATTTCTGACTACCTAAGAACTGATTAATGATTTGTTAACAATGTGTTTTATTCTATCATTGATGGAGTTTAAAACATTTCTATATTTAAGTAATATATCCAATAATATATATTCTATTTAAGGAATAAGGGATAATTTATGTTTTCAATAATTGTTTATGGTAATTCAAGTTATTACCATGTTTTAAGAGAATACATGATAAATGTGTTCACATTTTCAGTATGTGATGATTAAGGATCTACATCATGTTGAAGGATAATGATAAGTTCATTTTTCAAATTTAGTAAACTTCCTTCTAAAATGTTATATCATAATCATTTGGAAAAGTTATCCATTTATGAAATGGTTTAAGTTGATATTTGGATGAGGTTTTGGAGGCTAATGTATTATTTCACCATATGATGCAACATGTGTTAAGATATGAATTATAAATAGTTAAAGGAAAAAACCAAAGGATATTATTGTGTTTATGAAATAGAAATATATGAAGTAAGTATATTTACTTATATTCTTAGAGAGTGAAAGAATTTATCGACTCTATAAAAGGGGTCTTGAAACAAAAATATTGTCCCACTATCATAATTTGTAGTGATATTAATAACCTTTTTCACATCACTAGTTTATGGATTTGTGTTCAATAACTATCTCATGGACATGTTCTCTATCACTCTCTATCAGAACTTAATAGTTATATTTCTCTTCCATGTCTATGTTTTCACTAATGTTCCCATATTTGAAACCCTGGTTTTGTGGTGGCCTTCACATTTCATCTTCCATCTTATTAAGAAGATGTGTTATTAACCCTATTTATGATGTTTATTTTCAATAATAGTATTTTCAACTATCAAACCCTCGATTTTCAATATCAAGATTGAATTGTGAGGAAATAATTTATTTAAGGTGGGGAGAATGTAACACCCCAAGACTTTATAATATTAGAATAAACTTATTTTTATTATTAGCTTACTTTATATGAAACACCATGTTAATATTATGCTACACAGAACATTGATATTATCTTGTAGTACATACAACACTAATTTTCCTTTCATTACACACAATACCAAGTTCCTTCGATAGCTTGTGTTACATGCAAGACCGAGTTAAATGAAACTACAATACAAAATTAATATTATTATTTAATATGATAGTAATAAAATAGTCATTGTAATGAAATGTATGAAAATTATTAATTAAATTTAAAAAAATATTTATGGTGACCAGTTAATTATAAATGAATACATAAACCAATTGAATATAAAGGAAATGTTTTTATAAAAAACTATTTATGCACCCAAAGGCGTTTTATCCTAATTAATTAAAATAATTAATATTATTTAATTATATTACTGAAATTTATATATTATATTAAATAATATATTTCTACATTCATCCAATATATTGATAGACATAAGATAAGAACAAATCCAATTTTACACATATAACCTATATTTTTCTAAAGGAAATTTTGTCACCTTTTAATTGTGCACTAGTTGTAATACCAAATTTTGCCACTTTTATAAATTTTATTTATAAAAATAAACTTAAATTTTGAAATTTTATTTTTAAAATTATATTAGGGTTAATTTTTGGTATTTTTCTAAGAAGTTTTAATTTTTGATGAATAGTGAAAAATACTAAATTTTAATTGAAAAATGTTTTTTCATATGATTGATTTATATATTTAACCTATATTTTAATTTGTTTATAAAGAATAATTAGTTAAATTAAACATAAATTAATAAAACTTAGGCTATCGAAATCAATTAATCATTGATATTGGATATAAAAACATTTCAAATTTTTGAGCATTTTTACTTTAAAAACCGCTTTGTCGTAATGTCTGTGAGATTAATTTTAAATTAATTTCAGCCACTTATATGATTTTAATTTAGAAAAATGGATTAAATATTTGGAATAATAATAATTTATAATATATCATGTGTTTAAATTATTTGTTTACCAAAAATATTAGTGAAAGTGATTAGAACTAATTACAACAATTAAGTGAAAAACTAGCTTAACAAGAGACCAAATCTTAAACTTAAAAGCCAAAATGTCCTAGAATGGTTTCCAAACCCTATTTCATAGACATGTTTAGAAAATATAATCCATTTTATAGAATGTTTTTTATTATTTTAGGAACATTATGTAAGGGATACCTCTCAATAGTGTTTACCTCTTTATATTTACAGGAATGCCACTCTTCCTCCACCATAAAAAGGCACTCACACCTACTATTTATTCACACCTCCCAATCTATTTATGTAGAGACCCAAATCTTGACGTACATGTATATTAAATTACTATTTCGTAATACTTAATACATGAAAAAAAACAGACGCCCAAAAATCGTATTAGTTTAGTGTCTTTGGAAACTCGGAACGTAATCTTCTAATCATGGTGAAAGATCTTCAACATCTCCCATAAAGATCTTCCCCTTTTGGTTTTCTTACCTAAAACATTTCTTTATATCCTGGGGAAAAGAAAACATAAAAAGGGTGAGATCAAATGCTCAGTAAGGGTAAACATAGAGAACATAAAATAATCCATAAACATTTGAATGCAAAAACTTGAACATAAAATCTAAACATCAAAATCTTGAGCAAAGACATAAATCTTGGAAGTACGTAAGGAATAGATTATAATGTATAATGAATCATGATAATATATCATGGTAATAAAACATGTAATTGTGGAAAACCATTAATCACATGATATGATTTTTATAGTAGCCAAGGCATTGTTGCCATGACAATCTTAGTGGAAAAAGTCCCTTTTTGAATCGAGTTCACCCCTCATTTCAGTCCTGTAACACTTAACCAGATTAACTTACCATTCTAGACATGTCTATATCATGAGATATAAATCATTACCCAATGAATTGGAGGGAGATATAGGTCCCACCCATCTCATAATGAAATCGGTCTTACGTGTGCCACAACATAAACATAAATCATTCATCATAACCCAAAGAATAAAATGGGTTTCATAAACATCATCCCATCATAACATAATCCATATAAAAAAAATGGATATCATTTCATTATAAGAAAAGTGAAACCATGTAAATCATAGAGACATTATACTTTAAACATACACATATGTAATAATTTCATCTTAGATGGAAAATGGTTTTGATAAAACACTTGAAATGAATTCTTGAGGAAAATATCCGTTCTTTTCAAAATCATTTTCTTTTCTCAAAATTCCATGCAATTTTTTTTAAGAAAAGCCTTTTGTTGAAAATAATCATGCAATCTTGTAGAGGAGTCCTCATGAAAATGAGGCATTATGAAATCGTAAAAATCCGTTCACACGTATAAGTTAAAAATAATATTCTCCTTGTACTTTTGTCGGAAAAGTCAAAAAGTTCCTCGTGTGGTAAACAAAAGTAAGATTCCTTTCATAACATGTGGTAAAATTCAAAAATGGGTAAAAAGGACATTAAACATACATGAAAACATTTTTAGAAAATAGGGACATGGATGATGACAAAAACCCCAGTAAATACTTACGAATAAACAATCTCGGATAAGAGCGAGATTGGAAAAGTTATCCCTTACCTTATGTCTGATATGATTTGTATGTATCCGAACCTCATGTATAATGATTTAAATAATGTCATTGACTTATTAAATAATCATATTCATTGTTATGATATCATATATATTTTACTTATGACTTTATATTACCCGTTATTTTGTAAATTCGATGTAAAAGCAGCGATTTGGCTAAAATCATTTCATTTATTGTACGTGTTTCGACATGTTGTTCTTGATATTATTACTTATATCCTGATTTACTTAATTTTGGAATGTAAAACATGATTTATATATAATATATATTCAGAATATACATATATATATGATAGATCGATAAATGGAATGAAATACACCGTTCATGGAGACGGTAGGTCGTACGAATGCATGAACGATGTTTTCGTTTCCTTATTGAATTGAATGGAATTAAGAATGTGAAATACATATATATATATATACATGAATCCAGTATCATTATTATGTCATATATTTCATTATTATTCATTATATATACTTTATAATCATTCATGAATAGTTAACATGGAGAATGAATCTCATCGTGTCGTGGAGACGGTAGTCCGTACGTACGCACGAGCGATGATATCATTCTCATGATTGTCGAAATGTATTGAAGTGTATGTATAATATTTAATAATCAATATCACTTTACAGTAATTATATATAGTTATTCATTTACACCATTATACCCATCCAAGTAAGACGGTGGTCAAAAACATATTACACCACAGCATGAAGACGGTATTCCATACGTACGCACGCGCGGTGATTTCGATTTCCGTAGGATGGATAAAAGGTGAAATAGGGTTGTTTCATATTTATAATAACATATCAGTATATAAGTAATACTGATGTTATTACTTTATAATGAGAAAACTAAAGAAGAAGAAGTCGAAGAAGAAAGAAACTCAGGAGAATCGGAAGAAGAGATTACCTCTTCTTCGACGCACCTCCTTTAAGCTTCCTCTTAAGGAAGTAGAGTTGGTATTTTGAGAAGACCAGAACCTACAGAATGTTTCTAGGTAAGTTTATAAGAGAAATGGGTAGGGTTTGGATGACCTTTAAGGCTCAAAAGAGTGTGAAGAGAAGAGGGAAGGGGTGCCCTTTTTATAAGGGAGGAGAGGGGCACCTTTGGAAAAACATAAAATATTATTTTATAATAAAGTCATATTCAGTTTATAATAGCTCTAAATTGATTTATTTCGAAGCTAAAGTGAGTATGGGTAGAAATAATCTCAACCAGTAGGTTTTAGGAAAGTTTAGGTTACTATTTTAACCTTATATTTTAGATTTTACTCTAAGTTAAATAATTTAACTTTTACCGTGTCTTCTTATTTTCTTACACTATATGGTTAATAAACTTACTATAACCAGAAAAATGAACCCCAAGTGGTTCATTATTAATATATATAACCTTATCTAAGTGAGTTTTCTAAACCTTAGATTTTTAAGAATATAATAACAATTAATAATATAATATTTGTTTTAAAAACTATTTTATGTAAATTTTGACACTATTTAGTAATTGATTTTTGTGAAAATCATAACAACATGATTAGTTAGAAAAACGTTAATTGAATCAATAATAACATGTCATATTATCCTATAAAAATAGTTTAAATCATAAAAAGTTTCAAATTAAATTTATTTGGGTATTTATAATATCAATTATGTTAATATTTTATTAATAAGGTAATTACTACATCATCATTGTGTCATAAATAAATTAAATTATTTAATGTCTAAAAATTATAAATAAAATACCATTATGTAGGAAATATATTTATCTTTATGATAAATATTTATAGTCGAATTTATCTTATGTATAACACTATATTAAAAAAAATTTATTTATTAAACATTGATTTTAACTATTTTAACTCTTCTTTAAATAAAATAATAATAAGTGCCCTAATCTAATAAAAGTGGACCTATATGGAAATAATTTATTCCTAAGGTTGTTTTTGGTCGAATTAAACTTATCCAATAGAATTAAGACATGTTTTAGGGTAATAATAATATCATTTTTACCCTTAATTGCCCTATTTACTTTTAACCGTGGTAAATAATAGTAAAAAGTTACTATTCAACAAAAATTACTTTTATCTTATTGAACCACATTTTACTCCTTGATATTAACCTTGACTCTCAGATTTTTGAAATTCCACTCACAAAAGTGGTAAGATTAAATTTTGTGTAAATTTTCAAATTCTCCTAAGAGGTGGGTAAAAGACGGTGAAAAGTTCAAAAAAAAATTAATATATCTAAAATTATTATAAAATGACTCAAATGAATTACATTGAACTTATATAGATATTATGTATCAATTTTGACCTAAAATAAATTTAAATAAAATAAATAATTATTTAAATAAAAAGTTGGTTTTTAAATAGTAACCTAGTGTTTTCACTATTCATCAAAAATTGAAAGTTTTCAGAAAAATACAAAAAATTCACCCTATGCTTATTTCGATATTCTGAATCCAAATATGAAGTCCATTTTGAAATATAAAATTTATAAAATTTAAAAAATTGGGTATTACTATTCATAACGGCTAGTTCATAATAATATTATAATAATATCTCGTTTAGTGAAACTTGGTATTGCGTATAACACACGCTATCGTGGAAGGTCGCGGTTGCGTGTAATGAAAGCCAAGTCAGGGTTGTGTGTAGTGCAAGATTCATTTGTTTTTGCATATAATAGAATCCAACCATATTTCATTTATAAATTAAATATATATATATACACTCAATTTTGCATAAAATAACTTCTATCAAACGAACTTGAAATTGTGTGTAACACGATCCAAGATTAATGTTGTGTATACTGCAAGATAATATGGTTTTGCATATAGAACAAGATAATTTTTGTGTCACATACAACACAAGACATCAATGAAATTAAAAATAATAATTCTCATAAAATCTCGGGTTGTTACATTCTACCCCCATTAAAATGAATTTCGCCCTCGAAATTCTTCAGGATTATAAATCGTTTACTACTTGAAATTTTCTTTAATATAAACCCACATCGTAAAAGGAATAATAAAGATTAATTTTAAAAACTAATGTATGAAATGTAACGGTTACCCAAATTAACTTATCCCTGGGTTTCCACATAGGAGAACATATGTGAAAATATGGATATGGAAGAGAAATCTATCCATCAAGTTCTGATGGAGAGTGGTAGAGAACATGGCTATGAAAAAGACAAAAATCACAAAGCCATAAATTTGTGATGATCTAAGGTACCATCTGATTTATCGTATATGAGGACACTAGGACAACATTTTTTGTTTTCAAGGGCATTTCCCTAAATTTGAAGAATTAGAAGAAATACTTACTTTATTTCGGTACAATCTCACAGTTGTTCGTGCCTTGTACAATTTCCACTTCATCTCTTAAAGAAATGATGTTGAATTTGTCATTCTTGAAGTGTTATCAGATCATGTGATAGAATGATGGGTCATTCCATATGTCTCAAACAAAAGGTTAGCAAAAGTTATATATATATATAAGTCCATCTATGGTGAGATTAATCGTATATGGTTCCAAAAATGGACTTATACTTCATCTATCGTACTGATTAATAAAATAAAACTAGTTTATCCTAACCAGGGACTTCCTGTAGGCCAGTGGTATGTGATAAAGGCTTGTCGCACTTCAGTTGTGGGTTTGATTCCCACAGCCTTATCCAACGCGACGGGTTGTCACCCGTCCTGCAAGTTGTCCTTTTTCTAAAACTACATTATTATAACATTCCATAAATAATATCAAAAAAAGTTCTTACCTTAAACAGTTCTATCTGATGTCCAACTTAATCCATTCCAACCATTAAGCTTATCGAAAATACTTCTATCCAATCTTATAGTATAAAGAAAATGATTACTAGAAATGTCATCAACCAAGCATGTGAATACCATCATTTATCCCCCATATAAGATATATCTTGTTGGTCACGTTCCAAATATGTGAATACCTTAATCATGTATTCTCTTGAAAAATGAATACCCGTTGAACCTTAGTGAAAACATGAATGATGTCAAAAGTTAACTCATTCCACATAACAAAATCCCAAAATTTCTATATACTCAAACCATGATATCACATTATCCTTATATCATCCAGGAGCTCATCAATACTATAAAACATCTCTTTATCCTTGAATCCCTTCATTATGTGCATATCATCTACTTTCCAAAAATATATGAATTAACCATTCATGGTTACCGGTACCATTCAACATATACTTTCAAATAATTTAGGAAAAAAATAGTGTAACAATCCTTAGATGTGTCTTTATTCCATAGTACCATTAAATTACCTATACAACATAACTCTTGATAAACATACAATCATTCCACTACCTTCTTAAACCACTGACTGAGATTCGTCATTTCTTTCATCTCATATATCATTTGTAGTCTCTTCATCATCATCCACATAAATACTACCCATATGACCATGCTGATTCTCTTCATGAGATTTTCCCTTAGGGCATTGTTTTTCATAATGCTCATACATTCCACCTTTAAAACATCTAATCATTGTTGATGTCATAGAAATACCATTATCCTTCTCCATGGTGTTAACTAAACCTTTTCCTTTGAACTTACTGCATTTGTGCCCTTCTTTTCCGCACCCAAAGCATCTTCCAGTTCCTTTGAAACATTCTCCTTGATGCCTCTTCCCACATGATTTACATGAGAGAAATTGAACTTTCTTTCCTCTATGATCATAATGAAACTCCATCTTTCTCTTATTATCTGAGTCGGGAAACTTACCAAAGTTGATATTATTGATCGTATTATGATATTTATGATTAGGAATAATAACTATGTTTGGACTTCCAAATCTCGTTTCATTTGGTTGCTCATGAATAATATCATTCCATTGTCCATAATATCCTCCATTATCGTGAATCTTCATGTTTCCAGCCATTTTCTAAAAACCCAAAGAGAATAGTATGAGATGAAAAACAACATAATCATGATGGATTACCTTCAATCTCTAACATCTTAGGTTTAATTCTATAATCGTTACCATAATTCTAGGACTATATCCTATATGTATACTTATCCTTAGGTACATCCCTAGGCATACCTTAGAAATATCTCTAGGGATCTCACTAAAGTTTTTGCATCCTAATTTCCAAACGTTAACTAAACCTTCGCTCTAATACCAACTGTAGAGACCCAAATCCTGACATACATGGACATTACATTAATTTTGCGGAATACATAATACATGACAAAAACAGACGCCCAAAGATCGTATTAGTTTAGAGTCTTTGGAAACTCGGAACGTAATATTCTAATTGTGGTGAAAGATCTTCAACATCTCCCATAAAGATCTTCCCCTTTTCGTTTTCTTACCTAAAACCTTTATTTATATCCTGGGGAAAAGAAAACATAAAAAGGGTGAGCTCAAATTCTCATTAAGGGTAAATATAGAGAACATAAATCAATACATAAACATTTGAATACAAAAACTTGAACATAAAATCTAAACATCAAAATCTTGAGCAAAGACATAAATCTTGGAATTACGTAAGGTATAGATCATAATGGATCATCAATCATGATAAAATATCATGGTAATAAAACATGTAACTATGGGAAACCATTAAGCACATGATATGATTTCCATAGTAGCCAAGGCATTGCTACCATGACCATCTTAGTGGACAAAGTCCCTTTCTGATTCGAGTTCACTCCTCGTTTCAGTCCTGTAACACTGAACCAGATTAACTTACTATTCCATCCATGTCTATCTCATGAGATATAAATCTTTACCCAATTCATTGGAGGGAGATATAGGTTCGACCCATCTCATAATGAAATCATTCTTACGTGTGCCAAAACATAATCATAAATCATTCATCACAACCCAAAGAATAAAATGTGTTTCATAAACATCATCCCATCATAACATAATCCATATAAAACAAATGGATATCATTTCATCATAAGAAAATTGAAACCATTTAAATAATAGAGAAATTATACTTGAAACATACACATATGTAATAATTTCATCTTAGATGGAAAATGGTTTTGATAAAACACTTGAAATGAATTCTTGAGGAAAATATCATTTCTTTTCAAAATCATTTTCTTTTCTCAAAATTCCATGAAATATTTTTAAAGAAAAGGCTTTTTTTGAAAATAATAATGAAATCTTGTAGAGTAAGCTTCATTAAAATGAGGCGTTATGAAACTGTAAAAATTCGTTCACCCGTATAAGTTAAAAATAACATTCTCCTCGTACTTTTTTATCGGAAAAGTCAAAAAGTTCCTCGTGTGGTAAAAAAAAGTAAGATTCCTTTCATAACATGTGGTAAAATTCAAAAATGGGTAAAACTTCCATTAAACATACATGAAAACCTTTTTAGAAAACAGGGATATGGATGATAACAAAAACCCCAATAAATACTTACGAATAAACAATCTCAGATAAGAGCGAGATTGGAAAAGTTATCCCTTACCTTACGTCCGATATGCTTTGTATGTATCTTAACCTCCTGATAATGATTTAAATAATTTCATTTACTTATTAAAGAATCATATTCATTGTTATGATATCATATATAGTTTACTTATGACTTTATATTACCCGTTCTTTTGTAAATTCGATGTAAAAGCAGCGATTTGGGTAAAATCATTTAATTTATTGTATGTGTTTTGACTTGTTGTTCTTGATATTATTACTTATATCCTGATTTAATTAATTCCAGAATTTAAAACATTATTTATATATAATATATATTCAGCATATACATATATATATATATGATATATCGATAAATGGAATGAAATACACCGTTCATGGACACGGCAGGCCGTATGTACGCATGAACGCTGTTTTCGTTTCCTTAATGAATTGAATGGAATTAAGTATATGACATAATTATACATATACATAAATACATTATCATTATTATTTCATATATTTCAATATTATTCATTTTATATACTTTATAATCATTCATGAATGGTTAACATGGAGAATGAATCTCATCACGTCGTGGAGACGATTGTCCGTACGCACGCACGAGCAATGATACCCTTCTCATGATTGAGGAATTGTATTGAAGTGTATGTATAATATTTCAGAATCAATATCACTTTACAGTAATCATATATAGTTATTTATTTACACCATTATACCCATCCAAGTAAGGTGGTGGTCGAAAACAGATTACACCACGGCGTGAAGACGGTATTCCGTACGTACGCACACGCAGTGATTTCGTTTTCTGTAGGATAGATAGAAGGTGAAATAAGCTTGTTTAATATTTATAATAAAATATAAGTATATAATTAATACTGATTTTATTACTTTATAATTAGACAACTAAAGAAGAAGAAGTAGAAGAAGAAAGAAACTCGGGAGAATCGGAAGAAGAGATTACCTCTTCTTCAACGCACCTCCTTTAAGCTTCCTCTTAAGGAAGTAGAGTTGGTCTTTTGAGAATACCGGAACCTCCAGAATGTTTCTAGGGAAGTGGAGAAGAGAAATGGTCAGGTGTTGGCTGAGCTTCAAGGCTCAAAAGGGTGTGAAGAGAAGAGGGAAGGGGTGCCCTTTTTATAAGGGAGGAGAGGGTCACCTTTGGAAAAACTTAAAATATTATTTTATAATAAAGTCATATTCTATTTATAATAGCTAAATATTGATTTATTTCTAAGATAAGGTGCGTATGGGTCGAAATACTCTCAACCAATAGGTTTTAGACAAGTTTAGGTTACTATTTTAACCCTATCTTTTAGATTTAACTCTAAGTTAAATAATTAAACCTTTACCGTGTCTTCTTGTTTTCTTACACTATATGGTTAATAAACTTACAATAACCAGCCAAACGAACCCCAAGTGGTTCATTATTAAAATATATAACCTTATATAAGTCATTTGGACAAACCTTAGATTTTTAAGAATATAATAACAATTAATAATATAATATTTGTTTTAAAAACTATTTTATGTCAATTTTGACACTATTTGGTAATTGATTTTTGTGAAACTCATAACAACATGATTAGTTAGAAAAACGTTAATTTAACCAATACTAACATGTCATATTAACCTAGAAAATTAGTGGAATTCATAAAACGTCTCAAATTACATTTATTTTGGAATTTATAATATCAATTATGTTAATATTTCATTAATAAGGTAATTGCTGCATCATTATTGTGTCATAAATAAATTAAATTATTTAATGTATAAAAATTATAAATAAAATACCATTATGTAGGAAATCTTTTTATCTTGATGATGAATATTTATAGTCGAATTTAACTTCTTTATAACACTGTATTAAAAATGTTTTAGTTATTAAACATTGATTTTAACTATTTTAACTCTTCTTTAAATAAAATAATCATAAGTGTCCTAATCTAATCCAAGTGGAAATAAATGGCCATATTTTATTCATAAGGTTGTTTTTGGTTGACTTAAACTTATCCAATAGAATTAAGACATGTTTTAGTGTAATAATAATATCATTTTTACACTTAATTGCCCTATTTACTTAACCGTGGTAAATAATAGTAAAAAGTTACTATTCACCGAAAATTATTTTTAAATTATTGAAACACATTTTACTCTTTAATATTAACCATGTCTCTCGGATTTTTGAAATTCCACTCACAGAAGCGGTAAAATTAAGTTTTATGTAAATTTTTAAATTCTCCTAGGAGGTGGGTAAAAGACGGTGAAAAGTTCAATAAAATTTTAATATATCTAAAATTATTATAAAATGACTCAAATGAATTAAATTGAACTTATATAGGTATTATGTATCAATTTTGACTTAAAATAAATTTAAATAAAATAAATAATTATTTAAATAAAAAGTCGGTTTTTAAATAGTAGCCCAATGTTTTCAGTATTCATCAAAAATTGAAAGTTTTCAGAAAAATACCAAAAATTCACCCTAGGATAATTTCGATATTCTGAATCCAAAAATGAAATTCATTTTGAAATATAAAATTTATAAAATTTTAAAAAGTGGGTATTACTATTCATAACAGCTAGTTCATAATAATATTACAATAATATCTCGTTTAGTGAAACTTGGTATTGTGTATAACACACGCTATCGTGGAAGGTCACGGTTGTGTGTAATGAAAGTCAAGTCAGGGTTGCGTGTAGTGAAAGAGTCATTTGTTTTTGTGTATAATAGAATCGAACCATATTTCATTTATACATTGAATATATATATATATATACACTCAATGTTGCGTAAAATAACTTCTATAAAACGAACTTGAAATTGTGTGTAACATGATCCAATATTAGTGTTGTGTATAATGCAAGCTAATATGGTGTTGTGTATAGAACAAGCTAATTTTGGTGTCGCGTACAACACAAGACATCAATGAAATTAAAAATAATAATTCTCATAAAATCCCGGGTTGTTACATTCTACCCCCCTTAAAATGAATTTCGCCCTCAAAATTCGTCGGGGTTATAAATCGTTTACTACTTGAAATTTTCTTTAATAGAAACCCACATTGTAAAAAGGAATAATAAAGATTAATTTTAAAAACTAATGTATGAACTGTAACAGTTACCCAAATTAACTTATCCATGGGTTTCCACATAGGAGAACATATGTGAAAATATGGATATGGAAGAGAAATCTAACCATCAAGTTCTGGTGGAGAGTGGTAGAGAACATGGCTATGAAAAAGCCAACAATTAAAAAGCCATAAATTTGTGATGATCTAAGGTACCATCTGATGTATCGTATATGAGGACACTAGGACAAAATTTTTGGTTTTCAAGGTCATTTCCCTAAAGTTGAAGAATTAGAAGAAATACTTACTTTATTTTGGTATAATCTCACCATTGTTCGTGCCTTGTACAATTTCCACTTCATCTCTTAAAGAAATGATGTTGAATTTTTAATTCTTGAAGTGTTAGCGGATCATGTGATAGAATGATGGGCCATTCCATCTATTTCAAACAAAAGGTTAGAAAAAGTTATATATATATAAGTCCATCTATGGTGAGATTAATCGTATATGGTTCCAAAAATGGACTTATACTTCATCTATCATACCGCTTATTAAAATAAAGCTAGTTTATACTAACCAGGGACTTCCTGTAGGCCAGTGGTATGCGATAAAGGCATGTTGCACTTCAGTTGTGGGTTCGATTCCCACAGCCATGTCCGACGCGACGGGTCGTCGCCCGTCCCGCAGGTTGTTCTTTTTCTAAAACTACATTATTATAACATTCAATAAATAATATCGAAAAAAGTTCTAGCCTTAAACAATTCTATCTGATGTCCAACTTAATCCATTCCAACCTTTAAGCTTATCGAAAATACTTCTATCCAATATTATAGTATAAAGAAAACTTTTACTAGAAATGTCATCAACCAAGCATGTGAATACCATCATTTATCCCCTATATAAGATATATCTTGTTGGTCACATTCCAAACATGTGAATACCTTAATCATGTATTCTCTTGAAAAATGAATACCCATTGAACCTTAGTGAAAACATGAATGCTGTCAAAAGTTAACTCATTCCACATACCAAAATCCCAAAATTTCTATATACTCAAACCATGATATCACATTCTCCTTATATCAGCCATGAGCTCATCAATACTATAAAACATCTCTTTATCTCCTGATCCCTTCATTATACGCATATCATCTACTTTCCAAAAATATATGAATTAACCTTTCATGGTTACCGGTACCATTAAACATATACTTTCAAATACTTTAGGAAAAACCATAGTGTAACAATCCTTAGATGTGTCTTTATTCCATAGTACCATTAAATTACCTATAAAACATAACTCTTGATAAACACTCAATCATTCCACTACCTTCTTAAACCACTGACTGAGCTTCGTCATTTCTTTCATCTCATATATCATTTGTAGTATCTTTATAATCATCCACATAAATACTACCCATAGGACCATGTTGATTCTCTTCATGAGATTTTCCCTTAGGGCATTGTTTTTCATAATGCCCATACATTCCACATTTAAAACATCTAATCATTGTTGATGTCATAGCAATACTATTATCCTTCTCCATGGTGTTAACTGAACCTTTTCTTTTGAACTATCTGCATTTGTGCCCTTCTTTTCCGCACCCAAAGCATCTTCCAGTTTCTTTGAAACATTCTCATTGATGCCTCTTCCCACATGATTTACATGAGAGAAATTGAACTTTCTTTCCTCTATGATCATCATGAAACTCCATCTTTATCTTATTAGTTGAGCCGGGAAACTTACCAAAGTTGAGATTATTGATCATATTATGAGATTTCTGATTAGGCATAATAACAATGTTTGGACTTCCAAATCTCATTTCATTTGGTTGCTCATGAAGAATATCATTCCATTGTCCATCATATCCTCCATTATCGTGAATCTTCCTGTTTCTAGCCCTTTTCTAAAAACCCAAAAAGAATAGTATGAGAGGAAAAAAACATAATCAAGGGGGGGTACTTTTAATCTCTAACATCTTAGGTTTAATTCTATGATCGTTACCGTAATTCTAGGACTATATCCTATACGTATACTTATCCTTAGGGACATCCCTAGACATACCTTAGAAATATCTCTAGGTATCTCACTAAAGTTTTCGCATCCTAGTTTCCAAACGTTAACTAAACCTTCGCTCGGATACCAACTGTAGAGACCCAAATCTTAACGTACATGGAAATTACATTACTTTTTCGGAATACTTAATACATTTCAAAAATAGACACCCAAATATCGTATTAGTTTAGTGTCTTTGGAAACTCGGAATGTAATATTCTAATCATGGTGAAAGATCTTCAACATCTCCCATAAAGATCTTCCCCTTTTGGTTTTCTGACCTAAAACCTTTCTTTATATCCTGGGGAAAAGAAAACATAAAAAGGGTGAGCTCAAATGCTCAGAAAGGGTAAACATAGAGAACATAAAACAATACATAAACATTTGAATGCAAAAACTTGAACATAAAATCTAAATATCAAAATATTGAGAAAAGACATAAATCTTGGAAGTACGTAAGGCATAGATCATAATGGATCATCAATCATGATAAAATAGCATGGGAATAAAACATTTAATTGTGGAAAACCATTAAGCACGTGATATGATTTCCATAGTATCCAAGGCATTGTTTCCATGACCATCTTAGTGGACAAAGTCCCTTTTTGAATCGAGTTCACTCCTCGTTTCAGTCCTGTAACACTGAACCAAATTAACTTACTGTTTCATCCATGTATATCTCATGAGATATAAATATTTACCCAATTCATTTGAGGGAGATATAGGTCTCACCCATCTCATAATGAAATCATTCTTACGTGTGCCCCAACATAAACATAAATCATTCATCATAACCCAAAAAATAAAATGGGTTTTATAAACATCATCCCATCATAACATAATCCATATAAAAAAAATGGATATAATTTCATCATAAGAAAAGTTAAACCATGTAAATCATAGAGACATTATACTAGAAACATACACATATTTAATAATTTCATCTTAGATGGAAAATGGTTTTGATAAAACACTTGAAATGAATTCTTGAGGAAAATATCCTTTCTTTTCAAAATCATTTTCTTTTCTAAAAATTCCATGCAATTTTTTTAAACAAAAGGCATTTTTTGAAAATAATCATGCAATCTTGTAGAGTAAGCTTCATGAAAATGAGGCGTTATAAAACCGCAAAAATCTGTTCACCCGAATAAGTTAAAAATAACATTCTCCTCGTACTTTTTTCGGAAAAGTAAAAAAGTTCCTCATGTGGTAAACAAAAGTAATATTCCTTTCATAACATGAGGTAAAATTCAAAAATGGGTAAAAAGTCCATTAAACATACATGAAAACATTTTTAGAAAACAGGGACATGGATGATAACAAAAACCCCAGTAAATACTTACGAATAAACAATCTCGGATAAGAGCGAGATTGGAAAAGTTATCCCTTACCTTATGTCTGATATGCTTCGTATGTATCAGAACCTCCTTTATCATGATTTAAATAATATCATTGACTTATTAAAGAATCATATTCATTGTTATCATATCATATATAGTTTACTTATGACTTTATATTACCCATTATTTTGTAAATTCGATGTAAAATCAGCGATTTGGGTAAAAGCGTTTCATTTATTGTACGTGTTTCGACTTGTTTTTCTTGATATTATTACTTATATCCTGATTTACTTAATTCCAGAATGTAAAACATTATTTATAAATAATATATATTCAGAATATACATATATATATGATATATCGATAAATGTAATGAAATACACCGTTCATGGAGATGGTAGACCTTACGTACACATGAACGTTGTTTTCGTTTCCTTATTGAATTGAATGGAATTAATTAGATGATATAAATATATATATACATAAATCCAGTATAATTATTATTTCATATATTTCATTATTATTCATTTTATATACTTTATAATCATTCATGAATGGTTAACATGGAGAATGAATCTCATCGCGTCGTGGAGACGATAGTCCGTACGTACGCACGAGTGATGATACCATTCTCATGATTGTGGAATTGTATTGAAGTGTATGTATAATATTTTAGAATCAATATCAATTTAAAATAATAATATACAGTTATTTATCTACACTATTATACCCATCCAAGTAAGGTGGTGGTCGAAAACAGATTACACCACGGCGTGAAGACGGTATTCTGTGCGTACGCACACGCGGTGATTTAGTTTTCCGTAGGACGGATAGAAGGTGAAATATGGTTTTTTCATATTTATAGTAACATATAAGTATATAATTAATACTGATTCTGTTACTTTATAATGAGACAACTAAATAAGAATAAGTAGAAGAAGAAAGAAACTCGGGAGAATCGGAAGAAGAGATTACCTCTTCTTCGACGCACCTCCTTTAAGATTCCTCTTAAGGAAGTAGAGTTGGTCTTTTGAGAAGACCATAACCTCTAGAATGTTTCTATGGAATTGTAGAAGAGAAATGGTCAGGGGTTGTCTGAGCTTCAAGGCTCAAAAGGGTGTGAAGAGAAGAGGGAAGGGGTGCCCTTTTTATAAGGGAGGAGAGGGGCACCTTTGGAAAAACTTAAAATATTATTTTATAATAAAGTCATATTCTGTTTATAATAGCTAAAAATTGATTTATTTCGAATATAAGGTGAGTATGGGTCTAAATAATCTCAACCAATATATTTTAGACAAGTTTAGGTTACTATTGTAACCTTATCTTTTAGGTTTAACTCTAAGTTAAATAATTTAACTTTTACCGTGTCTTCTTGTTTTCTTACACTATATGGTTAATAAACTTACTATAACCAGCAAAAAGAACCACAAGTGGTTAATTATTAATATATATAACCTTGTATAAGTAAATTGTCTGAACCTTAGATTTTTAAGAATATAATAACAATTAATAATATAGTATTTGTTTTAAAAACTATTTTATGTCAATTTTGACACTATTTGGTAATTGATTTTTTTGAAAATCATAACAACATTATTAGTTATAAAAAAGTTAATTGAATCAATACTAACATGTCATATTAACCTAGAAAATTATTGTAATTCATAAAAAGTCTCAAATTACATTTATTTGGGTATTTATAATATCAATTATGTTAATATTTCATTAATAAGGTAATTATGCATCATCATTGTGTCATAAATAAATTAACTTATTTAATGTCTAAAAATTATAAATAAAATACCATTATGTAGGAAATATTTTTATATTTATGATGAATATTTATAGTCGAATTTATCTTCTGTACAACACTATATTAAAGATGTTTTAGTTATTAAACATTGATTTTAACTATTTTAACTCTTCTTTAAATAAAATAATAATAAGTGTCCTAATCTAATCCAAGTGGACCTAAATGGCCATATTTTATTCCTAAGGTTGTTTTTGGTCGAATTAAACTTATCCAATAGAATTAAGACATGTTTTAAGGTAATAATAATATCCTTTTTACCCTTAATTTCCCTATTTACTTTTAACCGTGGTAAATAATAGTAAAAAGTTACAATTCGCCAAAAATTATTTTTATCATATTAAACCACATTTTACTCCTTGATATTAACCATGTCTCTCGGATTTTTGAAATTCCACTCACAGAAGCGGTAAAATTAATTTTTATGTAAATTTTCAAATTCTCCTAGGAGGTGGGTTAAAGACGCTGAAAAGTTCAATAAAATTTTAATATATCTAAAATTATTATAAAATGACTCAAATGAATTACATTGAACTTATATAGGTATTATGTATAAATTATGAACTAAAATAAATTTAAATAAAATAAATAATTATTTAAATAAAAAGTCAATTTTTAAATAGTAACCCAGTGTTTTCTCTATTCATCAAAAATTGAAAGTTTTCAGAAAAATACCAAAAATTCACCCTAGGATAATTTCGATATTCCAAATCCAAAAATGAAGTCCATTTTGAAAGATAAAATTTATAAAATTTAAAAAATTTGGTATTACTATTCCTAAAGGCTAGTTCATAATAATATTATAATAATATCTCATTTAGTGAAACTTGGTAGTGCGTATAACACACGCTATCGTGGAAGGTCGCAGTTACGTGCAATGAAAGCCAAGTTAGGGTTGTGTATAGTGAAAGATTCATTTGTTGTTTCGTATAATAGAATCCAACCATATTTCATTTATACATTGAATATATATATATATATACACTCAATGTTGCGTAAAATAACTTCTATCAAACGAACTTGAAATTGTGTGTAACACGATCCAAGATTTGTGTTGTGTATACTACAAGCTAATACGGTGTTGCATATAGAACAAGATAATTTTGGTGTCGCGTACAACACAAGACATCAATGAAATTAAAAATAAAAATTCTCATCAAATCTCTAGTTGTTACAATTTATATCATAAAAACCATGAAAACATAGCTCTAAACAGCCCTAACCTCATCCAAGAATCCTAATTTTTGGAAGAAAGAAAACCAAGGAAGTATTTTGGTATAAACCAAAAGAAGTTACCCGAATAAGAGGTAGCTTTCTTCAATTATCACTTTTGTTTCATTTACATCTCCACTGCTTAAATTACTTTTATATCATGATTATTTAATAACATAAGTATCTTAAATATACATATATTTTTTTTATTTCAATTTCATTACCTACACTCAAACACACTTCCATTAAATGGGATACATAATCATCATTCCTGTGTATAGAAGACTACCGTCTCGCGAACTGATGGCATTCGTTCTTCCATTACCACCTTCAAAGTTTAGGAATAATTATGGATTTATTTTATATATATATTATATATGATATTTATAATGTATTTATTCTTTTATAATTATTTTATAACACATACCTTCATGCTTTCCATTTTGTGAGAATATGGAAACATCGTTTGTGGATGTATGGACTACCGCCTTCTCAAAGCGATGTGATTAATTCACACTATAAATAAAATATATAAAGAATGGTTTTAATAAAAATATGTGATATGTAAGATAAAAATATTATACTGTAATTATAATATATGTATATACTATTTACTTTTCATTCTTTTTATATGAAAATATGACGAAAACAATGTTCATGCGTACGTACGACCTACCATCTCTGTGAACGGTGCATTTCATTTATATCTACAAATTTTATAGATTATTATAAATACATATATACTGAATATATATGATAATTACATAATTTTTTAAATTATGGAGATTATTAAATCATGATCTAAGTAATAGGAACAATAAATAACAATCCAAAACATACTTGGGAAACTAGGCATTTAACACCCAAAATAGTAAAAAAATGAATGATTACTGAAAAATGTAAAAATATATTATAATAAGATCATATATGATATAATAAATATTAATATGGTTATAAAATAAGTTATTAACATGATTAAAACCATTATACTTATGTTTAAAGAGTGTTCAACAAAAAAGAAGTGTAAGGTGAGGGAATTTCTAGTCTCATGTTTATTTCTATGAGAATTTTCTTTATTCACCACTTATATATTTTTTCTGGTGTATGTACTGACATATGACATGTTATATCATGAATTTAATATATTTAATTATATTAAAAGTTTCAATTGATGTTATTATTTCATGGGGATCACGATTCAAAAGTTACTCAAATTGTAAAGGATTTTCATCTCACTTTTTACATTTGTGAGATAAATGTCATATTCACCACTTACTTATTTTTTGTGGTGTATCTACTAATACTTGTAATATATTATATCATGAATCATTTTATATTCATGTTGTTTAAGTTTTTACTTTAAATTAACTCATCAAATGGGTTTAAACTTAAAAATTTCGAACTGGTAAAAGTTATATTGCAATCTCACATTATTTTGAGATTATTAACTTTATCTTAAAACAAACAGTTTATCATAATAATTTTTCATAATAAATTATAATTATTTTTTTATCCATATTCTTGTATTATAGATATTATTATTTCTTAATCGTATACCATTTTTACTTATTGTGTGTAATTAACAGTTATTTGATTAACTAGGGAAATATTGGTAAATTTGTATATTTTACTCGATATGGATATTTAATAAGTCACATTGGTCATGAATTAAATATATTATTTGATATATATAGAATGAATTGTACGGGTAAGACATGAGTGGTCCCCAGTTATAGATATCCCCTCGATGCATCGGTAGTCACATGATATAAATCATTTGGCCAATCAGATGGGTTTTTACCCGATATGTTATAAACCATATTGTGAAAGGTCTTGATGGTAAAGGTACCATGTACCTAGGAAACATGAAATCTAATAATTAAGAAATTCCTTCATTCAAACTCAATTATTATTTATCCATAAGATTTTCTATTTTAAATTTTCTATGGATGCGGTTTATTCTTAGTTTATTGATTAAATAGAATGTGTTTTTTGTTGATTACCTTCCAATATTGGTTTTCCCTTATCTAATTATATAAATGGTATTTATACTCAGTTATTTACATTTCCATGTTGATTAGTCTCATTTATTCATTACTGATTCTATTATACTTACCCTTACTGGGCATTTGAGCTCACCCTTTTTTTTCTTTCCCTAAGATATGAATAAGAAATATTTGAATGAGATTTAAAGTATTTTGTCCATTTAGTTTTATTATGTATCATGTTTTATTTTATAACTTCCCAATGTAACATGTGTATCATATATGTAATCTATTTTTACAAAAATACTAAAATAATCAGTCCTTTTGGATTAAATTCCTTTTAATCATTCCAATGTAATAAAGTAAAGTACCAAATCCATTCTTAAAAGGTAAGGGAATTATATAAAAAATATGGGTTTCCAATGTTATTTGGAGGAGTAGTATCATCCATCCATTTAAGGTATATATTTATCTCTAGTTACATTGATATACATCATCCTTCCATAGCTTTCATTTGATTGTAAAGGGGCTCAATGGATTTAATGAACTATGATATAATTATTTCTTGAGATGATAGAGTTGAAATTTTAGTGTGGGTAACATGAAGATTCTGATATGGTAAGATTTAATATGTTGGCTATCAAAATATGGGCTAAGATGACTTGGGGTTTCCTATAAAAATTAATGGTAGTTTCTTCCCCAATAAAGAAAACTCTCAATAGTCCCCAACTAGGGGAGTAAAATATATTGGTCACCTTTACATGGATCCTATGGGGTGGCTAGGATCCATCCTCACCGAATGAGTATTATTCGCCAATTAAAAAAGGTCTGCTGATGGAAACTTATTACCCACTTCCTAGGGAATATATCCTGTGAGAATATTTCCCTTAAGTAACTCAATGTTGAGTAATTTCAATTATTATATCTCGTGACTTCTTATTAATACATATTCTATTTACAATAAATATTTGTATCATCCTTAGGTGGTGAGTGGTATATATCCCCCCCACCTTTTGTATTTGGAAAAACTTTTTCAAGTGGTTGATAGCTGAGCATTTATAACTACCAAGATCTTGGTCTACCTTTGATTCCAAGTGTGAACAACTTCTTCTTGTATCTTAGGTTGAATATATTTTTGACAAACAGCTCCTCATTGTGATCTCCATCATTAGTATTGGGACTTGTATTTTTAACAGGGATAGCACTAATGATGTTTACTAAGTAGTATCATGTAGTAGGGTACTCCTTAAGAGACAGATCACACAGCTTCTCGATGAAAGAATTCCTTATATAAAGTTTTATCTTCGACCTCTATGAGGCTTCATTTTCCCTTATTAGTGATCAATTAGATGAACTTTTTATAATATAATCCTAATATAGTCTCTAACAATCCTTATTGATCATGTACTGGATGATGAGGGTGGGTCACACATTGGTATAAATGGTGGAAGTGCCTCTTGAGGGTTGTCCTCTCCCAATATTGAAAATAGAAAATTAATTTTAGAGAGATGGTGGAATAATAATAATTCTCCCAACCCTATGGTATATAGTTTAATTGGTTCTTCCACTATCACCATTTCATACTTCCATAGTATTGATGACCTCGGGGGTCCTAGTGGTGGTAAAACTGCCCCCATATTTATGATATGGGATTTTTCCTCTACTTTTGTAGTGAAAACTACCATATAATCCTTTTAGATCTTTTATGATTAAGTTCTGGAATGTTTTGGATGTTGATAATTCTTTTATTGTAATTCAACTATTATTAAAGGTTTTTAAGAATTTATATTTCTCAAATGGGAGGCTAATTTGACTTTATTGGACACCTAATGCATGAGTATGTCAATGTCTCATTCCAACTTAGTACAACACATATATGCCTAGTATGTAGTGGACCATTTCTAGATAAACCAACTTGTATATGCTGACCTTGGGCCTAACACTTGACCTGAAGAAATGAAGTTTCATACCACACTCTTTATTGCATTGGGTTAACTAGAGAGTGGAGTGAAATTCAATTCTCTATACTCACCCAAATCCATGATGCATGCATCAAGAAAAGCATCATAAATTATCTAGTATAGTTATTTTATACTACTAAGGAAAATCCATTAGACAAAAATACTTCTTTTTCACCTTAGGGATTTAGGCTACTAAGAATTCTAAAATTTTAATCTAGCAACAAAATTTTATCAATGATTCAATTTGATGAACATAATCCCCATAATATGGAATTTTTTCTTAGAGATTATAGATAATAAACCAAATATTATAGTGTAACAATGGTATGCATTCTTCCTGCAATAATTTAGGAATATCATAGTGGGAGGTGTCCAAGGTCTAGAACATCACCGGTATATTAACATTGGCTAGTTCCTTCCATGTGGACATAGAATTTTCTTCATCATCTGTAATAAATTCCTCCACCAGATCCAACCATAGAGGTATCTTTTTGTTTGATTTATCAATAGGATCCAAGTCACTCATAAATTAAAGGTTTAACTTGTAGGAGGTGAATATAATGGTCATCACTTTAGATTATCCTCTTGTTGAGATGGGATATCGCTATAAAATGATGAAGTGGTTTATAAAGTTAGATTCAACCTCTTGAGTGATTATTGATATTTGGGGACCCTTAGTACTATTTTGATAGGAGGAGGAACTTCTTTTCAGGATGGGATGCTACTTTGAGGAGGACCTTCGAATTCAGTGTCAATGACGGAATCTCCAAGATCAATTTCTATGTTTCCAGAGGGAGGACTTCCATAAAAAATTCTCTAAGGAGATGATCCAGAACTGTTTATTGTGGTAATGTGAAGAGGAATTACATAGGTATGGCTACCTTCATCTCTTGATTAGAAGTAAACATATCCTTATGATGCATTTAGGATATTTTAGATAGAATAATGGACACTAACATTAATTAGGGAAAAACATGGTCATGTTTGAGAGATTCCATCGGAATATGTTAACCATCTATTTTGGATTGAGAAAAAATATATTCCTACTGCTTATCTGCTTCTAGAATATGATGATAATATACATTGGATTTGGTAGGAATATATACATACTAATTATTTATCACTAGTTTATATAGACATTTCATTTTGGATCAGGGAGGAACTATAATATGGTTCCACACAGATTTCTATTGAAATGTGCTGGAAAATACTTTTAATGGATTCGAGGATATGAGTCAACTCTTGTATTCTGATTATAATATAATGATAAACCTTCTAGGTAAAAGTGTAAATGTGGTATATCTATTGATAGTTATCCAAAATATGTTGATTATCCTCCCTTTTGGTAGTAATAAAAATATGTTTCTGACACTTTGGGTCCCTAAAATATATTAATGATTTTCCTCCATTATTGTTTCTAGAATATGATATGAACATTTCACAATATTATTAGGAATATACACATTATTTTACATTTTCACCGGAATATGTGGAAAATCCTTATTTATTGGAATGGTAGTATAATCCCATTATTTTCCATATTTTTTCATTATATTGTTCCATAAAACTTCTTATGAAGGACAAAAAGTATGGGATTTTCCCCTTGGAGTCACCTTATCCTAGTGGAAATCTCTATCGAGGAAAATAGGTATATGGGCTTGTTCCCTATTTTTTCAGGATATACTAGAAAGATCCTTTGATGGAGATAATAATATTGTCCCACTCCATAGTTTATGTTTTATGTCATTGCTAGAAAACTTTCTTGGATATCTTGGTCCAAGTGACCGGGGAAGTGACTTCTCAAGAAATCTCCTCAGTAGTTTTTTTAAGAGCTAAGAGAATTCAATGTTGGTGGTGATGGAAATTTATATGATCACTCTTGTTTTCATATTGAAAAAAATTGTAGGTTTTAGTGGACTCATCCAAATCACTAAGATAACAGAGGATATCATTGTCACGTTTTGGGGATAAGTTCCAAAAACAATTTGAGGTGGTGGTGGATTATATTTTCTTCTTTACAATATTATCCTAGTAATTTTTACTATGAATATTAAATTCATAAAATATGTTCTAATCTACCCCATATGTTGATATGGTATAGTGGTGATGATAATCCCTCACCATTGAATTTTTTATCTATTTTTAATGTTGTTATATTGAGGAAAACATTCATCCAGTCACCAGGTTTGTATCCATTGTGGCAGTTAAAGTGTAAGATTGTTTTTTTTGTGTAGATTTCATCACATTGGATCAATGAGATCTATTTACATGGGTTCCTATTAAACATAAACCCCACAAACAATAGAATACATCAATGTAGTATCACAAGTAGAATCATGTTCAACTGATCTCTTTAAAATTTAAAGGATTCATTTAGGTTCTCCATTTTTTTTTCTAATGGAAACTCTGATAGTTACCTTATCTATAATGTTTTTCATGGTCATCATTGTGGAATCGCTTTATAAAGGCCATTGGTAAATAAGGCCTTTCACCTAAAGATGCTTTATAATTCGCATTTGTTGAGAGGATGAGAGGTTGAGCTCATCCCTCCATTTTGAGGGGAATTGGTGCCTATTATGGTACTCTATTATTTATTTAAGATATGTTTTTGAATCCATCCCCAGTTCTAATATGGGTCATGTTACCCCTGTTCCTTTGGTTTGATCAAAACCATACACTTGAAGCGAACAAATTTTTGTATTTGTGGTTCTCTATCGATATGACCATTTTTACATATCATAGGTTCTCCATCAATGTAACCATATGTATGTAGAAGAGTTTATACATATTTTTCTTATTAATCACTAAAAATATAGTTTCAATAATCATAGATGAGAACTCTAGAATTTATGACCATTTTGGGAGGCAGTAGGTGTTTTGGTGTTTAAATATGGTCCTTGATAAGGGATACATATGTATACTGGTGAAGGTAATGAGAAACTATATAGTTTATCTCCACTTAATGGGACATGTTTCACCTTTTATACTCATTTTATAAGGACCATTATGGTTCTTTTTATGATTATTCATCCATGACCACCTCTATGTACTTTAAAGTCGTGTTAAATGCACTAGTATGGGAAAAGGACCCTAAAAATGGTTAGTGTGGGACTTACGTATGAGTGAACCATTTTGGATTATCCTCAAAGATAGTGTTTTCTAATGAGGATAGGTATTCTTCTCAAGGAATATGTCCCTTTGGGAAAGGAGTTTTTATAGCTCCTTGGGAATATGGACCAATAAGGAGTGGTAGGTTTCACAAGGGATATGGACTATTAAAAAGGGTATTGAGTCTTATAGGGAATATAGCCAGGTGAGGGATGTATAGTAATACCTAGAAGGAATGTGCCCCTCCAAATTGGGGCATGATTTCATTGAGATTCTGGCTCAATGATGGAATGGATTGAAATATTGGGTGTGGTCTCATCAGGAATATGACCAAATGAGAAGGGTTCATATAGAATATGAACCTAGTGAAGGGATAAGGGTTTTGGATGTTGGGTTGAACCTTAAGAAAGAAATATATGTGTCCTTATTAACAAGAATAAATCTCCACATGGTTTTAGTTGCAAATTTTAATGTCATATGATAGGAAAGTGCCATTCATTTTTATATCATGCAGTGAGGAGGTTATCATGCAGTTTTATGTCATGTGTAATAGATGTTGGACATGTAGTTTATCATCATGTTGTGGTGAAGATTTTTCATAAAGGGTTGAAAATGTATGATTTAGTGGTTCTTATTCATGGGTGTCCCTTATCTGGTCCTTTTAATAGGGAATATTTCCTTTTGAGGATTGAATTGGGGCTTACACATAGTAAGGAATCCCATGTTGTGACTCACTAATGAATTATCAGGATGAGATCATTAATAAGGGAATTATTTAATGAAGATTACAACTAGTAGGAGGCCCTAGACTTACCTAGGAATAGGATGGATGTGTGCCAGTCTTACGCATATGTTTCCCATAATGGGGATAAGATAATGTAATATGAAAAGGTTAGTGTAATATCATTATTTACACAAATATATAGAGTTATCTCAATAAAATTTTTCTATTCGATAAAGTGGTGTCTAAATAACTATCATATTAGGATCATACTATTACTAGTTATTGATTCACAATATATAAAATTTTTAATGTATTGTATTGTATTTATATCCATTATTCTAATGGTTATTTTTGAGATTTTTCAGATTTGAATTGTTTAGGAATAATTAAATTCATGTACAGTGAAAATCAAACCAAGGTGGGGTACAAAATACATCATGGGTTTTTTCTAAGAAAATAACTTGAAAAAAAGTATGAATGACCTGAATAAGGTTTCTCACTCTTATTAAAACCATTTCATGTTAAGGAGATATAGTATCCATGAATTAAAAAACACACACATGTATTCTATGATCATGATGGATGGAGAAATATATTGAAATTAGAGTTCACTACAAGAAGAAAATGCATTATAGTTTTATTGGATAATTATAGTTTGGTTGAAATAAATTTTTGGTTCTATGATATCAGTCAATAAGTAATCTATAAGAGTTTTAGAGTAAAAAACATGTTTTGGTTTAGAGGAAAACATGTCATAGTTCCCTTTAAAAAACTATGTTTCAAAATTAAATGAATTTTGGATTTTATAAAGCATGGGATTTCAATTATGGTTTTTATATATTTAGTTGACCAAGTGAAACCATGTCATGGTTTAGGTCCCCACCTCATGGTTTCTTTTACTATATAAAAATGTATTTTCACTTAGATATTATAAAATTTAATGACCCGTATTTTCCTTAGATATTTCTTTGGGAAAGGAGGTGTATTTTTAGAGAATAATAGGGTGAACACTACTTTAATAGATCTAAGTAACTAGAGGAGGAAGGTAATTCATATGATTTTGTAATTAATTTTATATAGTTACATATTTTATTTTATATTGTTTTTTGAAAATAAATTCTGTGTTTTTATTTTCATTTTTTATGTTTCTTAAAAAGAAACTTTGGAGGGGTGAGAATTCATAAATTGATCAATTTAGAATCAAGTTACAGGGATAGGGTATTTTTTTAAAACCCACTGATGAAAAAGGAAGATATTGGTTGAAATGTTATAAATCTACATAGGGGTCATAACACTTTTCATGGACCATGATAATTTTCCTGAACTTATCATTTATTAGGGATTACTAAGAAGATGATTTGGATTTACAATTATGTAATTTAGCATGTGGTCATTCCACATTTACATAAATCTCAAAAATCTCTAAAAAATATTAAATCAATCAATATGATGGATTATGATAGAATTAAAGAGAGTGAAACTAAGTTTATGAGGTATTAGTTCAATGTTAGAAGGAAATTTATAGAGAATTAGGATTCCAATAATGAGGGATCAATATAGATAAATAGAGGTCATGCTTTAAATTCTCTTTCATTTGTATAATCTATAAGAAACATCAATGGTAGTTTAATATATTTTATATGGAGGGTAGTATGAAACTAAATGGATTAATTTTTTAAGATTTATTAGTAATATATTTTTATTATTAAATTTATTTTATTAAAGTTTGATTGAGGGTTTACCATGATTTAATTTTCATAAAAAATAATTATTTTAATATGTTCTTGATTAGTTACATTATCAATAATTCTAAACACCAATCCATAAATATTACTATGAAACTATGTTTATTTTATTGTGAATCTTCATAATCAACCACCATAAACTTCTTATATCCATATAATTGAGAATTAATTAATAGAAAAATTAAATATTGATTTAAGGTTTAGAGAATTATGATATTGGGTGGAATATGAATTCTTGATATCATTCTTATCCTAATATTTTTTTCATAAACCCTTTTAATTTCTAATTATATAATTCTTAAAAATAATCCTTTTAAATTTCTATCACTTGTAAGTAAATTTCACAAATATGTTTTCTATGTGAATACATTCTCTATTAGTCGACCCTGAAATCCTAGTATACTTCCCAGTATTCATGATCCATCGATTATAAATTTATAAAAATTCATTTCTCTCTAGTAATAACCATGACAATATTTTTGATTTTTTTTAGGGAATGAGTTTACAAGCTTGAATATTGAAATAAATTTTTTTATGGTGGGTGGGACTTTTTTATAAAATTTCTATTTTATTTTATTTAATATTACATGGGTTTTTCTAATGAACCCTTATCCATCTAACATGAAGATATTTTTATTAAAAGTATAAAAGAGGGTCGAATATCTAATTCACCATTATGAATATGATATTTTAAGTCATTGTGGACCTAATTTCCAAAAATAGGTAGTCGCAAGGACATACTAGTGACACTTTAGGTCACGCATTAATCGAGAGGATGGGAGGTCAGATCATCCTTTAAGAGGTCTCATTTTTTATTACAATACTCCATTAGTGATTTAATAAATGCACATTAATCCTTTTATTGGACCATAAAGTAGTTATTTCCCTAATTTTTTCATGATAGGAGCTTAAAAACCTTACTTCTTGGCTTCAGGGGGCTGCAACATGGCCAATGGAGCTACGTAGTAAGCCTGGTGTTGTGGTGCATCTTGTGAGTCTATGTCATGGTACCTATATCCTGAGTCTCAGATCATGTTTTTAAAGAGTATAGGACATTTAATATAAGTACCATGAAACCTTCTAATCATCACAAGGCCTTTTAAGAGGCAATTGGGTAGTCATCCCTATTGAGAAACAAAACTATAAGGCAATGAGCCAAAGAGAAAAATATTGTGATAGAGGGTTGAACCCTAAAGTGTATTTGCATATGGAATCAAATATAGGGGTATATTTGAACCTTATGTCATACACTGGGGGGGGGGGGGGGGTTGGACCATAAATAAATACTTTCCATAATTATCTTGTGATGGGGTCTTAATAATCTTGTTTCTTGGCTATAGGGTTATGTGGTATGTCCCATAAGGATGCTTCGTGAGCCTAGTGTTGTGGTGTGTCATATGGTCTATGTCATGGTAAATGAACCTTAAGTCCCATATCATACATGTAGGAGTATAAGTCATTGAATTTAATACCCATGAGTCCACCCCCTCATCATAAGGAGAGTTAAGTGGGAAGTGATCTCTCTTGAGAAACAAAACCATGAGGCAGACATTGAGCTAAGGTGAACAATATTATAATGGATGGGTGAACCCTTAAGGGTCCCTACATCAAATTATTAGAACCCTAAATTGTTGAGATTGATTTTTTGACAAAAATATTTGATTATAGGAGAATAATATATTGAATCTTTGTTTGATTTATTTTTTTAGTTCATTTGGTAAGAGGAATTGGAATTGGTGTTTGAGGAGTTTGTACCAAAGTAATGAAATATAGATATTCCTAAAAAAATGTATATCATGGAATGTTGGGAGACATTTGTTAACAATATAATTAGAAGGTGGCCTAATTTTATTTTATTCTTAGATGATAATTTAAAAATGGATCTTAGTTATTATTGATTTGATTTTTTGAAAAAGACAATGATAATGTGCATCATAGTCATTTAATTAAAACATACATATAGAGGATATAAGGAGATACCTTAATGTTATCTTACATAAAGTATGTAACATCCCTAAAATTATAAAAGAATAAATTTTTATTCAATATTGTGCATGACATGCAACACCATACATATAAATTAATATAACATATTCAGAAATTATGATATATTAACTATTTTAAATAAATTCAATACATTATATAGCTTAAAATGCACACAACACTGGGTTTATCTTGAATTACAAACAACAATGACTTTCTTTGATGGAATGTGTCACACACAAGATCATTTTTTACCAAATAATATTAATATTATTATTTAAAATGATAATTATCTCCTGGCCATTAAATAGGAAGTAATTTAAAGGATTAACTCACTTATGAAAATATATGTTTGAATTAGTTGACTAAAAATTAATTTTTTTTAGCATAAACCCCCTTTAAGGGCGTGGGGAACCAAACATGAAATTATTGACTTAAAACATTAAAAAATTCTCCCACGGTCAAAGATAATAAGGATAAAAACAACCAAATTCAATACAAAGATAACCCCTCCCCAGCATCTATCACAATAAGACTAGCTTTCACCATCACATAGCTGCTCAGCAAGCTGTCATGTGCAAGACTGCATGGGCCTGATACTGATAGAAATTTCCATACCCTCTCAAACTTCCAAATCCAAATATAAATGGAAAGTGAAAACTCTCTGCTCTAAACCTCTTTTGGAGCAGCCCTGTAAGTGAACTGGTTTCCATGCCCCATTGACCAAAAACTGCAGTGCCACCATGAAAAACCCTTCAAAATTCATTCCACACAACCAACGAATCAACACCCATACTACAAAAACTTCACAAATTCGACCAATAAACAACTTGGAGCTTTTCACTATGTCATAGTCGAGAAAACCCCATGAATAAAATCAACCACCTTAATAAACCATGTCGTTGTCGCAACGTCAGAGCAAGCAAACCTCAAATCACGAACCTAGATCCAAAACATGAACCAAAATCACATCCAACCACAAAATCAAAATCAAAAAATTAATTAAATAAAGCAACATAAAACACCTTCACTAAAAAATATCAACTGAACAAGATCCACTGTAATCCTGAAACACAAAACCCATCACCACATTCAAAACCACACAAGACGACTAGATCTTCCCAACATACCCAAAGCCGACGAAGAAATGTGGCAGCTAACTTCATCGTAGTGGCTGGAAACTCGAACAACAGACCCTCACCACGCCACCCTAAGAGCCCCATCTAGTCTAAAGAGTAGTGCGTGAAAATGTCTAGAAAATAGTGAGATTCTCTAGATTGTTCGAGACCACGGAGTCACACAATGCTGCCACAAGAACAGAAACCGCACGCCACGAGATCACTGGCCGAAGGGCCGAGGGGAGGAACATAGCTGAACCACAATAAGAGAGATGAAGGTAGCGACATGGAGAGAAACCCTAACTTGAATCCCAGTATGGTCTCATCCTTACTCCAAGCCCTATGTTTTAATTCATTGGATAACAATTAATTAGAAATTAATATAAAAACCAATTGAATATAAAGGAAATGTTTTTTATAAAAAAACTATTTTTTCTTAATAAATTAAATTAATTAAAATTAGTGGATGATATTAATAGAATTTAAATATTTTATATTAAATAAAATGTTTTTAAATTTATCCAAAATATTTTATTATCATAAGATAAGAACAAATCAAATTTTATGCATAAAAAGATGTATTTTGCTAAAGGCGGTTTTGTCGCCTTTTAATGGAAACTTGTTTGAAAAATAAATTCTGAAAAGTATAAATTTTATTTGAAAAAATAAACATGATTTTTGAATTTTTAAGTTCAAAATTATATTAGTTTTAATTTTTGTTATTTTTTTGAGAAGTTTCATTTTTTGATGAATGGTGAAAAATATTGACTTTTAATTAAACATTGACTTTTTGTCTAAATAATTTATAATTTTAAATTATATTTTAAATTGGTTTTAAAGTAAAAATATATCAATTATAAATATATTAATAAACTTTAGGTCATTGGTATCAATTTAATATTGAATTTGGACATAAAAATGTTTCCAACTTTTGAACATTTTCACCCTAAAACCCTACTTTCTCATCGCACATGCGGGGTTAATTTTAAATTAAATTCTTCCAATTATGTGAATTGAATTTGGAAAAATGGATTCCATATTTGGAATCTAAATAAATTATAATATATAAATAGTTAAAAATATTTTTTTACAAAAATTATTAGTAAAATTTTTTAAAATTAATTACAGTGATTAAGAAGAAAATTATTAGCTGGAGGGGCCGGAACAAAAGAGTTCATGAAGGGGTTGTCTTCAAACCTATTGTCACACTCTTTGAGATCCTATCTATAGTGAAACATGCAAACACCCTGCATAATGACTGTTGTGACAACTCAGTGAAGGACCTTATTGTTTTATGGAATCTACACATTCAAGGAAATTTTCCTCAACCTCAGGGTAACATTGAATTCTTTTGGACTCCTGCTTTTGAGGGATGGATCAAATGCAATACAGATGGTGCTTCACATGGTAACTCAAAAATGGAAGGATATGGAATCATCTTTAGATACCACAATGGAGATTTTATTTAAGGTCTTCATGGACCATGTGGTAATGCCACATCTCTGGAAGCTGAAATTATTGGTTTCATTAAAGCTGTTGAGATTTCATGCCAAAGAAATTAGAACAATTTTTGGTTATAAAGTGACTCAATGACAATTGTGCATGAAGTTAGAATTGGGAAGCTCCATCTAGCATGGAAATTCACCTCCAAATGGAACAAATTCCTCAAAAAACATTCCTCAATGAACTATATCAACACACACATCTATCGTGAATCCAATCAACCTACTGACTGCCTTGCAAACAATGAGGTCTCCATCAACATGTGTATCCACTATTTTAGTATCCATTTTGAGATGATTGATATTATCGAAATGGATAAATGTAAATTTCCTTCCTTTCTACTCTTTTAATCCTTTATTCAATATTTTAATCTATGTTGTTTTCTTTTCTTAAAAAAAGAAGAAAACGAGTTTATTTAGTGATTAAACATAGAATATATGGGTAAAAATGAAACAAAACTTATACAACACCAATTTTCATGATATATTTATACTCTTATGACTTTATTCTCGACATTTATTAGTTTTTCGGACACTATTCCATGAAATTTACTCATATGATAATTGAAAAAAAAAACAAGATTCATTTCTTACTTTTAATTTTTATAATGCTTTAGGAAAATGAGAAAAACTAGATAACATCGGTTATAAACATTATTTTAAAAGATAAATAAGTTTTTAAATCAAGATAATTTATCATTATTTTTTATAGATGAATTATACACTTAAAATGTGGAATAAATTTCAACACAACAATTATTTAGTTAATAATAAAATAGTATAAAATATACTGAAAATATTAAAAGTCATGTAAATTGAATGAATTATTAAGTTCAATTAATTTTTTATATGATTAAATCATGTTACATTGGTGTAAAAATAATTTATTTTAATTCCATCATTGTATTAATTTTTTTAAATTCAAATTAAATTAATAATGTAAAAAATTTCCATTAATGATATTTTATAATACATGAAATCTTATTAATTGATTTAAAATAACTAAAAATCCTAAATTATATAAAGTGATTTATAAATTCTAATAAATATAAAATATTTTTCATTAATGGACCAATTTTCTGTTGTAATAACTATATTGACCGTTAAAGAGTAGAAAACTCAATTAGCTTGGTTATGGTTTAAGCGGTGTTTTTGCACATTAATTGTGCTTGTGTTAAAATTAATTTCCAAATTATATAGAATTTTTATTATGTAAATTTTATATCATATTTAGGAATTATTTAGTCTAAAGTTTATAAAAAATCACTTTAATTTATTCTCAATGGATAAATTACTTAGGTTAGAAAACTAGTTACCATAATTAAAAACTAAAATAATAAAATAACGAAACTTAGAATTTAAGGAACAAAATGATAAAAATGTTTTTTGTTTTTAGTGGTGTAGGGGCTTATCTACCACTTCAAACCTACCCTCCATTATTATCCAATTTTGGAGCCACATAAGGTAAGGTATACCACATGATAGTGAATATTTTTTAGTATTTACAAGAATGTCACTCCTCCTCAACTATAGAAGGGCACTCACTCACCCCAATTATTCACACCTCTAAATCCATTTACATAATCCAAGATCTACCAAAATTACTCCCCTTATTTTCTTACCTTATCATATAAGCCTTATGTTTTTCATATATCAAACATTTCAAGGTTTTAGTGAAAACTTAATGGGGAAACCCATAAAATTGGTAATTTTCTTCTAAAAGCATTTCTATTTTATTTCCTTTTCCACCACCTCTAATTATTATTATTTCATGATCATATAATAACATAATTATATTATCTATACTTATTTTTTCTTATGTTAAGGTTATTACCTACAAATACACACAAACTTTCATCAAATGGGTTAAGAAACCATCGTTCGTGTGTATGATGGACTACAGCCTCATAAACTGATGTCATTCATTTTTTCATTATCACCTTTTAAGGTTCAGAATAATGATAGATTTATAGTTTATATATAATATATATGATATTTATGATTTTATTATGCTTCTATAATTATCATATCGTGCTTACCTTCATGCTTTCCATCTTGTAGGAATACGATAATGTCGCTTGTGTGTACGGCGGACTACCACCTCGCAAAGCAATGTAATTCATTCATGCTTTACATGAAATTTATTATGGATGGTTTTAATAAAATTATATGATATATATGAAATAAAAATAATACTATAATGATAATATACATTTATATCATTTACTTTTCTTTTCTTAACATACCATAAGAAAATGGAAATAGTTTTCAAGCGTATGTACGACCTACCGTCTCCATGAATAGTGTATTTCATTTCCTACCACCAAATTTTATGGATTACCCTAAATGAATATATAATGAATATATATTATATTTAAATCATTTTTTACATTCTTTATATGATTAAATAATGATCAAATTAAGATTAATAAAAAACAACAAGGCAAAATAGACTCGAAAAACAACGCAATTAACACCCGAATCAATGAACATAATGAATTATTATTAAAAAAAGGGGATACAATATTATAAAAGAATTATATATGATATAATAAGTATTAATATGGTTATTATGTAAGTTAATAACATTCTTAAAACCATTATATAGTAGTTTAAAGAGTGTGCAACCAAAAGGAGGCGTAAGGAAATGTATTTCATCTAAATTTACATTCCATTGAGATTTATTTATTATTATTCCCTAATTCACTCTTATATGATTTATATAATTAAACCTTGACATTTAGTATCATTAATAATTCATTATTCAGGGTATTTTAGGTTTCAATTTGAATTATCTCATCTAAGAGGATTTGATTTGAAAATTTCCAAGGGATAAAAGTTAATGGGAAATCTCAATTTCTTTATGATTTTAAACTTTATCTTGAAAAAAATAATTTTATTATTATCAGTTTTCATTATACATTACATTTATCTTTAATATATTTATTCTTGTGTGATGAATATGATTATTTCCTAAACTGTATACCATTTTTACATATGGTGTCCGCTTTGGAAGTAATTTGATTATCTAGGGAAATTTTAATGAATATGTATTCTTTAATCAATATATATATTTGATAAGTCACATAGTTTATGAGAAAAATAGATTATTTGATATATGAGGAATTATTTGGATAGTTATGACAATGGATGGGGACCATTTAAAGTAACCCCCTTGATGCATCAATAGTCTCGTGAGATGAAATTATTTGGATAAACCCTGTGTGTTTGTAACTAGTATGTTTTAAACTATATTATAAAATGTATTCATAGTAGTATGTTCTAAACTTTCTTGTGAAAGGTCTTAATAGTAAATGTATCATGTTCTTGGAAAACATAACATTAAATAATTATCATTTTCTATATAATTTAGTTATTATTATCCATGATATTTTCACTATGATAAAATCTTATGATATTTTTAATTATTTATTTATTGATTAAGTGGCATGATTTTTGAGTAATTTACCTTTCTATATTGATATTTCCTTATCCAGTTATATAAATTTAATGTATTCTTAGTTATTTACCTTTCCCTATTGATTATTCTTATTTATTCATGATAGATAACATTTTACTAAACCCTTACTGAGAATTTGATCTCACCCTTATTTTGTTTACTTTCCCCATGTTAAGAATTAGAAGCCTTTGAATGAGTTTTCAAAGATGTTGAGAATTTTATTTGTTTTATGTATTATGTTTCATTTTATATCCCCAATGTAAAATGAGTGTCATTTATTTAATCTGGTTTCCAAAACTGCTAAATAGATCTATCCTTTGGGATTTAAATCTTGTATCTATGTCGATATAATAAAGTAAGGCACCAGCTCCAAGCTACTAGGGTTGGGGTCATTACAATTGGTATCAGAGAAAGTTTAGTAAAAACCTAGGAAACTAGATTTAATAAAACATAAATTATAGAAAAAAATCATATACTTTGAGGATAAATATATATGAACATTTTAAATAAACCATGTTTATGGTTATTAGATTAGTTACTCATAATTTTTTCAATTTATGTTAAGTATTTCACTGACTTTGAGATTATACAATATTTTTCATAATGATAGTATCTATTCTATTGTATGTTTTCCTTTATAAATTGTGCCTAGTATAAGGAATGTTAACCTCACTAATTCATGTGATCCAAAGAGTAAGAATAGTTATGTCTTTTATGGGATTAATCCAATATTTTGAAGGTAAACAGTATCCAAAACATTTTCATTGTATGAGGACAAATTATAATGTTATAAGGAGACATATAAATATTTATCTAAGTATTATGAATTTGGAGGGAAGAACAAGAAGAAGGGGAAATCTATAAATTTGTTTGATAAATGGAAGAAGGGAAAGAAGTATTTTCCCACATGTGATAATTGTAGGAAGAAACACTATCACGAACCAGTCTGAGTCGACCCTGAACCGGTCACCCAGGCCAGCCCGCGACAAGTCCCGAGAGGCATTCCCGATCCTCCCATGATGGCGACAAGCACCAATGGAATCGATATAGTACACAAGGGAACAATTTCGCCCATATATGAACAATCAAACAAATAGCGGAAAGAAATGGACAACCCAAAATATATTTATATAAAAATTAAACTGAACATTATTTGTACAAGAAACTGAAAGTAAAAATAAGCCAACAACTCAACTGACCAAACCCGATTTCCAACTAAATCCATATGACGCCGCTGGTCACTCCGCAACAAAAATATCACACATCACCCAAGGAGATCGAACACAAGATGAAACCTGCACAAGGGCTAAAAATAGAAGAAGACTATAGGCATGAGTATTAAAACTCAGTAGGTTAGCCTGGTATTCTATTCCCAATTCACATCCTTTAAAATAAAAGAAACATCAATTTATATTTTTAAATACAATATATAAAAGTATGTTTTTCAAATTCGGTTCCATGCTATAATAATTATCAGACAAAAACATGCATGTTTAATAAACAACAATGCAAGTAACAATTTTTCAAAGAGGTGAAACTTCAAAATGAAAATAGTATTCAAGAGGGATGCTTAAAAGAATGTACACTTTTAAATAAATAACACACAATACTGAATTTACCAACCAAACACATCATATTCTGACAGTGAGTACAAAATAGCCAATGAGCACTAGTCACGGGAACACCGCTAGGTACTAGTTAGTTGTGAGCCCCAGGTAGCTCATATCTCAGTGAAGGTAACCATAATAAATATCAGTTCTCATGCACACGATCCACTAGTAGGGAGCATACCCATAACCTAGTGGTCCCCCAATATCATCATCACCATATTTTAGTTAGTGTTCTCATCGTTAAACTTGCTATGTGAAACAGGGGCCAAACCCCACAGGATCACTAGCATACTAGTACACATCCGCCTACCTAGATACCTGGGATTCCCTTTAGTTATCAATAAAGTTACACATATTATCAAATATACATTTCCCATAAAAATTACATTCCCAAACCATAAACACACAAACATCCCACAAACTTTCTTCACATTTATTTCACGAATCAACAAACCACTAAATATTTTCGTAACACAATTTCAAGAAGTGTATTGAGGCTTTGCACATAAAATTCATTCAAAAACACTCTTTCAATTATAAAAACACATAAAAAACCATAAAAACTTATTTGGAAGCCCTAAAAACATTTAATAAAATCATTTCACGGACCATAATACAATCCCAATTGACAAAACATGGTATGTAAAAGTAAAACACTCATTCTTCATTTTTAGGAAAGGCCAAATGGGCCTTTAAACATTTTCTCAAAACTAACATTTGACAAATTTATGCATTTAAATGTTATTAAGGAGGTGTGTACACACCATTTAAATAATAAAACCACATTCATAAATTCCTTAAAACATTCAGGTGACATATTCAAAACACAACCATTTTTTATCAGAATGTGAAACGGGCCATTTTCTGGCAACTCGGGCCAAAACATATTGTAAACAAAAAACCATTTGTTTGTAAAAGAAAATCCAAATTTTAAAGTCATAAAGGATCCCAAAATAATTTTATTACATGCTTCCAATATATTTATAATTCCAAACAAATTATTTTAAATTTTAGTAGACACATAAAAGCCAACCGGGCAATTTACTGAACACATGGCATGCACTCTTTTAAAAAACTTGTGTTAAGCACTTAAAAAGGTAATATACACCATTTTCATGCCATAAAGTTATTCAATATAATGATAAATATTTAAAATACCATAAACCAAGTGTGAAAGCTCATGGAATAATTTTTCAAATAAGAGGAGTGCACATTTATACAAAAACTACTATATTTTTAACAAAATAAGTCACAAAACATAATTTGCACACCAAACCTTTAGAAACAAAGTTTCACAGCAGCACATATCATATAAATAATGTTATAAAATAATTAAAATGATGAAAATTAAATGATAAGGGTTTTTTCAAGGGATATCCTACCTCAAATCCTTGGCGTAACAGAAACGCACGCCTGAAATCACCCGTCGCGAGTGTATAAACCCTAAAAATATGAATACCAGACATAAATGAATATAAAATCCATCAAAAACCATTTTATAAGATAACCATAGGTCTATAATTTTTAGGGGAGATTATAAAACTAAGAAAAATTGAAAGGAGGAAGAAGAGGGAGGATAAAGGAGATGGAATCTCACCGTTTCCACTAGAAACTCTTCGTATACCATTAGATATGAAACCCTAGAGAAAAGGTAATGGGATGAAACTTCTTGGAGAGGCTCCTAAGGTCTAGAAGAACTAGTTAAAGAAAATATGTGGGAAAAATATTATGAATTGAATGAGTTATGTATAAAACTATTTACCTTATCAATTATGGGTGATTTGAGGTATCCTCAGAACATTCGCCCTAATCCGCGACCCATATGAGAACCAAAGAGGGTAAATCGACTTTGGGGGTTAATATAGGGTTATTTGATTCTAGGGGGAGGTATAATCACCGAAAAATATTAAAAAGTGAATTAGATATAAAAGAAAAAAATATGTTTTTTAAAACATGAAATGGTCCCATGGGCTGTCCCAATACCTAAATATGTAACCCCAATTCACCATGATTATGAATTTATATGGGGTAGAAAAGGATATTTAAGTTTTAATATGTCATTATTGGACAATAGGGAAGTGAAATGGGTGAAAAAGGATGAAAAACAAAAGATTTATAAAAGAAACAAATTCCGTTTTTAAAACTAGAAATGGGCTCACGGTTGGCCCAAATCTTGAAGTAACCACCCTTTCTTCAAAAAATCCAAAACAAGTAATGGGGATTACAAATTAGGGTGGTTAGACATATATAAAACTTAAAAACTCAAGATTCATCTCACCAAATACCCATTAAAATGATCAGTATTTCCAATGGACCAGATCAAAACAAAGTCAAAAAAACTGGGTGTGACAATTCTCCACACCATTAGAGCTTTCCGCCCCCGGAAATCCATAACACTTTCCAGCTGAAAAATCAACACCTAAGGATTACTTAACAACATAATCCAGCTTATAAAGATATGAAAATATCAATCACCAAAAATTAAACTTAATACTCTTGCCCAAACAAAACACAACTCACAACCACGTCCGGAGAATCAACGGAAAGATGAAGCCACCACCTCCAAAACCAAGCCAAGAACCCAATTGTTGGGCCTTCTCCCAATAAACCCAACCATCACCCAAACCAAAGAGAACTCACAAAAACCAAATATTCCAGGTGAGTCTAGAATGTAATCCCCACCATTAAGAAACAACTAGCACTAGAAACATTCTTAGGATGAAAATCCATGAGACCCATGGTGGGTCTCCCCACCATTAGAAACCAACTAGCAATTAACAGACAAGAATTCAACATGAGCTAGAATTGGGCCTCACTCACACAAGCCCAAAAAAAACTCCTACAAAAACCTAAAATACCAATTTAATAGGGTTACAAGATGAACATATAAACCAACCACTCCTGAACGGAGGGGACAAGAACTTGTCCAACACTTTCAGCACAGATCTGGACCCCCACCACTCGGGGATGGGAGGGAAGGGGATCCAATAATTTGGCCACTGAAACCACAAAATAAACAAAGAAACTACCCAAAAATCTCCACATATGAATAGGTAACACCAAGACTACACCTGATTTTCACAGGCAGTCCACACAGGGACATTGATTGAAAACCCACATCCATAAAGGCATAACTATAGACACTGTGTGAGGGGTAATTCCACCATGCTTGTTGTGACAAAGGGAAATTCACAGAAATGATGAACCAAAACATTGACATAGAAACCAACTTACCAAAATAGAGGATGCAGGATCCTAATCGATCACTCCACACCTTTGTCAATTTTCAGACTGTGTGAAAAGCTTCACTCCGAGGCCTATGACTGGAGCCCTGATTCTTGAAGCATCTGCTGCACCACAGTCAGGTGATAAAGATCAAACCACTCAAAAAACCTCACTTGATCACCAAACAAAAAACTTCATCCAAATAGGAACTCATAGATACATATCAAAATTTTGTCTCACTTCGAATGAGGGGAAGAATGGATAAGGAATACAGCGAAACACATCAACATCACTGAACACAACTGCTCTATCCAAAATAATTATCATGACCAAGAAGAACTTTTAATAGATCCCAAACACCTCTCTATTCCAACAAACAGGTTGAGGCATCATCAAAAGAGGTGGATTTAGCATTTGAAATGAATCCTTAGGTTGATCAGCAGGAAAGATTTCCAACAGAGAACTATACATGGCCACATCACAACATCAAACACATCTTTAGAAACCCAATGAAAATTACTCCACAACTGAGCCATCAACAAGATCTCATCTCAAGATACAAAAAGAGTATGAATTATAGATCACAAGGAATCTTATTGAATAAAAAACTCTTCTAAGACATAGAAAAAAAACTATCCACATAACCATTGGTTTATAAAAAAAGGCCAAAATTTTTCATCTCAAAACACTTTTGAAAAACAAACTAACTTGGTGGGTTTCCACATTCACCAATGGTGTTTCATCAAGTCTCACCCACATGCACATTTCTATGCCACCCCAGGCACCCAAAAACCATTACATATAGTCCATCCTTCCAGATATCAATAAAACCATGCATGTGAGTACCCATGAAAGCACCAAAGGCTAAAACAAAACAACATCATTCCAAAAATCATTTACCTTCAAAAGGAATACCAACCACCAAGTCAAAAACCCTTTTCATATTTCATAAAAAAACCACAATTCATTAAGAACCATTTTCTTAAAAACCTACCCCTTTTCATTTTTAACAACTTTTAAAATAACCAAGACACTCCAAACAACCCCTTCCCATTTTTTTAAAATCCATCAAGGTATATTTTCATAATCTGAGGTCCATTGAGACCAATATCCTTTCTAGGAAAACACCAACCGATCAAAACCAATTTCCAAAACTAATTTATCCAATTCAAAAAAAAATTAAAATCCTAAAATACCCCATTTAAAACAAAGATCTAGAATCACCTTAAAATGATTCACAATTTCAAAACATTTTATTCCAACAAACCACAAGTTTAGATTATGGATAATCCAATCCCGTTAAATCATTTCCACTTCCCTCCATTTTTTTTCACAAAAACACAACCTTCTAGAACCATTCTTATATTTAATTTTTGAAAACCCCAATTTTCACTTTTCAAAATCTAATCCTTCCTTTAAAACCCATTTCCACAATTCTCAAACAAGGATTTTAAAAACAAAAATTCATAATTCAAGAAAGGTTGAAGAGACCCAAAAAAAGGGAACTAGTTTTGGTGGGTGACTTGACCATATGGTTGGAGGCCATATGTCAAACACAACACCAACACAGAGAGACTTATTAGGACCATTACCCATCTCCAAATGGATTTCTAGGCCCTGCGAGCTCAAGGAGGCCATTATTCAAACTTCCCTTGTCATATCCCAACACCAAACAATCAAGAAGAACAAAGGACACTAATAAAACTGGACTTCCCATGGAAACCCGAGGATTAAAATAAGAAAGAGTTTGTGACGCTCTTCTTGCACTTACCCCTCAAGTCCCAACAATCCTACTCCATCTACCTTGACATCCCAAAAATAACAAGGGCACTCTAAAAAGAAAGGTATGTTGAGAGCCTACCTCCTCTGATACCATTTTGTCACGAACCAGTCCGAGTCGACCCTGAACCGGTCACCCGGGCTAGCCCACGACAAGTCCAGAGAGATGTTCCCAATCCTCCCGGGATGGAGACAAGCACCAAGGGAATAGATAGAGTACACAAGGGAATGATTTCGCCCATATATGAACAATCAAACAAACAGCGAAAATAAATGGACAGCCCAAAATACATTAATATAAAAATTGAATTGAACATTATTTGTACAAGAAACTAAAAGTGCAACTAAGACAAAAACTCAACTGACCGAACCTGATTTCCAACTAACTCCATGTGAAGCCGCTGGTCACTCCCCAAAGAAAATATCAAACATCACCCAAGGCGATCGAACACAAGATGAAACCTGCACAAGGGCTAAAAACATAAGAAGACTATAGGCGTGATTATTAAAACTTAGTAGGTTAGCCTGATATTCTATTTCCAATGCACATCCTTTAAAATAAAAGAAACATCAATTTATAGTTTTAAATACAAGATATAAAAGTATGTTTTTCAAATGAGGTTCCATGCTACAATAATTATCATACATAAACACGCATGTTTAATAAACAACAATGCAAGTAATAATTTTTCAAAGAGGTACAACTTCAAAATGAAAATAGTTTTCAAGAGTGTAACAACCCAGTATTTTATGATAAGTATTCTTTTTAATTTATTTGATGTCATGTGTTTTATGATACAAAAAGATTATCTTGTGCTATACGCCACACTGTATTAGCTTTAAGTATACGCAACACTATTCTTAGATTGTGTTACACACAATTTCATGTTCGTTTTATAATAGTCATTCTACGCAACATTGAGTGTATATATATACATATATTGAATGTATAAATGAAATATGGTTGGATTCTGTTATACGAAATAATATAAGATTCTTGCACAACACGCAACCCTGACTTGGCTTTCATTACATGCAATCACGACCTTCCTCGATAGCGTGTGTTGTACGCAATACCGGGTTTTACTAAACAACGATATATTATTATAATATTATTATGAACTATCCGTTATGAATAGTATTAACTAAATTTTTAATTTTATAACATTATTATTCATCTTACACATTTTCTAGAACATGGTTTAAGAACAAAATAAATTTTTCGGGTAAAATAAGCATTTTTAAAAAAATGCAGTTTTGTCGCCTTTTGATGGCGCACCCACTTTAAATCTAGTTTTTGAGATGTTTATAAGTTCAATTTTACAAAATAAAATTATTATTTGGAATCATGATATAAAATTTTACCTTGGATAAAATTTTCATATTATTCTGATAACTTTCATATTTTAATGAATAGTAAAAACACACTATTTTTTTTAAAAGGTAATGCTTCGGTCAATGACCAAAGAACAATATATTAGAGAGCAAAAGGATTACAAAGATCGAAAAGATGGGATTTCTTTTACAATATCTCTCAAATAGAGGTAATAATTCAGCTGGAAGAGTGTCGATCCAAGTCATGTTTTGTTGAATACCTTTGTTGGCGAGGGCATCAGCAATAGCATTCGCTTCACGGTATGCATGAGTAGCAATATAATAAATCTCGTGAATAAAGTTCAGACACTTCATCCAAAGAGTGGTAAGAGGCCAGGCAAGATGAGTGATGTCGTTCCAAATGGCCTGGACGATAGTGGTGGAATCACTTTCAATCCAGAGCTTTCTCGAGCCTCTTTGAAGCGCGAAATCAACCGCATGGATGACACCCAGCATCTCAGCCTCAAGCGATGAAGAAAGACCACAACCAACATAAAAACAGCCCTGACATTGACCAGATGAGTCTCTGAAGATGGCACCACAACTTGTAGGGCCAGGATTGCCTTTGGAAGCTCCATCGATGTTCACTTTAATCCATCCTGGCATCGGGGCTTTCCAGAAAACTTCAAAGAAGCGTTTGGGCTTTGGATATATGCCAGGAATACAGAGATACTGAAGGATCAAAAAGTCATCAACCGAGTTGTTGCAAGAATCTTTTTGGACTGAAGCGGCTTCATGAATCGCAATAAGAATCCGAGCTTTACCTGCATTGAGACTAAATGAGTGGTTGTTATGAATAAAATCATTACAAGCATACCAGATCACATGCAAAAGCTCTGCCACTGCCGCAAGGAAGATATTCTTGATCTGCAAAGAAGCATCATATCTAATGCAATTTTTAAGAAACGAGCAAATAGAATCAATAGCTGGCTATCTGCAATTAAAAAGATTCAGAACGTATATCCATAAATCAGAGGCTGTCGCGTAGGACAGAAAAAGATGGTTAGCATCCTCCCTATGTTGATTACACATGCAACATTTAGAGTATAGTTGAATGCCAAAGGATTGAAGAAAAGTATCAGTGGGTGTTCTATTGTGAGCAATACGCCAAATAAGGGTGAGCCTATAAGGTTTTATCCAAGGCTTATTGAAATGACTCACCCATTGATAATTAGAATCCTCTCTAGAGAAGCAATGATTATAGAAGGATCTAGAATCAAGGATGCCATTTGAAGCCGGTTCCCACACCAGGAAGTCACCATGGGGAGAGAAAGGATGATTATCAATGATCTGAGTAATATTATCAGGGAGGGTATGTCGATGGGACCGCATGACCTCTTTTATAGAAAGACTAGTATCCCCAGGATAGGTATTAGTAGGAATCAAAGAAATCAAGGGTTTACCACACCAATTCCCACACCAAAAAATTAATAGAAGAATCTGCACTAACCATCCATCTAGAATTCTCCATGATTATGTGAAACGAGTCTCTAAAAGAGGGCCAGATCGAAGAGTTGATGTAACTAAAATTCCCATTCATGATTTTAGGAAGGAATCTATGCTTTAAGAACTCAGAGGCTTTAGAGGAACCATTAATGATACGCCAAGTAAGGTAGGCTTGGAGAGAATTGTTGAAAAGCTTTAGATTTTTTATAGCCATGCCACCTTTATCAAGAGGTTTACAGCAAGAATTCCAAGGGATAGTGACGAGCTTCCTTTCAAAAATACTCCCCGTCCAAATGAAGTTTTTTATATAGGTGTTAATCTTTTTGAAAATGCAGGTAGTCCAATTGTAGATCATGAGAGAGTAGACCATTTTGGAAACAATGGTTGATTTGACCAAACATATCCTTCCAGCCAAGGAGAGCAGTTTTCCCTTCCAGGTGGAGAGTTGGTTAATAATTTGATCAGTAATATTGGTGAAATAGTTTGCTTTAGGACGACCCCAGAAAAGAGGGATGCCCAAATAATTGAAAGGAAGTAGGCCTTCTTTGATACCAAGAGAAGCGATGATACTATATTTCTTTCTAACAGGGAAACCTTTGACAAAGAAAATATAAGATTTATCCCAGGAAATCGCTTGTCCAAAGACCTCTTCATAATGATTAAGGGCTTGTTTTAGGGCATGTATATTTTTTTGATCACCTTTGAGAAATAGGATGATATCATCAGCATAGAAAAGATGAGTAGGGGTATTTAGATTTCTGGCAGCTTGAATAGGTTTGAGCTTGCCCTGATCAACCAGGTAAATGAGGAGTCTACTTAATTAGTCTTCTATGATAACAAAAAGGATGTCAGAGAGAGGGTCACCCTGTTTGACACCCTTAGTACAACTGAAAAAACCTCTAGGGGTACCATTGATCAGAACCGAAATAAAAGCTGAGCTAAATAAAGTTTTAAGTTTTCTAATGAAAGAATCATGAAATCCAAAAGACATTAGAACATTGAAGATGAAGTTCCAATAAATGGTGTCAAAGGCCTTCCTAATATCAAGTTTAATGGCCACACATCCCCCTCTATAGCTTTTATTAAGACAATTGGTACATTCGGAGGCAAGACAAATACAATCCTGGATGGACCTACCTTTAATGAAACCGAACTGATTCCAAGAGACAATTTTATTGCAAATAGGCATAAGTCTGTTTGCAATAAGTTTGGTGATGATTTTATAGAGAGTATTAATCAGAGCAATAGTTCTGAATTGATGGATCTCAGAGGTATTTTCGACCTTGGGAATTAAGGTTAGGAATTGAGCATTTATGCCATGTGGAAGAGATCCATGTATAAAGAAGGTCTTAACAAGGTTGCAAACATCGTTGTGAACAATATCCCAATGTTTTTGAAAAAAACCATTATTGAACCCATCCGGTCCGGGCGCACTATCTGGGTTAAGACCAAAAACAGTATCTTTAATTTCATGATCAAAAGGAATGCTTAGAAGAGATTCATTGTCACTTTCATCCACCAATGAAGGAATAATGTTAGATCTGAGATCAGCATTGGTCTTCATACCATTAAAAATATTATAAAATTACGAGACAACATGATCCGCTATAGCCTCTTCAGAGTCAAGGATCAAGTCCTGATGAGTAAGTTTAGAAAGAGGGCGGTTAGCCTTTCTGACTCTTTGAAGGGAGTTATAAAATTTAGTATTACGATCGCCATCAGTGAGCCATTTAGTCTTAAACATTTGTTTGTGGATATTATCTTTAAGGGTGAGCAAATCATTAAGTTTGAGAGAGATATTAGCTTCTAATTGAGGGTCCATATTAAAATCAGATGAGGTATTTTGAGTTTGGACCCGGCTAAGATCTTATTCAAGGGAGGAAATATCAAGGTCAATTTGGGAGTTTGCAGTTTTACACCAACCTTTAAGGGCCTGCTTTAAGATTTTCAATTTGTACATACAAGCAAAGGAATACTTGTGATGATTCATGGAGTTCCATGTGTTATGGATAAAAGAGACACAATCAGGGGTTGAAGACCAAGCATTATTAAATTTAAAAGGAAGGGCAAACTTACGGCTATTCATACTGAAGCTGAGGAGAATAGGATGATGATCAGAGTTGAGTCTAGGTAGAGTAATTCTGGAGATGCAATCCCAAGTATCAAGAGCCTTCATGTTGACAAAAGATCAGTCTAGCTTAATTGCAACAGTTTTATTATAATGTTTTCTGTACCAAGTATATTTGGCACCAGCAAGATTGACTTCGAAGAGTTCACAGTCTTCAATAGTAGATCTAAATTCCCTAGAGGATATAGAAAGGTGGGAGGGACCAATTTTTTCACCCGAATTAAGAATGGCATTAAAGTCTCCCATCACAACCCAAGGATCATGAATGGAGTTGACCATATCAAGAAGATCATGCCATAGAGTTCTTCTTTCTTGATACCTATTATTGGCATAAACCATGGTGCAATAGGTATGAAGACCATTCCATAAGAAGTCGTAGGTGAGTTGTTGATTAGTATTTTTAAATCTGTTGATATTTTGAAGATAATTGTGATAAAAAATCCACATTGAGTCAGTTTGTGAACCATTTTTACAGGAGCTTAGAAAATTATAGTTAGGGGAACCAAATCCCATGGAGTTCATCTTATAGTTGACTTTAGGTTCAGCAGTAGCAAAGAGATGAGGCTTATGGGTGTTTAAGAACCTCTTAAGAGTTGTAGAAGTATCATTATTTGCCAAACCTTGGCAATTCCAGAAGAGAAAATTCATAGCTATTTATGTTTTGGGTTAGCACCCTTCTTTTTTTTGATTTTCCAGAGCCTTTCTTCCCTTGGGCTCGTGTGACCATAGGGGTGGTAGGAGGTTTTTGTTTGGTATTGTGGTCAGAGACTGGAGCATCTAAAGGAGTGTTGTCCAGAGAATGAACCTGATCAGTAACAAGAATAGGAGGCTGGACTAAGGGTAGGGTCCTGGCCGGGTCCTCTGATCTTGGTGAACATTGTTCCTGACCTAATGTGAGAGCAGTAGGCGCGGAGGTTGAAAATAAGGAGGCTATGTCACTAGGAGTGCCAAGGGGGGAAGCACTTGCAGTAATTCCAAACGAAACAGCAGGGTCTATTTCAGCATTATTAGAAGAAAAAGTAGCTATAATCGGAAGAGATATAGCAGAATTCTGTATGTCCAAAACAGAATTGGGGTCTCCGTTGCTAGCAGTAGCAAGGGGCTGGACAGAATTGGGGTCTCCTTTGCTAGCAAATATTTTCATCATAATAACTTTTGTGGTTAAATTATAATATTGAATGGTTTTAAAGTATAAATATAATATATTTTTACCATTTAATATAATGTATGTCATTAGCCTTGATTTTACATTGAATTCGTAGGTCAAATAAATTCAATCTTTTGCAATGTTTTAAACAAAAATCCGTTTTCTTTCGACAACGGGATTAATTTTAATTTAATTTCAGCAACTTCTATGTATTGAATTTGGAAAAATGGATTCCATATTTGGAATCAGTGGGTCCAAATTATATTAATAGACTACTTTTTATTTTTGGGATTTATGAATAGTAACAACGGTAAATTTTATTTACCATAGTAAAAGGTAAATTGGGTAATTAAGGGTAAATATAATATTATAAAATTATCCTAATACTTGTCTTAATACAATTGGATGATTATAATTTGTCCTAAGGAATATTTGGGTCGAAATGGAATCCATTAGAACCCACTTGGAGCTGATTAAGACCTTTAGTTTATTTTATTTAACGGAAAGTCAAATATGTCTCACTCAACTTTAATAATTAAAGTATTTTTAATATAATTTTATACAAGATATAAATTTCGTTATAAATACTCATTTGAAATAAAAAATGTTTTTATTTGTCATGGTAATTTATTTGTAATTTTTAAGAGTTATTTAATTACCTTATTATCTTATACATTAATGATGCAGAAATTAGTTATTTAGTGAAAAATCAAGAATATAGTTTTTATTGAAATATTAATACCTATCAAAAGGCCCACAAATCTGCACAAAACTTATTATTAGTGTATATATAAACCCTAATCATCCACTGGCCTAATTTTTGACCATTTGGATCCTTTTTAAGGCAATTATGACACTTATATTATTTTATTTTAAATGATGCCAAAGTTGTCACCTTCATAATTTAATAAATATAACAATTTAAATATTGTGATTTTAAGATTATAAATTCTAGTAAAAGTATTATTGTGAAAGATAATAGATTTATCTTCATCATAGGAATTTATTTTTAATTTTTATGCAAAAAATATGTATATTAAATAATTATACAAAAATGTTGTAGTAATTATTTTATTATGAGATAAACCAAATAAATGGTTTGAAAAATAATAAAATAAATATTATATAAACTATTTAATGTTCTCCACTAATTTTATAGATACATATGACCTTTTATGAATCTATTAAAGCTTTTAGTTCGAACATATCTTCTGTATATATTTTATTTAAATGAATAGTGTCAAAATTGACACTATCGTTATTTTATAAAAATAATATATTATGAAATTGTTTAAAAATCACAAAAATATTTAAAAATTATAAATTTATATTTATATGGTCTAAAATGTTATAAAGTATCCAATTATGGACAATTCACAAAAAATAAGTAATTATTTGTTATAATTTAAAATTTAGAATGTTATTACCACAAATAAAATTAAATTGATTAAATAAGGATAAATCAAGTTGATAATGTTTAAAATAAATTCCTAACATGTATAAATTTTATTGAGTGATAATATTACAACCCTATATCATATAATATTCGGATATGAGTCATTTTGGAAGTTTTTAAGTGGGGTTGGGATTTAATATAAACTAATATTTCTTATATTTCCAAAGGTGCCCCTCTCCTCCCTTATAAAAGGGCACCTCCTCCCTCTCTTCCTCACACCATTTTGAGCCTTGAAGCTCGGCCAACCCCTTCCAAATTCTCTTCTCCACTTCCCTAGAAACATCCTAGAGGTCCTGGTCTTCTTCAAAGACCAATTTTAGTGCCCTAAGAGGAGGTCTCAAAGAGGCGCTTCAAAGAAGAGGTAATGTTCGTTACCGATTATTTCAACTTTATTTCTTCTTCCACTTCTTCTTATTTAGTTGTTTCATTATGAAGTAATAACATCAGTATCACTCATATACTGATATGTTATTATAATTATGAAACAACCCTATTTCACCATCTATCCATCCTACGGAAAACGAAACCACCGCACGTGCGTACGTATGGAATACCGTCTCCACGCCGTGGTGTAATCTGTTTTTCCAACACCACCTTACATGGATGGATATAATGGTGTAAATAATAACTATACATAGTTATTATAACATCATACTGATTCTGATATATTTTATCATCCACTCCAATTAAATTCAATAATTATGGGAACGATATCATCGCTCGTGCGTACGTACGGACTACCGTCTCCACGACGCGATGAGATTCATTCTCAATGATTAATCATTCATGAATGATTATAAAGTATATATAATAAGTAATCATGAAATATATGATATAATAATGATACTGGATTTATGTATATATATATATATATGTATGTCATCAACTTAATTCAATTCAATTCAATAAGGAAACAAAAACAGCGTTCATGCGTACGTACGGCCTACCGTCTCCATGAACGGTGTATTTCTTTCCATTTATAGATCTATTATATATATGTATATTCTAAATATCTATTATATATAAATCATGTTTGACATTATGGATGTAATTAATCATTATCTAAGTAATCATATGAATAATTACAAGTTAAAACACGAACGACAAATGAAATGATTTTACCCAAAACGCTGCTTCAACATGGAATTTACAAAGGAACAGGTAATATAAAGTCATAAGTGAAACATATATGATATCATAACAATGAATATGATTATATAATAAGTAAATGACATTATTCAAATCATTATACAGAAGGTTCGGATACGTACGAAGCATATCGGACCTAAGGTAAGGGATAACTTTTCCAATCTCATTTTTATCCGAGATTGTTTATACGTAAGTATTTATTGGGGTTATTGTTATCATCCATGTATATGTTTTCTAAAAGTGTTTTATGTATGTTTAATGTCCTTTTTACCCATTTTGACTTTTACTACATGGTATGTAATTAATCTTTCTTTTTTTTACGTTACGAGGTACTTTTTGACTTTTCCGACAAAAGTATGAGGAGAATGTTTTTTTAACTTATACGGAATGAACGGATTTTTACGGTTTTATAAAGCCTTATTTTCATGAATCTTCCTCCAAAATATTTTCATGACTATTTTAAACAAAATCCTATTCTTTTAAAATTGCATGGCATTTTGTAAAAAGAAAATGATTTTGAAGAAGAAAGTATATTTTCCTCAAGAATTCATTTCAAGTGTTTTATCAAAACCATTTTTCATCTAACATAACATTATTTCATATTTTTATGTTTCAAGGGTAATGTCTCTATGATTTACATGGTTTCACTTTTCTTATTATGAAATGATATCCATTTATTTTATATGGATTATATGATAATGGGATAATGTTTATGAAACCCATTTTATTTATTGGGTTTTTATGAATGATGTATGTTTATTTTGTGGAACAAGTAAGAATGATTTCATTATGAGATGGGTGGTACCTATATCTCCCTCCAATGCATTGGGTAAAGATTTATATCTCATGAGATAGACATGGCTGGAATGGTATTTTAATCTGGTTCAGTATTACAGGACTAGAACGAAGAGTGAACTCAATTCAGAAAGGGACTTTGTCCACTAAGATGGTCTTGGCAGCAATGCCTTGGCTAATATGGAAATCATTACATGTGCTTAATGGATGCCACAATTACATGTTTTATTCCCATGTTATTTTATCATGATTTATGTTCCATTATGATCTACTCCTTATGTACTTCCATGTTTTATGTTGTTGCTCAAGATTTTGATGTTTAAACATGATGTTCATGTTTTTAAGTTAAAATGTATATGGTATGTTTTATTTTATCCATGCTTACCCTTACTGAGCATTTGAGCTCACCCTTTTATGTTTTATTTTCCCCCAGGATTAAAAGAAAGGTTTTAGGTAAGGAAACAAAAGTGGAAGATCTTTATGGGAGATGTTGAAGATCTTTCACCACGATTAGAAGATTACATTCCAAGTTTCCAAAGACACTAAACTATTATGGTCCTTGTGTGTCTGATTTTGTTATGTATTAAGTATTTCCGAAAAATTAATGTAATATCTATATACGTCAAGATTCGGGTCTCTACAATTGGTATTAGAGAAAAGGTTTAGTCAACCTTTGGAAACTAGGATGCGAGGACTTTAGTGAGATCCCTAGAGATATTTCTAAGGTATGTCTAGGGATGTCCCTAAGGTTAAGTATAAGTATAGGTTATAGTCCTAGAATTATGGTAATGATATTAGATTAAACCTAAGATGTTATATATTGAAGTTACTACCCCTATATTATGATTTTTTCCTCTCACACTATTCTTTTTGGATTTTAGAAAATGGCTGGAAACAAGATGATTCACGATAATGGAGGATATGATGGACAATGGAATGATATTATTCATGAGAAACCAAATGAAATGGGATTTGGAAATCCAAACATCATTATTATGCCGAATCAAAAATCTCATAATATGATCAATAAACTCAAATTTGGTAAGTTTCCTGACTCGGCTAATAAGAGAAAGATGGAGTTTCATGATGATCATAGAGGAAAGAAAGTTCAATTTCCCCTATGTAAATCATGTGGGAAGAGGCATCAAGGAGAATGTTTCAAAGGAACTGGAAGATGCTTTGGGTGTGGAAAAGAAGGACATAAAGACAAAAAGTGCAAAGGAAAAGGTTCAGTTAACACCATGGATGAGGATAATGGTATTGCTACGACATCAATAATGGTTAAATGTTTTGAATGTGTAATCTACGGGCATTATGCAAACCAATGCCCTAATGGAAAATCTCATGAAGAGAATCAGTATGGTCGTATGGGTAGTATTTATGTTGATGATGATGAAGAGACTACAAATGATATGTGAGATGAAAGAATTATTGAAGCTCGGTCAATGGTTTAAGAAGGTAGTGGAATGATTACATGTTTATCTGGTGTAATGTTGTATAAGTAATCTCTTGGTACTATGGAATAAAGAGACATCTAAGGATTGTTACACTGTTGTCTTTCCTTATGTTTTGAAAGTGTATGATGAATGGTACCAGTAACCATGAAAGGTTATTCAGATATTTTTGGAAAGTAGATGATATGCGCATAATGAAGGGATAAGAAGATAATGAGATGTTTTATTGTATTCATGAGCTCATGACTGATATAAGGAATAAGTGATATTATGGTTTGAGTATATAGAATTTTGGGGATTTTGGTATGTGGAAAGTGTTAAAATTTAACAACATTCATGTTTTCACTAAGGTTCAATGGGTATTCATTCTTCAAGAGAATACATGATTAAGGTATTCACATGTTTGTAATTTGACCAACAAGATATATCTTATGATATATTGGGGATAAATAATGGCATTCATATGATTGTTATGTGACATTTCAAGTAATCATTTTCTTTATACAATCAGCTTGGACCGAAGTATTTTAGATAAGCCTAAAGATTGGAATGGATTATGTTGGACATAAGTTAGTATTGTTTTAAGATAGAACTTTTTTCGATATTATTTATGGGATGTTATAGTAATGTAGTTTTAGAAAAAGGACAACCTACAGGATGGGCGACAGCCCATCGCGTTGGACAAGGCTGTGGGAATCGAATCCACAACTGAAGTGTGATTGGCCTTTATCGCATACCACTGGCCTACAGGAAGTCCCTGGTTAGTAAAAACTAGTTTTATTTTATTAAGCAGTATGATATATGAAGTATAAGTTCATTTTTGGAATCGAATATGATTAACCTCACCATAGATGGACTTATGTATATTTGATAACTTTTGCTAACCTTTTGTTTGAAACAGATGGAATGACCCATCATTCTATCACATGACCTATTAACACTTCACGAATAACAAATTAAACTTCATTTCTTTAAGAGATGAAGTGGAAAATGTTCAAAGCACGAACAACAGTGAGATTGTACCAAAATCAACCAAGTATTTCTTCTAATTCAAAATTTTCAACTTTAGGGAAATGATATGGAAAACCAAAAATGTTGTCCTAGTGCTCTTATATCCGATGAATCAGATGGTACCTTAGATCATCACAAATTTATGGCTTTTTTATTAATGGATTTTTCATAGCCATGTTCTCTACCACTCTCCATCATAACTTTATGGTTAGATTTTTCTTCCATATCCATATTTTCACCTATTTTCTCCTACGTGGAAACCCAGTGATGAGTTAATTTGGGTAACCGTTACGTTTCATACTTTAGTTTTTAAATCCAAGTTTTGGTATTCCTTTTTATGATGTGGTCTTCTATTAAAGAAACTTTCAAGTAGTAAACCATTTATAACCCCGACGAATTTCGAGGGCGAAATTCACTTTAAGGGGGGTAGAATGTAACAACCCGATATTTTATGATAAGTATTCTTTTTAATTTATTTGATGTCATGTGTTTTATGCAACAACAAGATTATCTTGTGCTATACACCACACTGTATTAGACTGAAGTATACGCAACACTATTCTTAAATTGTGTTACACACAATTTCAAGTTCGATTTATAATAGTCATTCTATGCAACATTGAGTGTGTATATATATATATATATATATATATATATTCAATGTATAAATGAAATATGGTTAGATTCTATTATACTAAATAATATAGGATTCTTTCACAACATGCAACCCTGACTTGTCTTGCATTACACGCAATCGCGACCTTCCTTGATAGCGTGTGTTGTACGCAATACTGGGTTTTATTAAACAACGATATATTATTATAATATTATTATGAACTAGCCGTTATGAATAGTATTAACAAAATTTTGAATTTTATAACATTATTATTCATCTTACACATTTTCTAGAACATGGTATAAGAACAAAATAAATTTTTCGGGTAAAATAAGCATTTTTCAAAAAATGCAGTTTTCCCGCCTTTTGATGGCGCACCCACTTTAAATCTAGTTTTTGACATGTTTATAAGTTCAATTTTACAAAATAAAATTATTATTTGGAATCATGATATAAAATTTTACCTTGGATAAATTTTTCATATTATTCTGATAACTTTCATATTTTAATGAATAGTAAAAACACGCTATATTTTAATTAAAAACAACTTTTTTCATCGTAATAACTTATGTGGTTAAATTATAATATTGAATGTTTTTAAAGTATAAATAGAATATATTTTTACCATTTAATATAATTTATGTCATTAGCCTTGATTTTACATTGAATTCGTTGGTTAAATAAATTCAATCTTTTGCAATGTTTTAAACAAAAACCCCTTTTCTTTCGACAATGAGATTAATTTTAATTTAATTTCTGCAACTTCTGTGTATTGAATTTGAAAAAATGGATTCCATATTTGGAAACAGTGGGTCCAAATTATATTAATAGACTACTTTTTATTTTTGGGCTTTATGAATAGTAACAACGGTAAATTTTATTTACCATAGTAAAAGGTAAATTGGGTAATTAAGGGTAAATATAATATTATAAAATTATCTGAATAATTGTCATAATACAATTGGATGATTATAATTTGTCTTAAGTCATATTTGGGTCAAAATGGAATCCATTAGAACCCACTTGGAGTTGATTAAGACCTTTAGTTTTTTTATTTAAAGGAAAGTGAAATATGTCTCACTCAACTTTAATAATTAAAGTATTTTTAATATAAGTTTATACAGAATATAAATTCGGTTACAAATACTCATTTGAAATAAAAAAAAATCTTTGTCATGGTAATTTATTTGTAATTTTTAAGAGTTATTTAATTACCTTATTATCTTATATATTAATGATGCAGAAATTATTTATTTAGTGAAAAATCAATAATATAGTTTTTATGGAAATATTAATACATATCAAAAGGCCCAAAAATCTACACAAAACTTATTATTAGTGTATATATAAACCCTAATCATTCACTGGCTGAATTGTTGACCATTTGGATCCTTGTTAAGGCGATTATGACACTTATATTATTTTATTTTAAATGATGTCAAAGTTTTCACCTTCATAATTTAATAAATATACCATTTTAAATATTGTGATTTTAAGATTATAAATTCGATTAAAAGTATTATTGTGAAAGTTAATTGATTTATATTCATCATAGGATTTTATTTTTAATTTTTATTCAACAAATATGTATATTAAATAATTATACAAAAATGTTGTAGTAATTATTTTATTAAGAGATAAACCAAATAAATGGTTTTAAAAATAATAAAATAAATATTATATGAACTATTTAAAGTGCTCCACTAATTTTCTAGATACATATGACATTTTATAAATCTATTAAAGCTTTTAGTTTGAACATATCTTCTTTATATATTTTATTTAAATGAATAGTGTCAAAATTGACACTATTGTTATTTTATAAAAATAACATATTATAAAATTGTTTAAAAATCACAAAAATATTTTAAAATTATAAATTTAAATTTATATGGTCTAAAATGTTATAAAGTATCTAATTATGGACAATTCACAACAAATAAGTAATTATTTATTATAATTTAAAATTTTGAATGTTATTAACACAAATAAAATTAAATTGATTAAATAAGGAAAAATCAAGTTGATAATGTTTAAAATAAATTCCTAACATGTCTAAATTTTATTGGTTGATGCGATTACAACCCTAACCCATCTAATATTTGTATATGAGTCATTTTGTATGTTTTTAAGTGGGTTTGGGATTTAATATAAACTAATATTTCTTATATTTCCAAAGGTGTCTCTCTCCTCCCTTATAAAAGGGAACCTCCTCCCTCTCTTTCTCACACCATTTTGAGCCTTGAAGCTCGGCCAAACCCTACCAAATTCTCTTCTCCACTTCCCTAGAAACATTCTAGAGGTCCTGGTCTTCTTCAAAGACCACTTTTAGTGACCTAAGAGGAGGTCTCAAGGAGGCACTTCAAAGAAGAGGTAATGTCTGTTACAGATTCTTTCAACTTTATTTTCTTCTTCCACTTCTTCTTCTTTAGTTGTTTCATTATGAAGTAATAACATAAGTATCACTAATATACTGATATGTTATTATAAGTATGAAACAACCATATTTCACCATCTATCCATCCTACGGAAAACGAAATCACCGTGCGTGCGTACGTACGGAATACTGTCTCCACGCCGTGGTGTAATCTGTTTTTCCAACACCACCTTACTTGGATGATTATAATGGTGTAAAGAATAACTATACATAGTTATTTTAAAATCATACTTATTCTGATATATTTTATCATCCACTCCAATTTAATTCAAAAATTATGGGAACGATACCATCGCTCATGCGTACGTACGGACTACCGTCTCCACGACGCGATGAGATTCATTCTCAATGATTAATCATTCATGAATGATTATAAAGTATATATAATAAGTAATCATGAAATATATTACATAATAATGATACTGGATTTATTTATATATATATATATATATATATATATATATATATGTATGACATCCACTTAATTCCATTCAATTCAATAAGGAAACAAAAACAGCGTTCATGCGTACGTACGGCCTGCCGTCTCCATGAACGGTGTATTTCTTTCCATTTATCGATCTATTATATATATGTATATTCTGAATATATATTATATATAAATCATGTTTTACATTCTGGATTTATGTAATCATTATCTAAGTAATCATATGAATAATTACAAGTTAAAACACGAACGACAAATGAATTGATTTTACCCAAAACGCTGCTTTAAAATGGAATTTACAAAAGACCGGGTAATATAAAGTAGTATGTGAAACATATATGACATCATAACAATTAATATGATTCTGTAATAAGTCAATGACATTATTTAAATCATTATACAGGAGGTTCGGATACGTACGAAGCATATAGGACCTAAGGTAAGGGATAACTTTTCCAATCTCGTTTTTATCCGAGATTGTTTATACGTAAGTATTTACTGGGGTTATTGTTATCATCCATGTACATGTTTTCTAAAAGTGTTTTTATGTATGTTTAATGTCGTTTTTACCCATTTTGACTTTTACTACATGTTATGTAATGAATCTTTCTTTTTTTTTTTACGTTATGAGGTACTTTTTGACTTTTTTGACAAAAGTACGAGGAGAATGTTTTTTTAACTTATACGGAATGAAAGGATTTTTACAGTTTTATAAAGCCTTATTTTCATGAATCTTCCTCCAAAATATTTTCATAGCTATTTTAAAAAAATCCTATTCTTGTAAAATTTCATGGCATTTTGTGAAAAGAAAATGATTTTGAAGAAGAAAGGATATTTTCTACAAGAATTCATTTCAAGTATTTTATCAAAACCATTTTTCATCTAAGATAACATTATTTCATATGTGTATGTTTCAAGTGTAATGTCTATATGATTTACATGGTTTCACTTTTCTTATTATGAAATGATATCAATTTTATTTATATGGATTATGTGATGATGGGATGATGTTTATGAAACCCATTTTATTTATTGGGTTTTTATGAATGATGTATGTTTATTTTGTGGCACAAGTAAGAATGATTTCATTATGAGATGGGTGAAACCTATATCTCCCTCCAATGCATTGGGTAAAGATTTATATCTCATGAGATAGACATGGCTGGAATGGTAAGTTAATCTGGTTCAATATTACAGGACTGGAACGAGGAGTGAACTCGATTCAGAAAGGGACTTTGTCCACTAAGATGGTCTTGGAAGCAATGCCTTGGCTACTATGGAAATCATTACATGTGCTTAATGGATTCCACAATTACATTTTTTATTCCCATGCTATTTTATCATGATTTATGTTCCATTATGATCTATGCCTTATGTACTTCCATGTTTTATGTTGTTTCTCAAGATTTTGATGTTTAAACATGATGTTCATGTTTTTAAGTTCAAATGTACATGGTATGTTTTATTTTGTCCATGCTTGCCCTTACTGAGCATTTGAGCTCACCCTTTTTATGTTTTATTTTTCCCCAGGATTAAAAGAAAGGTTTTAGGTAAGGAAAAAAAAGTGTAAGATCTTTATGGGATATTTTGAAGATCTTTCACCACGATTAGAAGATTACATTCCAAGTTTCCCAAGACACTAAACTATTACGGTCCTTGTGTGTCTGATTTTGTTATGTGTTAAGTATTTCCAAAAAAGTAATGTAATATCTATGTATGTCAAGCTTCGGGTATCTACAAAGAGGGATGCTTCAAAGAATGTACCCTTTTAAATAAATAACACACACTACTGAATTTACCAACCAAACACAACATATTTCGACGGTGAGTACAAAATAGCCAATGATCCCTAGTCACGGGAACACCCCTAGGTACTAGTTAGTTGTGAGCCCTAGGTACCTCGTATCTCAGTGAAAGTAACCATAATAAATATTCGTTCTCATTCACACGAGCCCCTAGTAGGGAGAAAACCCATAACCTAGTGGTCCCCCAACATCATCATCATCATAGTTTAGTTAGTGTTGTCATAGTCAAACTTGCTATATGAAACAGGGGCCAAACCCCACAGGATCACTAGCATTCTAGTACATGTCCGCCCACCTAGATACCCGGGATTCCCTTTAGTGCTCAATCAAGTAAAAAATATTATCAAATATACATTTCACATCAAAATTCCATTCCAAAACCATAAACACACAAACAACCCATAAACTTTCTTCACATTTATTTCACAAATCAACAAACCACTAAATATTTTCGTAAAACAATTTCAAGGAGAGTATTGAGGCTTTGCACATAAAATTCATTAAAAAACACTCTTTCAATTATAAAAACACATAAAAACCATACCAAACAATATTTTTAAGCCCTAAAAACATTTAATAAAATCATTTCATGGACCATAATACAATCCCCATTGACACAAATCGGTATATACAAGTAAAACACTCATTCTTCATTTTTAGGAAAGGCCAAACAGGCCTTTAAACATTTTCTCAAAACTAACATTTGACAAATTTATGCATTTCAATATTATTAAGGAGGTGTTTAAAAACCATTTAAAGAATAAAACCACATTCATAATTTCCTTAAAACACTCAGGTGACATATTCAAAACACAACCATTTTTTATAAGAATGTGAAACGGGCCATTTTCTGGCAACTCGGGCCAAAACATATTGTAAACAAAAAACCATATGTTTGTAAAAGAAAATCCAAATTTGAAAGCCATAAATGATCCCAAAATAATTTTATTACATGATTCCAATATATTTATAAATCCAAACAAATTATTTTAAATTGCAGTAGACACATAAAAGCCAAGCGGGCAATTTACCGAACACATGGCATGCACTCTTTAAAAAAACAACTTGTGTTAAGCACTTAAAAAGGGATTATACAGAATTTTCATTCCATAAAGTTATTCATGCTACTGATACATATTAAAGATACCATAAAACAAGTGCAAAAGCTCATGGAATAATTTATCAAATAAGAGGAGTGCACATTTATACAAAAACAACTATATTTTTAAAAAAATAAGTCACAAAACATAATTTGCACACCAAACCTTTAGAACCAAAGTTTCAAAGAAGCACATATAATATAAATAAGGTTATAAAATAATTAAAATTATAAAACTTAAATGATAAAGGTTTGTTCAAGGGATATCCTACCTCAAATCCTTGGCGTAACGGAAACGCACGCCCGAAATCACCTGTTGCGGATTTATAAACCCTAAAACTATGAATAACAGACCTAAATGAATATAAACTCCATAAAAAAACATTTTATAACAGAACCCTAGGTAGATCATTATTAGTTGAGATTATAAAACTAAGAAAAATTGAAAGGAGGAAGAAGATGGAGGATAAAGGAAATGAAATCTCACCATTTCCACTAGAAACTCTTCGTATTCCATTAGATCTGCAACCCTATAGAAACTTTAATGGGATGAAACTTTTTTGGAGAGTCTCCTAAGGTCTGTAAGAACCAGTTAAATAATATTTGTGGGAAAAATATCACAAATTTAATGAGTTATGTATAAAATGATTTACCTTATTAATTCTGGGCGATTTGAGGTATCCTCGGAACATTCATCCTAATCCACGACCCATATGAGAACCAGAGAGGGAAAATAAATTTTGGGGGTGAATATAGGGTTATTTTATTCTAGGGGGAGGTGGAATAATGGAAAAATATTAAAAATTTAATTAGATATAAAATAAACAAATGTTGTTTTTAAAATAGGAAATGGGCCCATGGGCTGGCCCAATACCTAAATATGTAACCCCAATTCACCATGCTTATAAATTTCTATGGGGTATAAAAGGCTATGTAAGTTTTAATATGTTATTATAGGAAAAGTGGGAAGTGAAATGGGTGAAAAATGATGAAAAACAAAAGAGTTATAAAAGAAACAAATTTGGTTTTTAAAACTGGAAATGGGCTCATGGTTGGCCCAAATCTTGAAGTAACCACCCTTTCTTCAAAAACTCCAAAACAAGTAATGGGGATTCCAAATTATGTTGGTTATACATATATTAAAATTAAAAACTCATGATTCATCTCAACAAATACCCATTACAATGATCAGGATTTCCAATGGACCGGATCAAAACAAAGACAAAAAAACCGGGTGTGACAAACACCATGGTACTTTCTTTAAAGGATTGAGACCTGGATATAATCGTGGAGAGAAATTCCACTCTGATTTTGATTTCATGGTAAATAAAATATATTCCCATGTACAATACTTAAACTGTAGAGATATGGGGCACTATTAAAATGAATTCCCCAAGCATCAAGGTAATATACCTCATAATAAGATAAGTAATCACGGTCAACTTAATGCTATTGATACAACCTAAGAGGAATGATTAATGTGTTTTTGTTTGGATTCAATAATTGATAAATTTTTGTATTTATAAATGATTTAATGGATATTAGAATCCTGAAATATATAAGGATTTTACTATAGTACTATTTTCTTAAGGATTTTAGAGAACATGTTGAACGGTACCGGTGACCAAGAAAAGTGATTCAGTGACAAGATGAACTTATTGTAAAACATGTGATTAGGGAAAATAAAACCCTTAATATGTTCCAAATATTAAGATAATGGTGTTTGGATAAATAGATGATTAATATTCATAAATTAAATTGGACATCACTAACTACCTTGGAATTGATTAATAATTTATTGAAAAATTGGTTATTTTATCATTGATAGAGTCTACAATATTTTTGGATTTAAGGAATATATCCAATAACATAAGTTTTACATAATGAATGAGAAATAATGCATGCTTTAAAAAAAAAATTATGGTAATTCATGTTATTAACATGTTTTAATAGAATACATGATGAAGGTATTCACATGTTTGGTATGTGACGATTAAGAGACACTTTATTTTGTTTGGGGGATATAATTTTTATTTAGTAACCTTACATAAAAAAATAGTCAGGAATATTTTGGATGATATTTAAGATTAACTATTTATGAAATAGATTAAAGTGAACTTTGGGTTTTATTGGATAACTTTTTCTAACAATTTTACTAGAATGGTTTGGGAAGATCCCATTTATTAAAAAAGGAAAAGGAAAAAACATAAAGGAGATAGATGATGTCATAAAAGCATCATGCCCTCATTCCAATAGATACCAAAGGACATAAAATATCATAATCAAACTAATAGGAATCATCATAATCACCATACCCATTAGAATCAAATTTTAAGGGACTATGATACATGGTAACCATAGTTGGCTCCACATAGGAATAATCTTCCCTTTGTCTTACTTTCCTAGGAGGAATGGGTTGAAAACCTTTATTATCTACAACAACATTTTTTCCTTTGTACAATACCTGACTATAAGATGATTTTTTTTATGGAGTCATCCTAAATATCATACCACCTTCCATGGATGCCCTGGGTTTCCCTTAACTTATTGATTTCCTCTTCAATCCTGGAATTATTCACATAAATACTCATATTTTTTCCCTTAATTGCAGGAGTGGATTCTTACAGACACTAATCCATTTAAAAAGTCACTCCTAGTGTAAGGCCACCCTCATCCACTTAGGAAAGATATTTGTGTCCAGGCACTTACATTAGATCCATCCCCCCTGACCCATGAGTCCCCTGTGTTGATTCCTTAGTCAAATGTCATGAACCAACTCTAGCCTGCATGATGCCTTTGTCACGAGTGGGTTAACTATCACCAAGCGAGTCTACATTGTTTTGTGTAGTCTTCTTCCACAATTTATTCCTAAAAGAATCTTCATAGTTAAATTTTGAATAAAATAAGTATCAAACCACATTCTTTTGACATTTACACTTGACGTGGCCAATAATTTCACACTCTTGACAAAATTTGGAAAGTCTTTCATATTCCACTTTTAAAGGAATATCATCATTTAGTTCTGAAAATACATCATTATGGATCAAGATATAGCTCAATTAAACCTCCAAAAGTACCCTAGAATAGTGACCAAATTTTAGTTTTAGTAAAGATATGTTAAATATCTTGTTACTCTTTTGTGGATCATTTGATCCATTAAAGGATAATTTTAGTGCTTGAAACATAAAAGTTAATTTTTAGATATTAATTTTTTATACTGAGGGATGAATTGTAAATTGATTAAAGCACAACCAAAATATTAAATTATGAAATAAAAATGTATCAAGTAAGTATATTTTCTTATATTATTAAAGATATAATGAATCCCTCAACTCAAGGAAAAGGGTCTTGAAATAAAAAGGTTATCCCATTATCATCATTTTTTATAATATCAATGATCTTTTTTACACCTATGGTTTATGTATTTTTGGTTGTTACTTTCTCATGAACATGTTCTCTATCTTTCTTCCTTGGTATTTCAGTGTTATTTTTCTCTTATATGTCCATGTTTTCATTTCCCACCCATGTTATCCTATCTGGAAGGCTAGTTATGTAATTATTCTAGATGAATTTTTCACTTCCATATCTCTATTATTAAGAGTATTTTTATTTAAATATTTTTAAAATGTGTGTTTTTCCAAAACATTATTTCCAAATTTCAAGCCCTTGATTACTGAGATCAATTTTAAATTGTGAGGATGCAATTTGTTTCAAGTGGAGAGAATGTAACACCTTGAAAATTATAAAATAATAATGTTTTATTAAAGAGCATGTATACGAAACACCAAGCATAGAAAAGAATATAAAATCCTAATAATTTATGATATATTTACTATTTTAAATAAATTCAATAGATTATATAGATTCAAATTCACACAACACTAAGTTTATCTTACATTACATGAAATAATTAATTTCTTCAATGGCTTGTGTTACACGCAAGATCATGTTTTACTGAATACAATTTAAATTATTATTTAAAATGAAAATTATCTCCTAACCATTATATTGGAATTTATTTCTAGGATTAAATAACTTATAAAAATATATGGTTTAATTCATTAGCTACTAATTAATTATAAATTAATATAAAAACCAATTGAATATAAAGGAAATATTTTTATAAACAAACTATTGTTTATCTTAATAAATTAAATTAATTACTATTAGGGGATTTTATTAATGAAATTTAAATATTATATATTCAAAAAAAAATTCATTCATCCAGTATATTTTATTCGCAAAACATAAAAAACAAATCCAATTTTACGCATAAAAAGTTGTATTTTTATGAAGGCAATTTTACCGCCCTTTAATGGTGTGGTTGTTTTAAAACTAAATTTTGAAACTTTTATAAATTTTATTTGAAAAACAAAAATTTATTTTTTAAATATTAATTTCAAAATTATCCTATAGTTAATTTTTTTTATTTTTCTAGAGAAGTTTCATTTTTTATAAATAGTGAAAAATACTAAATTTTAATTGAAAACCGAGTTTTCAGCTAATTAATTTATAATTTTAAGTTATATTTTTACCTATTTTTAAAGAAAAAATATATAAATTATACAAAATTAATCCAATTTATTTAATTGGGATAAAATTTATATTTAATTAATATATAAAAACATTTCAAACTTTTGAACATTTTCACTTTAAAACCCTAATTTCTCATCACTTCTGCAAAATTAATTTTATAATAAATTCAGCCAATTATTTGAATTTAATTTCATAAAATATATTCTATTTTTGGAATCAGAATAATTTATAATTTATAATGAGGTCAACTTAATTTTTTACTAAAATGATGAGTGAAGACAGTTAATATTAATTACAATGACTAAGGAGAAGACAAGTTTACTTATTGATTAAACTTAGAATATAAGGTGTAAAAATGAAAAAACACTTTTATGAAACAAATTTTAGGGACATTTTTAGACTCTTATAACTTTATTATAGAAATATATGAGATTTTTGACACTTTTACATGAATGGGACCCATATAATAATTTGAGAAAAGAAAAAGACAAAAACAAATTCTTTGCATACTTTTAATTTCTTTAATGCTTTGGGAAAGGCATAGAAACTTCAGAGGTTAAGTTATAAACATTATTTTGAAATATAAATAAGTTTTTTAAATCATGATAGTTTATATTTAATTTTTATAGATTAATTTTTCACTTGAAATTCTTAATAAATGTCAATGAAATAATTATTTAGTTAATAATTAAATAGAAAAAATGATACTAAAAATATTTAAAGTGATGTAAATTGAATGAATTATTGAGTTACATTAATTTTTTTGATTATTATATAATTTTACACTATTTTAAAAATAATATATTTTAATTCCCTTATTTTATTAATATTTTTAATTTTAAATTAAATTAATAATTTCAAAATTGACATTAGTGTTATTTTATAATAAAGGATATTTTATTAATTGATTTAAAATTACGAAAAATACTAACTTATATCAAGTTATTTTTAAATATTAATAAATATAAAATATGTTCCATTAATATACCAATTGTTTTATTATAATAACTATATTGACTGTTTAAGAGTAAAAAACTCGGTTAGCACAGTTATGGTTTAAGCAGTGTTTTTTTGCACATAACTTGCGCTTGTGTTAAAATTAATTTCCAACACACATATGATTTTAATTATATAAATTATATATAATATTTAGTAATTAGTGTGTATAAATTTTATAAAAATTTTCACTTTAATTTATTCTTAATGGATAAATTACTTAGGTTAGCAAACTATTAACCATAATGAAAAAATAAAATGAAAAAATAAGGAAACATAGAAGTTAAGCCGAAAAAATGATAAAACGTTTTTAGTATTGTGTAGTGTAGGTTTTTATTGACCAAATAAACCCAACCCTATATTATTATTCAATTTTAGAGACACATGAGGTAAGGGAGACCTCCCAATAGTTAATACTTTTGAGTATTTACAATAATGCCACTCATCCCCAGCTATAAAAGGGCACTCACTCCCCCCCCCCCTTCTTCACACATATCAATCCATTTAGTTCATCCAATATCTACTCATATCACTCTATTAATTACCTACTATAATCCTATAATCCTCAGTTTTTTCAAAAATAAAACCTTTCAAGTTTTTAGTGCAAACCTAAGGAGAAACCTGAAGAATATGTAATGTTTTTATAAAAACGTTTTTATTTTATTTCCTTGTCCACCTCATCCTATTATTATTATTGAATGATAATATAATAAAATATGTATCTTAAATATACAAATATATTTTTATGTTAAGGTTATGACCTAAAAACACACACACATCCATCAAATGGGTTATGAAATCATCGTTCATGTATATAGAAAACTACTGTCTCACGAACTGATGTCTTTTGTTTTTACATTACCACATTTTAAGGTTAGGAATAATGAGGATTTATTGTTTATATATAATATATATGATATTTATGATGTTATTATTATTATTATTTAACTATCATATCACACATACCTTCCTGATTTCAATCTTGTGAGGATACGATAACGTCGCTCGTGTGTCTGGCGGACTACCACCTCATGAAGTGATGTGATTCGTTCATGCTTTACATGGAATGTATTAAGGATGGTTTTAATAAAAATATGTTATATATGTGAAATAAAAATGATATTATAATGATAATATACATATATATCATTTACTTATCTTTTCTTTCAATACAATAGGAAAATGGAAAAAGTGTTCAGGCATACGTACAAACTACCATCTCCATGAACAGTGTATTTCATTTCCTATCACCAAATTTTATGTATTACTAAAAATAAATATATACTAAATATATAATATATTTACATAATTTTTTACAGTTTTTAAATGATTAAATCATGATCAAATTAATTGGAACAAAAAATAACCAGTCAAAATATACTCAAAAAATGTGGCAATCAACACCTAAAACAATGAAAATAATGGAAGATTATTAACAAAAGGGTGATAAGATATTATAAAATAATCATATATGATATCATAAATATTAATATGTTTATTTTTTAAGTTAATAAAATGATTAAACCTGTTATATATAATGTTAAAGAGTGTGAAACCAAAAGGAGGAATAAGGTAAGGGATTTCGTCTCAATTTACATCCCACTGAGACTTATTTGTTATTACGACCCAATTAACTCTAATGTGTTCTATATACTACCCATTTGACATTTAATATCATCAATACTTCATTATTCATGGTTTTGTAAGTTTCAATTTGAATTATCTCATCTAAATATATATAACTTGAAATTTTCCAAGTGATAAAAGTTAATGTGAAATATCACTTTCTTTGTGATTGTTGACTTTCTCTTGAAACAATCACATTATTGTAATAATATTTCATTGGAAATTACATTTATCTCAAATATCCATATTATTCTCTGATAGGTATGATTATTTCCTAAAATTTATACCATTTTTACATATGGTGTTCACTTTGAAAGTTATTTGATTATCTAGGGAAATATAGAAAAATATGAATTCTTTAATCCATACGGATATTTGATAAAGAATGTTGTTTTTGACATAAATTGATTATTTGAAATATGAGGAATTTTTTGATAAGTATGACATAGGTTGGGGACCATTTAAAGTAATCCCCTTGATGCATCAGTAGTCTCATGAGACAAAATCAGTTGGACAAACCCTACACATTTGTAACCAGTATGTTTTAAGCTTCCTCATGAAAACTATTGAAAGTAGTATGTTCTAAACCATCTTGTGAAAGGTATTGATGGTAAAAGTATCATGTTCTTAGGAAACATGATGTACAATAATTAATCATTGTCTTCATTTATAATTCATTTATTATTATCTATGAGATTTTAACTATGAAAAAATCTATAGATGCATTTAATTTTCGGTTTATTGATTAAGTAGTATGAGTTTTCAGTTATTTACCATGCCATATTGATATTTCCTTATCCAATTATTTTAATGTAATTTGTGCTCGATTATTTACCTTTCCTTGTTGATTATTCTTAACTTATGATATCTTCCATTGTATTAAACCATTACTGATAATTTGAGATCACCTTTATTTTGTTTCATTTCCCCAGGTTATGAAGAGGAATCCATTAAATGATATTTCAAGGATGTTGAGAATTTTACTTTTTAATTTTTTATGTTTCATTTTATATTTCCAATATAAAATAGGTATCATGTATGTAATTATGTTTCCAAAACTGCTAAACTGATTGGTCCTTTAGGATTTGAATCGTGTATCTATGCCAATGTAATAAACTAAGGCATCAACTACAGGATACTAGGGTTAGGTTCATTAGAAAGTATTAAGGAATAGACTTTGTAATATTTTAATTGAAGTGTAATATGAAATATGTTCACCCAATGGAGTTCTAGTTTACAATATGGAAACATTTTCTAGTATGAGACATATTTTTTATATGAAATATTTGAGATTTAAATCTGAATTTAATTGGATTTAAAACTATATATGGGTAGAAACAGGTTGGTGAAGAAAACCCTTTCCATGGATTATACTAATCTATGGTGATTCTGGTCAAGTATCATCCTATTAAAGTTTCTCAAAATGAGAAAACTAGGAACGAACATATCTTGGTGGTCCCTATGGTGGAGTCTTAGTTCACCTGGGTGAAACAGTGAAGCCCAACCTTGGGAATTTTAGTGTTATTGATTAATAACATGAAAGATATAGAGATACAAAATGGAAAAATAGCCAATTGTAGATTAACATGCGATGGTGCTCATCATGGTGAACTATGAGTCTAACTTTTAGAAATGGGGAAACCCGAAATGGGCATGTAGAAATCAATGGTCAAATCAATTAAACTATGTGATGAAGAGGACAGGCACACCATGGTGAATAAATGTTGTGAGTTTTGGGGATGGTGGCTAAAATGTCCATCCAAAGTAGACCATGTCATAGTAAAGGTTGTGTTTCATTCAAAATGTCCCATGTTCTATCACCAATATATAGTGCATGGAATTTTTAATTGTGTTTTTACAAGTAAGAAATGGTGTTCCAAAAATAGGCATGATGGTTCCCATGGTGGGGGTTTTTCATGGGCATATGAAGTTGATTTTGGAATTATCTAGTGAAACTAAAATGGCCAATAGGATATGGAGCTGGGTGTTTCGCCTGGACATTCAATATTCTATATTATATTGTTCAAAATCATGGTATTTTGGTGTGAATTTTGGATAGATACATGCCAACTTTGGAGATGTTGACTCATATGATGCATGAACCAAGCATATAATATTTCAATATCATGTTCCATGAATTTAGGCTATAATTCAAATATATTTAAAATAAATTTTTTAGAATTACTCAAGTGGATTAGTTGATAATTAAATCACACTGTAAAAGAAGATATAAGTTGACCATAAGGAAGTTATTGCTTTGAATTCATGATAAAGGAAGCTGTGGAGGCTTTATGGGAAGTTTGGAAGACCCGTGATGATACTGATAGTTGTCGATTTGAATGCACATGAACTCATTATTTTATAAAAGAGGATTAACATCCACAGGACATAGACATAGACTTGAATATATTGAACATAAATATCTCTATGTAAGGTGTTCTAGGAGAGGGGATATAAGTAAAAATAAGAAGTTATCGTAATTCATTGAAGATATTAACAAAAGAAAATAAGAGGATTGGGACATTAAATATATGATTTTTCAAAGGATAATATAAAGGTATTCCAAAAGAGAGGCTATAAAAAAATAAGACTTGTCACCCATTGAAGATCTTGCTAATATAGAAGAATGATGATATTTTTATTGAATAAAAAAGATAAAATATGTTCCAAGAACTACACTGGAAGGAGGATTTCCAGTTTTTTTCTGGAAAAATAAAGTGTTCTTTAATGGACACTTTCAAAATACATTGTGAAAGAGAAACTTATGGATATCAATAGTGAATATTTATACATTCAAGGATACAATCAAAACAAGTGACACTTATAAAAGTACCTACATGTTCATAAACTATATAAAGTTTATCCTTTCTAATTCAATGAGCAAGAGGATTGAAGTGTAAGGGAGTAACCCTTAGGAAGTAGTGAGTTTCCCCTAAACTTGTAAGGGGAGTGACCTCTGGTAGGAGTGACCTAGCCTAAAACCCATTTAAGAGCAATGTGCTTTTAGTGATTTGTTACATCAACACATTGTCGATATCATGATCCTTGGACTAGTAAATAGTGGCAAACCAAGTAAAACCCAATTATTTCTTATTTACTTTCTACATGTATAAAAATTTGGGAAAAATGAACCATTAAGAATATACAATAAAGACTGTTCAAGGGAAGTAGTAATTAGACAAATGTCTATAATAAAATAAAAAAGTAAGCCTTCTAAGTAATACAGTAAGACCCATTGAGGTTGTGAGAGGTTTAAAAAATTATATAAAATTTGGATAAAGTTGCATACCTCGATTCACCCCCCACTTTGGGTATATCTCATTTGTCCCATGTTGGGACTTTCAATTGGTATAAAATGGATATGTTTATTTTATATTATTTTTCTCTAGGACTTTATCTGTAGTGTTTTAAAGGATTTTCATCTATAATTAAAGATCATTTTCTTGATGGAAATCATTTCTTCAAATGTAAGGAAGAGTTCATTGATTACTTGGAAGAATAAGTGGGTGTTCCTCATGGAATTTTACTGGATGGAATTATTTTATTAATCTGGAATGGTATAATATTTGAGCAAGATCAAAGGAATTTGGAGGTTTATTCTTGTGAAAAGAAGGAATTAAAGGATGGTTAAAAATAAGATGTGTTAGATAAGATTCCTCAATGCATTTTCTTAAAGGATATGTAGATATTTCTGGAATATTCATTTGGTAAATAAAAAATACCATATGAAAATTGCCTTACGTTAAAAGGAAATAAGAATGAAATCATAAGTAATCCTCTTTGGAGGATGAGTTATTAAACTAAGGTAATATCTTCTTAACACATCTTTTTCTAACTTTGGTTTGAAGAATGAAAGTGTACCAAAAAATTCAGACTCTCTTTTAGAGTTGAAAATGATATATGAATATGGGGAGGTGGTAACAACATTAAATTTATAATCAAGAAGGTATTCATGAAATGTACATGAGGATAATTCAATAATAAAATATATGTTAGAATAATAATAAGTCATGAATGAAGCTTATTATGTGATGATTTAATATTTTGACTTGGAGAATAAGAGGCAGAATATAAAATAATAGACCTTGAATTTCTGCATAAATAAAATGAGAACAAATATAAAGGAAAATTATCATGCCTAAAAATATTTCCTAGTGAATTTTAAAACAAATGGTCATAAAGAAGGACTAAAAGGAAAACATCATTCCTCTCAAAACAAATCTTAAGGAGATAATAGAGTCATGAATAGAGGATTCTTTAAGTTTGATAGAAATGTATGCAAAATTGAAGTAAAATGATAAGAATATTAGAGAATATTAGGATAGGAAAAACATTAAAAATGAGAATATGGAGATCCCTTCAAAGTTAGATTCAATGACAATAAGAAATCAAAAATTTAAATTTGGATAAAAATTGTATTTCTAGAGCAAACATTGAAGATAAGAACAAAAAATGAAAGTGGAACCAAAATGATAATTTTTTTGAAGACTTGGGCAAATTATGATAATTTTTTTTAAGACCAAAACTCTAAAAGTGAAATAAGGAATCTAATAGTTCCAATACATTGTTCAAGGAATAAAAAATGATGTATGACTATTATAGTAGATGTTATATTTGTTTTAAACTTAATTTCATGGAAAGGTAATGTGGTTGTAAGAATTCATGGTATAGAAAATATTCCATAAGGAGACACTCCACTATAATGACATATGAGGATAGACTTCACCCTAGTAAAGGAAATTTTAAAATAGAAAACATATTCAATATTTTAGTGAACAAGAATTGGATTAAACAGTAAGTGAATCAAGAACCAAAATCTTTTCCCTAACAAATAAATCATTTAAGGAAAGAAAACAAATATAGAAGAAAAATCATGGAGTTGTACCAGTTGTGAGAAAGGTGGAAGAACAAGTGAAGGATAATCCACCAAGGAAAAAAGAATGAGTACATGATTTCACTCATGGACGTCAATAAAGAGGAAAGCCTAGGTTGTATCACCAAAATTACTAAGAGACAAGAGTTGAAGCATAGAATAAGATTTATTAAATTTATAATAAATACATAATGGAGATCCACTAATGATACAACATAAGAAGAGGTACTATCATGCTTAATCGATTCCACAATTTTGGAAAATCCCAAACCAAGGAAGGAACAAAATTCTCACATTCATGTATAAAGTTGTGTAAAAGGTTTGAAAAAAGAATATTTTTTGGAAAAGGGTTAAAGAAGAAAACTACATGATAAGACCAAGAATAAGATAAGGTCAATGAGATGATGACATTCTGTTCCATAAATCTGAATAAGGAAAAATTAAAGGTAGAAGGACAGTGGTTGGTTCATATTGAGTATCACCATTCCTCTGTATAAATAATTTTTAGGTACCCTTATCCCCTTAAATGTTATTATTACTAATTTTTATTGAAGTAGTTCAGAATTAAGGGGGGATACAATACATGGGGTGTGTATGCAGTAAAAGTACATATGAATAGACTAAATTCATATTTATCGAATCTATAAATTATATGAAACTTATGGAGTTAGTTGTGTTTCAAATATCATTTGGTATAAATATTTAAGATTCATTGATGTGGATAATTTCTATGCTGGAAAATGCATAGAAATGGTTTGAATAGTGTAAGAAAAATGATCATATCTATATATTAAGGTATCATTTTTATCATTCAAAATCAATTGTATATACATTGGTATGAAGATAAAAATTTAGTGGTGTCAAACCTTTATAAGGAAGAGATACTTGGTAAATAGCATCACATGAATTTTATAGACATATATTTTTTTCTAATATTTTTTATTATGTGTCTTACTATACAGAATGAAAAATTTACTAAGATAGAGGATTTGATCTCAGTAAGTGTATCCCTAAATTTAGTAACAACTATTTGTGTTAAGAGATGGAGACTCTAGGGGATTTTTTGACTAAATTTTGTAGTTTTTTAAGCCTCATAAAATATTTGGAATATTTTTAAGAGTTGTAAGGTAATTTGTTTCAATTGGTATCAAGATTTATTTTACAATTGGTATCAGTTCAAAAAAGTGGTATGATCCTTACTACCAAGTTCTCTATTTTTTATTTATAACTGTTTGGTGTGTAAGTGATGAATACCATAGGTTATTGTTGAGAAAATGGAAGATCCAATGTTGGTTGAGCTTTTATTGATAATAATGAGTGACATGGAAATATTTGAAGATATTTTCAAAGAATCTTCTTTCCCCCACTGATCTTAGGCTCAATAGGATTAGCTTATTTCTTTACACCTCAAATTCTAAGTGGTAACATCACTCAATTGATTTATTAATGTTTTTAACTATTATGAAGATTGGTTTCTAATAGTTTTCTAGAGTTAGATATTTTTACTATAATTTTTTTTCAATTGGTATATAGAAAATCTAGCTAATCAATGAGAAATTGATTCCAAAGGATGAAGTTTATTTCTAATAAGGGGGACATAATAAGAGAATATGAATCTCTCTATGTCCTCAAAGTGGAAGTTTCAAACTAAGAGGTAGATCTCTTGTATATTGAATAAAGATATGGATTTGAGCTTTCTTGTAGTTTTCCCCACATATTTAGGGAAGAAACATTATAGAATAGTGGAAAGAGAGAACCCCAATTAAATGGGTAGTTTGATCTAGCATTGTAGATCCTTATATATATAAAGCGGGATTAGATCGAATCACTGATATGGGAGATAATTTAAAACCAATTTCTACTCATTTTTGAACCCTTTTGATGTTTTAAATAAGAGGGATAACGACCCTTTGTATTTCATTTCACATAAGGTAGAAATGAAATATTTGAAATAGAGTTGATTATTTTCAAAAAAAACACAAAGGTTGAGACTATTAGACCCCTAAAGGGTTGAGTTTGATTTATTTACAATGATTTTTTATTCTAGATATGGAGAAATTTTTTAAAGGAAACACTCATTACGTCTTGGACTATGTCATGGTGATGTTGGTAAAGTTGTTTCTTATTAAAGTTTCTCAAAAATGATAAAATTATAAATAATTATGCCATGGTAGTCCCTATGGTGGAGTCCTAGTTAACCATATTGAAATGTTGATTCCTAGCCTTGGGTGACTCAATAGGTGTGGTTGATTACTGTAGGTTTAAAGCATAGCAGAAGTGTAGGATATGTGTGTACCCAACTTTTTAAATTTTCATAATCCATGATTAATCTGGGATGAATATGATGATGAATACCAGTATCCACTTAATTAAATCAAAGATAAAAGACAAAGGAGAGTACCCGGAACTGAGAAATGAGGATCGACATATTTTTTTATAATTAATTTAATTAAATTATATAATTACCTCCAAGGTGATTATTTCTTCGTTGATACATCTGACCATGGGTCTGAGGTGTGGCTTTGTTGCAATGTAGAATCCAAGAATAATAATCCTCTAGCGATGATCCACACATTCTCCACGTATCTCTATACGTTACCAAAGGATTCTCTGGATGCGAGAATGGAATATCCTTGCGCTGGTTATGTCTGCCTTCGATCGCCTTGAGAATCACTTCCAAAGCATTCTCCTATATTCAGTGGAGGCAGATCTCTCTCATTATTGAGAGCGTTCTTGGAGATGGAAGAGTTCTCTAGGATTGAGAGTTTTTCTCCAAGGATGTTGTGCAGACAACAATTGGTTAGTTAGTCGAATGACCCCTTAGCTAATATAGAGAATAATAACATAATGGGGAATTTAATTCACCAGGTAATAATAAATAATTATCATAGGTGTTGTTACTTAATTTATTTTTCCATGTCAAACCCTATGTCAAATAATAATTACCTGCAAATCATTTTTTTCCCATTATCAGATATCCGGTTTGTAAGGGTTGCCGAGACCCATAGATACAATCATACATTTCAAAATTCAAAAATCACCCAAACAGAAGGAAACAGCGCAACATCTCGAGCCGCGAACCCACGCGTCGGCCTCAAAACCCAGTATCTCCTACCACAGCATCATCAGCCTTGAGATACGCCTCCGAGGCGACTGACAAACCCACTTTCACCGGAACACCGGTGAGGTTCACCGACTCCCGTCGTCGTCACAGTGACCGTCATCGTCTTCACTGGAAACCACCGCTGCCATCCCTTCACCAATGCACCAACACCCCTTCACCAACTTCAACGAGGCAGAAACCCTCATCACCGATTTCAACGAGGCAGAAACCCTCGGCGCATCGCAAAAGACATCACCGGATTTCCATGAAAATCCGGTGAAAGAAACCAAAAACTCACAGATTACATCCCGCAAAGTAACCAACAACAACCAAACATCGGAACCGTAAACACTGAAAAGAAAAACATCCATGGAGATGAAGATCCCTCCGCCACCAGACAAACCAACTGCGATAAATAAATATAACTTCATTATTCCCAGATAAATAAATATTAGGATCACAATATATCCTCTCAAATAACTAGTGATGAAATAAATGTGATCAATCATCCTTGAATAATTATTAAACCCCAACCAAAAATAATATTTATTTAACTTGTTAAATAAATAAATTATTTAACTGAGATATTGGTTACACTTAGTATGTGACCCTCTAGGCCTCTTTCTCATTGGCATTAAGAGGGCTTTCCTAAAGTCCAAGATTACTGTCTAGAAATAAGTCAAGTCACCTAAGATAAATAAGTTGATGTCGTAATTACATGTCACCTCATATGAATTCTTACCGTTTAATATAATCCCTTTGTACCTATATCTCCAATCAAGAAGGTTTCATGAAAGTTTCATAAACCCATGTGCTCGATTTCACATTCTTTGACTTCCTAGAATTGAACTTTCCTAGAGAACACCATGGACATGGATTTTGTTAGGCTATATCATTTCCATCAAAGGGTATGAGATATATAATTCCATAGATATGACAAATCATTTCTCACATTATTCATTAATGTATTATTACTCATGATGCACCCAACATATCCTACCTCACCGCGAACATATGTCATCATGGTTTTCATCAATACATCTTAGTGAGAAAGTAATAATACCCATTAATAATAATATTAAAGTCTAAGGACCAATACACACATCTATAAATAGGAACACCCAATGAAACTTATGAATGTGGTTTTTCTACTGGTGGGTCTTGTTCTCATAATATACTCCTAGATATTACCAAGGGTGCACACCATGAGAAGGTTCCTCAAAGTTTCATGAGTCCCCAACCCGGATAGCTTGTATCCTTTGTGTCCCTTCAAATGATATAATCCGGCCATAGAACACATTTTCAATAATAGTGTCATGGAACATCCAGGTTCTCATCATAGTAGGTATCCACTATGAACTTTTAGTGTGAAATTTATTCTTAGTAAATTATCACATACTATGTCACAAAGAATAACAATCATGATGTGATAATGAGTTTATAAATATTCATCAAATGAATACAGGTTTATCATAAAGTACAAATAAGTTAGTTTTTAGGGCACCAAATCCAATAGACTCCCACTTCAACTAGATCCAACTATTAAAAACCTTCATTCCGCTAGATCTCACATGATATTCATGCTTCTGATGAGATATGCCTTTAGTCAAGGGGTCTACCATGTTCTCTTCTGTGGACACTCTAATCACTGTAACTTAAAACCTTTGATATAAATACATCAAGAAGTGATACTTTCAGAGTATGTTCTTTTTCGTTGATGTGACCTTGGCTTCTTTACAAGAGCCACTACTATAGTATTATAACAATACAATGTAATGGGATCCTTACTACTAGGAACCACATCAATCTCCTGGAAAAAGTTCTGAATACAGATGGATTCTTTGGCTACATCAAAATCCGTTGTATATTCAAACTTCATTGTAGAATTAGTGACAACTATCTAGTTTGAACCCTTCCAGTTCACAACTCCTCCATTGAGACAGAAAACATATCCTGGTTGTGACTTCAGATCATTCTGATATTTTTGAAAACCAATATCAGTATACCCTCTGATGACAAGATCCTCATCTCCCACATACACTAGGAACATATCCTTAGTTCTTCTCATATACTTATGAATAGTCTTGATAGCAGTCCAATGTTGTTCTCTTATATCTACTTGATATCTTCCTACCATGCTTAGTTCATAGGTAACATCAAGTCTAGTACATAACAAAGAATACATGATAGATTATATCGCTGAAGCATATAGAATCTTACTCATCCTACATTTCTCATGTCATGTCTGGGGACAAATTTTCTTGGAAATATAAATACAATGTGACACTAGAACAAATACCCTCTTGTATTTTTCCATACTAAATCTATTTAGTATCTGTTCAATATATGTACTTTGACTTAGTCCAAGAATCCTCTTGGATCTATCAAAAAATATCTTGATCCCTAGAATGTAGGCTGCTTCACCTAAGTCCTTCATAGAGAAGCACTTGTTAAACCAGTCCTTGACTAACTGCAAGACTGGTATGTTGTTTCCAATAAGAAATATGTCGTCAGCATACACTACTCGGATAATTACCACATTCCAATTAAACTACTTGTAAAATCATGGCTCACATTCATCCTTAATGAAACCAAATTCTCTTATGGATTCATCGAACCGAATTTTCCATGATCTAGATTCTTGCTTTAATACATAAATGGATATCTGCAACTTGAATACCCTTTTAGCATCACCTGGTGTCACAAACCCTTCTAGTTGTGTCATATATATATATATATATATATATATATATATATCTTCCTAAAGGTTACCATTAAGGAATGTAGTTTTGACATCCATCTTCCAAATCTCATAGTCATGGAAAGTTTTTATGGAAAGTATGATTCTTATGGATTTAAACATGGAAACTAGTGAGAAGGTTTCATCATAGTCAATTCCTTGACACTATTTAAAACATTTATCCACTAGCCTTTCTTTATATGTACTTACTTGACCTTCCATGTCTAGTTTCTTTTTGAATAACAATTTACACCCAATAGGTTTTACATCAACTTGGTTCATCGACCAGAACCCCGACTTGGTTATGATACATGGGATCCATCTCAAAATTCATAGCTTCTAGCCATATTTCATCTTTCAAGCTCTCTACTCCTTACTTGTAGGAGAGAGGTTCATCATTTTCCAACAATAATGAGTCTCCTTCCTCAGTGACAAGGAAACCATATCTCTATGTCTCCCTTACCTATCTTTTCTCCTATGTAGTACTTGTGTTTCAGGAACTACCTCTTCAACGGGGACCTGTGGAACTTGTTCCTATACCAACTCTTGTGTATCTTGAGAATCAACTTCATTGAAGTCAATCTTTCTCCCACTATCCTTTTTAAGGTTGTTATCCCTCTCAAGAAATATAGCATGTCTAGAAACAATCACTTTCTTGTTTGAGGGGTTGTATATGTAGTTTACCTTTTTTTCCTTGGGATACCCTATAAAGATACACTTCATGCCCCGGGGTGCTAGTTTGTTTCCTAAGAAAGCCTTAATAAATGTCTCTCATACCCATAAATGTGTATGTGATGAAGTGGGTTTCTTTCCACTCCATAGCTCGAAGGAAATCCCATTTTCCACCTTAGTTGGTACTTGTTTTAATGTGTATGTCGCAGTTTGCAATGCATATACCCAATAGAAAAATAGAAGATCTGCATGACTCTTCATCGACCTTACCATTTCCAAAAATGTTTGGTTACTCTTTTCACTAACACCATTCCAATATGGTGTATAAGGTGGATTGAGTTGATATAGAATCCCAGACTCCTATAAAAGGCCGATGAACTCTTGGTTAAGATATTCTCCACCTCAATCCAAACGAAGCTTCTTTATCTTCTTACCAATATGATTCTCTAATTCATTATTTAACTCCTTTAATTTCTCAATGGACTCAGACTTATACCTCATTATGTATAAATAGCCATATATACTCAAGTCATTTGTAAAAGTAATGATGTATGAATATCTACCTCTAGATTATACTAGAAATGGTCCACACACATCAGTGTGTACCAATCCTAGAATCTCTGTGGACCTTTCACCCTATCCACCAAATGGTGTAAACAAGACTAACATCTATCAAGTGGTTTTATATTATAAGAGTCTAAATAAACATCTTGACAGAGCTTTGTCAGGAAATTTTTGTTTACATGACCAAGGCAGTGATGCCACAACTGGGTGTTGTACGAGTCATGTGAACTTGGTTCATTATCAACTTCAAGCACTTGGTTCTCATAATTTAATATATACATACCATTATTTAAATGTTTTATACCAAAACATATGTTTTCCTTATAAAAGTAACAACATTTATTTTTGAACTTTAAAATAAATCCATCTATATCTAAACTCGATATAGAAATTATGTTCTTGGTAACAGTAGGTACATAATAACAGCCATGTAAAACCAAAATCATTCCCATCGGTAATGTGAGGTGGTAGTCACCAATGGAAAGAGCATCGACCCCCACACCATTGGAAGTATATAGATCCACCTCTCCTTTGGAAATGTTCCTGAATCTACTTGTTTTCTACATTTGAATACATATCTGATCCTCAAAAGCTGTTTCTAATACTCAATGTGTATAAATGTAAAGATTTCACTTAATAACGAATACACTTTTGGATTCCCCTTACCTCTAGGAGCAGTTCCTCTTCCAGTAGCCTAACATGACACATGTAAAGTATACTGCCTCCTTTTCCTTACCCTGCCTCTAGATCTTTTTCTTCTTGGTTGGACAGTGCTCAGAGGATTAATATTTTTTATAAATATTAGGCCCCATTTTCCATTTCCTTCCTATTCCGATTCACCATAAAGACTGTTGGTTTTTAACACCCCATGACCTTATCAACATGGTGAGTCGGGGTACGAATCTTTGATTTACCCTTCTCATTATTTCTCATATTATAATTCACAATAAAACTAGATAAGGTCTTCGCCAGTGAGGATAGTATGAGATTTTTATGCAACTCATCTGGGAATTTAATCCCTAAGATGTCCAGATGCTCAATATAGCCAATAATATTGACAACATGTGGTCCATCTGATGCATACTCTCTAAGCATAGTAGTGAACAAAGCATTGAATATCTCATACCTCTCCTATATCGCCTTCTCTTGATAGAGATCCTGAAGGTTATACATAATTCTATAAGCATATATTTTCTCATGTTTCTTCAAGATCTCATTGGTCATGGATGATATCATGAGGCACTAAACATCCGTAGCTTCATTTGGATGTTTCTCATACAAAAATAGTTCCTCATCACTCAACTCATTTCCAGGAGAAACTACTAAAGGCTCCTCCAATACATAAATTTTTCTATCATGGAGAAAGATAACCAGAATGTGCCTTTTCCACTCTTGGGAATTAGTTCCAGTGAGAAGATTTTCTTTCTAGAGTATGGATCTCAATGATATATTTGATTTCATTTTTATTATTGTTTTTAAAAATTAATATGAACTGAGTTTTAGTACTTTATCTTAATAAATATAGAAAAATAAATTAATTAATATATATCAGTCTCCCACTATTTTTTCAAAATCCAATAGCACTCACCATTGGCTTTAGAATATCCTATTTCTTAGACATTTTATAGGCAAGGATCCATATTTCCCTTCTCATTACCCAAACTAGGGTTGGTAAATAAACTTTAAAGGTTTTAGGTAGGCACTCCAAATTCTAACTGCATTAACTCACAGCTCCTTAATCTGTTGAGTGGACCCCCCCCCATTCTGAAATCCTTAATTTTAGATTTCCTCAAAATTTGTGTCTCATTTACACCAAGTCCTGCTAAGGCAGTCAACCCTTGATGTAAACTAAGTTAATTCAACCCAAAACATCAAATTAGAATTCCCTAATAATTGAAAGTACCCCAACTAGTTTTAGTCAAGTACTTTGAACTATGGTTCAATTCTAACTGAAGTAATGGAAGGCTATATGACTTAATATTTAATTGGAGGGATTTTATCCTTTATGCGTAAATTTCCACTTATTATCTTTTTACATTCTTGTTAATGTTAAGTGGTATATACTTAAGTGATTAACCATGTATAGATAATATTTATGCATAAGCCATTTTTATTTTAGTTATATATTGTATGCTTGTAAGTTCATTAATTATGTGATCATGTCAAACATCCATAATGAATAACAATACAACTGATAGAAATAAAATAAAGGGTATGATCATGAGCTCTAATTTTGGTTAGTTTATCTTGCAGTTGATAAACTAAACCTAACATAGTGGAGAAACACCTTGAACCATTTAAGGTTCATGTTTACAGCTTTCCCATATCCACCTGTGTATCTCCTTGGATGGGTCTGGCCTCGGCTCCTAACTTGAACCACATCCTCTAGCATGGGAGCTTCATCTATTACATATGCTTTTAACTCAAACGTATATAAGGGGTAAAAGGGTTTTTACATAAAAGAAGCCATGGGTATGCGGGACTTACATATTAATGAGGAGAAGGCACACAGGACAACAATTTTAATTTAATAAATAAATTAAAAGGGAACCTATCACATACAAAGGTCTGGTCTAGATCATGATCTTACAGATACATGAAATGAATTATGCATTTAATAAAACTAGAATTAAATTATTTAATCATTCTTATTAAGATAAATTATGCTCGAATCAATTAATCATTATCTTTAATTAATCAATCCTTTTTATATTAATTATTTTTTTGAATTTCCTTGAGATTCTAATCCATAACCTTTTACATAACTTTTACCTTGGAAGCAACCCAGTGAATACCCGTCCAAAACTACCCAGAATGTATTTATACTTGTATACACTTTATTCTTTGTGATATGTAGTATGCACGCAGAATTATAATTGTAATACATCTCATACATGATTTGTAGATCTTTGAACATTATGCAGATGTTAATTAAAAATATATATATATATATATATATCAAACACCTATCATATGTTGTGTCCCATATTTACACCCACAAGAAGGTATATGTCTCCAGGGTTACATAATATAATAATAAATTTTTAAATCTGTGTATATTGAAATAATACACGATGTGTAAATCCGACTACATGGTGTGTACCCTCCTCACCATTCATCTAAAGTACACACCTGGGGAAACAGAATGAGAGGTGTACTTCAAAAATATTCAGAGTAAACCATGTGTCCAGTGGTCCACACACTATGTAGACTCCGTGTTACATGGTCGCTAGCCAGTTAGGTTGTGTATCATATACACGACTTGACCCTAAACCGAAGGGACTACATGTCGTGCCCAGTGGGCCACACGGCGTGTAGTACGGATGATCGTGCGCTAGTTTTTCCTGGTCAACATGTCATGTAAGAATTAACTACACCATGTATCATTAATTCACCTGTCTTGAGTAATTTATGAATTACTCCTGATACATTGAACACAAATACATGATGTGTAGATCCGACTACATGGCGTGTATCACTATGGGAAATCTGACCTTTCCCAATGCTTCTATACCAACGGTTTGTAAAAACCATTGGTATAGGTCCCCTTTCCCAATGGTTTGGACAAACTGTTTGGAAATCCCACTTTGAGGCCACCTTTCCCAACGGTTTGGCCAAACCACTGGGAAAAGTCCAATTTGTGGCCTCCTTTCCCAACGGTTTTGGCAAACCATTGGGAAAGGTCTTCCACATATCAACCTCCTACCTAGAATTGCACCCATAATCAAGGAACTATACCGATGGTTGTCAAAACCGTTGGTATAGATCCTTTTATTTTTTATCAGATCTTCTTACTAATAACATTATATAATTCAATATTTAAAATAATTATGAGAATACATAAATATATAAATGTAATTATGTTGAAAAAAGTAATGTTAGGTTAGTGGTTAAGTTGTTCAATGATAAACTAGGGGTCCTGGGATCAAATCTCATCGAATATTTTTTTTTGAAATACATATACAAACGGTTTCATAACCGTTGATATAGATTTTCATATTACTTATACCATCAGTTTCCAAAACCATTGGTATAGGTCTATACCAAAGGTTTTCCCAAAACCGTTGGTATAGACCTATCCCAATGGCTTACTTGGCAACAGTTCTCCAAACCGTTGGTATAGTCTATACCTATGGTTTAGAGGCCTATACCAACGGTTCCAAACCGTTGGTATAGGTTATTTTTCCAGTAGTGTATTCTTATGTTATCTGGATAGAACCGTTAGCGCCTCCTGATGAAATCCTTGATTTAATTTTAATCATAAAATTATTTGTTTCTGTTTGATCTGTGATAAATGATAAAGGAGGAATAGATCTTGAAATTCAGAATATAACAACTATTAAACTGTAGGTTTTGGGCATAGTGGAAGTGCATTGGAGGGTTTTCCCAACTTTAATTTTAATGTTAAACAACATTCAATCCGAGATCCGTCGGGATATCAAATTACGAATCTTTGGAATTGAACAAGGAATGAAAAACTTAAGAGGGAATCTCGGAACCATATAAATAGGATCATCATATGTTGGTTATAATTAATTTAATTAATTCACAAGAATTACTTTGGTGGAATTCTTTCTTCGTTGATTTCTATGGTCACAATCATGTGATCTGTTGTTGCATCGTAGAATCCAAGTGTAGGATTCCTCTGGCGGTGATCCACACATGTGCCACATATCTCCGGATTCCACCGAAGGGATCTCTGGGTGCTACCGCAGAAGAACCTTCTCTTGTAATGTCCGCCTTTGATCGCCTTGGTCTGTCAGTCTTGAGAGCGTTCTTGGAGGAAGGAGTTCTTTCAACCTTCAAAGAATTATCCAAAATTTTTGTGCATAACGATTGATTGAAAAGTGTTGGGGTTGTGAGGATATTTATAATCAGGTTTGAGGTTTACAGAGTTATGAAAATAAATAAATGCGTTACGCATTTTATTTATTTCATTAACTCTTCTTAAAACCCCCCATGTCGAATTATTAATTCCTTTACATGCGCCCACACTGATTATAATTAATATCATTTAATAAACAATATTATATCCTCAAAATCCTGACTGGAAAACTACATGGCGTGTAATTATTAATACACGGCGTGTACTCATTTTCCACAAAACTACACGGCTTGTACTTTTATTTTCCATTTTTCTTTATCTCATCCTCCACATTTATTAGATCTTGAGTAATGGCTATTTATTTCTTAAATAAATGTAACTTTATTACTCCCTAATAAATATATTATTTCACCCACAATATATTCTCTCGAATAACTAGTGTCGAAATAAATGCGATCAGGCATCCTTAAATAATTATTAAACCACAGTCGGGAATAATCTTTATTTAACATGTTAAATTAATATTTAACAGAGATACATGGATACACTTAGTGTGTGGCCCTCTAGGACTCTTTCTCAGTGGCATTATGTGGAGCCTGCCTAAAGTCCAAGGTTATCGTCTAGCAACACGCCAAGGCACCCATAGAAAAAAAAAAGTTAACGCCACAATGGCGTGTCACCTCCTACGAACGTTTACCATGTAATATAATCCCTTTGTCTCGGTATCTCTAATCAATAGAGTTTCATGCTAGTGCCATCAACCCATGTGCTCGATTATTCTTTCTTTGACTTTCCAGAATTAAACCCGCCCATACCTTACCATGGTCATGGATTTTTTTAGGCTATATCAATTCCATTAAAGGGCCTGAGATATCTACTTCCATTGTGGAACAGAAGGGAAAAATCCTTTCTCTCATTGTCTATTAATGTTGTATTACTCGTGACGCACCCAACGTATCATACCTCGCTGCGAACAGTGTGTCGTCACAGTTTTTGTCAATACATCTAAGTGTGAAAGTTGTAATACCCATTAATAATAATCTTAAAGTATAAGGACTAATACACACGTCTGCAGATAGGAACATCCAATGACACTATGAAATGTGGATTTCCTACTCATGGGTCTCGTTCTCATAATATCCTCCTGGATATTACCAAGGGCGCACACCATGATATGGTGCCTCAAAGTTTTATGATTCCTCACCCCTAATGGCCTGTATTATTTTTTTCCCTCAAATAATATCATCCGGCCATAGAACATATATTCAAGAACAGTGTTATGGCACTTCTGGGTTCTCATCATAGCAGGGATCCGCTATGACCCTTTAATGCAACTGCTATTCTTAGGACATTATCACATGCATTGTCACGTAGAAGAAAAATCAAGATGTGATAAGGATTTTATTAATGAATAAAGTAAAAATTAGTTGGTTCTAGGCCACCAACTCCAACAGACACCCACTTGGACTAGAGCCAACTGCTAAAAACCTTTAACCCGCTAGCTCTCATATGATATTCATGCTTCTGTTGAGATAGGCCTTTAGTCATGGGGTGTGCCACGTTCTCTTCCATGGACACTCTGCTCACTACAACTTAACCCCTTTGATAGAAATCCATCAAGAGGTGATACTTTCGGATTATGTTATTTGTCCATTGATGTGACCTTGGTTCTTTTGCAAGAGCCACCGCTGCAGTATTATCACAATACAATTTAATTGTATATTTACTTCTAGGCACCACATCAAGATCTTGGAAAAAGTTCTGAATCCATACGGCTTCCTTGGCTACATCAGAAGCCGCTATATATTTGGACTCCGCTGTAGAATTAGTGACAACTGGCTTCTTTGAACTCTTCCATCTCACAGCTCCTCAATTGAGACAGAAAACATATCCAGATTATGACTTCATATCATTCTGATCTGTCTAAAAACCAGCATCAGCATACCCTCTGATGACAAGCTCCTCGTCTCCTCTATATATCAGTAACATATCCTTAGTTCTTCTCAGATACTTAAGGATAGTCTTAACAGCAGTCCAATGTTGTTCTCCTGGATCTTCTTGATATCTGACTACCATGCTCAGTGCATAGGAAACATCAAGCCTGGTACATAACATGGCATACATGATGGATCCTATAGTCAAAGCGTATGGGATTTTACTCATTCTATATTTATCTTGTTGTGTCTAAGGACACATTTTCTTAGAAAGATGTAGTCCGTGTGACACTGGAACCAATCCCCTCTTGGATTGTTCCATACTAAATCTCTTTAGTATCTAGTCAATGTATGTACTCTGACTTAGTCCAAGCAGCCTCTTGGATCTATCACGAATGATCTTGATCCCTAGAATATAGGTTGCTTCACCCAAGTCCTTCATATAGAAACACTTGTTCAACCAGTCCTTAACTGACTGTAAGACTGGTACATTGTTTCCAATAATCAATATGTCATCAACATATACTATTAGGATAATGATCGCATTCCCATTAAACCGTTTATAAAAACATGGCTCACATTCATTCTTAATGAACCCAAATTCCTTTATGGATTCATCAAATCGAATGTTCCATGACCTGGATGCTTGGTTCAATCCATAAATGGATTTTTGCAACTTGAAAACCCGTTTGGCTTCACCTGGTGTCACAAACCCTTCTGATTATGTCATATAGACATCTTCCTGAAGGTTCCCGTTAAGGAATGTTGTTTTGACATCCATTTTCCAAATCTCATAGTCATGGTAAGCTTCTATGGAAAGTATGATTCTTATGGATTTAAACATGGAAACTGGTGAAAAGCTTTTATCATAGTAAATTCCTTGATGTTGTCTGAACCCTTTAGCCACTAGCCTTGCTTTATAGGTGCTAACTTGACCTTCCATGTCCAGCTTTCTCTTGAATAACCATTTCTATCCAATAGTATTTACATCAACTGGCTCATCGAACAGAACCCAGACTTGGTTCGGATATATGGAATCCATCTCATAATTCATAGGTTCTAGCCATCTTGCAGCTTCTGAGCTTTCTACTACTTCCTTATAGGAGAGAGGTTCATCATTGTCCAACAATAATGATTCTCCATCCTCACTAACTAGGAAACCAAATCTCTCTGGTTCTCTTACCTCTCTTGAGCTACTACGTAGTACTTGTCTTTATGGAACCTCTTCCATAGGGACCTGTGGAACTTGTTCCTGTACCAACTCCTGTGTATCTTGAGCATCAACTTCGTCAAAGTCAATCTTTCCCCCACAATACTTTTTTAGGATGTGCTCCCTCTCAAGAAATACAGCTTGTCTGGCGATAGTCAATTTCTTGTCTTGAGGGTTATATAGGTAATATCCTTTAGTTTCCTTGGGATATCCAATAAAGATACACATCGTGCCCCGAGGTGCTAGTTTGTTGCCTGAGGAGGCCTTAACAAATGCCTCACATCCCCATACACGTGTGTGCGGAAAAATGGGTTTCTTTCCATTCCATAACTCGGAGGGAATTACATTTTCCGCCTTAGTTGGTACTCGGTTTAATGTGTATGCCGTAGTTTGTAATGAATATCCCCAAAAGGATAATGGAATATCTGCATGACTCATCATCGATCTCACCATGTCTAACAAGGTGAGGTTTCTCCTTTCACTAACACCATTCCACTGTGGTGTATAAGGAGTAGTGAGCTGAGATAGAATCTCAGACTCCCGTAGAAGATCGATGAACTCTTGGTTCAGATATTCTCCACCTCGATCCGATCGAAGCTTCTTTATCTTCTTACTAAGATGATTCTCTACTTCATTCTTGAATTCCTTAAATTTATATAAGACCTCTGACTTATACCTCATTAAGTAGACATATCCATATCTACTCAAATCATCAGTAAAAGTAATTAAGTAAGAATATCCACCTCTAGATTCTACTGGAAATAGTTCACACACATCTGTGTGTACCAATCCTAGAAGCTTTGTGGCCCTTTCACCCTGTCCACCAAAAGGCGGCTTGGTCATTTTTCCTTGTAAACAAGCATGACATCTATCAAGTGGTTTTGACTCAGTAGAGTCTAAATAGCCATCTTGGTAGAGCTTTGTCAAGCGCTTCTCGTTTACATGACCGAGACGGTGATGCCACAACTGGGTGATGTATGAGTCATGTGAGTTTGTTTCGTTATCGATTTCCAACACTTGGTTTTCATAATTTAATACATACAAACCATTATTTCAATGTGCCATACCATAACATACATTGTTCTTATAAAAGATACAACCCTTATTTCCAAAAATGAAAATAAATCCATCCATATCCAAACAAGATACAGAAATTATGTTCTTGGTAACACTAGGCACATAATAACAGTTACGTAAAACCAAAATCATCTTAGTCGGCAATGAGAGGTTGTAATCGCCAATAGCCAATGCAGCCATCCTTGCACCATTGGTAACTCTAAGATCCACCTCTCCTCTGGCGATCTTTCTAAATCTACTTGGTTCCTGCATTTGAATATAGATGTGAGCCCCACAAGCTGTATCTAATACCCAATGTGTAGAAATAGAAAGATTGCACTCGATAACGAACGCACCTTTAGCATCCCCACGCTTCTGGGTGCAGTTTCTTTTACAGTGGCCTTGCTTTCCACATGAAAAACACACCGCCTCCCATTCCTTGCCTGACCTCTATATCTTCCCCTTCTTGGAGGGATGGTGCCTAGGGGATTCAGACTGTTTATAAGTCTTTGGCCCCTTTTCCTTGTCCTTCCTTTTCTTGTTCACCATAAGGACTACGGGTTTGTCACGCCCCATGTCCTTGTCTACCTGGAGAATCAAGGTCAGAAGCTCCGATAGACTCTTCTCATTTCTTCTCATGTTATAATTGACACTGAAGCTAGAGAAGGTCTTGGGCAGTGATGATAGGATGAGATCTGTACGCAAATCATCCGGGAATTTAATCTCTAAGATGTCCAGGCGTTCAATGTAGCCAATAAGCTTGACTACATGAGGCCCAGCTGGCACAGACTCTCCAAGCTTAGTTCTAAACAAAGCATTGGAGATCTCATACCTCTCTTATCTTTCCTTCTCTTGGTAGAGATCCTTAAGGTGAGACATCATGATATACGCGTCCATGTTTTCATGTTGCTTCAAGAGCTCATTGGACATGGCTGATAGCATGAAACACTGGACATCTATGGCATCATCCATGTGTTTCATATAGAGAGATAATTCCTCATCACTGGCCTCTTTTCCAGGCACAACTGGAATAGGCTCTTCCAGCACATACAATTTCCTTTCGTGGCGAAGGATGACGTGTAAACGCCTCTGCCACTCTTGGAAATTGGTGCCAGTGAGAAGTTTTTCCTTCTCAATTATGGTTCGCAATGATATGTTTGAAGTCATTTTCTTGTCATTTATACAAATTAAGATGATAAAAGGTTTATTACTTTATTAAAAAACTGAAAAAAATAAATAAATTAATACTTATTAGTCTCCCACTATTTTATCGAAATCTAATAGCCCTCACCATTGACTTCAGAATATTCTATTGCCTGAATATTCTAGTAGCAAGGATCCATATTGCCCTTCGCATTACCCCAACTAGGGTTGGTCATGCAACTTGAAGGGTTTTAGGTAGGAATTCTAAATGCCAACTTCATTAACTCGCAGCTCCTTGAACCGCTGAGTGGACTCCCCAATCATGAAATCCTTTTATTTTTGATTTCCTCAACCTTTGCCTCTTGGTCACACCAAGTCATAGTGTGGAAGTAAACCCTTGATGCGTACCAAGTCAAGTCAACCCAAAACCTTGAATTAGAATTCCACGATAATTGAAATCACCCCAACTAGGGTTGGTCAAGTACTTTAAACTATGGTTCGATTCTAACCAAGATTATGGAAGGCTATACCGACTTAATATTTCTTTTGAGGGTTTTTATCCTTATACGTAAATTTCCAATTTATTATCTTTTATTACATGCTTGTTAATATTAAGTGGGATATACTTAAGTGATTAACCATGTCTAAGATAATATTTACATATAAGCCTGTTTTATTTTAGTTCCATCTTGCATGCTCATTTAATTCATTAATTGTGTGATTGTGAAAATACACCCACAATAAATAAACCATGAAACTGACAGAAATAAAATAAATGGTATGATCATGAGCTTTTTCTATTGGTTAGTTTATCTAGCGGTTGATAAACTAACCCAAGACCTAGGGGTGAAACACCTTGAACCTTTTGGGTTCGTGTTTACATCTTTCCACCTGTCCATCTTTGTATCTCCTTGGATTGGTTTCACCTTGGCTCCTGACTTGAGCCGCCTCCACTAGCTTGGGAGCTCCATCCATTACATATGCATTTATATCACATGCAGGTGAGGGGTAAAAGGGTTTTTTACATAAAATAATCCTTGGGAGCACATGCCCTACATATTAATGAGGAGGTGGCTCGCATGCCAACAAATTTAATTTAAATAAATTACTTAAAAGAAACCATTCACATACAAAGGTCTCGGTCAAGCTCATGATCATCCATATATGCAACGATATTTACGCATAAATAAAACTATGATTCAATTCTTTAATAATTCTTGTTAAAGATAAATCACGCTCGAATCAATTAATTATCTTTAATTAATCAATCCTTTTATCTTAAACCCATTTCTGAACTTCCTTGAGATTCTCATCCATCATAATTTTAAACAAATAAATTAATTTAAAATTATCCTTGTACGTAACTAGTACCTTGGAGGAAACCCGGTGAATTCACTTTCATTACATAGATGTTAAATTAAATACATATATATAAAACACTTATCACGTGTTGTGCCTCAGCTTTACACATGCACCATGGTACACGTCTCAAGGGTTTGTATAATATAATAATAAATTTTAATAAATCTTCATATTTCGGGTGAGTACACGGTGTGTAGTTCCGACTACATGGCGTGTACTTTTCTTCACCATCCATCCGAAGTACACGCCCGAGGACAGGGCATGTTAATGTACTTCGGAAATTTTCAGAGTACACGGCGTGTTCTGTGGGACACACGCCATGTAGTTTCCGCATTACACGGTTTCCAGCTGGGAAAGCCATGTACGGGGTACATGGTCTAACCCAAACCCAAAGGGATTACACGCCGTGTTCAGTTGGACCACAAGCCGTGTAATCTAGAAACTGTGTTCCACCTATTCCTGGTCAACACACGGTGTCATAAATGACTTAGGTATACTCCAATACACGGCCTGATTTGGTGGATCATTCAATGCATTGAACCTAAACTACACGGCGTGTACTTACGAATACATGTCGTGTATTCTGGTGTTGTACGGCCAGAAATGTTTGGCTCCTCCGTATGAGTTCCTCTATTTTATTTTAATCAAAATTAAAAGAAAAATTTGTTTCTGTGTAGTGAAAGCGAAACAAGGGAGGAGGAACAGATCTCAAGATTCATATTTCCAGAACGATTAAACATGAATTAAAACAACTAAATTATTAAATGCGTAAAACATCAACGAAAAAAATAAATAATTATAATCAACGATATGACCCTATGATACCACTTGGATGTTTCGGTCGCAGCGGAAGCGCATTGGAGGGTTTTTCCAACTTTAATTTTAACGTTAAACAACGTTCAATCCGAGATCCATCACGATATAAAATTCCGAATCTTCGGAATTGAACGAGGAATGAAAAACTTACGAAGGAATCCCAGAACCATAGAAATAGGATCATCATATGTTTGTTATAATTAATTAAATTAATTCACAAGAATTACCTCGGTGGAATTCTTTCTTCGTTGATGTCTACGGTCACAATCCTATGATCCGTAGTTGCGTCGTAGATTCCAAGTGTAGGATTCCTCTAGCAGTGATCCACATGTGTGCCACGTATCTCCTGACGTTGCCGAAGAGATCTTCGGGTGCTAGCGCAAAAGAACCTTCTCTTGCGATGTCCGCCTTTGATCGCCTTGGTCTCTCGGTCTTGAGAGCATTCTTGGAGGAAGGAGTTCTTTCAGCCTTGAAAGAATTATCCAGAATTGTTGTGCACAACGATTTATTGAAAAGTGTTGGGGTTGTGAGGATATTTATAATCAGGTTTGAGGTTTACAGAGTTATGAAAATAAATAAATGTGTTATGCATTTTATTTATTTCATTAACTCTTATTGAAACCCCCCATGTCGAATTATTAATTCCTTAACATGCACCCACGCTGATTATAATTAATATCATTTAATAAACAATATTATATCCTCAAAATCCTGACTAGAAAACTACATGGCGTGTACTCGTTTTCCACAAAACTACACGGCGTGTACTTTTATTTTCCATTTTTCTTTATCTCCTCATCCACATTTATTAGTCCTTGAGTAATGGCTATTTATTTCTTAAATAAATGTAACTTCATTACTCGCTAATAAATATATTATTTCACCCACAATATATTCTCTTGAATAACTATTTTCGAAATAAATGCGATCAGGCATCCTTAAATAATTATTAAACCATAGTCGGGAATAATCTTTATTTAACTTGTTAAATTAATATTTAACAGAGATACATGGACACAGTTAGTGTGTGACCCTCTAGGCCTCTTTCTCAGTGGAATTAGATAGATCCAGCCTAAAGTCCAAGGTTAGCCTCTAGAAACATGCCAAGGCACCCGTAGAGAAATACGTTAATGCCGCAATGATGTGTCACCTCCTACAAACATTTACCATGTAATATAATCTCTTTGTCTCGATATCTCTAATCAAGCAGGTTTTATGCTAGTGTCATCAACCCATGTGCTCGATTATTCTTTCTTTGACTTTTCAGAATTGAACCCACCCATAACTTACCATGTCCATGGATTTATTTAGGCTATATCAATTCCATCAAAGGGCCTGAGATATCTACTTCTGTTGTGGAAAAGAAGGGACAAATCCTTTCTCGCATTATCTATTAATGCGGTATTACTCGTGACGCACCCAACGTATCCTACCTCGCTGCGAACAGTGTGTCGTCACAGTTTTTGTCAATACATCTAAGTGTGCGGGTTGTAATACCCATTAATAATAATCTTAAAGTCTAAGGACCAATACACATGTTCACAAATTGGAACATCCAATGACACTATGAAATGTGGATTTCCTACTGGCGGGTCTCGTTCTCATAATATCCTCCTGGATATTACCAAGGGCGCACACCATGAGATGGTGCCTCAAAGTTTTATGAGTCCTCACCCCTAATGGCATGTATTATTTGTGTCCCTCAAATAATATCATTCGGCCATAGAACATATATTCAAGAACAGTGTTATGGCACTTCCGGGTTCTCAGCATAGCAGGGATCCACTATGACCCTTTAATGAAACTGCTATCCTTAGGACATTATCACATGCATTGTCAGGAAGAAGAACAATCAAGATGTGATGAGGATTTTATTAATGAATAAAGTAGAAAGTAGTTGGTTCTAGGCCACCAAGTCCAAAATAAACATGAATTTACAAACTAAATTATTGAAGTGTAAATCATCAAATAAATTTTTAAAAAATTATAAATGAAAATATGAGTGCTCTAATACCACTTATAGGTTTCGGGTTCAGTGGAAGTGTAGGATGGGAATCTACCCAACTTTTCCAATTTTCATAATTGTTGATTAATCTGAGATCAATACGATGATGAATGCTAGTATCCACAGAATTGAATCAAAGATAAAAGACAAAGGAGGGAAACCAGAAACGAGAAGAGAGGATCAACATATTTTGTTTATAGTTAATTTAATTTAATTATATAATTACCTCCAAGGTGATTATTTACTTATTGATACATCTGAACAAGTATCTGAGGTGCGGATTTGTTGCGATATAGAATTCAAGGATAGTAATCCTCTAGCGGTGATCCACACATACTCCACGTATCTCCGGATGTCACCAAAGGATTCTCCAGGTGTTAGCACATAAGATCCTTGCACTTACGATATCCACCTTCGATCACCTTTAGAATCACTTCAAAAGAGTTCTCCTTGATCCAGTGGATTATGATCTCTCTCATTCTTGAGAGCGTTCTTGGAGAGGGAAGAGTTCCCTAGGATCGAGAGTTATTTTTTCAAGGATGTTGTGCAAACAACAATTGGTTAGCTTGTCAAATGACCCTTTGGATAATATAGAGAATAATAACATACAGTGAATTTAATTCACCAGGTAATAATAAATAATTAGCACAGGTTTCATTACTTAATTTATTATTCCATGTGAAACCCCATGTGAAATAATAATAGCAATTATATTATATCAATGATATTTTCTTAACTTGTACGTTATATTTAAATATTATTTAACCAAATAATATTTAATATTATTTCTCACCAGACCCATAACTTGGTCCACCAGTCCTCCTCAATATTTACTGGGCCTTGAATAATGACTATTTATTTATTAAATAAATATAACTGCATTATTCACCAATAAATAAATATTCCGTCTGAAATATATTCTCTCAAATAACTAGAAATGAAATAAATGAGATCAGACATACTTGAATAATTATTAAACCATAATTAGGAATAATATTTATTCAACTTTTTAAATAAATAAATTATATAACTGAGATACTGGCAACACTTATTGTAGGACCCTCTAGGTCTCTTTATCGTTGGCATTAGGTGGGCTTGCCTAAAGTCCAAGATTACTGTCTAGAAACATGTAAAGGAACCCAAGAGAAAGAAGTTGATATCACAAAGACTTGTCACCTTGTATGAACACTTACCATATAATATAATCCATTTTTTTCTGATATCTCCAATCAAGTGGGTTACATGCAAGTACCATCAACCCATGTGCTCGATTTCTCATTCTTTGACTTCATGGAATTGAACTTTCCTAGAGAACACCATGGCCATGGATTTAGTTAGGCTATATCATTTCCATAAAAGGGCCTGAGATATCTACTTCCGTAGAAGTGAAAAATCATTTCTCACATTATTCATTAATTTAGTTTTACTCGGGATGCACCCAACATATCCTACCTCGCTGCGAACATCTGTCATCACGGTTTTTGACAATACATCTAAGTGCATGATTAATAATACCCTTTAATAATAATATTAAAGTATAAGAACCAATAAAAACATCCATATATAGGAAAATCCAATGACACTTATGAATGTTTATTTCCTATTGGCCTATCTTGTTCTCATAATATCCTCCTAGATATTACCATGGGCACACACCATGATAAGGTGCCTCAAAATTTCATGAGTGCCCACCCCTGATAGCCTGTATCATTTGTTTCCCTTCAAATGATATCATCCATCCATTGAGCATATATTCAAGAATATTTTCATGACACTTTCGGTTTTTTATCATAACAGGGATCTGCTATGACCTTTTAGTGCGACATCTATTCTTAGGACATTATCACATACTATGTCACACAGAAGAATAGTCATGATGTGATAAGGAGTTTATAAATATTCATCCAATGAATACAGGTTTATCATAAAGTACAAAGAATTTTGTTTCTATGGAACCAACTACAACAATAACATGGAAGATATGGAGATGTATAATGGAAAAATAGCCAGCTAGAGATTTCCACGTCAGAATGCTTGGGTTAGTACATTGTGAGTATAGTAGTGGGAAATGGGGAATCCCAAAATGGGTGTCAAGAAATATATGGTGAACTCAATTAAACTTGATGGTGAAGAGTACCTCCTCTTTGTAGTGATGAAAAGTTTTTTATTTTATAGTTATTGGTTAAAACAGAAAACTAAAATAAAACACAACATATCAGTGACCGCATTACATTCAAAGTGGCTAGTGGTTTTTCACCAGTCCATAGTTCATGGCATTCTAAATTTTAGTTTTACTATGATAAATGGTGATCCCAAAATGGGTGTGGTGGTTTTTTTATAGACATCAGAAGTTACTTTTGTATTTTGATAGTAAAAGGTAAAATATACAATATGTCATAGATATAGGGATTTCAAAGGGGAATTTCTCATATATATTCAATATTATGCATTATATTGTTTAAAAGAAAGGTGTTTTGGTGGGTGTTTTAGCTGGAAAAATTCCTAATCTGGATATTTTGACTTAAACAATGCTTAAACCAAGTTCTAAACGTTTCAACATCATGAGACATAAATCTAGCCCATGATTAGAGCATATTTCAAAGGGAATTTGTAGTATTACTCAATTAGATTAATTGATAATTAATTAAAATTGTAATAGAAGAGATAAGTTAACCATGATTTTTTTATTACTTTTATTTCATGATGATATAAATCATAGATAAGTTATGGGTAGTTTTAAAGTACCATAATGGTACCGATAGGTACCGATTTGAATGCATGTGATATCCTTTTTTATTTGAAGGAGAATTGAAACTCACATGATAGAGAGATATACTTGAAGATATTGAACATCTATATCTCGGTATAAGGTGTTCTATGTGAGGGGGTGGAAGGAATAAGGAGGAGGATTTGGAACTCGTTGAATAATATTTCCAAAATAAAAGAAGAGGATGTAGGAAATTGAATTTTATAGTTTAAAGAGGAAAAGATAAAGTTATTATATATGAGGGGACGGGAAGAAGAAAAATAATTCTCACATGTTTAAAATATTGGTAATATAGAATAATAATGATATTATTTTGAAACAACAAAGAAGAAATAAGTTCCATTCACTATACTGGAAGGAGGAGTTTCAGTTTCATTCTGGAAGAATAGAGTGCTACTTCAAAGGATGATTTCACAATACATTATAAAAGGGAAGATCATGGATATAAGCAAAGAATATATATGAATTTTAGGATTAAATAAATACAAATTATGTTATTTAATGTATATATATGTCCATAAACACTGTAAAGGTTGCCCTTTCCAATATAGTGAGAGAGAGGAAATAAGTGTGAGGAAGTGACCCTTGGTAAGTGGTGAGATATCCTTAAACTTGTAAGGGGAGTGGAACCAAGTAGGAGGGGCCTAGAATACACCCTATTGAAGAGAAGTGAACTTTTATTTATTTGGTACATCGTCACATTATGGATCACATGCTTCTTAGACTAGCCTATAGTTTTGAATCAAGTAAAAAACCAATTGTGCATTGTTTAATTTCTAAATGCACACCAAAATTGGGTAAAAGGAACCTTAAAGAATATATAATAAAGGTTGGTCAATAGAAATAGCAATCAGATAAATTTATATAATAAGTGTACATGAGTGACCCTTCTAAGTAAGATGACAAGATCGATCGAGGTTGTGATAGGTTTTAATGAAAAGTGTATAAAATTTGTATAAAGTTCCATATCCTGATTCACCCCCCAAGGGTATATCTCACTTGCCCCCTATTAGGAATATCACCTACCTAGTAATAATATTAATACATGTTACCTCTATGAAATTGGTCATTTGAAACCATGTATCATGTAAACATCTATATATATAAGAGTCTCTCTATCTTTATTTTTCTAATGATTATACTATATTTTAAAGTCACAGAGTTGGGAACTTTGTAATTTATTTCAATCTAAAGCGGTGTTAGTTGTTGTGGAGTTGGATGTTATCGCATGATAGGGGATTCCTACATTTCTATATGAATGAGATAAAAACCCACATAGTTCGGTGTCGCTTAAAAAACACATTGTGCCTTCTAATCTCTTGTGATAATGATCGAGGTGGTTTCTTTTAAGGTCATGCATCCATGACCATGTGAAGTCCCTTTTAAGTTTGTGTTTTTAGGACCTATTCATAGTATTTTAATATTTTATGAAATTTGCTATATGATATGCAATTTGAAGTCATACTATTAGGGCTACTTGAATAAATCTTCCAAGAAATGGTTGGTGTCAGACTTACACTTGAGCATCCCATTTTAGTCCGTCATTTCTATTATGTTGAATGGAGAGTTTTTCAGAAATCCCATTATGTGTATATGACATATCCCTAACTAACCTAATATTAGGTTGAATTTGATAAAAATATGTGAGCCCTATATTTTGGTGTCGGGATTTTAAGATGCACCTAATAATAAGGGTGTGATCTCCCCACTAACATGATACCTTTTCCAGTGAAATGGGGTATGATTATCTAGGAATAAAATAATTAAGGTGGTATATTCTAAACCATATAGTATCATGTGATCCTATGAGAACTAGTAGATGTGTGTAGGACCTGTACCTGGTATCAAATCCAAGGGAGACTTTACACACCCATCGAGTAACATATAAGGGATTTTTTTAAGCCTTTGGTTTTTCATCACTCTCTTAGGGTGTTCATGACTTGGACCCAACCTTCCTTATGCTGGAGTTCAGCTATTAGAAAGCTATAAGTCTGACATTAGGGAATGAAGAGTTTTGTATGTTAAAGATTAGATCTATATATAAATTGAATGATTGTTTTTATTTTGTAAATAGAGGTCACAACTTATACACATGTAAAAAAGGCATGGATTTTTGTATCAAAGGAAGATCATTCAAAGAAAGTGTTGTTTCTTTATCAATAAATATACCCTAAGTGGGGGGGTGAATCTGGGTATCGTAGTATGATCCTTTTTTATCTTGTTCTATCAACATGAGGAACACTTCAATATCCCCCTTTATTTATCTCTGGAGAGAATAAATCTATAAATTATATGGATGATTTTACTTGTTTCACCCACAATGGTCTATGTCCAAGGAGCACACATAGAAATTTTCGTGTTCACTAATCACAATAAAATATCATTGCCTCAACATCTTACAAGTTTGGAGTGGTCTCATTAATCCTCTTAGTTCACTACTACAAGTGTTTGAAACTTTATTGCACTTATATACTAGGAAACTCATTCATTCTCATGATACAATCTTCTTCTTCAAATGATATTGATATAAATATTCACTGAATATGGTGTTTCTTCTTCAACACAATTATGTAAAACTTATAGAAACATATTATAACTATGGATCACCCTATTCTTCGACTTCTCCATTCTATAATAGATCTATAATTTCTATTTTCTCTACCTCTATATTTTGGTCATCTCCATCCTTGAACTGAATCTTCTTTTTAAATTCATTATTTAATGTGGATCCCCCATATATCAATGAATGCATGAAGTTAAGGCCTTCAAAATAAACCAAAAACTCGCCTATAAAACTATAAAACCCTCTCCTATTATACAAGGATGTCACATATTAATAGATTAACATTCATTAAATAATATATCGATCCACACCAAAATCATATGGGACTAGTTCCTTTAGAAACCTGGATACATAAATGACGAGTTCATAAGTGAAATACATCATCTACTGCTAATTTTTTCATAACTTTCTCCCTTCTTAGACATCTCATACATAATACCTTTCTTCATAACCAGGTTAAAGGAAACATAATAAAGGGTGAACTTAGATTCTTAGTAATGGTAAACATGGGAGATATCAATTTATGATCATATGAAATAATATGATAAGCATAAGGGTATGAGATCATGAATATAACTTTAAAAGTTTATACCCAATTTATTGTGGATTGTAAACATGATCCATGGAATAAAATATTATCATTTCAAATACATGAATATAAGAGTGAGAAATCATTATAAATCAATCATTAACCATAATTCCATGTTATATAAATGTGTTACCATCAAAAATATAGAAATCATTTCATATGTCAAGGTTAACTACTGAGACCATCAAATAAAAGTGGATCAGGAAACAACACCTATTTCTTAAATCATAACTGATCATGAATCATCACTTTTTTCCCATATTGGATCAATCATATTAACTTTTGTTCAATAGTAGATCAAGTATATCATCTTGTTTCCCATAATGGATCAAGCACATCATCCTGTTTCCCATGGTTATCTCATGAGTTATAAAAACTTACCCACTGAATTAGAGGGATATATAATTTTAGGACCATAAATCGTATAATTAATACCATACATGTGTGTGCCACAAACTCATTAAACATTCATCATATCACCATATCATAACCCATAAAAATAAATGGGGTTTTATAGAAATTTCATTAATCTATATTAGCATAACCCATGGAAAATAAATGGATTTCATAAAAATATCATAACCATCATAATAATAAACCATCCAAATAAATAATAATGATGGTACCATTGGATCATTTTCCTAGTAAAACATAAACAACGCCAAAGGTTGTTTTCATTGATTAATAGAAATTCCGTAACAAAGATCATTAAAACATTCTTGAGGAAAACATACTCCCCATTTTTAAATAAAATCTTTAAAATGTAAATATTTACCAAATATTAAAATAATATATTTTATTTTAAAATAACTTCAGAAAATTTTAAATAAATCTTTAAATAATGTAGTGGTCATGAGGGTGGGAATTACCTTTCATGTTGTATACATTAAAACAAATATTCCTTGAACATTTTTAGTAAAAATTAAAAAGTACCTTATTCAGAAAATGAAAAGAAGACTCATTTAAAAATATTTTGTAAAAACTAAAACATGGGTAAAAATATATTTAAAAATAATTTTCGAATAGTAAAAATTTCATTAAAACAATTTTATAAAACATGGACATGGAAGACAAATGATTTTCGATAGAAGTGTGAAATAAAGTCAATTTTTCTTAAAAACATTATTTTTGTATATTTAGTTTTTAAAGTGTCATGAACCAACCCAACGGGGATCGAGTCGCGACTCCCCAAGCCCCCCTTCAATAGGTTAGGGGTTGGAAACTAGCACTGAGGAGGCTATCACAGACACGGGAGGAATTAGCCTAAGGTATATGTACACACGCACCCACATACACCTCCATGAAACAGTGTAGAGATATATATAAAAATGGAAAAGAAATGCATGCATAAATCTAACCCACAACCAGAGTGCAACAGAAGTACAAAAGGGAAAAATAGGGCCCACCAAAAGAAAACTACAAAAGTGACCAACCTACTCAGAAGGATGGAAAACACTGCCAAAAACACCCACCGATAAGCACCTCAGCACAGCTCTGGTAAACACCCAGATCAGTCTCGCTCACTAAGCTCCACCTACTTCGGGTCCTCCTGGAACTCCGTTGAAAGGCCTATGGTCTGCACAAGACACAAACATGTGCGGGAAAATCCCGTGCAGGGGTGAGTATATAAAATACCCAATATGCACCCCAAAACCCCAAATTAAAAGGTAGAAACTGAAAGGAAACAATCAGCTCATCCCAGCCAGAGGGAACCCAAACGAGAGGGAAACTCCATCTAGAGACCATCCTAGGCTAAACATGACTAGTCACATCAACTCAGCTGTATGCACAAACATACACCATGAACATCCACTCAGGTATATGCCCATACATATACCATGAGCAACCAGATATACTCAAAACACACACCAAGCCTCATGAGGTTCCAACCTTATAACCTGCGATAGGTACATAACTAGGAGAACACACTCCATGAGCTTTGTCATCCCAGATGACACTCGGCCGAGAGATATACACTCACCAAATATCATCACTGAGAAACTCATGCTGAAAAAGCTGAAAAATACCAAACTCCTCGGATAGGGGATCACTCCTAGTGTCCGCTAGGGGATACAAAAACCCACTCTGGTAACTCATAGATCTCACAAATAGAGGATCACTCTCAGGATCCGTTGGGGGACACCACAACCTGATCTGGTGCTCCACAGATCACATTACTCAGATAGAGGATTGTTTTTCGTGTAAAGGTGGTCACGACGATACTGAAACCCTATATGGTATAACTCATGATGTAGGGGATCTAACCGACGATGCACCAACCCTACCGAAACCATAAGCTAAGTAGGGGATCGTATAACCAAAAATGTTGCAACCCTACTATAAACCACATGCTGAGTAGGTGATCGTATAACCAACGATGCCACAACCCTACTATAAATGACCCACAACGTAGGGGATCACAATCTCAATGATGCCTCAAACCCTATGGGATTAACCTTCTAGATAGGGGATTTCTGCCCATGGATAAGTTGTCACAGTAATACCAAGAACCCGATCTAGGGAAGTGAAGCTAAAAAATCCTTCTCCAAACCCGCCGGAGGGATTCCACAACTCTAACAGAAATTCATCCGATCAAGGGGATCACAAAACTATACTGAGGTAGTAAAGTCTCATGAACCCTCGTAGGAATGAACCAAGGGAGTACACTCAACTACTACTAGTCCAAACGTCACTAACCCGAGCGACTGACATCGTCACCACATTGCGCACCTCCTAGGCTTATACCAAGGCCACCATCACAATCTACGCAGAAAAACACACAAGGTGGGCTATTCATTTGCCTCGAACAGAATTACAAAGCATAGTCATAAAAACGTAGCATATGCCTGTTAGCCGCCTCATGGGGACCATGCCTCGAACCCAAATTTAGGTGGTCAGATTTCACCACTGAAATCCCCTTGAAAAAACACACAAAAATGAGTGTTTAAACACTCCAAACAGATGTCGGGTGAAAAAAGTGACATTTCATTGTAAAATATGCAAACTGGGCCCTGTGGGGACCGCACCCTATCTTAAACACAGACACTCAAAGTAGCATCTCCAAAAGTCTGCACAAGAACTAGGATCACACTATCGCTGACGGTGCATCAAAAGGATGTCTGGTTCGCGAGGCACGTCCGTCGAAGCTTTAATAATAATTTCTTATTATTAAATTCAAGCATTTCGGGTAACCCGACGTTGGGCACAGAACCCAAAAACTATAAAACCCATTTCAAAAATTCAATCTCAATGAGAAGAACCCATATCCACAAACGGCGCATCAAATGGACGCACCATTTAGAAGTTGCGTCCCTTTGAACACAAGGGCCCCAACCGGGCTGGTCCACCCCGGCCGGCCTGGTCCATACCACCGACATGCGGCCCAGCTGTGGGTTTGGCCTAGCTCACCGCGGCCCATGGGCCGTGGCCCATCTGAGCACCACCGGACCCCTTGGGTCCGGTTCCTCCAAACAGAACGGCCAAGCGGCCGGTCTTTGTCCGCACGCAACACCAGCAAGACCCGCATACCGCGGGTCCTTGTCTGCATCACCCCTCGAGGCACTGACCTCTGGGCTTCCCCCAGACTGGACAGGCCGACGTCATCGCTCCCCTCCTGTGGAGCACACCACCGCGACACCTCCACCCGTTCCGCCTCTCCGCCTCTCCACCACTTGGACTCACTGACGTTGCACCGCCCGACGCGACTGGCCCTCTCAACTCCTCTCGGCCGCACCCGAGCTCACCGCACTGGCCACAGCAATGATGATGTCGTCCACCTCTGAAGCCCTATCTTCTCCTCACCTGAGCATCATGCTCCTACCCACTCCTCCTAACACCCAAACCCCTACAGACTTCACTCGTCCGCTGGCCGCCGCACACCGGCCGAGTGCCGCCTCGCCAAGGCATCACATTGTCGGTGCAACCTCCGGCTGGTTCCACCACTACGCCACCCCAACCTCTGGCCACCGCCCCTTTTCGGAGCCAGGACATCCATTGAACACCACAACCACTCCAGAGGCCCAATTTCAAAGCCAAAAGAGGATTTGGAATCCTTTGGATAAGGCCTTCTCAGTGCCTGCCCCCGATCGATGATCAAAAGGAGTTTTGACACATCCTAAAATTCGGACGAAGAATGATGAAGAACGCGTCGAACATGGAATTTAGAACGGGATTCGGATTGTGGTTTTTTTCATTCAAACATCGTCCCAATTCTAAAATTATATAATTAAAACGACGAATTTGAAAAAAAACTCAAGAAAACAACGAAGGAGTGGAAAAACAACAGGAAGCCTACCTCGATCCGGTCGTTCGTCAGTGGCAACACACCTGTAGTGATCCCACTTCGATCCACTGGAGTTCGCTCCTAAATCCAGTGAAGAAGGGAGAAGAACGCCGAATAATTCCAAATAACGTAGAAGAATGTTTGAGAGAGAGAGATAGAGAGAGATAGAGAGAGAAGGGAAAATGGTTTCTCCCCTTAATCCCAACACTTAAGTTGAATTTATAAACTCTCTAAAACTCTGCTGATGGGTGCGGATTCTGAAACCTCCGCGCCCACCTATTTTATATCATGCCTAGGGAAAACACCCCATTTAGAACTCAACTAAAGTCTCGGATTTCCATTATGAGACTTCGTTTGAAAGTTATTCGAAAATAACGCCAGTGATAAAAACCACAAAGTCATTATTTTAAAATGACGATTTTTTCCCTGGGTGACATCTCTCATAGCAGGCCCGCGCCCGCAACTTTTACACCCCGCCTAGGGTAAACGGCACGCTCCGGACGCAACTGTGCCCTCAAATTTCTGATCCTAGCTACCGTTTAAGAGATTACTTGTTCTTTCCTTGCACATAGTATAAAAAACTTAATATCTTTATAAAATTAATTCCGGGAACACCGGGCCTTGGAATCGCACGTCGTTTTCACGCCTAGCTCTGGAAATATTCTTAGGAATATTCCAAAGTCTGATAGGGCCAAAACTCAAGCCGCTATATCCTCCCAAACTTAGAAATTTTCATCCCCTAAAATCCATAAGAACAAGGAAATCAACTGGACTCTCAACTGGGTCTCCCATGCCAGCGAGTTCACCAACACACACCCCTGCCCGAACACATAAGTCAGAGGGACTCATCCACCACACCTCAACACTATCCGCTTTGGGCGGCACTGATTCACCCGCACGGATTTAATCACATCACAAAAACGCGTCTCGGTGGGGGAAGGATCCCTCTTCCTCATGTATTTGAAGCATGCTGAACAACACCCACACTGGGTCTTACCAACACCCTGAACAAAACTCGAGCAAGCAATGGAAAGGGAAGTGTACCTCTAAACAGTGCCAATCAAACTACTGTAGAAATTAGAAAGGACACAAGGCGTACCTCTATCCATCCGCAGAGCCTCTGGGTCAACATCCTCTAGGGCATGCATCTGTCCTCGCTCTCGCCCTCCATCTCCTTGAACTCGGCGTGGACCGCCTTGGGGTGGTGGTGGTGGCATCTGATACCGCCTACCACCTCCCACTGCTGAACCATCTCCATCACCACATCCGCTGCCCTGTGGACCTCCAAACTCGAGACGTTGTCACTGCCAAGGCGGCCTGTCGACTAGCTCCCTCTCAGCAGCACTATGGGTCAGACAATCTCTAGAAAGATATCCCCAACCGTCGCAAGTTTAACATCACCTCTCTTGCGGCTAACCAAAACTGGCCTGCGAGCCCTGTGAGACCTAATCCTCATATCCTCCATCTTGGGGTCGCCTCCTGAAACATCGTCCACGTCCAGACCCTTGTGCCTGCTGCTGGATAAAAGTTGCCAACGTCTCAGCTGCCATGTGCCCAACACTGACGGGCTGAATCTTCTTAGATAGAAATCTCTCCACCACCAAGGCTCACTCCAGTAATCCAGCATAGGTGGGTAGGCACAAGGAAACCACACCTGCCCAGATGTCTCTGTGTAAGCCCTGCTCTAAGGTCTGAGCCCAAGAGAATGGGTCTCAAACCAAATCCAAGGAGTAGCGCGACATGTCTGTAAACATCGCTGAGTATTCCGACACTGTCATACCCTCCTGTCAAAGCTACATAAGATCCTGGATCCGCACTGACCTTAGCATCACCATATAGAACTCTCCTCGGAAGAGTTGCTCAAACTCTGTCTAAGTGAGCGTCTCCTCATCGTGGGACTGTGTCACCAAACTCCACCATCGCCTGACCGAACCATGCAGAAGGCTCGCTTCTAAAACAACCATCTAATCTGGAGGTTTCCTCACCAGGCGGAAGACTCGGGTGAATGCTTTGAGCCATTCATCAGCTGCCTAAGGGTCTGGATCACCCCGGAACCTCAGAGGTTATTACCTCTGGAACTCATGCAGCGCACTCAGCCTACGCATAACCTTGTCCTGCACTACTGGCACAACCAGCTACTCGATAGGTGGTGGCTCAACTGGCAGACCACCTGGAGGTCCAACCTCAGAACCTGTGCCCTAGTCCATAGCCTCTACACGGGGCGGATCATCACCACAATCCTGCTGCGGAACCCTCACTGGTTGTCGTCATGGAGGCATCCTGAAATACAATCAAGACACACCATAGTAAAAGAGTATATTTGGAGAGATGACTGAAGAAGGACAAGGGAAACCCAAAAACCCAGTCCTATACCATTATGTCCCTGCGACTAGTGTCCAAATGTCCCGAGTCGAAGGCAGTTTATCAGAGTCCAAGTGAATGGATACGGCGGCCATCGCACCAACACTGGAGTCCCTGGACTGAAAGTCGAACTCAAAACATCATAACATTGCCTCTATGCAACCCAAACCAAGCTCATAGTTAGACCAACTATGCTTCGAGATCCCAAAGCTGGAACCTCCTCTGATACCACTCTGTCATGACCCGACCCAACGAGGCTCGAGCCGCGACTCCCCAACCCACCTCTAATAGGTCAGGGGTTGGCGACTAGCACTGAATAGACTATCACACACATGGGAGGCATTAGCCTAAGGTACCTGTACACATGAACCCACATACACCTCTATGAAATAGTGCAGATATATATATATAAACTAAAAAGAAATGAATGCATAAATCTAACTCACAACCAGACTACAACAGAAGTAAAAAAGAGAAAAACAAGGCCCACCAAAAGAAAACTACAAAAGCGACTAACCTACTCAGAAGGAGGGAAAACACTGCCAAAAACACCTGCCAGTAAGCTCCTCGGCACAAATCCGATAAACACCCAGGTCAGTCTCGCTCACTAAGCTCCGCTTACTTCGAGTCCTTCTGGAACTCTGTCGAAAGGCTTGTGATCTACACAAGACACGAACATGTGCGGGAAAAGCCCGTGCAGGGGTGAGTATATAAAATACCCAGTAGGCACCCCAAAAAACCCAAATTAAAAGGGAGAAACTGAAAGACAATAGTTAACTCATCCCAGCCAAAGGAAACACAAAAGAGAGGGAAACTCCATCTCGAGACCATCCTCGACTAAACACAACTAGTCAGCTCAACTCAGGTGTAAGCCCATACATACACCATGAACATCCGCTCAAGTATATGCCCATACATATACCAGGAGCAACCAGATATACTCAAAACATGCACCAAGACTCATGAGGTTTCAACCTCATAACCTACGACATGTACATAACTAGGAGAACACACTCCACGAGCTCTGTTATCCCAGATGACACTCGTCTGAGATATATATGCTCATCGAATATCGTCACTGAGAACCTCATGCTGAAATAGTGGAAAAATACCAAACTCCTCGGATAGGGGATCACTCCTAGGGTCCACTAGGGGATAGAAAAACCCACTTCGGTAACTTGTAGATCTCACATATAGGGAATCACTCCCAAGATCCGCTGGGGGACACCACAACCCGATCTGGTGCTCCACAGATCACGTTACTCAGATAGAGGATCGCTGCCCGTGTAAAGGTGGCCACGACGATACTGGAACCCTATCTGGTATAACTCATGATGTAGGGGATCTAACTGATGGTGTACCAACCCTACCGAAACCATAATCTAATAGGGGATCGTATAACCAACGCTGTCGCAACCCTACTATAAACAACATGTTGAGTAGGGGATCGTATAACCAACGATGACAAACCCTACTATGCATGGCCCATAACATAGGGGATCATATTCTTAATGATGCCTCAAACCATATGAGATTAACCTCCTAGATAGGGAATCACTGCCCATGGATAAGCGGTCACAGTGATACCAAGAACCCAATCTTGGGAGGCGAAGCTAGAGGCTTCCGCTCTGAACCCGCCGGAGGGATGCCACAAATCTAACAGAAATGCATCCTATCGAGGGGATTAAAAACCTGTACTGAGGTAGTAAATTGACACGAACCCTTATAGAAACAAACCAAGAGAGTACACTCAAGCACTGCTGGTCCAAACATCGCTAACCTGAGCGACCAGCATCATCGCCACATTGCGCACCTCCTAGTCCGATACCGAGGCCACCATCTCAATCTACGCGGAAAAACACACAAGGTTGGATATTCATTTTCCCCGAACAAACTTACAAAGCATAAGTCGTAAAAAAACGACATATGCCTGGTAGCCACCACATGGGGCCCATGCCTTGACCCCAAATTTAAGTGGGAAAATTGCATCATTGCAATCCCCTTGGAAAAACACACAGAAATGAGTGTTCAAACACTCCAAATGGATGTCGGGTGAAAATATCGACATTTCATTGTAAAACATAAAAACCAGGCCCTTTGGGGCCTGCACCCTATATTAAATCCAGAAACTCAAAGGAGCATCTTAAAAAGTTCGCACGAGAACTAGGATCATGCTTCCGCTGACGGCGCGTCAAATGGGTATCCGGTTCGCGAGGCCCATCCGTCGCAAACATTAATAATAATTTCTTATTATTAATTTAAAGCGTTTTGGGTCACCCACCTTCAGGCGTATAACCCAAAAACCCCTAAACCCATTTCAAAAAGTCCTTCTCAAAGAGACGAACCCATATCCGCAGACGGCACATCAAACGAACGCACTGTTTAGGAGTTGCGTTCCTTTGAACACAAGGGCCCCAACCGGGTCGGTCCACCCCGGCCTGCCCGGTCCATACCACCGGCCCGCGGCCCAGCTGCGGGTTCGGCCTGCTTGCCGCATCCCGCTGGCCGCGGCCCATCCGAGCACAACCGGACCCCTCGGGTCTGGTTCCTCCAAACAGACCTCCCAAGAAGCCGGTCTTTGTCCGCGCGCCGCACTAGCAAGACTCGCATACCACAGGTCCTTGTCAGCAGCACCCCCCGAGGCGCTGACCTCGGGGCTTCCTCCTGACCGCGATGGTCCGACACCGTTGCCCCCCTCCTCGGGAGCGCACCACCGCGAAACTTCTGCCTGTGCCGCCTCTCCGCTGCTCCGCCACCTGGACTCATCGGTGCTGCACCGGCCGACGCTGCTGGCCCTCTCGACTCCTCCCGACCGCACCCGAGCTCGCCGCACTGGCCACGACAATGACGGCGTCATCCGCCTCCAAAGTCATGGCTGCTAATCATGTGGGCTCCATGATCTCGGCCACTCCGCCTAACTCTATAATCCCTCCGGACTCCACTCATCCACTAGCCACTGCACACCGGCCGAGTGCCGCCTCGCCAAGGCCTCACGCTGCCGGTGTAACCTCCAACTGGTTCCACCGCTACACCACCCCGACCTCCGGCCACCACCCCTTGTCGGAGCCAGGACTTCCATAGACTGCCACAACCACTCCAACGGCCTGATTTCAAAACCAAAGGAGGATTTGGGATCCTTAGGATGAGGCCTTCTCAGCTCCTGCCCCCGATCAACGATCCAAAGGAGTTTTGGTGCATCAGAAAATTCGGACGAAGAACGACGAAGAACGCGTCGAACACGGAATTTAGAACGGGACTCAGATGGTGGATGTGTTTATTCGTCTATCATCCCAATTCTAAAATTATAGAATTAAAATGAAGGATTTGTAAAAAACTCAAGAGAACGACAAAGGAGCATAAAAACAACAAAAATCCTACCTTGGTCCAGTCATTCTTCGTTGGCGACGCACCTACTGCGATCTCACTTCGATCCGCCAGAGTTCACTCCTCAATCCGACTAAGAATGGTGAAGAATAATGAAGAATGCCAAAAAAACATCGAAGAACGTTTGAGAGAGATAGAGAGAGAAGGGAAAATGGGTTCTCTCCTTAATCCCAACACTTAAGTGGAATTTATAAACTCTCTAAAACTCTTCCAAAGGGTGCGGATTCTGAAACCTCCGTGCCCGCCTATTTTATATCATGCCTAGGAAAAACACCCCATTTTGAACTCAACAAAAGTATTGGATTTCCATTATGAGACCTAATTCGATAGTTATACCAAAATAATTCCAGTGATAAAATCACTGAGTCATTATTTCAAAATGATGATTTTACCCTTGGGTGACATCTCTCACAGTAAGCCCGCACCCGAAACTTTTACACCCCGCCTAAGGTAAACGGCATGCTCCGAACGCAACTGTGCCCTCATATTTCTGATCCCAGCTACCATTTAAGATATAACTCATTCTTTCCACGCGCATACTATAAAAAATACTTAATATCTTTATAAAATTAATTCTGGGCACACCGGTCCTCGGAATCGCACGCCGTTTTCGCACCTAGCTCTGGAAATATTTGTAGGAATATTCCGAAGTCTAACATGGACAAGACCCAAGTCACTACATAAATAGAGTAAAATGAAATAAATATGAGTATTCTACAAAAATAAACATAGGATAATAAAATCCATAAGTTTATTTAGAGTTATATCATAACATTTCATCATCAGAAACGTAATCGAAAACAACCTTAATGAATAATGGGATTGTAACATAAAACCATTACCACTTTGATAATATTTTAATAATAATCCCCATAAATGATATAAACATATATGTATATTTAAATCCCAATAAAATTCACAAAATCCATTATAAAATACATTTATGAAATTTAATACACCACACAATAGAAACAGGTGGTGAATATGGAATATGTCTCATAGAAATAAAAGTGAGATGAAAAGATATTACCTCTTGGGTAACTCTTAAATAATAATCCCCATTAAATAATAACATAAAATTAAGGATATTAATGATATAAAATGTAAAAGGGTCTATATATACACATCATAAGAGAATATAGGTGCATAACATAACATAACATATGTCCCAAAGAAGACAATTTGAGAAAAAAAATCTCTTACCTCAAGTCTCAACTTCTTTTATACAAGTTTGAACATCATGTATAATAAATATAGGTTTATTAAAAATTTATTAAAGAACCATAATAATATATATCATAACATATAATATTTACTAATTAACTTTTATTACTCATTTATTAATAACTCTTTGTTAAAATCATATTTCGGATAATAAATCCTTCATTTTTCATGTATGTTTTGGTTTAGTATTTTTTGTCCTTTTACATTGACCATGATTCCATCATATATAAAAGTTTAAACATGATATAAATATCATATATATTCATGATAAATTTATTTAGATTAATTAATTAAATTTATAGATAGAAAATGAATTACATTGTTCATGGAGAAGATAGGTCGTGCATATGCATGAACGTTATTTCCATTTACTCAAAAGATAGAAGAAAATAAAGGTAAATATTAATTAACCTTTAAATAATAATTTTTATATAATATATATCATATATATTCATTAAATATACCCTTATTACCATCTATGTCAAAATAAAATGAAAACTTATCACATCGCTTTGTAGAGGCGCTAGTCCTCATGTACGCACGAGCGACATTGTCATTTTTCAATGGATTAGAAAGTAAGAAGTTATATGTGATATTATAATTCCATAAGTATAATTATTTCATATATATCATGTCTATATATTAAATCCATCCTTGACAGGTAGTGATGGAAAATAAATTACATCAGTTTGCGAAGCGGTAGTCCATCATACACATGATTGACGGTTTCATTTCCCATTTGATAGAATAGAAGATTGATATAGGTTATACCATAAACAAAATAAAATCTCATTATATGGTATATAATCTTTTTATTATATTTGAATTATTAATACATGAATTAAGTTGTTGATAGAATAATTGAAAAAAATATCTTAGTGGAGATAATTAGCTTCGCTTAGAAAAACCTCCTTTGGATATCTTATTAGGGACCCTAGGGTTGGTCTTTTGGGAATAACATAAGCTCTAGAACATGGATAATTATTTTGGGGAGATATTTTTTAGTGTTTTTTTTTTGAAAAATAGATTATTATTTGTAAAGAAGTGAGGGTAGGAAGCTCCCTTTTATAATTGAGGATGAGTGGCCTTTTTTTAAATACCCAAAACTATTCAATAATTGGAAGTCACTCACAATCCATGTTCCTCCAAAATTGATAAATAATTTATTTGAGTGAATATATGATTTATACACACCTCCCCTTCAAAAAAACACATGTTTTAAACATTTTATTTTCTTATCTTCTAATTTTACTCACTTTTACCATTTTAGTTTTCAGCACAGTAACTAGTATATTTTTATTTACCTAGGTAAATTATGCTTTAAGAATAAATGTAAAATTATTATTATTATATAATTTGAACCTAATTATACTAAATATAAAACCTAATTTAATAAATAAAAATCCTATGTGTGTGGAAAAATAATTTTAGCACAAGCGCATGTAACGCGCAAAACCCCTTTTAAACCACTTCAACGGTAATTAATTTTTAATATTTTTACAATTAATTATGAATAAAAATTAAATTAACCATAATAAATCATATTAATTATGATAATTAAAAATATTCAATCCATTTTACTAAATTAAATTCACATAATTTCAAGAATTTAAGTAAAATTAAACCTACAGATGCGACAAAAAAGTGGGTTTCCAAAGAAAAGTTTTCATAAGTATAAAAGTTTTTAATATAAAATTTAAACAATAAATTGATTCTAATGAAATTAATTTTATTATTAATAATATAATTAAACTAATTTTACTTTTAATAAATTTTCAAATAAATTGTAGCTTTGTAAATTTGATAAATAAAAAGGCAATTTTCAATAAAAATTTTAATTTTTCATTATTCATCGAAAAAATTAATTTTTTCATAAAATTCTCAATAATTAAATCCAATATAATTTTGAAGTGTTTATTTAAAATATAAATTTAATTTTTCAAATAAATTTCTTAAAATTGGAAAAAATAATTTTAAAAATAATTTTGAAAAATGTGTCGAAACCACTTTTTAGAACAATACAGTTTTTATGCATAAAACTGGATTTATTATTATCACATTCATAGAAAAATATTACATGAATGGTAACAAAAATATTTAATATATAATATATAAATTTTATTACAATCATTTTCCAATAGAGATTAATTTAATTTTTTAAGAAAAAATACATTGCATGCCTAAATAAATTCAGAAAAATATTTCTTTCAATTTAAAATATTTCTTTATTTTAATTTATTATCGGTTAATATCAAAATAATTTATTTTATACATGTGTACAATATATAATTTTCTTTATTTAGTTATTTATATTCATACCCACCAAACCAATGGTTGGGAAATATCTTTCATATTAAATAATATTATTTTAATAGTATATCGTTGCTCATTTGAACTCGATGTTACGTATAATGCAAGATATAAAAAAATTAAATTTGTTTGGAAACATATTTCATAAAATCTTGTTATGCTGCATTCTACCACCCTTAAATAAATTTCATCCTCATATTTTGTACTTGATTCCAGTAATCAAAGGTTTTCCATCTGAAAATACCTTTGTTAAAATCCCACATCCTACAAAGGGTTAATAAAACATCCTCCTGAAAAAATAAAAATAATATATACAAAATTCATCTAGAATAATACATAACTAGGTTTCAAAATAGGATAACATTATTGGTATGTGAAAATATAGACATGAAAGGAAAGTAATTTATGTAAATTATTTACCATAAGAAATTGAAATATCATAATAAATTTAATGGCAATAAAACCATAAACTAATGAGGTGAGAAAATGCCATAAAGTCGTCTGAAATGAAGGTAATAAGAAAACATTTTTGTTTCAAGATCCTTTTCCTAAATTTGAGGAATTTACATGAAAATATATACTTACATTATTTCTTTCCATTTTATAAGAACAATATCATCCTTTGGTTGTTCTTCTGTCAATTTCCACTTCATCTCTTACTCCCTGAAATAAAGACAAATTTTTGTATGCCTAAAGCACTAAAATTAACTTCTAATGGATCATAAGATCCATAAAATAATGAAAATCCATCCCTTATATATATAGTTATCATTAAAACCAAAATAGTTAACCCAAGTTATCTAATATTGATAAATCTTCATATAATGAAATAATACAATAAATTCTAAAACCTCATCTAAAGATCAAATTAAACCATTCCATAAATGGTTAACCTTAAGACCCTTGAAAAATTAAAAAATTTATAAATAAGGTCACAAAATTTATAAAATCAACTTAACATTAATTTTCCAAATATCATAAATTAGATCTTAGTTGGCACATACCAAACATGGGAATACCTTGGTCATATATTCCAATGAAACATTGTAATAACTAGAATTACCATAAAACCATGAAGATATACAAGATTCTTTATTTCTTAAATAAACCATATATTATTGAATAAGTTCCATAAATACAAAAATACTGAATACTAGATACACAATAACATAAATAACTTTTTCATCAAATCATTGATCAGTTTCAAGACCATCCATGCTATCCAATTTACTTTATTTATATCAATCATCTCTTTATCCCAACTAAACACCATTATCTCAATATCAAGAACATATTAAGGGTTATCTTTCCATTAATCATGTTTTTTTCATAAAATTTCACCTTTCCATTTAATTTATTTTTTAGGTCATTTATACTATTCAATTTATTATTAAAAATCCATAATGAAAATTTTATATAGAAAAATCCGTATACATTTCATGATTCATAATTCTTTAGTTTTGATGCATAAACACTTTAATAATTACACTTAATTATTAAACCATTAGCAAGGCTTTATAATCTTATTTTTTAATACCTACTTCATTTCATATGTCATTTGTAGTCTCTTCATCATTAACAGAAAAAACCTTTACTTGTACAACCTTATTGATTCTATTCTTGAGCTTTCCCCCTAGGACATCCCCAAATAGTTTTTTTATTTTCAAATAAATAACATTATGTTTGATTGAGAACCAAAAAAGAATCAATTTATGGTTAAGGGAGAACAAAAACAAGAACTATAGATGAGACAGCATGCCCAATGGGGTCTCCCATTGTAGACACGAGTCAAAACAAACCCATAAATTACTTTATGGTTGAGTGAGAACCGCAAGTTAAACCCAAAAATCATCCTCATACATAGGTTTAGAAACATACTATTCCCTATTAGAATCAAGATCTGAATCCTCAGACATGATACCATATTAGAGGCTAATGGAGAGAGTGTGCACCCTACCAAGCCTGTATGCCACCTCCTGCCTACCAATGACCTATGAGGAAACACCCAGATTGAAAAACTCTCTTGCCTTTCCCCTAGGGAATAAATTGACATAATTATTATACTTTCCATATTTGAAATATTAAACAATTGATGGTTCCTTAGGGAAACCATTATTCTCTTCCATTTTGTTAAATAAACTTTTCATTTTTCCTCAGTAATTACTTACTCTGTGCCCTTTTTCTCCACAAATAAAACATCTTCTCATTATTTTGAGACATTCCCTTGAGTAATTATTACCACATTCTTGACATATAGAAAACTGGATTCGCTTTCCTCTATGTTCTCTACTACTTTAGATCTTAGCAAACTATATCCATATATTATTTGGTGAGTCTTAGAGTTGGTTAATGTGTATGTTTTTAATCATATAGTGTGATATCAAATTTGGAATAACTATGATATCCTTTACTTTATTCATCATCCCATTTATTTTCTCATTAACACATTATCTATCAAATTCAATTTTAACTCAGTTAATTTTGGCTCCCATCATTAACTAAAACCAAAAAACATAGTTTGAGAAATGATATTCATAGTGGAAAACCAAAAAATCATGAAAAATTATTAATAGGATATCAAAATAATAATACCTTATTTTTGATATATGACACCATAGATTTAACCTAGGCTATTCGTGGTCATCATCTATTCAAATCCTTTATGATGGTTCGTAAATATTTTGTGAATTTCCAAAACATATACCTAGGAGTTTCAAACTAGGTGTGTAGCAAGGCATGTTTTCATGCACTAGGTAATGATTGAGTCAAATCCCAATATTCCATTTTTGGATTTATGACCCCTGTATAAAATCTTCCCATATCCACACCCACATTTAGTATCCATACATGGATGTAGTTTCTTGGAAACCACTCATTTTATACATCACCAAAATTTTAAGATATTTTCTTATACCTAGAATTATCCTTAGACATATTCTTAGACATATCCTTAGACATATCCCTAGACATATCCTTAGATGTATACATAGGGTATCAATAAATTTTTTTAATCCTAGTTTCCAAAGGTTAACTAAACCTTTATCAGATACCAATTGTAAAAACTCTCACTTTTCATATAAAAGATATCACATCTTAATAGATAAATATTCTTTACACAGAATATCAATCCATGATACAATCATATGGTTCTGGTTCTTTAAGAAACTTAGATACATAAAAATGGGTTCATAAGTGAACTACATCATCTCCCACTAATTTAATCATAACTAGAACCATTCTTAGACATATCATACATAATACCTTTATTCATAACATGGGGAAAGGAAACATAATAAAGGGTGAGCTCATATTCTCAGTAAGGGAAAGCATTTGTGATATCAATCGATGATCATATGAACACATATGATAATAATGAGGGTATGAGATAACTTACAAAGTTCATACCCAATTTATCATGAACTGTAAACTTGATCCACGTTAAAAAACATTATCATTTCAAAGACATGAACTATAAGAGTGAGAAATCATCATAAATCAATCATGAACCATAATTTAATGTCATATAAGTGTGTCACAATCATAAATATATAAACCATTTTATATTTCAAGGTTAACAACTGAGACCATAAAATCATAGTGGATTCGGAATCGACCCATATTTACCATATAATAATGGTTTAGGCATCATCACTTGTTTCCCATAATAGATCGAGCACATTGACTTGTTTCCTAAAGTGTATTAATCACACTGACTTTTATCCCATAATGGATCAATCACATTGGTATGTTTCCTATAGTTATCTCATAAGGTATAAAACTTTACCCATTGCATTGGAGGGATATATAATTTTGGTCCCCCACCACATAATGAATACATTCCTATGTTTGCCAAAAAAATAATCAAAAATTCATCATATCATTATATCAAAACCCATACAAAGAAATGGGGTTTCATAGACATTTCATCAATCCATTTTAGCATAACCCATGGAAAATAAATAAGTTTCATAAATATCTCATAATAATAATCATAAACCATATAGATAAAGAATAAGGATGGTACCATTGGATCATATCCCCAATAATACATAAGCAACAATAATGTTTTTTTTCATTGATGAATAGAAATTCCATAAAAATATCATTAAAACATTCTTGAGGAAAATATCCTTTCTATTTAAAAATCACTTCTCTAAAATCTAAAAATTTTAAAAATATTAAAGAAAAAAATTATTGAAAAATAACCTTGGAAACTTGTAGATAAATATTTAAATAATTTTGTGGTCATGATGGTGGGAAATATCATTCATGTCGTATACGTTAAAACAAATTGTCCTTTAACATTTTTGATAAAAAAATAAAAAGTACTTCATTCAAAAAATGATAGGAAGATTCATTTTAAAATATTTTTTAAAAATTAATACATTGGTAAAATTCCTTTAAATATTCATTGTATAATATTAAAAACTTTATTTAAAACATTTTTAGTAAACATGGACATGTAAGAGAAATAATATTCAACCGAAGAGAGAAATAAAGTCATTTTTTCTTAAAAAAATTATTTTTTATATATTTCATTTTTAAAGAGGGTAAAATGAAATAAAAACATATATTATATATAAAAAACCATATTATAATAAAATTAATGAGTTTATTAAGATATATATCATAAAATTTCATCAACTGAAACTTATTCATCAATAACCCTTATAAACAAAGGGATTGTAACATAAAACATTTACCATTTTCGTAACTTTGGAATCATAAGCCCCATAAAATATAAAAACTTATATGGATATTTAAATACACATAAAATTAACAATAATAATTAAAAAATAAATTCATTGGTATTATATATACCACACTAAAAAAACAAGTGGTGAATATGGCATGTGTCTCAGAGAAATAGAAGTTAGACGAAAATCCCTTACCACTTGGATAACTTGTGAATCATAAGACCCATTAAATAATTACATCAAATTAAACGTCAAATATCATTAAATTAAGTATATTAATGATATAAAATTTAAAATGGTATATATATAAACCTAATGAAATAATATATGTGTATAAAAAAACATATGTCCTAAAGAATACAATTTGAGACAAAAATATATTACCTAAAGTCTTGACTTACTTCATGCGCATTTGAACCACATTTATAATAAATATAGGTTAATTATAAATTTATTAAATTACCATAGTAAAATATATCATACCATATATGATTTAATTATAACATTTTATTACCCATTTATTAATAATTCCTTGTTAAAATCACATTTCAGGTAATAACTGCTTCATTTTTAATGTATGTTTTGGTTTGGTATTATTGGTCATTTTAGATTGATCATGGTTCCATTATCTCTAGAATTTTAAAAATTATATAAATATAACATATAATAATGATACATTTATTTATAGTAATTCATTAAAGTTCGAGGTAGAAAATGAATTACATTGTTTATGGAGATGGTGGGTCGTACGTACACATGAATGTTGTTTCCATTTTCTCAGAAGATGGAATAAAATAATGTTAAATAGTGATTAAAATTTCTATAATAATTTTTATATCATATATATATCATATATATTAATTATATATACCCTCATTACCATCCACTTCAAAATAAAATGAAACATATCACATCACTTCGTGGAGGTGGTAGTCTACACGTATGCACGAGTGGCATTATCATTTTCCAACATATTGGAATGTAAGAAGGTTTATGTGACATTATAATTCCAGATTTATAATAATTTCATATATAAATATCATGTTAATATGTTAAATCCATCATTCTTTCCATCCTTTATAGGTGGTTATGGAAAAATAATTGCATCGGTTCGCAAGGCAGTAGTCTACCGTACACAAAATTGGTAATTTTGTTTCCCATTTGATAGAAGATGAGAAGAATATAGGTTATTCCATAAAAATAGTAAAATATAATTATATTTTATATTATAGTTTTATTATACCATAATTATTAATACATGAATGAAGGTGTTAAGAGAGGAAGTGGAAGAAAGTTCTTACTGAAGATAATTACCTTCGCTTAGAAAAACCTCCTTTGGATCTCTTATTAAGGACCCTAAGGTTGGTATTTTGGGAAGACTAGAAGATATATAACATGGATAAGTATTTTTTGGAGATATTTTTTTATAAAAATACATTATGATGTGTTAATAAGTTATTGGATGACGTACCCTTTTATAATTGAGGATGAATGGCATTGTTTTAAATACCCCAAACTATTCAATAATGGGAAGTCATTCTCAAGACATGTGACTCAAAAATTGATAAATGATATATTGGATGTAATATATGGTCTATTAACACCTCCAACATAAAAAACATGTTTTAAAAATGTTATTCCCTTATCCTCTATGTTTACTAACTTTTACAATTTTAGTTTTCACCATCGTAACTAGCCTCTTTTTATTTACATACGTAATTTATCATTTAAACCTAAAAATAAAATGAGTATTATTAGATAATTTCCCATTATTCTGGATATTAAATCCAAATTTATTAAATAAAAATTTTATGTGTATATAAAATTAATTTTAACACAAGCGCATATAAGGTGAAAAACCATGTTTTAACCTTAACCGCGATAACTAATTTTCACTATTTTAACTATTTATTATGAATAAAAATTAAATTTAAATTATGAAAGAATAATTATTATTATTATTATTAAAAATATGTAATTAATTTTACCAAATTAAATTCATATAATTTCCATAATTTTATTTTAAATTAAACCCGCATATTCAACGAAAAAAAGGTTTTCCAAGAAAAAGTTTTCATAAATATAAGATGTTTTTATATCAAATTTAAAAATAAAGTTGATTAAAAACACCTAAATTGTATTATTAATAATATAATTGAACTAATTTTATATTTAAACTAATTTAAAACAAAGTTTAACATTGTAAATTCTTTAAACGAAAAGGCTATTTTCAACAAAAATTAGTAGATTTCACTGTTCATCAAAAAAATTAACATTTTCTGAAAGATATCAAAAATTCACTGAAAAATAATTTTTATGTATTTATTTAAAATATTAATTTAAATTCTTAAAATAAATTTTCTAAAATTAGAAAAATAAATTTTAAATATAAGTGTGCAAAATGTGATGAAACTACTTTTTAGAAAAATACAGTTTTTAAGCCTTAAACTAGAATTATTCTTATCTCATTCCTCGAAAAAAATTAGATGAATGGTAAAACATTATTGAATATATAATATATAAATTTTATGAAAATAATTTTACAAAAGTAACTAATTTAATTTATTAAGATAAAAACACTATGCATTCATAAAAATAGTTTTTATAAAACATTTATTTTACTTTAAAAAAATTATATTTTTATTTCTAATTGATTGATTTCCAATGAATTTATTTTATACATGTGTGCACTATATAATTTTTATAGTTTTTTATACCTATTCATACCCATTAATCCAATGGATAGTCTATAACTATTATATTAAATAATAATATTTTAATAGTATGTCGTGGACTGTTTGAACTCGGTGTTGTGTGTAATGCAAGCTATCAAAAAATTAAATTTATTTGGAAAAAAAATATTTCATAAAATCTCAGGATTTATCACAAACAATAGTTATAACTGATATAAAATTCATGATTGATGTAATGTGTATTTTCTATATTTACAAACTTGAATGCTAAAATGGATTTCAAAATGGAATCATCAAAGAACCTTGCATGTTTTTCATAAACACGTTGAACATCATGCCCATAGCCTTCTACTACATACCATTTTTCATAAAAAAAACTTCCTCTGAACTGTGGCCACCAATACATCCATAGTGAGACTTCCCATGATTCACTAGGGGACTCCTGGATCACCACATCATGCTCCATTTCCATGGAATGACTTCCCATTTCTCATAGGTGGATGCCTAATGAAATGGTGTGGTTAATTTTGATTAGTCGTTATGCACTCACTGTGATCATCAACACACCCGTAGAGGGCTTGGAAATTTCATACAGCTTCACCAGAATTCTACCATGAGTACCACTATGGTGTGGCCTCTTTCTTAGTTTCCCATGTTGGGTATCACTTTCTCAAAATTACCTATGATATAGTCATTTCCAAACAAATATTTTATTTTTCCTTCACCACTCCCACTAACTATGGTGTGGTGTTTCCTATGTTGGGAAACTTCAACTTCAGGGAAAACATTATCCATAATATTTTTCCACAAACACCTCCCAAAATTACTAAGAGTGTATTTTTTATATAATTCCCCTTCTTTAGTTTTTTTTGAAAAGTCCCAGACATAAAAACTTATAAACAATCCAAGAAAGAACAATATATTCAACATTAATCTTTTAAATTTATGCATCAAAGATTCATTAATCACCAAATCTATGACCACATAAGAAATGCTTAGTGTAATAAATAGTATTTGAATAAAAATATTCTCATGATCTCATTCCATAAAGCTGTGATCATCAACACACTATCCAAACAAATTTCCCTATGATTCGATGTGAAATACTATACCCCTTTCAAACAAAATTGCATAGTTTTTTAGAAGATATCTCTTTCCCTTTTGAAACAAACCCAAAAAGATCACTTCTCTAAAAGGTTATAATAGAGGGTTATAAATATTACAATTAAATGTAAAATAGTATCAAACCTTTATCTTGTGATAAAATCCCTAAGATGAGTGTGGGTTCCTCTTGTTACATCTAGGTAGATGGATTTGGTTGGACTCCAAGAGCCAACAAAAGCTTTTAAAAATACACCTTAGGTATTTCATTTATCATTATATCCATTATTACTATTGATTTCACACATAATAAAATTTCCAAAAAAGTTTCTCAACATTCCCCTTTATAAAATTATACTTAATCTCAATGTGATTTTTTCTTGAATGTTTTATGGTATTTTTCTAAGGTTTATAGAACTTGAGTTTTCACACATGATTAGATTAGGATATCCAACTTCAATGCCAATTTCTTCAAAAAACAAAAATCCATCGAAAGCAATTTATTACATGTTTAATTTGTAGAGATATACTTGTAACCTATAGTGCTTAATGATATATAGTTATATTTATGATAGACCACGGGTTTCAATATTTCCCAAGATAGAACACACCACCATAGGTAGATTTTTGATCATCAACTAAACTAGAACAATCCACATCTGAATAATCTAAAAAACACGATTGTGAGTTTCTATAATAAAATGTCCTATATTCCACTATATTATTGATATATTGAATTATAATTTTCATAGTATTAATTTGACTTTATTTGGGATAAATTTTATATTGTGTGGATTGACATGTGGTAAACACAATATCTAGTCAAGTGGCAGTCAAGTAGAGTAAACTTCCAACCATTTTTATATAAATTCTGACATTGAAATCTTCTTATTCTTCATGTTTTGATAATTTTTTTAAGGTCTCATCTAGAGTTTCCATCAATCTCAAATCATTCATATAACATTTATTTATCACCTCTTTGGAATATATTATTTTAGGTATGAATATCTCATCCTTTTTTTGAATCACAGGTAATCCAAAGAAAAAATCAATTCAATAATAAGATACATCTCAAATTTTCACCTTATAAGATTTGAGAATTCCTTGAATTAGATTTCATTAGAGAAACCAAATAAAATATCATCTTCATATATAAGAACCATCATCCACTAATCATTTTCTTTCTTGATACTGATGTTGTGATCAACACCTCCCCTTTGAATTCCAATCTTCTTCAGATATTAGTTCAACCTTGAGTACTATGATCTTGGTAATTTCTTTATCCTATACAATTCATTCTTCAACTATAATACTTTATTCTCATTTTTATCAATGATACATCTATAAAGTTCCTCAATCTAAACTTCCACATCAAGGAATCCATTAAGAAAATATGATTTTATGTCCATTTGGTACACTTGGAAACCCTTCTTCACCTAAATGGACAAGAATAATCTTATTATTTTAAGTCATTACAAGGGTGTAAATGTTTCATCCATATCAATCCCTTCAATTTGGGAATACCCTTTCCTCAAAAAATTTCATTTATTCCTTACAACCTTTCCATATTCATTTAATTTATTTTTGAACACCCATTTTTTCTGATGATTTTAATGTTATGTGGCCTCGTAATAACTTCTCATGTTTTATTCTTTTCTATTTGGTCAAGATCATAATGCATATATCTATATTAGATTTCATATTTATTGTATTCTTCTTAATATTTTGGTTCTACCAAATATAAGAGATACACTTACTATTGTCCCTCTATTCTTATTGTTTGAAATAGGGATAAATGATCTCTAACATTGTTGTTTTTAGTGATTTCAGCCTTTCTCAATCATTTTCTTTAACCTACTATTCCAGCTATGTCTTCTTCACCATTATAATTTTATAAGATATATATACAACACTCAAAACTCCCCTGAATCCATACAATTCTTCATCACTTTAATATTCAAAAACTGGATTCATGTGAAACTTTCTCACCAGAATTTGATCTTTGTTCAAGTGTCATTATAACCTACTCATTTTCAACTAAAAATATCATTACTTTCAATAACTTTTACAAGAATTTTATTGAAGCACCAGTATTCTCTACTCCTTGATGAATATCTGAGAAAACTTTCTTCATCTCTATAAGATTCAAAATTTCTATTATTTTCTTTTTTTAAGAATAAAACACTTACTTCCAAAGACCTGGAAGTATTTAAGTGTGGTATTCTATCCATACCGGAGTTCATATGGTGTTTTGTCTTCGTTAGGAAATAATAAGTCTCTTTTGGAGATGCATATAACTTCTTTTATTGACTCTTTCCAATATTTCCCTAGTAATACTTTTTTAATAAGCATAGTATGTGATATATTGTTGATGATTTGATCCCTTATTTTAACTACTCTATTATTCTAAGGAGTTATAACCACTGAAACTTGGTGTTGATTCCCATTAATTTTGAGGTATTATTTCACTTGGTTGTTTTTAAATTTCATACCATTATCAGTGATTTTTTTTTTTGAATTTTTACATGAAGAATATTTTCATCCCAACTTCTATATCATGTGATACACAAACACTTCATATTTGTAAGCTATAACTATAACCCATTCATTACTCTGAAATAAAAAAAAATATGTATTACCTTTTTCCATCCATGTATTTAGGTTTAATTGTCCCACAAACATCCTCATGCATGAGTTAAATAAGTTTTAGTGACTTTCAATTCTTTGGATTGTAAGTATTTCAAATAATCCTCCCCTATTGAAAATAATCTCATCTGTGAGTGTGATCATGTGTAAGATTTGGGATGCCCCAAGCTACATTATATTTCACTATATTTTCCAAGGATTTTTTTCTCAAGTGGCCAAGTCATTTTCACTACATTATATTTTCATATTCCTTGTACATCATGCACTAATTATCTTCATCAATAAGATAAAGGTTCCCTATTGTTCATATTCCTTGTAAAATAACGGAACCATCACTTTATCTAATTGTTCATACCTTCTTATTGAAATCCACAACATGGATTGAGACACGTAATTGACTATCCTTAAGAATGCTACGACTAATTCCTTCAACCAACATCACATCTATTAACCTAATATCTTTACAACCAACTTTAGATTTCCCAGATCCAATTATTGTGAGACCCTCATCATTTCTAAAATGAACAACACCATATTTATTATATTTTATTCTCATAGTGTGGTCTTAATTTATATTAATGTGAGATGTACACCCACTATCCAGAATTTAAAAACCTAATTTTTTTCATTACCTTATAAGTAATATGAACTACATTAGCCTTCTCTAACTTTCTTTTCTTCACCAAAGATTTTTTTCATCTCCATTAATGGTGAATAAACTTTATTTTATTCTTTATCTAATGATTCTTATTAATATTGAAAAACTGAGAATATATTTTGAAATTTTAATTTGTTAGAAAAAGATACCAACTGTGGTTTTCTACCCTTTGAATATTCACTTAGCACTATCAGCTTTACTCTTGATGAAAAATATATATCGTTGTGCCTAAAATCTTCATAAAAACAATATCATTTAAAAGCATAAGAAAAATAAAAAATCATTTTTACTTATTTGTGTGACTCTTATTATTGGAAATATATCATGAAAATAGAACACACATATTTAATGTGACCCATATTACCACAATGGAAACATTTGATTCTTAGCATCTTTTTCTGAGCATGAACTACTATAATAGTACCTCGTTGAGTGTTTTTAAGATCCACTTTCCTCCATGGTGTTGATGCTTGAGTTTTATCACTAACCATGGTTGTGTTATTTATGATATCACTCTCTATAATAGATTTCCATCTTTATTTGAATCATTATACTTGTGGAATGAGGATACGCTCCTCAATGAATTCCCCAAAATACTTCTAGCCATGACAAGAGAAACTTTCTTTGAGCTAGTTAATGTCATTATAGGTGTGAAAATATTTTCTTTATTCTCACACTTGAGTTTCCATTTCATAACTTATCCTTTTATCTATATAATTCTATTTCTTTTTTATTTCACTAATTTACATTACCCATCATTGGTTTGAGATTATTTCCCATCTTTGAGTTTCAACTCAACTTCTTTATTTAAACTTCCTGAATTTATAGATTTAATATTTAATATTTTTTTATTTTAATTTCAGCATCTCCACTTTTTTTATATAGAGTTTAGATTCATGTAAAACTTCACTAGTCTTTTCTATATTGGCCCTACAAATATCAATTTCTTCAAGGGAAACATGAATATCAACTCTACCATTTACATCATTTTCAGCATCAATATCATTGTATTGTGTAACACCTACTAGTGTGTCTTCATCAATATCCTTACAATATTTAACCTATTCAACTTCACTTTAATTAAAGTTTATATCTTCTTGTGAGAAGAAATTTTCTTTTTAAAAATACTATTCTTTCCCTTTATATATTTCTCATCATCATTTTTAAATTTTTGAGGAAATGTATCGCAAGATGTCCCACTTTTCCACCCTTGAAACAAGAAAGTGAAAGCTTACCTTTAAAATTTAATTTTCCTCTTATAATGATATAGTATAGAAATAATATCATCTCATAATTTTATCCTTATTTCAAAACATCCTTCGGTTTGAGTTTTTTCATAGCTTTAAAATCTACCTCATTGGAATTTTCCATTACCCGAGACTAATTATCTTCATTTCTCATCTCATATGAAATAATATTATTATGAAATCTATATGGAGATATTTACATTGGGTCTTTATCTTATAAAACTAAAACCTTTACATTGAAATGAGGAGTAATAATTCTCACAATTCTCTTCATAGTCTTATCATCTTTGAGATCCTCACCAAAACCATGCATGTCTTCAATAAGAGAATTTAGTTTACAAAAAAAGGAATCACCATATCACTTGAACATATTATTGAGTCTTCATATTTATTCCATAAAACCCATAAAGTTTCCTCATGAACCTTCAAATATTCTTCATAGATATTCAGAAGTTTTCCCTATATATATTGAGAGATTTTACAAGACAACACCTTTGTTTAAATGCGAGTTTCATGTGTTCTTCCTAAGTCATTAATTTCATTTGAATCTGTATCCAATTATCTATGATAATTCTCTGATAAATATTCACAGTACAATCTTATAGATATACCATACATGGAATCCACATAAACATCTATGAAAAAATATTATAAATAGTGTTTTATATGGCTCTTCCATAATTGAAATTTATTGCCTTTAAAGATAGAAATGCCATTGTGGTTGACAATTTCCACCTTAATTAGAGAGTGAGATACATTCACCCCAAAAACTAACCCACTAATACAACTTTTTGGTCCTTTATCAAAGAATATACCCTAAGAGGGTGGTGAATCAGGGTATCACAGTGTGGTCCTTATTTCTCAATCTTATTCTTTGAACTTGACGAACACTTCAATCTCTCCATTTTTTCTCTCTATATTGAATACATAACTAAATAACACTGATGATTTTACTTGGTTTACATGTATTGGGATATGTTCATGGAGAATAAATGAAAATTTTCATGTTCAATAATCATAATAAAATCTCATCGTTTCAATGTTTTACAAGTTTAGGGCAGTCTCAATGACCCTCCTAGTTCACTACCATGAACAATTAGAAAGTTAATTTTTCTCCTACACTTGGTAAATCACTGATTCTCATGGTTTAATCTACTTATTAAAACTATTTTTATATAAATACTCCCCAAATATGGTTTTTATTCTTTGGAATAGTTGTTTCAATGTTTTAGAGATATATTATAACTTCAAGACCACCCAGTTCTTCAGCCTCTCATTTCTAGAATAGATATAGAATTTCTCTTCACTATACCTCCATATTCTATGAATATACATCCATGAAATGGATCCCATTTTTAAATCCTTTATTAAATGTGAATCCCCATTTATATTAAAGAATGCACAAATTTAAGTCCGTCAAAACTGAGCACAAAATTATCCATCAAATGGCAGTTACAAATGCTATAAAATCCCTAATTAACATAACATGTATTTTCTAGATTTTATAAATTGAATATGGAAATTGATTAAAAAAAATTTTGGTGATAGAACATTTCCCATTTTTTCTCAACACACTGATCACCATTCATATATCCATCTTCTGCGGACCATTTTTTCACATTCATACTTCCTCTGAACCACAGCCTCTAATAAAGCCATATCAAGACTCCCTGTACTTAATATATGGATTCCCATATCACCATTCCATACTCCATTCACATAGAGTGACTCACCATGTATCATTTGTGGATACAAAATTCCCTACACCTAGTGAAATAGTGTGGTTCATTTCAGTTAGTTGTTTTTTATCACCATGACCATCGACACGCCTACAGAAGACTTGGTCATTTCACACAGTATGACTAAAATTCCACCATGGAGACCACTATGGAATATTCCCTTTACTAGTTTCTTATGTTAAGAATATTATTTTAAACACTCCCTATGATATAGATGTGATCATACTTGGATTTTTTTTCTTCGTAACCATGCCCACTGACTACTGCGTGGTGTTTCTTATAATAGGAAACTTCAACTTCTAGGAAAAAATTATCCATCAAATTTTTCAACAAACATATAGAAACTCATGACTTTTAAACATATTATTACATGATTTGTGTACATAAAAATATATTAATTACAAACCAAAGATAATGCGGCCTAGTGTATTTGTAATTCTAGGTTTATAATATATCAAAGTGAGACTAAAGTAATACTTCTTTATATTATTCTCCATAATGATCTCCTAATTCCTTTTGATCTTCTAAACTACATGGGATAACCTTGGGGTGATCTAAAATCCTAGTAAGGGAATAAACATGAAAAGGGAACATAAAATGGGAGTTAAAGGTAACACATGATATCATAAAATAGAAGTCTCATGAGTAATCACATGGAATCCTAATATAAGTAAAAAAAAGTATTATAAGATCATGTAATAATAGTAAATGTGAAAGAAACATGTAATATAATATAAACATGAGTCTATGAAAACTTCTTAGATAATATCACATTGTGTAAAAGTTCTGATAATGGATTTGGTTAACTCCTTAATCCCACACATGATGTATCATGAGACTAAAAACATTACCCAATGCATTAGAGCACTATCTGGGTGAACCCATTGAATAAAATATATCAGGCTCACCTAGAGATATCTAGGTGAACCCATCATAACATTTTTCATGATTTATTTGGGCTAAGAGTAAATAAATCATAAGTCATAACATAATAATCACCCATGGAAATAAAATGGGTTGTATAATATTTTCTCAATTCATAATCCATGGAAATTTCATAATAAAGGAATTATAGAGATTAAAATAATGTATGTATTGCTCCATAAAAGTAAGGGAGAATAATCTAGGTATATATGTGAGAGACATATATAAAAAAATTAGAAGTAATATGTAACTTCAAAGTTTTATTAAAATGTCTTTAAAAAGATTACATGAAATATTTCTTGAGAGAAATACCCTTTTCAATTTTAAGTCACTTATTCAAAATATAAAAATTTCCAAAATATTATTAATGAAATTTTATTTAAAAATAAATATTGATACTTTTAGAGGACTCTTCAAAGATTTTAGTGGTTATAAAATATAGTAATTTTTTTCATACAGTATAAGTTAAATGAAAACATTCCTTTCATGATGTTGAAAAAAGGTTAAAAAAGTTTCTCATTTGGAAAATGATAAGAATATTCCTTTTAACCCATTTTTTTTAAAAATTAAACATGGGTAAAAATGAATTTAAACAGTAATAGATTAATTTTAAAACATTTTTGAAATTTTTTTAAAGAAAACATGGACACAAATGAAATAGGGTTTTTGACTGAAGAGCTAAATAAAATCAATTTTCTTTAAAAAAATATTTACTCAATAATTTTAAGTACTAAAGAGAAGAAAATAGTTATATTAATTGAAAAAATCATGGATAACCAGAAGAGAATAAAATTAAATGGGTTTATTATAAAATTATCAAATAATTTCTTTCGATGGAAATTTAAACATAAACAAGCCTGATTAAAATGAGATTGAAACATAAACCATTACCACCTTAGTACCTTTTGAATCATATCCCCCATGAATAAATTAATTGAATTTTGACTTAAAATACCATAAATTGTGAATTATTCATGATATAATATATAAAGGGTCTATATATAAACCATATAAAATAAATTATGTGTATAAAAGAACATGTGTCTCAAAGAAGGAAGTTTTGAGACAGAAACCCTTACCTCGAGTCCATACTTTGTCGTGTATGTATTTTATCTCCAATATAATAAACTTAAATCAATTATTTTTTTCCTTAAGAAACTTTTCTTGGTTTCATCTCTTATACTTAAATAATTTACTTTATTTATTTTAATGATGTATTTAATTACTTAATAGTTTATGTTCATGTCAGGTGGTTTGAGGATGCTCTATTCATAAATTTAAAATAGTATTGGTGTGTTGACTGTGATGAAAGGGATCGTTGTTCCATTATATCTAGAATAATGATCATGAAATAGTAATAATTTTTATATATCAATTATACTTTTAAATATAACCATTAAATATGGTTATGAAAAATTAAGCACACCACAATCATGGAGATGGTAGGTTATATGTACGCATGAGGAACATTTCCATATTTCAACGATCGCGATGGAAATAAGGTAAGTGTTATTATATATTTCAATAATTATAATAATATCATAAATATCATATTATTTCTTTAAATATAGTTACATATACTATCCATGTAATTCAGTAATAAAAAATGAATCGCATCAATTCGCGAGGCGGTAGTCCGTCGTACACACAAACGACGTTATCATTTTCTTCATGGATAGTAAGGTAAAAAAGCATGAAATATATTAATTTTATAGTATGATTAATATATCATTAATATTACATGTAAGTATTAAATCCATCATTATAAATATTCATGATAGGTGATGATGGAAAATGAATTACATCCGTCCATGAGGTGGTATTCCACCACACACACAAATGATATATTTATTTTCTATTTGATGGAATTGGAGGTGGATTTAGGTTATTAAATTAACATAAAAATATATTAGTGTATGGGATATTATGATTTTATTATATCTTCATTATTAATAAATATTTTAAGTATTTGGAAAAATAAATAATAAAAATATTTTTGGTTAATAATAAAGCCTCTTATTTAGACCACCTCTTTAGGATTATACCTAAAGCCTCCCTAGATTGTATTTTTTATCAACACAATGCCTATATGACATGAAAAGGAAAATAAATAATGTTTTTGGTTAGGTATTTTATGAACTAGTTTGTTTTTTAAGTGTGCGGAGGAGAGGGTAAGAGGAGCCCTTTTATAAGTGTGGAGGAGTGGCATTCTTGTAAAAACCTAAAACTATTCAATAATGGGAAGTCACTCTAAAGACAAGTGCCTCCAAAATTGAAAAATAAAGGAGTTTAGGTTATATAATTATGATACATGCCTATAGATTTAAAAATAAAGATGTTTTAAATATTTTATTCCATTTAACTCTTTAGTTTAACCCCAGGTAAATCGATTTTAAAATTAATTGAAGCAATATAATTTTTCTATTTTTACTGTTTATTATTAATTAGGGGTTATTTTAATTAGTTAAAATGGAGAAACACTATGAACTTTAAAATAGTTTTCAAAAAAATGTGTTTTAAATCCTAAAAATAAACTTATACTAAAATACAATATAAAGATGAATGAAATGTAATTAATTGGTTTATATATAAAAAATAATACTTATTTAAATATAAAATCAAATTAAAATAATAATTTTATTTTTAAATTACCTAATTTATTAAAATAAATGACAATTTTATAAAAATCGGTATTTTTCACTATTCACTAAAAAATTAATATTTTTTAAAAAATCCCAAAAATTTAACCTAAGTTAATATCAATATAATGATTTAAAAAAATATTTAAATTTTTTATATTAAAATTTATAAATGTTACAAAAATTAATTATAATATCTGCTCATGAAAAGCAATAAAAAATATTTTTGAAATAAATTTTTTATTAAAAATTGTGTGCTTATTTCCTAAGTGTTTATAAATAATTTATATTGATCATAACCTATATATATATTTTATAAAGTATTTAATATACCTGCTAATTTAACATCTAATTTAAAATGATCATATTTAAATAATAATATTTTAATTATATGGCGTGGTTCATTTAAACATAGTATTGTGTGTTGAATATGCTATCAAACAGAGTATTATTTTAAAATCTCAGTGTGTGTTACATTATATCCCCTCAAATAAATCACATCCTCACAATTTTAACTTGTGATCAGTGGTTAAGGGTTTTACACTTGAAAATTACTTGGGGAAAAACCCACATTGTAAAAACGGTTAACAAAACTTTCTCTTAAAAAGAGATAAAGGGAAATAAGAAGGTCATCACATTACTAGGATTCCACATAGGAGAACATTGGTGGGAATTGAAAACATATATTTGGAAATTATATCCATAAAAACCCTTTTATGTTTTTAAGTTACCATAAATATCTCCCAAAATACTCTTAATCATCTTAGACTTCCATAACATAAAACCTCAAAAGGGTTATTTATTCTATTAAACATATGATTAACCTTAGACATATCAACCCAAGAAACTTTAGGTTTACACTAGGTCATCCATGATTAAAATTTATTCAAGTCCTTAATGATGGTATGTAAATAGTTTATTAATTTCCAAAACATATTCCCCAATAATTTCAAACTAGGTTTGCAGTAAGGCCTATTATTGTTCACTATGTGACAATCTATTCAAAGCTCAATGAGACCTTTTAGAAGGTATTACCTCTAGGTAAAACTATTCCAAATCCATATCCACTTATAGTATCTATACATAGATGTAATTACTTGGAAACCACTAGCTCTAAACTTCACCAAAATTCCAGGATATTTTCTTATACTTAAACATATCCTTAAACTTTTCTATAGGGTTCTCCCTAAATTATTCTAGTCCTAATCCCCAAAACGAACTATAATTTGTTTTGATGCTAACTATAGAGACCCATGCCTTTTAGACATAATATTACATGATTTTTTAATATAAACATATATTAATTACAACCCAAAGATAATGAGGCTTGTTGTATTTGGAAGGCTAGGTTCATAATACATCAAAGTGAGACTGAAATAATACTTATTTATTTTATTCTCCACAATGATATCCTAAATCATTTAGAGATCCTAAACCGAATGGTATAACCTAGATAATACATAAAAAAAGGGTGATCTTAAAATCCCAATAAGTGAATAAATATGATATGAAAACAGAAAATGTGAGTCAAAGGTATAACATGATATCATAAAATAGAAGGCCCATGTGTAATCATAGGGAAGAATAACATAAGGAACATGGTATCATAATATCATGTAATCGTAGTAAATATGGAAAAAACATATAACATAACATAAACATGATTCTAGGATAACTGACTAGACAACATCACATAGTGTCTAAGGTCCCATAATAGAATGGGTTTACTCTCTAATCCTATACATGATGTCTCATGAGACTAAAAACAGTACCCAATGCATTGGATATCTATTTGAAAACACCCATAGTATAATCTATATCAGTATCACCCAATTCTATCTAGGCACATCCATAATAACATGTTCATGATTTATCTATACCATGAAATGAAATCAATCATAAGGAATAATATAATAATTACCCCTATAAAGGAAATGGGTTTCATAATCTTATATCATATCATAATCTAAGTAGATTTCATAATGAAGGAATTTGAGATATGAACATAAATCATATTTTACCCCATCAAAGTAAGTGAGAATAATCTTGGTATATATTTGAGAGACATGTATATAATTTAGAATCAATACATAACATCAAATGTTGATTAAATTTTATTTAAAATATTACATGGAATATTTCATGAGAAAAATACCCTTTTCATTTATAAATCACTTCTTCAAAATCTAATAATTTCAAAAAAAATTATAGAAAATAGTTTATTTAATAATAAACATATAAACATAGAAATTAATCTTCAAATATTTTAGTGTTAATGGTGGTGGTTAATTTTATACATGCAGTATAAGTCAAAAGATACATTCCTTTCACACTATTATAAAAAGGATAAAAAAGTGCCTCGTTCAGAGAAAGACAAGAAGATTCATTTTAACCCATTTTTTGTAAAAATTAAACATGGGTAAAATTGAATTTAAACAATCATAGAATAATTTTATAACATTTTTGAAAACATTTTAAAGATAGCATGGACATGAAAGAGAAAGTATTTTTAACCGAAAAGATAAATAAAGTAGATTTTACTTAAAACATTTACTAAATAGTTTTAAGTAACAAAGAGAGGGAAATTGTAATATTAATTGAAAGGTTCATGAATAAAAATATGATAATATAATTAAAGGTTTTTATTAAAAAATTATCAAATAATTTCCTGCAATGGAAATTCAAGCACAAACAATCCTGATGAAAGTGGAAGCATAAACCCCTGCTGTCTTGGTAACTTTTGAATCATAACCCCCCGTGAATGAAATGAGTGAATTTTAACATAAAATACCATTAATTATAAATTATTCATGATATAATATGTAAAGGGGAAGTATATAAATCATATAAAATAAATTAGGATTATAAAACAACATGTGTCTCAAATAAGGAAGTTTTGAGACAGAAACCCTTACCTTGAGTCCAAAATTTGACATTTGTGAATTTTATATCCTATATAATAAACTTGTATAGATTGTTTTTTTATTAATAATATTTAATAGGTTTAATAAATTATAATTAAATAATTTATTTAATTTATTTTAATTACATATTTAATTACTTAGTCAGTTATGTCCACATTAGTTGTTTTAAGGATGCTCAGTTCATAATTTCAAAACAGCATCGGTGTGTTGAACATGGTCAAAAGTTCATTTTTCCATAATATAAATAATAATAATCATGAAATTATTATTATTTTTATATATCAATTATACTTTTAAAACCAACCTTGAAATATGGTTATGAAAAAGAAAGTATGTTACAATCATGGAGACGACAAGTCGTATGTACACATGTGTAACGTTTCCATTTTTCAACGATCATGATACAAATAAGTTAAGTGTCATTTTATCTTTCAATAATTATAATAATACCATAAATATCATATTATTTCATTAAATTTAGTTATATATACCATCCATGTGATGTGGTAATAAAAAACAAATCACATTCCTTCGAGAGGTGGTAGTCCATCGTACACCCAAACAACATTGTCATTTTTTCATGAATGGTAAGGTAATAAAGTATGTGATATATTACTTTATAGAATGATTAATATTTAATTAATATCATATATAAATATTAAATCCATCATTATAAACAAAAATGAGAGGCGGTTATGGAAAAATAATTACATTGGTCCGTGAGGTGGTAGTTATTCATATACATGAATGATGGTTTCATTTCCCATTTGTTTGAATCAATGGGTTTTTAAATAGTGTAAAGTATAGGAGATGATTTTCCTTTTTATAAGATAGGAGGAGTATCATTCTTGTAAATACCAAAAACTATTCAATAATGGGAAGTTATTCTCAATCCAAGTGCCTCTAAAATTGAAAAATAAAGCATTCAAGGACATATAAGGCCAATAAAAACCTCTAACATTCAAAATAAAAAAAAATTAAACACATTATAACTCTTTAGTTTAACCCCCCCCCCCCCCTTGTAAGCTTGTTTTAACATTAACTACAGTAACATAGTTTTATTATTTTTATTATTCATTATTTTAAAAAATTAAGTTGACCTTATTATATAAAATTGATTATTTTCATTTAAAATATGGAATCCATTTTATCAAATTAAATTAAAATAATTTCTTGAATTTAATTTAAAATTAAACCTGCATACATATCGAAAAAACGATTTTTTAAGAAATGCATTTTTGAAGCATAAGATGATCTTATAATAACTATATACAAAGTAATAATAATTAAGTGAATTTAAATTATTATTTATAGATATATAATCTATAAATTTCATTTAAATCATTATGTATTATTTTAATTAGTTAAAGTGGAGAAACATTATGCACATTAAAATAGTTTTCAGACAAATGTATTTCAAAACCTAAAATGAACTTATACTAAAATTTAGTATAAATATTATTTAAATGTAATTGATCGGATTAAATATAACTAAAAAATACTTATTTTAATTTTTAAATAAAATTAAAATAATAATTGTACTTTTAAATTACTTAATTTTTTAAAATAATTGACAATTTTATAAAAATCAGTCTTTTCACTATTCACTGAAAATTTAACATTTTCTAAAAATCACAAAATTTTAACCTAAGTTAATATCAATGTACTAATTTGAAAAAATATTTTCATTTTATAAAATAATATTTCTAAAATTTCCAAAAACTAATTATAATATTTTCTCATAAAAATAGTAAAAATTATTTTTAAAATAAATTTTTTTATAATAAATTGAGTGATTATTTTCTAAGCATTTATAAATACATTTATATTGATTAGAACCTTTATATATATTTCATAAAGTTAGTTAATCTTATTCATACCCACTAATTTGATGGCTAAGTTAAAATTATCATATATAAATAATAATATTTTAATAATATGTCATGGTTCATTTAAACTTGGTATTGCATGTCGAATATGCTATCGAACATAGTGTTATTTTAAAATCTTGGGGTGTTATAAACATAACCCAAAAATTATTGAGAGGGTATTTTTCCTAAAATTAAGTGAAAAAATACTAAATTTTTGAAAAAATATCTCAAGAATTCCTATGGAGATTCAAGTCATGTTGAGTTAGTTTCAAATTATCTTTTGATTGTTTGGATAGTTAATCTAGAAAAGGTAAGAAGAATGGATAAAGAACAAATCAGATGGTGATAAATTGAAATAAGGTATCCTACATGAATAATATTAATTTCATATGAGGTTTTGAACAAGTGAAAACTCAAAGTTTTAAAGGAGTTGTGTGGGAGGTGCAACATAGCTGGACATTCTACCACAAACAGTTAACCATGCTTCTAGAACATGAATAATTGTTAAAGAAAATGAAAATTGAACAAGGAGATGAATATTACTTGTTTTTTATCAAAATAATAACATCCTACATAAAGGAGTTTAAATCATCAAGAACTCCATGCTTCCCAAAGTAAGGATAAAATTACAAAAGATGTGTATAAGTATGAGGAAGAAATTCAAGGATAGAGAGAAAGGAGAAAAATGGTTGATAAAATATTCTCAACCTTCTTGTTAACATTTATGAATAAGTATTTTCACCTTATTAACATAGTATTTTGATGGTATTTGTGTTCTTTTAATGCAGGGAATTGAAGGCGACACAAACAATCATGGATTGGCAACAACATATAGAGGATCAAGCTAGAATAACTATTCTTGATTTGTTGAAAGTTTAAATTTTTATATTATGGTTCATTCTTGCCCTGAGATATATTTAAATATATCTATTTAATAGATTTACCTTTATGAATATAGTTTGGAGTGTCTCTATAAAGGGGATAAAATTAGAGAAGATGTTGAAAAGCTTCAAAACACTTCCATTAAAATACAATTATGATTTTTGAAAGGTGTTTTAGGTAATATCATTGAAAATTTATGCATTTATATTATCTCACACTTGGTTACAAAAAATAAAATACTTACATTAATTGGGGAATTGTTTTTTAATCAATTGTAAGAAATTTATAATTTTAGTATAATACAAGGGTGATTTCTAAATTCAAAAACCTGCTACTTGTGATTTTGATTTTTTTTGTTGAGATAAAGTATAAGAACTCAGGTTGGGATTCCAATAAAATAGATTTATCAATTGGTATCAGTTGTCTTAATCCTAATTATTGTTTAATATCCTTTTAATATTACGAGATAGGCATCCATCATGGAGTGATTACCTATTCAAGAAGTCTTAAAATACTAAAAGCTAATCTACCATAATGATGAGTAAATAAGTGAATATCTTAAGGGGGAATATTCATAAGAATAAGCTATCAAATAATTACTATATAGTTATCCTAAAATATAGATATATCTTAGAGAATTAGATTATAATTTATACCAATCACACTTTCCTACTTTTCATTGGTTATATCAAGTATGTTAATAAAGGGGGAGGGTTGGTTGATGATTAAGTAATTAAAAGGTAGATTAAGTATTTATGCACTTAAATTGATTTTATGGGTTTGTTGACATGAGTGAAGGTATAAATCTTATTGATAAATCTTATTTTCCATCCCCTAAGGAATATAGTTTGAGACTGGTATCACATATATTTTTTTAAGGAAAACTCAGTCGCTCACTATTGTTTTCTACATCGGGTTAGCTCATGAATACATAGAGTTGACTAAGTAAAGGATCATGGATAAGTGAATATGTGATACCAATCCTTATTTAAATTTATTTAATTTTAATTGAAAATTATAAGTGGAAATATAATATGTTTGAAGACAATTTTTTTGAAAGTTGATGTTATTAGAGTTTTTTCTAGTTCATATTGATAATTTGTAAAAGGGTAAATATTATAATAATTACTCCATGAAAATTATCATTTTTCAATTATCTTATGATAATTTGTTGTAATTATCACTTAATAACTATTTAAAATTATCATTTCAATAATTTTAATGTAGTTATCAAGATATAATTACAAAAAAATTATCATAAGATAATTGAAAACTGATAATTTGTATGGATTAATTATTAAAATATTTACAAAAAAAATTATCATTGGATAATTAATTATATATATTACCAAAAAAAAAGAAAAAATAAATTTTTTATTATTAAAGGAATATATATATGTTTAAAGGAAAAAAATTGGTGACTATTGGCTAGCTAGAGCATCTTAGGTGAAGTATGAGGTTGTGCAAGTTTGAACGGTCTAAGGAGAGTGTGGGCGGAAACTAAGGAGTAGTAGGAAGAACCTTGGGTAGATATATGGGGTCCCACTAAATTTTTTGAGTCATAAGTGATTTTATTGAGTGGATTAAAGCATTATTAAGTTTATTAAATAGGGGAATCACCACATAAGTTCTTATGTAGGATATGGAATGTGCTATATTGTTCATTTTTAATACATGGTACACACTATTTTAAATGATGCCGCATGTTCTCATTATGCGTTATCCTCAAACTCACAGAATCAATGGTTTAGGCCACTATATTTCAATACAATAATTCTAGTAGAAGATCAATCATGAAAAACTAAATTTCATGTTCAACAGAGGTTGCATGTCTTGTATAATTAAAAATTGATGATGTTACTCTAATCTCTTTAGGAAACATGCATCACAATATCTGAAAACTATTATTCAACCTGAGATCAAAGTTCACATTCTTTTGAATAAAATTTATATGAGTATTTTAGATACGGTTATGAGTTGTATGAGAATTAGTGATGTTGCGAAGGAATAAATGATTGTGTAAGCATAAATTGTGTAAGGATGAATCAAAAATTTATGAAATCATGATTTATGTAAACATAATTTGTGTAAACATAATTTTTATAAACATCATTTTCATAGATATGAATTACAACTGTGTAATGGTCATTGAATCCAAATAGAAGAAAGAATATAATTCTACAACTATAAATCTTGAAGAATGGGAATAGATTCCGATGATATTTTCTTATGTATTCAAGACTAAAAATCATGAAGCTTTGGTTGGAGCTTTAATTCAAGGTATGGATTAGGAGATGAGTGAATGGAGGAGATATATAATATTCACAATGAAAAAAATGTGAAAGATTTGGCCACCACGGTGTGGTATCATATTGATACAGAAATCATAAGAAGAGTTTGTGAGGGTTTCATGCTACAAAAATTGAGTGCAAAAATACAAATCCTCTACACACAAATATCTTGTCTACTTTTCATGTCATGTGGAGTGTTTTAAAAGAATAGATATTTCAGAGATTAATTCTTGATATATTCATATGGAATGAAGTTAAAAACTTATAGTCTTTAGGAAATCCATGATTAATTTCATAACTCAGTTTTGAACCAGTTTTAAATATAAAGGAATCTCAGAGTTTCCTTATGCTAAGGATATTATATTCACATGTGCAGTGACTGTATATGATATGCATGAGATGAAGAAAAGTGTGTTCTCTACTTTGTTTCTTATGTTTCATACCCTTTTTTATCCAAGAAGAAACAATAAGTGAGAGAATACTAACTCTGATATTAATGTTATATATATTGTGACGTCTCAAGTAAAAGGAAGAACAATAGATCCTTTGACCATGTCAATTAATAGAAAACTATATATTTTGAAGAATAAAAACAAGAGGGTATAATAAAATTTATACCTTTCTAGTATCAAAGAAAAAGAAACCGTGTAAGAAGAAGACACTATAATTGTCGTTTTTCTCTATACTTTTCATCAAGACTCATGAATAACCACTATGATTAAATATCACAGTGAATCTAAGTGGAGAACAAGGATAGACTACATGTGTATGTGTTGATCATTCTTTAGTGATTGAATACATGTTCATTGGTTTTTAAAGGACCCTTCAAGAACTAGTGGTACTGGTATAAACAATTTCATTAAAGAACTGGTGGTTTCAGTATAAACAACATCATATAAGGGAAATGGATGATGCCTACCCAACCATTTTTTGTGACTTGAACTATACTTGTAATCACTAAAAATTATAGTGATAATAAAATCCATGTTCTTGATTAGATTTAATCATAGAAAATAGTAGGATCTCACATTGATATTGAACCTTGTGAATCTTCTGGTTTTTTGTTCTCATCTATTTATGCATTGCATGATAAAGTGGGGTTATATTTAACATCATTTGATCCATTGCTCTTAACTTAGGTATAGTTTTGAGTGTAACAGGGTTAAATAAAAGAAATAAAGAATTAATAAAAATTTCTATACACTGATTCACCCCCCCCCCCCCCAATTTCCCTACATAATCCATCTAGGATTTACAGATTGGTGACTAAAAATGTGAAGGTATTATTGATGATTATAACTATAAATAGGCCCATATATTTTATTCATGTAATGTATATTAATAATTAGATAAGGAAGGAATACTATACCCATATGGGATATGGAATAGTGAGGAAAAGTCAGAGACTACACCAAAATGGGGGCCCATTTGGAGCTATGTATATCATTCACTGGACTGGGGATAAGGTTTTCAATGAGGATATAATTAGTTATTACACCTAATAGGGTTTCCATACATGCATTTATACCTCCTATTTGTTAGTAACTAGGTAAGGGGGGAAGACTGAACTCACGGGGAATATGAATCGATAAAGAAGGTTTTGGGATCATACCTAATAGGTGTCTTGTATGTGTATAGGCCATTGAGTAGACCAAAGTGACCCATTAGATACTTTGGCTAACAAGATTATTGATATGGTGTAGTGAGGATGAGAATTTGGTTCCAATAAATATTTCATCGATAGTCTAACAATAAGGACCCTCATTATCTAGGGAATACATGATTTTAAAAACCCTGAATTCCCTATTGGTTAGGGAGTAAAGCTGATAGAGATTCATTATCAATGAAATTCATGATCTATGGGTATCACTCTGGTGTGAAAAATTTAATCATGTATCTTTGGAGGCAATGGGGGGAATGGGAAGGGAGTCTCCCATGGTGTGGGACCATGGTGAAGTAGATCCAATGTGTTGGACCTAGAAAATGTGGTGCCCATGTATATAAACTAGGTGAAGTGACACCCAAGAATGGGACCTCAATGAAGTGGTTCCCAAGTATGGGACTAAAATGAAGTGGTGCCCAGGTATGGGATCTCCAGGATAAGTTGTGAATTTAGGACCCTAGTATGGTATTATGGGGATGGGTTGTTCATGTAGTGCACTAGTGTGGTGCCTCCAGAATGGGTTGGTTATGTGGTGCCATAATGATCACTCTAGGATGGGATGGGTTATTGGTGCCCTAGTGTGGTAATTCCAGGATGGATTTCTTTTCTCTAGTATTTAAGGAGTATAGGGTAAGTGTTAATTTTTATCGTTTTCATGTCAAACTTCATGGATGACACAAGTACCCTAATTCCCATTATTACTATCTTAGTTTTTTTCTTATGAAGTAAATTGAAAGGAAAATATGAAACTAAGGCATGTTCAGAAAGGGTTTCTCTTCCAAAATTACAAGTTATGGATTACTTGATCTCCTCCTCCCTTAAAATGGGATCCATGAGGTCTATTTATATGAAATATGAGATAAAGGTGTGTAATTAAGGGGTTAACCACTCCTTACACCCTTGTAGGTAAGCACCTCACATAAGAAGTCTAGGGAACATGGAAGGTTCATGTGGAAGGTGATTCATACAAGAAGACTATAATGAAAAAATTATTCTTGTGGAAGAAGGGTGCGATACACCCTTTATTCAAGGTAAACATAGTGTAAAACCTTTGTGTGAGGAACGGAGGAATATGCATGGGGACTTGGCTAATGAATATATTCACATAAGGGAACCTAGGTGTGACAATAAGGCTTAGGTTATATAAATAATTCTATTCATGGAAACTCTCTTTCATCTAACTAAAGTCCCCAACATTAGTAAAAGTGAGCACTAACAACCCCCACCCCCACCCCCAAGAATTAGATCTACTTAGTACAAAAAAATCAAGTTCTGAGATAAATATAGCCTTGGAATTAATTTTTTATTGAAGAAGTATGCGCATACTCAGGTCAAGGGGGAAATCATGGAAGGAATGCACTGATCCCACCATGTGTGTTGGTATCTAGGTTCATGGTTCACACACTAAGATGGTAATGGGCTGCAGTAATAACCTACAAATGGAGGGGAACACCTCCACTTTATGCATAACATAACCTAGTAGTAACCTAAATCTCTCATGATCACTTTTTCTTCAAGTCACGTGATCTACTCCAGGTGAGTCTGAGTTATATCACCTCTTTTACATCGATTTTGGCATGGTAGTATTGAGCACATCTGAGCTTAGTGCATTACCACCTAGATGAAGCTAGGTAGAATAATGATATTTGAGTGAAGGTACCTGGGTGAAGTAGGCTAAGTGAACTGGTCAGGGTGAAATGATTTCCTTTATTAAACTTTTCCTTGTTTTTCCTCATGTTCGACTTTTCTTCACTCTTAGTAGCCTTCATATTTTATTTTACCCAACTGATATTTTCATATTTTCCTTTTTGTATAAAATGAAAAACCTTTCTGTAACCATTTAAAACATTGAATCTATAGTTTATCTTGTTAAGGAACCATTATCAGATGAGCTTCCTTCATATGGGTTTGGCCTCCTAACTGATGTTCCGATTCTATAGCTAGATATTACTCATCATGTTATGCTCATCTTCTCATCTCAAGGTGTAACTCATAAAAAATATTCCCTTGACATGCAAACTGCCTAATAAGGTTTAAATGAAGAGTTTTACCTCTTATCCCACTATCCAATAACAATGAGTAATGATCCATGGGTATACCTGACCATAAAGAAATCCTATACATATAGTCAACATAAATGATGGAACCTATATTGGGACCTCTTCCCTAAGGGAAATTTATGTGAGGATTGATAATGTACATACTAGTTGAATTATAGCTATATCTAGTTTGAGTACAGTTTAAAGGTTGTCAGGATTTATGATTTCATTTGGAACTTATAATTCCCAATTTAACATCATCTAGTTCTTGTCCTAGATTTGGTGGTGTTGTGAAACCAATACATTACACCTACCTCATGGGGAATTAGGCATAAATCACTGGTATATTTAAAAAATTGTGGGATTCCCTATTCTTGGTCATATGTACGATGAATTTCTCCCTATCTATAGTGCCTAGAACAATGTTGAGTGGAATATTGTTCTGAAAAGGTATTTTTTTATGTTTCTTGAAGACATGATAAAGAGATACATTCTCCCATATCTCAACGTTCACTTTAGTTCCTAGATTAGAATATTTCAATTTTCCTATGTATTGAAACTTAGGGTGATGAGACCAAGGACCTACCTAACCTATCATGCTAGAGGGACTCTGAATACTTATCCATTCTAGATGAAATTAAATACATATAATGGGGTTATAAAATTAGGTTAAACCTAATCCCATATCTTTTATTGGAAGCCTTCTAGAATTTTTTCTCAATGGGTGGTTATTTCTGACTTGGTATGCATGCACTAGGGTAAGGGCTTCCATATTCATGATGGATACACATATAGCATTTAGGGTGCATATAGATCTCATCATACCAACCTTGGTAAGACTCTACCAAGTGTTGGGTCAAGTTAAAAAGGGAAAAATCCACATAGGACCTACATTTTAATACATTTATTCCATGGGTGGATAGTCATGAATCTCAGTGGCTATATTCTAAGGAACACATTTTTGGACCCCCAATTATCTTGTAGGATCATGTTGTTGGATGTTTCAAGTTGATGGACAACAAACATGGATTTCTGTATTTTGGATCATGTCATATGGATTTATTCACAATTAGTTCTCACTCCTTATGAGGCTCCCATTGGAACACTAGCAATTGATATGATTGTTTCAGTAGGAAACCACTCATATAGTGTCTTACTACAAGATAGAGTTCTCATAGTAATATTTTATGGAGTCTTTATCTTTGAGACTTACATTCCATATCTATTTAGGTGCCAATTTTGATATATACATATATATATATATTGGAGGTGATCTCATCTCCTTATTGAGTATGTGATAAGAATCAGCCTATGGATTTGTAACAACTCTAAATGATGATTACGCATACAAATTTCGATTCTCCAGTCAATATTTCACTAATTGATTATCTAATTAGTATTTCCCTAGAATATGATCAATAATGGATCAAGTGTTATCATAAAGAAATGTTTAGAGGATTCACCTCAAGAACACATGATCCACCTTTCAAGGTCAATGGGAAGTTTGGGAGGAACCAAAGTGGGGATATAATCTCATCAAGTTGGGTTCCATGGATAATGAAGGGGTGACCCCCACTATAGATCATGGTATCATAGATTATAGGTATCTACAGTTAGATACTCAGAAAACACCACTATATGTATCTATTTATCTATATATTCATGATCTTCATACTGATTAGACTTCTCCAAAGTTAACCCTCTTGAATCAGGATAATTAAATTCAATTGTTATCACATATTCATCAACTATGTAAGCCATTCCAAAAAATTAACTTATCTTCGAGTACATATCATTCCTAAAAGATGAAGCAACCTATAAATTTGAATTCATCACTATGCATTTAATAAGAAAAGAAAGATAATGAAAAATAGTCCAGGCTTTGACCACTCAGACTCCTATGGCTAATATGCAGAGCAAGGAAGATCACCTAATCTATCTCTTTATGGATATAGTAACAAGTGTTTTTGATTATTGATAATTATAATTCATTATACAATAACTCACATACATCCAAGAGACACTAGTAATTCATGAGATAAATATCCATACCTTGAAAGGTACACATGTCTAGGAAAAATCTTTGGAAATTATAGTGACCCATACTTTTGATACATAGATATTACATCTTAAAAGATGAATAATAATTAGATAAAATTTCAATCAATGATAGAATATTTTATTTATATTATCTTTCAAAACTTATAAACATAAAAAAATTGGTTCAAAAAATATATACATAGTATCCCACTTATATCTTCAAAACTAGCACACTTCATAGACATATCATGCTTAATACCTTTCTTCATAACCTGGGGAAAGAAAACATAAGAAAAGGTGAGCTCTGATGCTCAGTAAAGGTAAACAAAGAAGATATCAATGATCATATAATAATAACATGAGAAAATGAGTATGAGAACATGAGATTAATAGTTTAAAACCATGCCCTTCTTATAATAGATCATAATCTTAAGTCATGGCATAAATATTTCCATTTCATAAGACATGAATCATAAATGAGTCAAAGAAAATGATCCAAAAGAGTATGACATTGACATATGAAATGGAATGGTGTCCTACACATAAGTATAGAAAATTCATTTCATTAATAGTCAAGGCTATTTTCTAAGACTATCATAGTGGAATGGTTTCACTTCCCAAACCATCATAGTAATCAAGGTTCACTCCCAAGACTATTATAGTGGGCATAGTCTCTTATTGAATTTGGTTCACTACCCATTCCAGTTTTGTTTATCTCATGAGATATAGATCTTTACCCAATTTAATGAAGAGAGATATAGGTCACACCCATCACATAATGAAAATCATACAAATGTGTACCACAAGATCATGAAGTATTCATCATAACAGAACCCATGAAAATAAATGAATTTCATAAACATTTTATAATAGAATAGCCCATGGAAGAATAATGGGATTCATAGACATTTCATCATTACATCACAACATAACCTGTGAAAAAGAAATAGGTTTCATAAAGATCATTTCATCATATTCATAAATCGTCTAGAGAAAGTATAAGTATGGTATCCTTGGTTCATATCCCCAGTAAATCATAAGTGAAATCAAGGGTTTTTATCTTTTATGAATATAAATTACATTAAAAGATCACTAAAACCTTCTTGAATAAATTACCTTTCTACTTTGAAATCAATTATTTAAAAAAATGTGCAAATATAAAGGAAAATATTTTCTTTTAAAAGAACCGTATAAAATTGTAAAAGATTATTAAAATAAAAAATTGGTCATGATGACGAAAAAATACATTTATGTTTTATAAGTTAAAAAAATATCCCTTCCATAATTTTGTCAGAAAAGTCAAAAACTACCCCATTTTGAAAATGATAAAAAGATTCCTTTCAAAAAAATTAGTAAAAATTAAAAAATTGGGAAAAATAACTTTAAAAATCATATAAGAATAGTAAAAACCTTATTTTAAACATTTTTATAAAACATGGAAATGGAAGAAAAAAGGTTTTTTGACCAAAGAGATAAATGAAGTTGATTTACGTTAAAAATATATTTTTGGTCTATTAAGTACATAAGATGAGGAAAATGAAATTAAAATAAGTATTTTAAATAAATAAATAGAGGATAATTAAATTAATCAGTTTCTTGAGAGGTAAATCATAATATTTCATCATCATATCTTAATCATAAATAATCCCAATAAATAATGATATTGTAACATAAAACCGCTTACCCTAAGTTATCCTTGCTTAAAAACCACTCTAACCTCCTATATAATTAATTTAAATTTATTATAATTCTATACCCGACTAATTTTCATACTTATAATATCATAAATGATCCATTTATAACCTTTCGACACCCCCTTTTATCAATAATTCCTTATTAAAATATTCCTTTTAGGGTGTTAACTGTTTCGTTGATCATGAGTATTTCGTATCAGTAGTTTTGGTCCTTATAAATTTATTAAGTTTCCATAATATTAAGAATATTAATCATGATATAAATATACTATCTATTAATTATATTTATATTTATATTCATCCATAAAATTTAGCGATAAAAAAACGAATTACACCGTTCATGGAGACGGTAGTACGTACATACGCATGAATATTGTTTTACTTTTTCAATAGATGGAATGAAAAAAAGGTCTATATTAATTAAAATTTATAGGATAATTATTATATCATTTTTATCATATATATTCATCAAATTATTCCTCATTAACATCCAAGTAAAATATAAATGGAAAACAAATCAGATCGCTTCGTGGAGGTGGTATTCCACATGTACGCATTAACGACTTTATCGTTTATCAAAGGATTTGATGGTAAATAGATATATGTGATATTATAATTTCATAAGTATAATTATTTAATAAATATCATATAAATATATTAAACCCATCATAATACTCATTCATACAATATAGTGATGAAAAATGAATTGTATCACTATATGGAGACGGTAAGTCATATGTACACACGAGAGATACTTTCACTTATCATTTGATGGGAAAGAGGGTGTATAATGACATTTTCATAATGATAAAAATAATTATATTTAGGATACTTAATTTACTATTTTATTATAAATACAATGTATTTATATAAGATAAAGAAGATTATAAAAGAAAGTGATTGGGTAAGGAAACTGCCTCTTCCTTGAAATGACTCCCTTGGATGTCCTCTAAGGGGATATTGGGTTAGTCTTTTGGGAATATGAGAAACTATATAATGTGGTTAGGTAAGTTTATAAGAGTAATTTTCATAGGTTTTTTGGGCAATAAGGCTCCATTTGGTGTAAATAAGTGAATAGGAGGAGGTTCCCTTTTAAAATTGAGGTGAGGGGAACTTTTGTAATTTCTCAAAATATTAAATTATAATAAATTAATTCTAAAGAAAAATGACTCAAAATATCCACGGATTTAAATATAAGGTAGGATAGAGTTGTAATACCATCAACAAATATAATTTATACAATTTTTTTGTTGTTTTAAACCATATCATTTTTATTAACCCTTATTTAACCAATTTTAATTTTAACTACGGTAACAACTTTTCCAATATTAAAGGGTGGTAATTTTTTACTTAAAGGTTGAAAATTTTCCAATAAATGGCCATGTTATGAAATTTTATACCATAATCATTAATCAAATACAAAAATATTATTTGGTTTTTTTTCAACTATTTTTTATTGAAAATATACTTTAAATTTTTTTGATCAGTATATATATCACACCTTTCTCCATAGATATAATACCTCCATATATTTAATACAAAAATTACTGTAGCTACCTACAAATCATGAGTTGGGTAATTTTTCTCATGGACCTTGAATTTACATGTGTCATAATCTATAACCATATTTATCTATATGATGAAATATCCAAGTCCCTTATTTGATGAATCACTATAGATTAAAACCCCTTATCCATTATAGGGTAGTGTAAGTATAGGTTCACTAACTAGCCCTATCTTCAGTTCCTTAAAATATTCTTCATGTTCATATATCCAAATGAACTTAGATCCCTTTCATATTTACTTAGTGATTATATTTTATATCCTTTAAAAATCACCAAAAATCACTGATAATATCCATCTAAACCAAGAAAACTATGGATCTCTGATCACAGTGGTTGTTTTGGTCCAATGTTTAATAACTTCTATATTTGAAGGATCTACAGATATACCCTCACTTGAGATTATATGACCTAAGAATGAAACTTTCCAAAGCCAAAATTCACACATGATAAATTTTTCATAATGGTCCTCCTTTCTTAGGGTCTTTAGCACAATCCTAAAATGATCTTCATGATCTTACTTTATCTTTTAATTAATAATAATATCATATATAAAGACTACCAAAAACTGATCAAGGTAATCTCTAAATACTCTATTTATTAAATCTATGAATACATATATAGAGACCCTTTTTTCCTTTTAATACTTTGATGTATATCAAGAAATATTTTCAGATCTAGGCACTGAGATAGTGTAGGATTCCAATCCCCAGTGTACCCAGAATTAATTTTATAGAAAATATTAAAAATATTATATATCATGCATGCATAGTTTTTCAAAAGTTATTGAATATCTCTTAAACAAAGTCTTGAAATGGAAATCTAATACCATAGTTGAATACATAATGTGAGGTTTCCCCTAGGCACAACCTAAATTTGGTTAGCACAGGATGTTAGTATAAATAGGTTGTTGGAAGGTGTGTTTAGTGAATTGATTAATTAATTCATTCATTCATTCATTAAATGAACTAAAATGGGATATTCTATAAATAAACGGTTATAGTGAATTTTGAAGGTTTTTTGTATAACTCTAGGACCATTTGGAGGAGGAATACATCATTATTCATTGTTATATTAAGATCGAGGGATAGTGAGATTATAGATCTAAGCGAATCGAGGCACAGCGAGCTCAACAAACCTTCTTCTTAATTGGAAGCAACATTCTTCACCAAAAAAATCAAATATCACGGTAAGAATCTTTATTTTTTATATCATTACGATTAAAATATTTATCATAATCAAATCTATTTCTTTGATCTATGTTTTTCTTGATCATCAGAATGCACCCACATATCAGATTTCCTTATTTATTTGATTTACCTTATTATTCAATTTTTTCTCACCCAATTATCCTCAATTTGTATACATTGTCCAATAATGCTTGGATAAAAATTGTTTCTCCCTTGGTTTATGTGTATTTACCTCACCCGTTATTCGCTTTCTTCATCATTGGACCATGTCATTCTGATTATACTATTTTCTGGTGGGTTTGAGCATGATCACACCCAGATTCATGGTGGATTCATGTGTGAAAAATGGTTTGAAAAATCAAGGATGGTTTTTTTATAGATTGTGGGATACGAGTGATTTCACAATGGATCTGGATCTAGTCAGGTATGGGGAGATGTCATGGGTTATGGACAACATGTAAAACTTCATATGGGTGAGCTGGATTTTGATTTACATCCACTGGAGGTCTGGAATCAATAGTATGAGGCATTTACCACTGATTTCAGGTGGTCAAATGGTGAGATTTACAAAATTAGGTGTAGATAAGGAATTCATGGACCAGATCTTAGATTCTATGAAGATCATGAATATAAACCATGTATTTTAGAAGAACATAGGGAATGTTCTTTGAAAATTCATGGTGCTAGGGTTTTAGGAAGATTATAAGTATCACACACCATGTGGGACCCCCACACACCATGTGAACTGGTGTTGGAAACCCAGTGTGTACTCTGGAAGTACATGGTCATGGTCATGGCCAAGCACAGATCATATACAGGCACACAACCAGATTACATAGGCACGACTAGGAAAACATGGATTGGACTTGGGTGGCTAAGAACACACTGTGTAGTCCCCTTATATGCTGTGTAGGGATACATGGGAAGAAATTCATGTAATTTAAAGGACACACCCATGTTGTATATCAGGAACACATTCCATGTGGGTTACCGCTATGTCATATACCTCCTTTTGAGGCAATTTTACCTCTCGTATCTCCTTCATTTGGACTCTTATTTTGGCCCACGAGTATCCTATCTTGAGTTTTTTTCTACATAAAAAGAGATGGTGGCCTTCATTATGAATTTCATAATATGATGCGAGATTTTATGAGGATGTAGATTATTTTGGAGGTGTTATACAATGACAGTGATTAGGTGTGATCATTAGAGTGGTACCCCCATGACAGACTAGGGCATGAGTCTTATAGCTACTGAGTGGTACCCACTATCACACTAGGGAATAGGTCCTATATATATTGAGTGGTACCCTCCTAAAGAACTATGTTTTTGGTCCTATATCTACTGATTGTTACCCCCTATCGCGCTAGGAAGTGGGTCCCCTATCTACTGATTATTACCCCCTATCGCACTAGGGAACAGGTCCTCTATCTATTGAGTGGTACCCCTATCACCCTACCATCTCACTAGGGAATGAGTCCTCTATCTATTTATTGGTACCCCTATCACACTAGGGAATAGGTCCTCTATCTACTGAATGGTACCCCCTATCACACTAGGGCATGGGTCCTCAATCTACTGAGTGGTACCCCCTATCTTACTAGGGTGTGATTCCTCATTATGATGTTTAGAAAACCCTATCACACTATGGTGTTAGTCCTCTACTTGGAGATTGTTCCCCTTGAATATGTATCATGGTGGTGAGGTGTGGGTCCTCTATAGATTTAATTCTATGGATAGACAAGCAGGGCACTAGAAATCATTGATGGACCCCTTTGGATTTGATGGCAGACACTTTTCATGGGCTGGGCTATGATATGGATATCCCTTTTCTCTCTTCTATTGGGTTTATTTTATGAGAATATATATGTGTCCTTGTTGTTGGATTTCATTTCACTCTTACTATGGTTTGAGTTTTCTACTACTCTTTTGTCTCCTATTTTTCCCCTATGCTTCTGGTACATCCTACTGGGTAGGTATATATTCACACCTATATGGTATTGTTTTGAATGTTTCATGTCTTATGAAAATGATGGATAGGTCGGTGGTGATTATAGAGGAGAGAAGGGATACCTTGGTTCATTTGACCACATATGGTGGTCGGGGCTTGGATATATGAAGTAAGGATCTCTCATCATTTTACTTTTCCAGATATTTTTAGGTTAGGACATATTTCTAGATTGGTGTGTATTTTTTCCTTTTTTTCATTTTAGATTATGTTGTCACATTCTTTAATTCCCTACTGGTTGTTACATTCATGATTATTAATCTAGATGTTACTATCTTTTCCTTTATTTAATCTACACTTCTGCATGGATATGGTTGAGTGCATGAGTACATGTATAGTAGGAAAATTCCACCCATATTAGTTATAACTTTTGGTGCTTGTCACCAGCTCTTAGCCTATGAATGTGGGCTTGGAGTAGTCACGGCTCAAGCCCCATCGGGTCGGGTCATGATAGATTGGTATTATAGGTTGTTTGACATTAGTACAATGTTAGTAGATTTTTACCTTGATAAAGTTTGGTTTTGAATATTGTTAAATGGTGTTGAGGTGTCACGAGTGTGGATTTTAGGTCAAGGAACCTAGTTTTGGTGCGGCGGCTGACGTATTCATACACCAGGACTCCGACCACCTTCTTGTTGAATTAGAATACTGAGACATTGGTTGTAAGGAACATTGGTACATGCATCATATAGGATTGAGTCTGTTATTTTTCTTCTTGAGTCAACTACCCATATATATATATGATCATATGTCCATGGGACATCTTGATTAAATTTTCAGCATGCCTCTATGAAGACTGCCATCTAAGTTACCAATTTCGAATTGTGATGATAATATGATGAGTGATGGGCCTCAGTTTAGGGTCCATCTTTTGAGATCCTTCATCTAGGTGGATAGATAGAATCATCCCCACCTATTGAGAAGTATATAGTACTAGAAGATTATGCTTAGCTCACTCTGTGAGTTCTAGCACCATAGGCCACTGAGGTTCCATAGTGATCTAGATCCCCCGGTGCCAGAGGATTGGATAGAGTCCGTGATCTATGTTTTCATGATTATCTAGTCACTAACTAAGCATGTTTTTGCAGTGGAATCCATCCTTTTCCATAGATCAGTTAGGAACTTTTAGAGTATAGTCATGCAGATACATGCAGAGTCAACACTTTCATGGACCAACTTCCATCAACTATTTTTTGAAGAGTATTACCCCTCATTCTTGTGTTCAATTTGGATTCTGGAGCTTCTAGATATGTATAATGGGAGGGATGGTGGTTGATGATTTTTTATCAAGGTTCACTAACCTAATGCATTACTCCCTCGACATGATTCGGGATGGATACTTCCATGAGTATAAGTTTGGGAAAGATCTCCATAGATACATTTGTGCCAATGTGGAACCCCTATGCATTCTCACTTATGACAGAGTGCTGGAGTGGGTTCTAGTTATGTATATAGTATTGTTAGAGGGAAACCATTAATCTAGAGTTGGCAATGGGCATCATGGGGCTGAGTCATCTATAGCATCTAGTAGGCACCAGATGGATGGGTCTCGGCATAGGAGACCTCCCTAGGACCAGACTCCAACATGTGGTCATGTAGCCCAAGGACCACCTAGCGGATAAAGAAAGCACGGAGAGGGGTGTACCTATGCTTGTGATGAGTGAGGTCACCTAAAATGTTATTTCTTGACCTAACATGCTGATGAGGGCGGACAAATATAGGATAGACCACCACAACAAAGGAAGCACCATGATTATGGATCTCCCAGGAAAGGTTAGGGTATCCCTCAAGGAGAAAAAGATAGAAGAGAGTTAGGTGGTCTCTAAGAGGAGGATATATGGATGTTGGATGATTTTATGAGATACTTCCACCACCACCACCACCACCAAGTTCCCACTTCAAGGTCAGGGAGCTGGCGGTCAGGGTCGTGGGCAGCTACAGGCCATGGCGGCACATGACCTGGTGGCTCATGAGATAATTAAAGGTATGATATATATTTATTATACTCTTGATTCAGTATTATTAGACATATTTTTGAGTCATTCCTTTGTATCTTTACTCTGGGTGAGAGAATTTGAGCTCCCAGTTGAGACTTTAGCCTAGCACCTTTTCCTTGAGGTTCTTACGGGGAACGCTTATTCGATATCTTTTATCTTACAATAGTTCGAGCTATCATTTGGTGGAGATAATTTCTCATGGGACATTTTGTCCATCATTATAATACCTTATTACATCATCTTGGGTATGGAATAGTTGTCACAATCTGATCCTAGATTGATTATTACCGAAGATGAGTTAAATTCCTTTACACTAATGGGAGGAGATTCTCCTTTGTAGGTGAGAGAGATCTCATGGCATGATGAGTGGGTTTTGTGAGTAGGAGGTTTTAACCCATCACCCATTAGTTGGTGAGTGTATCCCTTGGCACATAAGGATCTTTAGGCATCTAGATTACTTTATTCATGGAGGATTTTATGGACATATTTTCTAAGGACGTTCTGAGACTACCTCTAAGGTGGGATATGGATTTTTTCATTGAATTTTACTCCAGGACCACTCTGATATCTTATACAGCATATCAGATGGCCCCTACTGAGCTTTGGGAGCTACAGTTTCAATTGGGGGACCTTTAATAGAAGGTTTTTATTAGACTTATTGTGTCACCCTAGGAAGATCTGGTGTTTTCATTAAAAATGTTGATGGAAGATTAAGGATTTGTATAGATTATCATTTCCTGAAATAGGACACAATAAATAACAAGTACACCTTTCCAAGGATTGAAGAAATATTTGATCAGTTGTGAGGCATGAGATGGTTCTCAAATATCAATATCAGGCCCGGTTACCACCAGTTGAGGGTTTTTTAGGATGATATTCTTAAGCTAGCATTTTGATGTCACTGAGAACATTATAAGTTCCTGGTTATCCCTTTTAGTGTAAAAAATTACCCTGTTGTGTTTATGGATTTGATGAACCAGATCTTCCATCTATATTTGGTCCAATTTGATGTTGTCTTCATTGACGACATACTCATATACTCTACATTAAATGAGCATCATGCATATCACTTGAGGATGGTCCTAGATTTTCTTCAATAGAACCATATTTATGGTAAGAACTTGAAGTTCCAGTTCTAGATCCCCGAGGTTTACTTTCCAGGGCATGTCATTTAGGAGCATGGATTATTTTTTGACCCAGCAAAGTTTAATAAAGTTCTTTCTTGGAATCCACCCCAGAACATATCAGAGGTCCAAATTTTTCTTGGCATGGAAGGGTACTATTGAAGATATATGGTAGAATTATCTAGGATTACAGCCCCTTTGACCACACTGATGCAAAAAGGGAATTCATTTACCTGGACTAAGAAGTTTCATAGATTATTCAAGGAGTCTAGGCTTAGGCTAATGAGTAATTATATTTTGATACTACCATAGGATGGCGTAAAGTATGTAGTATATTATGATTCCTATAGATCTAATATAGAATGTGTGTTGATGAAGAGGTTGGAAGTGATTGTATATGGGTTGAGGAATTTAAGACCCCACGAGTAGAACTATGTGACTCATGACATGGAGTTAATAGTGGTAGTATTTTCTCTAAGGGTATGGGGTTACTATCTTCTAAGATATCACTTTTTTATTTACTCAGATCATTAGAGACTTAAGTATGTCTTTATGTAGAGCAACATGAACCTGAGGTAGAGGCACTAATTGGATTTATTTTGGGACTATGACTTGAGATAGTCTATAATCCTTGGAAGGGAAACATGGTATAATATTACCTTAGTAGGAAGTCACATACTCATTTGGTAAATAAGGAATCTATGTAGTTGTATTCCTTGTGGATGACCTTGGTTGAGGAGGTGGTGGTCTCAATCATGATACGGGAGGACGTTTTGAGAGAGTTTCACACATATCCTTTGTATATACATCCCACTATAGGGAATATGTACATAGACCTTCAATAGTAGTTTTAGTGGGCTGGAATGTGGCAGGTTGTGGCCAAGTTTTCCTCTCAGTACCTCACTTGTTAGTAGGTGAAGCTTAAGCACCGGGTTTTGGTAGGTTTTCTGTATCCTCTTGAGATCCCAGAGTGGAAATGGTATAAAATATTTATGGAATTTTTTATAGGGATTCAATGTATAGTGAGATTCCATTATTCAATTTGGATGATATTCTACTGACTCATGAAGTTTGTGCACTTCCTTGATATCAGTGAGCAGAATTCGGTGGAGAGTTTGGGGAAGTTATATGTACGGGATATCTTCTGCCTTCATGGAGTTCCCTCGACGATTGTCTCTGGATGTGATGTGAAATTTATTTCATGGTTTTTTAGAGGCATTTAGTAGAAATTTGTGACCCATATGAGGATGAGTATAGCTTTTCACCCCTAGAAAGGTGGCCAGACCAAGTGCACTATCCAGGAATTGGAGGATATACTGACGGATTGTTGAGGGATTGCATGTTAGACTTTTTATAGGAGACCTTATAGGTCACCCTTATGTTATACTAAGATCGGTGAGGCATATCTTATTAGGTTGGAGATGGTGCAAGAAATTTCGGAGAAGGTCTATGTAATCCATGATGGGATGAGGACATATCATAGTAGGTATAAATGTTATATATATATATATATATTGATGTAATTGGAACTTGGAGTTCAACTAGGGAGACCATGTTTTCTTGAGTATCCCAACAAAGATGATTTCAGATATTTAGATGGGGAGGCAATCTATCCCCAAGGTACATCAGGCAATTTTATATTTTTTAGAGGTTAGGTGAGGTTTCATATCACCACACCATTCCCCTATAGTTGGAGCAGGTTCATGATGTCTTCCATGTGTCACATCTAAAGATATATGCACATGATCCCATGCACACTATTGACTGGGGAGAGCTGAACATTGATGATGGATCCACCATCACAGAGCACTTGATGGTGATTGAGAATCAGTATGAGAGGATCATATGTAGATGTACCATTCCCTTGGTTTGTGCGTTATGGTGGCATAAGAGCATAGAAGAGAGCTCCTGGAGTGGGAGAGCCAAATGTGGGATCCATATCCACAATTTTTTATTTAGTTTTTGATTTTAGAGGACAAAAATTGTGAAGGATAGACTAATATAGAGACACGTTTTTTCCTTATAAGACATTAAAATATATTAAGTAATATTTTTTGAGCTAGACATTGAGATAGCATGAAAATCAGATGCCCTGTGTGCTTGAAATTAATTTTATAAAAATATTCAAAATATGTTATATCATGTGCACACTATTTTTTAGAAATTATGGAATATCTATTAAATAGATTCTTGAAACAAAAATCTTAGGCCATGATTGAATCTATAATGTGAGGTTTACCCTATGTGAGACCTAGAGTTTGTCGGCACAGGACGTTCGGATAAAGAGGGTGTTGGTGGGTGCCTTCAGTAAATTAATTAATTAATTATTTAATTAATTAATTAAATGAACTAAAACAAAATCATATATAAATATGTTTTTATAGTGAATCACCAAGGTTAGATACATAACCTTGGGACTACTGAGAGGATGAATCCACTGTTCTTCATTAGTGGATTGAGATCAGGAAATGATGAGCTTCTAGATCTAAGGGAATCAAGGCACAGTGAGCGCAATGAACCTTTTTCACTGTTGGAAGCAACATTCTTCCCCAATGAACAATCCAATATCAAGTTAAGACTCATAATTTTTTATTTCCATCCTTATATTTGAAATATTGAGTAGAATTAAATCTATTTCTTTCATCTTCATTTGTATTGATCCTTAGCATGTGTCCATGTATTGGATTGAATTATTTATTTGATTTACCCCATTGTTCTATGTTTTCTCACTGAATTATCTCCAATTTGTATTATTTATACAATAATGATTGGATAATGATTGTTTTATCCTTATTTTATGTACATTTCCCACACCTTTTCTTCACCTTCTTCATCTTTGGACCACGGGGTCACAATTTGACTATTATTGGGCGATTTCGAGTGGGATTGGACCCCCAAATTCATAGCAGATTAAGGTACTATGAATGGTTTGATAAATTAGAGATGTTTTTAGATATATTGAGTGATGAGGGTGATTCCAACATGGATCGGGGATCTGGTGAGGTAGTGGTAGATGTCACAGGTGACAGGTGATGTGTACAGCTTCATATGGGTGATCCAGATTCCAATTTTCAGATATCGAAGGGATATAATCGACGTTAGGACACCATTAACACCGATTTATTGTGTTCAAATTGTAGGATTAGTGGTGTTGGGAATGGATCTTGAATTTATAGATAATATCTTATATTCTTCAAAAATCACAACTACACGCTACATAGTTTGGAAGAAGACACGACATTCTCTTCATAAAGTTGTGGCGCTAGGGTTTCTAGGAGATTATAAGTATTGCACACCATGTGGGACCCCCATACATCACATTACCTGGTTCTAGAAATACTGAGTGTACTCTGGGAGTAAATGGGCATAGGAACATCGAAGCACATGTCATGTATGGGCACACAGCTAGAGTACATGGGCATGGCCAGCAGAACATGGCTCGGCCCCGGGTGGCTGAAAACATGTCATGTAGTCTCCTTACATGCCATATAGGGATACGTGGGTAGTGATTCATGTAATATAATGTAAACTTACATGAGGAAGAGTGAGACCACACGTTGTGTGGGTACCCTACATGTTGTATACCTCCTTTTGAGGAAACATTTACCTCTCATATCTCCTTTATTTGGACTCAAACTTTGGCTCGCAAGTAGCCTACCCTGAGTGTTTTTCCACGTAGAATGCGATGGGGGCCTTTGTTTTGTATTTAGTGATACAATGAGTGATGTTATGAGCATGGAACTTCTTTAGGCGGTGTTCAAAGATGACAGTGATTGGGAAGTATCGTTAGATTGGTACCCCCTAAAGGATTAGGGCACGGGTCCTCGATCTATAGAGTCATACCCCTATAGCACTAGGGAATGTGTACTCTATTTTCTGAGTGGTACCCCTATTTCCAACCGAAAATCGATCACTTGGTGATTGATTATAGGGGGTTGAGTTGTGTGCAATCACTCATATCAGGTTCACTATTTCTGAATGGTTTCCAATGGGTTTGTTCATGAAATGGAAAACACCCAACGATTCTATATCCATGAGGTACCTACTTTCCAAAGGTGGTATCTTGTTTTTAAGTTTAGACAATGATGCTTAAGAACTCACATTGGTCGAGAGGATAGGAGTTTGATCTCATCACACCCTTTTGGGGGGAATTTTTTCCTACTCTGGGAGTCTCTTATAGATTTAATATATATTTGCGAATCCTTCATTAATTCCGAAGTATGATGTGGATCACCCTTGAATTAAAAATAAATTATTAGCATGTATGGAAATTATAATCATCCGTATGTATCCAAGGTTCTTCCTCAATAGAGATATATGTATGAATCCTAGGTTCTCTATAAATGGTATCCTATTATTTACTCATTAGATATTCTTTTGTTGTTATTATTATGATTCTGGTTTTCTAGCCACACATTAGAGTGCTCTGGAGTGTGTTATCATCCAGGGAGATGGGAGTTTTTTTTATTTTGGGATCGGACCCATGGATGGGATTCCTATGTATCCTTGTGAAATGAATTAGAACCCACATAGTTCAGTGCCACTTAACAGGACACATAATACCTTTTAATGTCAGGTGATAAGGACCAAATCATGCAGTTTAATGTCATGCAACTAGGATATCTAGGCAGAAGGTTTCTAGTAAAACTTTTGTGTGGGACTTATGCTGAATCAGGCCAGGGAACCTATAAGGGATATGAATTTATAGGTTGAATCATATCCTACTGGGAATGTGTTCTAGAGAGAATAGAGATATTCTAGGGTGTTATGTTTGGACCTCAAGTAGGCTTCCTACATATCCCATTTGTACAGGAATCAAATCCCATGTAGTTTGGTTGTGAGGGATCATGTATATAGAGACACTCTAAAGGTTTTTCTCACAGGGTAATATGATCCTTTGAGAGGATTATTTTGGGGATTACTTATGAATAGGATGTCTTTATTGAGTTTGGGGCCATGAGTAATGACCTGACCCATGGTGATTTAAAGGTTTGATTCAGGGCTTACTCTTGAGAAGGATGCCAAATATTTTTTATGCTTAGTTATGGATTACTTCTGAAAATGATGCCCTGGTGATTGGTTTGGTTTAAGGATTAATTTTTAGAAGTATTCCCATATATGGTTTGCGTATTACTCTTTAAGTGGATTTCCATGATTGGTTGGGGCTTACACTTGGAATGAGGCCCATAGAGTTTAGGATCATGTGGATGTCATGACCACTATCAACCTCTAAGACCATGTGATTCATGCTCAGTGTGAGAAATAAGAGGAAATGAAAGATATGAGGAAACCAGATGATCCACTTTTCCCTGAGGTTGGATACATGTACTTTAGGACCCACGCATATGGAGGCACTATGAAGAAATGTGAAATAAAGATACAAAAAATTAATATCTACCAAAACAAGTATCTGATTGTGTGAATGTCAGGATCATGACCATCCCCTAAACCTAAAAGTCATGATGAGTCATGTTTAAACTTGAGAAATAAGAGGAAGTATAAGATTTGGAAAACCATATACTTCTCATACTCTACAATTTGAAGATTACGTGGTGATGACACATCCCTCACATCATTGTACCCTAGACCCAAAGGGAGAGAGAAAGGCCTTTGAAGTTCCTATCCCAACCCTTATTTTGATAGCTAGGATAGTCACATTTGGTATTCTATCTAGATATGGCCCATGGTTATGGAGGATGAGGAAGGAATGAAGTAGGAGAGGTCCTGTAAGGAAGGATAGGGGATTACTCTATAATAGGATGCCCAAAAATTATTTCCAAAGCAGTAGAGGAGGATCTCATTCCATGTTGAATGGAAAAGAAAGCATGATTCACACCCTTCCCACCTGAAACTATAGGCATAGGGTCCTAGAGATTACTAGGTAAGGACATTTTCCTAGACCTATCACCCAATAATGAGAACTCACTGACACCATTCCTAGGTTTGGGGTCCTGGTGACTGTGGAAATACAAATCCACATGAACCCCAAGGACCCTAACCATCTGGTAGGACAAGTGCGGGAAACCTCTGATTCTAGGAATACAAATCCAAACTGTAGACACAATGGTGTGACTTTAACCATGGTTTTTTGAGTCTTGAGGCCTCGGTGGAGGTTTCATTTTGGTCCCTCTCTGATAAGGGATCCAAAGGGATAAGAGTCTAGCCATTGGTTTTTGGAAGAGGAATCAAAGAGGTGCTCATGGAGGTCCTGGATTAAGGGGTAGAGGTGCCTCATATAGGGCCTGGGAGGAACTAGAAGCACTTCTTATAGGGGTGTTTAGGTCTGAACAAACTAGATATGACTAGGGTAATAGACCACTTGAGAAACAATACGTGAGTGAGGATTTATCTTAGGTATTATGGGTCTCCTCATGTGTCCTTGGATGGGTCTCGTGTAGGTCTATGATTAGGAAGAGGGTCCTCACATTAGTGTTTGTTCTTTAGGGTAGATGGGGTCCTTATGCAGGTGTCTGGTGTTTCATTCCCTACAGGAAATTTGATCTCACATATCCCCCTTAATTCTATCTTCTCTCAGGTTTTGGAGAGCTACCTAAGAAATTTTGTTGACCTGGGCAAAGGGGATATAAAACCAAATCTAGGGGAATTGTTTTGATTTTATAGTCTCTCAAATGAGGATACCAAGGGTCTTATTTATAGGAAAATAGGGGACCCTGTTCGAAGGAGTTTTCTTGCATGGGTATCGGACATTGGTGTTCAGTGTAGGCCTCTCATGTAGGGGTTTCCTTTGTTTTAGTGTCGTGCAAGTGGGATATATAGGCCTTATGATGCGCAGGTTTGGGTGCGCAAAGAAATTTGGGAAAGTAACTTTGATCCCCCTTTGTGTTCTTTAGTGCTTGAACATGATTAACCTACTCTTTATAATATTTTTAGTACATTTGAAATGTCAACAAAATCCCCCACCTCCTCAAGATTGAATCTAATTGAAATAGGAGGGTCTATTCTTGAGGTAGAACATGGAAAATATTATGAAGGGTGGGTTGGGGAATTGCACAGGGCTTCTGTATAGGGAGGTAGTATATGTTTGGTGCATAGACCCATGGTGAAACTCTATGGTGCAGGCCAGTGACTTCTATAAATATAACTGGATCCTTTTTCATTTTCCTCACATTCCAAGTTTTTTATTATTTCTCTTGACACGTAGTTCATTTTTCTTGTCGTTTATTTCTTTGTTTTCATGAAATTATCCCAAATAATTTCTAAATGTACAACCCCTTTAGCAATGGTTTTGTTTGGAATCACCTCAATGAGGATCCTTGATGAGTAATCTAGTCGAGGGACCTGCACACGAGTCTTGGTTGAAAGGGATGTATGGGGGACCTTGCCTAAGGGAATTCACGAGTTCTTTCATTTGAAAAAATTAAAAAAAATTAAAACTTTTTATAAATCAATATTTTAACTTAATGGGAGAACTTGGTGTTTTCTTATAGGTTTGAAATGGCCTCTTTATTGAATTCCACTAAACAAGTTGTTTCATGTTCTTCTGAGAAGATCAAATTTTCTAGGCCAGAGTACTACAACGTGGTTGAGTCTGCTTTTCTAGATATGGAGAATCATTTGGAACTGTACCAACATGAGTAAACAAAAATTTATTACCTACCATTGTATGATCACAGACATTTGAGGGATTCCTTTATCCCTGGTGTTCGGAGTTACTTCCTAACATCCTAGTTTGTGAAGCATGTAAATATCCCTTCTACCAACATTTCCTCCGATGGTGTTTATATTTGGAAAGGAATGGTTCATATTGGTTGTATTATGCATCATAATTATTCCACTCTAGATCTGAATAAGTGCATCTAGGAATCGAGTCCTCGTTATTATGAATCAACCTTCTGTGCTTCATAAATAGATCAAATGTGGGGTTGGAAGGAGGACTGGGATTTCCATTCTAGAGGGGGAATCAGGTCTGAGTGGATGTTGGCATATTGGGTGCACTATACTTATACAAAATTAAAAAAAATAGCTTCAATACATATATATCTATGAGGATATTTTGGTAGGAAAACCCTACATTCTCAAGAAATTTGATATCATCCTCGAACTATTGATTCAATGGAGTCCAGTGACAAATTATTTCCACCTGATGTATGGTAAGGTTGGCATCATCCTATGGGGTGTATATATAATATATGAAGCTCCCATTATTTGGGAGATATATGAAGAGTTCATCATGATAAAGATGACGTGGGATGATGATGAAAGGGCATTGTCACTAGCCTTTGATCTTTTCAAGATAGTGAAAAAATTACAGAACAAAGATTTTCACCCCAGGGGTGACATCCATGCTGAAACATGGATTAATTCTTTTCTAGGACCAGTAGAAGAATTTCCCACTTGTGGGTACCCTACTATATGTCCCACCATAGAGAATCTGATCCCTCCTGGGACATTCTGGCCTATAATTGAAATGGGACAATATACCCATTGGGGTTACAAGGTCAATCTCAAGGTTTATGAAAAGACTTACCTATATGGATTTCTTTCCATGTCGATAATAATTTATCTGCTTCTATTTTGCAAGTACAATAGAGGTGTGAGGCTAGGGACTTTTTTTATAGCTGCCACATAGGGTTGGATGCCCCTATATTGGAAGGATTTTACAATTTTTTTGTGTACATACAACAGGAAGACCTTGTTTATAATTTCAGGGTTTTGTCAAGTGTTTTGGGGGTGTATTTTAGCACACTTCAACTCATTTTTGTTGTTGATCCCAGTTAAAATTCCCGACAGTCAATTCCGCCCAATCATTTAGGATGTCTCTAGAATCCATTCTCTGAACTTGAAGTATGATGAAGTGCTAAGGAGGATAAATGTGTTGGGTAAATTTAACTTCTTTCTATATGGTAAACTACCTACATGGATGTTTACTCATGAAGGTAAGAAAAATAATTATGATCTAAGTTCGTACATGATAGAATTTAGAGATAGTGTACTGGAGGCTCGCATTCACAGTGAGATCATCTACGTGGCTTATGCTCCATATCGATTTTCCCACCAGTTTAATTTCTTACATAGTCAAGCATCTGACCCACTATGAATGTTAGGCTTGATAAGAATCTAATGGTATATCAACATCTTTGGATCCTGATGGCCATGGGGGTATCCAAAATTTCAATCATGCTACCCATATTGGATGCATCCATCGGGATGGAATTCAGGTATTCCAAGGCATGGATCTATCCATACCCTCAAGGGGTATTGGCGAAGGGTTTTTACTAATTCAAGTACACAACAAATGTTGGTCATGTTATGCATGGTAAAAAGGTTTTAACTGAATATGATGATGTTGATGCTCTACTGCCTTCAAATCGATCTTGGGTGAAGACCACACCTCCTACACCAAGGCAGACTAGTCATCACCATCAGTAGGCGGCTCTTATTTTATACCCTCATTCCCCCATGAAAGAAAAGAGGCTTGAAGAGGATTTCAAGTCAAAGGGTTTTGAGTATTCCTTGTAGCCAGCCACATTAAATTAAAATTATGTGTGGCCCTTAACGATACAAGTTTGGGAGAGCGTAACTCACGATGTCATAGATGAATGGGAATTTCTCTAGGATGGACTATGAATCCTATAGCTAGGATATATCATAACATCCTCTGATCTCCACCCTGCCAACAATTTGGTTAAGGTGACAAGGTATCTTTAGGAGTTAGAGGCTTCGATATATGAAATTGATGATCATACCCCAGCCATAAAGTGAGTGTCTTACATGTTGTACTAAGGAGTAATTGAGGGGTAACTATTCATCCCAAGGAGGAATGAGACATTTAACTCAACCATGCTAATGTATTTATATTTTCCCCTTTCCCTTTTCTACACTTTCATCCACCATTATTAATCTTGAGGGGTTTTATTTTTCAGTTTGAAATAGAGGAATAAGAAGAACTAGTTGAAAAATAAGTAGTTATAGATGTGTCTGGGTTTCCAAAGTATGGGCCCACAAGCACCCCCATTGGGGAATTGAATAAGGCCCTTGGGTCACCAGAATTTTCTCTAGGCGAGAGGACCATGATGAAAGAGATGGAAGAAGGAACTCCTTGATGATCCCCTTAAGTCTTTTTTTCTAGGAGGATTGAGATGGGTCCTTCACCATCTCAAGAGAGGAAGTGAAGGATGAAATTAAATTTTTCTTGGAGTATGCGTCTTAGTAATTCTTTGTGTTGTAATTTTATATCATGACCTTCTTGGAATACCCTTTTGACCGTGCTTTCATTTTACAGAATCTACATCACTTTCCTCCCTTAAAGGATTTAACACTGGTTCTTCAAGGATCAGGGGGGATACACTAGGGGAGGTGTAGACCCATTCTAATGATTCTTTCATTATAATGGATTAATAATCAAGAGATGCAGTTGTGTCTTCCCCCAGTCTTGAAAATATGGGGTAGGGACATGGTAATGTCATACGCACTCCCTCGAGCATCATGTTTTGTTTCTAAATTTCCTCTTATCATGATATTTTATATTTTTCACATATACTAAAGAACCCTACAGCAATCAATGTTTGTCCCACTATCAATTCATAGGGGGTGACAAGGATCTCGGATGATCCGATGGAGTTTTTATGCTACCCATAACATCGTAGGGCTTGATGATGTTGTTCCTTCTAAGAAGTCGACAGAGAGGATCATTGTTGAATCCAATTAAGGTCTTGAATAACGCGTCTCATATACACTTGATGGTGAGAATGATACGATACTTGACGTCACGTATCATGAACTGTGGGATTTAATTAATATATACATTGATAATACAATTTCACTCAAGGAGTTCAGTGATTTCCATAATGAATTGGATGGATGTGATTTTTATTTTTCTTTCATTTTTTTCTTAAACAAAGTTGATTTTGTTTCCCCTGATGCTTCACATCAATGCTTAACTTGTGTAACTTTTTCTGCAGATAATTTCATCAAGGAACTTCATGAAAAATAAATAAAAGTCCACACTACTCCTATTTTTAAGGTAGTGATGGATGATAATCATGATGTGGGAAATTTTTGAGAGAATATAATCCTAGTTATTGAGAAAACTCGAGAGGATATTCCTCATTATGAGGTTTTTTCGTTAGGAATTAAGGTCAGGGGAACTAGAGATGTATCAATTCAAATAGTTGATCCCAAAATGGGTGATTTTCATAAATTTTTTTGTTCATTACACTACCTTTACTACTTGTCAACCTCCATATGTTGATGATAATTGTCACCTATTATCCAGTTCCACCATCTTTGGTGACTGAGTTTGAAATTAGGTCTTTCATGCTAGCTCTAGAAACGTCAGTAGGTGAAGTTGAGACTATTTTGGAGGGATCATAACCAATAATATAATTGAGCACACTAATCATAGATTACATTTCCCACTCTAAGATAATCTATGCGTCTGGTTTGGATATACAGGCAGCCTTTCACACTACATGTTGCCTTGTCTATCATGATATCTGGAAGATAATCAGGGAGAAGCATAATGAATAAATGTCATCATGAATTCATCAAATTCTGTTCAATATTTACATATTGGGATATGGAAGGTTCAATTACAGGGATATATATGACATGGTGAAGGTGATCATCCCAAAAATCAAAGAGGAGAGAAGGTTTCAGCAAGTTGAGGTGTAGCATGCAGGCTCATTTGAGGAACTCAGAGCTTCCATCATCTAATATGAGATCAGTCACTCCAAGAATTTGGAGGAGTACCAAGATCTACTCGATGAGTAATATCTCCAAATAAATTACCTCAAAGAAGAATTAAATGATGTGAAGGAATAGGTAGAAAAAATCCATCAATCTTTGGCAGGGGCTTTGGCATAAAGGAGATATTTCATTGGAATTGAGTGGAAGAAGCTCTGTAAATTCGAGGAGGTTGTTGTTACATAAACGGTCAAGATTTAGAAAGCTGGGGAAATAGATCATGTCACAGTTCAACTTATCAAATTCTATGTTGAGGAAAAAATGTAAAATTTGGTATAGAGGCTCTGACATGTGGAATTCTTACTTCAATTTGAAACATAAATGAAAAGTATTTTTGTCTCAAATCACTTATATATACATTTCTATCTATACTTTAATCATAATAAAACACTAAAAAATGACTCATTTTATTGAATATCATCACATTATAATTACGGTGAAAAGGATGAGAGAGTGATATAATTTTTTCTTAATCCATGGAGCCTAGAGAGAGTAGTTCGACAATTACCAAGGTTATATGGACAACCATAAAAACTTTGTGTATTTTGTGTCATCGCCATAATTTTTTCCTAAGTCTAATATAAAGAAGACTCACTGGGTGAGACTTAGATTTTTCTTAGGCCTCTCTTTATGATTTTTCATCCTAATAAGTTTTGTGCCTTTTTCTTTTCATTGCTTGATTTTTTTCTAAACCACATGAATTGAAGGTCTAGCAAGCTGAGACTCAAATTTTACCTAGAGTTCCATTTTTAGGTTTTCAATATGGAGAGTACTATATCTCTTTTGTGGGTAGTTTAAATTTTTGAATTATGGAATAATGAGACTAGTGTTTTAGGTTGAACAACTTTGACCAAAATTTTTGAAATGATGACCCAAATAAGGATTGTGGGCTGGGAATGTCCTGACATTCTTCAGATACCCAATGGGGATCTTGACCCAGGATTTTATGGTCCCTGAATCTAAAACATGATATTCCATAATAGAGGAGGTATCTCCTGAGGATGAAGTTACTACTAGTTAATAAACCCATTTTGCAGGCTACTTTAGGCAAAGCCATCTAGACTATATTACAACATAGTCAATAGTGTCATCATTCATTTAACAGGCCCATTTTGTGGGAAACTTATTCAAAGCCAACTTATGCATGTTATAGAATAGTTAGGAGAATGATTCCTTAGGAATTATGAAATTATATCACTGATGGCCAAAGGAAGTTTATGGATATTTGGATTTCTCAAGACCATGATAAGTGGGTTTCCAAAGTGAGGTATCTAAGAATGAAGAGAGTGTTTGTATTGGCAATGGGCATGAATAGAAAACCACTCCTATATGAACTTGGTTTATGTTAATGAGGGTACATTTTTTTAAATGATCGATGTTTGGGGGAAGAACCATTTCTAACAAAGTTTGAAGCATCGTGGAGTTTAATTTCATATAGCAAGGACATTATGCTATGCAGTTTAAAGTTTTACAGAAAGGACATTATGTTATGTAATTTAAATTCATACAACAAGGACATCAGGCTATGCAATTTAAAGTTATAAATCAATTACATTATGATATGTAGTTTAAAGTCATATAGTAAGGACATTATGCTATTCAGTTTAAAGTCGTAAAGCAAGGACATGATGCTATGCAAATTAAATTCATACAGAAAGGATATTATGCTATGTAGTTTAAAGTCATATAGTAAGCCCATTATATTATGCAGTTTAAATTCATATAATAATGACATTATGCTATGTAGTTTAAAGTCGTAAAACAGGGACATTATGCTATGTAGTTTAAATTTGTACAATAAGGACATTATTCTATGCAGTTTAAAGTTGTACAATAAGGACATTATGCTATGTAGTTTAAATTCACACATTAAGTACATTATGTTGTGTAGTTTAAAGTCATATAACAAGAAAATTAGGGGGGATATAATTTAAGGTCATTAGATTTTACCGGAAGGTTAATGATTCTACCATTCTTGATAATATGTCTGGGGAGGAGGGGAATTTTTTAATCTATGATCTGGGGATCTCTGAATCCAAGGAGTGATATAAAGTAAGGGCATATGGAGATAGAGGAGGCCCCTCCCAAGGATGAAGTTACCACTGATTGAAAGACCCATTTTGTGAGATGATTTACACAAATACAAATGGGGATTAAACATAGTCAATAATTTCATCCTTTGGATGAAAAACATGTTTGTGTGATACTTTATTAAAATCAATCTGGGGTGTGTTACATCATATTCAATCAAAGAATTCCTCAAGAATTCTGACATTCCATTACTAATGGTTGATGGAGGTTTATGGGGATTCAGATTTCCCTAGGAATAGAGTCTTGTTTTTTATGGAAAGTACTTGAGTATAGAGAATCATTTTATGTCAAAATTATCTAAGAATATGAGGGATATATTCTCTATGTATGTTTGGTCTAATCATGGGAAATTTAGAACCTATAATTTTAGGTCATACAATTATGACCATAAATTTATGGAAACTACAGGTGATATGTGGCCTACCAGGCCAAGATCATTCCTGCATACGTCGGACATGATTGAGAAAGTTATAAACCATGGTCTTAGGGGGTTTCATATCAAAAGAAATGATATGAGACAAATATGTGTGGTATGATCACAGAATGAATTTTAATCAAGGGTTCTAACATAATGTCCTCAAATCTTACAAGGACAGAAGAGGCTTCTCCCAAGGGTGAAGTTACCGCTGGTTGACAAACCCGTTTTGTGGTATGTTTTATGAAAATACATCTGTGGAATGTTACAGTATAGCCAATAGTGGTATCCTTCGATTGAAAAACCTATTTTTGTAGGATACTTTATGAAAAGACAACTAGGGCGCAGTATAATATAGTCATGCAAAGGATTCCTTGGGTATCATACATATCATCAGGAGTTGTAGAAAGATTATGAAGATCTGAAATTGTCCAAGATTAAGATTATGATGTGTGGAAGGGATGTTTTTGAGATCAAATGAACCATTTGGATAAATATTTTCCATGAATTGGAGAGTCCCTTGCATAGACTTGGCTCATATATAGAAGGGGGTATCTCTGTTTTCGTGGTGGATCTCAGAATGAGGTGAACCCAAATTAAGAACTCTTAAATGTATATGTGTTTGTATATAGGAGAGGTGTTTCTTTACTTTACTATATGTCTAGGACTAGGAAACGAGGCCTAGGAGTCACTATGTATCTCATTGGAATTATAATCAAGACATACATAGTTCTTAAGGTATCATACAATTTAAATTCATGCGGTCAGGACATTATCTATGTAGTTTAATGTCATGTGGTAAGGATGGAGATTTCTTGACATAAAGAGTGATGGGATATTATGGATGAGCTATGGAATGGGACCCGATCATCACTATGTATCTTGTTAAATAAATAATCAATAAACACACAGTTCTAATAATAAAGATCCCCGACACTAATTGAATTCATGTGTGAAGGAAATGGGGTTTTTTCTGAATATGGGTTCATGCATAGGGTGAAAACCCATATGGGATCCCCTCATATAGATCTGACTCATGCGTGGGAGAGAGGGGAATTTCCCATATTTTTTGTAGCTAGGCCTAGGATTGAATATTTTAACATCACTACATATCCCATTGAAACAAGAATCAATCCAAATGTAGTTCTCAAGGAAATTGTGCATTTTATTGTCATATGATGAGGAAATTTTGTGTGCCTTTTAAGGTATTGTGACTAGTACTATGGTGAACCCAATGCGAATTGATATGCCTTACTTATGAAAATAATCCTCTTACCAAAACTCCTAATCCCACGTGATCTATGCTTGGTGTGAGAAACAAGGAATGATAAAGGTTTCCTCCACAAAACAAAGGAAGCATAGGTGAAGGACAGGGGAATTTAGATTTTGTGGTGTTTTGGCCAGAGATATGATCCATGCATTACTATGTATCTCATTTGGATGAGAATCAAGCCATAAATAGTTCTTAAAAGATTCCTTGTGTAGGTTTGATTCATACACAGGGAGTGGGAATTTGTTTGTATGTTTTTATGGCTAGGCCTAGGATTGGAGATCCAAGAGCCACTATGTATCTTTCTAGAGTAAGAATCAAGTCGCACATAGTTCATGAAGAACTGTGTATTTTAACATCATGTGGTAAGGACATAGGATTCCCTACGTGAAAAGGGGTATTGTAGTTGGACCTAAAATTAGAGATATGGGAATCACTACATATCTCACTGGAATGAGAATCAAGACACACATTGTTCTTTGAAAGTATCATTTAGTTTATTATCATGAAATGAGGAAGTTGTTCATGTATTTTTATGTTGTGCGGTAAGGACTTGATAATTTTGGTGCTTATACCTACAAAGGGGTACTAAATTCCACTATGGAATGGCAATGATGTGAGTGGGGCTTATGTATGAGAGTTGTCTGTCTTTTCTTCCTCATGTCTTGGAAATATGTCATCTTAACCTACTGAGGGGTTAGAGGGATGTGATTGGGACTTACACCTGAGATGGAGTTCCATATTTAAAATATCACGAGGAGTATCTCAACTCATGGTGTTCTAAGGTTTTATTAACATCAAATGAGAGGAACATTAACCATGTAGTTTAATGTCACCTGTTAAGGAAAAATGGTGTATTTCAGTTTTAGGTCATAGGACTAAGACCACACATCTTGTATTTTATCGTCATGCGACAAGAAAAATGATGTTGTGAAGTTTAATTTTCTATAGCACAGACATGTTTTCATGCCTTTTAAGGTCATGTGACAAATAGAAACTATGCAGTTTAATGTCTTTCAACTTGGATGAGCTTCTCATGATTACATGAAGTACTTATTTATGAACATTTCATTGGTCGGGGTCATAATGATCTCTTCATCCATTGGAATCAAATAATAAGATCTATTATTGTGGACCTTTTGTATGGAGTAAGGTCCCTCCTAATTTTGTTCAAGCTTTGGAGGGTTCATTCCTAGTATCATTGGAGTTCTAAGGACCAATACCACTTCTACTTGGAGGAATAAATGAAGGTAGACCTTCTTATTAAAGTCTCATGATATCCAATTTTGTTAAACTTCCAAGTGATGTAAAGTATAAAATATTTTTCCATTCAATATCTCTAATTCATCCAGTCATTTCTAGTATTCCTCATCTATGGATAGATGATCATATATGGAAACATAGAGTGATGGAAACTCGACCACAATGGGCAGGACTACTTCTATTCCATATACCAGTGAGTACAAGGTCGTTCGTGTAGTGTTACAGGTTGTGATCTGGAAAGACCATAAGGAATGAATGATCTTTTCAGGTCAAGAATTTTTATCTCTATCCACCATATTCTGGAGTATTTTTTACAATTTCTTGTTGAATACATCTATCTACCCATTAGTCGTTTCATGATAGTGGGATGAATGGTTGCATTTAATATTGTACTCCTCATATATATTCTCTACCTTAGTAGAATAGAAATTGGTGCCATTTTACATCATTATTGTATGGGGGACACAAAATATGGTAATTATGTTTTCTTTCATGAAGTCGACAATGCTTTTGTCCCTAACTTCTTTGAGGGGTATTTCTTCATCTCATTTAGATAAGAAATCGATAGTAGTTAAGATGTATTTGAAATGTTTGGCCATAGTTGGGGTGTATGGGCCTATAATATCCATTACCTATATAGAAAATGTCCATGATTATTTGAATTTATTTAAAAACTATTGGGTTTGATGGATGAATTTTTCATGCACTTGACAGGAATTTCATTTCTTGGTAAATTTTGTGAAATCCTATGTCATTGAAGTCCATAAGTATCCGAGACTTTGAATTTAATTATAAATCTTGTACCCTAATTGGTGGGAACCATAGGATCCTGCATGAAATTCTTCCATAATATCCACAGTATCTTCTCCATTGATTCATCTAAGAAGGACTCCATAAAATCCTCATTTATAGATGACTTTATGGTGATTTGGGACATCATAAAGAGTGAAATTGATTGCTCTCCACTGTATTTTATCCTTCCCAACTCTATCTAATGACAGTACTCTATTTTAGAGTTTTTCTATGATGGGAATCATCCACCCCATGGTAGGACTATAAAATTCAGGGATAGGGATGACTTTATTGATCTCTTCCATTCTGAATTGAAAAAAGGTGAAACCATTTGGAGATGGGCAATGTTGATGAATGTTTCATCCCAATTTAGATCTGTGAGTGCTATAGATACATTTTTCAATGCATATTCTTGGGAGTTTTGTGACCACATGATGTGATTCAATGTTGGATATAAGGGGAACTCTTCCACTAACTCTCAGACATAATCAATAAGGGGAATTAGCTCTTCTTTTTTTGATAGTTTAATCTCCACTGATTTATTTGATTAACAGCTCTAAATCACCTCTCACCTCAAGGTGGTCTACCAATATTTGGAGTAACATTTACAGGACTGAAATGAGGCCCTAATATTTTGCCTCATTATTCATACAACCTTATGATAATAGGAAGGAGTAAAGTAAGAATACCTTTACTAGTGAGATAAGCAGAATCCCTAACCCAACATTGTTGAGCTTAGGGTTTTCCATTATCTTCCCTTTTGGGAACCTGTATTCACTTTCATAATACATTTCCCATATTTGGGGGTAGTCTTGAATAGAAAATATCTCTTCATTAGTTAGTTTATTATTTAACAACATCATATTTTCATATGGGTATTATACAAGGAAATATTCTAAGATGTGTCCTTTCGCTGATTTCTAAGGCGTGAATTGTATATCGAATTGTTGAAGAATAACTACCCACTATGCTAGATATCCTATAAACATAGGATTATTAAGGATATATTTGAGTGGGTTATTGCAAGAGACTAATGGGACCTTGTGGTGTTGTAAGTAGTGCCTCATTTTCTGAACTATAAATATTAATGCCAGGAATCTATTCTCAATATTGAAATAACAATTATCAGCATCGATAGTGGTTTAACTGAGATAATAAATGTTGTTTTCATTCCCAATGTTGTAATTTTGTGCAAGTAAGGGGCCCATTGATCACTCCATGTTGGTCACATATAGGATGAGTGGATTTACATCAACATGTGTCATTAATAATGGTGGTATAAAAAGGTATTTCTTGATGTTATCAAATGCTTCCTGACAGTCACTGGTCTATTGATATGTGACCCCCTTCTTTATTAGTTTTGTGAAGGGAAAACACTTCACTGCAATGTTTTATATGAAGCATCAGATTTATTCCATGTTTCCTTGAATTCCTCTCAACTCTTTAAGTTTTTGAGGAGGTGACATGCTAAGGATGTATTTTTTTTATCAGGATCTACTTCAATGCTATGATGGTGAGCGATGAATCTAATAAAATTTTCCAATGTTATCTTGAAAGTACATTTTAAGGGTTTCATATTTAGGATATATTATTGTATATTTTTTTAATATGGTTTCAAATTCATCCAGGTGTTCATAACATTGTCAAGACTTGACCACTAGATCATCAGCATAACATTTTAAAACATTCCCCATGAAGGGTTTGAAGATGTGATTCATGGAACATTGGTATGTGGAATTGGTGTTATTCAAGCCAAAGGGGATTACTCGGTAGAAGAATACTCCCTAAGGGGACCTAAAGTTTTTGGATTATTCATATTCTAGGGACATCCAAATTTGGTTGTTGCCTAAATAGCCATCCATGAAGGATAGGGATTGATAACTAGTTATCGCATCAATCAGGAGTTCTGTGATTGGAACCGGGAAGTCATCCTTCGAAAAGTGTTAGTTGAGATCTATGAAGTAAATGAAAACTCTAATTTTACCATTTTTCTTCCTAACTGTGACAATATTGGATAACCATTTCAGATACTATACCTTACAAATAAATTTAAACTCGATGAACTTGCCTAATTTAGCCTCAATTTTGGAGGCATGATTTGGATGCATCGTTCTGGCTATCTGCTTGTATCTATGATGGTCTTTCAGTAAACCCAAGTGATGGGTGGCTCCATCATTGTCAAGGCCCAGCATATCCATCTAATTTTAGGTGAACATGTCCTGATGTTGCTTCAGGAAGGAAGTATACACCTCCTGTTCTTTGGGATTCATGGCCTCACTAATCAAATTAGGTTGTGGATCTTCTTTTGTACCAAGATTTACCACTTTGATCTCATCAAAAGGTATGGAGACACCTTCCTAAAATGATGGAGGGTCTCCCTTAAGGCATTCCTCTTCTTCCTCTTCCTCAATTTTTACTTATCTTTCCTCTTCCTAAGAGGTAGTTTATGAATCAAGTTCTTAAAATTTAGGAGAGGAGTTGATATCTAGACACTCAGAAGATGAGGCAACAATTTTTATCTCAATTGATGGAATGGGGATTTTTTGAAGCTTCAAAAAGGAGATGAGGGACTTAGAACGAGCATCTTCATAACCTCTAAATGTGATTAGAAATTATTCTAGACTATCTAATGATACATGGGTTTATTGAATCTCGATTAATGGGATGAAGTCCTTTTCATCTAGGATTTCATCATTTCTTAAAGAGTTGACATCTTCTAAAATGCTATCTGGTTCCGCCGTCATTATTAACAACACCAAATTTGTTGAACTTTTTCTCATATTTAAACCCACCTCTTCAATTTGGTTTATGGGGAGAACATACTCTGCACTGATCTATTTAAAATGATTGGTTGAGATCATCTAAAAACTATTTATGGAATGATATGAGTGATATTATTAGCCATATACTTTTTACCTTCCTTTTGATAGAATCTTATGTCATTGTATTATGACTCATAGGATTTGAATGGGGCCTTGTCACCATGAAATTTACCAATTCTACCATTGATACAATATTTGAGGCATTGGTGGTATGATGAGGGGATAACCACATGCTGATGTAGACAATGTATTCTCGATAGAACATTGAAGGTTTTATCCTTCCTAAAAACTATGAATTCTGATTCATACACAAGATCCTTGAACTGGGTCCTAAGTTTGATTTCACAAAGAGGATTTTTATCATTCTTATCATAACCCTATAACATTAGGTTAGAGGGGGGAAATTAAGATTCATTGAAACCTAGTTGATGAAGTGTTCGGATTAGGATAAGGTTGAATATTGATATATTTTCAATGAAGGATCATCGGATATAAATATTTTTTTATCCCGCCATATATATACAAGGTTCTAATATGTCCCTATATAACGATATCCTCATATTGGTCTATGAAAGAGATGAACATATGGAATTATTTAGGATAATTCTCTGCATCATACACTTCAGTGGCAGAGACCTCAACTTATAATTATTAAGGAACTAAAAAGGCCTCAATGAGTGATTCTTGGAGGTCTTTTGATAGACTCAGGGCATCCAGGATTGACAACTTGGCTGGTACCAATTCCAATTTATTCAAAACATCATATTTATGGTCCAAAAGTCTGCACTTTATAGCATGGGTATGCTCTTCCACAAGTGCTTTGGGAGATGATTTTCCTGATGTAGACGGACCATCCCTTAGAATAGGAGCTAAAAGTGCTTCTTCTCTTAGTGGATTAGGTCGGATAGGTCTTCCTACATGATGAGGTTGATTATGTGGTGGAATATCCTCTAACTGGTCTTAAAGGATGATCATGTCAGGGTAGACCCTATCATGTGTGTGGGAACTTCCTTTCTTCTACTAGGCTCTCTGGAGAGCTATCCCATGAGTTTCAACTTCATAGGCAGTCTGATCAGGGGCGTGGATAAATTATTTACTACTGGTAAACTCACATCCTTCCTTGCATCCTCAACTTTGACAGCCCCTTCTCCTAGTTCCCTAATTACATATAGGGAATTTAGGTTCATAATCACGCTCATCATCTAAGAAGGTATCCATTAAGTGAATAACATTAATGGAGCCAAAGATCAACTCCTCATCTGATGCATATTCCTTATGGTGGGTGGCCCCTTGTTGTACCATTTGGTGAGGTGGTTTCCATGCTTCTAATATTGTTGGCATGAAATCCACTATGTTCAAGGCTAACTTTTGACTTGAAATAGGCTCATCTTCCTATGTCTTCTTCTTACTCTTATGTCCATGTCACTTTTTTTAAGACTTGCCTTTAGAGGACAGATCTTTCGATGGAGTTTGATGTATTACAGTAGAAGTGTACATATGCACATTTGGCTGCTACAACTATGCTCATAGGATAGCATGAGTTTGTTTGATCATTTTTCTAACCATCCAGTCACTAAACTTCCACATACCCTTACTATTAACTTCCTTCCATTAATTATCCTCCTCCAAATTGGTAGTAGAGACACATTCCACTAGAGAAGGAGAATTTTTCAGGTTCACTTTCCCAGATTCCACCATATTTTATAGTATGTATTTAAAAAAATAACTCATTTATGTTATTCCTGTCACTTGATGAAAGGAGAAATAATTTGGGAGATCTTCATCACCCTATTTAATGGGATTCTTGGGATTTGGAAACTTGTTTATATTGTTCTCTAATTCCAATATTAATTAGTCGAGGACTTGATCATTTCAAAATGATAGACCTTTTTTTCATCTTATAAAACTATTTTTGACTTTTCTCTCTTTGATCATCCTAATGATTCGAGTGTTGTTTCTGATTCTCAAAAGGTGGGGCTACACGATATGGTGTAGGCTTTGGAGTGGGAGCAGGTACATGGACCTGCTTAAGTGTAATAGTGGTAACCTATACTTTTCCTATTGTCCTTTACTAGGTTGGTGGAATTATTTAGGACTTTCCATTGGTCACCTCAATGGAGTCCTATATTTTTTATCAATTGTGGAAAGGTCCCAAAACCCTCCCATTTATTTCACAAGAATCGGTGGCATGCGCAATTCATCACAAATATTCTCTATACAGATGGGAAAAAAGTATTATTTAGGGATCAGTAGATTTAATGGGTAGGTAAATCATTTCCACTGAGTAATTAAATCCAATACCCTTTCATTATCTCACTATTTACAGTTGGATAGATAGAGGTTTGTTGTCTTTTATAGTGTCAAGTTAAACTTGAATAGAAACTTCTAGAGAAGGTCTTCCCACCCTGTAATTGATTGATCCTGCAAACTCATGTACCATACAATGGATGACCTATGTAATGATTTCACAAATCACTTGAGTTTCAATGTCTCATGTTGTTTAGGGGTCCCCATCATGGGATCGTAGCAAGAGACAAAATGCATCAAATGTCTGGTTATCCCGAGCTATTAAAAATGGGAAATATTATATTCCCAAAGTTCATTGAGGGAGTATTTGGATCTACCCATTCAGGGTAAGTCTTATTTTCTAGTTTTATCATTGATCTTCGTTCCTCCATGGATTTTAATCGATCTGTGAGTGACTCAAGAGCGTTCATAAGACCTCGAGAAATGTTTGTATGGGCCAAATCTTGAGAAAGCGCCATAGCTGGAAGGGCCATAGGTGGTGGAACCACTGGTATCTTACATGGGTATCCCATAGGGGAAAACTTGTGAGGATTCACCTGGATCCATTCTGGATGTTTTCCCAATGGAGGGAATTCCCTATTACTTACTGTGGGATCCAAGTATATTGGTGGTTGGTATCCCATTTTGATCTGGTGTTCCAGATCTACTTCAATCATTATTATGATCCCTCCTTGTTGAGGTACTTAGGTTGGGGGTGTGATTTGAGGATCTTCTTGCAAAGTATGTCTGATAGGAAGTCTACCTCAAAGTAGTTCTACATTGATTCTCCTCGATTATTTCATATATTTCTCTTGTTGAGAGAATCTTTCCTGAAGTGAATGGGGATTAACCTCTTAGGGGGCTGAGGCACAATCTGGCCCTTACCCTTTTCCCTATGGAATTCATTTTAAGGAAATAATTCTAGATTTCCTATGGGAATTCCCAGATTTAAGAAAATATTTTGGATTTCAGTACGCACACCTCCTTCAATTGTTTTAGTATAGACCACATTATGAACTGAAGCTTCCTCCTCTAACTCCTCTTCTGAATTTTCCATGTGTTTTGTAGAATCTGCAATGGAGTCATTGATGAAATTCACTAATGTGTAATGCATTTTAGTCATTATATCAGTATCTTTGTGGGGTTTTCTCTTTCTACATCCTCCATGAGGCCTTTTCCTCTCTTTTACTACTTCTCTTGAAACTTTTTGGTAGACAGTAATCTAAAGGTAATCTTCATATGGTTTGGTCTTGTGCATCCCTAATAAGTATATTGAATCACAGGATGGGTTGAACTGAGAGGATTCACCCTACATAGTTTCCCCTAATCAGTAGAATACTAATTTCCACTTAGGAAGGTGTTTTGAGGTGAAAATTTCCCCAGCCCTGGTGGTTGGGGTTGTTCCCATTATATTTTCACAAATCTCCACTCCTAGTTTTTTGGCCTTGAAGGTTGGGTTAAAAAACTCCCCCAATGTTGTGAGCTGAGGTTTATCTCAAAATATTGTGTCTGAAACTTCTGTGGATTTCCTTTTAATTCTACATATTTTTATCCTAATATGGGTTGGGTGCATCATCGGTATGCACTTGGATCACTCACTTATGAAGATCATTGATCAATTTGTGATAGTTACACTATTTTATGGATAAGTTCCTCTAATATAGAGGATTGATCAATATTTTCAGATTCTTGAAACAAAAGTCTCTCAATAGTCTACTCTCTTCTAGCCCAACATCAATGAGAGTTGGTTGGGTCCTGCTTTAGTTGATCATATCTTCTTTCATGAACAGGGTCCATTTTTTGGATTCATCCTGAAGCTATAACATTACATGATACCAATTTTAGAGGTCTTTACTAGTTACGGATCATATTAAAATTTAATACTCCTTATATAGCCCATCCTCTAATATAAACACTATATGGGGTATCTACGATCATTTGTCTCGATATTTTTAACAAACTAAGGCATGCGAGTTGAAGGGTTCTCTATTGTTTCTCGATATTTGGATGTCATACATATAAGAGAGATTCCAAGTCAATTAGGTATTATATACCTTCTATTACATGATATGTATTTGATACTCATCAAAGGGTAATAATTTTTCTCTCAATTGAAGAAAAGTTTTCCATATGTTGAGGCAGATGTCGTGCACATGATCTTTCAAAAAGGCCTATGGAATATTGTATTGAGGGGTGGATAAAGAACAAAACATGACTAATATGTAATATTTAGCTAGTTTTTTCCTCATGTTTATCACTTATTCCTTGTCTTTTTTTAGAGGTTCCACTACCTGGTCTGGCCAAAGTGGATGCTTTCCTTCTACTTTATCATAATTTGTGAGATTGGTTGGGACTTCCTCTGTTGTGTTAGAAGGAAGACAATCCAATGGAGACTCGGATAATGAACATCACCTTGGAATGTCTTAGGTTTGAGAAAGGATTTCACTTTCCCATGACAAGGCATCATACATGAATTTCCTTTTTCCCCAAGTGCCTCACGATAGGAGTACTTTCTCATCACTAAATTTCAAAGTGCAGTATTCACTTGACAATGTGAAATATGAATTCAGATAGAACTTTCACAGCGAGTTCCATCATAGAGAGGACTATCATGGTAGATTATATTAATAGGGATACCCTCTCAATCCTTGATATTCTGGCCATACAGAGGTCTTTTGTGACTCTCATCAAGAGATGAGATCTCAAGATTGATCAGATTTTGGTCATGAAGTAAGCCTTCGTGGTGAAGTGTATGAGGTGGACCTTTGAAATTACTACTACTACGCCCATAATATGGAAATAGAAAAGTAGTATATTGATATTATATATATAATCATTTGAAGGATTCAAGAAATCCAACATTGAGTAGAGTAGGATTGTATATCGGCTCTCTGTTTTCAAGGTGCCTTTGGTGAGGCTTCTTCTTGGATGACTTCATGCGAGAAATCGGGACCACTTGATGGGGGAAGTGGTTTTCATATATAGGGTTTTGTTCCTTCCATAGAGTTTACATTAAGATAGGCTGATTACCTTTTTTGTAACAGGTGTATGTTCCAGATCCGTTTTTCCTTGTATCATGGGGGAGTTTTCCCCATGACCCTCCTAGATAGGAGAAGAGGTGTGTGTCTACTCCAGGGTGACATGCTGATGAGCCACCCCATTTATGGGGACAAAGTTGTGTTTTCATCCCTCTAACACTACCATTATCACTATAATGAAGTCATAGAAAGATTATAGGATATGGGTAGGGATTTTAATCTTCCATTTCACTATTTTTAGGAGATCCTTGGTGACTTTAGTGATTTGAATGGGGATATATTACCATTTTGTATTCTGAGTAGTTGTATGTGCTTACTCATGTCCTCCCTTTCCTGTCTCTGGATACTGAATGTACTCATGTGTGGTGATAGAGAGTTAGGCCTACCTTCTATTTTTCATTGGGACTTCTGATTGATTTCTCTGTATGCTTCCAGATGAAACTAATAAAAGGCTTGATGAGTGCAGTCAGGTGTGTTCACCTACTTACGGAATTCCTCCATATTTGGTTGGTAGGCTTATTTGAGTGCTTCTATATGAGGATACTATTAGTCTTGGTTAATTTGGGTAGTTGTATATTCATGCTCGCATTTTTTTTCTAGATTTTAATGACAAGCTTCCTTGGATGTTTCCAGACCAGATTACTAGAAGGATGCATTAAGGAAGGTGAGTGTATGTTCTCAATCGAAATTGGTCACAAAATTTGATTGATGGGATTCTCTGGAGGGGATACAGGTGTGTCCCTACTCACTGTTGGTTAGTCTCTACCCATGTCATGTCACCTTTCATGCTCGGGTATGGATGAACTGGGTTGGGTGGCTGAAGACGGTGCCCTCATCATGTAAGGACCCACTATTGTGAAACATTATAGGTGGTGATTGCTAGCTGGATCCCTTTGGGAGGACCCATGTGTCATCTAGATGAGTTTGTATGTGTCCTATTGATCTCCCTTCCTAAGATACAGGAGGTACTGGTTGTCATGTTCTAGGGATAATATCTTGAAACAGTTGAAGACGGTGGTTAGTGTCATCTTCTTCTAGGCCACCGGTCATCATTGAACGGAAAAGCAGTGGGGATTGGTGAGATGTAGGGCCTGTCGGGTAGCCTCTAGGATTGTGATGGTTTTTTTCTTATGATACTCTTGGATCAGTGTGTTAGAGACCTAGCATTGAAGATATTGGTTTGGTGATGGCATCCTTTTCTTGGACAAATACCCAACATGAACAGTAGTGAGGGCATACATTCATGGAATCTGGAAGGATTCCATTGGATTGAGTGGATTTTTGAGAGAAAGTTCCTAATAAATTTTGGAAAACACAAACAAGAAAACCTCATTAAAACATTATCTCATTTGAATAAACATATAAATAATTGATTTACTTGTTTGTCCCTTCTTTAATTTTGAGAGCTAAAGGGTCCCAACAGGTGGGTGACACTATCATCTTGGTTAAGGATTCACATCAGGTTCACCATTTTTGTTTCTAATGGAAAATTGGTCACCTAATTGTTGATTACAGGGGGTTTATTTGTGTGAAATCATTCACTTCAGGTTCACCATTTTTGTTTCAGATGGAAAATCAGTTTCACAATGATTGATTAGAGGGGGTGTAGTTGTGTGCAATCATTCATGCTAGGTTCACTATTTATGAGAGGTTTCCAATGGGTTTTTCATGGAACTGGAAACACCTAATGGTTCTATATCCATGAGGGACCTACTTTCCAAAGGCAGGTTCTCGATGGGAAGTTTGTCCAATGATTCTTAAGAACTCGCATTGATTGAGAGGATGGGAGGTTAGTCTCATCACACCCTTTTGGGGGGAATTTTTTCCTACTCTAGGACTCTCTTATAGATTTAATATATGTGTTTTAATCCTTCATTAATTCCCAAGTATGATGTGGGTAACCCTTGAATTAACAATAAATTATTATCATGTATGGAAATTAGAATCATTTTTATGTATTTGAGGTTCTTCATCAATGGAGATATCTATATGTATCTGAGGTTTTCCATCAATGGTATCCCTTTATGTAATCATTATAGGTTCTTTGGATGTTATTATGACAGTTATGGTTTTCTAGCCCCATAGCGGGGCACTCTGTACTGTGTCTTTATCAAGGGAGATGGGATTTGTTTTCATATTGGGATCGGAGCCATGGATGGGATTTCTACTTATCCCTATGAAAGGAATTATAACCCTCATAGTTTGGTTCCACTTAACGGGAAACATTATACCTTTTAAGGTCATGTGATATGGACCAAATCATGCAGTTTAACATCATGCGGCTAGGACGTCTAGGAGGAAGGTTCCTAGTCAAATTTTAGTATGGGACTTACACTGAAGTATCCTAGGGAACCTATAAGGGATATGAATTTCTAGTTTTAATTAGACCCTAATTGGAATTTTCCCTAGAGAGAATAATGTTAATATATTTTGTTGGGTTTGGACCTCAAGGAGGCTACATATGTATCCTATTTGGAAGGGAATAAAATCCCACGTAGTTCAGTTGTGAGGGATCGCATATATAGAGAACCTATTAATGTTTGTCTTGTATGAGATTATGGTCCTCTAAGAGGATTAAATTGGGTATTACTCCTAAATAGGAATTCATTGTTGATTTTGGGGGCTTTAGGAGTGACCTAGCCCATGGAGATTTGAGGGTTTGATTCAGGACTTACTCCTTAGAAGGATGCCCAGATTGTTTGAATTTTGGTTGGGTCTTACTCTTGAAAATGATTCCCTAGTGATTGGTTTGGTTTGGGGATTACTCCTAATAAGTATGGTCATGTATGGGTTGGGTATTACTCTTGAGGAGTATTCCCATTATTGGTTGGGGATTACACTAAGAATGAGGACCGTGGAGTTTTGGATCATGTGGATGTCATGACCAACATCAACCTCTAAGCCCATGTGATTCATGCTCGGTGTAAGAAATAAGAGAAAATGAAATATCTGGGGAAAATATATGATCCTATTTTCCCTTAGTTTGGATACATTAACATGAGGAATCATTCATATAGAGGCACTCTGAAGGAAGGTTAAAGGAAGATCTGAAAGAAGAATCTCTACCAAAACATGCATCTGACTATGTGGATTCCATGATTATGCATATCCCCTAAATCCACAAGTCGTGATAAGTAATGCTTCAACATGAGAAATAATAGGAATTTGAAGATCTAGAAAACCATGAACTTCTCATCCTCCACTGGTGGAATAGTATGGGGAAACGTCACATCCCTCTCATCATAGTACTCTAGACCTAAAGGGAGAGAGAAAGATCTTTGAAGCTACTATCCCCACTCCCCTTGTTTTGATAGACCAGATAGTCACATTTGGTGATATATATGGATATGGCCCATGGGTATGTAGAATGGGGAATGAATGAAGTGGGAGAGGTCCCAGAAGGAAGTCTAGGGTATTACTTTAGAAGAGGATTCCCTAAAATTGGTTCTATAGTGGGATAGGAGGATATCATTATGTGTTTAATGGAAAAGAAAGCATGATCCTCACCCTCCTTTCTCGGAACTAGAGGCTCTAGGTCCTAGATATGAATAGGGAAGGACATGTTCCTAGCCCTAGAACCCAATACTGGGAACTCCCAAACATTGTTCCAAGGGTCGGGGTCCTCTTGACTATAGGAATTCAAATCCACATGCACCCTAAGAACCCTAACCATATAGTAGAAAACGTATAGGGAAAATATAACTTTTAAGAATACAAATCCAAATGGAATATATGATGGTGTGCCTTTCCCCATGGTTTTTCAAGTCTGGTGGCCTCGATGGAGGTTTCATCTTGGTCCCTCTCATAAAAGGGAGACTAAGGGAGAGGATTCCTTCCATTTTTTGGCTTGGAAGAGGACTCAAAGAGGGGATTGTATAGGTACTGGATTAAGGGGAATATGTTCCTCACATAGGGCCTGGGAGGAACTAGAAGTTCTTTGTGCAGGGGTGTTTAGGCCAACACGAACTGGATATGCCTTAGGCAATGGACCACCTGGGTAACAACACTTGGTCGAGGCTTTATCCTAGGCACCACAAGTCTCCTCAGGGGCCCTTGGATGGTTCTCACATAGGTCCCTGGTTAGGGATAGTTGCCTTACATATGTGGATATTCTCTAGGGGAGAGTGGGTCCTTGTGTAGGTGTCTTGTGTTTCAAACCTCGAAGGGACTTTGATCTCACTTATCCCCCTTAATTATCTCTTATATTAGGTTTTTAAAAGCTACCTGATAAATTTTGGAGACTTTGGTTAAGGGATTGTGAGGATAGATCTTGGGGGATTCTTCCAATTTTCTAGTCTCACAAATGAGGAGCCCAAGGGTCCTATTTATAGTAAAATAGGGGACCCTGGTCGAAGGAGTTTTCCTACATAGGTCTTGAGTGTAGGTGATCTGCAGAGGCCTCCAAGGTAGGGTTGGACTACCTTTTAGTTCCAAATAGTTGGGATATGTAGGCCTTCTGATGCATAGGTGTGTGTGTGCGTAGACTAATTTTGGAAAGTCCCTTTGATCTTACTTTGGGTTCTTTAGTGCTTGAACATTCTTATGGTACTCTTCATAATATTTTAACTCCACTTGAAAAAATGGTGTGTCAACAACCCCCATATAGACTAGGGTGTAGTTCCTCTATATACTGAGTGGTACCCCCTGTCGAACTAGGGAACAGTTTCTCTATCTACCAAGTGGTACCCTATATCTAACTAGGGAGTGGGTCCTTTATCTACTGATTGTTACCCCCTTATTTCACTAGAGAATGGGTCCTCTATCTACTTTGTGGTACCCCTATTGTACTGGGGATTGAATCCTCCTTATGATGAGTGGAACCCCTATCTCCCTAGGGTACAAGTCCTCAACTTGGAGAATGTTCCTCCTTGACCGTGTAGAATGATGGAGAGGTGTGGGTCCTCCTCATAGTTACTTTTATAGATAGAAATTTGGGATACTAGTCATCATTGATAATCCCCTTTAGAACTAATAACAAACTCTTTTCTTGGGATAGGTTATCAGATGAAGATCTCATTTATCTCTCCAACTGGGCTTCCTTTATGAGCATATGTATGTATCCTTGTTGTTGGATTTTGTTTCTATCTTGATATGTGTTGAGATGTATATTTCTATCATGTTTCTTATTTCTTCCCCCTCAGATTCTGGCTCATCCTACTAGGTATTTATATACTCTTCCCTGCATGGTATTTTCCTTCACATATTGTGTCTTATGTAGATGAAGGACTGGTCAACAGTGATTACATAGGAGCAATAGTGATACCTTGGTGAATTTGACCTTGTATGGTGGTTGGAGCCTATAGATATAGATTCAGGCTCTCTCAACATTTTACTTTTCCAGTTATTGTTCGGTTTGGACATCTTTATGGTTGGGCATGTATTTTTTCCCCTTTTCCTTTTAATATTACGCTATCGTTCTCTTGTATTCCCTGGTGTTTGTTATATTCATGATTATTACTCTAGATGTTACTTTTGTTTCCTTTATTTCCTCTACACTTATACATGGTGATGGTTGAGTGCGTGAATATAGTTGTAGTAGACAGAGGCCTCCCCCATATTAGATATTATTTTTAGTTATTTTCGCCATCCTCTAAACTATGGAGGTGGTCTAGGGGTAGTTGTGGCTTGAGCCTCATCGAGTCAAGTTATGATAAGAGTGGGGGAATTAATAATACCATATGGAATCACTATTAATTCATAGTTTTCATACCATGTATTGAATTTTTTCTTAGGTATGTCCTCCTTCTTGATCCTAAATTGATGATATATAGAATGAAGATCAATCTTGGAAAAGTATTGAGATCTGTTTAGTTGATCAAAAAATTCATCCATATGAGGTAGAGGACACTTGTTCTTGATATTGATCCTGTTAAGTTCTCAATAATCAATTAAAAGTGCATTGATCTATATTTCTTCTTAAAAAAACACAACAGTTGAAACCCAAGGTGATGCACTTGGCTGAATTAATCTCTTATCAAGTTTCTCCTAGAGTTACTACTTCAGTTCTTGAAACTCAATCGGGGCCATTCTGTATAGAGTATTGGAAATAGGTATAACACTAGGTATGAGTTCTATTGAAAACTCAAATTCATGATTCATGGGAAGACTATAAAACACTTCTATAAATATATCAATAAACTCTTGTACAATAGGAATATCATTGTTGTTTACTTTCTCCCCAACCATCTGAGATAAACACCCCTTTTGAATAAGAATCATGACCCATATGATAGATTTAATTTCCATCAAAAGATCATTTTTTCATCATACTAATAGGCGATCAAAGGTTGGTTTGAAATATCAAATGTAACTTCCCTTCAATGGAAATTGATTTGGGATTTATGAAAAGAAATCCAATCTATGACCAAAATAACATTGAATTAAACTATAAGAGGAATAACAATATTTTAAGGAAACTCATTCCCATAAACTTCAATTAGAGAAGAATCATAGACTTGAGATGTGATCATTGTACTATTAGGGGTTTTTACTACTAAATCATCATATAATTTTTGAGGTGGTATTGTGATACCCTTAGAAAATACTTTAGATATAAAATAGTGGGTAGATCCATAATCAAATAAGCCATTATTAGTTATAGAGTGGATTCTAGGTGTACCTTTTACCATGTCATTATCATACCCCTCATCAGAAATAGTGATTGTAAGATATTTACCTTTTTCTCTGGGCTTAAGAGGTTGTTGGCATCGATCATCATCATTGACCTTAAGATTTGGTAATTGTATATCATAATGACCATACTCATTGAATTTAAAATAATGGATTGTGGGTGGTGCATCCTATGGATCATTCTCTCTATTCACATCATTATATAACTCCTTACCATCACTTCAAAATTTAATTTCCCAATGACATTCCTTTCCAAACTAGAAACATTTACCAGTTCCATTAAGACCATTTTTATTATGTTTCCTTCCACACTTTGAGCATAAAGGAAGGCTCATCTTCTTCTCTCTATGGTTTTTAGAATTACCTTTGAATTTTATCTTTCTATTCTTTTCAAAACCATGATATTGATGGATAACTCCAATTTCCATATCCACCTTGATACCATATTGAAAAATTTATTTATAACTAATGAAGTCCCTTATGGATAATTCCCTTCATAGACTTGGTTTTACGATATTAAATAATCATACAACCTTACTTTTAGGTTGGATGATAATACCACAAGCATACCTTGCACATCTTGTGAAGTTTTCCTCATAAGTACCAACAGATTCATCATCCTTATGCTTTAACTCAAGTAATTATTTCTCTATTTTCATATGAATATTATGATGGAATTACTTATTGAAAAATAATTTTTAAAATTCATACCACTCCATAGATTCAATTTATTCCTATTCTATCATGTTTTTCGTAAGAGTCCACTATTGGTCTACTTAACTTCCAAATGATAAACATATAGAATTAATTTCTCATGTTTTAAACACTAATTAATAGAAAATATCTTTTTAATGGTATTGATCCAATGCTTAGTGATTATTGTATTAGTGGACCCACTAAAATTAGGTGTACATTCCCTTATGAAGGACTCAACATAACATTGTTCCCTATTTTTCTTATTTGTAAGCTCAATATGATTTATATCTCGATAAATTAGTGTGAGCATAGAAATAATATTTTTCATTATAACTCCCATAAAATTTGGTTTCTCGGGAGGAAAATTATTTCATTTTCAGTCACATTAACAATTAACATGATTCTTTCAGGTAATATCCATTGACTAAAAACAAAAATAATAGTGTGAGAAATGATAATCATGGTGGGAAATAAAATAATCATGAAAATTAATTTATATTATTTCTAAATCAAGAAACCATATTCTATGACACCTTAGTTTTAACCTAGTTCATTCATGATTATTACCAAAACATTAGGTTGGTATCCTATACTTAGACTTATCCCTAGGGTTCTCAGTAAAGTTTTCTCATCCTAGTTTCCAAAGGTTGAATAAAATTTTCTCTCATACCAACTATAGAGACCCATATTTTTTATACATTGATATAACATCTTAATATATAAATATTCATTATATAAAATTTTGATCCTTGCTAGAGTGATTTAGGTCTAGTATCTTTGGAAACTTAGAAACATAAACAACTGGTTTATAAAATATCTGCATAGTCTCCCACTTATTTTTTCATAACTAGTACCCTTTTTAAAAATATCATGTTTAGTACCTTTCTTCATAACATAGGGGAAGGAAATATAAGAAATGGTGATCTATGATGTTCAATAAGGGTAAAAATGGATATATCAATGATCATATAAGCATAACATGGGAAAAAGGGTATGAGTACATGAGACTAAAATCTGAAAATAATACCCTGTATATCATAGATTAATATTGAGTCATGGAATAAATCTTGGAATTTCATAAAATATGAATCATAAATGAATCAAATAGCATGATCCATGAGAGAATAACATTGACATAAGAGATGTAATTGCGGTATGTGCATGAGTATAGAAAATAATTTCCATTATCATCAAGTCTATTTGACAAGACTATCATAGTGGAATGGGATCACTTCCCAAACCATCATAGTAGTCAAGGTTCACTCCCAAGACTATCATACTAGACAAAGTCCCTTACTAAACTAGGTTCACTCCCCATTACTATCTGGTTTATCTCATGATATATAAATATTTAACCAATGAATTAGAGGGAGATATAGGTATCACCCATAATATATTGAAAATCATACATATGTGTTCCATAATATCATAAAGAATTCATCATATTAGAACCCAAGAAAATAAATGGGTTTCATAAAAAATTCATCATAGAATAACCCATAGAAAAGGAATGAGTTTCATAAACATTTCATCATTTCATCACAACATAACCCATGGAAAATAAATGGGTTTCATAAAACTTTTTTCATAAAATTCATAAACTATCTAGAGAAAGAATAAATATGGTATACTTGGATAATAACCACATTAAATCATAATTGAAACCAAGTTTTTTTTGTAGTTTATGAATATAAATACTATTAAAATATCATTAAAACCTTCTTGGGGAAAATAACATTTACATTTTGATATCATTTATTTAAAAAATCTATGAAACATATAAAAGAAAAATTTTATTTAAAAAGAACCATATAAACTTGTAAATGAAGCTTCAAATAAAAAATTAATCATGATGTAAGGAAAATTAATTCATGTTGTATAAGTTAAAAAATATTATTTCTATACTTTTGTCTGAAGAGTCACAAAGTACCACGTTTGGAAAGAGAAAAAAAATAATTTCAAACCATTTTATAAAAAGTAAAACATGGGTAAAAATGAATTTATAAAATCATAATATAAAATTAAAAACCTTATTTAAAACTTTTTTAGAAAACATGGATATATAAGAAAAAGTGTTTTCAACCAAAGAGAGAATTGAAGTTGAATTTCCAGAAAAACATATTTTAAGTATAATTAGTACATAAGATGAGTAAAATTAAATTAAAAAAATGTATTTTAAATAAAAAAAAATAGTATAATAAAAATGATAATTTTATTGAGAGGTAAATCATAATCTTTCATAATCATAACTTAATCATAAACAATCCCGATAAACAATGAGATTGTAACATAAAACCCCTTACCTTGAGTTTTCCTTGCTTCAAAATCATGATAACTTCTAATATAATAAATTTAAATTTATTATAATTATATACCATAGTATTTTTCATACTTATAATATCATATATGTTCCATTTATTACATTTCAACACCTTATTTTATCAATAACTCCTTATTAAAATCATCATTTCTGGGTGTGAACTGTTTTGTTAGTCATGAGTATTTCATATTAGTAGTTCGGTTACTTGTACATTTATCTTGGTTAAATAATATGAATAATATTAATCATGATATAAATATACTATATAATCATTATATTTATATTCATCCATAAAATGTATATACAAAAAAATAATTACACCATTCATGTAGATGGTAGGTCGTACGTATGCATGAACATTGTTTTCATTTTTCAATAGATGGAATGAAACAAAAAAGGAAAATATTAATTCACCTTTATATGATAATTATTATATCATATATGTTAATTAAATTATTACCCATTACCATCCAATTAAAATATAAATTAAAATGAATCACATTGATTTTTTGAGGCGGTAGTCCACAGGTACAAACAAACGACATTATCGTTTCCCAAAAGATTAGATGGTAAGTAGGTAGATGTGATATTATAATTTAAGAATTATAATTATGTAATTAATATAATATATAAATATTAAACCCATCACAATAATAATCCATAAAAAACGACAATGAAAAAATATCTGTATCTGTAAGTGGATACGGTAAGCCGTACATACGCATGAGCGATAATTTCACTTCTCATTTAATAGAAAAGTGGGTGTATAACAGGGTTTTAATAATCATAATAGAATTTAATAATATTTAGGACACTGAATTAATTATTTTATGATAAATAACACTAATTTAGATGAGGTAAACAAGATTAGAAAAGAAATTTATTTGGTAAGGTGATTACCTCTTCCTTGAAACGACTCCTTTAAATCTCCCCAAAAGGGATCTAGGTTTGGACTTTTGGGAAGCTAAAAACATCTAGAATGTGGTTTAATGAATTTTATAAGAATAATTTTTATAGTTTGTTCAAGATATAAGGCTCAATGTGCTGTAAATAAGTTAGGGTATAGGTACCATTTATAAATGAGGTGAGGGGAAATTTTGGAATTTCTCAAAAAATTAAATTATAATAAATTCATTCTCAATAAAAATGTCACCCAATTTATAGTTATTTGAAGATAAGGTATTATAGGGTTTTAATCCCATAAACCAATATAATTTATACATGTTTTGGTTTTGTTTAAAACATTATTATTTTTATTAACCCTTAGTTAAATAATTTCAATTTTAACTATGGTAATAACTTTGTCAATATTAAAGGATGGTAATTTTTACTTATAAGGTAAAAATTATCCTATAAATGGATAAATTATGACATTTTAAACCATATAATATCCATCTTATCTTATATAAAGTTTTTTAGGATTTTTAAATAATTTAATAAAATATTATTTTGATAAAATATCATTATTAATAATTTTGACACTGTTTATTTAATTTGACTTAAAATACAAAAATAAAAAAGTTATAATTAAAATATAATATTTTAAAACAACACTAATATGTCATATTCACCTATAAAATTTGTTTATCTCTATAAATTACTCAAATTATATCACTTTTAATATTTTTAAAATCATTTATTTTATTTTCCATTAATTGAATTAATACTATTTTTGCATTAGGTAAGAATTTAAGGTAATTATATAATACATTAAATTAAAAATAAATTAAAATCATGAATATAATTTCATTATGCATAAAATTACAATTAATATTCATTCATAACTATTTTTTGTCTTTATGTGAACACGTGAAGGATATTTAAAACTAAAAGAGTGGCATTTTGTAACTTTATTTGATTTAAATAATATATAAATCATTTTCATAGATAAGTGTCCATTAAAAAACTTGATTTATAAACCTAGTTGATAAGGTTAAAATTTCATTCATCCCATAAAAATTTGGATGAAAAAATATGGTCTTATCACTTATTTTTAATCTAGATTAATCTGATTTACCCTTTATTGAGGTGATAAATTTTACCATAGTTACTATTCATATTGACCAAAAATAAAATGGGCATATTTATTAAATTTTAATTTCCTAATTATAAATGTGTAATTAATTTTATCTAATTAAATATCTATAAATTTCTGAAAATAATTTTAATGTAAGTGCACAAAATGTGACAAAAACTATTCCTTAGAAGAAATACATTATTAAGCATAAAATAGAATTTATTCTTATCCTATTCTTAGAGAAAAAAATATATTTTTTGAATGTTTAGAACATTTAAAAAATTAAATAACATATACATTTCATTAAAATCATTCACCAATAGTTATTAATTTAATTTATTAATATAAAAATAGATTTTTTATACAAACACATTTTTTTCATAAAAACATCACTTTTATTTTCAAATAATTTTTGTTTTCAATTATAATCATTTGATAAATAATGAATTCATTTTAAAAATTTATATACTATTATTTTTTTATAACTTAGTTATTTTTATTCATGCCCACCAATTCAATGACTAGGAGATAATAGACACATAATATTTTAATAATTTTATGTTGTTCATTTAAAATCTTTGTTGCATATAACGCAAGCTATCAAATAAATCAAATTATTTAAAGAGAAATATTTCATAAAAAAATTAGGGTATTATAGAAAGGGATACCCAGGCGATAAATCATCAAAATAATAAGTAATTATATCTATTTGATTGGGTGTTCATTCAGACTATGGAAACAGAATAATATAAGGATCATAAGGAAAAAACTGATAGAACGTCTATCAGAAGTGGAAGACGTACTTGATATATGTAGGTTCCGAGCATAGTAGAAGCATCGAATGGGTCATGACCAATATTTATTTTTTTGATGATCAATTATTAATCCAATATTTATATGATAAGAAACATCATGATCAATATAATTGAATCAAAGAATATAGATAATGGATAAATGTAGGAACCAAAGTACAGGATCCCCATATTTTATATTTAATTAATTTAAGAAATTTAGAATTAAATTTTGAGAAATTATTTCTTCATTGATGGATATGAAAATGGATCTATGTCCTACTATCATTTCAATATAGTAATCAAGAATATATTACCTATATCGGTGATCCACACATGTTCCACGAATCTCTAAATGTCATTATAGGAATGCTTTAGTGCTAGCACGGTAGATATGATCACTTGTATAATTCTACTTTGATCATCTAGAGAATCGCCTCCAAAATATTCTCCTTGATCTCTCTATACTCTATAGTGGAAGGTTTAGGAAGATCACTCTTCATTCTTGGGATCGTTCGAGGAGTGGGAGCTCTCTAGGTCTTGAGGGGATTATCTCAGGATCTTGTTGTGAAAAATACAAAATGAATTGGCTCTCTTAAGAAAATATTATAATTGGGTTTATATTGAATTATGGTTAGAAAATAATATTTTCAAAAGTTACCTTTATTATTCACATAATCCATATAGAACCCCATGTCTATAATAATATTATTATTATTATTTCATGACATGCACTAAACATGTGAATTAAATTAAATATTATTGAATCAAATAATAATCAATATATATTATTTCTCATTGGTCCATTAAACTCAGTATTTCATTCCTCTATAATATCTATCAGGACTTGAATAATAAATATTTATTTAATAAATAAATATCACTGTATTATTCGCTAATAAGTAAAAATATATTATATTCACTAAATAGAAATTAAATATTTATTAAATATTATTCTCAAATAATATTCTCTTGAATAACTGGTAACGGAATATATGTGATCAAAAAAACATGAACAATTATTAAAAAACTTGTGGGAATAATATTTATTCAACTTTTTAAATAATAAATTATATTATATTATTTAACTGATATTCTGGATACACTTAGTGTGTGACCCTCTAGGCTGCATTATCAGTGGCCTTAGGTGAAGCAGTCTAAATTCCAATGTTAGTGTATAGCAATACTCTAAGGCACCAATAGAGAAAGTGTTTAATTATATAGTGACATAATGCCTCATATGGATGCTTATTGTGTAATATAATATTTTTATCGTGATATCTCTAATCAAGAAGGTTTCATGCTAGTGCCATCAACCTATGTGTTCGATGTCTCTTTATTTAACTTTCCGGAAATAGAACTTGCCTATTTAACACCATAGCCAAGGATTTATTTAGGCCACATAATTTCCATTAAAGGGACTAATATATCAACTTCTGTTGAAGAATATAAGGGAAAAATCTTTTCTCACATTATTCATTAATGAAATATTACTCCTGACGTACCCAACATATCCTACCTCACCGAAAACATATGTCATCACAGTTTTCATCAATACATCAAAGTACATGAATTATAACACTCGTTAATAATAATATTAAATTCTAAGGATCAATACACACATCCTAATATAGGAACATCCAATGACACATATAAATGTGGATTTCCTACCAGTGGGTCTTGTTCTCATAATATCCTACATTAGATATTACCAAGGGCGTACGCCATGAGAAGGTGCCTCAAGGTCCTATGAGATGAAAACACTGATATCCTATATCATTTGTGTCCTTAAAATGATTTCATATGGATATAGAACATATATTTAAGAATACTGTCATGGTACTTCCGGGTTCTCAACATAGTGGGGAACAACTATGACCTTTAAGTGTGAAAATTGTTCTTAGGACATTATCACATACTATTTTAAGCATAAGAATAATTATTATGTGATAATTAGTTTATTAATATTCAAAAAAATTAAATGCAAGTTATCAAAAAGTACATAGAAGCTGGTTTTATGGCACCAAATCCAACAGACTCCAACTTTCACAAGATCCAACTGCTAAAAATCTTTAGTCCACTAGATCTCATATGATACTCATGATTATGATGAGATATGACTTTAGTCAATGGTTCTACCATGTTTTATTTTTTGGTAACTCTATTTACTTCAAATTTACCCCTACGAGAAAAATACCTCAATAGGTGATACTTTTGGAGTATGTTCTTTGTCTGTAAGGGGCATCAACCATGGGAGCTCCCCTCAGATTAGGGTTTCCCTACGCCATCCTTCTCCCTTCCTCCCTCCTCCCTCTTCACTTGCTCTCGACGTTGTGCACTCTCGGTGCTCTTATCGGCTTCCTCATCCCAGCTCCTCCTCATAGATTCCATGTTTTGGAGCCATCACATCGAGCGATTTGTGGATGGGGTCTCAGATGTGCTCGGTGGCCGTCGTCGGGTTCTCAGTTGGTTGGGATCGTTGGATCATTCCGTGGCAGGTCCATTGTCTTCCTCTCGAGTCATTATGCAGTCGTGGATGGTGACCTCAGGACCGCTCAGAGCCGAAGGCACCCCCTCTCCATTTCTCCTCCCGATCCTTCTGGCCAGTCTTCTCGACTTCTTGGATCTTCATCCACTGGTTCCGCATTTGGAGAATCGCTCCTCCATCGAAGGTGTCAGAGGGATTGCAGCATACCGGGTTCCAGCACTCTTCTGGTTTGGTTTTGGAAGGTTCGACATCTTCTCCCAGGTCAGTACGTGGTCGTAGGTGGCGTTATCTGGAAATATTGGATCTAACGACGTCCTCTTCCCCTATTTGTGCTCTTGGGGATAGTTATCTGCTTGCATCTGGTTCATTACGAGGTTATAGAGGGCGACCTCAGGAACGCTCGGAGCTAGATTCGTCCCCCTTTTTAGTTCTATACTGGCATTTCTTCTCATCATTTCAGTCTTGCATCCCTTGGTTCCACATTTGGAGTACTTTCGATGAAGCCTTCTCCGTCACTCACCCTCCGTCGTCGGTTTCTGAGAGTTTATGCTTCTTGGTTTTCTTGCGGTCTTGTTATATGGTATGTCCCTTTGCAGCTTTCCATTTTGCTTGGCTTTGGATGGTATTGCCTCTCCCTAGAATCCTATTCCATTTCGCTCTGTCCCGTCGAGCCTGACTTTAATTTGGTCAAGTTCGACGGCTCCCATGACGTTTTGGATGGTGTTCGTATCCTCAGTATGGAAGTCATGTTCTGGTCCTCTGGTATGGCGGTGTTTCTTCTCGCCCTTGAGGTGCAAATAGATCCCTCTCTTTGGTCATCTCTTTCCATGTGCTATGGTGACCCTTCCCCTCCCTCAAAGCTTCGACGATCTGGATTATGGCTCCCGGCGCTGCGTTTCATGGATGGGCGGTCACTGGTGCGGTGGTCATGCCTCATCCTGAGGACGGCTAACATGTTTGATGGTTTTGAGATGGACTCAGTGTTCGATGGTCTGACTTCCTGGAGGTGCTTTTTGGATGGGTTGGCCCTGGGCAGTGTTTCTTGGTCGTCTCGTTTTTTGTTTTTGGTTGATGTTCTATTTCTCCTTTTGAGTGGGTCTGGTCTTGGGTGGGGTTTCAAGCCCGTCCCGCTTATGTGTGTCTTTTTTGCATGGCGGTTCTCACTTTTCTATAAAGTGATTTTATAAAATCAAAAAAATATTTGGTGTCACTATTGTAGTATTATCATAATAAATTATGATAGGGTGATTACTACTAGTTACCACATAAAGATCCTAGAAAAAAATTTATATCCAAATAGATTCATTGGATGTATCAGAATCCTCTATATACTCGAACTCCACTATATAATTATAAACAACTGGCTACTTTGAACCCTTACATCTCAATTCTCCTCTATTGAAGTAGAAAACATATCCTAACTATGAATTCAAATCATTCTGATCTATTTGAAAACTTACATCAGTATAACCCCTAATGACTAGCTCCTAGTCTCCTCTATACACTAGGAACATATCCTTAGTTCTTCTCAGATACTTGAGGATGGCCTTAACAATAGACTAATGTTGCTCTCTTGGATCTTCTTAATATCTACCAACCATTCTCAATTCATAGGAAACATAAAGTCTAGTATATAACATGGAATACATGATTGATCCTATCACTAGAGCGTATAGGATCTTACACATTCTATCTTTTTCTTTTTTTTCTGATGACACAATTTCATAGAAAGATGTATACCATGGGACACTAGAACTAATCTCCTCTTGCATTGTTCTATACTAAATATCTTTATTCTTTTTTCAATGTATGTACTTTGAAATAGTATAAGAAGCCTCTTGGATATATTAAAAATGATCTTGATCCCTAGAATGTAGACTGCTTCTCCTTAGTCTTTTATGGAGAAACACTTGTTTAACCAGTCCTTAACAGATTTTAAGACTGGTATGTCATTTCAAATAAGTAATAATTCATCAACATATAATACTAGTATAAAGATCACATTCCCACTAAACCTCTTGTAAACACATGTATCTCATTCATTCTTAATGAAACCAAAATATTTTATAGATTCATCAAATTGAATGCTCTATGAAATAGATGTTTTCTTCAATTTATAAATGGATCTCTGGAACTTTCATATCTTTTTGGAATCACCTAGAGTAAAAAAACCTTCCATTTTTTCATACATACATCTTCTTAAGGGTTCCCATTAAGGAAAATGTTTTTGACATCAAACTTCCAAATTTCATAGCCATGGTAATTTGTTATAGAAATTAAAATTCTGATGGATTTAAACATGTAAACTTGTGAAAATGTTTCATTATATTCAATTTTTGAGGTTTTTTAAACGCTTTATCCACTATCCTTGCTTTATAGGTATTTACTTTACCTTTCATGTCTAGTTTTCTCTTGAATACCCATTTTCACCCAATAGTGTTTACATCAACTAGAACATTTACTATAACCCAAACATGGTTCTTATACATGGAATCCATTTTATAATTCATGTCTTATTTCCATCTTGCAGCCTTTTATCTCTCTACTGCCTCTTTGTAGGAGGTGGGTTCATCATTTTCAACCAATAAAAAGTCTCCATATTCAATGACTAGAAAACCATATCTCTTTGGTTCTCTTACCTCTCTAGTGACCCTATGCAGTACTTGTGTTTTAGAAACTAATTATTCCATGATTACCTATGGAATTTATTCCTCTACCAACTCTTGTTTATCTTGAGCATCAACTTCATCAATGTCAATCTTGTTTGTCACTATCCTTTTTTGAGGATGTGCTCCCTCTCAAGAATTAAGCCTTTTCTAGAGATAATCACTTTCTTGTATGAGGGGTTTTATAGGTAGTATCCCTCTGTTTCTTTATGATACCCTATAAAGATACACTTTTTGCCCCATATTTCTAGTTTTTTTCCTAAAAGGTCCTTAACAAACACCTTACAACCCCATACATGTGTATGTGACAAAACGTGTTTCATTCCAATCCATAACTCAAAGGGAATTCCATTTGTCACTTTAGTTGGTACTCAGTTTAGTGTGTATGTTGCAGTTTCTAATTAATATCCCCAAAAGGATAATGTAAGATCTACATGACTCATCATTGACCTTAGCATATCTAACAAGGTATGGTTCCTCCTTTCACTAACAGCATTCAAGTGTAGTGTGTAAGGTGGAGTGAGTTGAGATAGAATCTCAAACTCCCATAGAATTTTAATAAAATCTTGGTTAAGATATTCACCACATCAATCTAATTGAATATTCTTTATCTTCTCTCCAAGTTGATTCACTAATTCATTCTTGAATACTTTGAATTTCTCAAAGGACTCAGACTTATACCTCACCAAGTAGACATAGCCATATCTTCTCAAATCATCAGTAAAAGTTATGAAGTAAGAATACCCACCTCTAGGTTCTACTATAAATGTTCCACACACATTAGTGTGTACCAATACTAAAATCAATGTGTACCTTTCACCCTATCCACCAAATATAAGTTTGGTCATTTTTCCTTGTAAATAAGCATGGCATATTTCAAGTGGTTTTTTCTTAAAAGATTCTAAATAACCATCTTGACAAAGCTTTGTTAAATGCTTCTCATATACATGACCAAGATGGTGATTCCATAGCTGAGTGTTATATGAGTCATGTGAACATAATTCATTATCTATTTCCAAAACTTGGTTTTAATAATTTAATACATAAAGACATGTATTTAAATGTTCCATAATATAACATATGTTGTCCTTATAAAACAAACAACTTTTATTTCCAAACTTGAGAATAAAACCATCTACATATAGGCATGATATAGAAATTTTGTTCTTTGTAATAGTTGGTACATAATAACAATACCTTGAAACCAATATCATTCATGTTGGAAATTAAAGGTGGTAGTCACCAATGGATAGAGTAACCATACTCATGCCATTGGAAGCCCTCAAATCCACCTATCCTCTAAAACAATTTTAAAATCTACTTGGTTTATACATTTGGATACATATTTGAGCACCAAAAGTTGTATCTAATACCCAATGTGTATATATTGAAATATTAAACTCAGTAAAAATGTACCTTTAGCTTCTCCTTGATATAGGGTGAAGGTATTCTTCCACTGGCCTTTCTTGCCACATGAAAAACATACTGCCTCATTTTCCTTTCCCTGCCTTTGGATATTTCCCTTCTTGGAAGGATGGTGCTTGGGAGATTTAGATTTTTTATGAGTCTTGGGGTCTTTTACTTGTTCTTCATTTTCTTATTCCTTATAATGACCACAGGTTTTTTATTCCCCATGTCCATATCAACTTGGAGAATCAGAGTAAGAATTTTTGAAAGACTCTTCTCATTATTTCTCATGTTATAATTAATAATAAAACTAGAGAATGTATTAGGTTGTGAAGAAAGTATGAGATCTATGAAAAACTCATCTGGGAATATAATACCTAATATTTTTATGCATTCAATGTATCCAATAATCTTCCCTAAATGATTCCCATCTAGTGACGACTCTCCAAAATTAGTTGTAAACAGAGTATTGGAGATCCCAAATCTCACTTGTCTTGCCTTCTCTTGATAGAGATCCCAACGGTTATGCATCATACTATACACATCCATGTCATCATGTTTCTTCAAAATATCATTGGTCATGGATGATAGAATGAAACAGTAAGCATATATAGAATAATTTAAATGTTTCTCATAGATATTCAACTCTTCCTCACTTTCCTCATTGCTAGGTGCATCAAGAATAGGTTCTTCCAACACATATAATTTCAATTCTTGGTTTAGGATAACACGTAAGTGCCTTTACCATTCTTGAAAATTTGTGCTGATTATAAGGTTATCCTTATCAATTATGGATCATAGTTATGTGTTTGAATTCATTTTTATTTTTATTTATAAAATAAGCTGATAAATTTTTTATTACTTTATCTAATAAAATTAAGAAAAATAAATAAATATTATATTTATTAATCTCCCACTATTTTATCAAAACCAAATATCTCTCACTATTGGCTTCATAATATCATGTTTTTTGGATATTATAGTGTAAAGGATCTATATTCCCTATCTCATCACCTTGAATTTGGACGATCAAGCAATTTGAAGGGTTTTAGGTAGGTATTCCAAATTACAACTACATTAACTCATAGTTCCTTGATCATTTTAGTAGACTCCCCAATCTAGAAATCCATAAATTGGTTTTCCTTAACTTTTTACTCTTAGTTTCACCAAGTCCTTCTTTGGCAGTCAACTCTTGATGTGAACTAAGTTAATTCAACCCAAATATTCAAGTTATAATTCCCCAATAATTAAAAACACCGCAAATTTGGTTGTTCAATCACTTTGAACTATGGTTCAATTTTAACTGAATTAGTGGATATCTATACTGACTTAATATATATAATTTAGGTATTTTATATCTTATGCATAAATTTTAAATTATTATCTTCATTACATTATAATTAATATTAAGTGGATTTACTTAAGTTATTAACCATGTCTTAGATAATATTTTTGCATAATCCAATTTATTTTAGTTCTATCTTGCATGCTTATTAATTCATTAATTCATGTCATCATGATAAAACATACATAATGAAATAACCATGAAACTTGAAAGAAATAAAATAATAAAGTGGTATTATCATGATCTTTTACTAATGGTTAGTTTATGTAAAGGATGATAAACTAACTATCGACCTAGGGGGAAATACCTTGAACCATTCATGGTTCATGTTATATTTTTCCACTTATTCACCTATGTATCTCTCTTAGATTGGTTTTTCCTTGGATCCAAACATGAACCACCTCCACTATCTTGGGAGCTCCATCCATTATATATGATTTTACTCATATATAGGTGAGGGGCCCAAAGGATTGGTTAATGAGTTTATTCAAAATAAATCATGGGAACGCAGTCCCTTACATAATAAGAGTAGAGATGACACACATGAAAAAAAATTATTTAATAATAAATTAAATAAAACTAATCACATATAATGGTCCGGTCTAGGCTCATGATCATTCACATGTATGTAATGAATTACACATTTAATAAAATTAAAATTCAATTTAATTTTTCTTATTTAAGATAAATCATGCTCAAAATAATTAATTATATTCTTTAATTAATTAATTATTTTATCTTAATTATCATCCAAATTTCCTTGATATTCTCATCTATTATAATTTTAGAAAAATTAAATAAATTTATTTAAAATTAACTATGTACAAAAATGTACCTTGTAGGTGGCATAATGAGTACCTACTTGAACTAACCAATGTGTATTTTACTCACTTATTATTCACTCTTGAGAAATTTGGCATACATGACTTATCAAATAATTTCATGGAATATACTATCAACTTAATGACCACACGAAACACATGGTATTTGTAGAGACCCGAAGCTTAACGTACATATATATTACATTACTTTTGCGGAATACTTAGTACATAACAAAACACACACACAAGGACCGTAATAGTTTAGTGTCTTTGGAAACTCGGAATAAAATATTCTAATCGTGGTGAAAGATCTTCAATATCTCCCATAAAGATCTTCTTTTTTCCTAAAACCTTTCTTTATACCCTGGGGAAAAGAAAACATAAAAGGGTGAGCTCAAATGCTCAGTAAGGGTAAACAAAAGAAATATCAATCACATCATATACATAAGAACATAATTTTTGGAAATCTTAACCTGCAAAAGAGATCATAATATCATAACATGGGATAAATCATGGCAGTGAAATGTAATCACAATAATCATAAATTAAAACATGAAACTTTGTGGCATACACACATAATCATATAGAATCATTTCTTGTTAGTCAAGACTCATTTCCAAGACTATCTTAGTGGACAATGTCCCTTTCTGAACCGATTCACCCTCGTTTCAGTCCTGTTCCACTGAACCGGTATAACCTACCATTCCAGCCATGTCTATCTCATGAGATATAAAATCTTTACCCAATTCATTGGAGGTAGATATAGGTCCCACCCATCTCATAATGATACCATTCTTATGTGTGCCACAAAATCATAAATCATACATCATTGCATAACCCATGTAATACAAATGGGAATCTTAAACATCATGACATCATAAAACAATTCATATAAGATAAAGGAATTCATAAAAATAATTCCATCACAACATAATCAAATCAATGTAATAATAGGGATAAAAACAGAACCCTTTATTATCTTAGATGGAAAATAATTTTGATAAAACACTTGAACTCCATTCTTGAGGAAAATATCCTTTCTTCTTCAAAAACACTTTTCTTTTCTTAACATGTCATACAATTATAAACTAAAAGAAGTTGATTAAAAATAAACTTGAAAACTTTTAAAGGAAGCTTCTTGGAAATAATGTTTTAAAAATCCATTCATGCCGTATAAGTTAAAAAAAAATTCTTCTTGTACTTTTGTCGGAAAAGTCAAAAAGTACTTCGTAGGAAAAACGACAAAAGATTCCTTTCATATTCTTTACTAAAAACTCACCGAAGGGTAAAATTGGATTTAAACTATTGTAAGTGGATGGAAACAATATTAAATATTGATGGAACATGGATGTGGATGATAAAATACACCCCAGTAAATACCAAAGTATAAACAATCTCGGATAAAAATGAGATTGTGATATTTTCCCTTATCTTAGGTCCGACTTGATTTTTACGTGTCCGAACCTCCTGTATAATGATTTAAATCATGTTATTGACTTATTCCAGAATCATATTAATTTTTATTATATCATATATGGTCCACTTATGACTTTATATTACCCGTTCTTTTGTAAATTCATGTTAAAGTAGCGTTTTGGGTAAAATCGTCTCATTTGTCGTTCGTGTTTTTAACTTGTAATTATTAATATGATTACTTGGATCATGATTACTTATATCCAGAATGTAAAACATGATTTATATATAATATATATTCAGAATATATATATATATATAATATATCGATAAATGGAATGAAATACACCGTTCATGGAGACGGTAGTCCGTACGTACGCATGAACGATGTTTTCGTTTCCTTATTGAATTGAATGGAATTAAGTAGATGACATAAATATAAATATACATAAATCCAGTATCATTATTATGTCATATATTTCATTAGTACTTATTATATATACTTTATAATCATTCATGAATGGTTAATCATTGAAAATGAATCTCATCGCGTCGTGGAGACGGTAGTCCGTACGTACGTACGAGCGATGATATCGTTCCCATGGTCGTGGAATTATGTTAAAGTGTATGTATACTATTTCAGTATCAATATCAATTTATAATAATCATATATAGTTACTCATTACACCATTATACCCATCCAATTAAGGTGGTGGCGGAAAATAGATTACACCACGGCGTGGAGACGGTATTCCGTACGTACGCACGCGTGGTGATTTCCTTTTTCCGTAGGATGGATAGAAGGTTAATTAGAGTTGTTTCATATTTATAATAACATATCAGTATATAATAAATATTTATGTTATTACTTTATCATGAAACAACTAAAGAAGAAGAAGTTGAAGAAGAAAGAAATTGAAAAAGATCGGTAATGGATATTACCTCTTTTTGACGCGCCTTTTCTTAACCTCCACATAAAGAACTAAGGATGGTCTTTGAAGACGAATAGGACCTCTAGGATGATACTAGGGAAGTGGATAAGAGATTTTGGCAGGGTTTGACCGAGCTTGAATGCTCAAATTGGTGTGAGGAGGAGAGGGAGGAGGTGCCCTTTTATAAGGGAGGAGAGGGGCACCTTTGGAATAACTAAAAATATTATTTTATTATAAAGCTAAATTCGGTTTTAAATAGCTCCAAATTGATTTATTTCGAAGCTAAGGTGGGTATGGGTCTAAATCCTCTCATACAATAGAATTTAGACAATTTTAGGTTCCTATTTTAACCTTATCATTTAGATTTAACATTAAGTTAAATAATTTTACTTTTACCGTGTCTTGTTGTGTTCTTACACTATAAGGTTAATAAACTTACTATAAGAAGCCAAACTAACCCCAAATTGTTTATTATTTATATATATAACCTTATCTAAGTCATTGGGCCTAACCTTAGATTTTTAGGAATAAAATAACAATTAATAATATAATATTTGTTTTAAAAACTATTTTATGTCAATTTTGACACTATTTAGTAATTGATTTTTGTGAAACTCATAACAGAATGATAAGTTAAAAAACAGTTAATTAAATCAATAATAACATGTCATATTAACCTATAAAATTAGTGGAATTCATAAAAAGTCTCAAATTATATTTATTTGGGTATTTATAACATCAATTATGTCAATATTTCATTAATAAGATAATTACTGCATCATCGTTGTGTCATAAATAAATTAAATTATTTAATGTCTAAAAATTACAAATAAAATACCATTATGTAGGAAATAGTTTTAGCTTTCTAATGAATATTTATAGTCGAATTTATCTTATTTATAACCCTATATTAAAAATGTTTTATTAAATAAACTTTGATTTTAACTCTTTTAACTCTTCTTTGAATTAAATAATAATAAATGTCCTAATCTAATCCAAGTGGGCCTAAATGATAATATTTTACACTTAAGGTTGTTTTTGGTCGAGCTACACTTGTCCAATAGGATTAGGACATGTATTAGGGTAATATTAATATCATTTTTACCCTTAATTACCCTATTTACTTTTAACCGTGGTAAATAAAAGTAAAAAGTTACTATTCACCAAAAATTATTTTCATCTCATTGAACCACATTTTACTTACTGAAATCAACCGTGTCTCTCGGATTTTTGAAATTCCATTCACAGAAGCGGTAAAATTAAGATTTATGAAGAAATTAATTTTTTTAACTACCACTTAGTAGTTTCACTATTCATCAAAAAATTGAAGTTTTTCAGAAAATTGCCAAAATTTCACCCTAAGATATAATTGATATTCCTAATTCAAAAATGATTTCTATTTTACAAAATTCCCAACATATAAGTTGCATTAATTAATTTTATAATTAATTTCCATTGTCACAACAAATAACTATCATTAGATTAACACTTGTTTATGTCTGGTGTAAATGTGAAATTACATCCAATGACCAACATTGTATTGAATTGTAAAAATATATTCTTAAATATACTTTAAAACCACTCAAATTAATAATTTATCACTATTAATTATTTCGATTAAAAAAGTTGTTTTTAATTAAAATTTAGTAATTTTCACTATTCATCAGAATATGAAAGTTATCCGAAAAGTACCAAAATTTCACCTTAGGCTAAATTCGATACTCTAATCCAAAAATGAAGTCCATTTTGAGAGCTAAAATTTCTAAAATTTTAAAAGGTGGTTATTACTATTCATAATGGCTAGTTATAATAATATTTTAATAGCATATCGTTGTTTAGTGAAACTCAGTATTGCGTATTACACACGCTATCGAGGAAGGTCGCGATTGCATGTAATGCAAGGCAAGTCAAGGATGTGTGTTGTGCAAGCTCCTTTTGGTGTAGCGTACAACATAAGACATTAATAAAATTAAAAAGAATATTTTTCATAAAATCTCGGGTTGTTACATTCTACCCCCCTTAAAATGAATTTCGCCCTCGAAATTCGTCGGGGTTATAAATGGTTTACTATTCGAAAGTTTCTTTAATAGAAACCCACATCGTAAAAAGAAATACCAAAACTTGGCTTTAAAAACTAAAGTATAAAATGTAACGATTACCCAAATAAACTAATCACTGGGTTTCCACATAGGTGAAAATATGGATAAGGAAGAGAAATCTAACCATCATGTTCTGATGGAGAGTGGTAGAGAACATGGCTATGGAAAAGCCAGTAATCACAAAGCCATAAATTTGTGACGATCTAGGGTACCATCTGATTCATCGGATATAAGGGCACTAGGACAACATTTTTGGTTTTCAAGATCATTTCCCTAAAGTTGAAAATTTGAATTAGAATAAATACTTACTTTATTTTGGTACAATCTCACTGTTGTTCGTGCCTTGAACAATTTTCACTTCATCTCTTAAATAAATGAAGTTGAATTTGTTATTCGTGAAGTGTTAGCAGATCATGTGATAGAATGACGGGTCATTCCATCTGTCTCAAACAAAAGGTTAGCAAAAGTTATTAAATATACATAAGTCATTCTATAGTGAGATTAATCATATATGGTTCCTCAAATGGACTTATACTTCATATATCATACTGCTTAATATAATAAAACTAGTTTCTACTAAACAGGGACTTCTTGTAGGCCAGTGGTAGGCGATAAAGGCCAGTCGCACTTCGGTTGTGGGTTCGATTCCCACAGCCTTGTCCAAAGCAATGGGTTGTCGCCCGTCCTGCAGGTTGTCCTTTTTCTAAAACTATATTACTATAACATCCCATCAATAATATCGAAAAAAACATCTATCCTTAAACAATACTAACTTATGTCCAACACAATCCATTCCAATCTTTAGGCTTATCCATAATACTGCAGTCCGCTCTCATAATATAGTGAAAACAATTACCAAAGATTTAATACCATCGTTGATCCCCATATATCATAAGATATGTCTTGTTGGTCACATTCCAAACATTCAAAGGCCTTAATCATGTATTCTCTTGAATACCCATTGAACCTTAGTGAAAACATGAATGTAGTTAAAAGTTAACACTTTCCACATACCAAAATCCTCAAAATTCTATATACTCAAACCATGATATCACTTAGTCCTTATATCAATCATGAGCTCATGAATACTATCAAACATTTAATTTTCTCCTTATCCCTTCATTATGTGCATACCATCTTTATTCCAAAAATATCTGAATAACCTTTCATGGATACTGGTAGTATTAATCACACACTTTCAAAACTCAAGGAAAGACAACAATGTAACAATCCTTAGATGTCTCTTTATTCCATAGTACAATGAGATTCTTTATACAACATTACAGTTGATAAACATGTAATCATTCCACTACCTTATTAAACCATTGACCGAGCTTCAATAATTCTTTCATCTCACATATCATTTGTAGTCTCTTCATCATCATCAACATAAATACTACTCATATGGTCGTACTGATTCTCTTCATGAGACTTTACCTTAGGGCATTGGTTTGCATAATGCCCGTACATTCCACATTTAAAACATTTAACCATTTTTGATGTCGTAGCAATACCATTATCCTCATCCATAGTGTTAACTGAACCTTTTCCTTTGCACTTACTGGCTTTGTGTCCTTCTTTTCCACACCCAAAGCATCTTCCAGTTCCTTTGAAACATTCTCCTTGATGCCTCTTCCCACATGATTTACATAGGGGAAATTGAACTTTCTTTCCTCTATGATCATCATGAAACTCCATCTTTCTATTATTAGCCGAGTCAGGAAACTTACCAAATTTTACTTTATTGATCATACTATGAGATTACTGATTTGGAATAATAATGATGTTTGGACTTCTAAATCCCATTTCATTAAGAAGAATATCATTCCATTGTCCATCATATCCTCCATTATCGTGAATCATCTTGTTTCCATCCATTTTCTAAAACCCAAAAAATAATAGTGTGAGAGGCAAAAATCATAATAAAGGGGGAGTAACTTCAATATCTAACATCTTAGGTTTAATCTAATATCGTTACCATAGTTCTAGGACTATATCCTATACGTATACTTATCCTTAGGGACATCCCTAGACATACCTTAGAAATATCTCTAGGGATCTCACTAATGTTTTCACATCCTAGTTTCCAAAGGTTGACTAAACCTCCCTCTGATACCAACTATAGAGACCTGAAGCTTAATGTACATAGATATTACATTACTTTTGTGGAATACTTAGTACATAACAAAACACACACACAAGGACCGTAATAGTTTAGTGTCTTTGGAAACTCGGAATAAAATATTCTAATCGTGGTGAAAGATCTTCAATATCTCCCATAAAGATCTTCTTTTTTTCCTAAAACCTTTCTTTATACCCTGGGGAAAAGAAAACATAAAATTGTGAGCTCAAATGCTCAGTAAGGGTAAACAAAAGAAATATCAATCACATCATATACATAAGAACATAATTTTTGGAAATCTTAACCTGCAAAAGAGATCATAATATCATAACATGGGATAAATCATGGCAGTGAAATGTAATCACAATAATCATAAATTAAAACATGAAACTTTATGGCATACACACATAATCATAGAGAATCATTTCTTGTTAGTCAAGACTCATTGCCAAGACTATCTTAGTGGACAATGTCCCTTTCTGAACCGAGTCACCCTCGTTTCAGTCCTGTTCCACTAAACCGGTATAACCTACCATTCCAGCCATGTCTATCTCATGAGATATAAAATCTTTACCCAATGCATTGGAGGGAGATATAGGTCCCACCCATCTCATAATGATACGATTCTTATGTGTGCCACAAAATCATAAATCATACATCATTGCATAACCCATGTAATACAAATGGGAATCTTAAACATCATGACATCATAAAACAATTCATATAAGATAAATGAATTCATAAAAATAATTCCATCACAACATAATCAAATCAATGTAATAATAGGGATAAAAACAGAACCCTTTATTATCTTAGATGGAAAATAATTTTGATAAAACACTTGAACTCCATTCTTGAGGAAAATATCCTTTCTTCTTCAAAAACACTTTTCTTTTCTTAACATGTCATACAATTATAAACTAAAAGAAGTTGATTAAAAATAAACTTCAAAACTTGTAAAGGAATATTCTTGGAAATAATGTTTTAAAAATCCATTCATGCCGTATAAGTTAAAAAAACATTCTTCTCGTACTTTTGTCGGAAAAGTCAAAAAGTACTTCGTACAAAAAACGACAAAAGATTCATTTCATATTCTTTACTAAAAACTCACCGAAGGGTAAAATTGGATTTAAACTATTGTAAGTGGATGGAAACAATATTACATATTGATTGAACATGGATGTGGATGATAAAATACACCCCAGTAAATACCAAAGTATAAACAATCTCAGATAAAAATGAGATTGTGATATTTTCCCTTACCTTAGGTCCGACTTGCTTTGTACGTGTCTGAACCTCCTGTATAATGATTTAAATCATGTTATTGACTTATTCCAGAATCATATTCATTGTTATTATATCATATATGGTCCACTTATGACTTTATATTACCCGTTCTTTTGTAAATTCATGTTAAAGTAGCGTTTTGGGTAAAATCGTCTCATTTGTCGTTCGTGTTTTTAACTTGTAATTATTAATATGATTACTTGGATCATGATTACTTATATCCAGAATGTAAAACATGATTTATATATAATATATATTCAGAATATATATATATATATAATATATCGATAAATGGAATGAAATACACTGTTCATGGAGACGGTAGTCCGTACGTACGCATGAACGATGTTTTCGTTTCCTTATTGAATTGAATGGAATTAAGTAGATGACATAAATATAAATATACATAAATCCAGTATCATTATTATGTCATATATTTTATTAGTACTTATTATATATACTTTATAATCATTCATGAATGGTTAATCATTGATAATGAATCTCATCGCGTCGTGGAGACGGTAGTCCGTACGTACGTACGAGCGATGATATCGTTCCCATGGTCGTGGAATTGTGTTAAAGTGTATGTATACTATTTCAGTATCAATATCACTTTATAATAATCATATATAGTTACTCATTACACCATTATACCCATCCAATTAAGGTGGTGGCGGAAAATAGATTACACCACGGCGTGGAGACGGTATTCCGTACGTACGCACGCGCGGTGATTTCCTTTTTTCGTAGGATGGATAGAAGGTTAATTAGAGTTGTTTCATATTTATAATAACATATCAGTATATAAGAAATACTGATGTTATTACTTTATCATGAAACAACTAAAGAAGAATAAGTTTAAGAAGAAAGAAATTGAAAAAGATCGGTAATGGATATTACCTCTTTTTGACGCGCCTTTTCTTAACCTCCACATAAAGAACTAAGGATGGTCTTTGAAGAAGACCAGGACCTCTAGGATGATACTAGGGAAGTGGATAAGAGATTTTTGTAGGGTTTGACCGAGCTTGAATGCTCAAATTGGTGTGAGGAGGAGAGGGAGGAGGTGCCCTTTTATAAGGGAGGAGAGGGGCACCTTTGGAATAACTAAAAATATTATTTTATTATAAAGCCAAATTCGGTTTTAAATAGCTCCAAATTGATTTATTTCTAAGCTAAGGTGGGGATGGGTCGAAATCCTCTCATCCAATAGAATTTAGACAAGTTTAGGTTCCTATTTTAACCTTATCATTTAGATTTAACATTAAGTTAAATAATTTTACTTTTACCGTGTCTTGTTGTGTTCTTACACTATAAGGTTAATAAACTTACTATAACAAGCCAAACTAACCCCAAATTGTTTATTATTTATATATATAACCTTATCTAAGTCATGTGGCCGAACCTTAGATTTTTAGGAATAAAATAACAATTAATAATATAATAGTTTTTTTAAAAACTATTTTATGTCAATTTTGACACTATTTAGTAATTGATTTTTGTGAAAATTATAACAGAATGATAAGTTCGAAAAAAGTTAATTAAATCAATAATAACATGTCATATTAACCTAGAAAATTAGTGTAATTCATAAAAAGTCTCAAATTTTATTTATTTGGGTATTTATAACATCAATTATTTCAATATTTCATTAATAAGATAATTACTGCATCATCGTTGTGTCATAAATAAATTAAATTATTTAATGTCTAAAAATTACAAATAAACTACCATTATGTAGTAAATCATTTTATATTTCTAATGAATATTTATAGTCGAATTTATCTTATGTATAACCCAATATTAAAAATGTTTTATTAAATAAATTTTGATTTTAACTCTTTTAACTCTTCTTTGAATTAAATAATAATAAATGTCCTAATCTAATCCAAGTGGGCCTAAATGATAATATTTTACACTTAAGGTTGTTTTTGGTCGAGCTACACTTGTCCAATAGGATTAGGACATGTATTAGGGTAATATTAATATCATTTTTACCCTTAATTACCCTATTTACTTTTAACCGTGGTAAATAAAAGTAAAAAGTTACTATTCACCAAAAATTATTTTCATCTCATTGAACCACATTTTACTTACTGACATCAACCGTGTCTCTCGGATTTTTGAAATTCCATTCACAGAAGTGGTAAAATTAAGATTTATGAAGAAATTAATTTTTTTAACTACCACTTTGCAGTTTCACTATTCATCAAAAATTGAAGTTTTTCAGAAAAATGCCAAAATTTCACCCTAAGCTATAATTGATATTCCGAATTCAAAAATGATTTCTATTTTACAAAATTCACAACATATAAGTTGCATTAATTAATTTTATAATTAATTTCCGTTGTCACAACAAATAACTATCAAAAGATTAACACTTGTTTATGTCTGGTGTAAATGTGAAATTACATCCAATGACCAACATTGTATTGAATTGTAAAAATATATTCTAAATATACTTTAAAACCACTAAAATTAATAATTTATCACTATTAATTATTTCGATTAAAAAAATTGTTTTTAATTAAAATTTAGTAATTTTCACTATTCATCAGAATATGAAAGTTATCCGAAAAGTACCAAAATTTCACCTTAGGCTAAATTTGATACTCTGAATCCAAAAATGAAGTCCATTTTGAGAGCTAAAATTTCTAAAATTTTAAAAGGTGGTTATTACTATTCATAATGGCTAGTTATAATAATATTTTAATAGCATATCGTTGTTTAGTGAAACTCAGTATTGCGTACTACACACGCTATCGAGGAAGGTCACGATTGCGTGTAATGCAAGGAAAGTCAAGGATGTGTGTTGTGCAAGCTCCTTTTGGTGTAGCGTACAACACAAGACATTAATAAAATTAAAAAGAATATTTTTCATAAAATCTCGGGCTGTTACAGTATTTACATCATGTTTTATGATTCAATGTATGTAGTGTAATAAATATAATATGAATTATACATGATATATGGATCTGAACATTATGTATAAATTAATTAGAAATATATATATATATATATATATATATATATGTATATATATATAACCCATCACATGGTATGTAATATCAACTTAATGACCACACGGAACACATGTTGATTAGGTTTTTGACGGTATAATAAATTAATTTTTAATTCTGTGTAATTTAGTAAAAGTAAACGACATATATTATCCTCATCGTCTATTCACATCACACTCCTAAGGAGTCAGTGTGTAACTATTCCATAGAAAATATTGGAGTACATGGTTTTTACATGGGCTACATAGTGTGTCATCTCTGAGTTACAAAATCACCAGTCATGTAGGCTGTGTCAGAGGATACATGGATCATCTATGACTAATGGAGTACACATCGTATATGTAAGTTAGATAGTGTGTACTTTGGATGATTGTCCAATAGGCTGGCCTAGTCAACACACAATGTATAATTAAATTCACCGCTTGTGATAAATTCACACTACTTGAATTAATTAAAAATTAATTCAGTGATACTAGTACACGATGTGTACCTATGGGTTACACAGAATGTACTCTTGTTTTATCTTTCCAGACTCCTTATCACCTCCAGATGAGATCTTAGAATTTAATTTTTTTCATAAAATTAATTTATTTTATTATATTTATGAGGAAAAAAATGAAGAAAGAAGATCTCACGATCCAGATTAAATAATTATTAAATTAGAATTTAAAAATAATGAAAAAATCATAAATTAGTCAATGATATTTAAATAATTATCCTACCCCTTTGATACCACTTACAGGTTCTGGATATAGTGGAAGCGTTGGAAGGTTCATGCCCAGATTTTATTTTTTGTCATGATCGATGATCAATCTCATATTTACATGATGATAAACTCTATGATCAATGAAATTGAATCAAAGAATATAGATAATGGATAAATTTCATAACCAAATCACAAGATCATCACGTGTTATTTATAATTAATTTAAGCAATTAAGAATTACCTTGTGAGAAATTATTTCTTTTTTGATGGATTTGACCATGGATCTATGTCATACAATTTTTTCATTGTAGGAATCAATAATCGATTCCCTCAAGCATTGATCCATGCATGTTCTATGAATATTTGAATGTCACTATAAGAATATTTGGGTGATAGTATGATAGATCCTATTTTTCATGCAGTTTTCCTACAATATCCCTAAGAATCGCTTCTAAAGGATGCTCTTTGATCTATCTATACTCGAGAGTGGGAGGTGGGGGAAGATCATTCTCTATTCTTGGGAGAATTCTGGGAGAGGGATCTCTCTAGGTATTTAGATAATTCTCTCTATATCTCATTGTGAATAACAAAAAATGAATTTTTTCTCTTAAGAAAATAATATAATTGGGTTTATATACCGCTAGGGTTAGAAAGTAATATTTTCTTGTCTACCCCTAATTATTTTCATATTCCCTGAAAAACCCCATATCTATAATAATATTGTTATTATTATTATTTCTTTACATGTAATAAACTCATGAATTAAATTAAATATTATTTAAAAAAATAATATTCAATATATATTATTTCTCACCAGACCATTAAACTTTGTCTTCCATTCCTCTATAATATTTATTGGGCCTTGAATAATTAATATTTTTCTAAATATCCCAAAGGCCTTCATTTTTTACTCATTTTTGATAATCCCCCTTTTAAGGGTTGAAGAGGTACCCATACGTGGCCCGTTGGCTTTGTGAAATTACAGGACTCGAAGGTCTTGAAGAAATTCATCCCATATAATGACTACTTGAAACTTCCCCTCCCCAACGTCTTCATCATGATTAGCACTCTAACTTGGCATGACTGGTCGGCTAGTTGTCCTGTGTAGGGATGCACGGGCTTAGTACTGATGGCAAAGTCATACCCTCTCATTCATCCAAGTCTGATTAGCTCTTCTCTGGTGAATGTGCCTACAATGAATCCTCATCTAGGGCCTTGTTCCTTGTAAGTCAGTTTGGTAGATCTGCAATTCATGTGACTCGAAATCTTTGAGGTGGCCCAAATTCCTTGAGGTGGCCTGAAGACCTTGAGGTGGATCGAAATCCGTATTGTCCTGAAGTCCATGGGTGTCTTGAAGGCCTTGAAGGACCCAAGGACCAAACTGGTGGCCCAAAGGCCCAAATGGTTGAATAGTTATAGCTATTATAGTACTTAACAGTACCTACTATAGTAACTGCTATAGTTACCACAACAGTACCTGCTACAGTACCACTACAGTAACCAAGAAAAATTCCTTCGTCTGGATTTGATCTCGGGTCTCTTGGATGAACTTAAGGAGTCCTCACCAACCAGGATGAGGCTCATGTTTGAATTATTACTAATTATTTGCTAAATAAATATCACTACATTATTATCTAATAAATATTATATTCACTAAATAGAAAATAAATATTTATTAAATATTCTACTCATATAATATTCTCTTGAATAATTTATGAAAAAATATATACGATCAAAAAAACATGAATAATTATTAAATCGTGTATAAGAATAATATTTTTTCAACTTGTTAAATAATAAATAACAATATATTATTTAACTAAGATTCCGGATATAATTAGTGTGGGGCCCTCTAGGCCTCTTTCTTAATGGCATTAGGCAAAGCATCCTAAAGTCTAAGGTTAGCATCAAACAGCACACCAAGTCACTAATAGAGAAATAATTTAATGACATAATGAAATGATACCTCATATGGATGCTTACTATATAATATAATCCATTTATCATGATATCTCAAATCAAGTAGTTTCATGCTGGTTCCATCAACCTATGCGCTCGATGTCTCTTTCTTTAAATTTTTAGAAATTGAACTTTATTATAGAATATCATGGCCATAGATTTATTTAGGATATATCATTTCCATAAATGGGCCTAAGATATAAACTTCCATTAAATAAAAAAAGGTACAAATACTTTCGTACATTATTCATTAATGAAATATTACTTGTGATTCACCCAATGTATCCAACCTCACCACGAACATATGTCATCACGATTTTCATCAATACATAAAAGTACATGACTTGAACACTCATTAATAAAAATCTTAAAGTATAAGGATCAATACACTCATTTTAATATAGGAACATCCAATGACACATAAAAATGTGGATTTCTAAGTGGCGGATCTTGTTCTCATAATATCATACACTAGATATTACTAAGGGATTACACCATGAGAAGGTGCCTAAAAGTCCAATGAGTCTATACCCCTGATAGTATGTATCATTTGTGTCCCTGAAATGATTTAATCTGGATATAGAACATATATTTAAGAATACTATCATGTCACTTTTGGGTTCTCATCATAGCAAGGAAATTCTATGACCTTAAATTGTGATAGTTACTCTTATGAAATTATCATATACTATGTTTCATACAAGAACAACAATGATGTGATACGTAGTTTATTAATATTCAAAAAAAAATGAGTAAAGTTTATCATAAAGTACACAGAATTTGGTTTTAGGGCACAAACTCCAACAATATCATTAAAATAGAAGAATCAAGAATCCGTAGTCAAAATTGAATAGACGTATCCATCAGATAAAGTTCAAATTTTGAGGTGAGCATGTATCTGAGAACTATTCAACACTTCCCATCAGACATTAGTTAATTTTCATTTTTCATCCTACTATATTCTATAATATATTCATAATTTTTCTATATTATCATAGAAAGGATCCATCCTATGGATTCTCCTTCTTTTTTAATGAAAGATAGAATTTTATATTAAAATATTGTCTGATTTCAGACTCCTATGTTTCTTTGAATATCAATTCATGATAATCTATGAAACTCTTAAATAGTAATATTATAATAAATAAATCCACTTCAACATTGTATGGGGGTGTATCGGGTAAATCATAACTCTAAAACACTTAAGTCAATTATTATATGTGTGAATCAATCCACCATCTTCTAAACATGTACCCTCTTATGGATAAAATTTTTTGGAATATGGAGTCACATATACCATCTTTGTAAGACTATTGACACTCATAAAAACCAATATCTCCCTAAATAATATTTTAATCTTTATTATGGAAGATAGTATAAAATATTTGGAAAAGGGAATTTTTCCAAGAAGAAAACCTATTGTTCACAATGAATCCTTTTTGAAGAAATCCAATCCTTCATAAAGGCATATAATTCCTCATGTTTTACCATCACTTTTTGGTAGTGTGATGAGAATGATTCAAGGATAGCATGAAATTATTCATGACCAAATAGTTCTTTGCAATAGAATGATGATGATCTATTGAAATCCATAGAGAATATTCATGATGGGACATCAAATCATTGAGGCAAGGAAGTGATCCTTCATGGTAGATTCACTATTAGTGACTGAAAACATCCTATGTGACCACATATTTTAGGAGGGTGGTTATGAATAATTTCATATAAATACCCCAGCACAAACTTCAGAAAGGATAGACTTTGAAGAGGGTTTAAATATTTGGATACATAGACTCTGAGGTGGTCATTTTTTATGGTATGAACTCTAAGAGAAATTATTTAATTTTTAGATCACTTCCTTTGTGAAATCCTTTAAATAAACCCCCTCAAGTAACTCACCAAATTTAGGTCAAAAAAAGGGGAGTTATAAAATAGCTTCATGAGGATTATCCTCCCACATTGAAACCTTCTGGGACTACCCATGTAAAGTTCTTCATGAATATATCTCATAAGATTCCTCCATAGAGGGTCACTCAAATAAATTCCTTTATGGGAAGCCTTAAAACACTGATTTCAGTGAACCATACCTTAGTGTGTAAAAAAATAAATTTTATATGGAATTTGAATTCCTATAAGTTTATATTTTCCACTTCCTAATTTTCCCTAGTCATGAAATATTTTACCTATGGTGATTAATTTCATGAAGGAACCCTATTATAGGCATTCGGGCCTTATTTATTCCCCTTTCTCCCACATGGGTCATCTACCTAGGCTAAACCGATACAAATGAATTTATTAGATTCCTTTCACCTAGGTTATTTTTGAAAATACCATTCTAGTAAGGCCTTCTCCATGGCCTCCTAATATACATGATTGGGCTATTCACATTAGTGTGTACCCCATTGATCATATATTCTTTTGATAATAAGAATTGGTCCTCAAATGAGAGACATTTCCTAGGTTTATCTCCCTAGATGATAGGACCCTCGGGTTGAAAATAACCATGTATTACATTGATAATGAAGGTCCCTATCGTTAAAATATTGATGAAACCTCCTCTAGATCAAAATTATCATCTATTTTGTCCCATATTAAGCATCATGTCATACCCAGCATTCTATAGACCTCTTTTATCCACTCAATGATCTATGAATCTATATATAGGCCTATGATATGGTGTAAGCCCCAAAAATTCCTTATTGGCCCATATTCCCCATGAGTCTAGTCTTATTTCATCTTCTAGTTACCAATAGATAGGAAGTGAACATATACATATGGACCTCTGGTCTAATGTAAGCCCTAACCTTTTCTTTTAGGCTATATTCCTCATGAGTTGAGTCTTCCTTCCTTATATAGTTACCAAAAGAGCGAAACTGAATATCCACATATGGGCCTCTGATTTATTGTAATCTCCAACCTTTCTTCATTGGGTCATATTCCCTATGAGACCAATCTTCTTTCCTTGTCCATATACCAATAAATATGAATTCAACATCCACATATGGGCCTCTAATCTAGTGTAATTTCTAACCTTTCCATACCATACCATATTTCTTGTGAGAACAATCTTACTTCCTTGTATAGTTACCAATAGATAGGGAGTGAACATCTATATATATGTCTCTTATCTGGTGTAATCCCCAACCTTTTCTTATTGGGTTATATTCTCAATGAGTCTAGTCTTCCTTTCCTGTCTAGTTATGAATAAACAGAAATTGAACAACTATATATAGGCCTATGATCTAGTTTAATCCCCAATATTTCCTCATTTTTTTATATTACCTTTGATTACAATATTAATTCCTTATCTCTTTACCAACAGATAGGAATTGAACCTCAATATATAGGCCTCAAATTTATGTTAAGCTCCCAAACCTACATTTACATTAGTTATATTCTTGGTTAAATAAATGTCTTCCCATGAATAAACCACAAATCTTCCTTACTGGGAATTATTCAATATTATTCTAGTCTTCCTTCCATGTCTATTTATTAACAAATAATATGCAGACACATATATGGGCCTCATTCTTAGTTTTAATCCCCAACCCTAACATCATTGATGATTTCATCCTCATTTCATCCATCAGTGGTTCATAAACATATGGCTCTCTGATCTTGTGTAAGCCCCAACTATTCCCCAATGGGTTATATACCTTATGAGTTCCTCTTCATAAATGGGCCATATCCCCTGTGAGACTAACCTTACCCTCTTATATTTAATCATTAATAGATAGGATGAACCAGAAAGGACTTCTCATGTGTAAGTCCCACACCATACATTATTAGTAACCTTTTTCCTAGTAGTCTTTACTGCATGATGACAAACTACATTGAATGTTCGTAACATAGGAACTTACATTTTGTAACTCAAACTATGTGTGATATTATCCATGTTAACTAGTATATGTAGGACACCTCTCTAAGGTTCAATCCCAACACCTAATAGGTTTTTGTTTCCCAAGATTAAAATGAACTTCACTTGTTCATGGATGCATGACCTTAAAAGGAACCACATTGGTCCTTTTCATGTGAACTTGAAAGATATGACATGTCCCATTAAGTTCCATTAAACTATATGGGTTATAATTTCTTCATATTGGATATGTAGGAAAGCTCTGTCATGATCCAAATCCCAACTTCATGACATCTACCGCCTTCATGGATGGTAATAAATTCATAAGAACCTGTATTTGTGGTTTTAAACCATGGTATAATCACTAGAAAACAAATATCAAGAACCTGTGACACATACAAATGTTCACATTAATGCATGGTTTCTATAAATTACTTACATAGAGGTAACTAGTATTAATACTATTACTAGGAAGTATCACAAACATTTATTAAATCTTTATGAGAGTCTTGGAATATGCATCAAAAATCATTAAGGGGTGATACAACCTCACATTATATCGACCAATGTGAAACATAAAGCATCACTAGTTAGTCATAGTGACCATATAACTTTGGAAAATAGGGCTAAACTGGCTCTAAATGTATGGGCATAGTGGCACATTAGAAACTGAATTGTGGACCCAATGTGAATCTTTTACCCGTGAAAGAGATTTATCAACCATGATTTTACTTATTATGTGGTCACTTGGTGATATATTATAGATATTCACCTTTATAATTGTGGTTTATATTTTTTATGGGTTTTAGCAGCCAATTATTAAATCCTTTTCACTCAATGTATATTTTGAATTCATTTGTTAAAAATATGCTCAAAATATGAAATTATATTATGGTTTAAATGGATATCATGTGTGTATTTTTATGATAACATTCCTTAAATTGATCCAAATTAGAAAAAAAAATTATAGGATTCATGTATTAATGGTATATAATTTTTTCAAATGGACCAAGAGCTAGATCCAATCATAAGAGGCCCAATGTGTCCCATAAAGAGAAGAAAATCTGGGTGAGGGAGACTGGACATACTTTCTATATTTGTGATATATCATGGGATATGGCCTCCTATGGGTATGATTCCACTTCTAATAGAAATATACCTCAATTTACCATATATCCATTGAATTTCAAGTTAATATTCAGAGGATAATATTTCCATCAATGCTGTGAAAGTGGCTAGAAAATTCTTCCATGGATATCTCATCTATACTTATAGGATCATTGAATTATATTGGATATATCTTGTGTAAATTATTAATAAAAACACCCATATCCCTCATTTTATAAGGATTATAGACCATAGGTTTATTTTGAGTGGTTGGGACATCCTTCTCCTTCATATATGGATTTCTCCCCTTCCATTGAGTTCTTTCTCATTATGATCACTCGAGGAGGAATATGATGCAATTTATAAGCTTAATATTTCTATTATTTGAATGATATTTATAATTCTAGTTTTTTATGTTATTTTTATCTATCTTTTATTCTTCTTTAAATGGTTTTTTACTAGTATTCCATACTCACACTCATAAGATCATGTTTAGGGGTACCCTATTGTAAAAGTGGGTGCCCAAGACCTAACTAAATAGTTCTTTTCAATTACCATACTTTGTATACATTGAGTTATACATGATGTAAACTTAACATTATAGTGATTATATTTCTACTTCATCTATTTAAATAGTAATTTCCATATATTATTTGTCCTATAATAAGGTTATAGCAGTTCTCAGGCTATAATGAGAACCATGAGATACTATGGAATTAATCTTAAACATATGTTCTATGGTATAAATACAAGATACCAAATGGAAAAAATTGATTTATGACTCTCAGGTTTTGGAGTCTCATAAGCATTGAGAATTATTCTCACAAGGTTTTCACTTGGTGATCGCTAGTAGGTGAGATCAGGGGGGAGAACCCACCAATAGGAACACCACGTTTTTTGTGTGTCATTGGATATTCCTATCTATGAACATGTGTATTAGTCTCATAAATTGAGATAATTATCAATGTGTACCATTTGATAATGTACTTTGATATAAGGAAAAAACCATGAAAATGAATTCATGGAGAGGTAGCTTGTGTTGGGTACGTCATTGGTGGTGTGGAATTGGTTGAATGGTCAAAATAGAATTTTTCACTTTCAAGTTAAGGAAATGATATCCAGTTCCGAGTTGATCGAGATAGAGGTAGCTTCATAAATCATTGGCTGAAGTGGTTCAAGGTTAGTTTGTCTAGTTAGATCAAAAAATAATAAAGTAAGAAAGTATGATGACGTAGGTGTGTATCCTACTTTATGAGATATCATGAGACAAATAGATTATATTACATAGTACATCTTCGTAGAATGGTTGTCATTACTATGACTATTTATAATCTCTTTAGAGGACTTTATGTATTTCTAGAATCTTCTCTTAGTCTATGAATAGTATTTACTTCTATCAAGATAATGGCCTAGAGTTTCACACACAATAGCATATTCAATAATCTTCAAAATTCTAGTGAATGGATATATAGGACATGGTGGGCCCCACTATGGAGTCTAAGAGTTCTCCAAGTAATCAATCACCGAAGAATAAATAAATAAATTATTATTCTAGTATAAAATAATTGGATTGAATTTATTTTTTAAAATTATTAATAATCTATTAATTTAATATGAGGAAAATATTATACAAAAAAATATTATTTTATTCAAGATTAATTTAATATTATAAATAATTTAGAGTCAAGTTGATGACTTGGTTTCATAACATAATATATATTTAATATATATTACAATTATGTGATAAAATATAAATAATATTTATGATGCAGTTAGTTCATCGTAACTATTTATGTATCACTTATTTAATGGATGTTAAATAATGAGGGGTCAGGGAACCCTTTATGGGTATTTGAACATCTACTATATAAAGTTGAAAAGAACCTCATTCCAATGATTTTTTTCATCATTCGGAATTGAGAGCTTCTCTCTCCTCCTACATCCTAGAGAGATAATGTCTCTCTTTGAGAAATCAATCAAAGAAATCCTTCGACAAATCAAAGGGATTGGATCAAGGAGATCATCGTGACATCAAAGAAATCCTCAGAGATCTGTTCTAGCACTCGGAATTCAACAATTGGAATCCACAAAGACTCTTTGATCATGTATGGACTATCTATAGGGGTTTTTCATTAGATCCTTTGAGCAATGATCATCAGTGATTAGTTGTAGTCTAACTTGCTACCAAATTAAATAAGGTACTCATTTATTTATTTATGTGCTTATCACTGGAGATGACATAAGTTCATCGCTCTAGTGATAAAAAATTTTAAATCCTTATCCCACCAGATTCTATTGCATGCCCCAGTACCAGCATACCTAGTCATGTGATTTTACAAATTTCATTCAACACTCATTCCTCTTTTAAATCATGGTTTTTATGTGGTTCATATTTGTGGATTGAACTCAAATAAACACTTCCATGTAAATTCATATTGATTTCATAGAATCACACTAAAATAAAAAAACAAACATGATTAATATATTTATTTCCATGAATGTTTCCATGGTAAGTTTTGGTAATGAATTTGGTCACAAATCACTAAATCATTGACCATAGATAGTAAATTATTTTATGTTTATGACCAAACCCTAGAAGGAATCCTAGTATAAACATAGTAACATTATAGTTCTGGGTATTATAAAATCATTAAAATATTTAAACCATATCTCTTAAGGTAATGAAGGATAAAAATCATGAGATTTCCTTGGTTTGATCACAATCAATCATCTCATTACATTTTCATTTTTGTTTAGTCTTATTTCAGGTATGATTTATACTTGATCCCAAAACCCCCCATTCATAAAATAAAATCTCTCATTTTCTATATTTAAATTATCTTTTAATATTTTTAATCTAAGGATCTATCAATAGATGTCCTAGGGTTTCTACTATACCAAAGAAATTATATGAAAATTAACTAATTTCATGAACTAGAAAACAGAATAAAATTTTACCACCATTGATGGGGAGCATAAATATTTTTTTTATTTCTATTTTCTTTACTGTTTTTTTCTTCTCTTCCACTTATATTTTCCCCCATCCCATTTCAATTTTTTATGTTTTCTTTTCTTTTACCTATTTTTTCTCATTTTATTCTTAAATATTGTATCTTTTTTGTAACATATTTTTTTATGCTTTTTTATTTTCCTCTTCTTGATCTCCTTAATTTAATTCTAAAAAATTAAAGGGAAAAAACTTACTGTCACATTTCATTTATTTTCATGACTCAATTAGGGAAACAAAATTTACTTAAAATTGACCCAAAATTGAGAAAACACTTCACACACACCTTCGGTCTTCTTGGGTAGAAAATCAACAATCATAGAGGAACCAATTGAGGAACATCAAGTGGTATCAACCCAATTTAAGTATTAACCAAAAAAAGTACATAATAACATGGATACAAATAAATGGACTTTAGAAGAATTTACCACCCCTAATGTGTAGTGTTGACCTATGTACATCCAATATCCTAAGGAATCATTCAACTTTGAGCTAAGATCATGCCTCATTAACCTACTCCCAAAATACCATGGTCTTCGTGGTGAGGACCCACACAAAAACATCAAGTAGTTTCATATGGTTTTATCTACTATGAAACCCCAAGTTATGTCATTGGACCTCATAAAATTTAGGGTTTTCCATTTCTCCATTTATGGTGTACCCAATGAATAGATATACTATATTCTTACTATTATTGGTATCTATAATGACCTTAGACATCTCTTTTTATAGAATTTTTTACCTACCTATCAAACTGCATCTATTAGAAAATAAATTTGTGGCATTAGGAAAGCATAAGAAGAGACCCTTTATGAATATTGGGATATATTTAAAAGTCTTTGTTTTAGTTTTACCAACTACCAAATTAGTGAAAAATTACTAATTCAAAACTTTTATAAGATACTTGTCCCCATGGATCATGGAATGATAAATATTTTATTAGGTGGTTCTCTAATGGATAAAAATTCTACTATTTCTCATCAATTAATAGACAACATGGCTCAAAATGTACAACAATTTGACATAAAATCCATATCACCCATCGAATTAGTATATGAGGTAAACCATTATTCCTTATAATAAAAGGTGGATAATAAACTTGATTAAATTAATACACTTTTAATAAAAAATTTCCCAAACTCATGTTAATTCACAATCTCCAACTATTCCTTTACATTGTGGTATTTTTATTGATGACACTCATTTATCTACTCAATTCCCCCAGCTTTAGGGTTAATTTGAGTCTTATGTAGTGGTATTTTTTTGGGCATCCATTTCAACAATAACAACATTTAAAGTAGTAATACTTCAATAAAAACCCTAATATAAGGTGGAAATAACAACCATAGTAACAATAAGGAGGCAACTCATCCAACCCAAAACAGAATTGGTACCAAAAAATCAAAAGTACACATCCTTATTGTCCTTCACCTTCTCAAAATAACCCTCCTCTTCCTCCCAAATATGAACTAAGCATATAGAAAATGGTGTAGAAAATGGAATCCCAAAACCTCCAGTTCCAATATACCACTAATCAAAATTCAAGACCTACAGACTCAAGTGGGACAACTAGAAAATATGATCAGTGAGATAATGATGAAATATTTTGGACAACTACCATCCCAACCTATTTTTAATCCTAATAATAAAGGTAATTTATGTTCCATTAAAATTTGTAGTTGTAAATAACTTTTCCCTTCCAATGAATCTATATAAAATGTATATCCTCTTGAAAAATAACTCTCAAAATCCTTAATAGATTTAAGTGTAGATAAACAAAACAAAAAAGTTAAAAAGGTTATCATTAATTAGTCCTTTGATTCTCCCATTCCTATTCCATTTCCCCAAAGTCTTTCTCAATATAATAAATAATTTGATGATGAAATTGATAAATATATCATGAATTCATTTGAAAAGGTATAAGTTAACACTTTTCTCTTGAATGAAGTTAAAACAATTCATCAGTATACCAAATTTATAAATTAGATTTGTACACATAGGTAGTGACTGAAGAGGAATAAGAGAGGTAAACTTAGAATAAATGTCTTAATCTTGATATAACCAGTGATGTTAACCAAATTCAAGGATCCAGGAACATTTATGATTCCTTTCATAGTAGGTTAGACTTATTTTCTGATACAATTATTGACTTAGGTACTTTGATTAATGTGATGCCTCACTCAATTTATACTTTATTATAGGCTGGATAGATTCAACCAATAGGAATCATGGTGTCACTTACAAACATGATCACAGCATACTCAACTTGAGTGATCAAGGATGTAATTGTGTGAGTGAAAAATCTCATCTTCCCTACAGACTTATATATGATTAATATGGAAGATACTCAAACCTAAGGACATACTCCCCTAATCAAAACACTATTTATTAACATGGTGAAGATAATAATAATTTTTCACAATAAAACATTTTACATGGATTTTGGGGGAGAAAAGGTAATTTTTAATATCCTTGATGTAATGAAACACCTGATTTGGGAGCATTACACTCTTCTTGTCTATTTGATGGAAGTGTATCCCAATAACATACACCCAATACATTCCTCTCTTTACCCACATTCTGAATTTTCTTCACACTTTGACATAATGGGTTTTGAGTTATTTATTTATTATTTGGTGTGTTTTGAAAATTTTAGTTTTTATATTTTAATTGATGAGTGTGTTTATTCTTAGTTAAAAATGATCATCAATGATTCTTTAAATATCACATCCATTTATTCTCTTTAAAAAATAATAAACATGAGTAGATAAATAGTTTCATTGACCACACTCCTCCCAAATACCTTCCTTCAACACAAAAACCTTTGGTGTTATAATTAAAACCAATTTTCTCTAATTAAAAATATTCTTATATTAAGGTATTGAGTAATTTCACATAATTATTTTTAATAAAATCTCTATAAATTTGGAATTAAAACTACTAAACCTTTTGAGAGAGTATACAAATGTGATATTATGGAAATTGGATGATATTACTGGGATTACCCTATATATTTTCATGCACCATATACTTGTAGAGGATGAGGAAAAATCTGTAAAAAAAGCTCAATGTTAGCTAAATCTCACCCTCCTTATATTGGTAAAAGTATAGGTTAGAAAATAACTTAAAATTTTGATCATTTATCCTATATCTGATTGTAAATGCGTTAAACCAATGAAAATTGTTCCTAAGAAAACTGGAATAATGGTGGTTTCAAATGAAAGGAAAGAATTGGTTTCAACATGTCTGAAAATTAGTTGGAGGGTCTTTATTGACTATCGTAGGCTAAATCAATCCATGATAAAGGACCAATTTACACTATATTTTATTGAGAAAATTTTAAAAAGATTGGTTTGTAAGTCATGTTATTTTTTAATTGATGGATATTGCGGTTATTTTATAATATTTATAGCCCCTGAAGATCAATAAAAAGAAAACATTTACTTTTCCATTCGGCACATTTTCATATAGGGGGTTCCTTTTAGTCTTTTTAATTCTCCTAGTAATTTCCAATGTTGTATGTTGAGTATTTTTTATAAGTACCTTAATAATTTCATGGAAGTTTCAATAGATAATTTTACAATTTATAACACTTCCTTTGATGTTTTTTGGTACACCTAGGTTTTTTCCTCCACTATTACATCAAAAAATATCTCATATTAAATTATGAGGAATATAATTTTATGGTGGAGTGGGGGATAGTTCTTGGGAATTTCCTTTTATGTGAGGGAATTCACGTTAATAAATCAAAAAATAAAATATTTTTCTCCATACCATATCCAAAATGTGTTTGCAAGGTCTGATATTTCTTGGGTCATGGTGGTTTTTATGGTCAATTCATTAAAGACTTTAGTACTATCACACTTACATTTTCACAATTATTGAAAAAAAATTAGATTTTTTTTATATAAATTTTTATGTTTCACTTAATTCACTAAAAAAGGGTCTCGCATCACCCCTATCATCCAACCACCAAGGTGGGATCTCCCCTTCAAGCTTATATATGATGCATCTAACTTTTCAGTTGGAAAAGTATTATCACAAAGGGTTTAGAGGGCTCTACATGTCATTTTTTATGTCTTTCATACCCTTGAACCTCCTCATTGAAACTATACAATCACTAAAAAAGAACTTATTTCTATTATGTTCTCATTAGAAAATTTCCATTCATATCTACTTGGGTTAAAAGTCATTTTTTTCTAATCATGTTTCCCTTTGATTTCTATTTAAGAATCCCAAGTCTAAGCCCTACCTCATACAGTGGATCATCCTCCTCTATGATTTTTTCCTATATATTCAAGACAATTGAGGGGTGGAAAATATAGTATCTAACCAAAATATTAGGATTTACCAACTAGTAAACCGCTATGTAGACTCATTCATCCCCATTAAAGAGTTATTCCCCAATGAACACCTTTTTTAGGTATATCCTATTAAGTATTGATTTTTTCTCTAAATTTGTGGAAGAAAAGATAACTAGGACCAATGACTCTCAATTGGTTGTTAAATTTATGATATATTTGGTTTTTATAAAGTTTAGTTTGTTAAGTTTTATCATTAGTGACCAGGGTTCTCATTTATATAATCACGGCATGAAAACCTTTCTTTGTAAGTATGGGGTTATTCATAAAGTCCCCATTACACATTACCCCTAAATTACTAGACAAGAAGAAATTTCAAATCATGAAGTTAAGAAAATTTTGGGAAAAGAGATACAACAAAATAGGAAATATTGGAGTATGGGACTATATAATTCACTTTGGATAAACCATATTGATTTTAAAATCCCATTGAAGTGTTACCTTATAGGATTTTCTTTGTAAAGACTTTTAACCTCCTAATAAAGGTAGATCACTATGCATATTGGGTTTTTAAACAATGTAATATGAATCTCTTATATGCATGTGAACATAATAAATTATATATTTAGGAGCTGGATGAAATTTAGTGTGATTCATATGATAACTCATGGATCTAAAAAGAGAATACAAACATTATCCATGGAGACATAATTCATTCGAGGAAGCTTTATATTGGTGATAAGGTCCTCATGTACAATTCTATTCTATAGCTCCTCATATGTAAGCTTCATTCCTAATATCTCGGTCCTTATACCATTACTAATATTTATCATTTTGGTGTAATATATGTTTTTAATGAGAAAAGTGTACAAATTTTTAGTGTTAATTGGAATCAACTTAAACACTTCAATGAGGATTTTCCAAAGCATTCAGTGGAGGAAATCTAGGTAATAGATGCCACCTATGAAACAACTTAATATATTATCCCTTCTCCAAACCTTTATTTACTTGTCTATTTATTTAAATTACTTACATTTAGAAAAACTTAATTCTTAGGTGTGTGGGAGGGAAACATAATATAGTTCAGATTTTTCTTTTATTGAAAAAAAAACAAAAACAATAAAAAACAATAAAAAAATATTGTTGTGTTTTATTTTTTTGCTTTCATTTTCTTTGTTTTGTGTTTTTAGATAAAATTTGAGCTAAAATAGAATATCAAAAATAATTTTATATAATTGAGTCAATTTTGAAGTAAATTCCTTGGTTTTTTTCAAAAATGGATTTAAATTTGTATTGATATGGAGTCATTCTTTTACTGAATTTAGATTTTTTAAACACTCTTAAGAGTTTAATGGATTTTTGAAACCCATGGATCAATAGCGTGAACCAATAATAATTTTCACCAAACTAAAAAATTTATCTAAACCAATTTTTTCATATTATTACAAGTACCTTCTATTCCTGAGTGAAATCAAATTCTATTTCTCATCTAGAACATGGTTTTATCATTTATCAAAACTTCTAAGAACATGGAAATTTGATAATTTGAATGAGGTGTGTATTAGATATTGAGACCTTGATTTTATCCACTTATAAGATCTACCCTTACACTTTCTCATTAAATGAACTATTATTCATGAAACACTTTATAAGTAGCCACATTACAAGCCCATTTTCTCTACCTACCATCAATCTTGTATACATTCTATTATCATAGTTTATTTTGAATGTGGGGGGATCAGGTTATTTTCAATGTTATCTTGGGGATGTTTTACATTATATGATAATTTAGGGTAGAGTTTTCATTTAAAGTAAGGTCTATAAGTAAATTATATTTCATTGAAATTTATTTTATTCCCCTTAAAAAGAGTAAAAAATAAAGAAAGAAAATTAGATAATGTGATGGAATTATTAATTACACTCATTTATATGACTAATAAACCAAATCAAAAATATAGGGAATGATACATTGTTAATTAAATATATTTTATTATCATCCCATTATCTTAAAAAAAGAAAAGAATAAAAAGAAATTATATAAAAAATTAAAAATAATAATAGGATTAATCTTTCATTTTATTTTATTTTATATGACTTATGGTCTTATCTTTTAAAAGAGTAAATTGAGTTGGATGATTCATATTTGGGTATGTTTCATGGCGAGGGGGACATGATCGGTTCCCATGTCTGATTAAAGGGAGTCGGTGCTGTTTAATTATTCCTATGGGTTTCCCAATATCTATGGATTTTCCTAGTCTCTAGTGGGTTTATTCACAAATCTAGAAACGACCAACGGTTCTTGTATCCAACGATCCATGGACCTGTTTTCCAAAGGCAGATGCTCTTTGGTTGATATGGACAACGACACTTAAGAACTCACATTGGTCTAGAGGATGGTAAGTTGGGCTCATCACACCCTTTTGGGGGGAAATTATTTTCTATTCTGAGACTCTCTTATAGATTTAAGACGTGCTCATATGTTTCCAAATCTTTGGTTTATCCCCAAGCATAGTATCCACGGATTACCCCTGAATTGAAAGTCACAGGTATACATAGGGACCCAAATTTGTCCACATCCGAGTTTTACCATCCCTCATTAGATTAGAGATTCTGGGGAATTTTGAGTTTTCTCAGATGACACTGGTCTCAAGCCTTATAATTAGGCATTCTGGAGTTTATTGTCATCCAGGGGGAATAGAGAGTGACTTGAGTATCTGGATCGAACCCGTAACGCGAGCTTCCTATGTATCCTTGCGAGAGGAATCAAAATCCACGTAGTTCGGATTGTAAGTTGGGCTTGAACCTTAAGGATTCGTCCTACATACCCTGCCTTGGAATGGATCAAAATCCACATAGTTCGTATTGGAAGTTGAGCTTGAACCTCAGGGAGGCGTCCTACATACCCTACCTTGGCAAGGATCAAATTCCACATAGTTAGGATTGGAAGTTGATCTTGAACCTCAGGGAGGCGTCCTACGTACCCTGACTTGGAAAGGATCAAAGTCCACGTAGTTCTGATTGGATGTAGGACTTGAACCTCAGGGAGGCATCCTACATACCCTACCTTGGCAAGGATCAAAGTCTGTGTAGTTTGGATTGGAAGTTGGGATTGAACCTCAGGGAGGTGTCCTACATACCTTGCCTTGGAAAGGATCAAAGTCTACATAGTTTGTATTGGAATTTGGGATTGAACCTCAGGGAGGCATCCTACGTACCCTGCCTTGGCAGGGATCAAACTCTACATAGTATGGATTGTAAGTTAGGATTGAACCTCAGGGAGGCATCCTACGTACCCTGCCTTGGCAAGGATCAAATTCCACATAGTTTGGATTGGAAGTGGGGCTTAAACCTCAGAGAGGCATCTTACATAACCTACCTTGGAAAGGATTAAAGTCCACATATTTTGTATTGGAAGTTGGGCTTGAACCTCAGGGAGGCATCCTGTGTACCCTGCCTTGGCAAGGATCAAAGTCCACATAGTTCAAATTAGAGGTGGTTATCTTCTAATATTTGCAAACCTCTAATACCACATGATTCATGATCGTTGTGAGAAACAAGAGGATTTGAAATATTAGAAAACACACATGCCTCCTCCCCTGTTGGTGGGGGGAGGGAGAGCCCATGGTGGAAGAGTTCGGGGTGACCGTGGGCGAGGGAGTGGAACAATGAACCTTCCAGAATGAAAGGGGAAAGGCTATTTCCATCCGAAGAGGATGGTGGGGGTCTTACTCTAGGAGGGATGCCCTATCTCCCTTTCCAGGAGAGGGGAGAAGTGCTCACTATTGGCGCTCCTTGAATGGAAAAAGCGAGCGGCATCCCCTAATCCTGAAGAGTGGAGAGGAAAAAAGGGGCTCCCGGACTCAAACTCTGTACTGTCGTGGGTATGTGAATCCAAGAATGCTATGAATTTTCATTAAAGGGATGGAGTAACCCATTCATCTCCACCTACCATGGGTATGTGAACTTATGAGGGTGTTCTAATGCGCCCGAAGGTTTCAGCATGTCGGTATGGTGGCTTTGGGGAAGGCCTTGGCTTGATGCCGATGGATAGGCTAGTTAGGGGATTCTAAAAGATTTTTCTGAATTGGAGGGGCCTTATGTGACTCGGCAGATAGAAACACCAAAGGATTCAGTGGACCACATGGTCATATGAGGAGTGGGGCCCTTCTCATAGGTAGGTGCTACGTGGTTGGAGAGGTCGTCCGCGTACCAGTGTGGTACGCAGACTGGGGGGAATCCCACGTATCGGAGTGGTACGCGACTTCGAGTTTGGTCTGCATACCAAATTGGTATGCGGTGCTGGAATCCACTTGAGTGGCAGTGGCTGGGAGTAACACCAGTTAGGGTTTTTCCCACCTAGGAGGGCACTACATGGCATGCTGGATTGAAGAAGGGGCATAGGCTCCCTAGTTCTCATGAAGTGCATCCGTGTAGGGGACATGGTTTGCGGTTTACTAATTTTAGGTTCATGGTTTATCAATTTACTTATGCATTCTTCAGTTCTTAACAATTGTCCCCCAGTTTATACCTGCTGCTAGTTCACGAATCGGAACTTCATGGTCTGCAAAATCCTATGTTTCTGGAATCCTCTTCCTTCTATACAAGTCGATCATTGAGAAATCCCCCCTTTATCCTATCCTTCTTCTCCATTTTTTATTCCCACCTTAACTTCATTTTAAAGAGGGGGAAATGGTTGTATCTATGGTCATTTAGAACCTTTTATGGAGGCCCAGGACAGGAAACCTGTCCTATGAATGACTTAGTCAACCTGAGGTTCACGGGGCATATTGAATGCACCTTTCCTGCAAACCTAACTTGGTCACGGGGGTGCTTCGCTGTCGCGCAAGGTTCCACCTCTGTTTTGCGAATAACATTGTGCGCAGTCTGCATCTACATATCGGTCTGACCGAACTTCTCTGGCCATTTGGTTCACATCTTTGTAATATCTCCACCTCTATTTTGTGAATGACGATGTCCATGGGTGGTGCAGTTTTCCGAACCGGCCACGTACCATTAATGATGAACCGGTACGTGGACTGGTTAGGTCCTTGAAAATTCTTCATATTTTTTCTATATTTTTTATGAATATTGGGTAGAGTCTTCCACTGTTCTTAAGGGGGTATCTTCCTTCCTTTCTATGGATTTTTCAGGACCCTACAAATTCCCCCCATCAGAATGGGGTCCGATCGGAATGAAGAGGAGGTTATTTCGATGCAGAGTGGTCTTGAAACTAGAGTGGTTTGCAGTAGAGAGATAGACCCGGTGGGGGACCACACCTATATAAAGGGGTCCATGAAACTTTTACTTTACCGGATCTATCGGATAAGAGTTCTCCCATTACCTTCTTCCGTGCACCGCCTCCGCGTATGTCCTCCTTCGTGAACCACTTCATCCGCGAACTAGTTTTGTCTTCTGTAAATTGATCCCCATCCATGCTCGCTCCCATCTGCGAAATAACTTCCCAACTGTGAACTAAACTTTAACAATTTTAAAACTTAAGTCATGGGGGGCCACGTAGGGAAAATGCTATGTGGTTCAGTGCTCCAAGGACTGGAATTATCCTCCAAACTTTGAAATTTTCATTTCAAACTTTATTTAAGTCCCAAATTATGAGAACCCTCATATGGGATTGGTATGTGGTTTGTAGGCCATCGCTCTGTGGGCCAAGATTCCATGAACCTCCTCCGTGTACCACCAGTTCCCAGAATATGGGTATCGTGAACCAACTTCGGGGTCGGTACATGGGGAATTCCCTTTGTGGAGCCTTTTCCAAACATTTGGACTTTGCCTAAATATTATTATTTGGACTAAACCTTGACATGGTTTCCTGATGTAGGAAGTAAACATGGTTCCTCCATGAGCTGCTACAGGATTGATTAAGATGAGGGCCACCATGGAAAGGAATGGATATTATGATCTTCAAACCCATGTAATTCTTCATGATAGTTTTCTAATGGCTTTCCTGATGCCAGAGCTCTTAGCTTACCCATTATCCATACAGTTACCGCTTTACAGTTTTGTTCTTCCTGCCGACGTACCTCTACCACTATCTAACCCCAACCTCCCTTTAATCCAGTTAGAGGAACTGTAAGGTCATGACCGTGTCAACATTTCCCCAGTATTTGAAATCATCGCCACTCTGATTGAGGAAAAAATCTTCATCCTACAAGGCTCGGCATGGACTCAGGGAAATTGCAAGTGTTGTGATGATGTTATGAGACTAGATGTTTGAGAATACCCATCCATCATCAGCATCTCCCAAGAAAATCCTAATGGTGGATGGAGCACTAAGTTGGATTCGTGTGATGGAGGATGCTTCTCCGATGAGTGGGCCCGGGCGTTCTGGGTGCATCAAACTTGTCTAGAGTGCCCTGACTAGCTGGAGGCAGTGGGATTGCACCAGGCAGCCTGGATGTCTTAGTTTGCAATATTCTCTCCAGGTGAAATCCTTCCAGGATTATTGAGTCGGTGGTGTTCAAGTACCAACACCTTTCACCTTCTGCATGGATAAGTGGGGATCAGTTTGTGGGACACCTACTAGATTGGAGGTCTTCCTATCCTCAGAGAAATGTACGATGAGTTTCTCCCATCAGCTACCACGTGGAGTGGTACCAATCACATGAATACTTTGATGAGGAGTTTTCTGGTTACGACAAAGGGATTACTAGGTCATCCTCTTGAGGCTTGTTCCCTCATCCTGTTCGAATCGTGGATAGGGTTATTCTTACAGATGAACAGGCCTAGGCCAATGGCGCGCCGCAGTTGAACTCACCTAACACGTCAATCCCGCCAAACTCCAGGGTCATATTGTGAAACCCTTGAAGTAGGGCGGTATGCCTCATGGGGGTATGAGCTTTGGCCCATAGTTTCACCTAAGTTTAGGGCAACAGGTTTCTTCACCATGTTCTTAAGCGGATGGCTCTTCCCATACCGTGATGCATATAATAGAGTTTGGGGCTGCACTTTGATGATGGAGGCCATACTGGAGGAGGGTCGATATATTAATTTATCCCTTCCTACCATCACCCGACTTTATAAATTATTCAGAAATATTCAAGAAGGCAGGTCTCTACATCGTCTCAGTGGACCGTTCCAATTTCTGTACAGGTGTATGCCGGAAAACTTCTTCTATTATGAGTATCATCATACCGCATGGGTTCCTCATTCTGACTTTCATCCCACTCTCCTCAACATTTCTGATGTTTTTCCCCTGACTCTGACCATTGCTGACGTGGTCAGGTTGTTGAACGACACTTCTTACTTCTCATTCACACCGCATCCTACTCCTCATGGATCCTTGAGAGGTGACAAGGATGACTCTTTGGAGGAGTGTTCATACCTCATCAATATTCGGGATGGGATGCTCACCGCCCGTGTAGATAGAGTAGTTGTCTATGAATCATACCTCCCCTACCGATTTTCCAGGTAGTTTCGATGCCTTCAACAGATTCTATTTCTTCTGGTCGTTCAACTAAGGGGATAATTTCATCATATGGTTCTCTGTCAATTTTGGCTTATAATGATGCACAAGGGTGCTTCCAGGGAGATAATTATTCCTACCACGACAGGGCCCACCTTCCTATCACTGAAGTATTCCCAACTATGGATCGATTTTTACCCTACGGGGATGATGAGAAACAAGTTTGGTGGGTACAGAAACCCTTGACCGTTTCTTGTCCCGTTCCTACCCCGATAGCAACACCACACATTCCCATTGTCATGATAGGTGCGATGGTCATGCCTTATTCTTCTATTCCTTCAGCAACTTAGATTGATATACCTACTGCTCCCACTCTCATGATGATAAGTCACTCAATCTTTTATCAAAAGTATTTAGGAGGGATATCATCAACACAACCCATTTCAATGGGGAGTGATTCAGACAGCTCCCCTCATGCAGATATTGCCCAAGAACTTCATGGGACTAGTACCAACCAAGTATTGTCGATCATCCCAGAGTTTTTGGTTATTCCTCCACCTCCGGCTCCATTAGATGGTCCATTTTAGGAAAAAGAGAGTCTTCCACCTTGGGTTACTATATTTAGGTCCCTTTCCACCCCTATGGTGACGTTTCCTTCTTATAAATATGTGGGGGTAGAAGAGGGTCAAAGTGTTGATGTTGTAGCAAGACACCAGGCAGTGCGTAAAGAGGCATGGTGCTAGTTGCGTTCTCTTGCTGTGGAGACACCCCTGGCCAATCTTGCGGATGAGGGTGTTAGTTTTCAGTGATTATTTACTGAGCTAGGCTCTGGAGGATTTTATTACCAGCACCTTCACTCCCTTATTTACCAAATTTTTATTGCCCAAGGAGACCTCACCTCCTATGAGGACAAGCTGACCAGGTTTGATTTTTCCCACTACTAGGTGGAAAATTTTTGGGATATTTCAAAAACACTCGATCATCTGATGGAAGAGGAAGTGAAGGCCCGTGATTTTATGGCAGTTCATGAGAAAGAGTTGTAGGAGTGTGAATCCTGTACAACCAAGTTGAGGGGATAGCTGGCCTCCCCATGTGTGACTTATGAAGTTGTTCAAAGAAAAGGGCAGGACCTTGAAGCTTTCATGGAGTGGTTACATCCAATGGATGAAGCCGAAACGGAGGAGAGAACTTATTTGGAACAGTATATCGATGGCCTGCAGTAATCACTTTCCATTTTTTTGGAAAGGGCGAATCGGGCCCTACTATAGATCTTTCCCAAACTACATCATGTACTCTCCCCTCCCCCCTTTTTACTCTCGAGAGACTCTAAATTGGGGGTGTTCCTCCATCCTTGCTGAACTTAATGGAACAAATTTTGGCTTTTAAACACCTCTTCTCTATGTCTTCCCATTAACATTACTTCAAGTATATGTTAATTTTGAACCATGACATAAAGTCAGTAAGCTAAGACCACTGAATCGAGCTCCAATTTTTTCCTAAGATAAGGGGCTCAGCGAGTATAATTTGACTGTTGTTAGGATCTCATAGAGAAACCCTAAAAATTTTGTGTCTCTTCTAATAATACCATAATTTTTTCCTAGGCCCGTTTAGTGTGGACTTAGAGGGTGTAGCTCGGCTTTTTATTAGGCCGCCCTTTGTGGGTGTTCGACCTAATGGGATTTATGCCTCTTGAGTTTTTATTGCTCAATGTTTTGTCGGGTACATACAAGTTGTAGGCCAAGAGAGCTGATACTCATCTTTTTTTCAAGACACCATTTGTGGGTTTTTATCTTATCCAGTTTCATACCTGTTTATATGAGTGGTTTAAAGTCCCACAAACAAGACTATTATTACTGATGTTTTAGGTTGAATAGCTTTGACCAGATATGGTGGGGCTAAGGCCACAATGATGTTTTTACTGATTGTGGATGCCTTAATACCTTTCAGACGTATATGGGGAGAATTTTTCATTCAATTTTAAATAGAATGTGAATCATTCCATGGATCATAGGATTTATATGGGAGTACATAGGTATGAAAAGCATCGCCTAAGGAAGACTTGCCTTTGGCAAACGGGCCAGGGGCGATCAATATGCAGGGCCACTGAGGGAATGGTATGCATAGTCATACAAAGGTGTCCTTAAGGAAATGATCATTTGTTTCTTATGGTCGAGTAACTTTATGGAAGTTCAGATTGTGAAGACCACCAGGGGTGGCTTAAAAGGTACATGGTGCTTGGAGGGTTTGAAGACATCCATATCAATCATGGATATGGATATGAGACCACTCCCACACACACTTGGTCATTGTGAAGGAGGGTTAGAGCTTGACGCAGTTTAAAGTCATGCATATGGGACATTCTTTCAAAATGGAATGAATTTCCCCAGTTCTCGGGAATTTAACCAAAAACGTCCCACCATACTCAGACGTGATTGTGGGAAGGTTTGATAACTGCATATCAGAGAGTTTCTGAAGCCCGGGATGGATGTAAGGGCTCAGAGGCCAGGGGGGATTCTAAAAGAAGCATTGCCTAAGGAATAATTGCCTTTGGTAGACGGGATATGGGCGATTAATATGCAGATCTGCTGGGGGCATGGTATGCATAGTCGTGCAAAGGTGTCCCTAGGTCAATGGTAGTGTTCTCCTGATAGCTGGGAAACCTCAGGGAAGTTGAGATTCAAGACCACCAGGGGTGGTTTATGGGAGTTCGGTTCTTTCTAGTTACAGAGTGTGATTCATGAGGAAGGGGTGTCTAGACACGGGAGGAGCATTTTAGGCTAAGATATTCTGAGAATGGGTGGAGTCATCTATCTCACGTAGGTGTGAGATGATGATCCGTGCAGATTTGACTCGTGTACTAAGGAAGAGAGGGAAACCTCCTTTCCCGACTGAACCCGTGAAGAGTTCTTTCAAGACCGTGTAGTTTAACGTCGTGTGGTAAGGATGGCCTCTGTGTATTTTAACGTCATTTGGTAAGGATGGTGTTTTAAGGGTCACTCTTGATTAGAACGTAACCGGTTTTGATTACCCTGACATGTCCAAGATGTGGGAAGGATATAGATAGTGTAATCTGTGATTATAGGTCCTCTTGGATCATGAGAAATGATGTGAGGGCCCCGGGGCCGTTAAGCATACGGGGGTAGGAAGATTGTTGTCTGCGGAAGACTTGCATTTAGTATACAGGCCAGGGGAAATCAATATTAAAAGATGCTGAGGGAATGTATGCATAGTCGTACAAAGGTGTCTGCAGGTCAATGACCTTCCATGTCCAATGGCCTTGGAGGTTTATAAGGATCCATGATTATCTGGGTCATAGAGTTTGATGTACGAAAATTGTATGTATGGTCATGTTTGAGACATTAGGCCGCAGTTGTCTTTGGAGCTCTAGAATTTCCCCACACTAATTTTCGCTACACATGGGTTGCACTTTCATTTATTGTAGCTTAACTTTGTGCGATAAGGATGATCTGATCTTAGTTTAATGATTGTAGAGTTCGGACCAGCGTTGGATAATTCTAAGGTTACCTGTGAGATAATAAAATTAAGATACTATGGTTTGATCTGATCAAAAATGGGGGATGAAGGTGTAAACTATAATCCTGGGTTCTCTCGAATCAGGAGATGTGGTATGGGGGCTCTAAGGCCAGTAAGCGTACGTAGATAGGAAGAGCGTCGCCTATGGAAGACTTGCCTTTGGTAGATGGGTCAGGGGCGATCAATATGCAGAGCCGCTGAGGGCATGGTATGCGTAGTCATGAAAAGGTGTATGTAGATCTATGACCTTCCACTTCTGATGGCCTTGAATGATTATGAAGATCCGCGATCGCTTGGGACATGGAGTTTGGCCGATGGGGAGAGATGTGTCCGAGCATATGAGAAACAACCATATCACAATTTCTCGTTGGGTTAAAGAAGCACAGGTCTGTTGTTATGTTGTGGATGTAGACCATCATAGGAACTGTAGGTGGATACGCAAGCTAACCAGGTAGGGGCACCCTAGAAACGTTTGGACATGAAGGGGACAAAAATGTAAACCATTTCTCCAGAAATATTTGGATTGGGAAATGTGATATGGGGGATGCAGGGCCGGTAATCATACGAATCTAGGAATATTGTCACTTGTGGAAGACTTGCCTTTGGTATATGGGCCAAGTGAGATCAATATGCAGAGACGTTGAGGGCATGGTATGCATATTCATGCAAAGGTGTCCGAAGGTCGATGACCTTCCACTTCCGATGTCCATGGGTGATTATGAAGATTCGTAATCCTCCAGGTCATGGAGTCTGATGCATGGGAAGGATGCATCCAAATGTGAAAGGAGTGTTCTATTCATGGTTTACCGTATATCTAGAGAATATTATGACTTGTACCATGCAGTTTATGGTCGTGCAGTAAGGACGATTGTCGTACAGTTTAGCATCATGCGGTAATGACAGGCCTCGTTTTTTTTCGAGGGTGGATGGGCCAAGATACAGAAATCCCTGCATCACTACATATCCTGTGAGGGAAATAATCAAGTCGTACATAGTTCTCAAGTCCCTTTTAATTAAAAGGTAATTCCTACGCAAATCTAATTTATACATAGTAGGGAGGAAATTTTTATAGCGGTTGGGCCGGTTTGCAGAAACCCCAGTGTAACTACGTATCCTGCGAGGGCAGGAATCAAGTCGTACATAGTTCTTTAGGCCCTAGCACAATAGAAGATAGATGTCGGAAGGCCAATGTCTTCTCAAGTAAATACAATGTCTCTTTACTCAGTTTAAAGTCGTGAAACTAGGAAATATTTCTCTTAGTTTGGGGGTCATAGAGCTCAGATCTGAAATAATTGCTTCCAAACAGGGGTGCATGCTATGATTTTGTAGCAAAACCAATGTGAATGAGGCTGGGAGCCTCTATCACACACCCTCGGGAAAAATAATGGATAGTTTGAGATCATATTACTAGGATTATTGGCTCTTAGTTTAGGTTCATAGAGTTTGGACTGGCGCGGCACAGCTTATTGTCATGTCACAAGGACGACGTACCGTGCAGTTTAACATCATATGGTAAGAACACTCTGCTATGCAGTTTATTGTCACGCAGTAAGAAAAACCTACTGTGTAGTTTATTTTCATGTAGTAAGAACATTATGGGTTTGATATTCTAACTTCCTACATCTCAGATGATATGCTCTTATTTTAATGGTCGTAGAGTTCAGACCGGCGCAGCACAGTTTATTGTCATGTCGTAGGGATGATGTACCGTGCAGTTTAACGTCATGCAGGAAGGACACTCTACTATGTAGTTTATTGTCATACACTAATGAAAACCTACTATGTATTTTATTTTCATGGAGTAAAGACATTATGGGCTTGGCAGTTTAACGTCTTGCAGCTCGGATGATCTGCTTTTATGGTTACATGAAATATTTCTTCAGAAATCTTGCATTTTTAGGAGCAATGGTGAGTTTCCCATCCATGTAGATCAGGGCATATTCTCCATTGGAGTAGACCTTGTATATGATATATGGACCCTCCCAATTTGGCTTCAGCTTCAGTGGCTTCTTTCTAGGTATCATCGGGGTCTGGAGGACCAATACCAATTCTCCTTTGAGGAAATACAGAAGATGAACCTTTTTATTGAAGGCTCATGCAATCGGGTTTTGATATACCTCCAGGTGGTGAAAATTGTGCAACCACTTCTAATACAGTTTCTCCAATTCATCAAATCACTTTTCTTCTTGCTCATCGTTGGAAATTTGATCATAAATGGCAATGCGAAGTGATAGAAATTGGAGCTCAATGGGAAAGACCGCTTCTATTCTATATATTAATGAGTACGGAGTGGCTTGGGTAGTGGTGTGAGTTGTGGTTTGATAATCCCACAAGGCATGGAAGAGTTTATCTTTCTATAACTTCTTGGCTTTGTCCGTCATTTTTTGTATTATTTTAGATAGGTTCTTGTTGAAGGCCTTTATCTGTCTGTTGGCCACCACATGGTAGCGGGATGAACAGTTGGTCTTGATACCATATTCCTGGTGTAGTTTCTCCAATTAGGTAGAGCAGAAGTTGGTGCCATTGTCCGTCAGTATTGTATGAGGGACACCAAATCTGGTAATGATATTGGATTTCATGAATTTGATGATACTTCTTGCCCCAAATTCTTTAAGGGGTGTAGCTTCTTCCCACTTGGAAACAAAATTGGTTGTCGTGAGAATATATTTGAATTTTTTTTCCATAGTGGGAGGATATGGTACCATGACATCCATTACCCATATGGAAAACGTCCAGGAGTACTTAGCTTTGTGAATTAGCTCTGGGGGCTGATGAATGAATTTGGCGTGAATTTGGAAGGAGTGGCATTTCACAGTAAAGTGCGCGCAATCCCATGCTAGGGTGGGCCAATAGTATCCAAGCCTTCGAATCTGATGAGAAAGCTTGGGTCCCGATTGATGTGCTCCACACATCCTGGCATGCACTTCATTAATAACAGTAGTAGCCTCTTCTCCATCAATGCATATGAGAAGGACTCTGTCAAGGCCTCGCTTGTAGAGGACCTTTTGTTGGCTTGTGTTTCCATATAGGACAAAATTGACTGCCCTTCTCCTTATTTTCTCTCTTCCAGCCCTATCTGATAGAAGTTCTACCCTTTGAAGGTAGTTCGTAATGGGTGCCATCCAGCCGGTAATATGAGCATGTGTCTCAGGTATAGGGATGACTTCATCGATTTCCTCCAAGTTAGTTTGAACATACGGCAATACCATTCAACAATGAGCAATGTTGATAACTGTTTCATCTCAGTATGGGTCATCTAGGGCTATGGCCTCATTGTCTAATGCATCATCCTGGGCATTCTGAGTCCGGGGGACATAGGTCAATATCGGTTATGTGGGGAACTCTTCCATTAACCCTCGAATGTGGTCGGACAAGGAGATCAGCTCCTCCTTCTTAATTGCATAGTCATCATTGACTTTATTGATGACCAGTTGTGAGTCGCCTTTTACTTTGAGGTGATTCACTTGCACCTGTAGTGTGAGCTCTAGACCTGCAATGAGGGCCTGGTATTATGCTTCATTGTTTTTGCATCCTCCTAACAAGAGGAAGGAATGTGGAAAAACCACCTGCTCTGGGGATATGAGTATGACTCCTAGCCCTACCTTGTTAAACTTGTGTTCTTCCATTATTTTACCTTTTGGGCTCCTGTATGCGTCTTCAAAGTACATTTCCCACGTTCTGGGATCCCTTTTCACAAAGAAGACGTCTTCATCAGGGAGTTCTATATCTGATGAGGTGGTCTCTATCGAGGGATGATCTGCCAGAAAATCTACCAATGTTTGGACCTTGATAGCTTTCTGAGGCACAAACCAGATGTCAAACTGTTACAGGATGACTGCCCATCAGGATAGGCATCCGGTCAGCATTGTATGGGTGAGGATGTACTTTAGAGGATTGTTGTGTGAGATCAGATGGACTTCATGATACTGAAGATAATGTCACAACTTCTGGACCATGAAGACCAAAGCCAAATAGCTCTTCTCGATATTTGAATATCGGGTCTCAGCACTGATCATGGTTCAGCTGAGATAATAAAGGCCATTTTCACTGTCGGCATCATTCTTTTACATGAGGAAGGATACTAGTGACCGTTTCAAGGCTGTTATATACAGGATAAGTGGCCTTACTTAAACTGGTGTCATGATCACCGGTGGACTCAAGAGGTACTTCTTGAGGCTATTGAATGCCTTTTGGAAATCATATTTCCATTGGTAGGTAACTTCCTTCTTCATCAACCTGGTAAAGGGAAGACATTTGCCTATGAGGTTGGCTATAAAATGCCTAATATAGGACAAATGTCCTTGGAATCCTCTCAGATCGATGAGGTTATGGGGAGGTGGAAAACCAAGGATAGCCTTTGTCTTCCCACAGTCAATTTCTATGCCACAATGGTGTATGAAAAAACTAAGAAATTTCCCTAAGGTAACCCTGAAAGCACATTTCAAGGGGTTCATCTTCAGGTTATGTTGCTGAAGTTTTCTAAAGACAGTTTCAAGGTCTGACAAGTGATCTGAGTGATGTCGTGATTTGACCACCAAGTCATTAACATAACATTTGACAAAATTTCCCAGGAATGGTTTGAAAATGTGATTCATGGCACGCTGATACATGGCGCCATCGTTTTTCAGACCAAAGGGCATGACTTTGTAACAAAATACTCCCTAGGGAGCCCTGAAGGTAGTGGATTCTTCGTCTTCTCAGGCCATTCTGATTTGATTATATCCAAAATAATTGTCCATGAAGTAGAGAGCCTCATATCCAGCAGTTTCATCGATCAAGAGTTCGAAGATCGGGATTGGAAAATCATCTTTCAGGCAGTGCCGATTAATATCTCTAAAATCTATGTAGACATGGATCTGTCTGTTATTCTTTTTAACAGGGACTATTTTGGCCAACCAGATGGGATATTGGACCTCCCGAATGAAGTCTTCTTTGATGAGATTATTGACTTCAGACTCTATCTTGGTTGTATGTATGGGTTGTGTCCTTCTAGTGGCCTGCATATAGCCTCGGTGATCTTCTGGTAGGCCTAGGTGGTGCGTCGCCAACTCAGGATCGAGTCCTAGAATTTCAGTGTAATTACAGGTGAAAACATCTTGATTTTGTCTCAAGAAGGATTTATATACCTATTGTTCCTCAGAATACATGGCTTCACTAATGAGGGTGGGTCTTGGGTCTTCTTTGGCACCCAGGTTTATTTCCCTGAGCTCATCAACGGTGGTAGAGATACCCTCTTTGAATGCGGGAGGGGAATCTCTAAGTTTCTCTTCCTCTTATTCCCCCAAATCCTCCTCTTCTCCTTCTTATGGGGAGAGAGATCTTGATGTGGGATCCCCAAAGCTCGAAGGAAATATGTCTCATGGGAATTCTGTGGAAGAAGTGACCTCCTCTAACTCAACTGGTTGTGAGGGAACCTCTGAAGAGGGATAAGAATGGGGGTGAGAAGTGTCTTGTCATTCTGCCGCTTTAGAGAGTGCGGCAGGGATATCTTGAGATTCCAAGGATGGGGTGTGGGCACCCTTGTCCGATCATTCTTCCTCATATTGAGGGTCTTTAGGTGATTCTATGTTGTCAGACTCGGTTGTCACGACCGAGATCATGAGAACAGCTGGATACGCATCCGGACTTGGATTCCTACTCTGAATATGGTAGATGGGCAGCACGTACTCTTCACCAAGCTACTTGAGGGGGTCTTCGTGAACCACTTTCATACTGTTTGGGGTAGGGACATAATCAATACCATCAATTGCATATGTCTCTTCATTTTTCTCATAAAATCTGGTATTGATGTTATGCGACTCAGAGAGATTGAATGGGTCCTTATAAGCATGCAATGTCCCACCTTGTCCATTGGTTCAATATTTGATACACTGGTGGTAGGAGGAAGGAATGGCCATGTGTTGATGTATCCATGGCCTTCCTAATAGGGCATTAAATGTTGTGATTTTTTGAACCACCAGGAACTCTGAATGGGCCACAAGGTCGCCAAAATGGGTTCTGAGCTTGATTTGTCCCACTATCTTCTGTTCGATCTTTTCATAACCTAAGAGAGTTGTAGCCGAGGGTGTCAGGTTTTCCTCATGGTATCCCAACCTACAAAGTGTTCGTAGTGGTAGAAGGTTGACTCCAGAGCCATTGTCGATGAAGACTTCTCAGACTTCAACATCATTCAGTATGTTGGACACATAGAGGGGTTTGATGTTTCCTTGCATGGCGGAATCTTCATCCTGATCGGTGAAGAAAATCACTTCATTACATTCAGTCAGTCTAGTCTTCATTTGATATATCTCAGCAGCAGCGACTTCAGCTTGAAATTTCTGGGGGCTGAGTAGGGATTCTATGAGTGCCTCCCTGAGGTTTGTCGACAAACTCAGGGCATCTAAGATTGATAGCTTAGCTGGTACCGAGGCCAGCTGTTTTAGTATATCATACTTTTTCTCCAGAGGTCGGCGCTTCTCCACTTATGGAAACTCTTTAACAGGAACTTTAGGGGTTGGATAATGAGATGAGGATGGACCGGTCACAGGGGAAAGAGTTGGTGGTGCTCCTGAATTCTGGGGTCCTGACCCGGTTGGTTTACCTGTGCGCCCTAAGAGGTTAGACACTTGTTCCTCCCCTGATGGATACCACATAATAATGGGGCCAGAGTGGCTTCTCGTGGGGTTAGGGGAATATTCTTTCCCCTGTTGAGTCCATTGAAGGGATCTCCCACAAGTTTTTGTAATGTTGACGGTTTGAGTCAGGGCATAACCATATGGTTTGTTTTGGCCATGGTTGTGTCTGCCTCGGTATCCCCTGCCTCTATGATTTCTTCTTCTGGTTACCTGATCAGGTGTCGGGAACTCGGGTTCATAACCATACTCCTTGTCATAGAATGGTTCCATTAAATGGACAATGTTGACAGAAATGAAGATTAGTTCCTTAGTCGATGACAGATTAGCCTAGTTGGCTACCTCTGATGGTTCCATTTTGTGGGTTGGTTCCCATTGTGTCAAGCTTTAGGGAATGAAATCTGAAAGTGTCAAGTATAGCTTTTTCCTTATCACAAACTTCTCCTCTTGTAAATGTTTCTTCCCTCTCTAATTATTCATGGATAACTGAATCTTGGAGGGTTGTGGGGCCGACGACGGCGGCTGTGTTGCATTAGGAGCTTTTGGCACAACCCGCTGCTTTATTTGAGCTCAGAGTATGCCATGAGCTCGGTTGACCATCTTTTGAGTCATCCATACATCAAACTTTTGCTCCCTTTTTCTAATTACTTTTTTCCACTCCTCTCCCTCATCTAGGTCGGTGGTAGAAACATATGAAACGTGTGTCGGGGCAGTCCTAGCTTGACCTGCCCCGAGTCCACCATCCTTTGTAGGAGGTCTTTGAAGACTAAGCATTCCTGAATGATATGTCCCAACATCCAATAGTAGGGAAAATAATCTGGTCAGTCGCCAAGGCTAACTTCTTCAGTATTTCTTAGATCTGGTAAGTGGAGCAAGTTGCAGTTCATTGTGGCTATGAAATAGTCACGGACTTGGTCATCTCATAATGAGTAGACTTTATTTCTTCATTCCTCAAATTGGTTTCTCCTAGGTCCTATTTGATCATATCACCATGGCGGGGGTGGTCGTTGATAGGTCAGAGGCCCTTGGCGATTTGGCAGAGGCCTAGGCAGTGGAGCAGGTGCGGGGGCTGGTTTGAGCATGACAGAGGATGCTTCGGCTCTACCTGCTCTCTTTGTAGGAGCCTGTGAGGTTATTCGAGACTTAAGGTTAGTCTATTGTAGGGAATCTTCGATCCTCTGGGAAATATTAGAGAAATACCGGAATTCAGTGGTGTATTTCACTGGTATGAGTGGCATTCACAGCTCATCTCGGAGGTTGTCAATGCATATATCAAGCATCTCGTCCTGGGGCATTGTCCTATTCAGAGATTAGGTCATACCCTTCCATATGGAGATGAAGTCTGAGACCCTCTCGTTCTCCCTTTGTTTTCAACTCATGAGGTCACTAACTATTGTCTTGGGTAACGTTGAGCTAAAGTGGAACATGAACTACTACTGAAGATCCTCCCATCCTTTTATTGACTGAGCTGTCAAACTCGTATACCATATGAAGGCTGAACCTTGTAAGGTTCACATGAAGCATCTAAGTTTCACTGCTTCTTCTTGTTCTAGGGTTCCCATCATAGGGTCGCAATAAGACACGTAATGCATCAAATGTTGTTCTGGGCCACCTGAGCCATTGAATATAGGGAATACAGGGCTCCCAAAATTAGGTGGGGGTGGTGTGTTTCTTACCTAGTATGGGTAAGCCTTTCTCTCTGGCTATATCGGAGCATGTCATCCTTCTATTGCTTCCATTAAAGATATCATTGCTTTGATGGTGTTGTCTAGACCCTGTTTTACATCCTATTGGGATTGTTCCCTAATGGGTATAGCCTAGGGTAATACTTGAAGTGTTGGCTTGGCTGGTACCTAAAGTGTATATGCCATCGGTGGTACCTTCAGAAGATTTAGATGTACTCACTCTGGTTGATTCCTGAGTGGAGGGAAGTCTTGGTGTGATCTAGAATCCAATTTTAGGTAGTTTGATGGTCCAGGTGTCGTGCTAAGTGGGGGCCCTATACTTGTTTCGTTTTCTAAGGAAAACCCTTTTTGTTGAGGTTCACTTGCTAGAAGTGCATAATGTGACCCATCTTGAGGAAAGTATTTGACAGGACAGTACCTCCAGAGTAGCTCGGCGTTAATCTGCCTTAATTCCTTCATTTCCTCCTCCTTCCAAGCGACCCTCTCTTCAAGCATGAGAGCCTCGTTTATGTTGAGAGAAGGATATAGATTGAGGACAACCTGGCCTTTGTTCCTTTCTCTATTGGTGACCCACTGGGAAAGTGGAGGGGGATTTTATAGAGAGACCAGGTTCAGGGCATCCCTCTGGTTCTGGGTGTGCACGCCTACTAGCTCATTGTGAATCACATCCTGAACAGAACCATATTCTCCTTATCCATCCAGATTTTCATCGTCTTCAGTGCCACCCGGGGGGTTAACATCCACAATGTTGATAGATGCATAATAAGGGGTGGAAGAGGTGTCATCTTCCAAGTAGGAAGAGGACCTTCCGCGCCTCGTATCGTTTTTTCCCCTTTTGTCCCGGGATTGTCTTCGGGTTTCTTGATGAAGGGTGACGTGGATGGATCCTTGGTGTGACCTTACGGCACGCCTCCTTCCCAGAGGGGATGGCATTTCAAATGATGAGATTGGACATGAACCTCCTCTTCTGACTACCCTCCCTAAACGAGAGAATATTGATTCTCGTGGGGGAGGTTGTTATTGAGGTAAAAATGACACCAGCCCTGGGGATGGGGTTGGCTCCATTCCTTGGGCATCACGCCTCTTCCCATTTTTCCTGATCTTACGGGGGTATTTGTAGTTAAAGATTCTTTCAGCCCTACAGGCTGGGGTTGGTCCCAAATTTCATTTTTTTCTACAGTTATTGCTTTATTCCTGATCTCGCATGCTCTCATTTGAGGGTGAGATGGAACTGGTGTCATGTTCACCTGTGAGCTAATTCCCTCTGGGGGGGAAAGCACTGATCATTGATTGGATTTTCTTAGGAAATAAGCCTACCGAATATTTTCTGTAGCCTAATTTAGGAGTTAGTGAATGGATTTCTCTCGTCGGACCTGATCCTTTTGAGACTTACTCAAGGCATGTTTTTGTCTGATGTGCCGCTTCTCCTGAATAGGGACTTCATTTGACTGTCGTCTTGACGTGATGGCATTTCAAGACCTTATATCGAATGAGTTCTGCTGGATGGGAAGCGAGGTGAAATGAAAAGCCATGTGTTCCCCCCATACACGGATATGAACTCTCATCGGAGCTTCATCAATAAGGTGATGCAATTTCTGCAGTGCACGGAGACAAGTTTGACTCAAGGTCCCTTTTGTGCCTCTCTGATGATGGTCGTTGCGCCGAAGGAAGGGCTTCCAGGTCAGTGTGATGCAGGAGTTATCCTATGGTCCTGACATGGTCTACATACCCTTAATAGGGTAGGAAGTTTAGTTTCAACTGGAGAAGGGTTGTCTAGATATTGGAGCGGATGTCATGTACGCTCCCCTTTGACAACTCTCTAGGTATGTCAAACTAAGAGGTGGTCGTGGGCCAAAACATTACTAGTATATCATCCATGACCAGCCATTTCCTCAGGTTCAATACATCATCATATGCCTCTTCCAAAGATTCCTCTACTTGATCAGCCCAGTTGAGATGCTTCATGATAGTATGATTGGAGGTAGCGGGGCTGGTAGGGGTCGAACCTTTATGTGGGTGGCTTTGGGGTGGCTCAGAAGATGAATGTGGTCTGGGACCATCTCTTCACTGAATAAGGGTGTTGTTGATAGATGACTAGGAATCTGAAATTCTTGATTCCCTCCTTCTGAGTGCCTCAGTATAGGATGGATTTTTTGTACTTGGTTCAGTAGGGGGAGGATCTTCCTGTCGGTATGACGTGTCACCGCAGGGAGGACCTCCATAGTTGGCACTGTAGTGGTGAGGAAAACCATCGTGGCTTGAAGTCCAACTGCCAGAAATAATTCTGTAGTGTATACCCTAGGGAGGACCTTTAGATTGGACTGCAACAAGGGTAGGACCTTCTTTCTATTTAAGTCCATTACAGGGAGGATCTTCACAATAGCATCCATGATGGTGAGGATGACCACCATGGTTTGACGTTCAGTGTACACCCTGTGGAGGGCCTTCATGACACACTGCTACAAGGGGAGGACCTTCTTATTGCTTAAGGCCATTATGGGGAGGACCTTCTTAATGGTGTCAATGATGGCGAGGAATACTATCATAGTTGTTGCAGGGAGAATATCTGTGGGGCACACCCTGGGGAGGGCCTTAAGAATGTATCGCAATGAGGGAAGGGCCTTCTCGTTTCCTGATGTCTCTATGGGGAGGACCTCCACTATTATAGTGGTGAGGACTACCACCATAATCTGATGTCTGGCTGCGTAAAACATCATTGCAATGTAACCCCTGGGGAGGACCTTCAGGGTAGACCATGGCAAGGGGAGGACCTTCTTTTCATGATGAGATGCCACTATGGGGAGGGCCTCTACAGTTGTGACTATGATGGCGAATACTACCATCATAATCTGTGTTCCCATTGCATAGAGAGTGTTTTCAGTGTATAACCTGGGAAGGACCATCAGGGCGAACCACAGAAAGTGGAATACCTTCTTACTGCTTGATCTTCTGGTCACGTGGAGGGCTTCCATGATACGCATCAAAAGAGGATCTCTCATGATCGATCATTACAGGCCCATGATGAAAGCCCTCATGGGTACTCTGGGGAGGACCTTCAGAGCTATTGGTAGCGACATTGCGGGGAGGACCTTCACAACTACTACTGCCACTCCCATAGTATGGTAATGGGTTGGAAGGATTCTATGCCTTTGAGACATGTTTTGCAGCGTTGATAATCCCATATTCCAGCAGAGCGGAGTCATAGACCTACTATTTATTTTCCAACTTCCTTCGGTGCGTTCGGGGCGCTCTCATCCGAGCAGCGGGGACCATCTGTAGTTAATAAGGGCTGTCACATCTGGGTCCCTGTCTAATTGGGTCTTGTGATGTTTTTGGGATATGTCGATGAACATCTTGAGTTTTGGCAGGGATATATGCCTACCCTAGAGCATCCACCATGATGGACAGGTGTCCCCCAATTGGAATTAGTGATTACGCTCGATCTGGTTGCCCTTGTATCGTGGTATATAGTTGACGACCCTCCTGGGTGAAAGCAGAGATGAAGATCTACTCTGAGGTGGCTATCTCATCTCCTAGATGAGTCACCTCAATTGGAGAGATGGTCTCATGGGCCCGAGTCCTTGCTATTGCTGCCTATGTAATTACATTATGACAAGTCTTCAAGATATGATCTGGGATCGATACCTGCTCCTCCATCATTTCTAGGATATGTAGAGAGACTTCCTTGGATAGAATGGGTATGAGGTACCATTCTGTTTTCAAATTAGGAATGTCCTGCTCTGGTCCTCTAGTGGTCAGTGGATACTAATGATTATCCTATGTCGGGGCAGGTGAACAAGTCTACCACTGTGCTGGGATATGCCAGCTTACTTCTCCATTTGTAGCCTCATCAGGATGACAAAATTTACTTGCATCTGCAGGGAGCTGGATCTGCATATATTGGTGTCCCACCATATCAAGTCGGTGGTCTCTATTGGAAAGGAGATGTGCCCGCCTATTGATTGCCACCATATTGGGATGATGGTCGTTAGGAGCATCTGCGAGGATCTATTCCTACAGGCTCTGGATTTCCACCATGTCTGATTGGTGGGATTCATGATCCTGGGTAGGAAGAGGTTCCTGTCGGGTAGGTGTCGTCATGTATGGGCAACGGTCTTAACGAGGCTCAGCGGGGATGCGTGCCTGCTCGCAGGTTTCCACCATGTTGGGATGGAGGGCTTCGGAAGAGCGGGCAGGTGCATGGGCCTACCCATGATATGCCTCTGTGTCTGAGCAGTGGAGTTCTTTCTCAGGAACCAGGGTGATGACTTGTTCCTGGTTGTATGTTCGCCGCCCTAGGTGGGCGGTCCGAGTATAGTGACCTAGCCTTTTCTTACATTACTATTACATCATTTTAAATATAAACAACATAATATTATTACACATATAGGATCCAATGGTTTAGTGTCTTGGGCAAACTAGGACCATACATAACAAATTACAACATCGAGCAAAAACACATTTGTTTAATTTCTTCTTCTCTAGCTTCTTATTGGAACTTGACCCCTCCTTAGTACATATAGTCACCTGAGGATATACATCATAAGTGATGAGCTAAAATCCCAGTAAGAGGATATATAATAACAATATATCATGGAGTGATCATAATTATAACATAGGCAAAGAATCGTGAACGTGAGGGAATCATTAATAAAAGACTTGAAATGTGGAAATGCATAAAAAAATGAAAAATCATTTCTTAGTGGTTAACTACCACACAAACTTGTGAACAAATATAGCATCTTGTTCACACATCATTTCACATTTACTCATGAGATTCATCACTTTACCCAATGCATTGGAGCGTTGTATAATTCCAGGTGCACCCGTCACATTATAACATTTTCATTTATCATGCATGACACAATGAACATATAACAAAAATGAACATAACTAACCCATGAAAATGAATTGGTTTAATCTCATAATAACACATTCATAAACATTGGGTTCCCGAAAGAAAGAGGGAATAACATACATGTTACAAGAACCGTCAATCTTGAATGAGAAGTAAAAGGTGTGTTCTTAAAAGAAGAGTTCTTTTGGAAAACATTTGGTTTGACATAAATACCAATGAAAAACATGTATATCCCAAAAAAGGAAAGACAATGATTAAAAAAATATTTTTTAGGAGTAACCATATCAAAAAGGAGTGAAAGAGGGAGAACCTGAAGGATGAAAGTTGGGTTCGAGAATTTCCCATTACCTTATATCCGAACACTTCCTTCACTTTAATGTCCTATATAATGACATTATATTCATTAATTAGAAATTATAGAACCTTTTATACATTAATAGGGGTCATTTTGGTTTCATTATGTTATTTTATGGGCCTTTTTATGAGTTATAGAGTTTAAAAACATTTTTTGGGAATGTTCGTTTTTATGGTTTTCTTGAGCGTTTCACATGTATTTGTGAATTGAAGTTCGTGTAGAACATGGATAAACATACAGAACATATATTCCATGTTATTAATGATATTAAAAAAGTTAAAATGATCTTATAATGAATTACATTGTATACCATGTGGATGAATCATTAGATAAGAATTAAATGATGATTGTTTGAGTTAATTTGGGCGGTTTTTCGACCATAACGAACTTGTTTTGATTAATCATTTAGTAATATGTACATAATTTAGTTCCAGAACTTTAAATAGGACTTAATACATATAACATATTCTATTTCAACTATAAAAATGGTTTCATGACCAGATATGAAGGTAGAAATGAAAAAGAAAAACATGTCGTTCTTGAAGGTGATAGATTAACACCTCACGAACAACGTTTTCTTTTATAAAATAAAAGGAAGAGGATAAGGGGGTTGGATGGTATAATATCCCATTAGTATCATAACATTACAGTATATGTATGATACTGGAGTAACCATACCAATTTGAAAAAGATAGGTGGGGAGAGAATAAGAAAAGAACTTGAAATTGAAAGGGAATTAAAGGAAAATGAGAGAAATTGCCTCTTGAATCCTCCTCTTGAGATCCTCCTTAAGGGGCCTATGATTGGTCTTTTGATGAGACCAAAAGCTTTTGGACGTGGGAGAGGGGATAGGGAAGATTCTTGGGCAGATTTTAGACAAGGCTTGAATCTTGAGAGGTGTGAGGAAATGAGGGTGTGAAGGGTGGTTTTTATAGTGGAGGGGGGAGGGGTTTTCTTAATATAAAATTTATTAATTTATTATTTCTCCACAAGACAATGAATAGTGAGTCTTCCTTGACCAATAATAGTAATTTTATCATGTGATTCTGAACCATGTGGTCTTACATCAGCAGAACATCATACATTACTCCATAATTAGCTTATTTAGTTTATTTTGGTAAATTATGGTATTTCTCTATTCATCAAAAATTCAAGTATTTCAGAAAAATCCCAAAATTTCACCCCAACAATTTTCGATGTTTGGAATCCAAAAATGAATTCCATTTTTTCAAAAAAAAATTCTAAATATTATTAATTTAATATTTAATTAAAATCATAATTTACTTGAAAAAAACAGTTTTTGAAATTAAAACTGATTTTATAATGCTTTCAAAAATTATGTAGGGCCTTATAAAATTATTTAAAAACTATAAGACATAGATTTGTTAATTTATGAACACATTTTAAGAAAATATTTTTTTAAAAATTAATTAATAATTATAATTAATTATTTATGGATTACAAAAATATCATTGCTTATAAGATGCCTAAATTTTATTTAATTAATCATGGGTGAAGTTACTATTATTTTGGACGATTTACTATTTATAAGGGTCATATTACTATTCATAAGGGTAGGTTACTATTCATAAGGGTATGTTACTATTCACCAAAAAATTGTGTTGGTTTTATTATACTCTAAAAATCATCTTGAACACAACTGTGTATGTCGAATTTTCGAAATTCCAAACACAGAAGTGACAAAATTATGTTTAAAGGTCACTTAGCACTTCTTAGTTCATTATGTTGTGTTTTTATGTGATTTTATGACATAAGAAGGGAATTTTTATTGAAAAACTTTGGGTCGTTACACCGAGGGGCCGGAGCTCGAGGAGCGTGGGCGTAGATCCTTGGGTGGTCTCCTCTTCAGGGTGAGGATACGCGGTCGCGGCGTAATTTCGGTGACGTCTTCCAGTGGGGGCCTTGAGGAGGAACCCCTTCGTAACGCCCCGACCCCAGCTACTCAGACCCGGTGCGTTACTTCGTAACATTGGCATGATCACAAAAGATCAAGTCTCGAAAGACCGATTAGTTTAGTAGCCTTGGAAACACTAGATACATTCATAAGTGTTACATTACATCATAAAGTGAAAAACTAATAACAAAGTCTTCATAGTCCACACTCATATCCTCTTCTGACTATCCCTGCAGGTCATTCATAAAATACTTCTTCACATCCTGGAAAATATTAAAACATTGAAAGGGGTGAGCTCAGATGCTCAGTAAGGATAACAATATTGCGGAAGCTTTCATAAATAAACATAAATATTTAAGGCAATGTATAACTAAACAAAAGCCTTATTAAACTTGAACTTCAGCATAATATGGAAAAAGTAAAATCAAATAATGCCACTTACTTACTCACATGGATATTCTACTAGACGAATAATCACATGAAATATCAATAACCACTTTCATAATGAGGGAATGTATAATGCCAGACATTCTGAAACATTTTGTCAAGGCCTCGGCCAAGACATCTAAAATGATTAAGGCCTCGGCCAAAACCATAAATCAAATTGGGAAAGGGCCTCGGCCAATTCCACGTCTAGTTGTCTCATGAGACCTACCGATGCATCGAGGAGCTATAGCGGGCTCCACCCGTCACTTATTAAGTCCAATACATTCCTCATATGAATAGGTTTAAACATATCATAAACCATAACATAATCGTATCACATAAAACATGCATAAAGGAAACATAACATTTCCACATTTCAATCACAAGATATCAATACAACACATTGATAAAAACACTTTCAAAACCATTTTCAATACCAAAATAAAAGAAAGTTAAAACTTTGTATTTATTTTTCATTAAAAAAAATGGCTTGTAGAGGAAGCCGAAACTCAAATAATGGTCATGGCGGCGGAGAAGTCATTGTCGCCGCATAAGTACGGAAAGAAAAACATTCCCTTTTGTCGTTTAGCAAAACGCTTCGTATAAAAAAGATTCATTTTGAATAAACGTAAAAGTCAAAGGGGTTTATACACTGTATAAAAGAAAGTTGTGTATAAAACCAAATATGCCTCAATTAAATGGGATTGAGACGAAGTCCTTAAAAAGATCATTTTTTTAAATAAAGTACATCTATAATGTGTATTCACTATAAGTACACATAAATAATGTAAAAATACAAGATAGGACATAATAATATCATGACATAATTTGAAAGTAGGAGATTAACCCAAAGAATAGAAGTTGGGTTAAGAAGTTCCCTTACAAAGATCATTTATAAATAAAATAGATCTATTATGTGTATTAACTATAAGTACACATAAAGAAAGTACAAATACAAGATAATACATAACAATATCATGACATAATTTGAAAGTAGGAGATTAACCCAAAGAACAGAAATTGGGTTAAGAATTTCCCTTACAAAGATCATTTATAAATAAAATAGATCTATTATGTGTATTAACTATAAGTACACATAAAGAAAGTACAAATACAAGATAATACATAACAATATCATGACATAATTTGAAAGTAGGAGATTAACCCAAAGAACATAAATTGGGTTAAGAATTTCCCTTACAAAGATCATTTATAAATAAAATAGATCTATTATGTGTATTAACTATAAGTACACATAAAGAAAGTACAAATACAAGATAATACATAACAATATCATGACATAATTTGAAAGTAGGAGATTAACCCAAAGAACAGAAATTGGGTTAAGAATTTCCCTTACCTCGTGTCTGACTTGACTCAACCGTTCTTTAACCTCCTGAATAATAAACTAGAGTTAATATATACCTTATTAAGAACCATTTTCAATTTCATTATCCTTATTATATCACTTTTTACAATGATATGAACATTATGTAATTATTTAAGTTAATAACGGTCGTTTTGTTGATCTTTGTTACTTGAGTCAACAATAAACTTCTTATAATTACAAGTTGTTTATGTGGTAGAATATCCATTATCTCCAGAATTATATTCATGATTTAGATGTCATATATATCTTATATATCCAGTATATACATTCATTTATAATATTACGTAACATTTAGAGGTAAGAAATGAAATGCACCGTTCATGGAGACGGTAAGTCGTACGTACGCATGAACGCTACTTTCATTTCAATTTCATATTTAATGGAACGAAATCATAATGATATAAATGTATAATATAATTCCAGTATAATATAGTGTATAATACCATTTACTCCATCCTTTATACATCCCACATATGGCATTAACGATTCAAATCACTTTGAGGGGGCGGTAGTCCGCACTTCCTAAAATGAAATTATCGTGTTTTACCCATAATGGAAATCATAAAGTATGCCATAAATGAGAAATACAGAAGCATAAGTAAAACATAAACATATTATATATCATATATAAAAATAGTGACATCTTAATGGCCACCTTTGAAGGTGTTATATGAGTGTTTGAACAATCATCGTTTCGTGAGGCAGAAATTCGCCATCCACAGAAACTGTATGTTCTTTAACCATTAGATGTAGGTGTGTGTAAGTGTAGATCGAATACATCTTATAACAACATCCTAGTATATTGAGGATACTGGTGTTGTTTCAAAAGAAATGAATAAAAATAGTTTAGGGGGTTGGAGAAGAAAAATAAAACAAAACAACATTAGAGAAGACATTACCTCAAAATCGGGTAACTCTTTTTGATTTGAGCCAAAGGCTTCCTTGGGAAGATTTCTGCCCAAAGTGAGGCTTCTAGGAGTAAGAGAGGGATGTTGGGAGATTATTTGGTCAGAGGTTGGCCGATCCAAATGGCTTGAAGGTGTGAATAAGGTGGGAGAGGTGGGGGCCTTTTATAAGTGGAGAGGAGGGGCTCTTTTGGAAAGATTGAAATGTTACATTATTACACAATGCTTTTCGGATTCTAAAGGTCCCACACTTATATAATTCGAGGCTAAGGTGATAAGGGTTCGAAATCTCCTCATCCAATTGGATTTGGACAAGTGTAAGCCTTGGATTTTGCATTATCTTCCCATTTTATTTAAATCGTTAAATAATGAGGTCATTGCTGCATCATCATGATGTCATAAATAATTTAATTTATATAATGTCTAAAAATTATAAAAAAAATACTATGATGTAGGAAATCTTTTTATATTTCCAATGAATATTTATAATCAAAATTTGGACTTGTGTAACCCCACTTAAAAACTATTTTAGTAAAACAACTCATGTTTGTGTCAATTTAATTTTAACATTAAATAAATATATATTAATGTCATTTTCCAACTAAAGTGGCTCCATGGGGTCCACAAGTTGACTCATGGGTTGTTTTGGTCGGCCATGACTCATCCAATAGGAGTAGGACAAGTGTCAAGCTCATATCATATTATTAAAACATTGTTTTTACCTTAAACTACACTAATTACCTCTAATCGCGATTAAGAACTTAAAAGTTACTATTCACCAAAAAATTATTTTAATCTAATTGAACCACATTTTACTTCTTAATGACAACCATGTATGTCGGATTTTTGAAAATAAAATCACAGAAGTGGTAATATTTCATTTAAACGAAAAATCAGTTATTTAACTATCACTTAGTGGTTTCACTATTCATCAAAAATTGAAGTTTTTCAGAACAATGCCAAAATTTCACCCTAAGCTATAATTGATATTCCGAATTCAAAAATGTTGTCTATTTTAAAAAATTTCAAACATATAAGTTGCATTAATTAATTTTATAATTAATTCCCGCTGTCACAACAAATAGCGTGTTTTAAGAAACAATTTATATCAAAAGATTGGCAATTGTTTATGTCCAATTTCAATGTTAAATTAATTCTAATGACCACCATTGGATAAAATGGTAAAAATATATTCTAATTATACTTTAAAACCACTAAATAGTATAATTTATCACTATAAATTATTTTGATTAAAAAAGTTGTTTTTAAGTATTTTTCACAATTCATAAAAAATTAGAAGTTCTTAGAAAAATACCAAAAATTCAACATAGGCTAATTTCGATATTACGAATACAAAAATGAAGTCCATTTTGAAATATAAAATTTCTATAATTTTAAAAAGTGGTTATTACTATTCACAACGGCTAGTTTAATTCGTTGTGGTGTGTGTTAGAGCTCGAGGTTGCATACAACACACGCTATTGCTTTATTCGAAGTGAAACGTACCGTGGAAGCTTGGGGTGTTACATTCTCCCCTCCTTCAATAAATTGTGTCCTCTCAATTTGAAATTTTTTCTTTGAAAATAAAAGGTTGAAAAGAGAAAATACCTTTGTGGAAAACCCACATTGGAAATAAGATTAATAAAATTTAGCCTTAATAAGAGGGAAATGGAAATAAGAAAGTCACCACCAAATTATGATCTCGATAAGGAGAACATTGGTGGAAATTAGAGACATAAAATTGGAGGAAAAACGTAAATATTTGTAGGGAGTGATTGAGGTCATCAATCACAATCAACTGTCAAATTGAGGGCCTCAAAGCCTTCAATCTATGTTGATTTAAAATATCATCAGTTCAACAAGACATAAGGTATTAGGATAACACATTTTTTGTTTTAATATCCCTTTACTAAAGTTTAAGAATTAATTTATTCATTGAATAAGAGATAGGTATATATATATTTATGCTTGACAATTAGAGTTTCAACCTTCAACTCATCTTTCACTCAAAAAGATAATAGAACTCAAAAATATTATACTTATCCTAATTGTATAAGGTTCCAAATGTTAACACATACCATTTAGATTAGTAAAATTATTTTGTAATAACCAGGGACTTCCTGTAGGCTAGTGGTAGGAAATAAAGGCTTGTCGCACTATGGTTGTGGGTTCGATTCCTGCAGCTTTGTCCGACGCGACGGGTTATTCCCCACCCTGCAGGTTGTCCTTTTCTTAAAACTATAGTATCATAATATTCCAAAAATAATCTTCATAAATTTTTTTAACCTTAAACAATACTATCCAAAGATCAACTTAATCCACTCCAACCTTTATTGTTATCCAAAATACCTCTATCCAGACTTTCTCTAAAAGGTCTTTTAATTCCAAAATCAATTTATCAGATTCCCCAAACAAAGTAAAGTTTCTCTTATTGTCACATACTAAAAATATGATTACCTTCATCATATTAAAACCTTACTGAAATCAAAAAGTACTGCAGTACAATCCATATATATATATCACATTATTCTTATAACCAGAATATAATCCTTGAGTCCAAAAGCACCAATACATTAATTATTCCGCTTCAACTGTAGTCACAGCATAAGATTGGCCTTGATCCCTTGGCCTTTTCTAAGGTAAGTTTCCTTGACGCTTAAGACATTCATTTGCATAATGCCCCATTTCCCTACAATTGTAGCATTCAACTTTGACAGCCTCTTTCTTTCCCTTGCAATCACGAGCCTGGTGACCCTTTTCTCCACATTTATAACAAACTCCCATTCCTTTTAGGCATGTACCAGGGTGATTCTTCCCACAATTATCACATAATGGAAAATCCTTCTTTCCCTTTTTCCCTTTATCTGTCTCTTGTTCCCCCGTTCTCTTCTTCTCTTGCTTTACTTTGTTTTCATACGACTTAGAGAATTCCTTTTCCGTCTTGATAGCACAGGAGACAATATCTTCGTATGATGAGAAGGATTGTGATACTAAAGCTCGACGGAGAAATGCTTTTAACCCATCAAAGAAACGATCAATCTTACTCCTTGGGTTACGTATATAATTGGTAGCATGCCTCGCTAACCTTGTAAAGTTAACCTCATACTTTGCGACATTCTCATCCTCCTTCTGCCTCAAACTCAGAAATTGCCTTTCCATATCTACTCGATGGTCACGAGGAAAGTATTTTTCTAAGAAAAGCTCTTTGAACTCCTGCCATTCCATGTTTGTTAATTCATCATCTTCCTTTGTGTTTTGAATTAGTGACCACCATTGATCGGCATCTCCAGTGAGGCGGTAAACTGCCATGACAACATTCTCCCTTTCACTACTCCCCAAGGCATGGAATATTTTCTCTAAGGAATTTATCAATTGCTCAGCTACTATAGGATTTGTACTCCCATTCAAGGTTGGTGGTTGTTGCCTCATGAAGCGGTCTAACATTGATCCTCCACGTTGTGGATCAGGGTGCTCCATACGAGTAAGGTTATTATTCATAACCTGCGTGAGTTGTCCCAGTACGGTGAGAAGATGATCAGCACCAGTTGTATCACTAGCTCCACCATAATTATCTTGTGCAGGAGGGCAATCCCTACATGAAGTGCGTGCATTGATATGGTTTCCATTCCTTCCACTAGGCGCCATTTCTAAACAATGGCATAAACTAGATTAGTTTATGAAATAAAATACATAATTCCATATTTGTAAAATACTTTACATAAATTGAACTATTTATGGATATAATCCATAATCATAAAAAGAAATGTTTCCTTTGAGGAAGTATATACTCATAACCCTTCATAGTGGTTTGTAAAGAAAATGAGAATTATCCTAAGCATATCCCCCGGGAGTGTCGTAACCAAGAGTGCAGCAAGGCCCGTTGTCGTGCACCAGTTCCCGTTCGAGTCTAGCTCAAAGCGGTGTTTTCAGGTTTTACCCCTAGGTACATCTGTGCCAAAGCCGCCTCTACCTGCTCGTATCCAGACAGGGATGTATTTCTCGGAAAACTCATAACATCTCTATAATACCAAAATTCTAGGAAGTTCTTCTATACTAATCCTCAAAGTCTATCTTTGGGCTATGTGCTCTAATCAGAGTTTATCTAGCTTCCAAGGTTAGTACTAAACTGCCTCTGATACCAACTGTAACGCCCCGACCCCAGCTACTCAGAGCCGGTGCGTTACTTCGTAACATTGGCATGATCACAAAAGATCAAGTCTCGAAAGACAGATTAGTTTAGTAGCCTTGGAAACACTAGATACATTCATAAGTGTTACATTACATCATAAAGTGAAAAACTAATAACAAAGTCTTCATAGTCCACACTCATATCCTCTTCTGACTATCCATGCAGGTCATTCATAAAATACTTCTTCACATACTGGAAAATATTAAAACATTGAAAGGGGTGAGCTCAGATGCTCAGTAAGGATAACAATATTGCGGAAGCTTTCATAAATAAACATAAACATTTAAGGCAATTTATAACTAAACAAAAGCCTTATTAAACTTGAACTTCAGCATAATATGGAAAAAGTAAAATCAAATAATTCCACTTACTTACTCACATGGATATTCTACTAGACGAATAATCACATGAAAGATCAATAACCACTTTCATAATGAGGGAATGTATAATGCCAGACATTCTGAAACATTTTGTCAAGGCCTCGGCCAATACGTCTAAAATGATTAAGGCCTCGGCCAAAACCATAAATCAAATTGGGAAAGGGCCTCGGCCAATTCCACGTCTAGTTGTCTCATGAGACCTACCGATGCATCGAGGAGCTATAACGGGCTCCACCCGTCACTTATTAAGTCCAATACATTCCTCATATGAATAGGTTTAAACATATCATAAACCATAACATAATCGTATCACATAAAACATGCATAAAGGAAACATAACATTTCCACATTTCAATCACAAGATATCAATACAACACATTGATAAAAACGCTTTCAAAACCATTTTCAATACCAAAATAAAAGAAAGTTAAAACTTTGTATTTATTTTTCATTAAAAAAAATGGCTTGTAGAGGAATCCGAAACTCAAATAATGGTCACGGCGGCGGAGAAGTCATTGTCGCCGCATAAGTACGGAAAGAAAAACATTCCCTTTTGTCGTTTAGCAAAACGCTTCGTATAAAAAAGATTCATTTTGAATAAACGTAAAAGTCAAAGGGGTTTATACACCGTATAAAAGAAAGTTGTGTATAAAACCAAATATGCCTCAATGAAAGGGGATTGAGACGAAGTCCTTAAAAAGATCATTTTTTTTAAATAAAGTACATCTATAATGTGTATTCACTATAAGTACACATAAATAATGTAAAAATACAAGATAGGACATAATAATATCATGACATAATTTGAAAGTAGGAGATTAACCCAAAGAATGGAAGTTGGGTTAAGTAGTTCCCTTACAAAGATCATTTATAAATAAAATAGATCTATTATGTGTATTAACTATAAGTACACATAAAGAAAGTACAAATACAAGATAATACATAACAATATCATGACATAATTTGAAAGTAGGAGATTAACCCAAAGAACAGAAATTGGGTTAAGAATTTCCCTTACAAAGATCATTTATAAATAAAATAGATCTATTATGTGTATTAACTATAAGTACACATAAAGAAAGTACAAATACAAGATAATACATAACAATATCATGACATAATTTGAAAGTAGGAGATTAACCCAAAGAACAGAAATTGGGTTAAGAATTTCCCTTAAAAAGATCATTTATAAATAAAATAGATCTATTATGTGTATTAACTATAAGTACACATAAAGAAAGTACAAATACAAGATAATACATAACAATATCATGACATAATTTGAAAGTAGGAGATTAACCCAAAGAACAGAAATTGGGTTAAGAATTTCCCTTACCTCGTGTCTGACTTGACTCAACCGTTCTTTAACCTCCTGAATAATAAACTAGAGTTAATATATACCTTATTAAGAACCATTTTCAATTTCATTATCCTTATTATATCACTTTTTACAATGATATGAACATTATGTAATTATTTAAGTTAATAACGGTCGTTTTGTTGATCTTTGTTACTTGAGTCAACAATAAACTTCTTATAATTACAAGTTGTTTATGTGGTAGAATATCCATTATCTCCAGAATTATATTCATGATTTAGATGTCATATATATCTTATATATCCAGTATATACATTCATTTATAATATTACATAACATTTAGAGGTAAGAAATGAAATGCACCGTTCATGGAGACGGTAAGCCGTACGTACGCATGAACGCTACTTTCATTTCAATTTCATATTTAATGGAACGAAATCATAATGATATAAATGTATAATATAATTCCAGTATAATATAGTGTATAATACCATTTACTCCATCCTTTATACATCCCACATATGGCATTAACGATTCAAATCACTTTGAGGGGGCGGTAGTCCGCACTTCCTAAAATGAAATTATCGCGTTTTACCCATAATGGAAATCATAAAGTATGCCATAAATGAGAAATACAGAAGCATAAGTAAAACATAAACATATTATATATCATATATAAAAATAGTGACATCTTAATGGCCACCTTTGAAGGTGTTATATGAGTGTTTGAACAATCATCGTTTTGTGAGGCAGAAATTCGCCATCCACAGAAACTGTATGTTCTTTAACCATTAGATGTAGGTGTGTGTAAGTGTAGATCTAATCCATCTTATAAAAACATCCTAGTATATTGAGGATACTGGTGTTGTTACAAAAGAAATGAATAAAAAGAGTTTAGGGGGTTGGAGAAGAAAAATAAAACAAAACAACATTAGAGAAGACATTACCTCAAAATCGGGTAACTCTTTTTGATTTGAGCCAAAGGCTTCCTTGGGAAGAGTTCTGACCAAAGTGAGGCTTCTAGGAGTAATAGAGGGATGTTGGGAGAGTATTTGTGCAGAGTTTGGCCGAGCCAAATGGCTTGAAGGTGTGAATAAGGTGGGAGAGGTGGGGGCCTTTTATAAGTGGAGAGGAGGGGCTCTTTTGGAAAGATTGAAATGTTACATTATTACACAATGCTTTTCGGATTCTAAAGGTCCCACACTTATATAATTTGAGGCTAAGGTGATAAGGGTTCGAAATCTCCTCATCCAATTGGCTTTGGACAAGTGTAAGCCTTGGATTTTGCATTATCTTCCCATTTTATTTAAATCGTTAAATAATGAGGTCATTGCTGCATCATCATGATGTCATAAATAATTTAATTTATTTAATGTCTAAAAATTATAAAAAAAATACTATGATGTATGAAATCATTTTAGCTTTCTAATGAATATTTATAATCAAAATTTGGACTTGTGTAACCCCACTTAAAAACTATTTTAGTAAAACAACTCATGTTTGTGTCAATTTAATTTTAACATTAAATAAATATATATTAATGTCATTTTCCAACTAAAGTGGCTCCATGGGGTCCACAAGTTGACTCATGGGTTGTTTTGGTCGGCCATGACTCATACAATAGGAGTAGGACAAGTTTCAAGCTCATATCATATTATTAAAACATTGTTTTTACCTTAAACTACACTAATTACCTCTAATCGCGATTAAGAACTTAAAAGTTACTATTCACCAAAAAAATTATTTTAATCTAATTGAACCACATTTTACTTCTTAATGACAACCATGTATGTCGGATTTTTGAAAATCAAATCACAGAAGTGGTAATATTTCATTTAAACGAAAAATCAGTTATTTAACTATCACTTAGTGGTTTCACTATTCATCAAAAATTGAAGTTTTTCAGAACAATGCCAAAATTTCACCCTAAGCTATAATTGATATTCCGAATTCAAAAATGTTGTCTGTTTTACAAAATTTCAAACATATAAGTTGCATTAATTAATTTTATAATTAATTCCCGATGTCACAACAAATAGCGTGTTTTAAGAAACAATTTATATCAAAAGATTGGCAATTGTTTATGTCCAATTTCAATGTTAAATTAATTATAATGACCACCATTGGATAAAATGGTAAAAATATATTCTAATTATACTTTAAAACCACTAAATAGTATAATTTATCACTATAAATTATTTTGATTAAAAAAGTTGTTTTTAAGTATTTTTCACAATTCATAAAAAATTAGTTCTTAGAAAAATACCAAAAATTCAACATAGGCTAATTTCGATATTACGAATAAAAAAATGAAGTCCATTTTGAAATATAAAATTTCTATAATTTTAAAAAGTGGTTATTACTATTCACAACGGCTAGTTTAATTCGTTGTGGTGTGTGTTAGAGCTCGAGGTTGCATACAACACACGCTATTGCTTTATTCGAAGTGAAACGTACCGTGGAAGCTTGGGGTGTTACACCCTTTCTGGTAGGGATGAAGTTATTAGCATTGACCTCATCCACCTCCCTAAGATAAAGAAGGTATTCATTGTCTCGTTCTGGGGATAGGCTCCTGAAACGATTCGATACGGCTGCAGGGGCCACCTGGTTCTTCTCCCTCGGTTGCTTCTGTGTAAGCGGCCAATGGGACTTAGCTAACTGGAGGGTGTACATAGCCTCCTCCACAGTCGGGAGAGTATAGTTCAGATGGTACTCTCGGATCAGTGTGTCTGAGACCCAGCTTGAAGATGTTGGGTGGGCGATGGGGTCCTTTTCCAATTGAGAGGCCCTATCTTCGTGTTGATCATCGTGTGTGTCTGTGAATTCCTTTGAGATGCTATTGGATTAAATGAAGCTTTTTTGTGTTCCTGTAAAACATTTGAAAAGTACAAACAACAAAACCCGTTAATGTAGCATCTCATAATCTCATGCGTAATTAATGACCTTTCTTGGCCCTCCTTCTGCACACGAAAGGGGGCACCAAGTGGGATTATTTCACCACCTCAGTTGAAGACTCACGACCGGGTCCATTTTTTTTGGTTGGAGAAAGAAAAAGATGGCCCATCAGATATTAATCATCCATTTATTTTTATGTAGAGTTTCAAATTACTGTAAATCTTTTATGCAGGTTAAAGATTCACGTCAAGTTCACCATTTTTGTTTCATGGTGAGGGGGACATGATTGGTTCGCATGCTTGATTAAATGGATTCGGTTATATCTAATCATTCTTATCAGGTTCCATATCTCTGTGGATTCACCTGGTCTCCAATGGGTTTATTCACAGAGCTAGAAATTCCCAACGGTTCTTTTATCCAATGATCCATGGACCTGATTTCCAAAGGCAGACGCTCTTTGGGTGATATGGCCAACGACACTTAATAAATCACATTGGTCGAGAGTATGGGAATTCAATCTCATCACACCCTTTTGGGAGGAAATTATTGCATGTTCTAGGACTCTCTTATAGATTTAAGATGTTCTCATATGTTTGTGAATCTTTGGTTTATCCCCAAGCATAGTATCCAAGGATTACCCCCTGAATTTCAAGACACAGGTATACGCAGGGTTCCATATTCATCTACATCTGAGTCTTACCATCCCTCATTGTATTGGCGATTCGGGGAAGTTTGAGTTTTCTCAGACGGCACTAGTCTCAAGCCTTGTAATTAGGCGTTCTGGAGTTTATTGTCATCCAGGGGGCAGAGAGTGACTAGAGTATCTAGATCGAACCCATAACATGGGCTTCCTACATATCCTTGAGAGAGGAATCAGAATCCATGTAGATCAGATTGGAAGTTGGGCTTGAACCTCAGGGAGGAATCCTACATAGCCTACCTTGGAAAGGATCAAATTCCACATATTTCAGATTGAAAGTTGGGCTTGAACCTCAGGATAGCGTTCTACATACCCTGCCTTGGAAAGGATCAAAGTCCACATAGTTCGAATTGGAATTTGTGCTTAAACCTCAGTGATTCATCCTACGTACCCTACCTTAGAAAGGATCAAAGTCCACGTAGTTCAGATTGGAAGTTGGGATTAAACCTCAGGGAGGTGTCCTATGTACCCTTCATTGGAAAGGATCAAAGTCCACGTAGTTTAGATTGTAAGTTGGGGTTGAAACTTAGGGAGGCGTCCTATGTACCTTGCCTTGACAAGGATCAAATTCACGTAGTTCAGATTGGAAGTTGGTCTTGAACCTCAGGGAGGCATCTTACATACCCTACCTTAACAAGGATCAAATTCCATGTAGTTTGGATTGGAAGTTGGGCTTGAACCTCAGAGAGGCATCCTACGTACCCTACCTTGGCAAGGATCAAAGTCCACGTAGTTAGGATTTTAATTTGGGCTTGAACCTTAGGGGGTCGTCCTACATACCCTACCTTGGAAAGGATCAAAGTCCACATAGTTTGGATTGGAAGTTGGGATTGAACCTCGGGGAGGCGTCCTACGTACCCTACCTTGGCAAGGATCAAATTCCACGTAGTTCGGACTGGAGGTGGTTATCATGTAATCCTTACAAACCTCTAAGCCCACGTGAGTCATTCTCTTTGTGAGAAACAATAGGATGTGAAAGATTATACAATGCACATGCCTCCTTCCCTATTGGTGGGGGGGGAGAGCTCACAGCAGAAGAGGTTGGGGAAACCGTTGGTGAGGGTGTGGAACAATGAAACTTCCTGATTGAAAGGGGAAAGGATATTGCCATCTGAAGAGGATGGTGGGGGGCTTACTCCAGGATGGATGCCCTATCACCCTTTCTAGGTGAGGGGAGAAGTGCTCACCATTGGCGCTCCCTAAATGGAAAAGTGAGTGGAATCCCCCAATCCAGAAGAGTGGAGAGGCAGAAAGGGGATCCCGGGCTTGGACTCTGCACTACTATGGGTATGTGAACCCAGAAATTCTCCAGATGTCCATTCATGGGATGGAGTAACCCCTTCATCTCTTCCTATCATGGGTATGTGAACTTAAGAGGGCACGCTAATGCACCTGAAGGTTTCAGTATGCCAGTCCAGTGGATTTGGGGGAGGCCTTGGCTTGATGTCGATGGATAGGCTAGTGAGGGGTTTCTGAAAGATTAGTCTGAATTGGAAGGGACTTATGTGACTCGGGGGATAGAAACATTGAAGGCTTCGGCGGACCACATGATCATTTGAGGAGTGGCTCCCTTCACATTAGTAGGTGCTACGCAGTTGGATAGGGCATCCGCGTACCAGTGTGGTACGCGGACTTAGGGGAATCCCACGTAGATAAGTGGTATGCGGATTCGGGTTTGGTCCGCTTACCAAATTAGTATGCAGCAATGGAATCCACTCAAGTGGTAGTGGCTGGGAGTAGCGTCGGTTAGGGCTTTACCCGCATAGGAGGGCACTACGCGGCATGTTGGATTGAAGAAGGGGCATAGGCTCCCTATTTCATCGGAAGCGCATTGGTGTAGGGGCCAGGGTTCACGGTTTACCAATTTTAGGTTCACATTTTATCAATTTACTTATGAATTCTTTATTTCTTAACAATTCGTCCCCCAATTTATACCTGTTGCTAGTTCGCGAATTGGAACTTTGCAGTCTGCGAAATCCTAAGCTCCCGAAATCCTCTTCCTTCTCCACAATCTGATCGCCAAGAAATCCCCTCTTTCTCCTCTCCTTCTCCCTTTTTTATTCCCCCCTTGACGTCCTTTTATATAGGGTGGAAAGGGTTGTATCTATGGTCATGTGGAACCTTTTTCGGAGGCCCATGACAGGAAACCCGGCCAACAGATGACTTAGTCAACCTAAGGTTAACAGGGCATATTGAATGCACCTCACCCATGAAACTAACTTGGTCATGGGGGTGCTTCACGGTCACACGGGGTTCCACCTCCATTTCTCGAATGACGTTGTGCATGGTCTATGTTTGTGTATCGGTCTGACCTCACTTCACTGGTTGTTTGGTTCGCGTCTGCGTAGGATCTCCACCTCCATTTCATGAACGACGACGTCTGTGGGTGGTGTAGTTCGCCGAACTGGCCGTGTACTATTCATGATGAACTGGTACGTGTACTAGTTAGGTCCTTGAACATTCTTCATATTTTTCCTAGATTTTTTATGAAGATTGGGTAGAGTCTTCCACTAATCTTAAGGGAGTATCTTCCTTCCCTTCTGCGGATTTTTCAGGAGCCTATATGGTACTTTAAGTGAATAATATTCATTAAGTCTAAAAAAATCCTTCTAAATCCTCATGATTGGAACAAACTTCAATATATCTTATTTATAGAGTTAGGATTTAACGATTTCTATGGTATGACTTACTTGATTTTGATATGAGTACAATTTGAATAAATTTCATATCCAAGAGATGAGTGATTTAAAATTCATTGAGAGGTAGGTTTCGACATGTTTCATGGGTGAATTAATGAAATAAAAAAAATTAAATTTTACAGAAGAATAATGATAAGAAAATTTATTTCATAAAAGATATGCTATGGATTTTACTTTGAAAAGAATCTTGGAAATTTTCTCACTATTGATTTACATGTGGAATTTGATCCGGATATATGACTCCACCTATGAGTTAAATGGTTTAGGATTGGGGGTGTGATAACATGGTGATATATCATATATTTTCACTCTTATACTTGTGTTTTACATTGTATATGGGTTTTAGTATCCCATTATTAAATCCTTTTTCATTTAATGTATATTTCGAATTCATTTGTTAAAAACATTCTCAAAAATATGAAATTAAATTATTGTTTAAAGGGAAATCATGTGTGTGTTTTTATGATAACATTCCCTAAATTTATCCAAATTGGAAAAATAATTTTTATAGGATTCTTTTATTAATGGTTTACAATTTTATCAACTATACCATGAGTTGGATCCATCAAAAGATGCCTAATGGGGAGCATTAAGAGAATAAATTCTAAATGAGACATATTGGACTTGCCTTATATATTTGGGACATATCATGTGATATAGACCTAATATGGGGAGGATTCTACCTATATTATAAATATGACTCAAATTACCACATATAAACCAAATTTAAAGTCAAATTTTAGATGATAAGTTAGTCATCTATTCCAAGAAAGTGGATGTAAAATTATCCCATGCACAGCTCACCTATACTCATAGTCTCCTTGACTTATCTTGGCTCTTTACTATATAAATTGTTAATAAAAATTAATACGTACCTCATTAATTATGTATAATCAACCATATATAGAGTTTTGAGTGCTTGGTATGTTCTATATCATCTATGGATTCCTTGTTTTCTATGGAGTTCTAAGCTCCTTGTGATCACCTAGGGAGGAACGTGATATAATTACCAAGATTCATGTTTTTATTATTCGAATGATATTTATAATTCCAAGTGTGTATGTTGTTTTTATACATATTATATTCTTCTATAATTTAGTTTTGTATTGGTATGTCACACTCACACTAACATGATCATGTTTGGGGGTACCCATTAATGTAATGTTTCAAACACCATTCACCACTTCCTACCCTTTTCAATCATAGTGTTTATGTGGTTAATATTTTTAGATTGAACTTACATAAAAAATTTCATGGAAAATAACATTTATTAAATGGTAACATACTGAAAAAATAAACTTGTATAATACAAAGTGTTCCTTACAAGTTTCTTTGGTGAGTTTTGGTTATGAAGTCTGACACAAATCACCCAATCATCAGTGGTAGCCAATGAAGCATTTTATAGTTCATACTAAAGCCTAGGAGGTATCCTAGTATAAACATAGTAAAATTATATTTCTAGATATTATAAACAAAATATTAAAAGATATAAACATTGTCTTATTAAGTGATTAAGGATGAGCATCATGTGATTTATCCGGGTTGATCACAATCAATCATATCAATAAATTTTCATTTTCATTTATTCTGATTTCATGCATGATTTATAATTGATCATAGAAACTCCCATTCATAAAAAACATAAAATTTTATACAATTAAAACTTTATTTTATATCTTTTATCTAATAATCCACCGATATATGACCTATGGTTCCTTCTATACTGAATAAATTATAAAAAAACTAATAACTAATTTAACACACTTGGAAAAACAATCATGATACTACATTAATGGGTTTTTATTTAGATTTTTTCCCCCTTATGTCTCTATGAAATCCAAATGGAATAATTATTAGTTCCAAAAACCACATATGAGAAGGATCTGGGAGAAAATATGGATGAGAGAAGTAATTCTTGAGAAAAGGGAATATTTTCACACAACTCAAAGTTGCACAAGCTAGTAAACAAAGGTGATGTTAAAGCCCATAGTTGTGTAAGAAAACAAATATTCTATGAGATAGAAATACTCCATGTTCAAGAGTCTTATAAATAACCCTCATCTTACCATTTCAAGGGTTTAAACTTTAGGTCTCTAGATTTCCAGGAAGTTTGAAATCGCAACTCATGCAAACCGACTTCCTCTCTTCATACAACCTAAAGTAACCTCTATATATCCATAAAGGTGAGAAACATACACAAATTACCTTTCAAAATTTATTCAAAGTATTGGATTGAATTTGATATATTCTTGTGAAACTCCCCCCAATTGATAACACGCTTCATTCAAAGATAGAGACTTTTCTCAATTCGAGGTTTCATCCGGCACCCAAATTGGGTGAAAATTATTCCAAGGACATCTACTAAGTTCCCTCCTTTCATGAAACACACTTTCATGAAAGTTGAGGGAATGTGGGACCTACACCCATACTATATTAATTCCTTCATATAAAAACTATACACATAATCAATATCGATGACTTTCACCCCTAGACCCTTTGCACCAAGCATGGGCAAGGAAGCATGATTGTTTCTCTCAAGAATAGGTTGGAGAGCACCAATTCATAAGACACACTTTATTCATTAATATCATCCCTTTCACAAAAAAATAACCGTTACCATAAGATTTTTAACTGTATAGACTTATCATGTCACATGAATTTAAACTATGTGACTTGAACTATGTGGTTTTTATTCAAACTCTTATAGGATATGTAAATAACCTCTTTGAGGTTCAATCCTAACACCCAGAAAACTTTACTGCCCCATATCCCCTTTTAGAGGGAATAAAACCCATACATTCCCAGAAAACCCTAATCTTTCCAAATTTTACCCTTGGACTTTAAATAATCTCTTACTTACGTGATGAGTATAAGTGGACTATCCCTATAGGACTTTAAACCATGACATTCATTTATGTGAAGAGAATGAGAGGATTCATCCCCATTAGACATTAAACCCTACCTTACCTTACATGATGAGAATATAATAATCAATCCCCATTAGACTTTAAACCATGATTGTCCCCAATAGACTCTAAAAATGTTTCTTCCCTTATGTGATGAGCATAAGAGGATCAACCACTCTTATGTGATGAACATAGGAGGACCCTTTATTTCCTTATGTGATGAGAATAATATGTCCTATGTGACAAGCATAGGATAAGCCACACCTGATGCATTATAAACCCATCCTTCCTCTTGTGATGATAATTGGGAGCCTTAGGTTACAATCATAAAAGTGCCTTAGGTTATGAGCCTAAGATTCCCTATGTCACAAGCACAAGATGCCACATGTGATGAGCAGGGGATACCTTAGGTGATGATCCTAGGATGTCTTATATGATGATCATAAGTTTCCCTATGTGATGATTATGGTATGCCTTGGGTTTTGAGCCTAAGATATCCCAAGTTATAAACATGGGATCACCTCGTGGGATATCCTAAGGAAGATAAAATATATGATCAAGATTTCAAACATTTTTGACTAACTAATCCACTCCAATGAAAGGTGTTCTCCCTGTTAAGATAGTAAGTGAAGTAACTAACTAATGTCTACATAAAAATAGTATCTAGAATGGGATTTATGAGAATTTCTTAGATCTATAAGGGATATTTGAACTAGTAAATGGTATTTTTAGAAAGATGAAAGCATCCCATCATCTTGTTCTGATCAAGGTATCAGTTCCATTGCCCTAGTGGTGACAGGACACCCACCTTTGGAAGGTAGTAATGTGGGACTCAGATCAAAACCATCTAAAACATAGTATAATAGATCAATAATAGTTGAAATAATTAGAAAATATAATGGTGAACCTTATGTGAATCCCTTATTATTCAACAATGAGAGGATGAGTAGCATTGGACTTCACAACTTCTAGGCATCACTAGTTTTGGGAATTGTTATCATCAAACATGTACTTATAGTTATCTTCAAATATATTTATAAATTCATCCACTAGATATTTTAGGAGAGGCATTCCCACAATGGACAATAGGCATGGGGGAAGAAGTAGCACCCACAACACTACATAGCCCATGGGTTCCCACATACATAGATCTTGCACATATATGCCCAAGCGGTGATGGAAACATATCCCATGGATACCAGAAACCCTCACCCATTTACCCATTAGAAATCATATAGTATATGGTTATCAAAAAAAATTTCATCATTATGAGAAAGAAGGAATCATACCTACCTAGAAAATAGCTCAGGAGGATCTTGAATCCATGGTACCATATTAACACCATCAATAAAGAAGATCATATATGTGGAAGGAACCTCATGTTAGCAACAAAAACTATTTCAAAATATTTTTCCTAGAGTGAACTTATGAAACCTTCCCCTGTAGTGGGTAGGTATAGAATATCCAAGCTATGGTAGCCCCAAGTGCTAACTGAGAGTCACCAAGTAGGTATCCCTCCAACCGATGATTTCATCAGTGAAAGGATTCTGATCACATAGCCAGATAGGTAAATCTTACCCCTAATTTGGCTTCCCTAGTCTATATTTTAAAATTCCCACACTAGGGGAAGGCTTCCACTCTTACTTCATGATATCTTACTCCCACATTTTCCTTTTCATCAACTATCATCCTCACCACTATGTAAGGATAAATATTTACCATAATAGGATCAAAACCCCATCCATACACTAGGCATTCCAGTGTTTAAATGGTGTATTCCAATACTTGGATGAATTTGGTCCAATAGGAAGGAAGAAATTACACATCAAGAAAGAGTGAAGAGAATAACAGAAGGTTACTAAAACCAATGCAGCAAACATAGCAGCTGAGTACCTGATGATGTATTACTACTAATTGTGGATTGACCTATGGAGTCTAATATTTTATACTCAATGTGATATTTCCATTCCACACCAAATAATGGTTTCCTAAATAACTATGTTTTAGGGAATTTTGTAAAGGTACATCTTGTTGATGATGAAACCTTACGATTATGGGAAAGGTTGATACCCAGATTAAAACCAACAATGGGAGTTTTCTACTTCTAAAGAATTCACGACATATTCTCAGATTAAGAAGGAATCTTATTCTTATAGGGAGACTTAATGATAAAATATTTAGTACTACATTCACCAATGGTTCATGAAAAATTACTATGGGATCTATAGTTATAATGCACAGATTCAATAATGGAACCCTATGAAAAATGGTTGAAAATTGCATGGACATGATTGCAATAAAAAATTATATCAGAGAATCACAACTATAGAATTAAAGGTTAGGACACATGAGTGATAAGAGGGTAAAAGTGATGGAAATAAAATTTCTACTATCAGAGTATAAGTTGGTGGAATTTTTCTTATATGAATATTATATTTTTGGGAAGTATAACGAGGTATCCTTTACAAAAGGATCTAATATATTGAAGTATAAGAATTTGGACCTGGAACACACTAATTTTTGGTGGACTATACCAATATATTCCCTTGGAAGGTCACAATATTAAGTGACATTTATTGATGACTCGACAAGGAAAGTATGGGTTTACTTTATAAAAAGAAAATATGATTTATTTATAATGTTTTAAAAGTGGAAGATCTTTGTGGAGAATGTGTCAAGATCAAGGATTAAATGCTTGAGGTATGATAATGGAGGAGAGTATGATAGTAAAGAGTTTGATGAATTTTGTTCTAGTAATGGAATTCCATGGGAAAAGACACTTATAGGTACACCACAATATAATGGTGTTGTGGAAAAGATAAATAATACATTTATTTAATGTTCCATGAGTATGAGGTTCCACTCAGGGTTACCCAAGACCTTTTGGGAAGAATTAATGAATATGGTTACAAATCACAACAATAGGAGTCCATATTTTCCAATGGGAGAATGTCTAACTGAGGAGATTTGTTCAAGAAAGGAGGTATAACTCTATCATTTAAAAGTATTTGGTTGTTTGGAATATGTACATATAGATATTGATGCAAGGTAAAATCATTATTTTAAGTCCAAATTATATTACTTTATCATCTATGGTGCTGAGGAGTTTTGTTATTGATTCTTGGATGATAAGAACAAGATGATGATAAGAATCTAGAACATGATATTTAATAAATGTTTTGAATATAATAACTACCATGTTGTTAAAACTAAGGGTTGGAATAAAGAATAATAATTTTATGAGTAAGTAGATCTTGAATGTTTACATGATCATGTGACACCAATACCAGTGGAGCATACTCATCAAGTGGAGTTGAAGAGATCAATAAGGAAGAGAAGGCTTGTGCAGATCTATTCATCATCTATACAATATTTTTTATTTACTAATGTTGGAGATACATAATGCTTTGAATAGGTAGTGTATTTAATGGAGTCAATAAAGTGGGAACTATCTATAAAGGAGGATATTTATTTATTACATGATAAAAATAATTGGGAGCTGACACATTTTACACAAAGATAGAAATGATTATAGAAAAAATGGATTTTTAAGATCAAAGAAGAAAACAATGGTAAGAGGTGGTAAAAGGAAAGGCTGATGGTGAAAGTATTTTAATAGAAGGTGTAGACTTCATTGAAATTTTCTCACTTTTAGTGAATCTTACCAGTATTTGGGTGGTTATGAGTATTGGTACATCAAAGGATTTATAACTTGAGCAGCTTGATATAAATACTAATTTCCTTCATAGAGATCCAGAGGAGGATTTTTATATGTATTTTCTAGAGGGATATTTTGATTTGGGAAATTAATATCAACTATGAAAACTCCAAAAGATCTTATATGGTTAAATAGGGAACCCAGGTAGTGGAATAAAAATTTTGATGCATGCATGAGCAAAAATTCATACAAATGGTGTGGCATGGATGGATGCTACTACTTCAAGTATTTTTCTAATGTATACACTATATTTATTTTTTATATGGATGACATGATCATTACTGGATCATATATATAGTGGATTTATGATCTTAAGTGGAATCTAGCTGGGAAGTTTGAATTGAAAAATCATTGAAAAGCTAACAAGGTTTTGGGGATAAAGATCAAGAGAGATCATGGAGCTGAAATATTGATGTTATAACATGATGACTACATTGAAAAGGTTTTTAGTACATTTTTGGAATAAAATCAGTTTTTATTCTCCTATAAATTCATTTAAAATTATCGAAGGAGTAATCATTGAAGATAGCATAAGAAGTCTATTACATGGAAAAGGTTCCATGCGCATCATTTGTTGGAATGTTGATGTATTACATGGTATATAATGAACCTAATATTTATCATGTAGTGGGATTTATGATCAGGTACATGGATAACTTGATAAAACAACATTTAGAAGTTGTGAAGTTGATATTGAGATATTTGAAATGAATAAAGGAAGTATATATGTGCTTTGGAAAATAAAATTCATTGAAGGGGTATGTGGATTATAACCTTATAGGTTATGTTTAAAGTAGGACGAGTACCAAAGTTTAAGTATTTACCAGTGGAGGAACTACATTGAGCTGGATATCTCAGTTATAGATGGTGGTGGAACTATCTACACAGAGTAAAAGTGAATTTTTGTAATAGAAACTATGAAAGAAATGGTTTGGATGAAGAACTTATTAGAGGATATAGATATAAAGTGAGAGGGAATTATATTGTATTATGATATTCAAAGTGTTATACATCTTGCAAAGAACCCATTGTTTCATGCCTTAATGAAGCACATTCAGTTAAATTTCTATTTTATCAATGGATTAATACAGGATAGACCATTGATATTGTAGAATATTTGTGGAAGAAATAATCCAATAGACATATTAATGAAGATAATGATGATAGATAATTTTATACATTGTTGTGACTCTACTAGTCTTCACTAGTTAATTTAGGATTAGAGGAAAAGTATGAAAGAAAATTATGGGATTATAGAAGGGAAAGCAGGTGGTATTTCATGAATCTTTTGCTTGAAATTGAAGCTTTTAATGGAAAGTGACCATTAGAAAGTAAAGAACGTGGGGATTTAGGATTAATGAATTTATCTAAATTTGTAACTAGGGAATTAAGTTAGTTTTTTTGGATCAATATCCAAGTGGGAGATTGATAGAATTTTATAACCTTGTCCTTGGATGAAGTTGGGTCAACTGTTAACAACCAGTTCTATACACCAGGCCATAAATACTATAATTATATAAAATTTGATTAGAGACACTGATGATGGTATTGTAGTAGTGTGTAATTAATTCCAATAGTAAATATAGCATAATGGACTACCTGTTCTGATTGGAACTGTATAAACATGGGTTAGTATGGTACCGTATTGCTTTATGATCTCATTCAAGCTAGGGTTTTTGGACTCTAAATTTCTCCCAGTAATCTTAATAATGAAATTAATGAAATTATTATGCCTCTATATATATTTATATATTATTACCAAATAATACAAATCTCTATAATCGTGATCTTATTCATATCCTTTTGTTTTTCCTTTTTACTCTTCTTCCACAAAATCGACTATTGTGGTTACACTCGGTATTTTTGAAATAGATAGGTCGACTCTCTCAACCACTAGTTCCACCACCAATCATCATAGAGATACTACCTATGATAAACCATTCCAACACCCTAAAGGTTATCCCCATAGTAGAGGGTATACTGGTCACTATGGAAGTCCTCCCTGCGACTTCAACAGTAATGCATGTGTGAATGATCCCCATGGTTCAAAGAATATCACACCTACGGAACTTCCACACCACCACTAAAGGTGGAATAGATGAAATAATGCTAAATCATCCATAATATTTTATAATATGAGAGTACTGAGGATTCATGAGAGATGGTTTTACCCCCACCATCATAATCCCTAGGGGTGGGAATCTATTAGTTAAATATTACCATTTTTGAGTTCAGAGTACACAAAGTCCTTCAGACCATCTGAAAATACATATATATATATATATATATATATATATATATATATATATAGAGAGAGAGAGAGAGAGAGAGATAGGATGTATTGGATTCCTTTCAAGGACTATCCATGTAGACACCCCTAGTGTTTTCAGCATCTCATTTTTCACCTCTAAACTGGAGGTGGGGGAATCATAAAGATCTATCCTAGCACTCTCAGATGAGGAGAAACTTCCATAAAAGCCATAGGAACCTGATGATATCCATTAATAAGAGGATGTAGGATCTCCATAATACATGGGAATATTGATGAATCTTTCATCAACTTAGTGAGAAACCTCCTTGGGCTAGGTAAGGATGTCCCAGATGATGAGACTCCCACATGGAGAGTTGAAACAAATAGTTCTTCATCACACCCTCCTATGATTTCCCACTAATTATCTACTTCAGAGTAGGATTGGACATCTGAGCATGATGAAATTGAACAATAATATTGAGGATATCTACTTACCAAATTGATTCCAATTTTAGTGTTATTAATTGCAAATGGGATTAGAGTACCTTCTCCTCAAGATGAAACTTACCTCTAGTTTTCATGCTAGATATGGTGGCACATATATCAATACCAAGCAAAGTTTTTCTTTCTAAGAAGAATTCACTCATCACCAATATCCATAAAAGATTTATGGTGATTCAAACACTCAATATATTAAGTGTGATCTATGGGAAGAGGATATTCGAAATTAATTGGAGCACTCTAGTCCTAAACTAACCATTATTGGTTTATTATGTGATATTTAAGGGGAATAGATATGGATGATGATTTGTGGTCAAGCTCAAAATATAAGGTTTAAATGTATCTATGTATACCATGATAATAAAAATCAATTCATATGTAGTAATCATATGAATAATTTTCTATTATGGTGTGAGATTACAACCAGAAGATTCTCAATGGCTATACCAAGGATAGGTGATCTTAGTTTTTTCGTATAGTTCCCTAATGTATGGCTGGGTCAGGAAGGATGGTATAAATATAGGAATCCCAAACACTAGTAATTAATTCATAGGAATGGGATAATTTTATCCTAACATGGGTTTATGTATTGAAACCATATATCGAGAACCCTTACATGGACTAGGCTCCAATTTAGGGAAAATCAGGTCATATAAGATGAACCACTCTAAACTATTTAAGTTCTTCCAAGGTGGACCATATGTCATGAAGTTTAACATCATGTGAAAATGACTTTGATATTATGAATTTTCAGATCGTATGAATAGGACCTTGATGTCATAAGATTTGTGTGGACCTCGATCATTTGTATATTAATATGAAATGGAATGAATGAATACCTTGGTGAGAGAGGGGTGAATGAAACCCAATGTGAATGGGTAAAGGTTTAAACACCAAGGATAGGGTGAAACTGAGATATCAATTTAGTTCATAGCCTAGGTGGTCTATATGTCACTATATATCCCATAATAATAGGAATCAAGGCACATGAAGTTTTGAATAATGATGTCTTTGTACATATCAAGCTCATGCACATGAAAATGTAACATGTGATACCACCCAGTGGTTTCATTAATTTCAATAGGGGATATAAAATTTAATAATTTAAAGAAAATAAAATAGTAATCACTAAATCTATGTAGGATCGAAATATTGATGAAGATGCTCAATATACAAGAGTGGGGGTGAATTGTATACTTTAAAAATTCCTTTGGAACCTTTAAAGTTAGTTGTGAATAACTATGGTTTCCTTGAGAAAAGGAAAGGGCTAAGTTTAACAAAGATTAAACTAAGAAAATTCACAACACCTATAACACCAAATGAAAACTTGGAAAGAGATTCCGAAAGTAGGTTCCGGAAATTGAAACTTAACAAAAGATTACAATATGAGATTCTACCTTAAAGCGTATAGAATCTAAATGAAACAGAGTACAAGTAAGGAAGTATAAGAAAGTTATACTTTCCTTATAATACAAAATGCAGCGGAAACAAACAAGTATTAAAACTACAAGTAACAAGATATAAGTCTTTTAACCCAAAGAGAAGGGTATCCAACAACCTTGGATAAAGTCCCCTTGATTTATACTTTCAAGCAAGTCTGTCTTACCCACACCAGGGTAAGCCCTCGATACGAAGATTGGAGTCTCTGTCTTGCTATCCCCGCAAGACCTCAACTTCAAGGTAGTTGGTCACCTCTGTCTTCCTCAGAAAGGAAGCCCTCAACTTCAAGGTGTTGGAAACCTCTATCTTCCTATCCCCGGAAGTCCTCGAATGTAATCACCAACATTCGGAGTCGCACGAAGCAAAAACTGAACGAGTGGTTCAGTACGCACAAGGCATGAAAAGATTTCTCTCTCTATAAATCACCTTAGTATCATGTGGTCTCTAGATTGATCAACTTCACTATTCTTTTGATCTCTTTCAAATGAGCTTCTATTTATAGGCAAGGTCGGCCTCCTTTCCAACGGTCATATTTTCCTTAAAAATCGGAGGGACCTGTACACGTGTAACTTAACCAATGGTTAGTTTATAACAGAATAGATGACATCATTTTATAACAAAATAAATGAAACAGAATGTACGACATCGTTTTAAGTCTTAAAAAGTTCGGAGTGAAGATTCGGAGTGAATGTTCGGAGTGAGAGAAAAATATTAAAGAGTAGACAGATTATAACAACGTAAGAAAAGTGAAAGTTCAGAGTCTAACCAAAAATAATTTTCGGAGGATAAATGAATTCGGAGTGTATAAAACAAATATGATCAGATTCTGTTTAATATGTGAATTCGGAATGAGAATTCGGAATGGGAATTCGTCATCAGAATTCGTAATGAGAATTCGTCATCAGAATTCGTAATGAGAATTCATCATCAGAATTCGTAATGAGAATTAGATGTCGAACTTCATAAGGATTCGTATCCTGAATTCGGAGTAGAACTTAATCAGAGTTCGTATCTGGAATTTCGGAATGAAACTTTATCACAGTTCTCATCTGGAATTCGGATCCTAAAACAGAATACTTCATATCAAAGTTTCAAACAATTCCGAGAATATAGAAATGAATCTGAATCTTATAATTAAGAAAAATATGGATGAAAATATGATAAGGATAATTTTTCTTACAAAAACGATTTTCCTTATAAAAGTAATTTTCCTTATAAAAGCGATTTTCTTAAAGATAAGGTGTTTGTGATTTTCAAAACAAGAAGGAATGGAAAATTCATAAGGAAAACCTTATTGACTCAACAATCACCCCCTTTTTGGAAAGCACAAACATCCTTACGAAAAAGAAATTCTAAGAAGAAAGAAAACATTAAGGATTATCTCCCTTTTCTTTAAGGATATTGATGAATACGACTAACTCCCCCTTAGGCTTTGAAACTCTAAGGATCGTATTCTAGATTTCCGGAATGACATTTAATTATGAATAGGAAAGTCTTCTTTAATAAAAAACTCCCCCTTAGATAAACTCTTATTAGAGTTTGTTTTCTTTCTCACCCTTTGTTAAGATTCTTTTTCCCCCTTTATTAGGGTTATTTTCCTTCTCCCCCTTTGTGATTTTCAAAAAGAATTCAAGGGAATGGAAAATATAACAAAGTACCTGAAAAATTAGTAGCAACAACAAAAGAAATGAGCAAGAACAAATTTTCATTAAGTTTGAAAGCTCGGCAACAAATAAATTTAGATACAACAAAAGATAGGATATGTCTATTTCGGATCTTTTTCCTTCTCCATGAGACCCTTAAGAATAGTCTTTATCTTCTTCAAGTCTTTATGGTCTTCCTCGTCTTGCTTCTCTAACACAACAATTCTTGTACTTTGAGCTTCAATCTTGTCTTCCTGAGCTTTAAGCTTTTCTTCCTGAGCTTTAAACTTTTCTTCTTGAGATTTAAACTTTTCTTCCTGAGCCTTCAATTTCTATTCAAACTCAATCTGATGATCCCTTTCAAACTTCCAGTTTTGAGAAACAGAATTTATCTTCCCATTCAGATCTCTGACTTCTTGAATCTGGAAGTTCTTTTTATCTGTCAGCTTTTCTTCAAAGGATGAAGTAAGCTCATTTATCTTCCTGTCTTCTGTCTCAAAGGCATCCTTCACATTGTCTTGAAATTCATCAAAGAGCCTCATCTCTTCTACAGTCTTCCTCGACCAACTGGTCATCCTCTTGCAAGATCTTTTGTGGGATTCATAGCCGACAAAGAAAGTTTTGAACTGAGCCTCTATTTCAACACACTTGTCCATAACCATGGATACGAAGTCTGTTTTCTGATTCAAAGCATGTTGGAGCATCTGGCATCTTGAATCAATACTTGAGAAATTCGGAATAGTACCTACCAACTTCTTTAACGACTGAACAACAAAATCATGCCCCAATGAAGATGACTCTGAATCTGAAACTTTTCTTGGATAATCTTCTTCTTCAACATGCTCAACCTTTTTCTTAGAAGAATCACCAACTTACCTTCTCTTTACTACCACTGAGCTCGGGGTATCAAGAACAAGTTGCTTTCCCTTGTCCTTTTTCGGAATGGATTCCTGTTCCGGAGTTCTCTTTTCACTATCAAAAACTTGAAAAACATTGTCTTCCTCATCGGGAACTTTCTGAGAACCAACCTCTATATTCTCCATTTGAGAAATATCATGTAGAAGTTGTTCTTCCTCTACATGATAAGCTACTTCTTCTTCTCCTTTCTCCTCATCCATCGCTGGAGTGACTAGCTTTGATGATTCAGCTTCTAAAGTTTGGAGCTATAAATTTTCTGAAGGTGTTCCCTTATAATCATCTACTTGCTTTAAAACATCTCTGGTTTCACCACTTCCTTCAGCAACAGCTTCTTCTTCTTTCACTTGCTCAATCTGCTCTATTTCATCAACAGGCTTAGCTACTGCCTCTTCCGGAGCAACAAAGTTCCTTCCTGGAGTCTCGGGTAGAGATTCTAAAGAAAAAGATCTCGGAATAGGAATATTTGCTGAAACCATCTCATTAAACTTCAACAAAGCCTGAGCTACCTCAGCTTCAGACATCTTCTTCTTAAGCTTCTTTTCTTTGACTTGTTTTTCTAGCTCATCAACAGTTCTTTCCTTCAAGGCCTTAGCCTCCGCAGGATCCAAGCCAAACTGAGGCTCCCCTTCCACTCTCTTCTCTTTGATTTCCCTCCATTTAGCAACTACCTCATATGGGTAAGATTTCTTCTTCTTCGGTTTTATAGGTTCGTAATAAACTTCCTTAGACTTGGGATTCTCTGCTTCAACTTCAACTTCTTTCAACTTTCTCTTCCTCACTGGCTTAGAGGATTCCAGATCAGCAACTTTCAGAACCATTTCTTCTTGAGCAGGTAAATCAATAAACTGACCAGTCTTCTTGTCAAATGCTACATCCATCCTTTTGAGTGTACCATCACTCACCGGCATAATTTTGCAAACTCTTTGCTTAGACTTGCAAACCTCCTTGAAATACTCAAGGCACCGAACTATCAACTTTGAGAGGATTTTTGGATACATTATGATCTGATCTCTCAGATTCCCTTTCTTAACATTCTCAATAGTAATTAGAATGTGCTTCATCAGGTTAAAGTTCCTCAGATTTATCAGAAAATCTAGGATGTAGATCTCACTCTTCTTCAAACTATCTTTGTCACCCTTTCTTGGTATGATAAGGCCTTGTACCCATAACTCTAGAATCCGGAAATTTGTAGACAGAGAAGCAATCTTCAGAGCCTTATCATCTGACAGTCCGAGAGTCTCAAAAGCCTTTTCCTTGTCGAAGATTCTCTTTGAATCCGGAAAAACATGAGAAATAAACTCAGCTTCTCCTTCATTTTTCAGCCCTACCAAGCTGGCTGCCTTGGCATAAGAAATCTTGTAAGTCTTACCGTAAGACTTAAAAGATAATTTGTCCCTGCCATCTTCCTTAGAGAAGGAAACTGTCTCGTAGAATTCTATAAGAAAATCTGAATAAACTTCATCTTGATTTCATGGCTTGGACACAGCAATATCTTCCCATCCGTTGAGCTTAATATTCTTGGATATAAGAGAATCATACTTGTTAAAGAAATCAGGATGAACCAACCTTTCTCTATATACCAACCACTTCGAAATCGGCTTAGAGGAAGACATGTCTTGAGAAGTTACTTCCACAGACATTCGGATCTGAAGACCTCTGAGAAGTTCAGAACGGAGAAAGATAAGGTTCGGAACGGTCTTAAAACAGAGAGGCAGAGCTTCGGGACACTGGAGCTTGAAAACTGATGTGGGACAACCATTTGGGGTCCCCTTTATATAGGCAATGAGAAGAAGGTTCATCTTCCATGGTTGATCGAACGGTTGTGACAAGATGAGATCAGATCTGACGGTTGAAAACCAATTCTCAAGAAAACTTGAATCCGATCTTTTGAGGTTTTTATTAAAACAAATATTTAAGAAAATTGTAATCCGAAAACAAAATATAAGAAAATTCAAGCAACTAAAGTATGACTATGAAAACTTGAGTAAGGAAATCATACCTTTCGGATTGACTTAGGAGGATTATTCGTAATGGGTAATATAATAAAAATGACTACGAAAAATCTTTATTACGAAAAGACAAAGTTCGCAAAACTCACTATGAAAAACAAACTCAGTACGGAAAACTCAGTACGAAAATTTCATTACAAGAAATTGAAAAACTAAAAGCTTATTATGAAAACCTCGGTACGAAAATCTCGTTGTGAAAATACCAGTACGAAATTTTCACTCCGGAATTTTAGTTCCGAAAAGTTTGAAAACAAATTTTGAAAAACTTAGTTACTCTAACAAACAAATGTACTCCCCCTATGAAAAGGAATTTATTACTGTAAGGAGTTTTTTTTCAACAGAAAGTTAATTAAGAAATATTACCTTACGGTTATCATTCCTAACTTCTGTTTAATGTATTCAAATCTATCATAAGGCAAAGATTTTGTAAAAATATCAGCAAGTTGATCCTGCGTTCCGATAAACTGAAGAATAATATCTCCCTTTAGTGTGTAATCCCTAAGAAAGTGATGCCTAATATCTATGTGTTTTGCACGAGAGTGATGTGTAGGGTTCTTACTAAGGGAAATGGCACTTGTGTTATCACACAAAATTTGAGTTTTAGTAAAACTCAAGTCATAGTCTGTGAGTGTGTGTTGCATCCACAACACTTGAGCACAACAACTTCTAGCTGCTACATATTCGGATTCAGTAGTGGAGAGTGCTACAGAATGTTGCTTCTTACAAGACCAAGAAACTAATGAATCTCCTAAGAAATGACAAGTTCCAGATGTACTTTTTCTATCCATTCTACATCCACCAAAGTCAGCATCAGAAAAGCTTTTTAGAATAAAATTATTTCCAGAAGTATAAAATAATCCTAGATCCATGGTTCCCTTAAGGTAGCGAAAAATTATTTTTACTACCTTTAAGTGAGATTCCTTAGGATTGGATTGATATCTTGCACATAAGCATACTGAAAACATTAAGTCTGGTCGACTTGCTGTTAAGTAAAGTAAACTTCCTATCATACCTCTAAAAGATGTTTGATCTACTGGTTTACCAGCTTCACCAAGATCTAAAGAGTTTGAGGTACCAATAGGAGTACTTATACTCTTAGTGTTGTCATAACCATACTTTTTAAGAAGATCTTTAATATACTTATGTTGAGATATATAGGTTCCTTCTAGTTTTTGAGAAATTTGAAAACCAAGGAAAAAGGTTAACTCACCCATCATACTCATTTCAAACTCAGATTTCATTAGACTTGCAAAAGAGTCGGTTAAAGATTGCTGAGTTGAACCAAATATGATGTCATCAACATAAATTTTAACAGTCAAAACATTTTTCTTATCTTTCTTTATAAAAAGAGTTGAATATTCATTTCCCTTAACATAGTTATTTTGAAGCAAAAATCCAGTGAGTCTATCATACCATGCTAGTGGGGATTGTTTAAGGCCATACAGAGCTTTGGTAAGTCTAAAAACATAATCAGGATGTTTTGTATCTTCAAAGCCAGGAGGTTGTTCAACAAAAACTTCCTCTTGAACATAACCGTTAAGAAAAGCACATTTCACATCCATTTGAAAAATTTTAAAATTAAATAATGCTGCAAAGGCAAGTAGAATACGGATAGATTCAAGTCTAGATACTGGAGCATAGGTTTCTTCATAGTCTATTCCCTCTTGCTGATTATATACTTTAGCAACAAGTCTAGCTTTATTTCTTACTATGACTCCATTTTCATCACATTTATTTCTGAAAACCCATTTTACTCCAATAACAGAAGTTTCCTTAGGTCTTTCAACCAAAGTCTAGACTTTATTCCTTTCTAATTCATTTAGTTCATCTTGCATGGCTTTGATCCAATCATCATCACCTAAAGCTTCATCAGTTCTTTTGGGTTCTAATTGGGAAAGCAATGCTAAATGTTCTAATTCATTTCTTAAGGAACTTCTAGTCCTTACAGGTTGATTTACATCACCAATGATACTATCACTGGGATGATTCTTAAGAAACCCCTGATTTGGTTTTTGAAAAGCCTGTTCATCAACATAGGGTAGAAAGTCTTCCGGGGTAAATGTTTCAGAATTACCTTTTTGAACATTATCCTTATCAGAAGGTTCTTCTATCAAAGGTTGACAATCAGTTTTTGAAAACACATCCGAGGATGTAGGTTGGGATGGTTTAAAAACAAAAGGATCAGACTCATCAAATTTTACATGTACTGTTTCTTCAACAGTACAAGTATTTTTATTAAAAACTCTATAAGCCTTAGAAGTTGTGGAATAACCTAAGAAAATTCCTTCATCAGATTTTGGTGAAAATTTATGTAAGTTATCTTTAGTAATCAAAATGAATACTTTGCAACCAAAAACCTTGAAGTAGGATAGTCTTGGTTTTCTACCATTCCATAACTCATAAGGAGTTTTATTAAGAAAAGGTCTAATCAAAACTCGGTTTATAGTATAGCAAGTAGTACTTACAGCTTCAGCCCAAAAATGTCTATCTATAGAATATTCACTCAACATGGTTCTAGTTATCCCTTGAAGAATTCTATTTCTTCTCTCAACTACACCATTTTGTTGAGGAGTTCTAGGTGCTAAAAAATTGTGAGTAATACCTTTTCTACTACAAAAGGTTTCAAAATCAGAATTTTGAAATTCTCCTTCATGATCACTATGAATAGTTTTCAATGGAAGGTTTTTCTCATTTTTAACTTGATCTCTAAAACTTTTGAAATAAGAAAAATCTTCAGACTTCCTTGCTAGAAAATAAACCCAAGTAAATCTAGTGTAATCATCAACTAGAACAAACACATAGTATTTGCCTCCAATACTTCCAGTTTGTGTTGGACCAAAAAGATCCATGTGCACTAATTGTAATGCATCATTTGTTGATACTTCACAGATTGATCTAAAACTAGATTTATGTTTCTTTCCATATTGACAAGGATCACAAACTTTAGAAGAATCAAATCTAAGTTCCGGTAGATCCTTAACTAGTTTCTTCTTAGAGAGTTTACATAGGTTTCTAAGGTTACAGTGACCTAGTCTTCTATGCCATAACCAGGAATGATCTTCCATTTCACTTAAGCAAGGTAAATCTTGTCTCCTAAGGTCTTCTAGGTTCAAAGTGTAAACATTATCTTTCCTATTGGCTAAGAGAATAAATTCTTCCTTGGAATTGTGAACTAAGCAGTTATCATTCCTAAAATTCACAAGGTACCCTTCATCACATAACTAACTTATGCTAATGAGGTTGTGCTTAAGACCCTTAACAAAAATAACATTTGAAATCAAAGTTTTTCCTAAAAGAACAATATTACCAATACCAAAAATCTCTCCCTTAGCATTGTCTCTGAAAGTTACCTTTCCTCCTTTCGTTTTGATAATCTTTTCAAAATAGCTTTTGTTACCAGTCATGTGTTGGGAACATCCACTATCCATGTACCATGTATTTTTGCTGGTACTCTCTTTATTTTCCTGAAATAAAGAAGAGAATTAGACTTTCGGAATCCAAACTTGTTTGGATCCGAGATTACCAGATAACAAAATTTTAGGAACCCACATCTTCTTGGAAAAGTAAGCTTTGTGAAATCCTAAGGATTGGGTTTTTTTTAAGGAACAATTCTTTGCCCAGTGACCACCACATGACACTTAGTACAAAATGGGGCACTTTGAGAAACAAAATAATTGTTACTAAATATTGGTTCTTCATGGGTATAACCAAATCCGGATTTATTTCTTAAAGGTCGTATTTGGGAATACATTTTATCAAAATTTTCCTTACCATGGGTAAAGTTTGATAAACACTTCTTTAAGGAAAAAATTTCAGAATTGAGTTTTATAACCAAGTTTTTATCCTCAAAATCATTAGTTTTAGAACTAGAGCTAGGCTTGAAAACATTTTTCTTAGAAATTACTTTTTCTAACTCTTTAGAAAGTTTATTCTTCTCAGAACTTACTTCCTCAAGATTTTTTGAAATAATTTCAAAATCAGCATTTTTCCTATCAAGATATTTAGAAATATCCGATATCTCTTTTGTAAGAAAAGAATTCCTAGAGTTTGACTTATCAAGTTTTTTATTGAGTTTGGAATTCTCAATCTCAAAAAGTTCAGCAAACATAGAGACTTCTTCATAAGTAGGTAAAGTATTTTATTCATTAGAAGAGGATTCTTCATCAGAAGAGTTATAATACTTACTATCATTAGAATTTAAAGAAACATTGGTCAATGATTCAGCATTTAGTACCTTATCCATAAAAAAATGATTATCAATAGGTAATCTAGCTATAAGACCAAGATTCTTCTGTCCTGAAGATTCGTAATCAGAAGATTCATCTGAAGAGTCACCACCACTGGCACTCCAGGTGTCACTAGCTTTCAGAACTTTCTTAGCTTTGGCTTTATAATACTTCTTTTTGTTCCTGTCTGAATGCCTTTCTTTCCTTTCTTTATTTTTGAGCAAAGGGCAATCTGGTCTAATATGTCCAGCTCTCTTGCACTCATAACAAGTAACTTCTCCATCTTTCTTATCTTTCCTGTCCTTTTTCTTATACTTGGATTAGAAATTTCTCTGACCAGCTATCTTTTTTATCCTTCGAGCAAGATTTTCTAATTCATTTTCTGATATTTCACTCTCACTAGAATCTGATTGAACAACCATCTTCTTAGACTTGGATCTGGTTACTCTCTCAGGAGTCTTAGCTTTCATATGATTTGATGTTGTTGTAAAAGCAACATTACCATTTCCATTTTTCTTTTTGATGTTGTCAGCATCTCTCTTCATTCTGGTTTCATGTTGGAGAAGAGTTCCAAATAACTCATCAAGAGAAATTTGAGTGACCTTCCTATTCTCATCTATAGCAGTTCTTTTGGATTCCCACTCATTTGGAATGATATCAATTATCTTATCCACAAGTGCTTCATCATCTAATCCTTTTTCTCCCATAGACTGTAGGTTGTTGACAATAGTCATAAATCTCTGTTGAACTTTACAAATTGGTTCTCCATAAGGAAAATTGAATCCATTATATTCATCTCTAAGCATAGCTCTCCTAGTCTCAATCACTTTAGAAGTTCCAAAGTGTGTAACCTCTAAATTCTTCCAAATACAATTAGCTGCTTCACAAGAAGAAATTTGGCTATATATATTTATAGTCATTGAACAAAGCAAAGTATTGCATACCTTATAATTGAGTTGATACTCTTGCTTTTCCTGGTTAGTAAAATTTTTAACTTCCTTATCAGGAATTTTATAATCTCCAGTAAGCATAACAAAGTTGTCTACTCCAGTATTGATAAAAAAAGTCTTCATTAGATCTCTCCTGTACTCATAATCATTACCATCAAAGATTGGTGGTCTTGTAGGATTTAGATTGTCAATGGAACCAACATTAACTCCTACCATACTTAGAATAACCTTCGGCACACAAACTTGTTAGAAAAAAATTGTAATAACAAAGTTCGGAATGAGAAAGTTCAGAATGAGAAAGTTCGGAATGGAAAAGTTCAGAATGACAAAGTGAGAAATAGAAACTTATACGTGAGTACAAGTATTCTAGAGACCTCCTTTGATACCAATTGTAGGATCGAAATATTGATGAAGATGCTAAATATACAAGAGGGGGGGTAAATTTTATACTTTAAAAAATCCTTTGGAACCTTTAAAGTTAGTTATGAATAACTATGGTTTCCTTTAGCAAAGGAAAGGGCTAAGTTTAACAAAGATTAAACTAAGAAAATTCACAACACCTCTAACACCAAATGAAAACTTGGAAAGATATTCTGAAAGTAGGTTCTGGAAATATGGTTCCGGAAATTGAAACTTAACAAAAGATTAAAATATGAGATTCTACCTTAAAGCGTATAGAATCTAAATGAAACAGATTACAAGTAAGGAAGTATAAGAAAGTTATACTTTCCTTATAATACAAAATTCAGTGGAAACAAACAAGTAGTAAAACTACAAGTAACAGGATATAAGTCTTTTAACCCAAAGAAAAGGGTATCCAACAACCTTGGATAAAGGTCCCTTGATTTATACTTTCAAGTAAGCCTGTCTTACCCACACCAGGGTAAGCCCTCGATATGAAGATCGGAGTCTCTGTCTTGCTATCCCCGCAAGCCCTCAACTTCAAGGTAGTTGGTCACCTCTATCTTCCTCAGCAAGGAAGCCCTCAACTTCAAGGTGTTGGAAACCTCTGTCTTCCTATCCCCGGAAGTCCTCGAATGTAATCACCAACATTCGGAGTCGCATGAAGCAAAAACTGAACGAGCGGTTCAGTACGCACAAGGCATGAAAATCTTTCTCTCTCTCGAAATTACCTTAGCAGTGTGTGGTCTCTAGATTGATAAACTTCACTATTCTTTTGAGCTCTTTCAAATGAGATCATATTTATAGGCAAGGTCGGTCTCCTTTCCAACGGTCATATTTTCCTTAAAAATCGGAGGGACCTGTACACGTTTAACTTAACCAACGGTTAGTTTATAATAGAATAGACGACATCATTTTATAACAAAATAAATGAAACAGAATGTACGACATCGTTTTAAGTCTTAAAAAGTTCGGAGTGAAGATTCGGAGTGAATGTTCGGAGTGAGAGAAAAATATTAAAGAGTAGACAGATTATAACAATGTAAGCAAAGTGAAAGTTTGGAGTCTAACCAAAAATAATTTTCGGAGTCTAAATGAATTCGGAGTGTATAAAACAAAGATGATCAGATTCTGTTTAATAGTTGAATTCGGAATGAGAATTCGGAATGAGAATTCTTCATCAGAATTCGTAATGAGAATTCATCATCAGAATTCGTAATGAGAATTCGTCATTAGAATTTGTAATGAGAATTCTTCATCAGAATTTGTAATGAGAATTCGTCATCAGAATTCGTAATGAGAATTCGTCATCAGAATTCGTAATGAGAATTTGTCATCAGAATTCGTAATGAGAATTCGATGTCGAACTTCATAAGGATTTGTATCCAGAATTCGGAGTAGAACTTAATCAGAGTTTGTATCCAGAATTTCAGAATGAAACTTTATCACAGTTCTCATCTGGAATTCGGATCCTAAAACAGAATACTTCATATCAAAGTTTCAAACAATTCCGAGAATATAGAAATGAATCCAAATCTTATACTTAAGAAAAATTTGGATGAAAATATGATAAGGATAATTTTTATTACAAAAGAGATTTTCCTTATAAAAGCAATTTTCCTTATAAAAGCAATTTTCTTAAAGATAAGGTGTTTGTGATTTTCAGAACAAGAAGGAATGGAAAAGTCATAAGGAAAACCTTATTGACTCAACAATCTATAATTAAGTAGTATAGGATCTGTGATTCCCGAGATCGATCCCACAAAGATAGGTTTGGAGAAAATAAATATTTCAATAATCAAGACTTAAAACTATTTATTATTTTTGCAAAATAAATATAAACTAACAAGCATGGATTTTAGAGAATGAGGGAGAAGAAAATAATGAAACAGAATATACCAAACATGTAATTTCAAGGTTCAAGTACTAATGGATTTTAGGTTAAATATTTATTATTATTGGCCTAAGCAATCTCCTTGGTCTGGACGATCACTCTCCCTCTCACTAACACCCCTCATGTACTTCGGTTAGTTAGAAAGATAGTTAACCCAAAAACATTTTTAAATCTATAACTAATACATTTCCAATGGTCATGGTTGAATGTTTAATTATAGTATTTCTTTATAAAACACTCATTTAATTGACACTCAATGTTCATGCATTAAAAATAAAATAGAGAAGGGAAGAAGAGAATTGGAATGAAAAAACCCAATATAAAAGAATCATAAAATCAAAAATTACCTTAGTACAATTCCCCTTATATTAAATATTTGGAATGAATGAAATTAACCTCTCATGATAACCCAGATGAGGTGATAAAAATAAAGAAAATATAATACTTAAATAATTTTTATAGTGGATCCTATGAAGGACTCCGCAAAAGCATAGCACCTTACCCCAGGTTTTGATCTATAATATTTTTTTCAATCCTCTATGGCCTTACTTTTATTGGAAAAAATGGACCCCCCCCCCCCCGATATCATAAATTTAGTAAATTCACCCAATAAATGAGTCCAAGTCAAATATAGGGGTCATTGGGAAATAATATGTGGGACTCAGTCAAAATTGACCAACAATTGGGCATCACAGGATCTAGACAGCATGTTCTACACCGTGAAAATTAGACGTCCACCCTTGGGTGTTATTTTCATCCATTCTTCCTCCCATAATGTATTTTTTATGATATTCACATCATGAATAGGTGATTCATAGCACGAATTTTCACTTTCTAGTGCATTAATCTTTGTTCCCACTTGAATCTTTAATTCTGAGCTTCATATTCAACCTTTTCTTATCTTACATCATGGAGCATCATTTTCAGTGTCAATTACAACCCCCTTTTCATGTATTTTTTTAAAATAAATTTCACATGTATCCTGCTACAAAATAAATAAAACAATAAATATTCAGACAATATTTATCAATTTAATTACAAAAATAATTATCTTAAATAGTAAAAGTATATCCATGAAATATAAACATCAAATCCCCACCCACACTCATACTTGTCCTTGATAATAAAATCTCATAAAATTACAAAGGATGACCACTCTACCAATATTCAAATTTAGTGTTAATACAATCAATTGATAAAATGGGGAATTAAATGTTCAAGCATCACATTTAAAAATTTCATCAACTCCTCAATTTTCAAAGAATAAATTCAATAATGAATTTTACTTCTTCTCTTTTTAATTAACCATTCATTTCCTTTATTCCATTAATATTTTTTAATTCATTATTAATGTTCATGCCACTTTCAATTTACCTAGCTTTAATGTTTTTATTCATCATAAAGGTACAAATATAAATGGAGTTTTACTCATACCTAGAATCATGATTCATACTATAGTCTTACAATGTATCTACTTTATCCACCCCATAGATACAAATATTACAAATAATCATGAGGGATTCACTGTTAGGTTTAAATGACTCTGAGGCTAAAGGGTTGGTGGGTAAATAATGTAAAAAAAAGTAAAACTCAAAATGAGTTTATCTCTAAAGTACTTTTCATAATAATAAATAAAATATTGATGAAAAATTATCCCTTCTAAAATGGCATATCCTCTTTTCCCAAAACTCATAGCAAGGTCCTGAAGAAATGAGGTGCAATGAACTAAACACCCTATTTATATATTTTTTATTTTTTAAAAGTTAAGTTTGGATAAGCCTCACATTCACCACCCAACCAAAAATGAAAAAAAATCATTGGTTAATTAAATGGTAGTTTTTTAGCCTCTAAAATATAACCCATTTTTTATTTTATTTTTTTATTTTATTTTTTTGAATTTTCTTACAAGAGGATGTTTAATAAAGTAAGATAAATGAAGAATCATGAACCTTACCAATATCCCATAAAAACTATACCCATACTTAGTTTTTTTAATAAATACATCCCTTTCATCATGGATTCATCTCCCCCACACTAATTTTTTTATAATCATGTAAAATATATAGATTAGGATAAGAAAGGATAAAATAGGCTTGTAATGTAGATCTTCCCTAAAAAATTTGTTCATGGATCCTAAAGGCTTAATAAGGATTAATGTGTGGATATGTATCAGGATAAGGGATAAAAATATGCCTTAATCATATTAAATGCGACTTTGTACAATCATAGGTTCGAAAATATGCAAAGAAAGTTCTATAAGAAAATATGTATGAGTATCACTCAATCAATTTTATCAAGAAAAGAATAGGAAAAATTAGGCTTAGAAAATTTCTCAGGAATGAGAATAAATAATTAGAACAATCACTTATGGTAATGTACATAAAAAATAAAATTAATTAACACAAATTTCATAAATTCAAATTATGAAAAATATCAAAATTATTTCATTTAAATAAATTAACTAATCTCCCAAATCATGAATTGTCAAATAATAATCCTTATATTTATATTTACTTATTCATTAACCCATCTTTCATTCAATATATTAGCAAATAAATTTAAAAAATGGCATTATGGTTATCCTTAATTAGTTAATGTCTCCTTGATTAGTGATTAAAACAAAAATTCAAGCACGTGGCATGCATTTTTTAGTTAAGATATTTTAAAAAAACAGAATTTTTTAGGTGTGGAAGAAAATATAAAAAAATAAAATTCATACTCCCCTATTGAATGGTGTGCTAAATATTTCAACCAATTTTTTTTTTATTATTATTATTTCATTCTACCTTAACTTTGGACATAAAAAATAAAAAAAATCATCAACGAACAAGGTCCATTCAATAAAGCTCCAAAACATAAGGGGAATTGAAACTAAATTATTGATATAAAATTAAATCCTAGGAAAGCAATAAAACTTAAATCCTAGAAAGAAATAAAAAACATGGTTTCCCTCCTAAAATATATCTTTTTTATTATGGTCATCTAGTTCGACCATACCTGGGTTAGGTAATTGGTATATGATACAAGGATAACCTTCTCAGGTTAACCCAATCTTGAATTTGAAGTGCATTTGGCTCATATTGTCTTCTCCTTGTTGTGATAGGAATTAAATGAAGATAATGTGACTAAATTATGTACATGGTTTTTAGGAAGAAGTTATAATCTTTTCATATTTTCTAAAACTATTCTTCTTCAATTTATGGTTTCATTTTATGAAATCATGCAATGGACTCTTTGAGTTTCATAGCCAACTCCTCTTCTTCTTCTGTTGATTCTTCTACATAGTTGATGTAGAATATAGCTAGTTATTTCTCTTCTTATTATTTCTTTAGATTCTTATATGCGTGGGAATTTTATATGAAAATATTTTTGATAGAATCAGCTTTGGAAAAATGAAAAATTACCTCAGAGTCATATTCAACATAAATTTCTTCTTTGTCCTCCTCCACCTCAATTTTTGTGTTCTCCAAAATTTTTATCCCTTCTTGGAACATGACTTACATACCTTGGAGAATCATATTTTCCATAATCATGTGTGGTTTTGGTGACCATTTTTTTAATTATTTCTCCCAAATGTGTCTTTTCTGAACCTACTTCTTAAGTGTTTCAATTTTTTGATAAATTTTGGCCATTTATATCATTATTTGGATATGAGGATTTATTTTTTATCTACCCGCACAGATAAAAACACCCAATCATGTAAAAAATAATAAAAGAAAAACCTATAATAAAATCATAAAATTAAAGAGATAAGAAAATACTTTATCTAAATTATTAAATTAAAAATAATCACTTTTCTTATTCCTGACAATGGATCCAAAAATTGATATAACTGAGAGGCATCATTAATTCCAATGGGGGATATCAAATTTAATAATTTAAACAACATGAAACTACAGTCACTAAATATATAATTAAGTATTATAGGATTTTTGAGTCCCAAGGTCAATCCCATGAGGACAGTTTTGGTGAAAATAATTAGTTTAATAATCAATACTTAAAACTATGTATGATTTGTGGAAAATAAATCTAAACTAAAAAATATGGATTTCATGAAGCCACTTTGTGGGTTTTGCCCCCTTTTCTTCTTAGTGGCTTGTCCATGCCGGTTTGGATTCCTTTTTGGTTTCTTCTTCGACGGCGGCCTCTACGTTCCCTTGGGTGCTTATGCTTGGTTCTGTTGTCATCATTTTCCTTCATGGGTGGTTCTGGGGCCCTGTCAAAGGTTGTTGCTATCGAAGCTTCTGGTTGCTCATCCTTTGCTCTGACCTCTCATCCCTCTGTGACACTCCAGGTCGGAGCTGAAGCGGTGGCATCATTGAGGTTCTGGGATTTGAGGTGTTTTGGTCGACAGTTTTTAGGCACTTCTTGAGTTTGTATCCCCCTTTTTTTGTAGCCTCGTCCTTATTGCTACGTTCGGAGCCCTCGGCCTATCTTTCTCTTCTCTGATCCCAAGGTTTGCTACACCTATCCAAGGCGGAACGAGAGTGGTGGTATCGACGGGTTTTTGGGATGTGCAGATCGATGGCCATCAGCGTTCCTAGCGCAAGCTCTCGACGATGGCTTTGATCTGTAATGGCATCGACAACGTCACGGATTGTTTTCTCGACTGTTGGTTTGTTCGGTGGTTCTTCCTCTTGCCAGGATTAAGGTTTGTATGGTTTCGTTGATGAGGTTTTTCGTGTCTGGTGAGCTCGATTTGTTTTTGGTGGTCATTGGTGTGCTGTGGGACGTCGATGACATGGTGGGATAGTTTTTGGTGTCTTCGGCGGGCTTGGACGATCTCCGGTGGGTGCGGTGGTTGAACGACGACGTCGACAGCGGTGATGGGGTGATGGATGGTGATGAATTGATGGTTAGGCGACCTAAGGAGGCACTTCCATTAAAGTGGAATGATGACGGTACAACACATGGTCTGAGGATTGGTTTTTCTTTTTTTGAAATTTTAATTTGGGATTTTGTTGATGGTGCGCATTTTTGGATTCTGGGAAGGCGGACTGTGCTGGTGGTTTTTATTCGGGTTAATCTGTTACGGTTCACACTTATCCATTAAAATTTTTATTTGAAAATATAAAAATATGGATTGGATGATCACTCTCTCTCTCACTAACACTTATTTTCTAAAATTCATGTACTTTGGTTAGTTATCAAGATAGGTAACTCAAAACCATTTTTAAACATGGAACTAATTTCTTCAAAATGGTCATGATGAAGGTTGAATTCAATTATTTAGTTATATAACATTAATTTAATTGACACACAATAGTCATGCATGAAAAATAAAATAGAAAAGGGAGGAATATAATTGGAATGCAAAAACCCAATTTCAATGAATCATAAAACCAAAAACTTTCTTAGTAAAATTACCCATTGATTATATATTTGGAATGAAGAAAATAATCCCTTCATGTTAACCATGATAGGATGATAAAAATAAAGAAAAAAAATTCCTAAATAATTTGTGGAGTGAATCCAGTGAAGGACTCTACGGAAGCATAGAACCTTTCCCCAGGCATTGATCTCCAATCAATTTTTTTATAGCCCCTCCAACGACTTTCTTTTATAGGAAAAAATTAACCCTCACACACCCCAAAAATTATAAATTCAGTAAATTTTCCCAATAAATGGGTCTAAATCAACCATGGTGCTCTTTTGACGAAGCAAGGATGGCACCTTATTTCCCACCCAAATGCCATGTTCTCAAAGGTGATGTGAGCTAAGTACTTCCCTCATTCTGATTTCTTGCATGCCCAGTTGGGGTCACGACTAAGTTTTATGTGTAAGAGCATTTGGGGAGAAAAATATATCATTGATTTGGGCTGTGTGTAGAGAATTGCTGATGGGCATAATATTAAAATTTTGAATGATTGATGGCTGACAGATGGCATCAATCATAAGGTTTCCTCACCGGTTGTTCCTGGATTCGAAGATGCAAGGGTACGTGATCTGCTTGATGACTCACTTGAGGAGTGGGATCAGGAGAATATTTGTGGCTGGTTTAACGAGGTGGATCGTCAACTCATCATGAGTATCCCTCCCACACTAGGAATGGGTATTGACCAGATCTGCTGGACTGGGGAACCTCATGGGAGATATTCTGTTTGTTCGGGTTACAAAATAAGGGTTCAAGGTTTAGCCCAGACCTTTACCAATAATTGGTGGAAGTGCCTCTGGTCCCTCACCGCTCCCCCTAAGGTGAAATATTTTTGGTGGTAGGTCTGTGCTGGGGTTCTTTCAACCCGTGACTTTCTGGTGAAATGACATTTGGTGGAGGACGACACTTTTCCTCTGTGCCTCCATGAAGTGGAATCCCCTTTGCATGCAATTCTTTCCTATAAGGGGGTGGAAGGGGTGTAGAAGGTTTTGAGGCTGGATTTTGGTATTTTATTTGATCTTTCAGTTGGGTTGGTCCCAAATCTTACTAATTGGGTATCTTCTCTGGAACTGAGAGTGGTAGGGCTGATATGCACAATTGGTTGGTTGGTTTGGACTCGATGGAATGAATGCATTTTCCAAATGAAGGTAACCCTTGATCACCTATGGGTGGATAGATCTTTGGAGTGGATGAATGGTTGGAAGAAAAGTGATGTGGTGCATTCTTTGGGCCCCACTCGACGAGCGGATCCTTTTTGTTCTCCCCCCTGAGAGTTTCATCAAGATTAATACAGATGTTGTTATCTTTGCTAATTCAAGGGTCGGTATTGGGCTCATTTCTCATAATAGTTTTGGCCAAATTATGGAAGCTCAGTGTAGGGTGGTGTCTAACTCATGGAGCCCTGCGGTGTAGTGGCCTCGGGCATCCTCCAGGGGCTTCTTTTTTCCCGTTCAAAATTTTGGCCCAAGATTCTAGTGGAATCTGACTGCCTCTAAGTGGTGAATACTCTCTCAATAAAAAAGGAGGATTCCCAACCTTACGGCCTCATCTTGAGGATGATATGTTCCCTGACCGATGGATTCAATGCATGCAAATTTTCTTTTATCAAAAGAGATGGTAATTTGAAAGCCCATCGTTTGGCTCATTTTGGGAAATGTTGGGGTGATCACTGTTGGGTGAACTCATTCCCTAATTGGATTTGTAATCCTGGTTTCCTTTATCAGTAATTTATCTTTTCCTCTCAAAAAAATTTACAAGACCAAGTCAAAATTGACCAAAAATAAGGAATCAGTGGATCTGGAGAGCATGTGTCACAGAGTGACACTATGAGTCATGCTGGGAAAATTCAGTGACCACCCCCAGGTACTATTTTCATTATTTCTTTCTCCCATAATGTCTTTATAATTATTTTTACATCATTTATAGGTTACTAATGATATAAATTGTCATTTTATATAGAATTTGACTTCATTTATTCTTGAATATTTAATTTCGAGCTTCATATTCAAGTATTTTCATATCTTATATCATAAAGCCTCATTTTAGGTGTTAATTCTATATCCCTTTACTTGTTTTTTTATAAATTAAATTTCACAAGTATACTAACATAAAATAAATAAAATAATAAATATCCTGACAATATTTAATAATTTAATTAAAAAAATCATTATCTTTAATATTAAAAGTATATGCATGAAATGTAAATATCAACATGGTTTATTTTCTAGAATAAGTCTATCAGAGAATAATTCATGTGAGATGGTAAATCTAAACATTAGTAACTCTTATAAATATTTGTATTGTACAAAAGGAAATTATTTTATATAGCATAGACCATTATAATAAGTTTACAGTCTTGCAGGATGGTCCATGTGTTGTGAAATTTCAGGTCATGTGACAAGGACCTTGTGTCATGTAGTTTCGGGTCATATGAAAAGGACCTTGTGTCATTCAATTTAGTTTTATGAGACAAGGACCTCATATCATGTTTTTTATGGTCATGGAACAAGGACCTTGTGTTGTGCAGTTTAGGGACATGCTCTAAGGACCTTATGTCATGTAGTTTAGGTTCATGCGACAAGGACCTTGTGTCATGTATTTTAGGTTCATGTGATAAGGACCTTTTATTGTGAAATTTAGGTTCATGTGATAAGGACCTTGTTCCATATAGTTTAGGTTCATGTGAAAAAAGAAATTGTTTCATGTAGTTTAGGGTTATGTGATAAGGACCTCGTATAATGTAATTTTTCATAGAGGAGTACCTTGACTCTAGGATTAATGGTTTTCAAGGGTAGTATCTCATCTCAAGGTATTTTATTATTCAAATAGATAATCTTTACTCATAGAATTTGGATACTTCACAAAAAAATGAATACCCATATGTGAAATAATAAAAAATAGGATGTCATAATCTTTCTTCGATAATTAGTATGAAGAAAAAATGTGTAACATCAAGGGTATTTAAATCCACTTAAATAGTTGGATCGCGGGATGTTTAAATCATAAAAATATAATTTTTGAAAAATGGTAAATATATATATATATATATATATGAGAGCAAGTTAACCATTGTAAATGAATATATTTCCACCACACCGTTAGAAAATAGCACATGGGGTTAGAGACTCTTCTCCTCTAGGATAGAACATTCCTTTGGTTGGTAGGATAGATATGTGGAATGTATATCATTACTAATCATATATGTCTATTTTGTAAATAGATAAACTTATTACCAGTTGTTGTGAAAGGATAAACCAAGAGAATATAATCAAGGTCTATAATTATAAGAGTATAATCTTGACTCGAGGAATTTGGGTTAGTGATGACTTGGACATAAAAAGTATGAAGTAGGTTCATGAAGAGAATAATATTCAATAAGGGTTTGATCACCCTAAAGGATATGTCACTGTGTATTGAAAAAATTCTAGAGGTGAAGGTATATGACATGAAATTTATCAAGTACTCAATCATTTTAAAATTATGGCCTACTCAATGTGATGATGTGGCCTCATTACAAGAAAAAATGTACCCATGACACAGATTGTGTGCCCCTGTATTAGGAAAATTAAACCTACTCTAACATTTTTCATAGACTATTGGGTCCAACTAGTAGAGATTAACTTTTTCTAGGGTTAATTTTTTTCGCAAAAAAATTCCTTTTATTTTTGTGCCCTAGATTTTTCATAATCCATAAAGGAAATGACATAGCGAGAAAAGACTCAAATTTTGATCAAGATACCATTTATGGGTTTTTCAACCTGAAAATTATTTATGTATTTTTAATTTTCAACTTGAGGTTGTATAATTTGGATTTAAATTAGGTTACTGGAGTTTAAGATTGTATATCTTGGACCGAATATGGTTTTATTTTGAGTTCATACATCTTTGACCAAATGTTTAGATAGTCGATATGGAAACAAGGGAAAGGAAAACCATACATTAATTGATAGTCCAATGAGATTATAGACAACCTTAAGATCAGGTTCACATGGTTTAAGGTTATAATTCTTGGACCAAAATTTTGGTTGGGGATAAGATACAAGATCCAAGCATCACTATGCATATTGAAATAATATGAATCAATCCACATGTAGTTATATAAAATATAATGTCTTGAAATATATTTTAATGAAAAGAAGTCCCAATTTGAATGAGGATACCATAGTCTGGGAGGGTAATTTTATAATTGATAGAATCTGTAGATAGGACCAAGATAGATAGTCTGTACACTGCTACATATCCTGTAATAGTAGGAACCAAGTTGCATGTGGTTTTTATATGAGTCTCCGTATAAATTTAGATTATGAAAAGGAGATATGGTGATGAAATAGATGATTTCCCCAGTTCAATAAGAGAGGAAACCTAATGTAAATGAGGACTCAACACCAAGATAAACTATAATGGATCCATCCTAAAACATGGCTATTAGAATACTTGACATGAACTAGTAAAGGTCTTGTCACTAAGGCTTACCTAGTAATGGAAATGGGATCTATAGTTGGTCCTAGAATGAGAGATCCAAATGTCACTACATATCATTTGGTAATGAGAATCAAGTCATAAATAGTTCTTTTAAGGATTCTCTGCACAGATCGAGCTCATATGTAGGGGAAAGATGGCGATAACTTCAACCTAATATAGGTACATTGAGAAACCCTTTGTGAATGAGAGGGTACAAACACTAGGATGAAGAGGGGTTAAAGTTGATGGGATTTAAAATAGGAACTGGGTTAAGGTCTCTGAGCATCACTATGTATCCTGAGATAGCAGAAATCAAGATACACATAGTTCTTTTAAGGTGAATTTTTGTCATAGGTTATGTAAACCATGACATTAGGGTTGGTAAGTGTAGCCATAACTATCAAATCCTTGAGGAAATAAAACCCTCATGTAGATTGAGATCTTATGTAGGGGGTTCATTTTTTCATTTAAGGTCATATTAAATGGACCACTCTGAGAAGTTTAAGGTCATTCAAGGTATAACACATGTTGTGTAGTTTAATATCACAAGACAAGGGCTATGTATTATGCAATTTATAGTCGTGTAGTTATTAATTTATAACCCAACATGAAACTATGAAAATTACTTCTTTAAAAAACATGTATTAGTGTTAGGAATTATATACTCATCATATTTGGTAATCAAGGAGTGAGATCTATTGTATTATACCTTGTCTACAGCATGTGGTTCTTCCCATTTCAACTCCAGTTTTGGGGGATTCTTCCTATATATCATAGGAGTTTGCAGGTCCAACAAAAGTTCCCCTTAGATAAATGAATAGAGGTGAACCTTCTTATTAAATGCTTTTGTGGATCTATTTTGATGGATTTCAAGGTTGTTCGATGTGTGTAACCTTTTCTCATCAAGTCATTCTAATTCAAAAATTCATATCTGATGCTATTAATCTTTATAAATTTTATCATAGGTGGATATATGAAGTGAGGGAAGTTAAACCTCGATGGGAAGGACCACCTCTATCTTGTACACAAGAGAATATGGGGTCATATTTGTGGAAGTACTGTTTAGGGTGTGATAAGACTAGAAATAATATAGGAACTTATCTAGGAAATACTTCTTGTATTTTTCCACCATCTTCTGAATGATATTAGATAGAGTTTTTTTATATGTCTTTATGTGTCTATTCACTATTTCATGATAGTGGGATAAGTGGTTGGATGGAATATTGTTTTCATAATAAAAACTTTTCAATTAAAAAGCATGGAAATCGGTGTCATTGTCTGTTAATATTTTGTGAGGGACATTAAATTCGTTGATGATATCAGGCTTCATGAAATTGATGATAGCCTTTGTTCCAAATTCCTTGAGGGATAAAATCTTGGACCACTTGAAGAATAAAACAATGAAAGTAAGAATGAACTTTAACCACTTGGCTATATCTAGGATATATAAACCCATAACATCTATTCACCACATGGAAAATGGCAAGAGTATTTGGTGGAATACAATTATTCCAAGGGATGATGAATAAGTTGGAATGTATCTAGAAGGCATGGTATTTCTTCATGAATTTCATGAAACCTTGTATAATTAATGGATAGAAATATCCAAACCCTCATATTTTATGGGAGATATTGGTTCTTGATTAGTGGGAATCATAGGCACCATCATGGAATTCTTACATAATAGTGAGGGTCTCTCCTCATTTAATTCACCTGATGAGGTCTCCATCAAAGCCTCACTTGTAGAGTAACTTATGGAAACTCAGGATATCATAAAAGGATAAATTTTACTTCTTGCCACCAGATCTATTCTCTCTTGGATCATTCCTATGGAATAATCTTGTTTTGTAGATAGTTTTTTGTGGGATACATCCATCCAATTATGACATCATCCAAAGAGGATATAGGATCCCCTTGATTTTTGGTGGAATTGATTTCATTGATTTCATTTATTTCCTTAATATCATTATTGATAAATGGATAAACCACTATGAAATTTTTTATACGGGTGTCTATTTTATCCTGATTTAGATATTATGGGGTTATAGATTCATTTTATAGTGTGACTTATTGGGAATTTTGTGAATATGGAATGAGATACAATATTGGTTCCAATGTAAATTCATTCATTGACCCTCATACATAATAAATCATTGAATCTTATCTTTCTTCTTGATGGAGTAGTCTCTATTGATTTTCCTAATTAAAAATTATGAATCACCCTTGATATTCAATTGGACCATTTTTATTTTCAAGGATAGTTCTAATCCAATAATGAGGTCCATGTATTATATATTTTTTTTTCTAAATCCATCTAATAGTATAAAGGAATAAGGTAGAACCAACTTCACTAGAGAGATGAATACAATCACTAAGACATCCCTGTTGAGCTTAGTAATTTTCATTATTCTACCAATTGGGATTTTTGAAGTACTATCAAGGTAAAATTATCATGGTTGGGAAGTTTAATAGATGGAAAATACCTCTTAATCAGGGTGTTCTATATCCAGTGGTGACTTCTATGTGAAGAACCCAAGTGGTTTGTTGAATTTGAAATTGTTGTCAATTAGTTGAGAAGATGAAAATTCAATGAGTTCAATTTGTGATGATTTATGTAATGTTATTAATTTAAAATCTATTTGAGTTTCTTGGTGGTGTGTATCAAAGAACTAGATAACTCTATTTGAGAGTATAAAAAAAACTTTCATCCCAAAATTTCCATCCAAGGAGGACCGCATCCACTAATTAGGTGGAAAGTCAACTCCCAGATAGCTAGAATGAGAGAGAAGGGGTTTGCATGTGCATTGTGCACCCAGGTATAGGTAAAATATATAAAGGTTGATACACTGTGTAGGGAGGAAATGTGGCAAAGGTTTCTAGCATGGGGCGATGCCATTGATTATTTGGAGTGGACCCTGAACTCGCAATTGGACAATAGAGGAGTTACTTTGTTATAAAAGGAAGCATGAGACTAAGTTTGAAACAGATGTGGGACTCACGATAGTGCATTTCTATAGATCTATCAGTTAAGTTTCATAAAGAAATATAGTCTTCCGGTGAGATCAGTTAGAGTTATTTGATCTAGGTCATAGTTGTCTTATACCTTGCCTTCATCAAAGGATTTGTTGTTCGTCGGGTTTTCTGCATGTCGCACCTCCAATAGATCTATACAAATCATTTTATCATCATTTTATCATCCTGATGATTTAAAAATGATAAAATCATCATGAAACTTCATTTTCATGATTTAATTAAGATCAAACCGAACAAAAATGGAAGTGGAGAAAACTGGTTTTATGGTGATGATGATTCTCATTATCACGTAAACTGAGGTAAGTCGGTGCACCTGAAGTGAGGTAGTTTACATGAGATAAGTTAGTGTATTGTTTTATATAAATACCCCAGTCCTTTCTCATATTTTGTATGAACTTAACACATATATTATAGTGATTATTGAGAGATAAAGACCAAAATAGAGACTTGAATAAGATCTATATTCAACTAAAATCTCCATGCGATCATGCTATAATTTTCAAAGCCTTCACATTTTCATGATGGTGTTATAAATACAAAAATCAGTGTAGATTATCCCGTTGTGTTTTAAAATAAAGTTTTAGAAGTATTCGGTGAGTTTTTTTGAGTTTCATGAATAACTATGAACCACACATACAGTTATGTGAAGTAGTGTGTATTCTGATTGTATGAAAAGATTAAGAAATTTGAATGAAATTATATCCATGCATGAAGGAGTTTCACATGAATGATTTGAGTTTGATAGAATAATTTTTTGAGTTCTTGTGAAGAAGGTATTATGTGAAGTACAGTAGCATCATGTGATAAAACTTGCGAGAAGGAACGGTGAGGTTTTTCGAATGATGTGTATGAAATATTAAATATGCATGAATAAAAATATTATTCATGTAAATTGGAATTCTTGTGAGGTGTTATAATTTTTGAAGGACCCATGAATTTTCATGTGAACTGAATCACTACAATCATGGGATGTATAGGTAGTGTGTGTATTTACATGAACATGAAATAATGCATGCATAATTTGAGTAGACCATGAATGATACCATATATGAATGAAGAATGTCTTCTATGATTTCATGAATAAGAGTAAGGCACATGAAATATGTTTTTCATGAATACTGTGCAGTGATTTAAGATTGAATATTTATAATTATTTTAGAATAATTTTATATTTGAGTTATTCAGTGATCACTGAGGTCAGGTCTTCAGTGGAAGAAAGAATTCTTTCCCGAACAGTGTTGTACTAAAGAAACTAATTATATATTGTGATCAAAAATTATTTGAATAAGGCCAGAATCAATAAAAAGGTACTTGAAATTGTTCAAGAGCTAGTTTGATCCAGCAAGATCATGGAGGAATATCAAGATATTATCCTATCAATGGATCAGAAGGGAGTTTTTCACTGGGGGTTTAACCAGTTGTTGAAGTGGCTTAAGAGACTATGGGGTCTAACAAGTCAAATATTTGGGGGGTCTAACCAACTGAGGAAAAAGATTTTATTCATTGGGGGGTATAACTAGGATCAATTGGAGGATCAAATAATGGGGTGTATAACTGGTTTATTCCGAAACCATTGTAATTTATAAAAAGATTGTAGTGTAAAATCCATGTTGGGGGATCTAACCAACATGGAAAGAAGTAGGTATTAGTACCGAACCTTGTAAAAATATTGTGTGTTGTTTATCATTTACTTTATTCATTGCATAAAATATCCACTCATATTAAAATATGATAGAGGTTTGTATTAAAAGGAGAAAAATAATTCAATAAAACAAGTCACACCTGATTCATCCCCCCTCTCAGTGTGACTGTATGATCCATTGGACACTTCACTATATGATTGGGTGCACTATAAGGAAATATATTAATGGTTTCCCCTTTATTAGGACTATTTTATTTTATTTTATTTTTTTCATTAATAGAAGAGCTTTTTTATGTCAATATGTGTTGAGATGAGATGAATAATACAATGAAGAAGATTCTTGAGCAAGGAAATTGAAATCCATGCCCATGGTATAGAGAATGTTGAGAAAACAAATGCCCAACACAGGAAATTGGGAAGGGACCACATCGTGGTGGTCCCCATGGTGAGATTCCAGATCACCTATGTAATATGATTCATCCCAACATGAGTGTGGTGGCGATTTTATTTCAATTAATAATCACTTTATTAAATAATTGAGTTTGAAAAGGCCAACACGGCTTGATCGAGATGTCTCCATATGTAACATGAGGAAGTAAAAAATGGTTGTAGTAATGATCGTGGTATATTGAAGGAGTTCCTAAACAAAATAGGTAGCATGAGAGGACTACGTCATAGTGTTTGGAAAGTTGAGGCTAACACATCTAAAGGTTTTTCATCACACCATGGTGAAGGGAATTTTGAAAGGTGATGCATTGATATGTTCATTTCATTCATACATTTTTAAATATAAAATACAATTATTTTTTAAATTAAAATGAATATTATTTCTTGTTTATTTTTTAATTAATTTGTGGTAGGTTATATTTAAAATAAATTAAAAGGTAAAAAAGAAAAATGAGATGGATTCATGATGCAAAAGGATGTCCCATGATGTAAGATAATTCAATGCTCGAGTTTGCAACTCGGAATTGAAGATTCAAGAGGAAATATGCTAGAAAACAACTATTCACATCAGAAAATAACTATTAGCAATGTGAAATTCATCATAAAGACATGAAATAATAATAAGATGAAAAATGAATCCTGAGGGTGGACCAGAATTTTTCATGGTGTGACACCCCTTATCAGGCTTTGAAAGTGTGTGATGAGAAATTACAGCTCCAATTTTTGTTAATTAATGATTGGCCTCTATAATAAATAGATCAGGGACCCTCAGGATTAACTTGGAAACATTAAACATATGAATTTGTGGAATTTATTATGCACAAGGGCTTCATTTACTTTTATAAATACAAGTCTAGGGTGGTGTTGTAGAGGCATTGAAGAGAGAAAAGTATCCTTGGGTACAAAATGTTGCACCATAGAGTATTCCACCATGCTACTTCAGCATTATCATAGGTTATCATACTTGAAGAATACTAAGAGAGACCCACTAACCAAAGTGATGAAGGATAAAAAGATAATAATAAAAGTGTAAAGTTGAGAGATAAAATCACTGATGATGGAGGGACAATGAGAACATAAAACTTTGAAGAAGAAAAATAGGTTTAGATGGTGCATGACTTGGATTTTGGATTTTCTAGTTTGAAAAAAGTTTTGGAGGATAGATTTGATGGAGGTCAAGAAGGTTCTACCCCAAGGAATGGTGAAGTTATTTTTGAAAGAATGAATGAATCCCATATACATTTACAAGTCACAAATAAGGCCATTTGTGGATCTAAACAAGGTACAATCATTCAAATCCTCTATCACCTAAGCTAAAGAGGTAAGTTCGATCCAACAACATTAAAAAAATGCTTCTAGGATGAAACCCAAGTTTTTTAGGATTTTTTTCTTGTTTTTAGGTGTAATACACACTCTCCCTGTTAATTTTGAATTTCATTGAAAAAGGTCCTACACTTTCACATATGTATTTTTATTTTTAGGTATGAATAAAGGTAAAAGAAAGAATTATGAAGGGATCCATCAGAATTGTGGGCCAAAGGAAGGATAACATAAATGAAATAGGAGAGTATGAGTTTTAATTTTAGTATTTCCTATTACTCCCCAACATTTCTGCTTAATAATTTTTAATAGAAAAATGCATGGCTCATATGCGAATTTTTGTAAGTTCACTAATTTAGGATACAAACACTACTTAGGATAGTCATCATTCCATGTTTTGAATTTATTTTTCAATAAATTTAATGATAAAAATGGTGTAATTAATTAGCAAATATAAGCATGTGGATTTGGATTTGAAAATCATTTTTTGTGGAAACTATTTGATCTTTATAAATGAAATTTTTTGAATATTTTCCATGTTTTGAATTTCAAAAATTTGTGTTAATTGATTTATTTTTATTGTGTATTTCCATGATTTATTGTACCAATTATATGTTCTCATTCCCAAGAAAAAAATAATCCAAATATTTTTATTCCTTTCTTGATTATATTAATTAAGTGAAGTTAGGGCATGCTTTCTTCTAGAACTTTATTTTTATCTCGTAGAAGCTATAATTGTAAAAACTCACATTTAATATGATTGAGGCATTTTTTTATTGATAATTTTATACTTGGACCTACCTTTACATTAATCCTTCTTAATATCATATAATCCATGAATTCTATTATTTTGGGAAGATTCATATTACAAGACTAATTTATCCTTTCCTACCGTACTCAATTTATTTTTCATAATTTTTAAAGAAAATGAGTGTGTTGAGATGGAGTAATGGTAAAATGGATGTGTATATTGAAATGGATTTGATAAGGTTCGTGATTATTCATTCATTATACTTTATTGTACACCCTCTTCAAAAAAATGGTTTGTGTATTGGAGGGTAAAAATTACCATTGTTTGACCAATAATTTTTATCATTTTTGGTTGGGTGGTGGATGTGAGACTTTTTCAAACTCAAATTTCAAAAAGAAAGAAAAAAAAAGAAAAATAATCAAGTGGTTATTTCATTCATTTTAACTCATTGATTTATGACCTTGCTTTGAGTTTTGGGAAAAGGAGAGATTTCATTATAAAGGTAGAATTTTTCATTGAGCAATTATTGATTATAATGTAAAGTTATTTAGAGACTATACTCCTTTAGAGATTTTTTTGTTTTCATATCATTACCTACCAACCTTGAAGCCTCGAAGTCATTTTATCCTAATAGTGAAACCCTCAATATTAATTATAATATTTGTCTCTATGGGGTGGAGAAAGTATATTCATTTCAATATTATGGTAAGAATCATGATTCGAGGTAAAATAAAAACTTTATTTACATTTTTAACTTGAGTGATGAGTGGAAATATTTCAAAGTAATGTAAATTATAATTTTTATTCACATTAATAATGAGTTGAAAATTATTAATGGGAGAAAGGAAAATCATTTTTAATTAAAAAGATAAAAATTAAAATACATTATTGAATTATTTCATTGAAAAATGAGGAGTTGATAAAATTTTCCTATGTGATGCTTAAAAATTTAATTCCAAATTTAATTACTTTATTTTATTGACATTGATATTTGAATCATGGTAGAGTGAGTGACCTTTGTATTATGTTCATATTATATTCTTGAGAAAAATCATGAGTTTAAGTGTGGGTGGATTTGAAATTTCCATTTCATGCATACATTTTTAAATATAAAATACAATTATTTTTGAAATTAAAATGATTATTCTTTCCTAGTTATTTTTTTAATTTGTTTATGGATGATTACATTTGAAATAAATTCAAATGGAAAAAATAAACAAAGAGAGTTGGATTCATGTTGTAAAAGGATGTATTGTGATGTAAGATAAGTTAAGGATTGAGTTTTCAGTTTGGAATTAAATATTCAAGATGAAAAAATGTGAATTATGATAGAAAACAACCATTAATGTCATGAAACACCTATTCACGGTGTGAAACTCCTCAAAAATTCATGATGGAAGAAGAAGTGGAGGAAAAATGAATCTTATGGGTGGACCATAATTTTTTATGGTGCAACACCCCTTTTCGCACCATGAAAGTGTGTGAAGGGAAATTCTAGCTATTATTTATGTCAATTAATGATGGGTCTTCACAATAAATGTCTTGGGGACCCCTGGGATTGACTTGAACACATCGAAAAAAATAATTTTTGGAATTTATAATGTCCGAGTTCAAAATTTACACCTATAAATACAAGGCTAGTGTGGTTCTGCGAAGGCATCAAAAAATGGACATTAGCCCTAGGTACAAAGTGTTTCAGCATAGATTTTTCCACCAGGCTACTCCATCATTCTTTCTGGATTTATTTTTCCCCCTATCTCACCCTCTCATGACTATCAGGATGGGGTAATTCTATCATTTGTTGAGTAATGTAATTGTAAGGGGATTGTACTAAGTGGATATTTTTCTTTTATTTTAGTTTATATTTGGTAGAATGTTTGTGCCTTAATTATATATCTCACCCTTTCATTTATCATGAAATTTGTTAATGGAATTGGTAATAATCGTCTAATATATGACTAATAATCCTTATTCACACATGAACATTGTTTAGATCAGGATAATTATGCTTAAACATGGTCTTGAGTCACCAAATTAATTAATCCAACTAATGTAATTGAACATGTGAAATGGATAAATTAATTAATTAAAGAGAAAGAACTAAGACCAAAATAATTATTAGATTCAATTATGATAGCAACATAACTAAGAAGGCTTAATTAATGATATATTAGCATATTAACCTAAAAATTACTAAACTTGTAATGTTTTCTCTAATTTATTTCAAACCAAAACTCTTTATTTTCTATATTTCTAATTAAAAATCATTCAACCATCTTTAATTTTCTTAATTTTTCATAAAATCATCCCTTGAGTATGACCTCATACTCACCACTCACTTTATTTTATCATTTAGTCGTGTTAGTTTGAGTTTTAAAATAAATTATTAAAATTAAGTAGCCTCATAGGATTTAATGATGCTATTTGGGTCGGTCATGTGTCAAAATCAAGAGAACTCATTATAAAAATGCTTGTATGGATATTTAAGGCTTCCATAATCATAGTATTCAGCTTTATCCCATGAAAATAGCATGATTCTAAGGATCCTATAGTGATCCAAATGGTGAATTAATTTTTGAATTTATTCATGTTGTAAAATGAAGATGGTTTGATAATGAATTATTTTTATTAACTATGGTTATGGAGAAAATCATAGAGGAAGTTCATGAGGAGTTATGGTTGGTTTTCATAAGATAATGACAAGTGGAAATTTTATTTCCAATGATCTTCTAATCTATTTAGGTGGTTTTTTTAACATGAGAAGTTAGGATAAGGGAACTCTCAAATAATTGATAATATATATAAGAGGTTCATAGTGTTGTGCACATGAGGCAGATAATATGCATGAGGAATAAGTGAAGATTGATACTCTTCATATCAAGGTGATAAGGTTATAAGACCCATATTATCAATAATATGGTTGAAATTTCAAGAATAGTAGTCATGTATCATCAGTTTTTGAATATCTTGAAGGAGTACACATGTTTATCCCTTAATCTATCTATTCATGGGGGAGGATCATCATCAATAGGAGAATATATCACTAAGTGTTTGTAAGAGGTGTTTTTTTGTTATATCATATTTATAAAAGATTGGTATCCTTCAGTGGTATTTCTAAGTGGAGAGAACATGGTGGACACTATGTTGTAAGACATTGGAATAGAGGATAATCCATATTGGGTGGACTAAAAAACATGAAAAGGAGTATACATGGGCAGACAAACAATGTAAACAACATATTTTTTATCTTTTATTAATCTCTACATATGAGTAAAGGTTGATAGATTATTTTAAGTGGATAGAGAACCTTAATTGGTTCAATATATTGATTTTAAATGAGAGTAACTAATAAAATTAAAAGAGATCACTGATTCACCCCCCCCCCCAGTGATCCAATCAGATCCTAACAAGTTGTATCATAGGGGTTTAGATCTAAATATCCAAGGAGTATAGAGAATTTCAATTCTATGAACAACTAAGGAGTTTCTACCTTTTATGTCATAGACTATCATAGTTGGAGGAATATAATGCTTCCTTACCTCCTTTCACTTTTCCTTGAGTTTAGATATGCTTCTACAATGGGATTTCAATCCATTATTAAAAATTCTCATATCAAACATACTAATAAAATGAATTTAGAGATGAATAGAAAGGAAAAAAAATTATATTTTAATGTCTTTATTAAAGAAATTTTTCACCAAGGTAATGGGTCTTGAGACTAAAAAATAGATATGGTACAAATTGAGAATTTGATATGAAGTAAGGATAAAAGTGAAGGAATCCAAGATACAAGTTTGGAGGAGTATATTTTGAAAATATTAATATAGATGATGATAAATATATTGATATATATTTCAAATGGGTAAATCAAATAGTCAGTAATATTTATAGATTTTGTTAGAAACTTGAAGACTCCACAATTGTGAAGAAGCTTATGAGAAACTTCCAGATCAGTTTGATCCCAATGTATCATATTTACAAGATCGTGAAGGCCCTTCATTGGATGAAATTCACAATATTCTTATTTCATATTAAATTAGTATTCCATAGACTTTCAAATGGAAATAAAATTTTGAGATAACCTTTGACTTTGATAAAATGAAAAGGTAAAGTGAATGAAGACTTCAATGATTTATATATTGAGGGTGATGAAGATATCAATTAGATTGTTGATATCTTTTCAAAGAGATTCTCAAAGTACAAATGGAAGGTAAAAGGTAAAAAATTTCTTTGATATTTTAATTTAAATGATATCTATCATATTGAAAAATAAATCCAAAGAAGAAAGTTGAGCAGTCTAAATTAGATATTGAAGAAAAAATTCCCTAAAGGGATAAAGGATATTAAAAGAATGATAAATCTAGCACCAAAAGAAAAATATTTTTGAGTAAAAATTATGACTCGTTTATTTATTTAAACAATGAAATCACACACATTTCTCAAGAAAATAAATATTTTATTCATCTAGTAAGGATGATGATGGAGAAGAGCTAATAGAAATTGAGTGGTAATTGAAAGTTAAGTTAGCATATTGTCATAATAAGATCACACAACTCGATAAAGATAAGAAAAAATATGGATGAAGATAAAAAGAAAATTTCTACACAAATTAATGAAGAAAATTTTCTTAGGGGTGGACAAAAGGAAGATATGGTCAAGAAGAAGTTGGGCTATATTGACTAGGTCAAGATAAAAAAAGTTGAAGATTTTTTAATAAGAAAAGGTAATATGCTATCTTGAAGAAAAAATAAATTTTGTATAAGAGGAGTTATTTGAGACACAATCCATTTGTGTTGAAATTCAAACTGAATTGAATAAGGTAAAATAATATTTCAACAAGTCAGTGAAGATTAAGGTATAATCTTCTCAAGATAGTGATAATAAAGAATCAAGGTTATAAGGTAAAACTACACCTAAAGAGTTTGAAAATAGAACTATCATGTCTAACATTACATGTGTTAAAATAAAACCTAATAAGGTTCAAATTAAGGTGGATAAGGGAAAATATTATACTTAAATGGAATAATGGAATGTTCTAAGTAAAAAATAACTCCAAAATAAAAATAATACTCAGGGAATAAAACAATAATACCAATATGGATAAGTCTGGAATCAAATAAGGAGATCATAATTCAAAGTTTATTATTGGTTTTGTGGAAGGTATGGACACAAATACTATTCATGTTGGTTTAACATGGATTTATCTGGGAATAGGAAAGAGAAAAGGGGGTTTATTGGGTGAATTGGGATGAAAAATCAAAGAAATTTGGTTGTACCAAAATAATAGGAAATCAAAGTTGTCTTGAAAATTGAGGTGAAGAAAATTTCTTCACATACGAAAGAAGTCTAGGAGAAGAAATAATACCAATAACCTATTGAAGATAATGACAAGAGAAAGGGTGTTGATATTGGAAAGAAATAATAGCCTATGTTGAGTGGAATATATCAGCATAAGTGTTATATTGGAAGCACAAATAGATCCCTCTTTATTCCCTTAATCTTTTATATATTTTGGGATAACTTTCAAGGAATTAAAGGATAAGTTTAAGGATATCACTTCTAGACTGAAAAGAGGATGAGTTGTCCATGGAGTACCTATCCATGATGAAGATTATATAAGTGCATCGCTTGAGGGGAGCACTTTTGAGAAGAAAGTTTTCAAGACTATAATTTCTAGAAAACTTGTAGAAATTTTAAAATGAGGTATGACGATCACACTTTCACTCCATTGTTATGAATATATTCAATATATTTATCAAGGGGTTTCATTTATCAAAATGTAAGATAAAAGGGGAATTATATTTTATGTACATGAACAATTTTTATGGTTTTTTGAGATATATGTATAAGAATCATGCTAAATTTTTTAAAGAAACCTCAATGTTGAGAAATGTGAAATTTTCTGAGTATGTTATCACATGATGAGATTTTATGAACAGATTAGACAACCTTGAGTATATGTATCTTATTTTCTATACTGGTTTAGCCCATGTATACTTATAGTGTATTAATAAAAGTCTCCTTTTTAAGGGCCTTGTGATATTATACATCCCTTTAAAGAGACAAAAGGGAGGCAAAGATGTTTGTGGTAAGATGATATGAGAATAATACATTATTTGATCTTTGAATTTTTTCAATAAGGGGGAGAAGTTAAGAAAGGGGAGAAGATGAGAAAATAAAATAATTCACATATTTAAGTATTGGAATTTTTTATAGTTCATGGTTTTTTCAAATATGGTGGTATCGACAACAAATCCAAATGGGGTATTATTAGGAATATTATATTTGATTGTATTTGTTTTTAACATTAAAATAGTATTTTAATGTCAATATGTGTTGAGATGAGATGAAGATAATAATGAAGAATACTATTGGGAAAATTAAGTGTTGTATTGGTTTAGCCCGATCCATTTTGTATAATGTTGGGCTGAATGCTTGTGGCCCATACTGCGCACTAGGCCGCAACTCCATGGGTCAAGCTCTACGGTGAGCTCCTTGGGGGTTGTAGGGGCAATGAACCCCTTCTTTGGAGGTCCAAGGGCTAAATTCCCCCATCCCAAATTTGGGGGAACTATAGAAACTTTATCCAACTATAGAAAATCTGACCATACGACACCAACAAGGCACTGTAGTAGAGTGGACTTTTGACATGGCTACTATAGCAGGTCAGAATTTGGAGTTGGTGGTAGTGTAGCTCTGTAGAATTCCATCCATTGGCCACTATATCAACTTGGAATTGGGTGGCAGTGGAACTATAGTGATGTGGACTTCCATCCACTGTTCACTATAGCGGTGTGTACTTTTTGTGCGGTTGGTGGCACAATACTTTATCTTCTTTAATATCCCATTTCAGGATAAGGTTTTTGTGTGTGAAACTTTGAAATCTCCCTGTATTTTTTACTCATAATTTTATTGAAGTATTTCTACCTATCCATGGATGTAGGGATTATTACTGAACCATGTAAATCTCTATGTCTGTGTTATTATTCTTCGTCTTTTGTTTCTAAATTTTCATCATCTATAAACATGTTTTGTCAATGTGAATCTAGGTATTTTTACAATAGTGATGTGTAGGTCATGCCCATAGCATAGAGAATTTTGAAAACAAGATTCCCAACATGGGAATTTATAAAGGTACCACTCCATGGTGGTCCTCATGCTGAGATTACATATCACATTTTCAATATAGTTCACCCCAAAACGGGTGTAATGGTGTTCATGGTTCAAGGAAGAAGTGATAAATTAAAGACTTGAGTTTGTAAAGGATAACATAGCTGATCCAACACCATAGAGTTGGGTGCAGTGATCAAGATCTATCTATATGTAACATGGGTAAGGAAAAAACTAATTCAATAATGATCATGGTTTGTTGAAGGAGTGCCTGTGAAAAATGGGTGATAGGAGAGGACCATGTTGTATTGTTCGGCATATTGAGGCCAACATGGCTAAAGGGTTTACACCGTTATATAGTGAAGTGTATTTCGGAAGGTGATACATCAAAATCTATAGAAATAATTATGACGATGATAGGACATATCTTTAATGATTCCATAATCATAGGCTTTAGTTTTATTCCATGATTATAGCATTATTAGAAGTAGATTTCAGTGATCCAAATGATGAATTCATTCAAATAGTAAAATGGATTGACCACAAAGCAATTATATTGACTATGGTAATGGATAAAATCATGGAGGAAGTTCATAAGGATTTATGAGTGGTTTTCAATTTCCATAAATATGTTGATAAGTGAAAATTTAATTTCTAATTATATCCTAATCTATTTAGGGTGTCAACCAATAGGATAATTTGCGATAAGGGAATTCTAGTAGAAATGAGAAGACATATGAGAGGTGTATAGTGTTGTGTGTATGAGGTAGGTAATATTCATAAGGAATAAGTGAGGCCTGATACTCTATTTATCAAGGTGAGAAGTTGAGAATATAAATATCATCAAGAATATGGTTAAAGTTTCAATACCATCATGTGTGCATGTAACGACCCGAAATTTTGAATAAATCTTGATTCCTAATTTTATGTGTTATTTTATTTTATTTTTATACTCAAAAAAATGTTTCATTTGATAACATGATTATAATTAAAATGAGACCGTTGGGTTTAGACGGTTATATGACCATTGGTCAATATGACTGCTGGAAACTAAACGTTTTGATTATTTTCTCTAAATAAAAGTAATCTTGGTTAATTATTATAGAAAGAAGATTCGATGGCCTCACCCAGTAGTCTTGGACCGATCGAAGCCCATATAACAGAACTTGGGAAGGAGGTAGCACCAATGGGATTTTCTCTGGACCAAACCCAAGCCGAACTTCATCGTGTGAAGCTAGAACGGAATCGCCTTTGCGAGAAGTTCAAACTGATAGAAATTACTACTTGTGCGATGTTAGCCGAGCCTCCCTCAGATTCTCTCACCTTAGCACACCTTACACTTAGGTCCTATGCTGGTGTGATAAGGGGCTATGTAAGGAGACCGTAACTGCATTGTGTAATCCTTTGTTTTAAATAAAAATTGGGATTTCTTCTTATGATGAAGTTTATGAATTTTTAAATGACCAGATAAATATAGTATGCATATTTTTGGTGAATTTTAGAAAAAGGATATTTTAAAAATGTTTATGTAAACCTTAAATAACTAAAAATGTGTAATGATTTTCAAAAAATGGTCTTCTACAATTATGTTCAGTAAGAAATTTAGAGTCTAATAAGATCAACTTGATTTTTGATGAATAGTAAATTATGAATAGTGATTTTATGATTAGGATTAGTAATGTGTCCAAATGGATTAGTAATCTCACTTAAAGAAAGTATTAATATAATCTAGGCACCTTGATTAAGTAATGTGATTCAATAAAATGGTTAAATAACGGTTTCATAAATTATTATTCAAGTATTAGTTTTTTCGAGTGAATAGTGTTTTTTAATTAAAAATTAAATTAAAATTATTTAAAAAAAATTATTTTTATAAAATGGATTTCATTTTTGAACTCAGAGCACCGATATTATGTTATGGTAATTTTTGGGGTTTTTTCTGAAAAAATGAATTTTTGGTGAATAGTGTATTTATTTAAAAAATAAATTAAAAATATTTAGAAAATTATTTTTATAAAATGGAGTTCATTTTTTAAATCAGAGCATTGATATTTGGTTAAGGTGAAATTTTGGGATTATTCTGAGAAAGTTGAATTTTCGATGAATAGTGAAAATACAGTTTTTAAGTTACGGGTGTTTAATGACATCATTAAATGATGTATTAAGTTTTTAATCAATATTTTAGACTTATGAATAGTAAGATAAGGTATGAGGTGTCCCAAGTGTCCAATACCATGGGCAAATACCATGGGCAAGCCCATGGCTTTGCCAAAACCACTAATGAGGTGTCCCTTGGCCATTAATGCCTTGTCCCCTCACTTTCCCTATAAATACCAAGCCATCCTCTCATCCATTCGACTCCCCACTCTCCCCCAATGAAGTTCCGGTCTCATTACCTCCCATGGATTCCTCCCAAGGTTCCCCCAAGCCCTCAAGGTCCCAACCTTTGAGTTTTAAGAGTTACGTTTTAAGGTAAGAGATCCGACCTCTCTCTTTCTTTTCAAGTAATCTCTTTCATGTCATTTCTTTTATGATCCATGTTCTTATGTTGGAGGATGTTCTTTTATACTCCTATTAATGCCCTTTTCATGTTCATTTAATGAGAGATCCCCTCTTACTCTCATTATTTCTTTTTATTAAGTTTTAAGTGACGCTGTTAGGCTGCCGAAATCTTTGTAACGGATTCTTTCTCCCTTCTCATTTTTCAAGATCTATTTTCATGTAAAGTATTTCAAGTTCCTTTTTATTATGTTGGGGTATGATCTCTAAATTTATCATATTGATCTTTTATGGTCATATTATGAGAGACCCCATTTGATCTCTTCAATTCATTTTTGTTGAAGTTTAAGTGACGTCGTTAGGCTGCCGAATTTTAAGGGATTCTTTCACCCTTCTCTTTTTCAAAGTTCTACTTTCATGTCAAGTCTTTGAAGTTCCTTTCTATTATGTTGGGGTATGATCTCTATATCTATCATACTGGACTCTTATGTTCATATGACGAGAGACCCTATTTGATCTTGTCAATTCATTTTTGTTGAAGTTTAAGTGACGCCGTTAGGCTACCGAATTTTAAGGGATTCTTTCACCCTTCTCTTTTTCAAAGTTCTACTTTCATGTCAAGTCTTTCAAGTTCTTTTATATAATTTTGTGGTATGATCTCTATATCTATCATACTGGACTCTTATGTTCATATGATGAGAGACCCTATTTGATCTTTTCAATTCATTTTTGTTGATGTTTAAGTGACGTCGTTAGGCTGCTGAATTTTTAAGTGGTTCTTCACCCTTCTCGTTTTGAAGTTCTACTTTCATGTCAATTATTTCAAGTTCCATTTATTATATTGTGGTATGATCTCCATATATATCATACTGATATTTTATTTTCATATGATGAGAGACCCTATTTGATCTCATCAATTCATTTTTGGTTGAAGTTTATGTGACGTCGTTAGGCTGCCGAATTTTCATAAGAGAAATATTATTTTTGTCTTCCTTTCATGTTCTTCATTTCATATGGTATATTTTCAAATTTCATTACCATGTTCTTAAATCCCTTATATTTTTTCCCTCTACTGTTTTATGGGTCATTTATGAATGTTTGACCCATGTCCCCTCTCTTTTCAATGTCTTCTAAAAACAATGTAACATAGCCGTTATGCTGCAGAATTTTCGTCTCAAAATGTCTCTCTCTTTTTATAAAGATCTTTTATCTTATTAAGTGAATACTCAAAGATATATATTATATATGGGTATTCAAATATATACCAAAATGTTCTATTTTAAATTCTGGGATTTACATGGAACCCGCATTCCCATTTTGTCGGTTTAAAGTGACGTAAAGATCATGTCTTTAAAGCCGTTTTTAAAACGTTATGATTATGAAATGAAACCCATTTATTTTATGCTATATGGGTTATTTATGAAATTTTTGATGATGATATATGTGTCTCACATGATAATAAAGTCAAATTTAAGGGTGCGCCCTGATATCGCTCCAATGCATTGGGTAATGATGTAACCACTAGAGATTACAATTTTCACGATACCTTGGTGAATAACCTTGGTAATTTTCAAATGACACCTTGGGGATGGACCTTGGTAATATGTTTATGATTGTCTATGTTAAATGATGTAGCCACATCTTCATGTTATGAAAATGTTATTTTTATTATGATATGCCTCATGATTTCATTCTCATGCCTTAAAGTTCTTTTCATGACCTTATTGAAGTATCTCAAGTTCACATGTAAAATGTTTCTCTTGTTTCCCTTACTGGGATTTTTTCTCACCCTTTCATTTGATGTATGTCCCTAGGTTATGTGATGCAGTAATGAACCTAGGATGAACATGAGTAAAAGCCTTTCAAATGTTTTAGAAGAATGTTTTATGTTTTCATGTTTAAAGTTTCTGGTTTCCAAGACACTAAACCTTAAAGATCCTCGGTTTTGTAAAATGTAATGAAAGTTTATGTGATAAAGAGGCGAGATGCTATAGTTGGTACCAAAGGATGGTTTAGTTATTTGTGGAAATTAGGATATGAAAACTTTAAGAAGAAGCCTATAGAAAAGTTAAAAAATAGGAGATCTTCCTGGTATTTTGGTGAGTATTGAGTAAGGGGTTGCCAAGAAAATACGTCCCTATCTGGATACAAGCAGGTAGAGGTGGCTCTGGCACATATGTACATAGGGGTAAAACCCAAAAACACCGCTTTGAGCTAGACTCGAAAGGGAACTAGTACACGACAACGGGCCTTGCTGCACTCTTGGTTACGACACTCCCAGGGGATATGCTTTGGTAAATTCATAAGCTTAGTATGAACCATTGTTAAAGGAACAAAGATAAAATAAAATAAAGATTCACATAAGAATATATGATCATGGATAACCTAGATGGGAACCTATGGGATCACAAGTTAGGGTATACTTTTCTTCTACAAGTTATCCTTATATGCTTTCGATTCTTTTTCATGATTATTGGCTAAGTATTTAAGCCCCTAATTATGGTTTCTTTTCTTAGTTAATGGCGGGAAATGGAAGAACATGTCCCAACAACCAATGTGATAGGAAATGAGACGATTGTCGTATTAATATGACAGGGATGATTAGAGGATTAAAATATGATTATTATTTTGGAAGACGTTCACTATTTTGGGGTCCCTATATGATCGAGGTAAATAGATTACTATGGTATTTTCATTGAGGGGAAAGGTTGACTTATATTTTGAATAATAGATGAATTTAAGGTGGACTTATAGTAATTTAGGTTACTTATGGAAATGATTAACCTATCTTGGGTAAAATATGTTTAGGTTAGCTACTTTTGTTATAAGATGTTAGGAGTGGTTGATGTTGTTTGGAGATGAACAATGAAGTTTATTTTGGAAGACTATGTTATCAAATCCTTCTTGTATTTGGGTTTCAATATTAGCTTGGTTTATTTTGAGGAGTCTTAATGACCATTATTTATGTAATTTTCAATGATGAACTATGGTTAGTACCATGGAAATTTGAAGATTTAAAAGTAGTTTCCATTCCTATGGGATTCTTTCTTTTTGAAGAGGTGTTTTACCTTACCCTTTCTGTTTTTGGGATAATGTTTAAAGATAGAAGAAATAGATAGTTAATCTTTTGTGGATTATGAAGATGATTCTTGTGTTTTGATGAGACCAAGTAGTTTTGAATGCTCATAGTTTGGAGAAAATATTAGTTTTGGGTAGAAACTTTTTAAAGGATGAAACTCTACATGAAGATAGGTATATTTTCTTATGTTTTTGTTTTATGTTGTAAATGAATTCCTCAAAATTATGAAAAGGAACGTAAAACAAAAACGTTGTTGGTTTACGTTTCCTACTAGGTAATCAAAGACCGTTTATACACATCATAAGTTTGGGATTTTCTTATGGTTAACTTTCTCCTAATCATGTTCTCTATCACTCTCCCCCAGAACTTGACCCTTTGTTTTTCTTCCATGTCAATGTTTTCTTACATGGAATCCTAGTGTGGGTTAACTCGGGTGACCTTTGTACTTCCCTTTCCTTCTTTTAAAGTAATAATTTTACTGACTCCTTTTCCGATGTGGGACTTTCAATGAAATTTCAAAACCCAATTTTAAAAATTGCGAGGACGCAATTTCTTAAGGGGGGAAGAATGTAACGACCCGAAATTTTGAATAAATCTTGATTCCTAATTTTATGTGTTATTTTATTTTATTTTTATACTCAACAAAAATGTTTCATTTGATAACATGATTATAATTAAAATGAGACTGTTGGGTTTAGACGGTTATATGACCATTGGTCAATATGACCGCTGGAAACTAAACGTTTTGATTATTTTCTCTAAATACAAGTAATCTTGGTTAATTATTATAGAAAGAAGATTCGATGGCCTCACCCAGTAGTCTTGGACCGATCGAAGCCCATCTAACAGAACTTGGGAAGGAGGTAGCACCACTGGGCTTTGCTCTGGACCAAACCCAAGCCGAACTTCATCGTGTGAAGCTATAACGGAATCGCCTTTGCGAGAAGTTCAAACTGATAGAAATTACTACTCGTGCGATGTTAGCCGAGCCTCCCTCAGATTCTCTCACCTTAGCACACCTTACACTTAGGTCCTATGCTGGTGTGATAAGGGACTATGTAAGGAGACCGTAACTGCCTTGTGTAATCCTTTGTTTTAAATAAAAATTGGGATTTCTTCTTATGATGAAGTTTATGAATTTTTAAATGACCGGATAAATATAGTATGCATATTTTTGATGAATTTTAGAAAAAGGATATTTTAAAAATGTTTATGTAAACCTTAAATAACTAAAAATGTGTAATGATTTTCAAAAAATGGTCTTCTACAATTATGTTCAGTACGAAATTTAGAGTCTAATAAGATCAACTTGATTTTTGATGAATAGTAAATTATGAATAGTGATTTTATGATTAGGATTAGTAATATGTCCAAATGGATTAGTAATCTCACTTAAAGAAAGTATTAATATAATCTAGGCACCTTGATTAAGTAATGTGATTCAATAAAATGGTTAAATAACGGTTTCATAATTTATTATTCAACTATTAGTTTTTTCAAGTGAATAGTGTTTTTTAATTAAAAATTAAATTAAAAATATTTAAAAAAATTATTTTTATAAAATGGATTTCATTTTTGAACTCAGAGCACCGATATTATGTTATGGTAATTTTTGGGGTTTTTTATGAAAAAATGAATTTTTGGTGAATAGTGTATTTATTTAAAAAACAAATTAAAAATATTTCGAAAATTATTTTTATAAAATGGAGTTCATTTTTGAAATCAGAGCATTGATATTTGGTTAAGGTGAAATTTTGGGATTATTCTGAGAAAGTTGAATTTTCGATGAATAGTGAAAATACAGTTTTTAAGTTACGGGTGTTTAATGACATCATTAAATGATGTATTAAGTTTGTAATCAATATTTTTGACTTATGAATAGTAAGATAAGGTATGAGGTGTCCCAAGTGGCCAATACCATGGGCAAATACCATGGGCAAGTCCATGGTTTTGCCAAAACCACTAATGAGGTGTCCCTTGGCCATTAATGCCTTGTCCCCTCACTTTCCCTATAAATACCAAGTTATCCTCTCATCCATTCGACTCCACACTCTCCCCCAACGAAGTTCTGGTCTCATTACCTCCCATGGAGTCCTCCCAAGGTGCCCCCAAGCCCTCAAGGTCCCAACCTTTGAGTTTTAATAGTTAAGTTTTAAGGTAAGAGATCTGACCTCTCTCTTTCTTTTCAAGTAATCTCTTTCATGTCATTTCTTTTATGATCCATGTTCTTATGTTGGAGGTTGTTCTTTTATACTCCTATTACTTCCCTTTTCATGTGCATATAATGATATATCCCCTCTTACTCTCATTATTTCGTTTTATTAAGTTTTAAGTGGCGCCGTTAGGCTGTCGAAATCTTTGTAACAGATTCTTTCTCCCTTCTCATTTTTCAAGATCTATTTTCATGTAAAGTATTTCAAGTTCCTTTTTATTATTTTGGGGTATGATATCTAAATTTATCATACTGATATTTTATGGTCATATGATGAGAGACCCCATTTGATCTCTTCAATTCATTTTTGTTGAAGTTTAAGTGACGCCGTTAGGCTGCCGAATTTTAAGGGATTCTTTCACCCTTCTCTTTTTCAAAGTTCTACTTTCATGTCAAGTCTTTCAAGTTCCTTCATATTATGTTGGGGTATGATCTCTATATATATCATACTGGACTATTATTTTCATATGACGAGAGACCCTATTTGATCTTTTCAATCAATTTTTGTTGAAGTTTAAGTGACGCCGTTAGGCTACCGAATTTTAAGGGATTCTTTCACCCTTCTCTTTTTCAAAGTTCTACTTTCATGTCAAGTCTTTCAAGTTCCTTTATATAATGTTGGGGTATGATCTCTATATCTATAATACTGGACTCTTATGTTCATATTATTAGAGACCCTATTTGATCTTGTCAATTCATTTTTCTTGATGTTTAAGTGACGTCGTTAGGCTGCCGAATTTTTAAGTGGTTCTTCACCCTTCTCGTTTTGAAGTTCTACTTTCATGTCAATTATTTCAAGTTCCATTTATTATATTGTGGTATGATCTCCATATATATCATACTGATATTTTATGTTCATATGATGAGAGACCCTATTTGATCTCATCAATTCATTTTTGGTTGAAGTTTATGTGACGTCGTTAGGCTGCCGAATTTTCATAAGAGAAATATTATTTTTGTCTTCCTTTCATGTTCTTCATTTCATATGGTATATTTTCAAATTTCATTTCCATGTTCTTAAATCCCTTATATTTTTTCCCTCTACTGTTTTATGGGTCATTTATGAATGTTTGACCCATGTCCCCTCTCTTTTCAATGTCTTCTAAAAACATTGTAACATAGCCGTTATGCTGCAGAATTTTCGTCTCAAAATGTCTCTCTCTTTTTATAAAGATCTTTTATATTATTAAGTGAATAATCAAAGATCTCTCTTATATATGGGTATTCAAATATATACCAAAATGTTCTATTTTAAATTCTGGGATTTACATGGAACCCGCATTCCCATTTTGTCGGTTTAAAGTGACGTAAAGATCATGTCTTTAAAGCCGTTTTTAAAACGTTATGATTATGAAATGAAACCCATTTATTTTATGCTATATGAGTTATTTATGAAATTTTTTATGATGATATATGTGTCTCACATGATAATAAAGTCAAATTTAAGGGTGCGCCCTGATAGCGCTCCAATGCATTGGGTAATGATGTAACCACTAGAGATTACAATTTTCACGATACCTTGGTGAATAACCTTGTTAATTTTCAAATGACACCTTGGGGATAGACCTTGGTAATATGTTCATGATTTTATATGTTAAATGATGTAGCCACATCTTCATGTTATGAAAATGTTATTTTTATTATGATATGCCTCATGATTTCATTCTCATGCCTTAAAGTTCTTTTCATGACCTTATTGAAGTATCTCAAGTTCACATGTAAAATGTTTCTCTTGTTTCCCTTACTGGGATTTTTTCTCACCCTTTCATTTGATGTATGTCCCCAGGTTATGTGATGCAGTAATGAACCTAGGATGAACATGAGTAGAAGCCTTTCAAGTGTTTTAGAAGAATGTTTTATGTTTTCATGTTTAAAGTTCCTGGTTTCCAAGACACTAAACCTTAAAGATCCTCGGTTTTGTAAAATGTAATGAAAGTTTATGTGATAAAGAGGTGAGATGCTATAGTTGGTATCAAAGGATGGTTTAGTTATTTGTGGAAATTAGGATATGAAAACTTTAGGAATAAGCCTATAGAAAAGTTAAAAAATAGGAAATCTTCCTGGTATTTTGGTGAGTATTGAGTAAGGGGTTGCCAAGAAAATATGTCCCTGTCTGGATACGAGCAGGTAGAGGTGGCTCTGGCACATATGTACATAGGGGTAAAACCCAAAAACACCGCTTTGAGCTAGACTCGAAAGGGAACTGGTACACGACAATGGGTCTTGCTGCACTCTTGGTTACGACACTCCCAGGAGATATGCTTTAGTAAATTCATAAGCTTAGTATGAACCATTGTTAAAGGAACAAAGATAAAATAAAATAAAGATTCACATAAGAATATATGATCATGGATAACCTAGATGGGAACCTATGGGATCACAAGTTAGGGTATACTTTTCTTCTACAAGTTATCCTTATATGCTTTCGATTCTTTTTCATGATTATTGGCTAAGTATTTAAGCCCCTAATTATGGTTTCTTTTCTTAGTTAATGGCGGGAAATGGAAGAACATGTCCCAACAACCAATGTGATAGGAAATGAGACGATTGTCGTATTAATATGACAGGGATAATTAGAGGATTAAAATATGATTATTATTTTGGAAGACGTTCACTATTTTGGGGTCCCTATATGATCGAGGTAAATAGATTACTATGGTATTTTCATTGAGGGGAAAGGTTGACTTATATTTTGAAGAATCGATGAATTTAAGGTGGACTTATAGTAATTTAGGTTACTTATGGAAATGATTAACCTATCTTGGGTAAAATATGTTTAGGTTAGCTACTTTTGTTATAAGATGTTAGGAGTGGTTGATGTTGTTTGGAGATGAACAATGAAGTTTATTTTTGAAGACTATGTTATCAAATCCTTCTTGTATTTGGGTTTCAATATTAGCTTGGTTTATTTTGAGGAGTCTTAATGACCATTATTTATGTAATTGTCAATGATGAACTATGGTTAGTACCATGGAACTTTGAGGATTTAAAAGTAGTTTCCATTCCTATGGGATTATTTCTTTTTGAAGAGGTGTTTTACCTTACCCTTTCAGTTTTTGGGATAATGTTTAAAGATAGAAGAAATAGATAGTTAATCTTTTGTGGATTATGAAGATGATTCTTGTGTTTTGATGAGACCAAGTAGTTTTGAATTCTCATAGTTTGGAGAAAATATTAGTTTTGGGTAGAAACTTTTTAAAGGATGAAACTCTACATGAAGATAGGTATATTTTCTTATGTTTTTGTTTTATGTTGTAAATGAATTCCTCAAAATTATGAAAAGGAACGTAAAACAAAAACGTTGTTGGTTTACGTTTCCTACTAGGTAATCAAAGACCGTTTATACACATCATAAGTTTGGGATTTTCTTATGGTTAACTTTCTCCTAATCATGTTCTCTATCACTCTCCCCCAGAACTTGACCCTTTGTTTTTCTTCCATGTCCATGTTTTCTTACATGGAATCCTAGTGTGGGTTAACTCGGGTGACCTTTGTACTTCCCTTTCCTTCTTTTAAAGTAATAATTTTACTGACTCCTTTTCCGATGTGGGACTTTCAATGAAATTTCAAAACCCAATTTTAAAAATTGCGAGGACGCAATTTCTTAAGGGGGGAAGAATGTAACGACCCGAAATTTTGAATAAATCTTGATTCCTAATTTTATGTGTTATTTTATTTTATTTTTATACTCAACAAAAATGTTTCATTTGATAACATGATTATAATTAAAATGAGACCATTGGGTTTAGACGGTTATATGACCATTGGTCAATATGACCGCTAGAAACTAAACGTTTTGATTATTTTCTCTAAATACAAGTAATCTTGGTTAATTATTATAGAAAGAAGATTCGATGGCCTCACCCAGTAGTCTTGGACCGATCGAAGCCCATCTAACAGAACTTGGGAAGGAGGTAGCACCACTGGGCTTTGCTCTGGACCAAACCCAAGCCGAACTTCATCGTGTGAAGCTATAACGGAATCGCCTTTGCGAGAAGTTCAAACTGATAGAAATTACTACTCGTGCGATGTTAGCTGAGCCTCCCTCGGATTCTCTCACCTTAGCACACCTTACACATAGGTCCTATGCTGGTGTGATAAGGGGCTATGTAAGGAGACCGTAACTGCCTTGTGTAATCCTTTGTTTTAAATAAAAATTGGGATTTCTTCTTATGATGAAGTTTATGAATTTTTAAATGACCGGATAAATATAGTATGCATATTTTTGATGAATTTTAGAAAAAGTATATTTTAAAAATGTTTATGTAAACCTTAAATAACTAAAAATGTGTAATGATTTTCAAAAAATGGTCTTCTACAATTATGTTCAGTACGAAATTTAGAGTCTAATAAGATCAACTTGATTTTTGATGAATAGTAAATTATGAATAGTGATTTTATGATTAGGATTAGTAATATGTCCAAATGGATTAGTAATCTCACTTAAAGAAAGTATTAATATAATCTAAGCACCTTGATTAAGTAATGTGATTCAATAAAATGGTTAAATAACGGTTTCATAAATTATTATTCAAGTATTAGTTTTTTCAAGTGAATAGTGTTTTTTAATTAAAAATTAAATTAAAAATATTTAAAAAAATTATTTTTATAAAATGGATTTCATTTTTGAACTCAGAGCACCGATATTATGTTATGGTAATTTTTGGGGTTTTTTATGAAAAAATGAACTTTTGGTGAATAGTGTATTTATTTAAAAAATAAATTAAAAATATTTAAAAAATTATTTTTATAAAATGGAGTTCATTTTTGAAATCAGAGCATTGATATTTGGTTAAGGTGAAATTTTGGGATTATTCTGAGGGTTGAATTTTCGATGAATAGTGAAAATACAGTTTTTAAGTTACGGGTGTTTAATGACATCATTAAATGATGTATTAAGTTTGTAATCAATATTTTTGACTTATGAATAGTAAGATAAGGTATGAGGTGTCCCAAGTGGCCAATACCATGGGCAAATACCATGGGCAAGCCCATGGTTTTTCCAAAACCACTAATGAGGTGTCCCTTGGCCATTAATGCCTTGTCCCCTCACTTTCCCTATAAATACCAAGTCATCCTCTCATCCATTCGACTCCCCACTCTCCCCCAACGAATTTCTGGTCTCATTACCTCCCATGGAGTCCTCCCAAGGTGCCCCCAAGCCCTCAAGGTCCCAACCTTTGAGTTTTAAGAGTTAAGTTTTAAGGTAAGAGATCTGACCTCTCTCTTTCTTTTCAAGTAATCTCTTTCATGTCATTTCTTTTATGATCCATGTTCTTATGTTGGAGGTTGTTCTTTTATACTCCTATTACTTCCCTTTTCATGTTCATATAATGATAGATCCCCGCTTACTCTCATTATTTCGTTTTATTAATTTTTAAGTGGCGCCGTTAGGCTGTCGAAATCTTTGTAACAGATTCTTTCTCCCTTCTCATTTTTCAAGATCTATTTTCATGTAAAGTATTTCAAGTTCCTTTTTATTATTTTGGGGTATGATATCTAAATTTATCATACTGATCTTTTATGGTCATATGATGAGAGACCCCATTTGATCTCTTCAATTCATTTTTGTTGAAGTTTAAGTGACGCCGTTAGGCTGCCGAATTTTAAGGGATTCTTTCACCCTTCTCTTTTTCAAAGTTCTACTTTCATGTCAAGTCTTTCAAGTTCCTTTATATTATGTTGGGGTATGATCTCTATATATATCATAATGGACTCTTATTTTCATATGACGAGAGACCCTATTTGATCTTGTCAATTCATTTTTGTTGAAGTTTAAGTGACGCCGTTAGGCTACCGAATTTTAAGGGATTCTTTCACCCTTCTCTTTTTCAAAGTTCTACTTTCATGTCAAGTATTTCAAGTTCCTTTATATAATTTTGGGGTATGATCTCTATATCTATCATACTGGACTCTTATGTTCATATGATGAGAGACCCTATTTGATCTTGTCAATTCATTTTTGTTGATGTTTAAGTGACGCCGTTAGGCTACCGAATTTTTAAGTGGTTCTTCACCCTTCTCGTTTTGAAGTTCTACTTTCATGTCAATTATTTCAAGTTCCATTTATTATATTGTGGTATGATCTCCATATATATCATACTGATATTTTATTTTCATATGATGAGAGACCCTATTTGATCTCATCAATTCATTTTTAGTTGAAGTTTATGTGACGCCGTTAGGCTGACGAATTTTCATAAGAGAAATCTTATTTTTGTCTTCCTTTCATGTTCTTAATTTCATATGGTATATTTTCAAATTTCATTACCATGTTCTTAAATCCCTTATATTTTGTCCCTCTACTGTTTTATGGGTCATTTATGAATGTTTGACCCATGTCCCCTCTCTTTTCAATGTCTTCTAAAAACATTGTAACATAGCCGTTATGCTGCAGAATTTTCGTCTCAAAATGTCTCTCTCTTTTTATAAAGATCTTTTATCTTATTAAGTGAATACTCAAATATCTCTCTTCTATATGGGTATTAAAATATATACCAAAATGTTCTATTTTAAATTCTGTGATTTACATGGAACCTGCATTCCCTTTTTGTGGGTTTAAAGTGACGTAAAGATCATGTCTTTAAAGCCGTTTTTAAAACGTTATGATTATGAAATGAAACCCATTTATTTTATGCTATATGGGTTATTTATGAAATTTTTGATGATGATATATGTGGCTCACATGATAATAAATTCAAATTTAAGGGTGCGCCCTGATAGCTCTCCAATGCATTGGGTAATGATGTAACCACTAGAGATTACAATTTTCACGATACCTTGGTGAATAACCTTGGTAATTTTCAAATGACACCTTGGGGATGGACCTTGGTGATATGTTCATGATTGTCTATGTTAAATGATGTAGCCACATCTTCAAGTTATGAAAATGTTATTTTTATTATGATATGCCTCATGATTTCATTCTCATGGCTTAAAGTTCTTTTCATGACCTTATTGAAGTATCTCAAGTTCACATGTAAAATGTTTCTCTTGTTTCCCTTACTGGGCTTTTTGCTCACCCTTTCTTTTGATGTATGTCCCCAGGTTATGTGATGCAGTAATGAACCTAGGATGAACATGAGGAGAAGCCTTTCAAGTGTTTTAGAAGAATGTTTTATGTTTTCATGTTTAAAGTTCCTGGTTTCCAAGACACTAAACCTTAAAGATCCTCAGTTTTGTAAAATGTAATGAAAGTTTATGTGATAAAGAGGAGGGATGCTATAGTGCATCATCGGTTATTGAAGATATTAATGGAGTGCACATTCATATCCCTTGATCCATATATTCATTGATGAGGACCATCATAAATAGGTTCATATATCACCAAGTTTTTGTAAGATTCCTTTCTTTTTTGGATCATATTTGTAAAAAAATTATATTCCAGTGGAATTTGGAAGTGGAGAGAACACAATGAACTCTATGTTGGAATACATTGTTGTAATAGTGGAGAATATATGTTGGGGTGTACTAACCAACCTGTAAAGGAGTATTAATAGCTATAAAAACCTTGTAAATATCATGTTTCAAACACTTTATTTTACCTATTCATACAAGGAAAGGTTGAGATATTATTTTCAGTGGATTGAGAAACCTCGCCAGTTTAAGAGGTTTAGTTTAAAAGGGGGTAACTTGTAAAAGAAAAAAGGGATCATTGGTCAACCCCCCCCCCCCCCCCCCCGCTAGTGATCCAATTAGATCCTAACACCCTTGATCGCCTTTTGTGACATGAACTGGATATCAAACAGCTACAGACTACCCACTGTGAAACTGTACTAAATGTATAGGTTTTGGGCACAGTGGAAGTATCCTTTGAAGGTATGACCAACTCGACTTTTAGTCTTAAATCATGTGTAACCATTTCTTTACATGATCATAAAATCATGTCCAAAAAAATAGTAGATTAATAGACTACATTAATACACTGGAACCATAGGGATAGGATCTTCACATGTGATTTATAATTAATTTATAGGCAGATAGAGATTTACCTCAACTTGTAATTCTACTTTCATTGATGATTTGATGTAATAGATTACATCACTCCGTATTTTAATTAAAGGATTAAGTTAAAAATTCCTCTAGAAATGATCCACACATACACTACAATATCTGATCAATGTCATCGAATCTCTAGGTGCTAGCATAGCTGATCTTGGTCGCTTTCATTGTTCATGATTAATAGTAACAATTTTCTTCTTGAAGAGGGGGAACTCTTAATGATATTTCAAAGATGTGATAGAGGAGGAAAAGAGATCTATATATAGAAATATAGATATCACTCTCTATATATCTCTAGATATATCTCTAGATATATCTATATATATATCTCTAGATATATCTCTAGATATCTTTCTAGATATTTCTCTTTATTTATATCTCTTGATATATCTATTATCTATTGTGCACACCCAAAAAGTCACTTTATAAAAGTGATATATTTATATATAATTAGATATAATTATATATAATTATATATAATTATACATAATTATATATTTATTATGGCAGGTTTAGGGTTGGAAAATTTCACATGAGCCCTTAAAAATTTCTAATATTCTTAATTGACCCCATGTCCAATAATAATAATATTATTATTAATCTCTTGACATGTGTAACACATTAAGAATATAAATAAATAGAAATTATTTCTAATTGGACCATTAAACTTAGTCTACTTTCCCTCATCGATATTTATCAATCCTTGAATAATGACTATTTAATTAAATAAATGTCACTAGATTATTTATATGATAAATATAATAAATAGTATATTCACCAAACTTTAAAACTTATATTTATTATTTAACTCACTTTATTATTTTTAATAAACTATGATTAAATTATAGTGATCAACCAAACCTAAATAAATATTATTTATTCTTGATTATTAAATTATTTTCTTGAATTTAACTAAGATTGTGGATAAACTTAGTGTGTGACCCTCTAGGCCTCTTTCTTAGTGGCATTAGTCATAACCACCTAAATTCCAAGTTTATAATCTAACAACATGTCAAGGAAAACATATAGAAAAAAAAATTAACATCACAATGATTTCCAACCACCTATGAACATTTACCATGTAATATAATCCTTTTATCATGATATCTCTAATCAAGATGGCTTCATACCGGTGTCATCAACCTATATACTTTGTTTCCCTTTCTTTGAATTTCTAGAAATGAACTCTCCCACAAAACACTACAGCCATGAATTTATATAGGTTGTTCTATTATATAAAAGGGCCTATGATATCAACTTTCATTATAGGATAGAAGGGTTAAATCCTTTATCACATTATCTATTAATGTTATAACACTCATGACACACCCAATATATCCTACTTCACCATGAACATGTGTCATCATGGTTTTCATCAATACATCAAAGTACATGATTTGTGATATCCATTAGTGATAATATTAAATTCTAAGGATCAATACACACATCCATATATAGGAGCATCAAATGAAACATGGAAATATGGATTTCTTATTGATGGTCTAGTTCTCATAACCTCCTATCTTGGAGATTACCAAGAGAGAACACCATGAGAATGTGTCTCAATGTATTATGAGCCTCCTAACCCTAATAGCCTCTATTTTATGTGTCTCTCAAAAAAATATCATCCATACATAGAACAAGATTCAATAATAATTTCATGGAACCTCTAAACTCTCATCATATTAGGGAACTACTATGACCTTTCAGTGCAACATATATTCTAAGGACATTATCACATATAAATATCATATAGAAGAATAATCAAGATGTGATAAGAAAAATTATTTAATTTAGAAAAATATGTAATAAAGTACTAAAAAGGTTGGTTCTAGGGAACCTTATCCAAAATACTCCCACTTTCACTACATCCAACTGAAAATATATTTTAGTCCACTAGTTCTCACATGACACTCATTCCTATAATGAGATAAATCCTTGGTCAAGGGGTCTACCGTGTTTTTCTATTTGGATACTCTACTCACTATAACTTCACCTTGTTGAAAAAAAACCATCAAGAGATGGAACTTACAATGTATGAGCTTTGTAATTTTGTGTGACCTTGTCTATTGGGAGAGAGCCACCACTATAGTGTTATCATAGTAAACTGTGATAGGGTCTTCACTGCTAAGTACCACATCAAGATATTGGATAAAGTTGTGAATCTATACTACTTCCATGGATGCATCGGAAGACAAAATATACTTATAATCCACTACAAAATCAGTGATAACTGGATTCTTTGAACTCTTCTAGTTCATAACTCCTCCATTGAGACAAAAAACATATCTAAATTGAGACTTTAGCTCATTCTAATTAGTTTAAAATCTAGTATCTATATAACCCCTGATGAATAGATCTTCATCTCCTCAATTCACTAAGATAATATACTTAGTTCTCCTTAGATACTTAAGTATAGTCTTGGAAGAAGTCCAATATTGTTCTCCTGGATCTTCTTTTTATATTCCTACCATTCTCAAATCATAGGGAACAAAAAACCTCATACATAACATGGAATACATGATAGATCCGATCACTAAATCATATGGGATCATACTCATTATCTCTATTTACTCTTGTGTATGAGGACACATTTCTTGGAAATATGTATATAATGTGACATTGGAATCAATCCCCTCTTATATTGTTCCATGATAAATTACCTTAGTATCTAGTCAATGTATATACTTTGACTTATTCAAACCAACCTCTTGGATCTATCACGCATCATCTTGATCCCTAGAATGTAGGTTGCTTTACCTAAGTACATCATGGAGAAGCACTTTCTCAACCATTCCTTAACCTATTGTAAGGTTGGTATATCATTTTCAATTAGTAATATGGAATCAACATATAAAACTATGAAAACAATTGTACTACCACTAATTTTTTTGTAAACACATGGCTCACATTCATTCTTAATAAAACCAAAATTTTTTATGGCTCTGTCAAATAAAAGGTTCCATGACTTGGATACTTGCTTTAATCCATAGATGGATATCTGCAACTTCCATACATTTTTGGAATTTCATAGAATTAAAAACCCTTCTGTTTGTTTTATATAAAAATCCTATTAAAGGTTCGCATTAAGTAATGTAATTTTGACATCCATTTTCCAAATATCATATTCCTAGTAAGCTGCTATATCAAACAAAATTTTGATGGATTTAAACTTAGAAACTGGGGGAAATGTTTCATCATAATCAATTCCTTATCATTTTATAAACCCTTTATACACTAGTCATGCTTTATAGGTATTCACTTTACCTTCTATGTCCATATTTTTCTTGAATACCCATTTACACCAAATGGGGTTTTCATCAACTAGAGGATCGATCAAAACCCAAACATGGTTTTGATACATGGAATTGATCTCATAATTCATAGATTATTTCCATATTGTAGATTCTAAGATCTGTACCAACTCCTTGTAGGAGAGAGGATCATCATTTTTAACCAATAATGAGTCACCGTCATCAGTGACTAGAAAACCATATCTCTTTGGTTTTCTTAATCCTCTAGCACTCCTACATAGAACATGTATTTCGGGAACATCCTTTTTCATGGGGACTTGTGGAATTGGTTCATATACCAACTCTTGTGTATCTCGAGCATCAACATCATCAAAGTCAATCTTGATCCCACTATCCTCTTTGAGGATGTTCTCCCTCTCAAGAAATATGGTATGTCATGTGATAGTTACTTTCTTGTATGAAGGGATATAAAGATAGTATCCCCTTGTTTCCTAGGTATACCCTATAAAAATACACTTTGAGCCTTGGGGTGATATTTTGTTTCTTTATTTATACTTAACAAACACCTCACAACCCCATGCACGAACATATGACAAAACAGGTTTCTTTCCACTCCAAAACTCGAAGGTAATACCATTTTCTGGTTTATTTGGAACTCATTTTAATAAGTATAATGTCATCTTTAATGTATATCCCCAAAAGGATAATGGAAGAATTTTGTGACTCTTCATCAACCTTATCATGTATAACAAAGTATGGTTCCTCATTTTACTAACATCATTATACTGTAGTGTATAAGGTAGAGTGAGTTGGGATAAAATCTCATAATCTAGTAGAAATCCAATAAAGTCTTGGTTAATTTATTCACCACCTCAATCCGATCAAAGTTTCTTCATCTTTTTACCAAGATGATTATCAAACTAATTCTTTAACTCTTTGAACTTCTCAAAGTATTCATACTTATACCTCATTAATTAGATATAACCATACATGTTCATGTCATTGGTAAAAGTAATAAAGTATGAGTATCCACTTCAAAATTATACTTGAAAAAGGTCTACATACATCAGTGTGCACCAATTCTAGAATCTTTGTGGCCCTTTTAGCTTGGACACTAAATGGTGTTTTAGTCATCTTACCTTTTAAATAATCATGACATCATTAAAGTGTCTTAAGTTCAAAATATTCTAAATAACTATCTTGATACAACTTTGTCAAACACTTCTCATTTATGTGACCAAGTTGGTGATTCCATAACTGAGTGTTATATGAGTCATGCATATTTGTTTTGTTATCAATTTATAATATTTATTTTTCATAATTTAATACATAAAGACCATTATTCAACTATTCCATACCATAACATGTGTTATCATTATAAAAGTAGTAACCCTTATTTCTAAATTTGAGAATCAATCCATCCATATCTAAAAAAAGAATGGAAATATTGTTATTAGTAACACTATGAACATAATAAAAATTATTTAAAACCAAAATCAATCATGTTGGTAATGTGAGATGGTAGTCTCTAATGGATAAAGCAGCCATCATCGCTCCATTGGCAGTCCATAAATCCACCTCATACCTGGTAATCTTCCAAAATTTACTTGGTTCCTGTATTTAGATAAAAATGTGAGCACCACAGGAAGTATCTAATACCCAACTTGTATATATTGAAATATTACACTCAATAATGAACATAAATAAAGCTACAACTTTATTGTTTGTCTATGTAAAATTTCTATTCCATTGGCCCTTGTTTCCACATGCAAAACATATAGCAACTTGTTCATTTCCTTTCCTCTGGATCTTCTTCTTGGAAGGAAGGAAGGTACTCGAGATCCTTAGAGTTGGAATGAGTATTTAGTGCTTTTGTCTTGTTATTCCTATTCTTATTCATCATAAGGACAGTGGATTTTTCATGCACCGTGTCTTTATCAACTTGGATAATAAGTGTAATAATTTTAAAAAAAGTGTCTTATTTCTATTCCTCATATTATATTTCAAAATAAAACTCGAGAATTTTTTGGATAGTAAGGATAGAATGATATATGTGGACAGCTGATCAAGGATCTTAAAACCCAAGATGTTTAGCCACTCAATGTATCCAATCATATTGACTACATGTTCCCCTATTGGATCTGACTCTTCAAGATTACACATGAATAGTTCATGGAGATCTCATATCTCTTTGATCTCGCCTTATCTTGATATAGATCCCAAATGTGAGAAACTATGTTATATGCATCCATATCTATGTATTACTTTAAAATATCATTGTACATGTAAGATATAATAAAACATTGGACATCGATTTCATCATTCATGTGCTTCATATGGAGAGATACCTCTTCCTCACTAGCCTCTTTGGAAAGCAACTCAAGAAGTGGGGTTTCTAGAATGTACAATTTCCATTCATGGTGTAGTATAACATGAAAGTGCCTATACCATTCCTATAAATTCATTGTGGTGGTAATTTTATCCTTATCTCATATGGATCATAGTGATATTGTCGATGTCATTTGATTTTCCATTTTCTATAAATTAAGAACAGTTAATTAGTACTTTTTTATTACAAAAATAGATTAATACATTTAAATTTGATTAAATTATTTATTAATCTCCCTCTATTTTTCAAAACCTAATATCCCTCATCATTAGTTTTAGAATATCTTATTTCTTAGATATTCTAGTGTCAAGGATCCATATTCCCTTCTCATAACCTATACTTGGGAATGATGATATATTTGAAGGATTTTAGGTAGGCGTAACTTTACAAATACATTAAATCATAGGTCCTTGATATGTTGAGTGGACTCCCCAATCCTAAAATCCTATTTTAGGATTTCCTCAACCTTTTCCTCTTAGTTACATCAAGTCCTATTTGGGAATTCAAATCCTGATATAAACTAAGTTAAGTCAACACAAAACTTCAAGCTAAAATTTACATGATAATTGAAAGCACCCCAACTTTGGTTGTTCAAGCACTTTAAACTATGAGGATGATTCTAACTTAATCATTGGAAGGCTAATCCGACTTAATATTTTAATTGAGGTATTTTTATCCTTATGTGTAACTACCGTTTTTACCCTTTTATATTCCTTGTTAATATTAAGTGGATTTTACTTAAGTGATTAACCATGTCTGATAAAATATTTATGCATAATCCAGTTATATTTTATTCCATATTTTATGCTTTTTAATTCATTTATTAGGTGATCATGAAGTATTCAAAAACATAAATAATTAACCATTAAACTAACATAAATAAAATATAAGTGGAATGATTATGATTTTTTATAGTGGTTAGTTTATCTAGAAGATGATAAACCAACCCTCAACCCTAGGGGAAAAACACCTTGAACCGAGCTTGGTTCATGTTATAGAATTCCTCCTTTAGTTACTTTATATCTCCTTGACTAGTTTCACCTAGGATCCTTGACTCAAAAAACCTCCACTCACTTAGGATATCTATCCTTACATAAGATTTTACTCACACATAGGTGAGGGGATCCAATGGATTGGATAAAAAGTGGGTTTAAATAAAATAAACCACAGGAACATAAGATCTTACATAATAAGGAGGGAATATCACACAGGCCAACAATAATAATTTAACCTTAATAAATTAAAAGAAACTAATCACACACAAGGTCTGGTCTAATCTCATGATCATCCACGCTTCAAGAAAATAGTATACATTTTCTATCTTATTATTAATTACTTTGGTTCATTCTTTAATTAAGATAATGCACCATAAATTAATCCAATTTATTAAATTTATCTTAATTCTATACAAGTATCCTTAACTTACCATCATCTATAATTTTAAAAAAAAATACACTCATTTAAAATTAATTAAGTAAACAAGTGTACTTAGAGGAAACCTCATGTGTTCATTGAAATTTTAATATGGAAATTAATTTAATATATAATTGTTAATCCTATGACATGGCATGTACTATCAAATTAATGACACACGTAACATAATTAATAGGTTTAATTATATATTTAATTCCTCTTTCCATGAAAATTCAAGAACACAGTCAGCAGTAGACTACACGACATGTAGTATTTTACACAGCATGTACTTGTCTTTATCCTATGTCTGCATGATGTCAGTTTATGTGTCATGTATTTGATACACGTCATGCTTGGGATACCCTATGTATTATCCAAATTAATCTTCATTTTTAATCATTAATTTGTTACTGATTATGTTATCAAGAATGAAGAAAAGAATCTATGGGGATATCGAATTATTAAAACGAATAATTTTAAGTAAAAGAAATTGAAAATGCATACAATAAATCAATGAATAATAAATAATTATAAATTAAACATGTGACCACTCTGATACCACTTTCAGATTCTAGGTGTAGTAAAAGAACCCTTTTAAGGTATGAAAAACTTATATTTTAGTCTTAAATCAAGTGAAATCATTTATTTATGTAATTTACCAACCTGGGATACACTAAACGATGCCTCGAGATGGTGGTTCATATAACCAAAAGTGTGCCTCCCCATATTCTAGAGGTTACCGACTAGCAGCGAGGGTCTATATTGGTGTGGTGAGGAGACTATACCCTATATTATCATAGTATCACAATGTTAATAATAAGTAAACAGAAATAGATGAAGCTTAATATAACTAATATCATGGTGTAAATAAGTTCAATAATTAATAGAAGAAGATAAACATCCAAGAAACAATAATAATAATCAATTTTTTGGCTGATTCATATACAAAATGATGTCATGTCATGATGATGTGCATAATGGGGGATACTTAGGATACATAGTATAGGCATATATAACATGTTATACAAAAAGGTAAAAATACCAAAAGACATATCCACTAGAATCATGAGCATATGCTCGGTCTTTTTCTCCCATGCTCTCCTATTATAGTAAAATCATTTCAAGAATCCATGACTGGAAGCTTGCCTGTGTCCCTACCTGCATCCATAAGGTCTGTCTGGGTACCAATCGGTGGCCTGAATAGGGTGTGAGATAAACTCAATAGGCCACCACCAATGGTGTCTAGAATAATCTATTCAGTGTGTATAGAATAGTAGTGTGCAGCTACAAAAAATAGAAAAAAAATTCCGAAAACCAAAAATTAGTCATCTTAGGTTCCTAGAGGATACCTGGATAACACTACCTACTTCGGCATTGGATAGAATAACTCTGATCTCAGGTTACCATGTTCATACATTTATAAAAAATTATATATAATATGTATATACTTATATACACTATATATGTGATGACATATATATGAATATACATAGATACTCGGTCTTGGCTGGACCTAGGGCATAACTCAGGTGCCCATGCGTAGTCAAATGAGCTAAAGGCTCCAACAAGGGTACTGGCCTTGAATCTCAGGGGAATGCGAGAAATCATGCTTGTCACTTGAGATAGTGGGGTGATCCATCATACCCAACACCTGATGTAAGGGGAACATGGAATTATATGCCTATCATCTAAGTAAACAGTGTGAGATGCCATTCCCGACACCCAATTTAAGGGATCATGAATCTCCATGCTCATCAAGCCCCTTAACCATTTTCCAATGAACAATATCCATGTTCTGATCATAATAATCATAATTAATTTATATTCTATTAGCCCAATATAACCATAGGTTTCATGAGTTATATAATCCATTATCTGTTTATAACACATGATGTGGGCTTTCCACTCACTTCAAGTCAATTAAATTAAACCATTTAATTTATAAATAAAGGAAAAATCAATTTAGAGTCAATACAAACCACTTGGGAGGTGTTCTATTCAATTAAATATTTAAGATTCATCCTTCCCTATTTTAATTTGGAAGGTGAGGGTTTCATTATTGTGATTCCTCTTAGGGTTTCACCTTCGTTGGTTCTTCTTTGGCCGGGAGATCTCCCTTCCTCGGGAGCTCTCGGCTGGGGCCTCTCCTTCTTGAAGCTTGGTGCTTTCCTAGTTGTGACAGCTGGATCTCCTTTTGTTGATGTCATTTTGTGGTGTCTTCCTTCATATTCTCAATGGCGGCGAGCTCCTGGCATCGGCATCTAGCTTCATGCAACACCGATGGGTGATGGCATTCTTGTTTGGCCCTTAGTCATTTCACTGCAGCTGGATTATTAACATTGGCATTGTTGATTTTCATGGTAGATTCATGATCAAAATTCCTTGATTTTTTTGTCTTCGAGGATGAATTTTAGAGTATATGTTGCTTGTCCAAGGTTGGCTTTGAGCTAACTCTTAAAAAAACTCCTATTATGCGATCTAGTTCGAAGTTTTGATGGTTTTTGAGCTGTTTCTTCTAATGGGAATAATTTTATGAGGCTCAATTTGGTGGTTTTTTCCTTTTGTTTATTTTTTGAGGATCCAATTTAAATGTTGGAAGTTATGTTGATGGTTTTGTGGCATTGATGTTGTCTTTGTGGCCATACCCCTAGTTCTCGATGGTTTTGTCTCTTCTACTCTCATGGTTTTCTCGATTCATCCATTGGTGTGGGTTCTTCCATGGTACAAATTTGTATGGTTTCATGCCCAAAGTGGCGCTTCTAGTTCAGATTGTCTTGGACCCCCTCATCAGTGACGCTCCTTTGGTGTGGTAATAGGGCCATCCAGTCCTGGGTGGTTTTGGCTCGGCTTTTCACATCTTGGAACATCTGCCTCTTCATTTTTTGGATGTGGTGTCAAAGGGGGTCTCATGGATTTCCATGGGGATCTATTCTGGTGACGGTTTTGGTGACCATAATGGTTTTATGATGTGCAATGGCATTGAATTTTCTTGACTTTGTGGAATGTTTTTTGTGGTGGTGTGTTTCTGCTTTATGGATTCTACATTCTGAGGTTCAAGGGATTTTGCAACCAACCCTATAAGGGGATGCTCTATATGAGGTTTGGAGCAAGGATTTTTCATCAGACCGTTTCTATTGGATTTTTATGTTTGATAGGGTATGGAAATTTCCATCAGTACCAAGCCTATGCATCTCTACACGGGATAGCTTGTTGAGCAGCGATGAGGTGTTGGAAGTTGGAATTAATGTTATTGATGTTGGGTAGAATATTTTCTTTGTTTTTAACTAAGTTTCTTATGGACTTGGTATTTTGGAATGTTAGGGTATGGTTATTCCTTTAATTCTCTGATGTCGTGTTGGGTTCTACCTCCCTTTAAAGGGGGTTTATTTTAATAAAAAAAGTTAATTTTCAATCAATTAAACATTTATATCAAGGAGGGTGTTTAATTCAACACACCCAAAAGGGGTGGTGACTAATGAGGTAGACATTCTCTAATAGTGTAACATGGGTCTATGGGGTATCACAACATGGTTCGATTAATTTGAGGAAACACATTTTAAGGCATTGTGTATAAAATTCTAGCATGCGGTATAATAGAGAAAGCTATAAAAATACCTAAACTTTTAGGTAAAATTACTAAATAACTTACCTTAGGCCCTTGGATGACTCCTCATCCGGTATCAACTTCAGACTTGAAGTAGAATGGAAGAAAATAGAAGAATAGACAAATGCCATGAAAATTAAGGCATATTATCTCGCACCAAAATAGCATAAAATATGGTGAGAGAAACTAATAATGGAAACAATATGATTAGAGAGCTAACTAATAGAGATTCAACATGACAAGTGGTGATGAAAATAGAGGCCAGATAGAGAAGTTGTCCTAAAGCCAAGCTTAGGCGTGGAGGACTCCCTAGCGTGCAGTCCATTGGAAATAAGAGGGAGGGAAAAAGAAATAAGGTTACTTAAGGGAAATAGGGGTGTAAAGGTCATTTTTTAAAAATTAAAGGTTCGGATGGTTTTACTAAATGGTTGGACAAACTGTGCTCTAACCATGCAACAGACACTACCCAATGTCACCCCCTTGCACGGCTAGGTGCGCAGTTTGACTAACTGTGTGTATCCCATGGGAAAACCCTCTATATCCTATTAGAGATAAGGCACATGGACATGTGTCCTAGGTAGTATGGTTTATCCTAATCATGAACCTCTCTCCAGCCCTTTGGAATGCCTCGAACGGTTTGGAATAATCGTGCACCTAGCCTTTTCCCCCCATAACTTGGAGCTCTGGGCTCTGAACATGCCTTGAATGCTCCCAAGACCTTCTATAAGATATAGGGAACATTTACTGGGATAAAAAAATAATCAAAACTATAAAATAAATTATCTTTACCTTCGCAAAAAAACTAGTTCATTACAAAATCCCCTCCATAAAGAAACTCATCCCCAAGTTTCCCTTCTCAGGGTGGTGAATAATCATCTGAGAAAAGATTTAGACATTGAACATGTTCGCCGACCTCTCTTTCCCAAGTCTCATCATGTACTCATTCGTGCTACCATGGCACTCAAACTAGAGTAACTAACTTACCTCGTAGATCCTTTAGTCTCTGATCCATGATATGCAATGGGTACTCATCAAAAGAATAATCCATATATAACTCAAACTCCTCAGGCTATGAAATATATGATAGGTCTGGATAATACTAATGAAGTTTTGAAATGTGAAACACATCATGAATAGACTTTTATCTCTGAGGAAGTGCTATCATGTAATCCAATAGTCTGATTCTCTCCAAAATCTAAAAAAGCCTGATGAATCTAGGACCTATATTACACTACCACTTGATCCATCACTAGACCATCTTGGGAAATACACATAATAAAACCCAATCCATGACCTCAAACTCAAGAGTTCATCGATGGTGGCTGGCATATGACTGTTGTCTATATTGATCAGTCATCATGTGCTTCCTAATTAGCTGAACCTGCTTTAAAGTCTCTTGAATGATACGTGGTCCAAGCAGTGTTTTCTCCCCTTCCTTTAACCATCACAGAGGTGAACGATAGGGCCAACTATATAAGGCTTCATAAGGATCCATCTAGATGGTATCCTAAAATCTATTATTGTAAGAAACTCAACTAGGGGTATATGTTTCTTTCAAGAAGCCCCAAAGTCAAGGACACATGCATGGAACATGTCTTATAACACCTGAATCATCCACTTTGTATGTTCATCAGTCTGAGGGTGATAGTTTGTGTTCAAAATCACCTATGTACCAAGGACATCTGCAACCCTTTTTAAAACTGTGATGTGAAACAAACATCCCTATCATATATGATAGAACACGAATCTCTATGTAGGAATATGACCTCCCTGACGTATATCCCCCCTATATCATTTACTAAGAAGGTATCCTGATTAGGGAGGAAATGGGAGACCTTCATCAACTGTTAAGAAAAAACCCAAACTATATCATTGTCTTGAGGTGATATGGGAAAACCTATCATGAAATCCATGGTTACATCATCCCAATTCCACTTAGGTATGGACAATGGTTGTAAAAGTATTATCAGTCATTGATGTTACACCTTTACCTACCGATAGGTGGAACACTGAGTAAAAAATCTAGTTATCTCCCGTTTTATACCAGGACACCAATACTGGTGACCTAAGTCTCTATACATCTTGGTGACTCCAGGATAAACTACCTACACTGAGGCATGAGATTCCTACATCAACTCCTCTTGGATTTATTATGGAACCTTGACACACCCATGTAAGTATAAGGTCTCATCCTCATCCATGGTCCAACAAGGTAATAAATCCTTATCTTAAACACTCTCCCTCAAGACTATGCCCTCAAGATCTAAAAGTTACCTCATATTTACCCTTTAAAAAATGGTATAGGTCACTACTAAATCTATGAGGACCATATTCTCATGATTATATTTAACCTAAACATGAATCTCTAAAAATAATTCCATAATATACCACTCAACATTGGTTTCTTGAACCACCTATTTCTGAGTCTTCCATATTAGAGAATTGGATATTTCATTTCCCTTTATAGGCATATAAGAAAGATCAAAATCAAAGGACTGTAGGTATTCAACTCATCTATACTACCTAAGATTTAAGTCATGATTTGTAAAGATATACTTGAGGATTTTTGGTCTTTTAATACCACAAATTTCTCTCCCAAAAAGTAATGTCTCAGAAATCATAAAACATGCACCAATGCTGCCAACTCGAGGTTGTGTGTCGGGTAATTCCACTCATGATCCCTCAACTAACAAGACTCGTATGTTATAACTTGTGTGTCCTTCATTAGAACTACTCCCAGCCCAATTTATGATGAATCATAATAAACTATACATATCCTGGATGGTTCCATTAGATTCATGATCGTCAATGAAGTCAACCTGCCTTTCAATTCCTGAAAATCTCTTTCACAAGCTTCTAACAAAATGAATTTCATACCTTTCTTAGTCAAGACCATAAGAGGACCCTCTAGGAATTAAAAATTCTGGAAGAAACATTTGTAATACCCGGATATCCCTAATAAACTTTGTATATAAAATAAATTATTTGAATTGTCCTAGGAAACTATATCTCTCGCCTTAAATAGGTCTACTAAAACTCTCAACTCTAAAATGATGTGACCTAGGAAGTGGAATTTTTCGATCCAAAAGTGGAATTTGGTGAGTTTTTCATAAATATGGTTTTCTCTCAGTGTATTCAGAATGATCTCAAGATATTGGTCATGGTCATGTCAAGTGCGAGAATACACCAATATGTCATCCACAATGACTATCGTGAACACATCCAGATACAGGTGGAAAACTCAATTCATCAAGGCCATGAAAATAGCTAGCACATTCGTGAGACCAAACAGAATTATCAAGTACCCATAAAGACCATACCTATTTCATAAAGTTGTATGAGGTATTTCTAAAGGCATGACATGCACTTCATGGTATTCCATCCTCAAATCAATATTTGAAAATACCCTTGGTCCTTATATCTTATCAAAGAGTTCATCTATTCGAGTTAGTGGATACCAATTATTTACTGTGAGTTGATTCAACCATTGGTAATCCACAGAAAGCCTAAGGGTAGAATTCTACTTCTTGGAAAAAAGGACTATTGAACCCTAGAGTGAGGTACTAGGTTATATAAAACCCTTAGTTTCTATGTCTTCCAATTGCTTCTTGAGCTCCATAAGCTTCGTAAGTGCTATCCTATAAGGAGGAATGGACACTGTTGTTGCTCCCAACACTAGATAAATGGTGAATTATACCTCTCTCACTGAAGGTAGCCTAGAAAATTTTTTAGGTAATACATCCATGAAATAACCTACCACAAGAGAGAAATATATAGGTCACATTCCCTGATCATCCAAGAAAATACTATTGATTTTAGTTTCCACTATGTCTGACCACTGATTCTCAGGTTCATCTCGAGTCGTATGGACATACCATTCTCCCCCGTAAATATATCTACCACTTTATAGTGATTTAATTGTCACCTTATGGCTATAAAAATCAATATGGGCTTGATAGGGAACCAACCATTCCATCCCAAGAATTACATCAAACCTTGTCATGTTGAGGATAAAAATATTTCATGTGAATAGATAACTGCCTATCTCAAGGGGAAATTCCTTACATCAGTGAACACTCTCTGATTGGATACCCAACAGGTATTGAGTGTCATCATTCCATAGAAGTACTCTATCTCAAGGCACAGACTCTCCGAAATTATTGCAGATATAAAAGATTACAATGGAACTATGTCAAATAAAGAAGACACTAAAGTAGAGGATACCATAATAGTACCACAAACTATAGAAGGTACTACAATTTGATCCTATGGCACAAGTTTCACTACATGTAATTGACCCATTCTATGACCTTAAGTTGAAACCTGACTACCCTGAGTAGGCCTGCTCAACTGGCACTATGAATCCTGGGTCCAGTTCCCTCTACCTCAACCACCACCTCGATCTGAGAAGCCAATGGTACTCCAGTTTCCTACCTAGTGAGGTACTATCAGCCTCATTCTAGGATGTGGGTTCGTTGTATATCCCCTATCACTAGGCATTAATAGAAAGGTCCTACAGAATCATTGAATATGACCCATATTGACACTGCCTCTACACTCAATTGGATCTCGCATACACTAGGGTTTTGTGTGCCCTAAATTCCATCACTGGTGACATATAATGAAACTGTCAATATGATTTTTCTGACTACCACTTCCCCTATTAATAGCCTCAAAGAGATGCTTCCTTTCGCTCAAAGAACCACTGCTAGGTCTAAGTGATGAACTTCCCTAGCTCACACCTTCATCTTCCCTCAAATTCTGCTTAGTAATGAGGGTCTGGTTAAATATCTTGAAAATAGTATTCAATCAAAAGACATTAAATCATGATTAGATGGAATATATAATCCCATCCTCAAATCACCTCACATTCATGAGTTCATCCCCATATAGAGTCTGTGTGAATCACTGAATCTTAGTAAAGCGGGAAAAATACTCCATCACATACATATATTCCTACTACAAGTTCATGAACTCTCTAGAATGGTCAGCCCTCAATGTCTATGGAAATAAGTAATCATAGAAGACCATCCATAAATTCATCCATATCATATCTTGATGTTGTTATGCCTAGATAATAACATCCCACTATCTCTTGGTAGAACCACATAACATATAAGTAGTGATCTTGACTCTCTTCTCTAGAGGCATCTCCAGATTATTGAATATAGATTGCATGACCTCAAGCCATGTCTCAGTATCTTGAGGTCCACTATCACTAAAAAATGTAGTTGAGTGCTGTTGGAACTCCCACATCAACTCTTCCATAGTTGGGGTAGGTCGAGCAACACCTTACATAGAATACATCATATGAAGGAAACCCTCTCAAAACTAGGCATAAGTAACTAAGTCAGGAATAGCAACTGGTGTCGTAGGTGGCACTATGGGAGGTAACACTAGAGGTTCAGAGGCCAACTCCTATGGAGCATGTTAATCACCACCCTCCTAGAATAAAATCGATTCAATTATAGAGGCATGATTCTACAATTATAAATGAATTCCTCATAATAGAATTCAATAGTTAAAAGATCACAGATAGATGATTTGGACAGATACAAGACTTTCTATTTGATGACTAACACCTCTATTCTTGCTCCTAAATCCAAATATATGTGATAAAGGGAGATCATATTAGGATATAAGGATCATAACTGACACTCCCAACTACCCACTACTAAGGACGATTTTCGTTCTAGGCCTCATATCAAACAAATAAGGTCCCAATACATAGAGTGTTAATTACAAGTTATAGATGAAAACACCCTTTAATTTGAAATTTTCATACCAATTTAATAGTAACCATTTATTTTAATATTTTATTTCATTTAATTTCATACTCTTTTACATATATATATATATATCACAGTCTAGTTAGATGTGTCACTATTCCCAATTTATAAAATTCATACTCCATATAAATTTCATTTAGCGCATCATGTAACTGCAACCTAGTCCTTACATTCGGTATCAGGATGTAATAGGTTATGTAAAATTATTTGATTAAATTAATTACCATTCATAATTTAGATAAGTAATTTCTTCATAAATTACCATTGGTATTCAAGAAATCAAATAAACTAATGTTTCATCCCATGGAACCAGGGTTTCATAGATTAAACATGGTATAATTGGTTAATTAAGGTATCATCGTCAATATATATGAGAAAACACCATTTATATTGATGTAGACACTTTAATTAATTCAATTCTTCCATATTTATAAGAAATTTCAAGATATTTTTTCAACAGATATCAAGTCATCAAAATATATGTAGTAGGAAATGCATGCAGTAAGTAAACATGGAATGGAAGATTCATGGAATATAAGTACTAAAGTGCATACGATGATGCATGAACTACCAACTCCTTTCCATACCATGCCATGGGTAAAATAAATCTACAATAATTTTTAATAATAATAATAAATTCATAAAACATGTGTTTCACCTAATGGTGAAATCAGTACAACTATAACAGGCACAAACCAAAACAAAAATATCTCATCCTAGGTAATTTGGGATTCCCCTGTATGTGGGTTAGATACTCCTAGTAAAAGGCTCATTACTAAATTCCAACACATTCCTAGCCTCCTTTCTAATACCTAAATAGTAATGAAAAGGGAAAATAAACCTCTAATGCAACTTTGTAATGTCCCGACCTGGGATCCACTAAATGGTGCCCCAAACTGGTGGGTAACATGGCCTCAGGCATGCCTCCCCATATTCAAGAGGTTGTAAACTAGTAGTGAAGGTCTATGGTGGTATAGTGGGAAGACTATACCCTATGTTATCAGAGTATCATAGTGATAATAATAAGTAAATAGAAATAGAGGAAGAATAATATAATTGACAGCATAGCGAAAACAAGTGCAAGAATCAACATTAGAAGATAAATAACCAAGAGACAACAATAATAATAAAGTCGTAGGATGATTCATATACAAAATGATGTCATGTAATTCTGATGTACATAATAGGGGATACTAGGGAAACAGAGCACAGTCATATACAACATGCTATACAAAAAGGAAAAATACTAAAAGATATCTCCACTAGAATTGCAAGAATACGCTTGGTCATCTTCTCCCATGATCCCATGCTATAATAAAATCATATCAAGCATCCATGACTAGACACTTTCCATGTCCCTACCTACATCCATAAGGTCTTTCTGGGAACCAATCAGTGTCCCAAATGGGATGTGAGATAAACTCAGTAAGCCACCACCAATGATTTCTAGAATAATCTAGTCAGTTTGTATAAAATAGTAGTGTGCAGTTACAATAAATAATAAACAATATTGAAAACCATAGAATAGTCTTCTTAGGTTCCTAGAGGATACCTGGATAACACTACCTACTTCAGCATATGCTGAAATAACTCTGATCTCGGGTTACCATGTTCATGCATTTATAAAAAATTATGCATAATATGTATATATGTATATACACAATATATTTGAGGACAAATATAGACATATACATAGATTCTAGGTGCTATATAGACCCATGGCGTAACTCAGGAATCCATGCATATTCAAATGAGATAAAGGCTTCAACAAGGGTAGTAGCCCAGAATATCCTGGGAATGTGAGATATTATGCCCATCACATGAGATAGTGGGGTGATTCGTCATACCCAACACTAAATGCAAGTGGAACATGGTATGTCATTACCATCGTCCAAGTAAATATTGTGAGACACCATGCCCAACACCAAACATAAAGAAGCGTGAAATTCCATGCTCAAGAGTCCCTTCAGCATTGTCCAACAACCAATATCCATGGACTGATCATAATAATCATAAGTCATTTATATTCTATTAACCCAATCTAACCATGGGTTCCATAAGTTATTTAATACATATCGATTTATAACATGTGGTGTGGCCTTAACACTCACTTAAAATCAATTAAATTAACCCATTTAATTTATAAATTAAGGAAACCCCAATTTAGAGTCAATCTAAACCACTTAAGAGGTGTTTTGGTCAATTGAACATTTATATCAAGGAGGGTGTTTAATTCAACACACTTAAAAGGGGTGTAGACTAATGAGGTATAAATCCACCAATAGTCTAACACGGTTCTATGCTTATCTCAACATGGTTCAATTAATTTAAGGTTGAAACACATTTTAAGGCAATGTACAAAAAATTATGGCATGTGACATAATATAAAGGCTATAAAAACACCTAAATTTTTAGGTAAAATTACGAGGCCACATACCTTAGGCCCATGGATGACTCATCATACGATATTAGCTTTAGATTTGAAGTAGAACATAAGAAAACGGTAGAGTAGACAAATGCCCTAAAAATATGGAATATTAGCTCACACCAAAATATAATAGAATATGGTGAGAGAAACTAAGAACAAAAATAAGAGGATTATAGAGCTAATTGATAGGGATTCAACATTACAAGTGGCAATGAAAACAGAGTCTCGATGGAGAAGTTGGCTTGAAGCCTAGCTTAGGTGTGGAGGACTCCCTAGCATGCGGTCCACTAGAAATAAGAGGGGGATGGAAAAAAGGTTACTTAATGGAAAGAGGGGTGAAAATTTCATTTTTTACACTTTTAAAGGGTTGTAAGGTTGGCCAAACTGTTCACCAACTATGCAACAACCACTATCCAAGGTCACCTCCTTGCACAGCTAAGCGCACGATTTGAATAACTATGTGCATACCATGTAAAAGCCCTTTATCTCATGTTTGAGACAAGGTGAATGCCCATGTGTCCTGTTTCACATGGTTTATCCTAACCATTCACCCTTATCCATACCTCTAGAGCACCCCACATGGTTTAGCCAAACTGTGTGGGATCAAGTGCATAGTTTGGAAAAACCATGAACCTAACCTTTTTCCTCCATAACTCAGATCTTTGGGATCTTAATAATCCCCATAAACTCTCGAAACCTTCCATAATCTATAGGTAATATTTACTATGATAAAAAAATAATCAAAACCAGAAAAAAAATGATCCACACCTTCTCAAGAATTCTGGTCCTTACACTTTACATGATCATAAGATCATATCCAACAAAAAAATAGATTAATATACTACATTAATATGACAGAACCATGGGGAGAGTATCTTCACATATAATTTATAATTAATTTATAAGTAGATAAATAATTACCTCAACTTGTAATTATGATTTTTTTGATAATATGATGGAATAGATTTCATCACACTATCATTGTGCTGCAGGATTCAAGTAAAAAATTTCTCTAGTAGTTATTCACATGTGCACCACAATATCTAATCAACGTCATTGAATCCCCAGGTTCTAGCATGACTGATCCTGATCTCTTTCTATGTTTTTGGTTGAACGTAGTGATTTTCTTCTCAAATAAAGAGAACTCTTGATGCTCTCTTAAAGGCATGAGAAAGAAGGAAGAGAGAGATATATATAGAAATATAGATATATATCTAGATATATCTCTAGATATATCCCTAGATATATCAATCTAGATGTATATCTAGATATATCTCTAGATATATTTCTATATGTATCTCTCTATATATATCTCAAGATATATCTAGTATCCATTGTGCACACCCAAAAATTAACTTTAGAAAATTGATATATTTATATATAATTAGATATAATTAGATATTTATTATGGAAGGTTTAGGGTTGGAAAATTACACACCGGTCCTTAGCAATTTCTAATATTCGTAATTTACCCCTTTTCCATTAATAATAATATTATTATTATTAGTTGCTTGACATGTGCAACACATTAAGAATATAAATAAATATTTATTATTTCTAATTAGACTATTAAACTCAGTCAACTTTCCCTTGTCAACATTTATCAATCCTTTAATAGAGACTATTTAATTAAATAAATGTTACTTCATTATTTCTACGATAAATATAATAAATATTATATTCACCAAACTTCTAAACTAATATTTATTATTTATTATTTAACTCACTTCATTCTTTCAAATAACTTGAGATTAAATCATGGAGATCAACCAAACCTAAATAAATATTAGTTATTATTAATTATTAAATTAATTACTTAAATTTAACTAATATTGAGGATACACTTAGTGTGTGACCCTTTAGAACTCTTTCTAAGAGTAATTAGACATAACCCCCCTAAAGTCAAAGGTTAGTGTCTAGAAACATACCAAGGCATCCATAGAAAAATTAAGTTAATGTTACAACAATGTCCAACCTCCTACAAATGTTTACCAAGTAATATAATCCTTTTATCATGATATCTATAATAAATCAGGTTACATACCAATGACATCAACCTATATAATTGATTTATATTTCTTTGACTTTTCATAAATGAACTATCCCATCGAACAGCATGGCCATGGATTTATAAAGGTAGTTTTATTCCATCAAAGGACCTTAGATATCAACTCCCATTATAGGATAGAAGGGATAAATCCTTTCTTACATCATTAATTAATTTCATATCACTCATGAAGAACCAAACATATACTACTTTTCTGAAAACATATGTCATCACAGTTTTCATCAATACATTAATGTATGTGAGTCATGATATCCATTAAGGATAATATTAAAGTTTAAGGATAAATACACATGTCTGTGGATAGGAACATCCAACGAAACATGGTAATATGGATTTATTATTGACATGCCTCTTCTTATAACCTCCTATCTTGGATATTATCAAGGGTAAACACCATGAGAAGGTGTCTCAATGTCTTATGAGCCTCCTACATCTAATAACCTATAACATCTATGTCCCTTCAGACAATATCATCCAACCATATAAAAATATTCAAGAATAATGCCATGGAACCTCTATGTTTTCATCATAGCGGGGAACTACTATGACCTTTCGATATGACATATATTCTAAAGACATTATCAAATGAAAATATCATGTAGAATAATAATCAAGATGTGATAATCAAACTTCTTTAATTAAGAAAAAATGTAATCAAGTACTAAACAAGTTGGTTCTAGTGCACAAACTCCAATAAAATTCCTAGTTAGAATTGGGTGATTGAGGATATACTTGTTTAGATCAACATTAGAAATTAGATAGACCTCATGGTGTGGAAAATAATGTATCTTTTTTCACTTCAAAGATCATTGTAAGTAATATCTTTTTGATTTTAGAATATTGTGTCTTGATATTCAACATTTTCCTGCTAAGATAATATAGGATCTTTCCTTTCCCATATCATTATTCTAAGTGAGGAGGGTTCCAAGTGATCATTACAAATTTTCCACATACTGGATGAGAGGTTTTCCTTTTACATGTGGCATTAATTCTAGTAGGTATAGAAGGTATTTATTGAGGGTTATCTTGACTCAAGGAATAAGAAAAACGCAAAAGGATTATCCTGAAACAAGGTGTATATGGTAGGGATAGGCATCCAAATAGGGTAACTGGGAATATTGGAACCCAGTTATAGAGACTTGGGAGGATTGGAGCTCAAGTATAAGAACCTAGGAAAATTATAGATTGGTTATATAGGCCTGGTTAGATTGGTTCTTGGGTAGAAGACCCAGGTGAATTATAGCCTAGGTATAGGGACCTGGGAAAATTGGAGCCCAGGTATAGGGACCTCATAAAATTGGATCCCAGGTATAAGATATGTGTGAATTGGATCCCAAAATAAATATCTAGGTGAATTTTACCTAGTTATGGGACTAAGTCAAAGTGGATCCCTAGTATGAATATTATAGGGTGAAGGGTCACCCTAGTGTAGGGGCATGGGTGAATGATCTCCCTAGTGTGGGTACATGAGTGAAGTGTCACCCTAATCAGGGTACCTGAGTGAAGTGTTGCCCTAATAGGTGTACCTAGGTGAAATTTCACCCTAATAAGGGTACCTAGGTTAATTGTATCCCTAATTGGACTACCTGGGTGAAGTGTTTCCCTAATAGGGATACTTGAGTGAAGTGTCAACCAAATAGGGGTACCTAGGTAAAGTGTCACCCTAATAGGGGTACTTGGGTGAAGTCATACTTAGGTAGGAAACCTGGGTAAAGTCAGGCTTAGGTATGAACCTCTGAGAATGACTAGGGTGTGTAGCACCTTATTACACAATCCTAGGGATGAATAGGGTGCATTGTGCCCTGGTAAGAGGGCTCTAAAATAACTAGGGTGAATAGAGATCATACCTCATTTAATCATCCATAATTCCTTCCAAATAGTTTAATGGGGATAAATTTATAGACCAAAATGGACCAGGGTGTGGCTATTCATATAGGGGACCTGGGTGCGCAACATGGGCACGCTAGTGCCTTGCTCAAATGAGACTTGCATGCACGACCCTGGACCTAGGAAAAAAACTTGGGTACATGGATCTGGGTACACAAGACTAGAGTGTCTGAACCAGAGTGTGGTGAATATTTGAACATGGGAATAGGGTGAAAGTGTGAGATAAGGTAATGTTAGGGGCTTACCTTGGTAAGGAACTGAAACTTAGAAAAAAATTTCCAACTTTAAACAGACTTAAATTTTTATCAGTAAGTTTGTTTTGTCTCCACATGAAATCAAATTGAATCTTGTGAAATGAACTACACCCCCAGCTATGTGGTTACCCTGTAGTAAGTGTTTTACGAGGATAAAAAGGGTCTAGAATATCCATGAAAATAATTTTTATAGTTTTGACTCCCCTTTTATCTACAACTGGTGAAATACATAGAATATTCCCATTGAGAGTTTCTCACCACCACATCATCAAAGTGGGAAATGTTTTTGAGAAGTCAACTTCCTCTTATATGTGAGAAATCATGAAACACATGGAGATCTCATTTTCTTCTTCTTTGGATGTGAAGATACTTTTCTCATCAAAATGGACCTTTCCTATCCAAGTGAGGAGTGCATCATGGCTTTTGTGGAAAAGAGCACGGTGCATATTTTATGGTGCCAAAAAAATGCCCCCCCCCCTTCAAAATTGGATTTATTTAGAATAAAAATAATATGATTCTAAGTTAACATAAGAAACTTATCTAAATTACTTGAAAATATTGTATTCTTTTATATTTGACTCACAAGTGAGGGGATATTTTCCAAGAGTAGGGTCTAAACTAAAGGCTTTTTTTATTTCTAAGAGGAATAATCAACTCAAGTTTTTTTGTCTCACTAAGAGAAATAATCGACTCATGGATTTTGAAATCCTAGAATAGGGTTAATAGAGAAAATCCAGTCAGGATTGGTAGGACCAAATACTAGGGTGGTAAGGGGGATGTTATGATAGTGGTATTTGCAGCTAGATCCAAGATAGTTGGTCTGGATGTCACTATATATCCTGTGAGAATAAGAATCAATCCATGCATAATTCTTAGTAAAGGGTATCCATATAGATCAGGCTCATGGAGAAGGGAAAAAATAATGGTTTTTCCCTAGTGTGGATTTGTTGGAAAGGAACCAACATGAATTGGTTAACTCATACACTAGAAACTAATACATAGATCTAACTTGTATATAAGGGAATCATGTCATATCAAATATACCACTCTAATCATTTTAAGTTTTTCAATATATACCATTGGGTTGTGAAGTTTAAGGTCATGTGATGTGGACCTTATACCCTCAGGCAGGTCATCTGAACTAATATACACATGGGACATCAGTGTTCTCTAATTTTTTCCTAGGTTGCTAGGCCTAGAGAGCATATAATGATTTTTTCTAGGGATGAATGGTGGTCCTTATGAGGATTATATATTTTTATTTTCACCTTAATTTTTTCCTAAACCATTAATGTAGAGGCTTAATAAGAAGTAACTCAACTTTTGATCAATTCTCCCTTTGCGGGTTTTCAACCTGACAAGTTTTGTGCCTTTAATTTTTTTCAAACACTAAAAAATTTTACTATGTTATGCAAGGTGCATGATTAGTGAGTAGATACTCAAATTTTTCCTATGATACCCTTTATAATTTTTCAACCCAATGATTATAATGTCTATTTCCTTGGGCTGTTTAAGGTCATAAAAGTCAAAACAAAATGTATATAATGTTTAATATCAGATAGCTTTGACCAAAATATGAAACAATCAACTTAGTTGTAAGGGAGGGGTCAACCCAATGTGAATGGAGATCCCAATTTCACTAATCTGGATATACTTGAGTAATGGTGCATATAGTTTAAGGTTATAGTTCTTAAAATAAATATTTTAGATATTTAAGGTTAGAAACCTTTGACCACAAGGGGTGAGATATTTTATCCAACAAGGGAGAGATAACCTAACCAAAATGGAGAGCCTAATTCTAGTATAGATGATATTATGGATGGGTGCACACAATTCAAGTTCATAGTGCTCAAATCGATGTGTCTTGTGGTTTAGGGTCATGTAATGAGGACCATGTACCTAATAATAATTTTCTAAGAGGATAACCCCAACCTAAGGCTTTGGTATTTACAAGGGGAGTATCTCAACTCAAGGCATTTCAGACTTTTCATGAGATACACACAAAGATGTGAAAGTGCACAAGAATAGGATTCCATAACATTGTTTTGAAAGTGGTTAAGATACATAAATGTGTAACATCAAGGGTATTTTAAATCACTTGAATAGTTGGATTATAGAAAGGGTAAATCATAATATAATAATGTCTGCATCAATGGAAAATAGATACTAGAAGCAGTAAGTTGACCATTAGTAATGGAGAGACCAGTTCCACACTATCAGGAAATAATGCATGGGGTTAAGGGGGATCTTTACTTTGGGACCAAAACATACCCTATAGGTTAATTACTAGCTCAAAGAAAATTGTTTTGTTCACCATCAATTCCTAATGGGGTTAGTTTTGATCAATCAATCCATGTTGGGAATATTTATATGAAAGAGGGAACCAAGAGGAATAATCAATTCAAGGTTATGAGATTCCAAGAGGAGTATTCTGACTCAAGGAATTGAGTGAGTGGTTATTTAGACATAAAAGATACAAAGTAGGTTTATAGAGAACAAAATATACAAAAAGGGTTCGAGCACCCTAAAGGTTACACTATCGTGTATTGAAACGTTCTTAGAGAAAAGGGATATAACCTGAAACTCCTGAGTATACAATCACTTAAAGGGGTTGTTTACTCAATATGATGAGGTGGTCTTGTCTTGAATGACAATATACCCATGTCATAGCTTAATCCCACTTGAAGGGGGGAAATGGATATCTTATCTAACTTTTTCCTAGACCATTAAGGTTGAGAAATCATAGTTTTACTTTTTATAGGGTTGTGAGTTGGTCCATAAAATATTTATACCCTTTTCATTTTATGATATTAATTTTTCATAAACCATAAAAGGGAATATTTTAGTAAAAAGAGACTTGCATTTTACTCAGGATTCCCTTTATGGGTTTCCAACTAGATGAGCCTTTGCGCCTCTTTTATTTACAATGTAAGGTTATGAAAATTAGACCATTAAGGGTTGGGGTTTAAGGTCACACAATTTTTACCAAATGTTATTGGGGTTTAAGGTTGTATAGATTTGACCAGAGGATGAGATGGTCTATCTAAAAAGGGAAATTAAAATCATGTTTCAAGTATAGACCATCTCAAGGATTGGTTTGCCTAGTTTAAGATCATGGTGCTCTAATCATGGATCATTGAGGTTTAAGATCACACATCATAGACTAAAGGGTGAGATGGTCTATCCAGCTAGGGAAAAGAAAACTTGATGTGAAGGGAGATCCCAATGCTGGTATAGAATGCCTCATAAAAAGGTGGATACAGTTTAAGTTCATAGTGTTTGGACCAAATAATGGGATGCAAGATTGCGGTTGGGCCTAGGATAGGTGATCTAGGTGTCACTACATATCATGGGGTAGAAAAAATAAAGCCACACATAATTTGGGTATTTCACTACATAGATCTTGATCATATGCAGGAGAGAGGAATTTTTTTAATCCTAGTATGGGATTGAAGTCAAGAGAAGCTCTATAGATTGTAATCAAGATGGTTCATCTATATTTCTTGAGGAATGAGGGCATGTTTCCCTATCATAAGATTATGGATATAGACCATATGTCAGGTACCATTACATGGATCTATCTCTCATGTAAGGAATTTGGTTCATATAGGATGTACTACTCTAAGAATTTTAAGGTCATGGAAGGTTGACTGTATGTCATGTAGTTTAACATAATGTGATAAGGACTCGGATGTCTTTCAATTTAAGCTTGTATGATGAGAAAACCCATATAGGTAACTTTCTATAGATCTGAATCATATGAAAAAAAGACACATATTTGTCTTAGTATTGGACCCATTGAGGGAAACCCAGAATGAATTGGAATGCCCAAACATAAAAATAATTGGGGGTTTGATTAGAATTTGTGTTTGGGACTAAGATAAGTGATCTGGGTATCAAAATGTATTCTAAAATGGTAAGAATCAAGCCAAGTGTAGTTCTTATCAATTATATTTCATTTTTATGTAGAGTCTAATGTAAAAAGACTTAGTGTGAATGAGGTATTGACACCAAGATGATGTGATATAGCTTTTTCCTGGTGAAGGGTTATTAAAGAAAACTCAACATGTGATGGTAAACCCATACACTAGAAACCTTTTATAAAGATCTAGATCATACATAAATGGGAGGGTGGTTCATACAGAATAGACCACTCAAAGTAGTTTAAGTTCTTATAGGAAATACCATATGTCATGTAGTTTAACATCATGCAATAAAGACTAAATTTGAGTAGTTTAGAGTCATACAAAATAAAATTGAGTCATGTGGTTTAACTTCATGATGCTAGGATGGTATTCTATGCAGTTTAAATTCATGAAGCTAGCAATTTTTCATTTGATGTGGTGTGTCAAGAATGGGACCCTTCAGTTGGAGTGAGAATGACTCATGTACACATTTCATGTGTCTTGGAATTTTCTTACTCAATCAGGTATTTTTTATTATCTTCTAGATCTGATATCTAAATACAAATAATCCTTCAATCGTATATCTCAAAAGTTAGTGATAGGAATAATAATTGGGATTATCCTTCATAATTTCCTCCTCAAGTATTTTTATCTTCAAAATCTTAATAAGGTTTTTCTCCAATGAATAGGAGAATTATGTAGCCACATACTCAAGCCTAATGGAATCGAACTTGTTTCATATATCATCAAGATATGGAAGAATTTGATTCTTTTTCAGACTTTGGATATTCTGCTGAGGGTGGTCACTTGGATGAAGTAGAGATTTGGTTATCACTGACTCCATTATCCCCTAATCTATCAACTTCTAAATCCACTATTTGAATATGAAACACTTCTCGATTGTATATCATAACAATTGATGGTAAGGGTGGTAATTTAAATAGTCTCTCAAATCTTCCTCTTTTGGTCTCCTAATTCTTTGGATCACAATTGAATTATTCTCTTGAGAAAGGGTAATGTACTCAAAAACTTTCTCTATCTTAAAGGAATATATCCTTCTTTACCTATAATTGAGAGATATAATACAATTTTGATTCACCTTATGTGCCACATATTCCTCTATCAGTGTGGGAACATTGTTGACTTTGGGATCTCATAGTTGGTTCCTTAATCTCAATCAATTCAGGGGTAGATGTAGAAGCTTTTGATAACCGGTATATTGCAAATGTCACCCCCAACTAAGGAACTCCAACTATATTGGGAACTGTATGGTGATTACCAAGATCAAATGATGTTTGGAATGCACCCAATGAAGGGTTTAAAATATGAAAAATCATCCCATCCCTATGGTTTGAGGTACTTCACTATAATGAGGACCTATGTAGCAAGATATTGGAATTTTACCATGGAGAAAAATTCCCTAAAGAAACTCTATAATTATTTTCTAGATATTCAAAATTTCTAGTTATAACTAGCTGATTAATTCTTTAGAAAAGATGGCCTTGTTGGACTCAGGGGGCCGATTGGTAGAATACATTTCAATGCCCTTTCCTTTCCCAATATCAAGACAAGTCATTGACAATTAGATTCTAAGTTTGGAGCCTAGTGACTATATTTTCTTTTGAAATCTATTACATGCTACATCAATATTACATTTTGAGGTATTAATAGGGTTGAAGAATCCATATTTAGAGGAAGGCAGGGTATCACCAAGCTCTTCTTTTCCAATACTTAGAGTAGAGGATGGGAAAACCTAATGTTCCTCAGATGACTGTATGAGTGTGAAATCATCTATTCTAATAGCGCACTCATTAAAATAAGGTGAAAATTCTTTAGAAATGGTTGAGACCTTATTAACAGGAATAGAGGGAACTAGTTCTCCTCATCAGAATAGGATCTATTTTAGTGGTGTGGGTCCCATTTTCTCATTTTTTGGGATGATTCCTATTGGATCATTTGGTGGGATGGAACCCATTCTCTCAATATTGGGGGCATGAATTTTTTATTATTATGAACTAGTTTTGGAATCCTTAGGGATCCCTCTTTCTCTTTGTCTTTCCTAATTTGATTTCATCAGATCTCCAGTGGCTAAAAAGTATAAGATACTTTTGTCAAAGATACAGGGGGGATTTGGGTCTTGACCTGTTGATTCGTTCATGCCCTGATGATAGCATGTGCATGATTCACTGATTCTGAAATCCTCTATTCATCAAAATCTTGTGAATTCCAACATGGGGAATATTCTAATTCTTTCTCTTCTTATTGGATAATGGTCAACACATATTCCATAGGCACCTTGGGATTATCCACTACCACTTGACCATTATTGACCATATTTTTTAGTAGATCTTTGACAATAAATCATTCCTTGATCATGTGACCTAGCATATGATGGTAAGGATGGTGATTTGGGTGATCATTATGGCCTGATTCATCCATAATCTTGATTTTTGGTAATGTGATCAGGTTTTTTTCTAAGGTAGAGATGAAGTACCCCGGGACCTAGTCCTTATGGAAAGAAAAGATTTTATTCTTCCATCTTTTAAGGTCATGTCACCTCAACCTCTTGGTCTTGAGGGTGATAGTAGTTTTTTCTTCTTCCCCAAAGTTCCTTATCTATTATGGTGATGCTTTATCATCACATTTATTAGTTTTCCAAATAGAATCCTCTAGATGTTTTGTTATGGTTTCAAACTCTTAGAACCCACTAGTACACTTCAAGGGGTGATTTTGGTTGAAAACTCATCTTATAGGTTCTCTATATATATCTATAATAATTATTCCTAGGGAATATGTATTTCCAAGGAATACATTATACCCTTCCATATTTCTATGAAATTTATGAATCTATCATTATCTTACTATTTGAAATTAGAGAGGTCATGGATAGTTATTTATCTTAGTATAGAGATTAATTGGTAGAGGAGTTACTGATAGAGATATTCCCAAATTTCAATAGACCTAGGTGAAAGTTTATTGTACCAATAAAATGTAGGACCCTGTAAGGTTTGAACAAAGCATCTAAGTTTAGCAGTCTCTTGTTGTTCTAGGGTTTCTAACATTGGGGCACAATAAGAAGAAAAATGGGAAACATGATCCTCTATATCTCATATTCCATCGAATGTTAGGAAGTTGGGGTTCTCAAAGTTAGGCAGAGGAGGATTCAAATCCACCCACTCAGGATATATATTCCTCTCCGGTTGTACCAATTCATTTCGTCCTGTAAGAGAATCCATCTGGGTAGTGAGAGCATCCAGTAAATCCTAGGATACCGCTACTCGAATTTTCCTCGATTGAATTTCCTAAACTAGTATTTGATGTCCCCTTAGTGGTGTAAAATCTTGATAATCAATAAATTCTATAGTTAAATGGTTTTATTAGTATGATCTCAAGTTGATAGAGTGGATCGTTTCTATCTTTATGAGTCAATAAACCTACCCCTATTAGAGAGGGTCAGCTAAAGGAGTCATGGTGGCTTCAACCTGATGACTGTACTCAGTGGGTACATTTCCCTTGAGAAACTTAGTATTTATCTAATCAAGATCCTTTATTTTGGCCTTGAACTGAGAAATATTCTCCTCTTCCAATATTACTTCACCATTTTTGTGTGGTGGGTGGGCTATGAATATGATCATACCTTTTCCTCTTTCATTAGTGCTAGAATGTTGAGTGACGGTCCTTATATATGCTACCTCTTTGTCATGTTCTTCGATAGTACCATGGTTTACAACATTGGTTGGGAATTTACTGATGTGAAACGTATGGAAGGAAACAAAAATTTCCTTATAGAAGTTATATTTTTGATCTTAGTATATTTCATCCTGATGAATGATATTGGCGATAATTGTGGGGGTAAAAATGACCCCAATCCTATGGGCTGGTATTTCCCTCAAAATTTTATAGTCACCAAGGTTGTTGATGATGAATTATTCAGCCTCTTGTTAATAGTGAATTGGTATTTTCTATAGGCCACTATTGGGATATGTAAATGGTTCTTAGGGATGTTGGTGGTGGTAAGGATATGGGTCTTCTCTTGATTTACAGTGGTTGGATTCCCTTGTCGGGATCTCTTTTTGGGTTCCCAAGTCTAGATGACTAGGGAAGATGCATCTTCCTCTATGGATTCTTATGGAATTAGGGTCACACATTAGTGTTGATGACATTATGAATATAAGCCCTCCAAAAATCTATTGGGTGGTAACCTTGATGTGGTAGGTTTTCTCCTCCACCTCCCTAATGTGAGGGAGGTATGTGTTTTTTTTCTCCAAGGATAAACTCTCACAAAGGTTGTATATGAAAATAGGGGGCACTAGCTTCTCTACATATTATAATTGGTAGGGAGGTCCTTGGGGATTCATCTCCTAAAGGCTTCCATGCACCACCAAAAAAGTTAAGATAATTTATTTGAGATGGTATTCTCAGATCAAAGCATTCACCAACTAGCATTGGAGGCACTGGTTCGGTGACAATATACACTAGGGAAATGGGTCCATGGTCTCTATAGAAATTGAGGCATATGTCTAGCACATCAATTGGTTTTACATAGTGTCTCGAAGTATCCTAGATTTTCTAGTGATCATGGAATTTAGTGGTACATTTGATGATTCAATTTGGATTGAAGTGAGTTATGAGAGGGTTCCTTAAGGAAAACAAGAACAAGACACTTGTTAATGCATCATCACATGTAAGAGTGTATGATCAATCAATCTCTTTCATGGGTAAAGGATTCATTTAAAGTTCACCATTATGTTTTTAGCAAAAACTATTATAGATTTATTATTCATAGCACTTTGAACTCATGAAGGACTACTTTCCAAAGGTAGGTGGTCATCAGTACTTTTTCCTGATGATGTTTTGGAATGATTTTTGGTCGAGAGGATGGGAGGTTGGGACCATCTCACCCTTTTGAGGGGAATTATTGTCGACTCTGATACTCTTTTATAGATTTAATATATATTTATGAATCCTTCCCAAATCTTAATTTGTGATTGGTTACCACCATGTCTGATATCAATTGAAACCATGAATTGAGGTGAACCTCTAAATGTATTAGAGATTATCCATATTTTTGTCACTATTTAGTTATGATATAGTTTAAAGACACATAGTTGGTAATTTCCAAGTTTATCGTCAACTAGGGTGGTAGTGGGTGTTGTGAGGTTTAGATAAATTCCCTAAAAGTGTCTACCTATGATCCATATGAAGTAAAATAGAACCTATGTTAGTTTTATTCCACTTAACAGGACACGTCATAACTTTTAAGGTCATGTAATAAGGACCACTTCCAAGTAGTTTAACATCATATAGAATGGAAGACTTGGAAAAAGGTTTCTAGAAATGGATGGTGTGGGACTTACACATGAGATAACCTTCCTAATTCATCCTGTATTTTAGTAAATAAATAGGAGAAGGTATTTTTGGATCTTACACCTAATAGGAGTCCCATATATAGATATCCACCACCTGTCTGTTGGTAGCTAGATGGGTATTGAAGGCTAGAAATTTTGGGGCTTACACCTAGTAGGAATCCAAAGATATGGATGTCCACCTCTTATATGATGGTAACTATACAATGAAGAAAGATTAAGAAAGGTTGGGGATTACTCCTAGTAGGAGGCCTAAATATACTTGTATATTCCTGTATGTTGGTAACTAGATAAGGAAGTAATACTAGGAACATTTTGGGCTTACACCTAGTAGGAGGCCTAAGATATGTATTAGGGTGTTGGGATTGAACCTCAAAGAGGTTTCATACATATACAGTTAGAACATGAATCAAAACCCATGTATTCAAGTTACACCATTTAAGGTCATATGGTATGAACACACTATGTAGTTTAACATCATGTGATAAGGATGTATGTTATTTAGTTTAAAATCATATATCTAGGACTAATAAGAAAAAGGTTCCTAGAAAAGGTTGGTGTGGGACTTATACATTAGCGGTCCTTTCTGGTTTATCCGGTTTATTAGTAACTAAACCAATGAAAGTAAGGTTAGGTATTACACCTAGTAGGAGGCCTATACCAGTCTACTCTGTAAAGTGAGTCAAGTAGAGGTATTTTTGGGTGTCGAGAGGAGTATCTCAAATCAAGGAATTTTGGGAAACCAAAAGGAGTATCTCAACTCAAGACATGAGAGAAAACCTATATGAGTATCTCAACTCAAGGAAAAAGATAAAACAAAGAGGATTATCTCAACTCAAGGTGTATATGGTATGGTTATGTGCCTAATAAGGGGACCTAATAATATTGGATCCCAGGTATATGGGCCTAGGTGAATTAGAGTCTAGGTATAGGGACCTGAGCGAATTGGAGCCTAGGTATAGGGACCTAGGTGAATTGGAGCCTAGGTAGAAGACTTGGGTGAATTTGAGCCTAGGTAAAAGGAATTGGGAGAATTGGATCTCATGTATAGGGACTTAGATTAATTAGAGACCAAATATAGGGACTTGGGTGAATTGGAGCCCATGTATAGGGACTTTGTAGAATTAGAGCCCTGATATAGGGACCTAGGTGAATTAGAGACGAGGTAAAAGACTTAGGTGAATTGGATCCTATTTTTAGGGCCCTGGGTGAATTAGAGCCCTGATAGAAGACTTGGGTGAATGGTTCCCTAGTAATGGGACTATGGTGAAGTGGAGCCCTGGTATGAAGAGGTTTACGTGAAGGGTTTCTGTAACGACCTAGAATTTTATCAATTTAATTTCCCTGCTTAAAATTATTTTATATAGTATAAAACACATACATCACATATAGAACCTAATAAAAACATTATTTTTATAAATTAAGAATGAAATAAGTTGTATTTATATAAATTAAGGAACCTATACCAATAGAATGGTAACTTGATCGTTGGAATAGTAATGTGACCATTAGGAATAGTAAACCGGCCAACAGAATAGTAACCTCACCTATGAATGTATAAATAAAATTTATGTATCTTATGAATGAAATATATTTATATCATAGAATAAGTAAATAATTGTTTTAAAAATAATAAATTAAGTATTGGTATTTTTGTGAAATGTAAATGTTTATTTATAATTTTATAATTAATATAATGATTTAAAAGAAATTTTATTTTCATTAAATAGATAAATAAATTACTATATTTTTGTCTTATGATTATAAGATAATTTTATGAGACCTTAATTTTTCAAAGTTTCATAAAATCAATTATAATTTTAAAAGTGGTATTTTCCAAAGAAATGTTGATTTTAATTAAAAATTAAATTTATCATATTTAGAAAATTATTTTCATAAAATGGAGTCCATTTTTGAAATCTACATGTCAAAAAATGGATAGGGTTAATTTTTGGTATTTTTATAAAATAGTTGAATTTTTGGTGAATAGTGAAATATGGTAATTTATGGTATTTAACATTATAAGTAAATAAAAGAATTTTTTAGTCATTTTTCAGTCATGGGTGATATAAGTGTCCATTATCTCAAACTCACATGCTCTAGTTACTATACTTAGTCACAATAATCAACACCATTGATAGTCTTGATCCAAAATAATAAACAAATGAATAAAATAATCAAAAATACCCCTCTCCTCCCCCTATAAATACCACCCCTCACCACCTCTTCTCCTCACACATTATAAGCCTTGGATATTGCTTATATTCTGCCCAATTAATCTCCCAACCCTCTTCCCCAGATTTTGATCTTGTTGGTCTCACCAAAAGACCATTTCCTAGTGCCTTAAAGGGGCTCTCAAGGAGACGACACTCAAGAGATAAAACCCTCCCTCCTCTTTTAATTTCTTTTCTTATCCTTCCCCAAACTACCCTATCCAAAGTAACATTATAACTCCAGTATCATATATATAATGTAATTTTATTTTGTTAATGGAATATTCATCATCAAATCTCTTCTCCACTCCTTTTTTTTCTAAAAATGAAAACATCGTCTGTGAGTTGTTGATTCACAGCCTTCATGGACGACGAGTTTTAGTTTTTCATTATTGCCTTCAAGGATGCTCATAAAACCATTTGTATGGTTAAACCAAATTATAATATGTGTATTAAAACTTATTTAATGTTATGAAACTAGTATATAATCATTTTATTAAAAATGATAATAATTTGAGATGGTAGTAAAAACCGCCAAAATAAACTAATCATTTTTTCATCAACGTTTTATCTAACGAATCATCATAATTTCAAAAAAATTAATATATGGGACCATATAATTTTTTTGAAATAAATTAATACCATATCATTCTAGTCCTAGATTTTTTCTTCCATTTGAAAAGAACTTTCATAATTATATACAAGTGAACTGGCCATGAAACCATGAAACGAACACCCCCAAAATGATGAAATTAAACACTATAAGTCAAAAAAATATCCATAAATTAACTGAAAAAATTATAATAAATTAAATACATGTATAAGAGGTTATTAATTAATTAATTAATGGATTTAATTTGATTATATAGAACATTAAGTACAATAGAAAAACACTTTCAACTATAAGGTAAGGGAATCTCTCTGAACCTCCATCTTTCTTTCGGGTTACACTTTCTCTCTCTTTACCCCAATGTAATTCTTAATTATTATTATTTACTCCTCCTAAATTATATTTTTATGTTCCAAACATTTTACCTATCTCAATTATTCTTTCATTTATGGGTAAATACATGTTTTATAAGGTTCCATTCTCAATTCCTCCTGATAAGAAAGCTCGATTAAAGGGAACTTCCCAATTTCTTACTCATTTTCAAGTACCATTCATAATATATTTTAATCCATCATTATTTTTTTAAATTCAATCATTTTATAATGAAAAAATTATCTTTTTTCATTTATTTTTTTATACAAACAATTATTCCTTTTTATTTTTTAAAGACTCTTTAATGTTTTCCCTTAAACTACACTAAAGTGGCTCATTTACAGTTTCTTAAACACACTTTTTACATATTTTCACTTAAGTTGGACATCATTTATCATGATATATGACTATTTTCACTTATGAATGTACAATTATGAATTAAACTCGTCCTTTTTTTACACCATTATGATATGCCCTTTGTTTATGCCTTATGAAATGTTTATGATACCCAATTCCTTCCATGGGTAACCCTTATGCTTGATTCTTCATGTGGAACACATATTCTTGAGCATGTTATGATGGGTGTTCCCAGATAGCGCTCCAATGTATTGAGTAATTCTTAGTCTCATGAGACATAATTTTGGGATAGGGAGTAAACCTGATTCCTTTATGGTACTTTTTCCACCATGTGATATAGTCTTGGAAATTATCCTTGACTCATGTTTATGTCATGTTATATGTTGTTGCTAAATTCCTATGCTGACATGATTATATGATCCCATGTTCTATATATTATTCTTCCATGTGCTTATCCAGGTTTCATTCCTTTTTATTTCATCATGTTATTCCTTCTAACCCATGTGTTATGCTTTATTTCTATGTTTATTCCCTTACTAGTCTTTTTAGCTCATCCCTTTTGTCTATGTATTCCATGGGTTATCATATGCAGATGTAAGAGCTCAAAGGAAGTTAAAATCTCATTATGGAGTATTAATATAAATATGTTTTATTATATTTCCATGTTTTTATTTTTATGTACCTAATCTTCAAAAGTCACTAGACTTTACGATCCTTGGTTTGTATTTAATGTTTAATTATGCTTAAAATCATGTAATAATATGTGTAAAAGTCTAGGGGAATTATAATTGGTATCATATAATGGTCTAGTTATTTTTGGAGATTAGTACTAGAAAACTTTAGTAAGAACCCTATGGATAATTATATCACCATGGATAACTTAGATTGAAACTTAGGGAATCAACATATAGGATATACTATCCATCTACATGTTTATCCTTCCATGTTCAATGTTTCCTTTTTATATGCTTATTAACTAAGTACTCAAGCACCTATAATTTTAATTTTTTTAATTAATGGATGAAAATAGGAGAACCCATGCCAACAGTCGATGTGATAGGCAATGTGATGATTGGCCTAACAAAATGCCAAATCTGATGGGAATGGGAGATCAAGACTTCATGATAACACATTCTCAACTAGATCAAGTTATGAATAATAACTTGAATCATGTGGAATTTCCTCCTTATCCTAAGAAAGATAAAGTTGTGTTTGAATACTTTATGTGACAAAGGACTCCCATCTTTAGTGGATATTTTCATCTCATCATCAAGGAATAATGGATTAACTCCATTGAGAAGATATTTTATGTCCTTCAATGCTCAGAAGAAGATAAATTCGTACTGGTGGTCTATCATTTTGATGGGGAAGCTGATCAATGGTAGACACTAATCAAAAACACAAAGTCTAAGGAGTAAATTTATTGCATGGAATGGGAAGATTTCAAGAAAATATTTTTCAATAAATATTTTCCCCAACCTCTTCATCTTAAGATGGAAAAGAGAGTTACTCAAACTGAATCAAAAGGAAGATGATTCTATCGGGGTGTATGAGGTAAACTTTACAAGTCTTGTACGATACACCTCTAGATTTTTCATGAACATTAAAAGTAAGGTGGATCACTTATTTAGCGGACTAAAGTCGAGTCTACAAAAAGTGTTGGTGATTTGAGACTTTGAAAGCTATGAGGAGATTTTCCATTGTACCCTTATGGTTGAAATGGATATTAGAGACTCTCAGTGGTCTCATGGGACCAAAGATAAAAGAAAAAAAATGAAGTTTAATATGGAGGATCAATAGATAAATCCCATGATGGAAAGAAAACCCAACATCCATGTGTCAAAAGTGTGGAAAGAATCATCCTGGGAACTACATAAGGGGAACCAGAAAATGCTTCAAATGTGGAAAAGAGGGGCATCTGGATAATAACTGCTAAAGGGATATGAAGAGTCCAAATAATGTGGAAGAAGAAAGGAAGGTTCAAATTGACACTCATCATGTAGTGCAATGTTTCAACTTCAAGGAACATGGGCATTATGCGAGCCAATGCCCTAAGACAAGGGTTGTAGAATACAATCAACAACAACCTCCAAGGTAGTAAGGAAGGTCGTATGCTATCACTACTACTAAGGTGAAGCCCAAAAATTATGTGGTGATAGTTATGCTGGTTATTCATGCAAGAATAGAAAATGTGCTATTTTATTTTGGTTCTACGCATTATTTCATATTTTTCAAGTATAGTAGAACTATTCAAACACCGCCAAAAAATATGGAGGTTGAGTTATATGTTAGAACAGAAAATGGGGAAATTATTGTATAGAAAGTATATAAATCCTCCTCAGTTAATGTTTGTGTACTGAAACTCATAGAAAAACTTTTCATACTTCCTTTGGTGAAGTTTTATGCTATATTGGACATGGATTGGCTATATTTATATAAATCCAACATCAAATGTTGGGAAAGGGAGATCACTCTTGTGAATTAAGGAGAAGTGTGACATATATACTGATCATAAGAGTCTCAAATATATGTTTACATAGAAGGATCTTAATATGCCCCATCAAAGATGGTTAGAACTCATCAAGATTTATGACTGCTCAATCTACTACCATCCTAGTAAATCAAATAAAGTGGTGGATTCTCTAAGTATAAAGGATCCTAGAACTTTATCAATGATGATAATTGAGAAGGATTCAATCTTCTTAGAACTATAATGGATGGACATGGGAAAAATTTAGGAAGGAACATCATCAATCCTTTCTCAAATGATTTCTCAACTATACCTTATAGAGAAATTAAAGGATGCTCAAAGAAATGATGAGGAAATTCAGAAAAATGTGGAAGCTATCATAAATGGGAAATTATCATAGTTCAAAATTGATGAGGAAGGAGTTATAATATTTGGGTCATGACTATGTGTACCATCCAATCCAAACATAAAGAAATAGATTCTAAATGACGTACATTGCTCAACTTTCTCTATTCACCCAGGAAGCACAAAGATGTATCGAGATCTATGAGAGCACTATTGGTGGGAAAATATGAAGAAGGAGATCACTAAATATACATCAAAGTGCCTGGTATGTCAGCAAGTTAAGGCTGAAAGGAAAAAAGTATAAGGGAATGATGTAACCATTTCCCATACCAACATGGAAATGGGAAATCATCACAATAGACTTTTTCGTTGGACATCCAAATAAATACAAAGTAAATAATTCTATATGGTTTATTGTGGATCATCTTACAAAGAAATCTCACTTTATCATAATTTGAGAGGACTTCTCACTCAATCAACTTGCATGAATATACATCAGAGAAGTATTTAAGTTGTATGGAGTGCCACTATCAATTGTATTTGATCAAGATTAAATATTTACCTCCAAGTTTTAGAAAAGTATCCAAAATGATCTAAATAGTGATTTAAACTTCAGTATAGCCTTTCATTCTCAAACTGATGGTAAATCTGAGCAGACTATTTAGACACTAGAATACATATTGAGAGCATGTTCTATGGAATTCAAGGGAGGATGAGACTAACATCTACCTATGGTCGAGTTCTCTTACAACAATAGTTTCCACTCAAGCATAAAAATACCTTTATATGAATCCCTTTATGGGAAAAGATGCAGAACACTGGCAGGATGGGATGAAATTGGTGAACGGAATCTACTGGGACTTGAAATGGTCAAAGAAATTATAGAAAAGGTGAAAACCATTCAACAGCATATTTAGGCTGCCCAAAGTTGAAAGAAGAGCTATGTCGACAATTGTCGGTGGGACCTAGAGTTTAAGGTTGGAGACATGGTATTCCTCTTCATATCTCCATGGAAGAGGATCATGAGATTTGGGAAGAAAGGAAAGATGAGTCCCAGGTACATCGGCCCCTTTGAGATTCTTGATCATATCAGAGTTGTGGCATGTTGACTAGCACTTACACCTACCATGTCTCAAATACATTATGTATTCCATGTATCCCTCTTGAGGAAGTACATACTATATCCCTCGTGTGTACTAAATCCATAGGTGGTACAATTGGAGAACGGCCTCTCATATGAAGAGAATCCGGTGAAGATCTTGGACCATAGAGATAAAGTTCTATACAACAAGACTACCCACCTAGTCAAAGTACTATGTTGGAACTATAAGTATAAAGAGGTGACCTGGTAAACATAGGAAGAAATGAAGGAGAATTACCCCCATCTATTTTCAACTTAGAATGTAAAATGAAATTTTGAGGGTGAAATGTAATAAGGGGGGAAGAATGTAAAAACCTAGAATTTTATCAATCGAAATTACCTTCTTAAAATTATGTTATATAGTATAAAACACATACATCACATAGATAACATGATAAAAACATTATTTTCATAAATTAAGAATGAAATAAGTGGTATTTATAGAAATTAAGGAACTTATACCAATGGAATAGTAACTTGACTGTTGGAATAGTAATGTGACCATTAGAAATAGTAAACCAGCCAACAGAATAGTAACCTCACCTATGAAAGTACAAATAAAATTTATGCATCTTATGAATGAAATATATTTATATCATGGAATAAGTAAATAAATTTTTTAAAAATGATAAATTAAGTATTGGTATTTTTGTGAAACATAAATGTTTATTTATAATTTTATAATTAATATAATGATTTAAAATAAAAATTATTTTCATAAAATAGATGTATAAATTAATATATATTTTTCTTATTATTATAATATAATTTTATGAGACCTTAATTAATTTTTCAAATTGTCATAAAATCAGTTATAATTTTAAAATTGGTATTTTTTTAATGAATTATAATTTTAATTAAAAATTAAATTTATCATATTTAGAAAATTATTTTCATAAAATGGAGTCCATTTTTGAAATCTACAGTTCAAAAAATGGTTAGGGTGAATTTTTTTAATTTTTCTAAAATAGTTGAATTTTTTGGTGAATAGTGAAATATGGTAATTTATGGTATTTAACATTATAAGTAAATGAATGGATTTTTGAGTCATGGTTGGGTCATGGATGATGTAAGTGGCCATTATCATGAACTCAAATTCTCTAGTTACTATATTTATTCACAATAATTAACACTATTGATAGTATTGATCCAAAATAATAAACAAATAAATAAAATAATCAAAAATACCCCTCTCATCCCCTATAAATACCACCTCTCACCATATCTTCTCCTCGCACCTTATAAGCCTTTTATCCTTCTTATATTCTACCCAATTCCTCTCCAAAACCTCTTACCCACATTCTGGTCATACTGGTCTCACCAAAAGACCATTTCCAAGTGCCTTGAGGAGGTTCTCAAGGAGACAACACTCAAGAGGTAAAACCCTCCCTCTTTCTCTTTTAATTTATTTTCTTTTCTTATCCTTCCCTCACCTATCTTGTTCAAAGTAACATGATAATTCTAGTATCATATATATTTTTTAATTTTATTTTGTTAATGTAATATCCATCATCAAATCTCTTCTCCTCTCCTTTTGTTTAAAAAATGAAAACATAATCCGTGAAGTGCCGATTCACCGCCTTCATGGATGATGAGTTTTCATTTTTCATTACCATCTTCAAGGATGGTCATAAAACCATTTTTATTGTTATACCAGATTATAATATGTGTATTATAACTTATTTAATGCTCTGGAACTAGTATATAATCATATTATTAAAAACGATACTAATTTGTGATGGTTGTAAAAACCGCCAAAATAAAATAATCATTTTTTCATCAATGTTTTATCTAAGGAATCATCTTCAGGTAAAAAAAGAAAATGATATATAAGACCATTTAAATTTATGGAAATAAATTAATACCATGTCATTTTGTTCTTGTATTTTTTCTTCCATTTGACAATAACTTTCATAATTATACACAAGAAAACTGACCATAAAACCATGAAACGAACACTCCCAAAATGATGAAATTAAACACTATAAGTCAACAAAATAGTCATAAATGAACCTAATAAAATTATAATAAATTAAATAAAGGTATAATAGGTTCTGAATTAATTAATTAATGTATTTAATTTGATTATCTAGGATATTAAGTACAAGTGTAGAACACTTTCGAACATAAGGTAAGGGAATCTCTCTGAACCTCCATCTTTCCTTCAGGTTACGCTTTGTCTCTCTTTACCCCAATGTAATTATTACTTATTCTTATATATTCCTCCTACATTATGTTTTTATGTTCCAAAAATATGTACCCAACTCAATTATTCTTTCATTGATGTGGAAATACATGTTTTATAAGGTTCTCTTCTCAATTCCTCCTGATAAGCAAGCCCGGTTAAAGGGAACTTCCCAATTTCTTACCCATTTTCAAGTACCATATGTAATCTATTTTAATCCAATATTATTTTTATAAAATCACTCATTTTATCATTGAAAACTATATTTTTCATTTCTAGTTTTATACAAACAATTATTCCTTTTTATGTTTTAAAGACTCTTTAATATTTTCTCTTAAACCGCACTAAAGTGGTTCATTTCTAAAGTTTCCTAAACACACTTTTTACATGTTTTCACTTAATTTGGACATAATTTATCATGATATATTCCTATTTTCCCTTATTAATTTACAATTATGACTTACACCCATTCTTTATTGTACACCATTTTGATATTCCCTTTATTTATGCCTTATAACATGTTTATGATACCCAATTCCTTCCTTGGGTAACCCTTATGTTTGATTCTTCATATAGCACACATATGTGTGAACATGTTATTATGGGTGCACCTAAATAGTGATCCAATGCATTGGGTAATGTTTAGTCTCATGATATGTCATCTTGGGATAGAGATTAAACCCAATTCCTTTATGGGACTTTGTCCACCATGTGATATAGTCTTGGTAGTTAGCCTTGACTCATGTTTATGTCATGTTATATTCTATTGAATAATTCCTATGATTCCATGATTACAAGATCCCATGTTCTATATGTTATTATTCCATATGTTTATTCATGTTCCATTCCTTTTTATTTCATCATGTTATGCCTTCTAACCCATGTGTTATGCTTTATTTCTATGTTTATTCCCTTACTAGGCTTTTTAACTCATCCTTTTTGTCTATGTATTTCCTAGGTTATCCTATACAGATATAAGATCTCAAAGGAATTTAGGAGGTCATTATGGATGATTAATATAAATATGTTTTATTCTATATCTATGTTTTCAGTTTTATGTACCTAATATTCCAAATACACTAGACTTTACGATCCATGGTTTGTATTTAATGGTTAATTATGCTTAAAATCATGTAATAATATGTGTAAAATTCTAGATTTGTTATTGTTTCCCAAGTATTGAGCCTTAGGAAAAGGGTATCCCTGGTGTAGGGGCCTAGGTGAAGGGTCATCCTAGTGTGGGTGCCTGAGCAAAGCATCACCTTAATGGGGGTACCTGGGTGAAGTGTCACCCTGATAGGGGTACATAGGTGAAGTGTCTCCCTAGTGGGGGTATATGGGTGAAGTGTCTCCCTAATGGGGCTACTTGGGAAAGGTGTCACCCTAATGGGGGTACATAGGTGAAGTGCCTACCTAATAGGGGTACCTGGGAAAAGTCGTGCTTGCACGGGAAACCTGGGTGAAGTCAAACTCAGGTAGGAATCTCTAAGGATGACTAGGGTGCATGGTGCCCTAATATACAATCCTCGAGATGACTAGGGCGTATGACGCCCTAGTAAGGGGGCTCCAGGATGGCTAGGGTGAATAGAGCTTGTACCCCATTTCAGATTCCATAATTTATTCCAAATGGTGGCATGGTGGGTCTATTTATAGACCACAAAAGCCCAAGGTACGACACTTTTCACAGGGGACTTGGGCACGCATCATAGGAATGCTAGTGATTCTCTCAAATGAGAGATGTGCGCACCAGCCCAAACCTGGGAGAACAAACTTTGGTGCATAGACCTGATCATTCAAGACTAGAATACCCATACCTAAGCGTAGTGAAGAGTTTTGTGTGATACTAGGGTGCACATTCGAGATGAGGGCATGTGTGGGGTTCACTTTGGCATGAAACTGGAACTTGGGAAAATTGCTTCTAACTTCAAATGGTCATAGCTTTTGATTAGTATTTTTTTTTTTGCTCCATGGGCGGTCAAATTGAATCCTATGAAATGAACCACACCCCTACCTATAGGGTTACCTTATAAAAGATGTTTTCAAAGGATAAAAAGTTTCCAAAATACCCTCAAAATGGGTTTACAGTTTCAAAACCACATTTCATCAGCAACATGTGAAATATATAACCTACTCCCAATGGGAGGTTCTCACCACCACATCACTGGACTGGGAAACATTTTTGAGGAACCTTCATCCCTCAGTGTGTGATAAATCATGTAACACATAAAGATCCTAATTTCTTCTTCTACAGGCATGGAGATAATATTCTAATCAAAATGGAACATTTTCATCTGAGTGAGGATCGTATCGTGAATTCTATGGAAAAGTTCATAGAACACATTTTCCAGTGCCAATAAGGTATATTTGAGGTACTCCTAATTTTGTATTGAAGTTTGATGATGGAAAGGATCATGATTTATCATCATTTTCTGCTGTGAACTGGGCTTGTGATATGGTGAAATGAAAGTCCACAAATGGTATTGAACACTTTATTGGAAGTAAATGTGTAGGTTGGATGAGTAAAAAACAGAAAGAACTTCACTGATGAAATGCCTCAAACCCACACTCTTGGATCATATGCTAAAAACATATTCTTAATAAACTAACATGGATACAATCTGAAGCAACCCGAACTTAACCATCCATAATAAAAATATCAAGAAAATATATTGAGTCACTTATATACCCAAGATCTTTTAGGTTTAGAGTTTTAGAGAATTAAGAAAAAATATTTACCCATCAAAGGGATATTTTTTCCACTAAACTAAGGATTCTTTATTTTATAATAAATATTCAACATCTCTCACAAAATTCCACACACATGATACTCATCTAGATAGATCATACATAATTCTCTTCTTTATAACCTAGGGAAATTGAAGCATAATAAGGGTGAGCTCAAACACTCAATAAGGGTAAACATAAGAGATAAGAATTGAATATCATGAGGGAGTATAAGATAAGAATATGGGTATGAGAACATGATCATGGTGCAATGACATAACATAAAAGAATCATACCCAATACAACATGGATCATAAATCATGAATCATAACATAAAGATTTTGGCATAAATTAGAAATCATAAGATCGTGGAATCATAAGAATTTGGAAACAATATGAAACATGAAATCATAAGCATAAGTCAAAGATCACTATTAATACAACACAACATAGTGGTAAAATTCATATAGTGCATTGATTTTACTCCCTAGCACCTCACATATTGTCTCATGAGATACAAAACATTACCCAATGTATTGGAGGGTCATATAATTCTGGTCTCACATGTCACGTCATAATATATACGTGCATATGTGTACCACATGATAAAACATTCAAAATTTCATCAAAGCATAATTAACTCAAGAAAGAAATGAGTTTCATGAGGATTTCAAAAAAAATATGATCATATGTCCAGGGAAAGAAGATGGATGGTATCAATAGAGAATATCCCTAGTGAAGCATAAGAAATATTAAGAGATATTAACATAAATGAAAAACAATCCTATAATAATATGGGTTACTTAACACTTTCGAATGGTATAATGTAAGAAGAGATCAAGAATTGGATCGTTTGATGCTATAAGTTCAATCCCCCAAAATAAAAACATCATAAGAGAATTTAGAGGGTAATACATGAAACATAACTCCAAAGGAGATAGATCTTTTAGAGTTTCAAAGGAAAATGGAATCAAAATAATTACCATAAAGCTTTTATGACATGGTTGTAAACAAAAACTTGTAAGTAACCTCAAAAATAAATTTCAATGGGATGAAAAAAGGAAATTTAAATCATTTTTTTAAATAATTAAAAATATTGAAACCATAAAAATGAATTAAGTTAAAGATTAAAAATGTGGAGTGGGAGATAAAAATATACATAAGTGGAATGAAATCCCTTTATTTATTCTTTTAAAATATTAACCATTATTTTTAAAATGAAAAATTCATGAAACATGGGAATAACAATTAATTTCAAAAATCATGAAAACTTGGAGAGACTTCATAAAGAAAAATGAGCATAAAAGGAACAAAATTCATTCATGTATAAAACATTAAAATTGAGATTCCTTTCACACTTTTATAAAGAAAATTAAAAATGACACGTGTGGAAAATGTTAATAAGAATCCTTTTAAACTTTTTTAAAGAAAGATGAAGTCAAAAAAATATCTTAAGCAATAATGTAAATAAATATAAGAACATTTATAAAACGGTATAAAGAATATAGACATGGGGGAAAAGATTCTCAACCGAAAATAAAATACAAGGTCGGTTTCACTTATGGGAAACCTTTTGGTTGAGTTGTGAACCAAAGGGAATTGAAATGATAAAAGGCTGTGTAAACCCCATAAATAACTATATAAGGAAAATAGATGGGTTTTTAGAGAAAAATAACATGCAATTTCCTCAGGTAGTGTAACGACCCAAACTTTTGAATAATATTTGTTTCCGGAATTTATGTTTTATTTTATACTCAACACAACTATATCCTTTAATTAATGAAGTGAGTATAATTAAAATAAGACCACTGGTTTTCGATTATTATATGATCTTTAGTCAATATGACCATTAAAAACTAAACTCTTAACGTTATGATTATTTTTTATAAATACAAGTGATCATGGTTAATTAATACAAAAAGAGGAGTCGATGGCCACATCCAGTAGACTCGGGTCGTACGAAGCCCATCTATCGGAGCTTAGGAAGGAGGTTGTGTCACTAGACTTTGCTCTGGACCAAGCCCGAGCTGAGATTCAACATGTGAAGCTTGAACGGAATCACCTATGGGAGAAGTTCAAGCTGATAGAAATCACCACTCGGGCAATATTGTCCGAGCCGCCCCAAGATTCTATCACCATTGCGCACCTTACTCTTAGGTCCTATGCAGGTGTTATAAGGGGCTATGTAACAAGGCCTTAGATACTTTGTGTAATACCTTGGTATAAATAAAATAGTTATTTCATCATTCCTATTTTTGGAATAGCTTTTCTTAATAAAGTATATGTTTAATTATGAAAAATTTGATAAATTGATTTTAGAAGTAAAAAATTGTACTTTTAAAAGATTTCTCATACATAGAAATTTATTATGGTAAAATAAACATCATTTTTGAATTTCAAATGTCAAAATTAACCTAGGCTGAATTTTTAAAAGTTTTCCAAGAAGTTTCAATTTGAGGGATAGTATTTTATAAATAGTGTTTTTTTATAAATAGTATTTGATGAATAGTGTTTTTATGAATAGTAAAAAAATTATTATTAAATAACTTTTTTTGTGAAATGATTTTTAAAAATCTGACATACATGGTTGTAATCAGGGTGAAAAATGTGGTTCAATAAGATCAAAATAATTTTTTGGTGAATAGTAATTTTATCCTTTGGAATGGTAATTTTACCCTTATGAATGGTAATTTTACCAATGGAATAGTAACATTACCTAAGGAGGTATAAATATGTTTTGGTCATCTTAAGTGGTAATGTGGTATAATTATGTCATACTATAAGTAAATAACTTTTTTAGAAATTATTTGTCAAGTATTAGTATTCTATTTATTTAATTTAATTTAAAATGAAATTAATTTTAATAAAATGGAGTTCACTTTTGGATTCTACACGTCAAAAAATGGTTAGGGTGAATTTTTGGGATTTTTCTGAAACAGTTGAATTTTCAGTGAATAGTAAGAATACAGTTTTGAGTTTCTGTGTGTTTAATGACATCATTAATGATGTAATCATGATGTAATAATTATGGTATACTTGTAAATAGTAATATATGTTATGAGGTGTCCCAAGTAGCCAATACCATGGGTAATCCCATGGTTTTTCAAATACCACTAATGAGGTGTCCCTTAGAAATTAATAAAATATTCCCTCACTTTTGCATAAATACCAAGCCATTCCATCATTCCTTTCATTCCAAATTCCTCCTCGATGAATCTATGGTCTTTTTACCTCCCAAGAAGTCCTCCCATGGTGCCCTCAAGCCCCCCAAGGTCACAACCTTCGAGTTTTTGAAGTTAGTCTTCAAGGTAAGGGAACCTTTCACCCTCCTCTATTAGTCATGACTTCTTTTATATTATGTCTTCTAGTTTCCATTCTATTATGCGAGGGAAATTTCTTCTATATCCTTATTACTGTCCATTTCATGTCCAATTGATGAGATACCATTTCCTCTCTCATCAACTGATTTTCTAAATTTTTAAGTGACGCTATTAGGCTGCTGAAATTTCTTAAAAGAAATCGCATCTTCTCTTTTCTTTCAAGTTTCCTTTTCATGTGGTATGTCATTCAAACATTCATAACATGATCTTCTTTAAATTTCATTTTATCCCTATATTGTATTATGAGTTATTTATGATTGGGTGACCCTTGTCCCCTCTCTTTTTAATTTTTTATAAAACCATGTTATATAGTCGTTATGCTGCAGAAATTCCGTCTCAAAATCTCTCTCTCTTTTCTCAAGAAAATGATATATTTGATTATGTATTTGACATACATGAAACCCTAATTCCCTTTTCATGGGTTATAAATGAAAATGATCAATGTTTTAAGAATTTTTAAAACAACGCGATTTTGAAATGAAACTCATTTATTTTATTCTTTTTGGGTTATTTATGAAATGTTTGTTTATGATCTATATAGATCACATGAAAATAAAGACATATTAAGGGTGATCCATGATAGAGTTCCAATTCATTAGGTAAAGAATTTAATCTCTAGAGATGACAAGTTTTACGATACCTTGGTGAATAACCTTAGTAATTTTTATGACACCTTGGTGATATGTTCATGAATGTATAAATTAAATATTGTAGCCACATTTTCATGTTATTATTCAAGTTATTATTGCTATGATATTCCTATTTATCATTATTTTACAATATTCCTCATGTTCTTATTGATATCACTCAAGATCACATGTAAACTGTTTCACTTGTTTTTCTTACTGGGCCTTATGCTCACCATTTCTTTTGATGTACGTCTCCAGGTTATGAGATGTAGTAATTGTACTTAGGATGAACTTATGATGAAGCCTTGAAAGTGAATTATAAGAATATTTTATTTTGTTTTCATGTATATCATTCCTGATTTCTAAGACACTAGACTTTAAAGATCCTTTGTTTGTAAAATGTAATGAAAAGTTATATAATAAAAAGGCAGGATTCCATAGTTGGTATCAAAAGGAGGTTTAGTTATTTTTGGAAATTAGGATATGAAAATTTTAGGAAGAACCCTATAGAAAATTTTAAATAAAGGAAAACTACCTGGTATTTTGGTGAAATATTAAGTAAGTGGTTTATGAACAAATAAATCCATGTCTGGATACGAACAAGTGGATGTGGCTCTGGCATAGATGTACCTAGGAGTGAAAAATCTAACAAGGAGATTTGGGCATGACCCGGGGTATCCTAGTACACGACAACAGGCCTTGCTGCACTCCTATTTTGACACTCCTGGGGGATATGTTTTTTTAATCACAAGCTTTTTATGAATCATTATGAAGGATTTATAGAGAAATGTAATTGTTTAGGCATGAAGTTTTAAGACATAAAATCCTTTATTGTTAAAAGATTCATAAATGAAATAAGATTCTAACTGAGGTTTTATTCTTTTAGAAAATGGAGGGCAATAGGAGGAACCGTGCAAATGGTGACCGCAATAGACTATGCACGGACGGCCCTCTAATGGAAGTCGGAATGGAAACTTTCATGAGAATGATGAACCAATTGACTCAAGTTATGGGAAATAACTTGAATCAAGCTGAGATACCAATCTCACCACGATGGGAACAACATTATGTTGAGTCCTTTATGCATCAACGACCACCAACCTTTAGTGGATCTACTGAACCATTGATTTCTAAATAGTGGAACAGCTCTATCGAGAAGATCTTTTCTCTGCTCCACTGTTCAGAACAAGACAAGGTCACCCTGGCTATTTACCGCTTAGAGGGAAAATTTGATCAGTGGTGGGAACTGATTAAAAACATGAGGCCAAGAGTGGAGGTTGAATCTATGAACTGGGAAGAGATCAAAGGGATCTTCTTCAATAAGTATTTCCCTCGTTCTATGAGAACAAGAATGGAGAAGGAGTTTCTTGAGCTGAAGCAAAAGGAGAATGAATCTGTTGGAATCTACGATATGAACTTCAAAAGACTTTCCTGTAACACCTCAAGCTTTGTCATGGATCCTAATGGGAAGGTTGATAGATTCTTTAGTAGACTAAGACCTCATCTGTGGAAGAATCTAGCCAACCGAGACTATGACAGCTACGAGAAGATCATGCAGAGTGCGATGAAAGTCGAACTAGAGTTCGGTGAGACGTAGTGGTCTCATCAATCCAATGAAAAGAAGAGATCGATGGATCCAAGCTTAGGGAGGAGCTTTGATCAGGAAAGAGGAGGCAAGCAAGTGCAACGTCCCACGTGTAATAAGTGTGGGAAGAAGAATTTAGGGAAATACCTACTTGGGAGTGGAAAGTGCTACAAGTATGGAAGAGATGGCCATATTGCACGGAATTGTCGTAGTGAGGTGAAGCCTCAACTTACCAACACTAACGAAAAAGGGAATATGGTTCAGTCCCTACCTGATGTCCAATGCTATAAGTGTGGACAACTTGGGAACTTTTCCAATCACTGTCCAAATCTGAGGGCAGTGGAGGGGAACCACCATCAGCCTCAACAAAGTCCAAGGGATCAAGGTCGTGATTTTTCTATCACGATAGCTGATGTTGAAGCTCCAAATGATGTGGTGGTAGGTACTCTTGTTGTTATCTCAAAGCTATCAAGTACTTTGTTTGATTCTGGTTCTACACATTCCTTTATTTCCTCCAAGGTTGCAAAGAATTTAGAATCAACCCTTGAATTTCTAAAGTAGAGTTATCAGTCAAGACTCCTAGTGGGATTATCCAAGCATCATCAATGTTTAGAAACTCTAGTATTTACTTTAGTGAGCACAATCTTATCGCAATTATAGTAGTCATTCCCATGATAAAATTTGACATTATACTAGGGATGGATTGGCTCTCAAAGTATAATGCTAAGATCAAATGAAAAATCAAGGAAATATCAGTAGTCTTGAATGGAAAACCTATGGTTATCTTCCAAGGAAAGATATCTCAACCTGGTCTTTGTCTATAAGAACCTCCTATATCCTTCTTTATAGAGTTGGTCAGTGAAGAAGAAGAAAGAAATGAGAGTATAAGGATAGAAAATGTCCCCATCATCCAGGAATACATTGACGTGTTTCCTGAGGAGTTACCCAGACCTCCCTCATAAAGAGAGGTAGAGTTCTCCATTGAACACGTAACTAGATCTCATCTAATATCAAAGACCCCATATAGGATGAAAAATGTGGAGCTGGAGGAATTAAAGAAACAACTCCAAGATCTTTTGGAGAAGGGGTTTATCTGACCAAGTGTGTCTCCTTGGGGAGCACCTGTTCTATTTGTGAAGAAGAATGATGGATCAATGCAGCTATGTATTGATTATAGAGAACTATACGGGATCACAGTGAAGAACAAATACCATCTTCCAAGAATTGATGACTTATTTGACCAACTTCATGGGGCTCAATTATTCTCTAAGATTGATCTTCGTTCTGGTTATCATCAATTGAGGGTAAAGAAAAAAGATATTCCAAAAACTGCATTTTGATCAAGATATGGTCATTGTGAGTTTGTTGTTATACCCTTCGGATTGACTAATGCACATGCTATTTTTATGGATTTAATGAATAGAGTCTTTAAGGGCTATCTTGATAAATTTGTGGTAGTTTTTATTGATGATATTATGATATATTCCAAAATTCGTGAGGAGCATGAGGATCATCTAAGGGTTATTTTGAAAACTCTATGGAAGTAGAGGCTTTTTGGAAATTTCAACAAATGTGAATTTTGGTTACAATAGTTTCTTTCTTGGGGAACATTGTAACAAATGAAGGAATCATAGTTGACCCTGCAAAGACAAAGGTTGTAGAGGAGTGTCCTCATCCTACAACAATAATTTAGATTCATAGTTTCCTTGGATTAGCGGGATATTATAGGAGGTTTGTGAAAAAAAATTCACGACTTTCTAATACATTAATCAAGTTAACTCGAAAATGGGTCAAGTTCATCTGGACAAAGGAGTGTGAGGAAAGTTTCTAAGAGATGAAGAAGAGATTGGTTACTGCACCCATATTAACTCTACCCTCAAGTGGAGAAGGATTCATTATTTTTAGCGATGCATCTCTGAAAGGGCTTGGGTGTGTCCTCATGAAATATGAAAAAGTTATTGCTTATGTATCTCAATAGTTGAAGACTCATGAGCAGAATTATCCTACGCATGATCTGGATCTGACTATAGTCGTTTTTGTTCTAAAGATATGAAGGCACTATCTTTATGGGGATAAATGTGATATATACACAGACGATCAAAGTTTGAAGTATATTTTCACACAAAATGAAGTGAACATGAGACAAAGGAGATGGTTGGAACTTCCTAAAGAATATGATTGTTCAATTCATTATCATCCCAGAAGAGAAAACAAATTCACTAATGCATTAAGCAGGAAAGACCCAATTGTTCTAACCATGATGAGGATTCAAGGAGATCCTTTGATCAATGACCTAGTAAAGATGGACATGGGAATTATAAGGGAAGGGACATCATCAACCCTAACCCAAATGATTTCTCAACCTTCATTACTAGATAAGATCAACAAAGCTCAGAAAAAAGATCCTTGGTTATAGAAGAAGTTTGAGGCTATGAAGGATGGGAAGTTTCCTGAGTTCAATATTGATCAAGAAGGTGTACTGAAATTTTGTACAAGACTATGTGTTCTATCTATTCCAAAAATAAAGAAGGAGCTGATGGATGAAGCTCATAGCTCTACTTTCTCTATATATCCGGGAAGCACGAAAATGTATAGGGACCTTCGTGATCATTTTTAGTGGGATAATATGAAAAGGGAGATTGTTGACTACACTTCAAGGTGCCTAGTATGTCAGAAAGTAAAGGCAGAGAGACAACTTCCTAAAGGGGTATTGCAACCACTACCCATACCATCATGGAAGTGGGACAATATCACCATGGACTTTGTCACTAGTCTCCTGAGAACTTCCAAAGGAAACAATACGATGTGGTTTATTGTGGACCGTCTCACCAAGACTGCCCATTTATCTCTATTTGGGAAGATTTATCTCTTGATCAATTTTCCAGGATTTACGTGAAGGAAGTGGTAAGTCTGCATGGAGTTCCACTTTCTATCGTATCTGATCGTGATCCAAGGTTCACATCAAAATTCTAGAGAAGTCTTCAATATGCTCTGAGCACCGAATTGAATTCCAGTATGGCCTATCACCCCCAAACTGATGGACAATATGAAAGGACTATTCAAACACTTGAGGACATGCTGAGAACTTGTTCAATGGAATTTAAAGGTGGATGGGATCAACATCTCCCTTTAGTTGAGTTCTCTTACAACAACAGCTTCCACTCAAGAATTCAAAATGGAACCCTATGAAGCTCTATATGGGAAGTGATGTAGAACTCCTACTTGTTGGGATGAAGCTGGTGAGAGAAAGCTTCTTGGGCCTAATCATGTGCAAAAGATGACAGAAAAATTCCATTCTATCCAGCAACACATTAAGGCTGCTCAGAGTCAGAAAAAGAGCTGTGCCGACAACCATCGAAGGGACTTAGAGTTTTATGTCGGTGACAAATTCTTTCTTCGAATTTCATCTTGGAAGAGAGTCATGGGGTTTGGGAAGAAAGGGAAGCTCAGCCCTAGGTACATTGGCCCCTATGAAATCCTTGATCGCGTGGAAGTAGTGGTCTATCGGCTTGCACTTCCTCCAAATCTAGCACAAGTTCATGTTTTCTTCCATGTATCCCTCTTAAGGAAGTACATACTTGACCCTTCACATGTACTAAATCTAGAGGTGGTACAACTAGAACATGACCTCTCTTATGAGGAGCAGTCGGTGGAGATCTTGGATCGTAGAGACATGGTTCTACGCAACAAGACTACCCGCCTTGTTAAAGTGTTGTGGAGAAACCAAAAATGTGAAGAAGCCACCTGGGAGCCAGAGGAGTCTATGAGGCAGAAGTACCCACACCTTTTCTTTTCAGAGGGTATAAGTTAAAATTTTGAGGAAGAAATTTCTCAAGGGGGGAAGAATGTAACGACCCAAAATTTTGAATAATATTTATTTCCTAAATTTGTGTTTTATTTTATACTCAACACAACTATATCCTTTAATTAATGAAGTAAGTATAATTAAAATAAAACCACTGGTTTTTGACTGTTATGTGACCGTTGGCCAATATGACCGCTGGAAACTGAACTCTTAACGTTATGATTATTGTTTATAAATACAAGTGAACATGGTTAATTAATACAGAAATAGGAGTTGATAGCCTCATCCAGTAGACTCGGGTCGTACGAAGCCCATCTGTCGGAACTTGGGAAGGAGGTTGCGTCACTAGGCTTTGCTCTGGACCAAGCCCAAGATGAGCTTCAACATGTGAAACTTGAACAGAATCTTCTACGGAAGAAGTTCAAGCTGATAGAAATCACCACTCGGGCAATGTTGTCTGAGCCGCCCCAAGATTCTATCACCATTGCACACCTTACTCTTATGTCCTATGCAGGTGTTATAAGGGGTTATGCAACGAGGCCTGAGATACTTTGTGTAATCCCTTGGTATAAATAAAATTGTTATTTCATCATTCCTATTTTTGGAATAGCTTTTCCTAAAAAAGTATATGTTTAATTATGAAAATTTTGATAAATTGATTTTAGAAGTAAAAAATTGTACTTTTCAAAGATTTCTCATACATGGAGAATTATTATGGTAAAATAAACATCATTTTTAAATTTCAAATGTCAAAATTAACCTAGGATGAATTTTTAGAAGTTTTCCAAGAAGTTTCAATTTGATGAATAGTGTTTTATGAATAGTGTTTTTTATGAATAGTATTTGATGAATAGTGTTTTTTATGAATAGTAAAAAATATTTTATTATTAAATAACTTTTTCTTTGAAATGATTTTCAAAAAACTAACATACTTGGTTGTAATCAGGGTGAAAATGTGGTTCAATAAGATCAAAATAATTTTTTGGTGAATAGTAACTTTACCCTTTGGAATAGTAATTTTACCCTTATGAATGTTAATTTTATCAATAGAATAGTAACATCACCTAAGGAGGTATAAATATGTTTTGGTTATCTTAAGTGGTAATGTGATATAAATATGTCATAGTATTAGTAAATAAATTTTTTAGAAATTGTTAGTCAAGTATTAGTATTTTATTTATTTAATTTAATTTAAAATGAAATTAATTTTTATAAAATAGAGTTCACTTTTGGATTCTACACGTCAAAAAATGGTTATGGTGAATTTTTTGGATTTTTCTGAAACAATTGAATTTTCAGTGAATAGTAAAAATACAGTTTTGAGTTTTGATGTGTTTAATGACATCATTAATGATGTAATCATGATGTAATAATTCTGGTCGACTTGTAAATAGTAAGATATGTTATGAGGTGTCCCAAGTGGTCAATACCATGGAAAAATATCATGGGTAAGCCCATGGTTTTTCAAATACCACTAATGAGGTGTCCTTTAGAAATTAATAAAATATTCCCTCACTTTTGCTATAAATACCAAGTCATTCCATCATTCCAAATTCCTCATCTACGAAGCTCTGGTCTTTTTACCTCCCAAAGAGTCCTCCCATGGTGCCCTCAAGCCCCCCAAGGTCACAACCTTTAAGTTTTTGAAGTTACTCTTCAAGGTGAGGGAACCTTTCACCCTCCTCTTTTAGTCATGACTTCCTTTATGTTATGTCTTCTAGTTTCCATTCTATTATGTGGGGTAAATTTCTTCTATATCCTTATTACTGCCCATTTCATGTCCAATTAATGAGAGTCCATTTCCTCTCTCATCAACTAATTTTCTAAAATTTTAAGTGATATCATTAGTCTGCTGAAATTTCGTAAAAGAAATCACATCTTCTCTTTTCTTTCAAGTTTCCTTTTCATGTGGTATGTCATTCAAACATCCATACCATGATCTTATTTAAATTGAATTTTGTCCCGATATTTTATTATGAGTTATTTATGAGTGGGTGAACCTTGTCCCATCTCTTTTTATATTTTCTAAAACCATGTTATATAGCTGTTATGCTATAGAAATTTCGTCTCAAAATCTCTCTCTTTTCTCAAGAAATTATCTTATTTTATTTATATGAATACCCAAACCTATTTCGTTTCTAGATTTATTCATAAAGATATAAAAATGATATATTTGATTCTGGATTTGACATACATGAAACCCTCATTCCTTTTTCATGGGTTATAAATGACATAACGATCAAGTTTTTAAGCATTTTTAAAACGTCACGATTTTGAAATGAAACCCATTTTTTTATTCTTTTTGGGTTATTTATGAAATGTTTGTTTATGATCTATGTGGATCACATGAAAATAAAGACATATTAAGGGTGTTCCCTGATAGTGTTCCAATACATTGGGTAAAGAATTTAATCTCTAGATATGACAAGTTTTACGATACCTTGGTGAATAACCTTGGTAATTTTTATGACACCATGGGGATGGACCTTGGTGATATGTTCATGAATGTCTAATTAAATTTTGTGGCCATATTTTCAAGTTATTATTCAAGTTATTATTGCTCTAATATTCCTCTATCATTCCTTTATGATATCCCTTGTGTTCTTATTGATATCACTCAAGATCACATGTAAACTATTTCACTTGTTTTCCTTATTGGGCCTTCTGCTCGCCCTTTCCTTTGATGTATGTCTCCAGGTTATGAGATGCAGTAATTGTACTTAGGATGAACTTATGATGAAGTCTTACAAGTGGATTAGAAGAATGTTTTATATTGTTTTCATGTATATCGTTCCTGATTTCCAAGACACTAGACTTTAAAGATCCTCTGTTTGTAAAATGTAATGAAAAGTTATGTATTAAATAGGTGGGATGCCATAAATAGAAACTTAGACATAAACAATCTTGAAATCAATGTGAGATTGGAAAAGAAACTCTTACGGCTTTTAAAACATTCGGATCAAAATCCCTTGAAAAGAGAACATGAAATGGAACTTAAAATACTATAAATAAATAACCATGATATAATGTGTCATAGATTTTATATATACTATAGAAAAGAAAATAGATGCATAATGAAAAACATGCCTCAAAGAAGGAATCTTTATACGGTTAACCCTTATAGACATCGTAATTTTTGAAGAATCATTTGGAAAGGATTTTATGAAAAATAAATGTAAATCCCTATAAAATAAAGAGGGAATAAAATATAATACAATCATAGGATGGAAGAAACCAATTTTAGAAGGATGAAGTTCAAGAGTAAAGGTTATAAATCAATAAAAGTAAATTAAGTTAACAACACTTATAGCTTTGGTAATAATTAAATCAGAAGAATGTGAAGGAAGGATCATGAAAAGATTTGTAAATCACATGAAAGAAACTTTAATAAGAAAAGAATCCAATGTACAATAAGTACACCATATAAAAATAAACATAGTGCACAATATGAAACATGTCTAAAGGAATATAAATTGATAGAAAAAACTCTTACCTCAGGTCTCAACTCGCTTGGTGCGTGTGTTTAACCTCCCGAATAACCAAGATAAATTTATTAAATACTTTATTCAGAATATTTTTCATGTATGTTTCATTTTCTAAGGTCTGTTTATTGTCATATATCATTCATTTATTATATATTTTTTTCTCATTGGCCACATGAGGTTGTTCGGTTAATTACTTCAAAACTATTTTGATATGTTAAACATGGTTAAAGGTGTTATCAGATAGTTCCATAATTTCCAGGATTATAAACTAATAGATTATTTATTATTCCAGTAGCATAAAAGTTATACATCTCAATAGATTGTCCAAAATAGATTCAAATTATGAAAGATGTCTTGGTATGCGTGTTGTGTGGTTAAAATCAATATAATAATTTATTTTTAATATCATTAATAAAATGGGAAATTTATCTTTCTAGAATCTTAATCATGTCATAAATATTATATTATTCACAAAATCCATTTTTAGAACCAGTCATCTAAGACGGTGATGAAAAATGAAATACATTGTTCACGGAGGCGATGAACTGACCATAATACGGGTGATGTTTTCATTTTTGAATGGATGGGAGGAAGGTAAATAATGGTTATTCCATCAACATAATAACATTTCATAATATTAATGATATTGATGTCATTATATTATGATGGGTATAATAGATTTGGAAGAGAGAAGAAGAAAATGTAAATGAATAGAAATGAGAAAGTGATTAGGAGTTTTTGTCTTACTCTTAGGGACGACTCATTTTCTAATTGGATTATGTCTTTGAAGGGCGGTGTTTTGATGAGACCAGAACCTCTAGGACATGGCTAAGAATGTTAGGAAAGGGTATTATAAGAGATTGGTCAAACTAATAAGCTTATAGTGTGAGGAGGAATGAGGTGGTAAAGGAATCATTTTATAAGAAAGAGGGGTGACGTTTTTGTAATTATTAAATTTTTAATATAAAATGAATGTCATATTCAAGGAAAATAAATCCAAAATTGATAATTAGTAAAGATAAGATAAGGGAAGGTAGTGAAAGACCTTATCCGCCCATTTAGAGATGAGGTTTTGTGATATTTCATGACATTATCCCTTGATTTAACACGTTATCACGTTTTAGCCTTTACTTCGGGGACTAACTTTTACCTTGGTAACTTATTTTCATACTCAAAAATTAAATTGACCTTATTACTTAATATTGATTATACTGATTTCAAATATAAAATTCATTTTATTGAATTTAATTTCTAAAGGTGATAAAAATTAACTTCAATATAAGTGAGCATAATGCAATAAAAACAATTTTTAGAAAAATGTAATTTTAAGCATAATAATGATTTTATACTTGGATAATATTGATTCCAATGACATTTATCTATTTATAATTAAAAAAATGAGGGTTATTCATTTTTAAAACAATGGAAAAACCGAATGGGGTCTTGTGAATAATTAATTAAAGGAAAAGGATCAAAAAAAGTTTTTTATTAGAATAAAATATAACTTAGGTTCCAAAATGTCAAACATAGATTTCTAAATTCAACATATTATTTTTAAATGCATTATTTTACTCCCTGAATACACCTTTGGTCGATAAAAAAGTTTCATAAATTTTTAAGTCATGCTTATATCATGATTACGTCATAAAAGTTACGATATTTATAAAAACAATATTTTTTACTATTCATCTAAAAAAAGCCTTTTAGAAAAATTCCAAAAAATTATACTAAGATAACTTCGACAAGTTGATTCCAAAAATAATATTCATTTTATCAAAATAATTTTCTAAATATAAGAAATTTAATTTTTTTAAATAAAATCTTTATTTATTGAGAAATATTAATTATTATGACACGATCAAATTTCCGACCCTTAGAAAATTTACTTATGATTTCATAAAACTATATTATCATTTATATACAAATAACTAGCGTTTTATAAACCCATTTTATGAAAATAACATTTAGTTCAAATTTCTAAAGTTGTCATAAAAATATACATTTTAATAAAACATATATGTTTTACCAAAAATACAAACATGCTTTCTTTATGTTAAACATTTATTTTATCATATTTAACACTTATATTAAATTGTATTGTTATTTATATTTTTTATATTTTTATTCACTAAATGTAATGTTCAAAAATAATATATTAAAATGTGTTTTATATTATGCTATATTACTAAATATGACACATGTTAAATCGGAAGGACAATTCCTTAGATAAAAGTCTAGGTCATTAGAGCTGAGCACGACGGAAGTAGAATATATTTCAAAAACCAAAGTGTGCACTCAACTTTGGTGGATGAAGCAACGATCGGAGGATATTGGTGAAGAAGTTAACCAACCTATGATGATCTTTTGTGATAAAAAAAATGAAATTGATCTAATGAAAAATCCTTGCAGCTCTTTCTTATCAAGCATATTGTGATCGGGTATCACTTTATCAAAGAAAAGGTGGAGCGAAGAATGATCAAAGTGAAGCATGTTGGAACTAATCAACAAGTGGAAAAGAATGAAACATTGACTTAGAGTGAGGCACAGAATGCTCTCTTGAACTCTTGTTTTCTACACCAAGCAATGCTCACATTGACTTAGAGTAATGGATGAGATATTTGGATGAAAGGAGTAAAATGGATATGTTGAATTGAATTTCACATTGGACTGCCAACAAACCCAAATGGGGAATGTTCGAACCAAGGTTATCTGAGTTGGAGATTGATATTGTGTTGTGCTTGTTGTCAATCCATTTATGGGTTGATCAAGGGATTCAAAGTTGATTTCGGTGCAAAGGAAAGAGTTTCGTGCTAGTCAAGGAGGTTCCGCGCTAGTCAGTTTCGCACTAATCGAGTTGACTTCGCCCCAGTCGGGCGTCACACCAATCAAGCATCACGCTAGTCGAGGGTCGTGCTAATCAGGTGTCACACTAGTCGGACAGTTGTGCGCAGGTCAGTAGCCACATAATTGGAGTTGCACGAACAAAGCGTCGTGAAAGTCAAAACCATGAAGAGTTGAGCAAAGGTTCGAAATTTGCCTATAAATACTGGTTGATCCTGTCATTAGGAAGAATGAGGATTAGAATGAAAATTTGATGAAGGGATAAACGCTTAGTCTTCATGTAAATCAGTTGTGTGAAGACACTTATGTGAACAGGGCAGAGCGAAGGCAGCGGCATGAAGGAAGTTTCACGGATAGGGGTTAGGCGAAAGAAGCAGTGCGAAAGTTGTTTTGCGAACAGGGGCAGACCGAAAGTAGTAGCATGGAAGCACTTGTGCAAAAGGAGGCTAAGTGAAGGCAACTGCGCAAAGATAGTTTCGCGAGTGATATTTAAGCGGGTATTCATGAGTGAAGGAAGTTGTGCGGATAGAACTTGAGTGAGCACTCTTAAGCGAAGTTAGCTAGGTGAAGAGACTTAAGAGAACGCACTTGAGCGAAACCATACCTAGGCGAAGGTACCTGAGCGAAATTTGCTCGGTGAACTTACCCGAGCAAAGGTACGTGGGCGAAGACCACAAAGGAGAGCTGAGTAAAAGGCGGCATTTGTGCAAAGATTGTTGGTGGTTATTCAGGTGATCAAGAATTTCATTGAAGCATTCTGGCTTTCATGATGCAAAGCACTCTATACATTTTTTATGATATGGAAGTGGCATTCATGTAAATAAAATGAGAAGACGTCCATCCAAAGCAATGAGAGGAGTCAGTAGAAGTGATTCGAGGAAGGCAGTGTGTTATTCCCTGAATTCATTTGTAAAGGCGATGAGCCCAGCGCGTAGTGATCGTGGCCAAAAATTGTATCCACCAAACTAGTGAAGCATAGTGTATTCTGGTACACCAGCACAACGTTGTGTGTATGCTCTTTGGAATAGTCTTTAGTGGTGAACGAAGTAAAAAATGTTGTCACTTATTTTAATTTTTGTATTTGTGTTTGTAGTGAATGAGCATATAACTATGAAAGGTTTGACGTGTTTCTGCCAACATCGGAACAAGATCCTATATAACATGAGAAAAAGTTCATACCCTAATTCACTCCCCCCTACCTCAGGGTGTCAATCTGTAACAACTTGTATCATCCACTTCTCGTTGTGATGTGGGGAGGTATCATTCACTTCTAAGCAGTTATCTCCTGCCAGCCCTTTGGCCTCCTAAATGGTTCAAATATTATTATACTGGATCACTCCAGTTTTCAACAACACTTCATCTACTCTTCTATGAACAGGATCTTCAATGAATATTTGGATGACTCTGCATCAAAATATAATATCTTCCTTCATGATTTACAGGTCTTTGGCTACTAGTATGATATTAACAGAACAACATGCATGCCAGCCTTCCTCAAAATTTCAAAATGATCAGCATGTGCATGAGAGTATGCAAGCACATGTCGGTCTTCTTCCTTCTCAACAGCAAGTCTCCAGATGATCAACAACAGATTCCACTTTCCTCGACATAGAAAATGAATAGCATTTACAAGCCTTTGTCGATCTCTCTATCTCTCTCCTTCGATACAACAGATCAACATCATACAGTATCGGATCAACAAATATTGCTTCACTTTTTAATTCTCCATAAATCTCGGTCATCAAATCTCATTTAAATTGATATTATATCTCTGTAAAAAAACTCATGAAGACTCGGAATATTTACATTGTATTTGGTTATGTTTTAGTAAAAGAAATGAAATGATTTCCTAATTCATAAAAGAAAACAAATGAAAAGAAATGATTTTGATTCTTCTTCATTTTGTTTGGATGTGAAATTTAGTAAAAGAAAAGAAATTATTGTAATTTCTCTTCGTCTTGTTTGGTGATGATTTTTAAAAGAAAAAGAGAAATATTTTGATAACATGGCAAAAATAACCCTCATTAAAAAATATGATTTTCCAATATTTAATTGTTCCAAATAAAAAAATGATAATCTTAAATTGTATCTTTGATTTTTAATTATATATATATATATATATATATATATATATATATATATATATATATTTATATAATTATCAATATATATATTTATAAATTTATTTATAAATTTATATATAAATATATATTTATAAATATATTTATTTATATATAATAATATAAATATGCTTTCATAAATATATATATTTATAAAATATATTATATATATATTAATATATTATAAATAAATATATATTTAAATATATATTTAAAAAAATATTTATATATATATATATTTAATTATAAATATGTATTTTAAAAAAATATTTATATAATAATAAATATATATTTATAAATATCTTTATATAATTATATATATAAATAAATTTATAAATATATATATAACAAAAATAAATTTAAAATCATTATATGGTTACTGATCTGGGCAGATTCGGGTAATATTTTTAAAAAATATAGTTTTCCAATACTCAATTGTTTCAAATAAAAAAATATTATAATTTTAAATTGTATCTTCTATTTTTATATCATGTTAATTATATATAAATTCGATTTTGAAAAATATATTAGCAATGGTTTTTTTTATTTTATTTTTATGTCATGTCAATTATATATATAAATTATTAATTCAAGATAATCAAAATTATTCATAATCAAAATTATTTATATTTATTTATTATTATTACTTATAAATTGCGTTGAAATTATAAAAATAATTATTTATAAATCATGTTTAACAAAATATTATGCACATGAAAATACTATTATTTTTAATAATCATAAATATGATCATTTGTTTAAATATTAATTTTAATAAAAGTGAATAAAATAAAATTTGTATAGAGGGATAATATAGAAAATTTAAAAATAATAACATATAGGTTTCAATTCTTTCCAAATCAGTCCAATTTTGGGGTGATTTGAAACCTAGTGGGGGAGAAATGTTTCTCCCCATTTATTCTCCATTTCTTCCGGAATGATTTCTCTCGCTCTGATCGAAGTCTGCCAAACAAGGAAAACGACTCCCTTTCTTTTCTTTTTTATTCAAATACGACCCCTTTGACTCACGCGGTATCCAAAAATATTGTGGCCTTTTCTTTATAAAATCCGTGCACATTTTAATCCTCTTCATAAATCTTTGTCGTGTGGCATGATCTGTTCCGGCGCGTGACTCACCTACAACATTTTATCCATTACACACTACGACATGGAATTCTCTTTATTCTCAAACGGCTTCCACAACATGTTCTTCCTCTTGATGGCGTGGTTATATCTCCATTCTCAAAACTCAGCTTGAATCGCAATTCTCTTTGAGTAGTTGTGATGTTTATTTCACGAACAGATCAGGCGTCGTCCAGCTTAACTTTTGGAAGTGTCTTCCAGAAAATCTTCATCTTCACAAATTTCACTAACTGAGGTCTTTTATAAAATTGGGGAAGTTACTCATACCCTTCGCAGGGTGCCTCAAAAGTTACTTTTACATTCTGATAAAATGACTCTTGCATATTGGATGCCTTAGTCAGTTTTCCAATCTCTAATCAGAGTTACTCACAAAGTTCATATGACTTATGAATCCACTGAATTATTTTGACACGTCAGGGACTTTGCTGATTTCAGCTTCACTCGATCTGGAATGACTCTTATGAATTGTAGATGACTTAAAAAAAATTCATGCCTTCGTCGGTTTTCCACTCCATAGCTAGAATGACTCTTACGTTTTGCATCAGAGTTACTCATACATTTACTCGTGTCTTTTTCAAATTTCAGCATAAACCTAAAATTCCAGAAGTTGTGCAAAATTGCTCGGAACCTCTTCATTACCTCTCAAGACATCTCCAATTAGCTCAAAAACATACTGAACAGTTACAAAGACATCCTCAATGACTTCCAATGATTTTCACTCGATGCTGACAACAAATACAATACTTCAACAATTTCATTGAGTTCCAACAAATTTTCTCTCTTTTCTCATTCTGTAAATCTCAAATTCTTGTGAGATAAGGGAATGTGCTTCAAAGGGATTGTGTTAAAACAATCCAACCTTATTTCTTTGTATTTTTTCTTGGATGCTCATTGCCATTAAAGTGAGGGATCAGGTTTCCTGCTCTGGTTATTAAAAAGCACGTGCAATTCTTCATTTTGGGTTGCTTACCACTAAAGCCAATGAATTAAAGGAACAATCAAGCTATTAAAGAGGGGAGACGTAGGCACTCATGAAAATCATGTTTGGACCGAACTTCTATAGCAATTTTGTGCTGCCCTTTTACTTCTGCCGCATACTTTGTGTTGCGGAATCGCCAGGAGACACAACGACAGAAACGAGAAAAAACGAAAAGAAAGAAAGCAAGGGACACAACGATTTACGTGGTTCGGGAAAAATCCCTACGTCCACGGGAGAGGCAGAATTTCACTATGATTCGGGAGCACGAAATTACAGAGGATTTCAGTAGTAACCCCTAGCCCGAAAATGGGCTATAAAACAATGGAGAAGACGATCATTGTTCGAAAAAGTGGTCCGCGTCGCTACAGTGAACGGCGGCTGGCTTTGTCAAAAGCGCTACAGTTCAGTTGACTCCGAAGTCCGCACCGCTACAGTGCATGTCGGTGTTGGGCAGTCAGCTCCGCTACAGTGGTCAGCATTGCTACAGTGCCAAAAAAATTGGGCCCGGCCTTCAACCCCCGGACCCCCGGAGCAGGGGCGCGCCCCCTGCAACCTCCAACGAGCTCACCGCGGAGCTCGACCCGCGATAGTTGCGGGCCACAAGCATTCAGCCCAACCGGATCGGGCAACACCAATCCAACACTTTGTTTTTCTTTACATTCGTGTCTTCAAATTCTGTTTAAGATTAAAATTGTTGGTTTTAAATTTTGTAAAACCAATTCACCCCCCCCCCACACCCCCCATCCTCTGAGACCAACAAGTCGCCCCAAAATATTCATGATTTCACGAATCAGGATCTCGATCAGGAAAACAATCATTTGATTTCTATTAATAGATTTCTCAAATCAAAACCAAGATTTGTATATTTATATATCCAAATCTCTTAAACAAATATTCTAAGGGGGAGAAAATATATAAAAAAGATAAATTCAAGAACATAGTAGATCGGGAATTCCTTACCTTAGATCTTGTGTCAATTTGTCTAACCAAGGAGAGAGAATTATTGAATAGCAATATAAAACCTCTAAAATTACTCTAAAAAGTTCCTAAGTTTAGTCAAAGGTGGTTTAGGATAATTATTGGATGTTTAAGGAGGGGAGAGAACGCTAAAAAACAAAATCAAGTAACCAGAACCTGTTTATATGCATGATTAGTAAATCATGCAACAAACCATGTGAAATCTCTATATCAAAACTGACTCGCACAATTTACACACATGGTAAATTAATCATGCTTGTAAACCATGTTTGAGAGAAAACTCCTCCAAACTCTTATTTTCCGACCCGAAAACACCCAAAACTCCCAAGACAAATTACATACCATATTGAAGGTGTGGTGAATTTTATATTTGAGCTTGATTCATTTGATGTATCTTTTCCCACCTAGGATACTCGTTCAGGCTTTCAATTTTTTTTTTTTTTTTTTTTTATGACTCACCTGTGGTGTCAGCTTTTTTAAGAACATTTTATATGGATCATCGATGCATCTATTCTCTCTTGATTAGAGTTATCCCGTCATTTTGTGCTTCTTCAACGTATGGGTTGTGTTTATTTTATGACACACTTCGAATCGATATGTGCCTTTCCTATTTCAGCCAATTACTAAAAGATGTTTATATCATTGTTGGTCATCAATATTGATAGGAGTGTGGGCAATGATGCAGAGTGAGGGAGAGGGAAGGAGTACGGTAAATAGGTGTCAGGGGTAGTATTGCAATTTACAATAGATAGATGTTTGGTTGGGTTGCAATTTACAATAGATAGATGTTTGGTTGGGTTGTTGGGTAGTAGGTTGGAGTTGTCGATAGCAGATTAGGGATTGTTAAATGGGGCTTCCAGCTGATGGAGAGGGGCATTCATATATTTTGGCTTCAACTTTGTTGTTAGAAGGATTCATCATTGCCTCGGGGGGCATTTTCCAGGAGTTTCTTCTTCTTCTCCTTCTACCACTACTTCTAGAATGTTCTATACTACTGCTACATTACAATGTTGACAATTGATTTCCAAGCCTTGCTCTATTATTCTCTCTTGGATTTTTCCATATTTTCTCAGACTGGTGCTTATGGTCTTATCAATTTGTGGTTTCATTAAGAGCCAATGATTGTGTGAGAGAACACGGAACCATTGTTGAATGTCGACCAAAATGGAGTCAAAAGTAGCCTCAGTGGAACCTGTGAGTGTTGGCTTGGAGCAGATGATACAAATGCAGGCAAATGAAACATTACAACAGAGCAAAAAGTTATAGAAACATGAAGAACGTATTCTAGAAGTGCAGTCAACCGTTGAAATTATTGTCTAGAGACAGGCGGAACTCGTTAAGCAGCAACGCAAGTTGGAAATTGTGTTGTAGGAACAGACGAAAGCTTTCGCTGATTTATTAGTACGACGGCAATATTCGGGACAGTTGAAGTGAGCGGTGGAAGAAGCAGTAAGTTTGAAAACTTACTAGACTAGTCAAGAAAAGATCTGTAAGGAGCAAATTGATTCCAATCTCGTTCGGTCAGATGAGGTAATCTCTGATCCTAGCACTAGTATAAATAGAGAAGAAGTTCTCAGACTGGGTTTTCAATTAGGAGTTTCTTGTGATATCAAAGATGCAACTAGTGTTCAAAAGCTATCCAAAAGTGGGATTCCTTTAGCAAATGGAGAAACATTGTGGCCAAATCCACTGCCATGAGCATGTCCCTTGTGAAGTCCTCATGATGCATTGCACACTGGCAGTGACAAGATCTTGATATGCATCTCAAGCAATTGACCAAGCTATGGCTCATGTGTAGAGCGCAAGCGTGAAGTGTCAATGTAAGTTTTTCATTTGAGAAGATATTGTCAAGCAAGACAAATGTTGTGGTTTCAACCCCCATGGGATGGTGCTGAATTGTTTGGTAGCTGAGGGCGTTGTGAATAATTCATTAGTAATGGACTATAAAGATGATTTGGAATGAGCAAGCGTTCCTGATTGCAGTTGATTGCAGTTGTTGGGATCCCTAAGGAAGACATGGATGATCAAAAACCACCACACCGAAAGCAGTGGGGGCTAAAGCAGTGGGGCCAATGTTATGAAGAATGTGCGGGCTAAAGCAGTTAAAGGCGCACATTCCTTATTTCCACATTGAGGACAATGTGGCTTTTACAAGAGAGTGAGAATAATAACAGTGGGGGCAATGATGCAATGTAAGGGAGATGAAAGGGGTATGGTAAATAGTTGTCGGGTAGTATTTTACAGTAAATAGTTGTTTGGCTAGGTTGATAGGTAGCGGGTTGGGGTTGTTAGATAACAAGTTGGAGATTGTTAAATAGATCTTTCAGCTGAGGGGGAGGGGCATTCAGATATTTTGGGCCCAACTTTGGTGTTGGGAGGATTCGTCCTTGACCTCGGGGAGCATTTGTGAGGGAGTTTCTTCTTCTTCTTCTTCCGGAAGGTTGTTTGTACTACTGCTACATTATAGAGTTTACAATTGATTTTCAAGCCCTATTCTACAATTCTCTCTTAGATTCTTCTATATTTTCTCATACTAGCACCTACAGTCTTATGAAATATGATCTCTAGTATTTGTGCATGAACTTTGCACAGGGTCTTATTTGCTTGACTCTCAAATCATTCACTCACTTCCCTTCAGAGTTTTCAAGTTTGTATCATACGAACTTTGACCTAGAGGACGCTTATCAAGGAAATATGAGAAGGGTGTGTGTGAAGGAATCTTGAGTTTCATCATGCTGTAGATGATCAAACAGTTGGTCTTCAATCACATCAGCTTCTGGTTCTCAGATTGAAAGACCTCTGTTTCGTATGATTTATGCATGCATATTCAGTGCATGTGTTTCCATTTAAAAGCATATTCCATGTTAAGATATAAAGATGGTGACAATGTTCTTGAGATGTCAAGAGCTATGGGTTTGGATTTATTGTATCATTGTACTCCTTTTTGAAAGAACTTTCAAACGGGGAACTCATGCCTGGCAACAAAAACATGGACAGCAGGAAATCAAGGTGATCAATTCGGAAATGACAAAGCATCAAGAGAGATACCTCTTGTGACGCCCATTTGATTGCAAATGCAAAAATAGTTTCTTGGGATCTGCCCACCCTCACACCCCGCATAACTGGGCTTTCCCACCAAACGCAGCTTTACCCCAATCCCTATACTCCCCATTATATACCACCCATTTCCTTATGCTGCATCATGCTCGGTCTCCATTCCCCATTGGAGTAGTCCACAGAATGCATTCGAGACCGGACATCTCGAGGCCCATGACCCATAGCCCTCATCGCCGCACCCTCACGCCACCCATCTTGCTCTCGAACAGTGCCAGGGACCGCCTCGCCGGTCTTCTCGAAGAAAGCTTCTGACGGGGATGACTGCTGTCGATGATGACGGTGATGTTGTTGCTGGACTGGCCTGTTTTGGGATTGTGGTGGCTGTGGTGGCTGTTGTGGATGCTGAGGTTCAGCAGAGTCCCAGGTGTTGTAGAGAGCGCGAGCTCCGCTTCTCCGTATCTGATGCTGCAGCCTTTGTGCATCCTCAGTCATGAATGGGTAGGTCTTCATCGGGGTGGGAGTCCTAGTTTCTATGGCCGGGGGTGCATCCTCGTCCACTATCTCATAGCTGTCTTGAGCTGGGGAAGCATTGCTCTGCTTTTGCTGTGATAGGGTTTGGTAAGAGTAGCTTAGTTCATCTTTCTTTCTGAAACCCGGGAACACTCCACCCATGATTTCAGCAAGAGATGCCCCTGCGTCCATGAAAAGCTTCCCGACAGACCCGAGGAAACCTTCTTCTTGCTTCTCGACCTCATCTCCAATGGGAATTAGTGGAGGCCTTACAGATTTAAGAGGCTTCTGGTATTGACTTGCTTGATTGCTCATATATCTTTCGTCCTGTTGTCAAAGGGGGAAAAATTAACAATGGTTTCTTGATCTTATGAGGACCCATGAATAAAAACCAAAAATGTTCTTTTGACACCTTTTATAGGAGTAATAAAAAATGTGTAAAGAAACAGTGCTTTAAAAACACCACCCTAAATAAACACATAATATATCCTTTTGTAGAGCACCTATCACAATTGATAACAGCGCAGAAGCAGATACACAGCACAGATATTTCATGAAACAGACTGAAACATGATAAAACATAGGGGACGGACCTGCGGGGAAAGCATATAATATAAATATACAAAAAAAATCATTTTTGTAAATATAAAAAAATTGGGATATTATTGTAAATACAAAAAAACAATAATATAATGATAATCATAAATAATCTTCCAATAATAAAATCAACATGAATGCAGTATAAAAAACACCAAGCAAAAATTTTCACAATCTTAATTAATCAAATTTCAGGCTTTAGACACAGCTCTGAAATGTTCCCAGCGAGTGTTCCGTGCATTGGACTTGGTAAGGGCAAAGAGTGAACCCGTATTCAGGTCCCATTTGACAGCACTTTCTGAAAACTGCTTACATCGCTTATCACTTATGATAACCAGTTTGAAAAAATAAGTGGTGTTAGTTCGGTTTCTAGAAGAAACACTTAAATTTCAGAACAAAACCACTAAGATAAGTGGCGGAAAAGCACAATTTCAATAAGCAATCTGGAAACATTTATACAGAAGCACATAGCATAAGTGGCGAGTGATATCAGCAGTTTTTAATAACTGACCCAATGTCTGCAAGTTCATACGATACCACTTTCCACGTGAAATCGGGTCAAAGGATGAGCTTGAATCCCCAACACATGATAGAGATTACCCCTTCCGAAAAATATTCCGATTAGAAGAAAATCAGCTAATGCCCAATCTTAATGATCGGGGACGCAGAATGCAAATAAATGAGAACATGATAAACAAGGAAATTTCAAGTGCTCACCACTTGGGAAGAAGAAACCATCGTTCCCACTCTACGTTGCAGCAGAGCCAACATATAACCAAAGAAGCCAGCAGCTATAAGCACCGCAATCCCTACAGCCAGACCAAACATTTCAAATGAACCTGAAAGATTAAAACCTGGTAGGGGGGACGGGGGGATGATTCCATGGTTTTACCAAGGGGGAAACCGCTTCCATATTGGTAGGCGCAATCATCAAAGCGAAGTTGAATTTCCCGAATTGCCTGGTTTCCTCGGTCTATTACAAGTAGGGAGCAGCTGCTTCCCATGTAAACCACGTCAAAATCATTGGAAAACTTTGCATCCTCACTCGGTCCATCTACATGCCCCCCTCCACCATGAGCTCTGCCTCCTGCGATTGTTGTAACCCCTGCACAGACATAAGTCCATGGGAAGCTTTAAACCCAGAACAGCCCCATTCAGTGATCAAATAATAGCAGTTGGCCTGTGCCCCCCCCCCCCCCACCCGGGTTTGGGGCTTGCGTCGCGTCGCGGGGTCGAGTCCCCGGGCGCGTATTTTCTGTTCTTGCGCGCGTTGTAAAGCAAAAAATTTAAAATAGCAGTTGGCCCAGGCATCCAGGTTTATGTGGACTTTCAAATAAGGCCCATTTGGTGACAAGAAGGATGAAATAAAGTGGAAAATGCATTTACCTGCGTCACTTATCTACATCAAGTGATCAAATAATAGCAGTCAGTCTGGGCATTCAAATTTACATGGACTTTCGAATAAAAGTTCCATTTGGTGACAGGAAGGATGAAATAGTGGAAACTGCATTTACCTGCATCACTTATCTTCCTGATTGCCATGTTCAGGGTGTCTGCAATATATATGTTTCCCTTGTCATCCACTGTCAGCCCCTTCGGGTGATTCATCCTCGACTCTCGAGGTCTCCCATCCACATGACCAGGATATCCTTCAGGGGATCCAGCAATCAGCCTTGGTCTACTATCTGGAGTTTCTAAAGATTTAGCCTAAAAAAGATTTTGACACGACAAAACCCAAACAAGCAGCATATGAACATAAAAATGTAAACAATGATATCAAAAATGAACAGAGTCATCCAAGGATATCTCCCACGGTTTTCGTCATCAAGATTTCTAACGGATGGTAGCAGTTGTGGGTGTGATAGAAGTTATGCATCAAGTAACAAACGTTCAGAATTTTTGTGGCAAGCGCACAATTTCTGTCTTTGCTTATATAGTTTAAAAACAAAATATGTGACCTTTAATACATTATTGTGTGGCCTTATTTATCTCATAAGCATTGTACAAATGAGAAATTGGATTTATATTAGTTTTATGTGTGCTGCGTCTTGTTTTCTACTGCAAAAGCAATAAAAATTTTCTAAAATACAATCATTTTAAATATATATATAAAATAAGGGTCTCTCAAACTAGTACAATTTACAACAGAATCCCAAATAAAAACCCATTTTCTCAAAGCAAAACAAAGAAAAGGGAATGGGCAAGGATGGGCATTTCTATCAAATCATTACAATAAAATGTTACAAACATAAAATGAAAAAAGGGGGGGGGGCACAATTCAGCTGACCAGAGGCACTGACACCAGACCAGCATGTGCACAAGTAATTGTCTCTCACATACACGGTACACACCAAACCAGAAGACCCAGATACAGCAACTTTTCTTTAACAAAAAGATCTACCCTTCTTTTTTTTAAAGCCAAATCAACTACAAAAAATCAACCCGGGCTCTTTTTTTAATAACAAAAATGAGTTCAAGGCAATTTTATGAAAGGTTACTCACGAAACTTCAAAAACATATCTTGCAACTTTAGATCTTCAAGGTTAGGGTTTCAATAAATGGGGAGTTGAAAAGGTGGTATTCTGAGATAGCATAAACTTTATACAGCAGACAGTGGAATTTATGAGGTGTCACAGCACTTACAGTGTGATTTTCTCCTCGTTGCTAACGTATCATGTAGAAGGTCCGGTGCCATTACCTAATGGCTAATATCTTTACATGTCCAGATGGAAGGGTTTTTGTTACTTGATTTTGTTGCAACCACAGGTTGATAAGTTGGATTTGTTATCAACTGGAAGACATTTTTGGAAGTCATTTGAGGTTGTTTGAGAAAAGTGAAGAAGGCTGGGTTGAAGAAGTTAGGGAAAGATGAAATGATTTGAAGCTGTTGAAGTTGTGGGAACAGATCACGCCTCATGCTTCATGTCGTGAATGGGGCTGGAATTGAAAAAAAGGCAAAGTCCCTTACTCATTCTCAAGGGTAAAGAAAATGTTACATAAGGGTCACCTGGAGGAAACTTAAGTTTTCTTACTTCGCAAATATTTGAAGAACTCGTGTCATGCCGCGACATAACAGTCGCACCGCGAAGTAGACTTGGGCGATTTCAGTGGTCCTGCCAATATGAAGCCACCCGCATCGTGGAGAGGGATTCATACTACAACGGCTCAATCGTAAAATACGATCAAAGGGGGCGCGCCACAACTGTCTGCCATGAAAAAGCCACAGGGCCGTGATTCTTAAAGTTCGGACTGTCTTGCAACACATAATAGGATCGCATCAGGAAGCATTAAACCATGCCGCAATCTATTTCAGGATCAAAGAAATCTTGAAGGGACCGCGCCGCGACAGCTTGGCGTGGAAAAGGAGTAGAAGACGTGAATATTAAACTTCAGTCTGTTTGGGTAAAAAAATCAGGATCTCGCCGCAAAGCGTTATATCGAGCCGCGACACATCTGGCAATTGAAGATAGTTGAGGAAGAAACCAACAGATCACACCACAAAATAGATGTCATGCTGTGATTTATGGAAACTGGAGAATTCGAACAGATTGGATGACTTGGGTTTCTCACGAAGGTTTGGCAGTTACTGGAACATCCATTAACTACTTTTTCGAATTTCTATGATAAAGAATCACGGGGTAACAATCCAGTGGCTGGATTTGACTTAAAGAAAGTTGGAATTCAAATATTCTCTGGATATATTGTAATCTGCTGTACAGAAGAGAAGGAAGAACAGAATATAGAGGGATATTGAAGATTAGGGAAGAAGTGACGTAGAGTGAACCATAGTGTACTTCATAGAATATCCGAAATTGAGAAGTGGAGTTGATTGGACCGAATTACATTGAAGACCGTGCTTGGAAGAGAGAGCTGTTGTGCATAATTTTGAAGATCTGGAACTGAGGAACAGAGCATCATGGAGAACACCCATTGCTTTTTAGTGTTACATCATTGTTTGATATCTTTGTGAGGCTTATCCTGAAGCTTGTAATCACAAACTGGTAGAGTGGTGATTAATTAGAATATCAACACACTGTTGATATGTGCTCCTTTGTTGATATGTGCTCCTTGGATGCAGTCAAGTGCGGACGAACTGAGTAAAAATCTTTGTATCTGCGTTGCTTTAATATTCGACAAACGGTTGTGCTTGTTTGACAGATTCGAAGTGCCTTTGCCAACACAATGGCAAGATCCAATTGATCCTAAGATAAAAAGAAATTTTTAATCGCCTTATTTCACCCCCCCCCCAGCCACTTAGGGTGTACAGTGGGACCTCAATTGACAACAAGTGGTATCAAAGTCAGGTTATATCTTGGTGAATCTGTCAAAGGAAGTTGTTATGGAGAATACTGTAAATGCAAAGGGAGTGCCTCTATTTGATGGGTGCAATTTTCAGGTATGGAAGAAAGGGATTAGATCACATTTAAGATCTCTTGGGTTGAATATTTACTTAGCAGCAATACATGGGATCCAAGTGATCCTACTGGAAGGTCAAAGACGGAAGCAGATAAAAAGATGTGTAATGATGAGGCTAAGGCTCGGAATGCTTTGGCGGAAGCTTTATCTAATCAGATTTATATGACAGGTGATGGTTTGTCCAACACCCAAAGAAGTTTGGGACAAGCTTGTTAATATCTATGAAGGTGATAATAAAGTGAAAGAAGCGAAGCTGCAAGTTTTACAAAACAGGTTTTGTGATCTGAAGATGAGCTCAAGTGAAAATGTTTATAGTTTTTCCAACCGTTTGATTAAAATGGTTGGAGCTATTCGTGGACTTGGTCTGGAGATGAAAGATGTTGATTTTGCGAAGGTCATATGAAGATTATCACCAATTTACCATCCAAAAGTGTCTGCACTTGAAGAAGTAAATCTTAGAGATTTATCTCTTGATGATCTACACAGCAAACTGGTAGCATATGAAATGCGAGTGAATCTGGAAAGCTCTTCAGAACATTGTCTAAAGAGATTGCATTCAAAGCAGTAGAGAGGCAAGAATTTCAGGAGGCTGAAATAGAAGATGTAAGTGATTATTTCTTATCACTTGTTGCAAGAAAGTTTAAAAGAGGTAAACGAAGATTTGAAGGAATGTTACCCCTAGCATGTTTTTGTTGAGGAAAAGTTGGGCATATCACTGCAAGGTGTCCTAAAAGATTTGATGGAGAGGATGGTGAGTATGAATTCTCACAAAAACAGAAGAAGAAATTTTCCTCTGGAAGGAATTTCAATTCTGGAAATTCAAGTGGCAAGAAGTTTCAGAGAAAGGTGTTGGTTAGCAAAGAGGAAGAAGATGCAGAGGAAGATCCATTGAAGGGTATTGAAACTGAGTTTATCTCGGATATAAAAGATGTCATGATGTGGAGAAATCTAAAGCTGAAGAAGAAAAGTGTTGGAGTCTGCATCCCACACCGGACTTGAGGTCTGGTGTGGTTTTTAATATTCATTATAAATACACCCCAAGGGCTCCTTTAGAGGATATACCTTGGGGGTTCGGTTTCTCTCATTTTATTCTCAAACATGGTATCAGAGGAGGTTTGATCCCTCCCTCACATATTTTTTTTCCCGATCTAGGGTTCTTTGCAATTCCCCCGTGGGGGGCGGCGGCCTCAAAACCCGTAGGGTTACCGCCGCCGCCCCTCCGCCTCTGCCCCACGCGGCTCCTGCCGGTCATCACTCCCGACGACCCTCCCTCCAGGCGGCGCTCCCTCCCGGCGGCTCTCCCTCCAGGCGGCTCTCCCTCCGGCGGCTCTCCCTACCAGCGCGGCTCCCTTCGCCCAGCGGCGCCTCGCCCTCGGCCTCGCCCCCGCGGATCGCCTCCCGGCCATCCTGCCTGGCGCGGCTCCCGACTCCCCGGCGTCTCCTTCGGCCGCGGGTCCCTCCGCGGGTCTCTCCCACGGCTCCAGTTCCCGTCGTCGGCCCTCCGCGGATCTTCCCGGCGGCGTCCAGATCCAGCGCGGATCTTCCCGTCGGCGTCCAAGCCCCGGCGCGACTCGTCTCCCGACCCAGGCGCAGCTCCCGGCTCCCGACCCATCTGGCGCGTCCTCCTCCTGCGCACGATCCCTCCCGGCGCGGCTCCTCCTGCGCGCGCCCTTCCCGTCGCCGCTCCTCCCGAGCGCGACCCTCCCGGCGCCGCTCCTCCCGAGCGCGACCCTCCCGGCGCCCCTCTCTGCGCAGATCAACTCCCGGCACATCTGCTTCTCCAACGGCGCTCCTCCTGCGCACGACCCCTCCCTGTGGCGGATCTCTCCCGGCGCCAGGCCCCGCCTTCACTGCGGCTTCCCTCGCGCCGGCTTCCCTCACGCTGGCTCTCGACGAGACTTCCAGCCCTCTCCATTCCCGCCGGCTCACCCAGCCCTCGTCGGCCTCCAGCAACCGGCCTCCACCCTTACCGGCCCCTCCACGCCGGCGGCCTCCACCTGCTCCCTCGCCGACCTCCTCCTGCGCTCCTCTTCCGGCAGGCAGCCGGCTCCAGGTTCTCCCAGCGGCTACCCTGCTTCAAGTTTGGGCTCTCCGGCACCTCCTGCGGCATCCCCGCCTCGCCGGCCTCTCCCGACGACTCCCGGCAGCCGCATCTCTATCCGCCGGCACGCCCATCCGCTGGCGTAGCAGCTCGACCACCTAGGATTTGGGTCTGTTGGCACCGCCAGATCCCGCAACAATTCGACGGAATCCCCGTCTCCCGTCGCCGGCCCCGCAAATGCGGTTTTCCCGGTGCTAGTTTGGATTTCCCGGCGTTTCATCGACCGGCCCCACTAGTGCGGCAGTCCTGGCGTTCCGTCAACCGACCCGGTCTCTGTGTGGTTCATCTGCTACGTCCGCGACATCATCCATCCATCATCCTGCGCAAGAGCTGCGATCGCGAGGGGGAGCATCATCCTTGCAGCTTTTATCTTTTATTTTTGCTTTGTCTTGTTTTGTCATCAAGCTGAGCTTGTCGAGCTTGAGGGGGAGTGTTAGCGTCTGTTTTGTTGCTTTCTTTTCATTATGTGTCCAAGTTTGGACACATAATGAAAAGAAAGCAACAAAACAGACGCTAACAAAAAGGATGATCAACTAGAGGTGATTGTTGAGCTTCAGGTGGAATTGGAAGGAGAGCTCTTAAGGAGCTTGATTTACAAATAAAGAAAATTCAGAAGATTGTATGATTGCTGAAAGAATCCTCAACTTATGTTAATGAACTGGAAGCAGAGATCGATCACTAAGAGAAAGTTGTGAAAGAACATGAAAATGTTCAAGTGAAATTTGTAGTGAACTAAAGATTGAAGATTGAGGAACAGACTAAGATCATTGATGATCTTAATATGATTGTCAAAGAGAAAGTTAAGAAGATTGAAACATTGGAAGAAGTTGTATCCTTGAGAAAGAAGCTTGGGCCTGAAACAAAAACAGATGGCTCAAAGAAGAAGCTACATTTCGAGAAGTTTTCAAATGAGGTGTTAAAAGAAAGGGCGGAACAAAGAACAAGATCACTACGCTCAAAGACCCAATTCCATAGGTAAAAGCGGCCTTGGATATGAGCCTGGAACATCAAAAACAAAGACAGCAAATGTGAAAAATAAAGGAAAGCAGATGAAAGGAGAAAGTTCTCAACCATTGAGAACTTATCAACAACCTAGGAGTTGTATAAAAGCTGGAGATATGTGGAGAGGTGACAGCAACAGGATATTTTCCCTGATGAAGTGTCCATTTTGTGGTTATCTGATCACACAATGTCTTATTGTCGTGAAGCTGAAAGCTATTTGAGAGGAGAAGCAATTGGTAGTCAGCAAAGGAGAATTGAAACGTATCCTTCATCTCGTTATAATAACTCATTTTATGGATATTTTTTTAATTGCTCACTTCGGGCATAAAGCCATCAATTGTAGGAAAAGAAAAGGTTGTTTTTCCTATGGAAGACAAAGGAGAATGAATGCTAGACAATCCAATCCAACTCCTGCCAGAAACAGGTTTTACCCACTAAAGGAAGAAGAGTTTGACCTGATTGTCTGTGCTGGAGAGAATGAGAAGAGATCCACACACATCCTCATTCCAGAATCTCTCGGAAGGAATTGGGAAGGCTAATCAGGTTGAAATGCCTTGAGAGCTGCTAAGAATAGTAGCAAGTGGATTTTAGATAGTGGGTGTTCATCCCAAATGACGGGTAACATGAATCTTCTTAAGGATGTGAAGGAAGAGTTGGCAGCACAGTTCGTTTTGGTAATGACTGTAATGACTCGGATTTTCCGTGTATTATTTTTAAATATTATATGGATTAATTTCGAGACCAGGCGCTAAGACGACGTGCGATTCCAAGGTCCGGTGTGTCCAGAATAAATGCTTGAAAAATATGAAAATATTAAATAGCACGCGCGCACGGTTTTCTTGAAAAAATGAAATAACTTCTAAACAGATGCCCGGATCAGAAATCTGAGGACACCGTTGAGTTCAGAATGGTGGTTTTACCCTAAGTGTGACCTAATATTGGTCGACATGGGTCAATTGTGGAAAGTCGTCACGGACGCTTAAATGAATAAAATAAATTAAGAAAATTTATTTTATTTCGTTGACGCAGCGACGCAGCGATTTTCTCTTTAAATGTATCCCTATGTCAGAGATTCAGGGTTAGCCTCATAACCCTGAAATTCTCTGGACACTGGGAAGGAGCCTTTAGAGAATCCTCCCGACGAACGATGAGATCTCGGATCAAAGATCGGTGCACACCAATCTTGGCAGATCTCGCCAACGACAACGACGCGGCAACCGTTCTTCGTCAGCGAACAATCTGAATCAAGGTAGGATGCGTTATTTTGATTTTCTTTCCCGTTCTTGATTCCTACGACGAATGCGGACTAATCCACAAACAGATTAGCCGCGGTTCGATCATATTTGCAGGATGAGATTATTCTGCGAGCTTATCGGGATAATTAAATCTTTGTGATTAGAACTGTTGATTGATTTGTTTACCGTTCTAACAGTGACAAACCAAGATCGACACAAACATCGATCAAGGTTCGTCCCTCTCGATTTGATTGTGTTTTTCTCCCCCGATTTTGGCGTTCTTCGTTACGCATTCTTCGTTCTTCCTTGTATTTGAAACCCTTGTGAACAATCGATCGTTGCGCCTTCGATTCTTGGCATAACGATCTGAAACCGTAGATCCGGCATCGGGACGACTCAAAAGAGGTGCGACGGTGGTGCGGCAGTGGATCGAACGACGATGGGTGCCGAATTCGCGTTCTTCGGCGATAATGAAGAATGGCTACAATCACGTTTTTCGAGCCGATTGAAGGCTCAAGTCCCATCGATTCGGTGTTCGGGTGAACGACAGCGGGAGCGGGAGGAAGAAGACGAATTTCTGGAAAACCCAATACAGACGGCATATAGTCCCCAGTTGAACAATACATCGTGTACATGGGAAGTACACGGACACGGGGTGCCTGCACGGCGTGTACTCCCCCACACGGCATGGTCTGGACCAAGTACGCGGGCTACCCTGTGTATTGGTACACAGGCAGGGATACACGAGTTGGCGTCGTGTACCCAATTTCTACACGACGTGGTTTAAATGACATGGGTCGTTGTACACGGGCAGTACCCAGGGTCAAGGGACACGGCGTGTGACCCTACTACACGTCGTGTACCCCTTCCTGCAATGGCTTGATTCTCTTGTCCTCCGTATCTTGGACAAGTTTCGTTAAGATTCGTTCCCTTTATTGTTTCCCTAAAGGTTGATACGAATCGTTTAATACTCGTAGGACTACGATCTATTCAGCAGGACTTCCTGAATAGAGTTGTTGGAATCCCCCGAGAGGCCCGGAGTAGGATCCTCTATTCATTCTTCGTGCCTAGATGGAGTTCTTGGTATCGACGTAACCAACACTACGCGTGCACCGATCCTCTACTTAGCAGGTTAATCCAGATTGAGTTGTTGGTATCACCCCATGGCCCTAGCTATGATCCTCATCTGTTGTATCGTATTCTCTTCGGACTATCAGTGTATCTTTCTCATGGCGAGACCCGACGAGCAGTACCTCTCGGAGGGGCATCATCAGTACTATCGAACTCAGGAGTGTGTTCTCTCAGATGAGTGCTTCATGGAATCTTCGAGCTAGAATTCTAGGGCCGGTATACTATGGTTGTGGCTTACCTCTAGACTGTGTGTCTTGGATTGAGTATATCTGGATATTCTTGTTATATATGTTGTAGACATATATCTGTGTAGAGTTGACTATACTTTCCTTGTTGTATTGCTTTGTGGTTTCGGGGTGTCCTACTGAGTATTGTTATACTCACTCATGCACTGGTTTTGCCCGCACGTGTCGTGTCTTGTACAAACGATCGACCTTTTGACAGAATCCTAAGCGGACCGGGACCAGACGGTGCTTAGTGAGACCAGACATACCGAGGTGTGTTCCAGTAGCTTTCAGTCAGCAATTCCAATACATTTACTTTCATTTTGGACTTGTGTTACAGACTCTTTGTGGTGGGCTTGTATTTGGGCCTGTTTACTTTACTTCCTATCGTACTCTGGTTGTAGGATATAGTTGTATGCATGCATTGGTTAGTGGTTTTTACATTTTAGCGTTTTGTGGGCTTGGAGATGTGTGCGTGCATACAGTACATGGGCAATGCCTCCCATGTCAGTGATATGCTTACTCAATGCGAGTCATCAACCTCTGAACTATGTTGGATTGGTGTAGCTCGATTTGATTGGGCCAAATGCTTGTGACCCGTACTGCACACCGGCCCGCAACTTTTGCAGGTCGAGCTCCGTGGTGAGCTCGTTGGGGGTTGCAGGGGGGCAACGCGCCTCTGCTCCGGGGGCCGAAGGTCTCCGGTCCAATTTTTCAAGCATTGTAGCATCTCTAACCGTTGTAGCACAGCTGACCGACTAACACCGACAGAGCACTGTAGCAATGTGGACTTTGGAGTAAACTTTACTGTAGCCTTTTGGACTTCCCACCGGCAAGCACTGTAACACTTTTAACTTGGGTGGTCGTCTTTCACTGTAGCGACGCGGACTTCCTGTGCAGTTGGTGGAACAGTGGATCGTCTTCTCCATTTGTAGCCCATTTCGGGCTAGGGTTTCTGTGTTAGAAAACTGTGAGATAAGCTTCTGTAAATTGTGCTCCCGATTTTAGACGTAGGGATTATTCCCGAACCACGTAAATCCTTGTGTCCTTGTTCTTCTTTTTTTTCCCTTTTACTCTTCTGTGTTTCACCGTTTCTGTCGCTGCAACTCCAGACGTTTCCGCATCAGCCTATTGGAGGCGGGCTTGGGGAATGGCAGCATGGGCCCCACTAGGACGAGTCATGACAACGACAGAGCTTTGAAGATCAAAAAAAGTGGCAAGACCCGATCGGCGGGTGATAAACTGAGAAATACATAAGTGCTCTACGTGGATGGCTTGAGACATAACCTTCGAAGTGTGAGTCAACTCTATGACTCTAGACTTGAGGTTGTGTTTAACCAAAAAGGACGTTTGATCAAGGGCAATGCAGGAAATTCTCTCGTGAAAGGATGGAGGACAAATGGCAATTTATACCAAGTAGGTAGTAAAGAAAACACATGATTTCTTACAGTGGATGAGGAGAATAGCTTATGGCACCAGAGGCTAGGCCACATTCATCAACAAAGCATGGAGAACTTGACCAAGCTAAAAGCTGCAATGGATATTCCAAACCAAAAGCGAGGCCATGAAAAGACATGTGATGCTTATATGAGAGGAAAGATAGTTCGAAATCATTATCCACAAAAGTGAGCATTAAATGTGCTGAATCTGGTCCATACTGATGTGTGTATGCAAGCATTAAAGTGAGAAGTACTTCATTATATTTATTGACGACTTCAGCAGGATGGGATGCTCAAAATCGGTTACAATAACTCTCCTTGGTGGGCTCCGTTCCTCCAGGCCAAGGCACTATGCCTTCTGATAGTATTCTAACACCCCCCCCACCCCCCCCCCCCCCCCGTGAAGCCCGCACCCTCCTCCCTTTATCTGTCTAACAAAGTCTCATATACCACATTTACAATAATACCATTCCCAACTAAACAATGTTATTCCTCTGACTACCAATCCCTGCTCTCCGACAGTATGTATACAAAATAGGTGGCCTTTCCCAGACTACCCTTTTAAGTAACACCATGTCCTCAATGTGGCATTCTGGAAACTGGCCCGCATCAGAACCTGTGCATCCTCCCGAGTCGCTTCATGCAGCCGAGTAGTCCCCTGCTAGTCCTTTGCCAATAGATCCTCAAGAAATTCCTCGGCCAAAAATTCGATAAGAAGCACCACCTCAGCAAGGTGGTCCCCCAACTGTAGCTTTTAATTGAGAAACATGGAAAACTAGGTGAACCTTACTGGAGTCCAATAATTGGAGCTTGTAAGCAAACAGCACCCACCTTTCCTACCACGGCGAATGAGCCATAATAGCGTGCAGCGAGCTTCCCACCTAGGTGTTTGCCCCGACCAGGTTTATTGGGCGTAATTTAACCCAAACTAAATCACCAATTTCATATGCTACCTCTAAAGGTTCCGGAAGTAGCAGAAGTGCGGTTGGGCCGACACCCAACTTTAATTTTTACCATGATCAATGATTATTCCGGAATCAATACGACGATGAACGTCAGTCTCCACGAAATAGAATCAAAGATTTGGATAAAGAAGGAAGAGGCCCGGAACCTTTATAGAAGATCTTGCACATCATGTTTATAATTAATTTAATTAATTTCATAAAGAAAAGAATACATGAATCTTCGGTATTTTCTTCATTGATGATGTTGATCGTCCAGAATGACCCTTCCGGATTTTCTCATTGCGCTTGCGAGGATCCAAACCAGAATCCCTCTAGCGATGATCCACGGGTGCTCTGATGGTCTCCGATCAACACCACTCGTTCTCTGGATGCTAGCGCAGCGAAGCGAGTGTCTTGTATCGGTCGTTCTTGATCACTTGTTCTTCGGTCGTGAAGAACGTCTCTTGTTCTTAAGAGAGGCGGGAAGAGGATTCGAGAGAAAAATCGTTTAGCTCAACAATTCTCAATTCACCGGGCGTGCAGTTCGGTACATTGCACAATAGACGTACGTGTCTATTTATCGACATGGGGCTTCGATTACAATATTTAATTGCATAACAACAATTAAATGCATTCATAACCTTAGAAAAAACTCATTCTTTTAATAATAATACTGCGTCATTATTTATGATGCGCCAACTTGCGCAAAATGAAATAAATAAAATTCTGCGTCACAAAATAATAGCAGCATTATTATTATTTTAATTTGTGTCAACCGGTTAAATAATTATTTACCATCTTGCAAATAATTATTTTACTACCGGATCATTATTAGTCCGTTCGAACTCTACTTCCATTTATTGAATACCCGAATAAATAAATAAATAAATTATTCTTTTAAATAAATATTTTATTTAAAACTAGTAAATAAATATTTATTAAATGTTCAATAAAATAAATAAATATATTTTACCCACAATCCGGTGAATAAATATTTATTTAATTTATGCAATCATTTTAACTTGAATAAAATTATTCCACTGTCTTGAGAATAATATTTATTCCATTAATTAAATTCAAATAGAATATAAAATTATTCAACTGTCTTGAGAATAATATTTATTTTATTAATTAAATTCAAATAGAATTTAATCGAGACCACCAAAAACACTTAGTGTGTGACCCTCTGGGAGAAAGAACTTAAAGCCGCAACAACGATATCCACATACGAACGCTCACTGTGTAATATAATCCTTTTGTCTCAATATCTCATCAAGCTGGTTTCATGATAATGTCATCAACCTTTATGCTTGATACGTCGTCGTTCTTTGACTACCTGAAATAAACTCGTCATTACACCATAGCCATGAAATTTCGCGCGACAATTCTATTTCAATCAAAGGGCCGAGATATCAGCTTCCATAAATGGAAGGAATAAATTTTTCCTCAACTTATCCATTAATAACATGTCACTCGTGACGCACCCAACGTACCCTATTTCCCGTCAACTGTCTGCGTGACGGTTTTTGTCAGTATATCAAAGTGCGCAAGTCGTGACACGTATTAATGATAATCTTCAAATCTAAGGATCATTACACACGCTCGCAGATAGAAATATCCGATGACACCAAAACATGCGGAATTCCTACTAGCGGGTATATTCTCATAATCCCTCGTCTTGGAGATTACCAAGCACAAACTTCATGAGAGGAAGTCTCATCTGCTTACAAGTACTCGCACCTGACGGTCTGTATACTATGTGTCCCATTATAGTATGTCATCCAACCGCAAAACTATATTTAAGAATATTGTCATACCACTTCAAGGTTCACATCATAGCGGGGAACTGCTGTGACTTTATCAATGCGACAAATACTTCAGGGCATTATTACACTATAGTCATGCAGAACAATGAACAATATGTAATAAGATGTTTAATATTTAAATATATTAAATATTCATGTAATCAAAGTACAACCAGTTGGTTCTAAGACACCAATTCTTACAAACTCCCACTTGGACTAGAGCCAACTTTGCCTACGACTTTCAATCCGCTAGACCTCACATGATGATCATGTTTCTGCTAAGTCAAGACTTTAGTCAAGGGGTCCGTCGCGTTGTCTTCCGTGGAAATACTACTCACTGCAACTTCGCCTCTCTGAGAAAAATATCTCAAGAGATGATACTTCCGAAGTATGTGTTTCGTCCGCTGATGTGACCTTGGCTCTTTTGCGAGAGCCACCGCTACAGTATTATCACAGTACAGTGTGATAGGATTTTTACTGCTAGGTATCACATCCAGCTCCTGGACGAAGCTTCGCATCCAAACTGCTTCTTTAGCTGCCTCAGAAGCTGCGATATACTCGGACTCTGCTGTAGAATCTGCGACTACACTCTGCTTTGAGTTCTTCCAGCTCACTGCACCTCCATTCAAAGTGAAGATGTATCATGTTTGCGACTTCATGTCATCTTGATCAGTCTGGAAACTAGCATCTACATATCCTCTGATGATTAGTTCATCATCTCCTCCATAAACCAGGAACATATCTTTAGTACGCCTCAGATACTTTAGGATAGTCTTGACTGTCATCTAATGGCGGTCACCTGGGTCAGCTTGATATCTGTCTACCGCACTCAATGCGTAGGCGACATCCAGCCTAGTACATAGCATGGCATACATGATTGACCCAATCGCTGATGCGTATGGAGTCCTTGCCATTATCTTTCTTTCCTCATGTGTCTGAGGACATATTTTCTTGGAAAGATGAATGTCATGTGACGCTGGCAACAATCCCCTCTTGGATTGTTTCATACTGAATCTCTTCAGTATCTTATCAATGTATGTACTTTGACTTAGGCCCAGTAATCTCTTAGATCTATCAAGATGGATCTTGATCCCAAGAATATATGTTGTCTCGCCCAAGTCATTCATGGAGAAGTATTGATTCAACCATGCCTTAACAGACTGTAAGACTGGTATCTCGTTTCCAATAAGTAAATGTCATCAACATATACTATTAGGAAAACAACTGCACTCCCACTAAACCGTTTGCAGACACAAGGCTCACATTCGTTCTTGATAAAACCAAATTTCGTTATGGCTTCATCAAAACGAATGTTCCATGACCTGGATGCTTGTTTTAATCCATAAATGGATTTCTGCAACTTGCATACCTTATTGGCATCCTTTGGAGTCATAAACCCTTCAGGTTGTGTCATGTAGGCATCTTCTTGAAGGTTCCCATTAAGGAAGGTTGTTTGGACATTCATTTGTCAAATCTCATAGTCATGGTAAGCGGCAATGGCCAATAGAATTCTGATGGATTTCAGCATTGCAACTGGTGAAAAGGTTTCGTCGTAGTCAATGCCTTGATGCTGCTTAAACCCTTTTGCGACCAGTCGTACCTTATAGGTACTGACTTGTCCTTTCATATCCAGTTTCTTCTTGAATACCCATTTGCAACCAACAGGCTTTACATCAACTGGAGGATCTATCAAAATCCAGACTTGGTTTTAGTACATGGAATCTATTTCAGAATTCATGGCTTCTTGCCACTTGGCAACATCTGTGCCACTTACTGATTCCTTGTAGGATAGAAGATCATTATTATCAACTAATAATGAGTCACCATCCTCGGTAACTAGAAAACCGTACCGTTCTAATTCTCTAACCTCTCTTGTACTCCTACGCAGTTCTTAAGTCTCTGGAACAGTTCTTTCTTCCACGGGGCTTTGCGGAATCTGTTCTTGTACCAACTCTTGTGTACTTTGAGCCTTGACTTCATCAAAGTCTATCTCGCTCTCACTATCTCTTTTGGAGATGTGCTCCCTCTCAAAGAATATGGCGTGTCTTGCCACTATAACCTTTTTGTCTGAGGGGTTGTATAGGTAATATCCCCTTGTTTCCTTGGGGTATCCTATAAAGATACACTTTGTGCCTCGGGGTGCAAGTTTGTTACCTAAAGAGGCATCAACAAACGCATTGCCTCCCCATACATGTAAATTCAATAACATGGATTTCTTTCCACTCCAGAACTCGTATAGAATACCATTTATCGATTTAGTTGGTACTTGCTTTAGTTTGTGCGTCGTTGTTTGTAACGCATATCCCCAAAAGGACAATGGAAGACTCGCATGACTCATCATTGATCTCACCATGTCCAACAAGGTGTGGTTCCTCCTTTCGCTCACACCATTCCATTGGGGCGTGTAAGGAGGAGTGAGTTGGGATAGGATCCCAAAATCCCGTTAAGTAATCAATGAAGTCTTGATTAAGATATTCTTCATCTCGGTTTGAGCGGAGTTTCTTAATCTTCTTACCAAACTGATTCTCAACTTCATTAATGTATTCTTTGAACTTATCAAAAGAATCTGACTTATACCTCATTAAGTAGAGGTATCCATATCTATTAAAATCATCAGTAAAAGTTATGAAGTATGAGTACCCTCCCCTTCAACTGGAAATGGTCCACACATATCGGTATGAACCAATTCAAGAAGCTATTTAACTCTTTCACCTTTCCCACTAAATGGGGTTTTGGTTATTTTGCCTTGTAAACATGCATGACATACGCCAAGTGTTTTTAATTCGAAAGAATCTAAATATCCATCTTGATGTAACTTTGTCAAGTGTTTCTCGTTTACATGACCTAGCCGGTGATGCCAAAGTTGAGTGTGGTATGAGTCATGTGAAGTATCTTTGTTATCGATTGTCATTACTTGGTTTGTGTAATCCAACACTTAAAGACCATTGTATAAATGTGTCCTACCAAAACAAATGCTATCTTTATAAAAGAAGCAACATTCATTTCAAAACTTGGAAACAAATCCATCTGTATCTAATCTGGATACAGAAATAATGTTTTTAGTAACAGACGGCACATAATAACAACCCTTTAACACCAAGATCATCTCAGCTGGCAACGTGAGGTGGTAGTCCTCGGCAACTACAGCAGCAAGTCTGGCTTCGTTGGCTGCTCGTAGATCTACCTCCCCTCGGTCAATCTTCATGAATCTACTTGGTTCCTGTATTTGGATACATATGTGAGCACCACAAACTGTATCTAATACCCAATTTGTAGAAATAGATAGATTGCATTTGATAACAAACGCACCTAAAGCTTCTCCTTGCTTCTTAGATTGGGTGCAGTTTTTCTTCCAATGGCCCTTCTTGCCACATGCGAAACAGACAACCTCTTGTTCCCTTGCCTTTGATCTTCCTTTTCTTGAAAGGGCGTGAAGAAGCTTTGGGCTTAAAGCTCTTTGTCTTAACTTTCCTCTTATTTACCATAAGGACAGAAGGCTTGTCGCGCTTCATATCTTTGTCCACTTGGCGAATGAGGATAAGAAGATCAGATAGAGACTTCTCAATGTTGTTCATATTAAAATTAACAACAAAGTTGAAGAAGCTCTGAGGGAGTGATGCGAGAATGAGATCGGTGCCCGGTTCTTTGGGGAGTTTAAACCCTAGAACCTCTAGGCGCTCAACGTAGCCAATGAGTTTGACTATATGAGGCCCAGCTAGGGCACCCTCTCCAAGCTTACTCTGAAAGAGTGCCTTGGAGATCTCAAACATTTCATGTCTTGCTCTCTCCTGGTAAAGACCACAGAGGTGCTCGAGCATGCTATAAGCATCCATGTTTTCGTGAGACTTCATGAGCTCACTAAACATTTCATGTCTTGCTCTCTCCTGGTAAAGACCACAGAGGTGCTCGAGCATGCTATAAGCATCAAACATTGAACGTCGACCACGTCGTTCATATGTTTCTTATAGACCAGGAAATCCTCATCACTAGCCTCTTTGGCAGACGGATCAGGTAATGCTGACTCCAACACGTAAGACTTTCGTTCATGGCGTAGAATAACCCGAAGGAGTCTAAACCATTCCTGAAAGTTACTGTCGGTGAGAATGTTGTCTTTATCCAGAATTGATCGCAGAGATAATGTGGTTGACGAGCTTGTCATTTTTATTCTACAATTAAATGAGTAGATCATTAGTACTTTTTTTATTACATTTTATGGGAAATAATAAATTAATTTTATTAAGTCTCCCGCTATTTTATCAAGTCCCAATGGACCTCACCATTGAACTCGGAATGTCCAGTTGCTATGACATTCTAGTGGCAAGGATCCATATTCCCCATCGCATAACTCCAACAAGGGTTGGTCAAGCTATTTGAAGGTATTTAGGTAGGCAGGTCTTTGCCAACTGCGGGCTTTCAGCTCCTTGATCTGTTGAATGGACTCCCCAATCCTGAAATCCTGACTTTGGATTTCCTCAACTTTTGCCTCCAATATTACATCAAGTCTAGCAAGGGCTACTCCTCTTGATGTAATATGGTTAAGTCAACCTGAAACCTTTCATAAGGGTTTCCTGTATAAAGTAAGTGTCCCAACAAGGGTTGGTCAAACACATAGTTTTATTGAGTTTTGCCCTTAATCGAGTAACGGAAGGGTTTGTCTGACTTAATATTTTATTTGAAGGATTTTTATCTCTTATGCGTGAATTTATTATTATCATTATCACATGCTTGTTAATATTAAGTGGAACTTACTTAAGTGATTAACCATGTTTTGATAATATTTACACATAAGTCTGGTTTATTTTAGTTTCATCTTGCATGCTTGTTTAATTTATTAATTATGTGATCGTGACAACACATCCATAATGATAAACCATGCAACTGACAGAAATAAAATAAATCAAAGGGCATGATCATGCGCTTTTCTAATGGTTAGTTTATCTAGCGGTTGATAAACTAACCCTGACCTGGGGGAAAAACACCTTAAACCTTTTAGGCTCGTGTTTATAGCTTTCTACTTGTCCACCTCTGTATCTCCTAAGATTGGTTTCTCTCGACTCCAGCTTGAACCACCTCCACTGGCTTGGGAGTTCCATCCATTACATATGTTAGGTGATGGGTAAAACGGGGTTTTACATAAAAGAAACTTTGGGCACACAGGCCCTACATATTAATGAGAAGAAGGCTCACAGACCAACAAATTTAATTTAAATAAATTAATTAAAAGAAACCATCCACATACAAAGGTCTTGGTCTAGCTCATGATCATCTATACATGCAACGATATTTACGCATAAATAAAACCAGCATTCAATTCTTTAATCGTTCTTGTTTGAGATAAATCACACTCAAATCAATTAATTATCATCTTTAATTAATCAATCCTTTTATCTTAAACCCGTTTCTGAATTTCTTTGAGATTCTCATCCATCATAATTTTAAACAAATAAATTCATTTAAAATTATCTTTGTACGTAACTTGTACCTTGAAGGCAACCCGGTGAATTCTTGTTCATAACTACCAAATGAGTAGAAATGAACATTACGCAGATGTTAAATTAAACACGTATATATAAAACACCTATCATGTATTGTGCCTCAGCTTTACATCCGCACCATGGTACACGTCTCAAGGATTTGTATAATATAATAATAAATTTTAATAAATCTGCGTAATTTGTATGAGTACACGTCGTGTAGTTCCAACTACACGGCGTGTACTATTGTTCACCGTCCATCCGAAGTACATGCCCGGGGATACGGCGTGTGAGTGTACTTCAGAAATCTTCGGAGTACACGGCGTGTCCAGTGGGCCACACGCCGTGTAGTATCCGCGTTATACGGTCTCCAGTCGGGCAAACCTTGTACGGGGTACATGGTCCAACCCTAACCCGAAGGGATTACACGCCGTGTCAACACGGCGTGTAATCCAAAAACCGCGTGCCACCTGTTCCTGGTCAACACACGGAGTCATTAAGACTTAGACAAACTTCAATGACACGGCTTGGTTTGGCGGACCAGACCCGGTGCATTGAACCTTGACTACACGGCGTGTACTGGCGAATACACGCCGTGTGTTCTGGTGTTGTACGGCCAGGAACCTTTGGCACCTCTGGATGAGATCCTCTGTTTTATTTTAATCAAAATTAAAAGAAAAGATCGTTTCTGTAAGGTGAACAAGAAACGAAAGAGGAACAGATCTCGAGATTCAGATTTGCAGAACGATTAACTTGAATTGAAACAACTAAATTATTAAATGCGTAAATCATCAACGAAATATTTAAATAATTATAAACTCTGATGTAACCTCCCTCTGATACCACTTGAAGGTTTCGGACGCAGTGGAAGAGCAGTTGGGCCGGCACCCAACTTTAATTTTTACCATGATCAATGATTATTTCGGGATCAATACGACGATGAACGTCAGTCTCCACGGAATAGAATCAAAGATTTGGATAAAGAAGAAAGAGGTCTGAAACCTTTATAGAGGATCTTGCACATCATGTTTATAATTAACTTAATTAATTTCATAAAAAAATGAATATCTGGATCTTCGGTATTTTCTCCGTTGATGATATTGATCTTCCGAAATGACCCTTCTGGATTGTCTTGTTGCGCTTGCGAGGATCTAAACCAGAATCCCTCTAGCGGTGATTCACACGTGCTCCGATGATCTCCAATCGACACCACTCGTTCTCTGGGTGCTAGCGCGGCGAAGCGAGTGTCTTGTGTCTGTCGTTCTTGATCGTTTGTTCTTCGGTCTTGAAGAACGTCTCTCATTCTTGAGAAGGGCGGGAAGAGGATTCGAGAGAGAAATTGTTTAGCTCAACAATTCTCAATTCACCGGACGTGCAGTTCGGTACATGGCACAATAGACGTACGTGTCTATTTATCGACATGGGGCTTCGGTTACAATATTTAATTGTGTAACAGCAATTAAATACATTCATAACCTTAGAGAAAACTGATGCTTTTAATAATAATACCGCGTCATTATTTATGATGCGTCAACTTGCACAAAATGGAATAAATAAAAATATGTGTCACAAAATAATAGCAGCGCTATTATTATTTTAATTTGTGTCAACTAGTCAAATAATTATTTGTCGTCTTACAAATAATTATTTTACTACCGGACCATCCTTGATCCGCTCGAACTCCACTTCAATTTATTGAACACCCGAATAAATAAATAAATATTTATTAAATGTTCAATAAAATAAATAAATATATTTTACCCACAATCCGATGAATAAATATTTATTTAATTTATGCAATCATTTTAACTTGAATAAAATTATTTCACTGTCTTGAAAATAATATTTATTCCATTAATTAAATTCAAATAGAATTTAACCGAGACCACCAAAAATACTTAGTGTGACCCTCTAGGATTTTTTCTTGTTGGCATTAAGCGGGCTTACCTAAAGTCCAAGAGTACTGTCTAACAACGGGTCAAGGCGCCCAAGAGAAATAACTTAAAGTCGCAACAACGACATCCACATACGAACGCTCACTATGTAATATAATTTCTTTGTCTCAATATCTCATCAAGCTGATTTCATGATAGTGTCATCAACTTTTATGCTTGATACGTCGTTCTTTGACTACCTGAAATAAACTCGTCGTTACACCATGGTCATGGAATTTCGCGCAAATGTTCTATTTCAATCCAAGGGCCGAGATATCAACTTCCATAAATGGAAGGGGCAAATCCTTCCTCAACTTATCCATTAATAATATGTCACTCGTGACGCACCCAACGTACCCTACTTCCCGACAACTGTCTGTGTGACAGTTTTCGTCAGTAAATCAAAGTACGTGAGTCATGACACGTATTAATGATAATTTTAAAGTCTAAGAATCATTACACACGCTTGCGGATAGAAATATCCGATGACACCAAAACATGCGGAATTCCTACTGGCGGGTCTGTTCTCATAATCTCCTGTCTTGGAGATTACCAAGTGCGAACCTAATGAGAGGAAGTCTTATCTGCTTAGGAGTACTCGCACCTGACGGTCTGTATACTATGTGTCTCATTATAGTATGTCATCTAACTGCAAAACTATATTTAAGAATATCGTCATAGCATTTCGCATTTCAAGGTTCTCATCATAGCGGGGAACTGCTATGACCTTGTCAATGCGACAAATACTCCAAAACATTATTACACTATAGACATGCAGAACAATGAACAATATGTAATAAGCTGTTTAATATTTAAATATATTAAATATTCATGTAATCAAAGTACAACCAGTTGGTTCTAGGACACCAACTCTTACAACCTCGCGGCGGTGTTGGTTGGCATATCGGACCATTAATTGTTGAGCTCTTTCGAGGTTGACCTAGAGTTGCCGCAAAACTTCATCCCTATCCACCAGTACATTAGCCACTGGCTCTACCGCAGCCTCCCCCATGGTGTACTGAACAAAGTTGGGGTAGCCAATAGCAGTGTGGAAATAATTATTATAGTTGTATTCGGCCCAAGACAACTGAGTAACCCATCGCTTCGGTTGATCAGAGGTGAAACAGCAAAGATAAATTTCAAGACAGCGATTTACAACCTCAATTTGACTATCGCTCTGAGGATGGTATGAAGAGCTCGTTTTTAGTTTTTCCCCCTGTAACTTAAACAATTCACGCCAAAAAAGGCTTGTGAACAATGGATCATGATCGCTAACTATAGCTTTTGGTACCCTGTGTGGGTGACCAATTTCCCTAGCGATAATTTTTGTCACTCTTTTGGCTGTATAAGGGTGTTTGAGAGGTATGAAATGGGCATACTTGCTCAGTCTGTCCACGACAACCAACACAACTTCAAACCCTTGGGACTTTAGAACCATTGAAATTTCCTCCCAAATGAGTTCAAGAATTGGCAAGGGTTGGAGAAGACTTGCAAGACTTGATGCCTCATACTTGCTTTTCTGACAAATGGTACATTCTCGAACATATTTTTACACCTCTCGAGTCATTCCCGACCAATATACCCTAGTAGCCAGTCATTTTAAGTCTTAAGGTAGCCCCAATGACCCCCTACCGATGAAGAATGGTAGTGCTGCAGCAATTTTGGTATCAAATTTAACTATCGTGACAAATAAAACAGTAACCCTTCTCGATAAGCATAACTGGTTTGGTCGGTTTGCCATGTTGTAAGGCGTTTATAACAGAGAACGACTTGATGCCTCATACTTGCTTTTCTGACAAATGGTACATTCTCGAACATATTTCTACACCTCTCGAGTCATTCTCGACCAATATACCCTAGTAGCCAATCATTTGTAAATCTTAAGGTAGGCCCAATAACCCCCTACCGATGAAGAATGGTAGTGCTGCAGCAATTTTGGTATCAAATTTGACTATCGTGACAAATAAAACAATAACCCTTCTCGATAAGCATAACCGGTTTGGTCGGTTTGCCATGCTATAAGGCGTCTATAACTAAGAACATATCCTTGTCTTGTGTTATTTATGTGCGCACCACCTGCAACTCCATAACTAGGCATAGTCACTACAAGCTATCTGTTTTCGAGCTAGAGGACTGCCCTGGATAAAGCATTAGCCGCATTATTTAATTTTCTGGGTCGATAAACAACCTCAAAATTGTATCCTAAAAGCCTTCCTTGCCAACGTTGTTGGTTCGTTGATACCAGCCAATGACTTGGTAAATGTCGTAAGCTTCGATGGTTGGTAAATACTGTGAACCGTCTTCCCAACAAATACCGCCGCCAATGTTGAATAGACAAAACCAACGCCATGATCTCCTTTTTATAAACAGAATTTGCTAGATTAGTGTCGGATAAGGCCTTACTGAAATAAGTTATAGGGCGACCTCTTTGGACCAAAATCGCCCCCAATCTCAAGCCCGAAGCATCACACTCAACAGCGAAATCTTGAGAAAGATCAAGTAAACTCAAAACTGAAGTTGTTGTCATACAATGCTTAAGTTCTTCAAAAGTCGCCTGCTTCGACTCATCCCACTTGTATCCAACCGTTTTTGTGATATCAGTCAATGGTTTCGCAATTTTCTCATAGTCTCGAATAAATTTTCGATAGTATCTGATAAGGCCTAGGAACCCCCTGACCTCCTTCACATTTCGAGGGGTCCACCGGCTTGCAACCACCACCAATTTTTCTAGGTCCATTGCCACTCCGTCTTCAGAAATTATGTGCCCCAGATACACTACCTTTCGGCTCCCGAAAGTATACTTTTGGAAATTAGCATGCAAGCAGTTTATGGCATCAGGTGTAAAAGCCTTTGCAGTTTCTCAAGATGCTCTTCCCAACCTCTACTATAGAGTAAAATGTCCTAAAAAAAAACGAGAACCCCCTTCCTTAACATTGGCCAAAAGACACTATTCATTGTTGCTTGAAAAGTTGTCGGCGCATTCATTAACCCAAAAGGCACAACAACATATTCGTAGTACCCTTCATGGGTTTTAAACGTTGTTTTTCTCACATCTTCTCTCTGGTGGTATGTATACAAAATAGATGGTCTTTCCCGAACTACCCATATCCTATCAGAAACCACCTTGAGAAACATGGTATTAAACATGAGATATTTTAAGTGAAAACTCTTCAACAGAATGGAGTTGTGGAAAGAAGAAATCGTATGGTGAACAACATGGCTAAGACCTTATTGGTTGAAAGTGAAAACTTTTGCCACTATTGGAAAGAAGTTGTGCAAGTGGCTGTGTACACTCGGAATAGTGTTGCCCAGTCCTGGAGTAGAGAAGACGCCATATGAAATGTGGCATGGAAAAAAAACCCTCATTGAAGCATCTCAGAGTTTTCGAAAGAAAATGTTTAATCCGAAATAGAGGAAAATCAAAGTATGGCAATCCAGCAGATGAAGGAATATTTCCAAGTTATTCATCAAAAAGTAAAGCCTATAAATGTTTCAACAAAAGGCTCAATAGGATTGTTGAAAGCAGTGATGTGGAGGTTGTTGAAAATGAAGCCAAAGATAATTCTAGAATTTTTGTCCCTGAAAAAGTGTATGGATAAGAAGAGGAGTTTGTTGTGGATTCAGGAGCATCTCAGAATCCTGAAATTGATGATGATTCTGAAGTTGAATCGGTGGAAGAGCAAGGTGAAGATGGGAGTCAACCTGTGACTCAAACAAAAAAGAGAGGTGGTGCTGATCCAAGCAATATTATCAGCGACAAATCTGCTCCAATGCAGACCCGGAAAATGAGGAGAATGGAGCACATTGCTCTATTATCAGAGATAGAACCAGCTTCTTTCAAAGAGGCAACAAAGGAGGAATCATGGATGAAATCCATGAATGAAGAATTAGACCAATTAGACAAGAATCAAACTTGGGAGCTTGTGGACAGACTAAGACACCATAATGTGATTGGTATAAAATGGGTCTTCAAAAACAATCTTGATGAGCATGAAAAAGTGGTCCGGAATAAAGCGAGGCTTATATGTAAGAGATATTCACAGGTTGAAGAAGTGGATGTTGAGGAAACATTCGCTCTGGTGCCAAGAATGGAGACAATCAAACTCTTTGTATGGCCTAAAGCAACCACCACATGCTTGGTACGCACAACTGGATTCTTATCTGAGAAAGTTAGAATTCAAAAGAGGAGGGGTTGATCACAACCTCTATGGGAAAATCTCAGATGAGGAATAGTTTATGGTGATGGTATGTGGATGATGTCATATTCGGAGGCAACAAGCATGATCCAATTGACAAGTTCTCTAAATTAATGAGTTCTGAGTTTGAGATGTCAATGATTGGAGGGTTGACATATTTTCTTGGGCTGCAAGTTCATCAAGATGAAGGGAAGACATTCATCTAAAGGGTGAAATATGCAAAGTGTTAAAAAAGCTCAGCATGGAAGGGTGCAAACCTGTTTCAACTCCAATAGCAATTGACACAAAACTTGGAAAACGTGAGGACAAAAAAGGAGTAAACAACTCTGTATAGAAGAATTATTGGAAGTTTACTTCATCTTACAGCAACCAAGCCTGATATATTCCATACAACGTGCTTGGCATCACATTTCCATAAAACATCTTGTGGCGGTGAAGAGAATTTTGAGATTTTGAGGTATATTCAGACGGTTTGGTATTCAAGGTTAGAGAAGATCTGGATTTGTCAGCATTTTCAAACACGGCCTGGGCTAGTGATATTGTGGATAGAATATCCACAAGTGGCATTGGAAAAAACCGTATTGGTTGGTTGAGTAAGAAACGAGATTGTGTGTCATCAAGTACAGCAGAGGCAGAGTATATTTAAGTTACCAAGGCCTGTATGCAACTAATATGGATAAAGCAGTGGTTGGAAGATCCTGGTGAAACGGTGCAGCAACCAATGTTGATTCAATGTGTCAACAAGAGTTTCATTGAGTTAACAAAGAATCTGATACGTCACTCTCGAACGAAACGTATTGAGATTCATTACCATTTTATAAAGGAGAACACCTGATAATGATTGCGGGGGGGGGGGGGGGGTGCAGGATCAAAGTCACGGGGAGCATGGAATCTTGGAAGAAGATATATGGAGGTTTGACATAAATGGTGGATTGACAGCAAAAGGTAAAGGGGAAGATTGTTGCAACCACGGGTTGATAGGTTGGATTTTTTGTCAACTGGAAGACATTTTTGGAAGTCATTTGAAGTTGCTTGAGGTGAGTGAAGAAGGCTGAGTTGAAGAAGTTTGGGAAAGCAGAAATGATTTGAAGTTGTTGATTGCGAGCTCATGTCACGCCGTGAATGGAGTTGAAATTGGAAAAATGGCAAAGCCCCTTACACATTCATAGGGGTAAAGAAAATGTTGCATAAGGGTCACCTGGAGGAAACGTAAGCTTTCCTGCTTTGCAAATATTTGAAGAACCCATGTCACGTCATGACGCCGTGAAATAGACTTGGGCGATTTCAGTGGTTCTGCCAATATGAAGCCACCCGCACCGAAGAGAGGGAATCAAGTCGCAGCAAGCTCAGTCATAAAATACGATTGAATGGGTTGCGCCGCAACAGCCTGCCGTGAAAAAGCTACAAGGTCCGCCACGACAGCCTGCCATGAAAAAGCTACAAGGTCGTGATTCTTAAAGTTTGGATTGTCTCGCAACACATAATAGGATCGCGCCATGAAGCATTAAACCACGCCATAGCCTATTTTAGGATCGAATAGATCTTGAAAGGACAACGCCGCAACAACTTAGCGTGGAAAAGGAGCAGAAGTCGTGAATATTAAACTTCGGGTTGTTTGGGTACAAAAATCAAGATTGCGTGGTGAAGCGTTATATCGCACCGCGACACATCTGGCAATTGAAGATAGTTGAGGAAGAAACCAACAAATCACGCCATGAAGTAGATGTCACGCCGTGATTTATGTGATCTGGAACAAATTGGATAACTTGGATTTCATAGGGAGGTTTGACAATTATTGGAACATCCATCAACTACTTTTTGAATTTCTATGATGGAGATTCGCTAACAATCCAATGGTTGGATTTGACTTACAAGAAGTTGGAAGTTGATTATCGTTTGAATTTGGAATTTGAAATTCAAATATTCTCTGGATATATTGCAATTTGTTGTACAGAAGAGAAAGCAGCACGAAATATAGAGGGATATCGAAAATCACGGAAGAAGTGGAGTAGAGTGAACCAGTGTGGACTTCAATGAATATTTGAAATCGAGAAGTGAGATTGATTGGACTGAATTACATTGAAGCTCGATCTTGGAACAAAGAGTTGTGCATAATCATGAACATCTAGAACTGAAGAACCGAGCATCATGGAGAACACCCATTGTCGTTTGGTGTTATATCATTGTTTGATATCTTTGTGAGTTTGACCAGCATGTCAATATTATCCTTGTAGCCCTCTTGATAAGCAATGAGTGGAAGATGGGAAAAGGTCATAGACCTTAAATGAGCAGTGAGCTTATCTTGAAGCTTGTAATCACAAACCAATGGAGTAGTGATTAATTGGCATATCAACGCACTATTGATATGTGTTCATTGGATGTAGCCCAGTACGAAAGTAAAAATCTTTGTGTCAGCGCTGCTTTAATATTCTGCAATCGGCCATGTTTGCTTGCCTGATTCAAAGTGCCTTTGTCAACGCGAAGACAAGATCCATTTGATCTTAAGATAAAGAGAAATTTATAGTCACCCTAATTCACCACCACCCCCAAATGTTGCACCATGATTTATGGAATCCGGAGAATTTGAACAAATTGGATAAATTTGCTTTCATGGGAAGGTTTGGTGGTTATTGGAACATCCGTTAACAACTTTTTCGAATTTCTATGATGGAGATTCACTAACAATCCAATGGTTGGATTTGACTTAAAATAAGTTCGAAGTTAATTGTCGTTTGAATTTTGAATTTGAAATTCAAATATTCTCTAGATATATTGTAATTTGTTGTACAGAAGAGGTAGCACAGAATATAGAGGGATGTCAAAAATCAAGGAAGTGGAGTAGAGTGAACCAGTGTGGACTTCATTGAACATCCGGAATTGAGAGGGAGGTTGATTGGACTAAGTTACATTGTAGTTGGGGCTTGGAAGAAAGAGCAGTGCATAATCCTGAACATCTTGAACTGAAGAACCGAGCATCATGGAGAACACCCATTGTCGTTTGGTGTTATATCATTGCTCGATATCTTTGTGAGTCCGACCTGAGGAAGAGGTCGTACACCTTGGATGAGCAGTGGGTTTATCCTAAAGCTTGTAATCACAAACCAGTGGATTAGTGATTACTTGGCATGTCAACACACTATTGATATGTGCTCATTAGATGTAGTCCATTACGAGTGAACCAAGTAAAAATACTTGGGGTTGTGCTGCTTTAATATTCTGCAATTGGTTGTGTTTGTTTGACAGATTCAAAGTGACTTTGTCAATGCAAAGACAAGATCCAATTGATCTTAAGAATGCATTGATCAAGGCTGTAAAACTTGTAAAAGGAGGACGTGCAGTATATGAAATCGAACAGGATACAAGAAACCAAGCAATATTAAACCCACGACAGTCAGCTCCACTTACATAGAGATAAAGAAGCAGACATCTTGTAAATATTACTGTTCTCTGAGTCTAGAATCAGAAGCTCTCCGCCGGGCATCACTTCGACAGAATACGGCTCAATCCCCAATTTACTTCCATCAAACACCGTCTCAACAATGTATCCACTCTCGAACTTCATCATCGGACGAGCAGAATTCGCTGGCATTGCCATTCCACAAACCCATTACTCACAAAGAATATAGGATATACGAACCGCGGCTATTCAATAGACGGGGAGGGGGTAGATGCAGCACGTTGCCTGAGATCACTACCTATTTTAGTTGTAGGCTTGAATGACCACACCCATTTCATAAGAAGCGAGACAACATTTGAGAAAAACCCAGTGACAATTTCTGTAAAATGAAAAAAGGACAAATAAAAAGAAGTGAGGGGAAGATAAAATTAATTGCAAACTAATGTAGCTAGAAAAAGGTTCCAGCAAGAATGCTAAAACAGATCGGTAAATGGGAACTTCTAAAGGGGCCTTTCTCTTATGACTTACTTGCAGGGGGGGAGGAAATAGATGGAGCTGATGAGACAAACCCGCAGACAAGCAGCAGGGTAAGAGCCACAACCAACGAACTCTTACCCATTGCCGGCACTCTAACGACGGCGCTGCCGAATCTGTTCAGAGAGGGAGAACCAAGCACTGCATTCCCGTAACCCTGGGAATCTGTGCCGATGCGCAGAATCAGCAGGATCGAAGTGAAAGGGGTTGCACGGGGTCTGTGGGATGGATCTCAGCTACTCATCTTGTGTATGCAGCGAGGTGGGGACTGAAAATATTTAAAAGACCAGAAAAGGAAAGGACAGCCAATAAAAAGGTGGCGGAGAAATCGACCGGGCAGTCGGTTTGAGTTCTACAGCCATCTCTACACTACGGAACGGATTAGATACTCATAAATATTAAGGTATCTGACCCCAAACCTAAAACGGTTTAATACTTATGCATTTAGGGCACTACATCATTTAAGTGTGCTGACCATTATAGTCGATTCTCAAATTACTATTTTTTTAAAAATGTGTGTTTTTTTAAATCCTTTTTTGTGTTTATTTTTCAATTTTTGATTGAGTCTCAAATACACCATGAGAGGGAGCATGAATTGTGATATAGTTTTCTTCTTTTAAATGGATCTTGGTATCACGTTGATAAGAATGTGTTAAATTTGACAAATCAAATCATACAACTTTGAAATATGAAAATTAAATATGATGCATGGTGATTTTACTTAATTCACCACAAAGTGTTGCATTCAATAATCATACATATGATGATGTGTCAGTGTGCCAATAGATCACCATGCATAGTACGTGATTACAGGATTTGGGTAAAGAGCAACACCAAACTAAGGCTCACTCTCTCCTTTTATCTATACACGTATTGTTTGAAGACAAAGAATGAAAAACAATTGATAGAGTTTATATATTAATTACCTTTGCTCTGTAATTTAATGAATTAATCCACATGACTTTCTTAATTTAAAGGCAATTATCACACATTTAGCTTATGAGTGTGTTTTGGACTTTATTGCAAATATGACATAAATTTTGATTTTTAGTGATATTATCATTACTCTACTATTAATTGATTAAATGGTCATACTGTAACACCCCGACCCCTCTAGACTGGAGCCGGTGCATTGCTTGTGATATTGGCATGGTTAGAAGGAATGAAAATCCCGAATGAACGATTAGTTTAGTAGTCTTGAAGAAACTAGATACATAGATGTAACTCAAATTACATTGGAAAAGGTTACAAAATACAATATATAACAAAAACTAAAAACTGCAACCACATGAACTCAATAAACGATCACCTCTTCATCACATGTTGATGGAAAACAATGAAAAGGGGTGAGCTCAAACGCTCAGTAAAGGTTACAAATAGCGAAAGCATGAATACAATAATAAGGGAATCATAATCAATCTGACATAATCAATATGACATGGTGAATAAATGAAAAACGCACGCCATTAATAAACTGAGAATGAAACTGCATCCATAGATTTTGTCATAGTGAAAACCTCATGGATAGTAATAACTGATAATGAATAAAGAGGATGCTTATTAATTGGACGTCATGTATCTGACACATGAAACCATAATACCGTTAAAACGGTTTAGTTATATGGGTAGAAACTCGTCTGATTTTTTGAAACAAACTTGAAGGGTTTGTCACCAAATGATATGTCTCATGAGACCTACCGATGCATCGAGGAGCTATAGCGGGCCCCACCCACCACTGCATGTCCAAAGAATTCTTTATACATACATTCAATACAAGAGCAATATGCCTTTTCAATATCCGTATAGAGTAGAGTATACAGATTCATCAATATTTTCATAATTAAAACAACTTCCCAAATAAACACCGTATGTAAAATGGTATACGGTTTAGACAATAAACATATCCATGATTGAGATTATGGATATTTAATATAAATATAATTTCAAATAAAGAGTGATCTCAAATGGGCAGTAGGTACACCACATAAAGATTATTAGGTGCACAATACAAAATTAGTCACAACGAAATAGTAGTTGAGACAAAGTCTCTTACCACAAAGTAATCAATCAAATCATATGATCAGAACTTAATAACCCTCAAATGAATCATTTAATAACATGAATATAAAGTGAATCATGTTATTATATATCAAATGACAGTACACATATACCTCATACAAGAAATAAGTGGTGAACAATGAAAATCTTACAGAAATGAAAGTGAGATGAGAAACCTCTTACCTTTTGCGCGAGTGTGTTCTTCGTTTGTTTTAATGACCTGAATAATCAAATTTAGATTCATTAATTAATAAATCTAGAACCTCCTATACATGTAATTGATTTAGTACAACCTTATTAGGTTAATTCATGACCCTTTTAATGGGTTTAAGAGGTTCAATTTTATTGTTTTAGAAGCATTTTCTTCCTTGGTTTTCATGATTCGTTTACTTGTTTTCATGAATGGAAGTTCATTTGAAACGTGGTTAAACATACAGAATTGTTAATATATATGAATAATGACATTAAGGGGATATAAATGATCTTATAATGATTTTGGGTTATATACCATGATGATGATTCATTAGTTAAAAGTTTATTACAAATATTCAGATTAACTTGGTCGTTTTGGTCATAATGAACTTGTTTTGTATTATTATCTTATATTATGAGTGTCTAAGGATTCCATAACATTAATGATATGAAATACATATATTCTGATCTGTTTCAACTATTAAAATGGTTTCATGACCAGTAATGAAGGAGAAAGTGAAGAACGAAACTCCGTCATCCACAAATGTTATAAATTGGAACCTCATGGATGTTGATTTCGTTTATAAAAATAAAAGGGAGGGAGTAAGAATATTGATGATAGTTCTTCCATTCACATGATATAATTCCATTATATAGATGATACTGGAGTTTATCATGGTCATTTGGACAGAGGAGGTGAGGAGAGAAAAATAAAAGAGATGAACTTGAAAATAAAAGAAAAGGTGAGAGATCCCATATGAAAATTCGGCAGTCTAACGACGTCGCTTAAAATTTCATAAAATGAAATGATGAGATCAAAAGGGTATCTCATCATATTGAAATAAAAAAGGACATTAATAAGAACACATAAAATCAAACCCCAACATATGAGAATAGAAAATCGAATAGATAACATAAAGGAAGTGTCGACTAAAAGAAGAGAATGAAGGATTCTCTTACCTTGTAGAGTAACTCCTATATCTTGAAGGATGAGACCTTGGGGGCTTAAGGAAACCTTGGGAGGACTCTTAGGGAGGTAATAACACCAGAGCTTCGAGGATATTGAGTTTGTAATGAAAGAAAATGAAGGGGGGAGAGTGAGTATTTATAGTAATTAAGAGAGAGTTTTTATTAATTAAAAGGGGCACCTTGTCGGTGGTTTTCGCAAAACCATGGGCTTGCCCATGGTATTTGCCCATGGTTTAAGCCACTTGGGACACCTCATGTTATAAGATACTGTACACAAGTCGACCAACCCATTATATTAATAATTACATCATTATGATGTCATTAAACTACCGAAAACTCAAATATGTATTTTTACTATTCACGAAAAATTCAAGTATTTTAGAAAAATCCCAAAAATTCATCCTACCATTTTTTAATGTGTTGAATTCAAAAATGAAATCCATTTTTTGAAAATAATTTTCTAAGTATTTTTAATTTAATTTTTAAATAAAATCAAAGTTAATTTGAAAAATAATAATTTAAAGGTATAATTAGTTTTGTATTACATTGAAAAATTAATTAACTTCTCATTATCTTATTACCTTAAGAAAATAAAATATTATCATTATTTACTATTTATAAGGGTCATATTACTATTCATATTACTATTTATAAGGGTATGTTACTATTCATCAAAAAATCAGGTTGGTTCTATCAGAGTCTAAATAACTTATTGGTCACAACTCTAGATGACCGTTTTTCGAAGATCAAAACATAGAAGTGGAAAATTTATGTTTAATGGATAACTTATAACTTTCTCCTATAATGTTCTGATTCACAAAATACATAGTGATTCATGCAATATAAGCTATCTAATGAATAGAAAGTATTTAAGAGGAACATACCATAAAATGTTTGGGGTGTTATATTATTCCCTCCTTCAGAAATTTCGTCCTCGGAATTTTATGTATAAAGCCCACCAAAAAGATGTGGATGGTTATTCTTTATAACATCTTCAGGTTCCCATGTTGCTTACTCCATATTTTGGTTTCTCCAAAGAACCTTTACTAGACGAGTTGTCCGATTTCTCAATACCTGCTCCCTTGTGTCAAGAATCCCGATAGGCTTTTCACAGTATGGCAAATCAGGTTCCAGTTCTATTTCTTCATATGTGAGTAAATGCATTGGGTCTGGTATGTATTTCTTTAACAATGAAACGTGGAACACATCATGAACTCTGGAGAGATTTTGCGGCATCACTAAACTGTAAGCTATAACTCTGATTCTTTCTAGAACTTCAAATGGTCTGATTTACCTGGGGCTCAGTTTTCCTTTCTTACCAAACCTCAGGACACCCTTCCATGAAGATACTTTCAGAAAGACATGATCTCCCACTTGGAATTCCAAATCCTTCCTCTGGTTGTCAGCATAACTCTTCTGCCTACTTTGGGATGCTTTAATACGGGCTTTTATTGTCTTCACCTTTGTCGTGATCTCTTCAATAAGTTATGGGCCTATAAGTTTCCTCTCACTAACTTCATCCCAACAAGTTGGAGTTCGACATCTCTTTCCATATAATGCTTCACATGGGGCCATTTGAATACTAGAATAGAAACTATTGTTGTAAGAATATTCCACCAGAGGCAAGTATTAATCCCACATACCTTGGAAGTCAAGAGAGCATGACATTAACATGTCTTCTAGAGTTTGAATAGTCCTTTCAGACTGTCCGTCGGTTTGGGGGTGATAAGCAGTACTCATACAAAGCTCAGTATTCAAAGCCTTCTGGAGACTTTTCCAGAATTTTGATATAAATCAGGGATCTCGATCGGATACAATTGATAGAGGTGAACCATGAAGTCTTACAACTTCATTAATATACAGTATTACCAGGCGCTCAAGTGGTAAATCCTCTCTTATAGGAAGGAAATATGCTGATTTTGTGAGACGATCAACAATTACCCATATTGCATCGTTCCTTCTAGGTGTCCTCGGTAGTCCAGTGATAAAATCCATCGTAATTTTATCCCACTTCCACATAGGAATAGGTAGAGGTTGCATCACTCCTTTGGGATGTTGTCTCTCTGCCTTCACTTGTTGACAAACTAGACACCTTGACACGTAGTCAGCAATTTCCCGCTTCATATTATCCCACTAGAAATATTACTTCAGATCCCTATACATCTTTGTGCTACCCGGGTGTATAGAAAAATTTGATCTATGAGAATCGTCTAATAGTTCCCTTTTCAGCTCAGGTATTAATGGAACACATAACCTCTTCCCAAATTTCAGAACTCCTTCTTCATACACGAAGTCAGCCAGTCTCCCATCCTTGACAACATTAATTTTCTTGTGCAGATTCTCATCATCATATTGAGAGATTTTATCTTCTCTAATAAAGATGGTTTAGTAATAATTTGAAAGAGAAAATATGTTTCCCCTTCCTTAACAATTCCCATATCCATCTTTAGTAGATCAAAAAATATAGTATCTCTCTCAATCCTCATTTGAGTCACAAGTCCATGATCCTTCCTACTTAATGCATTTTTCACCTTATTCGCTTTTCCTGGGTGGTAGTGTATTGAACAATCATAATCTTTGAGTAACTCGAGTCATCTCCTTTGCCTCATGTTTAGTTCTTTTTGTGTGAAAATGTATTTCAAACTCTTGTGGTCTGTATAAATCTCACATCTTTCTCCGTAGAGATAATGTCTTCATATTTTCATAGCAAAGATTATGGATGCTAACTCAAGATCATGAGTTGGATAATTTTTCTCATGAGTCTTCAACTGTCTTGATTCATAAGCAATAACTTTATCGTTTTGCATAAGGACGCAACCCAACCCATTCTTTGATGCATTACTGTATATCACAAATCCATCACTTCAAGATAGAAGAGTCAAAATTGGAGAATTGACCAATATTCTTTTCAATTCTTTGAAGCATTCCATACACTCTTTTTTCCACACAAACTTAACTCCTTTACGTGTGAGCTTGGTTAGTGGGTTATCCAGTCGGGTAAAATTCTGAACAAAACACCGATAGTAACCTGATAAGCCAATAAAAATGCGTACCTCAGTTATGTTTGTTAGCGTGGGACAATCTTGGATTGCCTTTGTCTTCACAGGATCAACTAGGATTCCATCCTTAGAGACAATATAGCCTAGAAAAGAAACCGATTGAAGCCAAAATTCGCACTTGCTAAACTTCCCATATAATTTATTTCTTCTAAGAGTTCTCAGAATAACCCGCAAGTGATTCTCATGGTCTTCATAGCTTTTTGAGTATACAAGGATATCATCGATGAATACCACAACAAATTTATCAAGATATTCCTTGAAAACTCTATTCATTAAATCCATGAAAACAGAGGGTGCATTTGTCAGTCCAAAAGGCATCATTGTAAACTTGTAATGCCCATACCTGGTTCGAAATGTTGTCTTAGGAATATCTTCCTTCCTCACACGCAGCTGATGATATCCAGATCGAAGGTCAATCTTTGAAAAGTATTGAGATCCATGAAGTTGATCAAATAAATCATCAATCCGGGGAAGAGGATACTTATTCTTTATTGTAATAGCATCGATTTCCCTATAATCAATGCATAGTCTCATGGATCCATCTTTCTTCTTGATAAACAAGACTAGGGCTCCCCATGGAGAAACACTAGGTCGAATAAATCCTTTGTCACTCAACTCCTATAGTTGTTTCTTTAGCTTTACTAACTCTATAGTGTCCATTATATAGGGGGTCTTTGATATAGGTCTTGCACCAGGAATTAAGTCGATGAAAAACTCAATTTCATGCTCTGGAGGATGTCCAGGTAAATCCTCTGGAAATACATCAATGTATTCTTTTACTATATGCACATCTTCAATTTGAATATTTCTTTCCTCACCCATAGATATTGGGTTCTCTTCCTCTCCAAGAATTGCATTCAATAGAGCTACTGGGGGTGGTTCTAGATAATAATCAGGTCGTGAAGTTTATGCCCTAAAGATAAGGGATTCTACACCATTTTCAAAAATTGTAACTTCCTTATTCTTACAATAAATATTCGCATCATAATTTGATAGCCAATCCATACTGAGAATTATATCAAATTCAGTCATTGGTATGATAATAAGGTTAAAAACTAAATCACGTTTTGATGTCTGGAGGGGGACTAGTCGACATGCCTTTGTTGTAATGATACATCCCCTGAGAGTTTTGACTAAAAAATCCTTTATTAAATCAAATTGGACATATCTAATTTTCTTGGAAAACTGGGAAGATATAAATAAATGTGATGATCCAGAATCAAATAAAGTGTTGGCTAAGTTTGAGGAAACAATTAAAGTACCTGCCACCAAGTCATTAGGAACTTCAACCTCCTCAATTGTAATCGCATAGGTTCTCCCTTGCTCTCTTGGCTTTTTTTGAGGCATGTTTCCTTGGTGCTTAGGACACTCATTTTCATAGTGTCCCATCTCTCTGGAATTGTAGCATTGAATATCATTGAATTGTTTCTTCCCCTTGCATTCATCAGATCGATGACCCTTTTCTCCACAGTTATAGCAGACTCCCATGCTTTTCAAGAATTTCCCGAGATGATTATTTCCACAGTTCTCACATAATGGGAATAACTTTGTTCCCTTGCTCTTATTTGGTGCCTCTCTTTTTTCCTTTGTTATCAGAGTACCGCTTCTTATCTTGGTTTCCTTTGAAAAGATATGATCTAGAAAATTCCTTCTCTGTTTTGATGGCACTTGATACAATTTCATCATATGATGAAAATGATTGAGAAGCCAGTGCCCTTAAAAGACTTTTATTAAGACCTTCAAAGAAATGATCAGTCTTTTCTACCGAGTAACATATGTAATATATGGTATACCTGGCCAGCCTTGTGAAAGTATCCTCATACTCTAAAACACTGTCTTCTTCCCTTTGTTTTAAGCTAATAAATTTCCTCTTCATTTTGGTTCATTGCTCATGAGGGAAATATTTTTCGAAGAATATTTCCTTAAAAGTCCTCCATTCCACATCCTCTATTTCTTCTTCCTCCGTGGTATTCTGAATCAAGGACCACCATTGATCAGCGTTTCCCTTGAGATAATATACTGTCAGTACTACCTTTTCATTTTCATTGCATCTTAATGCCATAAATATCTTTTCAAGGGACTTGATCTATTGTTCAGCAACCACTGGGTTAGTATTCCCACTAAAAGATGGGGGCTTTTTCCACATGAAATGGTCCAACACAGGTGTGGAATGGTTATTCGTTACAACCTGAGTAAGTTGTCCCAATATGGTCATGATCTGATATGCTCCAACATTGACTGTGTTGACTTGATCAGTAGGGAGATCCCTACCTTGCTCACAATTATTGATTCCCCTTCTTCCATTAGACGTCATTTCTAAATAATGGGATACACTAGATTAGTTTATGAATCTTAAATAAAAAATCACTCAACATAGATTGAAATTCTATGCATAACTAATCTTATAAACATATTTTCTATGAGGAAAAATTTACATTAAACTTCTTCATAATGGCTTTTAAAGAAAATATGAATTATCCTAAGCATATCCCCCGAGAGTGTCGTAACCAAGAGTGCAGCAAGGCTCTTTTTCGTGTACTAGGATACCCCGAGTCAAGCCCGAAACTCCTTGTCGGAGCTTCACTCTTAGGTACCTCTGTGACAGAGCCACCTCTACCTGCTCGTATCCAGACAGGGATGTATTTGCTAGAAGGATTCACATAATCTATTCCTTACCAAAATACCAGGATATTCTTGTACGTTTATCCTCAAATACTACCTTAGGGCTTTGTTCCCTACTATAAATTTCCTACTATAGTTTCCAAGTTTTCTACTAAACTTCCTCTAATACCAACTGTAACACCCCGACCCCTCTAGGATGGAGCTGGTGCATTACTTGTGATATTGGCATGGTTAGAAGGAATGAAAATCCTAGAGGAATGATTAGTTTAGTAGTCTTGAAGAAACTATATACATATATGTAACTCAAATTACATTGGAAAAGGTTACAAAATACAATACATAACAAAAACTAAAAATTGTAACCACATGAGCTCAATAAAAGATCACCTCTTCATCACCTGTTGATGGAAAACAATGAAAAAGGTTGAGCTCAAACACTCATTAAGGGTTACAAATAGTGGACGCATGAATACAATAATAAGTGAATCATAATCAATCTGACATAATTAATATGGCATGGTGAATAAATGAAAAACTCATGCCATTAATAAACTGAGAATGAAACTGCATCCATAGATTTTGTCATAGTGAAAACCTTGTGGATAGTAATAAATAATAATGAATAAAGAGAATTATTATTAATTGGACTTCATGTATCTGGCACATGAAACCATAATACCATTAAAACAGTTTAGTTCTATGGGTAGAAACCCGTCTGATTTTTGGAAACAAACTCGAAGGGTTTGTCGCCAACTGATTTGTCTAATGAAACCTACCGATGCATCAAGGGGCTATAGCAGGCCCCACCCACGACTGCATTTCCAAATCATTCTTTATACATTGATTCAATACAAGAGCAATATGCCTTTTCAATATCTGTATAGAGTAGAGTATACGAATTCATCAATATTTCCATAATTAAAATAACTTTCCAAATAAACACCGTATATAAAATGGTTTACGGTTTAGACAACAAACATATCCATGATTGAGATTATGGATATTTAATATAAATATAATTTCAAATGAAGAGTGATCTCAAATGGGCAGTAGGTACACCACATAAGGATCATTAGGTGCATAATACAAAATTAGTCACAACGAAATAGTAGTTGAGACAAAGTCTCTTACCACAAAGTAATCAATCAAATCATATGACCAGAAATTAATAACCCTAAAATGAATCATTTAATAACATGAATATAAAGTTAATAATGTTATTATATATCAAATTTTAGTACACATATACCTCATACAATAAATAAGTGGTGAACAATGAAAATCTCACAGAAATGAAAGTGAGATGAGAAACCCCTTACCTTTTGCTCAAGTGTGTTATTAGTTTGTTTTAATGACCTGAATAATAAAATTTAGATTCATTAATTAATAAATAAATAACCTCATATACATTTAATTTATTTATTACAACCTTATTAGGTCAATTCATGACCCTTTTAATGGGTTTAAGAGGTTCAATTTTATTGTTTTGGAAGCATTTTCTTCCTTGGTTTTCATGTTTCGTTTACTTGTTTTCATGAATGGAAATTCATTTGAAATGTGGTTAAACATACAGAATTGTTAATATATCTTATTAATGAAATTAAATAGATATAAATAATCTTATAATGATTTTGTCTTATATACCATGATGATGATTCATTAGTTAAAAGTTTATTACAAATATCCAGATTAACTTGGTCGTTTTGTTCATAATGAACTTGTTTTGTATTATTATCTTATATTATGAGTGTATAAGGATTAAAGAACATTAATGAGATGAAATAAATATATTCTTATCTGGTTCAATCATTAAAATGGTTTCATGAACAGTAATGAAGGAGAAAGTGAAGAACGAAACTCCGTCGTCCATAAAGGTTATAAATTGGAACCTCATGAATGTTGATTTCGTTTATAAAAATAAAAGGGGGGGAGTAAGAATATTGATGATAGTTCTTCCATTCACATGATATAATTCTAGTATACAGATGATACTGGAGTTTATCATGGTCATTTGGATAGAGGAGGTGAGGATAGAAAAATAAAAGAGATGAACTTGAAAATAAAAGAAAAGGTGAGAGATCCCTTATGAAAATTCGGCAGCCTAACGACGTCGCTTAAAATTTCATAAAATGAAATGATGAGAGAAAAAGGGTATCTCATTATATTGAAATCAAAAAGTAAAGTAATAAGAAAACATAAAATCAAACCCCAACATATGATAATAGAAAATCGAATAGATAACATAAAGGAAGTGTCGACTAAAAGAAGAGAATGAAGGATTCCCTTACCTTATAGAGTAACTCCTATATCTTGAAGGATGGGACCTTGGGGGATTAAGGACACCTTGGGAGGACTCCTAGGGAGGTAATACCACCATATATTCTAGGATATTGAGTTTTTAATGGAAGAAAATAAAGGGGGAGAGTGGGTATTTATAGTAATTAAGAGAGAGTTTTTATTAATTAAAAGGGACACCTCGTCAGTGGTTTTCACAAAACCATGGGCTTGCCCATGGTATTTGCCCATGTTTTAAGCCATTTGGGACACCTCATGTCATAAGATACTATACACAAGTCGACCAGCCCATTATATTAATAATTACATCATTATGATGTCATTAAACTATCGAAAACTCAAATTTGTATTTGTACTATTCATGAAAAATTCAAGTATTTTAGATTAATCCCAAAAATTCGTCCTAACCATATTTTGACGTGTAGAATTAAAAAATGAACTCCGTTTTTTGAAAATAATTTTCTAAGTATTTTTAATTTAATTTTTAAATAAAATCAAAGTTAATTCGAAAAATAACAATTTAAAGGTATAATTAGTTTTGTATTACATTGAAAAATTAATTAACTTCTCATTATCTTATTACCTTAAGAAAATAAAATATTATCATTATTTACTATTTATAAGGGTCATATTACTATTCATATTACTATTCATAAGGGTTTGTTACTATTCATAAAAAAAACAAGTTGGTTCTATCAGACTCCAAATGACTTACTGGTCACAACTCTAGATGACTGTTTTTCAAAAATCAAAACATAGAAGTAGAAAATTTATGTTTAATGGATAGCTTATAACTTTCTCCTATAATGTTATGATTCAAAAAATACATAGTGCTTCATGCAATATAGGCTATCTAATGAATAAAGATTATTTAAGAGGAACATACCATAAAATGTTTGGGGTGTTATACATACTTCTTCAATCGTGTTTTGCACACTTTTTAGGTAAAGGAGTAAACCCTTGGGTATAGGTTAGTCAGGATATATAAGGGTAATTAAGGCCCCTTACGTATGGGTCAGCTGGAATATGTAAGGGTCCTCGACTGATATGTAATGAATCTGCCTTTTTCGTGGAGGAGAAATGACCCATACGTAAGAGATTCAGAAGGCGCATGTAAAAGTTACCTCACAACTCGACTGACACATAAAGGTAAATTATTTTGTCATAGGGATGAAACACTTGGTGTGTAAGAGTCTCATGCTCCATACGCAAGAGTTTCCTGATCATATTTAAGGAATTATCCTCTATCATTTGAGGTGAAGAATTGAGCTGCTCTAGATACACAAGGGTTTGTGGAGCTTATGTAAGGTTTCTCCCTTTGCTAAGTCAGGAAATGCTAAGGTATAGAGGGTTATGTTGTTGTGAGAGTGGGTTCCCTGTACCCAAGTCCTATGTGTAATTTGATTACCATTACATTTATATAGCTTGATATATACACATGTTTCACTTACCATGATAGTAATATTGCTTATGTATGTACTATCTATGGTAATGTCCTTAGATTACACATCATATCAAAAGGTTATGATAGTTCTCAACTATAATGAGAACCTCTAGATACTATGACAATAATCTTTAATATATGTTATATGGTCAGGATACATCATTCTGAAGGGACATAGATGATGTTTGAATATCAAGTGTCAGGGACTCATAAGAATTGAGATTTCTTCCCATGAAGCTCATACTTTATGATTCTGAGTACATGAGTTTATGAGGACTGGTCTGCCAAAGAAGAGAGGTAAGGGAAACTCGTGCCCTGACACCACAGGGAAGTACCAACTCTCAGTGTCTCTCTTTATGAACCACATTGATCTACATCATCAGTTAAGCATCGCTGAAAGGAGTGTCACACTTATCATACCTCGCATTACAACACTACCACAGGTAAGGGACCCACACCCTGATACAATAGGGGAGCACCGCTCTACCGGCCTAAAGAGTCTAGGGGACCCACATCCTTAGGCGAAAGGGAAGGGTACCGACCCCGACGTCAACCCAGTGATCCACCTTGATCGCTACCAAGGTTAAGCACCGTTGTACAAGCATCATGCTCAAAACACACCACAACGTATCTCATAGGATGAAATAGAGGCCACCATCATGTTCTATGCAGAAAACTGCTTAGGATATACTACTCACAAGCCTGAATCCAAGTTCTAGAGAAGGAGATACGTAAGGCTTAAGATCTCAAGAAGATCTCCAAGAAAGTACACAGGGTGCACTAGAGCCCGCACGATGTGTGGACTCGCCCATGCACCTAGTCGCGTCTCCCGTTCACACAGTATGACTTGACCATGTAGGGTTACACAATGTGTACAACCCGTACACAACGTGTTTTGCCTCACCCTGCCCCTGGCCGTGTTCTTCCTCCACACGGATCGACCAATCACGTCTCTCACACACCGTGCATCCTATACTACATGGTGTGTTCATGCTAAATGGACACTTTTCCATGTGGGTTTCCCATGCCCGTGTATGGAACCACTTGTTCATGTACTTTGGTCATGTAGTTCTGCATGGCCATGCATGATCACACGGCTTCCCAGGCCATGTCCTCCGGCTACACGACATGAGGTCACTACACGACGTGTAACCCCGGTACACAACAGGTAGTCCCCAAAATTCATCTTTCCTGAATAGGAAGAGACACGTGACGTGTCTCACTAGACTACACGTCATGTATACGGTAATTCCATATGGGAATTTCCTTGAGATTCACCCAATTCACCTCGGTTTTCCATGAAACCTACAGATTGACCTAGGAGGGATCTCTAGCAATTTCAATAGAGATCTACAACCTTAAAACAATGAAAAAAAAGAGGATCAGGACCAAAACTCAAATATTCCTACCTCAAGAGTGAAACTCTAAAGCTTCGGGTGTATAATGATGCTCAGATTGTGTTTCTCCTCGATCTGATGATGACCAACACCAAGAATGGAGATCAGAAACGCTTTGTCACTTTGATTCGACTCAGTTTTCATCTATCACCAAAGGGGCAGAGGAGGGTTGGATCCTCCTTCTTGAGTCGTGCACCCAACATGAGAGGGGAGGGACTAGGTTAATTTTATTAATTAAATTCTCATTTAATTAATAATTTAACCACTCGACGCCCTGCCAACTTTCCACTGACCAAACTCCCAATGCGGACAACTTTATATTGCACCTAGGGTAAACATGATGTTCTAAACTCAACCAAAATCTCAAATTTTTGATCAGAGACTCTTATTGGTATATATTCCATGTTTCAATAGAAATTATGCGCGCATGATAAAATATAATTAATATAATTAAAATCACCGTGTCAAGGCTCTCTAGGCCCTGTAATCCCACGCCAAATCAGCGCCTAGCTTCGGAAAGATTCTTAGAAATATTCCAAAGTCTTATAGTTTAAAACGAAGTCACTAAATTCTCCCCACCTTAAGGATTTTCACCCCTAAAAAATGAAAGCCTAGTCACAAGGGAAATAAACTCAGCTCCACTAGAACTCCTACACCAACGAGCTCACAAGGGGTTCCCGTGCTGCTTCCAAGCATGCACTCAGGGGAACCACCAAGGCAAAACCACACTTATGTCTAGATCAAACCAAGTCAACATCGTGCAACAAGCAGGAAAATGTCTCCTCAGTTGTGATAGGTGGAGACATCAAGCACCATGGTCCTTTTATAGTCATAGGGTCTAGCGGTATACCACCTCGCTAACCTGACACATATACCGACACAACCTAGCAATTCACATCCAACCCTAGATGAACTACACCATAACCTCCTCAAGCTTCTTGCATTCAAGGTTAATGTCGAGTATGAGAGGGTACCAATAAACAAAATAGGGATGCCTAAGTGTAAACACTAGGTCTTAATGGTCCATTCGTCTACGAACCTCCAAATGTAACACAACTCATTAAAATAGAAATAAAAACACTCCCACTAGTGGCATCCCAACTGAGTATGGATGACAGAAAGCCAATCCACACTATAGAAACATCGTGGTGTCTAACTTTTCTGTTATAGAATGGTTCTAAGCAAGGATCTCCCTCCACCAAGGCTGCTAAGAAAAAAGGGGTCAGGAAAAAAAACTCTACAAGCAAGGTCAGGACCTACTCCGACACTCCATCACATAACCTTGCCCTGAACACTCAAATCTAATGAACCCATCCACCATAACTCGACACTATCTATTTTGGGTGGCACTGACTCACCCGCATAGTTTTGATCACGTCTAAAAAACACATCTCAATGGGGAAATAGTCCCTCTTCCTCACGATTTCAAAGCTATATCAAACCGCAGCATGTCCTCCTCAAGTGTCTCGTGTACAAAAACTGATTCCAAACACACGAGGGTACTAACAAACAAAAAAGAGATACCCAACGCTCACACTGAGTCTTATCAGGCCCTCTATCTGCAAACCACCAACACGTCACCCGACCCTAAACACATAAGTCTGAGGAACTCATCCACCACATCTTGATACTATCCACTTTGGGTGGCACTGACTCGCTCGCGCAATTTTACTCGTGTCATAAAAAAGTGTCTTAGTGGGGGAAGGACCCCTCTTCCTCATGCATTCGAAGCTATGTTAAAAAACACCAACACGGGGTTCTACCGATGCCCTATGCCACCCCGGTTTAAACCACGAGAAAGAAGCATAAAGAAAAGTGCACCTCATAATAGTGTCTAGTAAATGTTACTACATAAAGTAGAAAGGACACAAAGTGTACCACTATTCATCCTTGGAGATTCTGGGTCAAAGTCCTTTATGACCTATAGTTATCCTCACCTGCATCCTCTAGCTCCCTGAGCCTAGCGTATACCACTTGAGGGTGGTGGTGGAAACACCTCGAACTGCTTGCCACCTCCTGCTACCCTCTCAGCTCCTCTGTCATGTTCGCCATCTTGTGAAACTCCCTTATCTAAACATTGCCTCTATCAAGGTATCCCATCTACCGACTCCCTATCAATAGTACAACAGTTTGAACAATCTCTATCAAGATGTACCTGGCTGTTGCAAGTATTACAGTGCCTCTCCTATGGCTGACCCGATCCCCGACGCGACTCCTGCACTACAGGCCCACATGCCCGAGTTTGGGCATGGGTATGCCTCCTACACCGTGATCCTATCATCTATCGTCTGTAAACTATTACAGAAGATTCAACCTCATGACCACCATTGCATACCACATCTACCAGTCCCTCCTCAAGGAAGCTCTCTACGACCAGAGCTTGCTCCAGTACCCCTGCATAATAGGGAAGGCATAAAGAGACCACACCTTCTCGGACGTCTCTGTGGAGGACCTGCTCAAAGGTTCAAGCTCTGAAAAACGGGTCTCAAACCATATCCATGGAGTAACATGACAATTATGTTAACCTCACCGAGTACTCCACCATAGTCATGCTACCCTACTGAAGTTGCAGAATCTTCTGGATATCCACTGATCTCAATGTGGCTAGGTAATACTCTTCCCTGAAGATTCTCTCAAACTCTACCCAAGTGAGCATCACCTCATTGTGAGGATGCATCACTAAACTGCACCATCGCCCGACTGAACCATGTAGAAGGCTCTCTGTTAGTATCACCATCTGATCGGGGGTGTCCGCACAAGGTGGAAAACATGCATGACTGACTTGAGCCAGTCATCAGATGCCTATGGGTTTGGATCACCCCGACACCTCAGAGGTCACTACCTCTGGTACTCGTGTAGTTTACTCAGCCTACATGCATCCTCAACCTTAGGTTTGGTATGCAATTTTATGTTAAGAAAATTCAAATTATTTTGGAAAAATATTAATATCTTTTGAGAGTATGCATGATCAAGGTATATATTGATTAGAATGTGATTTTTTATTGTTTGGGGATTGGGGTTAAGTTGAGTTTTGGGTGTATAAGTTTCCATGAATTTTGGGTTTAAGATATATTTAGAAATATCTTGATTTAATTATTATTAGAAATTGGGACTAGAATACATTATTGGAAACACTAGGGATAAATCTAAATATTTAAAACATCCTAAAATTTTGGTAAAGCATAGAGTGTGTTATTTCCTATCAATAACATCTTTGTATGAATATAAAAAAGTGGAAACATCCCCTGGAACTGATACAACTTGGGGTAATAACCTTGAAAAAGGTTGATTGATTATTAACTCGATCTTTACTCGGTGCATGAAAAATGGGCATAACTGCACACAACGTTTGACACTCCCAAAAGATATGATTTGGATGATTCACACATTATTTATAAACCATTATAAATAATTTGAATGCATTGTTATATCATGAGTCATGACTATTGATGCATAAAGACTTTTCATGGATTCCTGATCAATATTTTATTTACCTAAGCATGTAATATAGTAAACACCCAGGGTCGGTCTTGAGGAGGCAGCTTACACAACTCTAAAGGAGATCCTCCCAGGAGAACACCTAGAGTAAACCTTCACCATCTCATTATTATTTTCAAATATAATTAATGAACATGATCCATAATATGCATGAGCAACCTATTCTACCCATGTTGTGAATATACAGTGCACTCAAAGATCATCAAGAGACCACACATCCATCTCCTCGATCGAAGGAGAATATTGCAGAAGAGAAAGATAAGCCTCGAGTGGAAAGTGGAGACACAAAGGTGCCTTGTCCACTAAGATCCCCTTGACCTAAATATAAGAAAATAAGAATAATTAATAATGATAACTCAAAAAAATGGGTTCAACGCTGGATTTCTCCCCCAGGAACTTCCTCAGGTTAGTTACTCATGATCATGAGTACTAGAGATCACAGTGGAGAAGAACTATATGGAAACACAAAAGATAAAAATAAGAGAATGAGAGGAAGAAGAAGACTAAAATATATTAAAAATTCATAATACTACTATAAAAAAAGAAAAACCTATAAATATATTGAAAATGGTGGACTAAATTTTTCAACCCCTTGAAAAGTAGAAGGGATACATTTGTATAGGCAAAAGAGGGAAAAATTTCGCTCTGAACTTACCCTATGAAAGTTTTCACATGTTATACATAATCAATTGCCAAATTTTGAAAAGTTTTCTTCTCAAAAGTTGTTCCCCTGTGTCTTTATCATTCTCACACAACATTTCATCTTCATTGGACACATGTAGAGAGATTTATAACTAATTTACTCCATAAAATTAATCTGGCCTGGCTGACCTTCATATTCCAAAAATCCAGTTTCCCATGAAATTATGGCCTTGATATTGACAGGATAAAGTGGGGACATAGTTACAAAAGTTGTTCCTCCAGATTTTCTATTTATCCATGTAGAATTTGATCTCCATTGGGCTTGTACTTTGTGAGATATAGGGCCATATTTAAAAATCACCAGATATGGGCACAGATTTCATGGCCTGACTTGTGAGCTTCCTTTGGGCCTTCAAATGTTGGATTAATCACTTGGTATAGTTTTATGAAATGTATCCCAACGATCATAGAATACTAAAAAAATAAATACAAAATTTAATTTAGTTTGTAAAAAGTTATGCCCAAAATACAAAAGAAAATTAAAATAGTTAAAATCTAAAATTATTATATTTTTTTAATTAAGCTCAAAATGATTCTAAAACCATAAACTGTGACAATTTTACCTTGAAATAACAATTTTATGAGATTAAAAACATTGAAATTAAAATTAAAATAATTTAAAATATTTGCTCTGTCAACTATATTAAGAAAACCTTCTTCTATTTCATCGATGAGAGAAATTAAAATTATGAGGACACAATTTATTTAAGGGGATATAATGTAAAAAACCAAAAATTATAATAATTTAAAGTTATGATTGCTTTGTTTACACACAACACTAAAAAAATAAACTATGTTATAATTAAAATACGACAATTGTAACATAGTCATTGAATTAAAAATTATATATAGAAGTAACCATATTATGGAATCAATATAGAAAGCATAAGAAATGACATAAAGTAGTATAATTATTTCTTATGAGGCATACTTGTTCGATCTTGAAAGGTAGGTAGCTTCATTAGGGTTTTCCCTATACCAATTCCAAGCTGAAATCCAACAAGTGTGGCTTAAGTGGAATTATTTTCGGGAGAAATTTAAGCTCGTGGAAATCACTACAAGATCCATGTTGACTAAATCATCGCTTGTGACTAACACTATTTCTTATCTTATCCTTAGGTCTTATGCAGAGATCTTAACATGTTTTGTAAGTAGAAGTTAGGATGATATAAACATGTAATTATCGGTGTAATAAATTATATATATATATATATATATCACATGTATTTTTATACATTTAACATTTATACTTTTAAATAAAAATAAAATCCATTTTTAATAATGTATTCAATTAATTTAGCTAAAAAACTAATAAAATCATTTTATGCTTAAAAATACATTTTACTAAAAATTGTCTTTTTGTGCACTATGTATTTTTTATTTTGAGAAACTAAAAATATCATGGTTAAAAATGATGTTAATAAAATAAATTATTGACATGAATACTAAATTAACTCTCATTTAATTAGTAATAAATAGTAAATAAGGATAAGAACAATTAATATTTAAAAAGTCACTTTCTACAAAAACATTATATATATATATATATATATCTCATTTTTTAATTTAAAAGATAATTTTATCATAATTAGAAACTAGATTAGATTAAATGGAGTCAAAATTCCAAATAAAAACATCAAAATTTAGTAAAGTGGGTCATCTTATTTTTTTAGTAAAAATATAATTACTGTGGTAAATATTTAATCAAGGTTAAAGGGTAAAAAAGAAATAATCTACCATCGCTCAAATTTCTCTATATCAACATGAAACACAAAAATTTTATAAGACCTTTGTTAATTATTAAAGTCAATCCCACATGTCTCACCAATATTTCCTTACCCAAATCACCCAACTACCATGTGATTCCATCTTTACTCTTCACCTAACTTTAATTTCCAAATAAATTTCCCCCTTTTCCATATATAAAAGGAGGTCACTTCCACCCACTTGAAGCCATACTTATCCTTAAAAATTCCCTTGAACCTCTACCTATTTTACCTCCCCTAGATCCCTCATCCACGTTTGGTAGCCCCTAGTTACAATAAAGTGTCCCAAGTCCTCCATTTTCAAGAGATCTTTCAAGAGAAGATTCAAGCCCCAAATGTGAGTATTATCCACTCCCCAACCTTTTCATATTTCTCATCCATCCTCCTCCAATACTATTATAACCATAATAATATAATGAAATTAGTATCATTAGTGCACTGAAATTATATTATGTTTCCATTATCTATCTCCCTTGTATCCATTGGGAAATGAAAATGTCACTCATGTTATGTGCGGACTACCACCTCTAGGAACCATGTATTTCATTTTTCATCACCAACTTACATAGATGGTTCTAATAATGTATTTAATGAATAATAATAATATTTATAACATTATTATGATTCAAAAAAAAGATAAATTATCCATTCTATTAATATCTAACATGTAATTAACATACCACCTTTGGTTTATTAAAAATCACCGAAACAAGCTCGTCACCCATTTCAACTTCACTAATCACAACTAAAACTCTCATGGAATGAAATTAGAACTTTATAAATCATTTTGAAACTTTTATTCTAGTATGTTGAATGAGAATTTTAATATGGTTTTGAAAGGGAAACACAAAATTGAATGATCAATATAAATAACTTATTGTTATCTATAAATTACCCGAAACGTGTTCATAATGGATTAAATTCTCACAACTCATATCCATTCCTTCCATCAAATGAAAATGGAACTACATAAACCATTAAATCATAATGATTACACTACCTTGAATAATCTAGGAAAGATATGGATTTTGTTAGTTAAAGATTTTTCCTAACTCTCTAAAACTATAAACCTAAAAGGTATTAGGTGTGTAAGTAACTCAATATTTGTTGTTGATATTATAATTATATATGGTTAAGCTTGGGTCTCTTCAGTTGGTTTCAAAGAAGACATGTAAAGAATATGTTTATCAGCACCAGATCTGAGAGTATGGGCTTAGTGAATCACATGATGGTAGCACCTTCATTAAATCTATGTCCATGGTAGAAGGAGGTAAGCCCATCCAATATGGTCAAACAAAGAATAAATAAAGAATGTAAGGATGGTTACATATGATATGAATCCATATTTATGAGATATCATGAGATAAAAATATTATATTACACAGTGTTTGTTTATAGGTAAGGTTATCATTTCTGTGACTTAACCTTATCAATTTAGGGGACTTGAAATATTGCTAGACACCACTCCTAGTCTATGAGTGACACTCACTACTATAGAGATAAGGGCCTAGAGGGCCATACACAAAGTTCTTTCAAAAGTTTGAATAATTTCATTGAATTGTAATTTTAGGAAATAGTGGGTCCCATGATGGGGGTCAGATAATGTCCAATTTTGAGCATTCATAATAAAATAAATAAATTTAATATTATTTGAGTTTAGGATAATAAGTGTTGAATTTATTAAATCTAAGTATTCATAAATTATTAAGTGAATATAAGGAAAAATATTTTACGAATGAACATTCATTATTCAAGCTTTATTAAATATTTTATGGGAGAAAAAAGTCAAGTTAATGACTCACATTTTGTCACATAACATGATCTTGTTGTTACAAGTGATAAAATGTTTATGACTATCATGACATGTTTACTATGCCATAAGTGTATTATATGGTTTATTTAGAAGGTTAATATTATTAAAGGGACAAAGTGTAATTTTAATAAGTATCAAACTACCTATATAAACCAAAATAATCTAAAATTCATGGGTACTATTGTTTCCATGAATTTTCTACCCCATCTTTCCCACTTCCTTAAGTGATAAAGGAGAGTTTGGATCATCTCGATCCAAGATCTCCTTCCCAGATCGAGTAATCAATGCTTTGATAATCATGAATACATTGAGATACACTTAAAATCTCCACAATAGATCTCATAGTTCTTAGTTATACATACCAACAAACTTGTGAAGCACACATGGATAACCTAGGGGGTCCCGCTTCAGATCCTTTGAGCAATGATCATTGATGATGAGTGGAACATGCTAAGTATTCAAATTGAACAAGGTATCACTTCAATTAAAATTTCAAGCTTAATATAATTACATGAGATCCTTACATTGACAATCAAGTAGTCTAATATCGGTTTTAATGTTGCAATGTTGATTTGATGGGAAAATTTTATTTTTAACTACTTCCACATTTTCGTGATGTACCTGGTACCAACAAGTGGATTAGAGTAGCCGTGTAATTTATTAATTTGAAATTAAAATGATGTTTTCTATAATTAAGATATAAGGCATCGATATGGTCCCAAATCCACTAAAAATGTGACCATCAGAGGCCATATGGATTAGTTATGGTCATCCAAAGATCATTTGTTCATAAAAATAAAAAAAACTAATATATATATATATATAGACACACCCGATGGGGTGATTATTACATGGATGGAGCGGGCGTCAATAATGTTTCTTCCAAAGATGGATTGGGGGGGCACGCGTCTGCACACTCTAAATGAAAAAGGGAAACGAGATGAGGGAGATGATGACCACTTGCCTTTTTGATAAGCATTCTCCTCATGACAACACTAGGCAAAAAATATTTTTTAATAGAAAAAGTTTTTTTTAAAAATATTAGCGGTGCCATGTGGCTATCACCTAACCAGCTCGTGTGGGACACACCCCCTTCGTCGACTCGATTGCCCAAACCAACTAGGTCTAACAAGAGCTTGGAACCCCTTTGGGGGTCTTTTGAGGCCATATAATGTTCAAAATAATATGAAAATGTTCCTTTTTTAAATAATTAAACATTTAATAAATCAATTTATGGTTCCATTAGACTTTCAAATTTTGAATTAAAATTTGTTTAATTTATTTTAAATCATAATTAATTCTCTTAAGTGGGATTCTGTGGAAATTTAATTTTGTTATGAGAGTTTAATGCATGTCGATTGATCAGGATTTGGATTGACCAATGTATATGTGGTATTATTATTTATTTATTTAACTATTTAAATGTGAAATATCTGTATTAATTAATTAATAAATGACAATCTATGCATCATCCTTCAATCTCATTGTATGTATAAGGGATTGTGTGTCCACGAGAGATATTATTTATATATATTTCCCATTCTCTAGATCCCCTCACCTTTAATTGATTATTATTTTATAACGAGGATGACATAAGAGATGTAGTTCACGTCGATGTTTTGGAAAAGCACCAGACGAGAGATGGATGTATTAGATAAGGTGAACATTGCAACTTGAGTCAAATACAACTCAAGGAGCTTCCCTAGTGTCTCAATTGATTTATCATCTATTTGATGGATCAATCATTAGAAACAACTCATGATCATGTTGTTTATTTATCATATACACGGTTTATTATTTTTATGTATATATAATTTATATATGATCATATAGAATAATAAACTAGCATGCATAGATAAAAATTAATCAACATTTGGTAGATGTTTTATATTTATGCATGGTTATTTTATGAGTGCAATCACATAATAACTAGCATGATAAATAGAAAAAGATTTCTTTCATCAAGAAAAACTTAAAAACCCTAAAAGTAATATTAATTAAAATGTCTTACATCACTTGAATTTGAAAAAAAAATCATAAGTACGAGGTTCTCTTCAACTATATTTAAGAATGATTTTTACCATTGGTGCATTATTATAAGAGTGGTGGGTTGGTTTAACTAAATTTTGCTTCAAAAAATATTAATAGATAGATTTTTTTAACTTTAGAGGCAAAAAATTGAGTAAATATATGGTTAGGATTTTTAGAAGTTGATAATCCACTCAACAGATAGGGGGGGGGGTTATGGTTGCATGTACATACATTAAAAACAAAAAAAGTTAAAGTTTTTTAAAAAAACAAGGGACTTGCAGGCAGAAATAACTGCCCACCTTTTTGAATAATAATCTCTCTATAAAATGCAGGGTGTAGAAATGTTTTAATAATTTTTTTTAAAAAATATAATTGATTCCATGCGGGCACTGCCTGCCCAACCTGCACGCCTGACCGCCCAACCCACCCAGGCCCAGAACCCTTCAGGGGGGGGGGGGTCTTTTGAGGTCCTGTAATACCCTAAAAAATTTGAAAAAATTCTTTTAAAAGTTTTAAACAATTTGGAATATAATAAATCTATTTTCAGGTCCATTCAACTTGTAGATTATGATTTAAAATTACTTTAATTTATTTTAATACATAATTAATTACATCAAGTAGAATTTTTTACAATTTTCATTTTATTATGCTAGTTTGATGCATGTCGACTGATCATGAGCTAGACTAGCCAATATACATTTGGTGTTTATTATTAATTTATTTTATTGTTTTAATGTGAGGTATTTGTAATAATTAATTAATAAATGATGATTTTTGCACCTTCCCTCGGTCTTATTATATGTATAAGGGCCTTTTAATCCATGAGAGAGATTATTTATATGTATTTTATATTCCAAAAACCAACTCACCTGTAAGTGGGTATTATTTTATAATGAGAAGGATAAATGAGTTGTAGTCCGTGTTGAAGTTTGGTGAATCTTTAGGAGGGAGACTGATGCATTGGAAAAGGTGGGTGTTGCAACTCAAGTCAGTTATGACTTAAGGAGTTACCTCTAGTGTCTTAGTTGATCCATTATCCTCTCAATGGATCAACCATTGCAAAAAACTCATGATCATGTCATTTATTTATTGTATGCATGGTTTATTGTTTTTTGTGTATGTGTAGTTTGTTCTTGATCACATAAAATAATAAATGAGCATGTATAAATAAAAATAACAACATAGAATGGATGTTTTATATTTATGCATGTTTATGTTGTGAGTGTGATCACATAGTAACTAGCAAGATAAATAGAAACAAATTTCATTCACTGAGAAAAACTTAATAATCCTTAAAGTAATATTAAGTCAAATTCATTCAATCACTTGAATTTGAATAAAACCATAAGTATGATATAACACCCCATGATTTTAATATGTATTTATTTCCTTTAAATAAATACTATGTTGAATAGCTTGTTTCACACACAACATTTAACTAAAGTGAACCACAATAAATTTTATTAAAATAAAATATTACAACACAGGACATATATTAATACATTATGAGAATGAAATATGAAACATCACTAACAAAAGTACAAGTGGAATAAATCCATAAGTAAATAAAAATATCATGAACATAAAATATTTATCATAATGGTTTTGAAGGATCCAAATGCAGTGGAAGCGTGGTGGTTGGGAGGGCCCAAATTTACTTTTGCCATAACTGATGACCAATCCGGGATCAATATGACAATGAATGCCAATATCCACGGATTAAAACCAAATATTTAATAAAAGATAAGAAAAACACTAGATCCAAGAAAGAGGATCTTGCACATCATGTTTATAATTAATTTATTAATTTCTGAAGAAATTAAATACCTAGGTCTTTGGTACTTTCTTTGTTGATGATCATTGATTGTCTGGAATGACCCTTCCCGATTGTCTTCATTGCACTCACAAGGATCCAAAGTAGAATCCCTCTAGTGATGATACACACAAGCTCCAATGGTCTCCGAACAACACTACTCATTATCCAGGTGCTAGCACGACTAAGTGAATGTCTTGCGTCGATCACTCTTTGGTATTGAAGAACTTCTCTCGTTCTTGAGAGGGAGAGATGAGAGGGGTCAAGATAGAAAATGTTTGGGTCAACAATTCTCAATTCATCGGGGGTTTTGGACAATAGACATACCTACCTATTAATCGAAATGGGGTTTCAGTTACAATATTTAATTGCGAAACAACAATTAAATGCAATTATAACTATTAGAGAAAACTCATGCCACATAATAACAATAACATCACCATTATTTGTGTAACATACCAAGTAAGTAATGAATAATAGATATTTTTATCCATGGTTATTAATGAATTAGATAGTGTTTTAGAGGCTTACAATGAAAATAAATCTAATCTTAAGTATGGAATACACTAATATTTTTAAAAGATTGTTTTACTGCCTTTTAATGGCAAACCATTTTTAAATCTATCTTTTGAAAATTTTATAAGATATGTTTGTCAAAATAAACTTATTCTTTATGATTGAGACATCAAAATTTACTTTGTGTGAATTTTTGGTATTTTTCCGATAAAGTTCATTTTTTAATGAATAGTGAAAAATGTTGTATTTTAATTCAAAACCTCTTTTTAATCTAATTTATTTATATGATTAGATTATCTTTTGAATTGGTTTTAAAGTGAAATTAGAATATATTTTTACCATTTAATCCAATGGTGGTCATTGGAATCAATTTCACTTTGAAATTGGACTTAAACTAGTGTCAATCTTTTGATACTTATTGTTTCATAAAAACACACTATTTGTCATGACAACGGGAATTAATTATTAAATTAATTAATGCATCTTATATGTTTTGAATTTTGTAAAATAGACATCATTTTTTAATTCAGAATATCAAATATAGCTTAGGGTGAAGTTTTGGAATTTTTATGAAAAACTTCAATTTTTTATGAATAGTGAAACCACTAAGTGGTAGTTAAAGAAACTGATTTTTCGTTTAAATGAAACTTTGCCACTTCTGTGATTTGATTTTCAAAAATCCGACATACATGGTTGTAATTAAGAAGTAAAATGTGGTTCAATGGGATTAAAATAATTTTTTGGTGAATAGTAACTTATTAAGTTTTTAATCGCGATTAGAGGTAATTAGTGTAGTTTAAGGTAAAAATAATGTTTTAATAATATGAGATGAGCTTGAAACATGTCCTACCCTCATTGGATGTGTCATGGACGACCAATAAAATCCATGGGTAAACTTTGGGACCCCATGGAGCCACTTTGGTTGGGAAATGACATAAATAACTTTTTATTTAATGTTAAAGTAAAAATGACACAAACATGAGTTATTTTACTAAAAAAAAATTTACATGGGGTTATACAAGTCATATTTTTTATTATAAATAGTAATTGGAAAGATAAAAAGATTTCATACATCATAGTATTTTTTTTATAATTTTTAGACTTTAAATAAATTAAATTATTTATGACATCATGATGATGCAGCGATTACCTCATTAATAAAGGATTTAAATAAAATGAAATTATAATGTAAAATCTATGACCTAAACATGTCCAAAACCTATTGTATGGGTGGATTTAGAACCCTTATCACCTTAACATTTAATTATATAAATGTGGGACCTTTTGAATCTGAAACTCATTTTAAAATAAAGTAACATTTCTTTACTTTCCAAGAGTGCCCCTCCTCTCCTCTTATAAAAGGCCCCCACCTCTACCTCCTTACCCACACTTCCAAAGCCTTTTGCTCGGCCAACCCCTATCCATTTTGTCTCTCCACATCCCTCTCTTACTCCTTGAAGCCTAACTTTGGGAATAAGTCTTCCCAAGGAAGCCTTTGAGCTCAAACCAAAGGGAGTTACCCGATTTTAAGGTAATGTCTTCACTTGAGTCCTTTTGTTTTATTTTGCTTCTCCAACCCCAAAAACTCTTTTTATTCATTTATTTTGTAACAAATACAATATCTTAAATATACTAGGATGTTGTTATAAGAAGGATTCGAGCTACACCTACACACACCTACATCTAATGGTTAAAGAACATACTGTTTCCGTGGATGGCGAATTTCTACCTCCCGAAACGATGATTGTTCAACATTATTTTAACACCTTCAAAGGTGGCCATTAAGATGAAACTATATTTATATATGATATAGAATATGTTTATGTTTTCCTTAAGCTTCTGTATTTTTCATTTTGGGCATACCTTTATGGTTTCCATTATGGGTAAACACGATATCTTCATTTAAGGAAGTGCGGACTACCGCCCCCTCAAAGTGATTTGATTCGTTAATACCATATGTGGGACGTATAAAGGATGGAGTTATGATATTATATATGATATTACACTAGAATTATAATATACCTTTATATCATTATGATTCCATTCTATAAAATACGAAATAGAAATGAAAGTAGCGTTCATGCGTACTTACAACTTACCGTCTCCATGAACGGTGCATTTCATTTATTACCTCTAAATGATTATGTAATATTATAAATGCATGAATGTACTGGATATATATGACATATATGATATATACATCATGAATACCATTCTGGATATAATGGATACATGAAAAACTTGTAATTATAAAGGGTTTATTTTTGACTCAAGTACCAATGATAGTTAAAACGACCGTTATTAACTTAAATAATTACATAGTGTTAATGAAATGGCAATTAGTGATATAAAAGGAATAATGAACTTTAAAAAGGTTATTAAACAAGTAGAAATTAACTCAATTTTATTATTCAGGAGATTAAAGAACGATCGAGTCAAGTCGGACCCGAGGTATGGGACTTCGTCTCAATCTCCTTTCATTGAGGCATATTTTGTTTTATACGCAACCTTCTTTTATATGGTGTATAAACCCCTTTGAATTTTACGTTTATCCAAAAGGAATATTTTTTATACGAAGTGTTTTACTAAACGACAAAAGGGAATGTTTTTTTTGTACGTATGCAGCGACAAAGACTTCTCCGCCGCCGTGACCATTATTTGAGTTTCGGCTTCCTCTACAAGCCATACCTTTTTTTAAAAGAAAGAATAAATACCATGTTTTAATTTTCTTTTATTTTGGTATTGAAAATGGTTTTCATAATGTTTTTATATCAATGTGTTGTATTGATATCTTGTGATTGAAAGGTGGAAATGTTATGTTTCCTTTATGCATGTTTTATGTGATACGATTATGTTGAGGTTCTTGGGCATTATTATGAAGATGGGTGATTCTGTGATAAACTAAGGGCGGGTGAGCCCGATATAGCTCTCCAATGCATTGGGTAACGTGAAGGAGTGAAATGTTAAGGTTTCTCCAAAGAGATTTAGGGAATATACTGTGATGGGTATTCCAAACATAACCAAGAGGGTTACTCCCTACGTAAGAATGTTATGAATGCCTCAAGTTACCTTTATGTCTTATGATTTCTATGATTTATTCATGATTTGATGGGGTATGTTAAATTGCTTATGCTTTATGGGTAAAGTATGATTTCATTCTTATGTATATATGAACTTATGTTTCCTTTCCATATTTTTATAACCCATACTGAGCTTTTTATGCTCATCCCAAGTTTTTTTGAAATGTTTTTCACAGGTCAAGGGAAAGGTACATGATATGATGATAGTGTCAAGGAAGTGTCAAGAATGAATCCATGTTTTATTTTAAATATGTTTCCATTGATGGAAAAAATGAATACTATATTTATGTAACCACTTTGTTTATATGTGGAATGTAATGCAAGTTTTATGTTCTAATTCTCTAAAACTCTAAACCTGAAAAGATCCTCAATGTGTAATCTTGTAATAACTCAAGATTAAGTAATGTTTAAGGCTGGGGCCTTATAGTTGGTATCAAAGGTCAGTTTAGATAAATTTAGGAGTTAGAATTATATTAAATGATTATCCAAAAATATTTTTTTTATGGTCAAATTGAAATGATATAGCATTTGAAGATTACCATGTTGCTTCATCTAAGACATGTTTGTTCAGAATGGTTTTCCGCAGAGGAAATAGGGAAGCAATGCTAGGAAGGCATACAGAAGGAAATAACCTTCCGAATCAGCATCCTGAGATGGTTGGAATTGGAACTGAACAGTTTGTTGCAGTAATGGCGCAGTTGACTCAAGCGATAAATGGAGGTGGTATCCATGCACGAGATCAGCCAGATCAACCGCAGAGGAACATGTCAGTGGCGGAACATTTCATGAGGAAACATCCCCCATCATTCAGAGGATCATCTGACCCTGTGTTAGCTGAAGGGTGGATTAAAGAACTAGAGAAGATTTTCGATGTCATGGGGTGTTCAGAAAATCAAAAGGTTAGTCTTGCTATTTACCGTTTGGAGGGTGAAGCAGATCAGTGGTGGTCGATGGTTAAAAATATCAGGGACGCTGATGAGATTGATGCTCTCAACTGGGATGAATTCAAAGGTATGTTTCTTGAAAAGTATTTTCCTAAGGCTGTTCTACTTAGGATGGAAAAGCAATTCCTGGAATTGAGGCAAGAGGAAGACTCAGTGGCTGCCTATAAAGAGAGGTTCACTCGATTGGCAAGGTATGCTCCAAATTTTATCCGAGACCTTGATAGTAAAATCAATCGTTTTTACTCAGGATTAAATCCAAAATATCGAAGGGCATTAGCTTCTCGTGAGTTTAAAAGTTATGAAAAGCTTGTTTGATGTGCTGAGAAGGTGGAAATGGAGTTTTCCGATGACCAAGTGTTCTATAACAACCAACAGAAGAAGATACTGAGGTGGCAGGAGAAAGGGAAGAATTCTTCAAAAAAGTCTGATGGTAAGAAAACTAAGTTTCCAGTTTGTGATAAATGTGGCAAAAGGCATACTGGGGAATGTCTTCTGAATTCTGGAAAGTGCTACCGATATGGTAAGATGGGACATAAGGCTCGTGATTTCACTAAAAAAGATCAAGGTGATGGTAAGTCCAAATTTGATTTACAGTTAGTGCAATGTTTTAAGTGCAATGAGATGGGTCACTATGCAAACGAGTGTCTGACAAAGAGCTCGAGTGATGGGAAGTAGTTAGACTACAAGCAGAAAGGGGTGGTGAAATCCTTTGCAACTACTTCAGCAGATGTCGGGCCATCAAATGAAGTTGTATTAGGTACTTTTTTTGTTTTTTCAGATTATGCCAATGTGTTGTTTGATTCGGGGTCTACACATTCTTTCATCTCTGAAACCTTTTCTAGTAAAATGGGAATACCATCTCAAGAAATGACTCCTGAACTTGTGGTAAAAACACCTGGGGGAAATGTTGAGGAAAAAAGAATTTATAAGAATCTTCCTATCCTTATCCGTGGAAAGAACCTACTTGCGAACCTTATTGTTTTACCTCTAGTAGAGTTTGATGTTATCCTGGGTATGGATTGGCTCTCTATTTACCATGCTAAGATTGACTGTAGAGCTAAAGAAGTTTCTTTTCAGAAATACTTTCAGTTTGTGTACAATAATGAACCCTTACTGTTGATAACTTATCAAGAGGCCGAGAAACTTGTAAAAGATGGAAATGAATGTTACCTTGCACATATTGTTGAAAACAAGGGAACTGTTCAGATTAATGATGTGCCAGTGGTAAATGATTATCCTGATGTTTTTCCTGATGAGTTGCCTGGAATAATACCAGATCGGGAAGTTGAATTTACTGTTGACTTAGTTCCTGATGCTAAGCCAATTTCTAAACCCCCTTATCGAATGGCTCAAATTGAACTTTTAGAGTTGAAGGAGCAATTGGAAGATTTATTAGAGAGAGGTTTCATTCGACCTAGCACATCACCATGGGGTGCTCCTGTTTTATTTGTTAAAAATAAAGATGGTTCTATAAGACTTTTAATTGATTATAGAGCCTTGAAAAACATCACTATTAAGAACAAATATCCTTTGCCTCATATCGATGATTTGTTTGATCAGCTCCAGGGAGCTCAGTTTTTTTCAAAGATTGACCTGAGATCGGGGTACCATCAGCTGAAGGTAAAGGAAGCAGATGTTCCAAATACTGCGTTTCGTACAAGATATGGCCATTATGAATTTGTAGTAATGCCTTTTTGGCTAACCAATGCACCTGCTGTATTCATGGAATTAATGAATTGAATTTTCCATGAGTTCTTGGATAAGTTTGTGGTGGTTTTCATTGATGATATTTTAGTGTTTTCTAAAAGTAAAGAGGATCATGAAAGACATTTAAGGGTTATTTTGAAAACCTTAAAAGAAAAGAAATTGTATGGGAAATTCAGCAAGTGTGAGTTTTGGTTGCAACAAATTTCTTTCCTTGGTCACATTGTTTCTAAAGATGGGATAACCGTTGATCCTGCAAAAACAAAGGTTGTTGAAGAATGGCCAAGACCCACAAATGTAACAGAGATTCGTAGTTTCCTTGGTTTGGCATGCTATTACCGAAGGTTTGTTAGAAATTTTTCACGGTTATCTAGTCCAATGACTAAGCTAAATCAGAAGGGTGTTAAGTTTATCTGTACAAAAGAATGTGATGATTGTTTTCAGGAGTTGAAAAGAAGATTGGTGAATGCTCCAGTTTTGGCACTTCCTTCCAGGAATGGTGAGTTTGTTATATACAGTGATGCTTCATTGAAAGGACTTGGTTGCGTCCTAATGTAGAATGATCAGGTAATTGTTTATGCTTCATGATAGTTGAAAACTCATGAGGTAAATTACCCTACACATGATTTAGAATTAGCTGCTGTTGTTTTCGCTTTAAAAATTTGGAGGCATCATTTTTATGGAGTAAAGTGTGAAATATATACCGATCATAAAAGTTTAAAGTATATATTCACTTAGAAAGAGTTAAATATGAGATAGAGGAGATGGCTGGAATTAATCAAGGATTATGATTGTACAATTCATTACCATCCGGGAAAAGTAAATAAAGTGGCTTATGCTTTGAGTCGAAAAAGTAATGCTTCATTAGCAATGTTGCGGTTGGAACGTGATCCTTTGGTTAAGGATTTGATGAACTTTGGCATAGAAGTTGTTGGTGCAGGATGTTCTTATGTTTTTTTTCAGGTATCAGTGAAATATTCTCTATCAGACAGAATCAAGCAAGCACAGAAGCAAGACAGTGAGTTGCAGAAAAAGGTAGAGCTGGTTCAGAAGGGTAAGTTTCCTGAATTCAACACTGATAATGATTGTGTTTTGAGATTTGGGAAGAGATTGTGTGTGCCTTTTGATTCACAGTTGAAGGGAGAGTTGTTATGTGAAGCTCATAGTTCTCCATTTTCAGTTCATCCTGGCAGTACTAAGATGTACAGAGATCTGCGGGAGTATTATTGGTGGGATGGAATGAAAAGAGATATTGCTGATTTTACTGTGAAGTGTTTGACTTGTCAACAGGTTAAAGTAGAGTGACTGTTACCGAAAGGGATGCTTCAGACTTTACCAGTGCCAGAGTGGAAATGGGAGAATATATCCATGGACTTCGTTGTGGGATTGCCGAAGACCCCTCGAGGTAATAATGCAATATGGGTTATTATTGATCGCTTGACTAAATCTGCTCATTTCCTTTCTATACGAGATACTTTTTCCCTAGATCAACTTTCCCGTTTGTATCTTAAAGAGATAGTCAGGTTACATGGAGTTCCTCTCTCCATTGTATCTGATCGTGATCCCAGGTTCACTTCTAACTTTTAGAAAGGCCTTCAGAAGTCGTTGGGTACTGAATTAAATTTTAGTACATCTTTTCATCCTCAATCAGATGGGCAGTTAGAATGAACAATTCAGACCTTGGAGGATATGCTACGAGCTTGTTCGATGGATTATCAGGGAAGTTGGGACCAACATCTTTCTTTGGTTGAATTTTCATATAATAATAGTTTTCATTCCAGTATATAGATGGCACCATTTCAGGCATTATATGGGAAGCAGTGTTGAACTCCAGCTTTCTGGGATGAAGTGGGTGAAAGGAAGTTGATGGGACCAGAATTGGTAGAAGAGTTGGCAGAAAAAGTTCAGCTGATACAGAAACACATGAGAACAACTCAGAGCAGGCAGAAGAGTTATGCGGATAACCGGAGGAAGGATCTATCTTTCGAGGTAGGTGATCATGTTTTTCTCAAAGTCTCACCATGGAAAAGTGTGATGAGATTTGGTAAGAAAGGAAAGCTGAGTCCAAGGTTCATTGGACCATATGAAATTCTGGAGAAAGTTGGATCAGTTTCTTACCGAGTGGTTTTACCTCCGAGTTTATCTCAGGTACACAATATTTTTCATGTTTCGATGCTGAGAAAGTACATGCCAGATCCATATCATGTTTTGAGTCCAGAGGTAGTTCAGCTGGAAGAAAACCTATCATATGAAGAACAACTGGTCCAGATTCTTGACCACAGGGAGCAAGTGTTACGGAATAAGGTGATTAATCATGTAAAGGTTTTGTGGAAAAACCACATGATTGAAGAGGCAACATGGGAATCTGAAAATGCAATGAGGGATAAGTACCCCAATTTATTCGATAAGTAAATAAATTACAGGGACGCAATTTTCTAAAGGGGGGAAGGATGTAACATCCCAAATAAGTAATGAATAATAGATATTTTTATCTATGGCTATTAATGAATTGGATAGTGTTTTAGAGGCTTAAAATGAAAATAAATCCAATCTTAAGCATGGAATACACTAATATTTTTAAAAGATTGTTTTATTGCCTTTTAATGGAAAACCATTTTTAAATCTATCTTTTGACAATTTTATAAGCTATTTTTGTCAAAATAAACTTATTCTTTATGATTGGGACATCAAAATTTACTTTTTGTGAATTTTTGGTATTTTTCCGATAAAGTTCATTTTTAATGAATAGTGAAAAATGTTGTATTTTAATTCGAAACATCTTTTTAATCTAATTTATTTATATGATTATATTATCTTTTGAATTGGTTTTAAAGTGAAATTAGAATATATTTTTACCATTTAATCCAATGGTGGTCATTGGAATCAATTTCACTTTGAAATTGGACTTAAACTAGTGTCAATCTTTTGATACTTATTGTTTCATAAAAACACGCTATTTGTCATGACAGCGGAAATTAATTATTAAATTAATTAATGAATCTTATATGTTTTGAATTTTTTAAAATAGAAATCATTTTTGAATTCATAATATCAAATATAGCTTAGGGTGAAGTTTTGGAATTTTTCTGAAAAACTTCAATTTTTGATGAATAGTGAAATCACTAAGTGGTAGTTAAAGAAACTGATTTTTTGTTTAAATGAAACTTTTCCACTTCTGTGATTTGATTTTAAAAAATCCGACATACATGGTTGTAATTAGGAAGTAAAATGTGGTTCAATGGGATTAAAATAATTTTTTGGTGAATAGTAACTTATTAAGTTTTTAATCGCGATTAGAGGTAATTAGTGTAGTTTAAGGTAAAAATAATGTTTTAATAATATGAGATGAGCTTGACACATGTCCTACCCTCATTAGATGTGTCATGGCCGACCAATAAAATCCATAGGTCAACTTGGGGACCCCATGGAGCCACTTTGGTTGGGAAATGACATAAATAACTTTTTATTTAATGTTAAAGTAAAAATGACACAAACATGAGTTATTTTACTAAAACAATTTTTACATGGGGTTATACAAGTCAGATTTTTGATTATAAATAGTCATTGGAAAGCTAAAAAGATTTAATACATCATAATATTTTTTTTATAATTTTTATACTTTAAATAAATTAAATTATTTATGACATCACGATGATGCAGCGATTACCTCATTAATAAAGGATTTAAATAAAATGAAATGATAATGTACAATCTATGACCTACACATGTCAAAAACCTATTGTATGGGTGGATTTAGAACCCTTATCACCTTAACCTTGAATTATATCAATGTGGGACCTTTTTAATCCGAAACTCATTTTAAAATAAAGTAACATTTCCTTACTTTCCAAGAGTGCCCCTCCTCTCCTCTTATAAAAGGCCCCCACCTCTACCTCCTTACCCACACTTCCAAAGCCTTTGGCTCGGCCAAAACCTACCCATTTTGTCTCTCCACATCCCTCTATTACTCCTTGAAGCCTAACTTTGGGCAGAAGTCTTCCCAAGGAAGCCTTTGAGCTCAAACCAAAGGGAGTTACCCGATTTTAAGGTATGTCTTCACTTGAGTCCTTTTGTTTTATTTTGCTTCTCCAACCCCCTAAACTCTTTTTATTCATTTCTTTTGTAACAACTAAAGTATATTAAATATACTAGGATGTTTTTATAAGAATTATTCGAGCTACACCTACACACACCTACATCTAATGGTTAAAGAACATACTGTTTCCGTGGATGGCGAATTTCTGCCTCCCGAAACGATGATTGTTCAACATTCTTTTAACACCTTCAAAGGTGGACATTAAGATGACACTATATTTATATATGATATATAATATGTTTATGTTTTCCTTAAGCTTCTGTATTTTTCATTTTGGGCATACCTTTATGGTTTCTATTATGGGTAAACACGATATCTTCATTTAAGGAAGTGCGGACTACCGCCCCCTCAAAGTGATTTGATTCATTAATACCATATGTGGGACGTATAAAGGATGGAGTTATGATATTATATATGATATTACACTGAAATTATAATATAACTTTATATCATTATGATTCCATTCTATAAAATACGAAATAGAAATGAAAGTAGCGTTCATGCGTACGTACGGCTTACCGTCTCCATGAACGGTGCATTTCATTTCTTACCTCTAAATGATTATGTAATATTATAAATGCATGAATGTAGTGGATATATATGACATATATTATATATACATCATTAATACCATTCTGGATATAATGGATACATGAACAAATTTTAATTATAAAGGGTTTATTTTTGACTCAAGTACCAATGATCGTTAAAACGATCGTTATTAACTTAAATAATTACATAGTTTTCATGACATGGAAATTAATTATATAAAAGGAATAATGAACTTTAAAAAGGTTATTAAACAAGTAGAAATTAACTCAAGTTTATTATTCAGGAGATTAAATAACGATCGAGTCAAGTCAGACCCGAGGTATGGGACTTCGTCTCAATCTCCTTTCATTGAGGCATATTTTGTTTTATACACAACCTTCTTTTATACGGTGTATAAACCCCTTTGACTTTTATGTTTATCCAAAAGAAATCTTTTTTATACGAAGCGTTTTACTAAATGACAAAAGGGAATGTTTTTGTCGTACGTATGCGGCGACAACGACTTCTCCGCCGTCGTGATCGTTATTTGAGTTTCGGCTTCCTCTACAAGCCATACCTTTTTTTAAAAGAAAGAATAAATACCATGTTTTAATTTTATTTTATTTTGGTATTGAAAATGGTTTTCATAATGTTTTTATATCAATGTGTTGTATTGATATCTTTTGATTGAAAGGTGGAAATGTTATGTTTCCTTTATGCATGTTTTATGTGATACGATTATGTTGAGGTTCTTGGGCATTATTATGAAGACGGGTGGTTCTGTGATAAACTAAGGGCAGGTGAGCCTGATATAGCTCTCCAATGCATTGGGTAACGCGAAGGAGTGAAACGTTAAGGTTTCTCCGAAGATATTTAGGGAATATACTGTGATGGGTATTCCAAACGTAACCAAGAGGGTTACTCCCTATGTAAGAATGTTATGAATGCATCAAGTTACCTTTATGTCTTATGATTTCTATGATTTATTCATGATTTGATGAGGTATGTTAAAGTGCTTATGCTTTATGGGTAAAGTATGATTTCATTCTTATGTATATATGAACTTATGTTTCCTTTCCATATTTTTATAACCCATACTGATCTTTTTATGCTCATCCCAAGTTTTTTTGAAATGTTTTTCACAGGTCAAGGGAAAGGTACATGATATGATGATAGTGTCAAGGAAGTGTCAAGAATGAATCCATGTGTCAAGAATGAATCCATGTTTTATTTTAAATATGTTTCCATTGATAGAAAAAATGAATACTATCTTTATGTAACCACTTTGTTTATATGTGGAATGTAATGCAAGTTTTATGTTCTAATTCTCTACAACTCTAAACCTGAAAAGATCCTCAATGTGTAATCTTGTAATAACTCAAGATTAAGTAATGTTTAAGGTTGGGGCCTTATAATTTGTGGTGTTACAACTTGCATAAAATGAAACCATAAATGAAATCTTGTGCCACATAATGATAACAATATTATTATTATTTCTTACGCCAACTAGATAAACATTATTTACTGACTTGTAAATAATTAATTTATCAACGGACATGGACTTGGTTCGTTCGAACTCCTCTTCCATTTATTGAACACCTGGATAAAATATTTTATTCTCTTAAGTAAATATTTTTATTTACAAACTAGTAAATAAATATTTATTAATGTTCAATAAAATAAATAAATATATTTTATTCACAATCCAGTGAATAGATATTTATTTAATTTATGTGACCATTTTAACTTGAATGAAATTATTCCTCGGTCTTGAGAATAATATTTATTTCATTAATTAAATTCAAATAGAATTTAATCGAGACCACCATAAATACTTATTGTGTGACCATCTAGGATTCTTTCTCGTTAGCATTAGGTGGTTTCCTAAAGTCCAAGATTACTGTCTAGCAATGGGTCAAGGCACCCAAGAGAAAGAACTTAAAGTCATAAAGATGACATCCAAATACGAATGCTCACTATGTAATATAATCCCTTTGTCACAATATTTCATCAATCTAGTTTCATGATAGCGTCATCAACCTATATGCTTGATACACCATTCTTTGAATACCTGAAATAAACTCATTGTTACACCATTACCATGAAATTTAGGGAGATAATTTTATTTCAATAAAAAGGGATGAAATATCAACTTCTATAAATGGAAGGGACAAATCCTTCCTCGACTTCTCCATTAATAACATGTCATTTGTGACACACCCAACATACCCTACTTCCCGCCAACATATGGCATGACAATTTTCATCAGTAAATCAAAGTGTACGAGTCATGACAAGTATTAATGATAATATTAAAGTCTAAGGACCATTACACATGCTCACATATAGAAATATATGATGGCACCAAAACATGAGGAATTCCTACTGGATGGTCTGTTCTCATAATCTCCCATTTTGGAGATTACCAAGTATGAACTCAATGAGAAGAAGTCTCATCCACTTACGAGTACTTGAACTTGATGGTATGTATACTATATGTCTCATCATAGTATGTCATCCAACCACAGAACTACATTTAAGAATATTATCACAACACTTTAAGGTTCTCATCATAGTAGGGAACTATTATGACCATATTAATGTGAAAAATACTCTAGAACATTATTATATTATAGTCATGCTGAACAATGAACAATATGTAATAATATGTTTAATATTTAAATACATTAAATATTAATGTAATCAAAGTACAAACGGTTGGTTCTAGGATACCAACTCCAATAGGTTTCCCATAAAGATCATTAGTTTGATTGTAACTATACTAATAAGGAAGATAATTAAAAATAGTTTAGTCATGTTGAGAGAAGAGAATGGATTGAATGAATGATTTTAGTAGGGATATACATAGGAACAAAATCTAACCATTATATATATGGTCATTGGATATATTACCATTGTAAATATAGTCAGTATGGTCATTGAGTATATACAATGGGTAAGTTGTGTAATTAAAAATAATATAATTCAAAAATAATAATATAATTCTTGAATGAAATAAAATGAGAATATTTAATTAATATGTTATAAAATATATTTTTATGCATAATAATAATAATCATTATTATTATTAAATAATGATCTCTAAATTCCCAGTTGGTGTAAGAACATTGTGCCTCATATATAAATATTGTAATTTCCTTTTCATTAAATAATTTTTGGGGGCGTGGGTTGGGCCACCGACTCACGCTCGAGCCTTTTAAAATTAATGAATGATTTCATGCATTTATAAGATTCAAAGAAAAATTTTCATACCAAAATATTGATATAATTAAAATTTTAAAAGATAAAAATTTAATTTTTATAGGATGTGGTTAGAATTATTTAATGATAATTTTCAAAGAAGTATTTTTTAAGTATTGTGTATTTTTTATTAAAAAATAAAATTGGTCTCTATTAAATGATGAATATAATTTAATTTTCCAATGTATAAAAAATATATATACACTCATTTAAATTAATAATTGTTTTGAGATAAGATTAAGAACACTTAGTGTTTTAAAATTCATTTTTCAATATAAATAATTGTTCTATATATATTATGTTTTCATTTAAAAGTTAAAATTCTCGTATTTAGAAATTGAATTAGCTTAAATGAATTCAAAATTCAAAATCAAAATGTATAAATTGGGTAATAGGGGTCATCTTATATTTTTGGTAAAAAATAATTACCATGGTAAAAAAATTAAACAAGGAAAAGGGCATAAAAAGATTAATATTCTATGGCTTGAATTTTATTAAATTGTGCTGACACCCATAATTGTGTTCACTTTGTCTTTGAAGATATCAAAAATGTGTTGACTATGAAAAAATATTAATATACTTTTCACAAAGGAATCGAAGGTAGCATCCTTAATGAATATGGGCTTGGGCTTTTCTTTGTAAGGGAATATACTTTTGGTCTTTGTTGTATTCATTTTATTTAGAATATTATTCTATGTATTTATGAATTTATTCAAAGTATTCAACCTTATCCAGAAAATAGGCTAGTTAAGCCAATCGGTCAACCATATCAACCTTAGGCACTTGCGGGAGTCACCTCAACCATGCCGAGGGATCCAGCCAGCTATCCCAATGGTGAGAGTGGGCGAGCATGGATCATGCGGTGCACACACAGGTGTGTGAAAGTGTGCCTAAGCGGGCCACAAAATGGGAGGTCGTGATCGACGGGGGCGTGGGTGAAGGTGTTGTGGGTGCCGACCCCGCAGTCGCCTCAAGGTGATACTACCGTAGGATTGTTTATTAAGTGCAATCCATATGTAGGAAAAATCGATGTGGGATGGGAATATCATGGGAATTGTTCATGTGTTAAAAAGATACTCATAGAATGTAGGTCGTACGATGTTGTTAATACCGGATTTTCGACAAGTCTGTGACCGTTATCTTCAACCTTTGTCATTTGTGAGATTCGCCTGTGATCACATGAGAGTAGACATCCAACACCCCGATACTCCAGTGCTCTCCATGGCCAGCCATCTCCACCAATCAAGCCTAAGACAGCCGAATTGTCCTTGATGTACTAAATCCATTCATGCGTATTCGCTTTGCATGCATGACAATTGCATGAAATATGATCATGCGAAGTCTACTGTGAGGCTATCATAAGAAGCACCATGAGTCGCAAGATGATTAAATGAAGCAGTGTCAGCATCATGAGCTTCACAAGAAGAATAAAGTAACTCCTATTGCAAGAACCTCCCATCATCCGCAAGATCAGATGAAGTCAGAAGGTCGATCATGTGAATCTGCTAGAGATCATGTGAATCCCTTAAGGGGTGTTTAGGGATCCATCACATGAATAGACAATAATAATGTGATGCCCTTGGAACTTTTATGTGAAGCTTTGATAGTCATCGAGCATTCCATCATGCGAGGCCACCTTACAATCACATGATGAGGGTCATGAGAAGCCTCCATTGCCTTAGGCTAGTGCATGATACGCCTTCACCATGGAAAGAAACATTAAACACATCCAACCTCGACCTATATAAACCCCTCAACCCATAAAAAACACATGATAGGGAGATAAGGGGAAGCAAAGAAACAAAGCGTGTTGGCTACTGCCTCGAAGAACCTCCTCAGGTGATCCCAAAAAACCTTTTCACGCGATCCCTTAAATATCACACGATCACATGATGAATGAAACATCATGTGACACCTGGTTTATACAGTTCATTCACGTGATCATGTGATACCCCACAACTAGAAAATCAATTTATTGCGATGAGTCATTTGCGATGGACAAATGAATCGTTGCAAATAGTCCCCAAAAGTGGACCATTTGTGATGAAAGTAGTGTCTCATAGCAAATAGTCACTATTTGAGACAGACAAAACAAGTCCATCGCAAATAGTTTTGGCGAGGTTTCTCGTTGCCTAGCACCAAACTCATTGGCGACAGATTATTTGTGATGGAAGACTTATTCTGTCATAAATAATCATTCGGTCAAAATTATTTGCGATGGATTTTAAATTTCATCGCAAATACTTTTCACCAAATGACTATTTGCGACAACATTAATTCCGTCACAAAAAATCCATCAATTTAACCTACGTGGTCCATCATTTCTCCTCCTCTCCTTTTCTTCCTCCTCTCTCGCACAACACCATCCCTCCTCTCCTCCTCTGCACTGTTAGACCGCCCCTTCTCCATGTCGCACCACTGCGTCATTGCAACCCTCCACCATACTGCTGCACTACACCATAAAATCATTCTCCCTCTCCCGCACAACCATGACGCAACCCCTATGAATCGCCCGTTGGACCACCCAACCTCCATTCCGCTCCATCGAATTCTGTTTTCACTATTTTTTAACAGATCTGGGTTCAACTCTCTGTGGTACCAATTCCTCTTGTCTTTATTTTTATTATTTTTGAGTTTTATACATATTATTTATTTTCTTTATTTTGGATAACCCTAGGTTTAATAATTTATTTGTTTATCATGCATGATCTGATATTTAGGATTGATACAATTTTTTTATTCAATATATGCATGTTAAAAAAATATGTAATGCCTGATCTAGTGATTTATTTGTTTATCTGTTTATCATGCCTGATCTATTTATCTGTTTATCATGCCTGATCTGTTTATTTTAATTGATTTGTAGATATTTTTCTAATTTTTTAATTTTATTATTTGTATGTGTGGTTATATATATATTAACGTATGAATATTTATATATATATTTAAAAAACATGTAAGTTTTTGAATATATATATATATATATAATGTTTAAAAAAATGTGTAATATTTTTTATATACACACACACACACACATACATATATATAATCATTTTGAAAAAAAAGTCTAAGGTTTTTGATATATATATATATATAAGGTTTAAAAAAACGTGCAATTTTTTTGATATATATACAAACACACACACATATACATGTTTAAAAAACGTTTAAGGTTTTTGATATATATATAGACACACACACACATATATTGATATGATATGTATATTTGTTTAAAAAAACATGTAAAAATATATTTGATTACGAAATTGTGTGATATATATAATAATATATATTTATATTTGAATATATATATATATAAATGTTTTAAAAAAACCTTTTAGATCACACATATATATATATATATATGCTTATATAGATTTAATATGTATATTTGTTTAAAAGTGTTAGAATATATTTGATGTATTTATATTAATTACGAAATTGTGATACACACACACACATGTATATAAACGTTTTAAAAAATGAGTAAGGTTTTTCATATATATATATATAAGTTGTAAAAAAATGTGAATCTTTTGACACACACACACACATACATATATTTAAACATTAAAAAACATATAATATATATATACATATTAGATATGTATATTTGTTTAAAAAGAGCCAGTATACATTTTATGTATTTATATTAATTATGAAATCATGATATACATATTTACAATAACTATTAAAAATTTGATAATAATTTAAATAAATAATATTAATATTTATATAATTTATAATAATTACTAATTAATTAGTCAATATTATTAATAAATAGTAAATATGTATGTATGTTTATATCTATGAATATAGATATAATATGTTAATTTGTTTGAAAAAACGTGTAAAAAATAATTTGATGCAAATAGATTTGATTAATTATGTGTTATATATATATATATACAATGTATGAAATAAATATAAATGAGTGTTTTTAAGAACGATGAGAAAAATAATTTAAAGAAAACATTTTAACTAAATGTTATTTATAAGATTTTTTTTTATTAAAAATGTTAAAAAACTGGTTTTATGAAAAAACAATAAAAATTTAAAATATGTGATATTTATTAAAAAATTAGTTAATAATAGTTAGGATAATTTTTTTAATACTTCATAAAAAAATATAACAATTATAAGACTTATTAAAAATTCTTAAAAATATTAATTATTAAAAATGTGGCATTAATTTAAATAATTTATAATATTTAATAATTATTGAGTCATTATTATTAATAAATTGTTAATATTACTGATAATTATAAAATCATAATAATAATTTTAAAAAAATATAAAAACATATATAAAAGTAAAAAATTATTAATAAATTAATAAAAAATTACATTAATAATAACCAGGACATAATTTATAATTTATAATAAGTCATTTATTAATATTATTAATACATGGTAAATATAATTGTTAATTAAAAAATATTATTAATAATTTGAAAATATGAGGAAATTATGAAAATTTGTCAAAATTTATAAAAGAAAAAATATGAGTAATTGTTAAATATTATTAATATTTATTATAAATTCAAATGTTATGTCGCATCTAGGGTAAACCCCACATCTCAAACCTAACAGTGATCTCCAATTTATCATATGATACATAATTTGAAATATATATTAAAATTTTATAATAAATTATAATAAAAATATTAAATTAATTACCCTCACCTGCAATGTCACTAAACACCCAATGCTCACAAATGTTCCATCATGTATAGGGTAAACCCCACATCTCATACCCAGCAGTGATCTCCGATTTATCATATGAGACACCATTTAAAAGATACATAACTTTTTATAATAAATTATAATAAAAATATTAAATTATTTACCCTCTCCTACAATGTAACTAAATACCCGACACACACAAATTAATCATGGAGGTATGTTTAATTATTTAAGATATTTATTTTGTATTAACTAAGTGTATTATTTTTTATAATAATTTTATGATTTGTTTCAATTTGCACTATTTTTCGCATTTAACCATTGGGTAGACTGGTACGATTCTTAGAAATTTTTTTTTGAGCCATGGGTGTCATGGGACCTGGTACCCATCGCCGTGTGTGACCAGATGTTCAACCACTTGATTGTACATTATTAAATAATATATACATTTTTAAAATTTATTTAATTACTAACATATTTTTTTTAAATTGTCTTGTAGAATTTATTTTCTCTGATTTATGATATCAAGAGAGGTCCTATCTAAGAGGCATGAGATACTTGTATACGTGAGTAATTATAGTATCCCGCTTTTTTGTCACATAAACTTTCATTACATTACACAAAACTGAGGATCTTTAAGGTTTAGTGTCTTGGAAACCAGGAACATAATACATGAAAACAATATAAAACATTCTTCTTAAACACTTGAAAGGATTCTCCTTAAGTTCATCCTAGGTTCATTACTACATCTCATAACCTGGGGACATACATCAAAAGAAAGGGTGAGCAGAAGGCCCAGTAAGGGAAACAAGAGAAACATTTAACATGAGAACTTGAGATACATCAACTATGTCATGAAAAGAACTTTAAGGCATGAGAAAGAAATCATGTGGCATATCATAATAAAAATAACATTTTTCATAACTTTAAGATGTGTCTACATCATTTTACATAGACAATCATGAACATATCACCAAGGTCCATCCCCAAGGTGTCATTTGAAAATTACCAAGGTTATTCACCAAGATATCGTGAAAATTGTAATCTCTAGTGGTTACATCATTACCCAATGCATTGGAGCGTTATCAGGGAGCACCCTTAAATTTTCCTTTATTATCATGTGATCCACATATATCATCATTGAACATTTCATAAATAACCCATATAGCATAAAATAAATGGGTTTCATTTCATAATCATAACGTTTTAAAAACTGCTTTAAAGACATGATCTTTACGTCACTTTAAACCCACGGAAGGGGGGAGCGGGTCTCATGTATGTAAATACCAGAATTTAAAATAGAACATTTTGATATATATGTGAATAACCCTGTAGAAATAAGATCTTTGAGTATTCAATTTATAACATAAAATAATTTTGAGAAAATAGAGAGACATTTTGAGATGAAAATTCTGCAGCATAACAGCTATGTTTCGGGGTTTTAGAAAACATTGTAAAGAGAGGGGACATGGGTCAAACATTCATAAATGACCCATAAAACAGTAGAGGGACAGAATAATAGGGATATATGAACATGGTAATGAAATTTTAAGGACATACCATTTGAAATGAAAAACATGGAAGGAAGACAAAAATTAGATTTCTCTTATGAAAATTCGGCAGCCTAACAGCGTCACTTAAACTTCAACAAAAATGATTTGAAAAGATCAAATAGGGTCTCTCATCATATGAAAATAAAAGATCAGTATGATAGATATAGATATCATACCCTAACATAATAAAAAGTAACTTGCAAGACTTGACATGGAATTAGAACTTTGAAAAAGGAGAAAGGTGAAAGAACCACTTAAAAATTCGGCAGCCTAACGGCGCCACTTAAAACTTCAAAATACTGAATTGAAGAGATCAAATGGGGTCTCTCATCATATGATCATAAAAGATCAGTATGATAGATATATATATCATACCATAACATAATAAAAATAAACTTGAAAGACTTGACATGAAAGTAGAACTTGAAAACGAGAAGGGTGAAAGAATCCATTACAAAAATTTCGGCAGCCTAACGGCGCCACTTAAACTTTCATAAAATGAAATGATAAGAGTAATAGGGGGTCTATCATCATATGAACATAAAAAGGACAGTATAATTAATATAAAATAACATCCTCCAACATAAGAACATGGAGCATAAAAGAAATGACATAAAAGAGATCACTTGAAAAGAAAGAGAGGGGGGTCAGATCCCTTACCTTAAACGTAACTCTTAAAACTCAAAGTTTGGGACCTTGAGAGGCTTGAGGGAACCTTGGGAGGACTACTTGGGAGGTAAGGAGACCAGAACTTCATTGAGAATGATTTTGGAGTCCAAAGGATGAGAGAATGACTTGGTATTTATAGGGAAAGTGAGGGGACAAGGCATTAATGGCCAAGGGACACCTCATTGGTGGTTTTGGCAAAACCATGGGCATGCCCATGGTATTTGCCCATGGTATTGGCCACATGGGTCCCCCATACAATAATTCATCACCTTTGGTCATCCAACCCTTAAAATATCTCATGACATCATCATGACATATTTATGATGCCATTAAACATACCGAAACCCTAAAACTGTATTTTCACTTTTCATCGAAAATTCAACTTTCTCAGAAAAATCTCAAAATTTCACCTTAACCAAATATCAATTCTCTGATTTCAAAAATTAACTCCATTTTATAAAAATAATTTTCTAAATATTTTTAATTTATTTTTTTAAATAAATACACTATTCACTGAAAATTCATTTTTTTTCAGAAAAATCCCCAAAAATTATCATAACATAATATCGATGCTCTGAGTTCAAAAATGAAATCCATTTTATAAAAATAATTTTCTAAATATTTTTAATTTAATTTTTAATTAAAAAACACTATTCACCCGAAAAAACTAATACTTGAATAATAAGTTATGAAACCGTTATTTAACCATTTTATTGAATCAAATTACTTAATCAAGGTGCCTAGATTATATTAATACTTTCTTTAAGTGAGATTAATAATCCATTTGGTCACATTACTAATCCTAACATAAAATCACTATTCATAATTTACTATTCATCAAAAATTAAGTTGATCTTATTAGACTCTAAATTTCGTACTGAACATAATTGTAGAAGACCATTTTTTGAAAATCATTACACATTTTTTATTATTTAAGGTTTATATAAACATTTTTAAAATATCCTTTCTCTAAAATTCATCAAAAATATGCATACTATATTTATCCGGACATTTGAAAATTCATAAACTTCATCATAAGAAGAGATCAAAATTTTTATTTAAAACAAAGGATTACACAAGGCAGTTACGGTCACCTTACATAGCCCCTTATCACACCGGCATAGGACCTAAGTGTAAGGTGTGCTAAGGTGAGGGAATCCGAGGGAGGCTCGGCCAACATCGCACGAGTAGTAATTTCTATCAGTTGGAACTTCTCGCGAAGGTGATTCCATTCTAGATTCACACGATGAAGTTCGGATTGGGTTTGGTCCAGAGCAAAGCTCAGTGGTGCTACCTCCTTCCCAAGTTCTGTTAGATGGGATTCGATCAGTCCAAGACTACTGGGTGAGGCCATCAAATCTCATTTCTATATTAATTAACCAAGGTAACTTGTATTTAGAGACAAATATCGAAATGTTTAGTTTCTAGCGGTCATATTGACCAATGGTCATATAATAGTCAAAACCCAACGGTCTCATTTTAATTATACTCATGTTATTAAATGAAACAGTTTTGTTGAGTATAAAAAAAAATAACACAAAAAATTAGGAAACAAGATTTATTCAAAATTTCGGGTCGTTACAGTAATTTCGTCAGTTTCTACACAACATTAGAAAATAAGCTATGGATAAAGCTTGTGCTACATTTTTCGATCAGTCTTGCATCTCCCATCATCCCGACTATATATCAGCTCAGGTATGGGATGAGTTGTGCTTATTCTGGCTATGAGAGACTTTTAGGAGGATATCTTCAACTGTACTTCTGAGCTAGGGGAGGCAAGAGGTCACCCATAGGGTCGGGAGTCGTACATTTGGTATACATCGACGATATATAGTAAGTGATGTTATTTATTAATGTGTATATATTTTAACTATAAAATGTTTTTTATATTATATAGGCCATTACTAACCCATCTATTATTTCTCCATTAGCTTCATGTTCTTAACATTTTCCCAAAGTCCAAACGATCCTTTGAAGTGTTCTGGCAATCACCAATGCCATGGATCAAGGTGAATGTTGATGGTGCTTCCAAAGGCAACCCTGGCCCTGCCGGTTGTGGTGCTATCTTCAGAGACTCAGCTGGTCAATGTTAGGGATGCTTCTTTGTTGGTTGTGGTCACTCCTCATCCCTGGAGGCAGAAATGCTCGACGTCATTCATTCTGTTGACTTTGCTCTTCAGAGAGGCTGGAGAAAGTTATGGATTGAAAGTGATTCAACCACTATTATTCATGCAATCTAGAATGGAAACATTCATCTAGCCTGGTCTCTCACTGCTCGTTGGATGAACTGCCTTAATTTTCTCCATGGGATTGTCTATATAGCTACTCATGCCTACCGCGAAGCAAATGCCATTGCTGATGCTCTAGCCAACAAAAGGGTCCATCAAGGCATGACTTGGATGGATGCTATCCCTTCTGACATTTTATATCTTTTTGATAGAGACTGTAAAAAAATCCCATCCTTTCGATTTTTGTAATTTGTTTTCTGCCTATCAATAAAATATGCTTTGGTCTTTGACCAAAGCATTACCTTTAAAAAAAACAGACCCATCTATTATGAATTTTGAAGTTTATAAGAAGATGTATAATGATCCCCGTATAGGATAAGTTGTTAGTGAATGAAATCACCATATTATAGTTAGTGATTTTGTTTAAAATTTCATGAATATTAATTTTATTATTATTCCAATTTTTTATTATATTTAAAGGAAACATATAAGGCTGTGACTTTTCATTCATGGGAGATTCAAACTGAGATCGAACAAGATTTCACTACTGATTCGAGTTTCGATGAGGGGGCTTGGATACATGTGACTTCACAGGGTTTCGAGAAAGGTCGACTGATTGGTATTGGTTCTCGACTGACACCTACGAGTTATTATAGTACATCTGTGATGACATCAGTGAGCGTGAAGGGAGCTCGTGGAGAGTCGTCACTAACATCGTCGTCTGTTGCACAGTATGAGGAGAGGTTGAGAGCTCAGGATAAGATGAAACAACAGATGCAGAAGGAGAGGGAGGAGGAGCATGAGCAGCAAAATTTGAGAGATGAGCAGATGATGGAGTATATGCGGCGACTTGTGCATATAACTAGTATGAAGTTTCCCCCCCCAGTCCTTCGAGTGATCCGCCCCTTGGTCCTTCAAGTGATCCTCCTCCATCAGATGATAGTTGATGATTTATGAAGTTTTTATGACTTTTTTTTTGTAATTTGGTATGACAAACATGTTATTTTTTAACTGATGTATTACTTTTATGTCTATTTTAATTTATTTAATTTTCTGTAATGCCTTTTAAATATTTGTAAATTTATTAATTTTTTAATGTTTTTAACATATTTTAATTAATCTTATATTTTGTAATTATTTTTAAATATATATATTGTTTTAATTATTTTTTATATATATTTAATATATTAATTATTTTAATTATTTTTAATTATTTTTTAGTATATTTATTTTGTAAATTAATTTTATTTTATTGAATATTTATATATTTTAAAATATATATATTTTAATTTTTTTTATTAATTTTATTTTATATTTTTTAAAATAATTTTAATAATTTTAATTATAATTTTTTATTTTGTTTTTTTGGAAAACTTTGTTATTTATAACGGATGTAATCATTCATTACAAATAACATTTTAAACCTTTTGCGATGGATCGTCGCAAAAAAGTTATTTAAAAACACCGACGAAAGTCTTTTGCGACATATCCTTTGTTCGTCACAAATAAATATTATTTACGACGGATCATCACAAATAAACACATTTGCGACACCACCATCAGTGACGGGGTATTTGCGACGGACTCCCATCGCAAATGATGTTTTGTGATGATAATCCATTGCAAATACCTCATCACAATTACCTTAAATTCTTGTTGTGCTTACTAGTTTCAGGACTCCATCATGAAAAACCATCGCCCATGCATGCATCCCCGATGTCCACCCCTACACATGCTTACAAGACCTCTCGTAAGACCCCCCTTTGGGCACAAGATCACATGAATAATAGTATATATGCGATGCCGTAATGTGGGCCCCTATTATGGGATTTATAAATCTAATATGTGAGTTTTGACTCTATGTGGGGTTGGCATATATATCCCTTCGATTTGGCGATGCCTCTCTTCGATCACGTGGTGAAAGCTTTCAGGCATGCGGGACATCTATACTGATGTCTGCAGATATACACCCTTTCCATGAAAATCCAACACTAAGGATGTACGACCCACAATCCATGCACCCCTCTACACCATTAAATGTGTACCCACATCCATGCACGCAGTAACTCTGATATATAGCTCCCATGCATGGTCACAAAACCCATCACAAGACCTCCACTGAGGTTATGCGAATCACATGAACAAGGGAGCTTCATGTGACTCCATCATGTGGGGTGCCCCTAGATATATATATATATATATATATGGCCTTAGAATACATACAAACTCATGTTTAGGATCCTCCTTTTTCATACAGAGCCTAAGAGGTATGGCTGTGGAATGAACCCACTAACCATGCACTCTCCTTATATGGAGATAATATCCATGTGGTCTTGAGGCATGATCCCTTAGCGAATACAAATTCAACACTTGGACGAACGTGTGATCATGAACATGTTCGTGAGACCTCGTTACATAATTCAAATAAGGTCGCATGATTGAAATTTTTTTCACTAGTCTTGCAATGCCCTCAGGTGGCTTTGGCCATGTCACTTTTATCACAAGATAGACCTAGAATAGTTGTTTTGGTCACACGATAGGCCTTGGAAAATTTGGGTTGATCATACGATATCTTATTGACACGATGAAATTATCATGAAACAATCCCTTGCAATAGTCTGAAGACAATTTAGGTTGATCATGCGACAATCTATAGACAATGCACTTTGATCATACAAAGACATCTCAGACAAGTCGGTCGACCATGAAAAAACCCTAGACATGTCTGGTTTGATCACACACAAATATCCAAGATAATTCAATTGATCATGTGAAAGATATTATACATATGAAGTTCAATTATGTGAATCATCTTAGACATGACAACTTCAATTATGTGAAGCATCTGGGACATGTCGGGCAACCACCCTTGGACGTGTCTCCCATGTCATACTGACACCCCAAACATGTTCAATAGACAATAAAGATATGTCTAGTAGAATGAATACATGTCTAGAATACAATCAAAACATGTCTAATAAACAATCAATGCATGTCCAGTGGACCAAAAAGACATGTCAGGTAGATCCCCTAGGACATGTCCACTTCATCTAGTAGACATACTTGAATTTATAACATGTGGATCCTCGACCATGAACCTTCAGTCACATACCACTTTATAATGGAAGTTTCCTCAATGGGTTAGGGTTACACACTCATGCATCCTTATCCATTCCATGCTCTCAGATGGGCCCTTCATGTCATACCAAGCATATCCAATAGACTTTTTATGGTCATCATATCTTTTTATTTGTCAGAATATAGAGAATGAATATGCAAAAGAGCATCCATCCTAGTATAAGCCCCTAAAATTCCTAAGCCTCTAGGATAATGATAATGTCTCTAAGTGTAAACACACCCCCATCCCATCAGTGGGTTAGGGAGTAACTGAACTACCAGAACTCCGATTCCTATCCAAACAGGATGCGTAAGACGCCTTCCTAAGTCCCGAGCTCCAATGGGTATCCACTTCGGTGTAAGTCTCTCAATATTCCTGACTTATGGTACTAAATTCACCCATGAGTCTACCATACTTTATCATCCATTAGTGTATGATAAGTGGGATCATACACAGACATAATTTTAATTATAAACCCCAACCATTCCCTCAAGTACCTCAAACCCATCAAAGGGTTAGGAATGAATCAAATTATGATGACTTTGATTCCTATTATAAACAGGATACGTAGGATGCATTCCTAAGTCCGGATTTATAAACCATATCCTCCACGAGACCGATAATCATACCTATCAAATGGAAACGTAAATGTGTAAGCCCTGTATGAATATGATCTCATGCAACGTGTTTGATCTCTCGCTATCTCTTTTTTATCACACCAATCATGCCTCACGTGGGATTAGAGAATGATGATGATTGTACCAACAACATGATGAGAATTCCCCCAGTGTGGTCCCATCATTGGGATGCAAGTCTAATTATATCTCATATTCTCTCAAAGTTCTATATTCTTGATGAGGTAATTCAGGGCAGCCTTATATGCATAAGTCTCACCCAAGGCCTCTATTATCGAATCTTTTACGACATAGAAATGAACTATTTAGACTCTAATTCCTGTCTCAATAGGATACATAGGACACCTATTCGATCCCTGATCCTTATATTTACATCCTTACCGCTTGATGTTAAACTATATGGATTGGTCCAGTCACACGACCTTAAACTATGTCAGGTAGATAGCATGAGTTTTGATTCCTATTCTCACGGGATACATAGGATGCCTCATAGAGGTTTAATCCCATCTCTAAGACACCAACTACCTCCTTGGATGGAAATAAACTCCAGAGTGCTTGAATATGATTGTAAAATAAAGCATTATAAATAAATAAGGGAATGATGGAGAACCTATGATATACAAACAGTTGTTCCCATAAATACATGGTCTTAATCAAGTTATTAACATAGGGGTAACCAATCCCATATCGGGTCCTGAGAAGGATTTTGTGAACATATTTTAAATCTATAGGAGTGTATTAGAATATGAAATAATTCCCCCTAAAAGGGTGTGATGAGATTGAACTCCCATTCTCTAAACCAATGTGAGTTTCTAATTGCCATTGGGTCTAAATCCCTAAAGGAATGCCTGCCTTTGGAAAGCATGTCTTCACTCAGCTATAGATGTGTGAACCATTAGGAGTTTCCATTAGATTCAAACATGGTAGACCTGATGGTGAACCTGACACATTTTTTAAATCATGCTAAACCTTTCATAAAAAGGGGGCCACCTCAATATCCTATAACTGTGAAAGTAATTAATTGAACTTGTACTCCTATATTTTATGTCTCACTAATATGGTGTCTTTTTTATTCTATAGGACTTATCAGATTCCTTAACATCAAAATGACATCATCAAATGTTCCAATGGATTCTGAGACCACTGGACAAGCTGCTTTGGACCCAAGGCCTTGATGTAAGTTGTCACTAATACAACACCTTCATTGCTAGTTCGTAAATGTATTTGTCATGACCCGTCTCAGAGGGGATCATGCCGTGACTACCCCAAGCCTGCCTCCGATAGGCTAGGGGCTAGCGACTATCACTGAGTAGGCATATCCCACAATGGGAGGTATTTTCCTAAGTACCCACACACACACACATCTCCAAGTCCAAAATGCTAGAAAGTAAAAATACTAAGTAAACAATGCATGCATACACTAAGATACCAACCACAGAGTAAGCTAATAGGAAACTAGAAATAAAATAGGGCCATAATACAAGCCCACACATATAAAGAGTCTGTCAAAGTGAATGCACAAGTTCCTGAAACTCATCTGCAGAAAACCCTACCTGAAGGGTAGGTGTAGAACAGCTGTCTGAAACTGTAGGAGCACACCGTATCCGTCTGATCACTCTAAGAACCACCTAGTCCTGGTCCACCTAGAACTCTGTCAAAGCATTGATTGTCTGTATAAGACATGATATGTGTGGGAAAAGCCCGTTCATGAGTGAGTAAAACAATACTCAATAGGGCACCCCATAACCATAAAGGAATACCACTAAGAAATACATGAAGTACACCACAAATAAATATATGAATTATGAAACAAAGAAATACAATAAGTATACCACAAAGAAATACATGAAGTATACCATAAAGAAATACACAGTCAGCTCACACAAGTATTATTCTATAGAATAGAAAGCAGGATTATCAGGCATAGTTTGAAGAACACCCAGTATCGATAAGACATGGAGTCTTGGTAAGACACAGAGTATCGGTAAGACACAAAGTATTGGTAATACACAAAGTCTCGGTAAGACATGAAGTCTCGATAAGACATAGAGTCTCAGTAAGACATGGAGTCTCAGTAAGACATGAAGTCTCGGTAAGACACAGAGTCTCGGTAAGACAAGGAGTCTCGGTAAGACATGGATCCTTGGTAAGACATAAAATCTCAGTAATTCATACATTCCCAAAGTCACGTATTCTTCAAGTCACATAGTATCAAGATCATAGCTAGCCATAAGATTCCACTCATAGCACGCTTGTTCCGGGAGAACCTACTGCTCAATCTAATAGGTTGCATGTAAACTTCCACAAAGACTCAGTTAGAGTATCTCAAAATGACCACCTCCTCGCGAGGGCCTAATGTTTTATATGGCTCATCAAACAGACCTTCTGTTTGAAAGTTACGACCATTATAGTGAAAAAGGTCCGACCCGGACCAACCCGCCAACCCGACCTGGTATGGTCGACTAACCCGGCCTGACCCGCTGGACTGCTGGAGCGGCCCAATATGTCTAGCCCGACCCGCTGTGTGCGGGCCGACCCCCCTTCTCTCACACGCGGCCAACCCAGCCGTGTGAACCTAGTCAACACGGCACAACCGCATCAACGTGGATGACCACCACATCAACGCAGATGGCCACCGCATCCCAAACCTCCCCCACAACCTTTGCCGCCATGGGATCCATGCAGACCCATCCGCATACGCGGCCCCTTGACACTACGTCCCCGGTCTCCGCTCGCGGCCTCTGCCATCGTGGGCTCCCACACGGTCCCGCCTGGACCGTGGCCTCACACTCCACCTTTGGCCACCACGTTAGTAGCCTGTCCGTCTTGTGCTCTGCCTGGCCTGACCCCCTACCGAGTCGCGTGCCGTCTCTACCACTGGCCACCTTGTCAGTAACCCACTATCTGCCTCATGCTATGCTTGAACCCGGTCGGAGCCACTGCTCCGAGCACTGCCTTGCGCCACTATAAACTGCTGGCTTGGGTGATTCACGATGTGCCTTCTCCATTGCACCTCCGTGATATTGTTGCGGTGTCAGATCCACGGTGTCAGATTGTTGCGCCATGGATCAAAGTCACAACGATCATATGTTCATATTTTGTGAAGAATGAGGAACTTAGAAAGTTTGGGGGAAATATAAAAATGAAAAGAAACATCCAAAGAACAAATATTTTCCTTGTTTGTATCAGTCTTGATCCGTTTATATTATAATAAAAATGAATCTCTAAATATAATCATCCTCGATAATCAACCCACATAAAATATCCATCCCGCAAGAATGATCAGGCCATGGATCAACCTATTCATGGGTTGGAACACATTCATCATTGAATTTAAAAGGAAATGGGAAAAAGATTATGAAGAACAACAATGAACTACTTGGAGTTTGGATCGGTTGTCGACGAAGGGCGAGGCTGCGTCGTCATCATTTGTCGATCCGTCGATCTTCGATCCAAGTTCTGATCTCCGATACATCATCACTGCCGAGAGAACCTCCTTATCTTTGTCTCAGGGAAAATCTAGGGTTATGGTGATAACCCTAGATCCCTAGAAAACACCAATATAAAAAGGGGGTCACTGTGTCAAAATAAAATATTTTTATTAAATATTTTATTACCAATATGCCAAAAAACTAACTTTCAAGTCCGACCTATGCCGGTCCATGTTAGGCTTCTCTTAAGGTAAAGTTACTGTTCTGAATGCAACAGTTCCCTCAGATTTTAGATCTGGGAACCCTTTTAGAATTTATTCCAGTTTTAAAGAAAAACCGCACGCACGCTTTTTTAAAAACTGAACATTATTCAACGAATTGTTCCGGGCACACCAGGCCTCAGAATCACACACCGTATCAATGTTTAGTCTCAGAATTTTTACAATTAATTTATAATAATAAAATTAGAGAAAATATAAGTCATTAAATTCTCCCCACCTTAGGGATTTACATACCCCAAAGCCAAAACAAGGGATACTCAAAAAAATGAGGGTACTAAGCATGAATCTAAGCCTCCTTCTCCCAAGTGTTCTCCTAGAGATTCCCATGCTGCCATCAAATATGAAACAGAGGAATAGACCCCCCATAAAGGATCCTCTTCTTTCGATCCTTGATCTCTACTGGGTACTACACAAAATCCACCCCATTGTCAATGTCCATCTCACCCTAGTCGATGACGTGCGATGGATCATGCACGTACCTCCTTAGCCGTGACACATGGAAGAAATCATGTACCTGATGCAAATGTGGGGGTAGATCTAGGCAGTACGCCACCTCACCAACTCTATGCAGAATCTGAAAAGGTTTGATGTATCTCATAGATAACTTTACATCTTGGCCAAATCTTTACAATCCTCATTGAGGTGATACCCGAAGAAGCACATGGTCTCCTTCCTCAAACTCCAGAGGCCTTTGTCTCTTGTAAGAATATGAATTATGCCATATTTGTGTAGTCCTCATATGATCTGGATGATCTTCACCTTCTCAATGGTAGAACATACCAACTCTAGACCCATGAGTGCTAACTCTCCTGGGTTAGTTTAGTAAAGTGGTGACCTGCATGGTTGCCCGTAAAAGGACTCAAATGGCACCATACCAATGGTGGAGTGGTAGCTATTGTTGAACAAAAACTCCATTAGAGGTAGGTGATCCTCCCAACTATAGACAAAGTATAGGATTCAAGCACGTATCTTGTCCTCCAAGACCTAAATGGTATGCTCATTCTGACCATCCATTTGTGGATGAAAATCTATGATCAAACAAAGCTATGTCTGAAATGTCTATTGTGATTCCTTCCAAAACCAGGATGTGAAATGAGCATCAAAATCTGAAATGAGTGTCGATGGAACTCCATGAAGTCGAACTATCTTCTTCACATAGAGGCATCTCAGGATCTCTACTGAACCTTTCTCCCGGATCAGTAGGAAGTGGGCCGACTTGCTGAGTCGGTCAATGATCACCCACATGGTATCGTGTCCTTTGGATGTTTGTTTCCTCTGGAAATGGGGATGACCTCGTTGATTTAAGGTTCAAACATTCAAAGCGGTTTCTAACAGGTTTGTTCATAGAACCGGAAACATCCAATGATTCTATATCCATTTGAACCTACTTTCCAAAGGTAGGTGCTCATTAGTTGTGAACTGATAAAGATTAAGAATTTGCATTGGTCGAGAGGATGGGAGGTCAGACTCATCACACCTTTTTGAGGGGAATTATTGTCTACTCTAGGACTCTCTTTATAGATTTAAGTTATGTTTGTGAATCCTTATTAAATTACCAAGTATAAAATGAGCTTTCCTTTAGATCTGAAAATCAATGATTGATAGGTAGGAAATTTAGAGAATCTTTTATATGTATTCGAGGTTATTAATCGATAGAGAATCATCTATATTTGTTTAGAGATTCTTAGTCAATGGTATCCTTTGACACATTATATAGAAATCTCTTGGTCATTATGATAACCATACTAGTTTTAAAGCCACTTAGTGGGGCACTTGAAGTTTATTGTCATTCAGAAGGACATGGATTATTTCGAAGTTGGGATCGTACCCGCAGATGGGCTACCTACGTATCCTTATTTATAAAAGGAATCAGAACCCACATAGTTTGAGTAAGGGAGTATAATGTTTATGTATGATTGATGGCTCAAAGAAATATTTCATAATTACTTTTACGCTCTAAGCTAACGTGATTCATGCTCAGTGTGAGAAACAAGATGTATTGGTAAAACCAGACAATTGTGCCATAAAAGATGAAATCATAAGAAATGATGTGGGGATTATGTATGTATGACTGCCCAAATAGATAGAGATAAGGACTTATTTCAGAGAAGAAGTCTGGGAACAGGGTCCACAAAGGTATATGTGCTTTTATAGAGATTTGGATACTCTAACTTGGAGCTTACTCCTGAGGAAGATTCCCAAATTAGGAGGAACTTATGATTGGGTTTTATTCCTAAGAAGAAAGCCCAGATCAAAAGTAAATTAAGACTGGTTAAGAGAAATTATTACTGGGGCTTATTCCTGAGAAGGAGGTCGAGGTTAAAGGACTTGTGACTGGGACTTACTCCTAAGGAGGAGGCCCATGTTAAAGAGATTTGAAAACTGAGGTTTACTCCTAAGGAAGAGGCTCAGGTTAAGGGAATTTTAGAATTAAGGGACTTGGGGATTACTCCTATGGAGGATGCCCATATTTGTAGACTTTGAGACTGAGGATTACTCCTGAAAAGGAAGCCCAGGTTAAGGGAATTATATTTGGGGCTTACTCCTGAGGAGGATGCCCAGATTTGGGAACTTTGAGACTGGAGATTACTCTTGAAAATGAATCCCAGATTTGGGAAATTATGACTGGGGCTTACTCCTGAGGAGGATGATCAGTTTAGGGGACTTGGGGCTTACTCCTAAGGAGGATGACCAAATTAATGAGAACTTGGATTGGGGCTTACTCCTGAAAAGAAGGCCCAAATTAAGGATTCTACCATCTTAAAGGATGAGGTTGAACGAATGAAATCTCTAACCTTAGTGACATAAAGATGTGTAAATCACTAGGTTTTGAGAGATGTTCCACAGAATTCTTTTTAGACATGGAATCCAATAAAGGAACCATGCCATAAATGGATTTGAAGAGGGTTTTGAAGGCTGAATCTTAAATAGGAGAGGTGGATAGGCATAAAAGAGTTGAAATGGGCAGGAAGGGCACTCAAAAAGAGAGGGGCGCACAAGTCCTGGTCGCGCAGGTGTACCTGCGTGACACATGGGTACTTGCGCGACGGTCAACCCTTAAGGTAATACTTGGGCGATACTTGGCTCAATCCCTTAGTATTATCCCTAGGGGCTTCTAGAAGATTGACGCACAAGTTCTGTTGAAGGGGTAAGGTAGCGCGCAAGTGTGGCCATTTCCCTTAAGGGCTGGCCACTTAGGCGCGCAAGTGTTGATGAGTTTCAACACTTAGGCCTTACTCCCCCTATTTAGATCTTCCATTCTAGGTAATAAATTACCTTATAAGTGTTTGGAAGCTTTGAGAAGAGACTAGGGTGCCAGGAGCTCAAATTTGAGTTTATGTAATTTTTTCCTCCCTGAAATGGGGGGCCCACCGGGGGTATTTATAGGCTGGTGAAGACCCTGGGAGAAATTCAAAGAGGGTGTGAAAGTCACCTGTGTGACCACTAGGTGGTGCGCAAGTATACTTGCATGACTTTGGTGGAACTTGCGCGACCCAAGTGCAAATGAATCTTTGTTCATGCCTTTGTCAATTTTTGATGTTTATTCAAAGGATGAATCACTTTGGGTTCAAGGTTTTTCCCTTTTCAATCATTTAGACTCTATGATGGAAAGGAACGTCAACAAAAGTCCCCCCTCAGAGTTGGATCCGAAAGAAATTAGGATGTGACTCTGAGGTAAATAAGAAAACCAAGGAACATGCGGCGTGCAAGTGTTGAGCGCGCAGATGGCATCGTGCAAGTGTGAGTTGCACAGGCATTGGCATAGAGGGTTGCGCGCGTTATCTTTAGGCATGCAGGGTTGAGGCCTGGCCTATATATATGCGGCCATTACTCGCTCAAAGCACCGAATTTCAAAATTTTGAGCTCTCGCTGCGCAAGTTGCCTTCACCGTGCAAGTTGCTCTGTTTTCCACTGCTTCTTTGCTGTCACACTGCTGTAGAGGTATTTGGACTTGAACGGTGATACCTGTGCGCCAAGACTTGCACGACACACTTATACTTGCGTGCTAATTTTGGGACTTGCGCGCCTTAATGACTTAGCCATTTTTTTACTTTTCTTCACAAAATTTATGAAAAATCAACTTACTTAAGAGTTAATTATTCAACTTTTGTGCAGATTAAATGGTTCCCAAGAGAATCGGAACAGCTGATGAACTGGCTAGCAAGCGAGTTGATGATATGATGAGCATCATTGTCCATGATTATTATACTGTCTGCAACAACACTCTTCCAGATTTGGAAAAGTACCTGAAGAAGTATCATCTTGACTTCCCATAGAGCATTTATCTACCTCTGTATGGCTATGGTCATCTACGAGAAGTCACCATTCCAGAGACAAAGAATTATCTCCCAAAGTCTTGGTTTCAGAATTACACCAATTTTTCTTCAGAAAATATCTCAAGTGGATGAGTATTTGCAAATGTTAGAATAGTGGAGAAGGCCTACATAATGCATTATATCCCTTGTATGCTAGATCTGAAACCTCACAAGCTCGATCTGAAACCACATTGTTATCCTTCAATCTTTCGAAATTCTCAAATGGATCAATCCAAAGGCTGGAAGAAGAGTTGGGACTTCCGTCCTGGAGGAGGTGTGAATCCAACTTGGATGTGGGCATATTGGGTGAGACAAACCTGTGCAGAGTTTTTCAAGGATTTGAAAGGAGTTGCGATATATGAAGCCGTATGGGCTAGGAAAACATGTGTTTACAGGAATGATGACTTTGTGCCAGAGATACTTAGCCATTGGATACCAAAAACCAATTATTTTCATCTGAATCATGGAGAAGTAGGCATCAGTCCGTGGGATGTCCACAAGATCTCAGGGGCTCCAATTTTGGGTGATATGTATGATGAATTCATCCCCCCAAGGTGACTTGGAATGATTCGGAGAAGACCCCGACTTTGGCTCAGGAATTATTGAAAATATTTCACAAGATCAAGAGTTCAGAGACCTCCTTAACTCATTCTAGAAAGGATATTCATCCATAGAAGTGGATGAATATGTTTCTTACCAAGAAGCAGGAGAAGGAGCCGAAGGAGAAGGGGTCGAAGGAGAAGGGATCGAAGGGGAAGGCGCCCAAGGAGAAGGGGCCCACTCGTCCTACCACCTGCCCCAAAACAGAGAAGAGGGGTGCTCCAGGAACATTCTGGCCGACCTTGGAAGCAGGAGATTTTGAGAAGTGGGGATACGAAGTGAATCGGATAATCCCAAAGAAGACTCATCTGGAGGGCTTCTTGGCCTTATGGCTCAGTGTTTATCTTTTTCCATTTAGGGACTCAAAAGGAGGCGTCAGGCCAGGGAACTTCGTTATTGCAGCCAAGTTGGATGAGGGGAAAATGGTTGGGTTGGCTACCCCCATTTTAGAAAAGATTCATAGGAGCTTACTCCATGTCTTCATGGGTAAGTCTCATTTGAGAATAGTGGGACCATTCCAAGTTTTGTGGGGATGGATCGCCACTCACTTCAGGACGTATAATGTACAGAATGGAGTACAGGTTCCTGGAGGTTCCTTCAGGCCATCAGTGCAGGAATTCTCTAGAATTGCTCCGCTAGATCTCAATTCTTACGACATGAAGGTGAGGCTAAGAATGCATAAGGAATTCAATTTATTTCCTTATGGAAATACTCCAACCGGGCGGTTTGTTGATGATGGAACAACCAGTCTGGAATTAAGGGCATACATGCTGGCCTACAGAGATGGTGTGCTGGTCATCAGGATTGACGGAGAGATTATATGCAAGGCCTATTCTCCATATAGATTTTTACGTCAATTTAAGTGTTTGCATCAGACTATTGTATCTCCCCCAGTGCATGTCAGGTCAGAGCAACATCCGATGATTGCCCGATAACTATGGTTGCTGACTTATAGGGAGAAGACCGAGGCAGTATTTGATCTACCAGTTGATAAAAAGACAAATAACTTGACTAAATGGTATGCCAAGAACTGGATAGCATCATACCCTGGAGGGGTACTGAATCACCCGGTTTATCAGGTGGGGAAAAGGAAGAGAACTGTAGAGAAAGAAACCCTTCCTCAGGAAGGTAACGCTTCCCCACCTGGAGTTGATTTGCCAGATTCCTCATCTAGGACCGACTCACCAGATTCCCAGGATGGGGATGATGAGGCACAACATGTGGAAAAGTGGCCTCGTGCCAGATATAATCCTCTCGTTAGAATCAAGAGACCAACTCCATCAACTCCTAGTGAGTTACTTCATTGGGGAAATTTCATCACTATTACTTTATAGAGTAACAAGTTCATTTTATTATTCTCTATCTGTAGTTGCAGGAGCTGGGAAGAAGCTGAAGTCAAAAATTGTAGGACCTTTCTCGCAGCCTTCTGGTACACATACTGAATATCTACGACCAGAGGCTGTCCAGACATGGTAGAGTTTATATTGCGATGCTGAAACTGCCTGGATGGATTTGTGCGAGGGGATACACCTCCCTAGAATAGGAAATCTTCTGGATTCCACCGATATCTGTTACAAGGATAACCTCGATGAAGTACGGGCTTACATCAGAGAGCTGGAAATGCTCATATACACCACCGATTATTCCATTCCTATCACCAAATGGGTGAAGGAAATGATTGATCATGGTGCCACTGAGGGAACTGATGGTTCCGGAGATGAGGAGTGGCATGATTACGTGGCTCCTGAAGATGTAAGTCTCTTTCCTTATTTTCTTTGTAACTTGATTCCATTTAAAGCTTTGTTACTCAAGGAAATTATTCTCTTCATCTTGCAGCTTGCAAATAAAGGAACTGCTGAGGTTCCTTCACCACAATATAGCCCTGGTGGTACTGCCATTGGGGTTAATGAATCCCCTCACGAGTCGGGCGAGATATCTCCAGGACAACAAGCCATGGATGAGGAGTTGAACATGGATTTCCATTCTCCAATTCATGTACCTGTAGCTGATATTTCCATCACTCCCAAAAGGCCAAAGAAGCAAAAGCATCGAAGGAGGAAGTCCACAGCTAAATGCTTCATCAGTAGTGGTAAGTCCTTCAGATAATCATGAGTCTTAACCCATGAAAAGGTTGCTCATACTTCTTGGGATTGCAGGGGATTCTTCAATTTACCCTCTGAGGGAGAGAACTGACCCTCCTTTGAGGACCACAAAAGGTACTGGTGAACAATCACAAGTTCAGGTTGACTTGGCTTCTCCTGGAGAAGAGCCAACATCTGTTCCCAGTATCCCTCCTGCTGCTGTTGCAAGGAGAGAAAATCCTGCTTCTGGTAAGTTAACAATGCTTTATAAAATGTTGAATAAAACATCTACTGACTTCCATTCTGTGATACTTTAGGTTCAAACCCTACACTAGAGCTCTTGGCGGCCATTGCAACTGATGATGAAATTTTATCTAAAGTGGTTGTTCAAGGTCAGAGGCTGCAGAATGAAAGCTGCCAAGAAGACATATCGAATGCTCCCACTGGTGAGATTAACCAGGATTCTGAGATTACATTGGATGAAATGATGGAACATGGTGTATCTTTTAAAGATTTTTTAGATCATGTTAAATTACCATGTAATTTAGAAGATTATGGATGTGAGTGTTATCCTTCATCCTATTAAAAATAACTTCTTATTACATCTCTAATCATGATCAGTTGAAATGTGTAGTTCCATCTGAGCAAGCTGCTGAACTGCCAATGCCTGAAGGGGGTACAGAAAACCCTACTGTTGTAGATACATTAGCTCAAGTGGATCTGAACCCCATAGAGATTCCTCAAAATCACCCTAAAAATCCTGTTGAAGCTAGGAAAGACGGGGAGGATCCTTCTCAAGTTACTGATCTACCATTGGGTAAGAGATAACAATTTTTGCAACTGTGCTTAATTTACAAGAAAACCAATCAAACTTTTTTATCCTTTAAAACTAACCAAATCTTTCAATTGATTATGCAGGGCCATCAATTTCATTATCTAGATCTGGAGGTGAAGCCTCAGCCTCCACCCCAATGGGAATAGAGAGTGAAGAAACACGGGTCCGGGGGGAAGGAGCAGAACATGGCACTTCCCTAAGTGCATTAATCCCGGATTATATTCCCTCCTATGACAGTGATGCTGAGTCGGACCTAGAAGTACAAAAGGCACTCCAATTTTCATGATGCAAGGCATGACAGAACATATGGAAGATCATTTCCGAAGTGCCTTTAGAAGAGATGTCATCGAAGATCCCGCGATTGTCATCCCTATTTTTCATGCTGGGACTTGGCGGTTTTGGATATCAAGAGATCCATGCCGCAGTAAAACAAGTCATCTTAAGGAGGGAGCAGGAGAAAAAGTGCCGTCAGGATTTGACCAGGGTGAGGCTATCAGTCAATATCAACGAATTTGAGGTTGCGGTGTCCCGAGATGAGGCTGATCATGCTGCCAAGTTGAAGGAGTTGAAGCATAAGATCAAGGAGAAAGTTGTCTAGAAAATGCACCTTCAGCAACAGTTAGATTCTGTTACTGGGGAACTTGACCAGCTTAACAATTCATTGGAAGGAGTTCAAATGAATGGTATGAAATTCATTGAAGATGCTAAGAAAGCACTCCATAAAGCTGAAAAGAGTGAAGCTGGTCGAGTATATGAGCTTCAAGTGGCTACTGATGAAGCTCGGGATGCTGTAAATCAAATGAAGACTTATGTTGATAGCCTTTTGTAATTCTTGTAAAAGAGAAGATACTCCAGTTTGTGGATGTCCTTCTAACTTTTTTGCATCAAATGAAAAACACTTTCATCTTCAATCATTTGTGCACACATTTTTCTGAAAACATATTACCACACTCAAGTATGAGGGAAAATATGTAAACTATGACTTAAGAAATTTTGAATCTGAGGGATGACATGAAAAAGGGCTAAAAGGAATTAGAAGAAGTAGTTCCCAAGAATGAGTTACCATTATTTAACAAACCCGTTAGGGGGTTGAATTATGCAGGGCCTCCTAAGGGCATTGGCTGCATAGTCAAATAATAACATCTTTTGGCTGACATGTCCGTTATGTAGACTACTTATGCAAGGCCACCTAAGGGCACATGCTGCATAGTTAGGAAAAAGAACTCTCAGAAATTTACTTTTCTACTGCTAAAAAGCCAGTGAAAGTTTATGGAGATTCAAATTTTCCAAAGCATAGAGTTTTCTATATAGAAAGAGGTACTTGAATATAGAGAAGATATTTCCAATCAAGATTGTCTAAGAACTGGGTGAATGTCACTCCTACGAAGGTCTGACACAAGTGTAGGAAAGAGAAATATAAACCATAGACTTGAATACTTTCAGATCATGAAAAAGAACATGGGACAAATATGTTAAGGATGTATATTTTTTCGGATCCCTACATATTTTCACTAAGACCAATAAGGACAAAAGAGGTTTTCTTCCCAAGAATGAAGTTACCATTATTTAACAAACCCGTTAGGGGGTTGAATTATGTAGGGCCACCTAAGGAAATTGGCTGCATAGTCAAATAATAGTATCTTTTGGCTGACAGGTCTGTTATGTAGACTACTTATGCAAGGCCGCTTAAGGGCATGTGCTGCATAGTCAAGCAAAAGAACTCTTGGGTTTCAGAAATTTTGTGACCAGAAGTCGAGAAAAGGGTTATGAAGATCTGAAAATATTGAAGGTTAAGATTATGACACATAAAAAATGGGTATTGTCCAATGTATGTAGAGATACACAGATCAATGCTAACCATAATCATGTTGTGGCTGGGTCCTGAATTGAAATGTTGGACTTCACTATGTATCCCATAAGGATGGGAATCAAGACATATGTAGTTCTTGAAATACTGTTTTAATGTCTTGTGGGATGAGAGTATGAGAGATCTTAGTTTAGGGTCATAGATCTCGGACCATAATAATGAATACACAGTGTGTGTTTTCACAGGGACTTTTCAGCTAGGGGACTAAAAGTGGAATTTGGGGCTAGTCCCAAAAGACTTAGGGCTGGATTCGAGGGACACTCAAACATTCCTACCTATCCCATAAGGATGGGAATCAAGCCCACGTAGTTCTAGAAATACCCTTTGTACAGATTTAGTTCGTACAAGTGAAGGGTGAAAAGGGGACTTTAGTGTAATGATGGTTTTGACCCAAGATAAAAGGTTCGGGCATTGCCATGTATGCACGTAGTCTTTGTAATATAACATGATTGGAGATCAATGTAAAGAATAATTCCCTCTCAGGTGAGGGTGTCAAAGAATGTTGTAGTTTATTATCATACAGGACAAAAGTGTTGTATATTTTAACGTCATATAGCAAGGACAAAGGTGAATCAATATAAAGATATTGGTTTTGGGGGCGGTTTAATGAATCAACATCGTATGAGACGAAGGTGAACCGATGTGAAGAGATTGGTTTTGGGATTGAACCTTGGTAGGTTGTCTACATAACCAGCCTAGATGGCAAGGATCAAAGTCCGCATAGTTCGATTAAAAAATGAATTAGTGATCAAGTTTTTCTTGGGGACAATGACCTAAAAAAATGGTGTTGGGACTTACGCATATTTAGTGGCCCAGAGAGAGTATTATGGTTGAAGTTTACTCTAAGCTCATGTGATTCATACTCGGTGTGAGAAACAAGAGGTAGCAACAACCTTAACGATGCACAATTTAATGTCGTGTAGGACATATGAAGGGACTATGCATTTTAAAGTCTTGCAGTGAGGACTTTTGGTGCTGCACAGTTTAGTGTCATGTAGCAGGGACAAAATACAGTTTAACATCATGTATGACATATTATAGGGACACAATTTAATGTCATGTTGGACGTGAACACAGTTTTTCATCATGTTGTACAATAAGTATTGTACAGTTTAGCGTCCTGTAGCTAAGACGATGGGGACAATATAGTTTAACGTCATGTTGGACGAAAGGGGGACTGTGCAGTTTAATGTCATGCAGTAAGGAGAAAGAGGACATAGTTTAATGTCATGTTAGACTTATTAGGGATTTTTTCAGAGTTTAACGTCATGTTGGACGAGAGAAATGCAAATAGTTTAAGGTCGTATGCATGGACTATAATGGTGTAGTTTAACGTCTTGCTGGACATAAGGGACTATGCAATTTAAAGTCTTGCAGCAAGGAAAACACAGTTTAATGTCATGTTGGATGAGAGAAATTCAAATAGTTTAAGGTCATATGCATGGACCGTAATGGTGTAGTTTAACGTCTTGCTGGACATAAGGGACTATGCAGTTTAAAGTCTTGCAGCAAGGACAACACAGTTTGACATCATGTTGGATGAGAGAAATGTAAATAGTTTAAGGTCGTATGCATGGACCGTAACTGATGATGCAGTTTAATGTCTTGCTGGAAAATGGTGCGAATAGTTTAAGGTCGTATTCATGGACTGTAAATGATGATGCAGTTTAATGTCTTGCTGGAAAATGGTGAGAATAGTTTAAGGTCATATGAATGGACCATAACTGATGATGCAGTTTAACGTCTTGCTAGAAAATGGTGCGAATAGTTTAAGGTTGTATGCATGGACCGTAACTGATGATGCAGTTTAACATCTTGCTGGACAATGGTGCGAATAGTTTAAGGTCGTATGCATGGACCGTAACTAATGATGCAGTTTAATGTCTTGCTGGACAATGGTGCGAATAGTTTAAGGTCGTATGCATGGACTGTTGATTGATGTATTTTGTGTTTATACAAAATACTTCTTCAAAAATCTGGCATTGGTTGGAGTAGTGATGAGTTATCCATCCATTGAGATTAAGGAATAAGCTCCATTGGAGTAGACCTTATGTATTGAATAAGGTCCTTCCAATTTTGGCTCAATATTGGGAGGTTTCTTTCCTGGTATCATTGGAGTTCTAAGAACTAATACCAATTATCCCTGAATGAATGAACGAAGACTGACTTTTTTGTTGAAAGCTCATGCTATTCGATTCTAATAGACTTCCAAGTGATGTAAGGTACACAATATTTTCTCATATAATCGTTCCAATTCATCCAATCGCTTTTGAGATTATTCATCTGTAGATGACTGATCATAGATGGATACTCTGAGTGAAGGTAATTGAACTTCAATGGGCAAGACTACTTCCGTTCCATATACCAGTGAATATAGAGTTGACCACGTTGCAGTGCGAGTGGTGGTCCGATAATCCCATAAAGCATGAAAGAGTTTATCAGGCCATGATTTCTTATCTTTATCCACCATCTTTTGTAGTATGTTTGAAAGAGTCTTGTTGAAGGCTTCTATCTAGCCATTGGCCACTGCATGATACCGAGATGAATGATTGGATTTGATGTTGTATTCTTGATACAATTTCTCACCTCGGATGAACAGAAGTTGGTGCCATTGTCTATAAATATGGTATGAGGGACACCAAATCTGGTAATGATGTTAGACTTGATGAAGATAATAATGCTTTTAGAACTGAATTCTTTGAGGGGTATTTCCTCTGCCCATTTGGAAAAGAAGTCAGTAGCAGTAAGAATATACTTAAAATGCTTGGCTGTAGCCGAAGGATAAGGTCCCACTACATCCATTCCCCATGTGGCAAATGGACACGAGTATTTAGCTGTATGAAGAAACTCTGGGGGCTGATGAATGAAGTCGGCATGTACTTAGAAAGAATGAAATTTCTTTGTGAAATCAATACAATCTTGTATCATTGAAGGCCAAAAGTATTAAAGCCTTTGAATTTGATCAGATAGTCTATGTCCAGATTGATGGGAACCACAGACTCTTACATGCACTTATTTCATGATATCCATTGTCTCTTCACCATCAATGCATCTAAAGAGAACTCCATCAAAACCTCTTTTGTAGAGAATTTTTCCTAGGTGATCAGGGCTGTCATAAAGAGTAAAATTGACCACACGTCTCCGGACTTGTTCTTTCCCGACTCTATCAGGTGGAAGTGTTCTATTTTGAAGGTATTCCCTAATAGGTGTCATCCATCCTATAGAATAACTATACGGTTCAGAGATGGGACTAATTTCATTAATTTCCTCTATTCTGGTTTGAACATAAGGTGAAATTGTACGACAGTGGGCAATACTGATGGTTGTCTTGTCCTAATTTGGATCTGCCAGAGCTGTGACTATATTAGCCAGTGCATCATCTTGGGCATTTTGTGATCTCGGGACATAAGAAAATGTCAGTTCCATAGGAAATTCCGCCATTAACTCTCTGACGTAATCATACAAAGGTATTAGATCTTCTTTTCTGATTGCATAATCCCCATTGACTTGTTTGATTACCAGGTCTGAATCACCTTTCACCTTTAAGTGATTCACTTGCGCTTGAAGTGCCAACTCCAATCCTGCAATAAGATCTTGGTATTCTGCTTCATTATTTGTCCCGCCTCCCAACAATGAGAAGGAATAAGGTAGAACTGCCTTTTCCTGGGAAATGAGTACAATTCCTAGCCCAACTTTGTTGAATTTAGGATTTTCCATTTTCCTCCCTGTTGGACTTCTGGAAGCATCATCAAAGTACATTTCCCATGTTTGAATACTATCTTGAATAAAGAAGATTTCCTCATCAGGAAGTTCAATATATAAAGATGTATCTTCTATTGAAGGATGTTCATCAAGGAAATCAGCCAGAGCTTGGCACTTTATTGCCTTTTGAGACACATATTGAATATAAAATTGCTGCAAAATAACTTCCCACATTACCAGATGTCCTGTAAGCATTGGACAACTAAGGATGAATTTGAGAGGGTTATTGCGAGATACTAATTGGAACTCATGATGTTGTAGGTAGTGTCTCAACTTTTGAACTGCAAAAATTAATTCTAGGCAGCACTTCTCAATATTTGAATATCGGGTTTCTGCTTCAAGCATAGTCCGACTGAGATAGTAGTGGTTGTTTTCATTCCCAACATCATTCTTCTGAGCAAGAAAGGCACCCAATGATCGCTCTAAAGATGTCACATAGAGGATAAGTGGTCTTCCTTCAATAGGTGGAATTAATACCGGTGGACTCAAGAGATATTTCTTGAGAATATCGAATGCTTCTTGACATTCTTCAGTCCACTGGTAAGTGACTCCCTTCTTCATCAATTTGATGAAGGGTAAACTTTTGCCTACCAAATTGGCGATGAAATGCCGAATATAGGCTAAGTGTCCTTGAATTCCTCTCAATTATTTCAAATTTCAAGGAGGTGACATACCAAGGATTTAATTTGTCTTCTCAGGACCGACTTCGATACCATTATGGCTTACAACAAAGCTGAGAAATTTTCCTGAGGTTACCCCAAAAGCACATTTTAAGGGGTTCATCTTCAAATTGTGTTGCCGAAGTTTGTAGAATATGACTTCCAAATCATCCAAGTGATTAGAATGTTTCCTAAATTTAACCACAAAATCGTCCATATAACATTCAACAAACTTCCCTAAAAAGGGTTTGAAGATATGATGCATGGCACACTGATATGTTGCGCCTGCATTCTTTAAGCCAAAAGGCATTAACCGATAGAAAAACACACCATGAGGGGCTCTGAAGGCTGTAGATTCTTCATCTTCTGGAGCCATTCAGATTTGATTATACCTGGAATATCCATCCATGAAGGAAAGTTCTTCATAGCCAGCTATTGCATCAATTAAGAGTTCTGTGATCAGAACTGGAAAATCATCCTTAGGACAATACCGATTAAGATCTCTGAAATCAATGCAAACTCTAATTTTTCTGTTCTTCTTCTTTACAGGGATAATATTAGCCAACCACTTGGGATATTGAACTTCTCTAATGAAGTTAGATTTGATAAGCTTATCCACTTTAGCTTCAATTTTGGAAGCATAAGTTGGGTGTGTTCTTCTTGCGGCTTGCTTAAATCCTCGATGTTCTTCCGGAAAACCCAAATGATGAGTAGCAACATTAGGATCAAGGCCTAGCATCTCTGTATAGTTCCATGAAAATATATCTCAATTTTTCCTTAAAAATGAAACATACATATCTTTTTCTTCAAGAGTCATTGCCGCACTAATTAAAGTGGGGCGTGAATCTTCTTTTGTACCCAGATTTATTTCTCTGAGTTCATCCACAGTGGTAGAGATACCCTCTTCAAATGCTGGAGGAGCATCCCTGAGATCTTCCTCTTCTTCTTCAAAATGTATTATTTCTTCTGTTTCTACTTTCATAGTAGATGATGAAGTATAATTTTCATGATCATAAGAGATGTTAAAATTTGAACATCTTGAAGAAGAAGCTTCCACTTCCACCCCGATTGATGATGAAGGGTCTTCCTTGGGTAATAAATAGGAGATAATGGATTGAGAATTGACATCATCATTCACCTCTGACATTTCTATAACTTCTTCTAGACTGGTTTGCAAAGTATAGACTTGCTGAATTTCAGTGGATGAAATGAAGACATCCCCATTTGAGCTTCCATCATTGCTTGGTGAATCACCAATTTCTCCCATGCTGTCTGGCTTGATTGCCGTAATTAAAATTATGGAGGTTTCTATAAGAGTATTTTGATTTTAGTCTATCCTGTAAATTTGACTGATATGCAACACATAATCTGTACTCACATGTGTAAATGGATTTACTGGAATCTTTTCCAAACCATATGGAGCATTAACTTTGGTAATCTCCCTTGTTGTGGATTTCTCTTTTCCCTTCATGTGATAGAATTCCGCCTCAATGTATTGAGATTCACATGTATTGAACGGGGCCTTATCACCATAAAATGTCCCAACTTGACCATCAAAACAATATTTGAGACATTGATGATATGATGAAGGGATATCCGCATGTTGATGTAGCCAGGGTCTTCCAAGCAAGATGTTGAAGGTTGAGTCTTGATCGACAACCATGAAATCTGAATTGGATACAAGATTTCCAAACTGAGTTCTGAGTGTAATCTCACCCAGTGGTTCTTGTTCATTTTTATTATATCCTTCTAACATCATAGTAGAAGGAGATAAATTAGATTCCGTGAGGCCCAATCGACGAAGTGTATGAATGGGGATGAGGTTGACTCCTGAACCATTTTCAATGAAAGTTCTTCAGACATCTACACCATTGAACTTTCTAGATAAATACAAAGGTCTAATATGTCCATGCACAACATCATATTCATCTTCATCTATGAAAGATATCACTTCATGACATTCTGTAGTATTATTATCAACATGCCAGGCTTCAGCCGCAACAATTTCAGTTTCAAACTCCTTAGGACTTGACAAAGCCTCGATGAGTGCCTCCTGAAGATCCTTTGATAAATTCAAGGCATCCATAATTGATAACTTGGCTGGTACTTGGGCTAGGTGTTTCAATACATCATATTTTTGATCTAAAGGTCTGCGTTTCCCAACAGGAACATGTGGTTTAGCTGGTGCCTTAGAAGTTGATGCTTTGGATGTTGATGTATAACGACCCATACTTTACATACATTGTTATTACTTCAGAATTGAAGAACACTTATTAAAACATATAACAAAACCAGGAAAGGACCGTATAGGTATAGAGTCTTTAGAAACTGGGAAACATAAACAACTGGTTCATAAAGAATCTACTTTGCCTCCCATTTATTTCATCATATCTAGAGTCCCTTTTGGCATATCCTACTTAATAACCTTCTTCCTGACCTGGGGAAAGAAAACATACAAAAGGGTGAGCTCAAATGCTCAGTAAGGGTAAACAAAAGAAATATCAATCACATCATATACATAAGAACATAACTTTTGGAAATCTTAACCTGCAAAAGAGATCATAATTTCATAACATGGGATAAATCATAGTAGTGAAATGTAATCCCAATAATCATAACTTAAAACATGAAACTTTGTGTCATACACACATAATCATAGAGAATCATTTCTTATTAGTCAAGACTCATTGCCAAGACTATCTTAGTGGACAAAGTCCATTTCTGAACCGAGTTCACTCCTCGTTTCAGTCCCGTTTCACTGAACCGGTTTAACCTGCCGTTCCAGCCATGTCTATCTCATGAGATATAAAATCTTTACCCAATGCATTGGATGGAGATATAGGTGAAACCCATCTCATAATGATATCATTCTTATGTGTGCCACAAAATCATAAATCATACATCATTGCATAACCCATGTAATAAAAATGGGATTCTTAAACAACATGACATCATAAAACAATTCATATAAGATAAAGGAATTCATAAAAATAATTCAATCACAACATAATCAAATCAATGTAATAATAGGGATAGAAACATAACCCTATATTATCTTAGATGGAAAATAATTTTGATAAAACACTTGAACTCCATTCTTGAGGAAAATATCCTTTCTACTTCAAAAACATTTTCATTTCTTAACATGTCATAAAATTTTAAACTAAAAGAAGTTGATTAAAAATAAACTTGAAAACTTGTAAAGTAATCTTCTTGGAAATAATGTTTTAATAATCCATTCATGCCCTATAAGTTAAAAAAAACATTCTTCTCATACTTTTGTCGGAAAAGTCAAAAAGTACCTCGTACGAAAAACGACAAAAGATTCCTTTCATGTCTTTTACTAAAAACTCACTGAAGGGTAAAATTGGATTTAAACAATTGTAGGTGTATGGAAAAAATATTACATATTGAGGAAACATGGATGTGGATGATAAAATACCCCCCAGTAAATACCAAAGTATAAACAATCTCAGATAAAATGAGATTGTGATATTTTCTCTTACCTTAGGTCCGATTTGCTTCGTAAGTGTCCAAACCTCCTGTATAATGATTTAAATAATGTTATTGACTTATTCCAGAATCATACTTATTTTTATGATATCATATATGGTCATATTCTTAGCTTCTTATTAGTAATATTTCATTACTACTTGTTTTTCAGGTGTTTATTACTTTTTCTTCTTATGCGTGTTTTGTCGAATAAATTCTTATTTTTATTTTTAGGTTATAGATACCTCATTTACATAATGGTATTAGTGTAATATATATCATATTAATTCATTCAATTCATTTATATAATAATTATGCAATGAAGATCATGTAGAACGAGTCACATCACATCGTGGAGACGGTATTCCGTATGTACGCACGAGCGATGATATCGTTCCCATGATCGTGGAATTGTATTGGAGTGTATATATACTATTTCAGAATCAATATCACTTTACAATAATCATATATAGTCATTATTTACACCATTATACCTATCCAAGTAATGTGGTGGTGGAAAATAGATTACACCACAGCGTGGAGACGGTGTTCCGTACGTACGCACGCACGTTGATTTTGTTTTCTGTAGGATGGATAGATGGTGAAATAGGGTTGTTTCATACTTATAATAACATATCATTACATTAGTGATACTGATGTTATTACTTCATAATTAAATAACCAAATAAGAAGAAGTGGAAGAAGAAATAAAGTTGAAAGAATCGGTAACGGACATTACCTCTTCTTTGAAGCGCCTCTTTGAGACCTCCTCTTAGGGAAATAAAATTGGTCTTTGAAGAAGACCAGGACCTATAGGATGTTTCTAGAGAAGTGGAGAAGAGAAATTGGCAGGGGTTGGCCCAGTTTGAAGGCTCAAAGTGGTGTGAGGAAGAGAGGGAGGAGGTGCCCTTTTATAAGGGAGGAGAGGGGCACCTTTGGAATAACTAAAAATATTATTTTATTATAAAGTAAAATTCGGTTTTTAATACCTCCAAATTGATATATTTAGAAGATAAGGTGGGGATTGGTCGAAATAATCTCATAAAATATAATTTATACAAGTTTAGGTCATTATATTAAACTTATCTTTTAGTTTTAACTCTTAGTTAATTAGATTGACATTTACCATGTCACTTTGTATTTTTATATTATATAGTTAATAAACTTACCAACTACATCTAAGAGACCCCCAAGTGGTCCATTAATGATAAAAATATCATGATATAAGTATCTTGGCCAAACATTAGATTTTTAGGAATATAATAACAATTAATAATATAATATTTGTTTTAAAAACTATTTTATGTCAATTTTGACACTATTTGGTAATTGATTTTTTTGAAACTCATAACAGAATGATTAGTTCGAAAACAATTAATTAAATAAATACTAACATTTCATATTAACATAGAAAATTATTGTAATTCATAAAAAGTCTCAAATTACATTTATTTGGGTATTTATAACATCAATTATGTCAATATTTCATTAATAAGATAATTACTGTATCATCATTGTATCATAAATAAATTAAATTATTTTAAGTCTAAAAATTACAAATAAAATACTATTATGTTGTAAATCTTTTTATATTTCTAACGAATATTTATAGTCAAATTTATCTTATGTATAACCCTATATTAAAAATGATTTAGTTATTAAACTTTGATTTTAACTATTTTAACCCTTCTTTAAATAAATTGATAATAAATGTCCTAATCTAATCCAAGTGGGACTAAATGGTCATATTTTATTACTAAGGTTGTTTTTGGTCGAATTACACTTATCCAATAGAATTAGTACATGTGTTAGGGTAATAATAATAACACTTTTACCCTTAATTACCCTATTTACTTTTAACCGTGGTAAAAAAGTAAAAAGTTACTATTCACCAAAAATTATTTTAATCTCATTGAACCACATTTTAGTCCTTGATATTAACCGTGTCTCTCGAATTTTTGAAATTCTACTCACAGAAGTGGTAAAATTAAGTTTTATGAAAAATTTAGTTTTTTTAACTACCACTTATTGGTTTCACTATTCATCAAAAAAATGACAGTTTCCAGAAAAATACCAAAAATTAGGCCTAAGCTATATTTGATATTATGAATTCAAAAATTATGTTTATTTTACCAAATTAAAAAAATATCAGTTACATTAACTAATTTAAAAAATTAATTCCCGTCGTCAAAACAAATTGCGTGTTTTTAAGAGATAATAACTATCAAAAGATTGACACTTGTTTATGTCTGGTTTAAATGTGAAATTACATCCAATGAACAAAATTGTATTAAATTGTAAAAATATATTCTAAATATACTTTAAAACCACTCAAATTAATAATTTATCACTATTAATTATTTCGATTAAAAAAGTTGTTTTTAATTAAAATTTAGTAATTTTCACTATTCATCAGAATATGAAAGTTATCCGAAAAGTACCAAAATTTCACCCTAAGCTAATTTCAATATTTCGAATCCAAAAATGAAGTCCATTTGAAAAATAAAATTTACAAAATTTCAAAAAGTGGTTATTACTATTCATAATGGCTTGTTTTAATAATATTTTAATAGCATATCGTTGTTTAGTGAAACTCGGTATTGCGTACGACGCATGCTATCGAGGAAGGCCGTGGTTGCGTGTAAAGCAATCCAAGATAGTGTTTTGTGTAGTGAAAGATTCTTTTGATGATTTATATAACATAAAAACAAAATATTTCTCATAAAATTCTCGGGTGTTACATTCTACCCCCCTTAAAATGAATTTCGCCCTCGAAATTCGTCACTTTGTAATAAAAAGATGAGGATAAATCTCCCTCATCATATCCTCAAGCTCCCATGTAGCTTCTTCTAATTGGTGGTTCCTCCATAAAACTTCCACCAATCGAGTGGTCTTGTTTCGTAGGACTTTTTCGCTACGATCCAGAATCTCTATCGGCTGTTCTTCATAAGAAAGATCTTGCTCCAGCGGTACAACTTCTGAGCTGAGTACATGTGAAGGATTAGGTATGTACTTTCTCAGGAGAGATACATGGAACACATCGTGAACTTGAGAGAGATTCGGTGGAAGCGCCAATCGGTAAGATACCTTTCCAACACGATCCAGCATTTCGAAAGGACCGATATATCTAGGGCTCAACTTCCCCTTCTTTCCAAATCTCATGACCCTCTTCCAGGGAGATATTCCTAAGAACACTTTTTCACCCACTTCAAACTCTAGGTCTTTTCTTCGGTTGTCGGCATAACTTTTCTGTCGACTCTGAGCTGCTCTTATGTGTTGTTGAATAGATCGGACCTTTTCTGCCATCTCATCAACAAGATCAGGTCCTAATAGCTTTCTTTTCCCAACTTCATCCCAACAAGTTGGAGTCCTGCATTTCTTTCCATAGAGAGCTTCATAAGGAGCCATATGAATACCGGAGTGAAAGCTATTATTACAAGAAAATTTCACCAAAGGTAGGTGTTGATCCCAACCACCTTTGAAATCCATAGAGCAAGCTCTCAACATATCTTCTAGAGTTTGAATTGTTCTCTCTGACTGACCGTCTGTTTGAGGATGATAAGCAGTGCTGAAACTCAACTCTGTATCTAGAGTATGCTGAAGACTTCACTAGAACATCGAGGTAAATCTCGGATCCTGATCAGATATAACAGAAAGTGGTACTCCATGAAATCTTACCACTTCCTTTACATATATCCTGGCAAACTGATCCAGAGAGAAATCCTCTCTAATAGCAATGAAGTGTGCAGACTTTGTAAGATGATCAACTATGACCCAGATAAAATTATTGCCTTTGGATGTTTTAGGAAGTCCTGTGACAAAGTCCATAGTGATGTTTTCCCATTTCCATTCGGGTATGGGTAATGGTTGTAACATCCCCTTAGACTTCTGTCTCTCAGATTTAACTTGCTGACAAACCAAGCATCAAGAGACATATTCAACAACATCTCTTTTCATGCCATCCCACCAGAAGTACTCTTTTAGGTCCCTATACATCTTTGTGCTTTCAGGATGAATAGAGAATGAAGAACAATGAGCATCATCCAACAGCTCCTTCTTTAATTCTGGGATGGGAGGAACACATACCCGATTCCTGAACTTTATTATCCCATCACAATCAAGGTTGAATTCAGGAACATTTCTCACCTTCTTTTGTAACTCGACATCTTCTTTCTGTGCCTCTTGAATCTTTACATGTATAGATGGTTGAACATTCATTTGAGAAAGATAAGATTTCTCCCCTTCCATTAAAATTCCAAGATCCATCCTTTGTAAATCCATAAATATTGGATCTTTTGTGATCCTCATCATGGATAAGCTAGCATGGTCTTGTCGACTTAATGCATCTTCCACCTTGTTTGATTTCCCAGGGTGGTAATGAATTGAGTAGTCGTAATCCTTAATCAGCTCCAACCGTCTTCTTTGGCGCATATTCAGCTCCTTTTGTGTAAAAATATACTTTAAACTTTTATGATAAGTATAAATATCACACCTTTCTTCATAAAGATAATGCCTCTAAATCTTTAATGAAAAGATTACCGCAGCTAACTCCAAATCATGATTTGGGTAATTTTGCTCATGGATTTTCAACTGTCGTGAGGCATAAGCTATCACCATATCATTTTGCATAAGAACACACCCCAATCCCTTCTTGGATGCATCACTGTAGATCACAAACCTTTCTCCACTACAAGGAAGTGTGAGTACAGGTGCACTGGATAACCTTCTTTTCAACTCCTTGAAATTCTCTTCACATTCCTCCATCCATACGAACTTAACTCCTTTTCGAGTCAACCTGGTGAGTGGATTAGATAATCGTGAAAAATCTTTCACAAAACGTCAATAATATCCAGCCAAACCAAGAAAACTTCAGATCTCGGTTACTGTTGTTGGTCTCGACCATCTTTCGATAACCTCTGTTTTTGCTGGATCCATAAATATCCCCTCTTTTGAGATTATGTGACCCAAAAATGCAACTTTTTGAAGCCAAAATTCACACTTGGTAAATTTGGCATAAAGATTCTCCTTTCTCAGGGTCTTCAATATAATTCTCAAGTGATCTTCATGTTCTTCCTTGCTCTTTGAATAAACAAGAATATCGTCTATAAAGACTACCACAAACTGATCAAGATAGTATCTAAAGACTCTATTCATCAGATCCATGAAGATAACAGGGGCATTAGTAAGACCAAATGGCATCACTATAAATTCATAGTGTCCATACCTCATACGGAAAGCCTTCTTTGGTATATCCTCCCTTTTGAACCTTAATTGATGATACCCTGAACAAAGATCAATCTTGGAAAAGTATTGAGCTCCACGTAGTTGGTCAAATAAGTCATCAATGCACGGGAGAGGATATTTGTTCTTGATAGTGATCTTGTTAAGTTCTCAATAATCAATGCAGAGTCTCATTGATCCATATTTCTTCTTAACAAACAGAACAGGTGCTTCCCAAGGTGACGCACTAGGGCGTATGAATCTCTTATCAAGATTCTCTTGGAGTTGCTTCTTCAATTCCTGCAACTCAATTGGGGCCATTCTATAAGGTGTCTTTGAAATAGGCAAAGCACCCGGTAAGAGTTATATTGAAAACTCAACTTCACGATTTGGTGGAAGACCCGACAATTACTCCGGAAAGACATCGTCAAACTCCCGTACAATAGGCATATTATTAATTGTGAGTTTCTCTCTATCCATTTGAGATAAATAACCCTCATTTAGTGGAATCAAGACCCATAAGATGGAAGAAATTTCCATTGGAAGGTTATGTTCATCCTTGCATCGATAGACGATCATAGATTGATCTGGAATATGAAATGTGACTTCCCTTATTTGGAAATTATTATGAGATCCATATAAAGAAAGCCAATCCATGCCAAGAATCACATCAAATTCCACTATAGGAAGGATCACAAGATTTGCAGGAAGCACTTTCCCACAAACTTCAATCGGGGAAGAATTATAAACTTTTGATGTGACTGTTGTGCCATTAGGTGTTGTCACAACTAACTCAACATCTAATTGTTGAGGTAATACGGTGATACTCTTAGAAAATTCTTTAGAAATAAAAGAGTGGGTGGATCCAGAATCAAATAAAACATTTGCTACTTTAGAGTGGATGGTAAGTGTACCTTTCACCACATCGTTATCGTACTCCACATCGCTGATAGAAATTGCATGTGACTTTCCTTTCTCTTTAGCCTTAAGAGTTTGTTGACGTCGACCATCATCATCAACCCTTGGATTTGGGTATTGATTGGAATAATGCCCCATCTCCTTGCACTTGAAACATTGAAGTTTAGTAGGTTCATTTTGTGTATCCCTTCCTTTGTTTGCATCATTAGACATCTTCTTCCCATCATTGCGGCATTCAAATGCTCGATGACCTTCCTTTCCACATTTGAAACATTTACTTGTCCCTTTAAGACAACTCTCTCCATGTTTCTTTCCACACTTTGAGCATAAGGGAAAGCTCATCTTCTTTTCAGTGTGCTCTTTAGATTTTCCTTTGAATTCCATTTTCCTATTCTTATCAAACCCATATGACTGATGGGTTACTCCAATATCCATCTCAACTTTGAGAGAAAATCAAACGATTTCCTCATAGCTATTGAAGTCCCTTATGGATAAGGCCCTTAGAAGACTTGGTTTTAAGACACTAAAGAATCGATCGATCTTACTCTCAGGTTGGATAATAATACCAGAAGCGTACCTTGAAAGTCTTGTAAAATTTGCTTCATAGGTACCAACATATTCATCATCCTTTTGCTTCAGTTCAAGAAAATCTTTCTCCATCTTTGTTTAGAGAATACGAGGGAAGTACTTATTAAAAAATAAGTTCTTGAACTCGTCCCATTCCATGGACTCAATTTTATCCCTTTGCCTCGTATTCTTAATAAGATTCCACCATTGATCAGCATCTCCTTCCAAACGATACACTACTAGGATGACTTTATCATGTTCAGAACATTGAAGAACTGAAAATATCTTTTCAGTAGTACTAATCCATTGTTCAGCAACTAATGGATCAGTAGACCCGCTGAATGAAGGTGGACACTGCCTCATGAAGGATTCAATAGAATTTTGCTCCTTCCTTCGCTCGTTTGGAAGTCCTGCATGATTCCTAGCTTGAGAAAGTTGTGTGATCATGGCTACAAGATTTTGCATTCCAGCTCCCATAACGTTTGGTTGCTCAAGGGGACAATCATTTCATTGCCCGCCACATTCCGCATTAACACGGTTCCTTCGGGTTCCAGCCATTGACTAAAACCAAGAAGAATAGTGTGAGAAACACTAATTATAATAGGAAAACCACATAATCAAGAATAAAATTTCACACCTAAGGTCTTATCATAGGTTATTCATGGCCATTTCTAAAACACTAAGATTGTGTTCTATGATTAGACTTATCCTTAGGGTTCTTACTAAGGCTTTCACATCCTATTTTCCAAAGGCTGACTATACCTTTCCTCTGATACCAACTATAACAACCCATACTTCACATACATTGTTATTACTTCAGAATTGAAGCACACTTATTACAACATATAACAAAACCAGGAAAGGACCATATAGGTATATAGTCTTTAGAAACTGAGAAACATAAACAACTGGTTCATAAAGCATCTACTTTTCCTCCCATTTATTTCATCATATCTAGAGTCCCTTTTGGAATATCCTACTTAATAACCTTCTTCCTGACCTGGGGAAAGAAAACATACAAAAGGGTGAGCTCAAATGCTCAGTAAGGGTAAACAAAAGAAATATCAATCACATCATATACATAAGAACATAACTTTTGGAAATCTTAACCTGCAAAAGAGATCATAATTTCATATCATGGGATAAATCATAGTAGTGAAATGTAATCCCAATAATCATAACTTAAAACATGAAACTTTGTGGCATACACACATAATCATATAGAATCATTTCTTATTAGTCAATACTCATTTCCAATACTATCTTAATGGACAAAGTCTATTTCTGAACCGAGTTCACCCCTCGTTTCAGTCCTGTTTCACTGAATCGGTTTAACCTGCCGTTCCAGCCATGTCTATCTCATGAGATATAAAATCTTTACCCAATGCATTGGAGGGAGATATAGGTCCCACCCATCTCATAATGATACCATTCTTATGTGTGCCACAAAATCATAAATCATACATCATTGCATAACCCATGTAATAAAAATGGGATTCTTAAACAACATGACATCATAAAACAATTCATATAAGATAAAGGAATTCATAAAAATAATTCCATCACAACATAATCAAATTAATGTAATAATAGTTATAGAAATAGAACCCTATATTATCTTATATGGAAAATAATTTTGATAAAACACTTGAACTCCATTCTTGAGGAAAATATCCTTTCTACTTCAAAAACATTTTCCTTTCTTAACATGTCATACAATTTTAAACTAAAAGAAGTTGATTAAAAATAAACTTGAAAACTTGTAAAGGAAGATTCTTGGAAATAATGTTTTAAAAATCCATTCATGCTGTATAAGTTAAAAAAAACATTCTTCTCATACTTTTGTCGGAAAAGTCAAAAAGTACCTCATACGAAAAACAACAAAAGATTCCTTTCATGTCTTTTACTAAAAACTCACCGAAGGGTAAAATTGGATTTAAAAAATTGTAGGTGGATGGAAAAAATATTACATATTGAGGAAGCATGGATGTGGATGATAAAATAAACCCCATTAAATACCAAAGTATAAACAATCTCAGATAAAATGAGATTGTGATATTTTTCCTTACCTTAGGTCCGATTTGCTTCGTAAGTGTCCGAACCTCCTGTATAATGATTTAAATAATTTTATTGACTTATTCAAGAATCATACTTATTTTTATTATATCATATATGGTCATATTTTTAGCTTCTTATTAGTAATAGTTCATTACTACTTGTTATTCGGGTGTTTATTACTTTTTGTTCTTATGCGTGTTTTGTCGAATAAATTCTTATTTTTATTTTTAGGTTATATATACCTCATTTCCAGAATGGTATTAGTGTAATATATATCATATTAATTCATTAAATTCATTTATATAATCATTATTCAATGAAGATCATGTAGAACGAGTTGCATCACATCGTGGAGACGGTATTCCGTACGTACACACGAGCGATGATATCGTTCCCATGATCGTGGAATTGTATTGGAGTGTATATATACTATTTCAGAATCAATATCACTTTACAATAATCATATATAGTCATTATTTACACCATTATACCCATCCAAGTAAGGTGGTGGTGGAAAATAGATTACACCACGGCGTGGAGACGGTATTCCGTACGTACGCACGCGCGGTGATTTCGTTTTCTGTAGGATGGATAGATGGTGAAATATGGTTGTTTCATAATTATAATAAAATATCAGTATATTAGTGATACTGATGTTATTACTTCATAATGAAATAACTAAAGAAGAAGTGGAAGAAGAAATAAAGTTGAAAGAATCGGTAACGGACATTACCTCTTCTTTGAAGCGCCTCTTTGAGACCTCCTCTTAGGGCAATAAAATTGGTCTTTGAAGAAGACCAGGACCTCTAGGATTTTTCTAGGGAAGTGTAGAAGAGAAATTGGCAGGGGTTGGACGAGCTTGAAGGCTCAAAGTGGTGTGAGGAAGAGAGGGAGGAGGAGAGGGGCACCTTTGGAATAACTAAAAATATTAATTTATTATAAAGTCAAATTCGGTTTTTAATAGCTTAAAATTGATATATTTCGAAGCTAAGGTGGGGATGGGTCTAAATCCTCTCATCCAATATAATTTAGACAAGTTTAGGTCATTATATTAACCTTATCTTTTAGTTTTAACTCTTAGTTAATTAGATTGACATTTACCATGTCACTTTGTATTTTTATATTATATAGTTAATAAACTTACCATATACATCTAAGAGACCCCCAAGTGGTCCATTAATGATAAACCTATCATGATATAAGTATCTTGGCCTAACCTTAGATTTTTAGGAATATAATAACAATTAATAATATAATATTTGTTTTAAAAACTATTTTATGTCAATTTTGACACTATTTGGTAATTGATTTTTGTGAAAATCATAACAGAATGATTAGTTAGAAAAAAATTAATTAAATAAATACCAACATGTCATATTAACATATAAAATTATTTTAATTAATAAAAAGTCTCGAATTACATTTATTTGGTTATTTATAACATCAATTATGTCAATATTTCATTAATAAGATAATTACTGCATCATCATTGTATCATAAATAAATTAAATTATTTTATGTCTAAAAATTACAAATAAAATACCATTATGTTGGAAATCTTTTTATCTTTCTAACTAATATTTATAGTCGAATTTATCTTATGTATAACCCTATATTAAAAATGATTTAGTTATTAAACTTTGATTTTAACTATTTTAACCCTTCTTTAAATAAATTGATAATAAATGTCCTAATCTAATCCAAGTGGGCCTAAATGGTCATATTTTATTCCTAAGGTTGTTTTTGGTTGAATTACACTTATACAATAGAATTAGTACATGTTTTAGGGTAATAATAATAACACTTTTACCCTTAATTACCCTATTTACTTTTAACCGTGGTAAAAAAAAGTTTAAAGTTACTATTCACCAAAAATTATTTTCATCTCATTGAACCACATTTTAGTCCTTGATATTAACCGTGTCTCTCTGATTTTCTAAATTCTACTCAAAGAAGCGGTAAAATTAAGTTTTATGAAAAATTCAGTTTTTTTAACTACCACTTAGTGGTTTCACTATTCATCAAAAAAATGACAGTTTCCAGAAAAATACCAAAAATTAGGCCTAAGCTATATTTGATATTATGAATTCAAAAATGATGTTTATTTTACCAAATTAAAAACATATCAGTTACATTAACTAATTTAAAAAATTAATTCCCGTCGTCAAAACAAATAGCGTGTTTTTAAGAGATAATAACTATCAAAAGATTGACACTTGTTTATGTCTGGTTTAAATGTGAAATTACATCCAATGAACAAAATTATATTAAATTGTAAAAATATATTTTAAATATACTTTACAAACACTCAAATTAATAATTTATCACTATTAATTATTTCGATTAAAAAATTTGTTTTTAATTAAAATTTAGTAATTTTCACTATTCATCAGAATATGAAAGTTATCCGAAAAGTACCAAAATTTCACCCTAAGCTAATTTCGATATTCCGAATCCAAAAATGAAGTCCATTTGAAAAATAAAATTTACAAAATTTCAAAAAGTGGTTATTACTATTCATAACGGCTAGTTTTAATAATATTTTAATAGCATATCGTTGTTTAGTGAAACTCGGTATTGCATACGATGCAAGCTATCGAGGAAGGACGCGGTTGCGTGTAAAGCAAGCCAAGCTAGTGTTGTGTGTAGTGAAAGATTCCTTTGATGATTTATATAACATAAAAACAAAATATTTCTCATAAAAGTCTTGGGTGTTACATGATGCATCTTATATCGGGGTAAGAGTTGGTAATAATCCTGGATTTGGAAGATTAGACCGATTAGGTCTATTTACCTGCTAAGAGGAAGAAGGTGGATCCTCCAACCGATCTTCCAGAATAACTATGCCAGGACTGAATCTGCTATTGGTGGAAGAATTTGCTTGTTCTTGTTGAGCCCGCTGAAGGGCTCTGCCATGAGTTTCTGCTACATACATAGTTCTGGAAGGGGTAGAATTGGAATAGTGGCTTCTAGGATATCCACGTCTTCCTCTGTTTCCCAAACCTCTGGAACTCCCTCTGATTCCTCTGTTTGATACATGGAACTCAGGCTCACCAAAATCAAAACTGTGACTAACATAAGGATCTATTAAGTGAATCATATTAACAGAACCGAAGATTAACTCTTCATACGATGAAGACTCTGCCTGACTAGCCAATTTAGGCTGTGCCGTTTGGTGGGGCGGTGCCCGTGGCTTCAAAGTAGATGACATAAATCTACCAGAGTCAAAGAAAACTTGGGCTTTTACATGATCTCATCTTTTTCTAATTGTTCTTATTTATTCGAATTATGTAATTTCTTTGAGGATTTTCCCTCTGATGAAGAGGGTTTTGCTGTGACATTCATGACATAAGACACAATTGGTTTCTTCAACTGCGTTCACAAAATGGCATGAGTTCGGTTGATCGTTTTTCTGACCATCCAATCATAATGTTTTTGCGCATTTTTGTTCTTGACTTCTTGCCACTCACCCTCTTCCTCTGGATTTGTAGCAGTAATACATGCTACCTGAGCTGAAGAACCTTTCAATTTGACTTGTCCCGAGTCAACTATTTTTTACAGGAGGTCCTTGAAGATAAAACACTCCTGGATGGGATGCCCCAACATATAATGAAATGGGCAGTAATTGGGATAGTCTTCATCTCCTTCCTTTTTCAGCCTCTTGGGCCTTGGCAATTGAACCAAATTATTTTCCAGAGCCGAAATGAAGTAGCCAAGAATTTGTTCATTTCAGAAAGAGTAAAATTTTCTCTTAAAATCCTAAAATTGTTTCCGTCTTTGATCTCTTTGATAATATTGACAAAACGACCTCTGTTGTTGATGCTCAGGAGGTGGAGCCCTTCGAGAAGATGAAGGTTTTAAAGTAGAAGCAGGTACAGGTGATTGTTTAAGAATAACTGTAGCAGTATCTGCTCTACCCATTCTCCTTCCTGGAGCTGATGGAATTACACAAGTTTTATCCTTAGTCTTCATAAGAGAATCTTCAATCTGTTGAGAGATTGAAGTAAGGTCTCAAAACCCTCCTGTGTATTTCACAGGGATAAACGGCGTGCGTAATTCATCACAAAAATTTGCCACACAGATTGGAAACAATTCTTCTTGAGAGAGTGCTAAGCTTAGGGAATATGTTAATCCCTTCCAATGAGAAATGAAATATGAAACCCTTTAATTCTCCCTTTGCTTACAATTTGTAAGATAAAAAACTATTTTCTTTGGCAACGTTGATCTGAATTGAAGAAGGAATCATTGACAGAGATCCTCCCATCCGGTAATTGACCGGGATTGCAAGCTTTTGTACCAGAAAAAGGCAGACCCTTGTAATGACTGCACAAAACACCTGATCTTAACTGCTTCTTGTTATTGAGGGGTTCCCATCATAGGATCAAAACGAGAAACAAAATGTGTTAAGTGTTTCTCTAGGTCTCCCAAACCATTAAAGATTGGGAATGTGGTACTTGCAAAATTTGATGGGGGAGGAATTGCATCAACCCATTCAGGGTAATCTCTCTTTTCTGGTTGAATTTGAGCTCGTTTTCCTTCCATAGATTCCAACCAAGCTGTTAATGACTCAATAGTAGTTATTAACTTTTGAGAAACATCCGGTTGAGCTTGGACTTGAACAGGTGTAATGACTGGAGCTTGGACAGATGTGGTGGATGATACTGCAATTGATGGTAGCATCGCCGATTGTTGTTGCACTTGACCCGTAGGATTAGACCTGTGAGGGTGTACTAATAAAGGAGGATATTCTTTATCCATCTCAGTTGCCGCAACAAATTCCCTTGGCTGACTGACTCCAGCACGCTTAGGAGGAAGACTACCCTGAAGTAATTCTGCATTCAACCTCCTCAATTCCTTCATTTCTTCTTCTTGTTGTGAAAATATTTGCTCTAATGAGAGCGATTGGCCATCTCCAGAGGAAGGGTATGTAACCTGATTCTTTCCTTTCCCCTTGTTGGATCCCTTTTGGAGAGGGGGAAGTGGGTTATTTGAAGGAACACCCAGATTCTTGGTAAGCCTTTGATTTCGTGTACGCACACCTTCTTCATTTTTGTCTGTGCATACAACTTCTTGAGCAGGAACCTCTTCATCTGATCTCTCTAAGTGAGCCTCATATGATGGATTAGCAACAACAACATTGATGACATTAATTGATGCATAATACATTGCATGCCTTCTATCGGCATTTCTGCGATATTGTCTTCTTCCATGTCCTTGATGAGACATTGCCTTTTGTTGATTTGATCCCTTAGGAACTTCTTGATGAACCGTAATTTGGAGGGAATCTCCTGATAATTTGGCTCTTTGTTCCTATTGGGGCTTCTTCCCTAATCGAGAGAAGACTGAATTTCTCTGAGGAAGAGATTGAGGATTTGAAAAAGTCCCCAGTCTGGTGGACTGGGGCTGTTCCTACTGTTCCTGCTCAACTCCTCAAATCCTATTTGTTGATTCTGAGGGTTGGGTTAAAAGAGTCCCCAGTCTGGAAAGCTTGGGTGGTTCTTGACATGCTATATCTGAGACTTTCTTGAAATATCTCTTGATATTGTGGACTTTAGTCCGGAAATTGGTTGGATGTATCAACCTGCATCCACTTTTATCACCTGGATCAAAAGACCATTGGATGATTTCTGACACTTCTGTCACTTGATGATGTGCTTGCTCTAAATGAGAGGCCTGTTCAATATTCTCGTTTGCTTGATTCAGGAGTAATTCAATAACTTGTTCTCTGTATGCTTGATTTTGAGAAGAACTAGTTGAGGCATGTTCTTGGGAAAGCCTTTGATTACAAATAAAACCAATTTACTGTGGCTGTCCATGGGCAATAACATTACATGAGACCATTTTCGGCGGGCTTTGCTGACTGGAGAGTACAGTGAAATGTAACGCTCCATGAACACCCCATCCCATGATATGAATACCAGATGGGGCATTGAAAATTAACTGGCGCAATCTTCTTAGTGCGCCAAGGCATGAACACTGAAGGGCTCTCTGCTGCTTTTCAACCTTCGGATATCGAGAAACTGAGAGAGATGTCAAATCAATTTGGCGCTGTAACCCTTATATTATCTTGACATGATTTTCATATTCATCATAAGATAATATTTTCTTTTTCAACTGACAAAGATTTTTCCATATGTTGAGATGAATATCATGAATTCCATCTTCCGTCAACATCTCTGGAATGTCATACTGAGAGTTAGATGAAGGATAAAACATGACTGGCACTTCACCTTTCGCCGGTTGTTTTCTCATATTCAGTACTTCCTCTTTATCATTCAATGAAGATTCTTCTACCTGATTATACCAGAGCTGGTGCTTCTTTGTTGCTTCATCGGATTCAACAAGATCGGTAGAGAATTCACTGATCAAACTAGAAGATGAACAACCCAGGGGTGGTTCGGAGAATTACCTACACCCTGGGATATCTTCTAATTGAGAAAGTATTTCACTTTCTAATGATAAAGAATCAGACATGACTGACTTCACATTTGCAAGTTCCTCAAGATAAGAGGGATTTCTCGTCACTACATTGTCCATTGGAGAATTTTCCAGGCAATGTGCATTATAACCACAGAGAGGACTTTCGCAGCTAAATTCATCATCGTGGGGAGGACCAGCATGGTGGGTTACAGCAAAAGATGAAACATTTTGATCCTTGGTCTTCTGACCACACAGAGGGTTCCTGTGGCTCTCATATGAAGATGAAACTTCGAGATCGACCGAATTTTCATGAAGCAAACCTTCATGAGGAAGTGTCTGATGAAGACCTTCGGAATTAAAGTTCCCACTATTGGGAAATGAGGGAGTAGAATCTTGAATTCTAACAGATAATCGTCTAAGGGATTCAAGAACTCCAGCACAGAGCAAGGCCTTGTTATAGATTGGCTCTTGATCTCTTGATTGTGCTGGGTGGGTCTTCTTCTTATACACCTTCTTACTCAATTTGGGAATCAATTGTTGATGAAATTGGTTATTATGGGTAGGTGTATGTGCCTGCTCAGGAGAAATGATCTGGTTAGGCTGATTATCTCCACTCAAATCAGGTGTATGTGGCTGACTTGGTTGTCCATATGATATGGGGGAGTATTTCCCACAACCCTCTTGGATTGGAACAGAGGTGTGTGTCTGTTCCAGAGTGAACTGTTGATGTGTCACTCCACTGGTAGGGATATATTTGAATTTCTTTCCCTGAGATGCTGCTAAAGCTGTTATAATATCCTGGCAGGCATCCAGAATATGAGTAGGGATTTGCTTATGCTCTTTCACCATTGACAGAATATGCTTGGTGACTTCATCTGCTGGAACAAGGATATACATCCATTCCGTGCTTGGAGTAGGTGTGTGTTCTTGCTCCTGTCCTCCTTTTCCTGTCAGTGAATTCTGACAGTACTCATGTGTGGGGGCAGAGAGTTGAGTCTGCCTCTTGTTTGTCGCCGGAGCTTTCCGACTGACTTCTCTGAATGCTACCAAACAAGATTGTTGGTAGGCTTGATCAATACTAGCAGGTGTATGTGCCTGCTGATTTCACTCCACCGAACGTGGTTGATGAGCTTCCTTCAATACTGACAGACGAGGCTGCTGGTAGTATTGATGAGTGTAAGTAGGTGTATGTTCCTGTTTACTAGTTGTCAACACATTGGGTTGGCGGGCTCCATCGTATGTAGTCAGACGAGCCTACTGAATAGCTGATTATTTATAAACAGGTGTATGTTCCTATCTATAATACTCCGCCGGAATTGCCTGACGGGATTGGCGTACTGCTGCCAGACGAGTCTGCTGGACAACAGAATTAAAACGGACGGGTGTGTGTGCTTGCTCATTGCTTGCCACCAAGTTAAGTTGGTGGACTTCTCCATAGATGGAAGAGATGAGAACCTACTCACTTTTGACCGGATTTTGCCTCTGGTGGTTCATCTTGCCTGCTCAGGTTCGAGGAACCTGAGCCGAATGCCCGGAGATGATACCCTTATCATGTTGAGGGCGCACTGCTGCACAAGTCTGGCGGTGATTGTTAATGGGATCCCTCATGAAGGACTCCTATATCCTTGAATTAAGGCCCTGAGGGACCTACTCATTCACCTCCCCAGAATACAAGAGTGAATGGTGATTGCGTTCCGGGGATAACGACACAAAATGGTTGGAGATGATGATTGGCACCACCTGCTTCTTGATCACCGGTCGTCGCTGTTTGGACGACCAGGGTGAATTATTGACTTGGAGGGCTTGTCGAGCGGCCTCCATAGTTGGAATAATACCATTTTGATGGTACTTCTTAACCAGTGCATTTGATACCTAGCGTTGAAGATGCTGAGTAGGTGATGTCGTCCTCAGAGCGGACAATGATCCAGCAGGAATAGTAGCAGAGGCATTCACAACAAAAGTATTCACATTAGAAGTATTTTTGGGTGTGAACTTAAGAGAATCCATTTCTGTAATGCAGAAGATCTTGGAAAAGAGTGCCTTTTTGATATAATAGATGTAATCAAGATAAGTCCGGCCACTACATCTTTTGGATAAGCACACATGTTATTGATTGTCTTGTTGGGCCTCTCATTGAGTTTAAATAGGGGCCTAATAAATAGGTAAAACATCATTTCAACTTGGTTAAGGATTCACGTCGGGTTCACCATTTTTTGTTTCCTCTGGAAATGGGGATGACCTCATTTATTTAAGGTTTAAACATTCCAAGCGGTTTTTAATGGGTTTTTTCGTAGAACCGGAAACATCCAATGATTCTATATCCATTTGGACCTACTTTCCAAAGGTAGGTGCTCATTAGTTGTGAACTGATAAGGCTTAAGAATTTTCATTGGTCGAGAGGATGGGAGGTCAGACTCATCACACCTTTTTGAGGGGAATTATTGTCTACTCCAGGACTCTCTTTATAGATTTAAGTTATGTTCGTGAATCCTTATTAAATTACCAAGTATAAAATGAGCTTTACTTTATATATGACAATCAATGAATGATATGTAGGAAATTTAGAGAATCTTTTATATGTATTTGAGGTTCTTCATCGATAGAGAATCATCTGTATTTGTTTATATATTCTTAGTCAATGGTATCCTTTGAAACATTATATAGAAATCTCTTGGTCATTATGATAACCATACTAGTTTTAATGCCACTCAGTGGGGCACTTGAAGTTTATTGTCATTCAGAAGGACATGGATTATTTCGGAGTTGGGATCGTACCCGCAGATGGGCTACCTACGTATCCTTATTTAGAAAAGGAATCAGAACCCACGTAGTTCAAGTAAGGGAGTATGATGTTTATGTATGATTGATGGATCAAAGAAAGATGTCATAATTACTTTTACGCTCTAAGATAATGTGAGTCATGCTTGGTGTGAGAAACAAGAGGTATTGGTAAAACCAGACAATTGTGCCATGAAAGATGCAATCATAAGAAATGATGTGGGGCTTATGTATGTATGACTATCCAAATAGATAGAGGTCAGGACTTATTTCAGAGAAGAAGTCCAAGAACAGGGTCCACAAAGGTATATGTGCTTTTATGGAGATTTGGATACTCTAACTTGGGGCTTACTCCTGAGGAAGATGCCCAAATTAGGAGGGACTTATGATTGGGTTTTATTCCTGAGAAGGAAGCCCAGATCAAAAGTAAATTAAGACTGGTTAAGAGAAATTATGACTGGGGCTTATTCCTAAGAAGGAGTCCTAGGTTAAAGGACTTGTGACTGGGACTTACTCCTAAGGAGGAGGCCCAGGTTAAAGAGATTTGAAAACTGGGGCTTACTCCTAAGGAAGAGGCCCATGTTAAGGGAATTTTAGAATTGAGGGACTTTGGGCTTACTCCTAAGGAGGATGCCCATATTTTTAGAATTTGAGACTGGGGCTTACTTTTGAAAAGGAATCCCAAGTTAAGGGAATTATAGTTGGGGCTTACTCCTGAGGAGGATGCCCAGATTTGGGAACTTTGAGAATGGGGATTACTCCTGAAAAGGAAGCCCAGATTTGGGAAATTATGACTGGGGCTTACTCCTAAGGAGGATGCCCAGTTTAGGGGACTTGTGGCTTACTCCTAAGGAGGATGCCCAAATTAATGAGAACTTGGATTGGGGATTACTCCTGAAAAGAAGGCCCAAATTAAGGATTATACCATCTTAAAGGATGAGGTTGAATGAATGAAATCTCTAACCTTAGTGACATAAAGATGTGTAAATCACTAGGTTTTGAGATATGTTCCACAGAATTCCTTTCAGATAAGGAATCCAACAAAGGAAGCATGCCATAAATGGCTTTGAATAGGGTTTTGAAGGCTGAATCTTGAATAGGAGAGGTGGATAGGCATAAAAGAGGTGAAATGGGTAGGAAGGGCACTCAAAAAGAGAGGGGCGCGCAAGTCCTGGTCGCGTAGGTGTACCTGCGCGACACATGGGTACTTGCACGATGGTCAACCCTTAAGGTAATACTTGGGCGAGACTTGGCTCAAGCCCTTAGTATTATCCCTAGGGGCTTACAGAAGATTGGCGCGCAAGTTCTGTTGAAGGGGTAAGGCGGCGTACAAGTGTGGCCATTTCCCTTAAGGGATGGTCACTTAGGCACGCAAGTGTTGATGAGTTTCAACACTTATGCCTTACTCCCCCTCTTTAGATCTTCCTTTCTAGGTAATAAATTACCTTAGAAGTGTTCGGAAGCTTCGAGAAGAGACTAGGGCGCTAGGAGCTCAAATCTGAGTTTATGGAATTTTTTCCTCCCTAAAATGGAGGGCCCACCAGGGGTATTTATAGGCTGGTGAAGACCCTGGGCGAAATTCAAAGAGGGCGCGCAAGTCACCTGTGCGACCACTAGGCGAAACGCAAGTATACTTGTGTGAATTTGGTGGAACTTGCGCGACCCAAGCGCAAATGAATCTTTGTTCATGCCTTTGCCAATTTTTGATGTTTCTTCAAAGGATGAATCACTTTGGGTTCAAGGTTTTTCCCTTTTCATTCATTTAGACTCTGTGATGGAAAGGAGCATCAATAACGTTCATGGTAAAACCATCACAAATTCCATTAATATACCATCCCACTTCCACTATGGCACCTCAAGTGGTTGGGTCAAGTCTGCGAGAACCTGGTGCTCAGCCTTCACTTTCTAATAAGTGTGGCATTGAGAAACAAACTATTCCACTGCCTTCTTCATCATTGGTCACTAGAACTAACGTTAGAGGTCCTGATACATCTTTACCACACCCGGATGTACCACCAGAGGGGACGTGTGGAACTCCCTCAAAACCTCCTCCCATAATGCCACTGGTAAAACTGTGCACCCTTTGAAAAGAACAACATTCTCCCCACCTATCGAATATCCATTAGGGGCATGCCCTATGGAAAACTAAGCATGTCAAGTCTCATAGTCAATATCCCCAAGTCACGCCTCCCTAAGTCACTATAAGAGTGGAGGGGTGAAAACCACCGACTGGAGGTAATCTGCTCCATATCCATCCACAAAGGATATCTATAACATGGACAACTGATCTAACACCTCACTCAACAACTGCAAGTTGGATCTCCTTCTGAGAACGTCTTCCACCACGTTCCCATTCTTAGGAGTATAGAAAATCTCTAAGTCATAGTCCTAGAGAAACTCTAGCCATCACATATGTCTCAAGTTCAGATCCTTCTAAGAGAGTATATACTTGAGACTCTTGTGGTCAGAGTAAATGATAATCCACTAACCCATCAGGTATTGTCACCACTTCTTCAATGTGAAGAATACCACTGCTAGCTCAAGATCATGGGTCACGTAGTTCTACTAATTCTGTCTCAAATGGCACAAACCATAGAAAATCACTGCTTGCCCCTGCATCAGGACACAACCAAGCCTGATCCCTAATTCATCTCAGAACACTACATACCCGACACCCTCCTCTAGTAGTCTCAAGATGAGAGCACTTTTCAACCTCTTCATCAGCTCCTAAAAGCACTTTTGGAACTTCTATATCTACAAAAGGGCTTCCCCTTCCATGTGAAAGCCATAAATGGTGCTGCTACTCTGGAAAAGTCGAGTACAAACCTCCGATAGTACCCATCCAAACCTAGGAAACTTCGCACCTCAGTAACAATCTTGGGTGTCTCCTAAGAAAGCAATGCCTCAATATTCTCCACATCCACTACGAATCTAGCCTCTAAAATGACATGTCCTAGAAAGTGGACCCATTGAATCCAAAATTGACACTTAGAGAGATTCCCATAAAGCTAGTGCTCTCAGAGTATGTCCAGGACCATCCTCAAGTATACCGCGTGCTCCTCCTCAATTGTCGAGTACATTATGATGTCATCAATGAAGACCACCACGAACTGGTCTAAGTAAGGATGGAAGATCCTATTCATGAGTCCCATGAACACTACTAGGGAATTCATCACACCAAACAACATAAACAAGTACTCTTAGTGGTAGTACCAACATCTAAATTATGTATTCAGTACATCTTTATCCCATACATGAAGCTGGTGATAGCTAGATCTGAGGCCAATCTTCAAGAACCACCTCACTCCCTTCAATTGATCAAAGAGGTTGTTGATCCTATGTAGTGGATACTTGTTCTTCATGGTCACCTAATTTAGGCACCATAAGTCCACACATAACCTCAATCTCCCTTCTATATTCTTAAAAAACAAAACTAGGGCTGCCCAGGGTGAAACACTGGATCTCACAAAGCCCTTCCTCTATAAGTCCTCCAGCTATACCCTTAACTCATGAAGCTCTACGGGAGCTATCTGATATGCAGGTATAGATATAGGTGCCATATTAGGGTACAAATCAATGTAAAATTCTACCTCCCTATGGTGAGGTAATCTGAGGACATCATCATGAAAGACGTCTTTATACTCCGCCACCACTGTAGGAATATGAGGAATACTATTATCCACTGCACTGAGGGTGGGGCTAGCCAACTAATGGGTAATCAGCTGCACCCTCCTATGAGTAAGTCCATCCTATGTTGCATGCATTTACTTCTCACCAACAAAGAAAAACCTGGTCCCATCACCACAGACACACCGCACTCGGCACCTAAAATAGTCAATCTGAGCATGGATTATGGATAAAAAGTCCATACTGAGAATGAAATCGTAAGGCCTTGATGTCACTACCAAGAGATCCCAACCAAAAATCTCATCTCCAAGAGTAAGCTCACATTGTCAGAACCAGTGTGTGATCATCGAATCTCCTCTCGTAGGAGTCTTTAAGAATAGGGATCGAGTCAACGGTTCTTCTGGAATCTACAAGTCTCAAATAAGGGTCATGGAAAGAAAAGAATGACTGACACCTTTGTCTATAAAAACTACATCTAGGGTGGAAAAGAAATAGATCATACCTCTAATCATCCCTAGAGAACCAGGGTCATAAGCCTCCATCACCTATAGCTATCCTAGTCCCTTTCCACCAACTCCCTAAGTTCGTGGTGGACCACCTGGAGGTGGTAGTGGTAATACTTTGAACCTCCACCCACCTACTGCTTCCCTACCTGCTCCTATGATACATCCGTTGCCCTGAGGACCACCCTGATCATGCCTCCTCCTCTACCTCAATGGTCCTTCAACCATCTCTTGATAGTCTGTACGGTAAGTCAGGAAATCTTGTGCTAGATGTCCCCAACCATCATACGATTAACATAGACTATCCTTAAGTTGATATGATCTACCCTGGGAGCCCCACACTACTGATCCCATGACCTGGGGTCATCCCCTATAGTGATTAAACTATTTGGATCCCTATGACTACTATCAAATACCTACCACCAAAGACTCAGCTACTTGGTTCCTGCTGGTAGCTCCCACTGCTGGAATATGCTCCATTAGAAATCTCTCCACTAGCAGAACTCACTCTAGTACCCCAACACATATAAGAATGATAAGGGATATCATGGATTCCCTAATCTCTTGGTGTAATCCCTAATCAAATTTATGAGCCCTGAAGAATGGGTCTCATACCATATTTGTGGACTAGCGAGAAAGATCATTAAACCTCACTGAGTACTCTGCCATAGTCTGACTGTCCTGTTGCAGATGCAGGAGATCCTATATGCACATAGAGAATAACGTAGCTGGGAAGAACTACTCTATGAAGAGTTTCTTGAAGTCTTCACAAGAGAGATTCTCCTCATCATGTGTCTGGGTAACTAAGCTCCACCATTGCCCCACTGATCCCTAAAGAAGACTCGCAGCTAGGACTACCATCTGTTCGGTGGGTGTCCTCACAAGGAGGAAGACATAAGTAACTAACTCAATCCAATCCTCAGATACCTGGGGGGTATATCTCACACCAAAACCTGGGAGGTTTCTACCTTTGTAACTCATGCAACATGCTCAGTCTGTGTGCATCCTCAGTTGGTAGCACTGGTAGTAACTGCTGCTCTACGGGCGACACTACAACAGGTAAAACACCCATAGGTTCTATTTATGGAACAATCACCTGTACTGACACCTTTTCACTAGGTGTATCATCCTCATGATCACACAACAGAATTCTGGATGGATGTTTATGGGGAGACATCCTGAAACATATCAAGATGGTCCACGATCAATAGAGTATACCTGGTAAGCTGACTCAAGAAGGACATGAGAACACACCTAAATCCTATATGATGCATGTACCATTAATTTTACCTAAAACCAATGTTTTCATGTAATAGGTCAAAAAACATGTGTCCAGAGTCTTGGTATATGAACATGTCAGCCGCCGCACCAACACTGGATTCCCTGACCTGAAATCTAAACTTGAAACACTTAACACTATTTCCCCAAACCAACCTCACAGACTCCTGTTCCTTAATTAGAAACAACCCATCTAATACCACTCTATCACGACCCATCCCAGAGTGGCCTGTTCCATGACTACCCCAAGCCCACCTCCGATAGGCCAGGGGTTGGCGACTAGCACTGAGTAGGCATATCCCACAATGGTAGGAATTTTCCTACGTACCCCCCCCCCACACACACATATCTAAGCCCAAAATGATAGAAAGTAAAAACAATAAGTTAACAATGAATACATACACTAAGATACCAACCAAATAGTACGATAGTAGGAAAATAGAAATAAAATAGGGCCAAAATACAAGCCCACCCATAGAAAGAGTCTGTCAAAGTGAATGCAAAAGTTCCTGAAACTCATCCATAGAAAACCCTACCTGATGGGTAGGTGCAGGCTAGCTATCTAAAGCCACAGGAACAAAACTCATCCATCCTATCACTCTAAGAACCACCTGGTCCTGTTCCACCTTGAACTCAATAAAATCATTGATCTTCTACACAAGACATGACATGTGCAGGCAAATCCCGTGCAGGGGTGAGTAAAACAATACTTAGTAGGATACCCCAGAACCATAAAGGAATACCACTAAGAAATACATGGAGTAAAACATAATGAAATACATGAATTATACCAAAAATAAATACAATAAGTATACCAAAAATAAATATGCAAAGTATACCACAAAGAAATACATGGTCAGATCACACAGGTATTAGTCTATAGAATGAAAGTAGGATTATCAGACGTAGTCTGCAGAACACTCAATATCAATAAGATACAGATTCTTAGTAAGAAATAGAGTCTCGGTAAGACATGGAGTCTCAGTAAGACATGGAGTCTTGATAAGACATGGATTCTTGGTAAGAAACAGAGTCTCGGTAAGTCACGTAGCCCCAAAGTCACATAGTCTTCAATTCACATAATATCAAGATCATAACCAGCCACAGGATTCCGCTCATAGCATTCTTGTTCCGAGAGAACCTACTCCTCAGGAAAATATTCCATATGAAAACTTCCACAAAGACTCACTTAGAGTATCTCAAAAGGACTGCCTCATTGTGAGGGTCCCAACATCGTAGATGGATTATCAAACAAACCTTCCGTTTGAAAGTTACAACCATTTTAGTGAAAAAGGTTCGACTCGGGTCCGGTTCGGGCTCAACCCGGCCTAAACCAGTCCGATCGACTGACCTAGCCCGAACCACTGGGCCCAGTCCATCCAGGTTGACCCGATATGTTCAGGTTGACCCCCCTTCTCTTACACGTAGCCGACCCAGCTGCGTGTGCCCGGTCAACACGGTGCCGCCGCATCAACACAAATGGCCACCGCATCCTTAGCCTCTCCCACAAACTTCACCTCCATAGGATCCACGTGGATCTAGCCACGCACATGGCCCCTTACCGTCATTTCCACGGTCACTACCCACGACCTCCACTACTGCGAGCTCCCACGCAGTCCCGCTTGGACCACACCCTCATGCTCTACCGCTGGTCATCCCACCGGCAGCCTGTCCGCCTCGCACTTCACCTGGACTAACCCCCCATTGGGCCGCATACTGTCTCTACTGCCAGCCACCCTTCTAGTATCCCTTTATCCACCTGAACCTAGCCAGATCCACTTCTCTGGGCACCTTGTACCACCGTAAACTACTTCCATGGGTGATTCGTGCCATGCCTTCACCATTGCACCTCTGTGATGTCATTGCGATGTTAGATCCTTGGTCTCAGATCATTGCACCACAGATCGAAGGCACAACGATCCTATGTTCATATTTTGTGAAGAAAGATGAATGCAGAAAGATTGGGGGAAAGAGATAAATGCACAGGAATTCCCAAAGAATAGATCTTGGCCTTGTTCATGTCGGCCTTGATCTGTTCATGTTAGAATGAAGAACGAAGAGGAAATAAAACGAATCTCTAAATAGAATCATCCCTGATAATAAACCCACATAAAATATCCATCCCATAAGAATGATTGAACCACGGATCAAAATGTTCATGGGTTGGTCTGCATTCGTTATTGAATTTAAAAGAAAATGGGGAAACAATCATGAATAAAAAAAATCTCTACTTAGAGTTTTGATTGATTGTCAACGAAGGGTGAGGCTGCATCGTCATCATTCATCGATACATTAATCTTCGATCCAAGTTCTGATCTTTGATCCATCATATGAATTGAGAGAACCTCCTTCTATTTGTCTCATGGAAACTCTAGGGTTATGGTGATAATCTTGGATACCTAGAAAATTCCAATATAAAAAATGGGGTTGTTGCGTCAAAATAAAATATTTTTGTTAAATATTTTATTAGTGATACGCCCAAAAAATAACTTTCACATCTGGTATGCACCGGTTGCTGTTATGCCCCGCCTAAGGTAAACTTGTTGTTCTAAACAAAACGATGCCCTCATATTTAAGATCTAGGATCCCTTTTAGAAGTTATTCCAGTTTTAAAGAAAAACCGCCTACGTGCTTTATTAAAAACTGAACATTATTCAATGAATTGTTCTGGGCACACCAGGCCTCAGAATCACATGTCGTCTCAGCACCTATTCACATAATTTTATTAATTAATTTATAATAATAAAATAGGAGAAAATACAAGTCGTTATAGTCTTGGTTTGGGGGCACCACATCAATAGCTCCATCCTGACCTTGGAATCAACTCATGTGTACCAACACCTTCCTATGAAAGCCCACCTTGAAGTGAAGTGACCCATCCCACAGGGCTGGGGAATTTTTATATTTTTTATCCCCTCATCAGGTAAAATTCCATACATTATTCCACCTTACTCTAGCTTGTAGGAATGGGGGCATTCTCATATTCTTAAGACTCCCAACCCACAGGGATGAGGGAATTTCAATATTTTCCACCTCCCCATCGAGGGTATTCTAGAAACCATCCAACCCTAGTCGTTGAAGCAAAACCTCCAGGAGAGTTGGGATATCTTAATCAGTGGGGAGAATATGTGTCATCCAAGAATCCCTAATACCTCAACACACACCCTCAAACCAATGAAGACCAGGGCTTAGCACCCCAGAATCTAATTCATCCATGTGCCCATGCCAATAGAGGTATAGGTAGCATGTGGGAGAAGCTGCGTGTTCACTCTACTCTTGATGAAAAAAAATCAAAAGGTATATTCCTTCCCATAAAAAAATGTCCCCAGGTACTTTAATTATACCATGGAGAATGGTTAGATAAAACTCTCGGCAATGAGGAAGTGGGATGAGGCATGGTTGATAGTCCTTGATAATTACTACCCCTACCATCGATGTATCGGGCACAGAGTGGAGAGTTTCTTTAGCTTTAAAGATTGGATAGATTAGAATGTGAATAAAGTATTGATAGAGTTATAGGACCTTGAAACTCATTAAATATGCATTATAGTCATCCAAGATCCATAAAAAAAGATAAATCCACCCTCTTGATGGGTTGTGGCATGATATATCCTAGTCACATGACGTTAAACTGTAAGGACCACTCCCTAGTCACATGATGTTAAACTACTTGATGATGCCCTAGTAGCATGACATTAAACTGTAAGGACCACATACTAGTCCCATGATGTTAAACTGCATAGAGATTTCCTAGTCACACGATGTTAAAACTACATGATATATTCTAGCCACATGACATTAAACTACTTGACAATGTACTAGCTGCATGACATTAAACTAAATGGAACATGTCCTAATCACAAGATGATAAACTATATGATATCTTAATCTCTAGAAGATTTCATCAACATCAAGTGGAAGTTAGAAAATCTTGGATACTTTCCATCTTCCAAGAGAACTCAGAGAGATGCTCAGGGCGCCTCTGGATCCCACAAAAGTTTGAGATAGAAGTTTTTTTAGCTTAGGTTTATTGAGTGATGACTATGACATCAGAATGCCATGTCACCATCTCATTCATAGAGTAGGATCAGGAAGAGGTCATCCAAGGACATATCAGACCCCTATATGTTTTGGGTAGGATCAATAATGTCAAAATTCAAAGGGCTCTGATTGATAATGGTTTTTGGATCTACCTCATCCTGATTTGGACCCTCCAAAGTTTGAGATATAACGAGGGAGAATTATCACCCAAAGGCTATCCATTCAAGGGTACAATAAGAGTGATCAAAGACCTCTCTAGAAGATCAATCTCAAATCTTGGTTTGGGGATCTCATACCTAATGTTGTGTTCATGGTTATCCAACATGACACAATATTTAATGTCCTATTTATAAGAACTTGGATTCATAGCCACATGGAAGTACCTTCAACATTTCACAAGTGCTTGAAATACCCCATCGATGAAAATGTCAGCATACTACATGGTGATAGTTCCCACTTTGAGTATTTTAAAGCCACAAATACTGAATCAAGTTTCTATAAAAGGGAAGGAAAACAACCAATGGTGAAGTATGATATGAAGATTTTATCCCCCAATGGCTTGGGGACCACCCCTATGAATCCTAGGAGAATACTCGACAATGAATATGTGCTACCAATAAGCCTGATTGGGGTAATATAATTAATCCCATATGTCCATGCTCCTTCTATTCCCAGTGATAGTGAAGAATAAAATAATCATCTCTAGAAACTCTCTATAATGACTCTGGTAGTTCTAGATGAAAATGTCTCTTGACATGGATTCTATTATCTTGAAAGTGACAGAGATTCCCCCATATTACCCAACATGTATGAAAATGACTCAATGGACTCATTGATGAAAGAAGAAGAGGATGATATCAGGAACTCCCCTCCCACATTTGAGGAAGGTGTATTCACCATCATTGATGAGTTTAGGCAGGTAAATTTGGGAATAGAAGAAGACCCACGACCTACATTGATTAGTTCTATCATGAATTTTGAGGACTAGAAAGTGTATATTACATTTCTAAAGCAACATCGATATGTGTTAACTTTGAATTACACATAAATGCCCAAACTGAACCCCGATGTAGCCACACACTATCTAAGCTTACTCAATAACCATAAAGGTTTCAAGAAAATAGCCAGGATAATACACCCCTCTCATGATATCAAGTCCTAGAAGCAAGACTTTATAAACTAAACAACATCCCAACATCTTAACCGCATGACAGTAAACTGCAAGAAAATCATCCTGGTCACATGATGTTAAACTACAAAAAATATGTCCTAACCAAATAATGTTAAACTGTACGGAAGACATCCTAACCACATGAAGTTAAACTATACATAAGATTTCATGACCACATGATGCTAAAATGTATAGAATAATTCTTGGCAGCAAGACTTTAAATTGCACATGGCATATCATCCCGATCGTATAATGTTAAACTGAATGACATGTCCTAACCACATGATGTTAAACTGCATAGATGACGTCCTCACCATATGAAATTAAACTTCATAGGAAGAATCTTCTTACTGAAGATTCATCACACATGATCTAGATATTTTCAAAAGAGAAATAAAGTGCCCACATACCTATGTCTGATTCAGATCCACATAGATAATTTCCCATATAAGAACTACACATGACTTGATTCTAGCCATCACAGAATATACAGTGACACCCAGATCCAAAATCATTGGTCCATCCACAATATATTCATCCTGGTCATAAGATATCAGACTGCATGACAATTTTCAAGCCTTCTTTTCACATCGGGCAACCTTCGTCCTTACCGCATGATGTTAAATTTCACGAAAGACGTCCATACCACATTACGCTAAACTACATGGTTTTTTTAAGAACTAAATTTGGATTGATTCCTTACATTAGAGGATACACAGTGAAACCCATATCTACATTCTTAGGTCCAACCACAATATTTATTCACGTCGAGTCACCTTTGTCCTTACCGCATGACGTTAAACTGCACAACTGTTGTCCTCGCAACATGAAACTAATCTATATGGATTTAAATAACTATATATGGCTTGATTATCATACCAATGAGATGCATAGGAACACTTAGATCCTATATCTTGGCCCATCCACCACATGATACCACATCCCTTTGTCCTTTCTCTAATTAACCTCATTTCATGAAAGAAACCTTTTCCAATCCTTGTTTCTCACACCAAGAATAGATCACATGGGCTTAGGAACTCTAGTAAAGGATTATCTACATGATCGAGGCATATCAGTCTAAGTTAGGGTTAACATAGCATTGGATAAAAGAATTTAAAAGGCACAACACAAGTCCTTTCTTCATGATGTTAAACTTCATGGTTGATGTCCCTTGCATGACATAAAACTGCACATCACTCTAGACCTTACCTGAGAGGACCACCATCCTTGATGCTGGTCTCCCACCACACCTCAATTCAATAATTATGTGTGGATTGATTCCTATCATCATAGGATATGTAGTGGAATCCGAATTTCCAATCCTGGGCCTAACTACAAAAATCAACAGGAACAATGCCCCCTCTACATACAGGTTAGACTTGCATAGGGAGTAACCCATTCAAGAACTATATGTGGATGATTTATGTCATCATGGGATAAATAGTGATGCTTTAATTTTCAATCATGGGCCCAATTACAACAATCAACAGAAACAATTCTCCCTTTTTGTATGGGTCATACCTATGTGGAGAGTTTCCCATTCAAGAACTATATGTAGCTTGATTTATGTCATCATAGGATATATAGTGACACCTTGATCTCCAATATTGGGTTCATCCATAATATTTAATTTTTCATGTTGATCCACCCTACATCCTTGTTGTGTGATGTTAAACAACATGGTTTCTTAATAACCACATGTGTCTTGATTCCTATCATCACAATATATGTAGTGATGTCAATATCCATAATCCTAGGCTCAATTGAAATAATCAACGAGAATAATTCTCCCCTCTATGTATGGGTGAGACCTATGTGTAGAGTTTACTATTTAAGAACTATATGTGGATTGATTCCTATTACCATAGGATATATAGAGACACTTAGATCTTTAAGTTTATCCACAACATAAAAAATATGTCCCCCTCCCTGTGCATGGATTAGACCTGTGTAGGGAAATTTTAATGTCCTAGACATATGACGTTAAACTACACAACAAAAGGTCTTCACATTTAATGAACCATAAAATAAGCATATAACTCTTTTCAAAAAGGGATGAGTCATATGAGCTCATCCTACTTATACACGAGTCATATCTACATATGGATTTCTTACGCATGTGATAAATTTGTGAAAGAAGGGCTCTAGAATATGCATACCCACCAATAAGCTTATGAAAAAAAATAAAATATACTCCCTATATCTGAATTCCCCCAAATAGTGTAGAGTGTTCCTAAGTACATCTTTCACAATTTTCACACTAGTTATCACGTCTTTACGACATGTCGTTAAACTGCAAGGAAAGAAAAATTTACTTTCCGCACGACGTTAAACTGTAAGGAAAGTGTCCTTTTCACATGACATCAGACCACACGATAGATACAACCTCACTACATGTGTAGGCCATCACCCATCATAACCCCTTATCAAAGGGCCACAAAATCATGACTCTGGTTAACCAAAGTATGGGTTTATTTCATAAACTTTTAAGTCCCTCATCCCATAAATCACACTTCATGTATTGAGCACCTTGGGTTGACACAAACCTTTCATAGAAATTGGAAATGAAAATAGATATCTCTATTTAACCTTTCTATTAATGCATAACAACTTTGACCTACCAAACATATACATCTTGGAACAATAGGATGGGATTTTTGATCCTTGTGAGCTTAACGTCGCCATGGAAGGACTCAACACCCAAGGGTGTTCTAGGACACCGTTGAAATGATTATCCCATATCATTACTCATGACCTAAGAACCTCGAGCCATGATTTGCAACATTTTCATCTCCTTATCAGAAGGATATTGGAGTACTCTTGACCCTGAGTATCCTAATTAGGCTACTTTGTAATATGCCCCTCATACCAGGCCCACATGTATCACGACCTTAAACTGTATGCACTTTGGTCAAAGTTGTACAACCCTAAACTTTATCCTTTGATGGTTTAAATCAAAAGACCATAAAACTTCTAGTAAAATAGGCATAAAACTTGTCAAGTTGAAAACCCACAAATGGAGGCCTAAGTAAAATCCAAGTATCCACTTTCTAAACTCTTCATATCTAGAGTTTAGGAAAAAATTAGAGTGTAAATTAATGATACATAAAGCTTATAGGTACTACTTTATGGACCTAGTAAAACCAAATCCATGCTCACTAGACCCCTTGGTCCAAGAAAAAGTTAGAGTAATGATTTTTTTACACCTCCTCGCCATGATAACATGTTCATTAGCCAGTGACACAAATTTAGGGTGCTCGAACCCTTATTTAATATTACACTTTTCATAAAACACCTTTGTACCTTTGAAGTATGAGTTAAACCAATTAGTTACTTGAATTTATATCCTTCTATTAGAACCTCATGGACATTGGGATTCTTTTCTCTTAGTACTTACCCATAGTAGACTGGTAATAGGGACTTGCTCCTCCAAATCAACCCTTGGATCCTAGGAAGGCCCCCCCTTAAACCCATGAGTAATTTTCTTGACTATGTGGAACATTATAGGCTCTTTCCATTACTAATACTTTACTTGTACCCATAAGTTCCCACATCCAGTTAACTCATATATTCCTAGACCATGATTTACGATCCCCATAACCAGATTATTCAAGTAAATTAAACATCCTCAATGTTACATCACCATGTATTGTACCCCTTATCAAATTAAGAATGTGAAACTCCATTACTAAACCTTTTTATGTTCCACACCATGTGACTCTAAAACACATGGTGTAGGGCCTGATCCTCCTAACTCAAAAACTAAACCACCCTAGGGTGCTAGAACCATTCTTGGATAGTCCTTTTATCCATTCCCCACTTCATAGATGTTTTAGTCTTTAAAAATCCTATATAGCCCTTAGAAAATAGTGGGGATCCCATTTACCTATTCATGCATATAAACTCCATGGGATCATGCATAGGGGATTCTGAACTACCAATTAGAGGTATCCCCTCCTTGTAAGTAAGGAATTCTGATCCTCATGATCCCCGATGGTACCATGGAAGAACACAACACCTTAGGCAGTTTTGAGTTATCCACGATATGTCTTCCCCATTTCATGTTCACCGATTCAAGCTCTAGGAAATGTGACTTACACAACACATATTCCAACTATCCAATTGGAAATGATAATCCTGGTATTTCACCATACATCAAATATAATCTCATTTGGGATACAGGGTGTCACAACCTATCACGAATACTCATGCCTCATGATTTCTACAAGAACGTAGAGTGCAAGATCCATTCATGAACATTACTTATTCAGAATATAAATTAAGAATGTAGGGTATCAGTACCCCTTGTGGATACTCATTATTAATAATCCCTTCAAGGATGCAGGGATCTATAACCCTTCATGAATACCCGTACTCCACTACCAACAAAAGGTTCAAGCTAAAAGACCCTAAACAACAATAACAAAAGGTCAGATCTAAAAGACCCTAAACTAAAACAACATAAAGTCTAAGATGAAAGACCCTAAACTAAAACAATATAAGGTCCAATCTAAAAGAAGTTAAACTACAAAAATATATGGTCCAAGCTAAAATAACCTGAACTACTACAACAGAAGGTTAGAGCTAAAAGGTCCTAAACTACAACAACATAAGGTCCAAGTTAAAAGATCCTAAACTACAATAATAGAAGTTCTGAGCTAAAAGACCCTAAAATACAAAAAAATAAGGTCTAATATAAAATTCCCTAAACAACAACAATAGAAGGTCCATATAGTGACCCTCTCTTTTCATACATTAACATTACATAACATTTGCAGAATACTTAAAACATTATACAAACAAATTCCCAAAGACTATACTAGTTTAGTGCCTTTGGAAACATGGAAACATAAATATTGATACATGAGTGAGCTACATTATCCCCCACTAGCTTCTTATTGACTAGTACCCTTATTATGCACATGAAACATAATACATATATTCATAACTTGGGGAGGGAAACATAAAAAGGGGTGAGATCAAACTCTCAATAAGGGTAAACAAGAGAGATATGTAAGCATAATCATGAGCATAAGGGTATGAGAACATGATCATGAAAATAGAAGATCATACCCTACATATCAAATATCACATACACGAATCATGGCATAAAGATTGACAGTTCATAAGACATGAATCATAAGGAAATAAATAACATAATACATGAAAGAATAACATAGTAACAAAACATAGAATCTTTGAAAACACATAAGTATATAATATGATTCCCATAGTAGCCAAGGAATTTTATCCAAGACCATCTTAGTAGCATGGGTTCACTCCTCATACCATCTTGGTAGTCATGGTTCGAACCCATGTCTATATTAATTTCACGAGTTCACTCCTCATAGCATCTTGGTAGTCATGGTTCACTCTCATGGCCATCTTAGCATTCAAGGTTCACACCCAAGACCATCTTAGTCTATCTCATGAGATATAAATATTTACCCAATGAATTGGAGGGAGATATAGATCCCACCCATCTCATAATGAAATCATACATACATGTGCCACAAGATTATTAAAAATCACATCATAACCAATGAAATGAAATGAGTATTATAAACATATAATCATATCATAACCTATGAAAAAATATAGGTTTCATAATAATTTCATTATAAACATAACCAGTGAAAAGAATCAGGTTTCAAAAGCATATAACCCATGAAAGAGAAATGGGTTTCATAAACATCATTCCATAAAAGAATAATACATTAAGAGAAATAATATAAATGGAAACATTGAATAATTTCCTCAGAAAGGTATGAGTAACACCAAAAAATGTTATCCTAGATGGGATATAATTTTGAAATATATTTTAAAAAAATTTCTTGAGGAAAATATTCTTTCTGCATTGTAAAAGGATTTTTAAAACATAAAACCTTTTTAAAGACCTTTTTATTTGAAAATAGTTTTGAAAACTTATAAAGGAATCATTAAAAACCATAAAAAGTTTTTAAAATCCCTTTTCCTTGAAAATGGGCTTCAGATATCTTTTGAAAACATTTTTGAAAACATGGATTTTGAATACAATATATTTTTAACCAAAGAGAGACGATTAGATATTACTTAAAACTATAATATTAAGTACAAAAGAGTGAAAAAATGGTACTAATACATGGATATATCTTTAATAAATAGAGGATAATGAAATTAATGAATTTTCTTGAGATATGTATTATAATATTTCATCAAATTAATCACAAACATAAACAATCTTGGAAAACGATGAGATCGTTTCAATAAACTCTTATAACATGGTAACTTGGGATCATACTCTCCATGTAAGAAAAGGAAATTACATAAATCTTAAAATATCATGAAAAGAAGTAAATTAATGATATATCATATAAAATTTAAGTATATACACCTTGAAAAATAGTTTAGGTGCATAACAAAACATGAGTCTTAAAGAAGGAAAATTGAGACAAAACATTTTTACCAATTTGGTAACTTTTGAAACTTAAAACCCATGAAAGAAATACCATAAAATGGATATGTAAATTCTCATAAATTTAAGTATAATAATCATTGAATAAATCCATGGACATTATACACACCACACAAAAGGAATAAGTTCTGAATAAAGCATGTATCTCATGGAAATAAAAAGTGTGATGAAATCCCCTTTCCTTGTGTCTTGACTCTCTTCGTACTCATAAAAAACTTCTGTATAATAAATATAAATTTATTTTAAATATATCATAGAGTCATATTATTACTTATAATATCATATATGGTTTTATTATGACTTCATATTAATCACTTGTTAACAATTCAATGTTAAGGTTTCACTTCGGGTAATATTTACTTTGTTCTTCACATGTGTCTTAATTTGTTATATCTTTGGTCCTTATACTTATATCGTGATTACAGAATGTAAAACATGATATAAATATCATTTATATACATTATATATGTATTATAATAATATATAGAATATATAAGTATGAAATGGAATACACCATTCATGGAGACGGTAAGCCGTACGTACGCATGAACGTTGTTTCTATTTTTATTGTCGCATTGAAAGAAAGAAAATGACATATATGTATATATATATATAATATAATTAAATTATAATTATAATGTTATATATATATATATATATCATATAATTTCACTAAACCCATCCTCAATACATTCCATGTAGTGTGTGAACGAATCACAACACTTGGGGGGGGGGGGCAGTAGTCCACACTTCCTCAAACAAAATTATCATATTTACACTAAATGGAAAGTAAAAATATATGTGTTGTAAAAGGAATAAATAATATTAAATAAATAATAAATACAATTCATGACATATATAAATATATTTTCTATCATAATTTCCACCATGAGAGGCCGTAAAGGAAAAATGAACAATCATCATTTAGTGAGGCAATAGTTCACCATACATATAACTAGTATGTTCATTGCCCATTAGATGGAGGTGCGTGTAATTTTAGGTATAAAACTTAGTATAAAAAATCATATTATATTTAATATAATAGTTTTATATAATCATGGAATAAAGAGAGTGCAGGGGGTGGAGAAAGAAAATAAAAGAAAGGAGCTTGAGAGAAGACATTACCTCTTAATCGGGGAACTCCTTTTGGTCTGTACCAAAAGGCTTCCTTGGATTGATTTCTATCCAATTATAGGATTCTAGGAAGAATATATGTATGTTGGGAAGTTTATTTTTCAGATATTGGATGAACCTAAGTGGTTTTATAAGTTTGAAGAAGAGGGAGATATGGTGGCCTTTTATAGGGAAGGGGAAGGACACACTTGACATTTTTGAAAGCAAGTTAGGTGTATCCATTTTTTTACTTAAAAAAATCATAAAAAACCAACAAAAACAGTAATTGAAGGTTAATTTATGAATAGTGTCCATAAATTGGGTGTTTGAAAAGTTTTTAGGTCATTTTGGGTCTTAAATTTAAGGTTTAGTACCTTGTTAACCTAATTTTTCTCTTAATTATTGTAATTAATTGTAATCAATTTCACTAATATTTTTGGTCAAAAACTAAGTTGAAATTATTATAAATTATAATTATTCTAATTAAAAATATTGAATCTATTTTTTCAAATTATAATCATAGAACTAGTATAAATTAATTTAAAATTAATCCCGCAGTCGGGTCGACAATGTGGATTTTTAAAGTAAAAATATTCAAAAGTTTGCTAAGTTTTTATACCCAAGTTTAAAGAAAAATTATCTCAATGAACTAAATTTTATTAATTGATAAAAATATTATCTAATTAAACTTTTAAACCAATTTAAAATATAATTTAACCTTATAAATAAATTATATGAAAAATCAGTTTTGAATTAAAATCCATTATTTTTCACTATTCATTCAAAAATGAAGTTTATCCCATAAATTCACCCTAAGATAATTTTGAAATTATAAATTCAAAAATGAAGTTTATTTTATCAAGTTAAATTTATAAATGTGTCTAAAATTAATTTTATTATTTTTCACAGAAGGAAATTAAAAGTTGTTCATTTGAGAAAATGATATTTTTAAACATATAAGGGCTTTACCAAAAATTATATCTTTAATTGTAAATATGTTCTATTTATATAAAAAATATTTGAAAATTATTTATTACTATTTATATTACTAATTTTAATGTCTAGGTTATAATTATCTCATTTAAATAATTATAACCATAAAATGATGTTTTGTAGAAACATCAGTGTTGTGTGTAACGTATGCCAAGTCGGTGTTTCGTGTAACATATGCCAAGTCATTGTTGTGTGTAGAATATGCCAAGTAGATGTTTCGTGTAACATACACCAAGTCGATGTTGCATGTAACATACTCAAAATCAATGTTATGTACGTTGAGTCAGTGATGTGTGAAAGGAATTTTTGACTTAGTGCATTGTAATACATAAATGAAAATTTAATTTAATCAAGAAAAAAAGGTCCATAAAAACTAAGGGTGTTACATTCTAACCCCTTAAAATAAATTTCACCCTTGAAAATTTTCATTCGGGTGAAAAAAATTAGGATAATTTTTCTTCATCATATCCTCAAGTTTCTATGTAGCTTCCTCTAACTGGTGATTTCTCCACAATACTTTGACCAGGTTAGTGGTCTTATTTCATAGAACTTTCTCTGTACAGTCCATAATTTCAACAGGTTGTTCCTCGTAAGAAAGATCCTGCTCCAGTGGCATGAATTATGAGTTTAGTACATGTGAAGGGTCATGTATGTACTTCCTGAGGAGAGATGCATGGAAAATATCGTGAGCTTGAGATAGATTTGGAGGAAGTGCCAAGTGATAGGATACCATCACAATACGATCAATAATATCAAAGGGACCGATATACCTAACAATTAGTTTCACTTTCTTCCTGAATCTCATAACATTCTTCTAGGGTGAGATTCATAGAAACACCTTTTCACCAACTTCAAATTCTATATCATGCCGATGGTTATCATCATAACTTTTTTCAGGCTTTTTGATACCTTTATATGCTACTAAATAGTTCTAACCTTCTCAACCATTTCCTTAGAAATATCAGGTCCCAATAGAATTATTTCTAAAAATTCATCCCAACAAATTAGAGCTCTACATTTCTTCCCACAAAGGACTTCATAAGGTTCCATTTTAATGCTTGAGTGAAATCAATTGTTTTAAGAAAACTAAACTAAAGGAAGGTATTGATCCCGAACACCCTTGAAATCCAAAGAACAAGATCTCAACATATCCTCTAGGGTTTTAATTTTTATTTCAGACTGACTATCTATCTAAGGATGATAAGTAGTGCTAAAACTCAATTTTGTATCAAGTGATTTCTGAATAATTCTCCAGAACTTTGAGGTGAACCTCAGATCTTGATATGATACAATATAATTTGGTACTCCATGCAACCTTACCACTTCCTTAATGTATATCCTTTCAAGATGATCTAGAGATAAGTCTTCTTTGATAGTGATGAAGTGTGATGACTTAGTAAGGTGATTGACTACCACCCATATAGCATTAAACCCTTTAGAGGTTTTGGGTAGCCTATGACAAAATCCATAGTGATTTTTCCCATTTCCATTCTAGTATGGGTAATGGATGCAACAACCCCTTTGACTTATGTCTTTTTGCCTTAACTTATTGTCATACCAAGCACTGAGATACAAACTCTATGATATCTCTCTTTATGCTATTCCACTAGAATTATTCTTTCAAATCCCTATACATCTTCATACTTATAGGATGAATAGATAATGAAGAACTATGAGATTCCTCTAACAACTCCTTCAAATCTAGTATGGAAGGAACAAATAAAGGATTCTTTAACCTTATCATTCCAACTCTATGAAGGTTAAACTTAGGAACATTTCTAACTTTATTTTGTAGCTCTATATCTTCCTTTCGTGCCTCCTTAATCTTCACTTGGATAGAGGGTTGAACATTCATATGAGAAAGATAAGATTTCACCCTTACTTTAGGATTTATATATCCATCCTTTTCAAATCCATAAATATTGGATCTTTTGTGATCCCCATCATGGATAAGCTAGTATGATCCTTTTGACTTAAAGTATCCACCACCTTGTTCTCTTTCCCAAGGTGGTAATGTATTGAGTAGTCCTAATCTTTTATCATCTCCAACCATATTCTTTGATGCATGTTAAAATACTTCCATGTGAATATATATTTTATAATTTTATGATCAGTATATATATCAAACTTTTCTCCACAAAGATAATGCCTTCATATCTTTAATGTAAAAATTACTATTGCTAACTCCAAATCATGAGTTGGGTAATTTTTCTCATGAATCTTCAACTACCACAACACATAAGCGATAACCATGTTATTCTACATAATAAAACATCCCAATCCCTTCTTGGATGCATCACTATAGATTACAAAACCTTCTCCACTATAGGGTAATGTAATCACAGGTGCACTAACTAACATTCTCTTCAGTTCCTTGAAATTTTCCTCAAATTCATCTGTCCAAAGGAACTTGACACCCTTCTGAGTTAACTTGGTTAGAGGATTAGATTTTTATGAGAAATTATCCATAAACTATCAATAGTATCCAGATAAACCAATAAATCTATGGATCTAAGTCACCGTGGTTGGTCTAGGTTAGCATTCAATACCCTCCATCTTTTATGTATCTACAACTATACCATCTCTTGAGATTATGTGACCAAAAAATGAAACATTTTGCATCCAAAATTCACACTTTGTAAATTTTTCATATAGTTTCTCCTTCCTTAGGGTCTTTAGTACAATTATCAAGTGGTACTCATGCTCTTCCTTTCTATTTTATTAGATAATAATATTATCTATAAATACTACCACAAACTAATCGAGGTAATATCTAAAGACTTTATACATTAAATCCATGAAGATAACAAGGGAATTAGTAAGATCAAAAGGAATTACTATATATTTATAGTTTCTATACCTTTGATAGAATGTCGTCTTGCATATATCCTTCTTCTTGACACTCAATTGATGATATCCATAATGAAGGTCAATCTTGGAAAAGTATTGATCTCCACGCAGTTGATCAAAAAATTCATCTATATAGGGAAGAGGATACTTGTTCTTGATCGTGATATTGTTCAACTCCTAATAATCAATGTAGAGTCACATTGATCCATATTTATTTTTCACAAAAAGAACGGGTTCACCCTAAGGTGACATACTTGGCCGAATGAATCCCTTGTTAAGGTTTTCTTGGAGTTTCTTCTTCAATTCCTTCTACTCAATTAGGTCCATTCTATAAGGACCCTTTGAAATTGGTGTGGAACCAAATATGAGTTCTATTGAGAACTCAACTTCACATTTTCATGGAAAGATAGGAAACTATTTTGAAAATACATCCAAAAATTATCAAACAATGAGAATATCATCGATGTTAATTTTCTCCCAAACCATTTGAGATAAACAACCCTTCTAATAGGGAATTAAAACCCATACACTGGATGTAATCTCCATAGGAAGTTTATGATTATCATCACATGGATGGATGATCATAGGAGGGTTTTAAATATCAAACATAACTTCCCTTCCTTGAAAATTGATGTGAGATTTATGTAAAGAAATCCAATACATGCCTAAGATGACATCAAATTCAACCAAAGGAAGAATGAAAAGATTTTCAGGAAGCACATTTCCATAAAATTCAACCAGAGAGGAATCATAGACTTGGGATGTAATCATCATACCATTAAGGGTTTGTAATTCTAATTCCATCTCTAATTGTTTTGGTGGATTCTTAACATCCTTATCAAATTATTTAGATATGAAATAGTAGGTAGATCCAGAATCAAATATGATATTAGCAGTTCTAGAGTGGATGGTAAGTGTACCTTTCATCATGTTGTTATCGTACCCCTCATCAGAAATAGCGATTGCATGATATTTCCCCTTGTACCTCGGCTTAAGAGGTTTCTAACATCAATCATCATCACCAGCCCTTGGGTTTGGTTCTTCTGTGGCTTAAAACCATTTCTCAAGGAAATATTTCTCTATCTTGGTATGAATAATCCTACTGAAAAATATGTTCTTGAAATTATCCCAATCCATGGATTCAATATCATCATGATGCCTCATATTCTTGATTAGATTCCACCACTGGTCTGATTCTCCTTCTAACTGATAAACAGGCAAAATAACTTTCTCATTCTCCAAAAACTGGATAAAGGAGAATATATTTTCAATAGTACTGATCTATTGTTTAGTAAAAAGTGGATCAGAAGAACCTTTGAATGAAGGTGAACATTGCCTCATGAAAGACTCAATAACATTTTATTCTCTCCTTTTCTCATTTGGAAGTCCATCATGATTCATAGCTTGAGAAAGCTGTGTGAGCATAACAATTAGGTTTTTCATTCCATCTACCATAGTATTTGGTTTCTCATGAGGACAATAATTTCATTTTCCATCTCAATCACCACTAACACGGTTCCTTTGGGTTCCAACCATTGAGTAAAACCAAAATCATAGAGTAAAAAATAGTTATCATAATGAGGAACCACATAATCATGAAAAGTCACTTATAGGATGTCTAAATTATGAATCCTTCTATGACACATTAGGTTTATCCTAGGTTATTCATATCTAACTTCTATTTAAATCCTTCATGATGGTTTGTGAAGAGTTTATGAATTCCCAAAGTATATCCCTTGGGAGTGTCAAACCAAGTGTTCAATAAGGACTGTTGTCATGTACCTGATTAACCCGAGTCAGGCCCACGACATCTTCTAGAAGTTGTTACCACTAGGTAATCTATTTCAGAGCCACATCCATCTTTATTATCTAGACATGGATGTATTTCTAGGAAACCACTCACTCTATCATTTACCAAAATTCCAGTACATTTTCCTATGATTTTACTTATCCTTAGAATTTTTCGTAGACATGCCCTTAGGGTTCTCTAAAGGTTTACTAAACCTTTGCTCTGATACCAATTATAGTGATCCTCAATTTTCATACATTAACATTACATAACATTTACAAAATACTTAAAAAATTATACAAATAGATGCACAAAGACCGTACTAGTCTAGTGACTTTAGAAACATGGAAACATAAATACTAATACATAAGTGAGCTTTATTACCCCCACTAGATTATTCTTGACTAACAACCTTATCAGAAACATGAAACACAATACATATCTTCATAATCTAGGGAAGGAAACATAAAAAGGGGTGAGATCAAATGCTAAATAAGGGTAAACAAGGGAGATATGTAAGAATAAACATGAGCATAAGGGTATGAGAACATGATCATCAAATTAGAAGATCATACCCTACACATCAAAGATCATATACATGAATCATAGCATAAAGCTTGGAATTTTATAAGACATTAATCATAAGGAAATAAAGAACATAATCCATGAAAGCATAACATAGGAATAAAACACGAAATTGTGGAAAACACATAAGTATATAATATTATTTCTATAGTAGCCAAGTAATTGCTGCCAAGACCATATTAGTAGTACGATTTTACTCCCCATACCATCTTGGTAGTCATGGTTCACTCCCATGACCATATTAGTAGGATGAGTTCACTCCTTCTACCATCTTGGTAGTCATGGTTTACTCTCATGGACATCTTAGTAGTAAAGGTTCACTCCCAATACTATCTTATCTCATGAGATATAAATCTTTACCTAATGCATTGAAGGGATATATAGGTCCCACCCATCTCATAATGAAATCATACACACATGTTCCACAAGATAATTAAAAATCATATCATAACCCATGAAATGAAATGGGTATTATAAACATGTAATCATATCATAACCCATAGAAAAAGACAGGTTTCATAATCATTTTATTATAAACATAACCTGTGAAAAGAAGCAGGTTTCAAAAGCATATAACTCGTGAAAGAGAAATGGGTTTCATAAACATCATTCCATAAAAACATAATCCTTTAATATAAATAATATGAATTGAAACATTGAATAATTTCACCATAAAGGTATGCGTAACACCAAAAGATGTTATATTATATGGGATATAATTTTGAAATATCTTTTAAAAACATTTCTTGAGGAAAATATCCTTTCTACATTGAAAAATTATTTTTAAAACATAAAACCTTTTTGAAGAAATTTTTATTTCAAAATAACTTTGAAAACTTATAAAGGAAACATTGAAAACCATAAAAAGTTTTTAAAATCATTTTTTCCTTGAAAATTGGATTCAAAGATCTTTTGAAAACATTTTTGAAAACATGGTTTTTGAATACAATAGATTTCTAACCAGAGAGATAGATAATCAAATTTTACTTAAAAATATTATCTTAAGTATAAAAGAGTGTAAAAATGGTACTAATACATGTATATATCTTGAATAAATATAGTATAAAGAAACTCATGAATTTTATTGAGATATGGATCATAATATTTTATTAAAGGAAGCATAAATACAAACAATCTCAAAAAGCGATGAGATTGTTTCAATAAACTTTTATAACATGGTAACTTGGGATAATACTCTATATTTAAGAAAAGGAAATTAAATTAATCTTAAAATATCATTAAAATAATAAAATTCATGATATAAAATGAAAATTTAAGTATATACACCTCAAAAAAGAGTTTAGATTCATAACAAAACATGAGTCTCAAAGAAGGCAAATTGAGACAAAACATTTTTACCGATTTGGTAAATTTTGAAACCTAAACCCCATGAAAAAATATCATAAAATGGATATGTAAATACCCATAAATTTAAGTATAATAATCATTTAATACATCCATATTCAGTATATACACCATACAAAAGGATTGAGTGGTGAATAAAGCATGTATCTCACGAAAATAAAAAGTGAGATGAAATCCCCTTACCTTGTGTCTTGACTCTCTTTGTACTCATAAAAACCTCTTTTATAATAAATATAAATGTATTATAAATATTTAAAATAAACATATTATTACTTACAATATCATACATGGTTTTATTAAGACTTTATATTACCCGCTTGTTAATAATTCTATGTTAAGGTTTCACTTTGGATAATATTCGCTTTGTTCTTCACATGTGCCTTAATTTGTTATATCTTTGGTCCTTATACTTATATCATGATTACATAATGTAAAAAATGATATAAATATCATTTATATCCATTATATTTTTATTATAATAATCTATATAATATATAATTATGAAATGAAATACATCATTCATAGAGACGGTAAGCCGTACATACACATGAACACTGTTTTTGTTTTTATTTTTGTATTGAAAGAAAGAAATAAAATGACACATATATATATATAATATCATTAAATTAGAATTATAATGTTATATATATCATATAATTTCACTAAACTCATCCTCAATACATTCCATGTAAAGTGTGAACGAATCACATCGCTTTGAGGGGGTGATAGTCCACACTTCCTTAAACAAAATTATTGTATTTACATCAAATGGAAAGTACAAATATATGTGTTGTAAAAGGAATAAATAAGATTAAATAAATAATAAATATAATATATGACATATATAAACAGAGTTTCAATGATAATGTCCACCATGAGAGGCATTAAAGGAAAAATTAACAATCATCGTTTAGTGAGGCGGTAGTTCATCATACACATAAATAGTATGTTTGTTACCCATTAGATGAAGGTGTGTGTAAGTGTAGGTAAAAAAATTAGCATAAAAAAATCCTAGTATATTTAATATATTGTTTATGTTATAAAATCATGGAATAAAGTGAGTGGAGGGCATGTATAAAGAAAATAAAAGAAAAGATCTTGAGAGAAGATGTTACTTCTTAATCGGGCAACTCCTTTTGGTTTATGCCAAAAGGCTTCCTTGGATTTATTTATTCATAAGGGGAGGATTATAGGAGGAAGGTAGAGATTTTTTAAATTTTATTGGGAATATATTGGCCAAACCTAAGTGGTTTTAGAGGTGTGAAGAAGAGGGATAGGTGGTGTCCTTTTATAGGGAAGGGGAAGGGCACACTTGGTATTTTCGAAAAAAAGTTAGGTGTACCCACATTTTTACCTAAAAATGTCATAAAAAACAAAAACAATAATTAATGTAAGGTTTATGGACAAATAATTTCCATAAAATGGGTGTTTTACAAGTTTCTAGGTCGTTTTGGGTCTTAAATATAAGGTTTAGTTCCTTGTTAACCTAGTTTTTCTCTTAATCGTTGTAATTATTTTTAACCACTTTCACTCATATTTTTGATCAAAAACTAATTTTAACTTATTATAAATTATAAATTATTATTATTAAAAATATAGAATCCATTTTTCTAAATTCTAATCATATAAGTGGCATAAATTAATTTAAAATTAATCCCGTAGTCGGGTCGACAATGCAGGTTTTTAAAGTAAAAACATTCAAAAGTTTGCTAAGTTTTTTATACCCAAGTTTAAAGAGAAATTGATCTCAATGAACTAAATTGTATTAATTGATAAAAATATTATCTAATTAAACTTTTAAACCAATTTAAAAATATAATTTAATCTTATAAATAAATTATATGAAAAAACAGTTTTGAATTAAAATCTGGTATTTTTTACTATTCATCCAAAAATGAAGTTTATCCCATAAATTCACCCTAATCTAATTTCAACATTATAAATTCAAAAACTAATTTTATTTTATCAAATTTAATTTCTAAATGTGTCTTTAATTAATTTTATTATTTTTCATAGAAGGATATTAAAAATAGTTCATTTGAGAAAATTGTTTTTTAAACATGTAAGGACTTTACCAAAAATTATATATTTCATTATAAATATGTTTTATTTATATAAAACAATATTTTAAAATCAATTATTACTATTCATATTACTAATTTTAATGGATAGGTTAGAATTATCTCATTTAAACAATTATAAAAGTAAAATAATGTTTCATAGAAACATCAGTGTTGCGGGTAATGTACGCCAAGTCGGTGTTGCATGTAACTTACACCAAGTTGATATTGTGTGTAACATATTCCAATTATATATTGCATGTAACATATTCCAAGTCGATGCTTAATGTAACATACACCAAGTAGATGTTCTGTACGTCGATTCGGTGATGTGTGAAAGAAATGTTTGACTTAGTGCATTACAAGACATAAATGGAAATTTAATTTATTCAAGAAAAAAAAGGTCCATAAAAAATTGAGGTGATATGGTATGATCTAAAATACCCCAAACTATAACAACATAAGGTCTGAGCTAAAAGACCCTAAACTATATCAATATAATTTCTGAGCTAAAAGACCCTAAACTACATAAATAAAAGGTCCAAGCTAAAAGACCCTAAACTACACAAATAGAAGGATCAAGCTAAAAGAACGTAAAATAAAACAAAAAAATGGTCTAGTTTTAAAGAAATTAAAATTTATAATGTGAAAGAGGAAAAAACTTGTTAGGTCAAAAACCCATTAGAGGGTGGCTTGAAAAAAATCCAAGTCCATGCCCACTAATTCTTCCTCCATATGAAGCTTAGGAAAAATTTAGGGCAATGGAATAAACGAGATTCAAAGATTGTAGGAATCATTGATTATCCCTAAAAAAATCAAGCTATTCTTGATAATCCTAATGACTTAGGAAGAGGATAGAGTATTCTCCCTCTAGCGCAAATATCTTACCCAAATTATCCTTTTTAAATCAGGCAATCTCAAGATAACTGGAGTAGGTACACTAATAGGGAATCTCATGTTGGTGGGAATTCATGAGCATTTCTCAGGGAAAAAATATTGTGAGTTGAGAACTCAAATCCAAGAATTTGGGTTTATTTGGCATTACACAAAGGAGGGGTATCATGGATGATTAGTAAAGCCTTAGACCCACACTTCCGGATCTGATACATAAAAATTCTGTATATTTTTTTTATAAAAAGTAACTAAAAATATACAGACATTTACATTTGAGGATCTTTTCCATTTTAGGATTAGAGGAAAAGGATCACCCTTACATATTATCAAGGTTAAAGTAATGAATAAAAAGTCAATGATGAAACTTTTCTCACACTAGCGCCTTATCAAGATAAACATCACGAATCATCTAAATGAACTTGAAAACATTTTATAAAAACATAGGGTGAGAAAAGTTGCCCAGTAAGGGGGTTTTGAAAATCCAGTGAAAACCCTTTTTGAAAATACTTATAAATTTTAAATAACACTCTTGAAAATACTTTTGAAAATATCTTTGTAAATACCTTTGTTAAATACATTTGAAAATAATTTTAATTTTTGAAAACATAGTTTTAAAAACACTTTTCAAAATATAATAGCTTTTGAAAACTCTTTTGAAAATCCTTTGAAAACATAATTTTGAAAATGCCTTTGAAAATACTTAAATATTTGAAAATAATAATAATACTCTTTTTTAAATACTTATGCTTTAGGAAATACTCTAAAGCCTGTGAAAATACTCACAATTTCAAAAAAGAAAATTTCTTTTGAACATACTTATGCTTTGAAAATACTTTAAAGTAGTCCAATGATGTTTCAGAAAATAATAAGTAAGATTTTAAAAACAAAACAATGGGGCCACTTTAAAAATCAAAGTCTGTTTGGGCCTACCCACTTTTCCTTAAGAATGGGTTCACTCCCCAATCCCCTTGTTTACAATGTCCAAGTTCCAATTTTTTAAAAACATTTTTGAGATTTCTTTATATATATGTACATTTTCACTCGAGATTTTATTATTTTAAAAACTTAATTCATGAATTAAATACATACACACTTATATTTGTATATAAATATATAAATATTAATTTTCTTAGTAAATCACTTGTTATATTTAGTACAACAAAATCTCTTTTTATTTAGCTTTTTCATGGTCTGTTAATAAAAATAATTAACATCCATGTATTTAGAATTTCCCATAAACTACTTTTCATTAAAATGTTAAAATTTATCTTTTAAAACTCATCCTTAAATAAATGTATTAAATAATCATTTTCTTTAATCACAATTTGATGTTTTGACACATTAAATAATATATAAAACTTTCACATAAAATGATAGTAATTGTAAATTAAAAGTCACATGAAATAATGGATATCAATTTTTTACTTCTCTAGAATAACCATGTGCATAATTATATAATACACATAAAATATTAGAAATAAAATATTTAAATTCACATAAAATAATAGACATCTAATTTTTCTTTCTTAGAATTATTATGACAACATAAAATATAATAACTTAAAATAATGGTGTATATTATAGTAATCGTAAAATTAATATTTCACTAAATAATTCCATTAATAATATATAAATATATATTTTACTTTCATAAAAAATTATAAGTAAAAGTAAATATACCTTTAACTTATAATTTTAAAATAAAAACTATAGAACACATATAAGAATTATAAAGGTAATATTTTTAAAATAAAAAATTATTCATTTCCTAATTTAAAAATATTAAGTTGGATGAAATAATGTTTTGAAATGAATTACCTATTCATTTCAAATCATGAAATGATGGACACACACACACACAAACTTAATATTAGAAGTTTTAGAATTAAATAATCCTGAACAATGAACTAATCATATATATATATATGTTTGTATAATATATACATATGTATATAATACACCCATAAAAAATAGTACTTCCATGATTTGGAAGTAAATAATTATAATGTATGAAAAATATTACTTAAATATGTATGTCAATCATGAATTCAAAAATATAAGCATAGAATATTTTGAAAATAATGTTTTATATGCACACCTTAATTTCTTAAACATAAGTTTGAAAAATACTTATACCACATGAGGTATATTCTCATAAATACTTACATAAATATGGTTAATAAAAATTCAATGACATGCATGTATATATAAACATATAAATAATATATTTAACTTCTAAAACATAAACTTAAAGTTTTTGCAAGCACCATAAAAACTTGTAATTGGAAATAATTTTTTTTCCACTTACATAGGTATAATTCTCAAGGAAATATTAACTTGATGAAATTAAAAACCATATATGCATATAATATATATATTTGTTTTAAAACTTGAATTTATAAATAATATATATATATATATACACATGTACTTTTGTACTTGGAGAATGAAAAGTTTGAAATAAAAACATAATACACCCTTACATAAAATATAGTAAAAGGAGTACTTTATTTTATAAATAAAAGACCGATAATTATAATTTGAAACTTGTATAAATATAAATATTTTAAGAACTTGAATATATTACCTATAATAACATATTATTAAAATATAAAATTAATATATATAAAAATATAAAAAAAATATTTTCCCTTACCTCTATTGGAATTGGAAAATGAAGGGAGTTGACCCTTATACCTATAGGTGTTCGAGCCAACTGAAAGAATTGGCCTTCTACCTTGATTGAGGTGGGTAATCGGATAGTGGAGTAAGAATGAGGAAGAAAAAAAGGAAATATTGGAAGGTATTCAAATTGAATTATTCTAACAAGGGAGAGGTTTATACCTAAGAAATTAAACACACACACACACACATGTATACACACATGAAATGGCCAATAGATTTTGAAGGAAGCTTAAAAAAATGACTTCATCTAAAAATATAATTAACTAATATTGTTACTATGATTGGAATGGAATTTGAGAAGCAGACGAGGGTATCATTTTTTTTATCAGCTAGAGCGTGGCTTGTGGGTGGAATTCTTTGGTTTAGCATACATTGCGGGTGAGGCTGATCTATAGTCTTGAAAATTGAGTGGTCCTGAAGGGGAGGGAGGAAGACAATGATGTTTGATCGTCTTGGCATGTGGGAGAAGAATCAAAGCACAACGAGGGAGGTGGCGACATCAAACGATAGTGGTGGTTGAAGTAGGCTATCGATGGTGGTCGATGACGAGAAAGGGGGAGGTTGGGTGGCTAATAGTGGGGCTCAATGTCGATGACTATAGAGTGGTTTGGTGATTTATTTTTTGTGTCCTATAGAGGAGGTGTCGGTGCAGGGGCCTGAGGAAGATAACCCATTTTTTTACTTTTTGGTTTTATTCTTTTTATTATTATTTTCGTTTCTTTTTTTCTTGTACAAAATTGATTATATATATATATATATCTATATATATGTAAATATATATATGAAATAAATAAGACAAACTCAATATATACGTATTATATTAAATGAACTAAATTATTTTATTTTTGGTGGCCTATATATATATAGGTAAATATCTATGTACATTAAATAAAACCAACTAAATTGTTTTATTAATTACATATTTTTTTAAAGGTAGGTTCCATTAACATGCACGCTATAAGAAAAATGGCTTGGGGACTCGACCTCGCAACTGGAACCCAATACCCCATCCTCACCTACCACCCCAGCTGCCTGCTGGGAGTTCGTTAATTACATATTTGTATTATGTTAAATTTATAAATTATAATTTAATTATTATTTTACCAGAATTAAATCCATTTTTATATAATAAAACATTATTATTATTATTATTATTATTTTGTAAGTTAGGTTAGTCATACTTTGTGCATTTCAAACCATCATCATTTTTAAACACTTTTTATGTGTGTATATTAATATTTCATGTCTTGTTAATAAAATATTGAAAACAATAATAATAAGTGCATCTAAAAATAATTTCTAATGCATTTATTAATTCCAATATCAATATCTTAATATCTAAATATTTAATTAGATTTTTAATACAAAAATACCCTTCTCTTAAAAAAATATAAGTTATTAACTTAAATAATGAAACATATTTTTAAATGAAAGAATCATGTGTATGTATACTTTATAAAATAATTTAAAAGAATATATCCCTATTTTCTTATTAATAATATTTTCCTTTTGTTTGAAAGCCTCAATGGCTATAAACCGATGATCCCAAACATTTTTTTTATAGATAGTCTACTTAGAAGGTATTGTAATGACCGAACTTTATGCATTTTAGTAATCTTCTCATGAGTATGATTCCTATTTTTCCACTTATTTGTATTTTTATTATCATCAACTTTGGAGGGATCCTACTGATGATGGATCCATATGATGCAAGATACAATATCACTACTGGCATGTTTGTTTTAATTTGTCTACTTTTATTTCTAATGGCTATTGTATATTTAAAATTCCCAAGTCTTTATTCTAAAGAGGTGTTCTGCTACTACATTGTAATGTATCATCATTATTTTAGCCAGATATATTTATTGAGAAGTCTCATTTATTGCATATAATAAAATAAAATACTATATCAAAAATTATCTTATAATTAAAACTTATGTTTATTAAAGGAAATAACTTAATTCCAAGAAGATTAATACATTCCTTAGTAGATTTAAATTACAAAAATTATAGAAGAATAAATATATTTACCCATAAATGTAATATTTTATCTAAATTTATAAACAAATGTAAATAAATATCTAAGATTATATTAAATTATATAATTTATTTTATAAAGTAAATCATTCAATAAACATTTATTAAAATAAAACTATGCTTAGAATTTCTAGGGTGTTACATTCTACCCCCCGTAAATAGAATTTTGTCCTCGAAATTCGTGTGTCGTAGTTACGGAAAACTCTAAAATTACCTTTTTTAGAATTTGGAAAAATATAACTACTATAGTTCTATATTTATAAAGGTTACTTAGCTTCCTAGAAGTTAAAAAGTAGGTTTCTAAATCTTAGATTTTTCTTAATCTAAAATTTTATAAAACATAAGTCTTACTAAAAATGTATAGTGAGAAAAATCTACTCAATTTCAACCAAATGTCATAATCTCAAAAGTTATCTAAATCGTTCCTTTGATACCAAAAATAAAGACCAGGACCCGTGCTTCTAGATCCCATATATATTAATGTTATATATTTTTTTTATAAAAAATAACTAAAAAATATAAATAAATTTACATCTGAGGATATTTTCAGATTTTGGCTCTAGAGGAAAAGGATCACCCATACATATTATCAAGGTTAAAATAGTAAATAAAATGGCAGTGAAGAAACATTGCTTGTACAAGATCCTTATCTATCTAAACTCCATGAAACCTCTAAATTAACCTAAAAACATTTTATAAAAACATACGGTGAGAAAAGTTTCCCAGTAATTGTTTTTTGAAAATCCAGTAAAAATTTTTTTTGAAAATACTTATACCTTTTGAATAATACTCTTGAAAATACTTTTGAAAATATCTTTGTAAATAACTTTGAAAAATAACTTTGAAAATAATTTTAATTTTAAAAATATAGTTTTAAAAATACTTTTCAAAATATAATACCTTTTTAAAGCTCTTTTGAAAATCCTTTGAAAACACCTTTGAAAATATTTATGTCTTTGAAAACATTAATAATACCATTTTTTAAATACTTATGGTTTTAGAAATTCTAAAAATCCTATGAATATAATTATGATTTTGAAAGCATTATATTTCTTTTGAAAATAGTTATGCTTTGAAAACACTTTAAGGTAGTCTAGTGATTTTTCAGAAAACACTAAGAAAGCTTTTAAAAATAAAATAATGGGGCCACTTTAAACATTGAAGGCTGTCTGGACCTACCCACTATTCCTTAGGAATGTGTTCACTCCCCACTCCCTTTGTTTACAATGTCCAAGTTCCTATTTTATAAAAACATTTTTGGGCTTGATTTATATATATATACCCACACACATTTTCACTAGAGTTTTTTTGGTTCAAAAACGTAATTCATGCATTAAATATAGACACACTTATATTTATATATAAATATATAAATATTAATTTTCTTAGTAAATCACTTGTTAGATTTGGTACAACAAAATCTCATTTCATTTAGATTTTTTATGGTCTTTTAATAAAAATAATGAACATCCATGTATTTAAAATTTCCTATAAACTAATTTTCATTAAAACGTTAAACTTTATCTTTTAAAACTCATCCTTAAATAAATGTATTAAATAATTATTTTCTTAAATATAAATTTTATGTTTTGACACATTAAATAATATATAAACCTTTCAAATAAAATGATATTAATTATAAATTTCAAGTCACATGAAATAATGGATAACAATTTTTACTTCTCTAGAATAACTATGTGAATAATTATATAATACACATAAAATATTAGAAATAGTATATTAAAATTAACATAAAATAATATACATATAATTTATCTTTATTAGAATTATCATGAGTACATAAAATATAATAATTTAAAATAATGGAGTACATTATAGTAATTGTAAAATTACTATTTTCACAAAACAATTCCATTAATAATATATACATATATATAATTTTACTTCTATGAACAATTATAAGTAAAAGTAAATATATCTTTAAATTATAATTTTAAAATTAGAACTATACAACAAATATAAGAATTATAAAGGTAACATTATTAAAATAAACAATTCTCCATTGCCTAATTTAAAAATATTAATTTGGATGACATTATGTTTTGAAATGAATTACCCATTCATTTCAAATCATGCAATGATGGACACACACACACACACACATATAAACTGAATATTAGAAGTTTTAGAATTAAATAATCTTGAATGATAAACTAATAATATATACACATGTTTGTATAATATATATATATATGTATATAATACACCCATAAAAAATAGTACTTACATGATTTGGAAGGAAATAATTATAATGTATGAAAGATATTACTTAAATATGTATGTCAATCATGAATTAAAAATATAAGCATATAATATTTTGGAAATAATGTATTATATACACACCTTAATTTCTTAAACATAAGTATGAAAAATACTTATAGCACACGAGGTATATTCTCATAAATACTTACATATATATGATTGATAAACATGCAATGACATGCATGTATATATAAATATATAAATCATATATTTAACTTCTAAAACATAAACTTAAAGTTTGTGAAAGCACCATAAAAACTGGGAATTATAAATAAGAAAATTTTCCCTTTCATAGGTATAATTCTCAAAGAAATATTAACTTAAAGAAATTGAAAACCATATATGCGTATAATATATATATATATGTTTTAAAACTTTAATTTATAAATAATACACACACACACACACATGTACTTATGTACTTGAAGAATGATTTTTTTTAAATAAAAACATACTACACCTTTACATAAAATATAGTAAAAAGAGTACTTTATTTTATAAATAGAAGACTAATAATTGTAATTTGAAACTTGTATAAATATGAATATTTGAATAAATTTAATATATTACTCATACCTATACATTATTTTAATCTAAAATTAATATATATACGCATATAAAAAAAATATTTCCCCTTACTTCTGCTGGAATTGGGAAACGAAGGGAGTTGACCCTTTTTCCTACAGGTGTTCGAGCCAACTGAAGGTGATGGCCTTCTGCCTTGCTTTAGGTGGGTAATCGTCTAGTGGAATAAGAACGAGAAAGAAAAAAGGAAATCTTGGCAGGGATTCAGATTTTCTTATTCTAACTAGGGATAGGGATTCTGACTAAGAAATCAAACACACACACACACACACACACACACACATATATATACATGAAAAAGGCTAGTAGCTTCCGAAGAAAGCTTGAAAAAATGAATTCATCTAAAAAAATATATAACTAATGTTGTCACCATGATTGGAAGGGGGTTTGATAAGCGGATGAGGGTATAATTTTTTTTCCGACTAGAGCATTGATTGTGGGTGGCATTTTTCGTTTCAGCATACCTTACAGGCAAGGCCGATCTACATTCTCTAAAATTGAGTGGCTGTGAGGGGAGGGAGGAAGATGATGATGTTCAGTCATTGATATTACATATTAATTCATAATTTTATATTACTCACATCATATAATTTTCACTTAAAAAAGATTAATTTCCAATCAATATTCATGTTTTGATCATAAACACATAAGAAGAGCATTATTTGAGTTTATTTAATTAAAATGAAGTTTAATATTTTGATCATATATTTCAACATAATAATCCAAATAATTTTATTCTTATTTTTTAGTGTTCTTGATGAAAATTAAAACGTATCATTAGAAGATATCTTTGGCTAATTCTGCCATTTGAAGGGTCATATGGACCACACAAGAAGGTCAAAAAATCTATTGAGAAAACTGGACCAAACATGAAGATAGAATTTATGGGCTAAATATAGAATTAAAAATTCTTTTTATTCTCCAAAAAAATTCAAGGTACAATAAAATTCATCTTGGATAAAAAATTCAAGGTCCAACTCCACCAAAAATGGGCCCTAATGATGTTTTGAAGTCCATCCCTCCATTCTGTTCGGAAATTAAAATCAGAACACAATAATTTACTTTTCTCTAGATATAGAAATCCAATTTATGTGATATTTTTCAGTGTGAAATAAAATACATATGTGTATGAATTTTTATAATAAATGGTTCAGATTTTAGGGTATCTTCCTATTAAAAAACCCATTCACAATATGGCCTTCAAAAAAGTATGGATTAAAATGGACAAAAGAAAATTATTTATTCAAATAGACATAAATTTGGATCCAAAAGTCCAATGGACACCAAATTTTTAGGGTATACTTTAAACATTCATATCTAAAATTTTTAAGAAGAATATTTCTCTAGATTCAATAGCCTGATTTATCAAATTGTTGAGATAACTTGAGGGGAATATTTGGAATGAAAAAAATATACCTCCTTGGGCTATATATACATCCCCTTCCTCTCCTTGCAATAGGTTGTAATTTCAGAGCAAAGTAGGATAGGTTGGAATGATCAAGGCTCTATAAAAAGATCTATAGGATATTCCATAATCATGTTTTTACTTGATATACCATTCCTCCATTCTTCTATTGATTTACTTTTTCATTCTTCCCTGTTTTCAATCTCATAAGTGTTTATGTTGTAATTCTGTTTTAATGTATGTTTATTTCTTATTATCTATTATTATCATCCAATATATATTTTTTAATATTAATTTTCTTAATTTTTTTTAAATAAAGTTGAAAATCACTCCCTTCTTTTGCTTTCTCATTCAATCGAAGGCCCGTTTTTAATTCTCTTCACGTTTCGTGTGTGTGTTCGGTACAATACTTTTATCTTAAACCATTATTTTTATTCTCTTTTTAACTCATAAACCTAAAAATAACAAACCATATTAATATCCATCTAAATTTATGATTAAATATACCATTGGGGTGAGTCATAATTTTGGGATGTTAAGTGATTAAGAGCTTTTTCTCGATGAATATTTTTTAGGTTAACATTGTGTATGTTAAACTTAAAATGTCATGGGTTAATGACATGTTTTGTTTAATGTGTGGATTCCATGGATTATTGTAAACATAAAATACACTACCATAAAAAATCTTTGATTGATATTAGAACCCTAAGTTAATTTATTGCTTAGATTAAAGCCTCAACACTTGGGAATTCCAATCAAAATCATCTTGTGAAGTGGGTGTTAATTTAATGCAATATAAATAAAAGATTAAGGATATCATAAGCTTAAAACCCCAATAATGAACTCACCCCAATATTTATAATTTTTTTAAATAAAAAATCAATCATAAATAAATTTAATTAGGATCTATAGATAAACCCCATTAAAAAGAAAAACAAAACAGAAACAATTGACTCTAAATTTGTACCATAACCTAGGATTCAAACTGAGTGCCACTATACACATTAGCAGAGCAACAAAAATTTGAACTGTTAATAGGATACAATTGACCATTTTTTAAATGGATCCATTTCTAGGGATGGTTCAATTAGTATTCAATAGTTTTTTATTTTTCTTAAAAAAAAGTAAAAAAATAAACTAAAAAAAATATGAAAAAACAAAGAAAAACCCATCTATCATCCTCTTTTCCAAGAATATCTTAATTGTAAGGGTTGGTGTCATGAGAACCAACTGTTTTGTACTTTGATTACATGAATGTTCAATTATTATATATTGTTCATTGTTCTGCATAACTATAATATAATAATGTCCCGGAATATTTGTTGCATTGATAAGGTCATGGCAGATCCCCGCTATGATGAGAAACTTGAAATTCTATAACAATATTCTTAAATAAATTTCTACGGTTGGATGACATACTATGATAGGACACATAGTATATAGACCGTCATGTGTGAGTACTCGTAAGAAGAAGAGACTCTCTCTCATGGAGTTAGCACTTGGTAATCTCCAAGATGGGAGATTATGAGAATATACCCACCGATAGCAATTCTTCATGTCTTGGTGTCATCAGAAATTTCTATCTTCGAGTGTGTGTAATGGTCCTTATACTGGAATATTATCATTAAATCATGTCATGACTCGCGCCCTTAGATTTACTGACTAAAACCGTCACGCAGACAGTTGGCGGGAAGTAGGGTACGTTGGGTGCGTCACGAGTGACATGTTGTTAATGGATAAGTTGAGGAAGGATTTGTCTCTTCCATTTATGGAAGTTTATATCTCAGCCCTTTGATTGAAATAGAACTATCACATTAAATTCCATGGCCATGGTGTGAACTACGAGTTTATTTTAGGCAGTCAAAGAACGAGGGATCAAGCATATAGGTTTATGACACTGCCATGAAACCTGCTTGATGAGATATCGAGACAAAGGGATTAAATTACACAGTAAGCGTTTGTATGAGGTGATACGTTAATGCGTCGTCAAATTCTTTCTCTTGGGTGCCTTAACCCGTTGCTAGACAGTAATCTTGGACTTTAGGCAAGCTCGCCTAATGCCAACGAGAAAGAGGCCTAGAGGGTCACACACTAATTGTATTCAAGTATCTCAAGTAGAATAAAGATTATTCCCGTATGTGGTTTAATAATTATTCAAGGAATCCTAAATCACTTTAATGATGGAGGAAGAAGGAAATGAAAAACAAGATATACACGCAGTGTATTAAAGATTACACGCCGTGTAGTTTTTCATGGAAAACAAGTACACACCGTGTATTAATAATTACACGCCATGTAGTTTTCTTTATGGAAAGGAAATGAATAAATGAAAACAAGATATACACACCGTGTACATTGAATGTACACACCATGTAGTTTTCAATGAAAAACAAGTACACGCCATGTATTTATTAATACACACCGTGTAGTTTTTCCAGTCGAGATTTTGAGGATATAATATTGTTTTAAATGATATTTATTATAATCAACATGGGCCCATTTCAAGGAATTAATTATTTGACATGGGGGTTTTAAATAAGATTCAATGAAATAAATAAAACGCGTAACATGTTTATTTATTGTCATAGCTCTACAACCTCAAACCTGATTATAAATATCCTCACAACCCCAACTCTTTTCCTACCCCGTGTGAGACACAACTATTCTGGAGAATTATTTCAAGGCTGAAAGAACCTCTTCCTCCAAGAATGCTCTAAAGACCGAGAGAGATCCTCTTCCATAGGATCAAGATGATCTAAGGCAGACAACACAAGCAAATGCTTCTCCACGCTAGCACCCGGAGAATCCTTTGGCGACGTCCAGAGATACGAGGTACACGTGTGGATCACCGCTAGAGGGAGTCTACACTTGGCTTCTGTGATGAAATGATGGATCACATCGACAACTTGATAAAGAACATCAATGAAGAAAGAACACCCAAAAGGTATTTCTTTATAATTAATTAAATTAATTATAATCTACCTGTAACGATCCTTGTTTGTGGTTCCGGGACAAACCTTCTTCTTTGTCTTTTTCTATGATTCGATCTGTGGAGACTGGATTTTATCATTGTATTGATCCCGGAATGATCATTGCTAATGACAAAAAGCCAAGTGGGCACATCCACCCACGCGCTTCTGCTGCGCCCAAAACCTTCAAATGGTATCAGAGGGAGGTTACAATGTTGATTATAGTTATTTAATTTTTGTTGATAATTTGCGCATTTATATTTGATTCAATTTGAAATAAATCGTTCTATAAATCTGAATAAATGAGATATGTTCTTCCTCCTTCGTTTCTCGATTCATATCACAGAAAAATCCTTTTAATTTTAATTTTGATTAAAATAAAAACGAGGAACTCATTCGGAGGAGCCGCTCTTTCTGTCTGTACAACATGGGATTACACGACATGTACTTAAAACTACACGCCGTGTACTTAGGTTCAATAAACCGGCACTGGTCCTCCAAACCACGCCATGTGAATTGATTATGCCTAAGTTTTAATCACGTCATGTTGACTAGAATTGAACGGCACGTGGAAACCAGAATACACAGCGTGTATGTTGGAGCAACACGCCGTGTAGTCCGTTCCGGCCCAGGTGAAACCATGTACAAAGATAAGCCGCGTACCGCATACACGGGATCTCCAGGCCGGTTACCGCATAACAAGAAATTACACGCTGTGTATGATTCATCTACACGCCGTGTACTCCAAAATTTCCAAAGTACAGAAAACACGCCAAAGCCCCGGTGTGTACTTTGGATAAAGGGTGAAAATAAAAATACACACCGTGTAATTATAAACTACACGCTGTGTACTTTCCAGAAATGTAATTTCACCAGGTTTCCTCCAATGTACAAAGACCCGTACAAGGAATATGGATGAGAAGAATCTCAAGGAAATTCAGAAAGGAATTTAAGATAAATAATTGATTAATTATAATATCATAATTAATTCAATTCGAGTGCGTCTTATCTTAAATAAAAGAACAATTAAAAGAATTTGAATTCTAAATATGCGTAAATGTCGTTGCATACTATGGATGATCATGAGCTAGACCAAAGACCCTTTTTATGTGTATGATTTCATTTAAATTTATTTAATTTAAATTTGTTGGCCTGCGAGCCTTCTTCCAATAAAATGTATGGCATGTGTGCCCATGGTTTCTTTAATGTAAACCCATGTAATGGAGGATCTCCCAAGCTAGAGGAGATGGTTGAAATCCCGAAGCCGAGGCGAAACTGACGCAAGAAGATACAAAGGTGGACAGGTGGGAGCTAAAAAACATGAACCAACTGGTTCAAGGTGTTTTCCCTAGGTCAGGGTTAGCTTATCAAAACTGCTAGATAAGCTAACCAATAGAAGCTCATGATCATGCCATCTTATTTTATTTCTATCTGATTGCATGGTTTATTTATTATGTATGTGTTGTCGTGATCACATAATTAATAAAATGAACAAGCATGCGAAGATGGAATAAAATAAAAACCGTACTATACGTAAACATTATCAGAACATGGTTAATCACTTAAGCAAGCATCACTTAATATTAACAAACATGAGATAATGAAAAACTATGCATAAAGACTAAAATCCCTCAATACCATATTAAGTCAGAGCATGCCTTCCGTTACCTGATTAAGGGCAAGACTCAATAAAACTATGTGTTTGACCAACCCTTGTTGGGACACTTACTTTTATAAAGGAATCCCTTATGAAAGGTTTCAGGTAGACTTAACCATATTACATCAAGAAAAGTAGCCCTTTCTAGACTTGATGTAATATTGGAGGCAATATTTGAGGAAATCCAAGTCAGGATTTCAGGATTGGGGAGTCCACTCAACAGATCAAGGAACTGTAAGCTCATAGTTGGAAAAGACTTGCCTACCTAAATACCATCAAATAGCTTGACTAACCCTTGTTGGGGTTATGCAAAGGGAAATATGGATCCTTGACACTAGAATATCAAAGGAACTGGACATTCCGAGTTCAATGGTGAGGGCCATTGGGACTTGATAAAATAGTGGGAGAATTAATTAATTAATTCATTATTTCTCATAAATTGTAATCAAGAAAGTAATAATAAATCTGCTCTTTTAAATTGTAGAATCAAGATGACAAACTCATCAACCACATTTTCTCTACGATCAATATTGGATAAAGAAAATATCCTCACCGGTAGTAACTTTCAGGAATGGTTTAGGTGCCTTTGGGTTATCCTACGCCATGAACGAAAGTTTTAAGTGCTAGAGTCCTCACTTCCTGATTCTCCTGCCCTAGGAGCAAGTGATGAAGATTTCCTGGTCTATGATCAACATTTGAACGATGATCTCGATGTTCAATGTTTGATGCTATCATCGATGTCTAGTGAGCTCATGAAGTCTCATGAAGACATGGATGCCTATAGCATGCTCGAGCACCTCCGTGGTCTATAGCAGGATAGAGAAAGACAAGAAAGGTTTGAGATCTCCAAGGCTCTATTTCAGAGAAAGCTTGGAGAGGGTTCCCCAGCTGGACCTCATGTAGTCAAGCTCATTGACTATATTGAGCTCTTGGAGGTTCTAGGGTTTAAACTCCCTGAAGAACTGGGCACCGATCTCATTCTTGCATCACTCCCCCAGAGCTTCTCGAACTTTGTTGTTAATTTCAACATGAACAATATTGAGAAGTCTCTATCTGATCTTCTTATCCTTATTCACCAAATAGATAATGACATGAAGCATGAAAAGACTTCTTTCCTTATGGTGAATAAAAGGAAAGTGAAGGCGAAGAGCTTTAAGCCCAAAGCTTCTTCAAGGCCTTCCAAGAAAAGGAAGATCAAAGGGGAGGGAAAGGAATATGATGCTGTTTGTTTTGCATGTGGCAAGAAGGGCCACTGGAAGAAAAACTGCACCCAGCCAAGGAATCAAGGGAAAGATTTAGATGTGTTTGTTATCGAATGAAATCTATCTGTTTCTACTAATTGGGTATTAGATACTTCTTGTAGTGCTCACATCTATATCCAAATACAGGAACCAAGTAGATTCAAAAAGATTGATCGAGGTGAGGTGGATCTAAGAGCAGCCAATGGAGCCAGACTCACTACTGTAGCTGTCGGAGACTACCACCTCACATTGCCTAATGGGATGGTCTTGGTTTTAAAAGATTTTTATTATGTGCCTTCTGTTACTAAAAAAATTATTTCAGTATCCATATTAGAAACTAATGGATTCATATTCAAGTTTGAAAATAAATGTTGCTACTTTTATAAAGATAGCATTTGTTTTGGTAGGGCACATTTATATAACATCCTTTATGTGTTAGACTACACAAACCAAGTAATGGAAATCGATAACAAAGTTAATTCACATGACTCATACCACACCCAACTTTGGCATCACCAGCTAGGTCATGTCAATGAGAAACGTTTGACAAAATTACATCAAGATGGGTATTTAGATTCTTTCGAACTAAAACCACTTGGTGTATGTCATGCATGTCTACAAGGCAAAATGACCAAAGCCCCATTTAGTGGGAAAGGTGAAAGAGCTAAAGAGCTTCTAGAATTAGTTCACACAGATGTGTGTGGACCATTTCTAGTTGAAGAAAGGGGTGGGTTCTCGTACTTCATAACTTTTACTGATGATTTTAGTAGATATGGATATATCTACTTAATGAGGTATAAGTCAGATTCTTTTGATCGGTTCAAAGAATACAAGAATGAAGTTGAGAACCATATTGGTAAGAAGATTAAGAAACTCCGCTCAGAAAGAGGAGGATAATATCTTAATCAAGACTTCATTGATTTCTTACGGGAGTTTGGGATTCTATCTCAACTCACTCCTCCTTACATGCCACAATGGAATGGTGTAAGCGAAAGGAGGAACCGCAACCTGTTGGACATGGTGAGATCAATAATGAGTCATGAAAGTATTCCATTATCCTTTTGGGGATATGAATTACAAACAACAACACACATACTAAACCAAGTACCAACTAAATCAATAAATGGTATTCCATACGAGTTATGGAGTGGACGCAAAGCCATGTTATCGAATTTACATGTGTGGGGTAGCGAAGCATTTGTTAAGGCCTATTCAGGTAACAAAATTGCACCCCGAGGCACAAAGTGTATCTTTATAGGATATCCCAAGGAAACAAGGGGATATTACCTATATAACCCCTCAGACAAAAAAGTTACAGTGGAAAGACATGCCATATTCCTTGAGAGGGAGCACATATCCAAAAGAGAGAGTGGGAGCGAGATAGACTTTGATGAAATCGAGGCTCAAGATACACATGAGTTGGTACAAGAACAGATTCCACAAAGCCCCGTGGAAGAACAATCTGTTCCAGAGACACAAGAACTGCGTCGGAGCATGAGAGAGGTGAGAGAACCAGAACGATATAGTTCTCTTGTCACCGAGGATGGTGACTCATTATTGGTTGACAATGATGATCCTCTTACCTACAAGGAAGCAGTTGAAGGCACAGACATTTCCAATTGGCAAGAATCCATGAATTATGAAATGGATTCCATCTACCAAAACCAAGTCTGGATTTTGGTAGATCCTCCAGTTGATGTAAATCCTATTGGTAATAAATTGTTATTCAAGAAGAAACTGGACATGGAGGGGCAAGTCATCACCTACAAGGCACGAATGGTTGAAAAAGGTTTTAGACAGCGTCAAGGAATTGACTATGATGAAAACTTTTCACCGGTTGCGATGCTGAAATCCATCAGAATCCTATTGGCCATTTCTGCTCACCATGACTATGAAATTTTTCAAATGGATGTCAAAACAGCTTTCCTTAATGGGAACCTCCAGGAAGATGTCTAAATGACACAACCTGAAGGGTTTGTGACTCCAAAGGTTTCCAACAAGGTATGGAAGTTACAGAAATCCATTTATGGATTAAAGAAAGCATCAAGATCATGGAACATTCGTTTTGATGAAGCTATAATGGAATTTGGCTTTGTTAAGAACGAATGTGAGCCTTGTGTCTACAAGAGGTTTAGTGGGAGTGCAGTCATTTTCCTAATAGTATATGTTGATGACATATTACTAATTGGAAATGAAGTACCTATATTACAGTTAGTTAAGGCATGGTTGCATAAATAATTCTCCATGAAAGACTTGGGCGAGGCATCATATATTCTTGGGATCAAGATCCATCGTGATAGATCCAAGATAATGCTGGGCCCGAGTCAAAGTACATACATTGACAAGATACTGAAGAGATTCAGTATGGAACAATCCAAGAGGGGATTGTTGCCAGTGTTACATGGCATTCATCTTTCCAAGAAAATGTGTCCTCAGACACATGAGGAAAGAAAGAGAATGGAAAGGATCCCTTACGCATCCGCGATTGGGTCAGTCATGTATGTTATGCTATGTACGAGGCTAGATGTTTCTTACGCATTAAGTGCGGTAGGCAAATATCAAGCTGATCCAGGAGACCACCATTGGATGGTAGTCAAGACTATCCTTAAGTATCTGAGGCGTACTAAGGATATGTTCCTGGTTTATGGAGGAGATGAGGAACTAGTCATCAGAGGACATGTAGATGCTAGTTTCCAGACTGATCAAGATGACATGAAGTCACAGACTGGATACATCTTCAGTTTTAATGGAGGTGCAGTGAGCTGGAAGAGCTCAAAGAAAAGTGTGGTGGCAGATTCTACAACAGAGTCCGAGTATATCACAGCTTCTGAGGCAGCTAAAGAAGTAGTATGGATGCGAAGCTTCATCCAAGATCTGGATGTAGTACCGAGCAGTAAAGATCCTATCACACTCTATTGTGATAATACTACAGCGGTGGAACTTGCAAAAGATCCAAGGTCACATCAGCGGACAAAGCACATACTTCAAAAGTATCATCTCTCGAGGGATTTTTCTCAGAGAGGTGAAGTTGCAGTGAGCAGTATTTCCACAGAAGACAACGTGGAGGACCCCTTGACTAAAGCCTTGACTCAGCAAAAACATGATCATCATGTGAGGTCTAGTGGACTAAAAGTCATAGGCAGTTGGCTCTAGTCAAAGTGGGAGTTTGTAAGGGTTGGTGTCCTGAGAACCAACTGTTTTGTACTTTGATTACATGCATGTTCACTTATTATATATTGTTCATTGTTCTGCATAACTATAATATAATAATGTCCTGGAATATTTGTTGCATTGATAAGGTCATGGAAGATCCCCGCTATGATGAGAACCATGAAATGCTATAACAATATTCTTAAATAAAGTTCTACGGTTGGATGACATACTATGATAGGACACATAGTATACAGACTATCATGTGTGAGTACTCGTAAGAAGACGAGACTCTCTCTCATGGATTTCGCACTTGGTAATCTCCAAGATGGGAGATTATGAGAACATACCTGCCAATAGAAATTCTACATGTCTTGGTGTCATCGGACATTTCTATCTACGAGAGTGTGTAATGGTCCTTAGAATGGAATATTATCATTAACTCATGTCATGACTCGCGCACTTAGATTTACTAATGAAAACCATCACACAGACAGTTGGTGGGAAGTAGGGTATGTTGGGTGCGTCACGAGTGACATGTTTTTAATGGATAAGTCGAGGAAGGATTTGTCCCTTCCATTTATGGAAGTTGATATCTTGGCCCTTTGATTGAAATAGAACTATAACATTAAATTCCATGGACATGGTGTGAACGGCGAGTTTATTTCAGGTATTCAAAGAACGACGGATCAAGCATATAGGTTTATGACACTACCATGAAACCTGCTTGATGAGATATCGAGACAAAGGGATTAAATTACACAGTAAGTGTTCGTATGAGGTGATACGTCAATGCATCGTCAAATTCTTTCTCTTGGGTGCCTTGACCCGTTGCTAGACAGTAATCTTGGACTTTAGGCAAGATTGCCTAATGCCAACGAGAAAGAGGCCTAGAGGGTCACACACTAAGTGTATTCAATTATCTCAAGTAGCATAAATATTATTCCCGTGCGTGGTTTAATAATTATTCAAGGAATCATAAATCGTTTTAATGATTGAGGAAGAAGGAAATGAAAAACAAGATATACACGCCATGTATTAAATATTACATGCCGTGTAGTTTTTCATGGAAAACAAGTACACACCGTGTATTAATAATTACACGCCGTATAGTTTTCTTTATGGAAAGGAAATGAATAAATGAAAACAAGATATATACGTTGTGTACATTGAATGTACACGCCATGTAGTTTTCAATGAAAAACAAGTACATGCCGTGTATTTATTATTACACGTCGTGTAGTTTTTCCAGTCGGGATTTTGAGGATATAATATTGTTTTAAATGATATTGATTATAATCAGTGTGGGAGCATGTCAAGGAATTAATTATTCGACATGGGGGTTTTAAATAAGAGTCAATGAAATAAATAAAACACGTAACGCGTTTATTTATTGTCATAAATATACAACCTCAAAGCTGATTATAAATATCATCACAACCCCAACTCTTTTCCTACCCCGTGTGAGACACAACTATTATGGAGAATTATTTCAAGGACGAAAGAACCTTTTCCTCCAAGAACGCTCTCAAGACTGGGAGAGATCCTCTTCCATCAGATCAAGACGATCTAAGGCGGACAACGCAAGCAAAAGCTTCTCCACTCTAGCACCCGGAGAATCCTTTGGCGACGTCCAGAGATATGAGGTACACGTGTGGATCACTGCTAGAGGGAGTCTACACTTGGATTCTACGATGCAACGACGGATCACATCGACAACGTGATCAAGAACATCAACTAAGAAAGAACACCCAAAAGGTATTTCTTTATAATTAATTAAATTAATTATAATCAACCTGTAACGATCCTTGTTTATGGTTCCAGGACAAAACTTCTTCTTTATCTTTTTCTGTGATTCGATCCGTGGAGACTGGCATTTATCATCGTATTGATCCCGGATTGATCATTGCTAATGACAAAAATCCAAGTGGGCACATCCACCCACGCGCTTCCGTTTCACCCGGAACCTTCATTAATGACCCGGAGCCTCCCAAAAAATCCATCATAATTTTTTTTATCCATAAATCAAGAGAACTCTTTACCAACTTAGGATGAAAATTATGGATAATTAAATCACTCTAGAATCATTATTTTTCCAACTAATTAAACTAGATATGGCCAATACTAGGGAACAAACACTTAAAGAACTCGCTGCTCATGATATGAATTACCAACACCTTGTTATTCAATATCCAGACATTGAGGAATATTTTTAACTCAAATCAGGCTAGATTCATCTTCTACCTCATTTCCCTGGGCTATCCAGTGAGGATCCACATCTTCACCTCAATGAATTACAAGTGGTGTGCTCTACCATGAAACCTCAAGGTGTTTTTGAAGAACAAATAAAACTTCGATAATTCCCTTTCTCCCTAGCTAACTTTACCAAGTCATGGATCTACTAACTCCCTCCTGGTTCTATAAGCACATGGAATGGCATGGAATGAATCTTCTTAGAGAAATTGTTTCCTTCTTCTCGAACCACTTATATCCGAAAGGAAATAAGTGGTATCCATCAATTCCCTAATGAATCACTTCATGTGTACTGAGAGAGGTTCAAAAATCTTGTGGTAACCTACCGAAACCACCAAATCCCTGACCAAATCTTGATCTAATACTTCTATGAGGGGTTATTGGCTATCTAGAGAACACTCATTGATGTCATAAGTGGTGGTGCTCTTGTTGATAAAACTCCTGTAGCTACATAAGATCTCATAAACAACATGGAAACCAATACACAATAATTCCATACTCAAGCACATTCTCAATCCAAACAAGTCCAATAGAATCAGTCCATAGAGTCCAACAAGATGAACGAGTGGATGAGTGAACTTGGAGGCCTTTTGCACCAACTAGATGTGAATTCTAAAGCCCATACCTCATCTTCTCCAAAATATTTGTTCCCTAGACCTATCGAGAATTGTGGAATCTATAGCTCACCAGATCATCCAACAGACACATGTACACAACTTCAAGAGGATCCATCTGATTTATCTAGACCATTATATCTCAATGCATAATATGGTCAGAGGAACACCAACCCTAAAAAATCAGGCCAGTTCATTAGAAAGTCCAACTAACCCCACTCCAAGCCCTTACATTCTACCTTTAACCCAATATTGAGGTAAAATAATCCCATTTATCATCCCCTTCAGTTCCCTCCTAAAAATACAAACCAATTCCAATATGTTCAAGGTGGTGATAACTTACAACAACATTATACTTTTTCTCTTCAACCAAAAAGGAGCAATATTCCTCTCTATCCTCTTGGATTCCACTATCCTAATTATTCTTCCCATTCTGAACCCAATACAATCACTTTCCCAAGAACCAAAATCAAGGTAATCCTAATGCGGGACATGAATCTTCTTCCAAGAAACCATGGGAAAGTGTTGTGGAAGATATTTCCCCCTTTACCCATTCTATCCTTAAAAACATTGAAACCTAAATTGATCAAATTTCATCCCACCTTATCTAGAAACAACCATCCAATTCTTCCCAACTCTTAGTTCAATCGTTGCCTAACCCCAATGGTAATGTAAGTGAAATTTCAATTTAATTGGGAAAACAAATTTCCATACCTCATTATGGATCCTAAAATAAACCATGGAATATTGATCTTGAAAATAAAAAGAACAAAAATCCAAAAAAATAACTTTAAGCCACTCCCTCACCTCATTCCATTCCCCTAAGGAACCAAATTCCTTTTCTTCAAGCCGTCTCTAATCCAAGGAAGTCCTTTGAACCTGATCTTGAAATGCTTGACATGTTTATACATGTTGAATTCAACATTCCCCTCTTAGATTCCATCAAAAAAAATTCCTAAGTATGCCAAGTTTCTTAAGGAATTGTGAACCCATAAGAGACAACTTAGAACCATTGAGAATGTTTGAACCCAATATTCCATACCCATGAAGTGCAATGATCCATATATCTTTATGGTTCCATGCCAAATAGGGTGTTCCAAATTTGATGATGCGCTCATTGACCTAGGAGCCTTGATAAATTTCCTAAACAAATCCATATTCTCCAACCTTGGTCAAGGTCACTTGCACCCAACAACTATTGTCATCTAATTAGCCAATTGAAGCACAACTAGTCCTAAGGGAATAATTGAGAATGTACTTGACTAACTTAATGATCTTATCTTCCAAGATGATTTCTATGTCCTTGACATGGAAGGTGAGACAAAATCTTCTCAATATATCCTAATTCTAGGAATACCATTCCTCTATACAACTAAAACTAAGATTGATGTCCATGTAGGTATCTTATCCATGGAATTTGGTGACCAACTGGTCAAGTTCAACATTTTTCAAGCCATGAGATACCCATCTAAGGATCACTCTTCCTTCTCAATCCATGCTTCTAAGGACACTTCTGAGAGTCAATTGAACCCCATTCCATCATGTTCATCATTTTATAATGAGATTGGATCTTATTATATTTTCACCATGATTAACCAAGTCATAAATGTGGAAGTTGATGTTGACCTATCATTAATAGACTCTATCAATCTATAGGATCATGAAAATTCTCTTGAATCCCATATGAACTCTAATATCTATTGTTCCACCTTGGAAAATATTGAGGAAAATAAATAAAAACCAATTAAAACCCCTTCTTCCATTCATGAGTTGTCTAGCCCACAAATGTGATATGATATTGATATGAAACCTATTCCGTCACACCTAAAATATGAATTACTTTTCCATTATCACTCTCATACCATCATTTTATCTTTCAAACTTACTGAAACCGAGGAGTCCAAACTTGTTCAGGTGATATAGGAAAATAAAAATGCCTTAGGTTTGAACCTAGATGACATACTAGGAATCAACCCCACCCTTTGCATTCATCACATCCATCTTGAGGAATAATCCAAACCAATCATACAACCACAAAGAATACTCAATACACTCATACTAGAGGTAGTTAAGGAAGAGATAACCAAGATTCTTCAAGATGGTATTATCTACCCAATTTCTGATAGTGAATGGGTTAGTCCGATTAAAGTGGCATCCAAGAAGGGTGGGATAACTGTTGTCACAAATTAATATGAGGAGGTGTTCACAACTCAAGTGAAACAAATGGTGTGTGTGCATTGATTATCGAAAATTAAATGTTAAAACATGAAAAGATCACTACCCTATTCCATTCCTTGATCAAATTCTAGAAAAATAGCTAAAAATTCACATTATTGCTTTCTTGATGGATACACTAGCTACTTCAAAATCCTAATAGTACCTCAGGACTAAGAAAAGACTACTTTCAATTGCCCCTTTGTAACATACACATATAATAGAATTCCTTTTGGCCTTTGAAATGCTACTAAAACATTCCAGAGGTGTATGATGAGTATCTTTTCTAAATTCATTGGGCATTGAATGGAACTATTCATGGATGACTTTACCATTTATGGAAAGTCATTTGAATCCTGATTGCATTCACTCTCTCTAGTCCTTCAAAAATATGTCAAATGTAACCTTGTGATGAATTTTAAAAAATTTAACTTCATGGTTACTAATGGGATTGTTCTAAGTCACATAATTTCACAGGAGGGTATTCCAGTTGATCCTGCCAAAATTGAGGTGATCCAATCACTTATGAACCAACAACAGTTTGATACATCCATTCATTCCTTGTTCATGTCAGTTTTTATCGGTGATTCATCCATAACTTTTGTATGATTTCCCTTCCACTCACTCAAATACTCCAAAATGATGTTACATTCCATTTTTATGAGGATTTTAAGAGAGCCTTCATTGAACTAAAAAATGTTCTTACATCTTCCCCAAAAATCCAACCCCTATATTGGTCCTTACCCTTTTAATTAATGTGTGATTATTTTTATAGGGCCATTTGTGCCGTTCTTGGTCAAAGAATAGAAAACATCCCTTATGTCATTTATTATACTTAAAAAACATTGGATGAAACTCAATCTCAGTACATTGTGACTGAAAAATAAATTTTAGCTGTGGTTTTTTCCTTGGATAAATTTAGGTACTATCTCTTAGGTGCCAAAATCATCATTTTTACAGACCATTCAACTTTTAAGTTCTTACTTAAGAAAAGTGATTCCGAATTGAGGCTAATAAGACAAATATTAATGCTCCAAGAGTTTGGAATTGTGATTAAATATATACCTAGAAAATAAAACCATATGACTGATCACCTGAGTAGAATTTCTAATTCTCCTCATTCTAAAATAATTGATCTCGAATTTCCAATTGAACACCTCTCATCTCTCACTCCAAAGTTACCATGGTATGCCCCAATTGTAAATTATTTGGTTGCTGGTGTTTTTCCTAATTGTTTTCAAAAGAAAAAATAGTGAAACTAAAAATTGATTCAAAATTCTATTTTTGGGAAGATAATAAACTTTGGAAAACTGGAGCTGACATGGTAATTAGGAGATGTGTTGATAAAGATGAACATTCTTCCATCTTGTAATTTTGTTACTCAATGCCTTATGGTGGCCACTTTGGACCAAAAAAGACCTCCCTAAAAGTCCTTGACTTAGTATTTTTATAGTCTTCAATCTTCAAGGACTCACATGATTTCTATAAATCATGTTCTACTTGAAAAAATTTTGGCACAATTTTTAAAAGAAATTAAATGCCCCAAAATCCCTTAATATTTTGTGAGATATTAGATGTTTGGGGCATCTATTTCATGGGACATTTCCCCTTTCCAGTGGATTCTCATATATTCTTCTTACGGTCTATTATGTTACTAGGTGGTTTGAGGAAAAAACCATAAGAAAGGATGATTCACATATTGTTAGTGAGTTCCTAAAAACCCATATCTTCCACTGGTTTGGAACACCACATACCTTGATAAGTGACTTAGGAACTTATTTCTATAATCAAACCATGAAATCTCTTCTGAAAAATAATGTGGTTGTACATAAAACTTTAACTTTATATCACCCCAAACAAATTTCATGACTGAACTTTCTAATAGATAAGTGAAAAGAGTGTTTGAGAGAATTGTAAATCCCACCAAAAAAGACTATCCTGAAAGACCTGGATAAGTGATATGGGCCTATAAAACTGCATATAAAACCCCCATTGGGATGTCTCTATTTAGGATAGTTTTTCGTAAAGTGTTTCATTTATCATTTGAAATACAACATAAGTCATTTTAGACTGTGAAAACTTGTCATTTTTATTGTGAAAAATCTGTCAAGGAGTAATTTTTATAGTTGAATGAATTGGAGGATATTTTCCTAGATTCTTATGATAATTCCAATCTCTACAAAGAAAAGGATAAGGAAATACATGACAAACACATCCTGTGAAGGGTATTCCATGAAGGTGAAAAGGTAATGCTCTTCAACTCTCAATTTCAACTTCACCCAGGTAAGTTTAATTCTTATTGGGAAGGTCCTTTTATTATTACTAATGTTTACCCATTTTGTGCAGTGTAAGTCCAAGAACCCACTTATAAAAGGAAATTCAAAGTTAATGGACATCAATTAAAGCATCACCATGAGGGGACACAAATCTCAAGAACCACATAGAATTCCATCGAATCCCCAACCACTATGGTTGACCCACCACTAGATGGAGATAGAAACCCACTAAATCCAAAATAGGGGGCGCCTCTTTCCCTTTAACTTTTCTCTCTCTATCTCTCTTTCCTTCTTCCTTACTCATTATAATATTTTTTACCACTTTCCTCAGGAAAAATTTTATTTAATATTTCTATTTCTTGTGGGTGTGTCTTAATAAAAACTACAAAAATTAAAAAAAACAAACAAAAAAAATACGAAAAAAGAGTCATAATTACTCACCATCCACTTTTAAATTTTTTTCAAACCATTTTGGTGAGTCAAAATACATGTTTTCATCTAAACAATTTTATATCTTCATCATAAATTTAGATAAAGAATTTTTTGTCAAGAAAAATAAATTTTGAATGCTTAGTTTTTTATTTGGACAATGATTCTTTCCTAACCATGAGGAACAACATTAGTTTTCATTCCAAGGCCACTTATGACCATATTTTCATTTTGTGATTTTTTTACCCTCGATTGTGAGTATTGAGTTTTTTGACCTTTAATCTAAATTTCCTACTTTAGTGTACATTAATATGATAAATTCATTTTCTTAACAACATGAGAATTATAATAACCAAATAGACTCCCTTTACCCTTACATTTATCCTCCTTTTGAAAGAACCTTCAATCCTGTGATTTTTTTGACAACCACATTAAAATACCAATACCTTATCTCACCCAATATATACATGGATTTTCATTGCATAATTTATTAAAATTTAAGTGTTGGTGGAATGGATATCATTTTGGGTACCATTTTCTTAATTTTTAGCATGTTATCATATGCCTGAGGGAAAACATCCATTTTAGTGTGGGGTATAGGTTGTCATTCTGTGAGTTTTGGGAATGTATATATGTTTATGAAATCTTGTAAATTTTTTATTCAAATGTGTTCAAAAAAATATATGAAAAATAGTAATAATGGGTTGTGTCTTGGGTAGGTCAAAAATAAATCTTACTCAAACTTTGATCTTGTTATAACTATTATAAATAGTGTCATGAGGAGATCAAACATGGGTTGAGATATGAGTGTAAGATCTATTTCAAGTTCAAATTTTAAAAAAATGTAAAAAAAGAAAAAGAAAAAAAGAACACTTATGTTATTGGGAGAAGTTTTTTATTTTGTAAATATTTCATCTTCTCATCCCCTTCAAATTTTCTTCCTCTTTTGTGTCTTTCTTTCCTTCCATGTTTCATTTTAAAACAAATTCTTCATTATTTTACCCATGTTGGTGTTTTACCCCTATTTTACACTATTTTGAACAATATATTCCTACTATCCCATAACCACTGAAAAACCACTAAAAAACACCTCTTGATTCTTATGCACATTAAGATAGGTAATGGAAGTTGAGATCTCTTTAAAACTCTAAGATTTTCCTTTTGGTTGGTGAATGAATGAAACTACAAAAATAAAATTTTAACATATTGAGAGAATTAAGTTATGAGTTCCTATATTTTCCATTTCTAATTTTGAGTATGAAAAATGAATTTTTTTAAAAATTATTCCTGTAACAATTTTTGGTGGAATTATTTATGGATGAGTGAACTAGTATATACCCCCATAATTGGTGATTTTTTTTAATATTTTTTGGTGAGTAAAAATGATTTAGTTATGTTTTTATTTGATGTACATGAGGACATGCACAATCCTAAGTGTGGGGGAGTTAATATTACATATTAATTCATGATTTTAAATTACTCATATCATACAATTTTCACTTAAAAATGATTAATTTCCAATCAATGTTCATGTTTTGATCATAAACACATAAGACGAGCGTTGTTTGAGTTCATTTAATTAAAATAAAGTTTAATTTTTTTGATAATATACTTAAACATAATAATCCAACTAATTTTATTCTTATTTTTTAGTGTTTCTGATGAAAATTAAAATATATCATTAGAAGGGATCTTTGGCTAATTCTGCCATTTGATGGGTCATATAGACCACACAAGAAGGCCCAACAAATCTGTTGAGAAAACTAGACCAACCATGAAGATATAAGTTTTGGGATAAATATAAAATTAAAAATTATTTTATTCTCCACCAAAATTCATGGGATAATACAACTCATCTTGGATAAAAATTTCATGTCCCAAATCCACCAAAAATGGGTCCAAATGATGTTTTGAAGTCCATCCCACCATTCAATCAGGGAATTAAAATCAACACACAAAATTTGAATTTTCTCTTGATATAGACATAAAATTGATTTTATATTTTTCAGTATTAAATAAAAAGATATATTTTGCTGTCTTTTTAGAATAAACAATTCATATTTGAGGGCATCTTCCTATTTAAAAACCCATTCACTTTATGGACTTTGAAAAAATCTGGATTAAAATGGACAACCGAAAATTGTTTATTCAAATGGATATAACTTTGGATCCAAAATTATAATGGCTACCAATTTTTTAGGGTATAATTTAAAATTTAATATATAAAACTTTGAAGAAGAATATTTCTTTATATTCAACTATTTTATTTATCAAATTGTCAAACCAAATTGAGGGGCATATTTGGAATGCAAAAAATCTACCACCTTAGGTTATAAATACACCCCCTCTTATCCTTGAAAGGGGTTGGAATTTTAGAGAAAAGGAGGATTGGTTGGAATGATCAAGGATATTCCAAAGACTTGGGAGGATCTTCTATACTCAAGATTCTAATTTATATACCATTCCTCCATGCTTATTTTGATTTACTTTTTTCATTCTTCTTTGTTTGTAATCTCGTAAGTGTTTATGTTGTAATTCTATTTTACTGCATGTTTATTTATTATTATATATTATTATTATTATCCAAATACTATTTTTAATATTATATTTTTTAAAATTGTTTAAATCAAGTTTAAAATCACTCACTTCTTTTGATTTCTCATTTAATCAAAAGTTCATTTTTAATTTTATTCATGTTTCATGTATGTATTCGGGACCTTACTCTTATCTTGTACCATTATTTTTCTTATCTTTTTAACTCATAAAACTAACATCATAATTATATCCATATCAATTGGTGAGTAAATCTACCATTTGGGTTAGTCATAATTTGGGGATGTTAAGTGATTGAGAGCTTTTTCTTGTGGAATATTCTTTAGATTAACATTGTGTATGATAAACTTAAAATTTCATGGATTAATGACATGTTTTTTTAATGTGTGGATTCCATGGATTATTGGAAACATAAAATACACTACCATAAACAATCTTTTATTGAGATTAGAACCCTAAGTTAAGTTAAGGCTTGGATTAAAGCCTTAACACTTGGGAATTCTGATCAAAATCATCTTGTGAAGTGGGTGTTAATTTAATGTAATATAAAGAAAAGCTCAAGGATATCATAATATTAAAACCCCAATAATGAAATCTTCCGAATATTTATAAATTTTTTAAATAAAACATAAACCATAAATAAATTTAATTAAGCTCTGCAAAAAATCCCCCCATTAAAAAGATAAACAAAATAGAAACAATCGACTCTAAATTTGTACCATTGTTGAGGATTCGACCTGAGTTCCACTATACACATTAGCAGAGCACCAGAACTTTGAATGGTCAATAGGTAACAATCAGCCGCACTTCATTCATCTTGGTATGTGGGAGAATAATCGAAGCTCAATGAGCGAGGCAATGACATCAGACGACTGTGGTGTTTACGGTTGACTATCGAAGGTGGTCGACGATGAGAGAAGAGGAGGTCAGGTGACTAACGGTGGGGGCTTAGTGCTGACATATATAGGGTGGTTCAATACTTTATTTTTGGTGGCCTGTGGGGGAGGTGTTGGTGTAGGGGCCTGAGGAAGACAACCCATTTTTCACTTTTTGGTTTTTTATTGTTTTAGTTTCGTTTTTTGTATAGAATCAGTTATATATATATATATGTAAATATCTATATGAAATAAAAAAAACTCAATATATGCATATTTTATTAAACGAAATCAATTATTTTATTTTGGTGGCCTATATATATAGGTAAATATCTATGTGCATTAAATAAAACCAACTAAATTGTTTGATTAATTACATATTTGTATTATGTTAAATTTATAAATTATGATTTCATTATTATTTTACTATAATTTAATCTATTTTCATATAATCAAACATTATTATTATTATTATTATTTTTCAAGTAAGTTTATTCAAACTTTATGTATTTCAAACAATCATGTTTTAAATACCTTTTATGCGTGTATCTTAATATTTAATGTCTTGCTAATAAAATATTGAAAACAAAAATAATAAGTGAATATAAAAATAATGTCTAATACATTTATTAATTCCAATATCAACATCTCTCCATATAAATATTTATTTAGATTTTGAATACAAAAAACTCTTCTCTTAAAACAAGATAAGATATTCAATTAAATAACGATACATATTTTTTAAATGAAAGAATCATGTGTATGTATACTTTATAAAATCATTTCAATGGATATATCCCTATTTTATTATTAGTAATATTTTACTTTTGTTTGAAAGCCTCAACAACTATAAACCAATGTCCCCAAACATTTTTTATAAATAGTCCACTTAGAAGGTATTTTAATAACTAGACTTTACATATTTCAGTAATCTGCTTATGAGCATGATTCCTATTTTCCCACTCATTTTTAGTTTTATCATCATCATCTTTGGTGGGATCCTAATGATGATGAATCTAGATGATGAAGGGTATAATATCACTACTAACATGTTTGTTTTACTTTGTCTGATTTTATTTATAATGGCCGTTGTATATTTAAAATTCCTGAAGCTTTAGTTTAAAGAGGTGTTCTGCTACTACGTTGTAATGTATCATCATTATTTTAACCAGATATATTTATTGATAAGTCTCATTTATTGCATCTAAGAAAATAAAATACTATATCATAAATTATCTTATAATTAAAACTTATATTTATTAAAGGAAATAAATTAATTCCAAAAAAGATTAAGGCATTCCTTAGTATATTTCAATTATAAACATTATAGACGAATAAATATATTCACCCATAAATGTAATATTTTATCTGAATTTATAAACAAAAGTAAATAAATATCTAAAATTATATTAAATTATATACTTTAGTTTATAAAACAAATCATTCAATAAACATTTATAAAAGAAAATTATGCTTAGAATTTCTAGGGTGCTACATGATTCGTGTAACATCTCCTCCAAAACATAGGTACCTACCCATGATATTGTGACAAAGTGGTGAAACTCCACTTCCTACATATGAGTTAGATCTATTTAAATACATTAATAATAGAGTTCTTCATCCATAAACCTATGTTCCCTATGTATGAGTTGATATGCATTATAGTTTATTTTAGAATTACGTATGACTTGATTCCCATTATCATGGGATACGCAGAAACATCCAAGTACCATACTTAATATCCATCCAAAAGTTCCTTTATACCCAAATTACCCCTTTTAACCAGGTGATATCAAGATAATCTAAGTAGATATACTAATGAGTAATCTCATGTTAGTGACATTCATGAGCAATTATCAAGAGAAATCTATTGTGATTCAGATGTTTAAATCCATACAATTGGGTTTACTTGGTATTATATAAATTAAGGGTGGATTTGATGATCCATATGATATCAAGTAAAGTTAAGAACTCATGGTTAGAAGTATCCTCTTGATAGCACATGAAATTACTCAGTTAACACACTCTAGACAAATCCTCTCATGGGGATCAATGTTAAAGTCTGTCATATGTTCAGATATATATAAAAGTGATTTATATTTACCTTAGAATAAGATTATTTTTGTTCTGAATGAATCTAATTATAAGGGGGGGGGGGATTTTTTTGACACCCATAATTTTGTGATATGCACTTTTCCATCAAAGATCTCAAAAGTGTGAAGACTATGAAAAAATAATGATATAGTTTTCACAAAGGACTCAGAGGTAGTATCCTTGAAGAATATGGGATTGAGATTTTCTTTATAAGGGAATATACTTTTGGCCTTTGTTGTATTCATTTTACTTAGAATATTATTCTATGTATTTATGAATTTATTCCAAGTATTCCCCCTTTGACAAAAAATAGGCCAACTAAGCCAACCAGTCAGCCATCTCAACCTTAGGCACTTGAGGAAGTCACCTAAAAAACGCCTAGGGAGCCAGCCATCCAACCAACCTAGCAATGAGAGTGGGCGATCATGGATCATATAGTGCGTGCATAGGCGTGTGTGGGTTGCCTAGGTAGGCCACACAATGGGTTCGACCAGTGGTGGTATGGGTGAAGGTGTTGCGGGTGCCAACCTCGATGTCAGATCAAGGTGATGCTTCAGTAGGTCTGTTTATTAAGTGAACTTGATACATAGGAAAAATTAATGTGGGATGGGAATATCATGGGCATTGTTCATGGATTAAAAAATATATGAATAAAATGTAGTCCGCATGATACGAATAATATTTTTCATCCAATCAGACTACATCCATTGTCTTTAACCTTCCTCCTTCATAGGATTCACCTATGATCATGTGAGAGCTTACACCTAGCACCTTGACATTCCAGCACTCGCCATGGCTATCCGTATCCACTGATCAATCCCAAGATATCTGAATCATCCTTGATGTACCAAATCCCTGCATGTGGATTCACTTCACATGCATGAAAATCACATAAAATATGATCATGTGAATCCCACCATGAGCCCATCAAAATAAGCACCATGAGTCACACGACGATCAGGAAAATCTGTGTGGGCATCGCAAGCTTCATAAGAAGAACATAAATCATATTGCAAGAACCCCCCGTTATCCACAAGATCAAATTAAATCAGAAGGAAGATCATGAAAAGCTATCAGATACTGAACAAAACCCTTAACGGGTGTCCAGGAAGCCATTATATGAATAGAAAGTGATAATGCGATGCCCTTGGATCTGTCATGTGAATCTTCGACAACCATCTAGTCTGACATCATGTGAGGCTACCTTGAAATCGCATGATGAGGATCATGTGAAGCCTCCATCGCCTCAGGATAGTGCATGCGACATCTTCACCGTGGAAAGTGACATCAATCATGACTAACCTCAGCCTATATAAACCCTTAACCCCATTAAAAAACAAACAATAGGGAGAGAAGGGGAAGCAGAGAAATAGAGTGCGTCATCTACCATACTCAGAAAACCTCCTCAAGTGATCTAAAAAAACCCTATCGTGTGATCCCTTAAACATCAATACATTAAATAATGAATGGAACATCATGTGAAACCTGGTTTATATGGGTCATTCACATGATTTTGTGACACCCCACTGGTTTATCGACTCCATCGTACAAAACCATCACCCATGCATGAAACCCCAATGTGAACCCCCTGTGCATGCTCGCAAGACCTCTCACAAGAACCCCCTTCAGGTCACATGATCTCATGAATAATAAGACATCATGAGATGTCTTAATGTGATCTCCTATTATTAGATGTATAAAGATTAGATATGAGTTGTGTTTCCATGCATGGTTGGTAGACGGGCCCCTTTGATTTGGCAACGCCTCTCTTCAATCATGTGGTGCAAGCCTTCAGACCTGTGGGACATCCATACTGATGTCCACAGGAATACACCCTTTCCATGAAAATCTAATTTCTAGGATATGATCCCCACAAGATGTGCGCCCCACAATCTATGTGCCTCTCTTCTCCATGAAGTGTGTACCCTTGTCCATGCATGTGGCGACTCTGATACACAACCCTCATGAATGATCATAGAACCCATCGCAAGGCCTCCATTGAGGTCATACGAATCACATGAACAAGGTAGATTTATGTGAATACATCATGTAGGGCTCCCCTCTACATATATATGGCCTTATCATACATATAAAATCATGGTCTAGCTCTCCCTTTTTCATACAATACCTAGAAGGTGCAAAACTAGAATGAACCCACTAGTTACTCACTCTTCTTCCATAGAGATAATATCCATGTTGTCTTGAGGCATGATCCCTTAGGGAACTTTACTTCAACAATTGGATGGGCATGTGATTATGAACATGTTCATGATACCCCATCGCATGTTTCAATTAAGGTCACATTGTCACAAAATTCTTCACTAGTATTTTAATGCCCTTAGGTGGATTTGGATGTGTCACTTTGATCAAAAGAAAAACCACAGACAAGTCATTTTGGTCAGGAAATAGGACTTGGAAAATTCGATTTGATCATGTGAAAGCCTATCAACATGTCAACATTGTCATGCGATAGTCCCTTGACATGTCAGCATTGTCCTAAGACAGTTCGAAGACAAGTCGGGTTGATCATGCGATAATATATGGAAAATTCACTTTGATAATATGAATATGTCTCAGAAAATTTAGTTTATGATGTGAAAAACCCCGGACATGTCCTCTTTAATCATGCACAAACATCAAAGAAAATCCATTTGATCATGTGAAATATCTTGGATATGTCAACTTCAATTATGTTAAACACATTGTACATGCCAACTTCGATTATGTGAAGAAGCTGGGAAATGTCAGGAAACACCCTTGGATATGTCCTCCATATCAGACAGACACCCCATACATGTCCAATAGACAATCAAGATATGTCCAATAGACAATCAAGGCATGTCCAGTAGAAAATCAAAACATGTATAGAAAACAATCAAGGCATGTTCATTGGACCAACAAGGCATGTTGGGTAGATCCCCTAGGACATTCCCACTACATTCAATATAAAAACTTGAATTTATAACATGTGAATCCCCAATCAGGAACCTTTGGATGGATACCCCTTTATAAGGGAAGTATACTCAATGGGTTAGGGTTATTCACTCATGAGACCCTATCTATGAAATTCTCTCGGATGGGCCCTTCATGTCATACCAAGCATATAAAACAAATGTTTTATGTTCATCATCTCTCTTTATTTATCGGAAGATAGAGAATGAATATGAAAAATGGCATAAATCCTGGTATAATCCCCTAGTATTCACAAGCCTCAGGGATAACGATAACGACTCTAAGTGTAAACACCCACCCCAATACATCAGTGGGTTAGTGGGTAACTAAACTATGAGTACTCCGATTCCTATCCAAATAGGATACAAAGGACACCGTCCTAAGGCCTGAGCTCCAATAGTCATCCATTTCAGTGTAATTCCCTCCATATTCCTGAATTATGGGACTAAATTGTACCATGATTCCACCATCCTTCATTATCCATCTGTAGATGAGAAGTGGGCTCATACACGAGCATCATTTTAAGTGTAAGCCCGACCATGCCCTCAAGTATCTCAAACCCATCAGTGAGTTAGGGATGAATAAAACTATGACGAATCTGATTTCTATTATAAACATGATACATAAGACACCTTATTAAGGCCCAATATCTACACCATATCCTCCATGAGACTGGTAGTCATACACCTCAAAGGGAAACTTAAATGTGTAAGCCCCGTACGATATGATCTCATGAAATGTGTTAGATATCCTGCTATCTCTTATTTCTCACACTGATCATGGATCATGTGGGATTAGAGAATGATTGTACCAATATCATGATGATAATGCCCCCAATATGGGCTTTTTATTGGGATGTAAGTCTGATTATGTCTCATCTTCACTCAAAGGGCCATATTCCTGATGAGGCAATTCAGGGAAGAGTTATATGCATAATTCCCAACCAAGGCCTCTATTGTCACATTTTTTATGAAACAGACACAAACTAAATAGACTCTGATTCCTATCTCAATAGGATACATAGGAAACCTATTCAAGTCATGAGCCCTATATTTACATCCTTACCCCATGATGTTAACTCGCATGGATTAGTCCAGTCACATGACCTTAAACTATATCAGACCAACTATATGGGTTTTGATTCCTATTCTCATAGGATATGTAGGTTTCTTCATAGAGGTTCAATCCTATCTTGAAGACACCAACCACCTCCCTGGATAGAAATAAACTCCACAGTGCTCAGATATGAATATAAACTAAAGCATCATAAATAAATAAGGGAATGATGGAGAACCTGTGATATAAACACATTTGTTCTCATCAATACATGGTCTTAATAATGTTATTAAAATAGGGGTAACCAGTCCTTTATTTGGTCCTAAGAAGGATTTCATGAACATATATTAAATATATAATAGAGTCCCATAATAGTAAATGATTCTCCTCCAAAAGGGTGCATTGAGCCTGACCTCCCATCCTCTAGACAAATGTGAGTTCCTAAGTGTCCTTGGGTATGAAACCCCAAATGACCATCTACCTTTGGAAATAATATCTATACTTGGTTATAGATATGGTAACCATTTGGAGTTTCTATTATAGACAAACATGGTATACCTGGTGCAAATGATTGTGCAACCACCCTCAATAACCCACAACCGGGCGTCAGAAAAAAACCATTCCAGATTTGTTAGGAAATAAATTGACATAAAACATTGACCTTATATAAGGACTTTTTATGTTGGAAAGTCATCCCCACATTTATCACCAACCTTTCTTCACCTATCTCACATAACTCCCAAGCGATTCCATCTTTATCCATCATTTAACATTAGTTTCTAATGACATGTCCCTCATTTCGATCTATAAAAGGAGCTCACTTATACCCACTACAAACCACTCCATAAATTAAAATTAATCTTTAATACTATCCCATTTTAATTATATTAGAATCATTTTCCATTTTCAGTATCCCCTAGTCACAATAAAGCATCTCAAGTCCTATATTTCAAAGAATGTTTGTAAGGGAAGAATCAAGTCCTCAACATGAGTACTATCCACTCGCTAACCTTTTCTTATATATATTTCTCCTAAAAACATATTAAAACCACAATAATGTAATGAAATAAATATCATTATCATATATTTTTTTGATTTAATAACCATTATCTATCTTCCTTCCATCCAATGGGAAATGAAAACATCACTTATTATATATGGGGACTACCATTCCCATGAACAACATATTTCATTTTTCATCACCACCTTACACAAATAATTATAAGAAAGCATTTAATAAATTAAAATTATATTTATGAAATTATTAATATTATAGAAATATAATTTATAAATTCTATTAATATATAATCCAGTATTAATTTACCACCATTTTTCGTTAAAAATCATTGAAAGAAGCTCATCACTAATTTCATCTTCACAAATCATAACTAAAACTCACATGGAATGAAATCATAACTTTATAAATAATTATAGAAAATATATTCAAGTAACTTAAATAATCTAGTAATGGTTGAATTGGTATCAAATAATGGGGTCCAACATCACCTTTATGAAACATACATGAAATAAACAAAATTACTAATATCTGATAATGAAAATAAACATTAGCAAACAAATGCATGTGTAATGAATGATTTTAATTTAGGAATATAAAATAGAAATATATATTAATAATATTCTAAAATAAGTGATTAATATAGTTATTTTTATTATACATGATATTAAATCACTTTTTTGGAAGTTAGGAGTAAAATGTAAAGGTTTTTTATCTAAATTTTTGTCCATTGTGGCATGATTCATATTCACCACTTGTTTTATTTTATGTCATGTGTATGGTTCCTATGTATGGATTTTATAAAAATTTTCATGAAATAAAATGGATTTAAAAATCCATATCAATCTATTTATTTCAAGGTATTTTGATTCAAAGGTTACCAAAACTATAAGGGTTTTCTTTCTAATTTCATTTTTTAATTCGAGATTGTTATGACTAAGTTTCCATCTCGGTAGATTGTATGATAGTTCTATATAAAAATACCTATATTTTATTCTTATATGGTTCTCATGATTTTTATATATCCTATTACCATTCCACTTCCTCTTTTGTTAATAATTCACTCGAAATGATGTTTGTAAGAGAAATCAACCTTACATTTTTTTTTCAGTTGGGAATATTTCTATTCCATGTACATATTTTTTATTTTTTATTATAGATATTATTATATATAATTATATGATTAATTAAGGTATTTTACAATTTAATTTACTTTACAAAAATTAATTTTCTTTTAATGTTTTTGATATGATCATTTTTTGATAACTTTGACCCTTTTCACAAAGCGAGAAAGAAATATCCTTTTTAACATTTTCTGTACAAACACATTTTACCACCACCTATGTTAGTTTTCTTTAAGAAAATTATTCTATAAATTTTCAAGTTTTCAAAATAAATTTATATTCAATTTATTTTATAAAATATTTTCTTTTAAAATAAATCATTTCCATAAAAATTCAAAAGGATTTTCTTCTCATTTTCCAAAGTAAATTTTAATGCTCTTACAAAAGTTCTTTTCAGCTATGTAAACATCCTTTAATGATTATTATCATTAAATAGGAATATTATCTAATTATATCATCCACATTATTTATATAGACGATTTATGATAATATATTATGGATTTGTTTTCATAAAACTCATTTCTTTTTCAGGGGTTGATTATGTTATAATGGAATTATAAATGACTTTAAGTTCTTATGGAACACTTATGAATAGTTTATAATTATATAATGAGTGGGTCCATTATATACCTCTAATGAATTAGGTAACGTTTCATTCATAATGAGATCAAAAGGGCACATGTGTGGTCATCCTAAGCCCAAGGGTACATAGGTAGTCAACCTTAAGGGTATATGGGTGGTAAGCCCAAGTTGAATAAGGTGCACGGGTGGTTATACCAAGACTACAATATTATGAACATATGGAAGTCACAATCCTTTACATGAAATGAATATCCTTAAGCTTTAACTTTATTTTAATTTCATGCTTATATTCATTCCATATGCTTATGTTACTCATTATGCTTATGCCATGGTTGTATATTATTGACTCATGACTCTTGTTTTATGTTATGCACAAAGCCTTATGTCTTGATCCCTGATTTCCAATCCATATTTAATTGGGTATGAATTCCTCATGATATGTTCATGTACTTTGAATATGTTCCCATACTGAAATTTTTATCTTATGTTCAATTATAATATTATATTAACGAAATTCATGTTTACCCTTACCGAACATGTATACCCACCCCTTCTTTTGTTTCCATTCCCTAGGCTATAAAGAAGAATATTAAGTATGATATTTCTATAAGGGTTAAATATGTGAAGAATATTTGAGTAAGATGTTTAATACATTTTAAAATAAGTTGTTTATGTATCTAATCTTCAAAGACACAAAACCTTTAGATTCTGGGGTATGATTTATTAGGAGATGAAATGAAAATTCATGTAAAATGATATAAAAAGTGTGTTTGAAATTATTGGTCCACCATAGTTGGAATCAGAGTGGGGTTTAGTTATTTTTTTGGATTAGTGTGAGAAATAATTAGTGAAAACCCCTATGGATAAGTATATATATAGGAAAAAATCCTAAAATTTTGGTAAAGTAAAGAGTGTATGGTTTTCTAGAAATAACATCCCTGTCTGGATAAAAACAAGTGGATGTAGGATTTGACACAAATTCACCTAGGTTTAATAACCCTAAAAAAGGTTGGTTGGGTATTAATTTGATCTTCACTCAATTCACAACAAGTGGGCCTAACCGCATATCTGGTTTGACACTCCTTGAGGATATTCTTTAGTTGATTCACATGTTTTTTATAAACCATTATGAAGGATTTAAATAAAAGTTGATGATGTAATATATAACTAGTTACTTTAGAGAACTTAATAGTAATATGACCACAAATAACCTAGATTGAAACCTAGAAATTAATAAGTAATGGAATACATATCATTTACGAGTTATTCCTTCCAAGTTAATAGTTTTCCTTTTATATTCTTGTTAAATTAAATATCCACATAATTATTTTTTCCTCTATTTTAGTAAATGGGTGGAAATAATAGGAATTGAGTAAATAATGGGTGAGATGGATAATGTATTATTGTACCAATTAGCAACTAAATGGGATGGGATTTGGAGTTCCAAATATCACAGCTAAGCCCACCCAACTATCTTAAGAAATAAATGATAATGTGAACCATGTTTAGATTCTAAACTCATAGTGGAAGGGGAAACTTGCTATCTAGTCTTTCATGTGACAATGTAAACCCTATTTTATTGGGTTTTATAGTCCATTAATTGATGATAAATGTATCAACACAATAGATAATATATTTTCCATCCTATGGTGCTCAGATCATGATAAGGATATCTTATCTGTGTATTGTTTAGAGGGTGAGGTTGACCAATGGTGGACCCTCATTAAGAATATGATGAAAAAAGAAAAATTTAACTCTATGGAATGAGAATATTCCAAGAAAATATTCTTCACCCCTGGATATTCACATGAAAATGGAGTTAGAATTCCTAGAGATGAAGCACAAGGAGGATTAATCCATTGATACTTATGAAGCAAACTGCATGTGACTTACAAAGTATGCCTCTAGTTTTATAACTGACACTGAAATCAAGATCAATAATTTCTTTAGTGGATTAAAACAATGTCTTCAAAAATAATTATATGTAATATACATTGGTAGCTATGAAGAAATTTTTTGGTGTTTACTTAAGGTGGAAATGAAAATTAGAGATAGTCATTATTCTCATGAATTTAGTGATAAGAAATGGAAAGTTGAGTTTTAAGGAAACTCAAATGATAAATCACATGGAAAAAAATCATCTTCTCACATGTTAAAAATTTAGGAATAAGAATGGGGGAACTATATTCCAAGTAATAGATACATTCTTTAAGTGTACAAGATAAGTTCATTAAGCACATGAATTCTATAGAGATATGACGATGCCAACTAATAAAATGGTTGAAAAGAAAGTTCAGCATTATGCACCACTCACACTATAATGATTAAATTATATGGATTATATGAATTATGATAACAAGTGAACAAATCCAATGGTTAATGATAACAATTGACATCAACAATCCTTAAAGATAAGGGAGAATGTGAAATCCTATGAAATCACAACTGCTTAAGTGGGTCATGAAAACAAAGTAGTGAAAGGTAAACTCATCATCCACTCTATTGATACAAATTAATTATTTTATTATAGTTATAATAACTATTTTAAATCTATAATTTTTACTAATGGAATCAAATCACCACCCCAATAACTAGATATTGAGTTATTAGTAAAAACTCATGGTGGTATAATGATTGCTTCCTAAGTTTACAACTCTTATTCGATGGAAGTTTTTGGGAATGTGTTTTGTATAAATATTATTATTTTCCATTTAGTTTAATTTGATGTGATTTTGGGTATGTATTATCTCTCTCTACACAAATACCATATCAATTTTCAGGATATATAAATCAAATTTCATATCTCGAGTCAACTCATGATCATTTATCAGTGTAAAGAACTCCCTATGGGAATTATTTTAATTACATGGGTCTTAATACCTAATCATGAGGGGTATTTAGTTTAAATTATTGGGGAAAATATTTATATTGAAGATATTCCTATTGTGTGGGAATATGTTGATGTATTTAAAAAATAATTTATTAGTCTCCCCCTAGACCATTAGGTTGATTTTTCAATATAACTCATACCCGGTGCTATGCCTATCTTAAATGATATTTATAGAATAGAACGATTTTAATCAGAGGAATTAAAGAAGAAAATTTATGATAATATGGATAAGGGGTTTATATGACCAAATACTTCACCATGAGGTGCACCAATACTCTTTAATAAGAAGAAAGATGAATAAATGCATATCTGTATTGATTATCATGAACTTAACAAAATCATGATCAAGAACAAGTATCATCTACCTCATATTGATGAATTGTTTAATCAATCATGAGGTTCTAAATACTTCTAAAAGATCGACCTTTTATCTGGATATTATCAATTAAGGGTCAAAAGAGAGGATATATCAAAGATAACCTTTTGTACAAGATACAGATGCTATGAATTCATAGTAATGTCATTCAGACTCAGAAATTACCCCACTATCTTAATGGATATGATGAATAGATTTTTTAGAGACAACGATGATCAATTTTTTTTTCAATATTTATAGATTATATTCTAATATATTACAAGAAAAAGGAATATCATGAATATTATTTAAGGATTGTGTTAAAGACCTTGAGAAAAGAGAAACTGTATGCCAAATTTATCAAGTGTGAATTCTAGATGCAAAAAATATCATTATCGGGTCATGTAATAAAAAGTGAGGGTATATCTGTGGATCCTTTAAATATATAGGTGTTTAAAATATGCCATAGACCAATCATTGTAACAAATATCCATATTTTTCTTAGGTTAGTTGGATAATATCGATGATTTTTGAGAAATTTCTCTTGACTATAAAATCCACTGACCAAGTTAACTCAGAATGGAGTCAAGTTTCTATAGACAAATGAATGTGAAGAAAATTTCAAGGAGCTTAAAAGAAGGTTGATCACATCATTTGTATTCAAACTACCCTACCATGGATAAGGTTTTGTGATATATAATGATCCATAAAAGATGGGATTAGGATGTGTCCTCATACAGAATGACATGGTGGTAACTTATGCCTCATGATAATTAAAGATTCATGAAAAAACTTACCCTATGCATGATTTGGAGACAATAGTGGTAATATTTTCATTGAAGATATGGAGGAATTATTTATATGGTGAAAAGTGTGAAATATATACCAATCATAAGAGATTAAAGTATATATTCACATAGAATAAGTTAAACATGTGCTAAAGGAGATAATTGGAGTTGATTAAAGACTATGACTAATTAATACATTACCAACTTGGGAAGGAAAATAGGATGGTTGATGCTTTGAGAAGGAAGGATCGTGTTGCCTTATCCATTATGAGGACTGGAAGAGACCCAATACTCATGGATTTGAAATGTATAGATCTTGAGATTGTGAGGTATGGGGAGAAATACTATCTTTCCCAAATGACTACTCAGCCATACATCTATGTAAAGATCAAGGAGGCACAAAAGGAGGATATTGAGGTACAAATTAAGGTAGGGAATATTTGGGAGTTTAAATTTGAAAATAATTGAATTATAAGATTTGAGAAATGGATTTTTTCTCCATAAATACTAGAATTGAAGGATTTTTTGGATGATGCACATAAATCATCATTATTTATCCATTATGGAATCACTAAGATGTATAGTGATGTTAAGAATTTTTTCTAGTGGGATAACATGAAGAGAGATATTTCACAGTACGTATCTCGATGGTTGGTATTCTATCAAGTTAAGGTGGAATAATATAATTCTAAGGGGATGATGCAACCATTACCCATACCTATATGGAAATGGGAAAACACTACCATCGATTTCATTATGGGGATTACCAAGACTTGAAAAGGTTATAATGACATTTGGGTTGTGGTTGATTGCCTTATGAATTCAACATATTTAATTAATATTAAAGAATATTTCTCACTTGATCAACATATTAGGATATACATAAAGAAAGAAGGTGACGTGGATTTAATTTCATACATGTTTTCTGTATATTTTTTATAAAAATTTGATGATTTTGTTTTAAAAATTCACTTCAAATGAGAGATTAATGAATTAGGATCATTTCGTGTTGAAAATTCAATTCTTTGAATATTTTTTTTTGTTTTTTGGTGATTAATTGATAAATGTCTTGTTCTTTATTTTTAATATTTTTAGAACAAATTTTTTGGTAAATTTTAGTGGAATTTTAATTTAAATATTATATTTGGAAAATTTTAAATGGTTTTTTGGATTTAATATTTTCAATGTTCCTTAATTTTATTAAGAATTTATATTGTGAAAGAATTTTTATTTTTATTGGTTGAAGTATCAAAATTTCAGGTTTATCTCGTTAATAAAATATTTTTATTTAAACTCATCATTTTATTTAAATAATTTTCATAAATGTTATTCTATTTTTGTGGAAGTACCTAAAAAATGTTAAGAGACCAATGTAAAGGTGATCCTATACCTCATAATTGCATCAAGGTAAAAAGGAATAGTGTAAGGGTAACTCCATGGCTGGGACCTATGCTAGAGTATAACCATGGTTGAAGGGAGCTACGTTAAGGTTAGAAGCCAAATATGTGAGGGTAATCAAACTTCTAAAATCACTACTTAAAGGTAATGGTTTTTGTGTAAAGGTCATTGGAATCTTGTATCAAGATGCTTTCACGCTTCAAAGATCCATATAATGGTTAACAACCACTTATGTATGGGTACATCCAACACATCTCAGACTCTTGTAAGGGTATACCAAGATTCAAAGAGTATATGCAAAGGTTCTACAAGGATTAAATACTTGGGTTCCCTAATTTTCCAAATCAAATTTAAAAAAGGGTGATAAAATCTAAGATCAAGAACACTGAAGAACTATCAAAGCTTTTTAAGGAAACCAACAGAGGAATCAATAAGTACACATGGTTCTATTGAAAATTTTGAGAATATCATCTCATATCACAATAGAGGAGATTATGAAAAGTGACATGCACTACTAGAGACTAGATATTCAACCTGAGGTGCTGACCGTGAGCTATGATGATTAGAGTTAACTCACAACTTCATTTTAAAAAGGAAAAAACTTGTTCATTCGAGGAGGACCATTGATCTACCACTGATTGATTGACCAATATTGACTCTAACCAAATTAGAACAAACTAAAAAATTAAATCAATGGTGATAGATATCTTCTAGAGATGTGATATGGACTTTAATATGAAAATAAGTTAGAGATAAATGGGGAATATAGATCTAAACTTGACAGAGAAGAAACTTTACCTTTACTATTCTATCTCCACTTAATTTCTACTCTTAGTTTCTTATATTATCTATTTTAATTTTAAACCTGAAATATAACCAAAATATTTAGAGGAAATTTATTTTTATTGTTTTTTATACTTCATGATATTAATTCATTTCTTCAAGGGTCATTTTCATTCTCCTTAGCTATTCTACCTCTCAATTCAACCATTGTTTTTGGTTTTTGTTTCAATAGAAAATAATCATGCTCAAGACTATTTTAAACCCCATTTTACCTATTTTAATAGATAAATTTGTTGAGTAGTTGGACATATTAAATGAAAATTCAAATATTAATGACAATAAATTCTATGAATGCCTTCCTAGTAGAAAAACTTATTGAGTTCATTATCTAAAACTTATTATTTTCACAGACTACTTTAATCTCCCTTTTATCCATCAATTAAAATATCTATTGCATATAACTATAGTGTTTTACTCAACTAACTACTCACACTCACCTTTATTACACTTCATTTCATAATCCTTTTCATTCAACCATCATCTTTATTCACTATTTTTAGTAGTTTAGAGAATAAATTGTCCCTTATCTCATTGACCCTCCTTCCCTTGGGCTTGAACCCGCTTTCCACTACACTAGTGTGAGTAGGAGACTATAAATTGATATTTTTATAGACTAAAGACCTATCAAAAATTGTTTTCATTATAGGGGAAGGATGGTGTTGAGTGTCTCATGATTTAAAAAATGAGAAAATCAAATAAAAAAAAGAGATAAAAGAAAAACATCTGATGTTGTTTTCACTATTTCTTAGGGATGAAACATAAAAATCTATTAATTTTAATGCATGTGTTTGTTGAAACCAATTTTTAATTTTTTTGTGTCACTTTTATAGAATTATTCTAATATTTGTACCTAATTTTTGAACTCTTTTTCACTACTTATTTGTTGTTGTTTGAAACTAATCCTAAGTTTTTAAGTGATGAAATTGTATTTTTTTTATTTTTTTGGTTAAAAATAAATCATATTAGGGGATGGTATCAACCAAAACAAAATTATTATGTTGGTTGTGGTTGTTATGGAAACACTTCTTGGAATTGTACCTATAATCATCCATGAAAAACTCATCAATTTGAAGAAAACCAGAATTTTGTGAGGTAGAAATTGAAAATTAATCAAAATGATTCCAAGTGGTCTCAAAGGTGGAAGAATATCACCACACCATTGTTATTGTACCAGCCAAACAAGAGAAATTTAGGAGTTTTGAGGGCTTGAATACTTGTGTTAAAGAGAAATCAGATAATCAGAATTTAAATTATCAAAATTATTCAACCTTTTTTTCCTAAAATGATGAGAAATGAGATTGAGATGGAAGTTGGGGTAACTTTGGAAGAGAGAAAAAATGAAAAACACTAATTTTAAATATGATATCACCTCTTTTAGAACTGCAAACCCAATAATTTTATTTGTTTTGTGAAGTTAAGGATGGAGGAGTGCACTTTTATGAAAGAATAATTGATGACCTTCCACTTCCTTGTCATATCACTAATAATTCCTCTAGTTCTTCATTCAATGAAATGGAAATTAGTGTTGAAGATTTTAGAGAAAATTGTTTTCATTTTAAATCTCTTAAATTTGAATTTCTTAGTATTTAATTGAATATTTCTACACTAAAATTCACTTGGATAACTATAATGATTTTTATTTGGTGGATGAAGTAATGGAATTTTAACATGAAATAAAAGCCAATCACACACTAATGGAACTAAGCATAAATATTTTTTTGAAGGTAGTGATTGATGATAAACCATTTTTAGATGAGGATTCTTTGGAAGAGGATTATAATTTGGTGAAGCCAAAATTTTTTGATGAATAAAGTTTAATTATTCTCTACTTTTCAATGTATTAATTAACTGAATTAATTATTGATTTTTTTAAAAGCCAAGAGTAACTTGGAAGAGGAATCCATTTTGATTTCTAATGATTCAAAAATAGCCTAAAATACTTTTAAAAAACCTCTTTTTAAATTTATTTTCCAAAACCCAGCCAATTCAATATTTATTTTGAGAACTTTGTAATGACCCTAAGTATTGTAAATTAAGTTCCCTTTTCAAATTAATAAATTACTTACTAATAAATGTAGTTATAGAAAACACATGCACTAATTGGGTTATTTTGGGTTATTATAAGTTATATTCTATTGGATTTAAAAGTTTTTAAAGCATCATAAACATTGATAATATATCTGTTGTATAGTGGCCATTATGATTAGTATATATTAAATATTATGATAAAATCAAATTGCCAAAAATGAAAGAAGCGATGACCTTAACCATTAGGATCATACCCTACGAATCCCATTTATTGGAGCTTCTAAGGGGGATTACATCATTATGATTTTCCCTTGACCAATACCAAGCTGAGATTCAATAACTAAAACATGAGAAAAACTATTTATGGTATAATTTTAAGCATATTGAGATCATGACCCAAACCATGTTTGGTGAACCACCCCAAGAAAGTGTCACTATCACACACCTTAACCATAGGGAACACACTGGTGTAATAAGGGGTTATGTATCTAGACCCCAATAGTATGAATTTTATATTTTCAATTTTAATAAAATAATGTTTATATTTATACCTTTTAATTATTACAATTATATATGAGTTGATGAAATTAGAATTTTATTTGAAGAAAAAAATGTATTTTTTTTGGAAAATATATGCTTTTACTCAAAACACTCTTTTTAATAAAATCAAGAATTTTGAAATAAATTTTATTTTCAAATAATATACTTATTAAATAATATTTATCTATATACAAATGATAGTATATTTTAATGAATCCCGATATATTCTTTATAAGGTTTAGAAAACTATCATTGTCAAAAAACATAGTATTTTTAAATAAATTGGTATTTAGAATTAAAATTACAAAATTATCACATTTAGAAATTTTTTTTATAAAATAAAATTTATTTTTTGAATCATTACATAAAAATTATCCAATAGTGATTTTTTCATAATTTTCTAAGATAGTCTAATTTTTGGGTAAAAATTAAATACTGTATAAATATACAGTATATATTATGACATCATAATAGCCAAAAAGTGATGTAATAAATAGTATAAAGAAAATAAATGACCAAAAATATATTTTCCCTTTAAAATAATTTGTTTTTGAAGTTATTTTATTAATTTTATAAACCCTTAATGAATCCTCCAAAACCTATATTTTATTTTAAGGTTTTAAAATCAATTATTTATGAACATGACTCACTTCCACATCAACTAGGGTATTATTTTAAGGAGTTCGGTTATTTTCATTATAAAATAATGAAAACCACTCCTATTTTTCAGAAAGCATGGGAAAAAACATGGTAAGTATTGTGGTTTTGATTATTTTATCATATAGAGTCCAAAGCCTACGTTTAGAAATTAATAAATAATTTATCTCTATTTTTCTTTAAATACCCACCCATAATCCCACTCCACTTCACTCAAAACCATTTGATAATTTAGTTACTCTAACTATCCCTCTATAAACCCCTCCCAATGTGTTCCCAAGATCTTAAGAATCTCCTACCAATCTTTTAGAAGCGCTATCTCAATATAAAAGATCCTCTGCTTCTCCTCTTTATTCAAGCACCTTCTTTATATTATGACTGTAGCAGTGGAGGTACTATTGATCAGCGGGTACTATAGCGGTGACAGGATACTGTAGTGGCGGCAGGGTACTGTAGCAGCAACGGACACTATAACAGCCGGGTTACTATTCACAGAATGGGCTTTAGGCCAAATATTTGGGCCTACGAGCTATGTAATGGGCTACAAGCCCACTGGGCCTTCAGGCTATGTAATGGGTCTCCCTCTATACAGTTAAAAGAGGTCTTTTCTTTGCTTTAATAATAAAATGAGGCTTCGATACCAACCTTTTTAAAAAAAGGAGACCCCCTTCACTCTCATTAAACCCTTCTATGAATCTTTATGAACACCCGTTATGCTGCTGACATTATCCTATGATTTTCCATGCTAAAAATTTGTGTAGTGAATACTCATCCTCATTTCCACTAAAGGTTAATCAAATAGATGTAAATATCCTTAATTTACTAGGGAATTACATGTATTAAATCCAAAATCCTTAATCTTGGTATTAAAAGTGATGAAAGGTTCTCTTATTATGTATGATCTATGTGGTGCACTAATGCATGTACATGATAATTATTTGGTATCATCATATCATGCATGAATATTATTTCCTTATGAGCAAGCATATCTAGCTCAAATAATTGAGAATAAGGAATATACCATCTTTCATGACATGCCCATTATGAGGGAATACGCTGATGCATTTCTTAAAGAATTTCCTAGTCTTCCTCCTAGATGAGAGGTTGTGTTCTTGATTGAAATTATACCCAAATATTTTCCAATATCCAAGAATCTATATAGAATAACCATTGTTAAAATCGAAGAGTTAAAGAAGCAACTTCAGAAGAATTTTGTTAAAGGGTTTATACAGCCAATCTATTCACTATGGGGTGTGTTGTTCCTCTTTATAAAAAAGATGGATGTGTCAATGTTCCTTTGCATTTATTATCATGATCTCAATAAGAATATGATAAATAACAATTATCCTATACCACAGATTGATGACTTGTTCTATAAACTATGTGGATACCAGTGATTATCTAAGGTGAATCTTCAGTTAGTATATTATAAAGTAAGGGTAAATACGAAGGATATACCTCCAAAATGACTTATTTTTTGTTATTTTGAAACAAATTTTAAAAAGGGAAGTGGGAACTCGCACAATAAAACCATCCCATTACAAACCAACACCCAAATTGAAAAGGCAGAATTCAAATTTCAAAAGGAGAATTCAAATTTCAAATTTTGAAACAGAATGACCATCACGCGCATTGATCGAGCCTCGAGGCCATCAAACTCACCCAGCAACATAACGTCACCACCTCAAATGGATCTCCTACAATCACCGCCATGAATCATTTCCTTTTGAGCTGCATTAATGAATAACATAACGTTCACCTTTAAAGATTAAGATATCAAATTTCAAAAACCACCTCGGTCCGTTGAATATTTCGATCCTCACGTGCATTAGGAACCTTGAGCCCCGAGCCAATAGATCTTCCCTCACATCCCGCCAGAACACAGTGACTGGCACGAATGCCGGTCAACATCGGATCCTCCAGAATAGAATAATCAGCATATCAACAAAATACTCGAGAAATGAAGAAGAACCCACAAACCGTGAAGAACAGTTGCACCACTGTCTTCATCAAAAATCGAAGGAGCAAAAATGAAGAACCATGACCAAAAGAACATGAAGAAAGGGTGAAAACCACCACAAGTTACGCCTCTTGGAACACCCTATCACCCCCACAAACACATCCCAAAACCTCTTCGGAAACCATCTCACCCACCTGACCTGGGAAGTAGAAATGGACCTGGAAGCCAGAGAAGAGTAAGGGCAGAGAGGGTCTCCAAAGCAAGCCACGATGAAGTCAATACTGGAAAACCCCAAGAAAATAGCTTTTTCTAACCTGCACCATAGAAACAGAATACAAATCCATTGAAAATCCATCGAATGATGAAAAAATACGTTGTATTAAACAGAAAACATCCCTTGAAATGGAACCACTTGAATCAGATAGTCAAAAGAAGAAATAGAACAGGAGCAAGGGAAATTGCAAAGGAGGTGAAAAGAAGAAAACCGAGATCATTGCAAGATCCGACAACAAAGAGGGGGGAAATCAACATCGTGGAAGGAAAGGAAGAATGAGGTGAAAAGGAGGAAACCCTAGGTCAACCGAAGGAGAGATATCAAATCGATAAGGGCGAAACATGATCAGAAAGTAGGAAGTAGAAAATCGTGATTCCGAGAAGTGAGATGAAAGGTCCATCCATCACTGGTGGGAAAACCTCAGATGAGGAGAGGAGCACTTGAACGAGAGCACCGGGAGAAAACGAAGCCAACACCTCCCATGGAAAAGCTATTAGATAATAAGAAAGATATACCCAAGACAACTTTTCATACAAGGTATGAGAATTATGAGTTCATAGTGATTCCATCTGGACTCACAAATTCCCTAATAATTTTCATGGACTTAATGAATGGATTATTTAGGGATTACCTTGACAAATTTTCAGTAGTATTTATAAACAATATTCTTATTTACTCTAAAATAAAGAAGAAACTTGAGGAGCATTTGAATGTTGTACTGAATACATTTAGAAAGGAAAAGTTATATGAAAAGTATATTAAATGAAATTTTTGGATGGATAAAGTAATATTCCTAGGTCACGTTATCACCAATAAATGGATATCTATAGACACTTCAAAAATAGAGGCAATTGAAGGAAAAACCAAACCAACATATGTGTTGGAGATTTGAAGTTTCCATAGACTAGCTAGGTTATATAGTTGATTTTTGAGAAACTTATCATAATTTTCAAGCCTACTATCCAAGATAACTTATAAGGGAGTGAAGTTTTTCTAGACTAATCAATGTGAGGAGATATTAAAAGAGTTAAAGAAGAGGATAATAACTAGAACTTTTATCATGTTACCAACCAATGGGGAAGTATTTGTGATCTATAATGAAATTTCAAAAAAGGTATTGGGTTGTGTACTCATGAAAGATGAAAAAGTGATAGCCTACACCTCCCACCAATTAAATATCCATGAGAATAACTACCTAACAAATGATTTGGAATTGGATGCAATGATCTCCACATTGAATATTTGGCGGCATTACCTATATAGGAAGAAGTGTGATATATATATAGATCATAAAATCATTAAGTAAATATTCACACAAAATGTGATCAATATGCACCAATGAAGATGGTTAAAGTTAATAAAGGATTATGATTATTCAATCCATTATCATTCAGGGAAAGCGAACAAAAGAATAGATTCTATGAGTAGAAAGTATCCCATAACCCTATCCATAATGAGGATTTAAAGGATCCAATCTTCTTGGACATGCAGAAGATGAACATGAGAATAATAAAAGGGATATTTATACTACCTTTCCAAAATAACTTATCAACCATCCATTCTTAATAGGATCAAGGATGCCAAAAAAGATGAAAAGGTGATATATAAAAAGGTAGTGAATATTCTAAAGTTCAAATTTGATAAAGATAGAGTTATAAGGTTTGGATCTTAGACATGTGTCCCATTAAAACCATAGCTAGAGATAGAACTTATGGATAATGTTCATATCTCATCCTTTTCTATTTATCTAGGCGACACTAAGATTTATTGAGATATGAAGCAAAACTTTTGGTGTGATAACATAAAGAGGGAGATTGCAGAATTTATATCTAGATGATTGGTGTGCTAACAAGTTAAGGTTTAATGACATAAGTCTAAGGGTATGATGCAAACATTTCTCATACTGGTATGGAAATGGGAGAATATAAACATGAATTTTATCGTAGTAATACTAGATACATCTAAAGGAAATAACACCATTTGGGTGGTAGTAGATCAACTTATAATGTAATCACATTTTATTACTATTAATGAAAATTTACCTCTTGACCAAGTCACCAAGATATAAATAAGGGAAGTGGTAGGATTGCATAGAGTTCCACTCTCTATTGTATTTAATTGAGATTCAAGGTTTACCTTAAGGTTTTGGAGAATCCTTCAGCAAGCACTGAATACAGATTTATGTTTTAGTACTACCTATCACCCTCATATGGATAGTCAGTCCAAAAAATACCATTCAAACTCTAGAGGATATGTTGAGATCATGTTATATAGATTTACAAGGATGTTGGGATCAACACATTTCCTTATTAGAGTTATCATATAAAAACAATTTCCACTCTAGTAATCAAATGAAACATTATGAGTCTATGTATGGGAAGAAATGTTGAACTCTGACATGCTAGGATTAAGTTGGAGAGTGAAAGTTGATGAGACATGATCTTGTATAAGAGATAACAGAGAAGGTTCAAACCATTACAAATCATAAGAAATCTATGAAAATTTGACAGAAAATATATCTTGATAATCATCAACAAGACCTAGAGTTTAAATTCAGAGATAATGCATTCCTTTGTATATCACCATGGAATAAATTCATGAGGTTTGGGAAGAATGGAAATCTTATTCCAAGACACATCGACCCCTTTGAGATCCTTGATCACATCAGAGTTATGATATATCAACTAGACCTCCCACCTAACCTATCTCAAGTAAATGATATGTTCCATGTATGAATCTTAAAGAAGTACATACTAGACCCCTCACAAGTAATAAATCTATATTTGGTACAATTGTAGAATGATCGATCATATGAGGAGAATTCGATGAAGATATTAGATTATAGAGATAAAGTTATATGAAATAAGAAAAATCACATAGTCAAAGTAATATGGTGACAAGACAAGTTTATGGAAGCAACTTAGGAATCAGAAGAGGTGATGAAACAGAAGCACCCTTATCCATTTTAGTGTATGAAATGAAATTTAGAGGGAGAAATTTCTGAAGGGGGGGGGGAAATGTAATGACCCAAAGTATTATAAATTAAATTCCATTATCAAATGAATAAATTCCATATTAAGAAATTTAGTTATAGAAAACTCATGCACTACATTTGTTATTTTGGACTGTTATAAGTTATATCCTGTCAGGTTTGAAATATTGTTAAGCATAATAACCATTGATAATAAAGTTGTTGTATAGTGACCGTTATGATTAGTATATATTAAGGGTTATGATAAAATCTAATTGATATAGATGAAAGAAACGATGACCTCGACCAATAGGATTGTACCATATGAATCCCATTTATCAGAGCTTATGAGGGAGATGTAATCATTGGTATTTAAGCTAAGATTCAACAACTAAAGCATGAGAAAAAATATTTAAGGGAAAAGTTCATGCTTATCAATATCATGACCCAAACCATGTTCACCGAACCACCCCAAGAATGTTTCACCATCACACACTTTACCCTTTGGGCTTACACTGGTGTAATAAGGGGTTATATATCGAAAGCCTAGTATTATGAATTATTATATTTTTATTTTTAATAAAATAATGATTATATATATAAATTTTCAATATTGAAATTATATATGAGTTAATTAAATTATATTTTGATACGAAGAAACCGAAATTATATTTTCTAAAAAATATATGGTTTTAATTAAAAAAATATTTTTAATAAGATAAATAATTTTTAAATAAATATTATTTTCAAATAATAATATTATTAAATAATATTTATCTATATAAAAATGATAATATAATTTAATAAATCCCAATATATTATTTATAAGGGGTAGAAAACTGTTAGTGTAAAAAAACAATATTTTTCAATAAATAGGTATTTTGAATTAAAAGTGTAAATTATAATATTTAGAGAATTATTTTGATAAAATAAATATATTTTTTGGAATCAGAACCTTGAAATTAGCAAATGATAAATTTTTTTAAAATTTTTTGAGACAATAGATTTTTTGGGTGAAAATTAAATATGGTATAAATATACGGTATGTATTATGACATCACAATAGCCCAAAAGCGATGTAATAAATAATATAAAGGGTTTACATGAACACAAATATATCTATTATTTAAAATCATTAATTTTTAAAGTTATTTGATTAAATTTATAAACCCTTAATGAATCCTCCAAAACCTATATTATATTTTAAGGTTTTAAAATCAATTATTTATCAACATGACTCAATTCCATATCACTAAGGGTATTATTTTAAGGATTTAAATTCTTAGAGATATAAAATTATTAAAACCACTCATATTTGGTAGAAACCATGGGAAAAAACCTTGGTAAGGGTCATGGTTTTTCTTTTTTTATCATATAGAGTTCAAAACCTTTGTATAGAAATTAATAAAGATTTCTGCTCTCTTTTTCTATAAATACCCACCCATCCTCTCACTGATCTTCACTCAAAACCATTTTATCATGAATTTATTCTCATTATACCTTTATAAATCCATCTCAAGGTATTCCTAATCTCTTAATAATCTCCTCCCAAGCATTTAGAAGCACCCTCTATGTAATTATATGCTCATTTTACTCTCATTTAACCCTTCCATGAATCTTTATGAACACCTGTTATGTTGCCACAATTATTTTGTGATTTTCCATGCCAAACATTTGTGAAGTGAATATGAATCCCCATTTACACCCAAGGGTATTAAAATATATTTAACTATCCTTAATTTAATGGGGACTTCCATGTATTAAACCCACACTCCTTAATCATGAGATTAAAAGTGAAAAAATATGCTCTTATGTTATATGATCTATGTGGCACACTAATGCTTGTACATGATATAAATGAGATAGGTGTGACAAAAATTATACAGATATCCAATGAATTTGGTAATGTTTTTATCTCATGAGATACTATTTTTTTTTGAATGAGGGGTTATCCTAAGAACACTATGTTATGATGACTTGGCGGTCAACCTTGACTTATGCTTATGATGTCATGTTTTATGTTGTTTCCACATTTCTAAGATTCCATGATGTTATAATCTTATATCATGATTCAATGTTCATGTTTATGATTATAAACCTTATATGTCACCTTGATATTCCTATTTTATTAATTTAATCATGTTATTATTGTATTATTACCTTACTAAGATTTATAACTCACCCCTTTCTTATGTACAGCCTCAGGTTATCCCGTGCAGTTTTAAAAGAGTATTGGAATTTTAAGAGCATGTTAAGGTGTTTTAAATAATGGCATTGAATCCTTGTTCAAGTTATTTTGCTATGTACCTAATATCCTAATGAGACCAGGCCATATGATCTTTTAGGATTGTATTAAGTGTGTTATTATGTCCTAAATCATAAATTAAAGTTTATAAAAGATATGGGCTGTCATAAACTTTGAGGTTTAAGGTAGATAGTTGTGATAATCATACCATACCTATTGAAGCACCTAGTTCACTATTTCCCCTTTAAGAAATCATAAATTCATTAAATTATAAATCAAATTAAAAAATTTATAACATATGAAATTCTCCTTCCAAGTGTTATTCTAATAATATATTTTCAGTTGATGAGCTCAAGGTATTATTGGTAGTGCTTGATAGATTCCGTTATTTTTCAACCAAACCTAAAAGTCAAGGAACCACCAAGGTGGTGAAATCTTTTTATATTCCTTTAGTTTCATTAGGATATCCATCTGACTAGTTTTTCACTATTAAGTGGTTATTTCAATGGGGTTTAGCTCTTTAAAAAGTTAAATTTTATCTTAGAAGTATAAGTGCTGATGAATTCTATTTCTCACCTAAAAATAAATAAGGAAAACACATGTTTTGGTTTTTACTTAGGAAACCACACCCCTAAGTTACTATAGTTAGTTATTAGAAAATTTTGACTAGGGACTTTAACACTAGAATTTCATGGGAAGAAACCCATGGGTTAATAAAATTTTTATTCTTGTTTGTTCCTTTTCTTTCAAATAAAAAGTGATTTTTAGGTGAATCCTCCCATTATTACCACCTAATCACCTTTTTTGAGAATTTAACATGTAAAATCTAAAATTAATGTCCTGGAACATTAACTACCACATCCTATCAACTTTTCATTTAGTTTAGTGTTTTTGATCATTAATGTTTTGATCTAATGATTAATTTGTTTTAACTCTTGGAGAAGTTTTGATGGAGAAACCATGTAGAGATCCAAGTGTTAAAGGAGAGTGATTAATTTGATTAAGCACTAAAGAAATAGAAGTTTAAGTAATTAAGGAGTAACTTTTTCAATATTTACATTCTATTTTGAATTCTATAACTATTTCAACTACTTATTTCTACCATGGAAGTTCATTTAAAGTTTTTAATAAGTTTTTAATTTGTTTAAAATCTACTTAGTCTAGAAATTAAGTGCATGTATGTGGGGGACCAATTTGAACTTTAATCCATGCTAAATCTATTTTTAAATTGTTGGGTTTCGTTCTTGATCAAATCTTATTTTTTAAAATCCTTTTTTAAAATATAATTGAAAACCGTATTAGCACTTTATAAATTCCTTTTGAAAGAAAATATATATTATTGTTGTATTCAATGCATAACATGATAATTTCTGAGCTATATTGAAAATAATTATTTTATTTCCATTTTGAAAATGCACAATCCTTTTAAAATATATTTTCACATGTTGGAATTTTTGGAAAACTTACTATTTTAGCTTTATTGTGACCCTAGTACATGATTTTGAACTATTGAAATTCAAAATCTGGTTAATCCAAACTATTTTAAATTTTCTCCCATTTTAGATTTTAACATTGGGGATAAAATTGACCATTTTAAAAAAATAACTATTTTTCAAGATTCATTTAACATTTTCAGTGGTTGTAAATCTTTCATAAACTTGGGGACAATTTTTCCACATTTAGTGATTAATCATTTCCATTCAACCATAGATTCAATATTGGAATATATTTTCATTATTATATTAAAATAATTTTCTTTTAGTTAAAAATTGGGTCTAAGTATTACAATTTTTGTTGAATTTGAATTTATTTTCTAGAATTAAACTCACAATCCTTGCATTCAGGCGGTCTAAGAGTGAACACCTAATCTTAGGTTGGATTTTTTATTCTTTATGCTAAAACTGATGAATGGGTTATTTATTTTTGTTTGTTAATTATTAAAATTAACCATCCATTCAATCATGTTTAATTATTCTGTTCTAAAATATGTGTGTCTATTAACCATAGAAAATTAGAGAAATCTGAAGAGAAAGTGAATGTAAGGTGAAGTTTGTTTAATTCCTTTCAAAATTATTAAATTTAATCATTTTTTAAAACAATAAAACAACTATTATCCAAATAATTTTTCTTTTAATAATATAAATAATTAATTTTACTTGAAGGTTTCCATGTGAGAAAACACTTTTCAAAATCACTTCCTTATTAGAAATTTAAATATTTCCACTTTTAAATGAATGTTCTTCCACTGATATTGTTAAATTGTTTTCATGAGGATAAAAAACATTATAAGTGTGGAGTAATTTTATATGGATTTAATTTTATACATGTTTCCACATAATTTATATAATAATTTGATTATTTTTATTCAAAATATGCATTAAATGAGAGATTAATGAATTTGGATCATTTTTTTTAAAATTTTCATTCTTTAAATATTTTTTAAAAAATGTCTGTTTTTAGTGTTTAATTGATAAATGTTTGGCTATTTAATTTCTCTATTTTTAGAATAATTTTTTTGGTTTTTTGGTGTAATTTTAATTAAAATATTCTCTTTGGATAAGTTTTAATTTTTTTGGTTTTTGGATTTAATATTTTCAATGTTCCTTTATTTTATTAATAATTTTTCTTGTGGAAAATTTTCTATTTTGATTCATTGAATTATCAAAATTTCAGGTTTATTTTATTGAGAAAATATTTTGCTTTGAACTAATTCATTTAATTTCCTAAATTTTCATAAATGTTATTATGTTGTTGTAGAAGGACCTATGAAAGGGTAAGAGACCTGCTTAATGGTAGTTGGTGCCCTACATAAAGGTGATCCCATAATTCACAGTCACATCCAAGTTAAAAAACCCTTGTAAGGGTACCTCTATAGCTGGGACTTGTGCCAGGGTATCACTATGGTTGAAGGGAGATATGCCAAGGTTAATAGACATATGGGTGAGGGTAACTGAGATTTATATGGTGTCGTGTAAAGGTAATGGATACCACATAAAGGTCACTGTCCTCTTGCATGAAGATACTTCCACACTTTAATGGGCTATGTAAGGGTTAGTGGTCACTCATGTATGGGTACATACAACACATATTAGACTCACATAAGGGTATCATGAGCTTCATATAGGCTATGTAAAGGTGTTTCAAGGATTAAATACTTAGGTGACTTAATTTCTCAAATCAAATTCAAACAAAGGGTATTCTAAATTAAGCTCAAGAAGACTGAAGAACTATTGAATATTTATGAGGAATATAATAGAGGAACCGAGAAGTGTAAGTAAGCCTTTCAAAATTTTTGGGAATATTTTATCATGTCATAATAGAAGATAAGATTAATAGTGGACCACAATAATTAGAGACCATCTATTAAACCTCAGATACAATTATGGGAGTTAGTACACAATTTCATTTTAAAAATTCCAAAACATACACATTTGAGGAGGATCACTGATCACCTTTGATCGATAAACCACCATTAAATCTAACCATAATGAAACAAACTAATAGTCTTGAACATAGAGGTAAGATATATTCTAGAGACGTGACATGGGATTCAATAATAAAGGATTCCACATATGGATTGGAAATGGATATCTCACCTCGATAGAGAAGAAACATTCCATTTACTATTTATTTTCTGCTTAATTTCCACTTTTAGTTGCTCATTTTAACTATTTTTCATTTTAAATATGCACTATAACTAGAATATTCAGGATAAATTTATTTTTATTATTTTTTATACTTCATGTGCTTGATTCATTTTTTCAATGTTTTTTTTCATTCTTCATGACTATTCTCCCTTTCAATTTAGTTCTTGTTTCTAGTTATTGTTTTGAAAGAAAATAAACATTATCAAGACTATTTTGAACCCTCTTTTACCTATTAAAATAGATATAAAGGTTGATTAATGGGACATATTTAATGAAAATTCACAGATTAATGATAATTATTTCTATGAATTACTTCCTAGTAGCAAAACTTGTTGATTTTTTATAACTTCTTCTTTTCATAGACTACATCAATTCAGCTCCCTCCTTTCATCAACTAACACATCTCCCACCCATAAATATAATTTTTTACTCAAATAACTCCTCAAAAACACATTTTCATAATCCTTTTCATCCAACCATCTTCCGTGTTTTTAGTAGTTTAAAGAATAAATATTCCCTTAGTTTAGTCACCCTCCTCTTGGGTTCAACCCTTTTTGAAACCGCACAAGCATCAGCAAGAGATTATAAATTGATATTTTGACAGTCCAATAACCTTTCATAAGGATTCATGGAGTACCACTTTAAATTATATCAGATCGAGATTTTAGGTTTTCTTTTAAGTTCTAGAGAAGCCTTCAATAATCATTAGATACATAGCTGAGCTTTAAAATTTCTTATCATCCTCAGACTGATGTTCAATATGAAAGGACCATTAAAAATCTAGAAGATATGTTAATATTTTCTTCAATATAATTAAAAGGAGTTTGGGATCAAAGCCTTCCCCTATTAGTGTTATCATATAATAAAATTTTCCATTATAGTTTTCAAATGGCATTATATGAGGCTATGTATGGGAAAAAGTATTGAATGAAAACTTGTTTGGATGGAGTTGGAGAGAATAAATTTTTGGGACCAAATAATTCTCAAGAAATTATAGAGAAGATTCAAAAATATTAAACAACATTTTAAAACCATTTAGAGTCAATATAAGAGATATGATGATAATTATCAATGAGATCTGGAGTTTGAAGTTGGAGATAATGTATTGCTTTGAATATAATAGTGGAATAGGGTTATGAGATTTAGGAAGAAGGGAAAGTTAATCCTGAGATACGTTGGCCCCTTGAAAATCCTTGATCATGTGGGAGTGATATCTTATCATCATATACTACCAAATATCTCCCAATTTCATGATGTATTCCATATATCATTCCTGAGGAATTACATACTCAACCCTTCACATGTATTGAAATTAGAGGTTGTACTACTAGAATATGATCTTTCTTTTGAGAAGAAACCAATATAAATCTTGGATCATAGAGATAAAGTGCTATGAAACATGAACACTCATCTGGTTAAAGTTTTATGTAGGAATCGTAAGTTTGAATAAGAAACATGGGAACCAAAAAATGTAATTAGGGATAAGTACCCTCATTTTTTTCATCAAAGTAATGAAATTTCAAGGGTGAAATTATTTTATAGGGGTATAATATAACACCCCAAAATTTTACTGTGTACATATTTCCCTTAAATAAATACTATGTTGAATATCTTGTTTCACATGCAACACCAAACTAAAATGAACTATAATATATTTTATTAAAATAAAATATTACAATATAGGATAAACATTAATACATCATGAGAATGAAATATGAAACATCATTAAGAAAATTACAAGTATGATAAATATGTAAATAAATTAAAATTACATGAACATAAAATCTTTATCCTCATGATTTCCCATAAAGATCATCATCCTGATTACAACTATGGAAATAATGAAGAGAATTAGAAATATTATATACATGTTGAGAGAAGTAAATGAATTCAATGAATGATTTTAGTAAGTATATATATATAAATGAAATTTTATCATTAAATATATGATAGTTTTAGTCAATTTATGAAAAGAATATATGTTCATAGAAATATAAAGACCCAATGACAACTGGACCCATAATGGTTTAGTGTGAATGTCAGTATTGATCTACTTTCTAAAGGTAGGAATTCACTGGGGGTATTTCCAGTGATGCTTCAGAATACGCATTGGTTGAGAGGGTGGGAGGTCAAGATCATCACACATTTTTGAGGATATTTTTTCCAACTATTGGATTCTCTTATAAATTTAAGTCATGTATCATGAAACCTTCATATATCCCATTGTGATATATATTACCCTTACGCCAATAGTTGGTCATTTGACATGCATCGATGTGAATTTATGTACGTATCATATATATCCTATCAATGTGAATATCTGTATATATAATAGGTTCTCTATATTTATTTTTTTACTTAGTGATGTTGGTTTTAGAGTTCTACGATTTAAAGCCATTCAGTTGGGTGCTTTAGAGTTTATCACCATCCAGTTAAGTAGTAAGTGTTTGGGATTTTGGGATCAATCCCATAAAAAGTGATTCCTATATATCCTTGTAAAATGAATCAAAAACCATATAGTTCAATTCCACTTAAAGGGACATGTAATACCTTTTAAGGTCATGTGACAAGGAATGATCAATTCAGTTTAATGTTACATAGTAATGATGTTTAGGAAAAATATGCCTAAAATGGTCAGTGTGAGACTTACACATGAGCATCCCTTTTTGGATATCCTTGAAGGGAATATGGAATAATGATATGGTTTTAGAATCATAAGGAATGTATCCTTGTGAGGATTTCCCCCTGTTGGACTCCTCATGTGTTACTCATGTTTTAATGCTCACAAATCTTATTACTATTAATTAATCTTGATCTTTATTGCACATATTTCTAATGCTCTTCAATCTATATAATAACTACTCATCATGTTTTAATGATAACAAATCTTATGGATGTTAATTACTCTCTTTATTATTTACAAGTCTCATGAATGATCACAAATCTCACATATATTATCAAGCCTTGATGTTTATGATTCAAGTTCTCTTACTCTCTAATGGTTAAACTTAATCCATATTCTGCATATTACTGTTTAAGTCCAAATATAGATATTTGTCTAAGTATGGACTCACCGTGAAGGACTCACCGTGACCCAGACACCGTGAAGGACTCACCGTGACCCAGAAACCATGAAGGACTCACCGTGACCCAGACACTGTGAAGGACTCACCGTGACCCAGACACCGTGAAGGACTCACCGTGACCCAGACACCGTGAAGGACTCACCATGACCCAGACACCGTGAAGGACTCACCATGACCCAGACACCGTGAAGGACTCACCGTGACCCAGACACCGTGAAGCTCATACCGTGAAGCTCATACCGTGAAGCTCATACCGTGAAGCTCATACCATGAAGCTCATACCGTGAACCTCATACCGTGAATAAGACAACATTTACTTAATCACTGTGACACCATTTCTTAACTTTTTGTCAATATTATTTAAATAATACTAACGGTCATATTTGATGTTTTTAATGCAATTAATGTTATTTAATGATAGTTGTTGAAATGTTAGGAATCCGTATCTCATACCTATGAAAAGGGAATCATTCCTACCGCCAGAAATCGTGGAATATAAGGAATATTAAGATGAATTACACTATATAGAACAGAAGTGAGGTGTGCAAGTCTAAATATACAATAAGAAGAACTCACATACACCCGAGAGCACTCTGATGAACAAGAAGAACAATCCTGAGCAAGAAAGCGATTGCCAGACTTTCAAAGAATTCTCTTGAATGCAATCCAACACCACTGAAGAACACACGACGAATCAAGAGATCTTTTTCATTCCTGAAGAAGAAAAGATGACTACGACACTCTGTTTTTCAACAGAAAAACCAGAGAAGGACTCAGAAGCATTCTTGCTGAATCCAACGAGTATAGAGCTGCATTGATAATCACTAGAGCTTTCTAAACTCTTATCTACTCTCTCTAAGTGATTTATTCATTAACTTTCGAGCAGTGTGGTGTACTTTCTACTTCTTATACACACACTGTCTCCTGCACTAAACTGGAGGATATCAAAATCCTCACTCCAAATATCTTATCTCTTGTTTACCCACGTCAACTATGGAGGAGGTCCTTGTGTGGCCTGGTCTTTGTTTTGTTTCCCACGAAGAACAGTGGTAGAGGTCCCTACGTGGCCTGAACAGTTTTTTAAACTGTTTTTAACCCCGATCTAGGGTGTGGATCAAATTTTATATAAATTTGAGAGGACTAAGTCTCGACTTGAGACTGAACCTCTTGTTATATCTGCTGTGCACCTTTAGTTTAAGTTCAAAGTTTACTACATATATCTTATTTATTCCGCTACTATTACTTTGAAATAAAAAACTATTTTAAAGATACTTTGATAGTTAAATTAGCAAGTGTTTACACTTATTGTAAATCAGTAGGTTCGTTTCAAAAGTTAGTTTAATCTTTTGATTAAATTAACTGAGACCTAATCAATATTTGAGAATCTAAGTGAACATTTACAATCTTTATAAATTCACTACAGTTTAACTTGTTTTATAAATTTGGGGATTTTAAATAGACAATATTTTAACAAAAATTTTAATTGGAACTCAATTCACCCCCCTATTGAGTATCCACTCCGACCAAAATTTGGTATCAAAGGTTTTGTTTTTGTTTAAGGATTTTTGAAATACTCTGTTTTTCAACTGTGATTTTAGTTGCATCTTTAAAGATCTTAAATTTCTGTTAGTTCTAAATTTTATCTCTTTAAATTATCTTTCTAAAATCTATTTATGGATAATAGACTAGAGGGTGCTGCTACTAACATGACACCTTTCTTCAATGGTACAGACTATGCTTAGTGGAAACTCAAAATGAAAATTCATTTGGAAATCATGGGTTTTGATATCTAGACTACTATAGAATCTCAATATAAACTTCCAGAAACTGAAAGAATAACTTGGGATGAACCTACAAAGACTTCCTACAATAATAATTGTAAAGATATGAATTCCCTGTACTATGCTCTAGGAGATGAAGAGTTTAATAGAATTTCTTCTTGAAAAACTGCTTTTGAAATTTGGGATACTTTGGGTGTTTCTCATGAAGGAACAACCAATGTTAAAGAAATGCTATTGAATACTTATACTATTAAATATGATAATTTTAAAATGAAGAATGATGAACCTATTTCTGATATATATCTCAGGTTTAATGAGATAGTCAATATAATGAATTCACTTGGAAATGTTGTTCCAGCAAAGGAACAAATTATGAGAATCTTGAGATGTTTGCCAGACCGATGGAGAGGCACATCTGTTTCAATCAGAGAGTCATGTGACATTGCTTCTCTGCATGTCAAAGAACTCATTGGTAAGCTCATGATGTATGAGGAAGAACTCAAGGTGAATAAAGAGGAAGATGATGAACCTAAGAGAAAATCTGTGGCTTTCAAGACTACTGCTTCAAAGAGTAAGGACAAAGATAAAGCTCAAATACAAACTAACAGTTCAACCAGTAAAAATTCAGACTCTGATAGTGATGCTGAAATGGCTCAAATAGCTAGAAGGTTTAAGAAATTTTATAGGAAGAAGAAATTTTTCAGAAAATCTAACTACAAAGGAAAGTATGACAACAAGGGACACTGGAAAAAGGACTGGAAGAAATCTGATAAAAGTGATGAAGTTGTCTGATATGAATGCAAAAGAAAAGCACATATAAAAGCAGACTGTCCAAAGCTGAAATACAAGAAGAAGTATGAGTACAAGGACAGTAAGTAAAAAAAGGATATGAAGGCTACATGAAGTGCTTATGAAGACAGCACAAGTGAATATGAAATGTCTGATTCTGAAAGAAAACATGCCAACATGTGTTTCATGACAAACACATCTGAGGTAACCTTAGATACTCCTATTTTAAATCCTTACTATTCTGGAAATGATGCGGAATCTGATTCTGATTCTAAAAACATGACTGGTGAGGAATTATTTGAATATTGTAATATGCTAGAAGAGACATGCAATGAAATTAAGGATAAATACAAATCATTAAAGAAACAACAAGTTCTCACTACTACTGTTAAAACTGAACTTACTATTGAAAAAGATAAAAATTCTCAACTATTAAAGGAGAAAACTGAACTGAAAATGTCTAATGAGAAACTTAGAAAGGACTTAGAGAAATTCACAAATGGAAAAGATACACTAACTCAAATGATAGGAAAGCAAGTTGCACCAAAATACACTACTGGAAAAGGCTACAAACCTGGACAGAGATAGATTACCAAGAATATATTTATTCCTAAATCTGGACAGAATACTGGTAGTTCTAGTTCTGGACATTTATATACTTCAACTAGTTATTCACTTAGTTATAAATCTAATAGAGTTTATCTTTCAAAATATTTTGATTCTGTAAATTATATGAGACCCATAAGAGAAATGTGGGTACCGAAAGCTTTGATTGCTAACCTGTCTAGACCCAAGAAGATTTGGGTACCAAAATCATTTCCTATTTAACTCTGTTTTGTAGGAAACCTGCTTGAAGAGTTCCCACAAGAAGACATGGTATCTAGATAGTGGATGTTCAAGACATATGTCTGGGGATTACTCGCGTTTTAAAAGTTTAATAAAGGTTGATGAGGTCATGTCACCTTTGGTGATAATTCTAAAGGAAAGATCATCGGCCTAGGTCAAATTGGTGACACTGATTCAGTTTTAATTTCTAAAGTTTTATTTGTTGATGGAATTAAATATAATATGTTAAGCATTTCTCAATTATGTGATGATGGTTTTAATTTCAAATTTGAAAATGATTCTTGTAATGTTTTTAATTCGAAAAACGTTTTATTCTTTTCTGCTCTAAGAAATGAAAATGTTTATGCTGTTGATTTAAATTCCTTAGCTAAGAAAAATGTTATCTATTTAAATACTTTTCATAAAGAGTCATGGTTATGGCATAGAAGATTAGGAAACTATAATTTACACTCACTTAGAAAACTAACTAGGAAGAACTTAGTTAGAGACCTACCTAAACTTGAGTTTCCAAATGACAAAGTTTGTAATCCCTGTCAAAAGGGAAAGCAACATAAGGTTTCTTTTAAATCAAAGAAAGAAGTTTCAACTTCTCAACCTCTTGAGTTGGTTCACATGGATTTGTTTGGACCATCTAGAGTTTCTAGCTTAAATGGGAAGAACTATGTCTATATTCTAGTATATGAATTTTCTAGATATACTTGGGTATACTTCTTAGATCACAAAAGTGAACCTTGTTCTTACTTTGTTAAATACTCCAAATCTGTAGAAAATATTAGTGGACTTAAGATTAAAAACCTAAGAAGTGATCATGGCCGTGAGTTTGAGAATCATGAGTTTGAATCCTACTGCTCACACAATGGCTATAGTCACAATTTCTCTGCCCCTAGGACACCTCATCAAAATGGTGTAGTAGAAAGGAGAAATAGAACCCTGCAAGAAATTGTTAGAACTATGCTTAATGAATATGACCTGCCTATTTACTTTTGGGTTGAAGCTGTCAATACAACTTGTTATATCATTAATAGAGTCTTAATTAGACCAGTTCTTAAGAAAACCCCATATGAGTTGTGGAACAATATAAAACCTAAAGTTAATTACTTTAGAGTCTTTGGCTGAAAAGTCTTTGTTCTCAATACAAAAGATAATCTTGATAAGTTTGCTTCTAAGAGTGATGAAGGAATCTTTTTAGGATATTCTTTAACCAGAAAAGCCTATAGAGTCTTTAATAAGAGAACCAAGTGTGTGGAAGAATCTATTCACATCGAGTTTGATGAAACTGATCCACATGAGCCTAAAACCTCTCTTGAAAATCTTGAAGAAGATTTATCTGTTCTGGAACTTAATGACAAATCTAATGAACCTGCTATAAAGACAACCAATTCTGGATTTATTCTAGAATCTGTTCCTAATGAACCTGAACCCAGATAAGAACCTGAAATTTCTAGTCCTACCTTTACTAGATCAACTAGAATTCTAAAGAATCATCCTTTAGATGCTGTTGTATGAAATCTTGATAGAGGGACACATACTAGAGCTTCTCTTAGAAATCAGGTTGAACATCAAGCCTTCTTGTCACAACTTGAACCTAAAAACATTGATGATGCTATTAATGATGAATTTTGGGTAATTTCTATGCAAGAAGAACTCAATCAATTTGAAATAAATAAAGTTTAGAATCTTGTTAAAAGACCTAAGGACACTTTCACAATAGGCACTAAATGGGTGTTTAGAAATAAAGTAGATGAATCTGGAAACGTAGTTATAAATAAAGTTAGGCTAGTTGCACAAGGCTATAGTCAAGAAGAAGGTATTGACTATGAGGAGACTTTTTCTTCAGTAGCCAGATTAGAAGCTATTAAGATTTTACTTGCTTATGCTGCTCATCTAAATTTCAAACTATATCAAATGGATATCAAGAGTGAATTCTTGAATGGATATATCGCTGAGGATGTTTTTGTTGAACAACCACCTGGATTTTCAAACCCTCATTTTCCAAATCATATTTTAAAATTATCAAAAGCTTTATATGGTTTAAAGCAAGCTCCAAGATCTTGGTACAATAGATTAAGTACTTTTCTAATTTCTAAAAGTTTTACAAAAGGAATAGCTGATCCTACCCTGTTTATAAAACGAGTTTCTAAAGATGTTTTAATTGTACAAATTTATGTAGATGATATTATTTTTGGATCTTCAAAAAAAACATTATGTACTGATTTTTCCAAAATGATGCAAAATGAATTTGAAATGAGTTTACTGGGTGAACATAAATTCTTTCTTGGATTTCAAATATTTTAAAATGATGATGGAACTATTTTAACTTAAAGTAAATATACTAGAGATCTTTTAAAATGTTTTGGATTGGATAGCACAAAAAGTAGTGACACTCCCATGAGTACCACCTGTAAGATGGATCTTGATGAAAATGGTAAATCTGTTGATCAAACCACTTATAGAGGAATGATTAGAAGTCTAATCTACCTGACTGATAGTCATCCTGACATTATGTTTAGTGTGTGTATGTGTGCTCGTTTTCAAGAAAACCCTAAAGAGTCAAATTTAAATGCTGTAAAGAGAATTTTCAAATACCTCAAGCATACTCCCAATTTAGGACTGTTCTATCCCAAAGGAAAATCATTTGAATTAGTTAGTTATTATGATGCTGATTTTGCTGGATGTAAGTTAGATAGAAAAAGTACCTCTGGAATGTGTCACCTTTTAGGCAATTCACTAGTATCATGGTGTAGTAAGAAACAAAATTATGTTGCATTATCTACTGCAGAAGCTGAATACATAGCTGCTGGCAGTTGTTATGCACAAATTTTGTGGATGAAACACACATTACTAGACTATGGATATCAATTCAGACATGTCCCGATAAATTGTGACAACACAAGTGCTATTAACATTTCTAAGAATCCCGTTTCTCATTCTAGGACAAAACATATTGATGTAAGACATCACTTTTTGAGGGATCATTATCAAAAAGGTGATATCACTTTGGAATTCATTGGTACTAAATATCAACTTGCTGATATATTCACTAAACCATTAAATTCTAAAAGATTATACTACATCATACATTATATTGGTATGATTAATTATAAGTAAAAATCCTACTGATCTTAATGTTTAATACTTTACTATATTTTACTTTACGATTTCATGGTCACTATTTCTAAGTTACTGTTTTATGTTCATGGTCTCACCGTCAAGACTTTATGCTCACGGTCTATCAACTTACTGTCTCACTGTGACTACACAGAATGATCACTGTCTCAATGTGATGACTACCAACTGTCTCACCGTAATGACTAGTTTTCATCACACCGTAATGCCTACTCACGGTCTCACTGTAAAGATTATTTATATTCTTATTTTAACCCGTATCGCGTAATTTTTATTTTACCGCTATTTGATTTCCCGCATTTTTGTTTTTATGACATTTGACATTCCAAAATGATAAAACTTAAGGGTTTCAGTCGATTCCTTAAATAAACTCTCTCCTGAACCTTCTCTTCACTCTCGCCCGAACCTTCAGTGGATGCTAAGGATGAAGCATCCATCATCACCCTTGTCTGAGAATTGCCGCTCTAAGAAATAAAAGAGGATACCGAGGATAACTCCCGAAGGTCCTCTAAACCCAAACCTGGTAAGCCGTACAGTTGTACCTGAAAAAGAGGTTTGTGCAGAGTGGTTTCTATCTAGCAGATCTTTAGTTTTGAAAGTTTTAAGAGAACAAGGATGGATTGGATGGTTCACTGGACAGAATAGACCGATTTACCCTAGATTGGTATCTCAATTCTATCAGTATGTGAAGTTTTCTTTTGAGTTTGGAGAAATATTTATGGTGACAAGCTGGATAAATGGTCAAAAGTGCTCTTTCTCTTCGAGGTTGTAGGCTGTATGCCTAGGGATTCCCCATTAAGGAGTTTGTGAGTATTACTAGAGAGACCCTCCTCTAACAACTGACATCTTTGACCTGGAGACTGCTTTGGAAAACCTGACTGGAAATGGCACCAAGCGAAGGGCCATAGCTGCTGAATTAGATGGGGAGACTAGACTTCTGTTCAAGTTTGTTCAAAATTTGATTAGCCCGAGAAAAGGAGATTTTGATGTGATGAAGTATCAGGATGTGTTCCTGATTCACCTGTTGAAGAATGGCCATAAGATCAACCTATGCAAGTATGTTATCAACCATATCTGTGAGCTGATCAAAGTCACTTCCAAATCCACCTCCTTGTTTTAATCAAGGATGATTTAAACTATGTTAGTTGCCAAAGGGATGGTTGGACCAAATGAAGAAAAGTTAGAGGACCTTGATTTCTGCCTATCCATGCCTATCATCAGAAGGATGAAGATTAGCTGGAACCCCTGGAAGAAGAAGTGGGTTGAGGATAATGATCAAGTGTATAAAAGGTTTAATCCTGTTGACTATCCAAGAAGGCCTAAGAATCTATCTGATCCTGGTTTGGAACCAGATGAAGTGGCTGAGTTTTCAGAAGAAGAAGAAGATGAAGTAACTGTTGAAGTATCTCCAAGAGAAGACGCTGGAAGACCTCAAATGGAAACAGCTCCTGTTGAAAAAGAAAGGACTGTTGTCCCTACTGTTGTCCCTGCTGAAATACCTCAAGGAGAGGAAGTTGGTGTTAATTTGAGAGAAGAGGAAGCTCCTGTTTATAGTGCATATGTAAATCTAGAAGCTCATCCTAATACTGAAAGGAAGTTGGTTTTTCCTAATTCAGAATAGAAAGTAACCTTAGAGGAAGATCCTATTGAATAGGTTCTTTCTGTGGAAAAAGAAGAAAGTCTAGAAGTTCAACCAGTGGAACAATCGGTTCCTGAGATTATTCCCTCTACTGAAGAGAGGATGGAAATTTCCTTTCAGCTGGCAAGGCAAGAGTTTGCTAAAGAGATCAAGGATGATCCTGTGGATCTTGTTCATGTTTCTGAGCCTCAAGAATCTAAAAGGGAAGCACAATTTGAGGGGGAGGAACCTAAAAACCTTGAGATTATAGAAGCTGGATCTGCTGAAGCTTCTCAACCTTATGTCTCATAATCTATGCACACCCGATTTGTTTTCCCAAGCTTTTATAATGTGGATGAGTCAGAGAAAGTATCTACAACTGGAATGGGTCTTTCTTCTCTGTTTCAACTGAAGTCTGTAGCTCATCCAGAACCAGAACCAGAGCCCCAACCTCAATCCAAATCAGAATCTGAGTCTGAAGATGACTCTAAACCTCAACCAGAATCTGAACCACTACCTTTACCTGCACCCTTACCCGAGCACCACTCCTTTGTGACTAAAGATGATCTGAAAGTTTTTGGAGAAACTTTGTTAGCTGGAGTTGAGAAAATTGTCTCCACTCAACCTCGTCCAGTAACTCAGTTAAGTCAAGAAGATGCCAAAATTCTCTTGTAAAATATTATCTTGCATATTCAACCAAGGATGATCTGAGAAATTCAAGAAGTCAGAGTTGAGAATATGCTTCTGAGTGCTGATGTTGCAAATCTGAAAAATATGATAGAAAATTTGCAGAATGAGTTATCTTTGAGATCAGAGCCTGCTTCTGTTTCTGCTCCTGCACTTGTTGCTGCTTCTCCTGAGACATCTGATTCCATCCTTGCTAGGGAGATTGTGTCTCAAGTTCATCCATACCTTCTCTCTTTTGATTAAAATATTGGAAAAAGACACACCAAGATGCTGGAACACATGAGAGAGCTTGTGGAAAATCTGAATAAGCTTACAAATGAATACATTGGATGCCTGCAAAAAGTGTTGAAATAGCTCAAAGTTCTAACCGAAGCTGTCAAGGTTTCACCTGCTTCTAGTCAGAACTCCACATCTTCTTTGGATGATTCTATGCTGAGATCCATAATCAAGGAAGAACTTCAGAGTTCCTTCAGTGTCTTGGATCTATCTTCTTTGTCAGAAGTGGTTAAGAACAGTGATAGAACATTGGACTTGGTTAGGATTCATTCTAATATAGCCAATGATGCTCAACAAGATGTCACCAAGAAAATAGATCTTTATCTCTCCTGAATTTTCTCTAAAAGTGATATGACAGATCACTTTAGATATCTTGTTGAAAATTTGAGAATCCCTCCGGTGACTCAAGATTTTAAAGCCCAAGTTTAGAAACTTACAGAGTTCACCAGATTGTTGGACAAGTTTATGGAGAATAAGGATGATTTTGAAAAGGCTATGCAATATGGTGGTGAAATCATTACTTATTTCATCAATATTTTGAAGCCGTATCTTCATGTGTAGAGTACTGCTATAGTTTCTCCAGCTGCTGCACCCCTTAGACCTGGTCTACCTGCCTTAGCCTCAACTACCATGACAGTCATCCAAGCACTTTCTCAGATCCGGCCAGTCATTCTTGACCACCCTAAGCCTAGATCTTCTACTACTCCCACTTTGGCTCCATCTGTTTTTGAAGGTCTACCCTTACCCTCTTTGTCTACTGCATCTATGCCTTCTTCTACTTCAGCACCAGCTCCTGCTGCTGATAAAGGAAAGGAAAATATGGATCCCTGAAGATTCTAGTGACTGTTTTCTTTTTTATGGGATGTCATTTCTTATTTACTGTTTGTACTTATCCTGTATGTTCTATTCTGAACCCTTTGTTTAATGAAAAATGCCAAGTTTCATTTCATTTTCTCTACTTTTTGATAATCCCAAAAGGGGGAGAAAAACTATAAGTGTCAGTTCTATAATGTTTTTTTTCTATGATAGTATCTTTAATGTTACATTTCACTTATATTCTGACTATATCTGATTTTTGATCATCAAAAAGGGGGAGATTGTTGGACTCCTCATGTGTTACTAATGTTTTAATGCTCACAAATCTTATTACTGTTAATTAATCTCAATCTTTATTGCACATCTTGCTAATGCTCTTCAATCTCTATAATAACTAATCATCATGTTTTAATGATAACAAATCTTATGGATGTTAATTACTCTCTTTATTATTTACAAGTCTCATGCATGATCACAAATCTCACATATATTATCAAGCCTTTATGTTTATGATTCAAGTTCTCTTACTCTATAATGGTTAAACTTAATCCATATTCTGCATATTACCGTTTAAGTCCAAATACAGATATTTGTCTAAGTATGGACTCACCATGAAGGACTCACCGTGACCCAGACACCGTGAAGGACTCACCGTGACCCAGACACCGTGAAGGACTCACTGTGACCCAGACACCGTGAAGGACTCACCGTGACCCAGACACCGTGAAGGAATCACCGTGACCCAGACACCGTGAAGGACTCACCGTGACCCAGACACCGTGAAGGACTCACCGTGACCCAGACACCGTAAAGCTCATACCATGAAGCTCATACCGTGAAGCTCATACCGTGAAGCTCATACCATGAAGAAGACACCGTTTACTTAATCACTGTGACACCGTTTCTTAACTTTTTGTCAATATTATTTAAATAATACTAACAATCATATTTTATGTTTTTAATGCAATTAATGTTATTTAATGATAGTTTTTGGCATGTCAGGAATCCGTATCTCGTACCTATGAAAAGGGAATCATTCCTACCGCCAGAACTCGTGGAATATAAGGAAGATTAAGATGCAGTACACTATATAGAACAAATGTAAGGTGTGAAAGTGTGAATATACAACAAGAAGAACTTACATACACCCGAGAGCACTGTGCTGAACAAGAAGAACAATCCTGAGAAAAAAAGAGATTTCCAGACTTTCAAAGAATTCTCTTGAATGCAATCCAACACCACTGAAGAACACATGATGAATCAAGAGATATTTTTCATTCCTGAAGAAGAAAAGCTGACTATGACACTCTGTTTTTCAACAGAAAAACCAGAGAAGGACTCAGAAGCATTCTTGCTGAATCCAACGAGTCCAGAGCTGCATTGATAATCACTAGAGCTTTCTAAACTCTTATCTGCTCTCTCTAAGTGATTTATTCATTAACTTTCGAGTAGTGTGGTATACTATGTACTTATTATACACACACTGTCTCCTGCACTGAACTGGAGGATATCGAAATCCTCACTCCAAATCTCTTATCTCTTGTTTACCCACGTCAACTATGGAAGAAGTCCTTGTGTGGCCTGGTCTTTGTTTTGTTTACCATGAAGAATAGTGGTAGAGGTCCCTGCGTGGCCTGGACAGTTTTGTAAACTGTTGTTAACCCCGATCCAGGGTGTGGATAAAATTTTATATAAGTTGGAGAGGACTAAGTCTCATCTTGAGACTAAACCTCTTGTTATATCTGCTGTGAACCTTTAGTTTAAGTTCAAAGTTTACTACATATATCTTATTTATTCCACTGCTGTTACTTTGAAATACAAAACTATTTTAAAGCTACTTTGATAGTTAAATTAGCAAGTGTTTACACTTATTGTAAATCAGTAGGTTAGTTTCAAAAGTTAGTTTAATCTTGTGATTAAATTAACTGAGACCTAATAAATCTTTGAGAAGCTAAGTGAACATTTACAATCTATATAAATTCACTACAATTTAACTTGTTTTATAAATTGGGGGATTTTAAATAGACAATATTTTAACAGAAATTTTAATTGGAACTCAGTTCACCCCCCTCTTGAGTATCCACTCCGACCAACATCCCCATAGGGAATACAACCCAATAAGGGTAATGTGAAAAAACCTAGAGAAAATATGGAACTTTTCATCAAGGCATGATTTCATTGGGAATATAAATTAATGCATGAAGTCTCATAGGAACATAGATTTAGAGAATGGGATGTTTGGGATCATAGAAATATATCTAGTTAAGGGGAGGGTGTAGATTATTTCATAAAGAACATGGAACCATGAGGATGGAAATAAACTATTGATGGTATTGTGTTTGATCCTCAGAGAGGAGCCTTAGATATCCCACCAAAATAGGAATCAAAGCCCATATAGTCTGAGGTACATAGTTTAAGGTCACATGATAAGACCATGCCATGTAGTTTAAAACCATAAAATTAGTATACTATACATGTAGTTTAACATTATGCTATAATGATGTTGGCTACACAACTTAACATCATGCTGTGGGGGCGTCCATGTCATGAAAGGTGCGGCAACATAAGCTTGAGCAGGGCTTATGCATACTGGGCCACCCAACAAAGATGGGCTAGGTCTTACACCTTATAGGAGTCCCATATAATAGGAATTTTAATTGTGTTAGTTTAATGATAAAATCAAATCTATAATTCCACATGATCTATGATCTGTGTGAGAAACAATAGATAATAGAAAATCAAGTACATTGTATGAGACTGCACAATTAATTTTGGATGGGTCTTATATATGAAGAGTAATCCAATAATACCATCTATCTTATTGTTTATAGTCCAAGGTAGGGTACATAGGTATGAGAAGTATGACATCCTAAAAGTAATAATAGGGAATTACTTTGGGAGGGATACCCCATCAGACCTTAGTTATTGAATGAAAAAAAACCATCATTGATCCAGGCGAGACGACTACAATGTCTTCCCTATAAGGACCCTAATTAACAATGGAATCTATGATTTTGATTCTCCTGAGGGTTTTACCAATCTAGGATGATAACCTAAATCATTTATTTATCATGGGAATATACAATATATTGAGAACATACTGATGTGAATTCTCTTACCCCATACATTTGACGGATTTGGAGTAGGTTTCAAGTTTTCCTTTTCAAGGATTTGACTTTGATGAAAGAAAAATAAGAAAATATTATGGGTTAATATTGATTGAGTAGGAAACTCAGGTAAAGATACAACATTGGGATATGATAACACCTTTGTGTGTGGTAGGAGACAAGACATCTTGGGGTATCCCTTGTTCAAGAGAAAACATATCATGCAAATATACAAGACCATGTAAGAAATCCTTAGGAGGAAACCACATGAGGATGGGATTTTGTAACCATGTAACGCTGGTATAATGTAACCACATGATTTTGATATCAAATGACTGTGTAGTGCTTCTATAGGTTCCACACGTATCAGAAGTGGTGGATGGGGCATTCCCAAATCATCTTTTTTTTATGATTGGTGATTAATATGGGATTTACATGATGATAAATCCATGATCAGTGGAATTTAATTAAATAATATAGATAATAGAAAAATGACAGAACCAAATTGCATGATCATCACATATTATTTATAATTAATTTAATCAATTAAAGAATTAACTTGCAAAAAATTATTTCTTCATTGATGGATCTGACAACATATCTACATCATACCATCATTTAATTATAGGAATCAAGAATAGATTCCCTCCAGTGATGATCCACACATGTTCCAAGAACCTCTGAATATCACTATAGTAATCTCCAAGGGATTGCATGTCAGATCCCAATTCTTGCATCTTTCACCTTTGATCATCCAAAGAATCACTTCAAGGAAGGATTCTCCTCGCTATATCTACACTTGAGAGTGGTGGTGGAGGAGGATCAACATCTATTCTTGAGAGCATTATTAGATAGAGAGCTATCTAGGTATTTGATTGGATTCTCTCTGGATTTCATTATGCACAAAAAAATGAATTGTCTCTCTTAAGAAAATAATATAATTGGATTTATATAACTATAGGGTTATAAAAAAATAATTTCACATGTGACCTTATTATTTCCAAAATCCCTATGGAATTCCATGTCTATAATAATAATAATAATATTATTTCTTGGCATGCTCTGAAATCATGAATTAAATTAAAAATTATTTATTCAAATAATATTCAATATATATATCATTTCTCACCGAACCATTAAAATCCATCCTTCATTCCTCCATAAAATTTATCGAGCCTTGAATAATGACTATTTAATTAATAAATAAATATCACTACATTATTCACAAACAAACAAACATATATTATATTCACTAAATAAAAAATAAATATTTATTAAATATTTTTCTCATAAAATATTCTCTCTAATAAATGGTGATAGAATATATGTGATCAAGAAAACATGAATAATTATTAAACTAAGTGAATGAATAATAGTTATTCAACTTTCTAAATAATAATATTATTTAACTAAGATTCTGGATACACTTCGTGTGTGTCCCTCTAGGCCTCTTTGTTTGTGAAATTAAGAGAAGAAACCTAAAATACAAGGTTAGAATATATCAACATGCCAAGACACCCATAGATAAAGAAGTTAATACCACAATGACATAATACCTCATACAGATGATTAGTGTGTAATATAATCCATTCATCATGATATCTCTAATCAAGCAAGTTGCATGCTAGTGCCACCAACCTATGTGCTATATATCTATTTCTTTGATTTTTTAGAAATCAAAGTTGCCTATAGATTACCATGGTCATGGATTTATTTAGGATATATAATTTACATGAAAGGTCCTCAGATATAAACTTCCATTAAATAAAATAAGGGAAAATATTTTCTCATATTATTTATTAATGAAATATTAATCTTGACACACCCAACGTAACCAACCCCACCACGAACATATGCCATCACAATTTTCATCAATTCATAAAATTACATGACTTATAATACTGATTAATAATAATATTAAATTCTAAGGATTAAAACACATGTTCACAGATAGAAACATCCAATGACACATATAAATGTGGATTTCCTACTAGTGGGTCTCGTTATCATAATATCCTACACTCTATATTACCACGGGCATACACTAAGAGAAGGTGCCTCAAAGTCATACGAGTCTCCACCCCTGATAGACTATATAATTTATGTCCCTAAAATGATTTTATCTGGATATATAATATATATTTAAGAATACTATCATGGAACTTCTAGGTTCCTCATTATAGTGGGGAACTACTACGTATTTTCAGTGCAATGACTACTCTTAGGACATAATCACATACTATGTCACAAAAAAGAAAAACCATGATATGATAAGGAGTTTATTAATATTAAAATAAATAAATATATGTTATCATAAATTAAACAAAAGTTGGTTTTAGGGAACCGACTCCAAAAAACTCTCGCTTACACTAGAGCTAACTGCTAACAACCTTTAGTCCGCTAGCTCTCACATGATACTCATGATTCTGCTAAGATATGAATTTATTTAAGGGGTCCACCATGTTTTTTTCTTTAGAAACTCTATTTACTACAACTTAAAACCTATAAGAAAAGTCCCTCAAGAGGTGATACTTCTAGAGTATGTTATTTTTCCATTGGTGTGACCTCAACTCTTTTACAAGAGCTATCACTATAGTATTATTATAATACAATGTGATAGGGACTTTACTTATAGGCACCACATCAACAACCTAGACAAAGTTTCATATCCAAATGTATTAATTGGTTGCATTAGAAGATGCTATATACTTGGACTCCATTGTAGAATCATTGATAAATGACTGCTTTAAACTCTTCAATCTCATAGTTCCTTCATTGAGATAAAAAACATATCCTCACTGTGACTTCAGATCATTCTGATCTATTTTAAAAATAAAATCAGTATAACCTCTGATGACTAGCTCCTCATCTCCTCTATACACCAGGACCATGTCCTTAGTTCTTCTCATATACTTAAGGATAACCTTAATAGAAAACCAATGTTTGTATCTTAGATCAGGTTGATATCTGTCTACCATGATCAATTCATATGAAACGTCAATTATAATACACAACATATCATACATGATTAATCCCATAATTCAAGCATATGAGATCTTACTCATTCTATCTTTTTCTTATTGTGTCTGAGGACATATTTTCTTAGAAATATGTATACCACATGACACTGAACCAATTCTCTCTTGGATTCTTCCATAATAAATATATTTAGTATCTGGTTAATGTATGTACTTTTACATAGTCTAATAAGGCTCTTAGATCTATCACAAATGATATTTATCCCTAGAATACATTCCACTTCACTGAATTACTTCATAGATAAGCACTTGTTTAACCAGTACCTAATAAACTATAAGACTCATATGTCATTTCCAATAAGTAATATTTCATAAACAAGTACTACTAGGATAACAACCACATTCCCACTAAACCACTTTTAAACACGTAGCACACATTTATTCTTAATGAAACTAAATTCTTTTATATCTTCATAGAATCGAATATTCCATGACCTAGATGATTAATTCAATCCATAAATGGATATTTTCAACTTGAATGTCCATTTTTCATCACTTAGAGTCACAAAACCTTCTGGTTGTGTCATCTAGACATCTTACTAAAGGGTCCCATTAAGGAAAGACAATTTTACATACATTTTAAAAATTTCATAGTCATGGTAAGATGATATAGAAAGTATAATTTTTATGGATTTAAACATGGAAAATGGTAAAAAGGTTTCATCGTTTTAAATTACTTAACAATTTTTAAACCCTTTAACCACTAACATTGCTTTATAGGTGTTTAATTTACCTTCCATTTTAGAATTCATGGCTTATTTCCATCTTACAGCTTCTAAGATTTATACTGCCTCTTTGTAAGAGAGAGGTTCATAATTGTCAACCAATAATTAGCCACTATCTTTGGTGACTAGAAAACCATATCTTTATGGTTCTCTTACCTCTGTAGTTATCCTACATAGTACTTGTGTTTCAGGAACAAATTCTTCCACAAGGACCTATGGAATCTATTCCTATAAGAAATCTTGTGTATATTGAGAATCAACTTCTTGAAAGTAAATATTTTTCCCACTATCCTTTTTAGGATGTTCTCCCTATTAAGAAAGAAGACTTGTCTAACAACAATCCCATTCTTGTCTGAGGGGTTGTATAGGTAGTATCCCTATGTTTCCTTATGATACCCTATAAAGACACACTTTATGCCCCATGGTGGAAGTTTATTTCCTAAAAAAGCCTTAATGAATACATCATAACCCCATACATGTGTATTTGAAATTGTTTTTATTTCCACTCCATAAATTTAAGGGAATTGTGTTTTATGATTTTGTTGGTACTCATTTTAGTGCATATTTTGTAGTTTGTAATGCACATACCCAAAAGAATAATGAAAGATCTGTATGGATCATCTTTGAACTTACCATGTCTAACAATGTACAATTCATACTTTTACTAACACTATTACACTTTGGTGTGTATGATAGAGTGAGTTGAGATAGAATCCCAAACTCCCATAGAATGCTGATAAAATCTTAGTTAATATATTTCTCACCTTAATCTAATTTAAGCTTCTTTATATTATTTCCAAGTTGATCCTCTAATTTATTCTTGAATTATTTAAATTTATCAAAGGAATCCAACTTATACCTCATTAATTAGATATAAAAATATCTACTCAAGTCATCAGTAAAAGTTATGAATTAAGAATACCCACCTCTAGATTCTATTGGAAATGGTTCACAAAAATCGATGTGTACCAATCCTAAAATATCTATGGCCCTTTCACCATGTCCACAGAATAATGGTTTGATCATTTTTTCCTTGTAAACAATCATGACATATTTCAAGTGGTTTCATCTCAAAAGAGTCTAAATAACCATCTTGACAGAGCTTTTTCAAATGCTTATCATTTACATGACCAAGATGGTGATGACATAGTTGGGTATTAAATGAGTTGTGTGAACATGATTTTTTATCTATTAATAATACTTGGTTTTCATAATTTAATTCATAAATAATTTTATTTAAATTTTCTATACCATAACATATATTGTCTTTATAAAAGAAAAAACTTTTATTTCAAAATTTGAAAATAAAACTATCTATATCTTGGAAGGTTACAAAAATTATGTTCTTGGTAATAGTTGGTACATAATAGAAATCTCATAAAACCAATATCATTCATGTTAGAAATTAAAGGAGGTAGTCTTAAATGGATATAGCATCTTTCCTTGCACTATTTGAAGCTTGTAAATCCACCTATCCTCTAGATATCTTTCAGAATCTTCTTGGTTACTATATTTGGATATAGATGTGAGCACCAAAAGATTTATCTAATACCTAATGAGTAGATATTAAAATATTACACTTGATAAAAAACACATATTTAGATTAACCTTGCTTCTTGGTGGAGTTTCTCTTCTAGTGGCCATGATTTCCACAAGAAAAAGAAACTACTTCCTTTTCCTTTCCTCGCCTGAAGATCTTCCTCTTCTTGGAAGGATTATGATCAGAATATTTAGACTTATTATGAGTCTTGGGACCCTTCTCTTTGTTCTTCCTTTTCTTATTAACCATAAGGACCATGGGTTTGTCACTCCCCATGTCCTTGTCCACTTAGCGAATCAAAGTAAGAAGCTTTGAAAGAATTTTTTCATTATTTCACATGTTATAATTAATAATAAAACTAGATAAGGACTTAGATAGTAAGGAAAGTATGAGATTTGTGCACAACTTATCTAGGAATTTAATCCATAAGATTTCTAAGCATTCAATGTTTCCAATAATCTCGACTACATAAGGCCCAACTAGCGTTAACTATCTAATATTAGTTACAAAAAGTGAATTAGAGATCTCATATCTCTCTTCTCTTTCCTTATCTTGATAGAGATCCCAAAGGTGAAATGTCATTATATACGCATCCATGTCCTCATATTGCTTCATAAGATCATTATTCATGGATGATATCATGAAAAACTAAGCATTTATGGAATCATTAAAATGTTTCTCATAGAGAGAAGACTCTTCCTCACTAGCCTATTTACCAAGTGCATTAGTAATAGGCTCTTCCATCACATAAAATTTCCTTTCATGGCATAGGATAACACGTAAGTTCCTTTTCCACTCTTGGAAATTTATGCTGGTAAGAAATTCATCCTTCTCGAGTATGTATTGTAGTGATATATTTGAAGTCATTTTTATTACCGTTTCTACAAATAAGATGACTAGAATTTTAGTACTTTATCTAGTAAAATTTAGATAAATAAATAAATATTATATTTATTAATCTCCCACTATTTTATTGAAACCTAGTAACCCTCACCACTAGCTTCAGAATATCATGTTTCTTGTAAATTCTAGTGTAAAGGATCCATATTACCCTTCTTATCACACATAATTTGGTTGGTAAAGAAATTTAAAGGGTTTTAAGTAGGAATTCCAAATGATAATTACATTAACTCATAGTTCATTGATCTGTTAAGTGGACTACCCAATACCGAAATCCTTAATTTGGATTTCTTCCACCTTTTCCTCTTAGTTACACCAATCACTACTTTAGAAGTAAATACTTGATGTGAACTAAGCTAAGTCAACACAAAATTTCAAGTTATAAATCCATGATAATTGAAAGAACCCCAAATTTGGCTGGCCAAGAACTTTGAACTATGGTGCTATTTTAACTTAAGTAGTATAAGGATATACCAAAATAATATATTTAATTGATGGATTTTGTCTTTATGCATAAATTTCCAATTATTATCTCTATTACATGCTTGTTAATATTAAGTGGATTTACTTAAGTGATTAACCATGTCTTAGAAAATGTTTATGAATAAGTCAATTTATTTTATTTTTATCTTTCATTCTTATTAATTCATTAATTCACTTGACTATGAAAAAACATCCATAATGAAATAACCATGCAGCTTGATATAAATAAAATAATAAAGTGGTATGATCATGAGATTTTACTAATGGTTAGTTTATCTAGCGGATGATAAACTAACCATAGACCTAGGGGAAAAATACCTTGATCCATTAATGGTTTGTATTGTAGCTTTCCACCTATCCACAAATGTATCTCTCTTGGATTGCTTTCACCTCAACTCTAAACCTGATCCGCTACCATTATCTTGCGGGCTCCATACATTACATATACTTTTACTCACATGCAGGTGAGGTGAACCAAATTATTGGTTAAGAGGTTTACATAAAATAAATCAAGGTCACACATTACCTTACATAATGAGAGGAGGGATGACACATAGGGAAAAAATTTAATTTAATAACAAATTAAAAGTAACCAATCACATACAAAGGTCTAATCTAGGCTCATGATCATCCACATGCATGCAACAGACTATGTATTTAATAAAATTTTCATTCAATTCTAATCATTATTATTTAAGATAAATTATGATCAAATCAATTAATTATCTTCTTTAATTAATAAATTATTATATATTAATTCTCATCTGAATTTTCTTGAGACTCTCATCCATCATAATTTTAAACAAATTAAATCAATTTATTTAAAATTAACTGTGTACAAAAAATGTACCTTGGAGGCAACACGATGAGTACCCATCCAAACTACCTAATTTTTATTATACTCATATACTGTTTACTGTTATGAAATTTAGCACACACAACTCATCACATAATTTCATGGAATATACTATTAACTTAATGACCACACAGAACAAATGGTATTTAAATAGCGTGTTATGATTCAATTCATGCAGAGTAATAACTGTAATATGACTTATACACAACATGAAGATCCAAAAATTATGAAAAAAATAATTAGACATTTATATATATAAAATCCATCACATGGTGTTTATTATCAACTTAATGACCACATTGAACACATTTAGATAAGTTTTTAATAGTATAATAAAATAATTTTTTAATTATGTATAATTTGGTAAAAGTAAACGATGTATACATTGCATTAACATGTCATGTATTATTATCACCATCTATCCGTGACACATACCTAGGGACTTGACATGTAACCATGCCACAAAAAATATTGGATTACATGTATTGTACATGGGATACACAACATGTGGTCTCTGAGTTACACGGTCACCAGTCATGTAGACCATGTAAGAAGATACACAACCCATCTATGACTAAAGGACTACACATCGTGTACGGATGTTGCATAACATCTAGTTTGTCTGACAATGTTCCAAGATGGACTGGTCAATATGTGGCATGTAATTAAATTCACTACGTGTAATAATTGCACATGGCTTGAAATAATTCCAAATTAATTCAGGGTTTATTAAACATGGGTAAACAATGTGTACTCTTGTGTTGTTCATCCAGATTTCCTATAACCTTTGGATGAGATATTCAAATTTATTTCATTTAAAAAATAAATCAATTTGATTATATTTGTGAAAAATGAAGAAGAAGAAAGAAGATCTCAAAATTCAAATTAAAGAATGATTAAACTATAAATGAAAACTAATTAAAAATACGTAAATCATTCAATGATATCTAAATAATTATAAATAATTATGCAATCCCTTTGATATCACTTGTAGGTTCTGGGTGCAGTGGAAGTAGTGGATAGGGAATGCCCGACTTATCTTTTTTGTCATGATCAATGATTAATCTGAGATTTACATGATTATAAACATTGTGATCAATGGAATTGAATCAAAGAGTATAGAAAATAGAAAAAAACTGGAACCAAAGCATAAGATCATCACATATTATTTATAATTAATTTATGAAACTAAATAATTACCTTGAATGGAATTATTTCTTCATTAATAGATCTAACAACACTTTTATGTCATACCATCATTACATTGTAGGAATAAAGAATAGATTCCCTCTAGTGGTGATCCACACATGTTCCAAGAACCTCCGAATGTTGCCATAGGAATCTCTAGGTACTAGTAAGGAAGATACTAATGCTTGCATCATTCACCATTAATCACCCTCAGAATCACTTCAAGGAAGGGTTCTCTTCGATCTCTCTAGAATTGAGAGTGGTGGTGGAGGATCACTCTCCATTCTTGTGAGCGTTCTTGGAGAGGTATATCTCTAAGGATTTGAGAGGATTCTCTCCGGATATTATTGTACAAAAAAAAATGAATCCATTATCTTAAGAAGTTAATATAATTAGGTTTATATACCAATAGGGTTAGAAAATAATAATTGAATATGTGAATTTATTATTTCCATAATCCCTATGGAACCCCATGTCTATAATAATAATAATAATATTATTATTATTATTTCCTGACATGAACTAAACTCATAAATTAAATTAAATATTATTTATTCAAATAATATTAAATACATATATTATTTCCCACCGAAGCATTAAAATCGGTCCGCCATTCCTCCATAATATTTATCAAGCCTTAAATAATGACTATTTATTTAATAAATAAATATCAATACATTATTCTCCAATAAATAAATAAATATTATATTCCCTAAAAATAAAATAAATATTTATTAAATTTATGCTCATAAAATATTCTATCGAATAATTGGTGATGAAATATATGCGATCAAGAAAACATGAATAATTATTAAACCACATGCAGGAATAATATTATTCAACCTGTAAAATAATAATATTATTTAACTGAGATTATGGATACACTTATTATGTGACCCACTTAGCCTATTTCTCAGTGGCATTAGATGAAGCAATCTAAAGTACAAGGTTAGCATCTAGAAATATTCCAAGGCACCCATATAGAAAGAATTTAATTACACAATGACATAATACCTCATACGAACACTTACCATATAATATAACCCCTTTATTGTGATATATCTAATCAAGAAGGTTTCATGTCAGTGTCATCAACCTATATCCTCAATATCTCTTTATTTGACTTTTTGGAAATTTAAATTGTCTACGGAACACTATGGACATTGATTTATTTAGGCTATATAATTTCCATCAAAGGGACTGAGATATAACCTTTCATTAAAGAACAAAAGGTACAAATCCTTTTTGACATTATTCATTAATGAAATACTACTCACGATGCACCCAACGTATCATACCTCACTAAAAACATGTGTCTTAATGGTTTTCATCAATACATAAAAGTACATGACTTATAATAATCATTAATAATAACTATAAAGTCTAAGTATCAATACAAACATCTAAAGATAGGAACATCCAATGACACATATAAATATGGATTTCCTATCGATGGGTCTCATTATCATAATATCTTACATCATATATTACCAAGTACGTACACCATGAGAAGGTCCCTCAATGCACTATGAGTCTCCACCCCGGATAGTCTATATAATTTGTGTCCCTTAAATGATTTCATCTGAATATATAACATAAATTTAATAATACTACCATATAAATTCTTGGTTATCATCATAGTGGAGAACTGTTATGACCTTTCAGTGCAACAACTACTCATAGAATGTTATCACATACTATGTCATATAGAAGAACAATCATGATTTTATAAGAAGTTTATTAATATTCAAAACAATGAACACATGTTATTATAAAGTATACATAAGTTGGTTCTTGGGAACCAACTACTATAGATTCCACCTTTTGTATGAAAATTATGCTCATAATATGTGATCATTTGAGGATCATGTGGATGCAATCATGCATAAATATCTTGTGAAAACATGCCATGCATATATATCATGTGGAATTTTTCATGAATATTCTCATGTGGGATTTTTCATGTAGCTTTATCATGTGATATTATACCATAATGATGCCTCTTATGGGATTTTGGTGTTCTTCAAAGTTATTTTTGGGCCTCTGGATTTACCTATGAAGTTTCCCAATATGGGAGATATTCGGGATTTATTTCTCCTTCCACACTTTTAAATTTAATTCCATATCACTTCTTCATATCCTTGTCTGCCTTCCCAAAATGGAAAGTGAGATATTTATAGGAAACTAGTGATAGGGAGCTGAGTAATTGGTAGGTGACTACCAAGACCACATGTTTCGTGTAAGATAGATAGATTATATAGATGTATGTGGACTTTGTCTATGAGACATGTGAGAGGGGTTCATCATGTGGATGAATGCGATTACTATCTATTCTCCACATAAGATAAGTGCATCACATGACCCATATGATCCTTTAACATGAGAAGTGTATTTCATGGTTGACGAATAACTTTAGGAATTATTCTAGGGTTTTTTGAGCTATATTTATCCTTAATTTGTGTTTTTTATAGATCATCCCCATTAAAGAAGGTGTTAAGAAATTACCCTCTTGGAAATTAGGTTCTTTTAGCATGTAAATGATCCATTTCCAAGGAGTCTAAATCCTACATGAGGTTTTCATGTTTTAATTATGGTTAGACCCTATAAATATTATGCCAGGGGGTCCTTATTATCACTTGTGAATTCCAAATATGGTGTGAGAATCCTATAACTTCTATAATTTACATGTGAGATCATTTCATGTGATTCTTATACATGAGAGAACCACATGATCAAACCACTTTATCAAAATATGTAAGAACCAAGGTAAAGTAGAGTTTATGCAGTTTTTATTTATGATGTCTAGGTGATGTCAAGGCAGGGCTCATGTAATCATCATATGGATGATGTGATTATCACATATATGTCTTTACCATGCTATTTTATTGTATTTTATTGCATTGATTACTTCTCTATACCATGTATTTATTATGCATATGAATTCAAAATGCGAGGCCTGAGAAATGGGGAAAAGGTGATTGAAAATGGTTAATAATGTGAATGTTGGTCAACACTAGCATATTAAACCTCCACAAATGTTCTTTTCCAACCTTATGGGAATGGGACTTTAGGATTTCCCATTATTAGATTAGATTACCATCTATCAGTCTGGTCTTCAAAATAACACCTTGATTCCAACACCCTAAAAAGGAAATCATCCACCCCTTTAGATTTTCAAGCATTAGGAAGTGATATGTACCAATATATCAGCATTCAGTCATTTCTTCAAGGAGGGTGAGTGAGTGGAAGGCTATGTCTTATGGTACACTCCTTTGGATCTTGAAGACAAAATAAACACGCTTGATCATTATACTCATGTCTACAAGTCCATTAGGAAGCAATCATTGATTAATTAAAAAATTGGTTGGTCAATCACTACAATAGAAATTGGATTTATTGGAAGTTTTGGGAACCGCTGCTAAACCTTTTTGTAAAATGGTTTCGCAACGGTTTATAAGAAATCGTCACGAAACATTTTTTTTACGCTGCCGACCCTTCCCCCCCACCCCCACCCCACTTCTCCCCGCTTCCCTCGCTTCCCCCGCGACCCCAGCCCCCCGCAACCCTAGCGAACCCGTGACCCCGACGACCCCACGACCTCGGCTACCCCACGACCCCGTGAACCCAGCGACCCCAGCCCCCCGCGACCCCGTCGACCCCACGACCCCAGGTTTCCCTCTTTCCATATTATTTTCGGTTTTAATTAGTTTTTTGGATTTCATAAGGTAGTTTGAGGTGAATTTTGGTCTTATGAATACCTCATTGATTTGGGTTTTTTCCAAATGAAGGTTGTGTGTGACTATGATTGAGATTTGTGGAGGTTGGTTCTAGATGGGTTGGGAATGAGAATAAATATGAAATCATGCTCACATAACTAATATAAAAATTTATATTATTGAGAACATGAGGGTTTTGATATTTTTGAGGTTTCTGTGACATGAAGACCATGCAGTTGAGGTTCTAGTTTGACCATGTTGAGCATTGAAACTTGGGTAAAAAATAAGGGTTGTTATTAATTTGAATTTTCTATGGTTTTTTTTTTCACTTTAGATTTCAGATTTAGGATCTTTAATGGAAGTTAATTTTAGGGATAGTTTTAGGGTTTGCCGGATTTTGGTGGAATTTAGGTTCTTGGTTGTGTTTTTTCACAAGGTGTATGTTTTGTCTAAATTTCACCATTCTAGATTATCCCTAAATAGTGTAGAGATATAAGCTATTCCTCTACCTATTTTGGGTTTTGTGTTTCATTTTTATTGTTTTAATATGATTGGAGATGATGAGGAAATTTTATAGAATAGTTTAATCCTTTTAGATGTGTTTTTTGTTTGGATTTAATTCTCTCAGATACACCCAAGTTGTTTTCCCACCCAACCACCTCTTGAAATGAGGTATCATGGGGTTATATCATTTTGAATTTTATACCTCTAATAATTACATTCTATGGAAATAATGTGTCATTAGGTGGTTAATTTTTACACCCCATGAAATAATTTTCTTATTTTTTAATGATTTTAAGGCTATTTTTTAGTTTACCCATTTTTTAGTGATTGAATTCTGGGAGTGGTGTTGTCTAGATAACTTTAACATGATATGGTCTAGAAGCACCATGGGTGTGGTGTCACCTCTAGCTAGTGAAATATACAAAGAACCTATTAAACACCCATATTAGAAGGAATTTTGATGTAGGGGTTTCCCTATATGAAATAGGGGAGGGTCAACTCGGTTTGTGGGGATCCATAATGGTGGTTGGTTATAGTGGCTTCATGGGGGGATAAAACAGGGAGGCTTCTATAGTATCGTTAGCTTCATACTTACAGAATCAAGTAAATAGTATTTGGATCCCAACATCACTGTAAAAAACTAATATATGATAAAATGTGTTTGGTGCCAATTTTTTTCAATCATCATGGGGATAGAGGAGAATATTGATAAAGTGGAGTTTCTTCTCCAACTCTTTTATGGCTTCGGCACAATTGGGTTCAATTAATGGAACTTATATGCTCTTATCCATCATTTTCTCACTTCCTGAGAGGAATAGGTAGTCCAAGAATATAGCCTCCTCTTATTCAATATTTCTAACCATAAAGACAAAGATATTGAGGATTACATTAAGTAGTTGCTTAATTTTTCTATTGAAGAAGCATGGCCTCATGATTAAATAGCTATGAATATAGAAAAACCACGAGAACATGAGGCTCATGTAGAAAGGGTGTAGGTGTAGCTATTATTAGCAGACATAAGGATTGATCCCATTATATGAAGAAGTTTAAAACTAACCTCCCATGTTAAGAAGACACATCCATTGGCTAAATTGAAAGATATTAAACAAATGAAACTTCAATAGTCCATTAGCAATTATCATCAGGAATTGGATTATTTTTTAGATTTGGATTATTTTAGTATCTTATAGTTGTTTTTATCATTTTTCTTTACCTGTAACATCGAAGAGAGACTCCAGAATATGGATCCTCTTCTCGTTTGTTTATATTAATGAATGAAGATTTTTTTATTATTAATTTTCATCCATTCCGTAGATTTTGTTTTAGCTTGATTAACACTTCATAATAACCTATGAAAGTTTTGTAGGAAACATCATTAAAATAATCTAAAACCAATTGATCATTGAATTGGTAATGCATAAAGTCAAATATGATTCTCAAAAATGCTTGAGTCAGAAATATTTCCTCGGGTTTATGGATCATGTATGGGTATATAAATAAGTAAAATAACGGTAACACTAGATTTAGTCTATTTGGATGAATTATTTCATTTTGATCATGGATCATAAATGGATATAGACATAACTACCATCAAATTAACACTATAGTTAGTTCATTTTGATGAAGTAGATCATACTTTATATGGATCATGGATGGGTATAGAAATAACTACCATCACTATAACACTTTTTTAGTCCATTTGGATAAAATAGTTCACTCAACATGATAAGGATCACAAAGGGGTAGATTTAGAGTGTGGATTACAATGTTTAAAAAGGTTTGATCACCCCAAAATTATTTCTTTGTACATTTCATAAATATACCTCTGAACTGATAAACTGGGGATGAGAGAACAAGTGAGTGCTTAAAAAATTTCATAGTCAAAAGGGCCTAGTGAGTACAACCTGACTTCTTCTAGATTAATATTATGAACCCCACAAGCTTTAAGTCATTTATTTTATCACCTTAAATTTTTCTTGATCCTCATTGTCACGACCCGTCCTCGAGGCCCGTGCCGTGACTACCCCAAGTCTGCCTTCCATAGGCCAGGGGCTGGAGACTAGCACCAAGGCGTAAATCCCAGTAAAAAGGGAAGGAATTGACTTTGTAAAGTAAACAAGCACCACAGAGTAAGCAAACGAAAAAAAAAAGTAAACACTAAGTAAAAGCTGGTACAACAGTAAGTGCGGAAAAGTAAAGGGGGCCGAAAATACAAGCCCAACTGTAAAGTACAACTGAAAGTGGAAAAACAGAAACTTAAAAGTAAAGCCGCAACGTCGAGCCATCCTCTGGAAGTCTCACCTGAAGGGTGAGTACAGATAGCCTCCACAGCTCCTCGGTCCAGCCGTCCGCTTCGAGTACACCCTGCCCAGTGGTCCTCCTCCAGGTACCGTCCTGCTCCGCAAGTCTCCACCGCGATCAGTGCTGTCCGTCGTCTGCAACCAACACAATGTAGTGCGGGCATAGCCCATGCAGGGGTGAGTATAAGCTACTCATTAGGGACCCCGAGACCCCCGAAGGTCTCCCAGAATCCACAAAGGATAAACCACAAAGGAAAGATACAATCACAAAGTAACATCCGACACAGCTTAGGTATATGCCCATACATATACCTAAGTCATCAATTCTCGCTCGGATCCAACATCCGAGCTCAAGTACAACCCAGTCCACACAGGAAAGAAAAACGTAAATCCACACAGGATAGTAAAACACAATTCCACAAAGGAAAGCAAAATGTAAATCCACACAGGAATGCAAATAGGGTTTCAGCTCACACAGGTATACTTCTTCGAATGACGATAGAGATGATCACTGATCCATCTAAGTCGTTAGACCCACAAAGGATCGATAGGTACTAACCCCCGCAATGACCCACAAAGGATATGACCCACAAAGGATCGATAGGTAAATAACCCCCGCAAAGACCCACACAGGATCGGGCCCACACAGGACCTGTAGGTGCTGGCCCACACAGGACCGCTGAGCGCTGACCCACACAGGATCAGACCCACACAAGATCAGTAGCACTGACCCTCAAAGGATCGCTGAGTGCTGTAGTCATCGCCGTCGAATCTACTGAGGATCTCTACACAGTCGTTGTCGTCACAGTAGCAGTCGCAACCAGCTCTAGGGTTCCCGCACACAGTAAGCTCATTTGGGAGGGTCCGCTCCACGAGCCGAGAGGCTGATACATCAACTGACACATAGTCCAGAGTTGATGTATCCAAATGTTCCGTATCGTCAACAGGAACTCAACGTCGCAGACGGCGCGTCAATCGGACGCCCGGTCTGAGAGTTATTGACTTTTTCGTTCCAGGGACCCGGTTGGTTTTTAAGGAAAAACTAACCCGACCATACTCCACCTGCATCCAATCCTCGGGCGGAGTAATCCAAAAGATCTGTCTCACTTAGAGGAATCCATCAAAGTCGACGGCACATCAATTGGACGTCCGAAGCTCAAGATATGAGCGTTTCCGTTCTAAGGGCCCGATTGGTTTTGTGTACGAACCAACCCAGCTGAACCCAAAGTATTTCGAAACCTTGAGTGTGATATACGGAAACGACCGTCTCGATCCAAGGATCGCATTGCCGCTAACGACGCGTCGTTCGGAGGCCCGTAGCTCAAGTTATGAGCAAAAGACCAAAAAGGTCCGGAAACGGGGGGTCTGGGCCCGGACCGACCCGGCCCAACCCCCCTGGGTCGGCCCGAACCGGGTCGACCCGACCCGGGTCCGACCTGGTTGGCGCGACCTGGCCGGCAGGTCGGCTCGGCCCGGCTCGGCTCGGCTCGGCTCGGCCGAGCGGGCGGAGTCCGGGGCGGGGGCGCGCTGCCCCCGCATGTCAACATCGCGGCCCCCCCACCGCGGGGGCCGCCCTTAGTCAGCGGACGCGACATTGCCGCATCCCGTGTGCGCCGGACCCGCGCCGCCGTGGGTCCACTGGCCACCGCGGCTGCGGCGGCCCTGTCTGGTGGCGCACCGGGGCGCCGCCGCCTCCGGCCGCCGGTGGGTTCCGCGGGCCACCGGCGTTGCTCCGGTGGTCCGATTTCGTTTCCGTCTGCGCCGTAGCACCTCCCGCGTCCCGTACTTCACTGCGGAAACAACGAATCACCTCTGCGGCCTGTTTTGTCGTCGCCCACCAATCCGCACATCAACGAAGAACTGCGAAGGGTTGTCGGGCTGTGTTTGTTTGGCCCGCACCCTCTGCGTTAGGTGATAACAATCGGGAAGAAATAAATTATAATATGAAAATGTAACAAGATACAATTTAATAAATTAAAGTTTCCCTTGATCCAGGTTCTTTGTTTTAGGAGGAAACATCCACGGAAATATAAATTATTTCACAAACAAACCCCTACCTCGTCAAGTCGTCGAGCGTGCGTTCTTTGCGGAATTGATCGCCGCAGAAGGAGGGGACCATCGCGTCGCGGAAGGGCATCGCGTCGACGAACTCCGAGGTTCAAGAACATTTAGATTTAATTATATTAATTAAATCCATGATGTTGTTATAACCCACAAAGAGATTTAAAAGAAGAAACCCGAAATCTCATACCTCAAGCAGTTGGTGATCGGAGATCGTCGCGGGGAAGAACGTCTCGGAAGAAGCGTCGTCAATCTCTGAGGGTGACAGCGTTCTTCGTGTTCTTCACGAAGGAGGATGGAGGCACAAAATTTCTGTCAAAAGCCTCTCAACGAGCAATCCTCAAGAAGTCGTGCGTTGGTATTATTTTATTATTACGCCAATGGATTGTAAACAGGTTAAGAAATGATTAAATTAATTCATAGAATTAATTTAACGAAGATAACCGCCCAATTAATTGGTGCGTTAAGAATTTAAGAAAACGCGTCAGTTGAATTTCATAATGACGGGTTTTCGCAGGGGCGTTACTTAGCGGAAAAGAAACGGTGGGGCTCGTGTGGGCCCCACCTCACAAATATCCTACCCACTTGGTATGATATTTTTGGATAACACCCTATCCGCATCAACTCAGCTTAAGTAGCTTTAAGTGTCTTTCAAGTGACTTTAAGTGAAATAAAAATAAAGTTGTCGCACACTTTATTTTATTTATTAACTTAACCCCAAAAGTTTAAAAACCACACCCGAGAAAACGCAACTCCGGAAGAGGCATTTCTAAGAAAATACCTGCGCTGCAATTCCATCGGTGCCCTCAGAATTCGATTCCGAGCACCGGTTTAAAAGTTAGAAAAAACCCGCTCGTCCGTTCACTGAACGTACCCGAGCCAAACTTAGGAAAATGATTCCGGGCACACCGGGCCTCAGAATCAGGTGCCGTAAGAAACCGCATTCTTGTAAAATTCCAAAGAAAATTAAGAAAAAAAATTTCCTTGAATTTTACGAGTCTTTACACTCATATTGGGGAGGCCTAGTTAATAAGGAATTGTCTTCTTATTAGGTTTCCCTTTACATATTTTCAACCTAACAGGATTTCTTCCATTTTTCAATTCCAAATTCTTAACTTAGATTAGGTTAGCGTCATATCCAGTTAGTGGAGACTTAATTTTTACCTAGGTTTCTCTTTAAAATTGTTCACCATGATTAGTTCATGCAATTTGTACCGATATAGATGATGTTTAAGGTTAGAAAAATTTAACCCAGGTGCACATTGTTTAAGTTTATGATGTGTGGACCATAAGCTGGGGTAGCCTACATGAAGATATGTTTCACGTTAACCTGATATGAATTGGTAAAATATGGTATCATGAATATGGATGATCTCATAATTAATTATAACTCAATAAAACTAATCATAATGACCACTGTTGTTGATAATAGTGGGTTTTTCACTCTTTGATATTGTTTTAGTGCTTGGTTGTGTGATATCAAGAGGAAAATATATGCACTCTCTAATCATAAATGGAAGTAGTGGCATAAGGGATGTCCCAATTTTACTACCTGTTTTGAAGGAGTTAGATACAGTGTTGGAACATGGGTCATTTAGTTTATGGTCATGAAGCCCATACCATTTGCTTTGTGATTTAGAGTCACACAATCAGGACCAATTAAGTGTTACATCCTGCTATTTCTATGCTTCTTCATCAAGATTGAAAACATTATTTTTTTTCTCATGAACTGTGATTCCAACCAAGTTATGCTTATGTTAATTTTTGTTATCTAATATTATATTTTGATGCTATAAATGATTTCAAAAGTCAAGGGTTGAAAATTTGGATATTTGGGAGAAACATGATAGGAATACTGTTTAGTATAAATTTTAGTATTGACAATGTGGTAATTGAGTAATATGGAATTGTTAGCACACTGTTTCTATTTACCAAATAAACTTCCCCTATCCCAAACACTAGAGGGTTCATATCTAACTTAGGGTCTCATCTTTATTATATTATGTTTCTATAATCTTACACTATCATATATATGAATCTGTTTCTCTATTTAGTAGTAACTATGTGTTTTAATTTTTTTTATTGTGTAGGAACATTGTGATATACATGGATAAAAGATGGATCACATTACCGAGGAACACACCTCAGTATGTTAAGGGTTTGAATGAGTTTTTAGATTTTTCAATTTCTAATTGATCCATTTAAGAGAGAATAAGATGTCCATGTCCTAAATATAAATTTAGAACATGGTTGAAGAGTGATGAAGTTTATGAACATTTAATACTGAATTAATTCCCCAGTAAATATTTGTGTTGGGTTTGGCATGGATAATAAAATGTTACAGAAAGATTGAGCACTGATGTTAATCCATAGAATGAGGTCCCAAGTTTGTTGATAGTGGGAAATGAAATGAAAAACCTCATAAATGATGTATTCAACACTACAAGACACTACTATCAGCATCAAAACATATCAGAACAACCAGAAGAGGGTGCTACAAATTGCAACGTGACAAGTGATGTTTTTGAGACTATAACACAAGTAGATCAATATTATAACATATCATTGGATCCTCCTCTTGATTCTGTGGAGCCAAATGTAAGAGAAAACTTCACTGAGGAAAATAAGTTTCATGATTTAATTGACGATGGAAATCAAGAGTTGTATAGTGGGTGTTTGAAATATTCAAAGCTTTCATTTCTGCTAAAGTTGTACCATATCAAATGTCTATGTGGAATTACAAATAAGGCAATGTCCATGATATTGGAATTGATTCGTGATGCATTTCCTGAAGAAAAAATCCCAGAATATTTTTATGATATGAAAAAAGTTGTTAACAAGATTGGTCTGAATTATACAAAAATACATGCGTGTCCCAATGATTATATGCTTTATTGGGGAGAGGATTAAAGTAGACAGAATTTCAAGAAATATTCTTCTTCTAGATGGCAGTTAAAGGGTGATGTTGGAAGTCTTAATGAATATAATTTCATGGAGCAGAAGAAAAGTAACACACCTGCAAAGGTTTTGCATTACTTTCCCTTAAAGCCTATATTGCAAAGATTATTCATGTCATCAAAAACCGCCAAACACATGAAGTGGCATTCTGTAGATAAAAATAATGATGGGTTAATGAGACATCTATGAGATTCCCAATTATGGAAGACATTTTATTCATTACATCAAGTTTTCTCAGCTGATCCTAGGAATGTTCTATTGGGATTGGCTACCGATGGATTCAACCCATTTAGGACTTTGAGTACCAGTTATAACATTTGGCCAGTTGTTTTGATCCCTTATAATCTGCCTCCGTGGATGTGTATTCAAAAAACATCTTTTATCATTTTGATGATTATTCCTGGAAAAAAAATTCCTAGAAATGATATTGATGTATACTTGCAGCCTTTGATTGAAGAATTGCAGGATTTATGGAGCAATGGTGTTGAGACATTTGATGGTTCTTCTAAAATAATGTTCAAAATGCATGATTCTTTAATGTGGACCATTAGTGACTTCCATGGGATTGGGAATTTATCTGGTTGGAACACTTACATGGGTTTGTATTTTACCGTTTGTAATTTTGATTTTGAGCCCAAACAGCTACCTCATAGTAGAAAATGATGCTTCTTGTGCCATCAATGATTTCTCAATGCATCTCATAGATTTTAGCTGAACAGATCAAAATTTAATGGTTCCATTGATCGTAGACCACCTCCAAAGTTGTTAACTAGTTCTGAAATATTTACACAGCTTGAAAATGTTGAAACAAAATTTTTGAAGGTTCATCATTTGAATGATAACGGAAAATGGGTCCAAAGTGCATCATTAGGTGAAATCAGAATGCAACAATGGAAGAAAAAAAGTATATTCTTCAAACTCCCATATTGAGAATTTAATTTGTTGTGGCACAATATTGATGTGATGCATATTGAGAAGAATTTCTGTGATAATTTGATTTTCACATTACTTAATGAGCATGGAAAGTCGAAGGATCATCTCAATGCTCGCAAAGACTTACAAGTAATGAACATAAAATGTGATCTCTATCCAGATGAGAATGAAAAGTGTACTCTGACCATTTTTGTAATGAAAAACAGGGATAAAGATACATTCCTTTGAATTTTAAAGAATTTGAAGGTATCTGATGGGTATTCGAGTAACATCTCAAGGTGTGTTGACTTGAATAATCATAATTTACATGGATTGAAAAGTCACGATTCACATATTTTGTTACAATAGTTACTACCATTAGCATTGTGTACATTATTACCTGAAAAAGTTACTGCTGTTGTACTCCAATTCTGCACATTTTTCATGCAATTATGCGAGAAATCTCTACATCTATTTCAGCTTGACAACCTCCAGGAGAGGTTTTTATTGACCCTTTGTGCAATGGAGATGATCTTTCCTCCATCATTTTTTACTGTCATGATGCATTTAACTGTGCATTTGGTTAAGGAAGCTAAATTAGGAGGCCCCATTCATTATCGATGGATGTATCCAATTGAGAGGTATTTTATTTATATGTTTTTCATTTAAGTTAATTTTTTTGGCATTTAAATAAATTCATATTATTATTATTTTATTTCACATATATCTTGGGAATTTGAAAGAATACGTGAGAAATAAAGCTCAGCCAGAAGGCTCTATTGCTAAAGGCTATTTGCCTGAGGAGTGTCTTACCTTTTGTTCCAGATATTTGGATGATATTGAGACAAGATTTAATCAAGTTGGATGTGTTGAAAACACATCAAATCAATCTCAAATGCATCAGAAATCAAAAATATTACCTGTTATTGGACAATCAGTTGGGAGGACTTCAAATGTGACACAGATAGAATTGGAATTATTACAGGGACATAGATATGTGCTGCAGAATAGTGAAATTGTAGATCCATTTATTAAAGAGTTGAGGATACAAACAAAGAGACGAATGAAAGGCTGAACACTAAATGAGAATGATATAATGAAATCTGTGAATAAAGAGCTTGTATAATGGTTTGAATGACGTGTAAGTTCCTAAATATTGCAATAAATACGAATATTAGTTTAACACATAAATTTTTTAAATCTATTAAATTATATTTCTTTTTTCAGATCATGAATACTGATACTCGAATAGACTTGTCAGAAGATTTGAAGTTTCTTTCTAGAGTTCCTATAAAACAAGTTAGAAAGTTCGACGCTTATAATGTGAATGGATTTAGATTTCGTACAGTCAATCGAGAAGTGGGTTTGAAAACACAGAATAGTGGTATATTTACATTTTCTGAAGTGGGATACTATAGAAAGCTGCATGATATTATTGAATTAAACTACCACAGACATTTTTATGTTGTTTTATTCAAATGAAAATTGGTCGATATTATCAGAGGTGTTAAAAGAGATTCCTTGCAATTTACTTCTGTAAGCTTCTCTCTCTTAATGGATATTGGTGATCGTGAACTCCATGATCCATATATCTTAGAATCACAAGAAAAAATGGTATATTATATGAATTATGTTGTGGATGAAGGATGGAGTGTAGTTTTTCACGTAATACAAATAGATTTGTATGATATGGGTGATGAAGTGGAAGATTTGACCTCTGAAATTGAATTTCATCAACAACAGGAAGCAAAATTATTTGTCCATCATGATATTGAAAATATTAGTCTAGAAAGGATAAATGAAGTGGATAAATCAATGAAGCAGGAAACTGACATGATTGAAGGGGAAAATGATTGTATGTACAATTATTTATTCATTCAGCAACCACTTGTTTCATTTCTACAGTCATTCATTATCATTGTTATATATATGTTGTCTATTAGTACTGGGCATCTATTATCATTTTTAATTTTTTTTTCTGCATAATTTTTTGGAAATATATATTCTGAACTTAATTTTATTTGATTAAATGACAGGAATGCCAAGGAGAAAGCGGTACACTATTTCATCTAGTTCTGCAACAGATGACGATCCATCTGGCTGCCTCCCCACGACATCTGAGGCACCAGCTGCCTACACCCCTTCACCATCTCCCCCTGCACCATCTATCACACCATATGTGGATGTCCCATTAGAGGCTGAGTCGTCGACTCCCCCTTCAGGAGCCTCAACAGTGGGGTAGCGATATGCCCCTTCCAGTTCATCATAGACATATTGGAGAGTGACTGTCATAGTTACAGATTTTAATTAAACAAATTTATTGCATTTTGTTTATACTAATTTTTTGATCATTGAAGATGAAAAAAATGCAACTGTGGAGAAAAAAATAAAAAGTTCAGATGTTTGGAATATGAATGGAGAGAAGATAGCTGTTCCATTTGATTCTTATGGGGTCCCTACAGATGACGCTGCAGGGTTACTTGGCCAGATTCTAGGCTAGCTGGCAGCAGAGTCCATTTCCATTCCTATTTCTTATGATGATTGGAGACATATGCCTCCAACCTGGAAAAATGAATTTTTTGATTCCTAAATAAAGGTAATTTTATTACATTATGGTTTAATTGAATGTCATGTTACTAATATGTTCAAAATTAATTTCTGTATACATATGTTCTTCCACTTTACAGTTGCTAATGTAATAGCATGGAAGTGGATGTTGAAAAATCTTGGTAAGAAATGGAAAGATTTAAAATAGTGATTGTGGTGTTATGTCAATGATACTTTGTTGACCGTGCAACAAATATATGAGAAGCTACCCAGTGGGGTACCAAAATAACAGTGGAAAGTTTTTATTGACAGACATCGTGATGAGAAGCGGATGGTATTGAAATACATATTATTATATTATCCTCATTTTACATTTATAAATGTATATGAAGAGGAGATGACATTGAATACATTACTATTAAATTTAATTTTATTTATTTCAGTATCTATCAAGACAGAATGCATCAAACCGGGCTAAGCAAGTCATCCCTCACACTGCGGGCTCAAAAAGATTTTCTAGAAGCTGAATGACATTGGTAATCTTTTAATTAGTTTAAATATTTATAAGAAAATATTATCTGTTTAATATATTGAATTATTTATTTATCTTTGCTTAATGAAGTCACATAGTTTAGGGCACGAAGCATCCCGAACTGAACTGTGGTTGGATGTTCACAAAAAATCAGATGGAAGTTTTGTTAATGAGCCTACTAAAGAAGTTGGGGTATGAAGTCAATTTTTTGTTATAATAACTTATTATCAGTTTTTACTATGTTAATATATATTGATATTTGATTTATAGGTAAAAATTAAAGAACTATGGGATGCCAATCCTACGTAGTCCTACTCAGTCTCCTAGGATGACCCAGTTGCTAAAGTCCTTGGGAAGGAGCATCCTGGTAGAGTGCGCGGGATGGGTTTCAGACCCGTACCATCTGAGGTCTTTGGCATTCCACCAGAGATTCTAGCTTCATCTACTCCTAGTTATAGTCAGTCCATACTCGAATATGCTCAGAGGGAGATTGCTTCTCTATGAACCACAGTTCAAGACCAGGGGGTTTAGATATCCGCTTTTCAGAAAGCGATGACTGATATACATCAGCAGATGAGAAGATATGCCCCTGGTGGTAGTGCATAGACTGGTGGAATGTAGGTAAATCACAAAAAATAAAAATGATTTAGTTTTCAAACTTTTATTGGTTTTAAGTTTTAATATAAATATGCAACAATATTTAATTTTCAATATAATGTTCTTACAGGTGACAACAGAAAGTGGAGATGGAGGTGGAGAGGGTGACGATGCATCATCAGACCATGATTAGTTGTATTATTGATGTGTTGAAAAAATATGGGAACAATTGGTTTGTATATGTAACATGTGTGGAATATATTTTCCACCAAACATTTTCATGTCCTAACATTTCCTTGATTTTCATGTTTCTTTTTAGGTATTTTATTGATTTCTGATGTTTCCTTTTATGTCTTGATTTCTCGAGTGTGGTATATATCATTCCATTTAGGCCTGTGTTTGAATTGGTAGTCGAGATTTTCGATGACTAGGAGTTAAACCCATTGTTGATGTGTTGAACAAATTGGATCATTTCATAGTGATCAAGGGGATAGTGTTGTGGTCAATTTGGTGAGGAAGAATGTGTAGATAGTGAATCTTCATGCATTGTTAATGGTTATCATATTCTATTCATGATGATAAAATGTGGTCATACCCCATATAAAACCTAGGTTCCTCTTAATGGGAGATAGTATTAAACCATATAAAACCAGGATTCATTGTACGATGTGTATTGGATGATCTAAAAGTCTTACACTATATAAAATTTGGATTCCTCTTACTATAATTATGATATGTTCAAAAACATTACCTCATATAAAACATGGAAGCATCACATTATGTGAGATAAAAAAAATCATTTTCTTCAAGACATGACATTAAATTTTTCATCATGGTCTTGGTTGTATGATCTTACACTGTGTGCAATCATATTCAGGATTTCATCATGGGTTGAAGGACCTATTTTATCCTACAACCCTAGGTTTTATTCACCACAAAAACATTCTTTATCCCCTCACCTCACCAATCTATACTATAATAGTTTATATCAAGATATCCCTAGTCCAAGCATTATGACAATAAAATATGCTCATTCATCCATCACATGGGTTTATTCATCCCTGGAGTTTCATCAAACATCTATTTCCAAAACATTCTAGAACTATGGGTGGATTTATTCCCATTTCCATGGGATATGTATTGATGTATATATCTTCTATCATTGAGCCTAGCTGATGATTCACCATATAATAATCCATTACATAAGGTGGCATTGCCCCAAAACACTCACATGAGCCTCTTTTTTAGCAATAATATCTTTTCATTTATGTTGACACATCAGTGGGCCAAGATGATCTCATTTCCTGATATGAGGAAGTAAATAATGGGTATATAGATGCAAAAGACCTTCTAAAATCCTAATAAGATGAATTTAAACTATATCATTACCCCTTGTAAAATATATATACCTATTAATGATAAATAATTTAACCCCATAAAAAATTTTCTGATGTGTGGTGTTGTACCCATTCTCTATCAATTCAGGTCATGTTTTTTACTCCTCCTCACTACACATATCCATTTATGTTGTTCCACTATATTTTCCAAGCATCACGACCATAAATATTTTACCAATTGTCTCCATTATTTTTTAAATTTTGTGTGCATTAATTTGTTAGGCTATTGGTATTTCTGGTTTGATTTGTTTTTCAGGGTAGTGGTGCAGTGGAAGCAGATTTTTTTTTTCTGGTCAGCTTTTCGCGGCGGTTTTAACCGCCGCGAAAAGTATATAGGTAAGACATTGGCGGTGGTTTTAACCACCACTACAGAGTCTCATCACCCAAGTGCATTCTTCGGAGGTTCTCATGACTTTAGCAGTGGTTTTATGGCCGCTGGAATTTATTTTATTAGCCTAGGTTATAACCGACGCTAATAAAATAAAATCTTGGGATCATAAAAACTACTGCTAAACTCAGTAAAACTGCCATGAAATGAGTTAGCTATGACACTTCCCTTAAACCACCGCTAAATGGAAATAACCACCGCTAATAGTTTACCGATGCCAAATTTAGTGGCAGTTTCTGTAAACCGCCGCCAAACCATGTAGCAGTGGTTTAAACCGCCGCTACATGCAAAAATAGCTGCCGCTAAATGGTGGTTTTCTTGTAGTGAATGAGATGAGACTTCTAATCAGGAGAATCAATCAGTATGGATTGGGGTTATCCCTTTTGGATGAAATAGAGATATGAGGAATTCAAGATGGAGTTAATAGCGACAGTTTTTTTTGAAGTTAACCAGATTTTAAAAACCCTTTCCCATACCAAAAAACATCTTATCCCAGAACTTACTAGCAGATCAAGTCCAGATACCAATACCTTTAACTTAATGCATGAGAAGGTCATAGTGAGAATTTAGGATGTAAAAATGATCAGTAGAGGTATGATATTAGGAGACATGTATGATGATTCCCCTTATATTCTGAATGGGATAATGCTGAGAGGATACCAATGATCTCTAAAAATCTACTTGATCTGGAAAAATACATTACGGGAGACCAATTCTACCCAAGATTTGATATTCCTTTTGGAACATGGGTAGACCAGTTCATAAAGAAGATCATACATGAGCCTTAAGTGAATAGGCCTAGATTTTTTCCAACTTGAAAAAACCATAGGGTATAAGGTTCTTATTGTACTACCATATAAGAAGGTCAATTAAATAGTTGGGTATGTGATATCACTGATTAAAATAATTTTCTATTCTTCCTGATAGCTTTATTGGCCATTTTTCTAAATGGATAGCTAGTCCCAGTTCAGGATTCAAAAACTAGGGTGAGAATTAGCACCACTGTGATGAAAAGTAACTGGATATTGAAAATCATATTAGCTTAGAATTCCTAGTACTAGAGAAATTATGCTTCAAACATGGGAATGTCTATAGGGGAAAGGACCCATTCAAAATTATTAGATCTTTTTAGGTTTTATAGGGATCGATTTCTTATTATATAGGTGGATTTGAGTTTATCAACATCCAAGAGTTTCCTATTTCTTAATTTAGACTATATCTCTAGATTATAAGTGGGGTTCAACTAAAATCATTAGAGGATTGAGACATAAAGAACAAAATCAACCACCAAGACCAATTTGTATAAACCCCAAATGAGTTTTTGGTTGGTACTATCACCAATAATGATACTAGTATCCATGAAGCATAGGCATATATAATATCTATCTGATATGGAATCATGGTTATCAAAATAGACATGGAGGTAGTATATAAAGGGTATATGCCTTATATATTTGAGTGATAGTCCAAGTGTGTCCAAAATAAATGACCCGTGACTCCTTCCAATGTTCAGATCAAAAGAAACCCAATGACCATATACCAATTTTGGTTAATAATAATGAGAGAAGATATGGGAATCTAGGAAACCTTTCCACTACCAAACACTATCTGTGATCTCAAATCAGATATGTTGATACTTGGATATATTCTTACCCTATTGGGTAGCTAGCTAAATTAGTGAAAAAGTTTAAAGGTTCTTCAACATCTGGAGGTGGAGGGGAGAAAAGATCCCTAAAATACATTATGAGGTTTGGTAAACATATCCTTTCAAGGAATAATCTACTATCAGGGATGCCAATTAAGAAAATAAGGCATTTAGATCCCACCACTTCTAAAAGTGTGGATACTTCATCATTCTCTATCCATGTCCTAGTTGAATTTTTGGATACCTTGAAGTAATGAGATTCTTGGAGAAAGAGTTGTTCCACTAAATAATATTATAATATACTCAAAGAAGAAGATATTTAATTGATATGATTTGGTAATATAATTGATCTTGAGCATATTTCCTTAAAAGATAAGCCTAAAGAATCCAGTGATTATCTTGAATAAATAAACACTCCAATTCACTCCTTCAAGGGTAGGGTTTACTCCTTGGATCATGTTATAAAAAAGATTACATCTAGATAAAAATTTAATGATTTTGAGAAGGTAGAATGGGATTCCATTCTGATTTCACCCATTTTTTTACCATAAATGTGATTCTCATCCTTTTAAAACTCTTATAGGAGTGTGAAGGTGAGAAATCATCTATTCCCACCCCGTAATATAGTGAGGGGGAATGACACTTGGAGTGGATTCTCCTTCCCATGAAAGGATCATGGAAAAAGGTTCCACTAGCATAGAAGAGAACATGAGAGAGGTAATAACTAACCCCATGGGAGAATTTACACCTCTAACACCACCAAATTTTCTTCTTATGTGATTATCTGCATGGGAGACTACCAAGAAGAGGTAATCAAAACAATTGACAACATGCATTCATTCAATAATGACAAGAGAGAATTATAAATTCTCACATTAATTTTATATTTTCATAATTTTTTATTGATGAATTGATTTGTGAAGTGGTTTTATTGAGATCCACACACTTGAAGGTACCAATTAATCAAAATCATGCAACTATCAGGATCCTAGAAAGATCGCCCATTGGTGTGGTAACAAGAAAGATTCCTAGAAGGTTGGGGATAATTGAGGATCCAGTTAGATTGATCATTCCTCCTATGGACCCAAATCTAGTGGGTAATATGAAATAGGTAGTGGATTATGGGGAGTTAGCTCTACAAGGACCCATAACCCCAAACTTCTGAAGGTAACCTCTGTGGGAATGATAATAGGTGAAATTATAGAGAGGTTGATCTTGTCAACACTAAACATTATTCAAAACAAGCTGATTCTAGTGGGTTTCTCCACAAGGGATTTGAATTTAGTAGTTCCTATATACCCATAGAAAACAACTTATTTCCTTCCAAAAGAGAACCCATGAAAGTAGTGGTGACTGTGGAAGTGGTAATGGATGAAACCTAGAGAGTATCGGAATTATCCTTCATAACAAGTTGTTTAATCATCGATCCTACCAATAAAGGGATGTTGGATGATCTCATGGGGGAAGAGGACCTGAATAATTATTAGTTTTCTGATCTTAATGTAGTTTAAGTGGCTATACAAGAAGGTAAGTGACCCCTAAGGCTTTTATATTACCTTAGAAAATGTGTTAACTTTCATAAAAATTAATGTGTTACTATTGATGCTAGTAAATTCATTATGACTATGTTAGAGGTAACTTTTGGGCCTACTACTCCGATGGAGGATGGTATTCCCTCAACACTAGAAGTGTATGTAGTTCCCATAATAAAAGAGGTATAATCCTAGAGTTTATTACAAAACTTTTCATATATGAATTCAAAATAACCTTACAAAAAACATTGAAACTTAGAGTGCCATGTTCTCAATTCCACAACTATTAGGAACTATTGGGATACAGATTGGTTTGGTGATAGTGTATCTAGAAGGTGTCGAGCTTAGATACTCTTTGAGTGATGTGGTTATAGATTATTTGTTAGTATGTTAAAATTACTTTGATGCATACCCTAAGGAGATATCATTACTGAAGAAGGTGAAACAATGGGTATAGAATAGGATCTAGAAAATGATCCTGAAGACCCCCTTAGTGAACTTGGAAAATAATGACATCACCTCCAAAAAACGTTCATCACATTGGATTTTAGTGGGTATGATTTTCATGATGTTCATTCTAAGGTGAAAGAGGTGATTGCTGCTCGAGAACAAATGAGTATAATCCAATAAAAGCTCAGTGATACATAATCTACGATTCATTTTATTATGACCAAGAATGTTATGTTTAATAAAGCCTTTAAACATGATGGGGGTGGTAGCAGATCATCAAGTTTAAGGCACAAAGAAGTGATCCCTAGTGGAGTGGCTTCACAAAGAGTCAATTAAATTTTTTAGAAGTTGGATTGAATCCACTAAGAACCACTGGATGCTAAAAAAGCATTTGAAAAAGGGAAATGGTTGGTTATGGAAATAGATAAGATAGGTCTTGATGATTTTAAAAGAGAAAATGCATCATGACTTGATGCAGAGGTAGAGGTTGAAATGCTATCTGGACTACTCCAAGATGTGGATGAATTTGAAATAATAATGATTCAACTTTAATTGTTAGTTGAGAATTCATTCTAATGATAACACCTTCATATTCATGGGAGAGACTATAGAATATGAAAGTTATTCTCATTTTTTGAGATCAATGAATGAAAAATCATTTTATTCTTGATTATATATCTCTCGCTTCACTCTGAATATTATTTTATAATAATCTATGAGACTCTGAATCGTATATCAAGATAACTTGAAACTATTTAAACATTTAATTTAAAATTAATAAAGTCAATTATGGTTCCTAAACACTTGAGTCAGAATGATTTCCTCCTGGGGGTGTCCCACACATAGATATAAGGACAACTATCATAACCATAATGCTAAAGTTAGTCCATTCAGATTAATGAGTTCCTACTAGGAATAGCTCATAAATGGATATATACATAAATTCTATAATTGTAACACTATAGTTATCCCATTCAGATGAATTATTTTACTCAACATGATAAAGATTGCAGAGGGGAAATTTGGAATGAGGATTCCAATGCTAATTAGGGTTTGTGTACCCTGAAGTGATATCTTTACACATTTCATGCAGATCCTTTGGATTGATGCTCCAGGGGTGAAGAAATGACTAAATGATTTAAATTTTTTCTAGTCTAAGGGGCATAATGAGTGAATATTGACGTTTTATGAGGTCATATTGTGGACCCCACAAGATTTGTGCCTTTGATTTTATTACCTTAACTTTTTTATAAGCTTTATATGGGAGAAGTTTTATAAGAATGAACTCAAATTTTTATCAGGACACCCTTTATGAGTTTTTGACCTGAAAAGTTTTGTGACCTTTCCATTTCAAATGCTCAATTTTTCCTAAATCATGAAAGGTATATGTTTAGAAAGAGGAGACTCAACTTTTACCTAGGAGAACCTCTATATATTTTCAACTTGGTGAATTTTTTATATCTTTACTTATATAGTTTTAGGTCATGCAAATTAGACCATTATGTTAGACGATTTAAGGTCACATGATGATGACCATTCAAAGGTTTGAGGGTGAGATGAAAAGATCTCTCCCTATATGCACAAGTGTACAATTGATACGTGTATTTCATTCATATATTTTAGGGTGTTTTAATATATATATATTTTTAATATAATTGATATTACTTCCAATATTTGGACTATTTTTTTCGTAATTTATCGCATGATACAACCAATATTTGGAAGAGGAAAAAAGAGACAATTACTATAAGCTAAATATAGTTCACACCATGTAGCGAAGTAGTGTGATGTGACACTAGGAAAATGAATCTGCAATGGAGTTAGATAGAGTTAAATAATCAAGATAACATCATGTTCAAAATGTAAAATGGCTTCCCATAATGAAGGACTCCCATGAAATACTCTAGGGGGGAATAAAGAAATGGGTTGAAACAAAGATTTTGGAGATTGAAACAAATGATTCACATCTTGTAAACATTACTCTACATGAAAACATTCGAAGACTTGAAAAAAATACAATATGTGATGTGAAGAAAAACTATTCTGGGCGATGAAAACATATTTCATGGAATGAAACATATGGTCACACTGAGAAACTTCAAAAAAATAGCTAAATATGATTTCATTCCATTTATACCTTACATGAGTGGAAAAAATTACATTTGGTGAAACAATTAAACGATGTGAAAGTGTCAGGATGATAAAAAAATGGTCAGATTCGATGCAATAGGTAGTGGAGACTTATTTTATGTCCCCAGGACAATTTAGGATGACTTGATGACCCATTATGACTCTATTTAATGAAACAAAATCACTAATAAAGTCTATAAATAGAGGTATTAGTAGTTTTTAAATGACGGATTCCAGATTCCAAAGTTTAGGGTGAGGAGCTGCGCTACTGCAAGATCCTATCTATTCTTATTCTCTTGTTTTTCATTCATGTTTTCTTTTATTTCCTTTTTATAATCATACCCTCTCATCACTATGATGAGGGGTTAAAAACTACCTTATGCTAAGGTTATGTAGCTGAAGGGAGAAGGTATATCTATTTCTTATTCTTATTCATTTATTTAGATTACTGTAGTTTTTATCAACTTCAAATCCCTCTCTTTTATTTTTATAACATACATTGATAATTGAATATGAAATAACATTTAAAATTATACAACCAGTTAACCTTAATTGAGGCTTAAATATTTATCATTCATGGAAATTGAGTTTAAATATGGTATCGGGACAAACTTGATTTGGAGATTCCCTAATTACTTGACCATGGAAAAAGGGGAATCACTATGTTGAGGAGGGGGTACCATGACCATTGGATCCACTTAATCTCAACTCTGATTTCAAACATGGATTAATGAATTTTATTTTTAAAATTCAATTTCACTTGAACCTTGAAACTAAAAACACTAGAATGCCTTCAAATATGTTTTCCAAACAACCAATCTATTGTGCTTTGCTTCTTTCATTCAATTTTTGGCATCCAAGTTGCGACAAGGTGGATCTAATGGTCATGGTATCCCATATTAAACATGATGATTCCTCATTTTTCATGGTTAGGTAATTAGAGCATTGTCTAATCAAAGTTTGTATTAATGCCATATTTAATCATGTTTTCCTTAAATGTGAAAATGGTTATCCCTCAATTTAGGGTAACCAGTTTTTCAATTTTAAATGTTCTTTTAGATTAAATTATCAATGGTCATGATAAAAAGAAAAAAGGGATTAGAAGTTAATAATGAAATTTAAGAAATCAAAATACATGAATACAAATAAGAAATAGATCCAACGACACCTTCCTCATTCGACTACATAACCCTAGAATAAGGAATGTTTTACCCCTTCATCCTAGTGATGCGAGATTAATAGGGAAGGGAATAAAGAAAAGAAAACATGAATGAAAAATGAAGAAGAATAATAGAGAGGACCCTATAAAAGTGCAACTTATTTCCCTAGACTTTGGTCTCTAGAATCCGTCTTGAAGAAGCTACTCAACCCTCTATTTATAGACTTCATTAGGGATTGTTTTTCATAAAATGGTGTCATAATCGGTCATCAAGTCATCTTGGGTGGTCCTAGGTCATAAAATAAGTCTCTAACACCCATTACATCGAATTTGGTCATTTTTGGGTCATCCCAACACTTTCACATCTTGTAAGTATTTCACCATGTGTAATGATTTCACCTTGTGTAATGTTTACACGGTCTAAAATCATCTCTGGCTATTTTTTTAATGTTTCATGATATGACCACATGGGTCATGCCATGAAACTTTCTTTCATCACCCCGACCAATTTTTATTCACTTCACATATTATATTTTCTTCATGTCTTGAATTGTTTTCACATTGTGTAATATTTACATGATGTGATTCTTGTGTTTCCATCTACAAAAGATCCATTTCACCCTAGTTCTTTAGTTTTATCCCCCCACAGGAGTGTTCTATAGGCATAATTTATTTTGGGAAGCCTTATTTTATGTTGTGAACATGATGTTGACTTGATTCTTTAACTCTGTACATCTCCATTACAAATTCATTTTCCCAGAGTCATGCTACACTACTTCACATCGCGACGTGAAGTGTCTTAAACTTATAATAATCATCAAAATTTTTTCCTTTTCTAAATATTAGTTGTATCCTACCAAAAATAAAAAAACAAGTTAAATAGTAAAAATATTGGAAAAATATCAATTATATTACATAAATCAATGTATTAAAACACCCTAAAATAGATGCATGAAATACATGTATTAGTAACATCAACAGTACTGAATCCACTTGAATAGTTGGATTATAAGTTTTTTAAATATAAACTAAAGGGTTTTGAATAGGAAATAATGATATAGTTCACGCATGATGGGGATGAACGTAGACCAAATTTGAAATATGGGTTCCACTATAATGGTGTTTGGGTGTACGGGGAGTCAAGGATCCACTCCCTTAGGGTGAATTTTTCTCTAGTTGAAAAACTATATTAGGGGAGATTATAAAAATCCATATTAAGGGAATCATATAAATAGTTAAGAAAATGTTTCCTTTAGAGATTAATACACTTGTTACCGATATTCAGAAAAGGTTTGAAAATATTTAAGCACTTATAAAATAAAGTAGATTTATGGAAGGATAGAATATTGAAGAAGGGCTCTGGCACACTAAAAGTTATTCCATCATGTATGGAACAAAAAATTAGGTTGTAGAGAAATAATATGTCATTGCTCTAACTTTTACCTGAACCAATAGATCTAGTGAGCATGGATCATCTTTTTCTAGGGCCATAAGTACAACCCTAAAATATTTGTTCATTTTCTGTTTGTGCTCTATTTTTTTTCCTTTTCTCTAGAAATGAGGGTCTCAACGAATAAAGACTTGATTTTTTCTTATAATTACTTTTATGGGTTTTCATATTGATAAGTTTTAAATATCTTTCATCGATAATTTATCATCTTTTGGTTTGGACTAATGAAGGATATAGTTTAAGGTTGTAGATATTTTATTAATAAGTATTGAGTTTAAGGTCATGCAAATTTGAACAATAAGTGAGACAATGTATACATCTGGGAGAAGGAAAAACCTGATATGAATGGATATCCCAAGGCCACAATATATAGTATAAGAAAAGGAAAATATAGTATAATTTAAGAATTTTTAGACCATAGGGGTCAAAAATAACAACCCAAATGGGGATCAAAGACTAAGAATGTCCCAACATCTTTTTAACTAAGGAGTAGTGAAATTGTAAATCAAAACTTAAGGTTCTTGGATTGGGAGAAATGAAATGAAACAAGGGCACAAAGGATGACCAATGACCACATTCAAATTATGGGTTTCTTTATGATGTTCTATGGGTGTACGAGGATTATAAAATCCTACCCCTTAGGATGATAAAGACTTAGGTTAATAAGCCATATTAGGGGAACTTATATAGATCCATATCAGGGTCATAGTATGCTTATTCAAGTAGAGGTATCATTTGGAGCCAAATATTCTTATCAATGATATCCAAGAAATGTTTAAAGTTCTCTGAGACACTTGAGGTGTGAAGGGTGATTTATGAAAGGGGATGTTTTGGCTGGGTTTTGAATATATTATTAAGATGTCACTATGTTCCCTAAGATAGCAGGAATCAAGACACGTGTAGTTATCATATTGTAGGATAAGTTCTAAAAATTAGGATATATTATTAGGGGGGTACTTTATCCTAATTCCTATTTGGAGAAAAACTCTATATCAGGAACCCTTACGTGGATCTAGTTCTCATATAAAGAAATTGGACCATATAAATAGGTTATTCTAACTAGTTTAAGTTTATATAGGGTGTATTGAATATCATGAAATTTAACATCATGAGATAAGGACCTAGGTGACATGCATTTTAAGGTAATATAAATATAATTTTTTGATAAGAGATTTATAGAGATATAGCTCACATAAAAATTGATTTAATTTTATCTTAGTACTAAACCTATGGAGGGGAATACTTGTCATGAATGAAGAGACCAAACATTAGGATGAGGTGGGGGTTTTTATTTGGATTTATGGCTAGGTATAAGATGGAGTATACAAGAGTCACTACATATCCTATTAGGATATAAATCAATACATATGTAGTTATTATATTATCCTATTGTAAGAGGTCATTGGGAAGGACCTAATATGAATAAGAATACCCTAACCATTGGATGAGGGATTTTATTTCCCACTTTCCATAGTGAGGGTTTATAAATAGACCTTCATTGGAATATTCTATATAGATCTAAATAATACATAGGAGATGTGATAACTTTGATTAATGAGTTTGTGGATGGGACTTGGATTTAGAACCTAGATTTTACTACATATCCTGTTAAGATATAAATCAAGACACACATAGTTATGGTATGGGGTTACTTTATATAGATTAAGAACTTGCATAGTGGGGAAGTATTTTTTGTATGGGTTCTTAGATGAAGAACTCCGCGATGAAGGAAGATACATAGATATAGCTCATACATAGGGAAAATGTATTTTTTAAAATATATGGTTGGGACTAGAATAGAAGATTCAGGTGTCACTATGAATCCTGAAGTGATAGGAATCAATCCACACATAATTCTAAGAAAAGATATTCCTCATATAGATCAAACTCATATACAAGGAAAATGGCATTTTTGTTATTGGTCAAGCAAAATAGGAAGTTAGGGTTAAAAAATATAGTCATGAACATTGAATCTCTAAGAAATATAGAAGACCCCCTATGTAGATTGAGCTCTTACATAGGGGGAGAGTAATTTTTTTAATTTATTGTTGGGCCTAGGATAAAGCTTCCAAGTGTCACTAAGTATCCTAAAATAACCACAAATCAGGCCTCAAATAGTTCTTAGAAGGAGATTACTCACATAGATCAAGCCTACATGCAAGGAAAGGAGTATTAATATCCTCATTCATAGAAAAATTGTGCACCAGGGACTTCTATATAGATATGAATCTTATGTAGGTGAATTAGGAAATGAAAACAGGCCACTCTAAGTAGTTTAAAGTCATGCGGGATGGACCATATGTTCCCCATATTTTTTCATGGTATTCTTATTCATACCTGATGGGATGATCAACCATAACCTATAAGATCATGTGAGTCATTCTCAGTATGATAAAGATGGGGAAATTATAGGATTACCGATATTTCACTAGAGAAGGTGATAAGGGAATTTTCAACACATAACATGGGACTTAGCATTCAAGATATGGAAGTCATCATGTGGTTTAGTGTTATATGATGAGGACATTGTCATGTATTTTTAAATCATGTAACTAAGAAATTATACTATGTAGTCTAATATCTTACAACTAGGACTAGTCTCTATGTATTTCAAAGTCTTACAACTCTGGTTGGTGCTATGTAGTTTATTAGCATGTGACAAGGATGATCTCTGAGAAGTTTAAATTACTATAGAATAGATTGTTTATATGTTGTTTAAAGTCTTGAATCTTAGAATTATACCACACAATTTATCATCATGTGACAGGTATGAACTATGGGTAGTTTAAAGTCTCCTAGAATAGACTATTTCTATATAGTTTAAAGTATTACAGCCCAGACTACTGTCACACAGTTTATTGTCACATGATAGGGATGAACTTCGAGTAGTTTAAAGTCTTAAAAAATAGTATGTCTCTATGTTATTAGAGTCTTACAACTCGGAAATTGAACCAAAATGAGAATTAAATAAATTATTATTTTAGGAACCTTGCATTCATGAGAGGTGTGATGTATTTTCTATCCATTATGACCATAGAATGCGCTTCGTTGGAGTAAAACTTTTGCATGAAATAAGGTCCTTCCAATTTAGTTTGAGTTTAAAAGGATTTTTTTCTAGTATCATCAGAGTTATGAGAACCACCAACTCTCCTTGGAAGAAATAACATAGGAAATATTTCTTATTAAAATATTGTATAACTTAGTTTTGATGGACTTCCAAGTTATGCAAAGTGTGAAACCTCTTCTCATCGATTCATTCCAAATCATCCTATAATTTATGAGATTTTTCATCTTTATAGAACTAGTTTTAGATTGAAAAGAAAAGTGAGGGAAACTAAATCTCAATGGGAAGTACCACCTCTATCCCATATATAATGGAATATGGTGTCTCTTGTGTAATTGTATGGTTTGTGTTGTGGTAGGCCGGAAAATCATACAAAAGTTTTTCTATCTATGATTTCTTATCTTTATCCACCATCTTATAGAGTATATTAGATAAATCCTTATTTAAATCATAAATATATCCATTTTATTCTGTATGGTAGTAGGATAAGTGGTCGGACTATATTTCATATTACTGATATAACGTTTTCAACTCAGAAGAGAAAAAGTTGGTGCTATTATTTCTCAATATTATACGAGGGACACCATATATATTAATGATATTTGTCTTCAAGAAATTGATAATATCCTTCATCCTAAATTACTGAGGGATATGACCTTAACCCACTTGGAGAATAATTTAGTGACAGTAAGGATATACATGAAATGCATGTCTATTACTGGGGGATATGGCCTCATAACATCTATTCCCCATATGAAGAACAAAAAAAAGTATTTAGTAGTGTATAAAAACTATGGGGGTTGATTAATTAAATTATAATGTATTTATAAAGTTTAACATTTCCTAGTTAATTCCATGAAATCCCATGTCATTAATGGCTATAAGTATCCAAGTCATTTGATCAGGTGAGATATCTTGGTTCCTGATAGCTGACTACCACAAATGCTTGAGTATAATTATTTCATAAAAGTACGAGTATCTCCTCCTTCAATACTTATCATAGGATGAATCCATCAAATTCTCTCTTATAGAGGATTCTATAAGAATTGGGGATATCATAAAAAGAAAATTTTACAACCCACTATTGGATTTACTCTATCTTTTTTCGGTTTGATAAAGTAATTATTCATTGGAGATAGTTCAATATGAGGGACATCCATTTAATTATGGTATCATTCATAGAGGTTATCAGATCACCTTATTCAGGAGTGGTTTTTATTTCATTAATATATTCCGCATTGTTATCACTGAATGGGGACATTACCATGTAGCGTGCAATACTGATGACTATATCATACTAGTCTAGATCTTCTAAGGATATGGATATATTATCCAATGCATCTTCATGAGGATTTTGTGAACATGGGGCATGAGGAAGTGTTGTATCATAGGATAATTGTGTCATCAACCATTATATATAATTTATAAAGGGGATAAATTTCTTTTTCTTAATGGAATATTCCCTATTAATTTTATTAATTACCAACTCAAAATCACCCTTAACATTTACTCAGGTGACTGGTACCTACAAATCTAATTACAAGATTACAATTAGTGCTTGATATTATACTTCATTATTGGTACAACCTTCTAATAACAAAAAACAATAAGGTATAAATTCATTTTCTTGATAAATAAGAACAATTCCCAAGCCACATCTAATAATTTTTGGGGTTTTCATCCTTATTCCTATTGGAATTATGGAAACACCATTGAAATACATATCCCTTGTATATGGGGTTTCATGATTGGATAATAACTCTTTATCAAGAAACTATATATCCAATGGAATTATTTCTAAAGTGGGATGTTCCATGAGAAAATCTACCAGAACTTCCCTTTGATTGAATTCTATGGTATGAATTGGATATTGAACTTATATAAGACGATGACCCACAATTCAAAACATCCAATCAACATTTAACAATTTAGGATATACATGAGTGGGTCAATATGAGAGACCAAGTGGACCTCATGACACTGTAGATAATGTATCAATTTCGAAACCACAAAGATTAGTTGATGATAATTATTTTCAATGGTATAATATAGATTTTTAGTGTCAGGAATAGTTCTACTGAGGTAATAGAGTATATTTTATTTTCCCACCTCATTATTTCGTATGATAAGGGTATTAAGTGATCACTCTAATGCTTCCACGTAGAGAATAAATGGATTTAATTTGATAAATTTTTATATGATATTCTCTATGAATTATTTGATATAGGTGAGGTTTCCCTGAATCCCTCTTAAATATTTGATGTTTCAATGAAGAGGAATTCTAAGGATCACCTTGGTCTTTTTAGAGTCAACTTCGATACCATAATGGTGTACCAAAAGGCCTAAATTTTCCCCTGATGTTACCTCAAATTAACATACGGGGGATTCATCTTCAGGATATGTTTCTATATTTTATTAAAAGAAATTTCAAGGCCAATGAGATGTTCACAATAATATTGATATTTTAGCACCATATCATTGATGTAACAATCCATGGTCTTCCCCAAAAACGGCATGAAAATATAGTTCATGGCATGTTGATGTGTAACTATAGTGTTTTTTAATCCAAAGAGAAACACTTTGTAGTAATATAACCCTTAAGGATATTTGAAATCGATGACTTCCTTATATTTAAGATCCATCCAGATCTAGTTATAACTATAATAATTATCAATGAAAGAGAATACCTATAATAAAACCATCACATTGATCAAAAATTAAGTGATCATATAGAGGAAATCATATTTTGATAAATCTTGGTTGGGACACATGAAGTCGATGAAAACTCTAATATGCCCATTATTCTTCTTGATGAGGAAAATATTGGAAATCCATTTTGGGTATTGAACTTCCTGAATGAAGTTGGATTTGACAAGCTTATCAACCTTGTTTTTAAAATTGGAACTATGAGTTGGATTCATTATCCTAACCAATCTTATAACCATGATGATCTTTAGGAATACCCAAGTGATGGGTTCCCATATCAAGATCAAGTATTGGAAGTTATATATAGTTATAGGTGAAGAAATCCCAATGGTATTTGAGAAATAGATGTATGTCTCTCACTCTTAGGTAAACATGGATACACTGATCAAAGTGGGCCATAGGTTTTATTCTGTACCCAGATTCACCTGTCTAAGTTCATCAATTATGGTAGAGACACCTTATATAAATGATGGAGGGGAATATCTGAGATTTTCTTCCTCCCCCATCTTTTGCTTCAATTTCAGTGGAATTGGGTGAAAAAGGTATTCTTTGAAGACTGGGAGACAATTTAGGGGAATTTTAATCCTCTATTAATGATGGGGAGGTGTCTTAGGGTCCTAAAAGTGCATATTTCTAAACATAATTTTAGAGGAATTCTGAATACGCTCTCCTTATTATTCATATGCCTTAATTTCATTAAAAATAGGTTATAAAAGGATATTTTTTGGGTCTAAAAGATAACGTGAGGGAATATTTATCTTTTGTGAATAATAAGTAGGCATCTATAGACTATAAAAGTTCCAATGTATGAGCATTATCAATGGGAACATTCTTAGTATGATCTTATTATTTTTTTATATCATTGGAGGAAGAAGAGATACCAACATCATAAGATTTAAGATATGAAATATTGGCATTTTCAATTTCTAATAGTGACATGGGATCATTTTATGATCCATATAGAGATACAAATACCTCCTTAGGCCTTGGATACAAAGGAGGAACATTTTCAAATGGGGAATCATCATCATTATTGGGACCATATAATTTTTTAGTGTAACTGGATTTAGTTAATGTGATAGATATCATGAATATTAAGGAAAATGATCCCAAAGCTTGATACTTACTTCTTCTCCTAGGATTAACATACACTTGGTCAAATAGTCTTGGATGTGCTCACCAGCTTTGAAGATTAGTCATGAAAAACTTACTATAGAGATATTGAGGAATGAAATTGATCCACATAGAAGGTATAATATTCATTTTCTCTACTGGGGTTGGTTATTATTGGTGAACTTTAGTTGGGTTATCATATGAGATAAAGGTAATCAAATACTTAGCTTAGATGGGGCCTATATAGCTCGCTAACTCTCCAAATCTAGTGGGATTTCCTTGATTCTATTGATGGGAAATACATAATATTCATTGAGTTCATGGAATGGGATGACATGGTCCATTTACATACCATTTGGAATAGAATTTCAAATGAAATCACCTATCACTATATATTTTTCCTCCATTTCATAGAATCCCACTTATATGTATTGAGATTCAAGAGAATAAATGGGGGAACTATCACTATGTAGTACTATAGCATATCTATTGATGAAATATTTGAGGCAGTGGCAGTATGATGAAGGTATTTACATATGGGAATGAATCCATGGTCTTCCCAATAGGACATTGAAATATATATCCTGATAGAAAACCATGAACTTGGAATTAGATACAAGGTCCCCAAATTAGGCTTTTAGCTTGATTAATCCAAGAGTCTTTTGATCACTTTTGTTGTATCCATGGATTTTTAGAGTGTAGAGAGACAAATTATCCTTTATATGGACCAAGAATTAGAGAATTAATATTGATAAGAGATTAATTCCAAATACATTTTCAATGATATCTCTATAGACATCAACATCATCCAATTTTATAGATATATATAAGGTCCTGATATGTCCCTATATGGTGGTCTCTGTATCTAGATCTATGAAGGAGATGTCCACGTGACATTCAGAAGGGCCAGTCTTTATATGATATAAATTAGTTGTAGTAACCTCATATTTAAATTTTTATAGGCATTAAATATCCTAAACCAGTTATTCTTGAAGCTCATTTGAAAGATGAAGGGCCTTGAGAATTGAAAGCTTATCCAGAATGATGGAAAACTATTTCAAGATGTCATATTTCTGAGACAAAATCCTATGTTTCCCCATATGAGGTTTCTTCTTGGTGTGAGGCTTAGGAGCTAAAGTTGCATGTAATGATGTCTGCATTCCTTGATCATAACTTGAAGATTTTTTATCTATGTGTTAGGATGAGATGAATTCCCCTTAGTTTGATTTTTACCATTGTTGAACCCACAAGGGACTTTAGTGAGTGATGCCCTGAGGGGGGTGGGGGTGGGTGGGGAGGGGTGGATCAGGGTATGAAACCCAACCCATTTTCCATGCACCTAAAAAACTCTCACTATCCTAACCGATATTTACCTCACTTGTTAGTAGGGTCAATCTTGTGTTCACTGTTAAGTGATGATATTATTAACTAGTTCACTTATCTTATCCTTATTTAGATAAAATAAATGATTTCTCAATCCACATGCACTGATTATCATCCTATAGAATATAAGAAATTAAAACAGACAATACATAATAATTTTAATTGGTTCACCTACACTGGGTTACATCCAAGGAGTACACATCGACATTATGTTGATGTTCCAAAATACACTAATAAAATTTTATTGGTGGATTTAGTCTTCCCCACTCCTATTCTCTGGGTCACTCCCCTTACAAGACTTAGGGTCATCTCACTACCACCCAAGAGTGAAGTTATGGGTTGGCTCACTACCACCCATGGGTCACTCCCTATATCCTCTCCCTTTGATCACTACTTCAAGAGGACATGCTCTTTGACACATAGGATAATGAAAAACTTCACCATATGATAGTTAATGCACTGATCTGTGCTCTTTGATCTTCACATTTCTCTTTCATAACCTAGTTGTGAACATGACCATTATAAAAACTTCACTTTTACTATTGAAATAGTCTTCAAGGAATACCGACTTCCATGATAAAGGTCTGCAATGATTATCGATAACTTTCTATATTTTTTGCTTGATGTGAATTCCCAAAAATCACTTATGTTTAACTCTTCACTTTTTCATGCAACTCCTACACTTTAATAAAACTCCAAACTTTTAGGTAACATTAACTATGTCTTAAAAATCCTAAATTTCATGATACTTTAAATCTTTCATGAATCTTACCTGGTCTTTATAAACATAAGACATTTTATTCACACATATGGTGTTAGCACTACTAATTCATGCAATAAATTCTTTTCACACAACTGATGTCCACATTAATGCATTCACAAAACTTGCTTAGTCAAACTGAAAAAAGTATTTTCTTCATGTAACTCATGTTTTTATTACTTGCTTGCACAAAAAATACCTTCATGTAACTCTTTCACAAATTTAGAGCCTCTGGATATTAATTGGGCCTAGCTACTTAAAATGAGTTGGGGGGGGGGGGGGTAGCAACCTAATTATATATGTATCCGATCCTTCGTGCAACTTCCTTTCATGACCTAACCTTATACGCAACTTTATTAGTTTTCTAAAATTTAAAGATTTGACATCACCTTTAGTGCACAACTCACTACCAACATGAAACTTCCATCTATATTTAATGTAATCACATAACTCTATCTACACATAACTACACCTTCATAAACTCTCTACACTTTCACAAAAACATCACCTTTTCCAAATATGAAAAAGGAAACCTCAAAACACCATTTTCGTGAAACTTTAAACATGTTCACACACCTTTTACTCTTTGAAAAAATATTTCATGAAATCCATTCCCTTTACATTTTTCGATGAGGCCGTATCCAATATTTAATTATATGAAACTTCACAAAAATCCTTCTACCTTTCATGAAACTTTTTCACTTACACAAAAATCCTTACCTTTTCATTTTTCTTGAGATGGCATGGAATCTCCATGTTTATGAAACTTATTATTTTACTGAGTCTTATTCCTTTGTACCATTTTCCTATTCCAAATTACTATACACACTCAAAAACTTCTAGACCCATTTCTTCATAAATACATAAAGGTTTTTGTGGTCATAGAAATTCTCCATAATCTTTTCATGATGCATCCCTGTCTGGGTTCTTGGCATGCACATCACAGTTTATGCAATTTGAAAATTTATTAATTTACTAAATAATATAGAAGTGGAGACAAGGGTTGAACCATATAGAGAGTGTTCATAGACACTAGTAATATCCTATATAAAAAATGTTTAGGAAGATGAGTTTTAAAAGTGATTAACAACTAAAACTTCTAAAAACTAAACAACTATTTAAAAATGACTAATTAAATTTACTAAAACTATATAATCAAACTAAATTAATATATATAATAAATATACTAAGATAGAAGTGTTAGAGTTGTGATGTCTATTTAGGTGTATGAAATGATAATTATTTAATTTCTACATCTTAATATTTATTTATTAAATTATCACTGATTTCAAATTTAATAAAAATACTATTAGGTATCATTATATGATGTTATAAAGTATTCTAATTTTCACAAAAATCAGCCACAATTTTTTTCTCTAATTTGATGAATAATTTTCACGTCACATTAGCAGTGAATCACTTGGTGAAATGAGATGACTTGTTTCTCAAAAAGTATAAGTATCTATCTGTACTGAGTTTTATTGAATGATATTACTTATTGGGTATCACTCATGAAAGGTTGAAGGAGAATGCAGACAAAATATTGATTTTTCAATTAATATAATTATTTATTCAGAATTTAGTCACATTTTATTTATGATTCTCTCACGAACGTGACTGACTTTCAGAAAAATAAATTCCTAGATGATCTACCACCCATGTTTTCTTATTAGGTATCACATGAATGGGCACAAAAACATGTGTGAAGAATCCTAATGATAATTAATTCAAACATATATATAATTAAATAAATAAAAATATAATTAAATCAAAAGTAAATTAAGCATGGTTCAAACTAATGGTATACAATAACCGTCACATTCATCACAATTTCAACACAAATAATAGTAGCCAACCATCGTGAAATCATGACACAAAAAATAAATAATAGAAGTCACCATGTTCGTGCCAATGTGAATATCACTACAACATTCTGTCAATGATTTCCATATTAGAATAATCATTCTACCGATCAATGTAATTCCAATGAGAAGAAACACACATATTATCAATGTGAAAGGAAGGTGCATAGTTAGTTGGTGTGGTGTGTGGAAGGTTGGCCTGAAGGAAAAGGGTTTTCTGTGGTTATGGTCATGTAATGTTTCAAACTAAGAGGGGGGGGGGGGGTTAGCCTATTATATAGTAGAGGTGAGGGAGATTGTCTTTGATTGTCTGTAGAGAGGGAGAGAGAGATGATGGTTGGTGGTGCTGCTCGGCTAGTTTGGTTGCTGTGAGAGGAGAGCACTTGGTGGTCTAATGTGTGTGATGAATGGGACATGCTCGCCATGGTTGCTACCCAAGAGGTTAGGATAAGAGGTCTTCTAGGAGGAGGGTCATCGGTCTAGTGTATCATGACAACGTTTTAGGAGGGCAGAGGTGTCACTCGCAGTGTGGTTTGGTGCTGATAGTGTCGCCAACGGGTGAGTCCACCCCCTACTAGGGTTTTACTCCTCCTAACACTGGAAGAAGAGGGCCTCCACTTGGCCTTATACCATCATTTGTGGGTGAAAAAAAAAACAAACTCAAAATCCAAAATTTGAAAACCAATCTAATTACCTAAAATATTAAATGTTAAACAATAATAAAAACAATAATAAAATATTAAAACTTTAATAATAATAATAGATAACTAGATAAATAGATATAAAAAATAATTATTAGATATAATTAAATATATAGACACACACATATAATTAGATATAATAATATATAGATATAATTATAATGAAAAATAAATAAGTACATATGACTAGATACTAAGAATAATACATAAAATAATAATAGTTACATAAAATAATAAACTATACACATAATGACAATACTACTACTATTTAAAAATATTCATAAATACAAATACAAACTATAAATATTAATAATAGGAATAATAAAATACTAAATTCTTGTTATAATGATAAAATTAATATTAAATAATATTTCAATTAAAATAGAATATATATATATATATATAATTAGAAATACTAAGGTTTCAAGTTAATTAAAATTAATTTAATTATATAATTATAAACATAATAATAATAGTACTAATATTAGTAATAATAATAATAAAATTAATATATACTATAAATAATATTAAATAACTAATATTAATATAAAATTAACTAAGAAATGTAAAAATACCAAAAAGAATACAAAGCTAAGATAATAAACTAAAAACACTAAAACTGTTAAACTATTTAATTAAAAATAATTTAGAAAATTATAAAAATGTTAGCAAAATCCATTCACATAAAATCCATCACACTTAAACTTTTTCACTCTTGGAAAAAACTATCAGAAATAATGCACTACTAGACCCATAGGAAAATGAAAATATCAAAATTACAAGTTCAAAATTTTTCAATCCCCTCTACCCACAAAATATTTTGATTTATTTAAAATTATAATTTTTAGAAATAGTTTCTATTCCACTCACATTAATTCTAATAAAAGTACCTACATTCAACCATCAAAGTGACCTACCTCTCTATAACCCTCATCGATCAAAATTATTTGATCAAATATATGATCAATTCTCAAACACACGCATGCTTACAATAAGATTTCCATGAATTTCACATCTCTTATAATGGAAATAAAAATAATACACCAATTCAAGGAATTCACTATAGGTTCAAAAGTCTTTGAGGCTACGAGATGGTGGTTCATAAAAAAATCGATAATTTTTTTGGCAAAATGAGGGTTGAATCTTAAAATAAATTCATGATAAGTGTCAATACAAATTTCTCCCTCATAATATATCTACACCAAAATTAAAATGTTACTTGTCCCCAAGAATATGATAATCTAATGTTTATATTTTTTTATTCGCTTTTTTGGATTTTATTTTTTCTTTATCTCTTTTTTAGGACACAACTCACTCAAATAAGATGGGCTGGGAAAACTGGTGAGTATCAACTCCAAAACCCCATGAAATAAATGTCAGAAAAAAATACAAAATAAAGGTATAAAAGTAGCATGTACACTATATCATCTCAGTGAAAGTATTTAATATAGAAAACTCTCTAGCTCTGAGAGTAATAGATTTTCACTTTTATACGTATCCCTAAAAGAGAGGGTTACCATGTAATGACCTCAAAAGTACTCATTTTTGGAATAAAAAAGAAACCACATTCCTATATCAAAATACATGTAATGAATGAGACTACTATGAAGTATAACACATATGATCATGAATATATAATTGCATTATATGTGCATAATATTCCACACTACCCCTAAAAGAACCCTCTTTATGAGTAAACCTCTCTCCCCACTCTTAGATTGAAAATCATCATGCAAATATTCAAGAAATGTGAAGGGAAGGATATCAGTTGTGGGATCATCATAAAGAGGATTCTTTATGGATCTTAAGTGCTACATGATAGAGAAAATATATGGGTGGATCAGTGGGTTATATGGTATGAATAAATAAAATAAATTCCTCAATCATTTCAACATAACTTTCAAAATTCTTATCACTTTGATAGAAAACATGGAAAGTTATAGAAGATATAACATTCTTGAGATTCCCTCAAGAAAAATAGAAACAATAAATGATGTATTTTTTTTTTCAGAATACTCATGGGTATAGAAATATAATATCGGACATCATAAATGATCATGAGTAAAATCAAGTGTCTCAAAAATATACAAGTTTTTGAAAAACATTTTCGAAGAATGGAATAATTTCATCAATCATCTAAGTCATGAGATCAAGGATCAAAGAATTCTAAATTAGAATCATGTTCTCAAAATAACTAAGGACACAAGTGGTATTTCCTTGATTATGTTACTACAAAAAATAAAATAGCTTTCATGTGGGTTTAATAATGGCAGAAATGTTATTTTTTTCATTTTCCAAATTTTTTAATTTTTTTGAGTTTTTTTAGTTAATTATTTTACATGGTGTTTTTGGAAGCATAAAATATGAAAAAAATAAAACACTTCCCTGAGTAAGTGTATATAGATGCAAAAATTATTCTTATATCTAATGAAGCTCTATAAATGATGTACCTATAAAATCTACACATGGAAAACACATGCCCACATCATGTAAAAGAAGTCACACCATAATAAAAAGCATGTGGATGGTAAAAATATGTATGATGAATGACCGAATCCACTGTAGTTCTAGGAGAACAAAAATTGGGTAAATGTATTCCATTTTATTACTTAAAAACTAAATGAATTGAAACTAAATAAAGTGAAAGGAAAACAAACTAATTATTTATTTCCTTGCATTGAGCATTAAGTTTTCTTTTCATTCATCTAGGTGTTGATGAAAATCCACCAATATCAAATGGAAATTTATAGGATGAATTTTCTTCTTTATCTGTGGGAGTGTAGAATCTATTCATTGAAAATGAAATTATACTACAAGCTACATAATATCTCAATGTAAAATTGTTAGTCAAATGGATGGGTGGAATGAAATGAAAATAGAACAACTCAAAAGGGAATGAATATACCTCATTTGAAGAAAGACTCATTGAATAATTGAAGTTTTTTTCCAAGGGAATCATCATGAAGATTAAGAAAATTACATTTTTGAATTTTCATAAGATAATAAATTACCTTACTAGAGTCTTTTAGTGGTCATATTATATCCATCATATCACTGAATGCAGTATTTGGGTTAATGATGTATCCAAATTCACCTTCAATTCTAACCACTAGAACATGGATATCTACTCATTTCCAGCTCAATTCATGCTCCACAGTTTCATTGATTTTACCAAGGTCAAGAGTATTGATAACATCTATGGGTATTTAAAGTGATTTGTTTTTAACCTTGATGTATGGAGCATGTGGGGAAGGCTCAATTGTAGTAGGTGACTCTATTATGTCAAGAATGACAAATTTTTCAAAATTATATTCTGTTCTTCCATCATCATAATTATCCATTGGATCACGTGTCACTATGAACTTTAGATCCTCCTGAAAATACCATTCTTCCATTGTTTCTAGAAAAATATGAGTGTTCTCCACTATAATTCCTAACTGATTTTAGAACTCCTAAATTTTTTCAAAATTCTCCATTTTGGAAATAATTTCAAACTCATGTGGTTTTTTAGAAAGAGAATATTTGATGTAATTTTAAGATATTTTCTCTTGTGTGTGGAAATTCATGGTGTCATGACTCAGTTATAACTCTATAATGGTAAATAAGTGTCTCAGTTCGATGTCCTATTCATCCTAAAATGGTGTAATTTGATAGGAATTGAATACATCATTTTTCACATTGGGATGGACGAGTTTCGAACACACATTATAAGGACATGAAATCAGATTTTTTGATGGACCATTATTGTCACAACCCATCCTAATGGCGTCTCTAACGTGACTCCCCAAGTATTCCTCCAATAGACCAAAGGCTAGAGACTAGCACAGACTAGGCATATCAATAACCCAAGAGGCCTTAGCCAAAGTACCTATACACACTCACAAATCTTTAATCCCAAACAATGCTGAAATATAAAACAACTGAACAACCATGCATGCATACATGTAATCCCACAAACAGAGTAAAACAAGAAGTAAAGGAAAGTAAATAGGGGAAAATACAATCCCACCACAAATATTCTAAAAACAATTCCAACCTGAAATTAATATGGGGACTGTTATCAAGATACCATTAGAACACACCTCAGTTGGTCTAGTCTCACAAAGCACCACCTGGTCCTAGTCCCTTAGGGAATCTATCAAATGGTCGATCATCTACACAAGACACGACACATGTAGGCAGAGCCTATGTAAGGGTGAGTATAAAAATACCCATAAGGACACCCCAAAATCACAAAGCATATAAAAAAGAATAATATTCAGCTCTACACAGGTATATGTCTATAATACATATAATAATAATATCCAAATATACTCAACAAAGACACAAATTCTCAAGGTAAATTCATAACCATAAATACCAGCCTAGGATTCTAGATTGAAGGTTCCTTATAGAACTTGTCTGGGAGAACACACTCCACAAGTCATATATCACTGATGACGTCCGTCTAAGAGGCAATACTCATTGGGTATCACCATTAGAAGTATAAGTTGAAGTTTTAAGAGATACAATACAAAGCTAAGGACCACTCCCAAGGCCATGGGTTATACCGAAAACTTAATTTGGATTAACCTGATAAGTAGAGGATCAGTGCTCATGTAGTGTTGGTCACTAAGAAACCAAGAAATCCACTTATAGAAAGAAGATGATACAAGATCTTACTCTAGGACCCACAAAAGGATTCTGAAAACTCTATCCAAGATGTAATACTAAAGGGATCATTTTCCTATGTGTAGGAGGTGATTCTACACTAACCCTTAGTGAAAGTATATGGGGAATGTAACCTAATTTTTTTTACAAGATATATATGACAATAGATCCAAGACAACTTTAAGAGAGTATATGGAATGTAGTAGGGCTACACACTGTGTCCCTTCGACCTTGGGTCCTGCCCATGTAAACGGCCTGTGTCTGTGTCCATGTAGAAGTACACGGTGTGCTACAGCCCATGTACTTATACCCATGTACTGGTACATGGATTAACCCATGTACCTTCTGACTGTCCATTTATGTGTAGGGGTACAGAACATTCCCATGGTCGTGTACCTCAATCCATGCTCATGTACCCTATGAGGTACATGCCAAGTCATCGGGGAGGGGTCACATACTATGTTATAGAGTCACATGCTATGTGATACTTAACTCCATCCTGGAACCCTAGCTGCCACTAGGAGGGCTCAAAATGGTTTTTGGATCCACGTGACACACTGTGTTGATTGAGTTTTTATAGAAACCTTGGTTCTTCCTTACACATACTGTCATTCCACCAAAGCCTTAGATTTTATTCTCTATCTTTCTAGAAATCATGGATATACTCTGGTCAAACCTTTACGCCATTGATATCTAGATTTTAGCCACCCAAACTGCTTAGAAAACGGTCTCATACACAATTCTTCATTATTCACTAAAGAAATCTATAATCAGGTATCCAAATCGCTCTGTTTTACTATTTCTTCCATCATCTCACCTCCTTCATGTCATGCTGAGCCCAGATCTCCAATCTCAAATTTTTGCACTAATAAATAGGTGTGTAATGTTCGACTCCTTGGAGTTCTTAGAACCTTAGACCAAAGGGTTTCCTACAATGAATGAGAAAAGTGGAAGAAATGAACAAAGAACATCTATGAGGAATGAACCTTGGTTGATGTTTGTGTCGAACTCTATTTGTTACCATTAAAATGATAAATTAATAAATGAATAAATAACCAAATAACCACAAGAAATTCCCCAATTACTAAATAATCTAACCCATCCCGTAATATGCACGATCCATGGATAAATCTATTAGTTGATTGATCCATTTTCAATGTAGAAATAGAAAATGGGGGAAGAATACAAATAAAAAAATATACTACCTTGATATGGATTGATAACTAATGAAAAATAGATATGCTTCATGATCATTGGTGAGATCCTCTAATTTTTTCTTGCACCAATCATCAATCTTCAATCCGGTCATCATCCACCAATGAAATCCCCTCCAATGACTCTAATGTCTATTTTGAATTTGGAGGGTTATGCGGTTAACCCTAAATTTTTTCCATAAGTGCATATTTAAAGAGGAAATTAGGTCACTATGTCAATGAACAAATAAACTGATTTATTTAATTATATTATTCATTTTATTCTTGCAAATTTTTTCCACAAACGCCCCATACAGACAAAGGTTATGTTGCTCTTAGGGTAAATCCTGGATTATAAACTCAATGGTGCCCTCATATTTATGATCCAAGCCCCCGTTTAGATGTTATTTTACTTTTTTATGAATATTGTGTATGATTGATATTTAATATATTTAAAACATTTATTCTGGGAACATCGGGCCTCGAAATGACCCACCATCCCAGCGCCTGGTCTTGAAAATAATCCATGAAATATCCAAAAATAATACATAGAAAAAATGAGTCATTACATTCTCCCCACCTTGGGTCTTTATGTCTTGAAAAGACAAAAAAAAGGATACACAAAAAGATGTGGGTACTGAGCCTATATTTGAGGCTCCTAGGTGCTCTCCTTGAGATTCCAATGCTACCACTAGACACACACTAAATGAATCTCTCACCCATGAAGGATCCTCTCCTACCGATCCTCAATATCTACTGGGTACTTAGAAAAGGTAGCTCCATCCTTGATGTTCAGCTCACCCCAGTCAATAACTTGTGACAGGTCATGCACATACTTCCTCAGACACGATGCATAGAAGACATCGTGGACCCGATCTAACTATGGTGATATATATAAGCAGTACTCCACCTCACCAACTCTATAAAGTATTTGGAAAGAGACAATGAATATCTAATATTAATCGCCACCCTAGCCAAACCTCTATAATCCATGTTGAGGTGAAACCTATAAGAACTCATGGTATCCTTACTTAAACTCCAAATTCCTTTTTCATGTTTCTACATAAGACTTCTACTAGCTTTGTGTAGTCCCCATCTTCTCCTAGATGATTTTCACTTTCTCTATAGTAGCTCGCACCAACTGTGGGACCATAAATGCCATCTCTCCTGGTTCATTCCGGTAAAGTGGTGACCTACAGGGTTTCCCATAAAAATCCTTGAATGGTTACATAAAAATGGTGGAATCATAACTGTTGTTATTTTAAAAATCTACCAAATTTAGGTGATCCTCCTAGCTATAACCCAAGTCCAACAAGAAATCTTACAACATGTCCTCCAAAACCTAAATGGTCTGCTCATTATGGCTATTAGTATGGGGGTGAAATGTTATGATCAAGTATAATTGATTCCTAAAATCCTCATGTAATCCTTTCTATAACTGATATGTGAAGTGAGCATCATGTTCAAAAATGATCATCGAGGGAACTCTATGGAGTCAAAATATCTCTTGCATGTAGAGGCATCCCAAGATCTCTATTGAATTATGATATTAGATAGCTAAGAAGTGGGTTGATTTTTTGAGTCAGTCTACAATCACCTAGATGGAATTGTGTCCCATGGAAATATGTGGTAATCCCATCATGAAGTCCATATATATCCCACCACACTGTCACTCTGAAACCTCAAGGGGTTGAGCTAAACCTATTGGAACTTGGTGATCAGCCATCACTTGCTGACAAGTAAGGCATCGAGAGAAAAACTCTAAAACTTACTCCTTCATCCTTGGACACCATTAACTAATGTTATAGGACCTAGTATATATTTTAAATACCTAGATGTACCACCAAAAGAGATGTATGAAACTCTATAAGAACCTCCTCCTACAATGTCATTGGTACCATCATGCATCCTCTAAAAAAATGACATGATCCTCACTTTCAAAAAATCCATCAAGAGCTTATCCAGTGGATATCTGAGTACATAGGGTCTCATAGTCGTATCCCCAATCCATGTATCCTTAACTTTCTATATAATTAGAGGGGTAAAAACCATAAATTAGAGGTAAGCTGGTCCATCTCCATCTGAAAAGGATAACTACAACAAGGCCAACTGCCCTGGCACCTCGTTCAACGACAAAAAACTAGATCTCCTAATGAGAGAATATGATACTACATTCCCCTTACAATAAGTATAGACAATATTGAAGTTATAATCCTATAGGATATCTAGCAATCACCTCTATATCAAGTTAAAATCCTTCTATGAGAAGATATAATTGAGACTCTTATGATCAGAATGTAGGACCCCAGAACACCCTGAGAGGGGAGGGGTGAATCAGGGTGTCAAATTTTTCTTCTAATATGATGGATATTGTTCCCATGTTGTTAGGAACTTGTTAAATCTATCTATTGGAATAGTGCAGTAATAAAACATTCACATGCAAAGAGATAACACAATAGTTTTACTTGGTTCACCAATAAGGCCTAGTCCAAGGAGCATACATCGACAATGTGTCAGTCATACATAAATCCACTAATATTCACTAGTTGTGGAATACAAAAGTTCATACATAGTCACTCTATGCCAGGCACACTGGCTTTAAAATATTTTAGGGATATCACATTGTTTCCCTCAGAACACTTCCATTGACTTCCCCTTACTCACTACTTTGAGATAAGTCTAACTCAATTTATTGATGTGAAGGTCACTTCAATATATTTTCATTAAAGTATTTCCCCATATCTAGAAAGAAACTCTGTTTTCACCATATACTTGAGTTGATGCACTCTAAAATCACTAATGACCAAAAAAATGATGTTTAAAACTCTCTTTCATGAAGCTCCTTCATGAAGATCAACCCTTCCTGAAGCTAATTGCCTTAACAGAACCAAATGCCTTAAAGAAGCACACTAATTCAAAATAGATTACCCCATCATCATGAAGCACCCTTTTCTCATAAGCATTGGAATCATCCAAGACTAAACTAGTATTTTTATGATGATCAAGCTCTTATATAATGCCATATTCATGGAGCTCCCCTAGATTTGCAAAATCAGAGTGATTCTGAATTTTCATTGAAAAAATTCATGTGAAATGAAGAGGGGTATTATTATATTTATAGTCTCATCTATTCTTGATGCTCCACATACTCTTGGAGAATTATTCAGATCTTCCAAAACCACCTTTGTGTAGCTCCTCCATTTGGGATTCTATATTGTGATTTGAAGTTTCTGCGAAGACTTTCATCAAACCATCACGTACCATGATGCTTCAATTCTTATAATCATAGAGATCACCATAATCCTTCACGATGATCCAATTATTCATCATTTGTGATAATCTTCACTGTCATGTAGATGACCATCAGATTTCCTTAATCCTTTATGAAACACCATTCATGATTCCCTCTTCTTGAAAATCACAACTTTGACATATTTTCATAAGGCCTTCAAGGAAATACACTTTTCATGATTCTATCTAACTTCCAAATTTTGGACCAAAAAATTTGGCAAACACTGGGTAATGATTCCACCTTCAATACTATTGTTAGCTTAAACTGTAAGATCCTTTTCCTTTTAAAATCCCTGATCTTCCATGTGATGATTGACAAAAAACATAACCCATACTCCATTTTTAGAAAATAAAAACCTTGGTTCTAAAAATCTTTCCCTTTGGTTTTGTTGGAGATCTGTAGATAAATTCAATGAATCACTATCCACAATCAAAACCTGATATCTGAGAAATAAAACATCCAACAATCTAAGTCTATGTGAACACATATTAGTATAGAAAACAAGAGGGGAAGCATGGATTGGGTTCTCATGTTTTGGAATGCCTAATGATGTCCAAGATAAGATTTGAATATTTCCTCATAAAACCAAATTGTTTCACCATTCCCATTCCATGAATTGGGTTCCCGTGTTTTGGAATGCTTAAAGACGTCCAAGCTAAGCTATGACTATTTCTTCATAACACCAAATTTTTTATCTATTCTCATTCTCCCCCTTTGTAACTCATTAAATTTCTCCATTTTTTCATTCTACCCATTTGGAAATAAACCTAAAGAACCTTATTTTTACTTATTTATATATCAAAAATACACTCCCCCTAGATCGTATCTCCCCCATAAACTTACATCATTTCCACAAATAGATTGAAATAGTTAACATGCCTAGGGAGAGGGGACTACTCGTAACCTCATCATGCACTGGGAGGTGGCTAAACACCAAGGTTAAACTAATGTTTCTCAAACACATATGTTGCCAATGGATTGGTTAGAATTTTATACACTTGGTCATCTATTCCAACATGATCTATTTTAATCATGACTTGTTAAAATTTTTCCTTAATGAAGTGATATTTTATTTTAATATATTTCGTACAGGAATGATGAATATGATTCTTTATAAGATCAATCACACTCTTGTTATCATAGTGAATCACCATTGGCTATTTCACCTCATCAACAATATAATTCATTTGTTTCTTCATCCATAGTAACTGAGTACAAGACTTTTTAGTAGATATATACCCTTCTTCCACAATACTAAGAGAAGTAATTTACTATTTATTACTCAAACAACCAACACATTTCCTGCAAATAAAGAATTCTACACCACTTGAGGAATTTTTATCAACCACATTTCCATCCCAGTTAGCATCATAAAAATATAACAACTCATTGTCTCTTACAACAACAAAGTATAAGCCAAAATTTAGTGTACCTTGAATATACCTCATGATTCGTTTAACTGTTTCCATATGTTCTTCCTTTAGATTACATTGAAATTGGTTCGCTAAACATGTTTCAAAGATGATGTCTTTTTATGTTATAATCAAGTATAATAAGCTTCCAATAATTCTTCTTTACATGGTGGAATCCACAGAAGTCCCATCCTCATTCTTTCCAAGTTTTTCTCTAAACGTAATCAGATTCGACATTGGTTTGGAGTCATGCATATTGAATTTATTCAACAATTTTATCACATATTTTTTCTGATAAATAAAAGTATAATAATTCTTCTAAATAACCCACAACCCCAAGAAATATGTCATTTCACTAATCATAACATTTCAAATTATGATTTCATATGATTTTAAAATTCTTCCACTGATCTCTGCATACTTCTTCCAAATATAATATCATCCAAGTACACCAACACTATAAATTGATCTTCCATCAAATTATTCACATAGAGATTATGGTTGAAACCTCATCTTTTAAATTCTATCTTCTTTAGATAAGTATCTAGATGAGAATACCATGATCGTGGTGCCTACTTTAGACCATAGAGAGCCTTATTTAATCTACAAACCTTTGCTTCATAACTTCCAATCAGAAACCCAATTGGTTGTTCAATGTATACTTATTATTCAAGAAATCAATTTAAGAAAGAAATTTTGACATTCATATAATAAACTTTATATCCTCTTTGGATTTCCATAGCAAGAGAAATTATGATCAACTCTACTCTCTCCACTAGAGAAAATGTTTCTTCAACATCAATTCCTTTAATCTGTGCATAACCTTTACACACTAGGCATGCCTTGTTTCTGATCACATTTCCATGATCATTATTTTTTTGAAGATCCATTTGGTTCAAATAACATTATGGGTTTCTAGTCTATTAACAAGATCCCATGTCTGGTTCTTGTCAATTTGACTGAGTTATTCATTCATGGATTTAACCCATGATTAATCTTTTATAGCTTCTTTAAATAATGTTGGTTCCACAATTGATAGGAAGGAAAACTGTTCATTATTCTTCATTCTCCTTTTATGTTTGGGTGATTTCCAATCCCCAATGATATTGTATTGATTAATTTATTCTGTTATGTTTCTCCTCTAATGTTCAGATGATGTTCATACATCGTTCCTCCTTCTGATTCTTCTTCTAGATCATATTCTTTGTGTTAACCCAGAATATTTTACCAGACTTACACTATTTTGACATCTGAATCTATCCCTATACCACTAATCATGATACCTGAAACTCCTTTCCCAATGGCATGATATTTAATAAATTTACAGAATAATCAATTAAGATAACAATTGAAATAATAATTCTATAAGATTCTTCATCATTCTTCATTTTTCTCCCCCTCAAGGGAAATACTTCTCAAAATATTTATAATGGTGTATCTCATCAAGAATATATTTCAAGAAATTTTAGTATAGATAAAACCCCATAATGGTTCTTCATATTGTGATTGTCCACATTGGATAACTTTCACAACTTCACCAAGTTTTTTTGAACACTTGTTATTTAGTATACCAGAAATAAGATCAAGAAAAGATAGTACCTTATTTATCATAGTTATCTAGAATAGAACATCTTCAACTTCATCTAAAAATTATCCTCCATCATGTTTGTATTTGAATACCAAATTGAGGAATCATTCAAATATGGCGACTTCTTCTGCTTGGATATCTAAGGAAAAATGAAATCCCTCATGTCTTCTTAGGTTATCCCCCTAAGAACATGCTTCCCATTTCAATTCCCTACATTATAATAAAAAATATAATAACCAAAGATTAAGGGAATAATGTGGATCCTCCTTGCTTCATCAATATAAACAACAAGGTTGAGATGTTTTTATCAACCAAGTTGCTCCATTTACTCTAGTATTCATGCTTTTACAAGTGAACATATGTTTTAATTTATGTTGAGGAAACGTGGATCTCTTCATATACTCTTCTAATTTGTGTGGATAATTTTTCTTGTTAATATCCTTTATGGATGAAATATTCTTACTCCTCTTAAGGACTGCTTCTTGCTCTGGTATTAATGTTAAACATCCTTATAAAATGTGACCATATTTCATGCATATCTCACACTAAAATTATTTAACACATGAGTTTCATTTTGTTTGAAAGCTCTCATGAACTTTGTCTTCATCACATGGAATATTTTATTTTCCTTTTATATCATCCTTGGCTCATAAATATTCAAGTTTTCTTATTCTTTCCAAATCTTCTAGAAAAATAAATAACATGTCATTTGGGAATCTTGCAGCATGTTTGTATCATACACACGTGTTCGTGTTAGTGTCATCCCTCTTAGTAGTTATTTTGGATGCATTTCCCTTCAGAATATTGTATTTGGAATCCAAGGCCTTTTCTGCTTCCTTACATGCGATCTTCTTGGGAGAATTTTTGTTCAAAATATTCTTCTCATTTCTTCCCAAGGTAGATTATTCATACCTAGACATCTTTTGTGGTCATTTTTTATTATCATTGAATGCATTTTGAGATAAGCGTATACTAACCTTGTGACCACTTCTATTGAAAACATCACATATTTTATCAAGAATTCCAAAACATTTTGTAGTATATAAATTCTTTTGGACCTGTGGATGTTGATACATATTATTTAGCTTTCTCCCCTTGATATATTATTCCTTTATGCTTTTACATTTTTGAGGATTGTGCCAAAAAATTTAATGCAAAATGCCCAAATTTGTTGCATCACCATCATTGACCAACAAACCTTGATATCCTTACATCTTCTATATAAGGTTGTTGGATATTCTTAATGAGTTGTTGTTCTCTTTGTGGGTAACCTGATTCCGTACTATTTTTAATATCCACCCTAGTCATGGTGGTAGGTTTCTTATCTTCTTTCTTCATCGATACTTGTCCAGAATTTTTATTACAACCTACACTCTTCATGATAATAGATTTAGAGGCATTAACACAAGTTGGTATGGATGGTACCTGTTTCTTATCAGCTTATTGATATAATTCATCAAATTATGTCATGATATTATTATCACATATTGGAGGTCTTTTAGATTTAGAATCCTCTAGTGAACATTGTGTTGCTGCAACGACTATTTAATTTATTTGTGAAGTATCAATATATGTCTTCCAAATATTGACTAACCGGGCTTCCAAATCTAGACATTTCATATTGAGGATGATTTTATTATCTTTTATCATAATCATATTTTTTTTTCACAAGCCTTCTTCATTATAACAACTTCTTATTCATGTTGCATAAATTTATTCTTAATCAAAGAGTCAAGTTCCTTGATCTTCTTGGATATTCCATCCAATTGTAGACCCTTGACATCAGTTTTATTTTTCAACTTCTCTTCAAGAACATGAATATTTTATTCAAGAGTCTTCTTGAACCCCACTTTCTATTAAACTTCTTTGAGGCATTTTAGGGAACTTATTTCAAGTTCTCTATTTGTTTATTCAAAGGCTTCAACTTTTCTGGAGGGATTTAAGCATTCAAGAACTTTTCCTTCCAATCCCTTTTCCACATCATTAGCTTCTCCTTACAACTGGGTGATCTATACATACATACATTGAAAGATTCCAAAAACAATGATGTCTCTTTATTAAAGAATATCATGAAAATAGTTTCTTAATCTCTTAATTAAAAACTCATGTGAGGTTGTAGATTGATCAATATCACCACTTGTGCTAGGATATTTATTTTGAGAAAAAAATTCAAAGGTTCTATCACATATCTCCTGATCACTTAAAAATGTTGATTTACATGAGGTAGAAGTGTTGTCCTTTTATTTGGTGGAAACCTAATCCACATTCTCTTTACATTACAATCCTGTTATATCTTCATTGTCAGAAAGGCATAGAGAACCAGATATTAAATCTTCTTTATATAACAAGGAATTATTCAATTATCTCTTCTATTTATTTTTACCATTCATCATAGTCTTGGTGGATGTAAAATTCTGATCAGAACTAACCAGATCCTCATCAAAATTTCACTTCATTGTTGACACAGGAATGAAACTCAAATCTTCAACAGAGAATGGAATTACTATAGAGTATCCAACATACGTGAACCTCCATCTAATACTACTAGAAGGACCCTAGAGAATCCTGAGAGGGGAGGGGTGAACTAGGGTGTCAAATTTTTCTTCTAATATGATGGATCTTATTCCCATGTTGGTAGAAAATTAGTAAACTTGTCTATTGGAACAGTGTAGTAATAAAACATTCACATAAAATGAGACAACACAACAGTTTTACTTGGTTCACCACTAAATGCTAGTTTAAGGAGTATACACCAATAGTGTGTTGGTTGTACCTAAATCTATTAATCTTTACTATTTGTTGAATGCATAAGTTTAGACACAATCACTCTTTTCTAGGAACACTGCCTTTACAAGATTTTAGGGATAACACACTACATTCCTCAGAACACTTCCTTCGAACCCCCCTTGCTCACTAATTTGAGATAAGTATAACTAATTTTATAGATGTGAAGGTATATTCAATATATTTTCATTAAAGTATTTGTCCCTGTCTAGCACGAGACTCTGATTTCACTATAGACCTGAGTTGATGCACTCTGAAATCACTGATCACTAAAAAAATGATGTTTAAAACTATCTTTCATGAAGTTCATTTTTGAATCTCAAACCTTTGTGAATATAACAACCTTAATGAAACCAACTACCTTCATGAAGCTCATGGAGTCAATGTAGAATACCCCATCATTTTGAAACACCCTTTTCTCATAAGCATTGGCATCAGTCAATACTAAACTTATCTTTTAGAGATTGTCAAGCTTGCATAGAATATCAGATTCGCAAATCTTACCTTACTTCATGAAATCAGAGCGATGTTGGATTTTCCTTTGAAAATTTTGTGTGAAATGAAGAGGGGTAGACTTATATTTATAGGCTTGACTGTTTGTGATGATCCACTACCTCTTGGTGGATTATCCATATCTTCCAAAACCAACTTCATGTAGCTAATCCATTCACAATTCTCAATTATGATGTTAAATTGTCATAAATATTTATTTCCAACTATTTCATGACATGATGTTCCAATTCCAATAATCATGAAGATCACCATCACCATTAGTGATGCTCCAATTCTTCATCGTTCGTGATGCTCATCACTGTCGCGTAGATCACTGTCAGATTTCCTTGATCTTTCACGAAACACCATTCACAAATACCATATTCAAAAAAATCATTCCTTTTGCATATTTTCATAAGGCCTTAAAGGAAATACAATTTTCACAATTCTAGCTATCTTCCAAATTTTGGAATTTTTTTTGGTAAACACTAGGAAATGAAACCAATTCTAATAATGTTGTCAGATCAAACTTTTAGATCCTTTTCCTTGAAAACTATATGATCTTCCATGTGATGATAGAAAAAAAAACACAAAACATACTCCATTTCTATAAAATAATAGACTTGGTTATAACATAGAATAGATGATAAACTCATCTCCTATCAGGTAGTGGCACCAAATATTTAGTGCGAAGAATACCACTAATAAATCAAGATCATGGGTCGTGTATTTCTTCTCATGTGGTCTCAAATGATGTGAAACATAAGAAATCACCACCTACCTCTACATCAAAACACAAACAAGCTTGGTTCCTATTTCATCATAGAACACTACACACTCATCAGCCTCCTATAGAAATCTATATATGGAAGCACTCGTTAATCTCTACTTAAACTCCTTAAAATCATGTTAGAACCTCACTGTCTACACAAAAGGATTCACTTTTTAGGTCAAAGTTTTTATTGGTGTCTATATCCTAGAGAAATCAGGTATGAACCTATGTTAATATCCTATCAACCCAAGGAAGATCCACACCCCCATCATTCTCTTGGGTGGCTCCCAAGCTAACGCTGCGTCTACTTTGGTCAAGTCCACTGACACTCTATATGCTGAGATAACATATCCCAAAAATTGGACCTCCTGAATCTAGAATTGGAACTTTGAGAGATTATTGTAAAGATGGTGCTCTTATAGTATGTCCAAAACCTTCCTTAAGTGTCTTGCATGCTCCTACTTAGATGCCGAGTACACTAGGATACCTTCGATGAAGACGGCCATGAACAGATCTAAGAATGGATAAAAGATCCAGTTTATGATTCCCATGAAAATTGCTAGGGAATTATTCATGCCAAATGGAATCACCAAGTACTCATAGTGACTGTAGTGACATCTTAATTCCATATTTAGTATATCCTCATCCCATGGACACACCTGGTGATCGCCTAATCTGAGGTCAATAATCAAGATCCATCATGCCCCTCTCAATTGATAAAATATGTCATCGATAATCGGTAATTGATATTTTTTTTTCATGGTGACCTGATTCAAGCACCAATAGTCCATACACAAACCTCAAGCTCCCATACACCTTCTTGTAAAAACAATCCAGGGATGCAGAGGGTGAAACACTGGGTTTAACAAATCCCTTCTTATGCAAGTCCTCCAACTACACCCTCAGCTCACAAAGCACTATGGGAGCCATCCGATATGCTGGAATAAATATCAATTCCATATTAGGGTGTATATAAATTTAAAAGTCTATCTCTCAGTGGGGTGGTAAACCTTGAATTCCATATGAGAAGATGTTATCATACTCCACCACCACTATAGGTAACTGAAAACTCATAATATCTACTACACCAAGGGTTGGGCTAGCTAACTAATGAGTAATCAGCTGCAACCTCCTATGCATGAATCCATATTATGCTAGCTGGGTTTTCTTTTCACCCACAAAGAAAAACCTGGTTCCATCACTACAGACACACCACATCTTCCACCTGAAATAGTCAATCTGGGCATGAACTATAGATAGACAGTCCATAGAAAATATGAAGTCATAAGTCCTCATTGCTGGTATAAATAGATCCCAATATAAACTCTCACCTAAAAGAGTCAGGTCACACTATCAACACAAGTGCGTGATCAATGAGTCATCTCTAGTAGGAGTCTCCAAGTGCTAGGGTCGATCCAAGGGATCAACCATAATATCTAAGTCTTGAATCAGATATGTGGAAAGAAATGAATGAATAGAACCTATGTCTATCAGTACTATAGATAAGTTAGAAAAGACACATATCATACCTCATATCATTCTCATAGCCTCTAGGTTATAATCCTTGACCACCTAGAGCTATCCGTGCTCATATCCTCCAACTTCCTAAGCTTGGTTCGAACCACCTGAGGGTGGTGGTGGTAAAAGGTCATAGAGTCTACCACCTACAACTACTCTCCTAGCTCCTCAACCATGTACACTACCTTACATAACTATATTCTCATACCACTACATCTACCTCATCGGCCCATCCATGGTCTCCCTGTCATCTATACGACAGGTCAGACAATCTCATGCAAGATGTCCCCTTCCACCACATGGCTATCACCACCTCCCCCTAGGATGACTGGATCCATCCTATGAGTCTTGAATAGTATAACCTATGTCATGGTACGTCCTCCAGAAATTTCTCACATTTCCAGGCCCCTAAGATTGATATCAGCTCCTTACTACTAAGGCCTCTTCTCCTGTGTTCCCATTGCCGACAACCACTGTCTGTTTTTGATCATCCAGGAAACTATCAACCACCAAATCTCACTCTATCGCCCCATAATATTTAGGAATTCATATAGGGATAAAACTATCTCATATGTCTCTACATAGTCTTCAATCGAAAGTTTGATCCTAGAATAACTGATCCCGAACCATATCCATTGAGTACCTGGAGAGGTTGGTAAATCTTGATGAATACTCAACTACTATCGTGCTTCCTTACTAGAGCTACATAAGCTCTTAGATATGTAAAGCTCTGAGTTTAGTTGGATAGAACTCGTCTCTAAAAAGTTTCTCAAACTCTGACCATTCAAGTGTCGCCTCATTGTAATACTGGGTCACTAACCCCCACCATAATCCTGCTGATCCATGGAGAAGGTTCGTCGCCAGGATAACCATCTGATCTGTAGGTGTCCTGAATAGATGAAAAACTTGGGTCACCACCTCAATCCAATCCTCTACTGCCTGTGGTTTGGGATCACCTTAGAATCTGGGGGGTCTCTATTGCTGAAACTCATGAAGTTCGCTCATCCTACACACCTCATCCACTAGTACTGTGAGTACCATCTACTACTATACTGGTGGTCATATAAATAGTGAACCACATGGAGGTAAAACCTCTAGAACTAGTCCCAGTATCAATTCCTCATCACTAAGGGGATCATCCTCATGATACTGACACTGAATTCAGCTGGCATACATCGCAGAGGCATCTTAAAATAAACAATATATACCACAGTTTATGAGTATATCTAGAGAGACGACTCAAGACAGACATGGAAACCATAACCCATTCCTATATGATGTATGTACCATTTTATCCCTAAAACTAGTGTTCTCATGTACTGAGTTGAAAAGAAGGTGATTAGAGTCCCGGTGTATGAATACGTCGGCTGCCACACCAACACTAGAGTCCCTACCCTAAAAGTCTAACTCAAAACACTTAACGTTGTTTCCCTAAACCAATCTCACAGACTCTTGGTCCTAAGGTAGAACTTTCGGCCTTTGATTCCACTCTATCATGACCCATCTCAATAGGTTCCATGCTGTGACTCCCTAAGCCTACCTCCAATAGGCCAGAAGATTGCGACTAGCACCAAGTAGGCATATCAATAACATGGGAGAACCTACCCTAAGTACTTGCGCACACACACATCTCTAATCCCAAAAAATGTTGAAATTTAAAAACAATTGAACAACCATGCATTCATACATGAAATCCCACAACCAGAGTACAACATGAATTAAATGAAAATAAAAAGGTCCAAATACAATCCCACTGCAAAGATTCTAAAAACAATTCCAACATGAAATTAAGATGGGGACTACTGTCAAGATACCTCTAGAACACACCTTGGTCTGTCTGGTCTTACAAAGAACCGCCTGGTCCTAATTCCTCAGGGACTCTATCAAAAATTCGATCATTTTCACAAGACATGACACATGTGGGAAAAAACCATTCATGGGTGAGTATAACAATATCCAATAGGACACCCCAAAACCAAAAAGCATATAACAAAATAATAATAGTCAGATATACATAGGTATATGCTTACAACACATATAACAAGAATATTTAGATATACCCAACAAAGACACACAATTTCAAGGTAAATTTATAACCGTAAATACCATACTAGGATTCTAGATCAAAGGTTCCACACATAAATAATCTAGGAGAACACACTCTACAAATTAGATAACACTGATGATGTCCATCCGATAGTTAGTTCTTGTCAGGTATCACAATTAGAATTGTATGCTGGAAGTCTAAATAGATATGATACATAGATGAGGATCACTCCCAAGGCTATGAATTATACCAAAAACTCAATTTGGATTAATCTTCTAAGTAGAGGATCAATACCTATATAGTATTGGTAATGATGATACCAAGAATGTCACCTAGGTCAAGAAGATGATAGAGGATCTCACTTCAGACCTCATAGAAGGATTCCAACAAATCTATCCAAGATGTCATGATGAAGGGATCATTATCCTATGTATAGGAGGTGATTACCTACCAAACCTTAGAGAAAAGATATGGGGAACGTACTCTAATAAAACTTTTCCAAGATACAGAGGACAAGTTATCCAATCCAACTTTATTGGAGTACATGATGTGTGGTAGTGGTACACACTGTGATTCTTCAACCCTGGGTCCTACCTATGTAAACGACCCATGTCCATGTCCATGTAGAAGTACATGGTGTGCTGCTATCTATGTACTTATGACCATTTACCAATACACGGCTTAGACCATGTACCTTCTGGCTGGCTGTGTTCGTGTAGGGGTACACAACGTGCCCATGGAATTGTATCACAACCTGTGTCAATGTACCCTCTAAGGTACATGCCAATTCAATAGGGAGAGGTCGCACATCATGTGATAGGGTCACACGTCTTATGATTCTTAACTCTATCTTGGAACCCTAGCCGCTGCTAGGAGGGCTTCACATAGTGTTTGGCTCTGCATTACATGCTGTTTTGATCAAGTTCTTCCAGAAACCCTATTTCTTCCTTCCACTTACACTCTCACTATCGCCGATTTGTATTTCAACCACGATCTTTCCATAAATCATGGATCTACTATGTCTGAACCTCGTTGTCATCAATCACTAGATTCTAGCCACCAAAACTACTTGAAAAATGGTCCCGTAAATCATTCTTTGATGTGCACCAAAGAAAACCAAAACCGGGTATCCAAATCAATCCGATTCACCACCACTTCTTTAATCATAACTCTGTCACATCATGATGAACCGATATCTCTAATCTCAAATCATTACACTAAGAAATAGGTGCGCAACATTCTATTCCTCAGAGTTCTTCGAACTGCTGACCAAAGGGTTTTCGACGATGAACGAGAAAGGGGGAATAAATGAACAAATAAAATATATGCAGAACAAACCATATATGATGTTTGTATCAACCTTAATTAATTTATGTTAGAATGATAAATGAATAAATAATCAAATACCAACCAAGAAATTCCCCAATTCATGAATAATCTAACCCATCTTGCAATACGCACGATCTGAAGATAAATCAGTTGGTTGATTGATCCATGTTCATTGTATAAATAGAAAACGGGGAAAGAATACAAATAAAACAACATCCTACCTCGATATAGATCAATCTCTAAAGAAGAACAGAGCTTCGCTATGATCATTGGTGAGATCCTCGGATTCCGTCTCACACCGGTCATCAATATTTGATCTAGTCATCATCTGCCAATAGAATCCCCTCCAACGGATCCAATGGCTCTTGTAAATTTGTAGGGTTATGTGGAAACCGTACAAATTTTCCATAATAATGTATTTAAGGAAATCAGGTCATTGTGTCAATGAAAAAATAAAATAATTTATTTAATTATTTTATTCCAGTGATGAATTTTCCATAAATTCCCCACACTAACAAAGGTTATATCGCACCTAGGGTAAAACCTGTATTCTGAACTCAATAGTGCACTTAGATTTTTGATCCGGGCCACCATTTAGAAGTTATTTCACCTTTTTAGGAAAAATATATGTGTGTTCTATTTAATATATTTAATATATTTCGAACATTTATTTCAGGAAAACAGGGTCTTAGAATCGCATTCCATCTCAGCGATTAGTCTATAAAATAATCCATATAATATCCAAAAGTAATACGTGGAAAATTTGAGTCATTAAAATTATGTTTGATAGAGTGGAATACCAAGATCTCGTATTCTTGAAATGTTATTAGATCAGAAGAATAAAATTGTGATGGAGATGATTCATCAATGGTATGATAAGAAGAAGGATCAATCAAAACAGTCTTATCCTTAGAATCAAACAATGAATGTTGTTCAAATGGAACCTCTACTACACTTTCTTCAAGAGAACTGTTATGAATTAGATAATCAAGTGGTAGCGAGGTAGCCAATTTAGAAAGATGATTCATTTGATTTTCTAAAGTCTTCAATTGATTTTACACATATTTTTTTGAGGAAAGAAACTTTACATTATGTTCATTTTGAAGTTCAAAACTCCGATTTGTCTCACTAATATCAAAAAAAACAATATGTTCCCAATTATTGAATCATTTGTTTCACATGAATTATCAAGTTCTAAATTTTCAGGTAATGCTTTGACTTTGAAAATGATTAACAGATGTATAAGGAATTGTATTATAACATGGTGAAGCATTATCATATGTATCATAACATATACTTAAATAAAGATAATTAAAATAAATAGGATTACTTAGAGAGCTCATGTGCAGAGAATCATTATACATCATACCTTGAGTTGTAATCGTATAGATAGGGAGTTGATTTTAGTTGTATGGTGATGACCCCAACATTTATAATTTTTGAGTGCCTTGAATTTTCCTTTAATTCCAAAGAAAAATACCTAGAGTAGATCGAAAATTTTTTATGTGTTTTTTTGTTTTTTTGACCTAAATCACTCTTCTTAAGGATCTCCTAATTATATTATTCTCTCAGGAAACGACGATAAAAATTTGGAATGCATGTCACAACACATATAATTTTCATATTAATTAACCTAATAAAAACTATATAAGTGGCGAGAAGTGTCAAACCGTAGATAGAATGTGCATATACACTAAGAATATCCTCTAGAAAGAATGTTTAGGAAAATGAGTTTTAAAAGTGATTAAAAACTAAAACTTCTAAAAACCAAACAACTATTTAAAAATGACTAATTAAATTTACTAAAACTATCTAAGTGAATTAAATCAATCTATGGAAGAAACATACTGATTTGGAAGTGTCAGAGTTGTGATGCCCGTTCAGGTGAATACAATGCTAATTATTTAATTTCCACATATGAATATTTATTTATTAAATTATCACTAATTCCAAATTTAATCAAAATACTATTAGGTATCATTCTATAATGTTATAAAATATTCTAATTTTCACAAAAATCATCCATCATTTCATTCTCTAATTTGATGAATAATTTTTTCATTATCATCGAATCACTTGGTGAAATGCAACGACCCACTTATCACAAAGCTGAAGTATCTATCTGTGTCAGGTTCACTCGCATGAGATTACTTATTAGGTATCACTCATGAAAGTTTGAAGGAGGATGCACAAAAAATATTTATTTTTCAATTAATATATTTATTTATTTAGAATTTGGTCATGTGTAATTTACGATTGTCTCACACACACGATAGACTGCCAAAAAAATAAATTCTTGGATGATCTCCTGCTTGCGATTACTTATTAGGTATCATATGAATGGGCACCAATGTATGTGTGTAGAATACAAATGATAATTAATTCAAATGTATAAATAAATAAATAAATAAATAAATAAATAAATATCAAATTAAAAAAATAATTCAAAAGACAATCAAACATGGTTCAAACTAATGGCATGCCATAACTGTCATTTTTGTCGTAACTATAACACAAATAATACTATCCAAATATCGCACAAAAACGACACTAAAAATAAATAATATAAGTCACCATGTTCATGCGATGTGAATATCATCGCAACCTACCATCAATGATTACCACATTAGAATAATCATTCTACCAATCACCGTAACCCCAATGAGAACCAACACATGCATTATCAACGTGAAAGGTTGGTGCGTCATTAGTTGGCGTGGTGTGTTGATGGAAAAGGGTTTGCTGCAGTTTTGGTCATGTGACGCCGCAAACCAAGAGGGAGGATGGTGGCCTATTGTGCATCATAGGTGAGGTAGATCAGCATTGATTGTGCTCAAAGAGAGAGAGAGAGATGAAGGCTGCTGGTGCTGCTTGACTGGGTTGGTTGCTGCGAGAGGAGGGCGATTGGTGGTCTGATACAAGTGATGAAGGGGAGGCACCCACCGTGGTTGCTAACTATGGGAGGTCCACTAAGAGGAGTTCCGTCAGCCTGGTGTGTCATGGAAATGTTGAAGGAGGGTGGAGGCGTCACCGATGGTGTGGTATGGTGCTGGTGGCAAAATTTGTCCGGTAGCTTAGTCTGCCCCCTGCTAAGGTTTCACCCCTCTAAAAGCTAGAAGAAGAGGGCCTTATTCCATCACTTGCGGGCATAAAAAAAATTTAAAAACCAATATAATTATCTAAAATATTAAATGTTAAACTATAATAAATAATAATAATAAAATAATAGAATGTTAATAATAATAATATATAACTAGATAGATACATATAAAAACAATTATTAGATATAATTACACACACACACACATAATTAGATATAATATATATATATATAATTAGAAATAAAAATAAATAAGTACATATGAATAGATACTAAGAATAATACATAAAATAATAGTAGTTACATAAAATAATAAACTATACACATAATGACAATACTATTACAATTTACTAATATTCATAAATACTAATATAAATTAGAAAAAGTAATAATAGGAATAATAAAATACTAAATCCTAGTTATAATTCTAAAATTAATATTAAATAATAAATAAAATAAAATAATATATATATATATATATAATTAGAAATACTAACGTTAAAAGTTAATTAAATTAAGTTAAATATATAAATATAAACACAATAATAATTGTAATAATATTAGTAGTAATAATAATAAAATTAATATATACTAAAAATAATAATAAAATAACTAATATTAATATAAAATTAATTAAGAAATGTAAAAATACCAAAACCAATACAAAACTAAGAAAATAAACCTAAAACTCTAAAATAGTTAAACTATATAATCAAAACTAATTTAGAAAATTATAAAAATGTTTTCATAATTCATGCACATAAGTGATCCTACTTATTTGAAATCTTCAACTCATATCTTTGTATGATCATGAATGAAATTTTGGGCTTAAATAATGCTTTATGCAATCTGCCACTTTCCCTTTATCGAACACCATCATCTCATGCAACTGTTGACATGGTGAACACCAAATCCAACATTCTCTACCACACTATGTCAATAGATACGCCGTATCCAACACACCAATTCATCAAGGTTAATAGTGATAGGGTTGAAAATGAATCCAACACACACCACATGAAAACACAAATTCTCATTAGTGTCCAACAATATCCCCATTTTTTTGGCAATACTTTCATGAATCATTTTCCTCAATCTTGATGCTACCTGATAAACCTTTTTCAATACCAACTATCCATGAATACCAATACTGATTATTGATTGTTTTTGGCGATTAATATCAACTATTTCATAATACATAGCACATGATAAGACAACTTCTTCAACCTCACTAGGAAAATGCTTTCATCACAAACTCCATTTGTGATTTATCTTCATTGAATGAACATCTCCAACATATTAATATTTATGCCTTAACTTCTTACTCCACTTATGATAGGATTGACATAAACACACATATATCAATGATCCTTTCTACTCTCAGAAGAAATTGAACATGGATTCATGATCCTTTCTTCTACCCTTTAACATAAAATCCAAAGTGTACTTTATACTGTATGAACTAGATATAGAATCTCAAGAAAACTCATACCTTTAGAAACAAGGGTAACACTTTTATAGTCATATAATTGAGACTATGAATTAAATAATTCAACTCTATATCCTTTATAAATGATGTGAATAGGGATATTTATAGTTATCCCCATTTTTAACCTGATCCTTATGAAACAGGGAAGTTTAGCAAGGTAAAGTTTCACAAGAATGTTAGAGAAAGTTTCATGAACTGAAGTTACAAAAATATGTTGTTTCAAAGTTACACAAAGGTTCAGTATTTTCCTATAAATAAAAAAAATCCCTAAATAGGAATAAAAATATTTTTTGACAAGGAATAGAGAGACTTGGACAAGGGATATTCTTAAGAGAAAAAAAAACTCTAAATTTTCCAAAGTTTGAAGTTGCATAAATTAATTACACAAACCACCGAGTTCTATAAGTGAACTTCCACGAACCACTAAGTTTTATGAACACATTGTTTGATAAAACCCTTTTTAGGAATTAAGGTTAATCTTTTGAAAAATAATATTCTTGAAAAAGGTTTATTAGTTAGAACTTATAAGAGAATAGTTTCATGAAATTAGGAGTTTTATGAAATAAGGAGTTGCATGAAAGAATGGGTTTCATGAAAAGTATAAGTTTTAAAAATAGAAATTATTGATAATCCTTTTTAAGAGTGCATATTGAGATCCCGAAACCATGAATATTATATAAGTAGAGTCTCATTCTAATCAAGGACCAAGACTTATGATTCCAATCTATTGAATTAGATATACAAGTATATAAACCATGGACGTTCCTTTATCAAAGTAGTGCATAGAGGCGAGGAAGAGGCAGTGTGCCTTGGATTAGGAGTTTCCAAACCCTATATATTGTAAAGTTAGTGCACCTATAATGGAGTAACCATTTGAAAATCATTTTTATCCACAAAACTAGTGAATCTCAGTGTATTATGGTATGTCTAACACAATGTCGACATATGATCCTTGGAATAGACCATTGTGGTGAACCAAGTAAAAATCCCTATGTCCCCTGGATGTTTTACTTTCCTACATATTCTTTTATCAATCTGTGAAGTCGAGAGTAAGGAGTAATCAAGTGAGGGATTAAAAACAATTCCTACCAACATGGTAACAATATCCTAAAATAAAGTTAACTAGACTACAGAGAAAAGATTCAATTTATCTGTCACCTTGATTCACCCCTACTCTTAGGGTGTATCAAGTTTTAATAACCATGATGATGATGATTTTACAATCATTCTTCCAGTATAATTGGTCTTAAATGTACCCTTTAAGTTTCAAGAGTATATTGGTTCTCTTGCTGGTCCTAATAGAGTGCTCGCCTCATAGTCTCTGCAACATATATTGTTTTAGAAGGGTAATGACCTGATTGTCGAGGTCCATATCAACCTCATCTCCCTAAATCCCATTGGGATAAAGAACCTATTTCTTCTTTATTATGGAATAATAACTCAATTTCACATGTATATTATTTTTCAAAGAAGGGATCCACCAAGTGTATTATTTTATTTGATTCATATAGAGGCGATTTATCTAACTAGAATTCCATTTAATGGTTTGGTGCATATTGTAGCATTTGGTGGGGGTGATGCTCTCCCTCCCACTTCTAGGGGAATAAAGTTTTAGAGGGTTTTAACTGGATTGGATATCTATATAGGTTTATTTTCTTGTACCTTTATCTTATTACTATAATTGCACTATTTCTTAACATATTGGATCTTAAAAGTTTATGGTTCCTAAAAATTCAACCCATTCATCATAGAGGGAGTTAGGGCCAAAAATAGTTTATTCACCTATACATAGAGTATAGAATTCAATTGGATGAACATATTTATAATAATACAATCATTAAATCTTCATAAACCCTTGTTCAGAACTTCCTATAATTCCCATTATTCTTTTTGTGAGGTGGTATAAATACTAGCCACTTGTGTTGGTGTTTTTCCTAGATTGAACTACATAGAATATTATATATTTTGGAGAATATATTTAAAGAAGAAACAATCCTGGATAGAATTCCCTATAATTTGGTGGAATGAGAAATAGTTCAAGTGGTCATTGAGGCCAAATTGATTAGGATTCTTGGGATGTAGAAGATTTACCAGGTTATTCTCCACATTTGAAATAAAGTAGCTAAGGACTTTCTCATTTTGGAAAAAATAAAATTTATTTTTCCAATCCTCATATGGTATGTGTCTTTTCTCCTTTATACCTTCTTAATGAGGACACTTTTATTATTATTTTTTTCATTCAAGAGGGGGTACCATGTGATATTGCATGGGTTTGTGTGTTAGAGTAGACACCAGAGATGGTTTAAGAATAACAACTATTGTTTACACTTTACCAGTCCTATTTATTGTAGACGTTGGCATTTGTTGAGGCTTGGTATTAGTATACCGAATTCAATATTCCAACTTCTATGAAATTGTGACAAGATCATATAATCTATCTAGATATTTTATCACAATGAATATCATTTGTAACTCATCATGAAAAATTTCTATGAAGATTACCAGTGAATCTTCTTGGGTAAGTTGTAATTTCAAAGACTAGGTTAAACCCTTCCACCTGGATAAATAGAGGAATTTTTAGTGAAGTTATTACCATATTTAGATTAATATGGATGGATTATTTCTATAGGATACAAATGTTTTTCCATCCATAGTTTGTACAAAGAAAATGATCTTAGTGATATCTTATTTCTCAAGGTTTCCCATCATTTGACTACACCAAGATAAAAAGTGTGTCATATATTACTTTGGGTCCCCAGTTCCATTGAATATTGTTAAAGTTAGATTCCCAATGTTGGGTGGAGGATGAGCTACACTTACCCATTTAGGGTAAGACTTTATTTCCATATACACTAGTTCATGTAAATCTTCCATTCCCTCTATTTGAGTCTCTAAAGATTGAATGGATTAAATGAGCTATAATGGAATGGTTGGTTGGCCAGATACTTGGGAAGAAGTAGTAGGTGGAGCCTAATATGGTTGAATCTCCCATGACTATTGCTGATAATTGGTATGAGTTTATTAGGGATAGATAACTAGATATAGTTATAGCTACTACTGTAACGTCCCTAACCCGGAAGCTACTAAACCGGTGCTCCGAGCCAGGTAGTTATATAACCTTAAGCACACCTCCCTGTATGTCAAAGGCTACCGACTAGCAGTGAGGGTCTTTGTGGTCAAGTGGGGAGACTATACCCCCTTTTTATCAGAGTAATCCACAATAGAAATAAACCAATAGCGAAAATAATAATCAATAAACAAGGAGAATATATAACAACCGTTTCCAACAATAAATATGCCATGTCCTACTACAAGTGAAAAAGTGAACAAAAGCCCAAAATAAAGACAACGCCAAAATCCCCAAAATGGTCCCGACTCCATGTCCGGATCCTCCACCAAGTGCTGCCCAGATCCACTCAACTATCTAGCAAGGACCCTTTCCCTTCTCCTGACCTGTAACCATGAAGTCTTCTCAGGTACCCAATGGCGGCCCGAGCAGGGTGTGAGTACAAATCAGTAGGCCACCACCAACGGTGTATACAAAATATCTAGTATAAAAAAATAGTGCATGCAAAGGAATATGAATGATAATTACCAAGAAGTTATTTAAGGTTCCATTAGCCAGTTCATAGCCAAAGCCATTTCCACTTCCATTACCATTTGTTTCATACCAATTATCATCACTTTTCCATGGTTTAATCACATACATTATGTTACATGGGTCTAAGGCCAACAATCACATGTAAGAGGGTGGACACATCATTATCCTATCTCACTAGGATTAACTTCACATAGCAACCATATCCTCACCTCGAAGCCTCAGTCCGGGTGGATGAAAATATTAGGAGAATAGAGCATCAATCCTCATTCCTAACCCGTGCATTTAGGGTGGAGTTCAGAGCATCAGTCTTCACTCGACCTGTGGGCATAGATCCTCAAGTCATACCCCACTCTACCAAGCCATGTAAACATGCTTATATATATAAGTAACCATTTACCCACCATACCATTGCCCCTTAGAAAACACCATTTACAACAAACAACATTGGAATTCACATTATGCCTTAACCCATTAACACATTACCATTTCACATCATTTAACCATTCACCCAATTCCCATGTGTTATTCCTATCTCACTAAGCATTCAACACTAGACCCATAACCTATCCCGTTATGGTCTTTAATCAGTTTACACATTAACCCATTTAACCCATTCATCATTTCCATGAGTCAACCATTCAATCCATATCAAATAACCCTTAGGTTATTTCCAAGTCTAGGTTCATTACCTAACTTCTATTCCAAGTTCAACCAATCATGCCAACATATTCATCACGGGCTCTACCATTTATTACAACAAGGTCACTTGTTCAATACAATCCCTATGTCTGGGGAAAGCCGACACATCCCATGGATGGCCCCAATTAGGTCAAGTCATTCTCAACGCATCCCATGGGGATTGTGAGAGTTCCCATTTACCATTTTCAAGCATCATTTACACCGAAAAACATCAAGGTTGATCAAATATCACCAATGAAACCATAAGCAAAGCCATACATGCATAAATCCACCATAAAACTATGGGATAACGTTTGTAGACCACCTACCTCGAAACTGCGGTTGAACGCACACTCAATCGAGTCCTTAGACCTCAATCCGACCAGCCTTTGGAGATTCAACCTAGAAATCACCCAAAAAGATAGGGTTTTAGAGTTTCAGAACAAGAGGGAGAGAAGATACAAACCCTAAACCAAAAAGAGAAGCAAGGATGGGATTAGCCTTACTCGGAGCTTCGATCCGCATCCAACGGCACAAAAAAAAACATTATAAATGAGGGAGATTGATCTCTTGGAGCTCTTGGGCAATTTGGTTCGTTCCTAGGGTGAAGAGGGAGGAATGGAGAGGAAATCCCGAGTGGGTTCTTAAAATCCGGAGTGGAAATTTTGTAATTTTTCCCAAATTTGAGAGGCCGCATGGTTTAGCCGCATGGTTTGGCAAACCATGTGCAAACCGTGCGCATTCTACTGTCTGGAGGAGGAGGGTCACATGGTTTACCTGGGCAGGCCACACGGTTTGCCCTGGCCGTGCGCAGGCCGTGCACCCAGGCTTGTCTTGCCCAACTTTCCTCTCTTTCATGCCCCGATCCTCTGGAACACCCCCAAGGCCTCTCATAATTTCAAATGAAATCCCTTGAAGCCCGAAACAAGGGACTCAACCAAAACATAATGAAAAAAAATACCTTTCTAGAAACCGATATCTTACAACCTTCCCACCTTATAACGGCTCGTCCTCGATCCGAGTTTCCAAGCCTCATTGATCCATCGAAGAGAAGAGTTCGGGACATTGGGCCGGCATATCCGATTCCTGCTCCCAAGTGTCTTCCTAAACTTTCCCATGCTTCCATAGTACTCGCACTAATGGAACAACCTTGCCTCTCAAGTCCTTTTCACTATGATCCACCACACAAACCAGATGCTCCTCAAAGGACGCATCGACCTCAAGCTCTACAACCTCCACATCAACCACATGAGATGGGTCAGGGTGATACCATCGAAGCTACGACACATGAAACACATCATGCATCCCACCATACCACTGTGGAAGAGCCAATCGGTAAGCCACTGGTCCAATCCTCTCCACAATCTCAAAAGGTCCCACATACCTGGGTGCCAACTTACCCTGCTTTCAAATTCGACGGTGACCCAACTTTGGCGACACCCGAAGGAACACTTTATCACCCATCGTAAACTCAAGAGGTCTATGCCTCCGATATTCATACGACTTTTGCCTACTCTAATCCATATCCATCTGCTTCTCGATCAACTTTACTCTCTCTGAAGTCTCCTGCACGAGACTTGGTCCCAATAACTCACATTCACCGGCCTCTAGCCAACACAACGGAGATCTACATGGCCGCCCATAGAGTGTCTAAAATGGTTCCATCTAAATCTTAACCTAAAAACTATTGTTGTAGGAAAACTAAACTAAAGATAGGTTCCTCTCCCAAGAACCACCAAAGTCCAAGACACCAGATCTTAACATGTCATCCAACACTTGGATCATATGCTCCGATTGCCCGTCCGTCTGTGGGTAGAAATCCATACTCAAAAACACCTGTGTACCAAGTGCCTTGTGCAACCCTTTCCAGAAACACGATGTGAAATGCGTATCTCGGTCCGAAACTATGGTCCGTAGGACACCATGCAACCACACTATTTCCCAAACATACATCTCACCCAACTGGTTGACTGTAAAGGTCTCCTGAATCGTTAAGAAATGAGCCACTTTCTTTAATCGATCCACAACCACCCAGATTGCATCATTCTTCCACGGAATCCTCGGAAGACCCATGAAAAAATCCATTGTTACATCATCCCATTTCCATTTCGGAATGGGAAATGGATTCAAAAAACCACCTGGGCATTGATGCTCGGCCTTTACCTGCTGACAAGTAAGGCACCGTGCCACAAAGCCCGCAACTTCTTTCTTCATTCTAGGCCACCAAAACTGCCTTCAGAGATCACAGTACATCTTGGTCAAACTAGGATGCACTGCCCACTTTGATTCATGTAACTCCTGCATCAAATCTTCCCGCACACACTTTCGCACAACCACACGATCACAAACACAAACAACACCATCCACTCTGACGACCCAACCAGAAGGTAGCTCCCCACCTTTAAGCTTTTCCTTCATGATCAAACACTCAGGATCGTCAAGCTGACCTTCCTTAACTCGACTCAAAGGATTCGACTCCATCATTAAGGAATAAATAGTGACCTGAACACTCTCCTCCTATACCTCCAGGTGCATCTCTGCAAACAAGGTCATCACCTTCCACTTGGTGCTGGACTCCTAAACCACCTGATTCTTAACCTTCCTGCTCAGAGCATCAGCAACACTGTTTCCCTTCCCCGGCGTGTATACCAACTCAAAGTCAAAATACTAGAGGTATTCAACCCATCTTTGCTGCTGAAGGTTCAGATCCCATTGTGAGAAGATGTACTTTAAACTCTTATGGTCGGTAAACACAGTAAACCATTCTCCCAACAGTTGCCTCCAACACTTCAAGGCGTACAACACTACAACCAAATAAAGGTCATGAGTGGATATTTCCACTCATGGGGTCTCAGCTGCCTTGACCCATAAGCCACAAACCACTCATCCTGCATCAACACAGCCCCAAGTCCGACTCCGGATGAATCACAAAACACAGTGTACTTCTTACTCGGGTAAGATCAAGACAGGTGCGGTTGTCAACTGCTTCTTAAACTCTTGGAAAGTGTTCTCACAAGACTCAGACCACTCAAAACTAATTACCTTCTTGTTCAATCCCAAGAGTGGTGCTGCCAAGTGAGAGAAATCCTGACTGAACCTTCGGTAATACCCGACCAAACCCAGAAAACTCCGAACACCAGAAACACTCTTGGGATGCTCCCAAGATACAACTACCTCAACCTTCTCTAGATCCACTGACACACCTTCCTCTGAGATGATGTGACCCAGAAAATGCACATCACCTATCCAGAATTGACACTTTGATAGCTTGGCATATATCCGATTCTCTCTTAGCGTACCCAAGATGATTTCAAGATGTTGGGAATGATCGTCATGAGTTTTCGAGTACATTAAGATATCTTTAAGAAATACAATCACAAACTGATCTAGATAGGGATGAAAGACTCAGTTCATCAAGGCCATAAACACTACCAGTGCATTGGTCAAGCTGAAAGGCATTACCACAAACTCAAACAACCCGTACCGGCTCTAGAAAGCTATCTGTGGTACGTTAGAAGACCTCACCCTCATCTAGTGATAACCTGACCTTAGATAAATCTTAGAAAACACTGATGAACCCCTCAACTGATCAAACATGTCATCAATTCTAGGAAGAGGGTACTGATTATTCACCATCATCTGATTCAACTTTCGATAGTCAACACACAGCCTCAACGACCCATCGGCCTTCTTTGCAAAAAGCACGAGAGATCCCCAAGGAGACATACTAGGACGAATAAAACCCTTACACTACAACTCATCAATATGAACCTTTAGTTCCTGGAGTTCTATTGGTGCCATTCGGTATGGTGGAATAGAAACTAGCTCCGCTCCCAGTAGCAACTCGATCGTGAACTCAACATCCCTCTCGGGTGGTAACCCCGAGAAATACTCAGGAAACACATCCTGAAACCAATCCACCATGGGAGGAAAATCAGATTGTTCCCCTACCTCATCATCATCAAGCATGAGACATGCCACTTGAGCCGTGAGTCCACTCACCTATTGACAAAACAGCCCCGCACTCCCTAGTCAAACATCCCATTCACCGCGGTGGACATAAGCGTCACCCTCAAGTGACCTGAATGATACTCTGTAGTGATAGTAGTCTATGTGCGCCCGATACAACACCAACCAATCCATTCCCAAGATTAGGTCAAACCCTGACATCTCAAGAACAAACAAGTCCCACATAAAATGATACCCACCAAATTCCAAGGCACATCCCTTGCACTACTTGATATCCTCAACCCGCACTCCCAACGGGGTATCAATTGACATAACTCCACACACTCCCTCCACAGGTAAACCCAACACTACCACAAGTTGAGCAGAAAAACAAGAGTGTGTGGCACCTGTGTCAAACAATGCACTAGAAAATGTAGAAGCTACAAGGATCATACCTCGACAGTTGACGGTCTGGCCTCACCATTTCCAGGTGCAAACTGAACTGCCTGGAGCTGACTTGCCCCTCTACCCTGGGCTCCAGCCTGAGCACCCTACGCCGCACTACCCTTCTGGCATGAGCGATCTTTCCTTGGAGTTCCACGTCCACCGCCCCTACCAGTACGGCCTGTGGAGCTCCAACTGCCTACCTGATACGGGGAAACTGATCCCCTTCCCGTACCTGGTACCTGCTTTTCATCATCATGCTCACCCGTCTGCCAAGGGTTCCTACAGAACCTCTGCACATTCCCCATCCTACTGCACAAACGACACTCAACTAAAGGTCGAGGATACTGACCACGCATATGCCCCGTCCTACCACACTAATAACAGAACACCTGGTTCCCACTCTGAGAGGCTGACCCTCTCTTCTGACCACCTTGCTGGAAACTTTCCAAACAGCGCTTCCAACCTTCGGAAGATGAACCACTTGTCTGCCCAACTAGTACGATAAGCCCACAACCTGAATCTCCCTTCAGGTTCCATTCAAGTTCACTTCAGAGATGAGTTCCTGATCCATCACCTCTACAAACCTCTTCAAGCGGAAGATATTCACTTGAGACTGGATCTCATGTCTCAACCCATCCTGGAAACACCTTGCTATCGTGGCCTCATCCCCTGCTAACACTAGGAAAAAGCGACGCAAATCAGTGAAGCGACTCGCATAGTCCATCACCGATAGTGATCCTTGAGTCAGGCTCATAAACTCTACAGCCCGCTCCTGCCTCAAAGTCTCTGGGTAGAAATTCTCCAGAAACTTCTCCTAGAAAACCTTCCATGACATCCCCTTAGCCTGCTCGGTCTGAGCCTGAATGTCCCACCAACGCCTTGCCTGGCCTTGCAACATATAAATGGCCAGCTTTAATCACTTTTCAACAGGGGTCTCCAGATGATCCAGTAACGTTTGGACATACTCCAACCAGAACTCCGCTGCCTCTGGCCCACCCTCTCTGGTAAAGGTCAGAGGGTACTGCAGCTGGAACTCCCTGGTCAGCTCAAACATACTCGGTAAAACACACCCTAGGTCCCGATCCATTATCTATATAAGGCGAGCCAAGTTCTCCCGGAATTGGTCTTCTCTACCTTCACGGTTCACCACATTTTCGTGCCCTTCTACCGGAGGAGTGTTCTTGTAACACCCTGAGAATTTATGAGAAATATTTTTTTATGTCTTATGTTATACGCAACACCAAAGGAATCTTTCACAACACACAATACTGACTTGGCTTGCATTACACGCAATCGTGACCTTCCTTGATAGCGTGTATAGTACGCAATACCGAGTTTCACTAAACAACGATATATTATTATGGACTAGACGTTATGAATAATATTTACTAAATTTTGAATTTTATAACATTATTATTCATCTTACAAATTTTCTAGAATATGGTAAGAGAATAAAATAAATTTTTCTGGTAAAATAAGTATTTTTCAAAAAATGCTGTTTTGCCGCCTTTTGATGAAGAACCCACATTAAACCTAGTTTTTGACATTTTTATAAGTTCAATTTGACAAAATAAAATTCTTATTTGGAATCAGGATATAAAAATTTACTTTGGATAAATTTTTGATACTTTTCTGATAACTTTTATATTTTGATGAATAGTAAAAATACGCTAATTTTTATTTAAAAACAACATTTTTCATTGAGATAATTTATATGGTTAAATTATAATATTGAATGGTTTTAAAGTATAAATAGAATATATTTTTACCATTTAATATAATGTATGTCATTAACATTAATTTCACATTGAATTCATAGGTAAAAATATTTCAGTCTTTGGCAATGTTTTAACTTCTAAAACCCGTTTTCTTAACATGATTAATTTTAAATTAATTACTGCAACTTATGTGTTTTGAATTTTAAAAAATGGATTCCATATTTGGAATTAGTGGGTCCAAATTATGTTAATAGGCTACTTTTTTTTGGGCATTATGAATAGTAACTACGGTAAATTTTATTTACCATAGTTAAAGGTAAATCAGGTAATTAAGGGTAAATATAAGATTATAAAATTACCCTAACACCTGCCAAAATCCTATTGGATGAATAAAAGTCGACCCATATCACCTAAGTCCTGTAATATATTTATTTCATGGACTTTTGACCATGAAATAATATAATTATTATTAAAACAAGGGAAAGTGACAATATGTCACTCTTAAATCTTTTAAGTATAATAATTTTAATTTAGTGATAAACTTCATGAAACTTTGAATATAAATAGTCTCCAGAAATATAATAAAATTATATACATCATATGAATTTATTTAGAATTTTTAGGGATTAAATAATTATCATTAATTATGACACAATAGTGATGTTGAACTTATTTTATTAATTAAAATATCAAATAAATGGTTTTAAAGATATTAAAATAAATATTATATGAACTATTTAATGTGCTCCACTAATTTTCTAGATACATATGACATTTTATGAATCTATTAAAGATTTTATTTCGAACATATCTTGTGTATATATTTTATTTAAATTCAAATAAATGAATAGTGTCAAAATTGACACTATTGTTATTTTATAAAAATAACATATTATAAAATTGTTTAAAAATCACAAAAATATTTAAAAATTATAAATTAAAATTTATATGGTCTAAAATTTCATAAAGTTTCAAATTATGGAAAATTCAAAATACATATGTAATTATTTATAATAATTTAAAATTTAGAATATTATTACCACAAATAAAATTAAATTGATAAATAAGGATAAATCAAGTTGATAATGTTTAAAATAAATTCCTAACATGTCTAAATTTTATTTGTTGATGATATTACAACCCTATCTCATCTAATATTAGTATATGAGTCATTTTTGAAGTTTTTAAGTGGGGTTGGGATTTAATATAAACTAATATTTCTTATATTTCCAAAGGTGCCCCTCTCCTCCCTTATAAAAGGGCACCTCCTCCCTCTCCTACTCACACCAATTTGAGCCTTAAAGATCGGCCAACACCTGCCTATTTCACTTCCCCACTTCCTTATAAACCTACTAGAGGTACTAGTCTTCTCAAAAGACCAACTCTAGTGACCTAAGAGAAAGTTTAAAGGAGGTACTTCGAGAAAGAGGTAATACCTTCTACCATTTTCTTCAAGTTCCATTCTTCTTCTAATCCTTATTCTTTAGTTGTTTAATTATGAAGTAATAACATAATTATCCCTCATATACTGATATGTTATTATAAATATGAAATAACCCTATTTCACTTATTATCCATCCTTCGGTAAACAAAATCACCGCGCGTGCGTACATACAGAATACCATCTCCACGCCGTGGTGTAATATGTTTTCCACCACCACCTTACTTGGATGGGTATAATGGTGCAAATAAATAACTATATATGATTATTGTAAATTGTTATTGATTCTGAAATATTATACATACACTTCAATACAATTCCACGATCATGGGAATGATATCATTGCTTGTGCGTACGTACGGCCTACCGTCTCTACGATGTGATGCGAATCGTTCTATATGATCTTCATTGAATAATGATTATAGAAATGAATTGAATAAATTAATATGATATATATTACAGTAATAAATTTTTTAAATGATATATCTATATCCTATAAAGTGTAATAAGAATTTATTCGACAAAACACGCATAAGAACATAAAGAAATAAACACCCAAATAACAAGTAGCAATGAAATATTACTACTAAGAAGATAAAAATATGACCATATATGATATCATAACAATGAATATAATTATTTAATAAGTAAATTGACCTTATTTAAACCATATTATAGGAGGTTCGGATTCATACTAAGCATATCAGACCTAAGGTAAGGGAAAATCTCACAATCTCATTTTTATCCGAGATTGTTTATACTTCAGAATTTACTGGGGAATATTTATCATCCACATCCATGTTTCCTCAATATGTAATATTATTTCCATCCACGTACAATTTTTTAAATCCAATTTTACCCATTTGTGTGTTTTTAGTAATAGATATGAAAGGAATATTTTTTCATTTTTAGTACGATGTACTTTTTGAATTTTCTGACCAAAGTATGAGAAGAATGTTTTTTTAACTTATACGGCATGAATGAATTCATAGAACATTATTTCCCTGAAGATTACTTTAAAATTTTTCAAGTTTATTTTTAATCAACTTCTTTTAGTTTAAAATTGTATGACATGCTAAGAAAGGAAAAATGTTTTTTAAGTAGAAAGGATATTTTCCTCAAGAATGGAGTTCAAGTGTTTTATCAAAATTATTTTCCATCTAAGATAATATAGGGTTCTGTTTCTATCCCTATTTTTACATTGATTTGATTATTTTATGATGGAATTATTTTTATGATGTCCTTTTATCTTATATGGATTATGTTATGATGGTATGATGTTTAAGATTCCCATTTTTATTACATGGGTTATGATATGATGTATGATTTATGATTTTGTGGCACACATAAGAATGGTTACATTATTAGATGGGTGGGACCTATATCTACCTCCAATGCATTGGTTAAAGATTTATATCTCATGATATAGACATGGCTGGAATGACAGGTTAAACCGGTTCAGTGAAACAGGATAGAAACGAGGAGTGAACTCGGTTCAGAAATGGACTTTGTCTGCTAAGATATTCTTGGAAATGAGTCTTGACTACTAAGAAATGATTTTCTATGATTATGTGTGTATTCCACAAAGCTTCATGTTTTAAGTTATGATTATTTGGATTACATTTCACTTCTATGATTTATCCCATGTTATGATCTCTTTTGCAAGATATGATTTTCCAAATGTTATGTTCTTATGAATATGATATGTTTGATATTTATTTTGTTTACCCTTACTAAGCATTTTAGCTCACCCATTTGTATGTTTTATTTTCCCCAGGTCAGGAAGAAGGATATTAAGTAGGATATGCCAAAAATGGACTCTAGATATGATGAAATAAATGGGAGACAACGTAGATGATTTATGAACTAGTTGTTTATGTTTCCCAGTTTTTAAAGACACTATACCTATATGGTCCTTTCATGGTTTTGTTATATGTTGTAATAAGTATGCTTCAATTTTGAAGTAATAACCATGTATGTAAAGTATGGGTCATTATAGTTGGTATCAGAGGAAAGGTATAGTCAACCTTTGGAAACTAGGATGTGAAAGCCTTAGTAAGAAACCTAAAGATATGTCAAAGCATAGAACACAATCTTAGTGTTTTAGAAATGTCCATGAACAACCTATGATAAGACCTTAAGTGTGAAATTTTATTCTTGATTATGTGGTTTTCCTATTATAATTAGTGTTGCTCACACTATTCTTCTTGGTTTTAGTCAATGGCTGGAACCTGAAGGAACCATGTTAATGCGGAATGAGATGGGAAATGCAATAATTTCCCCCCTGAGCAACCAAACATTATGGGAGATGGAATGAAAAATATCGTATCCATGCTCAAAAAACTTTCTCAAGCTATGAATCATGCAGGACTTCCAAACGATCAAAGGAAGGAGCAACATTCTATTGAATCCTTCATGAGGCAGCGTCCACCTTCATTCAGCGTGTCTTCTGATCCATTAGTGGCTAAAAAATGGATTAGTACCACTGAAAAGATATTTTTAGTTCTTCAATGTTCTGAACATGATAAAGTCATCTTAGCAGTATATCGTTTGGAAGGTGATGCGGATAAATGGTGGAATCTTATTAAGAATACGAGGCAAAGAGATGAAATTGTTTCCATGGAATGGGACGAGTTCAAGAACTTATTTTTCAATAAGTACTTCCCTCGTATTCTTCGAAAAAAGATAGAGAAGGAGTTTCTTGAACTGAAGCAAAAGGATGATGAATCTGTTGGTACCTACAAAGCAAATTTTACAAGACTTTCAAGGTACGCTTCTGGTATTATTATCCAACCTGAGAGTAAGATCAATTGATTCTTTAGTGTCTTAAAACCAAGTCTTCGAAGGGTGTTATCCATAAGGGACTTCAATAGCTATGAGGAAATTGTTCAATGTGCTCTCAAGGTTGAGATGGAGACTGGAGTAACCCATCAGTCATATGCGTTTGATAAGAATAAGAAAATGGAATTCAAAGAAAAATCTAAAGAGCACACTGAAAAGAAGATGAGTTTTCCCTTATGCTCAAAGTGTGGAAAGAAACATAGAGGAAATTGTCTTAAGGGGACAAGAAAATGTTATAAGTGTGGAAAAGAAGGTCATCAGGCAATTGAATGTTGAAATAATTGGAAGAAGATGTCTAATGATGAGAACAAAGAAAGGGATACACAGAATGCACCTCCTACACTTCAATGTTTCAAGTGCAAGGAGATGGGAAATTATTCCAATAAATGCCCAAATCCAAGGGTTGATGATGATTATCGACATCAACAAACTCTTAAGGCGAAAGACAAAGGAAAGTCACATGCAATTACTATCGGCGATGAGGAGTACGAAAACGAAGTGGTGAGAGGTACACTTACCATCCACTCTAAAGTAGAAAATGTTTTATTTGATTCTGGATCCACCCACTCTTTTATTTCTGAAGAATTTTCTAAGTGTATCACCGTATTACCTCAACAATTAGATGTTGAGTTGGCTGTGACAACTCTTAATGGCACAACGGTTGCATCAAAAGTTTACAATTCTTCTCCGATGGAAGATTATGAGAAAGTGCTTCCTGCAAATCTTGTGATCCTTCCTATAGTAAAATTTGATGTAATTCTTGGCATGGATTGGCTTTCATTATATGGAGGTCATATCAATTGACAAAGAAGGGAAGTCACATTTAATATTTCTGATCAATCTACAATCATCTATCGATGCAAGGATGAACATAACCTTCTAGTGGAAATTTCTTCCATCTTATGGGTCTTGATTCCACTAAATGAAGGTTATTTATCTCAAATGGTTGGGGAGAAACTCACGATTAAGAATACTCCCATTGTATGGGATTTTGATGATGTCTTTCCGGAGGAATTTCCAGGTCTTCCACCAAATCATGAAGTTGAGTTTTCAATAGAACTCATACCGGGTGCTATACCTATTTCAAAGACACTATATAGAATGACCCCAATTGAGTTGCAGGAATTGAAGAAGCAAATCCAATAGAATCTTGATAAAGGATTCATACGCCCTAGTGCGTCACCTTGGGGAGCACCTGTTCTGTTTGTTAAGAATAAAGTTGGATCAATGAGACTCTCCATTGATTATCGAGAACTTAACAAGATCACTATCAAGAAAACATATTCTCTCCCACGCATTGATGACCTATTTGACCAACTATGCGGAGCTCAATGCTTTTCCGAGATTGATCTTCGTTCAGGGTATCATCAATTAAGGGTCAAAAGGGAGGATATACCAAAGATGACTTTACGTATAAGGTATGGACACTATGAATTTATAGTGATGCCATTTGGTCTTACTAATGCCCCTGCTATCTTCATGGATCTGATGAATCGAGTCTTTAGAGACTATCTTGATCAGTTTGTGGTAGTCTTTATAGATGATATTCTTGTCTATTCAAAGAGCAAGGAAGAACATGAAGATCACTTGATAATTGTATTAAATACCCTAAGAAAGGAGAAGCTTTATGCCATATTTACCAAGTGTGAATTTTGGCTTCAAAAAGTTACATTTTTGGGTCACATAATATCAAAAGAGAGGATATCTATGGATCCAGCAAAAATAGAGTTTATCGAAAGATGGCTGATACCAACAACAGTAACTGAGATTCGAAGTTTTCTTGGCTTGGCTGGATATTGCTGACGTTTTGTGAAAGATTTTTCAAGTTTATCTAACCCACTCACCAAGTTGACTCGGAAAGGAGTTAAGTTTGTTTGGATGGATGAATGTGAAGAGAATTTCAAGGAGTTGAAAAGAAGGTTATACAGTGCACCTGTGCTCACACTACCTTGCAATGGAGAAAGGTTTGTGATCTACAGTGATGCATCCAAGAAGGGACTGGGGTGTGTTCTCATGCAGAATGATATGGTGATATCTTATGCCTCATGACAGTTGAAAATCCATGAGCAAAATTACCCAACTCATGATTTGGAGTTAGCTGCGGTAATATTTGCATTAAATATTTGGAGGCATTATCTTTATGGTGAAAGGTGTGATATTTATACTGATCATAAAAGTTTAAAGTATATTTTCACACAAAGGGATCTGAATATGCGTCAAAGAAGATGGTTGGAGATGATTAAGGATTACGACTACTCAATTCATTATCACCCTGGGAAAGCAAACAAGGTGACAAACACATTAAGTCGAAAAGACCCTGCTAGATTATCCATGATGAGGATCAAAAAAGATCCAATATTTATGGATTTACAAAGGATGGATCTTGGAATTATAATGGAAGGGGAAAAATATTATCTTTCTCAAATGAATGTTCAACCATCTATACACGTGAAGATTAAAGAGGCACATAAAGAAGATGTAGAGTTACAAAAGAAGGTGAGAAATGTTCCTGAATTCAACCTTGATTGTAATGGGATAATAAGGTTCAGGAATCAGGTTGCTGTTCCTCCCATCCCAGAATTAAAGAAGGATCTACTAGATGAGGCTCATAGTTCTTCATTTTCTATTCATCCCTGAAGCATGAAGATGTATAGAGACCTGCAAGAGTACTTCTGGTGGGGTGGCATGAAAAGGGATGTTGCTGAATATTTCTCTCGATGCTTGGTTTGTCATCAAGTTAAAGCTGAGAGACAAAAGTCTAAGGGAATGTTTCAACCATTACCCATACCAGAATGGAAATTGGAAAACATCACTATGGACTTTGTCACCGGACTTCCTAAAACATCCAAAGGCAATAATGCTATCTGGGTTATAGTTGATCATCTTATGAAGTCGGCACACTTCATTGCTATTAGAGAAGATTTTTCTCTTGATCACCTTTCCAGGATATATGTAAATGAAGTGGTAAGATTGCATGGAGTACCACTTTACATTATATCTGATCGGGATCCGAGGTTTACCTCGAAATTCTGGCGAAGTCTTCAGCATGCTCTAGATACAGAGTTGAGTTTCAGCACTGCTTACCATCCTCAGACAGATGGTCAGTCTGAGAGGACAATTCAAACTCTAGAAGACATGTTGAGAGCTTGCTCTATGGATTTCAAAGGTGGTTGGGATCAACACCTATCTTTGGTGGAATTTTCTTATAATAATAGCTTTCACTCCAGTATTCAGATGGCTCCTTATGAAGCCCTCTATGGAAAGAAATACAGAACTCCAACTTACTGGGATGAAGTTGGGGAAAGAAAGCTATTAGGACCTGATCTTGTTGATGAGATGGAAGAAAAGGTCCAATCTATTCAACAACACATAAGAGCGGCTAAAAGTCGACAAAAAAGCTATGCCGATAACCGAATAAAAGACCTAGAGTTTGAAGTGGGTGATAAAGTGTTCTTACGAATATCTCTCTGGAAGAGGGTAATGAGATTTGGAAAGAATGGAAAGTTGGGCCCTAGATATATCGATCCTTTCAAAATACTAGATCATGTTGGGAAGGTAGATTTCCGATTGGTGCTTCCACCGAATCTCTCTCAAGTTCACGATGTGTTCCATGTATCTCTCCTGAGAAAGTACATACCCGATTCTTCACATGTACTCAGCTCAGAAGTTGTACCGCTGGAGCAAGATCTTTCTTATGAAGAACAGCCAATAGAGATTCTGGATCATAGTGAAAAAGTCCTACGGAACAAGACCACTCACTTGGTGAAAGTTTTATGGAGGAACCACCAATTAGAATAAGCTACATGAGAACTTGAGGATATGATGAGGGAGAGGTATCCTCATCTGTTTGTAATGAAGTGACGAATTTCGAGGAAGAAATTCATTTTAAGGGGGGTAGAATGTAACACCTTGAGATTTTATGAGAAATATTTTTTTATGTCTTATTTTATACGCAACACCAAAGGAATCTTTCACAACACACAATACTGACTTGGCTTGCATTACACACAATCGCGACCTTCCCCGATAGCGTGTGTAGTACACAGTACCAGGTTTCACTAAACAACGATATATTATTATGAACTAGCCATTATGAATAGTATTAACTAAATTTTGAATTTTATAACATTATTATTCATCTTACATATTTTCTAGAACATGGTAAGAGAACAAAATAATTTTTTCGAGTAAAATAAGTATTTTTCAAAAAATGCAGTTTTGCCGCCTTTTGATGGCGCACCCACATTAAATATAGTTTTTGACATGTATATAAGTTCAATTTGACAAAATAAAATTCTTCTTTGGAATCAGGATATAAAAATTTACTTTGGATAAATTTTTGATTCTTTTCTGATAACTTTCATATTTTGATGAATAGTAAAAATACGCTAATTTTTAATTAAAAACAAATTTTTTCATTGAGATAATTTATATTGTTAAATTATAATATTTAATGGTTTTAAAGTATAAATGGAATATATTTTTACCATTTAATATAATGTATGTAATTAGCATTAATTTCACATTGAATCCATAGGTAAAAACATTTCAATATTTGGCAATGTTTTAACTTCTAAAACCCGTTTTCTTAACAACGGGATTAATTTTAAATTAATTACTGCAACTTATGTGTTTTGAATTTTAAAAAATGGATTCCATATTTGGAATCAGTGGGTCTAAATTATGTTAATAGGCTACTTGTTATTTTTGGGCATTATGAATAGTAACTACGGTAAATTTTATTTACCATAGTTAAAGGTAAATCGGGCAATTAAGGGTAAATATAAGATTATAAAATTACCTTAACACCTTCCAAAATCCTATTGGATGAATAAAAGTCGACCAATATCACCTAAGGGCCGGAATATATTAATTTCATGGACTTTGTACCATGAAATAATATAATTATTATTAAAACAAAGGAAAGTGACAATATGTCACTCTCTTAAATCATATAAGTATAATAATTTTAATTTATTGATAAACTTCATGAAACTTCAGATATAAATAGTCTCCAGAAATCTAATAAAATTATCTACATCATATGAATTTATTTATAATTTTTAGGGATTAAATAAGTATCATTAATTATGACACAATAGTGATGTTGAAATTATTTTATTAATTAAAATATCAAATAAATGGTTTTAAAAATTTTAAAATAAATATTATATGAACTATTTAATGTGCTCCACTAATTTTCTAGATACATATGACATTTTATTAATATATTAAAGCTTTTAGTTCGAACATATCTTCTGTATATATTTTATTTAAATTCAAATAAAATAATAGTGTCAAAATTGACACTATAATTATTTTATAAAAATAACATATTATAAAATTGTTTAAAAATCAAAAAGTAATTAAAAATTAAAAATTAATATTTATATGGTCGAAAATGTCATAAAGTGTCAAATTATGGAAAATTAACAACACATATGTAATTATTTATAATAATTTAAAATTTAGAATATTATTACCACAAATAACATTAAATTGATAAATAAGGATAAATCAAGTTGATAATGTTTAAAATAAATTCGTAACATGTATAAATTTTATTGGTTGATGATATTACAACCCTATCTCATCTAATATTTGGATATTATTCATTTTGGAAGTTTTTAGGTGGTGTTGGGATTTAATATAAACTAATATTTCTTATATTTCCAAAGGTGCCCCTCTCCTCCCTTATAAAAGGGCACCTCCTCCCTCTCCTCCTCACACCAATTTGAGCCTTCAATCTCGGCAAAACCCTACCCATTTCACTTCCCCACTTCCTTAGAAACCTACTAGAGGTACTGGTCTTCTCAAAAGACCAACTCTAGTTCCCTAAGAGAAAGTTTAAAGGAGGCACTTCGAGAAAGAGGTAATACCTTCTACCATTTTCTTCAAGTTCCATTCTTCTTCTACTCCCTCTTCTTTAGTTGTTTCATTATGAAGTAATAATATTAGTATCCCTAACATACTGATATGTTATTATAAATATTAAACAACCCTATTTCACCTCTTATCCATCCTACGGTAAACAAAATCACCACGCGTGCGTACGTACGGAATACCGTCTCCACGCCGTAGTGTAATATGTTTTCCACCACCACCTTACTTGGATATGTATAATGGTGAAAATAAAAAAAAAATATGATTATTGTAAATTGGTATTGATTGTGAAATATTATACATACACTTCAATACAATTCCACGATCATGGGAACGATATCATCGCTCGTGCGTACGTACGGCCTACCGTCTCCACGATGTGATCTGACTCATTCTATATGATCTTCATTGAATAATGATTATACAGATGAAATGAATTAATGAATGAATATGATATATATTACATTAATACCATTCTGTAAATGATATATCTATATCCTATAAAGAGTAATAAGAATTTATTCGGCAAAACACGCATAAGAACATAAAGCAATAAACACCCGAATAACAAGTAGCAATGAAATATTACTACTAAGAAGATACAAATATGACCATTATGATATCATAACAATGAATATGATTCTGTAATAAGTAAATTGACATTATTTAAACCATATTACAGGAGGTTCGGATTCATACGAAGCATATCGGACCTAAGGTAAGTGAAAATCTCACAATCTCATTTTTATCCGAGATTGTTTATACTTCAGAATTTATTGGGGAATATCTATCATCCACATCCATGTTTCCTCAATATGTAATATTATTTTTTATATCCACATACAATTGTTTAAATCCAATTTTACCCATTGGTGAGTTTTTAGTAATAGATATGAAAGGAATATTTTTTCGTTTTTAGTACGAGGTACTTTTTGACTTTTCTGACCAAAGTATGAGAAGAGTGTTTTTTTAACTTATACGACATGAATGGATTCATAGAACATTATTTCCATGAATCTTACTTTACAAGTTTTCAAGTTTATTTTTAATCAACTTCTTTTAGTTTAAAATTTTATGACATGTTAAGAAAGGAAAAATATTTTTGAAGTAGAAAGGATATTTTCCTCAAGAATGGAGTTCAAGTGTTTCAAAAAAATTATTTTCCATCTAAGATAATATAGGGTTCTATTTCTATCCCTATTTTTACATTTATTTGATTATGTTATGATGGAATTATTTTTATGATGTCCTTTTATCTTATATGGATTATGTTATGATGACATGATGTTTAAGATTCCCATTTTTATTACATGGGTTATGCTATGATGTATGATTTATGATTTTGTGGCACAGATAATAATGGTTTCATTATGAGATGGGTGAGACCTATATCTCCCTCCAATTAATTGGGTAAAGATTTATATCTCATGAGATAGACATGGCTGGAACGACAGGTTAAACCGGTTCAGTGAAATAGGACTGAAATGAGGAGTGAACTCGGTTCAGAAATGGACTTTGTCTGCTAAGATAGTCTTGGAAATGAGTCTTGACTACTAAGAAATGATTTTCTATGATTATGTGTGTATGACACAAAGATTCGTGTTTTAAGTTATGATTATTGGGATTACATTTCACTTCTATGATTTATCCCATGTTATGATCTCTTTTGCAGGATAATATTTTCAAAATGTTATGTTCTTATGAATATGATATGTTTGAAATTTCTTTTGTTTACCCTTACTGAGCATTTGAGCTCACCCTTTTGTATGTTTTCTTTTCCCTAGGTCAGGAAGAAGGATATTAAGTAGGATATTCCAAAAAGGGACTCTAGATATGATGAAATAAATGGGAGACAATGTAGATGATTTATGAACCAGTTGTTTATGTTTCCCAGTTTCTAAAGACACTATACCTATAAGTTTATTTCATGGTTTTGTTATATGTTGTAACAAGTATGCTTCAATTTTGAAGTAATAACCATGTATGTAAAGTATGTGTCATTATAGTTGGTATCAGAGGAAAGGTATAGTCAACCTTTGGAAACTAGGATGTGAAAGCCTTAGTAAGAAACCTAAGGATATTTCTAAGCATAGAACACAATATTAGTGTTTTAGAAATGGCCATGAACAACCTATGATAAGACCTTAAGTGTGAAATTTTATTCTTGATTATGTGGTTTTCTTATTATAATTAGTGTTTCTCACACTATTCTTCTTGGTTTTAGTCAATGGATGGAACCCGAAGGAACCGTGTTAATGCGGGATGCAACGGAAAATGCAATGATTGTCCCCCTAAGCAACCAAACGTTATGGGAGCTGGAATGAAAAATCTTGTAGCCATGTTCACACAAATTTCTCAAGATATGAATCATGCAGGACTTCCAAACGAGAAAAGGAAGGAGCAACATTCTGTTGAATCCTTCATGAGGCAGCATCCACCTTCATTCAGCGGGTCTTCTGATCCATTAGTGGCTAAACAATGGATCAGTACCACTGAAAAGATATTTTCAGTTCTTCAATGTTCTGAACATGATAAAGTCATCTTAGTAGTATATCGTTTGGAAGGTGATGCTGATCAATGGTTGAATCTTATTAAGAATACGAGGCAAAGAGATGAAATTGAGTCCATGGAATGGGACGAGTTCAAGAAATTATTTTTCAATAAGTAGTTTCCTTGTATTCTTCGAACAAAGATGGAGAAGGAGTTTCTTGAACTGAAGCAAAATGATGATGAATCTGTTGGTAACTACGAAGCAAATTTTACAAGACTTGTAAGGTACGCTTCTGGTATTATTATCTAACCTGAGAGTAAGATCGATCGATTCTTTAGTGGCTTAAAACTAAGTCTTCGAAGGGTGTTATCCATAAGGGACTTCAATAGCTATAAGGAAATTGTTTGATGTGCTCTCAAGGTTGAGATGGAGATTGGAGTAACCCATCAGTCATATGCATTTGATAAGAAGAGGAAAATAGAATTCAAAGGAAAATCTAAAGAGCGCACTGAAAAGAAGATGAGTTTTCCCTTATGCTCAAAGTGTGGAAAGAAACATGGAGGAAATTGTCTTAAGGGGACAAGAAAATGTTATAAGTGTGGAAAAGAAGGTCATCGGGCAATTGAATGTCGAAATAATGGGAAGAAGATGTCTAATGATGCGAACAAAGAAAGGGATAAACAGAATTCTCCTCCTACACTTCAATGTTTCAAGTGCAAGGATATGGGGCTTTATGCCAATCAATGCCCAAATCCAAGGGTTGATGATGATGATCGACGTCAACAAACTCTTAAGGACAAATACAAAGGAAAGTCACATGCAATTACTATCGAAGATGTGGAGTACGACAACGAAGTGGTGAGAGGTACACTTACCATCCAATCTAAAGTAGAAAATGTTTTATTTGATTCTGGATCCACCCACTCTTTAATTTCTGAAGAATTTTCTAAGGGTATCGCCATATTACCTCAACAATTAGATATTGAGTTGGCTGTGACAACTCCTAATGGCACAACAGTTGCATCAAAAGTTTAAAATTATTCTCCGATTGAAGTTTGTGGGAAAGTGCTTCCTGAAAATCTTGTGATCCTTCCTATAGTGTAATTTGATGTGATTCTTGGCATAGATTGGCTTTTTTTATATGGAGATCAAATCAATTTCCAAATAAGGGAAGTCACATTTAATATTCCTGATCAATCTACAATCATCTATCGATGCAAGGATGAACATAACCTTCTAGTGGAAATTTCTTCCATCTTATGGGTCTTGATTCCACTAAATGAAGGTTATTTATCTCAAATGGTTGGGGAGAAACTCATGATTAAGAATACTCCCATTGTACGGGAGTTTGATGATGTATTTCTGGAGGAATTTCCAGGTCTTCCACCAAATCGTGAAGTTGAGTTTTTAATAGAACTCATACCGGGTGCTATACCTATTTCAAAGACACCGTATAGAATGGCCCCAATTGAGTTGCAGGAATTGAAGAAGAAACTCGAAGAGAATCTTGATAAAGGATTCATACGCCCTAGTGCATCAACTTGGAGAGCACCTGTTATGTTTGTTAAGAAGAAAGATGGATCAATGAGAATTTTCATTGATTATCGAGAACTTAACAAGATCACTATCAAGAACAAATATCCTCTCCCACGCATTGATGACCTATTTGACCAACTACGCAGAGCTCAATACTTTTCCAAGATTGATCTTCATTAAGGGTATCATCAATTAAGGGTAAAAAGGGAGGATATACCAAAGACGGATTTCCGTACAAGGTATGAACACTATGAATTTATAGTGATGCCATTTTGTCTTACTAATGCCCCTGCTATCTTCATGGATCTGATGAATAGAGTCTTTAGAGACAATCTTGATCAGTTTGTTGTAGTCTTTATAGATGATAATCTTGTCTATTCAAAGAGCAAGGAAGAACATGAAGATCACTTGAGAATTGTATTAAAGACCCTAAGAAAGGAGAATATTTATGCCAAAGTTACCAAGTGTGAATTTTGGCTTCAAAATGTTGCATTTTTGGGTCACATAATCTCAAAAGAGGGGATATCTGTGGATCCAGAAAAAACAGAGGTTATCGAAAGATGGTTGAGACCAACAACAGTAACTGAGATCCAAAGTTTTCTTGGCTTGGATGGATATTACCGACGTTTTGTGAAAGATTTTTCAAGGTTATCTAACCCACTCACCAAGTTGACTCGGAAAGGAGTTAAGTTTGTTTGGACGGAGGAATGTGAAGAGAATTTCAAGGAGTTGAAAAGAAGGTTATCCAGTGCACCTGTGATCATACTACCTTGCAGTGGAGAAAGGTTTGTGATCTACAGTGATGCATCCAAGAAGGGACTGGGGTGTGTTCTCATGCAAAATGATATGGTGATATCTTATGCCTCACGACACTTGAAAATCCATGAGAAAAATTACCCAACTCATGATTTAGAGTTAGCTATGGTAATCTTTGCATTAAAGATTTGGAGGCATTATCTTTATGGTGAAAGGTGTGATATTTATACTGATCATAAAAGTTTAAAGTATATTTTCACACAAAAAAAGCTGAATATGCGTCAAAGAAGATGGTTGGAGATGATTAAGGATTACAACTGCTCAATTCATTATCACCTTGGGAAAGCAAACAAGGTGGCAGACGCATTAAGTCGACAAGACCATGCTAGCTTATCCATGATGAGGATAAAAAAAGATCCAATATTTATGGATTTACAAAGGATGGATCTTGGAATTATAATGGAAGGGGAAAAATATTATCTTTATCAAATGAATGTTCGACCATCTATACACGTGAAGATTAAAGAGGCACATAAAGAAGATGTAGAGTTACAAAAGAAGGTGATAAATGTTCCTGAATTCAACCTTGATTGTAATGGGATAATAAGGTTCAGGAATTGGGTTTGTGTTCCTCCCATAACAGAATTAAAGAAGGAGCTACTGGATGAGGCTCATAGTTCTTCATTCTCTATTCATCCTGGAAGCACAAAGATGTATAGGGACATGTAAGAGTACTTCTGGTGGGATGGCATGAAAAGGGATGTTGCTGAATATGTCTCTCGATTCTTGGTTTGTCAGCAAGTTAAAGCTAAGAGACAAAAGTCTAAGGGAATTTTACAACCATTACCCATACTAGAATGGAAATGGGAAAACATCACTATGGACTTTGTCACCGGACTTCCTAAAACATCCAAAGGCAATAATGCTATCTGGGTTATAGTTTATCATCTTACAAAGTCGTCACACTTCATTGCTATTAGAGAAGATTTTTCTCTTGATCATCTTTCCAGGATATATGTAAAGGAAGTGGTAATATTGCATGGAGTACCACTTTCCATTATATCTGATTGGGATCTGAGGTTTACCACGAAATTCTGGCGAAATCTTCAGCATGCTCTAGATATAGAGTTGAGTTTCAGCACTTCTTACCATCCTTAGACAGACGGTCAGTCTGAGAGGAAAATTCAAACTCCAGAAGACATGTTGAGAGCTTGCTCTATTAATTTAAAAGGTGGTAGGGATAAAAACCTATCTTTGGTGGAATTTTCTTATAATAATAGCTTTCACTCCAGTATTCTGATGGCTCCTTATGAAGTCCTCTATGGAAAGAAATGTAGAACTCCAACTTGCTGGGATGAAGTTGGGGAAAGAAAGCTATTAGGATCTGATCTTGTTGATGAGATGGCAGAAAAGGTCCAATCTATTCAAAAACACATAAGAAAATCTCAAAGTCGACAAAAAATCTATGCCGATAACCGAAGTAAAGGCCTAGAGTTTGAAGTGGGTGATAAAGTGTTCTTATGAATATCTCCCTGGAAGAGGGTAATGAGATTTGGAAAGAAGGGAAAGTTGAGCCCTAGATATATCGGTCCTTTCGAAATACTGGATCGTGTTGGGAAGGTAGCTTACCGATTGGCGCTTCCACTGAATCTCACTCAAGTTCAGGATGTGTTCCATGTATCTCTCCTGAGAAAGTACATACCCAATCCTTCACATGTACTCAGTTAAGAAGTTGTACCACTGGAGCAAGATCTTTCTTATGAAGAACAACCGATAGAGATTCTGGATCGTAGTAAAAAATTCCTAAGAAAGAAGACCACTCACTTGGTGAAAGTTTTATTGAGGAACCACCAATTATAAGAAGCTACATGGGAACTTGAGGATATGATGAGGGAGAGGTATCCTCATATGTTTGTAATGAAGTGACGAATTTAGAGGGCAAAATTCATTTTAAGGGGGGTAGAATGTAACACCCTGAGATTTTATAAGAAATATTTTTTTTATGTCTTATGTTATACGAAACACCAAAGGAATCTTTCACAACACACAATACTGACTTGGCTTGCATTACACGCAATAACGACCTTCCTCGATAGCGTGTGTAGTACGCAATACCGGGTTTCACTAAAAAACGATATATTATTATGGACTAGCTGTTATGAATAGTATTAACTATATTTTGAATTTTATAACATTATTATTTATCTTACACATTTTCTAGAAAATGGTAAGAGAACAAAATAAAATTTTCGGGTAAAATAAGTATTTTTCAAAAAATGCAGTTTTTCCACCTTTTGAGGGCACACCCACATTAAATCTAGTTTTTTACATGTTTATAAGTTCAATTTGAAAAAATGAAATTCTTATTTGGAATCAGGATATAAAAATTTACTTTGGATAAATTTTTGATACTTTTCTGATAACTTTCATATTTTGATGAATAGTAAAATACGCTAATTTTTAATTAAAAACAATTTTTTTTATTAAGATAATTTGTATAGTTAAATTATAATATTGAATGTGTTTAAAGTATAAATAGAATATATTTTTACCATTCAATATAATGTATTTCATTAGCATTAATTTCACATTGAATTCATAGGTAAAAACATTTCAATCTTTGGCAATGTTTTAACTTCTAAAACCTGTTTTCTTAACAACGAGATTAATTTTAAATTAATTAATGAAACTTATGTGTTTTAAATTTTAAAAAATGGATTCCATATTTGGAATCAGTGGGTCCAAATTATCTTAATATGCTACTTTTTATTTTTGGGCATTATGAATAGTAACTATGGTAAATTTTATTTACCATAGTTAAAGGTAAATCAGGTTATTAAGGGTAAATATAAGATTATAAAATTACCTTAACACCTGACAAAATCCTATTGGATAAATAAAAGTCGACCCATATCACCTAAGGGCCAGAATTTATTTATTTCATGGACTTTTGACCATGAAATAATATAATTATTATTAAAACCAAGGAAAGTGACAATATGTCACTGTCTTAAATCTTGTAAGTATAAAAATTTTAGTTTAGTGTTTAACTTCATGAAACTTCGGATATAAATAGTCTCCAAAAATCTAATAAAATTATCTACATCATATTAATTTATTTATAATTTTTAGGGATTAAATAATTATCATTCATTATGACACAATAGTGATGTTGAAATTATTTTATTAATTAAAATATCAAATAAATGGTTTTAAAATATTAAAATAAATATTATATGAACTATTTAATGTGCTCCACTAATTTTATAGATACATATGACACTTTATGAATCTATTAAAGCCTTTAGTTCGTACATATCTTCTGTATATATTTTATTTAAATTCAAATAAATAAATAGTGTCAAAATTGACACTATTGTTATTTTATAAAAATAACATATTAAAAAATTGTTTAAAAATCACAAAAATATTTAAAAATTATAAAGTAAACTTTATATGGTCTAAAATGTCATAAAGTGTCAAATTATGGAAAATTAACAACACATATGTAATTATTTATAATAATTTAAAATTTAGAATATTATTACCACAAATAACATTAAATTGATAAATAAGGATAAATAAAGTTGATAATGTTTAAAATGAAATCCTAACATGTCTAAATTTTATTGGTTGATGAGATTAAAACCCTATCCAATCTAATATTCTGATATGAGTCATTTTGGAAGTTTTTAAGTGGGGTTGGGATTTAATATAAACTAATATTTCTTATATTTCCAAAGCTGCCCCTCTCCTCCCTTATAAAAGGGCACCTCCTACCTCTCCTCCTCACACCAATTTGAGCCTTCAAGATCGGACAAACCCTACCCATTTCACTTTCCCACTTACTTAGAAACCTACTAGAGGTACTGGTCTTCTCAAAAGACCAACTCTAGTGCCCTAAGAGAAAGTTTAAAGGAGGCACTTCAAGAAAGAGGTAATACCTTCTACTGTTTTCTTCAAGTTCCATTCTTCTTCTACTCCCTCTTATTTAGTTGTTTCATTATGAAGTAATAACATAAGTATCCCTAATATACTGATATGTTATTATAAATATGAAACAACCCTATTTCACCTCTTATCCATCCTACGGTAAACAAAATCACCACGCGTGCGTACGTACGGAATACTGTCTCCACACCATGGTGTAATATGTTTTCCACCACCACCTTACTTGGATGGGTATAATGGTGAAAATAAATAACTATATATGATTATTGTAAAGTGGTATTGATTCTGAAATATTATACATACACTTCAATACAATTCCACGATCATGGGAACGATATCATCGCTCGTGCGTACGTACGGCCTACCGTCTCCACGATGTGATGCGACTCATTCTATATGATCTTCATTGAATAATGATTATATAAATGAAATGAATGAATTAATATGATATAAATTACACTAATACCATTCTGTAAATGATATATCTATATCCTATAAAGAGTAATAAGAATTTATTCGACAAAACATGCATAAGAACATAAAAAAATAAACACCCGAATAACAAGTAGCAATGAAATATTACTACTAAGAAGATACAAATATGACGATATATGATATAATAACAATGAATATGATTCTTTAATAAGTCAATTGACATTATTTAAACCATATTACAGGATGGTCGGATTTATATAAAGCATATCAGACCTAAGGTAAGGGAAAATCTCACAATCTCTTTTTATCCGATATTGTTTATACTTCAGAATTTACTAGGGAATATTTATCATACATATCCATGTTTCTTCAATATGTAATATTATTTATATCCACCTACAATTTTTTAAATCCAATTTTACCCATTGGATAGTTTTTAGTAGTAGATATGAAAGGAATATTTTGTCATTTTTAGTACGAAGTACTTTCTGACTTTTCTGACCAAAGCACGAGAATAATGTTTTTTTAAATTATACGACATTAATGGATTCATATAAAATTATTTACATGGATATTCCTTTACAAGTTTTCAAGATTATTTTTAATAAACTTCTTTTAGTTTAAAATTGTATGACATGTTAATAAAGGAAAAATGTTTTTGAAGTAGAAAGGATATTTTCCTCAAGAATGGAGTTCAAGTGTTTTATCAAATTTATTTTCCATCTAAGATAATATAGGGTTTTGTTTATATCCCTATTTTTACATTTATTTGATTATGTTATGATGGAATTATTATTATGATGTCCTTTTATCTTATATGGATTATGTTATGATGGCATGATGTTTAAGATTCCCATTTTTATTACATGGGTTATGCTATGATGTATGATTTATGATTTTTTGGAACACATAAGAATGGTTTCATTATGAGATGGGTGGGACCTATATCTCACTCAAATTCATTGGGTAAAGATTTATATCTCATGAGATAGACATGGATGGAAGAGCAGGTTAAACCAGTTTAGTGAAACAGGACTGAAACGAGGAGTGAACTCAGTTTAGAAATGGACTTTGTCCGCTAAGATAGTCTTGGTAATGAGTCTTGACTACTAAGAAATGATTTTATATGATTATGTGTGTATGCCACAAAGCTTCATGTTTTAAGTTATGATTATTGGGATTACATTTCACTTCTATGATTTATCCCATGTTATGATCTCTTTTGCAGGATAAGATTTTCAAAATGTTATGTTCTTATGAATATGATATGTTTGATATTTCTTTTGTTTACCCTTACTGAGCATTTGAGCTCACCCTTTTGTATGTTTTCTTTTCCCCAGGTCAGGAAGATGGATATTAAGTAGGATATGCAAAAAAGGTACTCTAGATATGATGAAATAAATGGGAGACAATGTAGATGATTTATGAACCAATTGTTTATGTTTGCCAGTTTCTAAAGACACTATACCTATACGGTCCTTTCATGGTTTTGTTATATGTTGTAATAAGTATGATTAAATTTTGAAGTAATAACCATATATTTAAAGTATGGGTCATTATAATATAAAATTCCCATATAATTAGTTTCTTCTAAGAGTCTTCAGAATAGTTCACAAGTTATTTTCATGATCTTCATAGCTTTTAGAGTTTACCAGGATATCATCAATAAAAACCACCACAAAGTCATCAAGATATTTCTTGAAAAATCTATATATTATATTCATGAAAATATATGGTGCATTAGTTAGTCCAAAAGGCATTACAGTAAAATCATAATGCCCATACCTAGTTCGAAATGATGTTTTTGGAATGTCTTCCTTCCTCACAAGCAACTGATGATATCCAGATCAAAGATCAATCTTTGAAAAATATTGTGCTCCATGAAGTTGATAAAATAAATCATCAATGTGAGGTAGGAGATATTTGTTCTTTATTGTTATAGAATTGATATCTCTGTAGTCTATGCACAACCTCATTGAACCATCTTTATTCTAAACAAAAAGAATAGGGGATCCCCATGGAAAAATACTAGGATGAATAAATCATTTATCACTCAATTCCTCTAGTTGTTTCTTTAGATCCACTAACCCCACAACAGCCATTCTATAAGGGGTATTTGATATGTGACTTGAACTAGGAATTAAGTCAATGAAAAACTCAATTTTCCTCTCTAGAGGATGTCTAGGTAAATCCTCTGTAAATACATCAACATATTCTTATACTACATAAAAATATTCAATTTTAAGATTCCTTTCCTCGCCCATAGGTATTGGGTTCTCTCCCTCCCTAATAATTGAATTTAGTTAAGCTACTGAGGGTGGATCTAGATAAGAATCATATGATGATATTTTTTCCCTAAAGATAAGGTATTACACACCATTCTCTAAAACTTTAACTTCCTTCTTCTTACAATAAATATTCACATCATACTTTGACAACCAATTCATACCGAGAATTATATCAAATTCAGTCATTGGTTTGATGATAAGGTCAGCAACTAAAGCACGTTTATGTGTCATGAGTGGGACTAATTGACATGCCTTTGTTGCAATGATACATACACTAGGGGTTTTGAATGACAACTCCTTTATTAAAACAATTTGGACATATCTAATTTTCTTGGAAAACTAGGAAGATATTAATGAATGTGATGATCTAGAATGAAATAAAGCATTAGCTAAGTTTTATGAAACAATTAATGTACCTACCACCACATCATTAGGAACTTCAATCTCTGAATTTTTGACCTTATAAGCTTGGACTTTCTCACTTGGAATTCTTTGGGGAAAATTTCCTTGACGCTTAGGACATTAATGTGTATAATGTCCCATATCCCTACAATTGTAGCATTGCACATTTGTAGATTCTTTCTTCCCCTTATTATCACCAGAAATATGGCCTTTATGACCACATTTGTAGAATAATCCTTTTCATTTTAAGCATGTACCATGGTGTTTCTTTCCATAATTGTCACAGGGTGTAAATTCAACTCTTCCCTTCTTCCCTATTTCCTTATTTCCTTTTCCAGAGTTTTCAATAGCCCTCTTCTTTTCTTGTTTTCCTTTAAAGTCATAAGACTTAGAAAATTTCTTTTCTGTCTCGATATCACTTGAGACTATATCTTCATATGATGAGAAACTTTGGGATACTAGAGCCCTTTAAAGGAAAGGTTTTAAGCCATCAAAGAATCTATCAATTTTTCTCTTTGGATTATGTATATAGTCTGTAGCATGCCTTTCCAGCCTTATAAAGTTGGCTTCATACTTGGAAAAATTTTCATCCTCCTTCTGCCTCAGATTCAAGAATTTCCTCTCGATATATTCTCACTGTTCATGAGGGAAATATTTTTCTAGGAATATTTCCTTAAAATACCTCTATTGCATATCTTCAATTTCTTCCTTGTTTGTATTTTGGATTAATGACCACCACTTATCTGCATCCCCCGATAGATGATAAACTGCTATGATAACCTTCTCTCTTTCGTTACATCCCAAAGTGAGAAATATCTTCTCTAGGGAACATATCCATTGCTCTACTAAAAACTGGTTTGTATTCCCATTTAATGATGGGGGATTTTGCTGCATAAAATGATCTAACATAGCTCCTCCATGTGGTGGATTCAGATTCTTCATACGGGTAAGGTTCTTATTCATAACCTGAGTGAGTTATCCCAGTTTAGTTATAAGTTTCTCAGCACTAGATCCAAAATCATTATCTTACATCAGAGGGAAATCCCTACAAGGGACACGTGCATTCATGCGGTTTCCATTCCTTCCACTAGGCTCCATCTCTAGATAATGGCATACACTAGGTTGGGTTATGAATCATAATCTTAACTTAGAAAAATACTTAACATAAATTGAAATCCTATGCATGGCTAACCCTATAATCATAAAAATGGATTCTTTGAGGAATAATTTACATTTCAATCCTTCATAATGGCTTGTAAAGAAAATATGAATTATCCTAAGAATATCCCCTAGGAGTGTCAATACCAAGAGTGCAACAAGGCCCCTTATTGTGTACCAAGATACCCCAGGTCAAGCCCAAAACTCCTTGTCGGAGCTTTCACTCCTAGGTACATCTGTTCCAGAGCCACCTTTACCTATTTGTATCCCGATAGGGATGTATTTTCTAGAAATATCCACATAATATATTCCTTACCAAAATAATAGGATGTTCTTGTATGTTTATCCACAAAGAATATCTTAGGGATTTGTTCCCTAATCTATGTTTTATAAATCTAGTTTCCAAGATTCCCACTAAACTTCCTTGATACCAACTATAAGGAATCGAACCTAGTTGCCCAGAGTCAGTTCCTTATTTTATTACATTGGCATATAAATAAGGAATATGAATCTCAAAGGACTGAGTGATTTAGTATTATTGGAAACAAGATTTATACATAATTTCAACATTACAACTTGAAAAGAAATGCAACATAGAAACTCCTTAGGAAACATCCATAACTCCTAGGTTATTTTGGCATGTCATTCATAATAAACATATTTATGTCCTGAGAAAATGAAACATAAGAAAGGGGTGAGCTCAAATGATCAGTAAAGGTAAGAAATACAACGTAATATATATATAAACATTAGGCAAGTTGAATAACTAAAAACATATGCCTTTAACTAAAACTTGAACACATTATGGTAGGAATAAGAGATGAGAAAGTAATGCCATAATAAAAAATAATCATGGGTATTCTACTAGTCTAATAACCACATGAACAAAAAATACTATTTTCATAATGAGGGAATTCATAATGAGGGACATCATAACCATATCGTCAAGGACTTGTGCCAAGACCATAAATAATCATTTTTTCAAGGCCTTGTGCCAAGACCGTAGTTTGTCTCAGGAGACTACCGATGCACCGAGTGGCTATAGCGGGCCCCACTCGACACTTTCTATGTCCAATGCATTCCTCATATTAATTAGGATAAATACAAACAACATGTACATTCATATTGAAACTAATATATGAAATGTAAATAACTTTCCCCAAACATTAAGTATAAACACTAACCATTCAGAGTTAATTGATGAATGGTTTTAAGATCGCACATCCAGAGCCAAAATAACTATAAAACTTCAGATTAAATATGGTAGATAATACTAAAAAATATTAATCCCAATAATACATAAGAATCAACAATAGTGTTGAAATAGATGAAGATACTATTATAAAATCTTCGAGTAATTCTTGAGATAAATACCCCTTTTACTTTGAAAACAAGAGTTTTTTGGAAAAATATTTTTATAAATCTATAAGTGAAGTAATATAGTATTTTCATAATAACATGTATGATTTTATAAAGAGAATGGTTTCCAAAAAAACAGATTATAGGGTGCCCTTGAAAAAGGGTAAGAATTTCAGAAATTCCCTTGAATCAGGCTTATATTTTGGAAACAATTTGATTTTTTTTAAACGTGTCACTATACATAAAATAAGGAAGGATTATAGTTGGTGTAAATATATATAATAATCACACAGTATTTATTAGGAGTACAAAATAATACATAAGAGTTCCATTTAGGTAATTAGATAATGAAAGTAACCCGAATGAAAATGGAAGTTTAGGTGAAAAAACCCTTACCTTAAGTACGAATGTGTTCCGTTCTTGAACTTAAGGTCATGAAATATGAAATTAGAATTAATAAATTATTTCATAACCTAATAGAAATGTATTTAGTTTATCATAATTATTATTAGTTCATTTATGTTCTTATTGATAAGTTATTATATTGAATTCTGTCGTCTCAGAGTGTTTGTTTTCTTGATTTTCATAATCAGTACACTCGTTTTTAAGTAATGGAGTTCAAGTGTAATGGTTGTAAATATCCCAAATTGATATTAGATATTATTTATGAACATAAAAAATTGTTAATGGTCATTTATATCATTTTTTTACATGGAATGAGTATGAATCATTAGATGACAACCACTTCGAATATTTGGCGGTATTTGGATTATTATGAACTAGTTTTATCATATAAATTAATAATATGTACATATATTGGTTACTGGATATTAATTAGGTTATAATACATATATTATAGTCTGGTTAAACCATATAATTGGTTTCATTACCAGTAATGAAGGAGAAATTGAAGAACGAAACATCATCATCCATAAAGGTTATAAATTGGAACCTCATGGTCGTTGATTTTGTTTATAAAAATAAAAGGGAGTGAGTAAGAATATTGATGATGGTTATTAATTTCACATGATATAATTCCATTATATAGTTGATACTGAAGTTATCATGTTAATTTGTATAGATAAGTTGAGGATAGAAAAATAGAAGAGATGAACTTGGAAATAAAAGAAAAGTTGAGAGACCCCTTACGAAAATTCGGCAGCCTAACGACGTCGCTTAAAATTTCATAAAATGAATTAATGAGAGAAAAAGGGAATCCCATAATATGAAAATCAAAATTAAAGTAATAGGAATACATAATATCAAACCCAAACACATGAGAATGGAAATTCAATAAGATAACCTAAGAGAAGTGTTGACTAAAAGAGGAGGGTGAAAAGTTCCCTTACATTGTAGAGTAACTCCTAGAACTTGAAGGATGGGACCTTGAGGGATTAAGGACACCTTGGGATGACTCATAAGGAGGTAAAAACACCATATATTATAGGACAATGGATTTTTAATGAAAGAAAAATAATGGATGAGTGAGTATTTATAGTAAAAGGGAGAGAGTTTTTTATTAATTTTAAAAGACACCTCATTCATAGTTTTTGTAAAACCATAGGCTTGACCATGGTATTTTCCCATGGTATTAGCCACCTAGGACACCTAATATCTTATTTTACTGTACAAAATTTGACCATTATTTTATTTTAATTATTACATCATTATGATGTCATTAAACATATCAAAAACTCAAAACTGTATTTTTACTTTTCACATAAAATTCAAGTATTTTAGAAAAATCCAAAAAATTCACCCCTAACATTTTTGGATGTGTAGAATTCAAAAATGAACTCCATTTTTCAAAAAAAATTCTAAATATTATTAATTTATTTTTTAAATAAAATCATAGTTAATTCAAAAAATAACAAATTTAAAGGTGTAATTAGTCTTATATCTCATTATTTTTTTTAAGATCTCATTATCTTATTACCTTAAGAAAATAAAATAGTATCATTATTTACTTTTCATAATCATCAAATTACTATTTATATTACTATTCATAAGGGCATGTTACTATTCACAAAAAATCAAGTTTGTTCTATGAGACTCCGAATGACTTACTGGTCATAACTCTAGACGACCGTTTTTCAAAATTCAAAACATAGTAGAGGCAAAGTTTTATTTAATGTATTGATTATAAAATTAATTCAATATTTATTTTCAAAACCTCAGGGTGTTACATTCTCCCCTCCTTACCAAAATTTGTTCCTCTAAATTAAAAAAATGTTACCTAATAAGATTCGGGTATGTCTTCAACATAAGTTCCTCAAGCTCCCACATTGCTTCCTCCATCTTATGGTTCCTCCAAAGAACCTTTAACAGACGAGTCGTCCGATTTCTCAATACTTATTCTCTAGTATCAAGAATCTTGATAGGCTCTTTACAATAAGACAGATTGGGATCAAGTTCTATTTCTTAATAGGTGAGTACATGTGTTGGGTCTGGCATGTATTTATTTAACATTGATATGTGGAACACATTGTGAACTTTGGAGAGACTTGGCAGCATTTCCAAATGGTAAGCTACAAATCCAATTCGATCCATAATTTCAAAAGTTCTAATGTACCTGGGACTTAATTTTCCCTTCTTACAAAATCGTATAATACCATTCCATGGAGATAACTTTAAGAAAAAATGATATCCTTCTTGAAATTCCAAATACTTCCTTTGGTTATCAGCATAGATCTTTTGCCTACTTTGAGCTATTTTGATATGGGTTTGGATAATCTTTACCTTTTCTGTTGTTTCCTCAACAAGTTTTGGGCCTACGAGCTTTCTCTCACCAATATCATCCCAGCAAGTTGGGGCACAACATCTCTTTCCATATAATGCTTCATATGGTGCCATCTAAATACTTGAATGGAAGCTATTGTTATAGGAAAATTCTACGAGAGGTACATATTGATCCCACATACCTTGAAATTCAAGTGAACAAGACCTCAACATGTCTTCCAATGTTTGAATAATTCGTTCTGATTGTCCATAAGTTTGCGGGTGGTAGGCAGTGCTTAAATGATGATTAGTATCTAGGGCCTTATAAAGAATTTTCTAGAATTTTGATGTAAAATGGGGATCATGATTAGAAACAATTGATAAGGGTACACCATGAAGTCTTACAAATTCATTACTATATAGTCATGCTAAATGTTGAAGTGGTAAATCTTCTCTTATAGCAAGAAAATTTGCTGATTTTGTAAGGTGGTCAACAATGACCCATATCGCATCATTATTTCTTGGAGTCTTTGGTAGCCCCATGAAAAATTCCATTATGATATCATCCCATTTTCACATAGGAATAGGAAGGGGTTTCATGATTCCTCCAGGATGTTGTCTTTCATCCTTCACCTGTTGACAAACCAAACATCTCAACACATAATCAGCAATCTCCCTCTTCATGTTTTCCCACAAAAAATGTTCATTTAGATCTCTATACATCTTTGTGCAACCAGGGTGTATAAAAAAACTAGATATATGAGCATCATCCAATATTTCACTCTTTAGATTAGGAATAGTAGGAACACAAAGTCTCTTTCCCAAATTCAAAATTCCACCTTCATATATGAATTCAATCAACTTCCCATCATTTACAGATTTAATTTTCTTTTGAAACTCCTAATCATTAGCCTGAGAAATTTTTAGCCTTTCTAGTAAAGAAGGTCTGGTAACCATTTGAAAAATTAGTTATGTGTTTCCTTCCTTGATAATTCCCATATCTATCTTTACTAGATCTATGAACAAAGGATCCCTTTCAACTCTCATCATGTTCATAATTCCATAGTTCTTTCTAATCAAAGCATTTTCCACCTTATTTTCCTTCCCCGGGTGGTATTGTATTGTGCAATCAAAATATTTGAGTAGCTAAATCCATCTCCTTTGTCTCATGTTGAGTTATTTCTGTGAGAATATATATTTAAAACTCTTATGAACGGTATATATCTAACATTTTTCAGCATAGAGGTAATGTATTCAAATATTCAGAGAAAATATTACCACTGCTAACTCAAAATCATGAGTTGGATAGTTTTTTTTCATGATTTTTAGTTGTCTAGATTCATAGGAAACCACTCGATCATTGTATATAAGGATACAACCAAGTCATTTATTTGATGAATCGCTATAGATAACAAATCCATCATTCCCTGATGGTAGAGTCAAGATTGGAGCATTCACTAATCTTCTCTTAAATTCTTTAAAACATTATTCACATTCCATTTCCATATGAACTTAACCCCTTTTCTTGTAAGCTTCGTCATTGGGTTGGCTAAACAGGTGAAGTTTTGAATGAAATGCTGATAATAACCTACTAAACCAATAAAACTACCTACCTCAGTTATGTTCGTTGGAGTAGGCCATTCTTGCATAGCCTTTGTCATCATAGGATCTATAGATATTATATCCTTAGAGACAATGTGGCCTAGAAAGGAAACTGATTGGAGCCAAAAATCAAACTTGCTAAAATTCCCATATAATTCATTTCTTCTAAGAGTCTTCAGAATAGTGCGCAAGTTATTTTCATGATCTTCATAGATTTTAGAGTATACCAGGATATCATCAATAAAAACCACCACAAAGTCATCAAGATATTCCTTGAAAAATCTATTCATTATATCCATGAAAATATATGGTGCATTAGTTAGTCCAAAAGGCATTACAGTAAAATAATAATGCCTATACCTAGTTCGAAATGCTGTTTTTGGAATGTCTTCCTTCCTCACAAGCAATTGATGATATCCAGATCAAAGATCAGTCTTTGAAAAATATTATACTCCATGAAGTTGATAAAATAAATCATCAATTTGAGGTAGGAGATATTTTATTTTTATTTTTATAGAATTGATCTCTCTGTAGTCGATGCACAACCTCATTGACCCATCTTTATTATTAACAAAAATAATAGGGGCTCCCCATGGAGAAATACTAGGGTGAATAAATCAATTATCACTCAATTCCTCTAGTTGTTTCTTTAGATCCACTAACCCCACAGTGGCCATTCTATAATGGGTCTTTGATATGGGACTTGAACGAGGAAATTAAGTCAATGGAAAACTCAATTTTCCTCTCTAGAGGATGTCTAGGTAAATCCTCTGTAAATACATCAACATATTCTTTCACTACATACAAATCTTTAATTTGAAGATTCCTTTCCTCACCCATAGGTATTGGGTTATCTTCCTCCCTAATAATTGAATTTAGTTGAGCTACTGGGGGTGGATATAGATGAGAATCATATGCTGATGTTTCTACCCTAAAGATAAGGGATTCCACACCATTCTCAAAACCGTAACTTACTTCTTCTTACAATAAATCTTCGCATAATACTTTGACAGCCAATTCATACCGAGAATTATATCAAATTCAGTAATTGGTATGATGATAAAGTCATCAACTAAAGAAAGTTTATGTGTCATGAGTGGGATTAATTTACACACCTTTGTTGTAATGATACATCCACTAGGGGTTTTCACTGAAAACTCCTTTATTAAATCAAATTAGACATATCTAATTTTCTTGGAAAAATGGGAAGATATTAATGAATGTGATGATCTAGAATCAAATAAAGCATTAGCTAAGTTTGATGGAATAATTAATGTACCTACCACCACTTCATTAGGAACTTCAATCTCTGCAGTTGTGACCATATAAGCTTGGCCTTTCTCCCTTGGAATTCTTTGGGGAAAATTTCGCTGACGCTTAGGACATTCATGTTCATAATGTCCCATATCCCATGCAATTGTAGAATTTAAAATTTGTATATTCTTTCTTTCCCTTATAATCACCAGCAAGATGGCCTTTCTGACCACATTTATAGCCTAATACTTTTCATTTTAAGCAGGCACCATGGTGTTTATTTCCACAATTGTCACAGGGTGTAAATTCAACTCTTCCCTTATTCCTTGTTTCCTTATTTCCTTTTCTAGAGTTTTCAACAGCCCTCTTCTTTTCTTGTTTTCCTTTAAAGTCATAAGACTTAGAAAATTCCTTTTTTGTCTTGATATCACTTGAGACTATATCTTCATATGATGAGAAACTTTGAGATACTAGAGCCCTTTGGAGGAAAGTTTTTAAGCCATCAAAGAATCGATCAATTTTTCTCCTTGGATTATGTATGTAGTCCATAACATGACTTTCTGCCTTGTAAATTTGGCTTCATACTTGGAAAAATTTTCATCCTCCTTCTACCTCAGATTCAATAATTTGCTCTCCATATCTAATCGTTGTTCACAAGGGAAATATTTTTCTAGGAATATTTCCTTAAAATACCTCTATTCCATCTCTTCAATTTCTTCCTCTGTATTTTGGATTAATGACCACCACTGATCTACATCCCCCGATAGATGATAAACTGACATGAAAACCTTCTCTCTTTCGTTCCACCCCAAAGTGAGAAATATCTTCTCTAGGGAACATATCCACTACTCTGCTAAAAATTGGTTTGTAGTCCCATTGAATGATGGGGGTTTTTGCCGCATAAAATGATCTATCATAGCTCCTCCATGTGGTGGATTCGGATTCTTCATACGGGTAAGGTTATTATTCATAACCCAAGTGAGTTATCCCAGTATAGTTATAAGTTTCTCAGCACTAGATCCAACATCATTATCTTACATCCGAGGGAAATCCCTACGGGGGACACGCGCATTCATGTAGTTTCTATTCCTTCCACTAGGCGCCATCTCTAGATAATGGCATACACTAGATTAGGTTATGAATCATAATCTTAACTTAGCAAAATACTTAACAAAAATTGAAATCCTACGCATGGATAACCCTATAATCACAAAAATGGCTTCTTTGAGGAATAATTTACATTTCAATCCTTCATAATGGCTTGTAAAGAAAATATGAATTATCCTAATCATATCCCCTGGGAGTGTCAATAGCAAGAGTGCAGTAAGACCCCTTGTGGTGTACCAAGATACCCCGGGTCAAGCCCAAAACTCATTGTCGGAGCTTTCACTCCTAGGTACATCTGTGCCAGAGCCACCTCTACCTGTTTGTATCTCGATAGAGATGTATTTGCTAGAAATATCCACATAATATATTCCTTACCAAAATACCAGGATGTTCTTGTATTCTTATCCACAAAGACTATCTTAGGGATTTGTTCCCTAATCTACGTTTTCTAAATCTAGTTTCCAAGATTTCTACTAAACTTCCTTTGATACCTACTATAAGAAATCGATCCCAGTTGCCTAGAGTCGGTGCCTTATTTGATTACATTGGCATATAAACAAGGAATATGAATCTCGAAGGACTGAGTGATTTAGTATTATTGGAAACAATATTCATACATAAGTTCAACATTACAACTTGAAAAGAAATTCAACATATAAACTCTTTAGGCAACATCCAATACTCCTAATTTATTTCAGCATGCCATTCATAATAAACATATATATGTCCTGAAAAAATGAAAAATAAGAAAGGGGTGAGCTCAAATGCTCATTAAGGGTAAGTAATACAACGTAAGATATATATAAACATTAGGCAAGTTGAATAACTAAAAACATATGCCTTTAACAAAAACTTGAACACTTTATGGCAGGAACAATAGATTAGTAAGTAATGCCATAATAAAACATAATCATGGGTATTCTACTAGCCGAATAACCACATGAACCAAAAATACTATTTTCATAATGAGGGAATGCATAATGAGGGACAACATAACCATACCATCAAGGACTCGTGCCAAGACCATAAATAATCATTTTGTCAAGGCCTTGTGCCAAGACCGTAGTTTGTCTCATGAGAACTACCAATGCACCCAAGGGCTATAACAGGCCCCAATCGACACTTTATATGTACAATGCATTCATCATATGAATAAGGATAAATAAAAACAACATGTACATTCATATTGAAACTAATATATGAAATGTAAATAACTTTCCCCGAACATTAAGCATAAACAGTAACCATTCAGATTAAATTGATGAATGGTTTTAAGATCGCACATCCATAGCCAAAATAATAATAAACCATTATATTAAATATGTTATATGATGCTATAAAATATCAATCCCAATAATACATAAGAATCAACAAGAGTTTTTAAATAGATGAAGATACTATTATAAAATCTTCGAGTAATTCTTGAGATAAATACCCCTTTTACTTTGAAAAGAAGAGTTTTTTGGAAAAATATTTGTATAAATCTAGAAGTGAAGTAATATAGTATTTTCATAATATAATGACTGATTGTATAATTTTTTTTCCAAAAATATAGATTATAGAGTGCCCTTGAAAAAGGGTAAGAATTTGAGAAATTCCCTTGAATCAGGCTTGTATTTTGGAAACAATTTGAAAGTTTTTTTAAAAAGTGTCACTATACATAAAATAAGGAAGGATTATGGTTGGTGTAAATATATATAATACTGACACATAATTTATTAAAAGTATATAATAATATATAATAATTTCATTTAGGAAGTTAGATAATGAAAGTAACCCGAATGAAAATGGAAGTTCAGGTGAAAAAATCCTTACCATAAGTCCGAATGTGTTCCGCTCTTGAACTTAAGGTCATGAAATATGAAATTAGAATTAATAAATTATTTCATAACCTAATAGAAATTTATTTAGTTTATCATAATTCTACTGAGTTCATTTATGTTCTTATTGATAAGTTATTATATTGAATTTCATCGTCTCAGAGTGCTTGTTTTCTTGATTTTCATAATTAGTACACTCATTTTTAAGTAATGGAGTTCAAGTGGAATGGTTGTAAATATCCAGAATTGATATTAAATATTTTTTATGAACATCAAGAATTTTTAATGGTCATTTCTATCATTTGGTTACATGGAATGAGTATGAATCATTAGATGACAACCACTTCGAATATTTGGCGGTATTTGGATTATTATGAACTAGTTTTATCATATAAATTAATAATATGTACATATATTGGTTCCTGGATATTAATTAGGTTATAATACATATATTATAATCTATTTAAACCATCTAAATGGTTTCATTTCCTATAATGAAGGAGAAATTGAAGAACAAAACATCGTCGTCCACGAAGGTTATAAATTGGAACCTCATGGTCGTTGATTTTGTTTATAAAAATAAAAGGGAGGGAGTAAGAATATTGATGATGGTTCTTAAATTAACATGATATAATTACAATATATAGATTATACTGGAGTTATCATGGTCATTTGGGTAGAGTAGGTGAGGAGATAAAAATAGAATAAATGAACTTGAAAATAAAAGAAAAGTTGAGAGATCCCTTATGAAAATTCGGCAGCCTAACGACGTCGCTTAAAATTTCATAAAATAAATTAATGAGAGAGAAAGGGAATCTCATCATATCTACATAAAAATTATAGTAAGAGGAATACATAATATCAAACCCCAACACTTGATAATGGAAATTCAAAGAGATAACATAAAATAAGTGTTGACTAAAAGAGGAGGGTGAAAAGTTCCCTTACCTTGTAGAGTAACTCCTAGAACTGGAAGGTTGGGACCTTGGGGGCTTAAGGAAACCTTGGGAGGACTCATAGGGAGGTAAAAGCACCAGATATTCTAGGATTAGGGATTTTAAATGAATGAAAACGAATGTATGAGTGAGTATTTATAGTAAAAGAGAGAGAATGTTTTATTAATTTAAAAAGACACCTCATTAGTGGTTTTTGTAAAACCATGGGCTTTCCCATGGTAATTTCCCATGGTATTATCCACATAGGACACCTAATATCTTATTTTACTGTACAAAAGTTGACCATAATTTTATTTTAATTATTACATCATTGTGATGTCATTAAACATACCGAAAACTCAAAATTGTATGTTTACTATTCACATAAAATTCAAGTATTTTACAAAAATACCAAAAATTCCCCCCTACCATTTTCGATATGTATTATTAAAAAATGAAATCCATTTTTCAAAAATAATTTTATAAATATTATTAATTTAATTTTTAAATAAAATCATAATTAATTCAAAAAATAACAATTTTAAAGATATAATTAGTTTTATATCACATTGAAAAATTAATTAAGATCTAATTATCTTATTACCTTAAAAAAATAAAATAAAATAATTATTTACTATTCATAAGGGTCACATTACTATTCATATTACTATTCATAAGGGTATGTTACTATTCACTAAAAATAAATTTTGTTCTATGAGACTCCAAATGAATTACTGTCACAACTCTAGATAACAGTTTTTTGAAATAAAAAACATAGCAGTGGAAAATTTATGTTTAATAGATAAATTATAAAATCCATTCAATATTTATTTTCAAAACCTTGGGGTGTTACACAGAGGTAATATGAACCTATGAGTGGGGGTTTTGGGGAATGATTTTATTAGGAATATACCCCAATAAGGATAGTTTCATAGGGGACATGACCCTAGAGAAAGGGATGTCTAGGTTCATGAGAATATAGTCAGGTGAGGTTAGGATGTAGATAATATCATAAGGAATATAACCCCATAAAGATGGATGATGTTATGTTGGTGATGTTGGGTTTGATCCTCTTAAAGGATTCATATATATCCCATTTAAATAGGAATCAAAACCCATATAGTTTGAATGACATAGTTTAAGGTCATGCAACAAGATCGTACCATGTAATTTAACATCATACGATGAGAAAATTATCATGAAATTTTACATTGTTTGACTAAGACATTATACATGAAGTTTAACATCATGCCTTAGGGATGACTATGTCCTGAAAGGTGTGATAATAAAGGATCAACTAGGGATTATGCATATAGGGCTACCCTAAGATGAAGACTTGGTGCTTAAACCTAATAGGATGCTCATATAATGTAATTTTAATTATACTAATTGAATGATTGACTTAATTATCTAAACCCACATGAGTCATGATCAATGTGAGAAACAATAGATAATGAAACATCAAGCACATTTTATGAAAGCACATAATTAAATCTGTATGGGGATTATAATAGAATAGGAATCCCACAAAGGATATGGATAGGGCTTACACCTAAGGTGGAAGCCCATGTGAGTATTCCTGAATCATTGATGCTATCCCCGAAAAGAATAATATTGAATCTTAGAACCATATGGGAATCTCAGTCCTGAATGAAAGGGTAGATTTATGGATTACTCTATATTTGGATTCTTAATTCATTGAGAAATCCTGGGCTTCTACCAATATCCTATGATGATTGGGAGTAATACTAGGCTAGGTAAGTTTTTCTGTATGAGCCTAAGGAAAACTGATTCGATTCCTTCCTGATAAGGATCCTCTCTATTATAGGAATCCCTGATTGCGGTTCCCATAGGGGTTATTTCTATTTAGGATGACAACCTATGACCCCCTTTTATCAAGGTAATATATGATATAAGGGGTGCATGCTGATACACAAGCTCAGATCATGAAATTATAGTGATTTTGGAAGTGGTCTAGATTTATCCTTTTTGGGGTTTTCATTTTTATGAGATAAAGACATAAGAATCATTTGGATTCTTCATGAATGGGATACAATGAATCCAAATGATATGAAAGGTGAGAACATTATGAAGGAAGTAATAAATTCCCTAAGGGAACCCCATCTCACTTAGGGGGATTTCTACCATGAATGGGGCATCCATGAAAGGCTCCCCTCGTAGAAGAGTTTCCACCACAAAAATTGTCCTTAACAAAGGAACTATGGAGGTCCTGTTCAATCCCACTTCATGAAAGGTTTTGAAAACACACTCCCTTGTGAAGGGTTTTCTTTTTAAATGATATTTTATCCTTTTTAGTAGGATGATTACCTAAAGGTGCTTCACGGTGAGGTCTGAGTCCCAAGTTTATAGACTTAGAAAGTCTTGATCTCATTATCGTTCTCTATAATCTCCCATGTATCTTCATCATTTCACCTTTTTTTACTTCAAAAAGGTGAGAGGTATTTATAATAATTTTTCGAATAACCATTTTCTAGAAATGGGGGTCTATGTGGTGGTTTTTGAAGTGTTATTTGGTAGAAATATCATTTTTGTAGCACTATACGATGGGATTAAAGTCCATACCTTTGAGTTAAAAGTAAATTAAATGGTTTAAAGGTGGCTTAAAATTCATTCCTTTATAGAAATGATATTACTTAGATAGAAATTTTTTGATTATGGAATGGATCAAAATTCTATGTGGCTACCCTAACATTTTTGAATTTGGAAATCAAAACTCATACATAGAAGGGTACAATAAAATACCTTTCAACCACAAATGAAAATTCTATGTGGGAGAAATCTCTTCATGATGGGATCAAAATCCTATTAGGACAACCTAACCTTTTCAAATTTAGAAAAGGAAACTCATACACAGGAGGGAACAAAAAGACTCATTTTAACCAAAAATGGTAATGCTATGTGGGAGAAGGTTCTTTGCAGACTGGTGCAGATGCTTTGTGGATAGGGTCATCACAAAAGATATATTTCTTTATGAAGAATGGTATGATCTATGCACAATAATTACCTTTGAAAAATTATACACCAATTTAAATCTCATTTATCCCTCTTTTGCGTAATTAACTTATTTCTAATACTTTCTTCAAATATTTGCAACCTTGTGAGCCTCAACCAATGCCCCATAAAAGTGGGGTCTAATCAGAACAAAGATGAAATAATTCCAAGAAAAAAACTTGGACCACTATGGTTCTTTACGATGTACCGGTGTACTAAGAGGAAGGTACACTAATATATAAAGGGTGTCGGGTGAGTTTATTTTTCATGTAGTGATTGAAGTCCTTGATGACTGGATAAGTGCTTATGGCCTCAGTATTCGACAACATAAAAACCTTTCTTTATGAGTGAGAACTTTCACGTTCGCATACTAGTATTCCATATGATACTTTTGATGCTTTTTAATAGGGTTTCTATATCCAAAATGATCATCTTGCAAGGCAATTTGGTGATTATCATAGTGATGTAGGTGATACACAGTTCACATAGAACTTAATGCGCTATGAATTTTTTTAATGTTTTTTTTATATCTAAACTTATTTAAATCTACCTAACTCTCATTTATGATAGAAAATGATCCCCACACAAGTCATTCACACTGCTAATAAGAGGTGAAACACAATGATTATGACTGTTGAGGATGACATAAGGAAATATTCACATACAAAACACCAGTTTGTATCAAAACTCATGGGTTCAAGATTTCAAGACTATCCCATCTTAGACAGGTTAATGATATATAGATTTGGGTTTTTTGAATGATTTCCCAATTCTCACACCATACCATAGGAATCAATCACTTTACTGGATAAAAAAATCATCATGCACTTTAATAAAATATCTCAGTGAAGGGCATACATATATTGGAGGATATTTATAGTGAGTTAATTCTGATCTACACTCCATTGTAGTTGTAGGAAGAGCTATGTGCACCTAAATTTGACATTCGTTGTAACAACCCAATCATTTATGAATAAAATTACCTTTCTTTTAATGTCTTATGGATATAGAAAACAAATGCACTATTTTTTTATTATTGGGTTTAAATGACCGTTAAGTATCATTATTGTTGATAATATATCCATTGAACAATGATCAAATGAATAATATAAATATAAGTTTTTTTTAAAAAAATCCTTTCAACACAAATAAAGGAGAGGATGGCCTCATACAGTAGACTCAGTCCATATGAAGCTCATTTTTCAAAGCTCAAAAATTAGTTAGCATCACTAGGATTGGATCTTGACTAAGAACACGCCGACCTTCAACATGTTAAGCTTGAATGGAATTTCCTGTGGGATAAGTTCGAGTTAATAGATATTACCACCGGAGCGATGTTATCCGAGCCGCCCCAAGAGTTTGTCACCATCGCACACCATACCATTATGTATTATGTGAGTGTTATAGGGGTTATTTAATAAGGTATTAGTTACTTATTGTGTAATCTATTTTTATAAATAAAATTCTTATTCCATCAATTCCTTTATGAAAATAGACTTTCTTAAAAAATGACGAATTTGATAAATTTTATTTTCAGGTAAAAAATGTTAGTTTTAAGAAATATATAAATTATTATATTAAACTATGGTTTTAGTTAATAATTTTATAAAAATTAAACAATATACGATTATATCAATTCCTTCTCTATAAATGATTAGGAAATTAGTTTGATAAGAGTTATATTTTTATACTATAAAACATAAAATGTATTTTTTTAATTAAATAATTTATTTTAAGGAATTAATGAATTTTTAAAATCATTAAAATTTTAATAAAATATTATTATCAAATTACTTTTATGAACAATAAATTATTATATAATTTTTATGAAGTCAAATGTAATTTTTATTATGGCTTGAAAAATGTTTTTGTTAAAACTCGTGAATTTTCAATAAATGTCAGTTTTCATTTTAAAAGTAAAAATTCACATATTTAGAAAATTATTTAGATAAAATTAATATTATTTTTGGAATTAGGATATCAAAATTATCCAATATTGATTTTTTCATAATTTTCTAAGACAATAAAATTTTTGTGTAAAAATTAAATACCATATAAATATATAATATGTTTTATGACATCATAATGACCCAATATTGAGGTAATAAAATAGTTTAAATGTTATATTCTGCCAATATATGTTTTACCTTTAAAATAATGTGATTTTAGATTTGTTTGATTAATTTTATAATGCCTTAGTGGACCCTCCAAGACTTATAAAATATTTTAACATTTTAAAATGATTTCCTTGAGAGTGTAACTCACCTCCACATAATAAAGGACAATATTTTAATATGTTAGGACCTTGTAATTATAAAATATTGTATACCACTCCCCCTTTTCAATAACCATGAGAAAAAATCATGGTATGGTTTGTGGTTTTGAATATTTTAATGTGTAGTGTCCAAAACCTAAATAATAAAGAATTCCTTCTCATTTCCTATATAAAACCACCAAATATTCCATTAATCTTTAGTCAAACCATTTATAACTTGTCCAAACTCTGATATCCACTCCCTATAGTCCTCCCAAGGTGCCCCAAGCTCCCAAGAAGCCTCTCCCAAGCCTTTGGAGTCACACATCCAAGTAAGGGATCTTTCACCCTCCTCTTTTATCAAGCATTATTTTCATGATATTCCTATGTTGCGACATATTATTAAATATTATAATTACTCCCATTTTATGTATAAATTATTATATCCCATTTCAATCTCATTTATTCCTCTTATGAACCCTTATGTGCACCCGTTACCATGCCAAATTTTCATAAGGGTTTCCTTCCTTTCTTATTTTTATCCAAGTTTCCTTATATTGTTACACCCTTTTATTTTCAATTAAAAATAATGGGGTATGTTTTTGAACATCCTCCATACCACCCTTATTATGTTTTTATGATGAGATACCTCTTTATCACTCATTAATCTCTCCCATGTACACTCGTTACCATGCCGAAATTTCGTAAGAGTTATTCCATTTCTCCTTTTTCTTCAAGTTTCATTATTATGTTACGCCATTTATTTCGAAATTACTTGTGTTGGGACATGTATCTATATGATATCTTTCTTTCCATTTCATTTATATATTATGGGATACCCATTTCTCTCTCATAAACTATTTTTATGAATTTTTATGTCACGCCATTAGGCCGCCGAAATCACACCACAATTTCCATGCCAAAATCATGGTGTAGTGAATAACATGCCCATTTCTCTATCAAGGGTATTAACCTTTATGAATATATACTTATTGATTACAAAATTTCATGTATGTATTCCAAATTCCTTTATCATGGAATAAATGATTATTTTTAATGAATCCATGTTATACGATCTATGTGGCACACTTAAGCATGAGATTAAAATGTTCATGAAGGGTACACCCTGATTGCACTCCAATGCATTGGGTAATGTTTAGTATCATGATACGCCATGTAAAATGGGGGTTTACTCATGATAATTCACGTGAAATTAGGGATTACTCATTCTAATCCATGTTCAATGAGCCTTGGCTCATGATAATATCATTTTGTATATTTTCTCCACATTTCTATGTTATGATAACCATACCTTATCATGCCTTTATGTTCATGTTTCTCTTGTGCTCCATTGATATGCCTATTTCCTAAAACGTATTGTATTCTTCATGTTATTCCTTATTTACTCCCTTATTTGGATTTATAACTCAACCCTTTCTTATGTATATCCTCAGGTTATCCCATGGAATGTTAAGTATGAAGGAATGAGTTGGTAATGTCAAAGAAGTTTAAAATAAAGATATTTTATTTCATGTTTTAAGTTGTTATGTAATGTTCCTAATTTACCAAGACACTAGACCTCTAAATCCTTGGAGTTTTATTAAGTGAAAGTTTATTTAATAAATCATGTTTAAGTGTTTAATAAATAGTAGGGTTGTTACAGTTGGTATCAGAGGATAGGTTTAGTTATTTTTTGGATTAGGGTTATAAAACTCATGTGAAATATTTAGGGATAAGAATAAGTATAATAAAATAATACCTAAATTTTGGTGGGTATATATTAATTGGTTTATCAAGAAAATATATCCCTTTATGGATATAAAAAAGTGCAGGTGGCTATGGCATAGATGTATCTATGGGTAAAACCTAAAAACACCACTTTGAGCTAGACTCAAACAAGAACTGGTGCATGACAATGGGCCTTTCTGCACTCTTGGTTTGACTCTCCTGGGGGGATATGATTTGGTAAATTCATAAGCTTAGTATGAACCATTATTAAGGGAATAAATAAAAACGCCCCTAAGAATATAAGTTGGGAATTAGATCATGGAAAACTTAGATTGAAGCCTATAAATTCATAAGTTAAAGAAATCAATTTAATTTATAAGTTCTCCTTTTTTGTCATTGGATTCCTCTTTATGTGTCTAATATATTTTAAAAAATATCTTCCCTAAGTCTTTTTGGATAAATTAAATGATTAAAACCATAATAAAAAAAATGAAAGGTTGATTTATCATTTATAGTTATACACATTTATTTATATCTCGAAAGTTTAGTAGAACAATCCAAACACCACCACAAATTATGGAAGTAGAGATGTTGGTGAGTACAACAAATGGGGAAATTATTGTATCCCATGAATATAAATCCTCACCTTTCACAATTTGTGGATTGAACTTCCTGGTGAACCTCATCATACTCCCTCTGGTGGAAATTTGATGAAATTATTGGCATGGATTGACTTTACCTATATAGAGCCAACATAAATTTCCATGAGAGGGAAATCAATCTCCATTTAGAGAATCGACCCCCGATTCTGTACAAGTTAAAGGAGGATGATGAATCTTATTTAGCACCATCATCTCCAGCATGGATATTACTACCCTATGATCACACATATCTTTCTCAAATTATTGATTCTAAGGAAGGAACCATCCTCAAATACATGCCTATTGTGAGGGAATTTTCTCACGTGTTTCCCAAGGAATTGTCTGGTCTTCCTCCTAGAAGAGATATTGAATTGTCGATTGATCTTATACCTGGGGAATTTCCAATATACAAGAATCCATATAGAATAGCTGTTGTGGAGATTTATGAGCTAAAGAAACTACTATAGGAGAATCTAGATAAAGGGTTTATATGACCAAGTGTTTCACCAGGGAGTGCACGAGTCGTCTTCGTTAAGAAGAAGGATTGGTCAATGTGCCTTTGAATTGATTATAGTGATCTAAAAAAAAATCACAATAAAGAAAAATTATCCTTTTCCATGAATTGATGACTTGTTCGATCAGCTATATAGAGAACAATACTTCTCCAAGGTGGATCTATTACCGAGATATTACCATGTAAGGGTAAAGAAGGAGGATATCCCCAAGACTGCTTTTCATACAAGGTACGAGCACTATCAAATCATAGTAATGCCTTTCAGACTCACTAATTCTCCACTAATCTTCTTGGACTAGATGAATAGAGTTTTTATATATTACCTTGGCAAATTTGTGGTAGTCTTTATAGATGATATTCTAATATAATCCAAAACCAAGGAGGCGAATGAGGATCATCTAAGCACTGTACTAGAGACCTTTTAAAAGGATAAGCTCTATAAAAAGTACAACAAGTGTGAGTTTTGGTTGAAGGAAGTCTCATTCTTGGGACATATCGTCACAACCAATGGGATATCTATGGATCCCTCCAAGACAAATGCAATTGAGGGATGGATGAGGCCAGTATATGTGATAGATATCCATAGATTCCTTAGGTTAACTGGATATTATCACTGATTTGTGAGAAATTTCTCATGATTGTCAAACCCTGTCAACAAGATAACTCAAAAGGGAGTAAAGTTTTCTTGGAATGATGAATGAGAATATAGATTCAAGGAGTTGAAAACGAAGCTTATCACTGCACCCCTGCTCACACTACCCACTAGTGGAGAAATTTTCGTGGTAATCAGTGATGCTTTGAAGAAGGGTATGGGTTTTGTGTTTATGAAAAATGAAAAATTCATTACCTATTATTCAAGGCAATTGAAAATTCATGAGAATAACTATCTAACACATGCTTTAGATTTGGCTGCAGTAATATTCAATTTGAAAATTTGGTGACATTACCTCTTTGGGGAGAAGTGTGAAATATATATGGATCACAAAATACTCAGGTATATATTCACACAGAAAGAGTTGAATATGCTCCAATGAAGATGGTTAGATCTGATCAAAGAATATGACTACTCAATCCATTACCACCCTAGGAAAGTGAACAAGTTGGAAGATTATCTAACTAGAAAGGACCTAATGATTCTATCATTGAGGAGAATTGAAAAGGATCTAATCTTATTATATTTGATGAATATGAAAATGAGAATCATAAATAATGGAACATGATCAATAATTTCACAAATGATTGATCAACCATATCTTTTGGAAAGGTTAAAGGATGCTTAAAAGGATGACGAGGGGATTTAGAAGAAATTAGAAACTATCAGAAAAGGTAAATCCTCAGAGTTCAATGTCAATGAAGAAAGAATTGTGAGATTTGGGTCAAGACTATGTGTTCCATCAAATCCAGAGTTAAATAAAGAACTTTAGGATGATGCACGTAGTTCTAACTTCTCCATTCACTTAGGAAGCACAAAGATGTATCGAGATCTCCGAGATTATTATGTGGGATAACATGAAGAAGGAGATCATTGAGTATACATCAAAGTGCCTTGTATGTTAGCAAGTGAAGGTTGAGAGGAAGAAGTCTTAGGGGATGATGCAACCATTACCCATACCAACATAGAAATGGTAGAACATCACCATGGAATTTTTCACTGAACTTACAAAGACATCCGAAGGAAAAAATGATATATGGGTTGTTTTGGATCATCTTACAAAGACTGCACACTTCATTGAAATTCAATAGTATTTCTCATTAGATAAACTGGTAAAGATATATATTAGAGAACTTGTAAGGATACGTGGAGTACCACTATCAACTATATCCGATCGATATCCAAGATTCACCTCTAAGTTCTGGAAGAGTCTCCAACATGCTCTGAATACTGAGCTGAACTTCAGTATGAATTATCATCCTATAACTAATTGCCAATCTGATCAGAATATCCAAACACTTGAGTACATGTTGAGATCATTCTCAATGGACTTTAAAGGAAGATAGGATCAACATCTTCCTCTGGTTGAGTTATCTTACAAAAACAGTTCCACTAAAGAATCCAAATTGATCCTTAGGAATCCCTTTATGGGAAGAGCCGCAGAACACTAGCATGTTGGGATGAAGTTGGGGAGTGAAAACTTCTAGGTCCAGAAATGGTCGAAGAAATGGTTATGAAGGTTAAGATCATCCAACAACACATTAAAGTTGCTCAGATTCAAAAAAATAGCTATGCTAACAATCTTCTATGAGACCCAAAGTTCGATGTTGGAGACATGGTATTCCTCCACATATCACCATGGAAGAGAGTTATGAGATTTTAGAAGAAGGGAAAGCTTATTCTGAGGCACATAATCACTTTTGAGACCCTTAATATCATTGGAGCAGTGGCCTATCGACCAAAACTCCCACCGAACCTGTCTCAAGTACATGATTTATTCCATGTATCACTCTTAAGGAAGTACATACCTAACCCATAACATGTACTAAATCCATAGTTGGTACTATTGGAGAATGACCTCTCCTATGAAGAGAAGCCGGTGAAGATCTTAGATCATAGAGAAAAAGTTATAAGAAATAAGACGATGCCCCTCATCAAGGTGTTGTGGTGAAACCACAAGTTTGAAGAAGCAATGTGGGAACATGAGGACATGATGAGGCAGAGTTACCCTCATATAATTTAGTGCGGGGAAAGGAAATTTCAAGGGTGAAATGTTTTAAGGGGGTAATGTTGTAATGAATTGATCATTTATGAATAAAATTACCTTTATTTTAATGTCTTATAGATATAAAAACACATGAACACTTTTTATTATTATTGGGTTTAAATGACCATTAAGTATCATTATCGTTGATAATATAGCCATTAAACAGTGATCACATGACTGATATAAATATAATGTTTAAAAAAAAATCCTTTCGACAAAGAAAAAGGAGAGGATAGCCTCATCAAGTAGACACAGGCCATACAAAACTTATTTTTTAGAGCTAAAAAAGGAGGTACCATCACTGGGATTCACTCTTGACCAAGTCTAATCTGAGATACAACACATTAGGCTTAAACGAAATCACCTACGTGATAATTTCAAGTTAATGGAGATTACCACATGAGCGATGTTATCCGAGCTGCCCCAAGAGTCGGTCACCATCGCACACCTTACCCTTATGTCTTATGTGGGTATTATAAGGGGTTATGTAATAAGGTATTAGTCACTTATTGTGAAATCCATTTTTATAAATAAAAGTCTTATTCTATCAATTCTTTTTTGAAAATAGTCTTTCTTAAAAAAATGATGAATTTGATAAATTTTTATTTTCGGGTAAAAAATATTACTTTTAAGAAATATATAAATTATTATATTAAACTAAGGTTTTAATTAATAATATTATTATAATTAAATAATGTATGATTATATCAATTCCTTATCTATAAATGATTAGGAAATCGGTTTGATAAGAGTTATATTTTTATACAATAAAATAGAAAGAGTATTTTTTTTAATTAAAGAATTTATTTTAAGTAATTAATGAATTTTTGAAATAATTAATATTTTAATAAAATATTATTATCAAATTACTTTTATGAATAATAAATGAGTATATAATTTTTATGAAGTCAAAAGTAATTTTTATTAAGGTTTGAAAACTGTTTTTGTCAAAACTCATGAATTTTCAATAAATGTCAGTTTTAATTTTAAAAGTAAAAATTCATATATTTAGAAATTTATTTAGATAAAATTAATATTATTTTTTGAATTAGAATGTTGAAATTACCCAATGGTGAATTTTTCATAATTTTCTGAGACAATCAAATTTTTTGGTAAAAATTAAATACCGTATAAATCTATAATGTGTTTTATGTCATCATAATGACCTAATAGCGATGTAATAAAATACTATAAAAGGTATATTCTTCCAATATGTGTTTTTCCTTTAAAAATAATGTGATTTTAGATTTTTTTATTAATTTCATAATGCCTTAGTGGACCCTCCAAGACTTATAAAATATTTTAACATTTTAAAATGATTTCCTTGAGAGTGTGACTCACCTCCACATAAGAAAGACTAATATTTTAATATGTTAGGCCCTTTTCATTATAAAATATGGTATACCAATCCCCTTTTGTAGAACATATGGGTAAAAACCATGATATGGTTTGTGGTTTTGAGTATTTTAATGTGTAATGTCCAAAACCTAAATAATAAAGAATTCCCTCTTTTTTCCTATATAAACTCACACAATCTCCAATTACACTTCACTAAAGCCATTTATATCTCGTAAAAACTCTTCTCTCCACTCCCTAGAGTCCTACCAAGGTTCCCCCAAGCTACCAAGAAGCCTTTCCCAAGCCTTTAGAGTCACACATCCAAGTAAGGAATCTTTCAGCCTCCTCTTTTATCAAGAATTATTTTCATGTTATTACTATATTGGGATATGTTATTAAATATCCTTATTAATTACCATTTGATGTATAAATTATGGGATCCCCTTTAAATCTCATTTATTCTTCTTATTAACCCTTATGTGCACCGGTCACCATGCGTAATTTTCATAAGGGTTTCTTTCCTTTCTCATTTTATCCAAGTTTCCTTATAGTGTTTCACCCTTTTATTTTCAATTACTAATGATGGGGTATGTTTTCAAAACCCCCAAGAATTCCTTGTTATGTTTTTAGGATGAGATACCTATTTCTATCTCATTAATCCCTCCCATGTACACCCGTTACCATGCTGAAATTTCGTAAGAGTTATTCCATTTCTCCTCTTTCTTCAAGTTTCATTATTATGTTACTCCTTCTATTTAAAAATTACCTATATTGGAACATGTATATATTTGACCCCTTACAGTAAATTTCATGTATTTATTATGGGAGAACACTTTATCTATCATCAACCACTTTTATTAATTTTTATGTCATGCCGTTAGGCTGCCGAAATGCACCGCGATTTTCCATGCCAAAATCATAGTGTAGTGAATACCATGCCCATTTCTCTATAAAATTTATTCAACTTTATGCACATATACATATTGATTATAGAATTTCATGTATGTATTCCACATTCCTTTATTGAGGAATAAATTATGATGTTTAATGCATCCATGTTATATGATCTATGTGTCACACTTAAGCATGAGATTAAAATGTTCGTGAAGGGTGCACCCTGATAGTGCTCCAATGCATTGGGTAATGTTTAGTATCATAATACGCCATGTGAAATGAGGGTTTAATCATTATAATTCATGTGAAATGAGGGTTTACTCATACTAATCTATTTTTAAATTTCCTTAGCTCATGATAATATCATGTTGTATGTTTTTGCCACATTTCCATGTTATGATAACCATGTTATATCATGCATTTATATTTGTGATTCTATTGTGCTCCATTGATATGCCTATTTACTAACATGTATTGTATTATTCATTTTATGCCTTGTTTACTCCCTTATTGGGCTTTATAGCTCACTCCATTCTGATGTATGTCCTCAGGTTATCCCATGCAGTGTTAAATATGAAGGAATGGGTTAGTGATATCAAATAAGTTTGAAATAAAGATATTGAATTTCTTGTTTTAAGTTGTTATGTAATGTTCCTAATTTACCAAGACACTAGAACTCTTTATCCTTGGACTTTTCTTAAGTGAAAGTTTATGTAATAAATCATGTTTAAGTGTGTAACAAAGAATATGGTTTCTATAGTTGGTATCAGAAGACATGTTTAGTTATTTTTGGGATTAGGGTTATAAAAATATAGTGAAAGACTTAGGGATAAGACCGAGTATAAGAAAATAATCCATAAATTTTGGTGAGTATGGAGTAATTGGTTTATCAAGAAAATATATCCCCGTCTGGATATGAACAAGTAGAGGTGGTTCTGGCACAAATGTATCTTGGGGTAAAACCTGAAAACACTGCTTTGAGCTTGACTCGAATGAGAGCTTGTGCATGACAACGAACCTTACTGAACTCTTGTTTTGACACTCCTGGGTGATATTATTTGGAAAATTCATAAGTTTAGTATGAACCATTATTAAGGGTATAAAAAAATGCCTCTAAGAATATATTTTGTGAAATAGATCATATATAACTTAGATTGAATTCTATAAATTCATAAGTTAAGGAAAAAAATTTAATTTATAAGTTTTCCCTTTTTGTCATTGGATTCCCTTTTATGTGTCTAATATATTAAAAAATATATATTCCGTAAGTATTTTTTGATAAAGTAAACTAGATGAAACCAGAATTATAAAGTGAAAGGTAGGGTTATCATCCATAGTTATACACATTCTTTTATATCCCAAAAGTTTAGTAGAACAATCTAAACACCACAAAAAAACATGGAAGAAGAGATGTTAGTGAGAACGAAAAATGGGGAAATTATATCATCTCATGAATATAACTCCTCACCTCTCAAAATTTGTGGATTGAACTTCCCAATAAACCTCATCATACTCCCTCTGGTGGAATTTGATGAAATTATTTGCATGGATTGGATTTCCCTATATAGAGCCGACATAAATTGCCATGAGAGGGAAATCACTCTCTATATGGTGGATTAACCCCAGATTCTTTACAAATGCAAGGAGGAGGGTGAATCTTCTTTAGAACCATTATATCCAACATGTATATTAATTCCCTGTGAGCATGTGCATCTTTCTTAGATGATTGAGTTTAAGTAAGGAACCATCCTTGAAGACATGAATCTTGTGAGGGAATTTATTGTCGTGTTTCTCGAGGAATTTCCTAGTCTTCCTCCTAGAAGATATGTTTAATTCTAGATTGATATTATACTTAGGGTGTTTCCAATATCAAAGAATCCATATATAATGGTTGTTGTGGATCTTGAGGAGCTACAGAAACAACTAAAAGAGAATCTGGATAAAGGGTTTATGAACCCAAGTGCTTCACCATGGGGTGCACCAGTCCTCTTCATCAAGAACGATGGGTCAATGGGCCTTTGCATTGATTATCATGAGCTCAAAAAAATCATGATAAATAACAAGTATACTTTTCAACGAATTGATGACTTGTTCGATAAGCTACATGGAGCACAATACTTCTCCAAGGTGGATATGTGGTTGGGATATTACCAAGTAAGGGTGAAGAAGGAGGATATCCCCAAGATTGCTTTTTTGTACAAGGTACGGGCATGATGAATAGAGTCTTTATAGATTACCTCGAAAAATTTGTGTTAGTCTTTATAGATGATATTCTAATATACTTCAAAACCAAGGAGGAGAATGAGGATCATCTAATCACTATACTAGAGATATTACAAAAGGATAAGCTCTATGAAAAGTATTGAAAGTGTGAGTTTGGATTGAAGGAAGTCTCATTATTGGGGCATATCATCACAAGCAATGAGATATATTTGGATCCCTCAAAGACAAATGCAATTGAGGTATATATGAGGACAACATCTATGAAGAATATCTATAGCTTCCTCAGGTTAGCTGGATATTATCACTGATTTGTAAGAAATTTCTCATGATTGTCAAACCATATTACCAAGATAACTCAGAAGGGAGTCAAGTTTTATGGGAATTATGAATACAAAGAGAGCTTCAAGGATTTGAAATGGAGGCTTATCACTATGACCATGATCACCCTATCCATAAGTGAATAAATTTTCATGGTATTCAGTGATGCTTTGAAGAAGGGCCTGATATGTGTGTTGATGCAAAATAACAAAGTCATTGCCTATGATTCAAGGTAATTGAAAGTTCATGAGAAGAACTATCCAACCCATGATCTGGAGTCAGATGCAATAATCTTCACTTTGACAATTTGGAGACATTACCTCTTTGGGGAGAAGTGTGAAATATATATAGATCACAAAATACTCAAGTATATATTCACACAGAAATAATTTAATATGTTCCAACGAATATGGTTAGAGATGATCAAAGACTATGACTACTCAATCCATTACCACATTGGGAAATTGAACAAGGTGCTCAATGCTCTAAGTAGAAAATATCCAATGATTCAATCATTAATGAGAATTAAAAAGGATCCAATCTTCTTATATTTGATTAAGATGGACATGAGAATCATAAAGAAGGGAACATCATCAATCCTTTCACAAATGATTTCTCAACTGTCTCTTTTGGAAAGGTTAAAGGATGCTCAAAAGGATGATGGAGGAATTAAGAAGAAAGTGGAAACTATCAAAAAAGGGAAATCCTCAGATTTCAACGTTAATGAAGAAGAAATTATGGGATTTGGGTCAAGACTATGTGTTACATCCAATATGGAGTTAAAGAAAGAACTTTTGGATGATGCACATAGTTCAAATTTCTCCATTCACACAAGAAAAACAAATACGCATCGAGATATTTGATAGAATTATTGGTGGGATAACATGAAGAAGGAGATCGATGAGTATACTTCAAAGTGCCTGGTATGTCAGTAAGTGAAGGCTGAGAGGCATAAATCTAAGGTGATGAGGCAACCATTACCCATACCCACATGGAGATGGGAGAACATCACCATGGACTTTGTCACATGACTTCTGAATACATACAAAGGAAACAATGCTATCTGGGTTGTTTTGGACCATCTTACAAAGACTACATACTTCATTGCAATTTGAGAGGATTTCTCATTGGATCAACTAGCACAGATATACATGAGAGAATTTTTAGGGATTCATGAAGTACCACTATCGACTGTATCTGATCTAGATCCAAGATTCACCTCTATGTTTTGGAAGAGTATCCGACATGATTTGAATATTGAGATGAACTTCAATACATCTTATCATCCTCAAACTGATGTCCAATCTGAGAGAACAATACAAACACTTGAGGACATGTTGAGAGCATGCTCAATTGACTTCAAAGGAGCATGGGGTCAACATCTTCTTCTGGTTGAGTTCTCTTACAACAATAGTTTCCACTCAAGAATCCAAATGGATCATTATGAATCCCTTAATGGGAAGAGGTGAAGAACATCGACATGTCAGGATAAATTTGGGGAGTAAAAACATATAGGTCCAGAAATGGTTGAAGAAATGATGGAGAAGGTTAAGACCATCCAAGAGCACATTAAAGATGCTTAGAGTTGACAAAATTTCTATTCTGATAATCATCTACAGGACCTAGAGTTTGATGTTAGAGACATGGTATTCTTCCTCATATCACCATGTAAGAGAGTTATGAGATTTTGTAAGAAGGGAAAGCTTAGTCCAAGGTACATCAACCCTTTTGAGATCCTTGATCACATTAGAGCATTGGCCTATTGACTGGAACTCCCACCGAACCTTTCTCAAGTATATGATGTATTCTGTGTATCACTCTTGAGTAAGTACATACCTAACCCATCACATGTAATCAATACAGAGGTGGTACAATTAGATAATTACCTCTCCTATAAAGAGAATCTAGTGAAGATCTTAGATCATAGAGAAAAAGTTCTATGAAATAAGATGATGCCCCTCATCAAGGTGTTGTGGAGAAACCACAAGTTTGAAGAAGAAACATGGGAAACTAAGGAAGTGATGAGGAAAAGTTACCCTCATCAATTTTAGTGTGGGAAAATAAAAAATTTGAGGGTGAAATTTCTTAAGGGGGGAATGTTGTAATGACTCGATCATTTATGAATAAAATTACCTTTCTTTTAATGTCTTATGGATATAGAAAACACATGCACTCTTTTTTTATTATTAGGTTTAAATGACCGTTAAGTATCATTGTCATTGATAATATAGCCATTGGATAGTGATCACATGACTGATATAAATATAAGTTTTTTTTCTAAAAAAAATCCTTTTGACACAAAAAAAGGAGAGGATGACCTCATCCAGTAGACTTGGGCCATACAAATCTCATTTTTTGGAGCTCGTAAAGGAGGTAATGTCACTGGGCTTCGATCTTAACCAAGACCAAGACGAGATTCAACACATTAAGCTTTAATATAATCTCCTAGGATAAGTTCAAGTTAATAGAGATTACCATCCGATCAATGTTATCCGAGCAGCCCAAAGAGTCTATCACCATTGCATAACTTACCCTTATGTCTTATGCAGGTGTTATAAGGGGTTATGTAATAAGGTATTAGTTACTTATTTTTAATCCATTTTTATAAATAAAAGTCTTATTCCATCAATTCCTTTATGAAAATAGTCTTTCTCAAAAAAATGATGAATTTGATAAATTGTCTTTTCAGGTAAAAAATGGTACTTTTAAGAAATATATAAATTATTATATTAAACTAATATTTTAATTAATAATTTTATTATAATTAAATAATTTATAATTATATCAATTCCTTATCTATAAATTATTAGGAAATCAATTTGATAAGAGTTATATTTTTATACAATAAAACAAAAAGTGTATTTTTTTTAAGTAAAGAATTTATTTTAAGGAATTAATGAATTTTTGAAATAATTAATATTATAATAAAATATTATCATCAAATTAATTTTTTAAATTATAAATGAGTATATAATTTTTATGAAGTCAAATGTAATTTTTATTAATGTTTGAAAACATTTTTTGTCAAAATTCTTGAATTTTCAATAAATATCGGTTTTCATTTTAAAAGTGAAAATTCACATATTTATAAAATTATTTAGATAAAATGAATATTATTTTTGGAATCAGGACACTGAAATTATCCAATAGTGAATTTTTCATAATTTTTGGAGACAATCGAATTTTTGGGTAACAATTAAATATCGTATAAATATATAATGTGTTTTATGGCATCATAATGACCCAATAGTGATGTAATAAAATAATATAAACGAAATATCCATCCAATATATGTTTTAACTTTAAAATAATGTGATTTTATAATTTTTTATTGATTTTATAATTCCTTAGTGGACCCTCTAAGACTTATAAAATATTTTAACATTTTAAAATGATTTCCTTGAGAGTGTGACTCAACTCCACATAAAAAAGGCTAATATTTTAATATGTTCTACCATTGGAATTATAAAATATTTTATACCACCCCAATTTTGTAGAAACCATGGGAAAAAACCATGGTATTGTTTGTGGTTTTGAATATTTTAATGTGTAGTGTCCAAAACCTAAATAATAAAGAATTCTCTCTCCTTTCCTATATAAACCCACCCAATCTACCATTACTCTTCACTAAAAATATTTGGAGCTCGTCCACATTCTTTTATTCACTCCCTATAGTCCTCCCAAGGTTCCCCCAATATCCCAAGAAGCCTATCCTAAGCCTTTAGAGCCACACATCGAAGTAAGGGATCTTCCACCCTCCTCTTTTATCAAGCATTATTTTCATGTTATTACTATGTTGGGATATATTATTAAATACCATACTTAATTAAACTTTTATGTATAAATTATTTTATCCTATTTAAATATCATTTATTTCTTTTATGAACCCTTATGTGAACCCGTTACCATGCCGAATTTTCATAAGGGTTTCCTTCCTTTCTCATTTTTATCCAAGTTTCCTTATATTGTTACACCCTTTTATTTTCAATTAAAAATGAGGGTTTATGTTTTCGAAACTCCCCCATACTGACCTTATTATGTTTTTATGATGTAATACCTCTTTATATCACATTAATCCCTCTAATTTACACACATTACCATGCTGAAATTTCGTAAGACTTATTCTATTTCTCCTCTTTCTTCAAGTTTCATTATTATGTTACGCCTTCTATTTCCAAATTCATTATGTTGGTACATGTATCTATATAAACACCTTACTTTAAATTTCATGTATATATGATGGTATACCACTTTATCTCTCATCCACCATTTTTTTAAATTTTTATGTCACACTGTTAGGCTACCGAAATTGCACTGCGATTTTGCATGCCAAAATCATCGTGCAGTGAATACCATGCCTATATATCTATCAAGGGTATTAACCTTTATGATCATATAATTATTTAGTATATAATTTAATGTATTTATTTTACATTACTTTATCATGGAATAAATTATGACGTTGAATGAATCCATGTTATATGATCTATGTGGCACACTTAAGCATGAGATTAAAATGTTCGTGAAGGGTTCACCCTGATAGCACTCCAATGCATTGGGTAATATTTAGTATCATAATAAACCATGTGAAATGTGGGTTTAATCATTACAATTCATGTGAAATTAGGGTTTACCCATGCTAATCCATGTGCAATGAGCCTGGTCTCATGCTAACATCATGTTGTATGTTGTTACCCCATTTCCATGTTATGATAACCATGCTATATCATGCCTTTATGTTCATGTTTCTCTTGTTATCCATTGATATCCCTATTCAATAACATGTATTGTATTCTTCATGTTATGACTTGTTTACTCCCTTACTGGGCTTTATAGATCACCCCTGTCTTATGTATGTCCTCAGGTTATCCCATGTAGTGTTAAGTATGAAGGAATGATTTGGTCATGTCAAAGAAGTTTAAAATAAAGATATTGTATTTCATGTTTTAAGTTGTTATGTAATGTTCCTAATTTCCCAAGATACTATACCTATCAATCCTAAGAGTTTTCTTAAGTGAATTTTTATCTAATAAATCATGTTTTAGTGTGTAATAAAGATCAAGGTTGTTATATTCATTACTATAAATCCATCATGAAGAAGGGAACAAATGATGAGAAACTTGGGTGATCATAAAAGTGGGAACTTCATCCTGGGAGTTTCTTTGGAATGATTTGGGGGTGTCCCTTCTAGGTTCGTTAAAGTTTCAGCGAGTATGCAAAAGAAGTGGGAGTCATGGGGATTTATGATGCTACCTAGGTGTTACAAAATTTTTCCCATCATAAATGTTTCATTCTTATAAAATTCCTTTGTATATTGAGTCCAAACTTGAATACATTCCACCTATTTTATAGAAAATGAGACATTAGTATCTGGGTTGTTCATATAATCATGGGAGTGCCAATCATGGGGTAAATGTATGATGAATTCATCCCATTACTTTTATGCGGGATGATGTAGAGATGACACCTATACTTGTGAGGGAACTTCTCACCATAGTGGAGAACCTTATGGGATAAGATCCCTATCCTAAGATGGATGTTCCCTTCCTTGATTAGTATCAAGTGTTCACCATGCCTAATGGTTATGAGCTATGTATGAGGAGACCAAGTACATGATTAACCCATATAACCTAAATGTTTATAGGTGTATATTGGAAAATTCTAGAAAAGATCAATTTTACTAAGTGATGTTGGAAAGTCTCTCCTGGGGTTGATTGGATGGTAAGACAAGCAACTTTCTTAGCCATGTTCTTAAGTTTCTATTTACTACTAGAACATGAATCTCATAAGATAATCAGGGTCATGAATTTTTCAATGGTGGACTAATTGACAATGGGGAAACGTATCAATTTGGTTGTCCTAGTTTTAGAAAATCTATACTGCTAACTAGGACATATCAGTAGGGGAAATCTCCTTTCAGAACTGTTAGCCCATTTTAGGTTCTCTAAGGTTGGAGGGTAGCTCACTTGGGGGGATACAAATTCATCAATGATCATCTAATTTAAGGGGCCTAATTTAGGCTGTATCTGCAGTGCATAAGTGAGGTCAAAACACTATCATTGGAGCCAATGTACATAAAGAGTATATTGAATCATTATAATCAATTCTTCTATATCACCTAGACCATATGACCAGTATTTTAGTGAATAATGCATCTAGTATCCAAGAAACATGATGGAATCTAATTTCCTTAAGGGAGGGTATTTTGGTCTCTAGTATCGATAAAGATATCATCTACGAGGGATACTCTCCCTATAGGGTTGGGAATAAATTATTCTATATCTAGAAAAGATATTTTCTTCTCTGAATACTATGTAGAAGAAGAATTAATTTATGATTTCCCACAAACTCTATCTCATGTTGATATTGGAGGAGGTGGGAATTCAGGTGGAGTTTCCTCCTTATGATTCTATACCTTGCCTTGTAAAGAGTTACAATGAGGCTTATATTCAATCACACCCAAATAGGAAATTAGATCAATTGGTTCCCTAAATTCACGTTCCACTGATAGTTGAGGAAGAGGAAAAGAGAGATCAGCCCACAGTGGTGGTCAAGCCTAGTAAAGGAGTGGAACTGAGGAAGCCTTTAATCTTTGAGATTTCAAGGAAGAAATCAAGACCTATAAGCATCACTCCCCTACCACCTGAAATATCTTCTCAACCAATTGTACCTACTGAAGGTAAATTCCCACTGGCTTAGAGGAAATTTGATTCTTTGAAGAGATTTATTTCCACCCAGGGTATATGGTTCTTTATTTATGGAAAAGAGATTATCTTAACAAAATATGGGTGTATATTTGTGCAAATAAATATTTCTCATATGGATCAACATTGGATAATAGAAGCATATCTTCAAGACCTTGATAACTCGATCCATTAACTTAAAGAAAAAGTATTGTACTCTGTATGAGTGATCAAAATTTTAAAGCCTTATATTAGTGAGAGTGAGAAATAAGTGATTAGTGACAACACTTCCCAAGGAAAGGTAAAATAGTTTTCCTTATTACACCTTTTTGATATCATTAGTGTAATTAATCAGAACCTTTTTTTCTTCCCCTTTTTATTTTTTTATATGAGGCTAATGAGTAGAACCCACCTTTCATAAGTGAGTGCTTGCACCTCCACCACAATGAACTCATAAATTATATGATAAAAATAAAATTCTAACATCATAGATTCTAAGTAAATAGGTGGGGTACTTGGATTCCTCCCCCTCAATAAGAGTGATGCCTTTATAGTTAACCATTCCAATTATGGCCATATTTATAGATTCCTAGAAGGAATGGGAAACCTGGAGGAAGTGTTTATCTTACGAAGAGGCATGGAATATTTTTTAGGAATAAGAACTTAAATTGATGGGTTTTGGAAATTTAATCATTCCTATGTATGTTTCTATTTAAGAGAAACCCACAGAAGTCAAATCATATCTTGAATAAATAGATGCCTCAATTAATTCCTTCAAGGGAAGTGTTTATATCTTAGATTAAGTGAGAGAAATTCTAACATTGAGAGTTGAATATAATCTTTTGTAAATTTTAAGAAATCCCCAAGAATAGGTAAACATATTTCTATTTCAATATCCTTTTCACCATTGGTGTTATTCTAAATCTTTGGGATCTTTTATGAAGTTGGAGGTAAGAACTTATCCATTCCTTCCCCAAAATATATGGAAGGAAGGATGTCGAATGGAATATATTCCCCTTCCTATGAGAGAGTTATGGAGGAGGGATCTCTTGGTATAGCTGAACATATCACCCAATTCTTTAATTTTTATAGTGATTTCTTATTGGTGAGTTAGCTCATGAAGATTTTGGGATGAGTTTTATACATTCGAGAGTAAAAATTACGTAAGAGTTTCCACCTTCTACTCCTTTATAAAGGGTGATTATAGATACAATAATGGGAGAGATTCCATGGAAGTTGTAAACAACTGACTATCTAGCTAGATCAATAATTCATTCCATAGAATCAAGGCTAGTGGGTGACATCATGGAAGTGATGGATCCAAGGGTATCACCTCTCCATAGACCCACTACTCTTTACCTTCCTAAAGAAAGTTCTATGGGTGTGGATAATGAAGAATGTAAATAAAGGTCAAATTCAACTATATAAATCATTATTTAGACCAGGAAAACATTGATAGATGATGTCTTGAGGGATCTAGATATGAGATTGATAATTTCCAAAGATCAAGCGGCCTCTACACCACCAGAATGGGGTTTCTAGGGGGTTATGATAGGTTAAGGGAAATAAATATTAAATCCAATTATACCAACATACACTCCCATTGAACCAATACTGATGGATGATCCCACTAAAGTTCCATATTTGGTAACACCCACTATTCAATAATAGATGAATCTGGTCCTTTTAGAGGGGGAACCTATGAAGATAGTGGCAACTAGGAAATCAAAAGTGGTAATATCCTAAAGTGGGTCATAATTAGCCTCATATAGATACTTGGGTAATTATTTTTTCCCAATAAGTACTAGTGGGTGATTTTATGGGGACTAAAGTCATGGTTTTATACTCAACCACTTATATTAATGAATTTATAACATCCATGCAAGAAGGTTAATAATCCTCGGGACTTATATATCCATTCCTCTTTTTTATTTTTTTTACAACTATACCGATATTCAACAAACATGATTTACAAATATTGATGGTGGAAATTTAGAACAACTGATGTTAGATAGAATCAAGGTTTCTATTAATGAAGGTTAATTATCTCTCCTCTTATCACATGCATATCATTCTTACAACATTAATTTAATGATTTTTGAGTATGAACTCCATCAAACGCACCATTGGACCTTGAAACTCAAATTTTCATTATCCAAATGCATCAATCATCAAGAAACATTGGGATATAGATCTTTTGGATTCTATATCCTGTATGTGTTAATATTAGACACTATTTGAGTGATGTGGTTCCAGATTATGTATCAGTACTTGTAATTGCCTTTGATATAGACCTTGAGGAGATCAAATTACAATAGAAAGTGTAGTGGAAGGTATGAAATATGATCTAAAAACTGATATTGGAGACTCCCCTTAGTGAACTTGGAAAACAAATAAATCACCTCCAATAGATGTTTATCACATTGGTCTTTGATGGGCATGATTACTGAAATATTTATTCCAAGTTGAAGGAGGTGATTGCTGCTTGAGAACAAAGGAGCCTACAACAGTCAAAACCCAGTACTGCAGAAATTATAGCCTATTTTGTTGTTTATATGAATGTCATTATTGATTAAGCCTCTGAGTATGTTGGGGTTGAAATAGAATGGAATGGTCAAGTAATGGAGAAGCTGAACCTTTTGGATCATCTTCACAAAGAGTCAGGTTGACTTCACTAGGAGTTGGATTGGTGCTATCAAGAACTAGTGGATACTAAAAAAGAAACTAATGAGGAGTAGAAACTAGTTAAGGAAATAGATAAGGTGGGTCTCAATACCATTATAAGATAAGATGCACTATGATCTGATGTAGATAAAGTGGTTTTAATTATATATAGACTACGCCATGCTATGGATTAATCTGAGTGAATAATGATTCAACCTCAAGAGTCTATTAAGTATTCTTTACAATGATAAAACCTTCATCTTCATGCAATAAACTCTTGATTGTATATGTTTCTATAATTTTTTTTCAATAAATGAATGAAAACTCAATTTATTCTTGATTATTTTTCCCTTTCTTCACTTTGATTATCATTTCATAATAATCTATAAGACTCTAGAAGACAAAATCAAAAATAACTAGAAACCATTTGAACATTGAATTTGAAATAAACAAAGTCAATTTTGGATCCCAAATACTTTATTTAAATTTAATTACTCCTTGGCATGGCTCATAAATAGGTATAAGCATAACTACAATCACTGTAGCACTAGAGTTGGTCCATTAAGATGAAATAGTTTTTCCTGGGCTTGGATCATGGATGAGTATAGGCTTAAATACCAACACCGTATCTCTAAAGTTGTTCTATTCGGATGAAAGAGTTCCTACTGGGTATGGATTATATATAGATATAGGCATAAATACCATCACCATAACCCTAGATTTCATTTATTTGAAATAAATATTTCTTCTTGGGAATATCTCACTAATGAGTATATGCATTAATACCATCACCATAACACTAGAGTTGGTCTATTTGGATGAAAGAGTTGACTCAACATGGTAAGGATCATAAAGGGGATATTTGGAATGAGGATTACAATGTTCAAAAGGTTTTGGGAACCCTAAATATATGTCTATGTGAATTTCACATGGATCCTTTAGACTTATAAACTAGGGATGAGAGAATGATGGAATAATTTAATTTTTTCCTAGGATTGGGGGCCTTGGGTGCACAACTTGACTTATTCTAGAGTCATATTATAAACTCCACAATCGTTGAGACTCTTATTTTATCACCCTAACTTTTGCATAAGCCTAATTTTGGGGAGGTCTAGCAGGAAAGGGCTTGGATTTTTATCAGGTTTCCCTTTATGGGTTTTCAAGATAATAAATTTCACAACTTTTTAAAATTAAAATGCTTAATTTTTCCTAGATCATGCATGGTTCATGTCCAATGAGAAGAGACTTGAATTTTACCTAGGTTTTCCATTTATGGGTTTTCATCACGGCGAGTCTTATGTGTTTTTCCTTATGTAGTTTTAGGTTATAGATGTCAAATTGATATGACTGATGTTTAAGGTATGATAGATTTGACCTAGGTGAATAGAGTTTAAGGTTATGATGTGTGGACCAAAAGGTGTGGCAACTTTTATGAAAATAGAGGTGAAGTTGAACCAACATGAATTTTTAGATCTATATATCAATGAATAATATGATCTCATGAATAAGTAAAACCTAATCAACTGAATTAGAATGGCCACTACTATGGATGATGGTGGGAGTGAATTCATTGAGAGTGTTTTAGAGCTTGATTTTTTGATCTTGAGAGGAATATACATGCACTTTGTGATCTTTAATGGAAGTCATGATAGAAGGGATGAACCACTTTTACTAACTAGTCCAGAGGTATCAGAGACCACCCTGGTACACGGGGAATTCATTTTAATGTCATGAAGTTCAAACCATCATGTCATGTTATTTAGATCTACATGATAAGAATTAAATGTTGGTTATAGGATGTGATGAAAATATATTTCTTTGAAAATGATATTGATACTAAAGTGTATAACATTGAGGGAATTGGATGCATTTGAATAGTTAGATTATGGATTATGTAAGTAATAACTCAAGGAGTTTGAATTAGGATTGATTATATGTGAGACATATGAAAGGTATAACCACATACCATGTTTGAAAAACCAATTCTACTACAATGCTATCAGTACATACAAAAATTATATGATTATCTTATATAGGATGAAGATTCCTCTAGTTGATAGGCCTTATCAGGGTGCTTATACAGATCCATATTGGGGACATAGTATTCATAGTTAATTAGGGGTGTCCTTTGGAGTCAAATGTGATCATTAAAAATAAACAAGGAAATGTTTGTGAGGATTAAAACACTTGTGAAATGAATTAGGTTCATGGAAGGAAGGAATATTCAAGAAGGGTTTTGGAACCCAAAAGGCTATACCACCTTGTATGGACCACATAATCAGGATTAAGAGATATGATGTTCCACCACTATAAATTTTCTTGAACTAATGGGTCCTATGATTATGGATTAACTTTTTATAGTTCCATATGATGGGACATACAAACTTTTCACCTTTTTTTAATTTATCTTAAAATTTTCCTAATCCATAAAAATGGGATGAAGTTATGAGAAAAGACCTAACCTTTCATCCAGTTTACCTTTATAGGTTTTTTTCCAACATGTTTCATGTATTTTTCACTTATAGTTTAAGGCCTCTTGATCTAGACTACTAGTGTTAAAGGGGAAAGTTGACCCAATGTGAATGGAGAGATCAATGCCACTATAGACTATCTCGGGGGGTGGGTGGGTAGAAAGTTTATGGAAATGATGTGTGGACCTGATGAATAATAATAACAACCCAAATGGGGAATAAATACTAAGAAAGTCCCAAAAACTTTTGAATATTGATTGGTGATGTAGTAAATCAAAACCTGAGGTTCTTGAACCAGGAGAAGGGATATGGAGTAGGTGCACAAGGGATGACCATAGACCATTTTTAAAAGAAGGCTTCCACTATGATGCTTCAAATGAATAAAAAATTATAAGATATTACCCTTTAATATAATGATTCCTCTAGTTGATATGACACATCATGGGAACATATATAAAGATATATTAGGGCCATAATATACATAGTTAAGCAGAAGTATCCTTTGTAATTGAATGTACTCATTACCAATTGATAATTAATGGTTTGTAACAATCCAAGACACACTAAAAATGAAGTGTGATTTATGAAAAAGTATGTTCAAAAGGTTGGATGGAGGTACTTTTAACTCAGTATTATCATAACAGGGATGACATGGTTCCCTTATAAGGGGTGGAAATGAATGATGGTTTGTGGATGGGTCCTGAACATGGGGTTCAGACACATATCTTGAGATAGTAGGACTCAATCCATATAAAGTACTTATAGTATAATGGAGGCTCTAAATATTAAGATATAGTATGGAGAAATGGTCATTTTATCTTGATGTTTGTTTGAAGAAACAACCTATTTCACATACCCTCATATGTATATGGCTATCATATAAGGAAACTAGTCCATGTGTAGGAGGTCACTTTGAGTAGTTTAAAGTCATGCAAGGTGGAACACATGTCATACAATTTAAAATCATGCAAAAAGGAATCAAATTCCATTATTAGAAAATGGGTATATTTTATCATGGCATAGGTCTATTGATACATCAACAATTCTAGGATAAGGGAATTTTTTATGTTCTCTCCTTTCTTAGTGTAGGGTCATAGAACAATATTCACTAGAAACACTTATGTGTAAGAGAGGAGGGATTTGTGGTTGATAAAACTTGAATTTGGGGCCTAGATAGAGGATATAAGTGTCACTACATATCCCATTAGGACAAAAATCAAGACCCTCATAGTTCTTATATTTTCAAATATATAGATCAATCTCTTTCATGGAGAAGACATTTTCAATGTAGTTTCATAAATGAAGAACTCCATGGTGAAGTATAATAGGAAGTTATTTTTCGTACATAAGAGAGGGGGTATTTTTGTTGAGTTTATTCTACACAGATTGGGATCATATACATGGGAATAGAGATGGTATTGACCTTAGTGTAGTGTTGTCAGGAAAATGAAACCATCATTTTAAGAGACATAACATTAAGGTGAAAGAAGTATTTTTTTGAATATCATGACTAGACCTAGGATGAGAGATTTAGGCATCACTATATATCTTAACAGGGTAGTAATCAATCCATATATGGTTGTTATTTGGTTTTATCCCTTATGTAGATTGAGGTTTTATATGGGGTTTGGGATTTTTTTATTCCCTTTGTGAAAAAATTGTGTACTATGAACCCCTACATAGATCTGGATCTTATATAGGATAATTAGTTTAAGTGGGATACTCTAAAAAGTTTAAGGTCATGAAAGATTGACCAAACTATTCCATACCTTTAGATGTGGTGATTTTTTAGTCATTCAAGTAGGATAAATATACCAAGAAATCAAAGCTCACATGAGTCATGATCGATGTAAGAAATAAGAGGTAATTGGAAGGTCATTCATACCGCACTAGAACACGTGTTATGGGAACATGTGGTACACACCATGGGATTTGACATTCCATGAAAAAACATGGTTGTATAGTTTTATGTTTTGCGACTAGGATATAAGTTTTATGTAGTTTAACATTATGCTATAAGGATGTTGTTGTATAGTTTTATGTCATGTGACTAGAGTGCTATCCTATAGTTTTACATCATGTGACTAGGACATATTCTATATTGTTTAATGTCTTATAGTTAGGATGACCGAACCGATGTAGATATTATTCAAAGTATTTTTTAAGAAAGCTTTTATTGATGGATGATGTGATACACTCTCTATCTATGGTGTCCAAGGATAAGGCCCCATTAGAATATACCTTATATATGACATAAGGTTAGTCCTACTTTGGTTCAAGCATTGGAAGATTATTTCCTATTATCATAGGGGTTCTAAGAAATAATATCATATATCCTCTTAGGAACAAATGAAGAAAAACTCTCTTATTAAAAGTCCATGAAACCTGGTTATGATGAAATTCCAAGTTGTGTAGTGTGTGAAACATTTTCTCGTTGATTCATTCCAAATCATCCAGTCACTTCTAAGACCATTCATTTTCAAAAAACTAGTTATACATGGAAATGAAAAGGTAGGGAAGCTGGACCATGATAGGTAGGATTACCTCTGTCCCATATACAAGTGAATATAGAGTCTCTTGGATGGTCGTATATATTTTAGTGAGGTAGTCCCTCAAAGCATGTATAATATTTTTAGTAAATGATTTATTATACTTATCCACCATCTTTTAGAGTATATTAGACAAAGTTTTATTAAATTCCTTAATCTATCAATTTATTCCGCATGGTAGCAAGATGAGTGGTTGGATTGAAAGACATATTGTTGATACAACCTTTTAAACTTGAAAGAGAAGAAGTTGGTTCCATTGTTTATCAATATTGTATGAGGAAAAAAAATCTAGTAATGACATTTGTCTTCACAAAGTGAATGATATAAATTTTCCCAAATTCCTTGAAAGATATAGCCTTGGACCACTTGGGGATGAAATCGATGGTAGTAAGGATGTAATTGAATCATATCAATGTAGATAGGGGATACGAACCCATGAAATCTATTCCACTTATGAAAAGTGATAAAGAATATTTAGTGGTGTGTAACAAATTTGGGGGTTGATGGATAAAATTTGTATATATTTAGAAGACATAACATTTCATTGTGAACTCCACACAGTCTTGTATTATTAATTGAAAAAAATATCCAATATTTCTTATATGTTGGGGATATTGGTCCCTGATTTATGTTCACTATAGTCACCTTCATGGACCTACTACATAACAGTGAGGGTCTCTCCTCCTTTAATGTATCCATGGAGGACTCCACAAAAGCCTCATTTGTAAAGGTTTTTATGGGTATTGGGGTCATCATAAAGGAAAAAGTTGACGACCCTTCATTGAATATGTTATTTTTTATCTATTACTATGGAAGAATTATATTTTAGTGGTATTCAAGTATGGGAGAAATCCATCCAATAGTGGTATCCATTGGTGAAGATATTGACTCACCATGCTCAGAGGTGATGCTGATCTCATTGATCTCTTCCCTGTCATTAGTAGTGAAATGGGATACTTCCTTATGGTGTGAAATATTGATAACTATATCATCTTGGTATTGATCTATATGGGTAGTGACTTCATTAGACAACACATCTATCTAGGTATTTCTTGAATGTGGAACATAAAACAATGTCAGCTCAAAAGGAAATTCTGCCATCAACTCTTATACATAATCAAATAGGGGGAATCAATTCCTATTTCTTAATGGCATATTCACCATTAAAACTACTATAAAACTAGGTTTATACAATTATAAGGATTTAAAATCACTAGATAAAAACATTGTTAAATGCCCCTTTGTCAGTGCTAAAAAAGGCGTTGTTAAAGGGGTTATTTAACAACACTTTAAAAAAAGTGCTGATAAATGAGGTCATTTATTTGAATTTTTTTACAAGTGCTGATAAAATTATACTTCAAAAAAATTATATTTCATTAAAAATAATATATTAATATATAAATATATTTATACCGATATAAATATAATATATATTTTTTAAAATATGTTTTATATAAGGTAAATAGGCATTTACACTTAATATATAAGATATTTAGTAAAAATTGATTCTAAAATAATTAAAAAAATATTTGTAATTAATAATTTACTTATTATTATCTATTTATATTCATTTAATATCAATTTAAAGATAAAAAATCAAAAATAAATAAAATATGAAAAATAAATTTAAAATGAAACTTGAACTTCAAACGACCGTAACTTTTGATCCGGATGTCCGTTTGGGATCTACCACATATAAAATTGAATCCTGTGAAGATATATACACCTTGGTGATTTAAGGTAAACCCCTAACTACATTTTCAAGGATAATAAAGGACCATAAGGCCTCCAAAACTGAGTTTTTAGTTTGGGTACCCCTGTTTTCTAACATTCAATGTATTTTAAGCCTCGTTTAAGGGGGTATTGTTTCCCTTTTTCAACGGGGAAGGAATTTATTTTCAGGGATAACATTCATATTGATATTACGGCTTCAAAATTTTATCATTTTTCACAATGTAATTTTATTTATAATTAAATATATGCTTGTTTTCTTATATTTACTTATAATAAATCACTAATATAAATACATTTATCAACATATTTATGTAAGAATGTATATTCTAATATATGTAAATAAATATATATTATAAATGTATTTAAAACAATATGTAACCATTTTTTATATATAGATACATATACGTATATTTTTATATTAATAAATAGATATATATTTATATTATATTCTAGTATATGTAAATGGATATAATATATAATATATTTAAATTAATATAAGTATATATATATAAATCACACACACATATATTCTACAATTTTATTGGAAAACAATTATATAAATATATATAAATATATATGTATATATATACATAAAAAACAAATACATCATTAAAAAAACATCAAAAAAACATGGTGTAGTGCTGAAGGCATTCCATCTTCGAAGGAGAGGTGCGGGGTTTGTATCCAGGCAGGCACGCATGAGGCTGGAAATTCTCAAAGCGCAGATAAAAGGGGTGTGAAGTGTTGTTAAAGGGGTAGTGGAAGCGCTGATAAAGGGGTCGAATGCTCATGGATGTCCAAAATTTTTTTACTCCCTTTAACAACACTTCTTTTATCAGTGCTAGAAAATCACCGTTAAAGTACCCCTTTAATAGTACTAAAAATAGCACTATTAAAAGGGCCCTTTAACAATGCTAAAAAATCACCATTAAAGGACCCTTTTAAAAATTATTTTCTTAGAACTGTTAAAGTGGGATTTTATCAGTGCTTTTTTAGCACTGATAAAAGTTTCAGGCTTTTAACCGTGCTCATATTATCAACACTTTTTTAGCATTGTTAAAGGCCTATTCTAGCATTGTTAAAGTAATTTTTTGTAGTAGTGTAATATTCTTAACCACCAACTCTGAATCACCCTTAATATTGAGGTGGTCCACTAGTATCCACATATACAATTCCAAACCTACAGTTAAGTCTTGGTATTCTACTTCATTTTTGGTACAACCTTATAACAACAAGAAGTAATAGGGAAAAAATTACATTACTAGGAGATGAGAATAATTCCCAACCCAAACTGATTGAGCTTCAGGTTTTCTTTCCTTTTTTTATTAGGCTTATGTAAGCACCATAAAAATATATCTCCCATATTTGGGGATCATATGGAATGGATAATACCTCTTAATCAGGTAGTTCAAAACCCATTGGTGTTATTCCTACAATGGGATGCACTGTAAGAAAGTTTTCCAATAATTTCCCTTTGGTTGTCTTCTATGGTATGGATTGGATATAAAAATATTAAAGAATTACCTACCACTATTATAAACATCTAGTTAACATTAGATGATTGTGAATGTACTTAAGAGGGTCAATAAAAGAGACCAAATGTACCTTGTGATGATACAATTGGTGCCTCAACTTTTGAACTGTAAAGAACAATGCAAGAAAATTATTTTATATATTAGAATATTGAGTCTTAGTTTATAGCATAATTATGCTGAGATAATAAAGAATATTTTCCTTTACTATATCATTATTTTATTCATAGAGGGAACTAAGTGACTAATCAAGGTATTCCATATATAAGATGATTGGATTCTCTTCTACTAGAGTCATCAACACTGGAGGGCTTAGGAGGTTTTTCTTGAGATCATCAAAAAGCCTCCTGGAAATATTTTTCCCACCGATAAGTGACTATATTTTTAATGATCTTAGTTAAGGTAAGGAACTTTACAAATATTTTTTCTATTAAGCATTTGATATAGGTTAGGAATCCTTAAATCCAACTCACCTCTTTGATATTTTGATGAGGTGACATGTTGAGGATTACCTTGGTCTTCTCTGGGGTGAATTTGATGAAATTATGGAATACTATGAAGATGAGAAAGTTTAATGATGTGACCTCAAAAGAACATTTTAGGGGATTCATTTTTAGGATGTGCTAACACAACTTATTGAAAACTACTATATGTTTAGTGATATGATCACAATGTTGTTGATATTTGAGCATTATACCCTTGACATAACATTCCACAACCTTTCCCAGAATTTTTTTGAATATATCATGAATATCATGTTGATATGTGGTTCCAATATTCTTCAAACCAAAGGAAATCACTTGTTAGAAATACACCCCTTGAGGATCCTTGAAAGTGATGTATTTATTATCTTCAGGGGACATATGAATCTGGTTATAACCAAAATATACATACCTAAAAGAGAGGTCCTAAAACCCAATAGTTGCATGAAAAAAAAGTTCCATGACAAGAAATAGGAAGTCATCCTTTGGGAAATGATGGATGACATCCTTGAAGATGGTAAAAACTCTAATTTTACTATTATTCATCTTAATAAAGAAGATATTGGAAAGATACTTTAGGTACTTAACCTCCAAATGAATCCAGCCTTTATAAACTTGTTAAATTCAACCTCAAACATTTCCAGAATGATTTAGACACATTGTTCTGGATGACTTCTTATAATTGTGTTGATATTTAGGTAGATCTAACTAATGGGTGACTACATTAGGATCAATCCCAGATTTTTATATGTAATTCCAAGAAAATACATCTTGATGTTGCTTTAAAAAATATATATACATATCTTGTTATTTTGGATACATGAAGACACTAATAAAGTAAGGTTGTGGGTCTTCATATGTACCTAGATTCACCTTTCTAAGATTTTCAATGTTGGTGGAGATGACTTATTCAAAAGGTAGAGGGGGGATATCTAATATATTCTTCCTCTTCTTCCCCGAATTCAATTTTAGTGTAAGTGGGTGATGAATGAATGATTCTAGGTATGAGATATAATGAGAGGAAATTTTAATCCTTTTTGATTTATAGGGATGTGTCTTTAGGTCCTGGGGGAGATTTTTGTATAAGCATTGTGGTTTGGGGTACTCTGTACATGCTCTGATTCCACTCCACCTGAATTAATTTCAGTAAAATTTGGTGATAAAGGGACATTTTCAAGGCCATAAGATGATGAATGATCATTTTTATTTTCTGTAAATGATGAGGATGTGTCCATAGACTTTGAAAGTACCAATGTGTGTGTATTATCTTTAGGTACATTCCATATATGCTCTCCCTATTCTCCACTATCACTGGGGGTAGAAATGGTGCCTAAATTCTGAGATTCAAGAGATGTAACATGGATATTTTGAATTTCTTCTTGTGATGTGGAGGTTTATTATGAATCAGATGGTAATTTAAGTAGATACCAAAATTTTAGAGATAAATCAGGAGTATTATTTTTTGGGACATCATCATTATGACTGGGAGCACACTTTTTATCCACACAATTGGAATTAATTGATGCCACTAATATCATGAATAAAAAGGAACATGTTCCTAAACCCTATGCTTACCTCCTTCTCTAAGGGTTGAGGATGATCTATTCAAAGAAGCTTAACTATGTAGTATGAATATCGATCATATGGACTCCCATGTAGAGATGTTCAATAGAAAAATTGATTTTTATATGTGGAAGAGTTATCACTTCCTCAATTGGTGGTGAATACTCTTCAAGGGTATTTATCCAACCATCGTTTGATAGGATAGTGATTGGATGCCCTGTCATTTTATATGGAATTAACATGACTTAATAATTTCCTAAATCTAGAGTGATTTCCTCAATTTGATTGATGAGTAGAACACAACCTTCACTGATTTTATGGAATGGGCTAACCGAGGCCATCTCCAAACCATTGGGGGTATTGATCTAGGTGGTATCATATATAGTTAGCTATTTTTCCTCTCTCCAATAGTTTCTTAAATTTATGTACTGAGATACATGGGAATAAAAAGGGGTACCATCATCATGTAGAACTTCAACCTATCCATTAATAGAGTACTTAAGGCTTTGGTGATATGATACAGGAATTATTACAAGATAATGAATCCATAATCTTCGTAATAGTACATTAAAGGCTATATATTAATGGAATAACATGAACATAGAATTAGATACAAGGTTCCCAAATTAGGCTCTAAGATTTATTCAACCAAGAGGTTTTTGATCTCTTTTGTCATACCCTCAGATTGTTAGGGCGGAGGAAGAAAAATTATCTCTGTTGTAGCCCAAGCTTCAAAGTGTGCTGAACAAAATGCGATTGATCCTTGAACTATTTTCAATGAGAGCTCAGTGGGAATATTCATCATCAAACTTTCAATAAATGAACTAGTTCCTAACATGTCCCTATATGGTGGTCTCCCTATATTTATCTATGAAAGATATAACTACATGAAATTTTGAAGGGTCAGTCTTTGTGTGATTCAATTCAAAAATAATTTCCTCAACTTCAAATTATTGTGGTATTTGAAGAGCCTCAACAAGTTATTCTCAAAGATCCTTTGAAAAATTAAGGTAATCTAGGATTGATAGCTTAGATGGAATAACAAAAATATTTTTTAGGATGTCATAAATCTTGGTCAGAGGTATACACTTCCTTAAATGAGGCTGATCCTTAATTCGAGTCTTATGAGCTAGAGTTTTCTGTGTTGATGGTTTCCATACCTAGTTGGAACTTGATGGAATTTTGGTTATCTGTGAGTTAGGTTGATTTGGACTTTCCACAGTTAGATTCTGACATGACAGATGCTAATTCTCCAATCGAACCTCTAATATAATGGGATCTGAATGAGACCTAGAGGACTCAGGAACATGTTGGTGTTCCTATTTATCCTACTAAAGTGTCTACATCTAAGTATTGATAGCATATATTCTCTCAATAATAATGTGACCTGAATATAAAAATATGCATCGACCTCATCTTTCTAAACCCCATCAGCTGTAGTGGCCTCTTACTCACTCTTTTTGATTGTAGGAGGGGAACCTAGGCTCATATGTGTCTACTTTTATAGATAATGGATCTTCCAAGTGAAATTACATTAATAGATCTAAATAAAAATTCTTAGCATTATAAGGATTCCATTTGAGTAGTTAGTGCCCATTGAACCATTTAATGGGGTGGTGCCCATTAAATCATTTGGTGGGGAAATAATCATACTACCAATTCCAAGGGCATAACATCTAAGAGGGTTTGAACCAACTTAGGCCTTGTCACAAGTTGATCATCTTGTATCTCATTATTGTTATACTAGTTACATCATTTCTTAAAATTATGACTTTTTGAAGACTATGGCATTGAAGAAGCCATCTCAATTATCACAGAGGGAGTTGGGGTCATAAATTATTGATTCAGTTGTACCCTAATAATGGTATGCACATGATTGAACTTATTTCTAGTCATCTAATCATAAAATTTCCACAAAATCTTATTCTTATTTTATTTCCATTCCACTTACTCTTTCGATGAGGTTGTAGAAACATAATCCACTTGTGATGGTTGTTTTCGTAGTTTCAATTTCCTAGAATCAACCATATTTTATAGGATATATTTTAAGAAAAACGAATCTTGGTTGGTATAACCCAACATATTATTTAAGGGTAAATAGATCAGATGATATCTTAGGCCAAACTGATCAGGATAACTAGGTTTCCATAGTTTTTTGTAAATTATTTTCCATAGCCATGATGAAATATCCAGGGACTTTCTCATTTCAGAATGAATAAACTTTATTCTTCTATTATTCATATGGTGTTCACCTCTGATATTCTCTCCCTTCCTAGTGAAGGTTTTTTTATTTTTATTTCCATTCAAGAGGTGGACCACATGATACTATGTAGGTTTTGGTGCTAGAGCTGGTGTCATAGTTGGTTTAAGTTTAACAACCACTATTTCTTCTTTTCTTGTCCTCTTTCCTAGAGCTATTTTCACCAACTGATGATTTGGATTAGTTCACTGAATGGAATATTCCAACCTTTATGAAACTATATCATGATCATGACATCAAAATTGTTACTTTACCGATATGAGAAACATTTGTAATTCATCATGAATATATTCAATGCATATTCCTAGAATCTCATATTGGAGAAGTTACAAGTTTAGAGAGTAGATTAAACCATTTCAACTTGAAATTAATTCCATGAATCTCTCATTCTCACATTTTTTTCAATTCAAAAGATTTAGTATGATTGTATTTCTCAATTTTGAGCTAAGATGATATATGAATTGTCAATGGAGGTCCTGCCACCTTGTGATTGGTCTAACTGGGAAACTAGTGTATGAAACAAATACTAGTCTACCTAAATTTTCATAATTAATATAAGCTTTGCTGCCTCTTACTACTTGAGGGATCCCATCATAGGACCACATCGAGATATGAAGTGGGTTAGATGCTGCTTTGGGTACCCAGTTCTATTGGATTTTGAGAAATTTATATTTTTAATGTTGGGAGAAGGAGGAGCTACATCCACCTATTTAGGATATGGATCTCTCATTAGTTTCAATGGTGTAAACCACCCCTCCACAACCTCTATTTTAGACATCATAGACTCAACAGACTCAATAATATATGATGTGATTGTTGGTTTCTAGAAATTTAAGCAGTGGCTATATGTATAACATGATATGGTTAACTTTACCATGTTTGTTATTGATGGAAAGAATGGTCTGAACTAGGGTATCTCATAATACATGGATCTAGTTTCCATTTTAGTGTAAGAAACTAATGATAATCTATATACATCGGGTCCAAGTAGACCAGTAGTTTTAACCATGTTTTATTTAGAAAACTGAATCCTCCATTTATTGTTGAAATAACTACATCATGTTGATGAAATAATTCTGAAGGATAAGAATGAGTATTTTATTATGGATTGTGCTCAATGGGAATGTATCCCTTGAGTAATTCATCATTAATTAAACATAATTACTTTATATATGAATCTTTTTGGGTGTATATTTCCTTGGAAGTAAGATTCTCAACTTCTTTGGGTGGTGGATGTGGTCAAACCTTTACTTTTTTTTATTTTTATGAATCCCACATGGGAGTTTATAATAGAGTATTCAGGGGATCCCCCATATTCTGGGTTTGTCTTTATTGATGAGTATGCACAAATTTTGTGAAAGTTTCAATGTGAATTGTATTTTGAGTACAAAATTTTGTATCCCATTCTTGTTTATTAGTTTCACATCTTAGATCATCAGTGGTGCTGATGTTGATTACATTCACTGGTGAATAATATTCTATTGGGATCAAGTTATTATCAAAAGGACAAGGGGTTAGTCACCTTGTAAAATAATGCTAAGAATAAAATCACAACCCTCATTGGTCATTCCTTTTTTGGAATACCATTTTTGGTTTTTGGTATTTTTGAGGCCTGGCCTTCTCTTTCCAATTATTATTAAAAAATAGTTTGTGGAGATTGATTCTAAGATAATACCTAGACACACTTACTGAGCACATTACCAAAGAGAGTGATGAGTCATACTTTGAGAGAAACTATGGAGGTATCTACTGTGACTTTTTCCCCATCTTGGAGAAGACTAACTTTCATAGAGTAGGGGGAGGTGGTGATAAAAATTCCCCCAACCCTATGGGATGAGGTTAAATTGGTCCCATCACTACAGATTCTTAAACTTGTAGGGGATTTAATGATCCTCATGGTGGAATTGGTGGTAAAAATGTTCCTAACCCAACATGCTAGGATTGCTCTCATATTTATGCTACGACAACCACTGCTGCTACCCTTCTAATTTTTAGGGATTTTTTTAATCATGGGCCAAATTTAGTGAATGTTCTGATTGAAATATTCTTTCCATTGGTGGTAGTGTTTTAGTAGAATATTTGAATTTCTTCAAATTAGAATCTTGTATAACCTCTTTAGAATATAGATACAAGAGCCTTTGAATGACCCTCCCCCACTGAGTTTTCTATTTCTAGGACTTTCACATGGCATGATTATGCTGAATAGACTAGATATAATGTTTGGAGCTAGGGCCTTAGACTTTTATTGAAGTAATGAAATTTTGTGATGTCTCTAATAGTAGGATATACTGAATAGGGAGAAGAATGAAATTCCACGTTCCATGCTCACCCCATCCTCTAATGTGCACATCTGATCGAGTGTTAGTGATTAACCATTTTAAATCCCTTAAAGTATCATGGTAGGTGTGTTGGATATTTCCCTAATGCCTTAACAAATTTAGGAACCTCACAACTGAAATGGATTCCAGGTCGATCTGATGGTGAATTTATTCTATTGAATTGATGTAGTTTTATTATTCCATGTAATGTATAGTTTTTTTATTTATATGAAGAAAAATCAACCATAAATTCATGAAAATATGATTTATGTATTCTTATATCAAGGCCTTTAGAATATCATATCGTGAAGTGGCTATGGGATAGAACATGACTGGTATTGTAATATCTCAAACTTTTCAGGTACATTAGACCTTTCTTCTAGACCTTCTTTAAGTTTTTTAGTTATGATTTACTTGGGTGAAATCATTAGTAACTCCTAGATGGTTTTAGAGGGTTTTAGTGGATTTTAATTGGGTACATGGTTTGGGAAAACCATGAGGTTCTCCCCAGAAAACCATTTGGATTTTGGGGGAGGGAAAGTAGATAGTGCATGGTTGGAACACAATTAGATATAACTGTAAAAATTTATTTAGAAAATAATGTGACTTAGGATAGAGTCAAAATCATGTTTAGGGAATAGTTTACCAAAATATGTGATCAAACCATGTGGGTTCCCTAAAGAGGCATAAATCCTCACACGGTTGGTGCATGATTTAGAAAAACACGTGTAATAAATTAATTAATCAAAAAATTTGGATTTTAACTCAAAACATCCCCAAAACTCATCATTATTACTCCTACACCTTGGAATCTCAAACTTAGGGACTATAATGGTTGTTCATGGAGATTCCTCTCACTCTAAAATTCAATTATGGTGGATATAAAGGCTTTAGATCATGACAATTTAAGGTAAGATATCATTCTTCTCAATGATTAACGTTTCTTCTAGATCTCATATCCTCTTATTAGAAGGAATCATATATATGGTATGTTATAGCTATACTATGGATTCTAATGTGATATAATGAGGAATTTAGGATTTATCAAAGGCTAGTTTTTTGGATCTAGTGAATTTTCATCTTTTCTTAAATAAGTATTGGTTTACCATTGGCGGAGGATCTCATCGCGTAAGTTCATCTATCTATAAGACCATGTAATGTTATTCTTCTTGGATCCTAATTAGAGATTACTAATATGATGATTTGAATATATTTCTAGAAATCATTGGTTTGGGGACTTGATTTGGGAGATAATTATTTTCATTTACATTGATACTTTTATGGTATGAAGTCCTTACCACATAAGGCCTTTGTATAAGGTTGAATGACATGATTAACATGTGTGTGTGTGTCCCATGAGACCTATGCTTGATGTATTTTTTATATGGGGCATGTGTTTGGTCTGTGAGACCTATGCTTGATGTGATTTTCATATGGGTGTGTGTGTGTGTGTGTGGCCTATGAGACCTATTCTTGATATGACTTTCACATGGAGACGTTTGTGGATTGTGAGACATATTAATTGTGTTCCATATTTGTTCCTTCTATACTATACCCTATTATGTGTGAATTTTTGGCCTCTTGAGGTATTTATCAAGGTGATATGTTGATGGTTATAGATTGGTTATCCTCTAGAGGGGGATCATGTTCTAGTGCGACGTGTGACAACGACGACGATGAGATGTGGAGATAGGGAATGGGTATGAAAACTATTTGGCCTAAGCCAAGGCAGAGGATGGGGTATGATGGCCTTGTCTCCTAAACCAGGATAGAGTATTGGGAATAAAAGTATTTTTTTCTGAACAGAGACTAAGCTGGGGTGTGATGGCCTTTTTTCCCAACACAATAGAGGTAGGGGAATGATAGTCTTGTGTCTTGACTTGAGTCCAAGATAGGGGTGATATGTACTTAATTACATACCCAAGGATTGATTGGATATGGGGCTTGGTCTTAGAAATATGTTGTAATTGTGGTATGATTAGATATATGATGATGTATGAAATGTTCCTTCTACTATGAAGTTGAATCAAGTATTTTCAGGGATCATGGTAGCTAGGGTAGCACATGATCACTCGACATATGATTGGTTTTTTTAATTTAACTTAAATCATTAAATGAACCCTTATATAAATGTGCACATTATGTTGAGGATGAATTGGTGGTATCCTACTAGGTTTATAATCACACCCTGCATGGGAATCTCAATTATTATGCAGATTCGCTGGTCATGGATCTAGATGAGGCAAGGGCCCTACATCAAGGACTGGAGTAGGTGAAGTTTAGAGAACATAGGTAATGTTAGGATGAACTCCAGACTATTGTTGAAGTGTTTAATTTATTTCCTTTAGTTATCATAAATTTATTGAATTACCACATTGGGAGTATTTTGGTTTATTTTTCTGTATGAACTATATGCCATTTTATTTTATCATAATGATTTTCATTGTATTTTTCTAGAATGTTTTTTTATTACTTGTTGTGATTTTTGTGCATGAATATTGTTATCGAGGGTATAGTATCCCCATGAAATTGTTTGAATCTTCACCACTATTCGAAAACCTATTTCATATGGGGAGATGCACATGAGTGCATGTGGAACACTAGTCGGACTTTGTGATTCGGTCTAGGTACTACACAGTGATATAAAAGAAGATTTTATTTTCTTTATTCTTGAATATGTTTGAGGAGAGGTAGAAAGGATTTAGGCTATGTGGAAATTGGTTATGAGAGTCATGTATGTGCCTGACCAGCTCTCATATAACAAACCTCTGAGTTATCGGTGATGGTATTTCTATTATTTATTATATCATTACAGTTTCATGCCGATCTTGAGCACTATTGTGTTGTTAAAGATCATGGGATTTTGGTTTGTTCATGCATCATGACTAGGAACATTGGTTCACATGTCATCCATATAATTTCTCATTATATATTGCAATTCAAGAAATTAAATTTCATTAGTAAATTGTGTTATATGCTTCTGTGATATATTTGTGTTGAAATTTTAATTAATTTAACTAAGTGTGATATGTTATATATATATATATATATATATGACTGTGACTAATGTATAAGTAATTAAGACTTGGGTTAGACCTTAGGTCGTGACAAGGGAGTTATTCCTTGTGAATGTGGGTAACCTCCTAGGATAAGTCTTATAGTAGTAATCCCTTATGAATTCCTATAAAATCATTGAGTTTTCACCTTAAGTGATATATTATAGGAATTTATAAGTGTTTTTTTGGTATTTCATATACCGTTTCCTCAATTTCGTCTTATAGGACTACCTAGGGAAGTGTATTAGTGTAATGACCCAAACATTGATTAATGGAAATTCCTCTTGATCTAATTAAATGTCTTATTATGGTTATATAAAATGCTAACTTCATTGGTTTTATGTTTCTAGATTTTAAAATACTGTTAAGAATTGTTACCGTTGCTAATATAGCCGTTGAACAGTTATCACATTATTAGTATAAATATAGGGCTTTAACAATTCCAATTTACTTAGACAAAGGAAAAGATGGCCTCATCCAGTAGACTTTCCCTGTACGAAGCCCATTTTTCAGAGCTTGGAAAGGAGGTGGCATCATTGGGCTTCTCTCTTGACCAAGCCCAATCCAAGCTTGAAAACGTTAAGCTTGAGTGGAACCGACTACAAGAGAAGTGGAAGTGAACAGAGATTACCACCCGAGAAATGTTTTCCGAGCCACCCAAAGAGTCTATCACCATCGCACACCTTACCCTTAGATCTTATGTGAGTGTTATAAGGGGTTATGTAACAAGACCCTAGAACTATGACTATGTACATTATTTTTGTATAAAAAACGTGCATTCAATTTATTATTGTTACTTTGTAAATAGTTTTTAAAACACAAATAATATTTTTAGTTAATATTCAACTAAGAAATATATTTTGATGAATTAATGGATTTTGGAATTAAATAATATTTTAATATATTATTATTATTATTAAATTAATTTTTATGAAATATAAATTATCTTATAATTTTATGAATGCAATTGTAAATTTTATTAAGGTTTGAAAGCTGTTTTTTGTCAAAACCCATGAATTTTTGATAAATGTTGGTTTTTATTTTAAAAGAAAAAATTCAAATATTTATAAAATTATTTATATAAAATGATTATTATTTTTGGAATCAGGACGTCTAAATTATCCAATGGTTAATTTTTCATAATTTTCTGAGATAGTCAAATTTTTGGGTAAAAATTAAATACCGTTTACATATAGAATGTGTTTTATGACATCATAATGACCCAATAGTGATGTAATAAAATAATATAAACATTATGTTTAGACAATATATGTTTTATCATTAAAATAATTTGATTTTGGGTTTGTTTGATTTATTTTAGAAAGCTTTAGTGGACCCTTCAAGGCTTATAAAACATTTTGTCTTTTTAAATTGTTTTCCTTGAGAGTGTGACTCAACTCTACATGAGTAACCCGATTATTTTAAGAATTTAGGCCATTTTACTTATAAAATATTGTTTTCCACTCCCTTTTGGAAAAAACCATGGGAAAAAAACACGGTCTGGTTTGTGGCTTTGATTAGTTTAATGTGAGGTGTCCCAAACCTAAATAATAAAAAATTCCCCCTCCTTTCCTATATAAACCCACCCAAGATCCCACTTCCTATTCACTCAATGCCTTTGGAGTTAGAAAAAACCCTGACCTAATCTCTCTAGAATCCTTCCAAGGTGACCCAAGATCCCAAGAATCCTCTATCAAGCCTCTCCCAAGCCTTTGGGATCACACTTCCAAGTAAGGGATTTCTTCCTTTCTCATTTTTGTCCAATTTTCTTTAAGCTGTTATACCGTTTTTTCTAAATTAAAAATGTTGGGGTATGATTTCAAACCTCCCACATACTGACCTCTTTATTTTTTTATGATGGTATACCCCTTTATCTCTCATTAATGCCTCCCATGTACACCCGTTACCATGCCGAAATTCCATGAGGGATTTCTCTCTCCTCTTTTACATCCAAGTAATTATTTTGTATTATGCATCTAAATTCCATTACGTTTGTTGGGAAATATATCTATATGACCCCATTACTGTACATTACATGTAAATATGACGAGACACCCATTTATCTCTCATAAACCATTTTCATGAATCTTTATGTCACGTCGTTATGCTGCTGAAATTGCACCACGTTTTTCCAAGCCAAGATCATTGTGTAGTGAATACCATACCCATGTATCTATCAAGGGTATTCATCTTTATGCACATATACATATTTAATGGTACTTTGATGTATTTATTTCACATTACTTAATCATGGAATAACTTATGATGTTGATTTATTCCATTTTATATGATTCATGTGGCACACTTATGCATGAAATGAAATGTTTAAGAAGGGTGCACCCTGATAGCTCTCCAATGCATTGGGTAAAGTATAGTATCATGATATTTCATGTTAAATGAGTGTTGAATCATGATAATTCAAGTGTAATGAGGTTTTACTCTTGCTTCATGTGTAATGAGGGTTTACTCATGCTCCATGTGCAATGATTCTTGGCTCATGCTAATTCCATGTTAAGTGTTGTTGCCACATTTCCATGTTATGATTATCATGCTTTATCATGCCTTTATGTTCATGTTTCTATTTTTCTCCATTTATATTCCTATTGTATAACATTTATTGTATTCCTCATGTTATTCCATTTTTATTCTCTTACTGGTCTTTATAGCTCACCCTTTTCTTATGCATGTCCTCAGGTTATCCCATGCAATGCTAAGTACGATGGAATGTAGTGGTCTTGTAAAGGAAGTTTTCAATAAAGATGTTGTATTTCATGTTTTAAGTTTTTATGTAATGTTCGTAATCCCCAAAGACACTAGACCTCTAAATCTTCCATGTTGTATTAGGTGAAGGTTTTATGTAATAAATCATGTTTAAGTATGTAATAAAGAGCAGAGTTGTTATAGTTGGTATCAGAGGATAGGTTTAGTTATTTTTGGGATTAATATTAGAAAACCCTATTGAATCTTTAGATACAAGACTAAGTATAATAAAATAATCCCTAATTTTTGGTTGGTATTGAGTAAGTGTTTTATCAAGCAAATACATCCCTGTCTGAATACGAGCAGGTAGAGGTGACTCTGGAACAAATGTACCTAGGGGTGAAAACCCCGACCAGGAGTTTTGGGCTTGACCCGAGGTATCCTGGTACATGAAAACGGGCCTTGTTTCACTCTTGGTTACGAAACTCCTGGGGGGATATGTATTGGTAAGTTCACAAGATTAGTATGAACCATTATTAAGGGAATTCCCCTAAGAATATATGTTAGAAAGTAGATCGTGGATAACATAGATTGAAGCCCATGGATTCACAAGTTAAGGAAATAAATTTTATTTATAAGTCATCAGTTTTGTCCTTGGATTACCCTTTATGTGTTAACCCTAACTTTCCTTTAATTCCAGCCAATGTCTTATAATATGAGGACTCGGGCTAACAACCGATGTAAAGATCAATGTGATGACTATGCTAATGAGATTCCCAATCTAATGGGAGTGGGAATCACGAACTTTGTCACAATTATCTCTCAACTAACTCAATATTTGAATAGAAACATGGGTAAAGAGGAATGTTCAACCCCCCTAAGAAATAACAAGTCGTTATCAAGTGCTTCAAGAGACAAAGGCCTCCTACTTTTAATGGATAATCTGATCCCTCAATCGCCGAACAATGGATCAACTCCATTGAAAAGATCTTCTTCATCCTTCAATGTTCTGAACAAGAGAAGGTTCTCCTGGATGCTTATCATATGGGGGGTGAAGCTGATAAATAGTGGAAATTGATCAAAAATATGAAGCCTAAGGAGGAGATCGAGGCGTTGGAATGGAAGGATTTCCAGAAGATGTTTTTGATAAATATTTTCCGCGCACCCTCCAACTGAAGATAGAAAGGGACTTCCTTGCCCTCAATCAAAAAGATGATGAATTTGTCATAGTGTATGAGGAAAAATTCACAAGGCTTGCATGATACGACTCCGGATTTTTCATTACCCCCGAATGCAAGGTTGACTGCTTCTTTGGTGGGTTGAAACCTAGCCTGCGGAAAGTGCTAGCGATCCGTGACTTTGACAGCTATGAGGAAATTTTCTGATGTGACCTCAAGGTCGAAATGGAGATTGGAGAATCTCAGGGGTATCATGGGGATACAAAGTGTAAGATGAACTTCAATTCTAGTGGTATAATGGATAAATCCAATGGTTCTAAGAAAATCTGGTACCCAACTTTCCAAAGGTGTGGAAAGAAGCACCCCGGAAATTGCTTGAAGGGGACGAGGAAATGCTTCAGGTGTGGAAGAGAAGGGCACCTGGATATTAACTGTTGACAAGAAAAACCTACGACTATGATGGAGGAGAGGAATGATCCGCTCGACCCTCAACAAGTTTTTCTTTGCTTCAACTGCAAATAACTAGGGCACTTTTCAAACCAGTTCCCTAAGCCAAGGGTTTTGGGAGGCAACCAACAACCTCCAAGGTAGCACAGGCGGAATTTTTCCATCACTACTGCTCAAGTGAACCCCAACAATGAAGTAGTGATAGATAATCTAGTTATTCATTCAAGAATAGTGAACATACATTTTGATTCAGGTTCTACACATTCTTTTATGTTCTGAAAGTTTAGTAGAACAATCCCAAAACCACCACAAATCATGGAAGTAAAGATGTTGGTGAGTATGACAAATGGGGGAATCATTGCATCACATGAATATAACTCCTCCCCTATCATAATCGGTGGATTGAAATTCCTAGAAAACCTCATCATACTCCCTCTGGTGGAATTTTATGCAATTATTGTCATGGATTTTCTTTACTTATATAGATCCAACATAAATTTCTGTGAGAGAGAAATCACTCTCCATGTAGAGAATCGACCCCATATTCTGTACAAGTGCAAGGAGGAAGATGAATCTTATTTATCTCCATAATCTCAAGTGTGGATATTATTTCCCTATGAGCATGTGTATCTGGATCAGATGATTGAGTCTAAGGAGACAACCATCCTTGAAGACATTCCTATTGTGAGGGAATTTGCTGAAGTGTTTCCCGAGGAATTTCTTGGTCTTCCTCCTAGAAGAGATATTGAATTCCAAATTGAACTTATACATGGGGCATTGACATTATCCAAGACTCTATATAGAATGGATATTTTGGAGCTTCAGGAGATGAAGAAATAACTACAGGAGAATCTGGATAAAGGGTTTATAAGCCCAAGAGCTTCACCATGGGGTATACCAGTCCTCTTCGTCAAGAAGAAGGACGTGTCAATGCGCCTTTGCATCGATTATCACGAGCTTAACAAAATCACGATAAAGAACAAGTATCCTCTCCCACAAATTGATGAATTGTTAGATCAGCTGCGTGGAGCATAATACTTCTCCAAGGTGGATTTTCGGTCAAGATATTATCAAGTAAGGGTGAAGAAGAAAGATATCCCAAAGACTTGTTTTTGTACAAGATACATGCACTATGAATTCATATTAATGACTTTCAGACTTACTAATGCTCCAACAATCATCATGGACTTGATGAATAGAGTCTTTAGATATTACCTCAACAAATATATGGTAGTATTTATAGATGATATTCTAATATACTCCAAAACCAAGGAGGATCATGAGGAGAATCTAATAACTATACTAGAGACCTGGGGAAAGGAGAATCTCTATGAAAAGTACAACAAGTGTGAGTTTTGGTTGAAGGAGGTCTCATTCTTGGGCTATATCATCACAAGTAATGGGATATCTATGGATCCCTCCAAGACAACTACAATAGAAGGATGAATGAGGCGAAAATCAGTAATGGATATCTGTAGCTTCTTGGGGTTAGCTGGATATTATCGACGATTGGTGAGAAATGTTTCACGATTGTCCAACCCTCTTACCAAGCTAACTCGGAAGGGAGTAAAGTTTTCTTGGAGTGATAAATGCGATGAAAGGTTCATGGAGTTGAAAAGGAGGCTTATCACTGCGCCCGTTCTCACATTACCCACAAGTGGATAACTTTTTATGGTATTCAGTGATGCTTAGAAGAAGGTCCTGGGCTGTGTGTTGATGAAAAATGAAAAAGTCATTGCCTATTCTTCAAGGTAATTGAAAGTTCATGAGAAAAAGTAACCAAAACATGATATGGAGTTAGCTTTGGTGATATTCACTTTAAAAATTTGGTGGCATTATCTCTTTGGGGAGAAGTATAAAATATATACGGACTACAAAATCCTCAAGTATATATTCACACAGAAAGAGTTGAACATGCGCCAATGAAGATGGTTAGAGCTGATCAAAGACTATGACTGGTCAATCCATTAACACCATGGGAAAGCGAACAAGGTGACAGATTCTCTAAATAGAAAGGACCCAATGATTCTATCATTGATGAGAATTAAGAAGGATGCAATCTTCTTAGATTTGATGAAGATGGACATGGGAATCATAAAGAATGGAACATCATAAATCCTTTCACAAATGATTTCTCAACCATATCTTTTGGAAAGGTTAAAGGATACTTAGAAGGATGATGTGGGAATTCAGTAGAAAGTGGAAGCTATTAGAAAAGGGAAATCCTGGGAGTTCAATGTTAATGAAGAAGGAATTGTGAGATTTGGGAAAAGACTATGTGTCCCATCAAGTCCAAAGATGAAGAAGGAACTTTTGGATGATGTACATTGTTAAAATTTCTCTATTCACCCAAGAAACACAAAGATGTATTGAGATCTCTGAGAGTATTATTGGTGAGATAATATGAAGAAGGATATTACTGAGTATACATCAAAGTGCCTAGTGTGTTAGCAAGTGAAGGAAGAGAGGAAGAAGTCTAAGGGGATGATGCAACCATTGCCCATACCAGCATGGAAATGGGAGAACATCACCATGGAATTTGTCACCAGACTTCAGAAGACATCCAAAATCAAAAATTCAATCTGGGTTATTGTGGATCGTCTTACAAAGTCTACACACTTCATTGCAATTCTAGAGGATTTCTCATTGGATCAACTGGCACGAATATATATCAGGGAAGTGGTATGGCTGCATGGAGTACCACTATCTATTGTATCTGATCGAGATCCAAGATTCACCTCTAAGTTTTAGAAGAGTATTCAACATGCTTTGGATACTGAACTGAACTTCAGTACGACCTATCTTCCTCAAACTGATGGTCAATATGAGCAAACTATTCAGAAACTGGAAGATATGTTAAGATCATGTTCAATGGACTTTAAATAAGGATGGGATAAACATATTCCTCTGCTTGAATTCTCCTATAATAACAGTTTCCACTCGAGCATCCGAATGGCACCTTATGAAGCCCTGTATGGGAAGAGGTGCAGAACACCCGCTTGTTGGGATGAATTTGGTGAGTGTAAGCTGCTAGGACCAGAAATGGTAGAAGAAATGGTGGAGAAGGTGAAAACCATTCAGCAACATATCAAGGCATCCTAGAGTTGGCAGAAGAGTTATGCTAATAATCATCAATGAGACCTTGAGTTTAAAGTTGGATACATGGTATTCCTACACATATCTCTAGGGAATAAGGTAATGGGGTTTGGAAAGAAAGGGAAGTTAAGTCATATGTACATTGGCCCCTTCGAGATTCTTGATCGTGTCGGGGCTGTGGCATATCGACTAGCACTCCCACCTACCATGGCCAAAGTACATGATGACTTTCATGTATCCATCTTAAGGAAGTAATTGCCATACCCTTCACATGTACTCTCATCAGAGGTAGTACAATTAGAGGATGATCTTTCTTATGAGGAGCAACCAGGGAAGATCTTAGATCATAGGGAAAAAGTCCTACGAAATATGACAATGCCCCTCGTGAAGGTGTTATGGTGAAACCATAAGTTTGAAGAAGCGACATGGGAATTAGAAGAAGTGATGAATCAGAGTTACCCTCATCTTTTTTAGTTTTGGAAAAGGAAATTTCAAGGGTGAAACTTCTTAAGGGTGAATATTGTAACGATCCAAACATTCATTAATGAAAATTACTCTTGATCTAATTAAATATCTTATTATGGTTATATAAAATGTGAACTTCATTGGTTTTATGTTTATGGATTTTAAAATACTATTAATAATTTTGACCACTGCTAATATAACTGTTGAACAATTATCACATTATTAGTATAAATATAGGGCTTTAACAAATCTAATTTACTCAGAAAAAGGAAGTGCTGACCTCATCCAGTAGACTTTCCCCATATGAAACCCATTTTTCGGAGTTTGGAAAGGAGGTGGTATCATTGGGATTCTCTCTTGACAAAGCCCAATCTATGATTGAACACATTAAGCTTGATCAGAACCGACTACGGGAGAAGTGGAAGTTAATAGAGATTACCACCTGAGCGATGTTATCCGAGCCACCCCAAGAGTTTGTCACCATCTCACACCTTAACCTTCGGTCTTATTCAGGTGTTATAAGGGGTTATGTAATAATACCCTAGCACTATTACTATGTACATTATTTTTTTATAAACAATGTGCATTCATTTTATTATTGTTACTTTGTAAATAGTTTTTAAAACACAAATAGTATTTTTAGTTAATATTCAAATAAGAAATATATTTTGAGGAATTAATGGATTTTTGAATTAAATAATATTTTAATAAATTATTATTATTATTAAATTAATTTTTATTAAATATAAATTATCGTATAATTGTATAAATACAATTGTAATTTTTATTAAGGTTTGAAAGCTGTTTTTGTCAAAACCCATGAATTTTCAGTAAATGTCAGTTTTTATTTAAAAAGTAAAAGTTCACATATTTATAAAATTATTTAGATAAAATGAATATTATTTTTGGAATCAGGACATCAAAATTATCCAACTGTGAATTTTTCATAATTTTCTGAGATAGTCGAATTTTTGGGTAAAAATTAAATTTCATTTAAATATATAATGTGTTTTATGACATCATAATGATCCAATAGTGATGTAATAAAATAATATAAACATTATTTTCGGCCAATATATGTTTTAAAATTAAAATAATGTGATTTTGGGTTTTTTTGATTTATTTTACAAAGCTTTAGTGGACCCTTCAAGGCTTATAAAATATTTTGTCTTTTTAAATCGTTTTCCTTGAGAGTGCTACTCAACTCCACATAAGCAACCCTATTATTTTAATAAGTTCTTCCATTTTACTTATAAAATATTGTTTTTCACTCTCCTTTGGAAAAAAACATGGGCAAAAACCATGATATGGTTTGTGGTTTTGATTAGTTTAATGTGAGGTGTCCCAAACCTAAATAATAAAGAATTCCCTCTATTTTCCTATATAAACCCACCCAAGATCCCACTTCCTCTTCACTAAAAGCCTTAGGATTTACACCAACCTCTGAACTCCTATCTCTATAATCCTCCCAAGGTGATCTAATCTTCCAAGAATCCTCTCTCAAGCCTCTCCCAAGCCTTTGGGATCACACTTCCAAGTAAGGGATTTCTTCCTTTCTCATTTTTGTCCATTTTTCTTTAAGATGTTATGCCCTTTTTTCAATTAAAAATGTTGGGGTATGATTTCTCACCTCCCCATACTGACCTATTTTTTTTGGATGATGGGAGATCCCTTTCTCTCTCATTAATTCCTCCCATGTACACCCGTTACCATGCCAAAATTCCGTGAGGGATTTCTCTCTCCTCTTTTACATCCAAGTAATTCTTTTGAATTATGCATATAAATTCCATTACTTTTGTTGGGAAATGTATCTATATGACCCCCTTACTGTCCATTTCATGTACATATGATGCAATTCCCATTTCTCTCTCATCAACCATTTTCCCGAATCCTTATGTCAAGCCATTATGCTGCCAAAATAACACCGCATTTTTCCAAGCCAAGATAATTGTGTAGTGAATACCATACCCACGTCTCTATCAAGAATATTCAGCTTTATGAACATATACATATTGAATGGTACTTTCATGTATTTATTCCACATTACTTAATCATGGAATAACTTATGATGTTGATTGATTCCATGTTATATGATCCATGTGGCACACTTATGCATGAAACGAAATGTTTAAGAAGGGTGCACCCTGATAGCGCTCCAATGCATTGGTTAAAGTATAGTATCATGATACGTCATGTGCAATTATTATTGACTCATGATAATTCCAGTGCAAAGAGGGTTTACTCATCCTTCATGTGCAATGAGGGTTTACTCATGCTCCATGTGCAATGAACCTTGGATCATGCTAATTCCATGTTAAGTGTTGTTTCCACATTTCTATGTTATGATTATCTTTATTTATCATGACTTTATGTTAATGTTTCTCTTGTGATACATTGATATTCCTATTGTATAAAATGTATTGTATTCCTCATGTTATTCCATGTTTATTCCCTTACTGGTCTTTATAGATCACCCTTTTCTTATGCATGTCCTCAGGTTATCTCATGCAATGCTAAGTATGAGGGAATATAGTGGTCATGTAATGGAAGTTTTCAATAAATATGTTTTATTTCATGTTTTAAGTTTCTATGTAATGTTCCTAAGCGCCAAATACACTAGACCTCTCGAACTTCCATGTTGTATTAAGTAAAGGTTTTATGTAATAAATCATGTTTAAGTATGCAATAAAGAGAAGGATTGTTATAGTTAGAACTCCCCCACAAGGGATGACATTCCCATATTACCACCAGACATGTGGGAGGATGTAGTTGAGTATGATACCACACCTTCTCTAGTAGATCAAGTAGTATACCTACTTCAGTTTAGCGTCTTTTGGACAATTCCTATTCAATGTGGAGGATATAATAATAAAATGGGTAATTATGCTTAGGATTTCCATCTTTATCATCCCACATACTTCCAGGGTACTATAGGACCTAAGGATGTTGAGGATTAGATCAATATCATCAAAGGAATATTTGATATAGTAGAGAATATTGAGGATTGATAGGTTAAGTTGGATGCTTTCATGCTTCAGGGTCTTACTAGAAGATGGTGGGGTGCAATGAACCATTTGGACAATAAGATGGTCTAACTTTGGAGAACTTCATGAATCTATTCTTTATATAGATTTACCTAGATGCACTAAAGATAGATCAATCTTAGAAGTTTATAGATCTTTACTAGGGGACGATAATAGTATCTATATATTACACTTATTTAATGGAGTTTATTTATTTAACTCCTCTTTTGTATGGGAGTGTGTTGTAGAAGGCCCCAAAATTTAAGATCGACCTTTATCCAGGGATGAGGCAATAGTTTAAGATCTTTGATCTGATGACAAATCTTGAGGTACCATGCAAGCAACCTATGAAAAAAAAGGGTTTGGAGAGGACAGAGTGATAGGGATTCTTTTGGCCCTTGGTGCATCAATGAGCGAGATTCATATTAATGTTATGAGGACCTTTACCTATAGTTGTAAGAGGAAGGATGAGGAGGTGAGGCGGGGTGGAAGTAGGTAGTCAGAGTGGGGCATGTTTTATTCATCACCCTATGGGGAATGAGGTTTCACCATGTTCTTCAATTGTGGATATAGTAAAAAATATCACAAGTTTTCCCTTAAATATTATAACAAGTGTCATCAATGTAAAAATCTGGGGAATATTAACTATTTGTATTCAAAAGCACTACAGTCGAGTTTCTATAGAGGTGTTGGGTAAACATGGACTGTTATTCATGGGACTAACATGGGATCTGAGCAACAAACCAGAATTTCATAGGGATTAGTGAATTAGCTGAACTTGGGGTCAGAGGAACCAAGTGGTGGGTCTAACACAAATAGCGTGTATGTTATGAAAAAAATTTTAGATGATGGTTTAGAGAGACCTTATATAATTATAGGCATGTTCTTATTACCTATACACTTTCGAATGTGTTATTTGATATAAGAGATTCATATTATTTTATATATTTTCAATTAATTATTGGGTTAGAATTTAAATTTAAAATATATTACATTTTCTTTCTCTTAATACACCCTTGGGGAAGAAGTTAAACAATATCTAGATATTTACAAAGTTTCCTTTCATATTTTTTGGTTAAAAACATTTATGGGATTTCACAATCTTACAGATGACTGGTTTCAATGTGGTTTTTGGTATGGACTGTTTAACCAGTTATCAAGTGCATATCAACTACTACAGGAGATGAGTATCCTTTACTATACCTAAGGGAGGTAAGTTTTTTTAATAAGTGAATGGGATGTTGGAGTAGGTAGAATGAGACTGTACCTGAGTCAATTTAAAGCTATTAATATATAGGTAGAGGGAATGGTACTTTCAAAAAGTTAGGAAATAGCTCCCTCCTATTTTCCTCCAATGGAGGACCATTAGTAGGATGTCTTTAGAGAATATTTTTGAACACTTCATCATAATATAAGAATTGAATTAGAGATCAAAATCATTCCAAGAGAATATTCCATACCAATACCTCCATATCATATAACACCAAATAAGTTGAAGTAACTCTGGGTATAACTTGAGGATTTGGAGGTGAAAAGATTTATCATACTGAGAATTTCTCTATAGGATACTTTAGTGTTATTTTCTATGATGGTGGAAAGAAGCCTTTGAATGTGTGTGGATTATAGAAAATTGAATCAGGTCACAATGAAGAATAGGTAACTTTTTCCAAGGATTGATGATTTTTTGATCAATTGAGGCGAGTTCGATGGTTCTACAGGATTGACTTGTGATTAGGCTACCACTAGCTTCAAGTTAGAGAAGATGATATACCTAAAACAATATTTAAGAGTAATTATGGATTGTATGAGTATCTTATCATGCTTTTAGGTTTAATTAATACTCTAGCGATGTTCATGGCACTCATGAATAGTATATTCCAAATATATTTTTATTGTTTTGTCATTGTATTAACTTATGATATTCTAATATACTCACAGACACTAAATATGTAAAATAGACACCTTGAGATCATTTTGAGTACACTTAAATTACATCATTTTCATGACAAGCTTTCAAAGTGTCACTTTTTGATTCTAGAGGTGTTCTTCCTTCGGAAAGTGATTTTGATCTAGGACTCTTAGTTGATCTTGAGAAGGTAGAGGTGGTGATGTCTTGAGAACACCCTTGTAATGTGTACATATCAGAAGTTTCCTAGGTTTGTATGAGTTCTGTCGATGGTTCATTTAGGATTTATACCATTTTAAAGTACCAATTACTGGTCTTACGAAGAAAGGGGTGAGGTTTGTGTGGAAAGATCAGTGTAAATATACCTTTCTAGAGTTGAATAGGAGATTGAAATCAACTCCATTTTTGATCTTATCTGATCCTAGAATTGGATATGTGGTTTACTATGATACCTTATGTGTTGGTTTGAGATATTTTTTTGATGTAGAGAGATCATGTAATTTTTATGGGTCTCACCAGATATATTATCATGAGTTGAACTACCCTACACATGATATGGAGTTAGTTATTGTTGTTAATGCTATGAAATGTTGGTGACACTATCTTTTTGAGGGGAGATTTTTCATTTAAATAGATCACAAGATATTGTGGTGTATCTTCACTCATAAAGACATGTATCTCCAACATAGGTGTTGGATCGAGTATCTACATACTTTAAATTTGATATGTATTATACTCCTAGAAAGGGTAATGTTGTTATAGAGAATCTTAGTAGAAAAACACATGATCTTGGAGAATTTCCTTTAGAGGAGGGATGCAAATTGATGATATTTTTGGTTGAATGGTTGGAGGGTGCATCTATGGATAAAGGGTTGATGAAATGTGATCCCTTAGTTCCCACTCCTGCCTTAGTGGACCAGGTAAAAGCCTACTGGGAGTTAGATTCTGAGTTCTTAGTGATGCGGTGATGGTTGGTGAGGAACAACCCAATTCCAAGATGGCCTTTACTTTGAGATGACATGATCAACATTCATGGGGGAGTTTTGGTTCCTACTTCTATGAGGGAAGATATGATAAGGAAATATTATTCTTTATAGTGGGAAGAAAACCCAGGATTGATGAAGATGTATTGTGATATCACATGGTGTTTCTGGTGTATGGGTATAAAGAGGGAATTTATAGGATTTGTATTTTTTTCTTACCTATTAGAGGGTTAAGGTTTAGCATTAGTGACCAATTGGTTTACTTTAAACTCTTCATTAACCCATGTGGAAGTGGAATAAGGTAATGATGGACTTTGTTATGGGGTTTCTAAGGAACCTAAGAGGTCGAGATGCTATGTGGGTTATGGTTGATCAATTTATTAAGGTGGAACATTTCTTTCCAATTCAAGAGACTCATTCTATAGATGAGTTGGGGGAAAATCTATGTTTGAGAGATAGTTAGGTTACACTGAGTGCCTATGAGAATAGTATCAGTTTGGGATAATCGTTTTTCCTCATGGTTTTGGAATGGTTATAGAAGGTGATGGAGACTCATTTGAATCTGAGTATATCATATCATCCACAGGCTGATGGGAAGTTTGAGATGATGATCTAGATTTATAAGGATATGCTTCATGCATGTATCTTGGATTTATGTGGAGATTGGGATGATCATATTGACTTGATAGTGTTTTAATAAAATAATAGTAACACATATTTTATTTATATGGAACTGTTCAGGGATATTTATGGTTAGAGACGTCATTCACCACTATGTTGTCATGAGGTAAGTGAGGTAGCTATTATCAGGATGAGTATGGGGTATGAGACCTATGATCATGTCCAATTTATATCTAAGTAATTGGTGATTTATTAGAACAACAATAAATTGTATACTGACTAGAAGTGATGACCCTTGGAGTTTATGATGAGTGATTAGTTTTTCTTAAGGGTGTCTCCTTGGTTGGGGCATCAATCATTATGGAAGAAAGAGAAGTTTTCACCATGGTTTTTGGGACCATTTGAGATTAGTGAGTGTATCAGAACAACAACCTATTGATTGAAACTCCCTCTATACTATAGAGATATACATAATGGGTTCCATATGTATCACATTAGAAGGTATGAGACCGATCCCATGCATTTGATCATCAATGAGGATGTTGAGTTAGAACCAAATGCATAGTTCATGGAACATCTGATTTGGATCATGGAGCAGAGAAAGAAGGTTCTATGAGGGAAGTCATGGACCTATTTTTGAGTTTTATGGTAGCATGGTCATATCCAATAGGAGACTTGGGAGTTGGGAAATGATGTTAGACTCAATGAGCCAATTTTTTTGAGTAGGAACTCTAGATACACTTCTTGTGGATGTGATGTACTTAGAGGGGGAGGTTTGATTGACCAAGAATTTTTAGGTATATTATGACTTGATTTGACCCATTATTTAAATTTTTTTGAGTTATAATATTATTGTGTTAAGTCTTGGGTAACTTTTGTATGTTTTTTAGATCTTAGAGGCTTTTAAGGGGGTGCATGATTTGATCATGGTTTGGGAAAACCGTTCGGTTCATCCTAGTAAACCATGTGTATTGTTTAATCGAGATAGTAGATATATCATGGTTGGTACACAATAATATCTAAATATGAGACTTTATCTAGGAAAATGTGAGACTTTGGATAGAGGCAAAAACATGTTTGGAAAATGGTTTACCAAATTGTGCAACCAAACCATGGAGATTACCTAAATAAGTAATGATCCTCACACAGTTAGTGTACAATTTGGAAAACCATGTGGCTAAACCATTCATGAAAAATTAATTAATTCAAAGATTATAATTTTAACAAGAAACCTTACCAAAATTTCCCATTCTTCTTTATATACCTAGAGATCTTTAACTTAGGGACTCCAATGGCCATTCATTGAAATTAATCTCCCACCAAAATCAAATTCAAATGGATATAGAGGCATTGAATCATTATAATTCAAGGTAAGAGATCATTATTCTTCATTATTCACATTTCTTCTAGATATAATCTCCTCTTCTAGGAAGGAATCATATACCTAAGACATCATAGCTAGATATATAGGTTCTAATGTAATCTAATGATTAATTCTCAATTTATTGATGGATATGAGGTTGGATCTAGAGAATTGTTTTCTTTACTTGGATGGATCTATATATACCATTAGAGGAAGGTTTCATTGGGTAAGTTGAACTATCTCTAATCTCATGTCTCATTATTATTCTTGGATATTGATTCTATAATTCTTATGTGATGAATTGGGGATGATTCTATAAATCTTTATTGTGAAGGATTGATCTAAGTGGAAATTATTGGTGTTGGACAACAAAAATATAAAGGTATGAATTACTTACAATACATAGACATTTTATAAGGCTGAATGGATCTATTATACTGTGTTTATGACCCCTAATAACTATAATTATTTTCCATATTAGGTGTGTGTGTGGCCCATGAGACCTATTATTTATGTGATTTTTATATGGGATGTGTGTGTCTTGTGAGACCTATGCTTGACATGACTTGCATATAGAGTGCGTGTGTGGCCCAAGAGACTTATGGATTATGTTCTATTCTTGTGAATTTTTTATTATTTCCAATTTTTTGTGCATTATTATAATATATAGGTTTTTATCAAGGTGATAGGTAGACCATCATGGATTGTTTATCACTTATTGGAGGAGAATGTTCTAGCGTGACATGCGATAATGGTAATGATGGGACCTGGAGATAGATCAGGGGTAAAACGGCTATGTGTCCTAGCCTAAGATAGGGAATGGGGTATTATGACCTTGTATTATAACCCAAGATATAGTATGGGGAGTGATGAACTTTTGGTCAGACCAGTGACTGAGCTAGGGGTGTGATGACCTTGTGGCCTAACTCAATAGAGGCAGGGGAATGATGGCCTTATAGCTTCAAATGAGGCCAAGCTTGGGGTTAGGTGTTCTTGTAGACTAACCCATAGATTAATTAGCTACAAGTATTGGTCTAAGACATGTGTTGGCCTTATTTCCTGATATGATATGTGATAATCTATGAAACATTCCTTTCAGTATGGAGTTGAAGAAGGTTCAACTGGGGTTCATGGAAGCCTAGGTAGTGCACAATCATCCAATATATGAATGGTTTATTTTTTGTTAATTTAACTTCTATCATGAAATACACAGTTATATACATGTGAACTATATGTTAAGGATACATTGGTGGTTTCCTACTGGATGTATACTCACACCTTGCATGGGAATCTCAATACACACATAGATTTCATGACTAGGGATATAACTAAGGGAAAGGGCCAAATATCAAGGAGTTGAGTAGGTGGATATTAGAGGATAGAGTCAATGATAGTATATACTACATACTATTTATATAGTGTGTTAGTTAATTTACTTGGGTTATCACACATAGGTTGAATTACCACATCGAGAGTCATTTATTTTGTTTTTTTGTATAACTTGTATGCCATTTTATTATAGAATGATGATTTTTTTTTGTTTTTTATAGAATGTTTATTATTATTTTTTGGATCTAGTCCATGAATTTTTTTATCAAGGGTATTGTATCCCCACAAAATTATTCATACCCTCATCACTATTTGAAAAACACTTTTGTATTGGGATATCCACATGAGGTCATACAATAACCTTATTAGAATGAGTGATTTAGACAGGGTATCATAAGTATGTTGTCTTTAACCAATTATTTCCTCATCATCACATGATTCTCTTCATTCCTAGTGATAGATTCCTCTACCTGATCTAACCAGAGTAGTCATTTTCCAGCTACTTTACTAAGGGGTGAGAGATCATTTATAATCTTATCTATTATATTCTAATCCTCATGATCCAAAGGTGGTATAGAAAATGAACGATTCCTTTATCGGTATTTCAATTGATAAAGAATATCACTTGTTAGTGATAGGTCACTTTGTATAGTTGTCCTCAATCCCTTGAGTTCTTCACAATATAAGGGAGTTCTCAATGTTAGTTCATCAAGGAGAGGGACTTATTTCCAAAATGAGATATCAATATGGGGATGGACTTCACAGTGAATGCCATGATGGGAAGGACAACCATCATGACTTAATGTTCGGCCATATGGAGGATTCCTGCAGCATATTCCATGGGAATGACCTTCATAGTAGAAAATGGAATTAGGAATAACTTATTTCTAATTGATATTCTAGTCATGAGGAGGATGGGATCACATCATGAGAATAATTCTTATGATATATCTTAATATCACTACATGGAGGACCATCATAGCGGGTTCTCTAGGGAGGACCACTAGTGTCTTTGGTACAAAAAATTACAAGGATGGTCTTTGTAATTGAAAATAATTCATCTTGATAATGATTTAGAAGAATCTTAGGCCACTACTAAAATGTGTTTTAAGGAATCAATAACACCATCATTAATCAAGGAAAGAATATGGGCCTTATCATGATCTTTGAGCTTCCCATGGTGAGATTTATTTTTAGATTCTCTCTGTCGGGAAACCAAAGTTGTGTGTTATGCACAACGACATTCATACCTGTGAGACTCCTTTGGTGACCCATTCATTTCCATTGGGTCGAGTTGATGGTATTTTTTAGAATGATCAGGAATGTGTTCCTACTTTATGGATTCCATTATGATATGTTGGTGATATTCCATGCATATAAGGAGAATAGGAATATATGCTATCTTCTGAACAGCTAACATGATATATTGATAAGTTCTTGATGATTTAGTTAGAATATGTGTCTTCTATGAAGTGTCTATTGAAATAATATGTTGATCACCAATTGGAATGATAATGGGTGCCTGATTTTATAGTTCATTATTTATAGATATGTGTTGACAATCCTCCTAAAAGGGAGAAGGCACATGTACCTATTGATTTATATTGAGGTGCTACTCTAGTGGCGGGGGAGTGACTGTGTGATTTCCCCTATTGGATATCAGTATATATTTATGACCATGTTATATTGACACTATGATGATATATTGGAATATTTGTATAATATGAGAATGAATATATTCACGCACATCCATTATCACCAAAATGCACTGATGAGATTCTATAATAGTAATGGTAATGCATCCCCATTCCTTGGTGGTATCAGGAATATGTTCCCACTCATATTCTTTATTTTCTACTATAATATGCCAAATATATTGACGTGTTGGGGAAATAATGTAATCCTACCCACTGGTTTCTTCTACGATATGCTGACATGCTTCCTATGATGATTTCAGAGTATACTGGCAGGCTTTTTGGGTGAAAACGTAAATATATTCCTACTCACTAGTTTATTTCAAGGTATGTTGGAAGAATTATCTAGTGGAAGTGTGGATATGGGACCAATCCCTAGGGTTAGTGGGCCACCACCCTCGAAGAGCTCTCCTGGATGTTCATACATGAGTGGCTAGAGTAGGGATCTATAGGGTGGTGTCTTCAGTGGGTTTCTAAGGGATTGATGTTGTGAGATTTTGAGAGTGATGATTGTCATTGGGATCCCTTCAAGGAAACTTTTGTGTTTTAGTAAGGCTATAGTTTACCTCCTAATCCACCTCCCTAATATAAGGTAGGGACATGTTGGTATGTTTTGGGGACAAAATCGTAAAATGGTAAAATGTGGCAGTAGGAACCACCCATTTATTCATGATCTATTGTTGGATGAATGGTCATTGTGGCTTCATGTTAAGGAGGGATTCACATGAGACCTAAAAAGTGAGGATGATACCATTGAGGTGTTACTCCATCACTAATATATTTGTCATGTTGCACTGAAAGTGATGAGTGGGTGATAATGCCTTTTGGTTTAATAATTCCTCAGCTTATAGCTACTAAGGCATATTGTTTTTCCTAATAGGATACCATGAATTTAGATTAAAGGAATTTCTATTGGTTCTTTAAATAATAAAAAAAAAATAAAAAAACTTATCAATTAAACATCAAAAGTAAAATAAATATTTGACCAACCAATTTTATAATGAAAAGTTTTATGTCAGGCCATTTTTTTGTTTCAATGAGAATGGATCGATTTATAGTTATGAAAGGATAGAATAATTGAAAGTTTTACATAGGGTTCACCATTTTTTTTGATTAATATCCAAAGGGTATTTTTTTTTATAACCAAAAAAATTCAATGAATCCTACATCCATAATAAGATATTTCATGTGGACCTAATTTTTATAGATAGTCATTCATCATGGTTTCTCACTAGTGACACTTAAGAATGATAATTAGTCGAGAGGGTGGAAGGTCATGATCATCAGAACTTTTCAAGGGGATTATTAACTACTACTGGAATTTCTTATATATTTAATAAAATTTTAATAAATCTTTCCCACATACTAATGTGGAATAGGTTACCTCTATGCTAGATGTTGGTCATTATCATGTATCGGTGTGAACATCTATTAGTTTTAGAGGTTCTCTATCAATAGGAACATATGCATGTATCATAGGTTATCCTTAAATGGTAGTAACTATATGTATTATAGGTTATCCATATTATTATGTTATTAATTAGTTATTCTTAATATTAATGGGATATGGTTTAAAGATTCATAACTAGGAACTCTAGAGTTTATCACTATTTAGGGAAGTAGAAAGAGATTTTTGTTTCAGGATTGATCCCATAAGAAAGGATTCATATATATCCTTAAAAAAGGAATAAATATCAATATATTTAGGTGTTTATTAAATGTACATGATTCAACTTTTAAGTTCATGTATCAAAGACCGATCCATGTAGTTTAATGTCATGCGGTAAGGATGACTATGTGAAAGATTTCTAGATATAGTTGGTGGGGAACTTGTTAATCAATTTTTCTATTAACATCATAAGGAATATTTACACATGTTATTAGGATGGTTTTATAGGGAATATGGACCTATTATGATATTTCCCAGATGGAATGTTTCTTAATTGGGTGATATGAAAAGACCTATAAGGAATACGGCCCTTCGGGTGGGGGTGTGATTTTATTATAAATATGGACCAATAAGGAGAGTTTTAAAAGGGATATATCCCTAGATAAAGGGATTTATAGGATCACAATAATATATATAGTAAAGGGTAATCTATATATAATCTCATGATGAATATTTCCCTATAAGGTTGGATGTTAATGGGTTTATATTATTGGATTGATGATGTTGGGTTGATGATGTTGGGTTAATGATGTTGGGTCTAAACCTCTTGAAGGATACCTACATATCCATTTGAAATAAGAATAAAATCCCACATTGTTATAGTGATATAGTATAATTTTATGTGATGGAATTGTACCATGAAACATAACTTCATGCGGTAAGGATGTTTTGGTGTAGTTTCATGTTGTGAAACTAGGACATTGTCCACATAGTTTAACATCATTCCGTAAGGATGAATATGTCAAGAAAGGTGTGAAAAAAAGGATAAAGTGGTGATTATTCATATAATGTTACCTTGAGATGAATAAGTGAGGCTTACACCTAATATGTGGCCTATATATAGGCATTTTAATTTCACTAATGGGATGATAAAATTAAATCTCTAAGCCCATGGGAGTCATTCTCAGTGAGAAAAATAATATATAACATAAGATCATGTGAATTTTATAAAAGTACACAACTAAATTTGGATGGGGATTATACCTAAAGAGGAGGCACATATATGATATGGTTAGGGATTATACCTATGGAGGTGTACCATGTGAGTATTCTTGACTCATCGATCATATCGTCAACAAGAATCATCTTGAATTTTAGACCCAAAAGGGAATAAAATTCTATCATATTCCTCCCTAGAAGTAGTTTAGGTAAGGGTATAGAGGTAGGAGTATGGTATCCTGTTTGAAATAATAGGGGATTACTCTAAAAGGGATGACTTTCAACTTATATTCATACCTATTAATAGGAAAGGAGAGATGATGGAGGCTCACTCACAGTCTGGACTAGAAGAGTAGATGTAGGGATTACGCCATCTTTGACTGCCTAATTAATTGATAAATCACAAGAATTTATCAAGATCTTGGGATGTTTAAGCTTGTTATCAGGTTAGTTAAGTCTTTCTTTATGATCCTAGGGAAATATTCCCTGGTGTCTTCCTGATAGGGACTACCATTATTAATGGAATCCATGATTGTGATTCCCCAGAGGGTTTTACCTATCCAAGATAAAAACATGATGCATACTTTTATCAAGGGAATAAACAATCAAAAGGGCGAGCACTGATACACATTACCTGACCATGTGAGTCCAGTAGTTTTGGAAGAGGTCCTAATTTTTCCTTTTTGGGGTTTTGATTTTGACGAGAGAAAAATTCAGTAATCATTTGGATGCTCTGTGAAGGAGATATGGTGAATCCAAATTATATATAAGATGATAACATTATAAAGGGAGTAATAAATACACTATGGGAACCCATATTGAATATAGGTATTGTTATAAGGAATGGGGTACCCATGAAGGGTCCCTTCATGGAAGAGTTTCCTTTGTGAAAATATTCTTTTGTGAAATAATTCTTTTTGTAGAGGGTTTGCACAACCCTCCTTCACAAAGGGCTTTTAAAACACAATCCCTAACATAGGGTTTCCTTTTAAAAGGGTATTTTATCCTCTTTAGTAGGTTAATTATCTAGAGGTTCTTTATGGTGATGTATGAGTCTTGAGTTTCAAGACTTTGAAATTATTGTCATTGTTCTTGTTCTCTGTCTTATCTTATGTCTCACCATCCATTTTACCTTTTTTACTATGAGGAGTAGGGTATTTATATGCATTTAATGATTGGAAATTTTTACATAATGGATTACTACATGTTGGTTCACAACGCACTATATGGAAGAAATATCATTCATTCTGTTCTATGTCATGGGATTAAAATCCACTCCACTGAGCAAGTGAATTAGTTGGTTCATGAGAGGACTAAAATATATACCTTTCAACAAAAGAAATATCTTAGAGGGAATATTAGTGCTTCTTAAAGGATAAAAATGATATGTGTCTACCTTATCTTTTCCAAATTTGGATACATGGGAGGGAATAAAAAGATGTCTTTTAGCTACGAATGAAAATAAGATACAGGAGAAGGCACTTTGTGAAGAGATTAAGATAATAAGTGGCTACCCAATATTTTTTGAATTTGGAAAACAAAACATATATTCAAGTGGTAAAAGAACATCCCTATCAACCAAAAACGACAATGATATATGGGAGAAGGCTCTTTGTAGGCTAGTGCCAATACTTTGCAGATCATACCCTTTCAAAGGATCTGTTGCTTCACAAATCATGGTATACACTATGCACAATCCTTCCCTTTTTAAAATCATACTCCAATTTTCATTATATTTATCCTTATTTTGGGTAATAACTTTTCTTATGATACTTTCTTCAAATATTTTCTATCTTACGATCCTTAAAAATTTCAAATAACCCTCCTTCATGGGAATAAATTCCATTCAAAAGTAGTATCCCTAAAACAAATCAATATTTTAACATAAACATATCACCTTCATCAGGTATAAATACCCACCCATACTCCTATTTATCACCACTAAAAATACATTAAGCATGAATCCCCACTCATTTCCCTCTCAATAGTCTCTCTAACGAGTGTCTAAGGATTTTAGGTATTCCTCTCAAGCTTTAAGAAGCTAGTTTAAAAACTAAGGGTTCCTAACCTCTTCTCTACCTTTATTTTTTCAATCCTTCCAATTTTTTTATTTTTCAATGAAAAATGTTACTATGATTCATTGTTATAATTTTATTATTATATTTTTAATGATATATCACCATTCCCTCTCATTATACTCCCTTCATAAACCGTTATAATGATAAAAAATTTATGTATCCATAAAACATCATAATATTTTAGCAATGGGTGTGAAATTTCCTAGTAATGACTTCCCAATCTGGATACAAATAAGTGGATATAATATTTGGATTATATGTACCTATGGGTAATAACATTGAAAATTTTTGGTTGTGTATTAGCTCGATCTTCATTCGATGCATAACTCATGGGCCTAAATTCGCACCTAGTTTTACACTCATGGGGGATATGAATTGATTCACAATCAATTTATGAACTATAACTAATAATTATTCCCCATTAATATCTCTTCACCATGAAATCACTTTTCACCACTACCTTGTCATCATTCTTTTGATAAGGGTACTTTCCATTACATTATGAATGTCCTATTATTTATAAGTTGGTTGTGGGATATTCAACAATATATCAAGGTTATTTTATTGAATTTAGAAATATTGATATCCTATATATCTATTATTAAAATATTGAGAAATGTTTATTACTTATCCATGACTATATATTTTTTCCTTTAAGGAACATTATGATATGTATTTTTTATAAATTATCTTCATATAATGGGTGTATTGGACTTATTATGTGTTGGTTAGGGATTGGCATTATATAGAACCTTGATGCTTCAATAGGTTATATATAGCTAATATTTTCATTATTTTTCCTGTATATTTCAATGATTTAATCCCAAAAAATTTATCAATTTCAGCTTAATGGAATCATTTTTTGATTTTAGGGATTTTTGAGCTTAAATGTAAAAATGTATTAATTTTGGAATTTTTGAAGATTTTTTATATATTTATCATTTTAGAAATATTTTTTTAATATTCATCTAAATTGAGTAGTTAATATTTTTTAGGATTTCATATTTTCTGGGTTTTAACTTATTCAACTCAGACTAGTGATCATTCAAACTACATGGGCCCAAATAAATCAATCAACTTGGAAAATATTTTTGGTTGAAAAATTGGATCAATCCTCAATAAAAGAATCATATATTAGGATAAAAGTAACCAAATAAGCTTATTATAGTTTTATATAAATGATAACATGAAGGATCATGTCCAATTAAATTTTTAGGAATACATTTTCTCATTAACCCAGTAGATACATGCATCAAAATGAAGAAAGATGAATATTTTATTCATCTATAAAAATATAAATGAAATAATTAAAGAATAAATTTTCCTACACATGTCCAAATTATTTGAAAATTTTAAGGTCAATAGGAAATATAATTGAGAAAAATCTTAATAATAACCCTTGGTGATATTTGACATTCTGGTGTGTAGAAACAATGAAAACTCCTGACTGACTGATTTTGAAAAAGAAAAGTTATACTTTTTATTTTCTATTTTCTTAGTTTTGTAATTCCTTATTCTTCCCCCATCTTATTGGTTATCCTTCACATAGAGAGTTAAAATTATAATTTATTTTGGAATTAGAAGATTTTATTATCATAATTCTTGAGTTCTTTCACTTTATGGAATAAAATCCCTTTATTTATTTTGTTAAGTTGGTTTCAATACTCTAATAGCTATTTTTATTTTCAAGTATCATCATATTTGATTATATATTTTATTATTATCATTTCCTTGGTTTATGATCATTATATCCCTATACTAGGTTATGGTTTATATATAGTGTAAATACCGGATCTTAGTGGTGAATTACTTAGTGATTTTTAGTGTATGTGGGAGTGGTAGTGGACACTCTTGACTCTTTAGTATAAACAAGACCTAATCAATTATTTACTAAGTCAATTGGGAATATTCATTATAAATCTCTCATACATTATAAGGATATTAAACCAATATGTTATTTTTGGAAAGATTTATTCTCATCATTAACCAAGGGATTATGAGTAAGTGATTTTGAAATCTCACTTTAATCAGCTTAGAAAAAAAGGATTGGAAAACTTGGAACTTGTATAACATTGTAATTAGAAAACCAACTATGAAACCATAATTTTCTTCAATAATATGTTTTTAATATCTTGTTTCATTACTTTTTTTTTCAAAATAACATAATTTCAAAAACACCCCGCCTCTAATTTAAAGTGACAACTTTATTTTTGTTCGCTCCTCTCTAAATACAATCTAGTTTAACCTCTATACAACATTTTAAAATAGGAAATAATTTTTCCCACACTCCATGATATAAAAGTGTAAAAACGTGACACCATTTCCTAGTAGGTGGTTAAAACAATCTAAATTTCAAATTTCATGACTAAAACCAATAACATTTATATTTTACCTTATATCATAAAATTGAAAGTTCTTTGTTAAATAGATGTAAAAACATTAATTTTCAATATGAATTTGAGACAATTTCTCCCAAAAATTCAATTGAAACTTCAAGTGTTCACTCAAAACCTGTCATCATGGCTGGAAATCCCAACCAAACCCTTAGAGAACTCTGTACACTATAATTCCTTAATCAAAACTATTAACCTGTCATGCTAGAATTAAAAAATGGCTTTGAGATAAAACCTAACATAATCTAATTGATTATAAATTCTATGGTTTGTTAGGAGAAGATCCAAACAAATATATTGAAGAGTTCACATATTTATTCTCTAATTTAAAACCCTGAGGAGTAGATGAGGAGTAGGTAAAGTAGAATTCATCTCCATATTCACTAGAAGGAGATTCCAAAGAATGGTTGCACAATCTACGACCAGGAGATGTGCATGATTGCGATGTTGTGAGTGGGTTCCCTAGACCCAAATCTTTTATGTAATTTTGTTACCATTAAATGTATTTATTTTGATACATATATATATATATATGTTTATTCTTACCATAATAGTTTTGATACTTCCATATCCACTATTTATATGGTGATGTATATAGAATATGTGTCTTATCAAAAGGTTATAAAAGTTCCTAGATATAACTAGAACCTCAAGATACTATGATATACATATTAAATTTATATATCTTATAGTCTAGATACATCATATTTAATGGACACAGATAATTTATAAATATCAGGTTCTGAGGGCTCATAATCATTGATCTCATGAAGTACACACATGGTGATATCAAGTAAATTAGATCATGAGGACTGAACCACCAATAGGTAAACCACATGTTTTAGGTGTCATTGGTTGATACTATATGTCAAAATGTTTTTTAGTCTCTAAACTTGAGATCATTATCATTGTGTACTATTTGATAGAATAATTTTATGTTAGACAAAAACCATGACATTGATATTGTGGTGAGGTATCATTTGTTGGGTTCATCATTGGTGGTATGACATTGGTTGAATGATCAAGATATAATTTGTCACTTCCAAGTCAAGGAAGAGATATATGATGGTCCCAAGTTGACTAGGATGTTGATTACCTTCATTAAATCCATGGCCATGGTACAAGAAGGTAAGTCCATTCAGTACGGTCAAAAAACATGTAAATCAAAAAAAGGATGATGCACAATTGTCTATCCTACTTTATGAGATATCGCGATACAAAGAGATTATATTACAAAAAATGTGTTCATAAGATGTAATCATTTCTATGAGATTTTTTATCTCATTAGGGGCCATGATGGGTTTCTTGACTTCACTCTTGGATTGTGGGTTGTACTCACTACTATCGAGATAAGGACCTAGAGGGTCACACACTAAGTGTATCCACAAGTTCTATCTATTCTAAAAAATATGAGTTTAGGATGAAGTATGACCCATATGTGGGGGATGGTGAACATCCGAGTATGATTATTCATAATTAAAATAATTCAATTATATTATTAAATTTTAGAATAATGATAATTTAATTTATTTCTCAAGGTATTCACAAGTTGTTTGATCATAAAATTGAATATGAGAAAATATAATTTTTTGAACGAACATAGGACGTTTAAGGTTTTTTAAATTATTTTGTGATAATATGGGATGATTTAATGGTATTTATTTTATCATTTTAATTTTTATAGTGTTAAAATTTAGTGATAAAATATTTTTGACATTTATGACAAGTTTATTAAGTCATACGCGTGCAAAAAGGTCGAACATGAACGTCATTGCTTTCTAGGGACCAAAGTGAAATTTTGGAAAGTATAAACTATTTATAAAAGATAATTTTAGCCTATTTAATATAGATATACACCATGTTTATGAATTTATTGAGACAATATCTCGTATCATTTCCTCTCAAGTTCTTAGAGAGAGATCCGGAATGAAAACCAAGGTTGGATCGATGTCACTTTCCCAATAGAGTCTGTATTTTTCACATGATCGAGGGGATGTCGTAAAGCTCTTTGATTTACTACACTAGCACCCAATAATCATATATTGATGATCTAGGATATGTGATGCATGTGTGGACGATCTAGAGGATGCCAATCTTGGAACCTTTGACCCATGACTTGTCGATAGTGATTGAATCAAACCAATAACTTAAAAAAAGGTTACCATTTACACTTTCATTTGATTTTATTTTTCATGCTTAAATTTAATTACACGTGATCCTTTAAGAAATTTGGGAAAGTATTTTTGTGGATTTAGTGTTTTTAACATGAATCCAAACCCAAAATTTTAAATTGTACATGTTTCATGCTTCCGCTGTGCCTTGGGTTCCTTCAATTACTATTATTGGTAATGTGTGATTATTTAAGTTGAAAACTTTAAAATTTAAATTAAATTTTCTATTATTCAGAAAGGGAGTTTTGATACGGTCCCAAATGAATTGATATATTATCGATCCAAGTTCATATCACCAAGATATGGTCGATCTAAGATTGATAAGTTTGCATAAAAAATTATGATGAAAATTAAAGTTTTATTTTTTTCTTAACATTAATGGATATTTGTGTGATAGGGTTTTATCCAGATCATGATGTGAGTATATTTTGTGTTAGCCATATATACTAGAATCTAGTTTGGGTAGTCCATTGGTAATACAATATTTCTTTAGAATCTTTATTTAGTTGTCAAAAATTTAAAAAAGGACATAACTTCTCTTGGATACTTGTTCAAGAATTCCCTTGGAATCTTTATTTTGTTTGATAAAAATATAAAAAGAGAACAAATCTTCCTTTAGATGCTTGTTTTTTTAAAAAAGGACAAAGATTCCCTTGGAATCTTGTTCAGATCCTCCCTTGCATGCTTGATTTTTTAATATATATATATATATATAATATATGTTATTTAAATTAATGCCCAAATAGACTTGGGCCAGAATGTTATTGTTTGGGTACAACCATCTTGAACTATCACTAGCCCTAAAATAAATTTCCTGGGTTATAAATTAGTTCTAAATGAATCTGAAAAATTATGAAAAAAATTCAAAAATTATTTTTTTTGAGATTTAATAAAATTATTTCAGATGTTGTGGGATGTATCAATAATCAATTAAAATTATTTTAATTAAAGTTAAATCATTAAAAATACCCTCGAGTTGAATTTTAGAAAATTTTATTTTTCTTATGCAATATAATTTTATGTTGACATATCATGAGCTAAGACCAACTAGTGCATTTTTGGTTTATTATTTATTTAATTAAATTATTTCATTTAGTTTTTTAAATGTAATAATTATTTTATTTTGATGATATGTGAATTGTCCCTCCATATTTTATTTTTCTATGGGATTGAATATCTACATTTAAGTGATAAAATGTAATTTCACACCCTGAGTTCCCCTCACCTGTGTATGAGTATACATTGTAAAGATAAGAGGAGTTTTTTTGTTAAGATATTAGAGTTGAGAGATGGTGTAGACCAAACAAGTGAAGTGCATGGGAGTTAAATGTGCTATAATTTAAGTTAGGTATTAACATAAGTAATTCTCCTAGGGTCTAGGTTAATCCATTATTCACTTGATAGATTAACCAATAGTTAACAGCTCATGATCATGACATTATTTATTTATTTATTTTATCATGTGCATGGTTTATTATATTTTGAATGTTTATTTATTACGAACGATCACATAATATAACAAAAAATAAGAATGAGTAGATAAAATTAAAATTTCAAGTGAATATTTTCTATATAAAATCATAGTTACTTTGTGAGTGCGATAACATATAACAAGCATGTTAAATAAAAAAATGATTTCATTTTCAGAGATTAAATTACCAAATTTATCAAAGAAAATATAAACTCATTAAATGCCTTCAATCAATTCAATTTGGACACAACCGATTCTTTAAGGTGCTCATCATCCCTAGATGAGCATGCCTCTTAATACTAGTGATTTTTTATGAGAGTGTTGGGTTGACTTAACTAAAGTTGGCAGTAAAGGAGTAGCCATAGCTAGCATGTTACAGCGTTAGAGGTAAAACATTGAGAAATGAAAAGTAATTATTTGTAGGAGATGTGACTCTACTCAATAGACCAAGGAGTCACAAGTTAATGCAGTTGGATATTCAAAATTCTACCTTATACTCTTGGAGTAGTGGTGATTCCATATCTCAATCTATGAAGAGATATTTAAGGATCCTTTCTACTAGAATACTCAAGCGACTAAGTATTCTGAGTCTAGTAGTTGAGAGACAATAAGATTTTATAAAATAGTGGTAGAAATTTAAAATTAAAAATTTTAAAATTTATATTGGTAATCAAAATAAAGCAATAATCTGCTAATTTTATTTGTTGTAGATAAAATGGAAACCACCATTAATTCAATTTCACTATGGTGAATATTGGATAAAGATAATCTCCTGACTAATCATAAATTCCGTGAGTGGTGCAGAAACTTGCACATAGTACTTCTCCAAGAGAGGAAGATTTATAGAATCCCCACTTACTGATGATCCCTTATAGGAAGAAATCAAAGCAGATAAAGATAAATACAAGAAGCATATGGATGATGCACTAGAAGTTTAGTGTTTCATGTTGTATCTATGTCCAGTGAGCTGTAGAAAATGTATGAGGGAAAATATTCTTTCCAATTGATATCTTATCTTCAAGAGTTATAATAGGATATATCTCAACAAGAAAGATATGATATATCAAGTTCTTTGTATAGATATAGGCTACTAGAAGGAAATTAAGGACCACATGTTCTCAACATGACCAGATACATTGAGAGACATGATTCCCATGGGTTCAAACTAAACCATGATCTATAAACGGATCTCATTATTTCCTATTTATTGCATATATTTTCAAATTTCATTATTAATTATAATATTAATAACATGAATAAGTCACTCCAAAAGTTTTCGGATTTAGTTCCCCATGTAGATAAGGATATGAAGAATTCAAACTCTTTATTCCTTATGGTGAATAAGAGGAGGAAAATAAAGTCTAAAGTGTCAAAATATAAGTATAAGAAAAAAAATTGATGCACAACCCTTTAAAAAATCCAAAGATACAGATGAAGAGCAATGAGCATGAGGTAGTCTACTTTTCATGGGGCAAGAAAATCCACTAGAAGTAGAATTTCACATCTGGTAAGAATAAGAAAGTTAATGCTTATGCTTTAGGTACATTTTTCATTGAATGATTTTTTTTTCTATAAGTTGGGTATTGGATACTACATATAGATCACACATTTTTATTCAAATATAGAAACTGAGTAGATTCAAGAAAATTGAAAAAGGTGAAGTAGAACTTCGAGTAAAAAATAGTGTGAGACTAGCAGCACTTGTAGTAGGAGATTATCATATTAATTTTCCAAGTGGGATGAATCTTGTACTAAATAATTGTTATTATATATGATCCATTACTAAAAACCTAATCTCAATGTTGAGTTTAGAAACTATGGTATTTTATTTCATGTTTATAAATAAATTTTATCTTATGTATAAGGATAACATATGTTATGGTATGACACATCTTAAAAATGTGTTTTATATAATTAAACTAGAAAATACAGTATCAGAAATCATTGATAAATCTTGAGAGAATGACTCATATCCTATCCACCTATATAAATTCAAGATTGGTCATGTAAATGAGAAGCATTTAAGTAAATTAAATAAATAAGGGTATTTATACTCTATTAAGTTAAAACCCTTTGATATATGTCACACTTGTTTATAAGGTAAAATTACTAAAGAACCTTTCAGTGGGAAATGAGAAAGATCCAAAGAACCATTGTAGTTGGTTTATACTGATGTATTTGGTCCATTTCTTGTAGAAAAAATGGGTGGGTTTTCTTACTTTATTACTTTTACTGATGGCCATAGTAGATATGGATATATCTAATTAATGAGTTATAATTCATATTCCTGTAGCATGTTTAAAGAATATCAGAATGAATTAAAGAATAAACATGGTAAGAATATTAGGAAACTCATATCAGACCATGGTGGAGAATATCTTAACTAATATTCCATCAATCATTTATAGGAGTGTGGGATAATTTACTAACTCAATCCTCCTTATGCACCTTAGTGGAATGGTGTTAGTGAAAGGATGAATCAGGCCCTGCTTGACATGGTCATATCGATGATGAATCATTAAACTATAATATTATCCTTTTGGGGATATTTACTATAGACTGTGGAATATACACTAAACTGAGTACTTACAAAAGCATCATATAGGATTCCATATGAGTTGGGGTATGAAAATAAATATAGTCTATCACACATACAATAATGGGGATGCGAAGATTTTTTAAAGACAATACCCAGTGAAAAGTTAGCATCTCAGAGAATTAAGTGCATATTTATAGGTTTTCCTAAGTAAACTAAAGAATATTAAATATATAATCCTCCATATAGAAAATTTGTTGTATCAAGACATGATACATTTCTATAAAGAGAACACATTTTCAATAGAAATAGTAGGAGCAAGATTGAATTTGATGAAGTTGATGCCTCAGATGCACAAGAGTTGGTACTGGAGAAATCTCTACAAGAGACAATGGGAGAGAAATATGTTATCAAGACACAAGTACTGCATAGATATACTGGATAGGTTAGAGAACCGTAAAGATATGGTTTTCTTGTCACCAAGTCAGGTGACACATTAATCCCAGGGAATTACGAACCAATGTCCAACAAGAAAGAAGTAGATGACAAGGATGTTGCTAAATGTTAAGGATCCATGCATTTTGAAATGGAGTCCATGTACCAAAATCAAGTTTGGATTTTGGTATACCCACCATCATATGTAAATATTATTGGTTTTAAATTGGTATTCAAGAAAAATCTAGACATGGATGATCTATTAAGAACCTATAAGGCACAATTAGTAGTGAAGGTTTTCAAGAAACGTCAAATAATTGGCTATGAAGAAAGCTTTTCTATAGTTGTAATGCATATATCCATTAGAATATTAATTGAAATAGTAGAATTTTGTGATTATGAAATTTGGAAAATGGATGTCAAAACTACTTTTCTAAATGGGAAGATAGTTGAACATGTCTATATGACATAACCTGAAGGGTTCATTAAATAAAAGAGTGACAATAAAGTGTGAAAGATGCAGAGATCCATTTTTGGATTAAATAAGGAATTATTATCATGGAATGTTCATTTTGATGAGGTCATAAAAGAATTTGATTTCATTTAGAATGAATGCGAACCATGTGTATATAATAAGGTAAGTGTATGTTCTATCGTTTTCTTAGTATTATATGTTTATGACATATTATTAATGGTAAATAAAGTGAAATTATTATAGTAAGTGAATAATTGGTTAAATGAATACTTCTCCATGAAATAATTAGGTGAAGTATCCTATATTCCAGGGATAAAGATATATTGAGATAGATATGAGAGGCTTTTTGTGCTAAGTCAAAGTACAAATATTGATAAGGTACTCAAAATTTTATAATATGGAATAATCCAAGAGAGGATTTTTGCAGTGTCACATGGAATTAATATCTCCAAGAATATGTTTCCAAAAACACAGGAGGGTATTGAAAGAATGAGTATAATTCCATATACTTTAGTAGTGGGATCTATCATATATTTCATTCTATATATTAGGTTTTATATTTCCTTTGCTTTAATCATGGTGGTAATATATCAATACAATATAGGATATCTACATTAAGATGATGTAAAAAAAAGGTCATGTTCTAGGTGTATATAGGATATGATGAGCTATTTATAAGGGGATAAATTGATTCTAGATTCTAGATAGGTCATGATGATTTGAAATCATAGTCAGGCTATGTCTTTTTCTTGAATGGGGGTGTAGTGAGGTAGATGAGATTAAAGGAATCCATGGTTTCTGATTATACAGTAAAATCCAAGTATATAGAGGCTTTTGATGAAGCTAAGGAAGTATTTTTAATACATATATTTGTTTTAGATATTGGAGTTGTTCCTAGTAGTGAAAATCCTATTACAATATTCTATAATAGTACTATAATAGTGGTGATTACTAAGGAGCCTAGGTCACACCTGAGGAAAAAGAATATAATTTTGAAGTTTCTTCTATTTATGGATTTTACTCAAATAGGTGAAGTCACAGTTAGTAGATTAGCTACACAGGATAACATGGAAGACCCCTAACTAAATCAACATCTCATTATAAGCATGATACTCATGTGAGAGCTACCAGGTTGAGAATTGTTTTCAGTTAGATCTAATGAAAGTATGAGTTTTTTGAGTTGGTTTCCTATACCCAACTCCTTTATGTAATTTAATTAACATCACATGCATAAAATTTTATATATACACTTGTTTATTCTTAGACTAAGAGTATTGATACTTTTTAATCCACTCTTTACATGATTTTGTCCTTATAATATGTGTTATATAAAAAGGTTATAGAAGTTCCCATATATAATGTGAACCTTGATATACTATCATAGTAATCATAAATATACATGTCATATGGTCTACATTCATCATAATTATGGGAAACAAATTATGTTTGACTGTTAGGTGTTGGGGGATCATAAGCATTAAAACTTCTTCTCATAAAGTTTTCACTTAGTGATATTGAGTAGATGAGATCATGGGGACTGACTGACCAATAAGAATACCATATGTTTTAGGTACCATTAGTTGTTAATATCTATGAACATGTGCATTGGTCTCCAGACTTGATATCATTATCAATGTGTACCATTTGATTGTGTATTTTGATGCAAGGAAAAAAACATGACATTAAAGTTGTGGTGAGGTATCTTGTGTTTGATGCATCATTAGTGGTATGACATTAGTTGAATGATCAAGATATAATTTGTCACTTACAAGTCATGGAAGAGATATCTCAAGATATCAGGTTAACCAAGATGGTAGCGCCTTTATAAAATCCACATACATCGTACAAGAAGGTAAGTCCATCCAGTAAGGTCATGAAATATATAAAGCAAAAAAAGGACAATGACACAAGTGTGCATATTTCTTTATCAAATATCATGATACAAAGAGATTATATTACACAGAACATGTTTGTTGGAGGTATTTATAGATTTGAAATTCCTTATCTTTTTAGGGGCCATTATGGGTTGCTATACACATCTTTTTTTGAGTTGGGATAAATGATATTGAGATAAGTACCTAGAGGGCCATGCACTAAGTGTATCCACAAGTTGCACCTGTTATAATGAATAGGATTTTAGGATGAAGTGGGACCCACATGTGGGTCTAGTGGATATCCATTTATGATTGATCACAAGTGAAATAATTCAATTATATTATTCAATTTTAGAATAATGATGATAGAATTTATTTCTAAAGGTATTCAAAAGTTTGATCATAAAATTGAATATGAGAAAATATATTTTTTCAATCAAACATAGGATGTTCAAGGTTTGTTAAATTATTTAGGGAGATTACATGCTGAGTTAATGGTTCCTATTTTATCATGTAATGTTTTATAGTGTTACAAGTGAGTGATAAAATATTTGTGACATTTATGACATTTTTATTAAGTCATACATGAGTGAAAATGTCTAAAATGAAGGTTATTAATTTTCAAGGACCAAAGTGAAATTTTGGAAAGCATAAACTAGGTATAAAAGTTCATTTTACCCTATTTAATATATACCTACACCATCTAGAATAATTTAGTGAGAGAATCTCTCCTTTCCCATCCTCTCAAGTTATTAGAGAGAGATTCAGAAGCAAGAAAAAGGTCATATCAATATCTCTTTCTCGACTGAGTTTGAGTTCTTCATGAAATTGAATTGATTTCATAAAGATATTTAATTTACCATTATTTCCCCCAATAATCATAGATCAATGATCCATGAGTTTTGGTACATGTGTGGATAATCTAGAGGGTGCCTGTATTGGATCCTTGGAGTCATGACACGTTGATGGGGAGCAAATAAAACTGGAAACTTAAATTGAACAAGGTACCATTTATGATTCCATTTAATTTTCTTTTCCATGCTTAAATTTAATTACAAGTACCTTTAAGAAATTCAAGAATGTGGTTTTGTGGATTTAGTGTTTTTAACATGAATTCAAACCCAAATATTTTGAATTGTGCATGTTTCATGATTCCCCTATGCCCCATATTCCTTCATCGGATGACATTATGAGGTAATTCATGCAAAGATTATTCTCCGCCTCTAGAAGAAAAACCATAAAAAGGAGGTTTATTCCATTATACATTCATCTAGAGAGACCCTCTATGATTACTAGAAGAGGTTTAAGAAGCTATGTGCTAGCTTAAAACATTAGAAAATTGAATAGAATCACTCCCTTGTTTTATTTTAATAAGGATTAATATATAATGAAAAAAACCTATTAAACACATAATTTAGAGATAATTTGATTTTAAAGTCTCCAAAATAATTCAAGGTCTTTATTAAGAAGTTTTCTCATAACATGTAATAGCTTGGTACAAGAGGTACCAGAACAAGAGGTATTCATGAGGTTAAAAATTCTAATATATCACACTTACTATAAAATAAGATTTATTAGGAAACTAATTTGGTGAGACAGATGTCCTTTAAAGAAGTGAGTGAACAATAAGCACCATCTATGGTATGCAGTTTATGCTCACCACCTAATAATTTCATTAACTCGTGTACTGAAGTGAGTGGATTGGAAACTTGTGTAGTAGCCTTTTAGAAAAGTAAATTCCAAAAAAATCAAGGATAGATAGATTATAACCAACTCCGATATATATTTTTTAATCAGTATAATCAGTCTTGTCCACCTACCAAAATTAGTTTCAAATCCAACCACTTTTCCAACATCAATTCCAAAACCCACCACCATGTCAAAAAATAAATATTAAAACTAGTATTATTACCAAAAACCACTTCATTTCCAAAAAAATACTTATGATAATCCCTCAACATTTTCACTAAAAGTTTAGTATAAAAAACTATGATCCAAGGTTGAGGGGATAAAAGATAATATGAACAAGGTGGAAAATATTTTAGATTGTCTCGTGGAAATTTTTTAAAAAAACCTAGGAATAATACCAGAAAAAACAGTTCCAAACCCCAAGGAGAATGTCAATATGATTAGAATAAGGATTAGAAAGGATATTAATCCACAAGGACCCAAGAAATTTCAACCTGAACTTGAATAAACCAATAATTACAATTTTAAGAAGAATTCTGAAGATCAATCCATCCAACCAAAATAAGAAAATTAAAAATCAGAAATAAGGAAAATTTTTAGAATAAAAAGACCTAAAACACCCTTTAAAAGGAAAAAAAATGAAAAATAAGGACATTATATAACTATTACCTTATAGGTTTACTCATTCAAAGAAGATTTAAGGGGAGTAACTTTAAAGTGAGATTAAGAAAACCTTTCAAAAAGTTTAAATCAACATACCTCTTTTGGAATCTATCCAAAAAATTATAAGGTATTAAAATTTTCACAAGGAATTTTGTACCAATAAGAGGATATATTAAGAGAATTATATGACTAAATTAGGAAGAAGTGTCTCAACACTTATCACAGTAAACATTTTAACCAAATTTCAATAACTAGGGACATTTTCCATTCCATGCACCATTGGATATTTAACATTATTTAATGATTTGTATGATATTGGTGCTTCAATTAATGTATTACCTCACTTAGTATACACTTATTTATATACAAGAGACTTGAATCCCACAAGAGTGGTAGTCAAGATTGAAAATAGATCCATAGTTTTACCAGAAGGAGTTTTAGAAGATGTCCTTGTGAAAGTAAACTGTCTACTTTTCCTAGATGAATTCTATGTGATGAACATAGAATACTATTCCTATTACTCTCACACATCATCTTGGGGATACAATTCATAAATATATAGAATACTATTATCAATTTCTGTAATTTAACACTCACCATAGAGTTTGGATATAATACTATCTACTTTAATATTTTTGACTTCATTAGGCACCCTTAGGATGATCAATAACTCTTTGAACTCTCCCATGAAAAAGGTATTGAAACTACTGAAGAATCAGGCATGTTCAATAAATTTTTATACTTATTAGGGAAATTTCCCATTAAAAATATCACTAAACATGTGAGTTCCCAAAAATATGGAGATTATGATTACATGTTGGAATAAGTGGTAATATATCATTTCTTTGGTGATTTATTAAATGATGAAGAAGTTGATATGATTTATTATACATAGGAGATTCTATATTTGGAATAAGGTAACCTCAATTTAATTTTATCTCTTAAAAAACCCCCACAATTGGAATTAAAATCACTTACCACTAATTTAAAATATATATACCTCATGGAAGGAGAAAAATCACCAGTGATAATTTCTAATAATTTTCCTAAAACCCAAGAAATGTATATGATGTTATTTTGAGAGATAATGACTAGGAAACATGGTGAAGCATAGGTGATATCACTAAAATAAACCCAAAAATATTCTCACAAAGAATTATGTTTGAGAGAGATTCCAAACCTATCATACAACCCCAAATGAGGTTGAATCCCACCTTAATGGAGGCTTTGAAGAAGGATACCAAGAAGCACTTGGAAGCAAGGATCAAATATCCCATTTCATATTCTCAATGAGTCATCCCCATCCATTTAGTTCCTAAGAAAACTTTCCTATCCATTATGAGGAATGAAAAGAATGAATTAATCCCTATGATAATTCAAAATAGATGGAGAGTTCCTATAGTCTTTAGGAATCTGAATTAGGTTACTAGAAAATATAAATTTCCCATCCCCTTAATTGGATAAATATTATAGATATCGGTAGGTATAACTCATTATTTCTTTTTGGATGTATTTTTAGGTTTTTCTTGGTACCCATTACTCCCTAAAATAAAAGGAAGACTATATTTACTTGTCCCTTAGACACTTTTTATTAAAAAAGGATTATATTAGGATTATGTAATGATCTAGGTACATTTTATAGGTGAATGTTAAGTATATTTTCTGATCACAATGAAGATTAATTAGAGGTATTCTTGGATGATTTCACAGTATTTGGAAATTAATTTTGACCATTTTTTGAAAAATATGGAAACATTCTTTAAAAAATGCATGGAAAAGAATCTTGTTTTAAATTTTGAAAAGTGACATTTCATGGTTGAGAGATTAGATTTTATTAGAAAATTAATTTCATAAAAATAAATTTAAGTGGATAAATAAAAAATTTAAGTGATAAATTATTTTCCTTACCCAACTTATGTGAAACATGTTAGATCATTTTAGGACATACAAGATTCTATAGGGGGTTTATCTAAGATTTCAATATGATTTATCTACATATGTCAAGATTACTTTTAAAATATGATAATTTCAATTTACATAGTGAGTGTAGGGAATCATTTGATGATTTGAAGAGGATATTGAGGACTCCAAAAGTGATGTAACCACTAAATTTGGTAGAACCATTCAAGCGAATTTGTGATTCTTACAACCAAGTAGTTGAAGAAGTACTTTATCATAGAATTGAGTATAGGAAAAAAAGTCATTGATTATGCCTCAAGGAAATTATAAATGATCCAATTCAAATAAAAAATCATTGAAAAAGAGTTTTAATAGTTATTTTTTCTTTGGATAGATTTAGATCATGTTTTCTTGGAACTAAATTCACCATGTTTTATGATCATGCAGCTCTTAGGTATTTGATGAAAAAGGATAAAGATAAAATGAGGCTAGTGAGATGGATTTTACTAATACAATAGTTTACTTTAGAAATAAAATATAACAAAATATATGAGAACCAAGTGGATGATAACTTGATTGGACTGCCAAACACTGATGAAGTTGGAATTATAGAGCAAGAACCATTGAATGATCACACTCCAGGAGAGAAGTTGTACTTAATTGAAGGAGAAGTAACTTTGGACGCTAACATAGTCAATTATATAGTAACATATATTTTTCTCATATCAGTTAAATTCCCACCAAATTAAAAAAAAAAATTAAGTCCATATATTACATTTTGGAGGATCCATTTGTTTGGAAAATTTTCAATGACCAAGTGATATGAAGATTATTTAATGAAAGCTAAACTGAATATGTTTTTCAGTTTTATCACACTTTATCTTATGAAGGACAATTTGGAATTCAATGGAAAATAATTAAGGTTTTATAATATGTAATTTATTAGCCAAAACGTTTTAAATATGCTCATTAATTTTGAAAAATGTCATTTTTCTAGACATATTTCGAAGAGAAAAGAAATGGCACGAAATACACTTAATTTTTATGAGATTTTTGAAGTCCAGGGGATAGATTTTATGGGGACTTTCCCAATGTCAATTTTAAATTCTTATTTTTTTAAGTAGATTAAGTTTCAAAATAGGTAGAATAAAAATACATCAGGATTGGTGATGCTAAAGTTGTTTGTGATTTTATCATGGATAATATATTTTATATGTTTGGAGTGACCATATCCATTATTAGTGATTATAGAAATTAAGGGTTTCATTATAAATCCAAAACTCCCAATAATACATAGAACAATGGAAAATCTAAATTATCTAATATGGTAATTAAAGGAATTTTGGAAAAGATTATTAAACCCAATAGGAAGGATTGGAGCCAAAGTTTGGAAGAAACCTTATGGGATTATAGAACAGCCCATAAAACCATGATAGTAATAAGACTAGATAATATAATTTATAAGAAAATCTATCATTTTCATGTAGAATTAGAGAATAATATATACTAGGCTATGAGAGCGATGAATTTGGATCCTGAAAGAGCTATAAAAGAGAGAATATTAAAACTATAAGATTTGGTTGAAATTATAAGGGAATATTTTAAAATTAAATGATTTATAATGAGAGAAAAAGGATGGATCCTGAAATGACGATCCAAACAAAATACTTCCATCCTAGAGACATAATTCTATTATTAAACTCAAGAATCAAGATAATTTGAAGTAAACTTTGTTACAGATGGGAATATCCATTTATAATTTCTCATGTATATCCTTTTAGTGATATGTATATTATAAAGGAATTAATTCAAGGTCCATTCACTATTAATAGATATAGGCTAAATAAATTACATGGAAACTTACCATTAGATTCAGTGAAGGAGATCACACTCCTCCAACCTATTTATCAATAAAATCCATCAAGTTTTACATATCCTTAACACTTACTTGCTTGATATGATTTAATAAAAAATCTTATTACATGTTCAATCTACTTGAATTCATTGTGATCACTACATAATTTAAGTATGGGGGAGGGAACCTTTATAGTTTAGGGTTTTAAAATTTCTTTTTTTCAATATTTTATGTCTTATTGAAAATTTTGGGTGTTTCTTTTTGATTTTTTTTATGTTTTTAAAACTTGTGAGATCAAATTATTATCTTTTCCAATTTTGAAACCCATATAAATGACCGAACCAATTTATCCCTTGAAATTGAATATAAATTAATGATTCAAATGGCTTTGTTTAATGTTTAAAACTTTGAATGTTTCATGAAAAGACTTATTATTTTTTAATCCCATGCACTATTTCACCATATTTATCTTTAAAATCACTTTTCTATGAGGCTTATAAACCCTTTTGACATATTATTTACATACAACTCATTTTTTAATAAAACCAATCCATGATTTCTTTAACTAGAATTTTATTTATTTTTTTCAATACTTGAGGGTTTGAGGTACTTTTTTTAAATGACTGAGGAATTTATTTGGTTTTAAAATCCCACTTTTCAATAGAAACCTTTTTAATTTTAATCTTCCCTCTATATTTAATTCTTTTAGACCTTAGTAACCATGAACACCATGTTAGGTTAGCCACATTACAATCCAATATTCCCTATCTAAACTACTTTGGAAGTAAAAATACATGATCTAGTCGAACATAAGCATGGGGAAATCTATATTGTGGTTGTATACATCATTTGGTGCTAATTTTTGTACAAACTAAAATGTTGAAAAAGTGTATTTACTTCTGAAAAAGTTATTCCTATAAAATATAAGACTTACTGAAGATTGTTGAGCAGAATTATAAAAAATAATGATCTAAATCTACTGGATAAATCAATGAAAAATAATGTTTATAAAAATCAAAAGATTTATTTTCCTTCATGATAAGGGATAAAAAGTCACACCCACTATTTTAAATTCAATACACCCTCACTTCCTTAAAAAATCAAGCTATTCATAATTTGAAAATATCATAAAAAATTCAATTTTATTGATGGGAGTTGAGTAAATGTCATTTTTATTCCGAAATGATGAATGGTGTACACTTTCCTGAATTTTCTCATGATAATTAGAGTTTATTTTCTAATAAGTGGAGTGAATAGAAGACTATAATTGAGTGAAATCTAGAACCATTAATTTTTTCTCCAAAATATCCAACCCACCTTATTCTATCTCAAAATTTTAGACATCTAAAACCTACAAAATGAAAGACACAAAACAACCCTAAAAATTCATCATGATTGAAACATGTTCTTGAATCATATCATGTGGAGATATATAAATTTATCAAGTATACGGTGACTCTTTCAGAAGTTTAGTTGAGAAAATACTTGTTGAAAATTAACATTTGTGTGATGAGAGAAAATTCATGCGAGGTATGTGTTTTGTGTAAATGAGACCATAAATGAAGCGTAAATGGATTAAATGATATTAATGGAGAACTTGAAATAATGTTTTTTTGATGAGGTGTGATATATTTTGTTTATTAGTGTTAAATTTTTGGATCTCATGTGTATATCTTTAAAATTTATTTTGATTTTATTTTAATGTTTACTTGTCCGGGTGTCCAATTAATAAGTGTGGGATAATTTATAGAGTTGAAATTTACTTTATTTTCATATGTATTTCAATTATTTTACCCCCAAAAATTTATAAATTTGATCTTAATTTCATTATTTTTGGATTTTAGGGATGTTTTGAGCTTAAATGTGAAAATTCCTAAATTCTGAAATTTTATTATTTTTTTATATTTTTGGTGTTTAAAAAACAAATTTTTAAATATTAATACAAATTGACTAATTTTTTTTAGACTTTCATCATTCATGATCTTCAACTTCTTACACTATACACAGTCCTCATTCAAACTCCATGGGTCAAAATAAATAAGATAATGTGGAAAATATTTTTCTACGATAGATTTAAGAACTCCTTAATAAATGAATCATATATTAACATATAGGGAACCAAATGAGATGATTTTATTTTTATATGAAAAATAACTAGAAGAAAAATTTTCATAATAAATTTCCTGGAGAAATTCACTAATTATGATAGAAGATGCGTGCATGAAACTGGAGTAGGATGAGGATTCTGTTCATCCAGAAAAATAGATAATTATTAATTAAGTAATAACTTTAATACAAGTGTCCAAAGGCTTTAAATTTTTTAGGGTTTAAATCAAATACAATTTTAACAACTATTAAAAATAAATATTGGTGATATTTTTCCATATGGTGGGTATAAATATTGTGGAGTTCTAATTGAAAAATCCTAGAGAAGATTTTTTTTCTTTTCATATTCTATTTTCTTAGTTTTTTAATTATTTCTTATTCTTCAATATTCTCAGTTATCCTTCAGATAAAGGGATAAAATTATGAGTGATTTGGAAAGGGAAGATTTTTTTAATTCTTGATTTCTTACACTTCATGAACTAAAATACCTTTTCTTTATTCTGTTAAGTTGGTTTCAACACTCTATTGATAGTTTTTATTATCACAAATTATTGTATTTGTTTGTATATTCTTATATTGTTATTTTCTTGGTCAATGATTAGTATATCTAACCAATAGGTTCTAATTGATATATAATTATATATACCAAGTCTTAGTAGTGAAGTACTAAGAGATTATCAGTACATGTGGGCAAGGTAGTGGACAATATTGATTATTTAGGATAAATAAGACCCGATTAGGAGTTGCCTAAGTCAATTAGGGGTATTCACAATAACTCTCTTAGAAATTTAAAGGAGAGTAGGACAAGATATGATTTCTGTAAGGTTTATTCTCATCATAAATATTTTACTAAGGGAATGAGTAGAAAAAATTGTGGAATATCACTTTAATCAGCTTAGTAGAAGAGTATTGGATAACTTGAAACTAGGATATCATTTCAATTGGAAGACTGACCCTAACCACATCACTTTATGAATCTATTTTCAATATCTTGTTTCACTGATTTATTTTTTTCAAAATCAAAAAATTTCAAAAAACCCCATTCTACAATTAAAAGTTACAACTTGATTATTGTGCACTTCTCCCAAGAGACAACTTAGGTTTACTACTATAATTTATTTTAACTTAGGAAATAATTATTTTTTCCACACCACATAATAGGCATGTGTAAAGGTATCATAAGAAAATATAGTTGGGTATTTATTATAATACTTACCCATTTATATATGATATCTAGGTATAAGGCCTTGATGGTATATTTATGACGTTTTAACTTATAAATTCAATCACTATGGAATTATTTATTTTTATCCATGCATTTATTTATTATTACAAAAACTGTGGATATATTGTTTTTATGAAATTTATTTATTCCTATCATATTATTGATTCTATACTTATAGATGATAGATTTAACTATATGATACCCCTTACTAAGATTATAAGCTCAACCCTTCATATTTCTTTCCATTTTTTTATGAAACTAAGAGTATCACTATGCACGACATATGGATTTAGAAAGAGAAATAATCACATTTTCTTATTTTAGTATGATGTAACTTTAGATTTCAATTTAATGTAATGTTAATTTATGTATCTAGTTTCTTGATATTATTAAATTTTTGGATCCGATGATATATTTATTTTATACTAATGTAATAAAATAACCACCATATATGAGTTACTAGAGTGGGGGCATTACAATTAGTATTAAATCAAGTTTAGTAGAAACATTGGGATCTAGATTTATAAGAACATAGTTAGATAACATAAACCTTATGATAAACCCTTGGTATATTTTATTAATAATTATTAATTATGTAGTAAAAACCATCATTCAATGTAATTAAGAATCCATTAGTACATAAACAATGGATAAAGTCTATGTAGAAGGTATTAATTGTTTTGGGATCAAGTGAAACAGTGAAAGTTATCATATATGTATATCATATAAAGTGAGATGCTAATTCCTTTTGGTATTTGATTGAAAAATCTAAGAAGTAATATGAGATAGATAATATAGAATGGAAGTATTTTAACATGAAATTCTTTGTAAAGTAATTTCCTTATGAGTAATGAGTTGATAGATAATGGAAATTTCTAAATTTAATAAAAAGGGAAGAGGAAGATGTTACTGAGTATAAGGATAACTTTTCAAGGTTAGTAAGACATGATATGGACTATTTATGTAATCTATAGAGAAATATTTATTTCTTATTTGATGTTTTGAAGCAAACCCTTCAAAGGGAATTAGTCTCTCAAACATTTTCCTCACATGAGGAAATAGTAAAAAGTGCCATCAAGACCAAGAAGGGATTATCTAAGTATTTTACTTTGAAAGGAAAGTAGGAGAATAAGATGATGGTTGAGATCCATGGTGAAAGAAATTTAGTAAAGGAAAATAAAGTAAGGGTGAAATTACCAAGACACAATAATCAAGGGAAGAAATATATTGGGGATATCTTGAGAGGAATGTGAGTTTGATATAAGTGTGGAGATAAATTCCATAAATATCATGAGTGAAAGGGAAATAAAAAAGCCACTAGTATCAAATTATTTAATTACAAGGATATGGTATACTGTTCAATTCAATTCCCAATATGTCAAGGTAATCTACCCTAGAACATTCCAAGGGATCAAGGTTGGTCCTATGCGATCACAATGGTAGAAATTGAGGTCCCATATGATGTTATAATAGGTAATTTAATCATAAACTCAAAGTTAGATAATTTATTATTTGATTATAGATATACACATTGATTTATATATTTCATGTTTTCTAAGAACATTTAACCATGCCTTGATATACTAAGGAAGTAATTTTCATTTAAAAATCTTTATAGAAATCTTATAGCAACTAAAGTATATTATTTTGTCTCTATTAAAATGCATGAAGGTTCCTTAACTGCAAACATGATTTTAATACCAATGGTTGGATTTTCTATAATCCTTGGGGTATATTAGATATCAAATTATAATGAAAAATTTTATTTTCATGATAATTTGATTATAATAATTGAGTATGGAATAGAATCCCTTATTTTTATAGGAGTAAATTATTTTCCCAAGTCTTTTTCAAAACCACATCTAGTGGATTATCTTAATAAAATGATTAGAGAGGATAAATTAATTAATAAAAAGGATATCCTTAAAATTAATGATGTGTTTATTGTGAGGGATTATATTGATGTATTACAAGAGGAATTACCTATATATTCACCTAATCAGGAAGTAGGATTATATATTGATCTTATCCCTAATGAAAATAACATATATATGCCTCCCTATAGAATAAATCTGGTGGAATTAGTGGAATTAAAAAAGCACTTACAAGATTTATGTGATACAGGATTCATTCACTCTAGTGTTTCACCTTAGGGAGAACTTTTAATTTTTGTAAAGAAAAAGGATGGGCCTATGAGGTTATGCATTGACTATAGAGAAATTAATACTATTACTATAAATAATAATTATCCTTTAATTCACATTGAAAATATTTTTGATCAAATTCAAGGGGATCAATACTTTAAGAATTTTGATATACTAAATATGGTTTTTTCCACATGGTATGGGCATTCCGAGTTCACACTAATGCCCTTTGTGTTAATAAATGTACCCTCCATGTTTATGGATTTAATGAATAAAGTATTCAAGTTTTATATTGATTTTTTAATAGTTTTTATTGATGGTTCCTTGATATAATCTAAGTGCTTGATGAGCATAAATACCATTTATAAATCATCCTCGATGGTCTAGGGGAGAAGTAGATGTAAAGACCCAGAAATTTCAAGGATTTTTTTCTTAAATAATTTTAAATTTTATGAGTCTGTGGCATATGACGACACTTGATTCCAAGGACCAGTATGTCGAAAATCAATTTCCAAAGTTAGCTCGGGTACGTTCAGTGAACGAATGAGCGGGTTTTTCTATATTTTGAATCAGTGCTCGAAATTGAAATCTGAGGGCACCGATGGACTCGCAACGCCGGTAATTGCATAACGTGATCCTTACCGTAGTTGCGTTCTCAATGGAGGAGAAGTTAATTATTGGGGGTTTATTTAAGAAGTAAATAAAAATTTTCGGAACAATTTTTTTTTGCCCTACCATGGGTAGTTGAAGGTGGGGCCCACAACCACCTAACTACCCAAGTGTGGATGTTAGAGAGGTGGGGCCCACACAAGCCCCAACCATTTAATTTCCTCTAAACTCATTAAAAACCCCTCTTTAAATTGGCAACCCCCCATTAAATGAAAATCTCTCCACCTCAGTCCATTAATTCATGTCAACCCATAATTTAATGAGTATCTTTCCCATTTCCCCCCTTTTTATTTAATTGACAACATGTTTTATAAATGGGGACCTTCCTTCTCCCTTTCTTAATTGGTTGTCAACACGTTTTATTTAATGTGGTGATTTAAATTTGGGTGAGTTGCCTTGAGTGTGTAATAAAATAATAGGAGGATCCTATTATTTTATTAAGGGGGAGAGATTTCGTTGTGTGGGAAAGATCAAGAGAACTCTTGAGGTTTTGGAAGAACGCCGGCCTCCGACGAAGAACGACGAAGAACTTCCGTTCCTCAAAGAAAAACGACGCGCCACAAATCCTTTTCCCCATGAAAAGAGAGGAGACATCGCGTCCTCCTCGGCGCACTCCGACGATGCCTACAAACCCTTTCCCCATGATGCCATCTACCACGATGCTGACGTTCATCTTCAATTGTTGAGGTAGGGGGATTTGTATATATTTCATTATGTGATTTATACCCTCAGCATGCCGTGTAATTTTTTAGTGATGTTTTGAACCACTAACGCAGTGGGTACGGACTAAGGAACAAGTCCGAACCCACCGGTATTTTGTTCTTGATGTGCGGAATATTTGGCGACAATGAAGAAGGACCGCAATGGCGATTCGAGGACTTCGCAGTGATGTACGGTTCCCGAGACGACCGTAGGCGTAGACGAGAGTACAATTGGACCGCTGACGCCCCGACGCGCCGCCAGCAGAAGCCCGCCGTGGCTGAAGTCGCAACGACGAGGGCGGGATCCCGCGGCTGTGCGGGATCCAGCAGCGCCACCCTGGCGCTATGTCCGCGGAAAGCAGGGGTCTCCCCCCTGCTCTGCTTGCTGGCCGAGCCAGCACACCCCTCGTGGATCCTCTTTCGGTCCGACAGCAATGCCTACTATTCTTGTATCCTACGTGGGTCCGACAGTATGACCTCTGTACTTGTATCCTTAGTGGGTCCGGTAGAGTAGCTGGTCTTGTATCTTATGTGGGTCCGATAGCTTAGCTGATCTTGTATCCTATGTGGGTCCGACAACATAGCTGAATCAGTGACTACATCTGATCATCTCTATCTCTATACGAAATATGTTTACCTGTGTGAGCTGAGTCTTGACTTCTTTATCATCGATGAGATTGACATGCTTTACTCTGTGGACTGGGTTGTGTTTTCCTATGTGGACTGGTTTGTGTTTTCCTGTGTGGACGGGGTTGTGTTTTCCTGTGTGGACTGGGTTGTGCTTTCCTGTGTGGACTGGGTTGTGTTTTCCTGCGTGGACTGGGTTGTGTTTTCCTATGTGGACTGGGTTGTGATTTCCTGTGTGGACTGGGTTGTGTTTTCCTGTGTGGATTGGGTTGTTCTTAGGCTTGAGAGTTGGAGACAGATTTTAATTGATGACTTAGGTATATGTATGGGCATATACCTAAGTAGAGTCGGTTGATACTTCAATATTGTATATTTCCTTTGTGTTTTATCCTTCATGGATTCTGAGAGACCTTTGGGGGTCTCGGGGTCCCTACTGAGTATCGTATACTCACCCCTGCACGGGCTATGCCCGCACTACGTTGTTCTGGATGCAGACGACAGACAACACTGATCGAGGTGGAGGCTTGTGGAGTTGGACGGTACCCGGAGGTGGATCACTTGGCAAGACGTACACGGAGTGGATGGCCGGACCCGAGGAGATGAGGAGACTATCTATACCCACCCTTCAGGTGGGATTCTCGGAGGATGACTCGGTGGTCGCTTCTTTACTTTACAGCTGTTGTACCTTCTATCTCAGTTGTACTGTACTTTCAGTTGAGTTTGTATACTGGCCCATTTACTTTCCATCACTTACTTTTGTACCCAGTTTTACTTAGTGCTTACTTCACTTGCGTACTCTGCTGTGTTGTTTACCTATATAAAGGAAATGCCTTTCCTTTTTATCGGGATTACGCCTTTGGTGGTAGTCTCCAGCCCCTGGCCTATGGAAGGTGGGCTTGGGGTAGTCACGGCACAGGCCCTGAGGACGGGTCGTGACAAATTGGTATCAGAGGAGTCGGTTCTACTGCAGAACTCAGGACTTTGATAATTTATTCTCTGTGAATAAATAATGTTAAGAGTATTGAGTGTGGTTATCAGTCCATGGAGTCCAGTGTTGGTGTGGTGGCCGATGTATCCATACACTAGGACCCTGACTTCTGATTTCCGACTCTGTGCACGAAAACATTGATTTCATGTGTGTTTCAAAAGTTTTCCTTGTGATTACTTTGTGTCAGCTCACCAGGTATACTGTACTAACCATGGTGCACCTGTTTCTTCTCATGATGGACCCACGAAGGTAGCCAGCTAGGGTTCCCAGTTACATACGAGATGGAAGCTCACCGAGCGACGAGGCCTCGGTGCAGGGCCCCATTACAGTAGAGGCACCAGCGGTACCACTACCCGCTGGGCCACCGATCCCACCAGCCCCAGCAGCGGAGAGTGAATGCCTCCTGAGTGCGTTGCACGAGTTTCAGTGATAGAGGCCACTGAGGTTCATCAGATAGACGAATCCTCAAGTAGCCGAGGATTGGATGGAGGCTATCATCAGAGTCTTCAGATTGGTAGGGACACCAGCAGACCTCATGGTGATCCTTTCCGCGAGTCTCCTGCACGCAGTAGTAAGTAGATGGTGGAGCCTGATGCTCCAGGTGCACGACGAGGTATCTCTACCTTGGAAGGACTTCAAGAGCCTCTTTAGCTCAGAGTTTGTTCTTACCACCCTATGTGCGGTGCGCATCCAGGAGTTACTACAGCTGCGGCAGGGCAGCATGACAGTAGCCCAGTACTCGGTGAGGTTTACCGACCTCTCGCGCTACTCCACAGACATGGTACGAGACCCATTCTTCTGGGCCCAGACCTTTGAGCAGGGACTTAGACATGAGATTAGGTCTTCGATGATTTGCCTCAACATCCTGACGCAAGCGGGGGTGCTGGAGAGAGCCCTTCTAGTGGAGAGTTTTCTCGCTGAGCAGTCACCAGCGGTGAGACCCTCCGCAGGACGACACATAGTGGAGTCTTCTACATCCGGCAGTAGACAGCTGACACAGATGTCCAAGAGGACCAGGCCATCAAATGAGAGATCTCATGATACAGTTTTGGTTGTGCGGGGCACACAAAATAGAGCCAGCCATACGAGGAGCATGCAATGTTATGCATGCGTAGGGCACGGTCACATGGCTCGAGACTGCCCGACCCACCCTGCAGATGAGTAGCAGGTGGTATAGGGACCTCCCAGGCAGAGGTTTGACCGTGATGGTCCACCGGGAGTAGGTGGACTTGGCAGAAGGGCTGACCAAGTAGTAGGTGGTGGAAGACATTTTGAGGCCCTACCACCACCACTACCAGGAGGACCACCTTGACTACAGGGAATGACTGGACAAGGGAGAGCTTAGCTTTAGGCAGCTGAGGCCTATGACCATAGAGGTCCGGAAGCAGATGTGCAGGAGTGGGACTAGCTCCAGGCATGGAGACTTTTGTTCATTATGCTTCTAGCTTTGTTAATGTCATTGTTTTTGGATGATTTGTTCCTTTGTACTTTGAGCTGCAGTAATAAAAGACAATTGTTCTTGTGACATTTGCTTCCCTGTCCTTTTTATGTGGTTGACACTAAGAGTTTTCGGTTAAAACCGTTGACTTGACCCTCAATTTTGAGATTCCTACTAGAGGAGACCTAGTGACCACACACTGCTTCCAATAGTGTGACTCGACCCTTGGAGGCAAGAGTAACGGTTGGATCTCTTGGTAGTAGCGTCGAGGCCTTACAACGTCGTCCATGGCATGAAATAGTACCGTTCATGTCAGGATTGACTGTATTAGGCAAAAAACATGTTTCATCTAGGGGATGAGATCAGTTTTCTTTTTTCGGCAAAGGAGAAATCTTAGCATCTCTTGTAGGACATAAGAGAAAAGGGCTGTATTCGAGTTCTTTACAATGGCTAGTCACACCCATGGTTCATTGAGCGAATGGTTTACAATCTACTCTAATCTCAAAAGTCTCAGGTGTGTCTTCTCATAGAAGGACCAGGACCTGAGACGATGTCGTAGTCTTGAGTTCTATGGGGACTATGACTTTGAGATAGTCTATAATCTTGGGAAGGGGAATGCTCTAGCAGAGTTCGTTTCATGATGCCTCACTTGTCAGCAAGTGAAGGTGGAGCACCAGGTACCAGAAGACATGGTTCAACCCTTAGTGGTCTCGGAGTGGAAGTGGGATGAAATATCCATGGATTTCGTGATGGGGCTTCCACGTACATCCAGGGGACATGACTCTATCTGGGTGATCATAGACCAACTCACCAAGTCGGCCCACTTCCTATCGATCAGAGAGGAGGGCTCAGTAGAGATCTTGGGATGCCTCTACATTCATGAGATCGTATGACTTCATGGTGTGCCATCGTCTATCGTCTCCAATCGAGACGCTCACTTTACTTCCCAGCTTTGGAAGGGATTGTAGGAGGCAATTGGGACGCAACTACGTCTGAGCACCACCTTTCATCCTCAGATGGATGGCCAGGTGGAGAGGACCATTCAGACACTCGAAGACATGCTCCATTTATGTTTCCTTGACTTTGGTCGCAGCTGGGAGGATCACCTACCCTTGGTGGAGTTTTCATACAACAACAACTACCACTCCACCATCAGGATGATACCTTACAAGGAACTGTACGACCGACCTTGCAGATCACCTCTGTGCTGGACTGACCCTGGGGAGTTAGAACTCGTAGGACCAGAGATGGTTTAGGCTACGACGGAGAAGGTGCAGATCATCCAGGAGCGGATGAGGATTGAACAGAGCAGACAGAAGTCCTATGATGATAGGAGATGGTGGCCACTAGAGTTCGAGGATGGCGACCACGTTTTCTTACGTGTCTCACCTTAGCGTGGATTTCGGAGATTTGGCCGGGGCGACAAGTTATCTCCGCGCTTCATCAGGCTTTTTCAAGTCCTCAGTAGAGTAGGCAAGGTGGCTTACCTCCTGGCCCTTCCACCTCGGTTGCACCGGGTGTACGACGTCTTCCACGTATCTCAGATGAGGAGATACGTGCACGACCCGACGCATATCATCGACCATGGGGAGCTGGACATCGATGAAGAGGTGAATTTTGTGGTGGTCCCATTGGAGATCGAGGATCAACAGGAGCAGGTCCTACGTGGATGGTCAATTCCTCTAGTGCGCATTCTTTGGCAGCAAGGGAACCTCCAGGAGAGCACATGGGAGTGAGAGGCTCAGATGCGTGCTCAGTACCCTCATTTGTTTCCCTATTTTATGTTGTAGCTTTACAGGGAAGTAAATCCCTGAGGTGGGAGTAATGTAAAGACACGGAAATTTCAAGGAAATTTTTTTCTTAAATACTTTGGAGTTTTACGAGTCTGTGTCTTCTGACGGCACTTGATTCCGAGGCCCGGTATGCCCGGAATCAATTTCTGAAGTTAGCTTGGGTAAGTTCATTGAATGAATGAGCGAGTTTTTTATCTTTTGAATCGGTGCTTGGAATTGAAATACTAGGGTACCGATGAACTCGAAACACCGGTAATTGCTTAACATGATCCTTACCGTAGTTGCATTCTCAATGGAGGATAAGTTAATTATTGGGGGTTTATTTAAGAAGTAAATAAAATTGTCGGAACAATTTTTATTGTTTTCCCTCCCATGGGTAGTTGAAGGTGGGGCCCATATCCACCTAACTACCCAAGTCTGGATGTTAGAGAGGTGGGTCCCACATGATCCCCAACCATTTAATTTCCTCTAAACTCATTAAAAACCCTTCTATAAATTGGCAACCCCCCCATTAAATTCCAATCTCTCCACCTCACTCCATTAATTCATGTCGACCCATAATTTAATGAGGATCCTTCCTCTTTACACCCTTTTTATTTAATTGCCAACGCATTTAATAAATGGGGACCTTCCCTCTCTCTGACTAAATTGGTTGTCAACACATTTTATTTAATGTGGTGATTTAAGTTTGGGATATTTTCCTTGTGTGTGTAATAAAATAATAGGAGGAGCCTATTATTTTATTAAGGGGGAGAGCTTTCGTTGTGCGGGGAAGATCAAGAGAACTCTTGAGGTTTTGGAAGAATACCGGCCTCTGACGAAGAACGACGAAGAACGCCAGTTCCTTGAAGAACAACGACGCGCCACCAATCCTCTTCTTCTCGAAAAGGGAGGAGAGACCACTTCCTCCTCGGCGCACTCCGATGATGCCTACGAACCCTTTCCCCACGACGCCGTCTACCGCGATGCCGACATTCATCTTCAATTGTTGAGGTAGGGGGATTTTTATATATTTAATTATGTGATTTATACCCTCGGCATGGCATGTGATTGTTTGGTGATGTTTTTAACCACTAACGCGGTGGGTACAAACTAACGAACAAGTCCGAACCCACCGCTATTTTGTTCTTGATGCGCAGAATATTTGGAGATAATGTAGCGGGACTGAAATGGCAATTGGAGGCCTTTGTAGTGATGTATGGGTCCCGAGACGACCGTAGGCGCAGACTGGAGTAAAATCGGACCACTGGAATGACTCTGGCGGCCCGCGGAAGCCCCCGGCGGCACGCCGGAGCGCCGCTGGCAGAAGCCCACCGCGGCTAAAGCCGCGACGACGAGGGCAGGATCCCGCAGCCTCACAGGATCCAGGGGAGCTAGAGGTGCCACCCTGGTGCCGCGTCCACGGAAAGTGGGGGCCACCCCCCCCCCTCGCCCGACTCGTGGGCCCCGCCAGCGCACCCCCCCTGCCGGGCCGGGGCGGGTCGCGCGGACCGGGCCGGGTCGGGCTGTGCCCCACCGAGCCGGACCCGGACCCAGTTTGGGCCGACCCAGGGGGGGTATGGCCGGGCCCAGACCCCCACTTCGGACCGTTTTCGGTCTTTTGCCCATAACTTGAGCTACATAACTCCGATCGACACACCGTCAGTTGAGTAGGAATCCTGGGATCAAGACGGTCGTTTCGGTATATTACACTCAAGTTTTCAGCAAAGGTTGGTTACAGTCGGGTTGGTTCGAACCCGAAACCAACCAGGCCCTTGGAGCAGAAATGCTTATAACTTAAGGACTGGATGTCCGTTTGATGTGCCATCAACTACGTTGAATTCATCTTGATGAGACAGTTATTTTGGCTTACTCCACTTAAGGTTTGGAGATAGCTGGAGTATGGTCTGGTTGTTTTTATCTTAAAAACCAACAGGGCCCCGGGAACGGAAAAGTCAATAACTCTCAGACCGGGTGTCCAATTGATGCACTATAGCATCCCGTCTTTTTATAACATAACTTTTCATTCCATTACACGGAACTGAGGATCTTTAAGGTTTAGTGTCTTGGAAACAAGGAACATAAAACATGAAACAAAAAAAAACATTCTTCTTAAACACTTGAAAGGCTTCTCCTCATGTTCACCCTAGGCTCATTACTGCATCTCATAACCTGGGGACATACATCAAAAGGAAGGGTGAGCAGAAGGCCCAGCAAGGGAAACAAGTGAAACATTTTACATATGAACTTGAGATACATCAATAAAGTCATGAAAAGAACTTTAATGCATGAAAATGAAATCATGAGGCATATCATAATAAAAATAAAACTTTTTCATAACTTGAAGATGTGGCTACATCATTCAACATAGACAATCATGAACATATCACCAAGGTCCATCCCCAAGGTGTCATTTTAAAATTACCAAGGTTATTCACCAAGGTATCGTGAAAATTGTAATCTCTAGTGGTTACATCATTACCCAATGCATTGGAGCGCTATCAGGGCGCACCCTTAAATTTGCCTTTATTATCATGTGAGCCACATATATCATCATCAAACATTTCATAAATAACCCATATAGCATAAAGGAAATGGGTTTCATTTCATAATCATAACTTTTTAAAAACTGCTTTAAAGACATGATCTTTATATCACTTTAAAACCCACAGAAAAGGAAGGTGGGTCTCATGTATGTAAATCCCAGAATTTAAAATAGAAAATTTTGGTATATATGTGAATACCCCTTTATAAGAAAGAGCTTTGAGTATTCACTTAATAAAATAAAAGGACTTTAGAAAAAGAGATAGACATTTTCAGACAGAAATTCTGCAGCATAACAGCAATGTTCCGAGGTTTTAGAAGACATTAAAAGAGAGGTAAAATGGGTCAAACATTCATAAATGACCCATAAAATAGTACATGGATAGAATAAGAAGGATACATGGTCATGGTAATGAAATTTCAAGGACATACCATTTGAAATGAAAAACATGGAAGGAAGAAAAAAAAATTAGATTTCTCTTATGAAAGTTCGGCAGCCTAACGGTGTTACTTAAACATCAACAAAAATGATTTGAAAAGATCAAATAGGATCTCTCATCATTTGAACATAAGAGTGCAGTATGATAGATATAGAGATAATTCCCCAACATAACAAAAAGGAACTTGAAAGAATTGACATGAAAGTAGAACTTCAAAACGAGAAGGGTGAAGAACCACTTAAAAATTCGGCAGCCTAACAGCGCCACTTAAAACTTCAAAATACTGAATTGAAGAGATCAAATGGGGTCTCTCATCATATGAAAATAAGAGTCCAGTATGATATATATAGAGATCATACCCCAATATAACAAAAAGGAACTTGAAATAATTGACAAGAAAGTAGAACTTCAAAACGAGAAGGGTGAAGAACCACTTAAAAATTCGACAGCCTAACGGCGCCACTTAAAACTTCAAAATACTGAATTGAAGAGATCAAATGGGGTCTCTCATCATATGAACATAAGAGTCCAGTATGATATATATAGAGATCATACCCCAATATAACAAAAAGGAACTTGAAATAATTGACATGAAAGTAGAACTTCAAAACGAGAAGGGTGAAGAACCACTTAAAAATTCGGCAGCCTAACGGCGCCACTTAAAACTTCAAAATACTGAATTGAAGCGATCAAATGGGGTCTATCATCATATGATCATAAAATATCAGTATGATAATTTAGAGATCATACCCTAACATAATAAAAAGGAACATGAAAGACTTGAATGAAAATAGAACTTGAAAACGAGGAAGGTGAAAGAATCCCTTAAAAATTCGGCAGCCTAACGGCGCCACTTAAACATTCTTAAAACGAATTGATGAGAGCAAGGGGGGGGGGGTCTCTCATAATATGAACATTAAATAGGCCGTAGGATGAATATAAAAGAACATCCTCCAACATAAGAACATGGAGTATAAAAGAAAAGACATAAAAGAGATTACTTGAAAAGAAAGAGAGAGGTCGGATCCCTTACCTTAAAATGTAACTCTTAAACCTCAAAGGTTGGGACCTTGAGGGCTTGGGGGCACCTTGGGAGGACTCCTTGGGAGGTAATGAGACCAGAAATTCGTTGGGAATGAGTGGGGGGTCGAATGGATGAGAGGAGGGCTTGGTATTTATAGGGAAAGTGAGGGGACAAGGCATTAATGGCCAAGGGACACCTCACATGTGCTTTTCTCAAACCCATGTGCTCTCCCTTGTCATTTATCATGGAGTTAGGCCACATGGGGACCCCAAAACAATAATTCATCACCCTTGGCCGGCCAACCCTCAAAAGATCTCATGACATCATCATGACACTGTTATGATGTCATTAAACATACCGAAACCCTAAAACTGTATTTTTACTATTCACTGAAAATTCAACTTTCTCAGAAAAATCCCAAAATTTCACATTAACCAAATATCAATGCTCTGATTTTAAAAATGAAATCCATTTTATAAAAATAATTTTCTAAATATTTTTAATTTAATTTTTATATAAAAACACTATTCATCGAAAATTCATTTTTTTCAGAAAAAACCCCAAAAATTACCATAACATAATATAGATGCTCTGAGTTCAAAAATAAAGTCATTTTTATAAAAATACTTTTTCTAATTATTTTTAATTAAATTTTTAATTAAAAAAACACTATTCACCCGAAAAAAACTAATACTAGAATAATAATTAATGAAACCGTTATTTAACTATTTTATTGAATCACATTACTTAATCAAGGTGCCTAGATTATTTTAAAACTTTCTTTAAGTGATATTACTAATCCATTTGGTCATATTACTAATCCTAATCATAAAATCACTATTCATAATTTACTATTCATCAAAAATCAAGTTGATCTTATTAGACTCTAAATTTAGTACTGAACATAATTGCAGAAGACCATTTTTTGAAAATCATTACACATTTTTAATTATTTAGGGTTTACATAAACATATTTAAAATATCTTTTTTTCTAAAATTCATCAAAAATATGCATACTATATTTATCCGGTCATTTCAAAATTCATAAACTTCATCATAAGAAGAAATCCCAATTTTTATTTAAAACAAGGATTACACAAGGTAGTTACGGTCTCGTTACATAACCCCTTATAATACCAGCATAGGACCTAAGAGTAAGGTGTGCTAGGGTGATAGAAGCTTGGGGCGGCTCAGTCAACATTGCCCGAGTAGTAATTTCTATCAGTTTGAACTTCTCACGAAGGCGATTTCGTTCCAGCTTCACATGATGAAGTTCGGCTTGGATTTGATCCAGAGAAAAGCCCAGTGGTGCTACCTCTTTCCCAAGCTCTGTTAGATGGGCTTCGATCGGTCCAAGACTACTAGGTGAGGCCATCGAATCTTCTTTCTATAATAATTAACCAAGATTACTTATATTTAGAGACAATAATCAAAACATTTTGTTCACAGCGGTCATGTTGACGGATGGTTATATAATAGTCAAAACCCACTGATCTCATTTCAATTATAATCATGTTTATCAAATAAAACATTTTTGTTGAGTATAACAATAACACATAAAATTAGGAAACAAAATTTATTTAAAAATTTCGGGTCGTTACAATCTTCCCCTCTTAAGAAATTGCGTCCTCGCAATTTTAAAATTGGGTTTTGAAATTTCATTGAAAGTCCCACATCCGAAAAGGAGTCAGTAAAACTATTACTTTAAAATAAAGAAAGGGAAGTACAAAGGTCACCCGAGTTAACCCACACTAGGGTTCCATGTAGGAAAACATGGACATGGAGGAGAAAACAAAGGGTCAAGTTCTGAGGGAGAGTGATAGAGAACATGATTAGGAGAAAGTTAACCATGAGAAAATCCCAAACTTATGATGTGTGTAAACGGTCTTTGATTACCTAGTAGGAAACGTAAACCAACAACATTTTTGTTTTACGTTTCTTTTCATAATTTTGAGGATTTCATTTACTACATAGAACAAAAACATAAGAAAATATACCTACCTTCAAGTAGAGTTTCATCCTTTAACAAGTCCCTACCAACACTAATCTTTTCTCCAAATGATGAGAATTCAAAAACACTTGGTCTCATAAAAGCACAAGAATCATCTTCTATAGAATCACATAATCTACAAAAGATTAACTATCTATTTCTTCTATCTTTAAACATTATCCCAAAAACAGAAAGGTTAAGGTAAAACAACTCTTCAAAAAGAAAGAATCCCATAGGAATGGAAACTACTTTTAAATCATCAAAGTTCCATGGTACTACCCAAAGTTCATCATAGACCATTCCATAAATAACGGTCCTTAAAATTCCTCAAAACAAACCAAACTAATATTGAAACCCAAATACAATAAGGATTTGATAACATAGTCTTCCAAAACAACTTCATTGTTCATCTCCAGACAACATCAACCACTCCTAACATCTTATAAAAAAGTAGCTAACCTAAACATATTTTACCCAAGATAGGTTAGTCATTTCCATAAGTAACCTAAATTACTATAAGTTCACCTTAAATTTATCGATTCTTCAAAATATAAGTCAACCTTACTCCTCAATGAAAATACCGTAGTAATCTATTTACCTCGAACAAATATGGTTCCCAAAATAATGAACGTCTTCCAAAATAATAATCATATTTTAATCCCCTAATCATCCCTGTCATATTAATACGAAAATCGTCGCATTTCCTATCACATTGGTTGTCGGAACATGTTCTTCCATTTCCCACCATTAACTAAGAAGAGAAACCATAATTAGGGGCTTAAGTACTTAGCTAATAATCATGAAAAGGAACTGAAAGCATATAAGGATAACTTGTATATAAAAGGTATACCCTAACTTGTGATCTCCTAGGTTCCCATCTAGGTTATGAATGATCATATATTCTTATGTGAAACTTTATTTTATTTTATCTTTGTTCCTTTAACAATGTTTCATACCAAGCTTATGAATTTACCAAAGCATATCCCCCGGGAGTGTCGTAACCAAGAGTGCAGCAAGGCCCGTTGTCGTGTACCAGTTCCCGTTCGAGTCTAGCTCAAAGAGGTGTTTCCGGGTTTTACCCCTATGTACATCTGTGCCAGAGCCACCTCTACCTGCTCGTATCCAGACAGGGATGTATTTGCTTGGCAACCCCTTACTCAATACTCACCAAAATACCAGGAAGATTTACTATATTAAAATTTCTATAGGGTTCCTCCTAGAGTTTTCATATCCTAATTTCCACAAATAACTAAACCATCCTTTGATACCAACTATAGCATCCCGTCTTTTTGTAACATAACTTTTCATTCCATTACACGGAACTAAGGATCTTTAAGGTTTAGTGTCTTGGAAACAAGGAACATAAAACATGAAACAAAAAAAAACATTCTTCTTAAACACTTGAAAGGCTTCTCCTCATGTTCACCCTAGGCTCATTACTGCATCTCATAACCTGGGGACATACATCAAAAGGAAGGGTGAGCAGAAGGCCCAGCAAGGGAAACAAGTGAAACATTTTACATATGAACTTGAGATACATCAATAAAGTCATGAAAAGAACTTTAATGCATGAAAATGAAATCATGAGGCATATCATAATAAAAATAAAACTTTTTCATAACTTGAAGATGTGGCTACATCATTCAACATAGAAAATCATGAACATATCACAAAGGTCCATCCCCAAGGTGTCATTTTAAAATTACCAAGGTTATTCACCAAGGTATCGTGAAAATTATAATCTCTAGTGGTTACATCATTACCCAATGCATTGGAGCGCTATCAGGGCGCACCCTTAAATTTGCCTTTATTATCATGTGAGCCACATATATCATCATCAAACATTTCACAAATAACCCATATAGCATAAAGGAAATGGGTTTCATTTCATAATCATAACTTTTTAAAAACTGCTTTAAAGACATGATCTTTATATCACTTTAAAACCCACAGAAAAGGAAGGTGGGTCTCATGTATGTAAATCAAAGAATTTAAAATAGAACATTTTGATATATATGTGAATACCCCTTTAGAAGAAAGAGCTTTGAGTATTCACTTAATAAAATAAAAGGACTTTAGAAAAAGAGATAGACATTTTGAGACAGAAATTCTGCAGCATAACGGCAATGTTCCGAGGTTTTAGAAGACATTAAAAGAGAGGTAAAATGGGTCAAACATTCATAAATGACCCATAAAATAGTACATGGACAGAATAAGAAGGATACATGGTCATGGTAATGAAATTTCAAGGACATACCATTTGAAATGAAAAACATGGAAGGAAGAAAAAAAAATTAGATTTCTCTTATGAAAGTTCGGCAGCCTAACGACGTTACTTAAACATCAACAAAAATGATTTGAAAAGATAAAATAGGATCTCTCATCATTTGAACATAAGGGTTCAGTATGATAGATATAGAGATAATTCCCCAACATAACAAAAAGGAACTTGAAAGAATTTACATGAAAGTAGAACTTCAAAACGAGAAGGGTGAAGAACCACTTAAAAATTCGGCAGCCTAACGGCGCCACTTAAAACTTCAAAATACTGAATTGAAGAGATCAAATGGGGTCTCTCATCATATGAACATAAGAGTTCAGTATGATATATATCGAGATCATACCCCAATACAAGAAAAAGGAACTTGAAATAATTGACATGAAAGTAGAACTTCAAAACGAGAAGGGTGAAGAACCACTTAAAAATTCGGCAGCCTAACGGCGCCACTTAAAACTTCAAAATACTGAATTGAAGAGATCAAATGGGGGTATCTCATCATATTAACATAAGAGTCCAGTATGATATATATAGAGATCATACCCCAATATAACAAAAAGGAACTTGAAATAATTGACATGAAATTAGAACTTCAAAATGAGAAGGGTGAAGAACCACTTAAAAATTCGGCAGCCTAACGGCGCCACTTAAAACTTCAAAATACTGAATTGAAGCGATCAAATGGGGTCTCTCATCATATGATCATAAAAGATCAGTATGATAATTTAGAGATCATACCCCAACATAATAAAAAGGAACATGAAAAACTTGAATGAAAATAGAACTTGAAAACGAGGAAGGTGAAAGAATCCCTTAAAAATTCGGCAGCCTGACGGTGCCACTTAAACATTCTTAAAACGAATTGATGAGAGCAAGGAGGGGGGGTATCTCATAACATGAAAATGAAATAGGAAGTAGGATGAATATAAAAGAACATCCTCCAACATAAGAATATGGAGTATAAAAGAAAAGACATAAAAGAGATTACTTGAAAAGAAAGAGAGAGGTCGGATCCCTTACCTTAAAATGTAACTCTTAAACCTCAAAGGTTGGGACCTTGAAGGCATGGGGGCACCTTGGGAGGACTCCTTGGGAGGTAATGAGACCAGAAATTCGTTGGGAATGAGTGGGGGGTCGAATGGATGAGGGAAGGGCTTGATATTTATAGGGAAAGTGAGGGGACAAGGCATTAATGGCCAAGGGACACCTCACATGTGCTTTTCTCAAACCCATGTGCTCTCCCTTGTCATTTATCATGGAGTTAGGCCACATGGGGCCCCCAAAACAATAATTCATCACCCATGGCCGGACAACCCTCAAAAGATCTCATGACATCATCATGACACTGTTATGATGTCATTAAACATACCGAAACCCTAAAACTGTATTTTTACTATTCACTGAAAATTCAACTTTCTCAGAAAAATCCCAAAATTTCACATTAACCAAATATCAATGCTCTGATTTCAAAAATGAAATCCATTTTATAAAAATAATTTTCTAAATATTTTTAATTTAATTTTTAAATAAAAAGACTGTTCATCGAAAATTCATTTTTTTCAGAAAGAACCCCAAAAATTACCATAACATAATATCGATGCTCTGAGTTCAAAAATAAAGTCATTTTTATAAAAATAATTTCTAATTATTTTTAATTAAATTTTTAATTAAAAAAACACTATTCACCCGAAAAAAACTAATACTTGAAAAATAATTAATGAAACTGTTATTTAACTATTTTATTGAATCACATTACTTAATCAAGGCGCCTAGATTATTTTAAAACTTTTTTTAAGTGATATTACTAATCCATTTGGTCATATTACTAATCCTAATCATAAAATCACTATTCATAAGTTACTATTCATCAAAAATCAAGTTGATCTTATTAGACTCTAAATTTAGTACTGAACATAATTGCAGAAGACCATTTTTTGAAAATCATTACACATTTTTAATTATTTAGGGTTTACATAAACATATTTAAAATATCTTTTTTTCTAAAATTCATCAAAAATATGCATACTATATTTATCCGGTCATTTCAAAATTCATAAACTTCATCATAAGAAGAAATCCCAATTTTTATTTAAAACAAGGATTACACAAGGTAGTTACGGTCTCGTTACATAACCCCTTATAATACCAGCATAGGACCTAAGAGTAAGGTGTGCTAGGGTGATAGAAGCTTGGGGCGGCTCAGTCAACATTGCCCGAGTAGTAATTTCTATCAGTTTGAACTTCTCACGAAGGCGATTTCGTTCCAGCTTCACATGATGAAGTTCGGCTTGGATTTGATCCAGAGCAAAGCCCAGTGGTGTAACCTCTTTCCCAAGCTCTGTTAGATGGGCTTCGATCGGTCCAAGACTACTAGGTGAGGCCATCGAATCTTCTTTCTATAATAATTAACCAAGATTACTTATATTTAGAGACAATAATCAAAACATTTTGTTCACAGCGGTCATGTTGACCGATGGTTATATAATAGTCAAAACCCACTGATCTCATTTTAATTATAATCATGTTTATCAAATAAAACATTTTTGTTGAGTATAACAATAACACATAAAATTAGGAAACAAAATTTATTTAAAAATTTCGGGTCGTTACATGCACCGTCTGTCGCATTGGGTTTCTTCTGACGAGACAGAACTCTGGGATACATCAACTCTAGAATTCATGACTGTTGATGTATCAAATCTTTTTCTTGAGGAGCAGACCCTCCCGGAATCGAGCGTGCTGTGTGCGGGAACCCTAGAGATGGCTGCGACTGCGATGAGGACGACTGTTCTTGGATCCTCCGAGGGTTCACAGCGAGGATGACTATACTTGGATCCTTCATGGGTTTGGTAGCGAGGACGAATGTACTTGGATACTCCATGGGATCGGCAGGGAGGACGACTGTACTTGGATCCTCCGTGGGTTCGGCAGCGACGACGACTGTACTGAGATCCTCTGTGGGTCTGACAACAATGCATACTGTTCTTGTATCCTACGTGGGTCCAACAGTATTACCTATGTACTTGTATCCTTAGTGGGTTCGGAAGAGTAGCTGGTCTTGTATCCAATGTTGGTCTGACAGCTTAGCTGATCTTGTATACTATGTGGGTCCGACAACCTAGATGAATCAGTGACTACATCTGATCATATCTATCGCTATACGAAAGATGTTTACCTGTGTGAGATGAGTCTTGACTTATTTATCATCGATGAGATTGATGTGATTTCCTGTGTGGACTAGGTTGTGTTTTCCTATGTGGACTGGGTTGTGTTTTCTTGTGTGGACTGGGTTGTGTTTTCCTGTGTGGACTGGGTTGTGCTTTCCTGTGTGGACTGGTTTGTGTTTTCCTATGTGGACTAGGTTGTGTTTTACTGTTTGGATTGGGTTGTGCTTTCCTTTGTAGACTGGGTTGTTTTTTCCTATTTGGACTGGATTGTGCTTTGGCTCGAGAGTTGGAGAATAATTTTAATTGATGACTTAGGTATATGTATGGGCATATACCTAAGTAGAGTCGGTTGATACTTCGTGATTGTATCTTTCCTTTGTGGTTTATCCTTCGTGGATTCTGAGAGACCTTCGGGGGTCTCGGGGTCCCTACTGAGTATCGTATACTCACCCCTGAAAGGGCTATGCCCGTACTATGTTGTGTTGGATGCAGAAGACAGACAACACTGATCGAGGTGGAGGCTTGTGGAGCTGGACGGTACCCGGAGGTGGACCACTTGGCAAGATGTACACAGAGCGGACGACCGAACCTGAGGAGCTGAGGAGACTCTCTGTACCCACCATTCAGGTGGGATTCCCAGAGGACGACTTGGTGGTCGCTGCTTTACTTTACAACTGTTGTACCTTCTATCTCAGTTGTACTGTACTTTCAGTTGGGTTTGTATACTGGCCCATTTACTTTCCAGCACTTACTTTTGTACCAAGTTTTACTTAGTGCTTACTTCACTTGCATACTCTGTTGTGTTGTTTATCTATATAAAGGAAATGCCTTCCCTTTTTATCGGGATTACACCTTTGGTGCTAGTCTCCATCCCCTGGCCTATGGAAGGTAGGCTTGGGGTAGTCACGGCACGGGCCCCGAGGACGGGTCGTGAAAATAAATATATAGGAAATCTAGTATGGGAGAATTTTGGGTGCAAAATTTTTATTTTCTTATATATATTATCTCTAAGCATGGAATATTGGTTGACCCCATAAAGACATATGTGGTTAATTAATAGCTCACTCCAAAAAAAGGTAATTGAGATAATTGTTTCCTTATTTTACTTGGTTACTATCGGTTATTTTTTTGAGTATTTTTCTCAATTAGCTAATCTATTAACCAAGTTTACATTTAAAGGGTTCAAATTAACATGGAAAAAGTAATTTAAAGTATCTTTTGAGAAAATAAAGTATATATTGATCAATTCACCAATATTGAACTTCCTATTGGGAATGGAAGGATTTAATATATAAATCAATGAATTAAAGAAAGGACTAGGATTTTTTATTATACAAAATGATAGAGTTGTTGATTATGAATCAATAAAATTAATGACCCATGAATAAAACTATATAAATTATAATATTGTGCTGCAAGCTGTAATATTTTCATTGAAAATGTAGAGGAATTATCTTTATAGAGAAAGTCTGACATATATACATCGATAAAAAATGTTTGAAGTATATATTTACCCAGAAAGAGCTCAAAATGAGATAAAGGATATTACGGGAATTACATTAGAACTATGAATTTACAATACACTACTATACCAGGAAGGGAAAAAAGGTTATAGTTACATTGAGTTGGAAATATCATGGAGTCTTATCTATTATGAGGATAGAAAAGGATCAAATATTCATGGATTTAGATCGGTTGGATATGGAAATTATTAAGGAAGGAAAAACATCATTTTTTATGAGAAATTTACCAACCATATTTAATAAATAATATAAATAATTTTTAATAAGATAAAATGGTTTAAAAATAATATTAAATCCATATAATATGGAATATTGAAAATATTTATCTATGAATATGGAATGTTGTAGTTTGAAAAGATACTATGTATACCATCATTACCTGATATGAGGAGGGAATTGCTGGATAAATCTCATAGATCAAATTTATATATAAATCTTGGTAGAAAAAATATGTATAGGGATATATGGGATCAGTTCTAGTGGGAAAACATGAAGCAGGAAATTTCTGACTATGTTTCAAGAAGCTCAATATGACAATAAGTAAAGGCTAAGATATAACTCCCAATAGTTGTGATGCATTATCTCCTTGTACCAATGTGGAAGTGGGATGATATCACAGTGGAATTTGTTAATATAATATATAATACATCTAAGAAGAATGATTCTATATGGGTTATTGTGTATCAACTTAACAATTCTACACATTTTTTACCAATAAGAGAGGATTTACCACTTGAATTACTTACATGACTTTATATTAGTGAAGTTGTGATACTTCATGGTAAACCTTTATCAATTGTATCATATCATGACCCTCATTTCACATCATAATTTTAGAGGTTTATTTAAAATTATTTGAGAATTGAGGTTTTTAAGAACCCCTTACCATCCTCTAACTAATGGGAAGTCTAAAAGGACCTCCCAAACCTTATAGGACATTTTGAGGTCATTCTAAATTAAATGTTATGGGACATGGGATGAATACCAACCACTGGGGGGATTTTCAAACCAAAATAGCTTCCATTAAAGTACATACATGACACATTATGAGGCCTTTTATGGGAAACAATATTATATTAAAACATGCTGTGATGATGTTTGAGAAAGAAGACTAGTTGGTCTAGAAATCATTGATGAAAAAATTGAGAAATTGTGAGCTATCTAGAATCATATTAAGAAAACTCAAAGAAGATAGAAAAATATGATGATAATAAAAGGAAGGAATTGGAATTCTAAGTAGGAGATCATGTCTTATTGAAAGTATCACCACAGAAGAGAGTTATAAGGTTTAGTAATAAAGGAAATCTAAGTATGAGGTACAATGGGACTTTTGATATTTTAGAGAGAATTGGATTCAGGTATTATCATTTGGATTTTACATCTGAACTATCTAAAATTAATGATGTATTGAATGTATAAATGTTAATGAAGTATATTATAGACCAAGTATACATACTGAACACCAAGGGAATAGAGTATTAACCTGAATTATCATATAATGAATAGCCTATCTAGATTCTTAACACTAGAGAATATGTGTTACATAATCACACAACTCGACTAGTGAAATTTCTTTAGAGGAATTAAAATTTAGTGGAAAAAATGATATCATGAGGAACTAATAGGTAATAATTATCCTCATTTGTTTATGTATTGATATAAACCTCTAATTTTTAGGATGAAATTATTTGGGGGGAGAATGTAGGACCCAAGATTCAGCTAAGGTAATATTACCATTATTTATTAATGTGTCCAATAAAATTCATATAAACTTTTGATAATAATATAATTATTAACTATTAAAATTTTATATTAATCAATGAACATTAATTAGACACATATTTATCAAAATAATAATTATATTTATGAGAATATTAGTTTTTGAATTTGAGGCACCAAATGCGTAATTGTGAAATACACATATGTTTTTATTTAATAATTAAATTTCACATATATAGAGAACTATTTTCATAAAAATGGATTTAAATTTTTAATATTCACATTTAAATTATTTTAGGGCGAGTTTGTAGGATTTTATTGAAGAATTAATTTTTTTAGTGAATAGTAAAAATTACAGTTTTTACAAATCCCAAAAATTTTATGAAATCAGCATGATGCAATCATGAATTAAAAATTTAAGAAAGTTTTTTATCAAATAATGTAATTAAAGAAAAATATAACGAATTCAAAAATATTATATTTAATTTAGAAACTTATATTTGAAAATTTATAACCTAAATTACATTCTATCCTAATAAAAACTAATTTTAGTTTTTTGACATTAACAGAGTGATTGGAAGGTTCCATTTGGTTTTGGATTTATTTTTTTGAAAATGGTTTTATATTGATTTAAATATAAAATAAACCTCATTTTTTAAAAATAAAACCAAATAAATTTATGGCAATCAATTTTATTTAAATATTTTTGGCCTAAATAACAAAAAAATCAATATTTTAACCCAAAAATACCCCCTCATGAAGTATAAATACCCACATATTCTCCCATTAATATAAACTTCAAAGCCATTAAGCCTTAATTACCTGTCATTTCCCCTCTCAATATTCTTTCCAAGGAGTTTCTAAATTTCTATGGTGTTCTTATCAAGATTTAAGAAGCTACTTTGTAAGGTAAGGGTTCCTAACCTCTTATCTACCTTTATTTTTTCAATCCTTCCAATTACTTTTCCCTTTCAATGATATATTTTAATATGATTTATTTTTATAAATTAATTATTATATTATCAATGATCTATCACCATTCCCTCCCATCATACTACCATCATAAGTTTTTTACAATGATCATATATTCATGTAGCCATAAAATATTCTAAAATTTTGGGAAGGAATATGTGATTTCCTAATAGTGGAATCCCTCTTTGGATAAAACCAAGTGGCTGCATGATTTTGATAAAATTAAAATAGGTATAATAGCCATGAAGAAGTTTGGTTGGGTATCTAATCAATATTCAATTAGTATACAACTAATGGGTATAACTTCACACATTGTTTGACACTCCAGGGGGAATGATTTGATTCATAATCTCTTTAAAAATCCCAATGAAGGATTATTTCATATTGATATCCCTAAACCATGAAAGTAATATTTACTAATACATTGTTATCATTCCTTTGATAAGGGTAATTTCCATTACATTTTTAATTTACCATTATTTCTAATTTTATTGTGTGATATTCGACTAGATAGACAAATTGTTACATTGAATGGGGAAATATTAATATTCCATATATCTATTATTCCAATATGTAGAACCATTTACTACTCATCCATGATTATATATGACATTATTTAGGGAAAATTTTGATATGTATTGTTTAAACATTATCTTCATATGATGGATACATTGAACTTATTATGTGATTAGTGGGGCCTAAAATTATATAGCTCCTTGATGCATTAATCAGTCTCATGAGAAAAGATAGTTGGGTATTTGGTATAATCCTTACACATTTATATAAGATATCTTGGAAAAATACATTGAATGTATGCTTATGATGACCAAAATTATACATTCCATAACTTGAGATCAAATATTCTTATCCATGCATTTATTTATTATCATGTAATCTATGGATATATTATTTGTTATGACATTTATTTATTCCTATATTATTATTGAATCCATGAATATGTATGATATATTATATTATATGCTACCGCTTAGTGAGCGTCTAAGATCACCATTTATATTGTTTTCTATTTCCATAGGAAATTGAGTGGATTACTATGTGTGGAATATGGATTTTCAATGGAAAATAAGAAATTTTAATTTTTTCATTTGATATATATATATATATATATATTAAGTTTTCAATTTAATTTAATTTTTATTTATTTATCTAGTTTATAGAGACTAATAAACTATTATATCGAGTGATCTATTCATTTTGTACCAATGTAATCAAGTAACCATTGGATCTGAGTTACTGGAGTTTGGGTGTTACATATATAATACATCTTGGGATGAAAATGCTCATATGGAGATATGAGCAGTTTGATTGATATCACACTAGGCCCCTTTATAGATTTAGTATCACTGATGATTTACTATAGATTTATCTTTGTTTACATATAAGTAATTTGGATTTTATATTTATTTTGAATTATATAAAGTCCCATAGGGTCACAATGGTAGGATTTAGGATAAGGATTTAATTTTAGATAAAACATTTGTTCCAAAATGAAGAGTGTTTGATAAATCATATCCAAAGAATTTTGGGTGGATTTAAAAAGAGTCGTAATTTTTTTCATAAAGTATGTATGGGATTCTAGTGTAAGTGGGAGATTTTTGGAAATTCACTAAAATAAAGATATTACATTTTATGATATGCTTGAGTCATAGCCCACGATATGGGTATACTGATGCTACTATCATAACATACAACTATTTTCTATCATAGTTTAAAATATATAACAATATGGGATATCAAGTGTTTATAAACTTCCATATCTTCAACTATGGTTTACTTTGGTTATAGATCATTAATATGATTTATTTATGTCTATACAAACAGATCATGATTTTTTAAAGTGCTCAAACAATCATATCTCAAAGGGTATAAGTTACTGTAACATATAACGATTTATAAGAGTTGGAAGTGGACAGTTAACTATATTTATGGAATAACGGGAGTATATATAAATGTATATTATCCCCTTATTAGATGTTTTTGATACTTACAAGACATAGTCGAAGCTCTCTTCCTCCATGTTATTTTATTATCTTTACAAAGAAGGTGCTAGCACTCCGTTGGTGTTCGGGTGTCCTCTCATAGCATATTAGGATACTAGTGGCTAGTGTGACATATATATAGGCAAGAATATTTTAATTTTAACTCAGTGATCTCAATCAATCAAGATCCTATGGATTCAACAAAGATGGATTTTGTAGAAATAAAGGTACATCTATTTATTTATATTCTTAATTTTAATATGTTAGTTATATTGATTATAGATTGGGAATTATATAGGTTTCTTTCACTATCATGATCATATAATGATCCTATAAAACCCATAAATGGATATATCTTAATAAAATAGAAGTCATATTTCTCTAACACGATTAAGGAATACTAGAATGAAGTAGAGAATCATCTTGGTAAGAAAATCACGAAGCTTCACTCAAACCATGGTGGAGAATATCTTAACCAAGCATTCATAGATCACTTGAATGACTGTGGGATAGTCTCCCAACTAAATAATCCTTATACACCTTAGTAGAATGTGGTAAGTGAAAGGAGGAATTGTACCATTCTATACATGATCAAATAAATATTGAGTGATGTAAATATACATTTATCCTTTTAGGTTTATTCACTATAAATAGTAACATATACATTAAACCAAGTACCAACTAAAGAGATATATGGGATTATATATGAGTTATGGTATAGAAAAAAACCCAGTCTATCACATATGAATGTATAGATATGCGTCAAATTTTTCCAGAAAATACCTAATGAAAAACTATAATCTCTAAGAATAAAGTTCATCTTTATTGGTTATCTTAAAAAAACTAAGGAATATTAAAAATATAAAAATTCAAATAGAAAATTTATTATGGAAATAAATCTTATATTTATTTAAAGGGAAACCATTTCTAGTATAAATTGTGAGATAAAGATTGATTTGATGAAGTCGAAGAACCATATACGCAAGAGTTGGTATGGGTATGATGACCCACCTTTTTAATACATGTTTTCTAACATAATTCCTTAACAAAAATATTACATTAATAACTTCCAAGGACCTTTTTTGGTTTAGTGTCTTGGAAACTAGGACCATATTACATGAATTACAGAAGGAAATCATAAACATAAACTTTATTTAATCATATTTAAAGACTCTTTTAATCCCATCCTAGTTCACTTCACTATATAATATTTTATAGGGACACACATCAAAGGAAAGGGTGAGAATAAATCCTAGAAATGGATAAAAAAGTAATATAAAGTTTATGACCATGGATAATTCATGAGGTATAACAATATATCATGATCATAAATATATGAGGCATAAAGTATAATCATGATCATAAGTACATGAGGTATAACATGGGAATGTGGCTATAACATTAAGATGACACATTCATAATAATATCACCAAGGTGTTTTAAAACATATTACCAAGGTTATTCAATAAGTTATCATAAACATGTTATCCCTATAGATTAATTATTCACCCAATTCAATGGAGAACTATTAGGTAACAACCCTTATATGTCTAAATTTATGTATTCCACATAGATCATATACCATAAAAATGATTTTAATAATTTTTAATCGATCAGTAGGGAACATGGATTTCATAAATGAAATTCCAAAATAAATTATGGATATTTATATCTAGTTGAATACCCTTGATTGAAGATATGGTTGGGTATTCATAAAAATATGGAATGGAAAATCAAGGGATAATTTTGGAAGTATAAAGGGTGCACATAATAGTTCATGGAAGGGCTTAATGAGATAGAAACGTAGTATCTCATTATTTGGGATGTATGGGATGTATATGAAAATATGGAAACATAATTATTTAGAAATGAAATTATTATAAAAAAGTTAATTATTGAATTGAAAAGAGGAGGGAGAGAACACCTTAGCTTGAGAGGTTTCTTCTTAAAGCTTGGTAAGTGCTTCTTGGAACCTTAAGAACTGCTTGGAAAGACTCTATAGAGGGAAATTGAGAGAAAATTCATACTCAAAGGTTTACAAGTTGAGTGGAATGAGTCAATGCGTGGGTTTTTATATCAAAACAAGGGGAATTGTTTATTAATTTATAAACTTAGTCCTTGGACACCTAGTTAATAAAAAATAAAAAACTATTGGCCTTACCACGGTTTCCGCTTGGTATTTTCCAAGGAGGATTTTTTTAATATTTTATTAGTTTAGTAATAGAAATAAATAAAATTATATCATTGATGATGTATAAGTGTCTCATATTCATTAATATTTTTTTAAAAAAATATTAAAATACCCTTTAGGTTTTGGAAGGTTATTTATAGGTTTGTAAACTTAATCTCATTACTTTAAAATACATTTTTAATAAGATTTTTTGGTTGAGAAATACATTAATGTATTTATTAAATCACTTTTATGTCATTATGATGTCATAATACCTACAATATATTTATATCATATTTTAATTTTAACCCAAAAATTGGACTATCTGAGAAAATTATGAAAAATTATCCATTGACTAATTTATATGTGCTGTTATAAAAAATGACATCCATTTTATTCATTAAATTGACTAAATATAATGAAATACAATTTTAAAATAAATTAATCATTTATTAACATAATCAAAATTTTGACCCTTATAAAGATCATTTGGGACATTATAAAATTATGTTATCATTTATATTTAAATAAACAATTTTTTATAAGACTATTCTATGGAAATGACGTTTAGAATACTAGAATTTATCATAAAATTGTATTTCAATTGAAATTATATATTTTTCAATAATACAATTATGTTTTGTTTTCATCAAAAAATATATTTATTATATTTATCTTATATTAATGTTTATTTTATTAAATAAAATATTAATTAAAATGGGATTAGAGAGACCAATATTTAATTTATAAAAAGAAAATCACACCTTATAATACCCAGTTCTAGATACATAACCCCATATTACACCAACATACACCCTAAGGGAAAGGTGTGAAAAGGTGGTTTCATGGGGTGGCTCAGCTAAAATTGATCTAATGGTGATCTTTTCTAACTTGAACTTCCCCAATATTTATTTTTTTTCTCAATCCTTACATGTTGAACCTTTATTTTGGCTTGCTCAAGAGAGAACCCCAATGATGCTACCTCCCTGACCACGTTGTCATGACATGTAAAATTGAAAAGGTTTTATATGATTAAATATAACATAGGGAAGACCCTAGGTCATATATAAAGTAGTGTTTATGAGTTTAGAGTGTGAATTTTTACTAATTTATATAAAAAAACAAAGTACAAGGGGTGTTTTAAAAATATTTATAAGTAAATAAACATAATTAAAGAGTTTAATAATTGATAATGCAAGTGTATTTAAAAAAATAAGATAATTATTTGATCATTTATAAGTTAATATATCACTTGAATTGTTATTTTTACTGAATTGGTTATTAGGTTTTGGTGAAATCTTTTGTTTGAATATTAACTAAGATCACGATTACCCACAAAGCCTCTAAAAATATACACATTGAACTAAAACTTGAAATAAAAACCATGTATTAAATTTCACACCTATAACCATGATTTAAAGTTTTACAAAGAACATAAAAAACTTAAATGTTTGGGAAATGAATAGGATTATTGTGTTTTTCAATCATAAAAACACAAGTCACACACTTAAAATTGCATACTGATTGGTCATAAAATAAAAATTGTTTTATCTGAAAGTATAAAAAAAGTTAATATACACCTAAAAGAATAATTCCAAACAACAATATACAAAAAAAGTTGATAATTATGGGCCATGACTCTATCTTCAAGTGTATATATCCATCATAATGATAACCCCCCATTTATCCCACCATCAAGAGGCGGAGGAAGCTTATGTGGAACTTCGACTTCATCCTTGATCTCCCAATGATGATAGGAAATTATAGAACCTATAAATGGGTGAAAACAAACCTTAGAATCTAAAAATTGGAAAAACCTATAATTTCATGAGTATTTGGAGTGGGTCGAAATCCTCACCTGTTTTGAATTTTTTGAATTGGTGGTTATGCCAATTTGTTTTTCGATCATCAGAATCTAATTACGAGTTCTCCATCAATCTAAAGTGGTGTGTTTTTGATGGTTTTAGAGGTTTGGAAAGTGTATCAGGTGTTTATATGGTTTTTGAGTGTGTAAGAGGCCTAAAGGCCCTATTTTGGAAGTTACAGGCTGAGGTTCATGATTTTGGGTCAACTGTGAAACCTCTCAGTGCAAACCATGCAACCCAATTTTGTACTGCCACATGGTTTGGAAAACCATACGGGTTAGGGCACACGACCGTGTGAGGAAGACTACATTTTTTTACATAGGGCTTCCACATGATTTTTTCATAGTTTAGAAAACCATGCGCATGCCACATGGTTAGTGCCACTTAGGTAGTGACCTCACACTATAACACACAAAATTAGGGAAAACTATGTGGGGCTAGGATTCCAAGAAAATAGAGCCACATGGTTGCTGCATGGTTTGGAAAACATGCGGGATGATTGTGTGACCTATTTAAATGGGTTAAATAACCTATCTACCCTTCCATCTATTTCCTTCATTTTCCTCTTCTTTCCTATGCTTCTTCCTTCATAGACCATGCAATAATAAGGAGGACCTCTACTCCTCCTCCTCATCCACTAGGGATTGGCCTCCCTCCTTCGTTTGACCTCTGACATTCAAGATGTTTGTGGAATTGGACCCATATCAGTGAGTCTCTCCTCACCCATGATTATTTTCTTATTTTCTATCACATCATAGACCAATAAATACATTCGACTTTTCCCCTATTTTCAAGGAATTCATCAAAAATTTTGATTTATTAAAAATTGGTTAGAGTTAGAGGCTAAGATCAAACATGCCAACATCTATAACTCCAAGGTAGGTGGTGCCTATTTTTCATTGTGATTTAATGAGTGTTTGGGTGGATAGGATTCTAGCATTCCATCATGTTGACCAAGAAGGACCCTTGTAAATTAATGGGTTTCTTTAATTGTTGAGTTGAACCCATGTGGGATTCCAATGGGTACTTCCACCCAAGTCTGAAAATGTTTGAGCCGTTTGAGGGGCTCAGACCTAGGGTATTAGGTTGAGGTGTTGTTTATTAAATTAGTTGTTTTAGTTTCCTTTGAATTGAGTTATTCAATTTAATTATGATGTTTTTTTCATATTGATTTTTTTTGTTTATTGAAGTGAATTGTTTTACACACACACAAATACATATATATATATATATGTGTGTGTGTGTGTGTATGTGTGTGTGTGTGAATTTATTCTAGGTTCCAATGTAATGTAATGAGCATGGATTAAGGATTGAGATAACGATGACTATATGTTTGAGGTGACGATATTGTCAGGACGGGCTTGGACCAAGGAATTTGGGTGGTGTTGATAATTAGTTGGGAGACTTGGTTATTGGATGGGGTGGCTAGGCTATTAGGTCCTGGAAAAGGATCATGGGATATGGGATAGAATGGCCTTCGAATTTGAGTGATATGGTCACATGGGAAAGAGGTGTCGAAGTGGATGTGTTTTAGGTACTAAATTGGTGATTTCTGCTAACTCAATTTTGGAAAAAGCACCATTTGGAGTTATGTGCACACATGTTGAATCAGCGATGAAGTGGGTTTGACCACTCATGTGGGTATAGTCCCTTAGTAATACGCCTTAGGTAATTTTTATGGGGGTTATTTCTATAAAAAGCCACGAGGAAGGTGAGGAGCCTTCAGATTCCAGTGTTGAGGCTATCTGTTGGAGGATGAGGCCTACTATGCTTGAGGCCATTAGGTCAGAATCATTTTGGAGGATGGTCATATCCATTCCACGGGACATTGTGCTTTGAGAAAATGATATTTACTATTTGAGTACATAAATCACTATGCCTCCAAACATTGGGATTTGAGTCGACAATTTCATTTGATTAGGGGTTTGAGGGACTGGGTTTCTATTTTATTGGGTGTGCCTTTGGGACATCGGTTACTTAGTTGATGGCATGTGGTGACGGTTTGTTTTTGGAGGTGGAACCTGAGGGTTCACATGGGAATTACTGTATCATGGGATACCTTGGCCTATGATCTAAGTATCCTCTACACTTTAGTTTTCTCATGTTGGCCAAAGTAGGTGGTAGCTTCCTAGTGGATATTGATAACAAGGGAGTCTTGTGGTTACTTTATGCATGTATTGTTGCTTATTTATTTTTATTATTCACTTGATTAGTCACAAATTTAAGGTATGAACACGTGAATGGTACCATAATGAGACTCATTCTCACACCCTACATGGTCTATTTAGGATACTTGTAGACTTTATGATTTTTCATTCAGGTAAAGTTTCAGGCTCAAAAGATGGATTTTAGTGGATGTTAACATGGGATATTGGAAAGAGGCCTTGAGGCTCCTACCACAGCTAGAGTTTTTTATTTTTGTTTACCTTTTGTATCATAAAGCTACTTATATGTACATACTATGGTCAAACATTAGAGACCCTTCTTCTTATTATATTGTATGACCTGATATGGGTGCATGTTCAGTTTTTAGATTCTACAAAATTAATTGTGTTTTGGTTGTTTATTTCTACTTCCATTGTTGATTATGCTTCCACTATTGATTGAAATTGTTGTGATTCCACCTTTAGTGAGTTACCAATTCTAGTATGTCTTTATTTTCTTCCACTGCATGCTATATGTATATACTTAGACCATTATTATATCATCAACTAATGTTATAGTCTCCCCACCATTACCCTTTCAAACCCTCACTACTAGTCAATAGCCTTTGGTGTTCAAGGAGGCATTCTTAAGGCCTTGTGGCACTCATTCAATTTCACTGTTCTAGTGGAAATTTCAGTCAGGGCACTACAAAACCTTACACCCAGTCAAAATTTTAAATGGGGTGCCAATGTTCCAATTTATAGGCAATGTGGAAAGTGTTTTTGGGTAACCTAAATTAAAAAACCAATTGGATAATAAATTTGTGATATCAGATAGACTTATATCACTTTTTTTTAAAAAAAATTTGAACCCCACATCTTGACTATTTACACTAAATGTTTAGCATGATTTAGAGTCCTATAACCAATGATATGAGAGAATTATATAATTGAACTTAATACTATGAATAATGAATATTCTATCAAATAATATAACCTTTTGGGACTCAAAATAGATAAATTAGGATCCCTAGTGTTGTTTAAAATTTTATAAGAAACAATTTTTCATCCACCAACTAATTTTATGCCCAATTGGATGCATGGATAAGCTACAGTTTGTGTTTTATTCTACATGTGTTCCTGGGATCTTGCACAGTTTGGCCCGTTTGGCTTGAATTTCTTCATGGGCCCCCCCAAATCACCTCCACCTACAATGTAATCATAAAAAAGTGAAATTAACAATTTTGTAAATGATAAAAATTAACTAATTGAATCAAATGTGAAGTTAAATTTGTTATTATATTTTGAATTTACAATAAAAAATTAGTTTAACAAAGTGGTATAAGGGTGGAAATGAATAGTGAATTGATTCACAATCACACCCACAAACTTAAACATTTTCATTCCCAAGAAAAATATCATTTCATAAAATGATGCATGAATATATTCCCTAGATCATGAAAATTTAACATTCATAGTAAACTAATTTCATGTCATCATAGTGAGAAAATGGAGAATCACATTAAAGAATTAATCTGTGTAAGAATGGAAATGAGTGTCTTATAAATTATATTAGAAGAAAATTGAAGGGGTTATTTGATACAAGTTTTATCAAGTAATTCAAAAGTCAACCATGTAAATAAATATCCACATGTTTATGTGATAACCATTTCATGTTATTATTTCCACTTTATATCTAGTAAGTATAGGTTATTTTAAAAAATTTCCACTTATATGATTCTTTCCACCAAACCTACCCTACATCCTATGTAATCAAATTTCAAGACCCACTTATTTAAGAATTATTTAAAGTAAAAGAATAATCTCCTGACCAAGTTATCCCCATATGTTGTATATTTCATCACTCCCCTCATTATATATTTGTGTAATTTTTTTATTTTGGAGGTTGTAAAAAATTTGGATAATAGGTACACATGTGCAAGTCAATTTGGTATAGTAATAAAATAGATTAAATAAGGAACAAATTTATAGAAAAATAAATTTGTAAATATGAAAAATATTAACCTAACTTATATATACCTTTAATTATGTAATAAAAATTCACACTTCATGGTTGAGTGAAGTTATGTTTCGATATGTTAAATGAAATAATTAACCCACAAAAAACTCACACAAAAAGTAATAATATCTCAATGGTTTTATAAAGATACAATCATTTATATCATTGATAAAAACCACTTTTACTTAAAATCACTCCCTAAATGTTAATTCAATGCGTAAACTCACATTACATGAGTGATATAAATGTTATTTAAATGTAAAAAAAATGAAATTGGGAAATTTTTCATTCTATATCAATAAATTCCATTATTAGGTGGGAAACAAAATGAGTATCCTGACATAAAAGTGAAATGAATATGATGAAGAGTGGGGGGAAATTTAAAATATCATGCAACAAGTGACAAAGGAGAAAAATAAATAAATTTGAAAATAATTCCTAATGAACTCAGTAAAGCAAAGTAAAATAAAAATACCATTTAACAAGTAAAAAAGAAGAAAAATAAGAAAGATAATGAAAATCCCAAATATCCTAGAAATGTATCTACCCTAAAAACCTAGTGTGTGTAGTTTCCTCACTATAATAAAAGAGAATGTGGGAATGAAGGATATAAACTCGTGGGTGTCACTGATAGGATACTTATAGAATGTGTTTCTCCTCTATTGGGGGCTCCAGAAGAGTTTCATGGAAGTGCTTCAACCACATCCCATTCATGGTGAATATTTGTTTTGTTTTTTCATTTTGAGCCTGAACAACACAAAAAGGATAAACATTAGTCATATTATATGGTCCAAACTAGTGGGAACAAACTTACATAGGTGAAACTTCATCCTTTAATTGTAAAAGATAACCATATGTATAATATGGAATTTATGATGAAAGATTAGGTGTTTTGGATAGCCTTACTTCTCTCCTTATATATTCATGAGTTCTCATATGGGTATATTTTTATTTCCTCTATCTCTTGAATCTATAACATCCTTTGATGAACTACACTAGAAAGATTATAATTGTATTTTTTAATGTCCCATTAGGCCTAGTTCTCTATCTCAATAGGGAGATGAAAACTCTTTTATAAAACTAGCTAATATGGTGACATGCCAATTGGAGTTTTGAAAGCATTCAGGTAAGCCTACAAAGAATCATTGAGTCCAAGATGCCAATATTTTCTATTGGGTTGAAGCATTTTTTGAAGAGTCTATTTGAAATCCCTCTATAATACCTTGTTTTGACCATTTTTTTGGGGGTGATATATAGTAAAAACTCGATGCTAAACCATATACTGATGAAAAATTGATTGAATTGTTTTGTCGTAAAAATTAGAACCTTGGTCACTGATAATGAAGCTATTTAATCCAAACCTATAGAAACTTTTTGTTATAAAAAAATATAGAATTGTTTTTGAATAATCAGTACTTGTGTCCCATGAATATAACCATTTTGAAACATAATCTACTTCTATAAGAATGTACAAGTTGCTAAAGGAATTAGGAAATGGACCCATAAATTTAATTCCCAAACATAATAAATGTCATTAAAGAGAATGGGTTATTGTGAAATTTCATTTCTTTTGAAGTAATTCCACATAATTTGAAAATAAGTACTAGATATAAAAAATCCATGGGCATACCAAATTAGTGTCGGCTAAAATAAACTAGAATCAAGGATCGTGTGAGCAGTATATCATGGACTAAATTAGACCCCACATGAAAGAGATTGATAGAACCTAAGAATGGAATAAAAATTTCTACAGGGAACACAATGCCTAAAAAATTGATCACTAAAAGTGATCTAAAGGTAGGGTTTATCCCAAATGAACCAACGAGACTCATGTTTCGTAACACACAAAGATTTTTTGAATTATTATTTTTGAATTAATTTAAACTTTTTGATATTTTTTATTTCATGTAACCCTAAAAATAGTTTATTTTATATTGAAGAACTATGTTCTGCTTGAATTATATGCATCACCAAGTTAATCATGCACTACAAACAACATAAATTTTAGGTTTCTATACATGCAACAACAACTTTACAAATTCAACACGCAACACTGACTTGGCATATACAACACACAACACTAACTTGGCATACGTTACACACAACACTGTGTTTCTAAAAAACATCTTTTTATTGTTATAATTATTTAATTGAAATAATTATAATATATCTATTAAACTTAGTAATATGAATAGTTATAATTACTTTTCAAATATTTTTTTATAATGATTTTATATAAATAAAACATATTGATGATGAAAGATATAATTTTTTGGTAAAGTCCTTATATGTTTAAAAATACTATTTTCTCAAATGAATTTATTTTAATATTATTCTATAAAAAATAATAAAATTAATTTTATAAAAATTAATTTATTTAATTTTATAAAATAAACTTAAATTTTGAATTTAGAATTTTGAAATTATATTAGGGTGATTTGTAGGGATTTTTCTGAGAAACTTCATTTCTAGGTGAATAGTAAAAAATATTGGATTTTAATTCAAAACCGCCTTTTCATTTAATTTGTTTATAAGGTTAAATTATATTTTAAAATGTTTTAAAAGTTTAATTATATAATATTGTTACCAATTAATCCAATTTATGTCATTGGAATCAGTTTCACTTTGAAATGGGGTATAAAAACATCGCAAAAGTTTGGATATTTTTACTTTAAAAACCTGTTGTGTCGTCTGATCAGCAGGATTAATTTTAAATTAATTTATTCCACTTATGTGATTATAATTTGGAAAAATGGATTCCATATTTGTAATAATAATAATTTATAATTTATAATAATGTGAATTTTTTTTTGACGAAAAATATTAGTGCAAGTGAATAACATTAATTACAACAATTAAGAGAAAAATTAGGTTAATAAGGTACTAAACCTTAATTTAATACCCAAAACGACCTATAAACTTGTAAAAAACCCATTTTATGGAAATTATTTTTCCATTAACCTTTCATTATTGAGCGTTTTTGGGGTTTTATAACTTTTTTAAGTAAAAAAATGGGTACACCAAACTTGTTTTCAAAAATGCCAAGTGTCTCCTTTCCCTTACTTATAAAAGGACACCACCTCTCCCTCTTCTTCACACCACTAAAAACATTTAGGTTAATACAATATCTGCCCAATAATGTTTCCAAAATCCCTATATTACTCTTATAATTCTACCATTGGACATAAATAAATCCAAGGAATCCTTTTGGCACAAACCAAACGGAGTTATCCAATTAAGAGGTAACATCTTCTCTCAAGCTCCTTTCTTTTATTTTATTTATCCACCCCTAAAATATATTTATTCCATTATTTTATAACAAAACCATTATCTTAAATATAATAGTTTGTTTTTATTGTAGTGGTTTTACCTACACTTACACACACCTCCATCTAATGGGTAATGAACATACTATTTATGTGTACAGAAAACTACCGCATCACGAAATGATGATTGTTCATTTTTCCATTACCGTCTCTCATGGTGAACATTATGATGGAAAATATATTTATATATGTTATATATTATATTTATTATGTATTTAATATTCTTTAATTCTTTTATAACACATGTATTTCTATTTTACATTTTGTGTTAATAAGATAAATTTGTTTGAGGAAGTGTGGATTACCTCCCCCTCCAAGTGATGTCATTTGTTCATACAATACATGGAATGCAATAAGGATGAGTTTAGTGAATATATATGATATATATATGATATAAAAAATATAATTTAATAATTTAATAATTAAATATATATACATATATGTCTTTTACTTTCTTTCATTCAACATGACAATTAAACGGAAATAACGTTCATGTGTATGTACGGCTTACCGTCTCCATGATCGGTGTATTCCATTTCATACATATATATTCTATGGATTATTATAATAAAAATATAATGAATAAAAATTATATTTAAATCATGGTTTAAATTCTAGAAATTATGATATAAGTATAAGGACCAAAGATATAACAAATTCTGACACATGTGGAAAACAAAGCAGATATTACCCAAAGTGAAACCTTAACATAGAATTATTAACAAGTGGGTAAAACAAATACATAATAAAACCATATATGGTATTATAAGTAATAATATGGTTCTGCGATAGATTTATAATAAATCTATATTTATTATATAGGAGTTTTGAATGAGTACAACGAGAGTCAAGATACAAGGTAAGGGAATTTCATATAACTTTTTATTTCTGTGAGATACATGCTTTATTCACCACCCATTCCTTTTGTGTGGTGTGTATAATTCACATGTATGTATTCTATTATTATTATAATTAAATTTATGGGTATTTAAATATCCATTCTATGATAATTATTTAATGGGTTTAATTTTTCAAAAGTTACCAAATCGTTAAGATAATTTTGTCTCAATTTTCTTTCATTGAGACACATGTTTTGTTATGAAACTACATTATTTTTTGAGGAGTATATACTTACATTTGACATGTTATATCATGAATCAACTTATTTTCATGATATTTTTAATATTAATTTACTTTCTTTATTTACATGTAGAGTATGATCCCAAGTAACCAAGTGGTATGATTTTATTGAAATAATCTCATCACTTTTTGAGATTGTTAGTGATTATGATTCCTTTGATGAAATATCATGATCCATATCTCAATAAAACTCATTAGTTTCCTTATACTCTATTTATTTAATATATATCCATGAATTAGTACCATTTTCCCACTCTTCATTACTTAAGATAATTAAAAAAATGTTTTTTAATAAAAATCTGACCGTATTTCTCTCTTCGGTTGGGAATCTGTTTTATTTCAAAAAATACGTTTTCAAAAATGTTTTCAAATGATACTTGAAAATTATTATAAATGAAAAAGTATTTAAAAAATGTTTTAATGTTTTCAAATATTCCTTTATATGTTTTTAAAACCATTTTCAAATAAAAATGTTTTTAAAATGTTTTGAAGCTTATTTTATAAGTTTTTAAGGAAAATGATTTTCAAAATGTTTTAAAGTTTATTTTATAAGTTTTCAATTAATATGGTTTTCAAAATGTTTTTAATATTATTTTATAATTTTTTCAAGGAAAAATGTATTCAAAATGTATTCAATCCTTCTTTATATGTTTTCAAAATATTTTCAAAGGAAATGGTTTTCAAAAGTTTTCATGTTTTAATGAGCATTTTTCAAAGAAGAAAGTATATTTTCCTCAATAAATGTTTTCAAAATGTCCTTAAAATTTATTTTCCATCTAAGATTACCTCCCTTGATGTTAGTCATTACCTTATTGGAAATAATCCAAATGTTTTGTTCACATTATTTCTTGAATGGTTTATTTTTTGATGGAATGATTCTTATGACACTAGTTTTTCTTTCATAGGTTGTATGCTTTTGAAACTCAATTCTTTTCACTGGTTATTCTTATGAAGAAATGATTATTAAAACTATATTTATTCAATATGTTTTGATGTGATTAAATTTTTATAACACCCAATTCATTTCATGGGTTATGATATGATTATTTATGATCTTGTGGAACATGTATGTATGATTTTATTATGATATGGGTGGGAACTATATCTCCATCCAATGCATTGTGTAAAGATTTATATCTCATTAGATAGACTAAGAAGGTCATGGGATTAAAACTTGAATACTAAGATGGTCATGGGAGTGAACCATGACTACCGATATGGTATTAGGAATGAACTCATGCTACTAATATGTCCATGGTAGTAAACCATGACTATAAATATGGTATGGGGAGTGAACCCATTATACAAAGATGGTCTTGGAAGTGATGCCTTAACTACTATGGAAATCATATTATATATGATTACGTGTCTTCCAAAATTCCATGTTTTATTCCTATGTTATGCTTACATGGATTATGTTCTTTCTTTTCTTATGATTCATGTATTATGAGCTGATAAGATTTATTCCATGAGTCATGTTTATTAACTTTGATATGTAGGTTATGATCTTATATTTTAATGATCATATTCTCATACCCTTATGTTCATGATTATTCCCACCTATCCTCCTTGTTTACCCTTAGTGAGCATATGAGCTCTCCCATTTTTATGTTTCCTTACCACATTTTATGAATACATGTATTATGTTTGATGTGTATAAGAAGGGTGTAAGTCAAAAATAAATTAGTGGGAGATGATGTAGCTCACTTATATACTAGTGTTTATGTTTCCATGTTTCCAAAAGAACAAGACTAGTACAGTCTTTGAGCATATATTTGTATTATGTTTTAAGTATTCTGAAAAAGTTATGTAATGTCTATGTAATAAAAGAAAGGTTAACTATTGTTGGTATCAGAGTAAAGTTTCAGTTAACCTTTGGAAGATAGGAAGAGAAAACCTTAGTGAGAACCTTAAGGACATGTCTAGGGATAACTCTAAGGATAAGGAAACATTTAAGAAAATTTCCTGGAATTTTGGTGAGGGATAAAGTGAGTGGTTTCCTAGAAATACATGCCTATCTAGATACTACAAGTGGATGTGGTTTTGTAACAAATTTAATTAAGGGTAACAACTCTGAAAAGATGTTTCGATCCCAACTCAGGGTAATCTGCTACATGATAATGGGACTTTCTACACACCTGGTTTGACACTCTCGGGGGATATTCTTTGGGAATTCACAAAAACATCACGAACCATCATGAAGGATTTAAATATATTTTTTCTATGGATAACCTAGTATAAACCTATAGTGTCATAGATTAAGGAACATTCCATGATTTAGAAATCCAATAAGTAATTATTTTCATGAATATGTGGTTTTCTTCTATGATAAGTAATGCACAAACTATACTTCTAGTTTTAGTCAATGGTGGGAGCTAGAAGGAACTGGATTATCATTGAATGTGATGGATGATTTTATAATGAGAAGCCAACTGGGATGATCAATAGAGTTAAAGATGTTGTGATCATGACTAATTAGTTTTCACAAAACATGATTAATAATGTGTACCTTAACCAACTCTCAGACTCACCAATGAAGAGAAAGAAGGAGTTATCTAAGAGTCCAGGTAATGGAGACCATGGTGTAAAGAATATTTGGTTTCATTTGTGTCAATAATGTTTAAATAATCACATAAGTGAATGTCTTAGAGGAACAATAAAATGTTTTGACCATGGAAAAGAAGTACACAAAGCAAGAAAATTCAAGGGAAAAATGAAGAGTTTAGTTAACAAAACGGATAAGAATATTGGCCTCCCTAAGTCATCATCAAAGGTTAAGTGTTTTAAGTGTATAATAAATGTTCATTATTAAACTAAATGTCCTAAGAGGAAAGATACTCAAGAGAATCATCAAGGTGGTGTGAGTAATGGTTACCTTACAAATGATGACGATACTAGAGATAAAATGTAAAATGAAAGAGGTATTGAGTAATAGGTTGATGTATCCTTATTAATGTAATAAGTACGAAGTATAATAATAATTTTTTTATGTATTTGGATTCAAGAATTATGTTATATTAATGGTGAAATATATAAGGATTTTTTAGTTTATGTTTTTCACTATGGATTTACAAGAACATATTGAATGGTTCTGATGGAATAGAAAAGTTATATAATTTCAAAGTGATGTCCATGGAAAACACATGATTAAGGGAAATATAACCCTTAATATTTTCCTTATGTTATGATAATATTGTTTGGATAAAAATATGTGGAATATGGATAAGTAATTTGGAATGTAAAATTTACCTTGGAACTAATTAAGGACTTTTTGATAGGTGGTTTATTCTAACATTGATGAAGTTTACAAAATTTTTGGTTTTATGGAAAAAATGAAAAATATTTTTAATAAGGAAGAATGCATGTTTTCAATAATTATTTATAGTAATTCAGGTCATTACTATGTTTCAAGAGAATATATGATGAAGGTATTCACATGTTTGGAATGGGGAAACCAAGATCTACTTTGTGAAATATGGTGGAATCAATGTTATTCTGATTTCATGATGTTATTTATAAAGTTTTGTATTTTCATCATTACGAAGGTTTATAAGGTTAAATATTAATTAAAAGTTTAAGTTAATATTGGGACGATGTATTTATGCACTGAGTTTGTATTGAAAATCTTGGTTAAAAGGATAGTTAGAGATTAACCTTATTTCAAGTATTTCCATTATATTTTGGAAATTATATTATTATGGTTTTAGAAAAGGACGAAATGTATGTTGGGAGAAAAAAATCAAGTCCAGTAAGGTTGCGAGTCTTGAACCCATGAACGAAGGACTATAAGGGTTTCACAGCTACCACTATCCTAGGCGATGTCCCAGTTAATGTATAATTATTATTTTTGAATAATTATTTATGATAAAAAAATAGTGTTACTTTTTATGTTTGGAGATCAATGTATTAATCATATTGATTTTTAAGAATAGTTATAGATAAATAAGAATAATTATAGATAAATAGTTATACTTTTCATCCTTTTATGGGACTTAAGATCTGCTAAAAGTGTATTTTAGTACTTCATGCATCAAAGTTAATTTCTGGACATCCATTACATGAAGTAATGGATGGATTGGAAATTGACAAAAGCACAACTAAAGAATGAAATTTTGTTTTTATAAATACATCAAGTAAGTATATTACTTAAATTCTTGGTAGATAAAATAATCACTCAACATTAGAATAATGATAAAAAGAAAATGTGTTTTCCTAATACATTAATTTTTTTTGAATCGATGACCTTTTAAATCATTATAGATTTATGACTTTTAAGCCTTAAAATTTTATTTGATCATTAACTTGTTTGGGATTGATGAAATCAATCACTCCCTATAAATATTTTCACTTTTCCTCCATGTCCAATCTTTACTCCCAACCTATGTTATCCTATGTATAAACCTATTTATATGTTACTTTGTGTAAAATTTATTGTTCCAACTTTCTCTTTTTATGAGAAGTTTTTGTATCCATTTTTACGATATGGGTTTATATGAATGAAAATTTAAAGTATTATACCTTTGATAACCCATATGAATCTTGAGGGAGAAATTAATTTTAATGGGGGTAGAATGTTACACCCTAAGATTTTTTGAATTATTTTTTTCAAATTAATTTAACCATTGTGATATTTTCCATTTCACATAACATTGAAAATAGTTTATTTCACTATGTTTGGCTTGCGTTATATGCAACACCAAGCTAATAGTGCACTACACACAACATTAATTGTATCTTTCTCTACATGCAACACCTACTTGGAATATGCAACATTCAACACTGAATTGGTGTATGAAACACACAACACCGAATTGGTGTACATTACATGTAACGCTGAGTTTCTATATAATGTCATTTTATTGTTATAATTATTTAAATTATATAATAATAATATAGATATTAAAATTATTAATATGAATAGTGAAAAGTACTTTTAAAATATTTTTTATTATGGTTTTATATAAATAAAACATATCGATGATGAAAGATATATTTTTTAGTAAAGTCCTTATATCTTTAAAAATAATATTTTCTCAAATGAACAGCTTTTGAAATACTTCCATGAAAAGTAATAAAATTAATTTTAGACACATTTAGAAATTTAATTTGATAAAATAAACTTTATATTTCAATTTATAATATAGAAATTATCTTAGGGTTATTTTTTGGGTTTTTTATGAGAAACCTCATTTTTGGATGAATAGTGAAAAATACCAGATTTTAATTCAAACTACTTTTTCATGTAATTTATTTATAAGAATAAATTATATTTTAAATTTGTTTCAATTTTAAAATAAAAAATAATATTTTTATCAATTAATAAAATATAGGTCATGGGAATCAATTTTACTCTGAAATTAGGAATAAAAACTTAACAAACATTTTGATGTTTTTACTTTAAAAACCCACAATGTCATCCCATCAGTGGGATTAATTTCAAATTAATTTATTCCACTTACGTGATTAGATTTCTGAAAACTGGATTTAATATTTTTTATTACCATAATTTATAATGTCTAATATGGTCAATTTTTAATTATATAATATTTTTATTAACATGATTTAATAACATTCATACATACATACAAATTACCATGTCCATGAACGATGTATTCTGTTTCATACTTATATATTATATGGATTATTATAACACACATATATTGAATATAAATTATATTTAAATCATGTTTTACATTCTTTAAATCACAATATAAGTATAAGGACCCAAGATATAACAAATTAAGACACATGCGAAAAACAATGCGGATATTACCCAAAGTGAATACTTAATATAGAATTGTTAACAAACAGGTAATATAAAGACATAATCAAACATTGTATGGTATTATAAGTAAGAATATTGTTATATGATAGATATATAATAAATTTATATTTATTATACAGGATATTTTAATGAGTACGATGAGATTCAAGACACAAGGAAAGAGAATTTCATCTCACTTTTTATTTCAGTTAGATACATGCTTTATCCACCACTGATTCTGTTTGCGTGGTGTGTATACTAGACATGGATGTGTTTTATGGTTATTATAATTAAATTTATTTTTATGTAAATATCCATTATATGATCTTTATTTCATGGGGTTAATGTTTGAAAATATACCAAACTGGTAAGATGATTTTGTCACAATTTTCCTTCTTTGAGACACATGTTTTGTTATGCACCTAAATTATTTTTGAAGGTGTATATAATTCAATTTTACATGTTATATCATGAATCTACTTATTTTCCTGATATTTTTAAGATTAATTTAATTCCTTTTTTTACATGGATAATATGATCCCAAGTAACCAAGAAGTAAGAGTTTATTGAAACAATCTCATCACTTTTAGAGATTGTTAGTGATTATTCTTTCTTTAATGAAATATTTTTATCAATATCTCAAGAACACTCATGAGTTTACTTATCATTTTTTTATTCAAGTTATATCCATGTATTAGTACCATTTTACACAATTTTTTACTTAATAAAATTAAGAAAATGATTTTATAAAAAATATGACTGTATTTCTCTCTTTGGTTGGAAATCTTTTTTATTTAAAAAACATGTTTTGAAAAATGTATTCAAATGATCCTTGAAGATAATTTTCAAGGTAAAGTGACATTAATTTTTTTATTGTTTTCAAATATTTATTTATAATTTTTCAAATCAATTTTCAAATTAAAATGTTTTAATTTTTTTAAATCATATTTTATAAGTTTTAAAGGAAAATGGTTTTCAAAATGTTTTAAAGATTATTTTATAAGTTTTCAAGGAAAATTGTTTTCAAAATTATTTCAACATTCTTTTATAAGTTTTCAGGAAGAATGTTATTTAAAAAAATTTCAATAATATTTTATAAGTTTTAAATGAAAATGGTTTTCAAAATGTTTTCAAGACTTATTTCTAGGTTTTCAAAGCATTTTCAAAGGAAATGGGTTTCAAAAGGTTTTATGTTTTAAAGATATTTTATCAAATAAGAAAGGATATTTTCCTCAATAAATGTTTTCAAAATATACTTAAATGTTATTATTCATCTAAGATAACATCCATTTATGTTACTCATTCCCTTATAAGAAATAATCCAAATGTTTCATTCATATTATTTCTTGAAAGGATTATGTTTTCATGGAATGATTCTTATGATACCTGTTTCTATTTGTTGGGTTATATTCTTTTTAAAATTGATTCTTTTCATGGGTTATGAATATTATGAAATTATTATTAAACCTATATTTTTTCACAGGTTATGATGCGATTACATTTTTATAATACCCATTTCATTTTATGGGTTATGATATAATTATTTATGATCTTGTGGAAGATGTATTTATGATTTAATCATGAGATAGGTGAGACCTATATCTCCCTTCAATCCATTGGGTAATTATTTATATCTCATGATATAGACTAATATGGTATTGTGAGTGAACATTGACTACTAATATGGCCATGGAAGTGAACCATGACTACCAAGATGGTGTGAGGAGTGAAGTAATGTTACTCAGATGGCCATGGTAGTGAACCATAACTACCAAGATGGTATGGGGAGTGAACCCGTACTACCAATATTGTCTTCGTAGTGATTCCTTGGCTACTATATAAATCATATTATATATTCTTATGTGTCTGCCATAATTTCATGTTTTATTCCTATGTATTTATTTCATGGATTATGTTCTTTATTTATTTATGATTCATGTATTATGAATTTCCATGATTTATACCATGATTCATGTTAATGAACTTTTATATGTAGGGTATGATCTTATATTTTTACAATCATGTTCTCCAACCCTTGTGCTCATTATTATGCTTATGTATCTCCCTTTTTTACCCTTAATAAGCATATGATCTCACCCTTTATTATGTTTCCTTACCCCAAGTTTTGAAGATATGTATTATGCTTGATGTGTCTAAGAAGGGTACTAGTCAAGGAGAACCTAGTGGGAAATGATGTAACTCACTTATGTATCAGTGTTTATGTTTCTATGTTTCTAAAGGAACTAGACTAGTATGGTCTTTGGGAGTATGTTTTTATAATGTTTTAATTATTCCATAAAAGTTATGTAATGTCTATGTATGAAAAATGAGGGTCTCTATATATTTCATACAGTCATCTTGGTTTTGATTAAAATTAGTAGGAATGTAAGATGATACCAAATAATTTACAATGTCAGCATACCAAGTAATATCATCCTATAATAAATATAATTACTCATCAAGAAACATGTCAAGTATGAGAATATATGGAGATGATTCAATATCTGAGGGTATAAGGATCATACTTATATAGTTAGCCACCATATTCCCTAATCCCTTTTTTATCGCTATTTTATAAATTAAATTCCCGAAGGAGGATCATCCAATGAATGAGACATGGTTTGGCTTCTATTTTCTTATGAATATACTTGAGGGATGCATTGTTATAGAACAAAATTACATTAGACTGTAAAATATTTAACCTAAATTCTTCCAAAGGAAAAAATGGAAAGAATTTTTTTCAGCTGTGGTGTAGTTTTCATGGGAAGGGTCCATAGTGCGTGAGTATTAAGCAATGAAATGTGGAGCTCAATCAAATCATAGTGATAAGACTTCCCCAACTAAATAGTAAATGGAATCATACATAAGCTCAAATTGTAAATCCCATCAAGTTGGTTGGCTTACTGAGCATTATGTGAGACTCCATTTAATTTTTTTAAAATAATCCTAACATTTTTTTATCAAACATAAATTATTTTTTATCTTTGGAGTGATTGGGATAGGGGGTGAAATCTTACTAAAGTTATGAATGAAATAATGATAAAATATAACATGACCTAAAAAATATCGCACATCTTGAAACATTTTGGGGAATTTTGTGGAAGAAATGATATCCACTTTTGATTTATGTACTTGGATACCATCCTAAGAAATGACCTGTCCAAGTACTATACCTTATCACACTGTGAAATGTAATTTATAATAATTTAATACAATATTATTTTCAATCCAGTGACATAGGATATAACTAATATAACTCAAAAATTCATTGAAATAGGAACTATAAATAGTCAAATCATTCATGAACAATTCAATGAAATTATACAGGCAATAAAAAATAATACTAACCATGAATCATTACAAAGTACCCAGAGCATTGAAAATGAAAAATGGCATGTTCCTATATAAAAATTCCCCAAAGTGGAAAGTAAAGGTTGTCTGTTTCTAATCAAATGGGGTAATATAGATATAAAAGTATCTAGAATACCCATCAAGGAAGATACAGTTAGACTTCCACACTATTACCTCTAGTATTTGGTTAATGAATAACAATATAAATGGTCATTTCTAGTGTTATGGTTTATTCAATGATAGTCAGCATAGACACAACAATTATTCTTCACATGGGTTGGAACCAATTCATTATTTTAAATTTTTATTACTGTTATACTATTTTTTAGGAACCACTTACAATGGAAAAAACTATCAGCTTTCAGAGATAGTGTAAATGATTCTTGTAGCCAATAATTTTGTTACTTATATTTTTAACAACTTTAAATAGGTTTGGGTTCAGTTGGAGATGTGCCTACCTCACTAGTTTAGCCTCATCATTTAACAATATATGAAGCATGAAAGTTGACGGTCTAATATTCATAATTTCAACAAGTTTCCATCATATTTCTTATTTACACTCAATAAAAATTTAAATAATTTATATTTCATATTATAGAGGGAGTTAACTAGAAAGGATTATAGAAAAATTGTTTCCATTCTCAAGATATTAATATTTTAAATTTTAAGGAAATGGGTTAAGTTCTAATTTAGGGGAATTTTGGATTTATTAGAGTGAATGAGAAAGTAATAGGTCAATAATATCATCTAATTTCTCAATGGTAACATCATCAGATGAGGGATAAGATTATATAAGATGAGTACAATCATTGATGGTCATTGTGTCCTTATTTCATAATAAACCATCAATTAAGTAACATGGATGACATTTTTTTAGTTTAATAAAACATTCTATGAATGATTCATTACATAAAATTTATATCAATGATGAAAATTAAAATGGGGGATTAGGGGAAATATGATAATTTTATTAGGGGTAAAGTGAGTACATCAGTAGAATTAATCTAATGGGAGGAATGGTCTTATGAGGGGTGATTCGTAGTATTAAAGATGTTGAAGTGGAAAATGTGACCACCAAAATCCATATATAATGTACCATTGTAGACATTAATTATGGTTTTCATAGTTTTCAATATAGGTCTCTTAAATTTAATTATTTCATGCCTATTCATCCTATCATCTTAAATTTTAAGCACATAAAAATTAATGGGAAAAAAATAAATTTTTAACCCTCACAAGAACAACCTATAACACACTGTTGGGGTGTGCAGTACTCTAGTTTTCTTATCTAATTACTATTCTTATGGGATTCTGTTCACCAACCTATAATGAATAGAGAATAGAGCGAGACATCACATTTATAGAAGCACCCAAATCAATCATAACAATGGAAAAGAAACAATCCCCTATGGTGTATTGAATGGAAAAATACCAAGATAATTTCATTTGGTGGGAAGTGATGGCTCTATCGATGATGATACATTCCTCCCCAATATCACATTTTCATCACCTCGAATTCAAATTTGGTGTGTACAAATATCATTTAAAAACTTAGTGTGTTGTGGAATTTTATTCATGATATAAAGCAAGGATATGTTAACCTAAACTTTTTTGAATGTTTCTAAGATTTCTTTATCATGTTCAGTTGCTTTTTTTCCTTGGATGGGTGGCCCTTTGGGGAAATGGAATTTGAATAGTTGGTCTAGGTGGCTCCTCAAAAGATAATCTCTTTCCATTGTTGGAATTTATCTCATGATAAAGATATTTTTCATTTGGATCATTTTTGATGGTTATAATAGTGATTTAATAAAGAGGTTTTGAATCTAATGGAGGGGTCATTTTTATTTTAATTTCCATTTCACTCTGAAGGGTAATGGAATTGGTATTTCCCTTTTCTCTAGGATTAACTAGTGGGTGAGAAGATATTTTACCCAACCTTTGACTTTGGATTTTAACCAATGAGTTATATATTTATGCTAATTGAGTTTTTAGGTCATTTATTAATAATTGGGTGTTTTTTTGGAATTGGATATATTTACATCCATTTGTTTCATCATATTATGAAGGCTAGGCTCAAGTTTTAGAGGGGTTATTAGAAAGGCCTTTTTGATTTTGGGGTTTTTTGGGTAGTAGTAGAGGATGAATACTCCACCCTTGATGGTTATTGGAATATTAAAGTTAGTTTCAATACCACCTATAATATAGTCTTGGTTATACTTCCTTATAGTGTTGGATGGATTGTACAGTTCTTGCCTAATGGGTTGGTTAAAGGGGTGGCTTGGGATGATTGCCACACAACTCCTAGAAGGTTCTCTCAATTAAGGGAATTGGTCTGAATAATGGGTGTTAGTGGCATAGATATCAAAATGAATAGGAGGATGAGATTTAGATTTACCTTTAGAAAAGGAAATCTATGGGAGAAGGGTACTTACCTATTTAAGATTTTTATCCACCTTATTCTCAAATTTGGAACTTTTTACCTATTGGACACCTCAAATGGGTAAAATGGAGCTCAAAATGATTTTTTATGTGTTTTATATGCCATGTTTTCAATTAGGGTCCTTTTAGAGATTAGATTTTGGTACACTATGGCACCACCTATAGCAGTGTTAATCATATTATGATCAATTGTAATTAATCCTTCATATAATTATTGTATTAATAGTTGATCACTTATTTTGTGGCATGAATAGATTTAGCATAACATTTTAAATCATTCCCAGTTTTCATGTAGTTTTCCCCTTGAGAATTTATTTTTCAAAAAATTTCTTTCATTATTGTTGTAGTTCAAGAGGCTAGGAAGTATTTTTTAAGGAAATGGAGTTTCATGTCTGTGAAACCTCTAATTGTGGAATTAACATAGTATAGCCAATATTTTATAGTGTCTTATAATTAGAATGAGAATTCCCTAATCATAACTAATTATTTATCCACATTAGTAGGTTTTAATATTGAACATATAACATGTAATTCCATTAAGTTCTTATGTGTGTCTTCTCTCAATAGTCCTTGAATTATTGGTAATAAGTGAATGAGTTTAGATTTTATTTCAAAATTAGGTGCTTCGACTTGTATTTGAATATATGTGGGAAAGATATATATATTAGGTTTGGTTAGTTATTTTAATGTATAGTTATATTCATTCATATTATGAATGTTAATTATAATTTTGATTTTAGTTTTAGAAGAAGAAGAGTGATTTAGAAAATTCCTGAGGTGTGGTGTGTCCACCTTCAAAGGAACAACCTATGTATCTCAGGGCCACTGGAATAGGATTATCTTGGGTTTGGGTTTGAAAGGATGTCATTCAACTATATTATATCATATTTTGAACATAAAATACAAATAAAAATTGGTTATAGTTCCATTTATATAAATAAAATATATAGATAAATAAAAAAATATTTTCAATATACATAAAATTCTTATAAAAACACACACTAAAAACAAAAGCACTCCCAAAAAATAGTGCCAAAATTTAACCTCATTATCTTGGAACATGAAATTTAAAAGGCTTTAGATTATTAAATTTATTATAGGGAATACCCTATGATATATCTCTAGGATCTTTTATGAGTTAAAAGTGTGAAATTTCAATAATTTTATAAATCAAAACAAAAGAGAGGGGGGTGTTTTGAAAATAGTTCTAAGTAAATAAACATAATTAAATAGTTTAATAGTAATAATTCAAGTGGATTTTGAAAAATATAAGATAATTATAAGTTCATTTCTAAGTTACCACATAACATGAAACATTCTTTTTTGTTAATTTATTATTAGGTTTTGGTGCAATTATTTGGTTAATGGTTAACAAAGATCTCAATTACCTATAAAGCCTATAAAAAGATTTAAATAGGACTAAAAATTGAAATAAATGTAATATAGTCAAGTTTTTACCTATAATAATTCTTTAAGGTTTTCCAAAGAACACAAAAATTTCATTTTTTTGGAATGGAGATGATTATGGTGTTGTACAATAAGAACAACACAAGTCACACACTTAAAATAACACATCGATCAGTTATGAAACAAAAAGTGTATCAACTAAATTTATAAAAACAAAAGTTTATATAAATATATAATAACAATTCAAAATGATAATATACACCAAAATAGTGGGGAATTATGTGATATAACTCCCTATTAAAGTTTTTAGAACCAAAACAACAATCACCCACCATTTAGCCTGCCATCGAGAGGAGGAAGATTATGTAGAACTCTGACTCCATCCTTAATCTACCAATGAGGATAGGGAACTCCAAAACCTCCAAAGGGGTGAGAAAAAAATTATAATATCTAAAATGGAATAACCTTTCTCTGTAGTTAAACTTCTAAATGGGGTGTACAAGGTGCCAATTTAAAATAAATATGGAAGGTGGTTTTGGGAACACTGAATTTTGAAAAAAAATTGTCTTGTAGATTTTTAATAGCATAAAACCTTATCTGAACTTTGAAAAACTAATTTTTATAACCACCTATTAAATTTATTCACAGAAAATGTATAATCATTTAGAGGCCTATACCCTGAGATATGGCTGAATTACAGAGCTAACCTCGAGACTATGAACAGTGAAGATTCTCTATAATGATGGAATGGACTGCAAGTTATTTTTTATTAATACCAAGAGAAAGCCACCTTATATTTCACGGGGGACGAAAATAGTGAAGGCCAAGAGAGTACTTCCGAACCACATTAACACACTCCACAAGTAAAGAGTTAAGGGTGTCATAAACCACAAGCGTCTCCTCAGGACGACCCCAACGAGCCAGCTCGTCTGCCGCAAAGTTAGACTCCCTCAGATTATGGTGAACCATCCTTCCCTGATTAGTCTCCACTTTACACCGGCGTCAAATATACACTAGATCCCATGAGATGTCTTGATATCCTTGAAGAGATCTGACCAGAACCATCGAGTCTGATTCCACCTCTGTCACCGGGAGCCCCTTCCTCCTACATACCATCAAACCTGAAAGAAGAGCTCTAAACTCCACGCCCATAGAGTTACCTGGGCCATAATACGCAATAAAAGAAACCAGAACCGAACCCCAGCAGTCTCGCAGCAAGCCACCGCCCCTCATAATTCCTCCCACACATGAGCCATCCACATTAAGCTTCCACCCATGCATTGGAGGTTTCCATTTGATCCACCGTCCTCTATCCATCCTTTGTCCAGCCTGTTCACTAACCAGGCCCTCCATCATAAGCAATGGAACACCATTTTTGGGAAGGGAGGACAACTCCACAATAATAGATTTCATCCGGATCTGAAGAAATAAAAAGGACCTCGCACCACCCAACCTTACCTGGTTTCTGGCCTCCCAAATGGTCCAGCATATGGCTACAAGAGCAATGATGCGTGCTGTTCTCCCCCCTGACCTGCCATCAATTCTAGAAAGCTAGAAATAAATGTAGTCACGGACCGAGTGGTACTCCCCGCATGGAAAACTGAAACGATCAACCGATCCGAAAGGAAAGATGCCCATCGACCCTGAAAAAACAGGTGGAGAGTGGACTCCACACTTGGTTTCTCGCAACAGTGGCACCGAGAGGCCAAGCTGATCCCTCTTCTCTGAATATTCTCCTCTGTTGGTAAGGCTTGATTTCTAACCCTCCACACTAGAAAGTTCATTCTTGTTGGTAAAACCTTGCACCAAGTAGTCTCCTCTTCTTCAGCCGCCGTGTCATTACCATGTAAAGTTCTCCTATATCCATTCAAGTTAAAACGCCCCGAGCTCACCTCTGTGAAACAACACCTATCTGGCTCATCGTTCATAACCACGTTGTCTAGGAGACTCATTTGTGCCACATTAAGATTTGCATGCATGAAATCATAACTTCCGCATGCATCCTTAAACAAGATGTCAGGATTGGAGCAGCCTTCAAACCAGAGTCTCTCCTCTGTCCATGTGTCTTTCCAAAAACTTATCTCCCCGTGTCCAATCACCAATCTGGTGTGATCAAGAAGTACATCAAGATGAGAGAACATTCATTTGGCTAGTCGCGTCGCCCCACGCATGCAGATGTCCCCATTCCATCCATACCGGGATCTGAAAAAACTGGCCCACAGAGTCTTACCCACAATCACCTCCCATGCAAGCTTGTCCTGCATTCCCAGTACAACTTCTTGGAGATCTCGTAACCCAACCCCAGCCTCCTCCACTGGACCAACCATCCTCTTCCACGATGCCCAGTGACACCTGCCATCTCCCTTTGCATCACACAAAAAGGATGTCAGGATGCACTCAATTCTTTCAACAGTTCCCTTTGGGGGACTAATGATGGAAAAGAGATGCATGGGAATGGATAGCAACACACTGTTAATCAACATGATCCGTCCCCCAAACGAAAGTATCTTGTTCTTCCAGTTGAATATCCTCCCCAAGATGCGATCCACAACCCCATTGAAATGCCTCTTCATTATCCTCCCACTGGATAGAGGTATCCCCAGGTAAACAATAGGAAGCTGCTTCTGCCCACATTCAAGAGCCTCCTGGATGGTCCTACATCTCCTCGCCGAGCATTTGCTAGATATGAACACATGACTCTTCTCATGGTTAACCGATTGCCCACTTTGCTTCCCGTATAAACCCATAATGGCCTTAAAGGCACTTAAAGTCCTGCATCCACCATTCAAAAACAAAAGTATGTCATCAGCGAACATCAGGTGAGAAATAACCCCGAATCATCTTTTGCCCCGAAACGGCTTCAAGGTACCCTCTGTCATGCCCTTCTTCAGATTCCTGGACAAGGCATCTTGAGCCAAGACAAAGATAGCCGGTGAGAGTGGATCACCCTGTTGCACCCCCCTCACCGATTTGAAGAAACCAAAACACTTCCCCAGTAACGAAACCGAAATCCAGGGGGAGGCAAAGCATCTGAAACAAAGATCACAGAACTGTTCCTGAAACCCAAAGCTTCTCAAGACCCGGAGTATAAAACCCCATTCCAAATTATCGTAAGCCTTCTTCATGTCCACCTGTAGGATAATATTGGATCCAACTGTCCTCCTGTTCAGATTGTGGACCATCTCGCTCGCGATTCCAACCGCCCCCTGTATACTCCTCCCTTGTATGAAACCATGCTGCTCCTCAGATACAATCCTGGAGAGAAGACTGGATAACCTCCTGGTAATAACTATTGCCAATATTTTATAAGAAACGTTTCACAAGCATATTGGCCTAAAATGACTGATGAGGAAGGGGTCTTTGTGTTTTGGAACAAGAACCACCCTTGAGGCCGAGATCCCTTTGATCAAGGGGACCCCTCGAAAGAAGTCTTGAACAGTCTCCACTACACAGGGCCCGACCACATCCCATGCAGCACAATAGAAAGAAGTCGGAAAACCATCCGGCCCAGGTGCACTCTCGCGCGACATGCTCCCCAGATCTTCCCTTATCTCCCTCTCCTAGGGTAAAGAAGATAAGTATTCATTTTCAGAACAAGTAATCAGCATAGGTACACAGTTCAAAAAACCAGAGTCCCATAGAGATTCCCTTTCAAAACTGGTGCTATTCTCCCCCGCCCACAAGTTCTTTAAGTGATCCAGAGCAAGCCTGCCCGCTACCTCCACATCCGATGTGTAAGACCCATCCTCCCTTTTCAAATTGATTTTCATACTCCTCCTTTCCTTAATGCATGCATGGAATTAAGCACTGTTTCGGTCCCCCTCCTTAAGCCATCGCACTCGGGAACGCTGCATGAAGTTCCTCTCCACCTCTAGCAACTTCTCTGCCAAAACCCTCCTTTTATCACAAAGCTCAATAAATACATCCTCATCCCACAAGGCTAGAAGTGACTCCTCTAATCCGTTAACCTCTTCCTGTAGGGATGACACCCCAGCATTCAAGTCCTGTTGGATCATCAACCGCTGGTTGATCTCCTATTTGAGTCTTTTAAGACGGTTCGCCAACCCTCCCCAAGACCTCTCCTTTTCCTCCTCCTCCCAGGACTTCCTCACCACATGTAAGAAACCATCGTTTTTATTCCAATCGTTTGAATAATAAAAACTCTTGACAACGATATTTTCATATTTAATATCAAGTAAGAGAGGAGCATGGTCTGAAAGGATATGCAGAAGATGCTTAACCGATGATTTAGAGAACATGTCCAGCCCATGCACGTTGGTAAGCCACCTATCCAGTCGACTCCAAATCCTATCCTGCCCTCTACGGTTATTACACCATGTGTATTTCGCCCCGTTGAAGACTAAGTCTAGTAATCCTGCTTGTAGCAAGCACTCTCTGAATTCCAACATACCTTTAACATTTCACCCCAATCCTCCACGTTTCTCTGAAATATCTACAATTGAATTGAAGTCGCCTCCCACGAACCAGGCCATAGATCTAGTTTGTAGTGATTTCAAATGAGACCATAACTCCCTCCTCTCCACCACCTTGTTACTCGCATAGACAAATGAGCACATAAGAGAGGCACCATCCATCTCCACCCTCATATCTAAACACTGAGACATCACTCCTACATTAACCACCAATATGCCACCCCTCCATCCAACCCAGACCTATGAGTTCACTAAGCCACCATGAAAGTAGTTAGGAAAACCCATCTTTCTTGCAAACCTAGGAAGCTTGCAAGCCTCCCGTTTTGGTTCGAGAATAACTATTATAGAGACTTTTCCCTTCCTGCATTCCAAAGATAAAAAACCCCGCTTGGCAAGAGCTCCCATACCACGCGCATTCCAAATGATGATGGAAAGCATCCTATAGGTTCTTCCGGGCTCTCTGGCCCAAAGGAAAGGATAGTTCATAGGGTACAGGTACACCCTTCCCCTTAGCCTTCAAACGAGTGAGCGCTCCCGAAAAACCTTCCTTACCGCTGCTCTGTTTTTCTGATAAAAGACCATCATTACACATATTATCTAACTCTTCCAACTGAGGCTTTCTTCCTGATGGGCCACGAGGGAGAGACTCCAAACCCAGATCACTCCGGAACAATGAGAACATAATTTCCCTCTGAGGAGAATGCTGCGACGACAACACCTCCTTCTCCGCACCTCTATTCCAGTAAAACACCTCCAGACCCTCATCCGAAGTGGCCAGAAGTTTATTCGCAATGCTGGTCTGGATGGCCCTAGGAGAAAGCTGCGAGGAGAAATCCATGGGAGAGGCCGGAGAGGGCAGCGGCCTGGCCGGACTCCCTAGAGAAAAAGACAAAACCTCGACCTCCTTTCCTTTTCCCCTATGAGAAGAGGAAAACCTCTATGGAACCGGACCCGAAGACCAAGAGATGAGGTCCATCTTCCCAAAGGGTAACTCCAACAAGCGCCCATCCCTATCAGGAAATGTTTCCCCATTTTGGTCATTGGAGTAACCCAACCCACATGGGTCACTGGCCGGATTCAAATTTGAAACTTCCGAAGGGAAAACGTTATCCTTTGAAATAGCACACCCACCCGAGACAGGTGGATCACGACCTGGTTCCCCATCCAGGGCAGGACCAGAAGCTTCCGCCACCTCCCTCCGTCGCCGACAACCCTTTGTTTCGTGACCATGAAAACCACAGAACACACAGAAACGAAGAGATTATTGATAATTTTTTTTTGTTTCCACCAGAAACCGTCCTCAGCTTCAAACTGCACCATTGAGGGCCTCTTCAACGTTAGATCCATCTCAACACAAAGGCGAGGGTTCGCTGCCTTCCTGAGCATCTTAGTGTCCTCATCCACAAATAGAAAAGAGCCCAAAGAACTGCCAACCTCCTTCAGGATCGCCGGGTTCTGAAGAGGAAGAGGGAGACCCGGAAAAGACAGTCAAACCGCATCTGAGGAGGTTTCACGCCCATGATGGCAGTCCCACGACCACCTAGACAAAGAAAAATGCCAAGAACCACACCTTCTATCCTCCTTCGACCATGCTTTCACAAAATCCTCCTGGGAAGCCAGATGCACATAGAAATCAACCCTCGACAGGTCAGAAACCGCCACCGAAGAAGACAGTCCCCACGAAATGACAAAGTCCTGGAAAAAGTTGAGAGACGGCTTGGAGCGACCAAACTGAGCTACCAGAGTGAGATCATGGAAGGAAGCCACCTCCTTAAGCTCCCTAGAAGACAAACACACCAAAGGAACCTCCACAACCTTCTTAGGGGGCCGTCGATCCACCACCACTGAAGGAACCTCCAAGCACTTCGCAGGTCCCCGCTGGACCACCACCACCGAGGGAGCCTCCACGCGCTCCGCAGGGTTCAAAGGCTGAGCAGTCACATCAGACCCCGAATATCCCCTACAAAGCACCTCCTTGAAGGAGGCTCTGGAGATAGCACCAATCCTGAACCCTTCAGCAGAACCTCCAGAAGAGACCGGAGGAGCCGCCGGTGAACCCACTCCTCCAGAGAGAAAAACGGGAGCCATTCTTTTCATGATGGAACCTTTTGGGAATCAAAATTGATGAATTGGGATTATTATCTTTTAGAGACATGTATCCCACATGGTTCTTCATCCAACCACAAATTTTAATCCCTATTGTATTCATGGATAAGATGTAGTTTTTATTTTACTCCACAAATGTGCTTGGGATCTTGCGTAGTTTGGCTTTTTTTACTTGAATTCTATCATGGGCTCTCCAAATCACCTCCACCTACAATGTAATCATATAAATAAGTGAAATTGAACTTTTTAAAAGGGATAAAAACTAAACAATTAAAACAAATATAAATTAATTTTTTTATTATATTTGGAATTTACAATCAATAATCAGTTTGACATAGCGTTATAAGTGTGGAAATGAATAAGGAAGCACTATATGATCACCCCCTCTAATGTATAGATAGATGTGTTTCAAAATGCACGGTAATACTATTTGAGGATATAATTTATACCTTCCTAATCAATCATCTCTCATTATTACCCATTATATAAACTAATTCCAATAGTGATATTGACAAATGGTCATACTAACCAACTATAATATTGTTCAACGATCAGGTAACGATCAGAACCTAATGACCATGTTTCCCATTACACACTATATATACACTCCACTATTTTAATAATTTTAAATTCTCTAATTTATTATAAATATTATACACTTACCTTGATAATTCCTTTCACATTCTTAACTATCCTATTTCTTTTTATTATTTTTTATAGTATAAGTGATCTTCATTAGAGAATTTAAGCCTATATAGTTTACATTAGTGAGTGCATTGTTATTTTTGATTTATCTCCCTATATTATTTTTTGATTTTATAGTTAATATTAATTCATAATATGTAAGTTAATTTAGAGGTATTTCTATGTGATTTTATTTGAAAACATAACAAAATAGTCATTGTAAAATATGATTTCTTTTATTAGAGAAATTTTTGTCCCATTAAAATGAGAACAAACCCCACATGAGATAGTGATAGAAGAATAATTTCTTTAGACATAAGTACTATATAAGTCTATAAGGGGGGTTACAGAGATAAAGAGATATGATTTACTTATAACTCAGTCTGGTGACACATTAATCCTTAACGAACCTATAAGTAAGCCATATATGATAAAAATTATACTAAATGAAAATAATCAATGAATTATAAAATTGAATCTATATACCAATATAAATTTTTTAATTTGGTTGACATACTAGATGATATAAAACCTATTGAGTAAAAATGGGTATTCAAGAAAATGTTTGTCCTGAATGGTAGAGTAAATAACTATAAATAATAACTAATTAGAAAGGGTTTCAAACAACATCAAGACATTGATTATGGAAAAAATTGATCACCGATCTCAATGCTAGAATCTATTAGAATATTTCATGCATTAGTAACTTTCAATAATTATGAGATTTAAAAAATGGATACCAATAATTCTTTCCTGAATGGGAGGTTGGTTGAATATATATATATGACACAATTGGAAGGGTTTATAATTACTTTTAATTCTAATTAAGTATTAAAACTATAGAGATCCATTTATGGATTAAATTAGGAATCAAGATTATCAAATGATCATTTTTTGAGGCTATAAGAAAACTTGGTTTCATTAAAAATGAAAATGATCCATGATTCTTTAAGGAGGTTAATAGGACTTTCAAAATTTTCTTAATATTATGTTCTGATGAAACGTTTTTAATAAAAAATAAAGTACAAGTCTTATAGTCAATAAAGTCTTGTTTAAAATAATTTTTCTACATGAAAGACTTAGGTGAACTAGCATACATGTAGTGAAATAGCCCGAGTTTCCACCAAAACCGACACCCAACTAATCTCACTACTGACCAAAGGGGAATCCCCAACCCCTCAAGATAATGAAATGGGTCATAGGAATCATGTTAAATCATCAAGGATTATTTATTTTAGATAAATATAATTTAACATACAATATAATTCTAATGATGATTTTTTATGACCCATACGTATTTCAGAAATCCATTCCAAAAATAAAAAATAAGAACCAATAATTTAAAAAAATTTAAACATGCAACAAATATAAAATATGAATAATAAATTCCTCAGTTTTCCCTCCAAACCATTCTCCTAGAACCATATCTAAGTCCCACTATGGCCTCCATAAATATAGTGCACCAGATTCAACCATAAATGAACCTAAGAAATGGATTGTCTGTATGAATCAACTAAAATACTAAAAATAAACACTGACATACATGATCAATCTATCCCATGTGACCTTTGGTCACTCTCTATCAAAAATTAGAAACCGTTCTAAGAATAAAATCAATTTTTTATAAAAGGTAACTCGGTCTACAAACACCGAGTTGCGTGAGTAGGGTGTGATCTCAAAAACCCTATAGGTAAGCACTATATATCCCATGATATTATTTTCCAAAAAAACAAAAAATTATTTTTTAAAATAAATTTCAAAAATATTTTTTATAAATGAGTTATTGAAAACAAAACATCACATTTAACCAGTTTTAAAAACTTCCATTTTTTTCATTAAATTAAATCAATCACTTGGAAATAATTTTCTCAGCTTAAACCACATTTATCAAAAGCACACATTTGCAATCCCTTGTTAAATAAAACCAAACCATGTCAAAAATTCCTTGAAAATATAATTTTGGGTTTTCTATATAAAATGATACTAAATAAATAACATAGGACCTTTAAATAGAGTTATAATGAAAGAAATAAATAAATAAGGCTAAATAAGAGACCATAGTGAAGAAGAATTAAGTAGTAAGATGAATATGGGCAATAAAAAAAATCAAAAAATCATCCATAACAGTAATAGTTGAACCAAATAGAGTGTAACATGAGACACATGGGATGATATATGATCTAAATATTCTAAAGGTAAGTAGGCTCACTCATAGAACACTATACTGACCTACATGATCCTAAAAAATTAATACAACATGTGTCTCTCTAGGACACTAACAATGGAACCAAGATAACATCTTACCAAAGGCTAGGGAAACATACATTAAGTTACCCTCATATATATGGTCTCCTATATTCTAACCAAAAATAATAAAACATATAAATCATCCATCCATTATCAATAATAACCCATAATCGAGAAAACACTTTGAGAACCATGCCTCCTTTTGAAAACCACTTTTGGAGTATGACTTGAAAATCAAACATATTTCTCAAAGAAATTTCTTACAAAATTTAAATGATTGATAATATTTATAAATTAAATTTAAACTATTTAAAAACTCCTCTTCAATTTTTTTTGGAAAAAAAATTTCATACATTGAATTTAATTTCCAAAAGATCCATTTTAAAATATTATACACATATTCAATTACACACACACACACACACACATATATATATATATATTTACCAATTCACATATTAAAATATTATCATGTGAATATGTGCACACACACACACACATATATATATACACACATACACTTTCATATGTTTATAAACACCTAATATGATTTGAGGCGCACACAATATCAATCACAAGTGAATAAAATAGGTATGAAGTAGATAAACATAACAAAATTACTAAAGTTGGGAATCCAAAAATATTTCAAATCTTTAACTCAAAAACTATAGAATAAACTTTCATAAAATATCTAAAATAATTTTAAATCCCCAAAATAATTTTTGGAAACCATTATAAATATTTTATTGTAAAAAAATATAATTGTTTTTGAAGGAAGATAAAATAAAGGCCAAATCTGAAAAACCCCATTTGAAAATCAACGGTATTCACTTAAAATACTTGAGAAAAATACTTATTTAATTTAAATTTAATAGAAATAGAATTTATAACTTTAAAGAAATCTATTAAAAACATTAAATCATATCTTTTAAATTAAGGAAAAATAAAATCATGTAAACACCTACCTAGGGCTACAGTAGATGATATGAAAACTTTAGCAATGGCCAGTGGAAGGCTTAAGAACCTATCAGATACCTAAAAAGAAAGAAACATGATGAGAAAATCCTAAAACCCATTTAGGGTTTGTACATGGAACACATAGTAAAGGGGTAAAAAATAAACCATAATGAAAGGAGATAAATATTAAGGAGGAGGAGAAGGATCCTTACCCAGATATAGATCCACTCAAAATCACAAGAAGAAGCGAGAACTAGAGGAGGTCATAGAATGGAGAACACACTTGGGGAGGGGGATCAACCATAGGCTTGTAATGTGAGAGTAAAAGATAGGGTTCATGTGAGGGTAAATTAGGGGAATGAACATTTTGTAATTGTTTTTAAATTCTGGGCATATCGCATGGTTTTCACATAGTTTACTCAAGTTATGTACCCTTCACTGAACCCATAAGGGATCATGAATAATTGAATCCAATGGTTTGAGGAACTGTTTTATAAACATATTAAATGGATCTATCCCATTATAGACATACCTTGTATTACCACCACATAGTTTGAATTAACCATACACTAACTGTAAAACATTTCAACAATTCTTAAAATTTACAAAATTAAAATGGAATAACCTTGAAACTCCTCAGAAGAAAATCAAAAATCAAAAATAAATAAAATAAAATAAAATCAATAAATATAGGGTGTCAAAATACTCCCAACCACAATGTTTTCTACCCCCATAAATCCACTAAAATCTAGGTGAATCAAATAAGAATATCAATTAAATGGAAGGGGAAAGCTATGACATGGTCTTTGATCTACTCAAAAATAAATTTATCTCAATACACAAAAAATGTATCTAAAATATCCAGACTCTAAATCCTCGGGGATTTATACACAACTAACCAATAATGGGGAAATCAAGAGATGAATACTTGTAGTGTGTCTCCTAATCATTTAAGAAACTACTAGAATGGTGTGTTAAAAATAAACAAGGGAATATCCAAAATAACACTATGAAAGGTGACCCAAACCCCAAGAAAAAAGAAATCAAGAAAACCCATGACCAAAATGAGTCCATAATTTCCAAAAAACTATAAGTACATCTCTCTATAGACATGATATTGAACAAATCAAATACAAAAAACATATCATCAATATGAAAAAGGTCAGAAGGAACCTCAAAACCTCCACCAAATCAATCTTGAAGAAGACCAAAACCATAATAACACTCCAAAAATTGTAAAAAAAGATCTCAAAACCTATCATCAAATAACCAAAGGGAATAATTCATAATATAAAAACATGCCTCTATAATGACATGGGTCCAAACCTTGGGTCAAATAATGAAGGAATCATACACTATGACCCCAAACATAGGACACCCATCACAACTATCCTAAAAAAATAAAACCTATAATAGTTAGTACATAATATCAATTGGTCCCACATCAGTACTAGTTTCCCAAAGAACAACCAAGGTTTCCCCATATAATAATGGAAATTAAATCAACCTCACCATACAAAGTCACACTCAAAATTCAAAGGACCAAATCATCCCAATATAACATGAGAAAACCCAAAAGTACCATAATTCATAAGAAGAAACTAAGAAATGTTCTAAGGAAGAATCACTAATAAAAATCAATGTAAAAAGATGACCACCCAAACCTAACTACACTTGATACTTCTATAGGGTTGTACTTTCAATAATAGGGAGAAAAACAATACCCAATCAATCACACATCCAAAACAACAACCACCCTATTCCAGAATCATATCTCAATTCAAAACAAGAACTCAAGAACACAAACCATGAGCACAAATGAGAATGGTGGAAAAGTTAAATAAATAAAAGTCCCCCTTTTAATGATTTCAAAACCAAAAAAATTAAATTTTAAAATCAGTGGCCCCATTTGAAAACCTTACATTTAATATGCTGACAACATCTTCAAATTCCCAAGAATCGATTTCATTTTAAATTTACTTAGAATACCACTTTAATTTTTTTAATTTTTTTCGTTTACTTAAAAAAATTCAATAATCCAAAATATTGACAAACCCATTCATAAAATATTTTCCAAACACAAAAGCTCATTTATGAAATTTAAGATAAACCCCCACATTTAAAAGCTAAATTTATCCCCTTAAAAGTCATTATAAACCTTTAAATTTTAATTTCAAAATCGTTAAAAAATATTTAAAAACGTTTTAAATCAAACTTTATTTATGAAACCCTTTCAAAACCATTTAAAAATAAATAGTTTTTTTATTATTTTAAAATCATTTAATAATCCCCAAAAAACTATTTTAAATTCACACTTTCCTTTTTAAAATCTTTCAAATCCACTTAAAAAATTTTAAACTTAAAAAAATATATTTAAAAAACATCCAAAAAAACTCCATTGATCAGCATCACACAAAATATGGCCAATACAAATAGGACTAGTGACTATGTTTGAATCAGCCACATGTCTTGGTAGACTATATTCCAATCACACAATTAATATTTAGAGTAATAAAGAACCATATACATTGGCTCCACATGGGTTACCAAACCATGTGAGATCATTGTGTACCACAATCTAAACTCCCGTTTCATTACTCAAAATACATTAATCCATAAAATAATCTAAAATATGAGAAATAAACCATAAATTAAAATTCAATACTCAAAAACCAACATTCCATGGTGACTTAAGGTTCAGAATGAGTAAGATCCCGTAACACTATTCCTACTCTTACCTCTCTAGTCTCGATTATCCTACCTCTATCTACTAGAACCAAAAAAATAAAAAAGAGAATTTTGAAACCTAGGTACACCGAATAACCTAGGATATGATACCATTTTTAATGAACAAACCCAGGATATCACATAAACCGACACCTAACCGATCTCACCAATGATCTGAAGGGAATCCTCTATTCCCCTAGGCTGATGACAAGTTCCATAGGAATCAAAAGTAATCATTGGGTAGTGTTTTACCCAGATAAATATAATTTAAATATAGGTGTAATTTAATAAAAATTCCAATAAGACCTATCCATACTTTAGATGTACCCACCAAAAAAATAGTAGAATAAATAATTTTAAATAATTTAAGCATGTAGTAGATATAATAGATGAAAAATAAATCCCTCAGTTTATGGTTAAACCCCCTCATCTGGAACTATCTTTGAGCCTCATTTTGACCTCCATATATATAGTGCACCACTAATAACCATAACCGAAAAAAGGAAATCGTCTATGTGTATAAAGGTACTAAATAATAAAAATAAACTCTGACATACTTGATCATGTTCTCCCAGGTAACCCTTATTACACACCATTCAAATAAAAAGAACTTTATAATAATCGAAATAGAACCTATAAAAGGATACTCAAATTATAAACACTGAGTAGAGTGAGTAGGGTGTGAGATTGAAAACCCAGTAAGTAAGAACCATAGAGTCTATGCTTTTCTTTAAAAAAACAAAAAATACTTATTTGAAATTGATTTAGAAAATAAATTTTATAAATTATTTCATGAAAATAAAACATCATGATTAATTATTTTCTAAAACATTAATTTATTTTTCATTAAAGGAATACAATCACTCGAAAATGATTTTCTCAGCCTAATACTCTTTTATAAAAAGTACACATCTAAAATCCCTTTTAAAAGAAAACCAACCCATGTCATACATGACTTAAAAACACCATTTTTAGTTTTATGTCAAAAATGAAACCAAAGTAACAACCTATAATAATGAAATAAAAGGATAATATAAGCAATAATTAAACAAGGCTAAATACGATACCAAAGTTAAGAAGAAGTAAGTAGTAAGGTGAATATAGGAAATAAAAAACAATAAGAACATAATTCATATAAGTATGAGTAGGAATGAAATAAAGTGTAGTATGAGACACATGGGAAGATATCTAACCTATAGGTTCCAAAGGCAAGTAATACTCACTCATAGAATTATTTTCTGAACTACAAGAACCTAAACAATCAACATAACATGGGCCTCTTGAGGACATCGACAATGAACCATATCTAGAAAAATTCTTAAGTCTAGGTTAGTACCCATCCTGTTACCAACTTACATATGGTCTCCCATGTGAGAAACAAAAATCATATAACATAGTATTCATATATCCATTATCAATAACAACCTATAATCAAGAACGCAATTTGAGAACCATGCCTCATTTTGAAAACCACTTTTGGAGACTCACTTGAGATTCAAACATCTTTCTCAAAAAAATTTATAAAATACTTTATAAGCTCAAAAATGTATCTAAATAAAATCAAAACCCTTAAAAAACACATTTTCAAAAACATATTTGAAAACCAATTTTAAAATTTCCCTTTTTTTAAACATTATACACATATGCAATTACATAAATATATATAAACATTTCACAATGAAAATATTCACGTGTCATCTTTTGAATATGTGAACATGTATATATATACCCTTAAATATGTGTATAACACATAATAAGATTTTAGTCACACTTAACATCAATCACAAGTGAATAACACAAGGATGAATAAGATTAATATACTAAAATTCCTAAAGTAAGTAATCAAAATCATTTCCCCTATTTAACTCACACATCAACCAATAATGTTTTATAAACAATATTAAATAATTAAAAAAAACAAATCCTTTTTTAAAAGAATCATCAATCTCTTATTGGAAAAAACAAAATCTCTTATTTAAATCCAGTTAAAAATCTAGTCCCATACCACAAAATCCCATTTTAAAATTAATTAAAATCACTTAAAAACTATGGGAAACATACTTATTTAAATTAATTTAAACTCAAATAGAATTTATATCTTTATAGGAAATATTTAAAACATAAAATCAGATGTGTTAAATTAAGGAAATGAAAAATCATGTAAACACCTACTTAGGGATAGTGAAAATTATGAAAAACATTCAACAACGATGAAAGGAAGGCTTGAAGAACCCATTAAAAACATAATAATAAAGTACCATGATGGAATAAAACTAAAAAAATTAGAGTTTTTACATAGAACATAAAGTATAGGGGTAGAATATAAACCATAGAGAAAATAGAGGAATAAGAAATAAAGAAGAGAACGATCCTTACTCTAATATATTTCCACTCAATATTTCATGAAGAATCAAGAATTAGGGGAGTTCAGGGAAGGGATTGTGTGCACGGAGAGTGGGATCAGCCATGGGTGTGCGACATGAGAGGATAAGAGAGGGGGAGGGAATAGATGAGGGTAAATTAGGGTCATGGTTAATTTTCTAAATATTCAATTATTGTAAATTATGGTCATTTAACACTGTTTCCTCATGGTTTAACAAAACCGTGTGCAAACTGTGCATCCATCATTGGGTTAAAAAAGTTACCCACATGGTTGAATCACATGGTTTGAGAAACCATGAACCAACTATGATAAATGGATATGTCCCATTACAAACACCCCTCATATGGTCATCCCATGATTAGCAAAAATTATGTTCTAACCATATGATAGATCTAAAATTCTTAAAATTTTAATAATTAAAAGAGAAAAACCATGAAACTCCATAGAAAAAATAACAACCAATAAATAAATAAATAAATAAATTAAATTAATAAAAATCAGGGTGTCTCGCTAATTTTTGGGATCAATATCTATTTAAATATATCTTAAATGAAAAAGGACTAAGTTTAAGTACATAAATTGACATGGTACCCAAAATGTATAACATGAAACAATAAAAGAGATTATTGTTAATAATATCACATGGAATTAATCCCTTGGGAAAATGTGTCCACAAACATTCAAGAAGATAAAAAGAATGAGTAGAGTTCATTATGATTCTATAGTGGGATTAATAATGTATTCCATGATATATATTGCATATAATCTAATCATATTTAGAATATATCAAGTTAATTTAAGAGCGACACATTGGGAAATAGTTAAAACTATCTTAAAATACATGAAAAGTACAAAGGATATGTTCTTAGTGTATATAGGATATGAAGAGCTGATGGTGGGGGGATACATTGATGATGGAATCTAGATAGATCAGGATGATATCAAATCATATTTAGGACATGTATTTTTCCTTAATGGTGGTGTATTGAGCTTTAGAAGCATGAAGAAACTCATGCTCACTGATTATAAAAAAGAACCAGAATATATAACAGCTTCCGATGTAGCTAAGGAAGCAGTTTGGATATGTAACTTTGGCTTAGATCTTGGTGTTATAACTAACATTGAAGACCCTATAACAATAAACTATGATAATACTAAATAGTGGGTACTTTTCAATGTTACCAGATTACACCAAAGGAAAACATATACTTCATAAGTTTCATATCTTAAGGAATTTTACTGAAACAAGTGAAGTCATAGTTATTATATTATCCACAAAGGATAACATGGTAGACCCATTGAATGGACACACACACACACACACACATATATATATATATTATAAAAGGTATGATTCTCATTTTGGATCTTGATTATTTAGAGTTTTTAGTAGTTAGGTCTAGTTTAAGTGGAATCATTGTGAGAGTAGTTCCCTATACGCAACAATTATGTGTAATTTGATTACCATTACATGTACATAGCTTGATATGTGTTTCACTTACCATGACAGTAATATTACTTATGTATAAATTATATATGGTAATTTCATAGATTAAATTTCATGAAAAAGGTTATAACAGTTCAAAATTATAATGAGAATATCTATATACTATGACAATAATATTTAACATATATCATATAGTCAAGATACATCATTCTAGAGGGACATGGATAATGTTTGACTATTAGGTGCTATAGGATCATGTGCATTGACACTTCCTCCTATTAAGTTTTTACTTGGTGATCTTGAGGACATGAAATCATGAGGACTGGCCCCCAATAACAACAACACATGTTTAGGGTGTCATTGGTTATTCTTTTATATTAACATCAATATTTGTCTCCATAGTTGATATTGTTATTAATTTATATCATTGTTCTTGTACTTTGATTTATGATAGAAACAATGAGAGTTAATGTCAATGTATAGGTATATTGCATCAGGTTTATCATTGATGATATGACATTGATTTTATAATCAAGAAAAGAATTATCACTTTTGAGTATAAGAAGAGATATCACATGCCCCATTTTCTAGGATTGTAGTAGCCTCATTAAATCCATGGGCATGATATAAGGAGGTATTCCCATTCAGTATGGTGAAATAAAGAATAAATAATGCATGTAAGGATAATGGAATAAGGTATCCATCCAAAATTATGAGATATTGTGAGACAAATAGATTATATTACATAATGTTTGTTCATAGGTAAGGTTGTAATTAAAATAACTTAACTTGATCTCTTTAGGGTATTTTATGTGTCTCTAAACACTAATCCTGGTCTATGAGTGATACTCAATACTATTAAGATAAGTTCCTATATGGTTACACACAAATTACATTATAAATTTTGGATAATTCTAATGAATTGGAGTATTAGAACATTGTGGGACTATGATAGGGGTTAGGTAATGTCCAATTTTAATTGATCGTAATAAAATAAATAAATTCAATATTATTTTTATTTATAATAATAAGTTTTGAGTTTATAAAATTAAATCATTTCCAATTTATTAAGTTAATATAAGGAAAAAAAATTTATGAATGAATTTTCATTATTCATTATTTGTTAAATATTTTATGGGAGAAGTGAGTTATGTTTTTGAATCATATTTTAGCACATTACATAATCTTGATGTTGTGAGTGATAAAATTTTTATTTCTATAATGACATGTTTACTAGGTCATAAGTGTCATATATGAATCATTTAGAAGGTTAAAAGTTTTAAAGTTTCAAAGTGAAAATTTAATAAGTAATTGCCTACCTATATACACAAAAAATAAGCTAAAATTCATGGTCACTATTTACCCAATGAATTTTAGAGATTCTTCCTTATATATCCCACTTCCTAGAGTGACAAAAAATAGTTTGAATAACCATGATCCAACATGTCTTTCCTATATTGATTAATTAGTGCTCCAACCATCATGAGTATGTTGAAATAAGCTTTGAATCTCCAAAATATCCCCAGAAGTTTGTATTTCGATGCATTAGTAATATTTTAAATAATGTGTGGATGATCTAGAGGGTACCCTATTTATATACTTTAAGAAAATATCATAAAAAATGAGTGGAATGAAGAAATGTTTTCAAATTTAACGAGTCATCACTTTGATTCAATTTTCATGTTTAATATAATTATATGATATCCTCACATTGAAAACTATGTACTCCAGTATCATATATGAAGTTATGATGCTAATATGATGGACAATTTTTATATTTACATGATCTCATGGTTTTGAAGTGTACGTAATATCAACATACATAATGTTTACTAGGTTTCACTATAATTTCATAGAATGGATAAGGGGTTTAAACACTTATATAAGGGACACTTTAATTTATAGGGAACAAATAAAGGTTTTATCACTTAAAAAACGAGGATAATAAAAATTTACTTAAGAAATAAATATTTTCAAAACACCCAAAAGGTTCTATGACCACAATGATCATCTAGATGAAACTTGGAGTCTGTAAAATCTATGGAGACTATATATAAATTCCTAAGAACCTAAAATATAGAGGGAAATATTCAAAATTCATATAGAGTAGATCTCATGAATTTGGATACACATGGAATCATCATTAGAAAAAAGGAAGGAATTTATAAGCTATTTAAGAAACTGGAGAGGCTTTAAGGAGTGTAACACAAGTTTTTAGAGTTGGGTATTCTGGTCTTGTTTTCAAATTTTTATTATATCTTTGGTCTCTCATAGCTTTAATCCTATACAAGTATCCCTTTTGGTTATTAGGATAGTTTAGAGGTGAACCTTTTTCTAATGATTATGTTTTAATATAAATAGTAAATTCTTATACTTCTATTTTATCTAGGTTTCTAGTTTTGAGTTGTTTAATTGAATGTGATTGTATTTGCTTGATATTTTATGCACTATTCTCTGACTGGGGTGATAAATTATTTTCTCCATATACTTCATCTTTCCCATATACAATGGTATTGGTATAGGTATTGTGGTAAAGTTCGAAGCAATTAATGATATGAGTGTGGAAGGAAATGAATCTTTTTGGATTGATCAAGATCACCTTCACTAGATTCGAAGTTGTTTAAGTAATTTGGGAAGATCACATTATCATGATTCATACGATTGAATGATATCTTCTCACACTCATAGGAAAGGGGATCAATCAGTAATGATCACTACTAATTCAAAACTCACACTCACTACCACCATTAGTGAGAGAGAAGTGACTCCAAATTACCTTATTAATAAAATATAATTAGAAGGATTAATCAATTTAAGACCAGGATAACATTGAAATTTTTTATCCAACCCCTAAAAAATTGCATATTCATCACTTGATAAATCAAATCTATTTTATATTTATTTATTTATTATTAGTTTTCTCAAATAAATTCAAATCAAACCTCATTTATTTCATTAATTATGGAAAAAATAATTTCATCCATCATTGGAGACAACATTTGGTTCTTACTATACTATAGTTTAAACATTGGTAGTAATAGATTTTTACACCAACCTAGGGAAGGTGTGCCAAAAAAATATCACCATTGATGGGGAGGTGGTTTCAAATTCCTAACCATTAATTTGCATGTACCATTCTAATAGTAACCATATTTTCTATCTTGATCGAGAGAGTGAGAGAAACTTGGTGACTAAACAAATATAATTAAAACACATTTAAAATCTGCAAACATATTTTGAAAAAATTTCACTCGAAGTCTCAATTTAAAAACAAAGTGTTCACTATGAATCTAAGACCAAAAAATATCATCCAAAATATATATTAAGAGACATGTGTGAACAAAATATCATTAACAAAAATAATTAAATTTATATGCCTCCATTATAGGCTAGTTTTAGGCTTAAAATTGGATAAATTAAATTATTTACAAAGTTTATTGAACTTGAATTAAAATATATAAATAATTATATCAAGGAATTCACCTTGGTGTGTTACATACTAAAAATTAGGGGAGTAGATAAAGAATAAGTCAAGTGTAGAACCTCTACATTCTCTTTGGAAGGAGTATCCAAAGAATGGATTTATATCTTACATTCTGGATAACTCAATGATTGGGATTGTAACACCCTAATATTTTTTTGAAATATTTTGTTTCAAATAAATTTAATCCTTTCAATATTTTTTGTTATATACAACACTGATTTTTTCTTGTGTTACACACAACATTGAGTTTTTAAAAAATATGACAAACTATTAAAATATTATTATTTAATATGATAGTAATCACACAACCATTGAAATGGTGGGTTTGAATATTATTATCTAAGTTATAAAAATATATTGTTTACAAAAGTATATAAAATGAATTCTTTGGCGACTAATTAATTAGAGATGAAAATAAAAACTATTTGAAAATATGGGAAATCTTTTTCTAGAAAACTATTTTATGCCCACAAACAGGATTTACCTCAAGAAATTAAATAAATCTATTTTTGTGAATGATTTTAATGAAAATTATATTTTATATATTTAATCAAATCCTAAATATTAATATTTATTTTATAACAAGTGATAATAATAAATCCAATTTTACACTTAAAAATTCATTTGTATGAAAAGAGGTTTTGTCGCCTTTTGCAAACTTATTTTAAAATTAAAATTTTCCAATTTTATAAAATTTATTTTACAAAATTAAATACACTTTTTTAAATTAGTTTGTAAAATGTATATTTGGGTGATTTTTTTGATAATTTTTATAAGAAGATAAATTTTTGACGAATAGTGAAAATTACAATTTTTATTATGAATTTTCATTTATTTTAAATAATTTAAAAAACATTAAATTTTTTTAAGATGATTTTAAGGGTAATATTAGTTCAATTATTTATATATATATTAATCCAATTTAGGTCATTGAAATCAATTTCAAATTTAATTTTGATATAAAAACATTTTAAACTTTTAAAAAAAATTATTTAGGAAACCTCTTTCTCATCGTATTTGTGAGATTAATTTTAAATTAAAAATTTCTACTTATATGAATTTAATTTCTAAAAAAGGATCACATATTTAGAATTAGTATATTTTATATTATCTAAGAAGTTCACTTAATTTTTGACCATAATAAATATTAAAAAATAAAAAATTATTTAATGCGATTAAGGTAAAAATGGGTTTACCAGGGATACATATTTCAATTTTATATCTGGTAGGTTTGAGAATGGAAATTATTTTATCCTTTTGGCTTGTAAAAAATATTCATCCACCTTTTTAGTTTAAAAAATTACAAGTGTGCCACTCACTTCACTTATAAAAGGCCACCCTCTCTTCTCCTCTTTACTCTTCTAAAAACCATTGGTTCATCCAAGACCTACCCAAATCACTTCATTAATTATATAAAATTATACTTAATGAATTATTTTGGTTATGGATCCGACCTATTAAGGATTTAGGTGTAAACCTAAATTGGATCTTTGAAGTAGAGGTAAAATTCTTAAACATGCATTTTTGTTTTACTTCTTCTTCCACCTCCTTTAATAATTTTAAAATATTCTAAAAAAATAAAAACATTAAATCCCATAAAATTAGATATTATTATGTTAATTTTATAACCTAAATAAATCTCTTATCCATCAAATTGGAAACAAAATCATCATTCATGTGTACAAAAGACTACCACCTCACGAACCGATGCTATTCATTTTCCATCACCACCTCTCACAGATGGATATAATGATGGATTTAATATTTATATAATATATTTATGATATTATTTTATCTATATAATTATAATACCACATCAAATTATTACCTCCAAACCCATTGTAAAATAATAATGTCGCTCATGTGTACGACAGACTACCACTTCACAAACCGATGTGATGTGTTTTTCATTTCTATTTTACTTGGATGGTAGTAAGGATAGATCAAATAAATATAAATGATATGGGTAAAATATTTATACTTATGGAATTATGATATCACATGTACCATATTACTTTCAATTCCATGGGAATACGATAATGTTGCTTGTGTGTACAATGGACTACAATCTCATGAAGCGATGTGATCTGTTCTTCATGTACGCTTTACATGGAATGTAATATTGATAGGTTTAAATAAAAATATATGATATATATATGAAATAAAAAATTTTATATATTGGTAATATATTATTTAATTTATTTTTATTTCAATCCATCAAGAAAATGGAAAAAATGTTCATGCGTACGTACAACCTATCATCTCCATGAATAATGTATTTCATTTTCTATCTCTAACATTTATAAATTACTATAAATAAATATATACTGAATATATATTATATTTATATCATTATTAAAATTATAAATATTATGGAACCATGATAAATGTAAGTGGACCTAAAATAACAAATTAAAACATATATGAAAAACAAAGCGGTTATTATCCGAAATGTGATTTTGACAAGAAATTGTTAATAAAAAGGTAATAAAAGGTCATAATTAAATCATATATTTTCTGATATATATAATTATGGTTATATAATATATTTATAATAAAATTATATTTAATATATTGGTGGTTATAACATGTACTAAATAAGTTGATACCTAAGGTAAGGGATTTATAGTCTCTCTTTTATTTCTAGGAGACAAATTCAAATTCACCACAAGTTTCTTTTATGTGGTGTATATACTGAACCTTTGGAATGTTATATAATAAATATACTTATTTTTATGAAATTCAGTATTTTATTTTATTTTATTCTTTATTGGTTCTTACAACCCAAAATATTACTAAATTAGTAAGGTATTTTGTCTCACTTTTTACTTCTATGAGACACATGCCATATTCACCACCTATTTATTTTATATTGTGTATATACCATCCATGAATTTATTTTATGAGGATTCACATAAAAATTATTAGGATTTACATATACATTTTAGGATATATCTTTAATGGTGTTTACAGTTCAAAAGTTACCAAAACAATAAGGGATTCTTATCTCCATTTTCCTTCTTTGATATATATGTTATGGTATGCACCTATATTATTTTATGAGGTGTATATACAGGTCCTTTGATATGTAATATCATGATTTTATTAATTATAATGACATTTAAAGTTTCATTTAATGTCATTCTTTCGTGGGTCTTTTTATTTAATGTTACTAAAGTGGTAATGATTTTATTGTACAATCTCATCATTTTTTAGGATTGTTTATGTTTGCACTTAAAATAATGAAATATTATGATATATCTCTCAATAAAATAATTTATTTTCTTATACTATAGTTACGTCATTAGAATACTTCTTTTACATTCATTTTCCTCTCTTTATGTACTTATTATTTCAAACTATTGTTTTAAAAAAATAATATGTATTTCTCTATTCACTCAAAAACCCTTTTTTTTACAAAACCATTTTTTAAATTTTTTTTCAAAAATGTTTTAAAATAATAGAAATGATATATTAAAGAACATTTTACCCATTTTTTAATTTTACAAAGTATTTAAAAAGAATATTATGTCATTTTCAAAAAAACAAGGCCCATTTGGCTTTTACTGAAAAATTGAAAGAAATATTTATTTTAATGTCTATGACATGAATGATATTTTCTTCCATCCTGACCAAATAATTATTTTAAAGATTCCTTTATAACTTTTAAAGTTTATTTTCAAAGAAAAGTATTTCCAATGTGTTTTATGAATTATTAGTTTTAAAAAAGTGATTTTCAAAATGGAATGGTTATTTTCCTTAAGAAATATCTTGAATAATTTTAATAATTACTTCATAGGTTTCTAATTTTATTTTTAAATAAATGGATTTTGAAAATGTTTTATGTTTTAAAAAGTGTTTTTCAATGTGTAAAGGATATATTCCTCAATAAATGTTCCAAGTGATATTTCAAAATCATTTTCGATCTAAGACGACATTATTTTATGTTAATTATGATTTACTGGGGATACGATTTAAGGGTACTATCCTTATTATTTATTTGTACAGTTATAATTTATGCTAATGAAATATTTATGAAACGCATTTTCTTGACTTGGTTTATGATGTGATGATATGATGAATGTTTTATAAATTTTTTGAACACATAATTATGGTTTAAATTATGATACGGGTGGGTTCTTTGTCTCCGTCAAATTAACTAGGTAAAGCTTTATATCTCATTAGATAACAATGGGAACAAGTCAATGGTCTTGATCCACTATGGGAAAGAGGTGTGTCCTGATCCACAATGGGAAATAAGTGATAAGTCCTGATCCACTATGTGGATGGTAGTGGTAGTTAACCTTGACATATGAAATGGTTTTTCAATATTTATAATTCTTACACACTTTTAAGAAATGATTGTATAATTAATGATTCATTTATAATGATTTATCACTCTTTTGGGGAATATTTTATGAAATGACAAATTTTTATTCCATGAATGATGTTTATGATCTATGATAGGTTGGGCATGAACTTCCTAGATTACATTCATGACAACATACCCTTATTATTATCTTATGATTTCATATTATCATATATTTATATCTCATATGTTTACCCTTACTAAGCATATGAACTCACCATTTCTTATGTTTCCTCCCCTAGGTTATGAAGAAAGATTTAGTTAGAGTATACGTAAGAGGAGTACTATGTGAGAATATCTTTTTGCGAGATGTTGAAGATCTTTCATGAAATAATAAGATTGTGTATATAGTATTGAAATATACTAAACTATTATGGTCCTCAAACATGTGTTTATGAAATGTATTGAATATTCATCTAAAAAGACATGATATTCATGTATAGAAGCAGGAGTCTCTATGATACGTCCTGGATTCGGGTGCCACACAATGGGTGCCCCCAGCCCGGTTCACCATGTGACCTCAAGCGCATTTCCCCAAACGCCAGAGGCCACCGACTAGCAGCGAGGGCCCAGGTATGATAGTGGGGATACTATGCCCTCATTTGTCAAAGTGTAGTGCAGTGGAATGGAATAAAACATACAACAATAGTAGAAGAAGAAAAAATATATGTAACTGAAAAGGATAACTGATAACAAAAAGGGAAACCAGCAGTCACATATATATATGAAGATGCAGCATGTCATTATTCTATAAAACAGCTAGAACATGTTACACTGCAATACATTACAATACAACTGAATTAAAAGTACAGAAAATAAAAGCAGAATAGCCAGCGGCATCGCGAACCAACACCCGGTCCCATGCTCTCCTACACCCCAGCAGCAATCAAGTACTTGTATAGGGACTCTTGCCCCTATCCACACCTGTAGAAACATAATCTGTTTGGGATGAAAAGCATGACTTAAACAGGGTGTGAGAAATAAATTCCCAGTAGTAACCCACCAAAGGCTCGTGCCCAACTGTGTGAAAGCATGAAACAATAGTGTGCAGTAATAAAATGAAATAAAGCAAGCATTACTGAAATTAACTCACTTAACCAGTTATATTGCCATTTTAATATCAATTTCATCTTTTAATTTAAAATATCACCACAGTGAATATTCTAAGTAAACATCCAATGTCCTCAGACACATAAACTCCAACCCTCGGGTAAAAAGAAACCAACACAAGAATCTGCCCAAAGGAATACAGATATTTCCCACAGGTGTAAGTAGTGTAGCCCATAGGCATAGAATCAATTGCCCACAGGCACGGAAGAAGTTGCCCCCAGGCTAAATAGTACAACACCCACAGGCTAATCACAACACTTCCCTCAGTCTAAACAGGTAACCGGGCCATGCCCAATATGTAAACAAGTAGTAAACAAGAAATTCCTCTCAAGGAAATTCTATAATCATCACTTTAAAGGCATACCCTCGGGTATCCTGGCACAACGACTAAACAGAGGAACACACACCTGGGGTGGTCCTGGATCCAATAAATGATCCCAAATAACATTTTATTATCACAATTAGTTACCTATTAAATTCTAGGTATTTAAAATAGCTATGTCATCATCCACACGACACCCCAAATATGGGTTCGTAGCTCAAAAAACACACAAAACGCACAACAGTTGGAAAATAGACACCAAGCCACCTACCTTAAACGCCAACAAACGTTATATGTGAACGATGCCTCCTGAAACATCCAAGAACTCCATATATCTAAGGTAAAATAATTCTCACTTAAACACAAATAACTCCCGTTAGGGGAAGAATTGGAAAGAATAGTTAAAGAAGAGTGGAGGGCTTACCCGTGCGGTTCCAACGAGATCGTCTGAGGCGAAAACAGATTCCAGACGTGCGCTCAACAGATCTTAAAAGCTTTATCCTCCTTTCCTGATCTCTATATTCTCGTTATAAGCCTTCCCTATGAATAGGGGAGGCTACAGCCCCTTTTAAGTGAAAAAAAGTACCTGGTGTATACTTCCAAGTACACGGCGTGTACTTCCCCTTTTTTAAATTGTTCCTCTGGTGGATTCCCGCCAGCGCAACACTGTTCACCTACCGACATGACTACACGACGTGCCTTCATGAGTACACGACGTGTTCTGTTGTACAGCTGGCCACCACCTTACTATTCACCTTCCGACTGACTACACAACGTGTAAAGGACCAATAGACGGTGTGTAGTCAGTTCCTACACCCTTCATCGCGGACATGGGCGCACTAGAAATCTTTTTTTTAAATTTTCCAAAAACTGGTTTAGAAGAACCGGTAACCGCAAAATCTAGACATTTAAAAATTCAAACATTCAAAAAGCAAAGCGCCATTGATCCACCTCAAGCCACGTGAGCCGACATGGCCACATGCCCTGTGTACTCATCCCACACGGCCACAAGTACATGACATGTGGAAAAAGTACATGATGTGTACTTCCAAAATTTGGGATTTTCCCCATTTTCCATATTTTCTAAAAAACACTTAAGGAAAAGAGAAAAAGAAGAAACCTATACCTCAATGATAAGAACCAGGTTCTTACAAACTTCCCCCTTAAAGAAATTCATCCCCGAATTTCCCTTCCTTGGGTGGAGAAGATATAACTGAGAATAACTCTGGACACTAAGCATTTGCGTCAGTATCCCGCTCCCAGGTTTCATCATGCACTCAGCCATGCTGCCATATCACCCGTACGAGAGGAACTGACCGGCCTTGGAGAACCTTCTCACTCCTGGCAATGATACTAATCAAATGCTTCTCAAATGGTGCATCAAACTAAAGATCAACCTCCTCTAGATGAAAGGTGTGAGATGGGTCTGAATGATAGTAGCGCAACTGTGATACATGGAAGATGTCGTGCATGTCTCAGTACCTCTGCAGAAACTGTAACCGATAGGGAACCAGCCCGACTCTCTCTAGAATCTCAAATGGCCCCACATACCTTGGTGAAAGTTTACCGTGTCTCCTAATCCTCTTGTGTCCCAGCCTCAGTGAAACACGCAAGAAAACTCGATCCCCGACTATGAACTCCAAAGGTCGTCTGCGGCGATCAACATAAGACTTCTGACGAGACTGTGTGGTAGCCATCTTCTTCTGAATCAACTAGACCTACTCAAAAGTCTCCTGCACGAGACGTGGTCCCAGTAAAGCTACCTCACCTGCCTCTAACCAGCACAAGGGTGATCGGCAGGACCTACCATATAAATCCTCATAAGGTGCCATCTCGATAGTTACCTGAAAACTAATGTTGTAGGAAAACTCTACTAGGGGTATATGCTTCTCCCAAGAGCGCCCAAAGTCTAGGACGCATGCACACAACATTTCCTCAAGCACCTATATCGTACACTCTGACTAGCCATCAGTCTGAGGGAGGTAAGCTTTGCTCAGAAGCAACTGTGTATCCAGTGCCCTATGAAACCTCTACCAGAAACGAGATGTAAAGTGGGCGTCCCTATCTAAAACGATAGAACGAGGGACCCCATGAAGACGTACGATCTCTCGGATATAAAAATTTTCGAGCTCGTCAACTCTGAGGGTCTCCTTGATCGGCAAAAAGTGAGATACCTTTGTGAGTCTGTCCACAACAACCCACACGACATCATTGCCTCGAGGTGTCCTTGGCAAACCAGTCACAAAATCCATCGCGACATCATCCCATTTCCACTCTAGAATGGGTAACTACTATAACAGTCCATATAGTCTTTGATGATATGCCTTCACCTGCTAATAGGTGGAACACCTCGTAACCAAACCAGCCACATCTGTCTTCATACCCGACCACCAGTACTGATGTCTCAAGTCATGGTACATCTTGGTAACCCCGGGATGAACTTACCAAGCTGAAGCATGAAACTCCCGCATCATCTCCTTGCGTATATACCCTGGAACCCATACTCGTCCATGGAAATGCAGAACCTCATCATCGCCTATCGTCCAACTAGGAGGAGGGTCCTCACTTGCCACCGACTCCCGTAGAATTAGGCCTTCTGGATCAGATATCTTTCTCATCCTCACTCTATCTAGGAGGGTAGAAGTCACAACTAAAGGAGAAAGATAGGTCTGCCCCTGACTATCGTGCACCTCCAAATGCATCTCCGAGAACAAAGCCATAAGCTGCCACTCACCACTGGCCTCCTGCACTACCTATATCTGAGTCTTCCTGCTCAGTGCATCAGCTACTGCATTACCTTTACCAGGTGCATAGGAAAGCTCAAAATCGAAGTACTGTAGGTATTTGACCCATCTTCGCTACCTCAGATTCAAGTCACGCTGAGTAAAGATATACTTGAGGCTCTTATGGTCGGTTGAAAACCAAAAAATGCTCTCCTAAGAGATAATGTCTCCAACAGTCCAACACATGCACAACTGCAGCCAACTCGAGATCATGCGTCGGGTAATTCCTCTCATATGGCCTCAACTGCCGAGACCTGTATGCAACAACTCGATCGCCCTGCATCAACACTGCCCCCATCCCAATACCTGATGCATCATAGTAAAATGTATAGCTCTTCCCCTGCTCTGGGAGTATCAGGATTGGTGCTGATGTCAACCTTCCTTTCATATCCTGAAAGGCTGTCTCACAAGCTTCTGTCTAACCAAACTTCACACCCTTCTTAGTCAAACCTATCAACGACACTGCTAAGTGGGAGAAGTCCTGGATGAAACGTCTGTAGTAACCATCCAACCCTAAGAAACTCCGTATCTCAAACATGTTCTTAGGATTATCCTAGGAAACTGCTGCTCTCACATTCTCTGGGTCTACGGAAACTCCTGCCTCTAAGATGATATGACCCAGGAAGTGAGTCTGGTCCATCCAAAAGTGACACTTTGAGAGCTTAGAATATAGTCAATGCTCTCTCAGTGTACTCAAAATGATCTCAAGATGGGTGGCATGGTCATGTCGAGTGTGAGAGTACACCAAGATGTCTTCCACTAATACTACCACAAAAGAATCCAAATACGGATGGAACACACGATTCATCAAATCCATGAAAACTGCTGGCGCGTTCGTGAGTACGAATGGCATAACCAAGTACTCGTACAGACCATATATGCTCCGACAAGCTGTAAGAAGTATATCCGATGGTCTCACGTGCAGCTGATGATATCCAGACCTCAACTAAATATTCGATAAGACTCGTGATCCACAAAGTTGATCAAAAAGATCATCAATCCTCGGTAAGGGATATCGGTTCTTAACCGTCAACTGGCTCAGCTTCCGATAATCCACACAGAGTCTGAGGGTACCATCCGCCTTCTTCGCAAAAAGGACCGGAGAACCCCAAGGAGTAGTACTGGGTCGGATGAAACCCTTCGCTTGTAACTCCTCTAACTGCTTATTGAGCTCCTGAAACTTAGGTGTGGCTATCCTATAAGGAGGAATGGACACCATTGCTACTCCTGGAACAAGCTCGATAGAGAAGTCCACCTCACACTCCAGAGGAAGACCCGAAAAGTCGTCCGGGAAGACATCCCTGAAACGATCAACAACTGGAGGGAAATCTGTTTGAAAATTCCCCTGATTATCTAGATATAAACTCGCAATCTGGGCTGTGACTCCACCTTGCCCACAATGCTCTGGTCCAACTCGACTCGCCTGAACATCCCATTCGCCCTTGTATAGAAACTTTCCACCCTCTGGTGATGTGAAACTCACCCTACGACGATAGCAGTCCACAAAGTCTCGAAAGGGAAACAACCAGTCCATCCCGAGAATGACGTCATAAGATGTTATCTCTAAGACATAAAGGTCCCAAAGAAAGTGACACCCACCAACCTCAAGGGGGCACTCCTTGCACTGATGCACACCTGCCGTTCTAGTCCCCAATGGAGTGTCTAACGTCATGATAGTAGAAGAAGTAGAAACACAGAGCCCCATGATCTCCACAACGGGTACAGATACAAAACTATGCATAAAACCTGTATCAAAAAGTATTTAAGATAAGACAAAAGCTACTAGAATAGTACCTCTGACTGTAGAAGGTCTGGGATCCTGATCCTGCTGGGTCTATTGCACTACATATGCCTGCCCAGTGCCGCAACCCTGCGACACAACCTAGCTACCCTGAGCTGTCCCGCACTACTGCCTCTGAGATCCTAGTGTCTGGCTACCATGGACACGACCACCATCTCTGCCTGCACGCCCTGACGTACCCTAGTTCCATGACTGGTAATAAGCTGCTGGTCCTGCTCCCGCACGTGGAGTCTACACAGAACCCCTCTCACTAGCCATCGGTGGAAACGCCTTGCAAAAGAGCTGAAGATGACCCATCCTACCGCAAGATTGACACTCCACTGGGTCTTGTGAACACTATGACCACTTGTGCCCCTCTCTACCACACTGGTAGCACATGACCTGGACACCTGAAGCATTCTTCTGACTGGTACTACCACCCTGAGAGAAGTCCATCTGTCTCTTCGTCTTTCCACCAGAAATAGTACCAGTAACTGGTGATGAACCGCCCTGGCCCACACCTACGAGGTTCCCGCAGGTTCCTCTCTATAATCAGCGCCTGGTTCACAATAGCATGTATTGAAGGCAACCTGAAAACATTCACCAGCGCTCAGATGTCATATCAGAGGATATCCTCAAAATGCCTGGATCTCAACGTCTCATCACCCACCAGCATGGGTGAAAAGCACTGAAGCTCGATAAAGCGAGAAGAATAGTCCATCACCAACATAGTGCCCTGCTACAGATTCATGAACTCTCGAGCTCTATCTGCCCTCTGCGTCTCTGAGAAAAAGAAGTCATAGAATACCGCCTGAAAATATTCCCATGCCGTGTCCCTGTGATGATCTGACTAGGTGGTAACATCCCACCACCTCTTGGCGGAATCACGCAACATATAAGCCGCGAGCTTGACCCTCTGCCCTGGAGGCATCTCTAGATTCTCAAAAATAGTCTGCATCGACCCCAACCAAGACTCTGCATCCTGTGTTCCGCCATCCTCGGAAAATGTAGGCAGATGCTGCTGTTTGAAGATACGAGTCAGCTCGGCCATAGATGTGGTAGCCTGCGGTGCTCCCTGAATGGTCTGTATGAACCACATAAAGCCTTCACGGAACTACGCCTCCGTGCCTGTTTCCGGTATAACAGTTGGCACCACATCTGGCTATTTTGGAGGATCCACTGGTAGCCCGTGGCCCACCATCTCTAGAGTGTACTCGTCTCCACTCTCCTAGCTAACAACGCGTGGTCGTCTAGGCGGCATGACACTACAAGGTCAAAAACATGCCTTAGATCAAGATTTATCAAAGACTGGAAGAGAAGGAACCACAAAGGAAACAAGAGGAAGAAGGCATTTCAAAATTTTCAAAACAAGACTACACGACATATAAAATGACTACACGACATGTACTAGACTTCCCTTCCCCTACCCGGACCCTTCTACACGGCTAAGCCACATGACTCCCATTGAACAAAAATTACATGGCATGTATATAAACTACACGGCGTGTATGATGTTATTTTCCAACTACCTGTGTCATTTGTGACACGGCCGACTACTCGGCTTGCCACTACATGGAGTGTTACACCCACAAATGGTGTGTACACCACCCTCTTTTCCTGCCACATGGTCTGGTCCATACGGTTAGTCCTCGGACAAGACTACACAACATGTCCCAGTGGTACACGGTGTGTTCAAGGAGAGGTGACACTAACCTGTGTTGTTAGTTACACGACCGAGTCCCCAGGTCACACTACATGGCATGTTTATCATTGACATGGCATGTTTTGTACAATTGTTCACCGACCCATGCTGTTAGTTACACGGCCGGACTCCCCAGGTCAGACTACACGGCATGTTCCATAGTGGACACGGCGTGTATGTCTTAAGGTCTCCTTCGTCCGTGTTGTTCGTTACTCAGGTGGACTCTGGGTGAACACTACATGGCATGTACATCAGGTACACGGCGTGTTTTACCAATTCTCTTTCCTTCCCCGTGTTGTGGCCCACACGGTTTGAGACACAGGAAGAGACTACACGGCGTGTACTAAGGGTACACGGTGTGTACTCAAAAAGTTTATTTTTCTTCCCGAATAGAAGAACATACATGGCGTGTATAAAGTACTACACGACGTGTATACTGGGGTTTCCAGATAATATACCTCATAAACTACTCCGGAGCCCAACAAATACTGAAAAACAACACCTAAGTGCAAAATTTCGATCCGTGAGGGCCCATACTCCCCACGAATCAATGTTTGACATCTTATTTGTGTTATAACAAAATAAACAGCTAATGATCCACCAAATTCTAGTCAATGGGGCCCATACTCCCCAAAAACCAAATTTTGGCATCCATTATACTAACCGGCTCACACAAGAAAATATCCTATCACAAAGCAAGTATTTATAAATATCTATCACAACATCATACTTTACTAGCACAACAACTATCACAACAACATACAATTTCTAATGCACCGACATGGCATGGAAACTATGCATGGCATGTGATTTCTAGCATGTGCCTAAATGATGCATGAGATGGAATACCCTCATCTCATCGGGCTGCAACTAAATAAAACCCATAGATAAAATATAACATCACAATTCCAAGTACGTCACCCAGCGATGAAAATCAAATCAACTGTAAACTGCAAAATCAGTAAAATTTCAATACGAGGTAAATTGGGTTTTCCTTGTACATGGATTAGCTATGCCCGGGCACATCTTATTACCAACTACCATTCCCGTCCTATCCCCGAATAAGGATCCAAATAGTAAGTCAAAGAAAAGAACTCCTCTGATACCACTTTGATACGTCCCGGATCCGGGTGCTATGCAACTGGTCCCCGAGCCTGGTTCCCCACGTGACCTCAAGAACATTTCCCCAAACGCCAAAGACTGCCGACTAGAAGTGAGGCCCCAGGTCTGATAGTGGGGAAACTATGCCCTCATTTGTCAAAGTGTAGCACTTCGTAATGGAATAAAAATACAACAACAGTGGAAGCAGCAACAATATATGTAACTGAAAAGGATAACTGATAAAAAAAAGGGAAACCAGCAATCACATATATATATATGAAGATGCAGCATGTCACTATTCTATAAAATAGCCAAAACATGTTACACTGCAATACTTTAAAATACAACTGAAGTAAAAGTATAGAAAATCAAAGCAGAACAGCAAGAGGTATCGTGAGCCAACGCTCGGTCCCATGCTCTCCTACACCCCAGCAACAATCAAGTACCTGTATAGGGACTCTTGAACCTATCCACACCTGCAGAAATCTAATTTTTTTGGTCCGAAAAGCATGAACCAAACAAGGTGTGAGAAATAAATTCTCAGTAGGCACCCACCAAAGGCCCGTTCCCAACTGTGTGAAAGCATGCGACAATAGTGTGCAGTAATAAAATGCAATAAAGTAAGCAGTACTAAAAGTAACTCACTTAACCAGTTATATTGCCATTTTAATATCCATTTAAGCATTTAATTTAAAATATCACCATAGTGAATATTCTAAGTAAACAACCAATTTCCTCAAACACATAAACTCTTACCCTCAGGTAAAGAGAAACCATCACAAGAATCTGACCACATGCATACGGATATTGCCCACATGTGTAAGTAGTGTCGCCCACAGGCACAAAATCAACTGCCCACAGGCATGGAAGAAGTTTCCCACATGCTAAATAGTACAGCACCCACAGGCTAATCACAACACTGCCCTCAGGCTAAACAGGTAACCGGACCATGCCCAATATGTAAAAAAGTAGTACACAAGAAATTCCTCTCATGGGAATTCTAAAATCATCACTTTAAAGTCATACCCTCGGGTATCCTGTCCAAATGACTAAATAGAGGAACACACCCCTAGGGTGGTCCTAGATCCAAGCAACAATCCCAAACAGAATTTTATTATCACAATTAGTTACCTATTCAATTCTAGGTATGTAAAATAGCTATGGCCTCATCCACACGACACCCCAAATATGGGTTCGTAGCTCAAAAACACACAAAATGCACGACAGTTGGAAAATAGACACCATGCCACCTAAATTAAACGCCAACGAACCTTATACACGAACAAAACCTACTAAAAAAATCCAAGAATGCCATAGATATAAGGTAAAAGAATTCTCTCTTAAATGAAAATAAATCCCATTAGGGGAAGAATTGGCAAGAATGGTTAAATAATAGTGGAGGGCTTACCCGTGCGGTTCCAACGAGATCGTCCGAGGCAGAAACGGATTCCAGATGTGCACTCAGTGGATCTTCAAAGCTTCGGCCTCCTCTCCCGAGCTCCCTCTTCCCGTTCTAAGCCTTCCCTGTGAACAGGGGAGGCTACTTCCCATTTTAATCGAAAAAAACAAAGTACATGACGTGTACTTCCAAGTACACGGTGTGTACTTCTCATTTTTTAAACTGTTCCTCTGGCGGCTTCGCACCAGCGTAGCACTGTTCACCTGCCGACATGACTACATGGTGTACCTTCATGAGTACACGACGTGTTATGTCACACTGCTAGCCACCACCTTACTATTCACCTGCCGACTGACTACACGGCGTGTAAAGGACCACAACACGACATGTAGTTGGTTCCTACACCCTTGATCGTTGACATGGCCACACACCCTGTATACTCATCCCACACGGTCAAAAGTACACGGCGTGTAGAAAAAGTACACAGTGTGTACTTCCAAAATTTGGGATTTTTCCCCATTTTCCATATTTTCTCAAAAACACATAAGGAAAAGTGAAAAGAAGAAACCTGTACCTCAAAGATAAGAACTGGGTTCTTACACGCTATAGTTGGTATTAGAGGATATGTTTAGTTTACCTTTCGAAATTAGGATATGAAAAATTTAATTAGATATCCATGGATATGTTTAAGGATAAGTATAATGAGGAGTATAATTATAGGAAATGTTCTTAAAATTTTGGTAAAGGATAGATTGAGTGGTTTCCAAAAAAGTAAATCCCTGTTTATATACTACAAGTAAACGTGGATCTAGAATAAAGGTACCTAGGGGTAATAACTCTAAAAAGGACACATTGACATGGGATCGATCACCACTTAGTGTAAAATAATGGACTTTTCTTCACACATGGTTCGACACTCCTAAGGGATATGATTTTGAAATTGAAAAACTATTTATGAACCATCATGAAGGATTTAAATAGATAATGACTATGAATAACCTTGGATAAACCTATGGTTTCATATAGTAAAAAGAAGGTGTCATGATTCCGACATCCCATAAGTGATTTTTCATGATTATGTGGTTACCACTATGAATATTGTTGCTTACACTATGTTTTTTTGTTTTACTAAATAGAAGGAACCAGAAGAAAGTGGATTAATGATGAACATGATAGACAATGTGATGATGAGAAACCAAATGGGGTGATGAATGGAGTGAAGGATATTGTGATTATTCCTAATCAGTTATCATGGTATATGATTAAAAAATTGTACCTTAATCAACTCTTATAATCACCAAAAAAAATAATGATAGAGTTTTTTGAGAGTTTGGGTGGTGAAGACCATAGAAGAAAGAAGATTTAGTGTTCTATATGTCAATAATGTTGGAATAGTCACTCCAAGTAATGTCTCAAAGGAATTAGAAGATGTTTTATATATGGATAAGACTGACATAGAGTAAGGAACTACAAAGGGAATATAAAAATTTTAGTTAATTAAATGGTTGAGAATATTAGTATACCTAAGTTATTATAAATATATGAATGTTTTAAATGTGGAATGTATGGGAATTATTCAAATTGATTTCTTAGGGGGAAAGATCACAAAGAAAATTAGAAAATTTGTATGAGTAATGGTTATACTACTGATTATAAAGAGAATATGAATGAAATATAATGGTTATGGGATGTTCTAATAGTATTTTTTATATTATATATAAGAATCAAGATTAAATTGAGGTTAATGAATGTTAATACATGATTCATATATCATATTGTAGGAAATAAGTAATAAGGAATAAGTTGATCAATCCTATTTAATGGTTCGAGAAGGAAGTGGGATGATTGTAGTGTTTATGTATGATAATTCAATAATTATTTTATATGAATCATGAAATATATAAAGATTGTTCATTATAATTTTTTTATTAAGGATTTTCAATAATACTTTCAATAGTTCTAACGAAATAGAAAATTGATTTAATAGAAATGTGATATTTTATAAAAAACACATGATTAAGGGAAGATAACCCTTAATATGTTCCTGATGTTGAGGTAATGATGTTGGGATAAAGACATTAAGGATATGAATAAAGAAAATTGGATATCATTGATGACCATTGAAATGATTAATGATTTGTTAAAAAAATTGGTCTGTGTTATCATTGATGAAGTTTACAACATTATTATATTTATAAAATATATTCAATAATATGTGGTTTTATTCAATGAATGAGGAAATATGTATGTTTTCATTAAGGTTTTATGGTAATTATGGTTATCACTATGATTCAAGAAAATACATGATTATGTTATTCACATCTTCGGTATTTTACAACTGAGAGATACTATATGATATATGGGGATTAATGTTAAGTTGATTTTGAGAAATTTAGTGACATTATTTTTAATTTTTGAATTTTTTAATGGTTATAAGGTTAACTATTTATGGAATGATTTAATTTGAACTTTGGATGGGTATTTAGAGATTAATGTATTATTTCACCATATAAATATTTATTCATTTTGGATACATATTCTATCCATTTTGTTTTTGATAATAACTAGATATAGAAGGAATGAATTGTCATTATTTTATGGATCTTATTATTATTTAGTAATTACAACATGAAACATTCATCTCTTAAAGTAAGAGATGGATTGGAAATTGATCAAGGCACAAAAAAAGGATGGGATTATGCTTATAAAACAAAATGAAATTAATTAAGTATATCTTATCATGATAATTATTCAACTTTAAGAAAAGGATATTGAAATAAAATGTTATACATTTACCTTTATTTATGATTAATTAATAGTTTTTTTACCTATAAAATATTTATGGTTTTTTGGTCATTAACTTTCTATATACCATGTTCTCTATCACTCTCCATCAGTATTTTTGTGTCAGTTTTCTTTTCTATATCCATATTTTTACTTCCCAACAATGATATCCTATATAGAAACCAAGTTATATATAATTCAAGGTGACCTTAACACATCCCTTTCTCTCTTTTTAAAAGGAAGTTTTGTTAACATGTTTTAATGTGGGTTTCCCATAATGTGATTTTAAGATGTTAAACCCTTATTTATCAAGCACAAGCTCAAATTGAAAGGAAAAAATTTATTTAAGTAGAGAGGGTTATAATGTAACAACCTAAGATTATGTGAAACATTTTTAAAAAAAATAAATTTATTATTTTCAATAATTTTCATTATATGAAACACTGAGTTTAGTTTTCATTACGCATAACATTGAGTTTTAACGAAACATGACATACTATTAAAATATTATTATTTAATATGACAGTAATCACCTAGAAATTTGAATGATGATTATGAATAATATTAAATAAATTTTGAAAATATATGGTGTATACATTTATATAAAATTAATTCTTTAATATCCAATTATTTAGAAATGAAAATAAAAACTATTTGAAAATAAAGGAAATTGTTTTCAGAAAAAACTATTTTAAGCACAAAAACATGTTTTACCTCAATAAATTAAAAAAATCACGTTTTGTGTATTATTTTTATGGAAAACATATATTATATATTCAATAAATTTTTTAACCTTAATCTAATTCGATTTATAGATAATAGATAAGAATAAATCTAATTTTATGATTAAAAAAATGTATTTTTTTAAAAATCAGTTTTGTCGCCATTTGAGTACTTACTTTAAAAATATTTTTCTGAAAATTTTTAAAAATTTATTTGAAAAAATGAATGAATTTTTAAATTATCACGTCAAAAATTATTGTAGGGATATTTCTTTGGAATTTTCTAAGAAGATAAATTTATTGATGAATAGTAAAAAATACTGGTTTTTATTAAGAATTGTCTTTTCTTTTAAAGCATTTAAAAAAATTCCAAATTGATTTAATATGGTTTTAAAGGAAAAATTAGTTTAATTATATATATATTAATCTAATTTATGTCATTGTAATAAAATTTATATTGAATTCTTATATAAAAACTTTTTAAACTTTTGAACATTTGCTCTTAGGAAAACCATTTTCTCATTATGTCTATGTGATTAATATTAAATTAAAATTTTCAAATTATGTGAAATGAATATATAGAAATAGATTAAATATTTTTAATCATCATAATTTATATTATCTAATATGAAACATGAGGTAAAAATGAGGTACACATGAAGAAAACAATAACTGTAGTAAAATTTATTTACTATAGTTGAGTTAAAAATGAGGTTACCGTAGGGTTAAGCTAAAACAATAAGGGTTTAAAATTCTATAAAACATGTAAAAACCCAATTTATGGCCATATATTGAATTTATACATTATTTATTTGATAATAATCAATTTTAGAGTCTTTGGACGTGTGAAAAACAAAGGTACACATTTTTGTTTTTAAAAATTAAAAGTGTACCTTTCACCTCACTTATAAAAGGCCACCCCCCTATCCTCTCATATTAACACTTAAAAAACTATTTGGTTTAGTGAATACCGACTAAAATAAATTAGTTAATTCTATAATATCATATTATAGTAATTATTTATGTTATTAATCCCTCCTATTAAGGTTTTAAGTGTAAACCTAAAGAGGCTCTCCAAAGAAGAGATGAAATTATTAAATATGCATTTTTGTTTTATTTATTATTTCACCTCATTTAATATTTTAAAAAACTGATAAAATAATAAAAAATATCTCCCATATACTATAAGGCCCCAACCTTAAACCTTACTTAATATTGAATTAAATGAATAATTCACGTTGAGGATCTTTTCAGGTTTAGAGTTTTAGAGAATTAGAACATAACTATTACATCTCAAAAGATTACAAAGTAGTCACTTCTACTAAGTTTCCATAAAATAAAAAAAAACTCTTAAAAGGAAACATGTCTAGTTTCATGTTTTAGGTAGCATTACTTTCCCTTGATCCCATCCTTGACCCTATTCCACGCTAAGTCCTGTGAAAAACATTTCAAAAACTTGGGATGAGCATAAGAAGCTCAGTAAGGGATATACAAAGAATGAAAACTGTTAGTTTTCAAACATCAAATAAACCATATATACTCTATCAAAGTAATACCTTCACCATCATGAAGTAGTAAAAACTCTTCACTGAATAAAGTATCATTACTTACCTTTTTGTAACCAAAGTATTACCATAAAATCCATAAAAAGAACACATAACATATATAAAGGTAACTTGGGACATAAACATACTTAAGTGGAATAACCATACGGTCGACTCCCACACATATCACTTAATGGAATAGCCATACGGCCAATTTCCATACATACTTAATGGAATAGCCATATGGCCGACTTCCATACCCAATGCATTGGAGGTTATAACGTAACCACCCGTCCTGGTATTCACGGCACCACCCGTCATATGGTTTATAACGTAACCACCCGTTAAAATGTCCAAGTACCAATATAAAATCATAAAACATAAAACCAATATAAAGGAATGATAACATTTCCACATTTCAATCACAATATATCATAAATATATTGACAAAATAGAATCCTTTTTCAAAACCATTTTCAATACAAAAATACATAAAAGAGTATATGGTATTTATTTTATTCTAAAAACATTACGGCTTGTTGAGAAAGCCAAAGACCAAATAATACTCGCAGCGGCGGAAAAGGTCGTTGTCGCCGCGTACGTTAAAAGAAACATTCCTTTTTGTCGTTTTGTAAAACGCTTCGTAGAAAAAGATTCCTTTTGTATAAAAGTAAAAGTCAAAGGGGTTTATACACCGTATAAAATAAAGTTGTGTATAAAACGAAATATGCCTCAATGAAAGGAGATTGAGACGAAGTCCCTTACCTTGGGTCCGACTTGAATCGATCGTTCTTTAACGTCCTGAATAATAAACTTGAGTTAATTTCTACTTGATTAAGAACCTTTTTAAAGTTCATTATTCCTTTTATATCAATTATTGCCATGTCATAAACATTATGTAACCATTTAAGTTAATAATGTTTGTTTTGTCGATATTTGGTTCTTAAGTCGAAAGTGGACTTCTTACAATTACATGTTGTTCGTGTGGTCAAAGGTTCTTTATATCCAGAATGACATTACTGATTTGGATATCATATATATTATATATATCCAGCATATACATGTATTTATAATATTACATAATCATTTAGAGGTAAGAAATGAAATGCACCGTTCATGGAGACGGTAAGCCGTACGTACGCATGAACGCTACTTTCATTTCTTTGTCATATTAATGGAATTAAAACAAAATTAGAGGTATGTATATTTTAATTCCAGAATTATATTCATTATTTAGATATATCATTAATTATATATATCCATTATATACATGTACTTTTAATAGTACATTACATTTGGGGATAAGAAATGAAATGCACCGTTCATGAAGACGGTAAGCCGTACGTACGCATGAACGCTACTTTCATTTCTATCTCATAATTTAATGGAAAGAAATAATAATGATATAGAGGTATATAATAATTCCAGTATAAAATCATTAAATCCATCCTTTATACGTCCCACGTATGGCATTAACGAATCACATCACTTTGAGGGGGCGGTAGTCCGCACTTCCTTAAATGAAGATATCGTGTTTACCCATAATGGAAACCATAAAGGTATGCCCAAAATGAAAAATACAGAAGCTTAAAGAAAAAATAAACATATTATATATCATATATAAAAATATTGACATCATAATGGCCACCTTTGAAGGTGTTAAATGAGTATTGAACAATCATCGTTTCGGGAGGCAGGATTTCACCATCCACGGAAACTGTATGTTCTTTAACCATTTGATGTAGTTGTGTGAGAGTTTAGCACGAATAAATCTTATAAAAACATCCTAGTATATTGAAGATACTGGTGTTGTTACAAAAGAAGTAAATAAAAAGAGTTTATGGGGTTGGAGAAACAAAATAATACAAATGAACATGAGAGAAATGAATTACCTTTAAAAGTGTAACTACTTTTGATTTGAGCCTAAAGGCTTCCTTTGAAAGGATTCTTCCCAAAGGGAATCCTCTAGGATGAGGAGAGGGATGTGGAGAGAGTAAATGGGCAGAGGTTGGCCGAGCCAAAGGCTTGAGGAGTGTGTGAAATGAGGTAGAGGTGGTGGCCTTTTATAAGAGGAGAGGAGGGGCACTTTTGGAAAGTAAAGGAATATTACTTTATTTGAAAATTTGTTTCGGTTTTAAAAGGTCCCACATTGATATAATTCGTGGATAAGGTGATAAGGGTTCGAAATCCAATCATCCAATTGGTTTTGGACATGTTTAGTTCATAGATTTTACATTATCTTTCCATTTTATTTAAATCGTCAAATAATGATGTCATCGCTGCATCATTATTATGTCATAAATAATTTAATTTATTTAATGTCTAAAAATTATAAAAAAAATACTATGATGTAGGAAATCGTTTTAACTTTCCAATGAATATTTATAATAAAAAATCGGATCTTTATAACCCCATGTAAAAATTGTTTTCGTAAAACATATTATGTTTGTGTCATTTTTACTTTTACATTATATAAAAAGTTATTTATGTCATTTCCCAACCAAAGTGTCTCCATGGGGTCCCCAAGTTGACCCATGGCTTGTCTTGGTCGGCCATGACACAACCAATGAGGGTAGGACATGTGTCAAGCTCATCTTATTTTATTAAAGCATTATTTTTACCTTAAACTACACTAATTACCACTAATCGCGATTAAGAACTTAATAAGTTACTATTCACCAAAAAATTATTATAATCTCATTGAACCACATTTTACTTCTTAATGACAACCATGTATGTCGGATTTTTGAAATTCAAAACACAATGATGGAAAAATTTCATTTAAACGGAAAATCAGTTTTTATAAGTACCACTTAGTGGTTTCACTATTCATAAAAAATTGATGTTTTTCAGAAAATTACCAAAAATTCACCCTGAGATATATTTGATATTACAAATTCAAAAATGAAGTCTATTTTACAAAATTCAAAACATATAAGTCACATTAATTAATTTAATAATTTATTCCCGCTGTCAGAGCAAATAGCGTGTTTTTATGAAACAATAAGTATCAAAAGATTGACACTAGTTTAAGTCCGATTTCAAAGTGAAATTAATTCCAACGACCACTATTGGATTTAATGGTAAAAATATTTTCTAATTTAACTTTCAAACCAATTCAAAAGATAATATAATCATATAAATAAATTAGATTAAAAAGATGTTTTGAATTAAAATACAACATTTTACACTATTCATTAAAAAAATGAACTTTATCAGAAAGGTACCAAAAATTTACACAAAGTAAATTTTGATGTCCTGATTCTAAAGATGAGTTATATTTTGTCCAATAGAATTTATAAGATCGATCAAAACTATATTTAATGACGGTTCTCCGTCAAAAGGTGATAAGTGGACCTTTCGTGAAAATTAGGGTATAAATGCCTAAAATTGAACTCTTTCCGTATTTTAAGCCTTTATCTTTTATTGGGTAAATGTAAAAACATTTAAAAACATATATAATCATATTTTAGTTATTTCTATCCATTCCCGCCAGTACAACGGCTACTCATTAACTAACATTTAAAATAATATTATTTTATTACTTGTGTGCAACGTAAGTTTTCAAAGAAACTCATCGTTGCGTACCGAGTACGCTATCGAACGTAGAAACCCCTTTTAATTAAAATTAATATTTAATTCGTAAATATTAATACATATGAAAATTCTTTATTCTTTATTTACCTGGGATGTTACATCCTTCCCCCCTTTTGGGAACTGCATCCTCGCAATTTTATTCACTTATCAAAATAAGTGGGGGTATTTATCCCTCATAGCATTTTCAGATTCCCACGTTGCCTTTTCAATCACATGGTTTTTCCACAAAACCTTTACCTGATGAATCACCTTATTCCGTAACACCTGCTCCCTGTGGTCAAAAATCTGGACTGGTTGTTCTTCATAAGATAAGTTCTCTTCCAGCTGAACTACCTCTGGACTCAAAACATGAGATGGATCTAGCATATACTTTCTCAACATTGAAACATGAAAAACATTGTGTACCTGAGATAAACTCGGAGGTAAAGCCACTCGGTATGCAACTGATCCAACTCTCTCCAGAATTTCGTATGGTCCAATGAACCTTGGACTCAACTTTCCTTTCTTACCAAATCTCATCACACTTTTCCAAGGAGAAACCTTGAGAAAAACATGATCACCTACCTCGAAAGATAGATCCTTCCTCCGATTATCTGCATAACTCTTCTGCCTGCTCTGAGCTATTCTCATGTGTTTCTGAATCAACTGAACTTTTTCTGCCATCTCTTCTACCAATTCTGGTCCCATCAACTTCCTTTCACCCACTTCATCCCAGAAAGCTGGAGTTCGACACCGCTTCCCATATAATGCCTCAAATGGTGCCATCTGTATACTGGAATAAAAACTGTTATTATAAGAAAACTCAACCAAAGAAAGATGTTGGTCCCAACTTCCCTGATAATCCATAGAACAAGCTCGTAGCATATCCTCCAAGGTCAGGATTGTTCGTTCTGACTGCCCATCTGATTGAGGATGAAAAGCTGTACTAAAATTTAATTCAGTACCCAACAACTTCTGAAGGCCTTTCCAAAATTTAGAAGTAAACCTGGGATCACGATCAGATACAATGGAGAGAGGAACTCCATGTAACCTGACTATCTTTTTAAGATACAAACAGTAAAGTTGATCAAGAGAGAAAGTATCTCGTATAGCAAGGAAATGAGTAGATTTGGTCAAGCGATCAACAATAACCCAGATTTCATTATTACCTCGAGATGTCTTCGGTAATCCCACAACAAAGTCCATGGATATATTCTCCCATTTCCACTCTGGCACTGGTAAAGGCTGAAGCATCCCTTTTGGTAACTGCCGCTCTGCTTTAACCTGTTGACATGTCAAACACTTCATAGTAAAATCAGCAATATCTCTTTTCATTCCATCCCACCAGTAATACTCCCGCAGATCTCTATATATCTTAGTACTGCCAGGATGAACTGAAAATGGGGAACTATGAGCCTCACATAACAACTCATTCTTCAACTGTGAATCACAAGGCACACATAACCTCTTCCCAAACCTCAAAACACAAACACAAACTTATCCAAGAACTCATGGAAAATTTTATTCATAAGGTCCATGAATACAGCAGGTGCATTGGTTAACCCAAAAGGCATAACTACAAATTCATAATGGCCATATCTAGTACGGAACGCAGTCTTCAGAACGTCTGCTTCTTTTACTTTCAACTGATGGTACCCCGGCCTCAAGTCAATCTTCGAAAAATACTGAGCTCCCTGGAGCTGATACCACTTCATTCGATGGCCCAACATCTGCTGAAGTTGTTGTAAAGGATTTCACCACCCCTTTCTGCTTGTAGTCTGGCTGCATTCCCCCAGTTGAGTTCTTCGTTGGACACTCGTTTGCATAATGAACCATTTCATTACACTTAAAACATCTTACCGTTGGCTTTTCATTTCCTGCTTGATCATATTCCTTACAGTTACGAGCAATATGACCAGACTTACCACACCGAAAGCACCTACCAGACTTGGATAAACATTCTCCAGGATGCATTTTACCACACTTCTCACAGGATGGATATTTGGTTTTCTTACCTCCTTGCTTCTTTGATGAATTCTTCCCCTTTGCCTGCCAACTAGACCTCTTATTCTTTTGTTTGTCATAGAACACCTGATCATCAGCAAACTCCATTTCCACCTTCTCCGCACATCGAACAAGTTTTTCATAACTTTTGAACTCACGAGAAGCTAAAGCCCTTCGATACTTTGGCTTTAACCCTGAGTAAAAAAGGTTTATTTTACTATCAAGATCTCGTATGAAGTTTGGAGCATACCTTGCCAATCGAGTGAACTTTTCTTCATAAGCAGCCACTGAATCATCCTCCTGCCTCAATTCTAGGAACTGTTTTTCCATCCTAAGACGAACCACCTTAGGAAAATATTTCTCAAGAAACATACCTTTGAATTCGTCCCAGTGAAGATCCTCAATATCATCACTATCCCTTATATTTTTCACCATTGACCACCACTGATCAGCTTCACCTTCAAAACGGTAAACAGCAAGACTAACATTTTGATGTTCTGAACACCCCATGACATCAAAAATCTTCTCCAGTGCTTTAATCCACCCTTCAGCTTGCACAGGGTCAGATGATCCTCTAAATGATGGGGGATGTTGCCTCATGAAATGTTCCACCACTGACATGTTCCTCTGCGGTTGATCTGGCTGATCTCATGCATGGATACCACCACCATTTATAGCCTGAGTCAACTGTGCCATCACTGCAACAAACTGTTCAGTTCCGATTCCAACCATCTCATGTTGCTGATTTGGAAGGTTATCTTCCTCCTGATGTCGTCCCAACATAGCTGCTTTGTTTCCTCTGCGGAAAACCATTCTGAACACAGAAATATCTTAGGCGAAGCAACATGGTAATCCGTAAATGCTATATCATTTCAATCATATTATAATTTAACACTTTTCTAACTCCTAAAGTTGTCTAAACCGACCTCTGATACCAACTATAAGGCCCCGGCCTTAAACCTTACTTAATCTTGATTTATTACAAGATTACACATTGAGGATCTTTTCGGGTTTAGAGTTTTAGAGAATTAGATCATAAAACTTGCATTACACTCCACATATAAACAAAGTGGTTACATAAAGATAGTATTCTTCATTCACATCAATGGAAAACACATTTGAAATAAAACATGGATTATTTCTTGACACTTCCTTGACACTATCATCATATCATGTACCTTTCTCTTGACCTGTGAAAAACATTTCAAAAACTTGGGATGAGCATAAGAAGCTCAGTAAGGGATATACAAAGAATGAAAACTGCTAGTTTTTCAAACATCAAATAAACCATATATACTCTATCAAAGTAATACCTTCACCTTCATGAAGTAGTAAAAACTCTTCACTGAATAAAGTATCATTACTTACCTTTTTGTAACCAAAGTATTACCATAAAATCCATAAAAAGAACACATAACATATATAAAGGTAACTTGGGACATAAACATACTTAAGTGGAATAACCATACGGTCGACTCCCACACATATCACTTATTGGAATATCCATACGACCAATTTCCATACATACTTAATGGAATAGCCATACGGCCGACTTCCATACCCAATGCATTTAAGGTTATAACTTAACCACCCGTCCTGGTATTCACGGCACCACCCGTCATATGGTTTATAACGTAACCACCCGTTAAAATGTCCAAGTACCAATATAAAATCATAAAACATAAAACCAATATAAATGAATGATAACATTTCCACATTTCAATCACAATATATCATAAATATATTGACAAAATAGAATCCTTTTTCAAAACCATTTTCAATACAAAAATACATAAAAGATTATATGGAATTTATTTTATTCTAAAAACATTACGGCTTGTTGAGAAAGCTAAAGACCAAATAATACTCGCAGCGGCGGAAAAGGTTGTTGTCGCCGCGTACGTTAAAAGAAACATTCTTTTTTGTCGTTTTGTAAAACGCTTCGTAGAAAAAGATTCCTTTTGTATAAAAGTAAAAGTCAAAGGGGTTTATACACTGTATAAAAGAAAGTTGTGTATAAAACGAAATATGCCTCAATGAAAGGAGATTGAGACGAAGTCCCTTACCTTGGGCCCGACTTGACTCGATCGTTCTTTAACGTCCTGAATAATAAACTTGAGTTAATTTCTACTTGATTAAGAACCTTTTTAAAGTTTATTATTCCTTTTATATCACTTATTGCCATGTTATAAACATTATGTAACCATTTAAGTTAATAATGTTTGTTTTGTCAATATTTGGTTCTTAAGTCGAAAGTGGACTTCTTACAATTACATGTTGTTCGTGTGGTCAAAGGTTCTTTATATCCAGAATGACATTCCTGATTTGGATATCATATATATTATATATATCCAGCATATACATGTATTTATAATATTACATAATCATTTAGAGGTAAGAAATGAAATGCACCGTTCATGGAGACGGTAAGCCGTATGTACGCATGAACGCTACTTTCATTTCTTTGTCATATTAATGGAATTAAAACTAAATGAGAGGTATGTATATTTTAATTCCAGAATTATATTCATTATTTAGATATATCATTAATTATATATATCCATTATATACATGTACTTTTAATAGTACATTACATTTGGGGATAAGAAATGAAATGCACCGTTCATGGAGACGGTAAGCCGTACGTACGCATGAACGCTACTTTCATTTCTATCTCATAATTTAATGGAAAGAAATAATAATGATATAGAGGTATATAATAATTCCAGTATAAAATCATTAAATCCATCCTTTATACGTCCCACGTATGGCATTAACGAATCACATCACTTTGAGGGGGCGGTAGTCCGCACTTCCTTAAATGAAGATATCGTGTTTACCCATAATGGAAACCATAAAGGTATGCCCAAAATGAAAAATACAGAAGCTTAAAGAAAAAATAAACATATTATATATCATATATAAAAATAGTGACATCATAATGGCCACCTTTGAAGGTGTTAAATGAGTATTGAACAATCATCGTTTCGGGAGGCAGAATTTCACCATCCACGGAAACCGTATGTTCTTTAACCATTTGAAGTAGTTGTGTGAGAGTGTAGCTCGAATAAATCTTATAACAACATCCTAGTATATTGAAGATACTGGTGTTGTTACAAAATAAGTAAATAAAAAGAGTTTAGGGGGTTGGAGAAACAAAATAATACAAATGAACATGAGAGAAATGAATTACCTTTAAAAGTGTAACTCCTTTTGATTTGAGCCTAAAGGCTTCCTTTGAAAGGATTCTGCCCAAAGGTAATCCTCTAGGATGAGGAGAGGGATGTGGAGAGAGTAAATGGGCAGGGTTTGGCCGAGCCAAAGGCTTGAGGAGTGTGTGAAATGAGGTAGAGGTGGGGGCCTTTTATAAGAGGAGAGGAGGGGCACTTTTGGAAAGTAAAGGAATATTACTTTATTTGAAAATGTGTTTCTGTTTTAAAAGGTCCCACATTGATATAACTCGTGGATAAGGTGATAAGGGTTCGAAATCCAATCATCCAATTGGTTTTGGACATGTGTAGTTCATAGATTTTACATTATCTTTCCATTTTATTTAAATCGTCAAATAATGATGTCATCGCTGGATCATTATTATGTCATAAATAATTTAATTTATTTAATGTTTAAAAATTATAAAACAAATACTATGATGTAGGAAATCTTTTTAGCTTTCCAATGACTATTTATAATAAAAAATATGATCTTTATAACCCCATGTAAAAATTGTTTTCGTAAAACATATTATGTTTGTTTTATTTTTACTTTTACATTAAATAAAAAGTTATTTATGTCATTTCCCAACCAAAGTGTCTCCATGGGGTCCCCAAGTTGACCCATGGCTTGTCTTGGTCGGCCATGACACAACCAATGAGGGTAGGACATGTGTCAAGCTCATCTTATTTTATTAAAGCATTATTTTTACCTTAAACTTCACTAATTACCACTAATCACGATTAAGAACTTAATAAGTTACTATTCACCAAAAAATTATTATAATCTCATTGAACCACATTTTACTTCTTAATGACAGCCATGTATGTCAGATTTTTGAAATTCAAAACACAATGATGGCAAAATTTCATTTAAACGGAAAATCAGTTTTTATAAGTACCACTTAGTGGTTTCACTATTCATCAAAAATTGATGTTTTTCCGAAAATTACCAAAAATTCACCTGAAGATATATTTGATATTACAAATTCAAAAATGAAGTCTATTTTACAAAATTCAAAACATATAAGTCACATTAATTAATTTAATAATTTATTCCCGCTGTCAGAGCAAATAGCGTGTTTTTATGAAACAATAAGTATCAAAAGATTGACACTAGTTTAAGTCCGATTTCAAAGTGAAAAAAATTCCAACGACCACTATTGGATTTAATGGTAAAAATATTTTCTAATTTCACTTTAAAAAAAATTCAAAAGATAATCTAATCATATAAATAAATTATATTAAAAAGAGGTTTTGAATTAAAATACAACATTTTACACTATTCATTAAAAAAATGAACTTTATCAGAAAGGTACAAAAAATTTACACAAAGTAAATTTTGATGTCCTGATTATAAAGATGAGTTATATTTGGTCCAATAGAATTTATAAGATCTATCAAAACTATATTTAATGACGGTTCTCCGTCAAAAGGTCATAAGTGGACCTTTCGTGAAAATTAGGGTATAAATGCCTAAAATTGAACTCTTTCCGTATTTTAAGCCTTTATCTTTTATTGGGTAAATGTAAAAACATTTAAAAACATATATAATCATATTTTAGTTATTTCTATCCATTACCGCCAGTACAACGGCTACTCATTAACTAACATTTAAAATAATATTATTTTATTACTTGTGTGCAACGTAAGTTTTCAAAGAAACTCATCGTTGCGTACCGAGTACGCTATCGAACGTAGAAACCCCTTTTAATTAAAATTAATATTTAATTCGTAAATATTAATACATATGAAAATTATTTATTCTTTATTTACCTGGGATGTTACATATACTTATATTTTATTATGTTAATTTAATAACATAAATCCTTCTCCTATTCTATCAAATGAGATAAGAAATCAACCTTCAATTGTACAGTGGACTTCCGTCTCACGAACCAATGTTATTCATTTTCCATAACCATCTATTATGACTAAATATAAGGATAGATTTAATGTTTATATATTATATTTATTGTGTTATTATACCCCTTTAATTATACCACATCAATATTATTACCTATAAACCCATTGGAAAAAAATGACATCGCTCATCTGTACGGCAGACTATCGCCTCGTGCACCGATGTGGTGTATTTTTCTTTTCTATTTTACTTGGATGGTAATAAGGATAGATTAAATAAATATATATTATATACGTAAAATATTTATAATTATTTAATTATTATATCACATATAACTCCTTAGTTTCCATTCCATGGGAATATGATAACGTCGTTTGCGTTTACGGTTAACTATCGCCTCCAAAAGCGATGTGATTCGTTATTCACATACTCTTTACATAGAAGGTAATATAAATTAGTTAAAATAAAAATATATGATATATATATGATATAAAAATTATTATTTAATGGTAATATATTATTTACTATTATTTTTTAAATATGTCAAGAAGATGGAAACAACATTCATGAAAACGTACGACCTATCATCTCCATAGACGGTGTATTTCATTTTCTATCTCTAAATTTTATGGATTAATATAAATAAATATATAATGAATATATATTATATTTATATCATGGTGAAAATTATTTTGATGAGGTAACCATGATCAAATTCAGTGTTCCAAAAATAAAAAATCAAAAAATACATGAAAAACAAATTTGTTATTATCTGAAGCATGACTTTACTAAGGAACTATTAATAAATGGGTAATAAATTTTGATAAATAAATAATATATGGTAAGATATAAATAATTATGGTTCTGTAACATATTTATAATAAACTTACATTTATTATATAGGAGGTTCAAATTTGTATGAAATAAGTTGAGACATAAGGTAAGGGATTTATAGTCTCTATTTTATTTATCGGAGACATATGAAAATCCATCACTCATTTATTTTTTGTTGTGAATATACAGAGAATTTTACATGTAATATCATAAATATCCTCATTTTAATGATATTTAATGTTTCAATTTATGTTATTCCTTATTTGGTATTATGATCCAAAAGATTATTAAAGTTGTATGGGATATCCATCTAACTTTTTTACTTCTGTGAGACACATGCAATATTCACCACCTATTTATTTTTAATGGTGCATATATTTACCAAGAATTTATTTTAGGATGTTTAAAATGTAAATTATTAGAATTTTCATATTCATTTTAGGATATCTCTATAGTTGTGTTTACTGTTCAAAATTACTAAAGTAGTAAGCGATTCTTGTGACAATTTTCCTTCTTTGAGACATATATTATGTTATGCACCTATATTATTTTATGAGGTGTATATACGGAACCTTTGAAATATAATATCATGAATTTATTAATTCTCATGATATTTTATGTTTCATTTAAGGTTATTATTTCATGGGGCTTATGATTTAATATTTACAATGTGGTAATGGTTTTATGGTACAATCTCATCATTTATCGAGATTGTTTATGTTTATGCTTCAAATAATGAAATCTTATGATATATATCTAAATAAAATTATGTATTTTATTATAATATGGTTATTATAATATAATACATGTTTTCCATTCATTTTACTTTCTATATGTACTCAAGATTTCAAAAAATCATTTTTAAGAAAAATCGTCCTTATTTCTCTTTTCGGTCTAAACCCCTTTTTTCCCAAAACCATGTTTTATTAAAATATTTTCAAAAAGTATTTTTAGATTATCCAAAGTATTTATTAAATAATATTTTTCCATTATTTTATTTTAAAAAGTTTTTTAAATGGAATATTCATGTCGTTTTCAAAAAAGGAACTTGTTTTTCATTTACCAGAAAATGTGAAAGGAATATTTTTTTAACATGTACATCATGAATGATTTTTTCTACCATCATGAACAACTCATTGTTTTAAGTATTTATTTATAAGTTTCAAATTTTATTTTTAGAGAAAATTATTTCCAAAGTGTTATGATTTTTTATTTTTAAAAAATTTATCTTCAAAATGGAAAGGAAATTTTCCTCAAGAAAAATTTTAAATGAATTTTAAATATTCCTTTATAAGTTTCCAAGGTTAATATTAAAGAGAAGATTTTTTTAAAAAGTGATTTTCAAAGTGGAAAGAAAATATTCCCTAGAAAATGTTTTTAGCAATTTTTAAAAATCATTTTTCATCGAAGACGACATCCTTCGATGTTACTTATACTTTAATAGGGATAATATTGAATGACACCATCCATAACATTTATCTATATGGTCAATTTTTTAATTGATTAAATTTTTTTAAAACCCATTTATTTTTCATGGGTTATTATATGGTGAATTGATGATATTTTTATAAAACCCATTTTATTTACATAGGTTATGATGGGATGATATGATAGATGTTTTATGATATTTTAGCACACATAAGTATGGTTTTCATTATTAGATGGGTGTGAACTATATCTCCCTATAATTAATTGGGTAAAAATTTATATCTCATGTGATAATAATGGGAAACAAGTCTATGAGATTATTCTACTAGGAAAATAGGTGCGTCTTGATCCACAATGGGGTACATGTGATAAATCATGATCACTATATTCATGGTCTTGGTAGTTAACCTTGATAAATGAAATGGGTTTTCTATATTTATTATGGTTCCACACTTTTATGAAATGATTTTATAGTTATTGATTGATTTATAATGATTTCTCACTCTTATGGGCCATGTTTTCTAAAATGATAAAGTTTTATGCCATGAATCATATTTATGATCTATGACAGGTTGGGTATGAACTTTATAAGTTATGTTCATGATCACATAACCTTATTATTATCATTTGATTTCATATGATCATAGATAAATATCTCATATGTTTACCCTTACTGAGTATCTGATATCACCTTTTATTATGTTTCCTTCCCCATGTTATGATTAAAGTTTTAGATAGGGTATGCTTTAGAAGAGTACTATGTGAGAAGATATTTATGGGAGATTTTTAATATCTTTTATGAAATAAGAATATTGTGGTTATAGTATCCAAATACACTAAACTATCATGGTCCTCAGGCATGTTGTTATGAAATGTATTGAATATGAAACGAAAAATATGTGATATTTATGTATATAATCCTAGGTATCTTTAGGAATAACCTTAAAAGAAGTTTTCTAAAGTGGTTAATTATAACTTCAAGGGTTATAACTATTAAAAAAGTGATATATTATATAAGAAATTCCACAGGAGAGACACTCTATGAGCATTGTGATAAATTCAATATAGAAACCAAGCTAAAAATGACTTTATTTTACCACTTTTACATGATATAAATATTAAATTAATTATTTCATAATATCCCAAGGACTAATAGGTTTAGTGTCTTTGGATACTAGCTATATAATCATATTATTTTACAATACTTTAGATAAATTCTCCTTAAATTCATCACATTATACCATCTTTTATACATCTCATTAGTAAGACTTATCCTCATAACCTAGAAAATTAAAAAAATAAGAAAAGGGTGATTTCAAACACTTATTAAAGGATGAATAATCATTTCATAAAGGATGAGTTTATAAGAATAAGTAAAAACATAAGTGTTAGAGAAATATCATAACATAATGAGTGATAACCATAAAACATAATTGAGAGTCAAAGTACATAGAATAAGAACTTAAAACCAAAAAATATGTAAATGGAAACATAATAACTATAACATGATTTAGAATAATTTAACATAAAATAACAATCATGAGAGAATAATACCATAATGAATAATCATCCTTTAACCATGGAACAAACATTAGTATAGGGAAACATTAACTTCAGGATCTACATCATGATGGGATAAGAACAGAATGAAAAACATTTTTCAAAAATGGAACTAACATTAGTATAGGGAATATTAGTTTCATGATCCATATCATCACTGACTATGCTTATGAGAAACTAAAACGTACTCATGAATACCTTTCTCATAAGATATAAAATTTTAACCAATGAATTGGAGGGAAATATAGGACCCCACCAATATTCATACATCCTTATGTGTTACAATAATTCACTTATCACATCATAAACTACCCGTGGAATTAATATTTGTTTCATAAAACTTCCAAATTAAAATAATTTACTTTACATAAAGATCCCATGGAAATAAAAATTGCTTTCATACATCATCCAAATGGAAGTAAGAAATATTCCATAAAGAATAAATGGAAATAAAAAGGGTTTTTATTTAACAAAAAAATGAAAATAATTCACTTTTCATAAAGAACCCATTAGATAAATGAATTTGATAAAACATCCAAATGGTATAAAATAACATAATGAATTAAATCATTTGATACTAAAAACTTGATCAATAAAAATAATCACATAATAAAATAAATTATATGGTGAAATATAAAACATAATTCCATTTAATATATATTTCATTAGGATAATGAAAACCAAATCATGAAAACAGATTTTTGAAAACATTTTTTATTCATCATTGTAAAAGTCTTTGTTACGAGCCTCTTTTCAAAAGACTATTTTTTAAGAAAAATGAAATGAAAAACTTTCATGATAAGTTATTTTTTTCAAAAAATATTTTTCCCTATAAATAAATAGATAACATCATTCAAAATCGAATGTCTTGGAACAATGAAGTTCAATAATAAATTGTATAACTCAAAGAAAGGAGTTTGAGTTACCAAGTCCCTTACCTTTACCCTTGATTTCAAAAAAAGATATTTAACCTCCAACATCATAAATATAAAAATATTTATTACATATTTAATAAAATTATTCATATAAATTTCTATTTATACTCTTTATTAATAACAATCTTGTTCATTTATTAGATTTTTGTAATCTCTTTTCAACATTGGGTGTTAATAATCTTGACCATTTTGAACTGGGTTCGTAAAAGTGGTGTCGATCTTCATTTTTCTCCAAAATATATAAGTTTAAAAAAATTACTATATTTTATTTTTTATGATTAATTATGATATTATAATTCCATTACATGGGATATTTCATCACATTTCATGAAGATGAAAACAATGATAAACTATCTTTAAGTTATTTATTGATGTTGATGGATTAACCTATACTGATCATCACTTTTTATGTCACCCAAGAAGAACCATATTAATAATATTTATTAATTATATATATCATATAAAATAATAAAATTTAAACTAAAACCATACGTGTTTGTAAGTGAAGGAAATTGAAATGTTTATTCATGGAGGCAGTAATTCCCACAACTCATGATTCATGTTTTCATTTTACTTAATAGAAAAGGTGATAATGGTTAATAATTTTAAAATAATTATAATAACATACCAATATAATAATTATACTTATTTTTTTAATTTTAAAATTTTTAAATAAAATTTGAAGAAAAATAAGATCACATAACAAATTAGAATAGATAAAGAGAGGTTGGTAACCTATACCTCACTTCTTGGTTTATCTCCTTTATAAAGAGGATTAAACTATTGAGGGATGATCTTTAGAGAAGAAAAAACCTCTTTTTGGAGTTTTGGAGTGTCTAGATAAGGTATGGTTATAGTTTTTATATAACATAAAGGGTTTCAATGTGATGGTAAGTGAGTATAAGAGTGCTTCTTTTATAAGTGAAAATAAGTGTAATTTTTGTAAATACCCAAAACCTTTTAATAATGGAAAGTTACTCCCAAGGAAAGTTACTCAAAAATTGAGAAATAATATATATAAGAGGATATAAGTTTTATCTACACCTCAAACCCTCAATTAAGTTTTTTTAATATGTTTGTCCCTTTAGCTCTTAGGCTACTCATTTTTACCATTTTGGTTTTCACTACGGTAACTAGTTTTTACAAAGGTAGTGTATCCGTTATGAATAAAAATAAAATGGTACTTATTATGTAATTTAGACCTAATTATTATAAATTTGATATAAGTTTTTTGATTCAATTTTTAAAATTGATAAAATTTTATTTTAAAATACTAAATGTGTAATGTGTTAAAAACATTTGTTTTTGAAAAAAATATAAATTAAATTATAAAAAGTAAAATAATTGTTTATAAATTAATATAAAGTTTCTTAAATTATAAATTAAATTATAAAATAAATATTTAGTCTTATAAAATGTTTTCATCAATTTATAATTTATACTTATAAACTAATAATCTTATAAAATTCATGTTATTTGTAAAAACAATATTTTGATCTATTCCTGTAAAAATAAAATGTTTTTGAAAAATCCAAAATATTTATATTAATATTATATTATTATGATTAATAAAAGAATGTTTCTTTTTTTTATAATTAAATATCTAAAATTTTAGAATTAAATATTTAAATAAGATCCCCAAATATAGCAGAAAACTATTCATATTTGAAAATGGCTTTTAAAAATGTTAACTATTATTTATTATTATTTTTTATCATTTAAAATTAATTTAATCATAATATATTATACTTAATATCAATATATTTATTATTATTTAACCATAATATACTTATTTTCTTGAAATAAAACAAAATTTTTTGGCAAATATATTTTTAAGCATAAAATTTCTTAGTTGTTTTAGCTATAAAAATTGTATATAATTAATATTAAAAGTAGTCATTTTTCTCATTATACACATATATAATATTATTTTTACCCATATTAATAAATTCTAATTAAACATATAGGTTTTTATTTCTATTTTTAATATTTATATTTTACATAAATATTTCACGGTTTTTTGTTCAATGTTGCGTGTGGAATAAGCTATCAAACATAGTTTTTTATTTAAGGAGGAATAATCTAGGTTGTTACATTCTAACAACATTAAAAATAAATTTTCCTTGATATTTAATTACATGGATGGAAACAAGTGATGTTACTTTTTCCCTATTACATCATTGAATTCCCATATAGGTTCTTAAAAAATATGTTTTCTCCGTATAAATTTAACCAGATGAGTGTTATTATTCCATAACACCTTATCTCTTCAACCTAGAATTTCAATTGGTTATTCCTAATATAAGAGATCATATTCCAATTTCATATCTTCCAAGTTCAGTACAAGTGATGGTTCTATCATTTAGTTATTGAAAAGTGATACATGGAAGACATCATATATTTGGGATAGGTCAATTGGGAGTGCTAAGTGATAAACTACATCCCCTACATGATCAATGATATTGAAGGGGATAATATATCTATGGATCAACTTTCCTTTCTTCTAAAACATCATAAAATTCTTCCAAGGGGATATTTTAAGGAACCCATTATCACCAAATTCAAACTCTATATCGTATTAACGATTATCATTATAACTCTTATGTCCACTTTGTTCCACTTTCATATGTCATTGAATGGATTGATCCCTATCTATCATTTATTGGACAAGGTATGGACTTATCAACTTCCTCTCTCTAATTTTATCCCTGTATGTTGGAGTCCTACACCACTTCCCATAAAGATCCTCATATGGTGCCATATAAATGTGTGAATGGGAACTGTTGTTATATGAGAACTATACCAGGGGGAGGTGTTAATCCCAAAATCCTTATAAATCCAACAAACAAGATCTCAACATATCTTATAGAGTTTTAATTTTCCTCTAATATTGAACATCTATCTAAGGATGATAAGAAGTGATAAAACACATATATACCTCCAATTATTTTTGAATACTTATTCAAAACCTCAATGGTAAACCATAGATCCTAATAAGATACAATGGATAGAGGTACTCCATGCATCCTTACAAATTTACTCATGTATATCATAGCGATTCAGTCAAGAGAGAAATATTATTTTATGGAAATAAAATATACTGAATTTTTAAGATGATTGAATACAACCCAAATAACATTATAGATTTAGATGTTTTGAGAAGTCCTATAATGAAATCTATACTAATATTTTCTCATTTCCAAACTAGTAGGGGTAATGGTTGCAATATACCCTTATAATTTTATCACTAAACCTAAAACTGATGGAATACCAAGAATCCAGATATGTATTTTGTAATCTATATTTATATTATCCCACCATATGTTTTTGATCAAATATCTATTTATCTTCATGCTTCCTGGATGGATAGATATGGATGAGCTAGGATCATTATCCAAAATTTCCCTCTTCTGTTCTAGTTGTAATGGGACAGAGATCAGGGTTCCAAAACATATAACTCTTTTTTATCAAAGTTAAACTCTGGAATATTCACAAATTGTTTTATAACTCTACATCATCTTTATGAAATTATTTGATCTTTATGCAAATGGAAGGTTGATCAGTCAATTGGGAAAGTTAGGTTTTATCTTCACCCATTATGAATTCTAGATTCATACCCTACAAATCTATGAGTATTGGGTCCTTTTCAATCCTCATAAGGGATAGAGTGGCATAGTCTTTCCAACTCAGAGCATGAACCACATTATTTTATCTCCCCAGGTGGTAATGTATTAAACAATCATAACATTTTATCAATTCCAACCATATCTTTTAGTACATATTCAATTCCTTCTATGTGAATACATATTTTAAGATATTGTGATGGGTATATATATCAGACTTTTCTATATAGAGAGAATGTCATCAAATCATCAATTCAATGTTTACCACTACTAGCTGAAAATCATGAGTGTGGTAATTTTTCCTCATGAGTTTCTTATTATCATGAGGCATAAGCAATAGCCTTTTCATTTTGCACAAGGATGCATCCTACTACCTTATTTGAGGAATCACTATATATTACAAAACCTTTCCCAATGTAGGGTAATGTATGTACACGAGAAATGAACAAACTCTTATTAATTTCCTTGAATATTTATTCACATTACCTTTTCCAAGGGAACATTACTTCTTTCCATTTTAACTTGGTTAGTGGATTTGATAGATGTGAGAATTTTCTCACAAAGCATCAGTAATGTCCTGCTAACCTAAGAAAACTAAGGATATCACCTATAGTTGTTATTCTAGGTCATTGTTCAATAACTTCTATTTTTGAAGGATTTATAGATATTACAATGATGGTGATTACATGACCTAAGAATGAAAACCTTTTTATCTAGAATTCACATTTTCTAAATTTTGCATTCAACTTCTACTTTATTAAATTTATCGATACAATATGAAAATGATCTTCATACTTTTCATTTCTCTTTGAGTATATAGGAATATCATCTTTAAACAAAATCACAGTCTAATCCATGTAGTCTCAAATTAATATATTAATTAGATCCAATAATATAGAAGAATAATTAGTACATATGAGTAGAATCACTGTAAAATAATAGTGCCCATACATCATTCAGAATACTATTTTTGAAATACTTCCCTTTTAACCCTTAATTGATTATACCAAAATCTAAGTTCAAACTTCAAGAAATAACGATATCCCCTGAGTTGATCGATCATTTCATCGATATGGGGTAAAGAATATTTATTCTTAATTATGATCTTGTTAATATCATGATAGTCACATTGATCCATATTTCTTATTAACAAAGAGGACTAGTGCTCCCTATGGTGAAGAACTAAGGAGAATAAAACCCATGTACAAAATTTCTTTTAGTTACCTCTTTAATTCCTCTAGTTCAACATGAGACAGTATATATGACTCCTTGAGATAGGAATATATCTATGTATATATTCATTAGAGAACTCAACCTCAGGCTCTGGTGGAATACTATTTTTTTATATAAACAAATTAGTATATTACTATATAATAGGCATGTCATCAATGTTGACTTCCTCCCAATACATTTGAATCAGTATTCCCTCATTGTTGGGTATTAGAAACCATATAATAGAATTTAATTCTAAGATAAGATCATCATAATATTGATACTTGAGAATAAGATGATTTGGAATCCAAAATGATTTCTCCTTCTCTTGATAATTGATATGGGATCCATGTGGGGATATCTAATCTATACCAAAAATTACATCAAATTCAACCAAGGGTAAAAGAATTAGATATTTAGGAAGTATGCTCCCCAAAATCACAATTTAATAATATTTATATTTCTTAGACACGATCACTAATACACTTGGTTATTTTATAGATATTTTGATATCCATCACTTGAGGTGGTGATTCAACATTATTAGAAAACTTTTTTGACATAAAATAATGTGATGAAGCAAAATAAAATAAATTACTTATAGATCTAGAATAAATATTAAGTGTACCTCACATCACTTCATTATCATGATCTACCGAAGGGGTAATTATCACAAATTCCCCTACTTATTTTATCTATTTGGGAGTATTATAGTTCCTATTTTATTCATTGAAAAAATGGTTTGGGATTTGAATTTTATAGTCCAAAATACTTTCATTTGAAGAATTGTAGTTTAGGTAGATCATTAAATGGGTCCTTAACCTCTTATACTATGTTAACCGGCCTCTTTTCCTTACTTATATAGTTGTGTGATTGGAAGACCACTTTAACACACATAGAAAACTTCCTAAATCCATTAATTATTTTACATGTGTGCTTTTACTACACTTTTTATCAATAAGGGAGTTGAAATTTCTTCCCCCACATGACTTACCATTAGGGGTACTTTGGTATTCTACCTTACTTTATCCATTTATGAAGTATATAGAAACCCCCTATTACATCTCCACCTTTAGCGTATATAGAAAAATTGCTTCATAACTTAAATATTCTATTATGGAAAAAGTCTTTTGAATGCTAGGTTATTATCCATTGAATAAATTCTTAATTTTACTTCCTAAAGAAGAGATAAAACTAGAGGTGTATCTTCAAATACTTGTGAAGTTTAATTCATATATCCAAATGGATTCATCCTGATTTTGTTTCAACTATAACAATTTCCTCTCCATCTTTATGAAAAGTGTTTGAGTAAAATAACTAGTAAAATTAAATTCTTAAATTCTTCCATTCTACTGATTATGCTTCATCTTTCTTCATTATATTCTTAATAAGAGTCCAATATTGATCAACCTTGCCTCCCAAATAGTAAACAAACGAAATGAACATCTCAGTTTTAGATCACTACAGAATGGAAAAAATATTTCCCATCACATTGATCCATTACTTGGTGGTAAGTATATTTGAATAGCTACTAAAAAAGGGAGTTTATTTCCATATAAAAAACTCAATATAAAGTTGATGCCTCATTGGTGTTCTCAAGAGTTCAATGTGGTTCGTGTTATTGTTCATAGATTGAGAAAGTTGAGTGGGTATTATTATGGGGTCTTGAACTATAGATACCATTACAATGGGTTTTTCATTGGGGAACCATTCAATTTTCCCTCACACCCATTTTTAAATCGATTCCTTATAGTTTTGGACATTAATAAAACAAAAAAGGAGTTAACATGAGTGAAGAATAATTAAAATCATAAAAGAATATTAACATTACAGGAATTAAACCTTAAAATTTATTATTCTTTGACATTATCATGTTAGTCTATAATTATTTTAGTTCAAACAACATCATTATTGGTTAAACTTTAGGTTGGGATTTCTCATACTTATTAATATAATCCATCAAAGTAACAAATAAATTAATCCTTCAAAATGATTTGAAAAGAGTATGAGACCAACTAAATGATATCTATTAAGAGTTTCTATCCAGGCATGTAGTTAGGCCTCTTTATTGTGAAATAATTAATGGTTGATTTAATACCCAAAATTCCCTATTCTGGGTTATTACCCTTAGGTTCAATTGTTCCAAATCCTGCATCCACATTACAATATCTAGACAGAGATTTATTTTCTAGAAACATAGCCTACTCAAGAGTTTACCAATATTTCAGGATACCATTGATGTTATTAATTTATTTATAATTTTTTTATCTACTCACATTACTTATTTTCAAGTAAAAGTTCATCAATTATGAGAAATTCCCATTTTTTAATATTCAATATAATTTGTGGGAATTTCTTGAATTAATCCAAATTAAAGTATTTTTACTATTATAATAATAACTCTCAATATACTTATCCAAATTGTGTGTTTATTTTTTTTATAGTGTTCCTAATTCAATTTACCATAAATCATTCCACTAAATATTTGACTAATTAGGCCATCTAAAGGTTTATATGGACCACACACAAAGGATCACAAAATATGTGGTGAAAACTAGACCATCCATGAATATTGAACTTATAGGATTAATACACAAGCCTAAATTTGATGAAACTAATTTGTTTGAGGATATGCAGAAACATATTGGATAAAAATTTATGTCCTATATCAACCAACAAGAGTCCCAATCTATATATTAAATTCTAGCCCATAATCCTGTCTAGGGTTTTAAAACAACCCACAATTCATGATTTTTATCCAAATATAGACATCAAATTGAGTTTTAATTTTCTGGAGAGAAATTAAAGACATATTCAAAAAAAAAACTAGATTTTTTTTTTCATATTTTAAGGAATATTCATAGACATAAATTCATTCACATTTATACCATGAAAAAACTCGACACAAAACCGGACTAGGGAACATTGTTTGGTAAAATAGACCTAAATTTGGATCAAAAGGTCTAATGGCCTCCAAATTTGACGGATGAACTATAACAAACCATATATAACACTTTGAAGAAGAATATATCTATAGATTCGAATGTCTAAATAGTCAAACAGTTGATCTAATTTGAGGGGATGCTTTGGAATGAAAATAGTCCACCACCTTGGGCCATAAATGAACTCCCCTCTTATCCTTTAAAGGGTTTGGAACTTTAGCACATAGGAGGATACATTGGAATGACCAAAGCCCTACCAATATCTTGGTATGAGCTTCCCAACTAAGGTTTCTACTTGTTATTCCTTTACTCCATTCTTTATTTTTATGCACTTTTATTGTTTTCAATTGTAATTACATAAGTTGATTTCAATTTCATTTGAATTTTAATGCATGAATAATTATCATCTTTTATTATTCTCATAAATATTTTTTTGTGTAATATTAATGGTCTTAAAATAGTTTAAATAATGTTGAAAACCATTCCCATTTCTCACTTTCTTATTCAATTGAAATACATATTTACCCATCTTCACATTTTTGGCACTAAAATACATGTTCCACGGGAATAGTTGAGGAAGGAACAACTGGTTCAGAGCGAATCTAATCCAAAAAAGACCCTAAAATCCATATAAGTGGGTTTGTTTCATGAAGATCAGCTTCTTCTCAAATGTATGGAGCCTATGGATCCCTCTATATGAGAATCTCCTTTGTGAAACACATAAAGGCCTAATGATACCTTCATGAAAAAACATTTTAGTGTTGTGAAACGCTTTGTGAATGCATGAAGGTTTGATGGTGTTTTCATGAACAAAACTCTTGGACTCATCAAACTGCACACCAACATAAAGATCATAAATCTTCATGAAAGAGACTAATCATCATAAACCCCTTGCATACAAATACCTCCCTTAGGATGATATTTTAGGATGATCCTCTGACCTTTAGACTTTTGAAGTCACTTTCAATTCATGACCCCCCTGAGCATCATGAACCATAGAAAAAATGGATCACCCAAGGTATCTAGTCATCCTAAAACCTTTTACCTCGTGTTATTGAGAGCCTAAAACCAAAGTGGGGATGAATTTTTTAAATTCGTACTCCATTTGGGAATGAAAAATTTCCTCTGAGGCACTTGAGGCTTCTTGAAGAATTAAGTCTTTGCAAAGTACCCCCTTTGAATCAAAACTTCCCTCTGAGGCATGATCACCCTGTTTCATGATGAATTTACCTTAATGAAGACCATGACCTCCATGAGGACCCCAATCCTCATAGTTCCCTTCTTATCTAACATTCAATCTTTAAGAAGCACCTCTTATGGGCTTCTCTATAGAGACTCCGTGTAACACCCCAAGATTTTATGAAAAATATTCTTTTAATTTCATTAATATATTGTGTTTTATGCTACACCAAGATTACCTTGCACTATACGCAACACCGTATTAGCTTGCAGTATACGCAACACTATTCTTGGATCGTGTTACACACAATTTTGATAATAGTTATTCTACGCAACATTGAGTATATATATATATATATATATATATTAAATGTATAAATGAAATATGGTTGGATTCTGTTATACAAAACAACGAAGGATTCTTGCACAACACACAACCCTGACTTGGCTTGCATTACACGCAATCACGACCTTCCTCGATAGCGTGTATTGTACGCAATACCAGGTGTTACTAAACAACAATATATTATTATAATATTATTATGAACTAGCCGTTATGAATATTATTAACTAAATTTTGAATTTTATAACATTATTATTCATCTTACACATTTTCTAGAACATGTTATAAGAACAAAAAAACAATTTCGGGTAAAATAAGTATTTTTAAAAAAATACAGTTTTGCCGCCTTTTGATGGAGCACCCACATTAAATCTAGTTTTTGAAATGTTTATAAGTTCCATTTGAAAAAATAAAATTATTCTTTGGAATCATGAAATAAAAATTTACTTTGGATAAATTTTTCATTTTATTCTGATGACTTTCATATTTTAATGAATAGTAAAAACAAGCTATATTTTAATTAAAAAAAACTTTTTTCATCGTAATATATTATGTGGTTAAATTATAATATTGAATGGTTTTAAGTATAAATAGAATATATTTTTACCATTTAATTTAATTTATGTCATTAGCATTGATTTGACCTTGAATTCTAGGTTAAATCAATTCAATCTTTTGCAATGTTTTAAAGAAAAACCCGTTTTCTTTCGACAACGGGATTAATTTTAATTTAATTTCTGCAAATTTTGTATATTGAATTTGGAAAAATGGATTCCATATTTGGAATTAGTGGGTCCAAATTATTTTAATAAGCTACTTTTTATTTTTGGCATTTTGAATAGTAACTACGGTAAATTTTATTTACTATAGTTAAAGGTAAATCAGGTAATTAAGTGTAAAAACAAGATTATAAAATTACCCTAACACATGTCAAAATCCTACTAGATGACTAAAAGTTGACCCATATCACCTAAGGGTCGGATTAGATTCATTTAATGGACTTTTTTCCATGAAAATAAGTTAATTATTATTAAAACCAAAGAATGTGACAACATGTCACTTTCTTAAATCTTATAAGTATAATAATTTTAATTTAGTGATACACTTCATGAAACTTCAAACATGAATAGTCTCTAGAATGATAATAAAATTATATAAATAATAGGAATTTATTTAGAATTTTTAGGGATTAAATAATTATCATTTATTATGACACAAAGATGATGCAGTAATTGTCTTATTAATGAAATATTGACATAATTGATGTTATAAATACCCAAATAAATGTAATTTAAGACTTTTTATGAATTAAACTAATTTTATAGGTTAATATGACGTTTTAGAATTGATTTAATTAACTTTTTTAGAACTAATAATTCTGTTATAATTTTCACAAAAATCAATTACTAAATAGTGTCAAAATTGACAAAAAATAGTTTTTAAAACAAATATTATATTATTAATTGTTATTTTATTCCTAAAAATCTAAGGTTCAGCCAAATGACTTAGATAAGGTTATATATTTTAATAATAAACAACTTGGGGTTCTTTTGGATTCTTATAGTAAGTTTATTAACCTTATAGTATAAGGACACAAGAAGACACGGTAAAAGTAAAATTATTTAACTTAATGTTAAATCTAAATGATAAGGTTAAAATAGGTACCTCAACTTGTCTAAATTCTATTTTATGAGAGGATTTCGACCCATCCCCACCTTATATTCTAAATAAATCAATTTTGATCTATTTAAAACCGAATTCGACTATATAATAAAATAATAGTTTTAGTTATTCCAAAGGTATGCCTCTCCTCCCTTATAAAAGGGCACCTCCTCCTCACTCTTCATCACACCACATTGAGCCTTCAAGATCGGCCAACCCCTACCAATTTATCCTATAAACTTCCCTAGAAACATCCTAGAGGTTCTGGTCTTCCTCAAATACCAATTTTAGTGCCCTAAGAGGAGGTCTCAAAGAGGCGCTTCAAAGAAGAGGTAATTTCCGTTACCGATTCTTTCATCTTTATTTCTTCTTACGCTTCTTCTTCTTTAGTTGTTTCATTATGAAGTAATAACATCAGTATCACTCATATACATATATGTTATTATAAGTATTAAACAACCCTATTTCACCATCTATCCATCCTGCGGAAAACGAAATCACCGCGCGTGCGTACGTACGGAATACAGTCTCCACACCGTGGTGAAAACTATTTTCCACCACCACCTTACTTGGATGTGTATAATGGTGTAAATAATAACTATATATGATTATTTTAAAGTGATATTGATTCTGAAATAGTATACATACACTCAAATACATTCCCACGATCATGAGAACGATATCATCGCTCGTGCGTACGTACGGACTACCGTCTCCACGACGCGATGAGGTTCATTCTCCACTTTAACCATTCATGAATGATTATAAAGTATATATAATAAGTAATCATGAAATATATGACATAATAATGATACTGGATTTATGTGTATATATATGTATGTCATCTACTTAATTCCATTCAACTCAACAAGGAAACGAAAACAGCGTTCATGCGTACGTACGGCCTACCGTCTCCATGAACGGTGTATTTCTTCCCATTTACTGATTTACTATATATATGTATATTATGAATATATATTATATATAAACCATGTTTTATATTCTGGAATTAAGTAATCATGATCTAAGTAATCATATGAATAATTACAAGTCAAAACATGGACGACAAATGAAACAATTTTACCCAAAATGCTCTTTAACATGGAATTTACAAAAGAACGGGTAATATAAAGTCATAAGTGAACCATATATGATATCATAAAAATTAATATGATAATTCAATGACATTATTTGAATCATTATACAGGAGGTTCGGACACTTACGAAGCAAATCAGACCTAAGGTAAGGGAAATATCACAATCTCATTTTTATCCGAGATTGTTTATACTTTAGTATTTACTGGGGTGTATTTTATCATCCACATCCATGTTTCCTCAATATGTAATATTATTTCCATCCACCTAAAATTGTTTAAATCCAATTTTACCCTTCGGTGAGTTTTTAGTAAAAGATATGAAAGGAATCTTTTGTCGTTTTTCATATGAGGTACTTTTTGACTTTTCCGACAAAAGTACGAGAAGAATGTTTTTTTAACTTATACGGCATGAATTTATTTTTAAAACATTATTTCCAAGAAGCTTCCTTTACAGGTTTTCAAGTTTATTTTTAATCAAATTCTTTTAGTTTAAAATTGTATGACATGTTAAGAAAGGAAAAATGTTTTTGAAGTAGAAAGGATATTTTCCTCAAGAATGGAGTTCAAGTGTTTTATCAAAATTATTTTCCATCTAAGATAATAAAGGGTTCTGTTTCTATAGCTATTATTACATTGATTTGATTATGTTGTGATGGAATTATTTTTATGAATTCCTTTATCTTATATGAATTGTTTTATGATGTCCCGATGTTTAAGATTCCCATTTTTATTACATGGGTTATGCTTTGATGTATGGTTTATGATTTTGTGGCACACATAAGAATGGTATCATTATGAGATGGGTGGGACATATATCTCCCTCCAATGCATTGGGTAAAGATTTTATATCTCATGAGATAGACATGGATGGAGCGGTAGGTTATACCGGTTCAGTGAAACCGGACTGAAACGAGGGTGACTCGGTTCAGAAATGGACTTTGTCCACTAAGATAGCCTTGGCAATGAGTCTTGACTAATAAGAAATGATTCTATATGATTATGTGTGTATGCCACAAAGTTTCATGTTTTAAGTTATGATTATTGGGATTTCATTTCACTACTATGATTTATCCCATGAAATGAAATTATGCTCTCTTTTGCAGGTTAAGATTTCCAAAATGTTATGTTCTTATGAATATGATGTGATTGATATTTCTTTTGTTTACCCTTACTGAGCATTTGAGCTCACCCTTTTTTTATTTTATTTTCCCCAGGACATAAAGAAATGATTTAGGTTAAAAAAAAGAATATCTTTATGGAAGATGTTGAAGATCTTTCACCACGATTAGAAGATTATATTCTGACTTTCCAAAGACACTAAACTATTACGGTCCTTGTGTGTGTGTTTTTGTTATGTACTAAGTATTCCACAAAAGTAATGTAATGTCTATGTACATCAAGATTCGGGTCTCTACAGTTGGTATCAGTGGAAAAGTTTAGTCAACCTTTGGAAACTAGGATGTGAAAACGTTAGTGAGATCCCTAGAGATATTTTTAAGGTATGTCTAGGGATATCCCTAAGGTTAAGTATACGTATAGGTTATAGTACTAGAATTACGCTAACGATCATAGAATTAAACCTAATATGTTAGATATTGAAGGTACTCCCCCTTTATTTTTTTCCCTAGCATGATTTTTGCCTCTCACACTATTCTTTTTGGGTTTTAGACGATGGCTGGAACCCGAAGGAACCGTGTTGATCAATGCAATGGACAATGCAATGATTGTCCTCCTGAACAAACAAATGTTATGGGAGATGGAGTGAAAAATCTTATTGCTATACTTACACAAGCTATTAATCATTCTGGACTTCCAAATGAGCAGAGAAGGGAACAATATTCTATTGAGTCCTTCATGAGGCAACGCCCACCTTCTTTCAGTGGGTCTTCTGATCCACTTGTTGCTGAACAATGGATCAGTACCACTGAAAAGATATTTTCAGTTCTTCAATGTTCTGAAAATGATAAAGTCATCTTAACAGTATATCGTTTGGAAGGTGAAGCTGATCAATGGTGGAATCTTATCAAGAATATGAGGCAAAGAGATGAAATTGAGCCCATGGAATGGGACGAGTTCAAGAACTTATTTTTCAATAAGTACTTCCCTCGCATTCTTCGAACAAAGATGGAGAAGGAGTTTCTTTAACTAAAGAAAAAGGATGATGAATCTGTTGGTATATACGAAGCAAATTTTACAAGGCTTGCAAGGTATGCATCTGGATTTATCATCCAACCTGAAAGTAAAGTTGATCGATTCTTCAGTTGCTTAAAACCAAATCTTCGAAGGGCATTAGCTATAAGAGACTTCAGTATCTATGAAAAAATTGTGCGTTGTGCTATCAAGGTAGAAATGGAAGTTGGTGTTACTTATCCATCTCATAGTTTTGACAAGAAACGAAAGATGGAGTTCAAGGAGAAATCTCAGAATAATGGTGAAAAGAAGATGAATGTTTCCTTATGCTCAAAGTGTGGAAAGAAGCATGGTGTAGATTGTCTTAAAGGGACAAGTAAGTGTTTCAAATATGGAAAGGAAGGTCATCGGGCATTTGAATGCCGCAATGATGGGAAGAAGATGCCTAATGATGCAAACAAAGGAAGGGATACACAGAATGAACCTACTACACTTCAATGCTTCAAGTGCAAGGAAATGGGACATTATGCTAATAAAACCCTAATCCAAGGGTTAGTGATGATCGACATGAGCAACCACTTAAGGAAAAGGACAGAGGGAAGTCACATGCGATCACCATTGGTGATGTTGAATATGACAACGATGTGGTGGAATGATTAAGTGTTTATGTAATGGGATTCCAGAATAATGTTGTATATAGTATCATGGAATATTGGAATATTTATGTTTTGGTCTATTGTGGTTTTCAATAATTTTATGGCATCGGTAACCATGAAAAGTGATTGAAATATTTTTGGAAAGCAGATGATATGCACATAATGAAGGGATAAAGAAAATCTAATATGTTTGATAGTATTCATGAGCTCATGATTGATATAAGGACTAAGTGATATCATGGTTTGAGTATATAGAATTTTGAGGATTTTGGTATGTGTAAAGTGTTAACTTTTAACTGCATTCATGTTTTCACTAAGGTTCAATGGGTATTCATTCTTCAAGAGAATACATGATTAAGGTATTCACATGTTTGTAATTTAACCAACAAGATATATCTTATGATATATGGGGGATAAATGATGGCATTCACGTGATCATTTTCTTTATACTATGAGCTTGGACCGAAGTATTTTAGATAAGCCTAAAGATTGGAATGGATTATGTTGGACATAAGTTAGGATAGAACTTTTTTCAATATTATTGATGGGATGTTATAGTAATATAGCTTTAGAAAAAGGACAACCTGTAGGATGGGCGACATCCCATCGCGTCGGACAAGGTCGTAGGAATCAAACCCACAACCGAAGTGCGACTGGCCTTTATCACCTACCACTGGCCTACAGGATGTCCCTGGTTAGTAGAAACTATTTTAATTTTATTAAGCGGTATGATATATGAAGTATAAGTTCATTTTAGGAACCATATATGATTAATCTCACTATAGATGGACTTATGTATTTTTTGATAACTTTTCTAACCTTTTGTTTGAGACAGATGGAATGACCCATCATTCTATCACATGATCAGCTAACACATCACGAATGACAAATTAAACTTCATTTTTTTAAGATATGAAGTGGAAATTGTCCAAAGAATGACAAACGGTGAGACTATACCAAAATCACGAAAGTATTTCTTCTAATTCCAATTTCATCAACTTTAGGGAAATGATCTTGAAAACAAAAAATGTTGTCCTAGTGCTCTTATATCTGATGAATCAGATGGTACCTTAGATCATCACAAATTTATGGCTTTGTGATTGCTGGCTTTTCCATAGCCATGTTCTCTACCACTCTCCATCAGAACTTGATGGTTCGATTTTTCTTCCATATCCATATTTTCACCTATGTTCTCCTACGTGGAAACCCAGTGATGAGTTAATTTGGGTAACCGTTACATTTCATACTTTAGTTTTTAAAGCCATGTTTTGGTATTCCTTTTTACGATGTGGGTTTCTATTAAAGAAACTTTCGAATAGTAAACCATTTATAACCCCGACGAATTTCGAGGGCGAAATTCATTTTAAGGGGGGTAGAATGTAACACCCTAAGATTTTATGAAAAATATTTTTTTAATTTCATTAATGTCTTGTGTTGTATGCTACACCAAGATTACCTTGCACTATATGCAACACCGTATTAGCTTGCAGTATACGCAACACTATTCTTGGATCATGTTACACACAATTTTGATAATAGTTATTCTAAGAAACATTGAGTATATATATATATATTTAATGTATAAATAAAATATGGTTGGATTCTATTATACAAAACAACTAAGGATTCTTGCACAACACGCAACCCTGACTTGGCTTGCATTACACGCAATCGCGACCTTCCTCGATAGCGTGTGTTGTACGCAATACCGGGTGTTACTAAACAACGATATATTATTATAATATTATTATGAACTAGCCTTTATGAATATTATTAACTAAAATTTGAATTTTATAACATTATTATTCATCTTACACATTTTCTAGAACATGTTATAAGAACAAAAAAAAAATTTGGGTAAAATAAGTATTTTTCAAAAAATACAGTTTTGCCGCCTTTTGATGGAACACCCACTTTAAATCAAGTTTTTGAAATGTTTATAAGTTCCATTTGACAAAATAAAATTATTCTTTGGAATCATCAAATAAAAATTTACTTTGGATAAATTTTTCAGTTTATTCTGATGACTTTCATATTTTAATGAATAGTAAAAACACGCTATATTTTAATTAAAAACAAAATTTTTCATCGTAATATATTATGTGGTTAAATTATAATATTGAATGGTTTTAAAGTATAAATAGAATATATTTTTACCATTTAATATAATGTATGTCATTATCATTGATTTTACCTTGAATTCGTAGGTTAAATCAATTCAATCTTTTGCAATGTTTTAAAGAAAAACCCGTTTTCTTTTGACAATGGGATTAATTTTAATTTAATTTCTGAAAATTTTGTGTATTGAATTTGGAAAAATGGATTCCATATTTGGAATCAGTGGGTCCAAATTATGTTAATAAGCTACTTTTTATTTTTGGCATTGTGAATAGTAACTACGGTAAATTTTATTTACTATAGTTAAAGGTAAATCGCGTAATTAAGGGTAAAAATAAGATTATAAAATTACCCTAACACATGTCAAAATCCTATTGGATGACTAAAAGTCAACCCATATCACCTAAGGGTTGGATTAGATTCATTTAATGGACTTTGTTCCATGAAAATAAGTTAATTATTATTAAAACCAAAGAATGTGACAACATGTCACTTTCTTAAATCTTATAAGTATAATAATTTTAATTTAGTGATACACTTCATGAAACTTCGAACATGAATAGTCTAAAGAACTCTAATACAATTATCTAAATCATAGGAATTTATTTAGAATTTTTAGGGATTAAATAATTATCATTTATTATGACACAAAGATGATGCAGTAATTGTCTTATTAATGAAATATTGACATAATTGATGTTATAAATACCCAAATAAATGTAATTTAAGACTTTTTATGAATTAAACTAATTTTATAGGTTTATATGACATTTTAGTAATTATTTAATTAACTTTTTTCGAACTATTCATTCTGTTATGATTTTTACAAAAATTAATTACCAAATAGTGTCAAAATTGACATAAAATAGTTTTTAAAACAAATATTATATTATTAATTGTTATTTTATTCCTAAAAATCTAAGGTTCGGTAAAATGACTTAGATAAGGTTATATATATTAATAATAAACAACTTGGGGTTCTTTTAGATTCTTATAGTAAGTTTATTAACCCTATAGTATAAGGACACAAGAAGACACGGTAAAAGTAAAATTATTTAACTTAATGTTAAATCTAAATGATAAGGTTAAAATAGGTACCTCAACTTGTCTAAATTCTATTGGATGAGAGGATTTCGACCCATCCCCACCTTAGATTCTAAATAAATCAATTTTGAGCTATTTAAAACCGAATTTGACTTTATAATAAAATAATAGTTTTAGTTATTCCAAAGGTACCCCTCTCCTCCCTTATAAAAGGGCACCTCATCCTCCCTCTTCCTCACACCACTTTGAGCCTTCAAGCTCGGCCAACCCCTAACAATTTCTCCTCTCCACTTCCCTAGAAACATCCTATAGGTTCTGTTCTTCCTCAAAGACCAATTTTAGTGCCCTAAGAGGAGGTCTCAAAGAGGCGTTTCAAAGAAGAGGTAATTTCTGTTACCGATTCTTTCATCTTTATTTCTTCTTCCGCTTATTCTTCTTTAGTTGTTTCATTATGAAGTAATAACATCCGTATCACTAATATACAGATATGTTATTATAAGTATTAAACAACCCTATTTCACCATCTATCCATCCTGCGGAAAATGAAATCACCGCGCGTGCATACGTATGGAATACCATCTCCACGTCCTGGTGAAATCTATTTTCCACCACCACCTTACTTGGATGGGTATAATGGTGTAAATAATAACTATATATGATTATTTTAAAGTGATATTGATTCTCAAATAGTATACATACACTCCAATATAGTCCCATGATCATGAGAACGATATCATCGCTCGTGCGTACGTACGGACTACCGTCTCCACGACGCGATGAGATTCATTCTCCACTTTAACCATTAATGAATGATTATAAAGTATATATAATAAGTAATCATGAAATATATGACATAATAATGATACGGGATTTATTTTTATATATATTTATGTCATCTACTTAATTCCATTCAACTCAATAAGGAAATGAAAACAGCGTTCATGCGTACGTACGGCCTACCGTCTCCATGAACGGTGTATTTCTTTCCATTTACTGATTTATTATATATATGTATATTCTGAATATATATTATATATAAACCATGTTTTATATTCTGGAATTAAGTAATCATGATCTAAGTAATCATATGAATAATTAGAAGTCAAAACACAGACGACAAATGAAACGATTTTACCCAAAACGCTCTGTAACATGGAATTTACAAAAGAACGGGTAATATAAAGTCATAAGAGAACCATATATAATATCATAAAAGTTAATATGATAAATCAATGACATTATTTAAATCATTATACAAGAGGTTCAGACACTTACGAAGCAAATCAGACCTAAGGTGAGGGAAATATCACAATCTCATTTTTATCCGATATTGTTTATACTTTAGTATTTACTGGGGTGTATTTTATCATCCACATCCATGTTTCCTCAATATGTAATATTATTTCCATCCACCTAAAATTGTTTAAATCCAATTTTACCCTTTGGTGAGTTTTTAGTAAAAGATATAAAAGGAATCTTTTTTCATTTTTCATATGAGGTACTTTTTGACTTTTCCGACAAAGTAATGTAATGTCTATGTACATCAAGATTCGGGTCTCTACACTCCCTTTTACTGACACCCCTTCATGAAGGTTGAATTCCTAGAGCCCCCAAACCAATCAAGGACCAATTTATCTACATGTTGAGTCCCCATGTTACGAGTTCCACACACTCTTTATGTTTTCCCACTTCACCACAAATTTTGGATCAAGCCTCCCACTTACATGTTTCTTCTAATCATAGGTATCATAACCCCCTTTTTCTCTAAGCATAGGGACAGTAATGTGGACCACAATATTGAACACTCCTCCAAGGCTGTTTCAACACCATGACCAGCCCAAAGGCACATGAGGGGTGGTCATGTAAACCCAAGGGGTAAAGAGTGAGTCTACCCACATCTAAGCTACATGATGTAAAACTGAATTGTTTCACATCCTAGTCATACGATGTTAAACAACACAACCATTTCCTCAACACCTGATGTAAAACTATAGCATTGCCCTATGAAATAAACATAGGATGCCCCATGTATGATTGGAATGGGATGAAACTACACCTACCCACTCAGGGAAACTTCCATGTCTAAGATCCACACCTTTCCACATAGGGAATATTCCATGTGTAATCCCCAAACCATCTCTCATCAATACTCCTTCTGTAACATGAGCCTCATTTCTGCATGACATTAAACTATATGGATCAATCATATCGCATGACCTTAAACTATGACATTTAACTATGTGGATTTTTATCCTTGTCTTCTAAGCAGGTTTTTTAGGATGCCTACCCGAGGTTCAATACAAGAAATACTAAAATCATGGAATAGCCCCTAGGGAAACACCTTCCATATCCACTGTTGACACCTACCAAATAAGAATCAGTAAAACCAAAAAGGATGAAACACCCGAACATGGATATTATTTTCCCCATTAGAGAAAGGATGATGAGGATGGTTAAGGACTCATGATTTCATAACCACTACAAGGTCACATGAAGTCTCCACAAAAGGAACCTAACCCACGACAAGTCCTGAAGAGCCGTCCTCAATGATCACCCTTGTTCACCAGTGGCCAAATAATTACAAATGGATGAGAATACCCCAGGCCATGTAGTTATTCATTGGAAAGTACATGAAAAACCATCTAGAATCCTTTTAAAATAAAGGGAAGCAACATTTCATGGAAGAGACCCCTGGTGGTCACACATATCTTGCACCAAATCATCATTGGAAAGAATAAAATCTATATATGATATCCAATCCATCTCGAGAGACCTTCAAGAATTCATCAAAAATAACAAATGAGATAACTAGGAGGAGGCAATATGGGATCATGGTCACTGAAGTAGATGAATCGTGCCCCTGAGGACATGTGACACAACATGACATTTTTAGTGCGCCTTGCGAAACCCTTTCGGATCATCAGTCACACCACATAGAAACCTCTGGAAAATTTTGCATTGCTCTAAGGAAAAACACGTGGGTTTTTCCAAAATACTTGTGCATTTTAATATGATCAACATTGTTCATGTGATAAACCACAGGAAAATTGAGTAAAAATTATAGATATTACATGAGAAAAATCGCATACCACCCAACCCTTGTCGCATAAAACAAAGGGGACCAAAAGGAAGTAGGGGAGTGGTGTCTTCGGTCACTGAAGAGCATGCGATGCATGCCTTGAGAAATCCGTGAGACACCAGGAGACCTCGGTGTCCTGACTGCCTCGCCTTGAAAAGTCCCTTTGTATTTTCAGCCTCACCACTTAGAATCCCACAAGTGAATCCAAAAAACTATGTGGTGCTCTAAAGACATAAAAAAAAAGTCGTCCCCTACATGCTTGCATGATCTCTATATGCCCCATATTGGTCAAGCAAGACATAAACCAAAAATTGGGCATAAAACCCCAAAATGGATCATGAAATCCCACATGAACCCAAAACGTTGTGAAATAAAACAAAGTATATTGAAAAAGAAGAAGTGATAGGGGTCCATAGTCACTAAAAGACATGAATCATGCCCCTGACGACTTGCCTAGCCTCACAGAATCCCTTTAGATCAAGTGATTTTACAAAAAATGATCGTGCCCCATATGACCCATACTGATCATACAACGCATCTCCAAAAAATAGAATAAATTCCCTCAAAACCATACATAAAATCTTTCATGACTCTCGAAATTCTTCACATAAAATGAAGGAGATAATAAAGGAGAAGGTGATTGTGGTTCATGGTCGCCGAATGGCATGTTATGCACCTAGCGCACCCTCAACGTCATCTCGAGAACCCTGAGACAATCCATCCAAGGACTTGAGGATGCCTTCCAACATTAATTTGGATTTCATGAAGACCCTTGGACATGCCGACATGATCACATAAAAGTCCTTTGAAGCGAAAGTCCTCAATAGTTGGAAATAATATGATAATGGACGGATGGACTTACAATCATTGATAATATGGTGGTTCCCTTAACGTGGTCCACTTTAGAGACTCACGATACCACGTAATGACAGACCCCACATCGACTCCATCATGGACCTGTACCAGATTCTCCACACAAACTAGTGTGTAAGTGTATGGATATGCCTATAAATTCTCTACTCCATCTTAGAAAAAACATTCGGTGGGTTGGATCATTATTTAGTTGATCGAACACTATAAGTTTTGAACCAGACTGCCACTACGCACGCCAGCACTAAGACTCCGAGCTTCTTCACAAATCTAATCACACGACTGGTAAGCGTTCCTCCAGGTAATACACTGGTGGACCATCAGAGTATTAATACACTAGTAATAAAGCCCTATGCATTATCAATAAAATATCATGTGAAGGAATTCTAGCGAGATATGAGAAGACCATATCACATGTCCTCTAGGTCATGTGTGACCCAAAAAGACCCACACAGAATCGATCCAAGGTGCTCTCAATACAAGGAGAAAAAACTAGGATTCAAAGTGGAAGACCCAAGCATAAGGCATGATCATGGAACTCTGCATGGTTCATATGTGTCAATCAAGAATACGTGATGATACCAATTTGTTCCACTCGGACCTCATGAAATCCCTTTGACATGTCATCCAGGACATACAAAATGCTCTGAATATGTAAGGAAAAGACTTTTGAACCCTTTTCAGAAACCACTTGGATCCTAAAAAACCTCTAGGTTCATCACCCCATACTTGTGATGTTCTTAGGATGCACCACCTGACTCCTATAATGTCACCCACTCATGTCGGCTAAGTATTGTCGACACATCTGGACATGAAAATCTAGCTCTCTCGGTGTACTTTTCTAGACATGATGGCTTGGTCCCACGACATCTCCCTGAGGCATCAACCAACAAATTCAACACCCTATGGACATGTCCACTGGGTACCTTGATGTAACACAGAGGTTTCATCCAAGATACACGACAGCCCTCGGATCACGCTACCATGAATCTCGTGACACCCACCACATGTGTCAAGCCAGGTCACATGATTAGCTCTAGGGCATGCCAATAGGATCATGTGACACCTTCTAGATAAGAAGGCCTATTAAATAGGGAAACCTCAGTGTGTAAGACCCAACATCTCTAAGAGAACTAAGAGGACTCTGATTCCCACCATAAATGGGATACATAAGACATCACCTTAAAGGCCTGAGCTCCATATCAAACACTCCAATGAATGCTCTAGGACATAGGTCCCATATCCATACACCATAAGGCTAATCATGAACACCCAATTGTTTCTCACAATAACCATGGATCACATGAGATTAGGGGGATGAAACTGACACCTCATTAGGCACCAAATACACATTCACCAGGACATCCTTAGTGTGTAAGCCCCAAAATCGACCGAACTACAATGACTCTGATTCCTGCCATAACCATGATACAAAGGACGTATATTCCATACTCAAGTTAATTTTTTTTGTGTTTCAACACCCCATACTAGTCCTTAATGACAGATGTTAAACTACACAGATCAACCAAACTACTCTGGTTTTTATTCCTGCAATAATCAGCATACGTAGAATGCCTCATAATGGATCAATACCATCCTCGAAATATCAACCGCCTCTATAAAAGGGAGCATGACACAAAACACTTGGTCATATGGTTTCATCATAAAAGTGACCACTCATTACTAGAAAATGATTAAGAACCTTAGATACATACAAATGGATTCACAAATGAGATCCCAGTCTATCACACATAAAGGAGAGTTAACCCATAGTTGTTTTTAGGGTAATTGATCCTATATCAGGATTAGGAAGAGATTAAAAAACATTTGGTAAATCTATAAGAGAGTATCGGAGTAGGAAACAATTCCACTAAGAGGGTTCTATGAGTCTGAACTCCCATCCTCTCGACCAATGTGAGTGCCCAAGAGTTACTAGGCCTGAAAAACCAGACGACCACCAGCCTTTGGAAAGCTGTTCCGTACCCAAATATGGATGGGGGAACCATTGGGAGTTTCTAGGAAAAGTGAAAATGGTAACATAACAAGAGAAACCCATTCCACACTTCAAAATACCAACGAAACAAAAATGGTGAACCCGACGTGAATGTATGAAATAACAAAATGACCATGTTATAATCTATCATATCATTCTATTTTTCCCCATACCCAAACAAAAGCGATGAATCCAACACGAATCAATTTAATAATATATAATTGGATTATAATCCATTGATCCATGTTTCTTTCCCATTATATGCTAATGACACTGATAGGCTTGACTTGTTCTTCTTAGGACACTTTTATTTGTAAACCATATACAAACAAAGAAGTAAGACCATGATAATCCGGGATTCTGATAAGTCCATACTCATGTTGAAAAGTCCACAAAAGTAGATTGGATGGAGAGGGAATATAAGAAAACTGTGTTAACCTTGAATATATGATTGAGCATTGTTATGCCTACGATATAACACTAATTGGTGGCCTTATTCCTTGTTGTCTGCATGATTTCATACTCCTGATCCGAGATAATTTATTCATCTTTTAGCACTTGTTCTGGTAATTCATCCATCATCGTGACCCCCACGTGTCATAAAATGGTCTCTATTCCCAAATGGATCCATCAGTAGGTACCAAGCATGATGATTTTGGAGTACCACCAATACGGTACAATCCTGACTATGGAAGCTGCTCACCATATTCTGCAAGAATGTCATCAGGTGAGTCCACATCGCTCGATGAAGGTTTACACTAAACTAGTGGCCCCCATTGACATGAACAATATATTCGAGAGCTTATCCCTAGAGCATGACAACTGCCACCTTCCATACATGATGAAGGTTGACCGGGAAGCTGAATTTGAATCCATTACAATTCAGGCACCATTAAGGAGGGAGCCTGCTAACCACTGTCACCAGTATCATCATACTGATACCTATCAACTACCTGCTGAGGGAACCTTCTGACAGAAATCCACCTTGGAAACCCATGCACGGGCTCCTCCGAGGAAGACTCATTGGAGAAAGAAAATGATAGATACCCAGGAAAGGGCTAAAATCCCCACTCCTATTGACAACTCCCACCAGCATGCTTTGGAAGGGACTAGCCAATAGGCTCATATCCTTGCTTGCTCAGAACAAGTCTGTGGGAATATTCCCACAACAAATATGGGGGGAGGCTCATACTCCTACCCCCATGCATGAAGCCCATCAACATATCCTAATGGCACATGAAGGACATAGTGGGCACACATCCCACTTTAATAGAATATATCTTTCAACAGTTCATGGAGACAAAAAATGTGCTGGCTTATATCCCTACACACACTTTGATAAAATGATAATAAATTTTAGAAACAACTGAAGAACTGTACCAGAATATTCCAACACTATTTAAAATCAAGGGACAAGTGCATACTTCTATCACTACATCCAGGAAAACTCACAATCTGATCATCATGATCAAGTGGTTGTACTGGAGAAATCTCACATTCTTGCACCCACCTTGGAAGATTATTGGAATATCCTAATGAAGGGAGAGGAATCATATCGGTATCATAATCAATTTCCAACCAAGGATAAGAAGGTGAGAGTAGAACACACCTCATGATAGGGGAACATGCCTATCAAATAAGTCCAATGGCATAATATGGAGGCCCAAGATTGGGCCCATACCACTATTCTGGATGAGGCTAACTAGGTGAGAGTGGCATAAGTCTCGGGAAATGCTCATATTCTTGTCAGTGAATATTCTTGGTATACTCCATTAGATTACAGAATCAAGGAACATATTCCTACTTTTTCCAATGAATGACTGTGCCAGCATCATTTCAAGGCAATATAAGAGAAGGCTTATATTCCTTATCCCATTTCAGAGGTCTGTCATCATATTCTGATAGGAAATGAATATTCAGACAAAGAGTATACTCATAATCCAACCTAGGCCAACCAAGTGAGTGTAGCACATGCCTCAGGGCAGACTGATACTCATTCCAACAAATATCAGCAACATGTCCCAATGGCTCAAGATTGGGCCCATACCCATCTTGACTGAGGATCACTAAGTGAGAGTGGATCATGCCTTAGGATAGGATCTTATCCCTATTTATAATGAGCCAGATTATTGACATATTCCGATATCCCCTCAGTAGTGGTATCATATCCCCATAGCACCAAGCGGTTATATACATGTTCTGAAAATTGTCGTTCAACATGCCTATATCCCTAGAAAACCACGAAAGGCAGATCGACATACTCCGACCATGGAATAGAACATGAATCATATTTATAATATTCTTAATGCTAGTGTCCTTGAGGTTGTTAGAGACACACTCTCAACACCACAAGGGTCCATCAACTCTTCTATCAAAAGGAAGAAGGAGATGTTCATTACTATGATGGATTGTAGGGACTCTACTCCTTACATTCACCGTGTTCAACCTTTCCACGATGATATCTCCCATGGGAAAGGTAGTACTACCGTTTTACAGACACCTCTATATAGATAGGTGAACCAAAAACCAACAACTTTGTATAGAGAGGTGCTCAAAACACCATGTTCAACTATATATAGTTCCCCATTAGCATCTAGTAGCACTCCACTCCCTTTAATAGGAAACCATCAGAGTCATCTTCTATGGTTTGACTGAATGGAGGAATATAAGTGGGATGAAGAAGATTATGACATTGACATATGGAGAGAGTTATCCAGAAACAACCTCCCCATCATGTTCGGGTCCCTCTCTACTTCCAACTACGAGATCCCTGATGAGATAGAAAAGGAGTACATTCCTTATCTACACTATTATATGTGGGCTACTCATCATAAACTGAAGGATTGACATCTCCCTTATACAAGATATGAGTGTCACCCTCATACCATCAGGATACACTATTTCCAACTTGACCTAGCCGCTATCTCAATGTCTCGTGATCCATAACCAAAAAATCACAACACACATTTGCAACATGCTTTTCGCCATTACATCATGACACTTCACCAGCTGATCTCCAAATCCATGTCAGGCATCCAAATTCAAGGATGGGAATAGTACAGAGCATTACACTACACCGCTCCACTAGAATAGAAGATCCCCTCAAACATGGAATCCTGCAATTTTATATCCTCTAATGAGGTTAGGGGACCAGGAAATGCTTAGGCTAGTTGGTCGTTTCAATAAAATTACCCTACTCCAATAATGGATAGACATCATAGATGAGGAGAGAGGATAGATAACAAAACATAAAAATAGACCCCTCAAGATAATATAAGGATGTTTCGAGCATAGAGACCAAAATTTCGATCACCTAGAAAACTACCCTCAAGTAACGATCCTCTTTATGGGATACCATCAAACCCAACTTTCATGCAAGCAAAACTATGCTGCATCATGAAGACTATAGTAATAACTACCATAATGGCTTTCCATGAACAGACTCAGACCTCTAGACCGGGAGAAAAGTTTCCACTACCTTCACCCCTTATGTCATTAGTTCCTAAGAAAGTTCAGTATGTTCTTGAAACAATACCAAACAAACCCCATACCACAGGGAAGAGGGTATTTATATCTCAATCATCATATCCAAAATTTTTATCCCCTAAAAAGGGATGGAAGACATCAATGGATATTCTAGATCACCTCTACCCGAATGGGATGGGGACAACTACATCTTCATGTCTAATGAAAGACCTAGATAAACCCTATCCCATAGGGATGGTGGAATTTTTATCATCATTGGAACCATATAGGGAATCAATATTCTCTAAGTTGGGAGGAAGAGATCAATGGGCGGCGTCCCACAAGGTCCTCTCACCACAAGACAATCCTCGGTTGGTTGGTACTCATTCAGATACCCTGACTGAAAATTCCCTCAAGGTCACTATTCATGAACCAATAGGAGAAGAGCGTACGATGAGTAAATTACCCCCCCCCCCCCCCGAGGTCACAAGCTGAAACAACACAATAAATCTTAGGGTTCAAGTAACAACCCTAATGAAGACTGTGCGGAACCAGATTACCATGTGGAAAGAAATGGCCAAAAAACCATTGATCAATATTCCTCTATAAATGTCATCACTATTAACATGGAAAAAATTAATCAAGATAAAAATACAGAGGGTCCCAACAGGAAATACATAACCCAGGAGGAGGGTGATTTGGATGCACTAAATGAGGTTGCGTGCACCCAGAATCAAAGAAGGATCCAGAATTTTGAACTAACAAATAATTAGTCTCCACATCCTCATAGGAATATCTCTAAATATAAAGGAAAAAAAGTGATTGGTTTTACTTTGATTACATTGATATTTAATGTATTATTAGATATTGTTCATTTTTTTTGCATGATTATGATTTAATAATGTCCTAGATTATTTGTTGCATTGATACGGTCATGGAAGTTCCTCACTATGATGAGAACCTTGAAATGCTATAAAAATATTCTTAAATATAGTTCTGTGATTGGATGAAATGCTATGATGGGACACATAGCATGCAAACCGTCAGGTGCAAGTACTCGTAAGTATATGAGACTTCCTCTCATGAAGTTGGAACTTGGTAATCTTCAAGATAGGAGATTATGAGAACAAAACCGCTATTAGGAATTCCGCATGTTTTTGTGTCATCAAATATTTCTATCTATAATTATGTGTAATGCTCCTTAGACTTTAATATTATCATTAATACGTTTCATGACTTATGAATTTTGATTTACTGATGAAAACCGTCACACAGACAGTTGGAGGGAAGTAGGGTACGTTGGGTGCATCACGAGTGGCATGTTATTAATGGATAAGTTGAGGAAGGACTTGTCTCTTCCATTTATGGAAGTTGATATCTCGACCCTTTTATTGAAATAGAACTGTCATGTGAAATTCCATGGCCATGGTGTAATGGTAATTTTATTTCAGGTAGTCGAAGAACAACGTATCAAGTATAAAAGTTGATGACACAGTCATGAAACCTTCTTGATTATATATTGCGACAGAGGGATTATATTACATAGTGAGTGTTCGTATGTGGATGTTGTTGTTGTGACTTTACGTTCTTTATTTTGGGTTCCTTGACCCATTTATAAACAGTACTCTTGGACTTTAGGCAAGCACACCTAATACCAATGAGAAAGAATCCTAGAGGGTCACACACTAAGTGTTTTTGGTGGTCTCAGTTAAATTTTATTTGAATTTAATTAATGAAATAAATATTATTCTCAAGACCGTGGAATAATTTTATTCAAGTTAAAATGATCACTTAAATTAAATTAAATATATTTATTTATTTTATAGAAAATTTAATAAATATATATTTACTAGTTTTTAAATAAAATATTTATTTAAGAGAATAATTTATGTTTTTATTTATTTTAGTGTTCAATAAATGGAAGTGGAGTTCAAGTGGACCAATGTTGGTCTGGTAGTAAAATAATTATTTTCAAGATGGTAAATAATTATTTAACTAGTTGGAACAAATTAAAATAACGTTGATATTATTTTCTGATGTGGAATTTTATTTATAATTCTGTTTTGCGCAAGTTTGTGCACCATAAATAATGACTTGGTATTATTATTAAATGCATGGATTTTCTCTATGTTCATGAATGTATTTAATTATTTCCATGCAATTAAATATTGTAACTAAAATTCCATGTATATAAATAGGAAAGTACGCCTATTTTTCCACACACCACACCACATGCCTGGTGAATTGAGAATTGTTGATCCAAACAATTTCTCTCTCAAATTCTCTACTCTCCCCTATCAAGAATGAGAGACATTATTTAAGGCTGAAGAATAGGCGATCAAGAATGATCAACAAAAGACACTCGATTCTCTGTGCTAGCACCTGGAGAATGAACGGTGTCGATCAGAGGCCATCAGAGCATGTGTTGATCACCGCTAGAGGGATTCTAGTTTGGATCCTTACAAGCGCAATGAGATAATCTGGAAGGGTCATTACAGATGATCAACATCATCAATGAAGAAAAATACCAAATATCCAAGTATTATTTTTCTTTATGAAATTAATTAAATTAATTATAATCATCATGTGAAAGATCCTCTCTAAAGGTTTCATGTCTTTTTCTTCTTTATCTAAATATTTTATTATATTCTGTGGAGACTAACATTCATCGTCATATTGATACCAAAATAATCATTTATCATGTTAAAAATCAAAAATGGTTGTCGTCCCAACCACGCTTCAGCTGCGCCCGGAACCTTCAAGTGGTATTAGAGGGGTTACATCATAGTTTATAATTATTTAAATGTTTCATTGATGACTTACACATTTAATAATTTAGTTTTTTCAATTCAAGTTAATCATTCTAAAAATATGAATCTTGAGATCTATTCCTCCTCTTTCATTTCTCGTTCACCTTAAAGAAACAAACTTTTCTTTTTAATTTTGATTAAAATAAAATAGAGGATATCTTCCGGAGGTTCCAAAGCTTCCGGTCCGTACAACACTAGAACACACGTCATGTATTCATCAGTACATGCCATGTAGTCAAGATTCAATGCATCAGACCAGTCTAACAAACTAAGACGTGTGTTGGAGTATTTCAAAGTCTTAAATGACTCAGTGTGTTGACCAGGAATAGGTGGTATGTGGTCTCCAGATTACATACCGTGTGGCCCAATAGACACGAAGTGTAGTCCCTTTGGGTTAGGGTTGTACTGTGTACCCCAGACATGGCTTGATCGGTTAGAGACTGTGTAATAAGGAACTACATGGTGTGTGGCCCACTGGACACACTGTGTACTTTGAAAATTTCCAAAGTATACTCACACGCCGTTTCCCTAGGCGTTTACTTCAGATAGACAGTGAAAAATAGTACACGCCATGTATTTGGAACTACACATCGTGTACTCATCCAAATTATGTAGATTTATTAAAATTTATTATTATATTATACAAACCCTTGAGACGCGTACCATCATGCAGGAATAAAGCTAAGGCGCAACATGTGATAGGTGTTTTATATATGTGTGTTTAATTTAACATCTACGTAATGTTAATTTCTACTCATTGGGTAGTTATGAATATGAATTCACTGGGTTTCCTCCAAGGTACAAGTTACGTACAAATAAAATTTTAAATGAATTTTTTTGTTTAAAATTATGATGGATGAGAATCTCAAGGAAATTCATAAAATGGTTTAAGATAAAAGGATTGATTAATTAAATATGATAATTAATTGATTCGAGTGTGATTTATCTTAAACAAAAATGATTAAAGATTTTATTTCTAGTTTTATTTACGTGTAGATATCATTGCATATATGGATGATCATGAGCTATACCAAGACCTTTGTATGTTGATGTTTTCTTTCAATTTATTTATTTGAATTAAATTTGTTGAACTGTGAGCCTTCTTCTCATTAATATGTAGGGCCTACATGCCCAATGATTATTTTTTGTAAAAACCACTTTTACTCTTCACCTAAATATGAGTTAAAAAGTGAATATATAATGGATGTAACTCCCAAGCTAGTGGAGGTGGTTCAATTTAGATCTGAGATGAAACCAATCTTAGGAGATATAGAGGTGGTCAGGTGGAAGCTATAAACACGAACCCAAAAGGTTCAAGGTGTTTCTCCCCTAGGTAGGGTTAGTTTATCAACCGCTAGATAAACTAACCATTAGAAAATCTCATGATCATTCCATTTACTTTGTTTTATTTCTATTAGTTTCATGGTTTATCGTTATGGATGTGTTGTCACGATCCCATAATAAATGAATTAAACAAGAATGCCAGATGGAACTATAATAAACTAGACTTATGCGTAAATATTATCAAGACACGGTTAATCACTTAAGTAAGTTCCACTTAATATTAACAAGCGTGTGATAATGATAATAAGAAATTCACACATAAGGGATAAAAATCCCTCAAACAAAATATTAATCCAGAACAAGACTTCCATTACTTGATTAAGGAAAAAACTCAATAAAACTATGTGTTTGACCAACCCTTGTTGGGACACTTACTTTTATATAGGAATCCATTATGAAAGGTTTTGAGTTTACTTGACCATATTAAATCAAGAGGAGTATCCCTTGCGAGACTTGGTGTAATAATGGAGGCAAGAGTTGAGGAAATCCAAATTCATGATTTTAGGATTGGGGAGTCCGCTCAACATATCAAAGAGCTACAAGCCCATAGTTGGCAAAGACCTGCCTACCTAAATACCTTCTAATATCTTGAACAACCCTTTTTGGGGTTATGCAAAGGGGAATATGGATCCTTACCACTAGAATGTCATGGAAACTAGAAATTACAAGTTCAATGGTGAGGGCTATTGGGACTTGATAAAATAGTGGGAGGATAAATAAAATTTATTATTTCTTATAAAATGTAATTAAGAAATTACTAATGATCTACTCTTTAGTTGTAGAATAAAAATGAAAAACTCATCAACCACACTATCCCTACGATCAATTCTGGATAAAGACAACATCCTCACCAGTATTTACTTCTAGGAATGGTTTAAATGCCTTAGAGTTATCCTACGCCATGAACAGAAGTCTTATGTGCTAGAGTCAGCATTACCTGATCCTCCTGCCAAAGAGGTGAGTGATGAGGATTTCCTGGTCTATGAGAAACATTTGAACAATGCGGTCAACATTAAATATTTGATGCTATCATCAATGTCTAGTGAGCTCATTAAGTATCATGAAAACATGGATTATTATAGCATGCTCAATAACTTCCTTGGTATTTACCAAGAGAGAGAAAGACATGAAAGGTTTGAGATCTCTAAGGCACTATTTTAGAGTAAGCTTGGAGAAGGTTCCCCAGTTGGGCCTCATGTAGTCAAGATCATTGGCTACATTGAGTGCCTGGAGGTTCTAGGTTTTAAACTCCCCGAAGAAATGGAAACTGGTCTCCTTTCAGCATCACTCCCTTAGAAATTCTCTAACATTTTTTTCAATTTCAATATGAAAAACATCAAGAAGTATCTATCTGATCTTCTTATCCTCATTCTCCAAGTGGACAAAGATATGAAGAGTGAAAAGGCTTATAATATTATGGTGAATAATAGGAAAGGGAAGAAAATGTAAGAACCTGGATCTTACTTTTAGGTATGTTTTTCCTTTTCTGGTAGTTTTTGGGAAAAAGAGGAAAATCTGAAACATTTCGAGGTACACGTCATGTGCTTTATAAGTACACACCATGTATTCCGCTGCCATTAGACGTCATGTGCTAGCTGTGTCATGGAAACACACATGACCATGTGTGGGTGATGTGGAGGCTGCCTAAAGCGAAGTATGTAAAGGTAGAGTACATGCCATGTACTTAAAAATTACACACCATGTACTTTTTTTTCATTAAATGCACCGGGGTCATGTTTGACGGACATAAACCACTCCTAGGTTTCATTCATCCGAGAGTTCCGAGCATGCGCAGATCTTCATTGAGGCCCCGATCCTCCATCCGTCCTCCGATTTGAACACCATTGAGTGTATTGTAATCACAGCGATAAGCTCTTCCTTCTTCCAGAGCATCATTTTCCAATTACTTATCTTTTCCAAGTTATCATGGGTTGCATGTTTTAGAATTTTTTTTAGATATTCGACCTTCTAAGGTGATTCAAGCCCCGTGGTTCAAGTATATAGATATCCTAACATCAAGGTAGGTGGTTTGTGCCTTTATGTAGAAAGTCTTTGAGTATTTTTGTGAAAATTCCACCAATACACTTGAACGGGGTATTGTGTGTTTACCATTTTAGCCTTATTGATTGCCTGATTTTCTTGTATTCTAGAGTAGAGTATTTTGATTATGTTTTGGGCTAATTTTTAGGCTTTGGAAGTGTTTTCCATGCTTCTTATTGCCTGTCTAGACTGTTGGGTCTAATTACCTTTTTGACTGCTGTTGTTTTCCCATGCCTAGTATTGTAGGATGGTGTGAATGATGTTCCTTCATGCGGAGATGTTGTAGAATTCTATCCAAGTAGTTCTTTAGGTTACTTTGGCCGTTACGTGATGCGATACTTGTTGAATTTACACAGGGCTATGAGAACCTAGTGTAGTAGACCATAGAGAGAATGGATGTAAGGGCTTATCCAGAGTGTCTTTATAATACGATGCGAGACCACATGGGGAATTGACGTTAAGTGCTTCCCTAGAGTGCCTTTAGTATGATACCAGACTATAGGGGGAATTGACCATGAGTTCTTCCCCATAGATTCTATTATTTAGGTGAACCAAAGGGGTGAGACTGTGTGTGCCTCCCAGAGGGTTTCTAGTACTTGTAGGTTGAACCATAGGGGTTAGGCTGTTAGAACTAACTAGAGGGATAACTTTTTGTTTTACTTTCTTGAGTGGCTGCTTACTTGTTTGTAAATTATATGCTAGAAACTGTGGATTGTTTGCTATTGAGTACTTTCCTGTTTACTGCTTTCTGTACTCTTACCTTTCATATATTCACTGACTGTTAGGCACAGATCTTCGGGTGGTTGCCTACTAGGATTTTGTCTCACACCCTGTTCGGGTCATGCTTTTGGGCCCAAACAGATTATATTGTTGCAGGTATAGATAAGGGTAAGCGCCCTTCGATTTCATGTTCTTGATTGTTGTAGAGCTGGAGAGCATGGGAACAAGCCATGGCCTGCGATGCTGAGGAGTTTATCTGCTTTCTTTTTCACTTTGGTTTAGCACTGTTATATTCCAGCATTGTGACATGTTTGGATGTTTTGCTAGACATATATGAATCATGCATCATTTATATATATAAATCTTCTCCAGTTGTTTCCTTTATCAGTCCTCTGCTGTTACTTTCGTTTGGTATTTACTACTTCCGATGTTGTATATATTTGTGTACTTCCGCTGTGTACTCTGCCAATAAGGGCATAGTTTCTCCACTATCACTCCAAGGCCCTCACTGCTAGTTGGCAGCCTCTGGCATTCGGGGAAATGCTCTTGAGGCCATGTGACCTACCGGGTAGGGGGAGCCTCTGGGTGGCTTTCGGAACTGGGATGTTACAACTGGTATCAGAGAGATTTTTTTCTCTTGATTTACTGTTTGGATCCTTTAGCCAAGGATAAGATAGAATAGGTACTTGGTAATAAGTCGTGCCTGGGAGTAGCTAACCTGTGTACATGGAAAAGCCAATCTACCTCGTCTAATTGTAATTTTTCTGGTTTTTCAATTATTACAGTTGATTTGATTTCACCTTGAGTTATTCACATGGTTTGTGATGTTACCATTGATTTTATTGAGGTTCTATTTCTGTCATAACCCGATGAGATGAGAGTATGCCATCTCATACATCATATAGGAACTTGCTAGAAATCACATGTCATGCATTCTTTCCATGTCATCCAAGATGCATTAGCGATTGCATGTTGTTGTGATATATTTTGTGTAGAATATGCATGCTGTTGTGATAGATGTCTTGATAAAAATATTTGCTTCTTATTAGAGCATTTATTGTGTAAGTTTTTACCTAAATGGACACCAAATTTTGATTCTCGAGGTGTTATCGACCCTCATGGACCGGAATTTGGTGGATCATTGTGCTGTTTTTTGTTTATAACTTGTTAAAGATGTCAAACATTGATTTCCGGGGAGTATGAGCCCCCAAAGATCGGAATTTGGAACTTTTAGTGTTCGTTTCAGTGTTTTATGGGCTCCAAAGTAGTTTTTGAGGCTTATTGTCTAGAAAAACCCAGAATACACGCTGTGTAGTTTTGACTACACGCCATGTGTTCTTCTGTTCGGGAAGAAACAATTTTTCTTAAGTACACACTATGTACTTTATGTACATTCTGTGTATTCTCTAACTGTGTCACAGGCCGTGTGGGAAGAGACAAGGGATAAGGAAAACCTTGGGGGAACATGCCGTGTACCGGTTTTGCACGCTGTGTAGTGTAATCCTAGGAGTCCGGCCGTGTAGCTAACAACACGAGTTGGTGGAGTCTCTTCTTATACACGCCGTGTCCATCTTGAACATGCCATGTAGTCTGACCCATGTACCCGGCTGTGTCACGAACAACACGGGTCGGTGTCATCCTTTCTCATACACACTGTGTCCGCCTGGAACACGCTGTGTAGTGTCAGTCATGTAGCCGACTGTGTAGCTAACCACATGGTCTATTGGGACTTCTTAGTATACGCCGAGTACTTCTGGAACATTCCATGTAGTGTGACCTGGGAACACAAGTAGTGTCACTAACAACATGGGATAGGTGAAGCTTGTTGAGTACACACTATGTCAACCTTGAACACACCGTGTAGTTTTGTCTTAGGAGAGCCGTGTGGCTTAACCGTGTAGAATTACTCGGTCAGGGGAAGATGATTCAGGGAACATGCTGTGTAGTCTTTATACACGTCGTGTAGTCATGTTTTGTAAATTTTGAATGTTTTATTTCCCCTGTTCCATTCTTATGCTCCTAGTTTTTAGTCCTTAGTAATGTTGATCTAAGGTGTGCGTTTGACCTTGTAGAGTCATGCACTGATAGATCCTCCAGTTGCATGCTAGTTGGCAGGCGGTGATCAGATGCTGGATATGGCTGATTAGGGACTTTCCGCAGATCCTCCTGTTGTGCCAGCCTTGGCACCAGCAGTGATATCGGTAGCACGCGTCGATGCGCAGTTTAGGGAAGTATTTATGAGGATGATTCAAACCTTCCAGGGAGCTCTGCCTTCTTCCACATCTATGGTAGACTTGACACGGGTTTTCCAACAGCAGCATCCTCCCACCTTCTCGGGGGAAGGAGGACCTCAGGCTGCAGAGTCATGGATAGAATCCATGCTAATGATCTTTGATCATCTGGAGATGCCTCTAGAAAGGCGGGTAAATATCTCTACCAACATGCTATGAGACTCCTCCAAGAGGTGGAGGGACGTGATCTCACAAGTGGTTCATCAGCAGGTTATGGAGTGGGAGGAGTTTCAGCGTGTCTTTGACAACTACTTCTATCTGGAGACCCTGATGGCCAACTGAGCCCGGGAGTTCATGAGCCTAGAGTAAGGTACTCTTTCTTTCATGGAGTATTCATCTCGTTTCACTAAGCTGCAGCGTTTCACACCCCTCTATGGTGGACATGAGTTGTTCTTGGAAGGGAAGTTTGCGTATGGTCTCAGACGAGAGATCCACTCACAGGTTAATATCTTCAGGCTGACTTAAATCGCTTCCATTGTCAACCAGGCACTGATTGCGAAGCACAATCTGAGAGATTCCAGAGTTGAGATCCATGGAGGTTTTGATTCTAGAGTTAGTGCTTCACCAGCTGACAGCAAGAAAGCACCGTAAGGAGTCTACGTGTGGTGATCTGAGGCAGCGAGACACATCTTCAGGTAGCCAGGTGGTATGATACTAGTGTGAAAGAGCTGGGCATACGAGGCCGCAGTGCTAGAAAGACCAAGCTGATTGCCGAGATTGCGGCCAGATGGGTCACCTTCAGTGCTTTTTTCAGGTTTTCTCACTAGCAGCTGGTGACATGGGTTCATCCATGACTCTAAGTTCAGGAGAAGCACCACCAGTTTCCCACAAGTATGGGAACTGGTGGTTTTCCGGCCATTCGGGCTGAGGTAAAGGTCGAGGCCTTGGTGGTCAGTCATCTGTATTTCAGTGACAACAGGGTGGATCAGCTCAGAGCAGTCAGGCAGGGTCACATGGCCGTGGTATAGGTCAGGCTTTTGCTGTTGTGCAGACCCAACAAGAGAAGGATCTCGATCCCTCTACAGTTCGAGGTACGATCTTAGTAGCCTCAGTTTTATCTTATGATATTTTCCACACTGGGGCTTCCCATAGATTTATCTCTTTTGCTGTTGTGGAGAGACTTGGGATCTTCATATTTTCCTCTACCGATACTTTGACTCTAGACACACCATTGAGGACTAGGATTGATAGTGTATGCTAGTGAAAAGAGTGACCTCTAGAGGTGGTTGAGTATCACTTTATATGGGATCTCTATGTCCTATAGATGACATGTTATGATGTCATTCTCGGAATGGACTGGCTCATTTCCTTCCAGGCAGTCATCGGCTGTTATCTCCACAGGGTGAGTTTCATATCATCATAGGGTGGATCATTTCTACATTGAGGCGAGTGGGATGTCCAGGCGAGTAGAGTAGGACCCGAGCATCATGGTCTAGGTGGAGTTACAACTCAGATTTCCAGTCTATATCTGGATGACCAGGGGACTTTGTAGTTAGACTTTCCTCCAGTGGTGGATAATTTCAGGGATGTCTTTACAGAGGACTTTTCAGGTTTTCCTTCAGAGCGTGAGGTAGACTTTTCCATTGAGCTTTTACTAGTAGCGGAACCGGTGTCCATTCCTCCTTATAGAATGACAACACCTGAGTTGTAGGAGCTCAAGAAGTAATTAGAGGAGTTGCAGGAAAAGGGTTTCATCTGATCCAGTACTTCTCCTTGGGGTTCACCTGTCCTTTTTGCGAAGAAGGAAGATGACACCCTTAGGCTTTATGTGGATTATCAGAAGCTGAACCAGTTGACGGTCAAGAACCGATATCCCTTGCCTAGGATTGATGACCTCTTTGATCAGCTTCGAGGAGACCAAGTGTTCTCGAAGATTGAATTAAGGTCCAGTTATCATAAGTGCGCATTAGACCATCAGATATACCTCTTACAGCCTTTAAGAGCAGGTATTGTCTATACGAGTATACAGTTATGCCATTCGGTCTCACAAACGCGCCAACAGTTTTCATGGCACTGATGAACCGAGTGTTCCATCCGTACTTAGATTCTTTTGTGGTGGTTTTTGTGGATGAAATCTTGGTGTACTATCACACTTGACATGACCATGCTACCCATCTTGAGATCATTCTAAGTACACTGAGAGAGCATCAGTTATATGCTAAGCTCTTGAAATGCCACTTTTAGATGGATCAGATTCACCTTTTGGGCCATGTTATCTCAGAGACAAGAGTATCAGTGGACCGAGAGAAAGTGAGAGCAGTAGTTTCTTGGGAGTATCCGAATAATGTCTTTGTGGTGCAGAGTTTTCTGGGGCTAACTGGATACTACAGACACTTCATACAGGACTTTTCCTTCTTAACAACACCGCTGGCGGGTGTGACCAAGAAGGGTGTGAAGTTCTTATGGTCAGATTCTTGTGAGTCAGCCTTTCAGGAGCTGAAAGGGAGGTTGACTTAAGCACCGATACTAGTCTTTCCAGAGCTGAGCAAGAGCTACATTGTTTACTATGATGCTTGAGGTATCAGTCTGCGATCTATGCTTATGCAGGGATATGGAGTCGTTGCGTACGGGTCTCAGCAGTTGAGACCACATTAGAGGAATTTCCCGATAGACGATCTAGAGTTGGCAGCTATTGTTCATGCCTTACGCTGTTAGAGACATTATCTTATAGGATAGAATTTTGTGGTTTTCACTAACCACAAAAAGTATCAAGTACGTCTTCACTCAGCATGATCTGAATCTGAGACAATGCAGGTGGGTTGAGTGTCTTCAGTCCTTTGACTTTGAGCTTGCCTATACACCTGGGAAAGGAAATGCAGTGGCTGATGCATTGAGCAGGAGAACTCCAATACAGGCAGTTCAAGAGGTCATTAGTGAGTGTAATCTTATGGATATGTTCTCTGAAATGCATCTGAAGGTGCACGATAGATGGGGGAAAACATTTCTTTCTTCTGTAGCTGTTACCTCTATGCTTCCTGACCGAGTTCGAATGAGGCAGCTGTGAGATTCTGAAGGCATAGTCCTACGAGAAAGCATTTCAGGAGAGGACCCTATTCCTGGATGGACCATAGGCGAGGATGAGATCTTTCATTTCCAGGGATGCGTATGGGTGCCAACAGATATACACGAGGAGCTGATGCAGGATTTTCATTCCTCAGTTTGGGCAGTTCATCCGGGTGTCACCAAGATGTATCATGATCTACACTTCCAGTATTGGTGGCCAGGTATGAAGAGAGATGTTTCCAATTTCTTCTTGAGATTTTATACTTTTAAACAGGTGAAGGTAGATCATCTGCGACCAGTAGGCCTTTTACAACAATTAACCATTCCCGAGTGGAAGTGGAATGACATCGCGATGGATTTCGCGATAGGGTTTCCAAGGTCACCTCGTGGGAATGATGATGTATGGGTCATCATTGATAGACTCACCAAGGTTGATCATTTCTTTTCGATCAAGGATAACTTTAGTGTTGATGAGCTAGGACGATTGTACATCTGAGAGGTTGTATGTCTACATGGAGTTCCACACTCCATTGTTTTAGACAGGGATGCACGTTTTACTTCTCGGGTCTGGTAGGGGCTTCAGAAGGCCTTGGGTACACATGTACTTTTGAGTACAACATACCATCCCCAGAAAGATGGCCAGTTCGAGCGTACGATTTAGGTGCTTGAGGATATGATCTGAACTTGCATTCTGGAATTTGGAGGTTCTTGGGAGAAGCATATACCTCTTATGGAGTTCACCTACAATAATAGTTTTCAAGAAGCTATTCAGATGGCACCTTATGCGGCTTTGTACAGTAGGCCATGTCGATCAACCTTACGTTGGATGGGGGCAGGAGAGGAAGCTTTTCTGAGACCTCGTCTTGTCTAGGAGACCACAAAGTAGATAGAGTTGATTCAGAAGAGGATGGCTACTACACAGTCTCGACAAAAGTATTATGCTGATCAGAAGAGATGACCTCTGGAGTTTGAGGTTGGGGATCAGGTTTTCTTGCATGTCACACCAATGTTGGGGAACAAGAGGATTAGAAGATAGGGTAAACTTTCATCGAGGTACATCAGACCATTTGAGGTGTTGGATAGAGTTGGTACGGTTTTCTATTAGTTGCAGTTACCTCAGAGGTATCGGGCTATGCACGACGTTTTTCACATTTCTCTGCTCCGACGTTGCTTTTTAGACCCATCTCATGTCCATCAACCGAAGGAGGTTGAGCTTGATATGGATGCATTGTTCGAGGAGCATATGATCCGGATTGTTGATCGTATTACAAAGGTTCTCCATGGCGGGTCTGTTCCTCTGGTACAATTGCTATGGTAGCACGGGCGTATACAGGATGAGACTTGGGAGAGGGAGACCGATGTACGAGCACAGTGGCCGGAGCTGTTTGGGGTTTGTTCTTCTATACTGCGCTAGGGAAATTTGGGGATGAATTTCCTTAAGGGGGAAGTTTGTAAGAACCCGGATCTTTATCTATGGTATGTTTTTCCTTTTCTGGAATTTTTTGTGAAAAAGAGGAAAATCTAAAAATTTTCAAAGTACATGTCGTGTACTTTATAAGTAAATGTTGTGTACTGTGATGCTGCTAGAGTATGTGTGCTGGCCATGTCATGGCTACATACATGGCCATGTGTGGGTGATGTGGAGGCCGCCAAAAGTGGAGTACGGAAAGGGAGTGTACACGCCGTGTACTTCAAAAGTACACGCCGTTTTTTTCATTAAACGCACCGGGGTGGAGTCTGACGGATAGAAACCACTCCTTCTAGGTTTAGTTTGTTCGAGAGCACCGAGCATCCATAGATCTTCGAGTATATCATTCTACTAACATCAAGGTAGGTGGTTTGTGCCTTTCTGTAGAAAGTCTTTGAGTATTTTGTGAAAATTCCACCAATACCCTTGAACGAGGTATTGCGTGTTTACAGTTTTAGCCCTATTGAATGCCTTCTTTTATTGTATTCTAGATTAGAGGATTTTGATTGTGTTTTGGGATAATTTTTAGGCTTTGGAAGTGTTTTCCATGCATGTTCTTTCCTGTCTAGACCGTTAGGTTTAATTACCATTTTGTCTGCTGTTGTTTTACCATGCCTAGTATTGTAGGATGGTGTGACTGATGTTACTTCATGATGAGATGCTATAGAATACTAGCCAAGTAGTTCTTGAGGTTACTTTGGCTGTTACATGATGCAATACTTGCTGAATTTACACAGGGCTGTGACAACCTAGTGTAGTAGACCATAGGGAAAATGGACGTAAGGGCTTCTCTAGAGTGTCTTTATAATACAATGCGAGACCAAAGGGGGAATTTATGTTGAGTGCTTCCTCAGAGTGTCTGTAGTTCCTCAACGTGGGTCATAGGGGGAATGAGACATTGAGTGCTTCCCCAGAGCGCCTTTAGTACGATACAAGACTATAGGTGGAATTGACCATGAGTGCTTCCCTAGAGAGTCTATTCATTAGCTAAACCAGAGGGGTGAGACTATGTGTGCCTCCCAGAGGGTTGATAGTACTTGTAGGATGAACCATAGGGGTTATTATATGAGAACTAACCTGAGGGTTACCTGTTTGTTTTACTTGCTTGAGTGGCTGCTTACTTGTTTGTAAATTATATGCTAGAAAGTCTGGATTGTTTGCTGCTGAGTACTTTCCTGTTTACTGCTTTCTGTACTTTTACCTGCCATATATTCACTGATTGTTAGGCACAGTTATTCAGGTGGTTTCCTACTGGTATTTTCTCTCACACCCTATTTGTTTCATGCTTTTGGGCCCAAAAAAATTATATTGTTGCAGGTATAGATAAGGGAAAGCTCCCTTCGATTTCAGGTTCTTGATTGTTGTAGAGCTGGAGAGCATGAGACTAAGATGTGGCCTGCGATGCTGAGGAGTTTATCTGCTTTCTTTTTCACTTTTGTTTAGAACTGTTTGATTCCGGCATTGTGACATGTTTGGATGTTTTCCTAGACATATATGTATCATGCATCATTTATATATATATAACTGCTCCAGTTGTTTCCTTTATCAGTCCTCCGCTGTTACTATCATTTGGTATTTACTGCTTCCACTGTTGTATGTATTTGTGTACTTCCATTGTGTACTCTTCCAATGAGGTCATAGTTTATCCACAATCACTCCCAAGGCCCTCGCTTCTAGTTGGAAGCCTCTGACATTCGGGGAAATACACTTGAGGCCATGTGACCTACCGAGTATGGGGCGCCTCTTGGTGGCTTCCAGAACCGGGACATTACAGACAAAGAGCTTTAAGCCCAAAGCTTCTTCATGGCCTTCCATGAAAAGGAAGATCAAAGGGGAGGCAAGGGAACAAGAGGCTGTTTGTTTCACACGTGGCAAGAACGACCACTGGAAGAAGAACTGCACCCAGACTATGAAGCAAGGGGAAGCTTCAGGTGCATTTTTTATCGAATGAAATCTATATGTTTCTACAAATTGGGTATTAGATATAGCTTGTGGTGCTCACATATTTATCCAAATACAGAAACCAAATAGATTTATGAATATTGATCGAGGAGAGGTAGATCTATGAGCAGCCAATAGAGCCAGACTTGCTGCTGTAGCAGTTGGGGACTACCGCCTCACATTGCTAACTGGGATGATCTTTGTGTTAAAGGGTTGTTTTTATGTGCCTTCTGTAACCAAAAACATAATTTATGTATCTATAAATGATGTATATGGATTTTGTTTCAAGTTTCGAAATTAATGTTTCTTATTTTATAAAGATAGAAATTATTTTTGTAGGGAAAATTAATAAAATAGTCTTTATGTGTTGGATTACACAAACCAGGTAATAGAAATCGATGACAAAGATACTTCACATGACTCATACCACACCCAACTTTTGCATCACCAGCTAGGTAATGTAAATAAGAAACACTTGAAAAAGTTACATTAAGATGGATATTTAGATTCTTTTGAACTAAAACCACATGGCATATGTCATGCATGTTTACAAGGCAAAATGACCAAAGCCCCATTTGGTGGGAAAGGTGAAAGGGCTAAATAACTTCTTGAATTGGTTCATACCAATGTGTGTGGACCATTTCTAGTTAAAGTAAGGGGTGAGTACTCATAATTCATAACTTTTACTGATGATTTTAGTAGATATGGATACATATACCTAATGAGGTATAAGTTGGATTATTTTGACATGTTCAAAGAATACAAGAATGAATTTGAGAACGATCTTGGTTAGTATATTAAGAAACTCCACTCAGAAAAAGGTGGAGGATATCTTTATCAATACTTAATTGATTACTTATAGGAGTTTGGGATGTTATCGTAACTCACTCCTCCAAACATGCCCCAGTGGAATGGTGTGAGAGAAAGGAGGAACCACACCTTGTTATACATGGTGAGATCAATGACGAGTCATGCGAGTCTTCCATTATCCTTTTGGGGATATGCGTTACAAACAGTGACACACATAATAAAAAAAGTACCAACTAAATTGATAAATGGTATTCTGTATGATTTCTGGAGTGGAAGAAAATCCTTGTTAAAGAATTTACATGTGTGGGGTAGCGAAGCATTTGTTAATCCCTCTTCAAGTAAGAAACATGAACCCCGAGGCACAAAGTGTACCTTTATAGGATACCCTAATGAAAGAAGGGGATATTACCTATAAATACCCTTGAAAAAAAAAGGTTATAGTGGCAAGAAATTCCATATTCCTTGAGAGGGAACACATCTCCAAAAGAGATTGTGGGAGCGAGATAGACTTCGATGAATTCAAGGCTCAATGTACACAAGAGTTGGTACATGAACATATTCCACAAAGCCCCATGGAAGAAGAATCTATTCCAGAGACACATGTACTATGTAGGAGTGCAAGAGAGGTTAGAGAACTAGAATGGTATGGTTTTCTAGTTACTGAGTATGGTGAATCATTATTAGTTAATAATAATGATCCTCTAACCTACAAGGAAGCAGTAAGTGTCACAGATGTTGCCAAGTGGCAAGAAGCCATGAATTTTGAAATGGATTCCATGTACCAAAACCAAATTTGGATTTTTGGTAGATCCTCTAGTTGATGTAAAGAATGTTAGTTTCAAATGGGTATTCAAGAAGAAACTGGACATAGAAGGACAAGTTAGTACCTATAAGGCACGACTAGTTGCAAAAGGTTTTAAACAGTGTCAAGGAATTGACTACAATGAATCCTTCTCACCAGTTACAATGATAAAATCCATCATAATTCTACTTGCCATTATGGGTTACCATGACTATGAGATTTGGTAAATGGATGTCAAAACATCATTCCTTAACAGGATCCTTCAGGAATATTTCTACATGACCCAACCTGAAGGGTTTGTGACTCTAAAGGATGCTAATAAGGTATGCAAGTTGTAGAAATCCATTTATGGATTAATGCAAGAATCTAGGTCGTGGAACATTCATTTTGATAAATCCATAAAAGAATTTGGTTTTATCAAGAATGAATGTGATCCTTGTGTCTACCAATGGTTTAGTGGGAGTGAAATAGTTTTCTTAATAGTATATGTTGATGATATATTACTTATTGGAAACGAGATAACAGTCTTACATTCTGTTAAGGCTTGGTTGAATCAATGCTTCTCCATGAAATACATGGGAAAGGCAGTATATATTTTTGGGGTTAAGATACATCTTGATAGATCCAAGAGATTGTTGGGCCTAAGTCAAAGTACATACATTGATAAGATAATGAAGAGATTTAGTATGGAACAATCCAAGAGGGGATTGTTTCCAATATCACATGGAATTTATCTTTCCAATAAAATGTGTCCTCAGGAACATGAGGAAAGAAAGATAATGTCAAGGAATCCATACGCATCAATAATTGGGTTAGTCATGTATGTCATGCTGTGTACTAGGCTAGATGTTGCCTACACATTGAGTGCGGTAGGCAGATATCAAGCTGACCTAGGTAACCACCATTGGATGGAATTCAAGACTATCCTAAAGTATCTGAGCCATACTAAGGATATGTTCATGGTTTATGGAGGAGATGAGGAACTAGTTATTAGAGGATATGCAGATGCTAGTTTCCATACTGATCATGATGACATGAAGTAGAAAACGAGATACATCTTTACTTTGAATGGAGGTGCAGTGATCTGGAAGAGGTGAAAGTAGAGTGTGGTCACTGATTCTATAGAAGAGTTCGATTATATTGCAGCTTCTGAGGCAAATAAAGAAGAAGTTTAAATGAAAAGCTTCATCTAGGAGCAATATGTGATACATATCAATAAATATCCCACCACACTGTACTGTGATAATACTATAGTGTTGGATCTTACAAAAGAGAAAAGGTCACATCAGTGGATGAAGCAAATACATTGGAAGTATCATCTCTTGAGGGATTTTTTTGAGAGAGGTTAAGTTGCAATAAGAATAATTTCCATGGAAGAAAATGTAGAGGACCCCTTGACTAAAGCCTTGACTCTGCAAAAACATGATCATCATGTGAGGTCTAGCGGACTGAAAGTCATAGGTAGTTGGCTCTACTCCAAGTTAGAGTTTGTAAGAGTTAGTGTCCTAGAACCAAATGGTTTTAATTTGATTACATGGATATTTAATGTGTTATTACATAATCTTCATTTTTCTGCATGATTATGATATAATAATGTCCTAGAGTATTTGTTGCATTGATAAGGTCATGGTAGTTCCCTGCTATGATGAGAACCTTAAAATGATATAACAATATTATTAAATATAGTTATGTGGTTGGATGACATGATATGATGGGACACATAGAATGCATACCATCCGGTGCGAGTACTCGTAAGCAGATGAGACTTCCTCTCATGAAGTTCTCATTTGGTAATATCCAAGACAAAAGATTACGAGAACAAACCTGCTAGTATGAATTCCACATGTTTTGGTGTCATCAGATATTTCTATCTATGAGCATGTGTAATGATCCTTAGACTCTAAGATTGTCATTAATATGTGTCACGACTTACACACATTAATTTACTGACAAAAACCATCACGAAGACAGTTGGTGGGAAGTAGGGTACATTGGGTGCGTCATGAGTGGCATGTTATTAATGGATAAGTCAATGAAGGATTTATCCCTTCCATTTATGGAAGTTGATATCTCATCACTTTTATTGAAATAGAACCGTTGCGCAAAATTCCATGGCCATGGTGTAATGAATAATTTATTTCAAGTAGTCAAAGAATGACATACCAAGCATAAAGTGGATGGCACAGTCATGAAACCTTCTTGATGAGATATTGCGACAAAGGTATTATATTACATAGTGAGCATTTGTATGTGAATGTCGTTGTTGTGACTTTATGTTCTTTCTCTTGGGTTCTTTGACCCATTGCTAGATAGTACTCTTGGACTTTAGGCAAGCCTGCCTAATTCCAATGAGAAAGAATCCTAGAGGATCACACACCAAGTGTTTTTGGTGGTCTTTGTTTAATTTTATTTGAATTTAATTAATGAAATAAATATTATTCTCAAGACCCTGGAATAATTTTACTCAAGTTAAAATGATCAGATAAATTAAATAAAGTATATATATATTTATTTTATAGAACATTTAACAAAAGAAGGATAAATATTCATTGTCATGGGAGAAGTACATGTAGGATCCTGTGGTGCCCACCAATCTAGAACTAGGCTCTCCCACCATATTAGAAGGTTGAGATATTACTAGAAGACCATGATACAAGACTGCATGGAATTCACCAAAAAATGTCATCCATGCCAGATTCATGAAAAATTCATCCATAAACCACTATAATTACTACATACAGCCAAATATTCATAGCCATTTTCATTTTGGGGGATGGATGTTGTGGGAACATATCCCCCATCCACAACAAAGAAGTTCAAGTACATCTTTAATGCCACCGACTTCTTCTCCAAATGGGATAAGGTGATAACCTTCAAGGAATTCACTATAAAGAATATAATCAACATTATAAAGTCCCATATCATCACTATGTTTGGAGTACCTCACACGATATTGATGGAAAATGATGCCAACTTATATTATACATAGTGGAAGAAGCTATATGAAGAGTATAACATCGTATCTAATCACTCATCTCACTATCATGCTATGGAAAGTGGATAGATATAGGCATTAAAAAAGACCCTATCAAATATAATCTATAATATGTTGAACAATGATACGAATTCTTGTCTAGAAAAACTCTTCCATGCTTTATGGGCCTATTGTACCACCACACGAACTGCTACACAAGAGACGCCATACTTGTTGGTGTATGGGACTGAGGAAATGCTACCCATAGAGGTCCAGCTACCCTAACTCTAAATAGCCATTTTCAGGAAACTCTCAGATGATGAAAAGGCATAGAAATAGATGGATGAGTTAGAGAAGCTTGATTAGAATAGGTTACACACATTTCACAACCTTGATGTCCACCAGAACCGAATAGCATGAGCCTTCAATAAAAGGTTTTCCTCCATTATTTCCTCGAGGGAGAAATAGTGCTAGCTATCAGAACCCCAATGATATCAGGAAATAATCCACTAAACTTGGAACCCTAGTGGGAGGTATGTTACATCATACATAAATTCTATCATAATGGAGCCTATTTTCTGGCCTCCATGAATGAGGAGCGTGTCACACCACCCACCAATGAAAGATTTATCAAGAAATACTTTTTCATAATCACCAGAAATAGGGAATCCAATATGGTGTAAGTCCCATAATCTTCCTTTCTGTTGGACATTAAACTACATGGAATGTCTCACACATAAAAAAACTATGTGAATTCACATCCTTACTACATGATGTTAAGATGAATGGTCCTTCAGGAACTATGTAAGGGTTGATTCTCATTTTCAATGATATGCATAGGGATGCCTCGATCCTATATCTTGTACCAACCACCACACAACATTAAATACTCTTATCTTGTCCTCCATGCCTCTAAATTGTTGAATGGACCCTTGTTATTCCTTGTTTCTCTCACCAAGAATAGCTCACACGAGCTTAGGAATTCTGGTAAAGGTTTCCCTATAAAAAATAAAACATAAATTCTTGGGATGATATCATTATCATCCTTAGTACAAGGATGTAAAGGGTATGCAATGAGTCCTCACCGTATAGTGTTAAACTGCAATGTTGATGTCCCCTACACGACATGAAACTATATGAGAGGAACACCATCACTAGTGTCAGTTTCTAACCACACTAGCATCCCAAGAACTACATACGGATTGATTCCTATCCTTATGAGATATGTAGTGATGCCCAAACCCCTGCGTCTAGGAAAAACTAGAGGATTATCTTCACCTCACATTGTAATACCTTCATCCTTACCACATTAAATTAAACTGCACGGAAATTTGTCCTTACCTAATAACGTTAAACTACACGGTGCTTCTAGAACTATGTGTGGTTTGATTCGCACCTTTATGAGATACGTAGGAATTCCTGGGAATTTAATCCTTGGGTCTAGACCTAGGTACCACGAAACTTTCCATCACTTCAGCCTCATGGTCTGAGCCCCTTTCAAGAATGTATGGAATGGTGTAGATCTCTTTAGTGTTTATTAATGTCGAGTTTTCCTTATCACACCATTCACATCCACTTCAGAACCTTATCCACCCAACTTCGTCCTTACCGCATGACATTAAACTACATAGAATTCCAAGAACTTTGTGTAGCTTGATTCTCACTCCCATGAGATATGTAGTGATGCCTAGATCTCCAATCCAAGGCCCAACAATAACTATCAACAGAAGATAATTCCCACCTCTACATATGGGCTAGACCTGCGCAGAGTACATCATTTTCCAAGAAATGTGTGGACTTTGATTCTCAACTAGCTAGGATACGTAGTAAAACTCTATGGGGTTCATGCTTTATGCTTCATGGACCTTATATGTTTCTTCATATTCATGTAAGTTTGCCTCCATCCTCACTGCGTGAAGTTAAACTGTATGTAATATCTTCATCCTTACCGCATGATATTAAACTATACATAATTCTAAGAAATATATATGGCTTGATTCTTATCATCATAGTATACATAGTGATACCCGAACCCCTACTTCTGGGTACATCCATAGGATTGTATTTCTTTCATGATGGGCGATCCTTCATCATTACCACATGACATTAAACTACATGGGAATACATCTTGACCACATGATGTTAAATTGCATGGAGATCTCAGAACTATGTATGGCTTGATTCTCATCCTCAGGAGATACATAGTGACACCCATGCATTTTTTCTTCAGCCCAGCCATAGGTATAAACTCCTTTGGCCCCATTTCCTTGAGTCTTCTCAGAAAGATGTGTGGTGTGGCTGAGACATCTTCGGAATTTATACACATCAGGTCACTTTATGGAACCACATTGCACATCTCCACAAGGGACTCCATCTTACAATCTGAATCACATGACCCTAAACTATCCGCATATGTCCCTACAACATGACATTAAACTATGATGCATCGTCCTTGTAACGACCCGAAATTTTGAATAAATCTGGCTTTCTAATTTTTTGTGTTATTTTATTTTTATACTCAACAAAAACGTTTCATTTGATAACACGAGTATAATTAAAATGAGATTGTTGGGTTTCAAATGTTATATGACCATTGGTCAATATGACCGTTGAAAACTAAATGTTGTAATTATTGTCTCTAAATACAAGTGATCTTGGTTAATTAATATAGAAAGAAGATTCGATGGCCTCATCCAGTAGTATCGGGCCAATTGAAGCCCATCTAACAGAACTTGGAAGGAGGTAGCACCACTAGCCTTTGCTTTGGACTAAACCCAAGCCAAACTTCATCGTGTGAATCTAGAATGGAATCTCCTTCATGAGAAGTTCAAACTGATAGAAATTACTACTCGTGCAATGTTGGCTGAGCTGCCCTCGGATTCTTTCACCTTAGCACACCTTAAACTTAGGTCCTATGCTGGGGTTATAAAGGGCTATGTAAGGAGACCGTAACTTCTTTGTGTAATCCTTTGAGATAAATAAAATTGTGTTTTCTTCTTATGGCGAAGTTTGTAAATTTTCAAATGTTCGGATAAATGTAGAATGTATATTATTGATGAATTTGAAAAAAAGGATATTTTAAAATATTTTTGTAAACCTTAAATAATTAATGATGTGTAATGATTTTCAAAAAATGGTCTTCTGCAAATGTGTTCAGTAATAAATTTTGAGTCTAATAAGATCAACTTAATTTTTGGTGAATAGTAATTTATGAATAGTAATTTTATGCTTAGGATTAGTAATGTGACCTAATGGATTACTAATCTCACTAAAAGAAAGTATTAATATAATATAGGCACCTTGATTAAGTAATGTGATCCAATAAAATAGATAAATAACTGTTTTAGAAATAATTAGTCAAGTATTAGTTTTTTCTGGTGAATAGTGTTTTTTAATTAAAAGTTAAATTAAAAATATTTAGAAAATTATTTTTAAAAAATGGAATTTATTTTTTAATTCAGAACATCGATATTATGTTAAGGTAATTTTTGGGGTTTTTTTTATGAAAAAAATGAATTTTCGGTGAATAGTATTTTTATTTAAAAATTAAATTTAAAATATTTAGGAAATTATTTTTATAAAATGGAGTTTACTTTAGAATTCAGAGCATTGATATTATGATAAGGTAAATTTTTGGGAGTTTTCTGAAAATGTTGAATTTTCAGTGAATAGTAAAAATACAGTTTTAGGGTTTCAATATGTTTAATGACATCATTACTGCATCATGATGATGTCATGAGAGATTTTAAGGGATGGTCAACTTATGAATAGTAAGATAAGGTATGAGGTGTCCCAAGTGGCCAATACCATGTGGAAATACAACTTGTTTTTCCAATACCACCAATGAGGTGTCCCTTGGCAATTAATGCCTTGTCCCCTCACTTCCCCTATAAATACCAAGCCATTCTCTAATCCTTTCCATTCCAACATCCTCCTCAATGAAGTTCTGGTCTCCTTACCTCCCATGGACTCCTCCCAAGGTTCCCTCAATCCTCCCAAGGTTCCAAACATCACGATTTCGAAGTTACTCTTCAAGGTAAGGGATCATACATCTCTCTTTCTTTACAAGTACTCTCTTTTATGTCATTTCTTTTATGATCCATGTTCTTATGTTGGGGATGTTCTTTTATATTCATCCTAATTTCCTTTTCATGTTCATATTATGAGATACCCCCTCTTTATATCATCACTTCATTTTATGAATGTTTAAGTGGCACCGTTAGGCTGTCAAATGTTTAAAGGATTCTTTCACCCTTCTCATTTTCAAGTTTAATTTTCATGTCAAGTATTTCAAGTTCCTTTTATTATGTTGGGGTATGATCTCAATATCTATCATACTAATATTTTATGTTCATATTTTTAGAGACCCTATTTGATCTCATCAATTCATTTTTTTGAAGTTTTAAGTGGCGCTGTTAGGCTGCCGAATATTTAAGGGATTCTTTCACCCTTCTCATTTTTAAGTTCTATTAGCATGTCAAGTCTTTCAAGTTCCTTTTATTATGTTGGCGTATTATATATATATTTATTATACTCATATTTTATGTTAATATGATGAGAGACCCTATTTTATCTCATTAATTCATGTTTTTGAAGTTGTAAGTGACGCCGTTAGGCTCCCGAATTTTCAAAAGAGAAATCTTATTTTTGTCTTCCTTCCGTGTTTTTCATTTCATATGGTATGTCTTTAAAATTTCATTACCATGTTCTTATATATTTAAATATCGTATCCCTCTACTGTTTTATGGATCATTTATGAGTGGGTGACCTATGTCCCCTCTATTTTCAGTATTTTCTAAAACCCTATAACATAGCCGTTATGCTGCAGAATTTTCGTCTCAAAATATCTCTCTATTTATCTCAAATTCATTTATTTTATTAAGTGAATACTCAAAGATCTTTCTTCTATAGGGTTATTCACATATATATCAAAATTTTGTATTTTAATTCTGGTACTTACATATATAAAACCCGCTTTCCTTTTTTGTGGGTTTAAAGGGACATAAAGATCACGTCTTTAAAGTAGTTTTTAAAATGTGGTGAATATGAAATGAAACCCATTTCTTTTATGATATATGGGTTGTTTATGAAATGATTGATGATTATATATGTAGATCACATGATAATAAAGGAAAATATAAAGGTGCGCCCTGATAGTGATCCAATGCATTGGGTAAAGGCTTAATCTCTAGAGATGACCATTTTTAATGACACCTTAGTAAATAACCTTGGTAATTTTTAATGACACCTTGAGGATGGACCTTAGTGAAACGGAAATGATGGTCTATGTTAAATGTTGTAGCCACATCTTCCAGTTATGAAACATGTTATTTTTATAATGATATGCCTCATGATCTCTTTCTCATGCCTTAAAAGTTATTTGTCATGACTTTTGATGTATCTTAAGTTCACATGTAAAATGATTCCCTTGTTTCCCTTACTGGGCCTTCTGCTTACCCTTTCCTTTGATGTATGCTCCCAGGTTATGAGATGTTGTAATGAACTTAGGATGGACAAATGAAGAAGCCTTTTAAGTGTTGAATAAGAATGTTTTATGTTGTCATGTATTAAGTTCCTGGTTTCCAAGACACTAAACCTTAAAGATCCTCGGTTTTGTATAATGTAATGAAAGTTTATGTGATAAAAAGGCGGGGTGTCATAGTTGGTATCAAAGGGAGGTTTAGTTATTTTTGGAAATTAGGATATGAAAACATTAGGAATAACCCTATAGAAAAGTTTAAATATAAGAAATATTCATGGTATTTTGGTGAGTATTGAGTAAGTGGGTTCCAAACAAATAAATACCTGTCTCGATACGAACAAGTAGAGTTGGCTCTGGCACAAATGTTCCTAGGAGTGAAAACTCTAAAAAGGTGTTTCGGTCTTGACCCGAGTAACCTGGTGCACGAAAATGAGCCTTGATGCACTCTTGGTTTGACACTCCCGGGGGATATGATTTGGTAAATTCATAAGCTTTGTATGAACCATTATTAAAGTGACAAAGATAAAATAAAATAAGGATTCACATAAGAATATATGATTATGGATAACATAGATTAGAACCTTGGGGATCACAAGTTCGGGTGTACTTTTTTTCTACAAGTTTATCCTTCTAGGATTTAAGTTTCCTTTTCATGATTATTGGCTAAGTATTTAATCCCCCTAATTATAATTTCTTTTATTAGTTAATGGGGGGAAATGGAAGAACATGTCCCAAAAACCAATGTGTTAGGAAATGTGACGATTGCCCTATTAATATGACAGAGATGATGAGAGATCAAGTTGAACGTATTGTGATTATGCCAAACCAGCTATAAAAAATTACAATTAATAATTGGTACCTAGTTGAATGCCCAAATTCATCAAGGAAGAAGAAGACAAAGTCTCAAGGATGTTCATCTGATAAAGTTGAAAAGGGAAAGAAGACCGAATTTCCTTTTTGCAAAAAGTGTGGAAAGGGTCACCAAGGAGAATGTCACAAAGGAACCAGGAGATATTTTAAGTGTGGGGTGATAGGGAATAAAGTAGCCAATTTCTTTAAAAAATGGATAATGTGATGAATAGAGATAAGGTTAGATCTAATGTACCTTATACTTTTCAATGTAGTAAATATTGAGAAGTTGGAAATTATCCAAGGCAATGCTCTCTTGGAAGGGATGAGAAGCATGATGAGAATCAAAAATCTTCAAGGACAAGGGGACAATGCAAGTCCTATGCTGATATGGATCATGACGACTAAAGTACATGTAACTTCTTCGCAATAAATGTCTATGCCATGTTAGTTCGTGCCCTATGAGCATATCTTTAATGTTTTCTAAGAACATTGAGTCACTACCTAAGATGGGTTTATATCATTAAGGAAAAAATCTATTGTTATGTACCACATGTTGATGTTGTGAAGTTGTTCTTCTTGAAGAAAAAAGATTATTAGGGGATTAAAAGATGATTATTATTTTGGAAGACATTCACTATTTTGGGAACCCTATATGATCGAGGTAAATATATTAATACGGTATTTTTTTTGAGGGGTAAAGGCTGACTTATATTTTGAAGAATAAATGAATTTAAGGTGAACTTATAGTAATTTAGGTTACTTATGGAAATGATTAACCTATCTTGGGGAAAATATGTTTAGGTTAGTTACTTTTGTTATAAGATGTTAGGAGTGGTTGATGTTGTTTGGAGATGAATGATAAAGTTTATCTTGGAAGACTATGTAATAAAATCCTTCTTGTATTTGGGTTTCAATCTTAGTTTGGTTTATTTTGAGGAATTTTAAGGACAGTTATTTATGGAATGGTCTTTGATGAACTTTGGGTAGTATCGTGAAATTTTGAAGATTTAAAAGTAGTTTCCCTTCATATGGGGTTCTTTCTTTTTGAAGAGTTGTTTTATCTTACCCTTTCTGTTTTTGGGATAATGTTTAAAGATAGAATAAATAGATAATAGATCTTTTGTGGATTATGTGATTCTCTAGAAGATGATTCTTGTGCTTTTGATGAGACCAAGTGTTTTTTAATTCTCATCGTTTGGAGAAAATATTAGTTTTGGTAGAAACTTATTAAAGGATGAAACTCTACTTGAAGTTAAGTATATTTCCTTGTGTTCTTATTCTATGTAGTAAATGAATTCCTCAAAATTATTAAAAGGAACTTAAAACAAAAACATTGTTGGTTTAAGTTTCCTATTGGGTAATCAAATACCATTTACACACATCATAAGTTTGTGATTTTCTTGTGGTTAACTTTATACTAATCATGTTTTCTATCACTCTCCATCAGAACATGACCCTTTGTTTTCTCTTCCATATCCATGTTTCCCTACATGGAATCCTAGTTTGGGTTAACTCGGGTGACCTTTTTAATTCCCTTTCTTTCTTTTAAAGCAATAGTTTTACTGACTCCTTTTTCGATGTGGGACTTTCAATGAAATTTAAAAGCCCAATTTTAAAAATTGCGAGGATGCAATTTCTTAAGGGGGAAGAATATAACGACCCAAAATTTTGAATAAATATTGTCTCCTAATTTTGTGTGTTATTTTATTTTTGTACTCAAAAAAACTGTTTCATTTGATAACATGAGTATAATTAAAATGAGACTATTGGGGTTTGACTGTTATATGACCATTGGTCAATATTACCGTTGAAAAATAAATGTTGTGATTAGTGTCTCTAAAAAAAAGTGATCTTTGTTAATTAATATAGAAAGAAGATTTGATGGCCTCATCCAGTAGTCTTGGTCCAATCGAATCCCATCTAAAAGAACTTGGAAAGGAGGTAGCAACACTGAGATTTTCTCTGGACCAAACCCAAGCCGAACTTCATCGTGTGAAGCTAGAACGGAATGACCTTCATGGGAAGTTTAAACAGATAGAAATTACTACTCGTGCAATGTTGGCCGAACCGCCCTCAGATTCTCTCACCTTAGCACACCTTACACTTAGGTCCTATGCTGGGGTTATAAGGGGATATGTAAGGAGACCGTAACTGCTTTGTATAATCCTTTAAGATAAATAAAATTGTGTTTTCTTATTATGGGGAAGTTTGTAAATTTTCAAATGTTTGGATAAATGTAGGATGTATATTATTGATGAATTTTAAAAAAAGGATATTTTAAAATATTTTTGTAAACCTTAAATAATTAATGATGTGTAATGATTTTCCAAAAATGGTATTCTGCAAATGTGGTCAGTAAGAAATTTGGAGTCTAATAAGATCAACTTAATTTTTGGTGAATAGTAATGTATGAATAGTGTTTTTTTGCTTTGGATTAGTAATTTGACCAAATTGATTAGTAATCTCACTTAAAGAAAGTATTAATATAATATAGGCACCTTGATTAAGTAACGTGATTCAATAAAATAGGTAAATAACTATTTCAGAAATTATTAGTCAAGTATTAGTTTTTTCAGGTGAATAGTGTTTTTTAATTAAAAATTAAATTAAAAATATTTAGAAAATTATTTTTCTAAAATGGGCTTTATTTTTGAATTTAGAACATTGATATTATGTTAGGGTAATTTTTGGGATTTTTATGAAAAAAATGAATTTTCGGTGAATAGTGTTTTTATTTAAAAATTAAATTTAAAATATTTAGAAAATTATTTTTATAAAATGGAGTTTGTTTTTGAATTCAGAGCATTGGTATTATGTTAAGGTAAATTTTTGGGAGCTTTCTGAAAAAGTTGAATTTTCAGTGAATAGTAAAAATACAGTTTTAGGGTTTCAGTATGTTTAATGACATCATAACTGCATCATGATGATGTCATGAGATATTTTAAGGGATGGTCGACTTATGAACAGTAAGATAAGGTATTAGGTGTCCCAAGTGTCCAATAACATGAGGAAATACCAATTGTTTTGCCAATACCAGCAATGAGGTGTCCCTTGGCCATTAATGCCCCGTCCTCTCACTTCCCCTATAAATACCAAGCCATTCTCTCATCCTTTCCATTCCAAAATCCTCCTCAACGAAGTTCTGGTATCCTTACTTCCCAAGGAGTCCTCCCAAGGTGCCCTCAAGCCTCCCAAGGTTCCAAACTTCAAGATTTCGATGTTACTCTTCAAGGTAAGGGATCCTACTTCTCTCTTTCTTTCCAAGTACTATCTTTTATATCATTTCTGTTATTCTCCATGTTCTTATGTTGGGTATGTTCTTTTATATTAATTGTACTATACTTTTCATTTTAATATGATGAGATACCCCCTCTTTCTCTCATCACTTCATTTTAAGAATGTTTAAGTGGCGCCGTTAGACTGCCAAATTTTTAAAGGATTCTTTCACCCTTCTCATTTTCAAGTTCTATTTTCATGTCAAGTCTTTCAAGTTCCTTTTATTATGTTGGGATATGATATCTATATCTATCATATGGATATTTTATGTTCATATTATTATAGACCCTATTTGATCTCATCAATTCATTTTTTGAAGTTTTATGTGGCGCCGTTAGGGTGCTGAATTTTTAAGGGATTATTTCACCCTTCTCATTTTCAAGTTCTATTTTCATGTCAAGTCTTTCAAGTTTATTTTATTATGTTGGGGTATGATCTCTATATCTATCATACTGATCTTTTATTCTCATATGATTAGAGACCCTATTTTATCCCGTCAATTCATTTTTTTGAAGTTTTAAGTGACGCCGTTAGGCTGTCGAATTTTCATAAGAGAAATCTTATTTTTGTCTTCCTTCCATGTTGTTCATTTCATATAGTATGTCTTTAAAACTTCATTACCATGTTCTTATATACTTTATATCCTATCCCTATATTGTTTTATGGATCATTTATGAGTGGGTGACCTATGTACCCTCTCTTTCCATTATTTTCTAAAACCCTATAACATAGTCGTTATGCTGCCGAATGTTTGTCTCAAAATGTCTCTCTCTTTATCTCAAATTATTTTATTTTATTAAGTGAATACTCAAAGCTCTTTCTTCTATAGGGGTATTCACATATATATCAAAATTTTCAATTTTAATTCTGGGACTTAAATACATAAAACCCTCTTTCGTTTTCTATGGGTTTAAAGTGACATAAAGATCACGTCTTTAAAGCAGTTTTTAAAATGTGATGACTATGAAATTAAACCCATTTATTTTATGCTATATGGGTTGTTTATGAAATCATTGATGATGATATATTTGGATCACATGATAATAATGTAATATTTAAGGGTTCACCCTGATAGCTCTCCAATGCATTGGGTAAAGACTTAATCTCTAGAGATGACCATTTTTAACGACACCTTGGTGAATAACCATGGCAATTTTTAATGACACCTTGGGGATGGACCTTGGTGAAACGGAAATGATTGTATATGTTAAATTTTTTATCCACATCTTCAAGTTATTAAACACATTATTTTTATTAAGATATGCTTCATGATCTCTTTCTCATGCCTTAAAGTTATTTTTCAGGACTTTCGATGTATCTTATGTTCACATGTAAAATGTTTCCCTTGTTTCCCTTACTGGGCCTTCTGCTCACCCTTTCCTTTGATGTATGCTCCCAGGTTATGAGATGCAGTAATGAACTTAGGATAAACAAATGAAAAATCCTTTCAAGTGTTTAAGAAGAATGTTTTATGTTGTCATGTATTAAGTTCCTGGTGTCCAAGACACTAAACCTTAAAGATCGTCGGTTTTGAATAATTTAATGAATGTTTATGTAATAAAAATGCGGGATGTCATAGTCCTTACCACATGACGTTAAAATGCATGGATGTAAGTCCTTACCACATGAAATTAAACTACACATTGTTTCAATAACTTTTTGTGGATTGATTATCTTTCCTAAGGGATACATAGTGATTCCAAAGTCCTCATCCAAGGGCCCAACTACAACATTACTACCTTTCATGTTGGTTTTCATGTCCTTACCGCATGATGTTAAAATGCACAGAGATGGATGTTCCTATTAATTCACAACATGTCACCTTCTTCCTTACTACATGACGTTAAACTATATGTAATCTTCTGATAACTATGTATGGATTGATTATCATTCCTATGGGATATGTAGTGATTACCAAGTCCCTATCCTAGGGCCTAGCCACGACATCACCACCTTTATGTCGGTTCTCATGTCCTTATCACATGACATTAAATTTCATGGAAGAGTCCTCACTGTAAGATATTAAACAGCTTGGAAGCTTGTCCTTACCACATGAATTTTAACTACTTGGAATTACATACCCACTATATGACGATAAACTACATAGGTTATCATCCATCACCACTCCTTATCAATGGACCAAAAGATCCTTACCCTAGCCAACTAGAGAACAGAGTGCTTCTATCATTTTTTTAATCACCTCAATCCATGTTCCACACTTCCTGTATCAAGTGTCATGGGTCATCACAAACCTTGAAATTACCTTGAAGAAGAAAAGAAGTCTCTTTACTTGGCCACGCTATTGATGCGAGTGCTCAGACCCACCAACCAAAGACATCTTGAATCGACATAAAGGGATTTATGATTCTTGTGTGCCTGAGATCACCAAGGTGAAACTCAACACCCCATTGTGTTATAGGTTATCCCCAAATTATTTGTCCCATATCATCACTCATGACCTGATAAACTTGAAACATGATTTACGACATCTCTATTTCCCACTCAAAAGGATGTTGGAGTACTCTTGACCCTGGGTGTCCAAATGTGCCTCTTGTGTAACATCCTCATACTAAGTCCAAGTGGCATGAAATTAAACTGCTCACAATTTGAAAAAAGCTATATGAACTTAAAATATATAACATAATGGTCTAAATCACAAGAACCTAAACTAATAATGAAAGAGTCACAAAATTCATCATGTTAAAAACCCGCAAAGGGTGACATGAGAAAAAGTCAAGTAATCACATGCCAAACTTGTCATCTCTAATGTTTTGGAAAACATTAGGGCCCATGTAAATAAGGGATAAATCTCATAAGGTTTACTCTATTTCCATAGTAAAATCCAAGATATTCTCTCTAGAACCCTTGTTCTAAGAAAGAATTAGAATGATGATTTGTCACATCTCCTCACCCCGAGAATATTCTCGATAGGTGGTGGAACAACTTTTATGGTGTTCTAACCCTTCTTGGATATTACATTTCCCATATATCCCACTTCATGATATGAAGTGTCTCAAGTAATCACAATTAATTCATTTTACCTAAATAGGAAAAGAGATGTCTCCTCTTGGACAAGCTATTGATGCGAGGGCTCAGAACCACCAACCAGAAACATCTTGGCTCGGTGTAAAAGGATTTATGATTATTCTGATCCTGGAATCATCATTGAAGAACCCAGAACCCCATTTTGCTATAGGTTCCCTCTGAGGTGATTATACCATACCTTCCTCATAACCTTATCACTTTGGACTATGATTTACAGTCTCCATATCATACTATCCAAGAGGATCTGATATCCTCAACATTGCATCACCATGTTTTTTACCCATTCTCAAAGCTGTAATGCGACCCTTCATTCTTAATTTTTTTTATGGCTCACAAATCATGATTAAAAACTACAAGGCATAGGGTTCGAGCTATTCAATTATGAGCTAAGTTTCCCTAGGCTGCCATAACCCTTCCCAGATTGCCTTCCTTATGGCATCCCACCTTTTTATAACATAACCTTTCATTACATTTTACAAAACCAAGGATCTTTAAGGTTTAGTGTCTTGGAAACCAGGAACTTAATACATGACAAAAAAAAATTCTTCTTAAACACTTGAAAGGATTATTCATTTTTCCATCCTAAGTTCATTACAACATCTCATAACCTAGGAGAATACATCAAAGGAAAGGGTGAGCAGAAGTCCTAGTAAGGGAAACAAGGGAAACATTTTACATGTGAACTTGAGATACATCAAAAAGTCATGAAAAATTAACTTTAAGGCATGAGAAAGATATCATGAGGAATATCATAATAAAAATAACGTGTTTCATAACTTGAAGATGTGGATAAAAAATTTAACTTAGACAATCATTTCTATTTCACCAAGGTCTATCCCCAAGGTGTCATTAAAAATTACCAAGGTTATTCACCAAGGTGTCGTTAAAAATGGTCATCTCTAGAGATTAAGTCTTTACCCAATGAATTGGAGCGATATCAGGGAACACCCTTAATTTGTCTTTATTATCATGTGATACACACATATATAATCATCAATAATTTCATAAACAACCCATATGGCATAAAAGAAATGGGTTTCATTTCATAGTCATCACATTTTAAAAACTTCTTTAAAGACGTGATCTTTATGTCACTTTAAACCCACAAAAAAAGGAAAGCGGGTTTCATGTATGGAATTCCCATAATTAAAATAGAATATTTTGATATATATATATATGAATACACCTATAGAAGAAAGATATTTGAGTAATCACTTAATAAAATAAAAGAATTTGAGATAAAGAGAGAGACATTTTGAGATGAAAATTCTGCACCATAAAGACTATGTTATAGGGTTTTAGAAAATACTGAAAAGAGAGGGGACATGGGTAACCCACTCATAAATGATCCATAAATAGTATAGGGAAATGATATAAAGGATATAAGAACATGGTAATTAAATTTTAAAGACATTCTATATGAAATGAAAAACATGGAAGGAAGACAAAAATAAGATTTCTCTTATGAAAATTCGGCAGCGTAACGACGTCACTTAAAACTTCAAAAAAAAAAAGAATTGATGAGATAAAATAGGATCTCTCAAAATATGAACATAAAAGTTCATTATGATAGATATAGAGATCATAACCAAAAATAATAAAAGTAACTTGGAAGAATTGACATGAAAATAGAACTTTAAAATGAGAAGGGTGAAAGAATCCCTTAAAAATTCGGCAGCCAAACGACGCCACTTAAACATTCTTAAAATGAATTGATGAGAGAAAGAGGAGGTATCTCATAGTATTAACAAGAAAAGGAAATTAGGATGAATATAAAATAACATCCCCAACATAATAACATGGAGCATACAATAAATGACATAAAAGATAGTACTTGGAAAGAAAGAGAGAGGTATGATCCCTTTCCTTAAAACGTAACTCTTAAAACTCGATGGTCAGGACCTTGAGGGCTTAGAGGCACATTGGGAGGACTCCTTGGGAGGTAATGGGACTAGATACTCGTTGGAGGAGAGTTGGGAGTAAAAAATAAAGGGGGAAAGGGTGGGTATTTATAGGTAAAGGGAGGTGATACTTTAATAATTTCAAGGGACACCTCACTAGTGGTTTTGGCAAAACCATGGGCTTTCCCATGGTATTTGCCCATGGTTTTGGCCACATGAGACCCCTAATACAATAATTCATCCTCTTTAGTCGAACGTACCTTAAAATATCTTATGACATCATCATGATGCAGTCATGATGTAATTAAACATACCGAAACCCTAAAACTGTATTTTTACTATTCACTGAAAATTCATCTTTTTCAGAAAACTCCCAAAACTTTACCTTAACATAATATCAATGCTCTAATTTCAATAATAAACTCCATTTTATAAAAATAATTTTATAAATAATTTTAATTTAATTTTTAAATAAAAACACTATTCACCAAAAATTCATTTTTTCCAGAAAAAACCCCAATAATTACCTTAACATAATATCGATGTTCTGAATTCAAAAATAAAGTCCATTTTATAAATATAATTTTATAAATATTTTTAATTTAATTTTTAATTAAAAAACACTATTCACCCGAAAAAAACTAATACTTGAGTAAGAATTTCTGGAGCAGTTATTTACCTATTTTATTGAATCACATTACTTAATCAAGGTGCCTATATAATATTAATACTTTCCTTAAGTGAGATTACTAATCCATTTGGTCACGTTATTAATCCTAAGCGTAAAATCACTATTCATAAATTACTATCCACCAAAAATTAAGTTGATCTTATTAGACTACCATTTTTTTGAAAATCATTACACATCATTAATTATTTAAGGTTTACAAAAAATATTTTAAAATATAAACTTTTTTGAAATTCATCAATAATATACATTCTACATTTATTCGGACATTTGAAAATTTACAAACTTCACCATAAGAAGAAAACACAATTTTATTTATCTCAAAGGATTACACAAAGCAGTTACGGTCTCCTTACATAGCCCCTTATAACCCCAGAATAGGACCTAAGTGTAAGGTGTTCTAAGGTGAGAGAATCCGAGGGAGGCTCGACCAACATTGCATGAGTAGTAATTTCTATCAGTTTGAACTTCTCGCGAAGGCGATTTTATTCTAGCTTCACACGATGAAGTTCGGCTTGGGTTTGGTCCGGAGCAAAGCCCAGTGGTGCTACCTCCTTCTCAAGTTCTATTAGATGAGCTTCGATTGGCCCGAGACTACTGGATGAGGCCATCAAATCCTATTTATATATTAATTAACCAAGATCACTTTTATTTAGAGACAATAATCACAAAATTTAGTTTCCAACGGTCATATTGACCAATGGTCATATAACAGTTGAAACTCAATGGTCTCATTCTAATTACTAAAATTTTATCAAATGAAACAGTTTTGTTGAGTATGAAATAAAATAACAAAAAAAAATTAGGAAACAAGATTTACTCAAAAATTTTGGGTCGTTACATTCTTCCCCCCTTAAGAAGTTGCGTCCTCGCAATTTTTAAAATTGGGCTTGGAAATTTCATTGAAAGTCCCACATTGGAAAAGGAGTCAGTAAAACTATTACTTTAAAAGAAAGAAAGGGGAGTATAAAGGTCACCCGAGTTAACTCATACTAGGATTCCATATAGGAAAACATGGATATGGAATAGAAAATAAATGGCCAAGTTCTGATAGAGAGTGATAGAAAACATTATTAGGAGAAAGTTAACCACCAGAAAATCACAAACTTGTGATGGGTTAAATGGTATTTAATTTCATAGTAGGAAATGTTAACATACAACATTTTTTTTACATTCATTTTCATAATTTTTCGGAATTCATTTACTACATAGAATAAAAACATAAGGAAATATACCTACCTTCAAGTAGAGTTTCACACTTTAATAAGTTTCTACCAAAACTAATCTTTTCTCCAAATGATGAGCATTCAAAAATACTTGGTCTCATCAAAGCAAAATAATCATCTTCTATAGAATCACATAATCCACAAAATAATAACTATCTATTTTTTCTATCTTTAAACATTATCCTAAAAACAGAAAGGGTAAGATAAAACAACTCTTCAAAAATAAAGAACCCCATAGGAAGGGAAACTACTTTTAAATCTTCAGAATTCCACGGTACTACCCAAAGTTCATTATATACCATTCCATAAATAACTATCCTTAAAATTCCTCAAAATAAACCAAACTAAGATTAAAACCCAAATACAAGAAGGATTTGATAACATAGTCTTCCAAGATAAACTTTATCGTTCATCTCCAAACAACATCAACCACTCCTAACATCTTATAACAAAAGTGACTAACCTAAACTTATTTTCCCCAATATAGGTTAGTCATTTCCATAAGTAACCTAAATTACTATAAGTTCACCTTAAATTCATTGATTCTTAAAAATATAAGTCAACCTTTACTCCTCAAAGAAAATACCATAGTAATCTATTTACCTCGATCATATAGGGTACCCAAAATAGTGAATGTCATCATCTTTTAATCCCCTAATCATCTTTTTTTAAGAAGCACAGCTTCACAACATCAACATGTGGTACATAACAATAGAGTTTTTCCTTAATGATATAAAACCATCTTTGGTAGTGACTCGATGTTCTTAGAAAACATTAAAGATATGCTCATAGGGCATGATCTAAAATACAACATGACATAGACAATTATTGCGAAGAAGTTACATGTATTTTAGTCATCATGATCCATATTAGCATAGGACTTGCATTGTTCCCTTGTCCTTGAATATTGTTGATGCTCATCATTCTTCTCATCCCTTCCAAGAGAGAATTTCCTTGGATAATGTCCAACTTCTCCACATTTACGACATTGAAAAGTATAAGGTACATTAGATCGAACCTTATCTCTATTCATTACATTATCCATTTTTTTAAAGCAATTAGCTAATTTATGACCTATCACCCCACACATAAAACATCTCCCAGTTCCTTTGTGACATTCTCCTTGGTCCCCCTTTCCACACTTTTTTCACAAAGGTAATTGGGTCTTCTTTCCCTTATCAACTTTATCAGATGAACATCTTTGAGACTTCGTCTTCTTCTTCCTTGATGAATTTGGGCATTCAACTAGGTACCAATTATTAATTGTGATTTTTGATAGCTGGTTTGGCATAATCAAAATATGTTCAACTTGATCTCTCATCATGTCTATCATATTAATAGGGCAATCGTCACATTTCTTATCACATTGGTTTTTGGGGCATGTTCTTCCATTTCTCGCCATTAACTAAGAAAAGAAAGTATAATTAGGAGGCTTAAATACTTAGCCAATAATCATGAAAAGGAAACTTAAAGCATATAAGGATAAACTTGTAGAAGAAAAGTATACCCAAACTTGTGATCCCCTAGGTTCCAATCTAGGTTATCAATGATCATATATTCTTATGTGAATCTTTATTTTATTTTATCTTTGTCCCTTTAATAATGGTTCATACAAAGCTTATGAATTTACCAAAGCATATCCCCTGGGAGTGTCAAACCAAGAGTGCAGTAAGGCCCATTGTCGTGTACCAAGTTATCACAGGTTAAGCCCGAAACACCTTGTTATAGTTTTCACTCCTAGGAACATTTTTGTCAAAGCCACTTCTACTTGTTCGTATCCAGATAGGGATTTATTTGTTTGGAACCCACTTACTCAATACTCACCAAAATACCCAGAAGATTTCCTATATTTGAAAATTTCTATAGGGTTATTCCTGAAGTTTTCATATCCTAATTTCCACAAATAACTAAACCATCCTTTGATACAAACTATGACATCCCTCCTTTTTATAACATAACTTCTCATTACATTTTACAAAATCAAGGATATTTAAGGTTTAATGTCTTGGAAACCAGAAACCTAATACATGACAAAAAAAATTCTTCTTAAACACTTGAAAGTATTCTTCATTTATTAATCCTATGTTCATTACAACATATCATAACCTGGGAGAATACATCAAAGGAAAGGGTTAGCAGAAGGCCCAGTAAGGGAAACAAGGGAAACATTTTACATGTGAACTTGGGATACATCAAAAAGTTATGAAAATTTAAATTTAAGGCATGAGAAAGAGATCATGAGGCATATCATAATAAAAATAACATGTTTTATAACTTTAAGATGTGGCTACAAAATTTAACTTAGACAATCATTTCCGTTTCACTAAGGTGCATCCCCAAGGTGTCATTAAAAATTACCAAGGTTATTCACCAAGGTATCGTTAAAAATGGTCATCTCTAGAGATTAAGTCTTTACCCAATGCATTGGAGCGCTATCAGGGCACACACTTAATTTTACATTATTATCATGTGAGACAAACATATATCATCATCAATAATTCCATAAACAACCCATATGGAATAAAAGAAATGGGTTTCATTTCATAGTCATCACATTTTAAAAACTGCTTTAAAGACGTGATCTTTATGTCACTTTAAACCGACGGAAAAAAGAAAGCGGGTTTCATGTATGGAAGTACCAGAATTAAAATAGAACATTTTTATATATATGTGAATAACCCTATATAAGAAATATCTTTGAGTATTCACTTAATAAAATAAAATAATTTGAGATAACAAGAGATACATTTTGAGACGAGAATTATGCAGCATAATGACTATGTTATATGGTTTTAGAAAATACTGAAAAGAGAGGGGACATGGGTAACCCACCAATAAATGATTCATAAGAAGTATAGGTATAGGATATAAAGGATATAAGAACATGGTAATGAAATTTTAAAGACATACCATATGAAATAAAAAACATGGAAGGAAGACAAAAAGAAGATTTCTCTTATGAAAATTCGGCAGCCTAATGATGTCACTTAAAACATAAAAAAAAGAATTGACGAGATAAAATAGGGTCTCTCATCATATGAACATAAAATTTCAGTATGATAGATATATATATCATACCCCAAAATAATAAAAGGAACTTGAAAGACTTGACATGAAAATAGAACTTGAAAATGTGAAGGGTGAAAGAATCCCTTAAAAATTCAGCACCCTAACGACGCCACTTAAACATTCTTAAAATGAATTGATGAGGATAAGAGGGGGTATATCATCATATTAACATGAAAAGGAAATTTGGATGAATATAAAAGAACATCCCCAACATAAGAACATGGAGCATAAAACAAATGAAATAAAAGATAGTACTTGGAAAGAAAGAGAGAGGTAGGATCCCTTGCCTTAAAATGTAACTCTTAAAACTCGAAGGTCGGGACTTTGAGGGCTTGGATGAACCTTCAGAGGACTCCTTGGGAGGTAATGGGACTATAGATTCATTGGGGGAGAGTTGGGAGTGAAAAATAAATGGGGAAAGGGTGGGTATTTATAGGGAAAGGGAGGTGATACTTTAATAATTTCAAGGGACACCTCACTAGTGGTTTTGGAAAAACCATGGGCTTTCCCATGGTATTTGCCCATGGTTTTGGCCACATGGGACCCCTAATAGAAAAATAAATCCCCTTTAGTCGACCATCCATTAAAATATCTCATGAAATTATCATGATGCAGTCATGATGTCATTAAACACACTGAAACCCTAAAACTGTATTTTTACTATTCACTGAAAATTCAACTTTTTCAGAAAACTCCCAAAAATTTACCTTAACATAATATCAATGCTCTGAATTCAAAAATAAACTCAATTTTATAAAAATAATTTTCTAAATATTTTTAATTTGATTTTTAAATAGAAACACTATTCCCCAAAAATTCATTTTTTTCAGAAAAAACCCCAAAAATTACCTTAACATAATATCGATGTTCTGAATTAAAAAATAATTTCCATTTTATAAAAAAAAATTTCAAAAAAATTTCAATTTAATTTTTAATTTAAAAACACTATTCACTATAAAAAAAACTAATACTTGACTAATAATTTCTGGATCAGTTATTTACCTATTTTATTGAATCACATTACTTAATCAAGGTGCCTATATTATATTAATACTTTCTTTAAGTGAGATTACTAATCCATTTGGTCACATTACTAATCATAAGCATAAAATCACTATTCATAAATTACTATTCACCAAAAAAATTATGTTGATCTTATTAGACTCCAAATATTTTACTGAACACATTTATAGAAGACTATTTTTAGAAAATCATTACACATCATTAATTATTTATGGTTTACAAAAATATTTTAAAATATCCTTTTTTTTCAAATTCATCAATAATATACATCCTACATTTATCTGGAAATTTGAAAATTTACAAACTTCACCATATGAAGAAAACACAATTTTATTTATCTCAAAGGATTACACAAAGCAGTTATGGTCTCCTTACATAGCCCCTTATAACCCCAGCATAGGACCTAATTGTATGGTGTGCTAAGGTGAGAGAATCTGAGGGCGGCTCGACCAACATTGCACGAGTAGTAATTTCTATCAGTTTGAACTTATCACAAAGGCAATTCTGTTCTAGCTTCACACGATGAATTTCGACTTGGGTTTGGTCCAGAGCAAAGCCCGGTGGTGCTACCTCCATCCCAAGTTCTGTTAAATGGGCTTCGATTGGCCCGAGACTACTGGATGAGGCCATAAAATCTTCTTTCTATATTAATTAACGAAGATCACTTGTTTTTAGAGACAATAATCACAACATTTAGTTTCCAATGGTCATATTGACCAATTGTCATATAACATTTGAAACTCGACAGTCTCATTCTAATTATACTAATTTTATCAAATGAAATAGTTTTGTTGAGTATAAAATTAAATAACACACAAAATTAGGAAACAAGATTTATTCGAAAATTCCGGGTCGTTACATTCCTTCCATACCAAAATTCATCATCTTGATGTTCGAGCCTTCATAAATATTTCATAGACCCTAGAGAGGAAACAAGATCGCTCTTCTTGGACACACTATTGATGAAAGGGCTCAGACCCATCGACTGGAAACATCTTGGCCTGATATAAAGGGCCTCCTAATCCTTGTGAACCTCAATGACACTATGGTGGAACCTAACACTCCATAGTGTTAAGGCACATACCCAACATGTCTATCCCATTCTATATCACCCAGCTCAGACTTTTGGATTATGACTTATATCACCCACATTCAAACTATCTAGGAAGGCCTAGTTTCCCAAGTATTTCACCCTCAACCATATTACCCCCATGAATCGTCTGTATCCCTTATAGAAGAGTGGAGATTAGCTTTTCCTAGCCACACTAATGACACACAAGGTACTTAACCTACCAGGTAAAATTATCTCCCCATTTATATAAAAGGAACTACTATCCTCATGAGCCCTATTAGTACCATAGAAAAAATTAGCACCCCATAGTGTTTTGAGTCATTTATGGCATGCCAACCCTATATTCCATGATGTTCCAAGCTAAAAGACCCAAAACTAAAGAAATAGAGGGTATGAGCTAAAAGACCTTAAACTAATGCAATAAAAGTTCTGATCTAAAGAACATAAAATAAAGCAACAGAAGGTATGAGCTACATACCCTAAAATAAATCAAAAGAAAGTCTGATCCAAAAGACCCTAAACTAAAGCAACATATAGTCTGAGGTAAATACCCTAAACTAAAGCAAGTGATAGTTGTTTTGAGGCCCACTTTACATCCATACCATACTCAAGATGCTCTCTACAGATATGAAAAGAACTCATCATTCAGGACATATCTCATACTCTGATGATTTCCCCACACATCAAACATTCATGCTCATATATCAGAATGTAAGAGATGAACCCTTATAGTAATTCCTAATGCAAAATAATTGTAAAGTATCATACAAAGAAAAATATTGGATAGTAAACTAAGATCATCCATTAATAGTATGGTCAGAAGGGAGGAATCTCCAATTTTTATATTCTCTCCAAAAACATAAAAAAAGGGATGCAGTTAAAAATTATGGTTTTCGGTAAATTATAGAAAAAATGATCAATAGTGATAACAAGATCGATAAGGGTTTGGAAGGATGTGCCAATCGAGCGTTCAAGTGTCGTCCTCCCCACTTCTTCCACCTATTTTGTAGGAAAAATAACTTCAACTAGAGTTTTCATCTCTTCAACCCTCCTTATAATAGTGGCAAGGAATTTGATGATGTCAAAAGATTATAATTCAATTGGGTAATTATCTCTTAATTCCTTCCTATCTGCACTGTCCAAGCATCAATTTGGGCTTTCAATCCAGATGAAAGAATAGGGCCCTTCTTAGTACCTCTATCGTCTCTTTCAATTGTTGGGAAAGGGATGCTTCATTCACAAAATCATGCAAGATCCTCTCTAGTGCACCAAAGTATCTCTGAGTTAGAACAACCCATTACATAATTTTGAATAGAGGATTCCAATCAAATTCGTATTCCCCAAGATCATGGAATAGTTGGTGAAGGAACTCCCCTTGATGATAGAATGTATCTAGAGGGTTCTCAGTAATCAAGGCCTAGATACACCCCTAGACCAGCCTACAGTGTGACCAAGCCTCAACAGCCGAAAAAGTAGGTATGGAAGAAGGATCACCAACTAGTTAAATCAATGATTAAATAGGATAAGAGGCCCCATAAACACCATATTATAGAGGTGAATCATCCATATCATGCATGAGATAATAGATTTCCTCAATAGAATCTGGTCCGCTGTCTTAATAGATGTTATCCGAGCGAGGTTGTTTCTGAGACTCCTCACCCAAATCTACAATTGGATCCATAAATTCCACAAATAGAGGAGTCAAAAATTTAAGAGTCATGTCCACATGATGGACTAGCTATCCCAATACACCATTGGGATAATCCATCATCCAAGACTAATCATAATCATGTGTAAGGCAAGCAGGAGAATTAGAAAGAAGAAATATAATTATAGATCTAGTGTCTTCATGAGAGAGCATCTTCCAAAATTAGTGGATCATGCCAGGATGCCATTCCACATGGACACTGGAAAAGGGAATGGGGGAAACCCTTTTCCCACAGTCAAATTGATGAGAAAACCGATGTTGTGAGTAAGGGTCATAGATAATAATCCAATCTACCCTGGCTACAAGGACTCCATCCTGAAGGGAAACCATATAAGATCTCTCATTGAGAGAGACACAACCATTATCAATGATTGAACTAGATAGTATATATAGATTAGATAACTCAAAATTGTCTAGATGGAACAACCCGCCTTTAACCTCTGTAGGGGATAGGGACATAGGCCCAAATCCAGAGACATACAACAGTCTGGGTTAGGATATGGGTCTGGAATCTTGGATTATTGTATTACTCATAGCAATGAATGTGATCCCTTATCCAACCGAACAAGAACTGAAGGGGACCACCAATTATGTAGGGAGTTTTTCCTTGCTAGATGTGGCCCAACATCTAGTAATGGTACGCAAGGACTGATACTGCCAAGTTGTGACATCACCCCTCTGCGAGTGATGCCACCATCACCATGGTGCTTACATAGACACCAGAGTGTATATCTCTAGATGGGAAGAGCCACCTATTTAGAAACATATCTAGAAAAATTTCTATCCAATGGTTTAGAGAAACCTCCATGTTCACTAGATATCCCCATGAAGTGTGATCCCAAACTTCTATAATAGCCCAATATGAGCCAGCATCATTGCAAACATATTGGGAGGGACACTGATGATGGAAAATGATGCTTGTCTTAACTCCACTACTACATAGGAAAACTATGATCAAGTCAGTGAAGGAAACAAGAAAGCACACTGTTAGCTCTCTCCCCACTTTCTTCCTCATGGGGACAAGCATCTCTTTCTATAAATCCATATTATGCATAGGATCATCCAAAACATTTTCAGTAGGGATGAAATCACCATAAATCTCTCCAAGAAGAGGGATGTCACCTAACTGATGGATATCCCATAGGCTGATACCCACCTCACCATGGGGAAGGTGGAATGTGATGGTCCCAGGGCACCCGTGCCTGATCATTTCTTGAAAGAGGTCAGGCTGGTTGTAGACGATGAACTGAGAAATCCACATGGATTCATAAAGATGAACCATATATAGATCATCAGAAAATACCATACAATTTTTTCGTACCCAGGAGAACCATGCCCATTCATCGTAGAAGTTTCCACTGGGTAAAATGTCTCACTTCGAGTACCAACCACCACCAAGAGTGTTCAGGGAAGAGGAAAATACGCATGAATATCTCTGAGTAATAGGATATTGGGAAAGATCATGAACATGTGGGCTTAGGGGAGAGTTTTCCAGAAGGTAGGATAAGCCCTGAGGTTGGGCAGTTACTAGCTGACCGTCCCCGATAATCATCATCTGAACATAGAAGGAGGAACTAAACACCCACTGAGATGAAATATTGAATTATAGGGAGGGAATAACTACATCTTCTGCCAAACCAAACTCATACAGCAGAAGTTAGTCTGATAGGGGATAATCATGGATTTCAGGCAAATGGAAGTTCCAAAAAATCTTGATATCATTATGCACACGATAGCGGGGATCGACATTTCAATTCTTTGAAAGAATGGAACTTTTATTAGCCACAACTAAGGAAACTTTATGGGATCTAGAATCCATCTGAAAAAAAATTATGTGGCACATGTCAGATGAAAAAATATAAATTCGTGAGAAAAATAAAGGCATGAAAATTCCGTTATGGCATCATGCACAATGCATGACCCAGGAAAAGGTTCACGATCCCCATAAAAGAGTTCATTAACCACTTGGTCTCTAGAAGGCTCTCGGGATGCATAACACCTGCGAGGCCCTAAGAATATCGCATGATATCCTAATAGAATCATAGTCATGTGACCTATACATGGTCATGTGAATTGATGAAGAGTCCGGGCCAGAAAAACTCACAGATTCCTTAAGAAAACTGCCTAAGTTTAAGTAATTACTGAATCTTAGTCTGTGGTTGAGACATATGAGTGTATGAGTAGAAATTTTTCTTAAAAAATAGTAGGGCTCAAAATTAGGTCTTGTGATTAGGGTTTGCAGCAAGGTATTGCGACAAGGTAACAGTGGGAGTTATCTTGAGATGGAAGCATCCGGTGGAATGAAATTTCCTCCACACACCCTATATATAGGTGGTTTGTAGAATACCAAAGGTCTCCTGGTAAACCAAACATCACTCAAGATCATGGGTTCGCAACACCACCAAGGACTCTGGTAGGAATTTAGTTTTCATTAGTATAGAGTCCTTATCCCCTTGAACATTGCTTTTGAGGGGGGGGGGATTTTTTGATGCCTTCCGAATAATCAACAGGAAAACCAAAAAAAGGAAACATCCAAACGTGGATGTTATTTTCCCCACAAGATCAAGGAAGAAGAGGATAGTTAAAGACTTGTGATTGTGTGAACACACAGGGTCATGTGAAGTCTCCACTGTTAGGTCCAAAAGGGACCTAGATACCCTGAGAGGGGGGAGGGAAGGGTGAAACACGGTATGGATATTCTTTTCTAAATTCTTCCTTCCCCACTAGATATTGACCTCTTTATTATAAGGGTCACTTTATTTTCACTTTTGTGTTTATGCCAATCTTTTATTTTCTTATTTATCATATGATAATGATATAAAAGTGATGTAGGAATGGAATCACATAGACACAAATATTTTTACATGGGTCACCCTCACTGGGATACATCCTAGGAGAATACAATGAAATTGTTCCGATGTACCAAATCAACTAAATCTCACTTCTAATCACAAGGTTTGGGCTAGATCACTTCTATGCCCAAGATCACTGCCTTTACAATGTTTAGGGTCTTCTCACTACATTCCCAAGGGTCACTCCCTAAGTATCTTCCTATAGCTCCCTACCTATGGGAAGGATCTTCGTCTTCCTATTCCTTCACTCACTACTCTTAGATGGGATCCACTCACATTTTATGGACTTGTAAGTCCATTTATTATCACTAATGAATGCATCATCCAATACATGTAGATTCTCTATTGATGTACCACTTTAATCTACTGATGAATATCAATTTACCACAGAACACTAGGAAATCCATTATGAACAACCATTGCAATGATCAATGCCTCATGTTTCTCTTTCTTTCAAAAAGCTTAAACCAGCCTTTACAAAGCACACCTCCTTTCGTGAAGCTCACTATTTCATAAAGCTCAAAATATCCTTCATGAAGCTTTTTAATTTTCATGAATCTCAAAATTTCTCAAAGATTATACTAGCCTTTGAGAAGCATTTTCCTTCATGAATCACTCATATTTTTCAAAGCTCAAATAGCCTTCGCAACATTCCTTACTTTCTCAAAGCTCAATTAGCCTTTACAAATTCCCTTACTTTCACGAAGCTCACTGCCTTCGAAAACCTCCTTCGTGATTTGAGAGATTTAATATTTTCATTGAGTCTCTCTACTATTATCAAGGGGGTATAGGCCTATTTATAGCTGTTTCCCACTTACTCCAGAACCTTCCAGCCACATCAGCACCATTTCACAGAGCTCCCATTTTTCCTCCATAATGGCCCATTTTTTCACAAAGATCCATAAATATTTTTAGTTTCCAATGATCATCGTAATCATATAGGTTTATGTAAATGACTTTTCACCACCATTATGATTCTTCTTTCATAAACATATAACTTCCATCAAAGCCTTAGCACCACCGTAATGCTCTTCACCTCTGTCATTCATGATGCTCATCATAATCACAGAGATTACTGTCAGATTTATTTGATCCTTCGTGAAACACTCTTCAAGAAGTAAATATTTTAAAAACTCATGCCTTTTCCATATTTTGATGATATATTCAAAGAAATCCATATTTATCAATGCTATCCAAACTCCAAATTTTGGACCCCAAAAATTTGGCAAACACCTGAAATTAGTGCCACCTTGCATCTGTTTTTTTACAATGCCTCAGGATCTTACATTCCTTTTTATGGTTATTTGTCAATATGGATTGTCAACAATATCTCTAGAACTCGACAATTCACTATGAAAACCCACCTTGTCAACAATCATAACCAACCCAAAAATTCTACAATGTTACATTGAGGGATTCTTTCCCAACAATCTCCCCCTTTGGGTTTTTTGACAACTCTTTCATAATTTGAAACTTTATTAGAGATCCTTCTATCATCTACCACCATTCGCCTCTTGTGATTCAGATAGTGATCAATGATTTACTCAACACATACTCTAATCCCACATGAGCAATGATAATCATGAGAAACAAGGGTAGTATGAAAATTTCATCAATGAGTCACTTCATTCCTAACATCAATTCTTGAAACCAAAAAACTATTTTAATCACAAACCTCAGCTGTCATGATATATATCCTTTGATTGATCTCTTCTAGAATCATTATATTTAATACTACCCCTATCTTACTGCTCCCCCTATCTCACTACTCTACCTATTAGCCTTTCCCCATGTCGTGATTGAAGAAATTTTCTCTCGTCTTTAATCACAATTTATCCCCCACAAAGAGCCACACTTTCTCCCACATTGTCAATGAACCAAACGACCACTTCTTTGTGGTCTGCAACAGAGTAAGGAACAAAAATTAGTAAATTTTGGAAGAACACATCATACCTCACAGAGAGGGGGTTTCCACATCCACACTTTTTATATTTCGGGGAGTCAACTGAACTCCTAGAGTTAGTCGATCCACTCAAATGCTTATTTGGGTAAGGCCTTTGTCAAAATGTCTGCAACCTATAGTTCTGTAGGAACATCCTCCAACTTGACAAACTCTTGATCCAATTTCTCCTTGATAAATTGATATTTGATCTCAATGTTATTTTTCTTTGAGGTATGGACAATATTTTTTTGAAGATTGATATAACTTTAATTATCACAGTGGATTCTGATCAGAGACTTCAATTCAACTCCCATATCATCAAGCTTTTGTTTCATCCACAATAAATAAATTCATTCTTTAGTGGCCGAAATATACACATCTTATATGGTTGTCAATGAAATTCAATATTTTTTCTTTCTTATCCATGAAATACACAATCCACCAAGATATAAATCACCTCCTGACATTGATTTTCTATCATCCGCTAATCCATCTCAATCTGCATCTATATATCCCAATTACTCCTACTTTGATTTTTCATTATACATCAAACCAAAATCCACAGTGCCCTTGATATACTGAAGTATTCTTTTTTACTGCAATCGTGTGGATTCCCTTGGGATAACTTTGATATCTTGCTACTTAGAATGTGGAAATGACAATATAAGGTCTTGTCGCTGTCATGTATAATAGGCTTCCAATGATTTTCCTATAATCTGTGATATTAACTACCTTGCCTTCATCTGATCCACTGAAGATTATTTCATCGACATATACTCTTAGAACAATTATTTGATTACTGTCATTATTCACATATAAATTGTAATCAACTCAACCACATTGGAAACCGAGCCTCTTGAAAGATTGATCTAGCCTTCAATACCATGCTATTGGTGCTTACTTCAACCCATATGAAGCCTTCCTTGTCGGAAAAATATGTTTTCATCTTCATTAATTAGAAAACCATCTAGATGATCAATATAAAATCCTCTTCCAGAACCTTATATAGAAATGCTGACTTGATATCCATCTAGAAAACCTTGAATTTGCTTTGCACTATTATGGCCAAGAATAATTTTATTATCTCTAAGCTTAAAACATGTGAAAATGTGTTATCAACATTGATACCCTCTATCTGGGTGTGACCTTTTCACACTAGTTGTGCTTTTTTCCAAATCACAACACTATCTCAATTAATTTTGATGTGAAAGACCCATTTTGTATCAATGACATTTTTATATACTGGCCTTGAAACAATCTCCCATGTATGATTATTATGAATTTGGTCAGACTCTTCATTCATAGCCTGAACCCAATTCATCTCCAGTTGCTTTCTCCTACTCATCATCAGTAAATTCTTAAGAATCATTATTTTCCACATCAACCCCCCCCTGAGTTTCTTACGTCTTTATCACTATCATTAGAAAACTGTACACTGTGTAATGGATGATTCTAATCATTCTCTAAAATAGTGAAATCATTGCTTTTGACTACTTTCTTAGAGTCTTGTTAAAACATTTCCAATATTCTCTCGCAACTTCTTGGTATCATGAAAATAGTCAGCTAATATCATATTGTTAGAACAAAATAGATAATCATGAAATACATGAGTTTTCCTACTTCTCCCCCAATCAGTCTTCTTGATGTTAGACAACATAAACTTTCAACATTTTTATCCCATTGAGATCTTACATCTGATTAGAAGATAGAGTTATCCCCCTATGATGTGAAACTCTTCATATTGGTGGGACAATTGTTTTTACCCACAATATTCCTTCTTCTCCTGCATCATTTATTCTTATGTGGCAATTTTCAATAAGCCATCAACATAACCTATAATCCTACTAAGTCAGTACTTGGTGTAGGAAATAAGAGATAGGCTTAATAACCCAATTACTAACTATTATGGTCAATTAATTCCATCCATAAGCCATTAACTCCTTTAAAAGAATTCTTCTAGATTAATTATTCAGCTCTTATGACTTATTTTAATTAGTTTATATCTTGTAGAACATCACATCACCATTTTGAATCTTTTAATGCCACTTCCCCTTGGATTGTATCTCCCTTGAACTCGAAAAACTTGATCATTAGTTAATAAAATTTATACACATAGGTAGAGGGGACTCTCTATAATTCTAAATAAGTGTATTTTGGTAGATCCTATTGGATCAACCCTTTGATGTTTTCTTGCAAATAACTGTTCTCTTTATGTGCTTGTTCCAACTACCCAACCAACCTCAACTGTTCTGGCCATATGACTAAACATTCTTTACCCACATTCTGATTCTTCTTCTGATATTTATGTTCTATGGTTCTGGACTTCTTCACAATTTGGGGTTTATACCCACTAATAAAAATTTCCTTCTTTTAGGTTCCACCCAAATTCCATTCCTCATGGTTCTTTCTCTGAGTGGGAATTTATCCACTAGCCATATTATCTTTCTTATTCCTCTATTGAAGGGATATTTCCCCTTGTTTAACTTCTCACCTTGTGGAACATGTGATATTGTGGAGACAATAAGAATTAATTTTTCTTTTATCAGTTATTTGAGTCTCCACACCGTTTCTTAATGGTGGTGAGTTCTTCACTGAATGTACATTCTTTTTACTCACAACTGGAGTATATCCTCCATTTTTTCTTCTAGGGTTTCTTCCTACTACAATATCTTGCTGAATGCCCATAATCAAAACATATAAGACATCTCCCATTAAAATCATACCTCATGTAATTATTTCTAATTTTAGATATTGATACAGTGTGAGTTTTTCCTCTAACATTGTGCTCTTGGAATTCTTGACACATACTCATATTATGTCCTTATCTTCCACAATAATAGCATCTGATGGATGCTTTCTTATGAGAGGTGTTCCTATCATAATTTTCATGAAGTTTCTTCTTATTATCAGATTTAGTAATATTACTGCCTTCACAGCAAGAAATATATTCCAAATCTTCTGAACAAAAACTTAATGTATGACCATGCATCCCACATAAATATCACATGATGTCATTAATTCCCATAAAAGCCTTTTTATGTCTTTCTCCAGAATCTATAATATTTTTCTTATCTATGTAACTTTTCACAGTTATCTTCCTATCATGCATGGGATGGGGATCCTCATATCCAGTACCATATTTTCCTAAACTGTATGTCCTTTGATATGAGAAAATATTTTCTTATTTATCTTCAGAAATAGAATATTTTCTTTTCACTTCATCGTCACCTACTGAAGGATAATAAAATAATAAGCACAAGACATATTTAATTTTAGGATTTCCTTTTTCATTGGACTTCTACACTTCTTTCTTCATTGATTTAATATATTATCCCAATAGTTTAATATTTATATCCTTTGATTCAAGTTGATCATTAAGTTCTCTCTTATGATTCTTCCATATACTCATCTCATCTTCCAGTTCATGTGTGAGATTATCCAACATATCACATTTATATTTTATTTTAATTCTTTATTGAGAAAGAGAATAAAAATAGCATGCATTATCTTATTTTAGCCTTTGAATATTTTGAACCAGTTCATACAACTGTGTAGTAAGATCATCATTTCTAGATTTCAGATTCTGAATTTCATCTAACTTCTAGTTCTCTTCATTTTCACCACCTTTTTGTTTTTCCCTCTAAGTAGAAATATTTTTTAGTTTGTCATCTTGGGAATCATTCTTCTCCCTAAGACCAGTATCCACATTAATAACCCTTTGATTTAAACCTCTTAAAAAGTTGACCTCAATATCTAGTACTTAGATTTGAATATCTTTAGATTTAATTTCATCAGACAATTTCTGATCTAATTCATTCGTTTGGTGGAAAACTTCTACATCAAGTCTTCTTGAAATTTATTCATCATCAGTAGTTCAAAAATCACTTGGAATAATAGTTTCTTCACTCATTCCTTCTATATCATTGAATGAGTAAGTATTTTCATGATATGATTTATCCAAATCTTTATTTTGTTCACTACTTGATTTCTTCATCTAAATCACACTCTTTCCATAAACACTTCCACTCTAAGGAATACCACCTGAATTTTTTTCTTATTTAACATTCTTACATTTCCTATGGCACACAAAGACAATAGAAGACTAAATATTCAACTTCATTAATTTAATAAACCATGTTAGAGAAAAAAAATATGATAAAGGAAACCTATCTCTATGATTCCAATTGTTAGGTCTAAAAGGAGCCTAGATACCCTGAGAGGTGGGGGTGAATCATGGTATGGATATTATTTTCTTAATTCTTCTTTCCCCACTAGATCTTGACCTATTTATTATAAGGGTCACTTTGTTTTCACTTGTGTGTTTATTCCAAACTCTTCTATTCTTATTTATCTTATGATGATGCTCTTAAAGTAATACAGGAATGCAAGCACATGGACACAAAGATTTTTACTTGGTTCACCCTCACTAGAATACATCCAAGGAGAATACAATGATATTGTGCCAATGTACCAAGTCCACTAAATCTCACTTCCAATCACAAGGTTCATGCTTGATCACTTCTATGCCCAGGATCACTACCTTTACAATGTTTATTGTCAGCTCACTACATTCCCAAGGGTCTCTCCCTAAGTCTCTTCCTCTAGATCACTGCCTATGGGAAAGATCATCGTCTTCCTCTTCATTCACTCACTGCTCTTATAAGGGATACTCTCATAGTTTATGTACTTATAGGTCCATTCATTATCACTAATGAATGCATCCTCCACTGTATGTAGATTCTCTATTGATGTCCCACTTTTATCTACTGGTGAATATCACTTTACTATAGAACACTGGGAAATCCATTTTAAAAAACCTTCTCAAATATTACAATTTTTCCTTGCTCCTTTCACAAAGCTCAAACCAACATTTATGAAGTACACCACCTTTCTCAAAGCTCACTATTTTTTAGAGCTCAAATTAGCCTTTACAAAGCTTCTACCTTTTTTTGAAGCTCAAAATTTATCAAATCTCAGACTATCCTTCGCGAAGCACTTTCCTTTGTAAAGAACTACCCCTTTTCAAAGCTCAACTAGCCTTTCCAAAGTTCCTTCCTTTCTCAAAGCTCAGTTATCCTTTGAGAATTCCCTTACATTCACGAATCCCACTACCTTCATGAACCTCCTTATTGATTAGAGATATTTAATATTTTCATTGAGTCTCTCTACTCTTCTCAAGGGGGTAGAGGCCTATTTATAGGCATTTCCCACTAACTTCAGATCCTTTTGGCCACGTCAGTGCCATGTCAACACCATTTTTCAGAGCTCCCATTTTTCCTCTACAATGCACCATTTTTTGAAAAGCTCCAGGAAAAGTTTCAGTTCGCAATGCTAATCATAATCACAGAGCATTCTATCATAGCCTTTGCACCTATGTGATTATCCTTCCCTCGCAGTCATAGATCTTCTGTCAAAACCTTTGTTCCACCACAATTCTCTTCACCTCTGCCATTCCCTAATCTCATCGTAGTCACATATATCATAGTTAGTTTTTTTATCCTTCGAGAAACACTCTTGAAAAATCCCATATTATTGAAACTCATGCCTTTTCCATATTTTGATGTGATCTTCAAGGAAATAAATATTTGTCAATGCTATCATAACTCCAAATTTTGGACCCCAAAAATTTTGCAGAAACTAGAAAACGGAACCACCTTGAATCTATTATTTCTTCATCACATCCAGATCATCCATTCCTTTGTTATGGTTCTTTGTCAACATGGATTGTCAACAATATATCTGGAACATGAAAATTCACCATTAAAACTCACCTCATAAAAAAACACAACCTACCAAAAAATGTTTCAATGTTACCTTGAGGGATTTTATCCAACATCCACGCAAGGCGCCTAACCCGCAACAAGTCCCATGGAGCCCTCCTCAACGAGCACCCTTGTTCACCAATGGTTGAAAAATTATAGCTAGATGATCATCCACTAGGCCAAACAATTTTTTATTTGAAAGTACATGAAAACCATATGGAATCCTTTACAAATCAATGGAAGAAAAATTTCATGGAAGAGACCCCCCGACGGTCACACTGATCACACATAAAATCATCATTGGGAAGAATAAAATACCTAGATGATATCCAAGACATCTCATGAGACCTTTGTGCCTTCATCAAAAATAATGAAGGAGATAACTAGGAGTATAAGAGAGGGGATCACGGTAACTGAAGGCCATTCAGTGTGCCCCTAAAGACATGAGATGCACCAAGACCTATCTGGTGCGCCTTGTGAAACCCCTTTAGCTCATCAGATGCACCACATGGAAAACTTTAGAAAATTCTATGGTGCTCTAAGGATAGATTCATGGGGGTTTACACAATAATTTCACACTCTCATATGATCCAAATTGTTCACATGAGACTACACTATAAAATCGAGTGAAAATCACAGATATTACTTGAGCAAACTTGTATACCTCCCAAAACTTGTCACATAAAATAGAGGGGAAAAAGGGAAGATGCGAGTGGTGTCTACGGTCATTGAAGGACATGTGACATGTACCTTTAGCGATCTAAGAGACACCACAATACCTCGACATCATGACTGCCTCACCTCGAAAATTCCCTTAGGCTTGTCGGCCTCACTTCTTGGAACCCCATACCTTCGTCCATACAACTCTATAATTGTCTAAATAAAGACAAACATAATTTTCCCTTACATGATTGCATGATCTCCATATTACCCATATTGGTCAAGTGTGATATCACCCAAAAATTAGACATAAAACCCAGACATTGATCATAAAACCCCGCATGGCCCTAGAACATTGTGAAATAAAACTAAGGAGATAGAAAAAGGGGAAGAGAGAGGGGTCCATGGTTTCTAAAATACATGTTGAGCGCCCATAATGACTAGAATAACCTCGCATAAGCCCCCTGTCGCTAGGAAATGTCCACAAAATGCTCACACACCATACAACCCGTATTGGTCACACGACACATCTCTCAAAAATAGAGAAAATAACCTCAGTACAATATGTAAAATTTCACACGAATCCTGAACTTCGTCACATAAAATAAAGGATATAGGAATGGAAAAGGCGAAAATGGTTTGTAGTCACCAAAGGGCATGCGATTCTCCCATCACACCCTTGGTGTAGTCCTGTGAGACCCCATGATAAGCCATCAAAGGACTCACAGATGCCTTCCAATAGTCATTTGGATTTCGTGAAGACACTTGGACATGTCAACATGACAACATGAATTTTCTTTGAAGTGAAAGTCCTTAATAGTTGGAAATAATTAAATAAAGTATGGATGTACTTACAACCGCTGAAAATCAGGCAGTTCCCATGATGTGGTCCACCACAGAGACTCATGAAACCCCATAACACCAAACCCCTCGTTGACTCTAGCCTGGACTCGCACCAGATGCCCCGAAAAAACCAATGAGTATGTAGATGGATATGCCTATAAATTCTCTACTAAAACTTAGAAAAAGAGTTTGGTGGGTTGGTCTAACAATCACTAGAAGTGTGGACCTTGACTACAAGTACATACATCGACGCTCAGAATTCAGGCTTCTGCACACATCCGATCATGTGACAGGTAAAATTTTCGCTAGGTAATACATTGGTGGACCACCAGAGCAATCATATTCCAATCATAAATCCATTTTCCTAATCAATAAAAGATCACATGAAGGACTTATGGTGAGACATGAAGAGACCATATCATATATCCTCTAGGTCATGCTAGACCTAAACAAACTGACACTGAACCAACCAAGGAACTCACAATAAAATGGAAAAAACAAGGATTCAAAGTGGAATAACCAAGTGGAAGACATGATCATGGTCCTCCGCATGATTTTCATGTGTCAATTAAGAATACATGATGATACCAAGTCACTCCACCCAAACCTCATGACATCCCTTCAACATGTCATACGAGTATGAAAAACGCTCCGAACATGTTAGGACAAGTCTTCCAGACTCTTCTCAGATACCAATTGAATCATATAAACCCTTTGGGTTCATCACCCCGGACTTGTGATGTCCTTAGGACGCACCGACTAACTCATATAACGACGCCCACTTATGTCAGCAGAGTCTCATCGACACATCTATACTTGACAATCCATCTCTCATGACCGACCCTCTGGACATGTTAGCTTGGTCTCGCGATGTCTCCCCATGGTGTCATCCAAGACATGAGACACCCTATAGACATGTTAGATTGGTCCCACGATGTCTCCCTGAGGTTTCATCCAAGATATGTGACACCCCTCAAATCACACTACCATGACTCTCACGACACCCTCCGCATGTGTCAAGCCAAGTCACATGATGACCTATAGGGTATGCCTAGAGGATCATGAGAGACCTTCCTGATAAGAAGTCCTATTCACCAGGGAAACCTCAGTGTGTAAGACCCAACATCTCTAAGATAAATACAAGGTCTCAGATTCCTGCCATAACTAGGATACATAGGATGCCTCTTTAAAGGCCTAAGATTCATATCAAACACTCTAAGGACTACCCCAATATGTAGGTCACATATCCATATGCCGTCATACTGATCATACACTCCCCCTAGTTTATCACAATGAGCATGGCTCACGTGGGATTAGGGGGATGCAACAAACACCCCATTAGGCATCAAATTCCCATTCACCAGGGTAGCCTCAATGTGTAAGCCCCAACATTAATTGAACTATGATGAATCTTATTCCTACCATAACCAGGATACTTAGGATGTATCTTACAGACTAAAGCTCAACTATTTGGTGTTTTAACACCTCTCATATTAGTCCTTACCACATGATGTTAAGCTATACAGATCAACTGAACTATGTGGTTTTTGATTCTTGAAATAAAAAGGATATGTAGGATGTATAATGGCTCAATCCCATCCTCAGAATATCAAACGCCTCCATAAAAGGGAGCATTTCCAAGAAAGCATGATTATATGGTCTCATCATATAAGTGACATCTTATTATTGGAAAATGATGAAGGACCTTAGATAGATATAGATGAATTCAAAAAAGAGATCCCAGTATGTCACACATAAAATAGAGTTAACCCATAACTGTTTTGTTAGGGAAACTGGTCCCACATCGAGATTAGGAAGTGACTCATGAACATTTCTTAAATCTATAAGAGAGTCCCATAATAGAAAAAAATCCCCCAAAAGGGTACAATGAGCCCGACCTCCCATCCTCTCAACCAATTCGAGTCCCCAAGAGTCATTGTGCTTGAAAACTCAGACAAACGCCATCCTTTGGAAAGCAGGTCCATACCCAACTACAGATGGGGGAACCATTGGGAGTTTCCGAGAAAAGTGATAATGGTAACCTAACAATAGAAACCATTCTATTCCACAAAATATTGAGGAAAAATCCTCCTCAAGGGGAGTTTTAATCCATCCACCCAAGTGTTTCATATTCCCTCTTTGGGAAATACCTCCTCGATCCACCTCAAGGGGTGTTCCAATCAACCTTCTAGATCTGCCTCAAGGTTCATTCTGTTCCATCCACCTTGGTGTGCCAACTTCCCCCCTAGGGGAACACCTCCATGATCTACCTCAAGGGGAATTCCAATCAGCCTTCCAGATCCACCTCAAGGGGAGTTCTGATATATCCACTGAGGTGTGAAATCTACCCTCATAGGGACACACCGTCCTGATCCACCCCATGGGGAGTTCCAATCAACCTTTTGGATCCACCTCAAGGGAAATTCTAACCCATCCACCCAGGTGTGACATCTTCCCTCTCAGGGATACAACTCCCTGATCTACCTCAAGGGGGTTCCAATCAACCTTACAGATCAACCTAAAGGGGCATTCTGATCCATCCACCTAGGTGTGACATCTTCCCTCTTAGGGACACACCTCCCTGATCCTCCTCAAGAGGAATTCTGATCAAACTTATGAATCCACCTCAATGGGAATTCTGATCCATCCACTCAGGTGTGAAGTCTTCCATCCTTGGGACACACCTCTATGATCCACCTTAAGAAGAATCCGGATAAACCTTTTGGATCCACCTCAAGGGGTGTTATGATCCATCCACCTAGGTATGATATCTTCCTTCATAGAGACACACCTCCCCGATCCACCTCTAGGGGTGTTCCGATGAACCTTCCAGATCGACCTCAAGGGGTGTTCTGATCTATCAACCTAGGTGTGAAATCTTCCCTAATAGGGACAAACCTCTCTGATTTACCTCAAGGGGCATTCCAATCAAACTTAAAGATCTTACTCAAGGTTTTTTCTGATCCATCCACCTAGATGTGAAATATCCCCCCTAGGGACACACCTCCTTGATTTACCTCAAGGGGTATTCCGATCATCCTTCTGAATCCATATCAAGGGGTGTTATGATCCATATAACTAGGTGTGAAGTATTCCCTCTTAGGGATACACCACTTTGATCCACTTTAAGGGGAATTCTGATCATGATTATAGATTAACCTCAAGGGGAATTCAGATTGATCCTCCCAAACATGAAATCTTCCCTCCTTGGTACAGGCCTCCCAGATCCTCCTCCATGGGGAATTATTATCCATCCATTATATACCCATAAGACATTAAACCTATGTCTATATCCACAATGTGTTAAACTCATGCTCTAATCTATCTCAACCATATGTTTTGATCTATCTCCATAGGATTTAGAATTTATGACCTAACCCAAAATACTAACCTCATGAAAAACATGGGATTCCTAAGGTAAAAATCCTTTAAAGAGTCACACCCCTGGTATAATTACCTATTGATTGATATAAGATGCCTTGGATTCCATGGATAAGAGGCATCCTATGATATTACTTCCTAAGAGGAAGATTCACAGGTGACCAATGTACCCAATTTCTAGACATACCCAATGATGGCTACTCTCTGGACTGAAGGTTGCTGTCCAGATAGAAACAATTAGTGAAATTAACCAGAATCCATAAATATACGGCACAGAGAATGAGTTCCATGAATATGAATTAAATCTATGAGGGATACATGGACTTGGAAACTATCTCTAAGGAAGAATCCATGGAAGGAGGAACCTACATCACATCATTCCATTTCAATCAAGGAACAAACATTGCCATTGTAAGTGGTGAAAGACAACAACCTTTGGAAAGTGGGAATGTGGGGAAATATAAAGACTATGCATGAATCAATATTTACACATAGGAAATACATGGAAAAAGAATTATAAAAATAAATAGTGAACTTGACATGAAACTCTTCTCCTCAACTTAGGGACTAGTAGGGCTGGGGAATTAGTAGATTAAAATATCACCAGATTTAAACATATGGCTCTAGGTCCCCCAAGAAAAATGTGGTCCCAACATGTAACTCAACAAATGTTGGGGGTAGTTAGTAATTGGTCGTCCTTGGTCTTTGAAATTATTAGTATCCATCCCTGTCCATCTTCATAAGATTAGATGACGTTGGGGAATTGGAAATCTATTTCCTTATTCATGTATTTATGGATGAATACAAATGCCTATTAAGAACCCAACTATGGGAAATCAGAAACCCATCACCCATAGTCATTGGGGAAGGAGAAGAAACAATGCCAAAATCCCACATTACTATGATTCCACCAGAACTTCTACCATGACATCAAATATCGGGTGACCATGCCCCATATCACCCTCAGATATCATCCAGAAAAGGGTGATCAATGCAATCATGCTCAAGTAAAAATATGATGGGGTCATTACCACAAGAGATATGGACCTCTAGGACATAGAGGCATCATTACCTAACCCAAATCGATGCCCTGAGGGCCACACTAGGGGAAACCACCTCCCATTTCAATAGAAAACTACTTCTGGATTCTCTACTTAGAGTGATCCTATGAATCAATCCCTTATGTAAAGGATGAAGGGGATTCATGAGTCACCCCAGCCATGAATACTTCTCGGGATCCTATAAGAGGGCTCCTACGAGGCCCCATCAATGGCAGAAATGATTGGTCCAACTGGATGAAGAACATCTGGACTTTACCCCTACCCCTCCAACCCCAGTCCGAACCAACCAACTCTAATGCCAAGGTCATTATTAAGAGAATTCCCAAAAAGTGGAAAATTACATGGATTCAATGGTCCATTCCACCACTGAAACATCCTTCTAGGTCCCTGTAATAGGCGATTAGGGATCCATCTTTTCCCAATTAGTACTGAGACCCCAACCACCACATAGGTAGGCCAGGTTGACCCTTTCAATCACCAGCACCACCGAATTCCATTTCAGGATGACTCGTAATAATGAGAGTCAGTACATAGGTTCCCTCCACACTATATTCAATCCAAGTGGAGGTCTTGCCAAATATTTCAAGAACCAGTAAGGAGGTACTAGTCGTACTCTCGATTCTCAACATGAAGGTCCTACCAATGTTATAACCAACCAACACGGAGGTTTTCTCTGTGTTCCTATCAACAAGAATGGAGGCCCTTCCTAATTTACCACCAAAAAACATGGAGATCCTTCCTATGTCGAAGATGTAAGTTTCATCAAATAACCTTCCTAAGTAAAAAAGAGAGAACACTCACCACTAAAGGGAAAATCCTAGGAAACACGAAGTTGTCATCAACCTCGTTGACCAATTTGATTCTGAGTAAACAGATGACTCAGTAATGGAATTTCCACCCTAAATTCTATAATCTGGGGTAGGATCCCAACTAATAAAGTTCTCCATATCAAAAAGGTTGAATATACAGGATCCTCAGATCCCTATGATGGTACATGTAGGTGGAGGATGTTCTATCCCAATTCTAGTTTCTCATGGTGCATTCATATCCATCAATTGAAGTTTCCCTATGTACCTTAAACAAGATGTGGGAGAGTTGTTTGGGTCTGGGGTGACTCCTCAAGATGTTGAGTATCCAACTGAGCCACATATGATCACCACTGCCCTCACACATGAGGTAGTGCTAAATACTCTATCTTGTAGGGATGTGATGATGCATTTGGTACTACCCCCAAGAGATGTCCTATTTTGCAGCGTACAGATTCCTGATGCAGTGGCCCCTCTATCGGCTATCCATATTCTGAATTGACCCACATTAACGCCACCACCTATCTCCCGAATAGTTATGATCAGTGTTTAGGTCGATCAAGAGTAGGAACCTCCTATGAGCAAGAGGGAGTGTGGGAGAATTTAGGTGCCGATCAATTGTTAGTGGTGTTCTGGCCACTTACAACCCCAAATTTTGACATCCTAGAGGGACAAGATTTGTATTTATACCAGATCATCTAGAAAATTATTCAATTTCTCAATAGATAATAATTATTTGTTTGGGAAATGTCCTGGATAATATGGTCCCTACCCTCATCACATAAAACATCCCAAGTGGGTTTTGAGAATTTTCTGATAAGGTCTAGTCTCTAGAGGAAACCTTGTATTAGGCATAACACGCACACCCTTTGCCTCTTTCTGCTCTTATGAGAAGGTATGACAAAGTAGATACTACTTCCACCATACTGGTATAGTACCTTGATCCATTAGAGTTGTTTTCTCCTTTTCAAGAAGATCCTCTCTGAGTGCATACTTTCAAAGTGCAACCTTTCCCAGTACAAAACCATCAGGAATTGCCTCACCAATTGTAGCCGCCTAGACAAGAAAACATGGATACAACTCCTCATCAAGGGAAATATCCCAGAGTTACCTTCCCAATCTGGAGGTAACAAAACTATTATTTCAAGGATATTGAGGTCTCAGGCTATTAGACTTGTACCCTAAAAGAGGGGATTCAGAAGCTTCTAGAGAGTAGGATGCCCTAGGAATCTGGATGCCCTGACCTCCCTAAACATTTCCCTTACCACGAGATCCCTAAAAATAACATCAAGGAATTATATGTATTCAATGATTGGATTTACGACCAATTGGATAAATATTTTTTCAATTTAGGTGATGTGGCGACATAGGTAACACATATCTCAACCGAAATCAGAAGCGATAATGAGGGTTCAGGTGAACGGAAGTAGGCTTATAGCTATGAAACCTAGGTGTATGATGAATAGTCGGCTCATAGAGCAGTAACTCATGCCCACAGTGTCACCCATGTCTACATAGGATGATGGGAACCTATAGAATTCACCACTCCTTCCCGGATCGCTGCTTCTACATCTAATCCATATCCGTCCAAACCCCAAAAGATTAGGCATTGACGATGAAAGGGAAACCAAAATCCCCCACCGGTGTCGAAGATATCCCTAAATCTTGATGATATTATGCCTCTTGAGTTTAGGAGCACGCCTAAGGACTACCTAGAATCAGATGACCCCTTTGAAAATGAGCGGGGGTATGCCTCTATGAATTCCACCGATCTAGTAGACTACTTCACAATGCTTGATAGTGAGGAATATCAAGTAAACACCCCAAGTTACTCTATATGAAACCATCAAAGGGGGGATGAGGACATGAAAGATTCTAGAATTCTTAGGCCGACACTTCACACCAAGTTATACTTTCTATTGAGACTAAGCAGTAGGTTCTATGAAGAGCTCAGTAGGCATAATCCTCTCGGCCCGCCCCAATAGATAATCCACCATAATCGGCCATGTTAACTAACTAGGAAGACCAGTTATGACCACACCATGATCGACTGCATCTTGAAAGAGTTAAGATTCAATCATCTAATAGTTAGTCTACAGTTGTTTAGAGTGGGTCATCTAGTCAGTAAAATGATATGTTTATCAGTATCTAGAACCCGATGATACAAATAACCCCACCCATTGTGCCCCCGACAAAGGAGAAACCCCATATGAGGAAAAGCATGCATTCGGCATGGAATTATGACATACTAAGGCACCTAAAAAGAATAATCTAAAGGATATTGATCCTTTAGGGTCTCTTATTGTCGAAAGAAATGCATTAGGTTCTTGCAGAAGCATTACAAATCCCCCTCTAGTTTGAAGTAGAGGTAACTTCCATAAAGGTCTACTATGCGGAGGAGGCCAAGAAATCAGAATGTCAATCAATCTCTTTGTTCTCTAGGGAATATGATGGAACTATCATGCAGGGGAACATATGACCATTGTACATCACATTCTAGTTTAATAGCATGTAGATCTGCTACTATTTATCAGACATATGTTACAAGATTAATATCATCCCGACCCGGATGGTCCATAGGATGGGACTAATTGAAGTAGATCTGACTCCCTCTGACATGAAAATTCAAGGTTATGATATAACTGAGCAGAAACCACATGGAACGATTTGGATGAAGACCTGGTTCAATATCTAGATAGAAATCACTAGGTTTATGGTAGTCTTGAAGGATACCACCTACAACATGCTACTAGATAGGACCTAGCTTCATCTACATGTGATGGTCCCCTCCTAGTATCACCAATTCTTCAAATACTCCCTTAACAGTCATGTAGGTGTACTCCAAGGTGATTCATCTTATTTTAACTCCTAAAAATCCCACTATATGGATACCTACTACTAAAATAGGTAAAGTAATCATGTTCAAACTAATGGGGATGATCACACCAATGATTTGACATCCATCATAGCCAGTTAGTGGGAAGACTTGGATGATTCTCTCATCCACCCGATTCACCAGCTAGAGGCTACACTACCAAATCTTGGATGATGCTTTTTTGTCTCCAACAAAATGGGTTGTAAAATCCATAAAAGGAAGGAACATGATCAGATTAACTTGTAATATTATACGGTACAAGACTAAGTGACACCAGAATCCCCTACCCTTCTGATGTACTGAGAGGTTTACCCTATGAAAACTATTTAATGAAATTACTATCTATTTCACAGCATAGGGTTGAATTAATGGAAGCCAACTCACCATCATTTCATTGAAATTAATTATGGACCCTATAACCGAAGTCCAAATGGAATTGGTTAATCTATTTCGTTTCTACAGTTTAAGAATAATAAGAACACCTTAGTAAGGATTCTGTGTCTGATAAAGTAGGAGACAATGCTCCCCCTGAGTTAGCTAGCCTGGATGAACCTCCACATACTAATTCTACCTCTTCAGATAATTATGATGATTTGGGAGATCCCCCTTCTACATTTGAAGAGGGTGTCTCGACCACCATAGATGAGTTTATCCAGATGAATCTTAACATTGAGAAGATCTGCGGCCATCCATACCTCCAAAGGAGAAGAAATAGAATGTGGCCTTCTAGAAGTAGAATTGTGATGTATTTTCTCAGATCTATGATGAGATTCCAATACTTGACCTCCATGTCACTGTCCACCATCTTAGTGTCCCAGAGAGTCATTGTGGGTTTAAGTAGCCACCCAGAAAGATGAACCACTATCATCGTGACATGGTCATGGATGAGGTTGATAAGAATATAAAATCCAATTTCATCATGGAAGTACAATACCCTAGATATCTATCCAAAATTGTCCTCATTAAGAATAATAACAGGAAGATCAGAGTCTTTATAAACATCTAGGACCTCAACCACCATTGTTAGAAAGATTATTTTCCCCTTCTAGTGAAAAAGATGTTTATTAATGCTACAACCAAGTTCCAGGCCCATTAATTCATGGATGAATACTCTGGTTACAACTAGAACCAGATAGCCCTTGAAGATGATGATTCTACCACATTTAGGGTGCATCAAGGGAACTTTTTCTATCTAGTGATTTCCTTTGTCCCAAAGAATGTAAGAGAACTTATTAGTAGGACATGCACCACATATTTAAACAAATTATTTGGATGTTGATAGAATACTACATGGAAAACTTGGTGGTCAAATCCCTGCAACGTCAGGACCATCTTAGAGACCATGAGAAATTTTTCGGTTTCCTCTCCTCCTAGGATTTGAAGATGAACCCTTGAAGTGTGAATTTGGGGATACCTCTGGGAATCTTCTTGGATTATTATTCATCTATAGAGGCATCAATATTGAACCAAAGAATATCAAATCAATTATCCAGATGGCTCCCCTAATAAACCTATAGGGACGTGAGGTTTCTAAGGCCACCTAGACTATATATGTCGATTAATCAGGAATCTGGAGGGAAAGTGTAATCCCTTTTCATGGATCATGAATAAAGACACCATCTACCAACGGATTAATGAGTGAAAAAACTATGTTTGACGAAATCAATTAGTATCTGATAACACCTATGGTTTTGATTCTACCAATATCTAGAAATCCTTTGGTGTTCTATGTGACCACCCTAGAATGGTCCCTCAGTGCCCTTATTTCACATAGAAACAATGATGGTACAGAAAACAGTTTATACTATCTCATAGATATGATCCTCAACATAGAGACCATATACTACCCTATAAAGAAACATTTTCTCACGGTGGTTTTCAATGTGTAGAAGTTGTGGAATTATCTATAGAATCATGGGATACAGCTGGTGTCTCATGTGTACCTAATGAATTATATCACGAATCACCCCATACTGACAGGATGGTTGGAACACTAGGCTGTGATTCTTTAATAGTTCTATATCTAATTCATTCTATAGAAATTCATCAAGGATCTGGAAATGATATACTTCCTGATCACCCAAATAGTTGCTAAAGAGCTATCCCTATATGTTAATTTCCCATATGAGGCTATCTTATCAGTGGACCGGGCTATTCCATGTCGGAAGATGCATTTCAATAGTTCCTCCTAGGGCCCAACCGGTAGAAGGATCAATAATCCGAAGATCAACATAGTAGACCTAGGGATCATCCTCATTACTTCGAGATAGGTTGTCCTACCATAATCATTCCTACTATCAAAAGGATGCCCCAGCAATGAAGTAGAGTATTAGGCTCTCATTACTAGTATCAAGATGGATCTTGAGATTGATGTCCCCCCCACTTTTATGTAAAGGGAGACTCTGAGTTAGTCTTCAAATAGATAAATGGTTATTACATCATCAGAAATCCATAGCTTGTTCCCCTATTGAAGTGAACTCATCATCTGATGGCCGAATTACCTTATCATATAGAAGTAACTCATGTCCCTTGGTCACATAATGGTCAACCCGATGCCCTGGACAGTTTAGCTTCTTTTCTTACAGATCTTGACTAGGAAGACCAATTTATTCATGTGGCGCATCAGAGAGTCATCAATCCATAATTTCAGATGATGATAATAGATAGTAGATAAATAATTTGGCCACTTGTACTTTAATTTTGGGACCCTCATGTTCGCCCACAATAGATGAAACACCTTTCTGGGAAACTCCTTTCGTTTTGTATCTTCAGCGTGGTGTCCTCCCACCAGATCAAGTCGAGCATGAAAGAATCCATTAGTGTTTGTAACATTTTAACTTTTAGATAAGGCCTAACATCGAATCAAATCTCTAAAAACATGGGTTTTATGGAATTATCCTCAGTTTTATTCAAGGAGATACAATTCCCCAAGTCATTTAGGAAGTTCATGTTAGGTCCTTTGGTTCCCATCATGTGGGATTGAAGCTCTTTGACTAGATTTACAGGTTGGGATATTTCTGGATCACCATGGTCCACTACTATGTTGATTTCACCAAAAATTTCTATGAATTTCAAATCTATGCCAAATTTGTTCATCGACCACCAGAGCTCCTCCATACAACTAAGTATTCCTAGACCTTTTTAGTGTGGGTACTCGATGTTGTGGGTCCATAAATGCCAATGAAATATCATTAGTGTAGGTTCATTATAACCATGATAAACTTATTTTCCAAGTTGGAATAAGTAATTCCCCTGAAGGAAGTATAGGAATGATCCATGACTGAGTTCATGATCTCCCACATCATTCATCAGTTTGGAGTTTCTCATGCCATTTTCATAGACAACAAAAAAACTTCTAGGCTATTGAGTTGAAGAAATTTTATTCCAAGTACAATATCCAGTCAAACCATACCTCCCAATAACATGAGTAGGAAAATAGACATATCAAGGAATTCAAAAAGACCCTATATAACATTTTATAGAAAATGCTGGGCCATAAAAAAAATTTGGTTGAACAAGCTACCCAATTCCCTCTAGTCTTATTAGAAAATAAATCATAATTCCATCCAAGTGACCCCATATCCCCTTGAGTATGGAAAAATGGAATCAATTCCCATTTCTTTGAGATTCCATCTCTCTAAATAGATATATATGACCATAATACACCAATCAGAATGGTAGAAGTATATATAGATAAGATGGAATCCCTCAACGAGAATAATATCTAGATCTTACATATTCTAGAGAGGCACCTGAATAGGATAATGATAGAATTCAATAAGAAGGTTTTCCTCTGATCATTTTACTAGGGTGATACATTACTGGATCTCAGAAATCCAATGAAACCTGGAAAGAAGCCACCATAGTTGGATCCCAAGTGGGAAGGACCATATATCATTCATAAAGTCTATTACAATGGTGCATACTATTTGATCACCATCTATGAAGAGTTTTTCACACCTCCTACCATCACCAAGTTTCTCAAGAATTACATTGCTTAAGGGATCTTGAGTCCAATCATCATGACATTGAACTGTGTGAAAACTCTCTCAAGAATGTGTTGTGTGGTGTTGGTTCTCCTTGGACTCCCTTCATGTTGTGTTTGTTACTTCACCAAACTACACATATCCACTTGATACTCTCAACCCCCAAGGTCCAAACCTTATTACCTTAAACTATGAGCCCAATTCAAAGAATAATGACTTTAAACTATGTGAAAAATTATCTGATAATGTGTTGTGCAATTTCAAGTCCCCCTTATCCCTCAATTCATATGAGGATGTCTTTATTCCAAACTATAGGTTCCCCATTTGAAACATCATCTACCATGTTCAAAACTTTATGACCTTAAACTAAGATCCTCATGGGTCCAAACTCTATGACCTTAACTAAGAGTTAAAGAACAAGAATCACAACATTAAAATATATGAAAACCTCCTTAGGAATATGTGGTGTTGAGTTTGTCCTCCATGTTCATCATTCACGTTAGGTTTGTCACTCCTCCATGATACATATATCCATTTGAAGAGCTCCTATCTAGGGCCATAACTCTATGACCTTAATATCAGGGTTCTAGTCCAATAATCATGACATTAAGTTGTATACAAGTCTCCTTTGGAATGTGTGTGTGGTGTTGGGCCTCCTTGTACCCCATTCATGTTGGGTTTTTCATGCCACTACACTACACATATTCACTTGAGACACCCACCCATGGTCCAAATTCTATGACCTTAAACTAATGACCCATGATCCAAACTCTATGACCCTAAAATAAGAGCCTCTCATTGGTATGAGATTTAAGACCTTAAATTAATAGCCACATTATGGTCCAAGAAACCCGAACTTAAACTGTTTTCAACAGGTCTAGGAATTATGACCATAAACTATTTGGAACCCCTATAGCCTGAGTTGTATGACTTTAAACTATAAAGCCTTAAATCCTCAGTGTATTATGTTAAACTAATGTCTTACCTCATAAAAGTTGGGATGGTTTTGAATAAGAGATGATATTTACACCATACCCAAACATGGGATGGGCCACGATAATAGTGGTATGAATCAAATTCCCTAATTATAGAGGATAGACCCTAACAAAATCAGTCTTCTACCTCACCATGTTTTAGAACTATGCATGTATTGATTCCTATCCTCATTGGATACACAACATCACACAAACTTCATACCTCTAGACCCAACCATAGATTCATTGACCATTTGGCCCTCTCGTCCCATTTGTGGTGCATGAGCCTCCTTTGGCTCCATTAACGCTACGTATTACATCAATCCATGCCACATAGGTGCACGTAGGGCCAATATCACCCTAGTACAAGCATCACAATATAATTCGGTTTTCTCCCTTTTCCCTGGTAAAATAATTACAACCTTAAACTAGGCATTGTTTTTCTATTGATACATGTGTGTCACATAGGCTTCCTTTGGATAAATTCACATAAAATATTACCTCCTTCATGTTGCACATGTAACATTGAAAAAAACTTCAATATTCCACATATCATGACTCTATTATAACTTTCCATAGTTCAATAAAAATTACTTTAAACTATTTACCATGGTCCAGACCATATGACCATAAAATATGTGCAACTAACCTTAGGATTGCTTCACATGGTTCATGGCCTCCTTGGCTCATTCACATTAGGTTTTAACTATTACATCACATGAACATCCTTGAACCCAGTTATCCTGTGGTCTAGACCATATGACCTTAACTATGTGCATTATAGCCAAAACAATGTGTAGCTTGATTCCCATCCTCATGGGATATGTAGTGATGCCCCTAATTTTCCCCTTTGATCCCAACCACATATTTACCACAAAACCATACATAATCTACAGTGTGATCAACCCAAATTTCCCCAAAGGAATACTTATAGGTATAAGACCTATTCAATTCCATTTACCCATTAGTAGGCGAAAATTCCCTCATAGCCTGAAGGAATGAATGGGTAGACTGATGTGTAAGTTCACAAAAAACCTCAATGTGTGACAGTAAACTATAGTCATACCCTATAAATGTTCATGATGCCACTAAATGAGAGATGATCTTACCTTATATCAAACCTAGATTCCCTGTATTATAAATGTGGTATGAAAAAGTTGGCATCCTTAGAACAAGATGTTAAACTATAGCCTTACCTCTTATAAATTTGGGATGTCTCGCGTCCTTGTTTGAGAAGATTTAATACAATCTTTTGAGAGGGTATCCACCTAAAATCATTAGTCCTCTGCCACAATAGGTTCTAAAACTACATGTTGCCTGATTCCAATCCTCATGGGATACGTAGTGATGCCAAAATATTTTATCATGGGTCTATCCCCTCCACCAAATCATCACATGCCATTTTCCTTCTGTAACTTCACGAACTAAGATTTATGGACTTAATTTGAAATCCATGGTCCAAGAAATGTGACCTTAACCTATTTTCAACCTTCCCTTTTGTTTCTCATGGCACGTGGGCCATCTTGACCCTTATTCACTTCTGGTTAACATCTTTTTGTTCAATGAAAAATAATTCAAGACACCCTCTGGTCAAAAAGTCATGACCTTAAATTGTGTTTGGTTTGTCCTAGGGGTGTTTTGTGTAGCATCAAGTGGCTTCCTAGGCCCCTCTATTCACATTGGGTAAATCTACTTCGATTTCACATGCATTCCTTCAAGACACCCTCCCCTAGGTCCATCCAACGTGACCTTAAAACTGTTAGCAGTAGGTCCAAGATTTATGAACATCAACTGAAATCCATGGTCCAATAATCACGACCTTAAACTATATGCAACCTGGCCCCATATTTTGTTTATCGGTGTAGGGTCTCTCATAATGCTACACTTCATCTCCCTTAACCCTCATGGATGGGTGTGTTTACTTCACATTGGTTCACTAGATCCCTTTTTTAAGGATGATAAACTGTGTCTGTACCCTATACAATGAGCATGGTACTACCTCTAAACTTGACATGTGGAAGAAACATTGGACACCTCAATGCATAATACCCACACACTTCAAATCCCAATCACATGATGTTAAATTAAGAGATAAATCCTGATCAGATGATGTTAAACTATATAATGACCCTCCCTTACAATATGATGTTAAATTGAATGTCCAACATTCTCAATGTATGGCATTAAAATGTATGTAAATCATCCTCATTGAACGATATAAAACTACAAGGCATATTAAGCCCTCACCCAAGAAGACATTTCCTCCTTTTCTAGTTATCAACCGCATTGTTCATTCATCCATCGCCTGACATCCGAGATGATGCTCCTCAGGAAAATGAATTTAATTTTTTTTTTCAGATTGATACGCCAACATAAATGTGATCTAAGTGATGGTGGCATAGTTATGGGATTTTTGGAATCTATTTGAATATTACTTCACTTCATCTCCATGTTTTTCATGCCCCTTATTTAGATCCCCATCCTCCTCCATGAATGAAGGGACCCCCTAATGGCATGATTCCTAGATAAAATGTCTTACCTATCTTCTAGTCCAACTTCCTCAAGGTATTTGAATGAAATTCCAAGATAGGTTATGTGTTTAAAATATGTTCAATGGTTGAATCTCATTTGTTTATCCCCATCTCAGGATATTGATATTGATGTTGTATTGTGAATATGGTCAACAATTATCCTGTATCATTACACCACTCCCATTATGTTCCAATTTTTGGGAATCATGATTCACAATCTTCATTCCCCCTTTGTTCGGGAAGAATTAAACACCCCTAAAATTATCCCATTCATGAACTAGGGCACATTGGAAAAGAAAGTCGGTTATTCAGAGATCTCCATTCTCTAGCCACAACCTATCTTATTCTGAACACTCTCGATGGCCATTCAAAAATAATAGACCTTGAGTTTTTGATGATTATATATGATCTCATATTAATGATCAATCACATGGTTGTACCTTGTTTCTCACCCAAATAATGACTCACATGATATTAGTTCTTGGTTATCTCAAAAATATGACCACAACATGATAATACAATGAAAGAATATGTTTAGGAATGAAGGATCTGAAAAAACCAAAGTATTAGAAGGATTTCCACATATTAAAGCTTATCCTTTGAAAAAGTATCCCTTAGAGATCGAACAAGATGATAGAGTGCTTGATCTCAGCTAACCTTTGCTGAGTGGCCCTTAATATATGATTCTGCTCTACCAGGTCTACCTTATCTTCATCTAAATCAGGAAAAACCTCTTCAACCCTGATCCATTACTGGTTATGATGAACCCAACATTCAATAACCAAAGATTTTACCTCCTCCACCTTGTCTTTATCCGCCACCAACATGGACTTCAGGTTGTTAAAAATCTCAGTTTGAGAAGAAGAAACCGCTGCATGCTCCTATGCCATCCCTTCTAGGTAGGACATCACATCCTTAGCTTCCTAAAGTACCTTGGTACCCTCACCCTTGTGCCTCTTCCATGAATTTTCAAGCACCAAATATTTAGCACATGCTCTCTTGATGAGGAATTCATAGGATAGTACATGAAGGTTTCTTGATTTCACCCCGCAGGTCCCCAGGTTGACTAAACAATAGAGGAGAGATTCCACTCGATATGGTAGTTAATCTATCTAAATACAGGTTATGAAAATTTTCTCGTACCTCTAATCCTTGTGGCACATGATCTGATTCTCCTCAGAAACCTCCCATCCATAATTTTTCAAAGTATTTTGGGGGTGAAGCCTTGTATGAATAAAATACCACCAATATATTATCGGATAGATCCTCTAGGTGTAGGTCTTTGAGCATGGGAGGATGTAGATCCACACCAAAAAACATATCCTCTTCATCCTCTCAACCGACAATAGAATCTTCCACTACACCATATGGCACCACTGAGGTGGTTCAAACTGCCCTAACTTTTTCCACTGTCCATGTTGGTGGTGAGACCTGAGCTTCAAACCTTGCATCCACCACTAGTGATGATCCCAAGGAAGGAACATCCAATGCTACCTCCCTAACCACCCTATCCTCTGGCATAGTTTTGTCTCATCCATCATGGATTCAGCTTCAATAGCCACCTCTGCTGGTGCCTCTTTGGAAGGCTATGACGTCATGGATCCTTCATCCTACCCTATCATGGGCACCGTCTCGACCCCCATTGTTGAGGGAACACTCTCAGCGGTCCCCTCCAGTGGAACCTATGTTGTTGATTCAAACGTTGTGGTCTCATTGTCCCTTCCCACCGGGACATTAGCATCTGTTATCGCCACCTCAACCCCATGCATAGTTATTAATAGTGTTTGTATTAGTGTCTAGGTAGTGAGCATTGTTCAAATTTCCATTCCAAAATGTGTCAGTAAGGCATAGGAATACAAGGTGAAGGAGACAAGGTCATAAAGGTGGAAGATACTTACATGAGATATATAGTCTAGTAAGAAGATATTGGATGTTTATAGGTAGTTCCCCAAGAAAGGTTCTCTCTGTGGCTATTCCCTCCATTGTAGGCTCCGATAGCTATATTCCCATGACCAAAACATTAGGAAGGGACCCCACACCTTTACCTTGAATGTTTGATGTCCCATATCCCTCCTTTTTATTTCTATTTAAGAACTCCCCCTCCTCTGTGTCTAATTCCTACACAGGTGAAAAAAATGTGTTTGGGAAAATTTCTAAGAATAGGTTATACCTGATGCATATAAGATACATATATCTATCTAGTTGAAATTAGTCCTTCCTCCCATGGGTGAGACCCTATAGGTATTACTTCCACGAGAATCATTCAAATCCCCTAGAAGAGGCATGAGAATGACCAACTTAGCTATCGAAAGCTGTGTGGGGGTGGAGGTCTTGTTCAGTGACACCTTTTATTAGCTATTTAGGGAGAGTGGAGTGATTCATTAGTGGGTGAGGTACTCCATATCTACTACATATCGCTCATCCTCATCCTGATACACCTGAAAATCAGCCTTGATATGACCAATCCAAATGAGATTCATCCCATATCTATTAAGCTACTGCCAAATCACAAGAGCAATGGGGAACTACCTATAGACATTCCAGTTGTCCCAAGATCTAGGAAAGACAATTTCACTAAGGATATCCATGAGATGCAACCAATTATTGAGAGCTTGGATGAATATCCTAGAGATTTACCTAGAGGGATCGCCTTCTTCATGCCACCACTTACCCAGGAACATCAAGTTTGATGTTGTTCCTCTCCCTACAGCTCTTGCCTATTCAGGTCCATGAACTATTATACCTGCTAATGCTTCCATGCCAACCGGTCCAGCTAGGACTTCACTCCATGATATAACCACCACTCGACCTTTACCTCATAGTTGTAGGGCCACTCCTTCACCGACCTAGGATGTTGGGTACCTCAACATCTCCCCGGGACATTTTCTCCCCCTGTTCAGTGCATAGTTTTGAACAAGACCATATGCGACAATAGTAAGTAGAAGCTCATTCCGTATTTTCCCATATCCACAAGTGAACAAGTTTCAAATATACCTCAAAATTGAAGGATGAAACTCATGGTGCACCTATGTTTACACCTTTAGTGTTATCCTCTGCAAGAATAAAAACTTCCTTGTGAACTGGTACGAGCTGTACAATTCATAGATCAGATTGCAGTCAACTCTCTCCACTATTATCTTACCTTAGAAGTCCAGTAGGTATGATCACTACTCAAAGATCCCTGTAAGTTAATTAGTCACCATCCTTGTTGGGAGGGGGAATGGATGAAATATGTAGTGCTCTGCCAGCCCGACCTTCTATAGAAAGTCCACCAAAACCAACCTAAGAGGGTGAATCCTGGGGATGTTTAGGATCACTAGCTAGAACTTTATGCTAGGATGAGAGATGGGGTTCAGTTACTTGTATCCCCTGATGTGTGCAACCATCCATATACATACATAATAAAGGGTACCATACACATGGAGTGGTGTATTCTCTTCACTGATGTGGTGAAGCACTCTGTACAACTTCTATTATAAAGGGATAACCAAATTGATGTGATGAACCATCGCTATCACTGTTTCCATAATGAAGGTGCTTGACCACATGCTCATATGGTAATCCCTCACCAAGAGCATACATCCATAGATTAGTGCAGTAATAAAACCCACTAGCATGACCATAGGATCTCCAGGATTAATTCTATATCCCCTTAGCTACCACTATCCTACCTCTAAGATCTGTTCGTAGGATTGATCCTTGAACCAATGGTATCCCCTAGTAATTTTTCACAGCATAATCGAAAGATACTTTTCTGGATCCTACCCCTCAATTAGACCCCCCATTGGCTCCTTTAATAAATAGATGAACCATTACATGAATGGGATGTCTCTTATCCTTTACTTCTATTTGATGGTTACCTTCACTAGATGTAGAAATACCCTCATAAGGGTTGGAATTTTCTCCTGGTCCTCCACATTTTTTCTGCATGGAGGAACTCATCATACATATCTCCCTAGATTAGGATCCAAACAATTTGGTGAATGACCCATAGGCTGATCCCAACCTCCCCATGGTGCAGATGGAAAGAGTTTTTCCATAGAAACCACCTGCTCAGTAGCTCTGGCATGATGTCATGTTGGTGGTATACATGCAATTTTGAGGCCCATGATTCTTTATAAATCCCCACTCACTTCAGATATTCCTCAAATTCATGGTATGATGAGAATGCCCAATAAGACTGGGCCAATTCATCTGTAAGTTTTTTTTGGCATTGAAAATCATGCTATTTAAGGAATGAACAAATACATTTCCAATTCGAAGATAATACGAACCCGAATGGCCTCAAAATCCATCAAAATCTTCTAAAGAATCTATTTCATGAAGATCCTCCACAGAGATCATTTAGTCCATGACTGCGAAGAAGTTTTATGATGTATTCATGAGTCCAAATGAGTACAAAAAAGCATGGACCCTTTCTGGTATCCTTTTTCTATGTGTCATACCCCATGATCACCACTATCACAGTGACTTCGTGAGTCTGACAAAATCTGACAGACACATTATTCTTCATGACATCACATCTTCTTCGTAGTGTCACATATTCTTCGTGGCACACTATTTTTCATTAAGACAATCCCCATGAGCACTACAAGTCTCCATTGCATATAAATAGCAGTATCACACCCCCTACAACAATTCTCACCCTAGAATTTTACCTTCCATCCTCCCATTTCACAAAGCTCCCAAGAATTGTAAACTCAAGAGAAATATGGATCACCTAAGGTAATTGAGCATCACGAACTATGATTTTATATGTTCTTCATGGACCAAACTTGTAGGGATTCCCTTTTCAAACAAATTCATCATTCATGAACGAGGGATCCCCTTTAGGTTACTCAATTCTCTGCGATGCATTAAGACGTTATGAAGCACCCACCAAATAATGATCTCTTTGATAAGGCAAAGCTCTACTACACCGAAGTATTTACTTCATGAATCACCCTTTCTTTGAATAGCTCCCTTCATTCGTGAAGATCCTACCCTTAACAATTCTCATCTTGCTAAGCCCCTTGGCATCATGAAACGCTTCTTGAAACATCCCTCCAGGCCTGTGCCAATTGATTTTATAGTCCCTCAAGTGGTGTTTCATGCTGTGTTTCCCTACCCTATGTTTCTTCTCATAGATAAACTTATAGATATTTATTGTTCAAATAGATATGCTAATGTGGAACCCTCAATTGACCAATAATCCACCTCACACCCACTGGGAATTTTTTATGTCTTACCTTTTCCAATTGTGGGTTGGTACAAGTTATGTAAGTCAAAAGGATGAGGAGTGAGTCCTCATCGTCTGAGCTATAAGATGTTAAACTTCCAATCAACCACGTAATGAACACATGATGTTAAACTATAAGTTTCCACATGCATGGTATTCCTGAGAGGACTAAAGAGGGGATTTCACCAAGATCCTTTCACTTCCCTGCTTTTCAATCTTCCTTCTGTTTCCCTTTGTGCTCTGTTTCCATGTACACCACAGGAACTCTCTACATAAGACTCAAACCACCTTATCAGACTTCCCTTCTAAAGTAAGTCCCAATATCCATCTACCTAGGATTCTATCCATGTGTAAGACCCAAACCATCCCTCATGGAAGCACCTTTCGTGTCACGATCATCAGGTCTACTATTACCTCTTGTTTCTCAAACCAAGCATGAATTATATGGGCTTATAGTGAATAACGATCATTACATCCTATCTAGGACACTAGAAATGCATAAGCCCCGTGCCCCCTTCATCTTGCTTGATGTTAAAGAACATGTACTGAACTACATGGAATTTGATATTTGTCTTCTAAACATTGTACATAAGAAGCCTCTCCAAGGTTCAAACCCCTCAATCACCACAATCCATTTTTCCGACTATTTCATGTCAACTCATTCTCATCATACATGATGTTAAACTAAACCCTACAAACTATGTGGGTTTTGATCCCTTTTGGATACATAGAATTCCACTTTCAGGCTCAATCCCAACTAATGGTAAACCCTGGTGCTTCCTTCGGGGGATGTTCCCCCCCAATGTGACATCTTTCCTTTTTGGGACTCATATCTTGGATCCATCATTTGAGGTGTTCTGATCCACATGGGTCGCTAACCATGCATAAGCCCTGGCACATCTCTAGGTCACTATCCTTTGCACACACCCCAATTCTATTCCCCCATCATGAATTAAATGTAATTTTATCCTTATCTTTGAAATAGGGTATGTAGGAAGGCTCCCTAAGGTTCAAGCCCCTTACACATTTCCAATCATGATCTCTCCTTTGAGTATTTGTGTCTCAGAAAGATCATGCCCCAATCTGGAGGTTCTACTTCCTTTGGGTCCTGATCCATCCGATCCATTCTCATGGGCCGCCTCCTTATGTATCCCATCACCCCACCGAAATACGCGGACTTTGATCCTTTTCTTCCAAATAGGGTATGTAAGAAGACTCCATGAGGTTCAATCCCATCACCCATTTCCCATCTTAATATCTCCTTTGATCCTTTATTTATCAGTAAGATCATGCCCCAATCTGGGGGTTTTATTTCCTTCGGTTCCGGATCCGTGTGCTCTATTCTCATGGGACACCTCCTTTGGTGATCCATCTCCCTAGAAAACTATGTGGACTTTGATTCCCAGCCATTGGGATATGTAGTAAGCCTCCCTGAGGTTCAAACCTAGCACTTTTACCTTTATGTCGGTTCCACATCATTCATCCCACCCACTTCACATAGTAATTCATCATCCATCCTGATTCTTACCCAGGACACCACTTCCAAGTGAGATCATTTCATTTATACCATTACTCTTTGCAACAACCGAGCATCTAACCATGCATAAGCCCCACAAATCATATCCATCCAATAAAAAGTTCCCCTCTTACGACGGGAAGCTAACTATGTGTAAGCCCCCAATCACCCCTTCAAATTACATGGATTTTGATCCCTATATTCTAAATAGGGTATGTAGGAAGCCTCCATGAGGTTCAATCCTAGCCAATGGTAATCCTTGGCATTACCTGTTTTGGGGTGAGCCTCTCTAATCCTTCCTTTATGATGTCCAGATCATCCTTCATGGTGTGAAACCTTCCCTTTTTGGGACACACTATCCTGATTCCATCCTTATTGGGTGGTTTGACCCATCCATATGGTAAACCTTCTAATTGATCCCTCCTAGGGATATACCTATCTCATCCACTCTCATCAGTGTTTTGATTAGTTGGATCCATCTCCTCTAGATGTTAAACTCGCGTCATACCCCATGATAGACATGGGAAGATGAGGAAAACCTTGGATACATGCCTTCAACATAGAAAACCCCGTTATCAACATGGATTTCTTCAGGCTTCCACACCATCAAGAAAACCTCTAAAAATGGAGAATTTAGTTGTACTAATCTTCCAGCGTCCACACATGCTAGTGATTCCCAATGCAACCACTCTCCTGACAGAAGTTTTCTCGCATGACTAAACCCTTTAGAACATTATGATAGAATTAGTGTAATTATCCAGAATCCACATAAAGAAGACACTAAGGAGAGTTTCACAAACAACGTCTTAATATCTAAGAGAGACTTTGAATAGGTGACGAGTTCTAAGGTGGAATCCATCGATGGAGGAATCAACATCCCATAATCTCATTTTGATTAAGGAGAAAAAATTTCTGAAGAAGTGATGAATGTCACTCACCTTTGGAATGTGGGAATGTGGGGTACAATGCAACCATCATCGTCAACAGAACACATGGTGGTCTGACCCAGCAGAAAACATAGAAAAAAAATGGTGAACCCTATGTGAATCTTTTATCCTAAAACCATAGGGATTAGTGGAATTTTATATATTAGAAAATAAGTGTGTTACTAGATCCATCTATTCGACACTAGGTCCCACTAAGAAAATAGTGGGCCTAGTGTGGAACTCACCAGAATTTGAAGCAGTTAATCATTGGGCATTCTGGTCTACGACATTATCAGCATGGATCTCTCTATATTTTCATGGAATACTAAAAAATTATGAGGAACTATGTACTAACTTCTTATTTTCCAAACTGATAGATGAATCCTCATACTTTTTAGGACCAAGGGTATAAGAAACTAGCCACCTCTCACCCGTAGACACAGGGGTAGGGGAAATGACAATGTGGTAATCCTGCACGACTCCACCTCCACCAAGATGTCATCCACAACCATGGATACCGGGTTACCACACCCCATCACACCCTTAGAATACATCCATAGAAGAGTGATCGACACTCTTATCTGAAATTACAAATAGGAGGGGTTCATCTCGATGAGGGATATGACCCACCGAGATTTGGAGGACGGTATGCCTTGCCGTCACTACTTCCCCCAAGGGCCATGTAGAGAGTCGTTGATCCCCACTATGGAATCCAAAAAATTTGGGATAATCTCCCTGAAATGATCTTATGATTCATTCCCTAATTTCGATGATGTAAGGGACGTATGAGTCATCCCGACTTCAACTTCTTCCCAGGAGCTTCCAAGGAGGGCTCTAACCAAGGATTGTCAGTGCTTATATCTTTTAGTCCCCCTAGCCAAAGAGCAGGTAGTTTATTCCTTTACTCTACCGACCCCGGTCCGACTGACCTGGTGTCAACATTGGGTACAGGATTAGGAAGATGCCTGCCATGGGGTGTAATCTTCTACAACTTCAGTGGCCCATGCCACCACCGATGCATATTATCAGTTACCCATTATTATAGGGAAGGGGAAATCCGATGTCCTGTCGTGATTGAGACCCCTTCCACCCCATGGGAAGGCTGGTATGACTCTTCTGGTCACCAACATGAGCAGAGTCCACCGCAAGACAACCCGTGATGATGACCTTCAGTACAGAGGACCTCCCTGTACTATTATCATTCAGAGTGGAGGTCCTTTTAGTCTTGTTGACACCCAACACGGAGGTTCACCCCATTCCCATGATCCTAGATACTGAAATTTCTCTCATATATCAGGTTATTAACATGAAGGCACTCCCCATGTCATCACTAGCACCAGTAGAGGTCCTCCTCGCAATAGTATTGACCTAAGAAGAGGTCCCCTCATTCTATCACCAACCAACATAGAGGTCCTCCCCATGTTATCACCAACTCTAGTAGAGTCCCTCATCGCTCCAGCACTCCCTACTATAGAGGTATTCCCCACGCATCAGGAAATGAACTCAAAGGTCCTCCCCATGTTTCGTTTGACATATGCCCAAGTTCTCCTTACACCCCAACTCATAAATGAGAAGGTCCTCCCCACTTCCTCAATAGTATATGTGAAGGTACTCATCACTCCGTCATTAACCTAAGTAGAGGTCCTCCCCACTCCAGCATCAACCCGTATAAAGTTTCCCCCTATGTCAAAGATCAACCTTTCCCTAAAGAACTATTTTGTGTCAAGAGGGTGAACCGTCGCAGAAAAAGGTAGAATGCTGTGAAGCACCAGGTCATAGTCAATCCTATCTGATTTTTGGATTCTGAAGAAAAGTGTGACTTGATGATGGAGCCTTCACCCTGAACCTCTACATCGGGTTCTAAGGTAGGAACTTGGTGTGCGGGCTTCTTCCTTTTGAAAATTGAAATGTTCTAGATCTCTGAATCCCTCTGCAGCTACATGTAGGAGGATGACGATTTAACTTATTTCTAGTGTATCACCATGAATTCATCTATGTCGTCACCAGGATCATTCTCTATATTGACCCAAGATCACATATATTTGTTCTTAGGATTAGTAGATGGTGAGAAGCATCCTGATGCACAATCAACAACTGCCACATTCGTACAGGAAGCAGTGGGCGACACTCAATCCTGTATGGAAATGATGATGAAATCAGTATCATCTTTAAGAGACGACCCATTATGTAGTGGTCTTTCAGATCGTACCTCATTCTCTCCACCTAATAGTCCACTACCATTATAGTTTATATCATGTCTATTTCTATTTTTCTAACTTCACCCAATGGAGGAATGGGGAATCCAGATGCTGGATATCACTTATAAACATAGAACCATGTGGGACATTCTCACAGAGGAACGTTTCCCCAAGATTTTCTGCCTGATCTCGATTCCATAAATTGACATCCTAAAGTCCCTCACCTAGGTTGAGGTCATGTTTTTCTACCAGACTCTTTGGGAAACAAATTTCCTCCTTCTTCACCATCGGTTGGTTTATCGAAAGATCCTGGAGCATTATGACGATATTATCCAGTAGTGTTGCATGGTCAAACTGGTTGCGCTTCCTATTACTTAGGACCCTGCATCACTCGGTTATCATCAGACCCTCTAGAAATTATGCATTCAGAGATTTACTATGATCCACATAATCATTGTCGAGGCATCCCCACATGTCTAGATCCGTGGTTGTGGACAATACACAGCTCTTCACTGCAGTCCTATCCTACACCATCCTGACTTTTCGGGTGATATCAAGGACATTATTCCATGTATATTAAAAATAAACATGGGTGAACTAAATCTTATTAGGGAAAATGATTCTATGATAGGTATCATTGAAGAAAACCTTCCACTAGGAACAAAAAAACATACGCTGGACCCCCTCCTGGCATTTTCACTCGCCAGTAAATACATTTTATCAGCCTTGCTGAACCTACCAAACCATTGCCTCTTAGTCAGAACCCCAACAAGGGAAAAGGAAACATTAGGACCGTTAATTCATTTGACCTGTATGGATCATCATAGAAGACAGAATATGATCCCGAGAAGGCCATGATGCTTCAACAGCTCACAGAACAGAAGAAGATTATCAATGAGATCCTAACTCAGTGTCTTGCAGAATTATGCCCAGATTATAGTGATCCTCGGTATGATACCATCCACCCTTTATGGGAGAAGTAAGGGAAACCATATATTCTTCTCAGAAAATTTTCTCTCATTGGTCTGAAAAACCCTGTATAAACTTAAAGGGTAGAGGTTGTAGATTATGGAAGACAACCATGGTATACATCACTGAATCTTCCCAATCGATGCAAGAATATTATCCAAGACCCACATTGAAAAGATGTTCCTCCAGTATATCCTCAAGTTTCTATTTAGGTTATACTTTAGCTGCTCCACAAGAAATTCCTCAAGAAGTTCCCCAAGTTATTCCTCCAGTGACTTCACCAACATCTCCAATGTCTCCACAAGTTTTTGGGACTTCCTATCATGTTGAAGAACCTGAAAATGAATTGGTGGTTAGGGAACCTCACTAAGATTGGATCCCCCACCAGGATGATACAATGCCAACTCTCATCAATCGACTTGAGACCCTTGAAACGCAGAAGGTGGTGATCCCGCCTAATGGAAATACGTATCTGGTGTAGGTAGATGATATTCCAGCACCCCTAGATTTTAGGAATCCTATTTTATCCCCATTCAATGGGATGGGAGAACCATTTTGGCATCTGGAATACTTTATCTCTAGGTTTGGACCCATGCTGGGGACTTCATCATGACATAAAGTCACCAAGCTCCATTTTCATCTAGACAATAGAAGGGCCCATGTTAGTCTAGTACAACTAGTTACCCATCAGTTCCATAGATGGATGGGAAGATCTTCACATGTAGTTTATTTATCAGTTCATCTCCACAACATGGAAGAACAATATTGATGACATCTTCAAGTAAACATAACAACCAAATGACCGCGTCACATTATTCATTACCAGGTGGAAGGGCCTCACGTATTCACTTGATATGTTTGTAACTTAGAAACAACTACTAACAATGTGTGTGGGGAACGTGAATACTGAACTATTCCCATCACTCATCATTCAAAATTTTCTAGGTGGATTTTGGGATCTTTCTTACAAGGAATAGCGCCTAGAGGAAGTCTTTGCAGCAAGACAAATATGCATGTCCATTAACTCTCATAGATCCTACAAGAAGAGTCGATAAAGTTGCTACTACTTCCGTCACATAGGTAGAGACCCCTAGTAAGATAGAGTTTATACCGGTAGAGTCATATCCACAACATCATCGAGGGTAACAGCCTCTGGCTTAGCCTCAGGCACCCAATCTCTTACCGTAGAATCGGTATGAACCGCCATATAATGTACTAGTACCGCTGATGTGAGATAATCAGGTTCCACCTCCTCACCAAGCTCTAAACCCTCATCAATACTAGGCTCCCCCAGTCCCTTTCCTAGATTTTAGAAACCAAAACTACTCATTTGAATAAGCTCATGTCCCTAGTTATTTCTAGAGAGCCCTGGATCAGAGAATCTTGAGGTTACCAGACTGCAGAAGACACCAAGAGGCTAAGATCAATGATCACCCCAACTAATTTCCCTATCACTGATTCCTTAGAAATACTCTCAATAAGTGTTATGTGTTAATGGATTGGATTTATGACCAGGTCAAAAATAATGTAGTCAGGTTGGGTCCTACCCTGAAATAGGTGGCATGTATCTCTGTAGAGTTAGATAGCGACAATGAGGGTGAATGGAAGTAGGTCTCTAGTCATGGGTCTTATAACTATGAAAACTAGTTTTCCCACAGGGTAGTCGCTCACACCCACAGTATCATCCATGCCTATTTGAATCATCCTAAGCATTTTGAAGTTTCTTTCCATTTTTCTGCTACCACTTCTACATCTATATCTTAGCCTTCTTTCACTTAGAAGATTAAGCATCATCAGTGTAAGGGAAATCAAAACCCCCACAGGTGCCGAAGCCATCCCGCACTCTCAATTACTTTATGCCTTTAGAGATGAGGATTTTCCCCATGATTCTTCTAGAAATAGAGGATTCATCATGTGATGATGATGAGTATGTCTCAGTGGATATTGTCAAACTGGTGAACCCTTACATGGTTACCGATGATGAGGAGCGCCAGGCTGGTCCTTCTAATCTCCCCAGTCAGTTCCATCGTCAAAGTAGGTGTGGTTATGTGAATCATTAGAATACTTAGGATAGTGCTTCCATCCAATTCATGAAATCCACTATGACCATATAGTAGGCTCAACGCAGAACTCATTGTGTGTCACCCTCTTATATTGTCTTGATAGGATCACCACCACTGCTGATTATGCTACTTGATTAGGCAGAGCTGTCGTGACCACGTCATAACCCGCCATGTCTAGTTGTGGCTAGAACTCAATCATCTGATAGTCATCTGGTAGTCATTTTGTATGATTCAACTAGTGAGTAATGGGATATATAAAACACCATTTAGAATATGTTAATTCGACCAACATCAACTGTCATACCACCTACTATAGAAAATATCCCTACTGGAAGAAATGTGCGACTAGCATAGAAGTATGATGTGATAAAGAACCTTTCCATCATTCATAAAAAGTTCCAGATTGTTGAGGATCTATGCATGTTAGAATATTTTCATGAATCCCTCACAGAGGATTTAAAAATCCCCATCCAGTTTGAAATGGAGGTAGCGGATATAGACACCTTTTATGCTAAGGAAGTTGAGTTAGAAGAATGCCAAGACATCATCTCATTCTCAAGTGAAGATGCAGTTTCTCCCGTATAGGTCCATATTCACCAATTTTTCATCACTGGCTAGTTTAATGGCATGAAATTCCGCCCATGTATTTTTGACATAGGTTCTGGGATTAATTATATTCTGACCTCGATTCTCCACAAGATAGGTCTGTCTAAAGCAGATCTGAGTCCCTCTGACATAAAAATTCAAGGTTATTATAGGACATAAAAATGTCTTTGTGGAAATATCTACATGATGACCCAATTTTGTGGCTTGATTTCCAGCACCGAATTTATGGCTGTCTCACAAGACACCACCTATAATGAGTTGATGGGTAGACCTCGGCTCCATTTTCACACAATAGTTCCCTCCTCTTATCAATAATGACTCAAGTACTCCCTTAATGGTTGAGTGGGCATACTTCAAGGTGATTCATCTCCAATTGAATCTTTTGAAGCTTTCTATTTAGATTCCAAATAATATAATAGCAAGGATAAGTGGGTTTAAACCAATTATATTGAGAACACTACAACTATAGTTGACCCATGGGTAGAATTGGATGATGCCTTTATACTCCCAATCCATCAGTTGGAGGCCACAACCCCAGACTTGGGACATTTCTTTGCTGTTTCTAAGAAAATAGGGAAACATGTTCTTGGATACAAGGAACTCTGAAAGATAAATTTTTTACTCCGACAAAAATAAGGATAGATTTATTCCATATCCCCTTTCCCATATAAGGTATCAAGATATTCAACTTATTTCTACAAATGTAGATCATACTTGCATGTTCTGCCAAGCTAGGTTGAGTCATTGCAGACAGACACATCACCAATGCATTGATATTATCAAGTGTGGGCCCCTTAGCCACAGGCCTAATGGAATTGGGTCGACAATGTTTGTCACTATGGTTTCAGAAGAGAAGAAGTCTCCTGATAAGGATTAAACTACTGCTTAGGCTGGCACTTGCATTACTCCAGGGTCATTTAACCAAGAATAATTTCCCCTTCCAATGATACTCTCATCTCAGATGATGATGAGGACTTGGACGAAGTTCCTCACACATTTGAATAATGTGTTTCCACCATAGTCAATGAGTTGGTATAGGTGAATCTCAATATCAAGACCAATCTAAGGCCAATACTAATCAGCATAGCCATCTCTACTAAAGAACAAAAATAGTATGTGGATTTTATAATGTGGCATCATGATGTATTTTTTTGGAGCTATGATGAGTTGCCAAGATTAGATCCTCTGGTCTCCTTCCACAACCTTTCTGTCCTAGTAAGCTATCATGGGTTAAAGAAACCACCAAGGAAGATGAAACCTACTCATGGTTCTGGGGTTGAGGCTGAAGTTTATAAGAACATAAAAGCCAAATTCATCAAGTAAATTGAGTACCCTAGATGGTTGTACAATGTTAGGAAGAAGAATAGGTAGATCAGAGTCTATTTCAACTTATAGGATCCCAACCATCACTTTCCGAAGGATGATTTCCCCTTCCTATGATAGAGCTATTGATTGAAGCCAATACTAGATTTTAGGCCATCTCCTTTATAGATGGATAATAAGGATATAATCAAATATGGATGGCCCACAAGGAAGAAGAGTCCATTTCGTTCATATTTATTCAAGTTAAATTTTTATAACAGGTAATTCCTTTTGGTCTAAAGAATGAAGAAGAAACCTATCAGCATAAAATGCACCAAATATTCATACCAATACATGGTACAATAGTGAAATGCTACGTGGAAAATTTTGTGGTCATGTCCCGCCAGCATCAGGTTCATCTTAGAGATCTGGATAGAGTGTTTGGCTTCCTCTTCTCCCACCATCTGAAGATGAACCCCTTGAATATTTCCTTCCGGGTCACCTCAAGAATGTTTATTGGATTCATTATTAGATAAATAGGTATCGAGATCAACCCAGATAAGATCAAGGCTATCAGTTAGATTCCCCCTCTGAGAAACCTTTAGGAGCTCTAAGTCTTTCAAGGCCACTTATCCTAAAAAGTAAAATTCAGTGAATATCTGGATGGTAAGTGTAATCCCCTTTACCAACTCATTAAGAAAGGTTCTGTCTATCAATGGGATGAATAATGCTAGATCGCTTTTGAGGAAATCAAACAGTATCTGCTTCAGCCTTCTGGTCTAATGCCACCCATCTCCAAAAATCCACTAGTTCTTTAGGTGACTGCCCTATAATGATCCCTCGACACTATTATCACTTAGAAGAACAATGGTGGGATATATAATAGTTTGTACTATCTTAGACACATGCTCCTCGACATTGAGACCAAATATTCCTCTATTGAGAAGAGATTTCTTGCACTAGTTTTCACAGTGCAGAAGTTGTGGCATTACTTATAGCATCACGATATAAACCCGGTGTCCTATGTGGATATTCTAAAATATACATTAAACCGCCTTATGTTGATAGGCCATCTAGCTCAGTGGATAGTGATCCTTTAGTAGTTCAACATTATGTTCATCGCGCAGAAAGATGTTAAGGGTTAGGTGCTAGAATATTTTCTAGCCGCCCATACAATCCCAACAAAGTAGTCTTTTGATCTTGACTTTACAGATGAGGCTATACACTTAGTGGATCAGATTGTGTCATGTTGGTAGATTCACTTTGATGGTTCCTCACATAGCCTCATCGGTAGGAGACTCAATGATCCCAGGATCAACAGAGTAGACCTAGGAATTTTCTTCATCATTCCCACATAGGTGGTCATTCCTTATTCATTTTTATTTTCAGAAGGTTTCAACAAAAAATAGCTGAATTATTAGTCCCTCATAATTGGCCTCGAGTTGGCTCTTGAGATTGATATGCCCCAACCTATATGTAAAGGGGGACTCCGAGCTGGTCATCAAGTAGATCAATGGTGTCTATGTAATTAGGAAATCATAACTCATGCCCCTGTTAGAGTGCACCCATCAATTGATGGCCTAGTTACCTTCTAAACCGGAGGTCAATCACATCCCTAGATGACAGAATGGTCATGCTGAGGCCTTATGCATCTTTGTCACATCCCTGGTAGATCCTAACCAGGGTGACTTGTTTATTCATGTGGCACATCGAAGAGTCATCAATTATGCCTCCTTAGATGATTATGATAACCTATAGGTAAGACACCTTACCAATGATGATTCCACATTAGGACCTCAAGGTACCCCTATTGTAGAAGAAGAAACCCTTGATGGGATAAATCCTTTTGTAAAGTACCTCCAACATGGAAACCTCCTGACAGATAGAGCTGGGTGTGAGTGAATCTATCGGCGTGCAGTGTAGTTCACCCTTCAGGGTGGTCCCGTCCTTGAAAGGATCCTCTAAAAATTTGGGTTTTATAGAATCATCCTTTATTTAATTCAGGGAGATGAGGTTCCCCATGTTATGTAAGAAGTCCATGCTGGTTCCTATGGGGCTCATTAGGCCGGGTTGAAACTTTCTCACTAAATTTGAAGGTTGGGATAATTTTGGCCCACTATGCTCCATGACTGCATAGAGTTTTCCAAGAGGTGTCACACATGTCAAATCCATGCCCAAATTTTTCATCGACCACTAAAGACCCTCCAAACTACCAAGTATTCCTGGCCCTTTATGGCCTGGGGACTCGATGTCATGGGATGATATCCACTAGCTCTCTAGAGCTGGTTCATTATGACTACCATGAATTTCTTCTAAAAGTGGGTAGAAGTGATTCCACTTAAGGAACTCAAGGCCCATTCTATCATTGAATTTATGAGATCCAACATCATCCATCGATTTAGAGTCCCTCATGTTTTCCTCACCGATAACGACACGAAGTTCTAAGAGATCAAATTGAAGAAATTTTACACTAAGTATAGAATCCGGTCTATCAAAACTTATCGATATCATGCATAGGAAAATGGGAAGATCAAGGAATTAAACAAGACCCCATCTAAGATCTTTCAAAATATGGTTGGTCATAATAAGAAAGGTTTTCCGGAAAATCTCCCCAATTATCTCTTGGAATTTTGGAAAAAAAATCTTAATTTCACCCAGGTGACCACATATTCCATGTTGTATAGAACAGAGGTAGTCCTTACCATTGAGATTTAGTTTTGGTCACTTCGTATAGCTATATACGATCAATGGATGCCTAAAAAAGTACTAGAATTACATCTGGTTGAGCTGGAAGCCCTCGATGAGAACAAGCTCTGGGCCTTGCACAACCTAGAGAGCACCAGAGTAGGGTATCTAGGGATTTCAACAAGAAATTTCATCTCATATCCTTCTTACAAGGTGACATGGTATTGTATCTTAAGACACTGATGAAACCTAGTCAGAATCCACCAAAGTTGTATCCCAAATGGGAAATACCATACATCTTTCATAGGCTTTATCCTAATGGTGTATACTCTTTGGTCACTGTGGATGGAGAGTAGATCACTCCTCTATCCAATGATGATTTCCTCATGTAGTACTTCACATGAGTGAGTTTTTATCTTGCATGATGATGAATTTCATACTATATACAATTACCTCATAGTATGATCTCTACGACCTTAAAATAAGATCTCTTTCATCCTTCATGACATTAAACTATTCAACCTTATCCGAGCTGCAGGACATAAAACTGCCTAGATCCTTTGTCCTTCATGAAATTAAACTACCCTGTCCCAAATGAAATTAAAATATTGCTTCATCCTTAACACAAGATTTTAAACTTCACAGAATCTTAGAACTATGTATATCTTGATTCTTTCCCTTGCTGGATACATAGGAACACCCAGACATTTTGTCTTTAGGTTTATACCTAGGTTCCTCAACCTTTCCAACCCTTTCAACCTTCCCTTATGGTCCAAGTTCTATGACCTTTAATCTAAGATCTTTCCTATCCCACATGATGATAAAATTCTATGTCCTACCTTAAAGACATTAAACTGTATAGTATTTATGGTTCTTTCTGCATGACCTTAAAAGGAGAGTTCCCCCTTTTCCTTCATGATGTTAAAATTCCCCATCTCACAGGACATTAAACTATTTCTTGATCCTTAACACATGATTTCAAACTGCATAGAATTCAAGAACTACATGTGTCTTGATTTATACCCACACAGGATATGTAGGAACTCTTGTACATTTTTTCTTTAGGTTCAGCCCAAGGTTCCACAAATATTTTCATCTCTTCGACCCCCCTTGGCCTTAGTTCTCTTCAAGTATTTCACATGTTGTGGTTGGGACCTCTTTGGTCTTTATTCAGATAGAGTTTAAAAAGGCTACACCATGCACCCCTCCACATTAAGAGTGTCCATCCCCTGCTTAATTCTTACCACATGATGTTAAACTGCATTGAATTTAAGAATTATGTATGGCTTGATTCCTTCCCTTACAAGATATGTAGGAACACTCGAATATTGTGTCTCTGGGTCCAGCCCCAGGTTCCTCATCCTTTATATCCCTTTAAGACTTACCTTATGGTCCTAGTTCTATTACCTTTAAACTAGGATCTTTCCCATACCACACAATGATAAAATTCTATATACTACCTAAAAGACCTTAAAATGCATAGTATTTATGGTCTTTTATACATGGCCTTAATAGGTAAGTTCCCCTTTTCCCTACATGATGTTAAACTTCCCCGTCCAATATGAAATTAAACTATTGATTCATTCTTATCGTATGACATTAAACTACAAAACATTTAAGAACTACATGTCGCTTGATTCCTACCCTTACAGAATACATAGCGATTCCCAGACATCTTATCCTCTGGCCCAGTCACAGGATTTCCAATTCACCCTTTTGACCCCTTTTGGACTAAGTTTCCCTTTGAGAATGTTTGGAATGGTGGAGGCCTACTTAGTCCTCATTCACATCGGGATATTTACCATACCATGCATTTACACTTTAGGATTCCCATGTCCCCAGTCTCTTGGTGATAAACCATGCAACATCTTCATCCTCACTAAATGACGTTAAACTACATGGGTATGTCCCACACGCATGAAATTAAACTCGGAACCTATGGTGCATACTCTATGACCTTAAACTAAGGAATTTAGGTCTGAGCGACATGACCTTTAAACTATTCACAATTCTCTATAAGAACTTGATCCTTGAGGGTTGGTTAGATCCTACCTATGGGTATTCCACATCAGCAAGCCTGAATGTGCGATGGTAAGAGATCTTGAATATTGGATTCTATAAGGATATCCCCAAACATCATTTCCATGTTTCATTAATCCCATTATTTGGGTCTTCATCATCTTTAACATATAAAAGGACCCCCTAATGGTATGGATTCACAGCCTCATGGATTTCCTACTGTCTTAGGCCAATGTCTCGAAACTTTTTGAATGAAATTTCGTGTCAAGTCCCGTGATTCGAATATGGTCAGCGACCAATCCTCACTTGTCTGTTCCTATCCCAGGTCACATGATATGGATTCTATGTCTCAAATTTTGTTAGCATTTATCCTCCATAATTACTCCACCCCCATTACATCCCAAATATCAGATGTCGTGATTCACATTTTCTTACCCTCTCATGTTCATTTGAATCTCCAATGCTCTTGATGTAGTTCCTCCATGCATCCATGAATGTCGAGTAGGAATGTTTCACAATTGGGTTTTCCCACCCAATACTTTTTTTCCCTTACTATGCACTCTCATGTGATGGGGTAAATCTTCACACCACTCCTAGTTTCCCACAACAAGCATGGATCACATCAGATGAAGAGTCTTGGCAGGGTTATACCCACATACGAAAGTTGGAAACCTCATTTTCTAAGTTCTACGACCTTAAACTAAGATATCTTTTTATCCAAGTAATATAAAATTAAACTATAATACCTCATCCCTCATGACTTTAAACTACTGACTGCTTACCATATGACATACAAATTCATGGGACAATCCTATCATATGACCTTAAACTGTGGCATCATCATCCTGCCTATACGATGAAAAATTACACAACATTGTGGTGTTCTCACTTGAGAGGGAATCACTTTTTTCACTAGTCATACACCATGACATTTTCAATACCTATACATGGATTTATTCCTATAACGACACCCAAAATTTTCATTATGGGCTAGTCACTCAAAAAATAAAAACAAAAGCACAAACAAGAAATATCTAATGGATATTTTCTTTGTGTATGGGTCTGACCTGCAAAAAAAAATTTCCCTTTATGAACGATGTATGTATTGATTCCAATCCATATAGGATACATAGTGATGACCAAATCCTCAATCTTGGGTTTATCATCATCATTATTACCCCTTTCTTTTTCCTCAAAACACAACATTAAACTGAAACCATACCCTGAATTAGTTCAGGATGTTCTGTGATAATTACAGGATGTTTCAGATTCCTCACCACCAGATAGGATTGTCCCCATTAGTGTTGGTAACTAACCAAACTATTCTTCAAGAACTACCTACATCTTGATTCATATCCTTATGGAATACGTAGATACACTCAGACATTTTGCCTTCGGGTCCAACCATATGTTATTTAACTCCTTTTTCAGCCCTCTGGCCCTTGTTCATCTTAGATTTGTATGAAATTCATGATCTTTCATTGGCCTCATTCACACATGATTTTGAGTTATGAAATTTTTATATACCCTAAGAATAAGAATTATCCTTAGTCTATGCAACATGAATTTAAACAATTGGCCAGGGTCCAAGCAGCCTGACCTTAAACTATGTGCAACATCCTAGTCATATGATGTTAAACTAGTCCTTGTATCATCCCCACCATACGATGTTAAACTACATGCCAGTAATCTTTACTTTCATGATGTGAAATTGTAAGGTATCCTGGGTCCTCACCAGATAGGTCCTTTCAAGAAAGTAGGGATGATCCTAATTCAAAACAACACTCTCACACTAATGTGATCTCATCATAGTGGCATAGTTTTTTGAGTGTTGGAATCCTTTTGAATATTCCATCCCTCCACCTCATGATTTTAATTCACCTTATTTAGATCTTCATCCTCTCTAAGGTCTAAAGGAACCCCCTAATATCATGGTCCCATGCTGCTTTGTCTCACCAACCATTCCAGGCCAATGTTCCAGAAGACATCAGATGGCATTTTGAGTTTTCCCCATGTTTTCGAATTCGGTCAACGGTTGGTCCTTATTTGTTTGTTCCCATTTCAAGATAATAGTATTAGTACTCCCATTCAAATATGGTCAAAATTTATCTTATATTATCAATCCATCATCATTGTGTTTCAAATTATGGGTATCATGATTCACATTTTCTATTCCCTTTTGTTCGGATTGATTCCAACGCCCTTGGCGTTACCCCGCTCCTGTACCAGAAAACTTTGGGAAAGGTAAGTTGGATATTATAGGAAACCTATTCTCTAGTCACATCCTCCCCCACCTTGGACATTCTAGGTGGATAGTTGATAATGGAAGACCCCGAGTATCTGATGATTTACTGGCACTCTCATACAAAGTGAATGATTATGTGGTATTCCCTTATTTCTCAAACTTGGCATGACCCACGTGATCTTAGGGATTGGTCATTGGGTGTTTCAAAAATATTATAGAGATATAGTAATTGGAGTATCAATAGAAATATATCCACACACATAGTTTTAATGAGAAGGATGTAGGTATGGAAAGTATGTTTTAGTTTGGCCAAAACACGACCCTTATGGATCTACTCCTTAAATAGAACATTTCAATTATTCTACCCTCTGGTATATATCTTCCAGGGTTTCTTTCCACTTCTTGAGCTCCTCATCCCCATTTATGTCCATAAAGTGAAGCTCGTCATCCCTAATATGCATTTGACCCCATTGAGCTCGAAGTTTTTCCACTTGATGATTCACCTATGCTAGATGCTCCTAGGCTTCCACCAATTGGGCCTTCAGTCATTCGATGAGCCCGATCTACTTGACAATGAATGTGAAATTGTTTCCAATCTACTCATTGAGGTGTTGGATTTCCAACTCAACCTATTGGAGATTTTTTATATTCTTGGACTTCTTCCGACACTAGGAAACGTCCAATTTCAATATACTCTCCCATACCTTCTCAGTGAGGTAGTCTCAGATCATCATGTGAAAATCTCAAGAGTCTGTCCATCCAGTGCATAGATCATGCATCCAAAGATATTGTGATCCCATCCGGACCATCTAGTTAGCTTCTATAATATTCTTGAGAAAGAGTTTTATTAGTTTCCATGCTCAGTGTCAGGCCTTTTGACGGCTATCGACCACATCTGAATCAGATTCGTCCAGCTCCAAGGGATAAATAGGTTCATACTTGGGGAATGAATCCAAGAGCCCAGCCCTAGGATCTTCTTTGGGAATATCTCTAAAGACTTGGGCCCTAGGTTATCAAGATTTTCTTCATCACTTGATTCTATATCAATAATGCGGGCCCACCCATCTCCATGTTCTGCCCCACCAGTGGTGTCACCTGTGATTATAGCTAGTTTCTTATCATGAACTATGGCTTGGCCAGCTTGGGTACTTGGTTCCATACAGACCATCATTTCTTTCAGGAGAGGGGCCCCAGGTCCTCCGGCCATCCACCCTAGTAGGATGCCCGCCACTCTTCGAACTGTTCTGATAAGGGCCGTGTTATTCATGTTGAATAAGAAAATAGTAAGTGCGACCCCATGAGGTATGAAGCTTATGATGGTTGAGTGATGGATTCCCATTCTCTTTCCTATGTATTTTTATCACCATGATGATAGGGCATGACCCCCCATATATAATGGTGGGTTCTAAGGGTTTTGAGGAGATCACCCTCACCTCCCCAGTGCTTCTTGACTCTGCAACTATTACTTCTTTTGATGAGGGTCCCGCTAAATGGTTCTCCACACCCATCGCCATGCCTTCATCCCCGGCAGTAGGAATGCTCTTCACAAGATACTCCTACAATGGTAAATATTAGTTTAGAAGCATAGTTTTGATAAGGAATATAATGAAACATGGGGGATGAGTTAGAGCTTACTTCAAGTGTCATAGATAATCAAGCTAGATAAGTTCCCTATGGGTCTAATATCTCACCTTCTTCTAAAGAGACTCCCGTAGAAGCTATTTCTGCATCATCCTTCTCATGGTCCTCATCACTGATCTCTTCCCCCCTAGGATCCATCTAAGTTGTCAGATAAGGGGTATCACTCTGCTAGCTGATCCAATGCTTTTGGGGGGGGGGGGGGTCATGTTGAAAAACACCCTTACTCTAGTTTCCATAGTCCGTGTAGTGCCGCAGGAGTTCACCAATTACTCTAATTCTATGAAAAACTTTCCCCCATAGTAGGGGCCAAGTTGAAGCCTCCTTTTGTGAAACTGATTTCCTCTAACTCCATCCCAAGCCTATTCAAGTTCTCCCACAAGTCACCAATGTTGAGGAACTATTTTTATAATTCCCATTCTTTCCAAGCCTTCAAATAGAAGGCATCATGAGGAATCACCACCTAGCATACCTAATTCCATGGAGCCTAAGGAGGACTATTGTAAAATCCCATAAATTATTCCCCTCTCTCCCATGTCCTCCTAGTCAAAGCCACTGGGTCTAGCACTGCTACCTCTCCTCCTTCACCTTCAGTTGGTACTGGTTCATGGTCTGCTACCCTTACTTCTGTAACCTCATCATTAGAATATGTGTCATCACCGTCCTCATGACCTACCCTTGTGACCACTTGACCCTGACATTAAGGCGACATGATCACTGTTTTGTTGATCCAGACTATCGGTTACTTTAGAATCCTACCTAGATAGGTAGCTTCCCACCTTTGTGCATATTCATGAATCAAACCGAATGCAGCAGTGGGTGGTGGTAGCTCGTTCCACATATTCCCATATTCCAGTGTGAACATCAGCAAAATTTGTCTCATCATGCATGGTTAGTCCTCATGAAACACCCCCAGATATACCTTCAGAGTCATCCTCTACATGATTCTGAACTGTCTTGTGAGTCAATGTAGAGTGTATGGTTCACATATCAATTCATAGTCCACCAAATCCACTAGTACCCCATTGTTGAAAAATAGTAGATATGATCGCTTATCTATGGTATTTATGCCGTCATTAAGGAATTCTTATGTTGGTAGAGGGAATGAGCGAAAGATGAATTGTTCTTCTTATCCCATCTTTCTCATCATGGTTACTAGGCCTAGCTTGAATGGAAAGCTCCTAGCAATATTTTGGATTTATGGTTGATAGTGTATCGAAGGTTGAGAAATGGGATTGAGGTATTTGTAACCACTCATGTGCACTATGTCCTAGCTGTAAAAGAAGTGAAATGGCCCACACATGCACAAAAATATTTTACCCATACTGATGTTACGAAGAAAGTGATATAACTTTTCTTGCACTGGGATTCCAAAGTTGGTGTGTTTCCCATAGTATAGAATCGCCTCTATGATGAATATACTCATCCTTTCTCCCATGTGAACATCCTTCACCAGAAGTATCCATCCACTGATCAACACCGAGATGAACCTGACCATCCTAATTATTAGCTACTGATCATAATTTATATTGAAGTCCCAAATATTCCACTGGATATCTTCTAGGATACTCTTGTAATAACCATTATTACCTCGCTGAGCTCCCCTTTGATAGGTGTGGGGCCTCACTGGTAATTTCCTAGGCTCTAACTCTCCTTTGACATACTTCTCCTATAGAAAATTTAGAAATTAACTAAACCATCACCTGGAGTCAACATTACTAGAAAATAATCTTGGATTTTAAGAAATCATACCTAATACCAACAAGAAATAATCCTTGATTGTAACACACTAAGTGTTTCCATTGATCTCTATTAAATCGTATTTGAATTTAATTAATGAAATATTTTTTTCTTAAGAACAAGGGATGCTTTTATTCATATTTTATCGATCACAAATATTTATTTTTAAATAAAATATTTAAATAAATATTTATAAAAGTATTCAAAAAATGTTGAGAAATCTGAGTGGACTAAGATCTTTTATGGTGATAAATATCAATCTGAAAGCTGGTAAAATAATACTTATCATTGTGTTTGTTAGAGTATTCCATAAAGTAATAATAATAATAATAATATTATTTTATGGAATTATATTTGATAAGTATTATCATATTATTTAAGGTCTTATATAGAAATAAATAATATTTTAACCTAATCCCTAACTCTATAAATAGATGGTTATGTTTATTATTTAGTATTAATGGAGAATTGAGAATCATTGAGAAGAAAAAATTTCTCTCTCAGATTTCACCTTCTGTAATCCTATGAATAATGAGAAGAATAAGAGAGAATCCTAAAGTCCAAAGGAACTTCAAGTGATAAATACAAACAATACAAGATAATAGATCTACTACACTGGTACTCAATATTCTATTGGTGTTTCTTAGAGACCAAACTAGCATGTGTGGGTCACCACTAGAGGGATTCTATACCTGGATCCTACTAGTGAAATGATGAAAATATGAAAACTGGTTTTAATATGATCAAACAACCTTTAAATAATGATCTTAATACAAGGTATCATTTCTTCATATTTGATCTAATATAATTATCAGTTTAACATGTAAAAGACCCTATCTGGGTGTCCAGATTTTCTATGTCAATATTCAATGAAAAATTTTTATTTGTCACAACGTTTATGGTTTTACCAATTAGTGAATGATCCATAAAATATAATAGAAAATTTATGGTTATTCTCCCACCATGTTCTTAAACTATGCCTGCAATTGTTAGAAACTCCATTGATAAGAACTAGAAACATGGTTCAGTAAGATAGTACTAGAAATAAGGGTAGTAGATAATTGTGAATGAATCCCATGAAAGGGATAAGATTCCAAAAATAAGAGGATATAATTGGAGTCTCCATAGAAACTCCATGGGGAAGGAAACATAGAAATCACATGAGGTTTATGAAGAGAGAATATACAATAGATGGAAATAAAGGATAAAATTAGGGTAGTTCGTAGGCATGTTTTGAAGGATTACATAGAATATTTTGATAGGAAATTGTATAAATCATAGCACATAGAGAGAGAGAGTGAGACTCTAGGAGTGTGTAGAGCCATGTCATTGATTCAAATTGTTTTTAATGGAAGAAAAAACATACTAGTAGTTATTTATAAAAAGATATATTCTAATAAAAAAAAACTAATAAACCTTTTGAGAGAAAATGTTAGAGTAATAAAGTATAATTTAAGAGACATCCATGATACATGTTCCTAAAATTTTCATGAATATCATTTTATAGGAAAGTGATGAAAATCCTATTAGGAAAACTAGAGGGTAATTATCCAAACAATTATATAAGTGGTTTCTTTTTTTCAAAATTTACTAGAATTATAAATCATTTACCCAATTTTTTATTCATAATGGTTAATCCCAATTCATATAGTGCCCAAAAAAAGCTGTACTAAACATTAATTTCTATGTGTATCTAACAAAATTATACTATTTTTATTGGATACATAAATATGAATTAGGTTATAATAAAAATTCATTTTCTAATTCTATTTATTGAAAACAGCCTTGAATTATTATCATAAAAAACCCATTATTACTTAGATGAATTTTCAAGATATTTCCCTGTGCCCATTATACCTTAGGACTAAGAAAAGAAAAATTTCACCTATATATATAAAATCTTTTCTTATAAAATAATTCCATTTGGAATGTGAAATACACCATATAAATTTCAAATATGAATGAAAATAATTTTCTCTAATTTAATAAAGGATTTTCTTGAAGTTTTATTTGATAATTTAATTATGTTTGGAAATTTCTCTGACCATTTCATGAATAATATGGATAAGGTCCTAAAATATTTCAATGAAACTAATATTTTCCTTAATCTTGAAAAGTGTCATTTCATGTTTGAAATAATCTTTATGTTTGGAAATTTAATTTCAAAAATAGGATTGAAAATGATAAATCTAAAATTTAAGTTATGAATGAATTACTGTATAAAACCTTTTTGAAGCTTGTTATATCCATTTTTGGTTATGGAGTATTTTATAGAATATTCATCAAGTATTTTAGTAAATATTGATTCTCCACATTTCTTATTACTTTTAAAAGATTTTGAGTTTATTTTGGACCATCATTATAGGTATGATTTTGATGAGTTGAAGTGTAAAATGACCTCACTACTAGTCATACAAACACCTAACTAGAAGCACCCAATTAAACATATATGTAATGATTTAAACCATGATATTGGAGAAGTGTTGTCTCATGGAATTTAATTAAGACAACATGTAATTATTAACGCATCTAGAATAATTTATATAGCTCAAAACCATTATAAAACCACTAAAACGATGTTTTAATAGTATTTTTACTAAGAAATATTCATATCATATCTTCTCGATAAAAAGGTGAATATTTTCTCTGACCATGTATCCCTTAATTACTCAATGGAGATGGTAAAAGAAAATCCATGGATATTAAGATGGATGTTGATGCTACAAGAGTTTTATTTAGAGATAAATGAGGCACCCTAGACCTACACCCATAGGTTTGATTCTAAAGAAAATATAATTTACATATTGGATTTCATACACAAAATTAACTAAAATATCATTCACACATAAGGTAATATTTACATTATAAGGCCCCTTCTAAATCTAGAGTTTTAGAGAGTTAGGAAAAATATTTAACTAGTATAAACCATTTTATTTGTATCAAATGAACATTTATCCAATTATATAAGCGAATAATTAATCGATAACAAGAATTAAACATCTCATAAAAATCCTCTATGGAATATACTCTTTTATAAATATCATACACATTACTTTTCTTCACAACTTAAGAAAATTTAATCATATGAGAATAGTGAGATTATATCCTTATTAAGGGTAAACATAAGTGATAACAATCAAAGATAATAAGAGATCATGATATGAGAATATTTGTATAACTATTTTACATAAGAAAATTATACCAAACAAATAATAGATCATAATTCATGGCATAAGTATTTGCATGAAATTATACATGAATCAAAAGTGTGGAAACATGAGTCAATAAACATGATATATGGGAGAATAATATAGTCAAGGGAATAAGAATAATACTATGGCATAAACATAATCATAGAGTATCATAATATTGTAAGAATACACATGAGGTACCGATATTTATGTTTTAAGAATATTCAAGAAGTCCCATTCTTTTGTTTTTGAGAATATTCAATAAGGATCACCCTTTAGTCTGTAATCATATCCAAGAAGTCTCACCCTTTAGTTTGTAATCATATCAAAAAAGGATCATGCTACATTATCTCACGAGATATAAAACATTAACCAATGAATTGGTGGGAGATAAATAATCCCACAAATCATTCATCCATAAATATGAGTTACACTTGAAAATAATCATTCATAATATCACAAAGTACACATGGTATGAAAATGGGTTTCATATACTTTTCAAAATATATATCACATAAGGGATCCTTCATAAATATATCAAGAATTATAACAAGATAAACCTTAGAAAATAAATGGGTATCTAATTAAATAAAGAATTTTTCTAGGTAAATACCATTTAATAAAAATACATCATATAGTATTTGTACCATATAGATAAAGGGTGTATAGTTAAGTGAATAATTTCATCAATCAATTAATGTATAAAATATGAGCGAACACCCTTAAGTCAACTGAATGGATAATAGGGTCTTCATAAAAGAAAGTAAATAGAAGAAAAAATATGTCTAGAAAACATTAATGAATGAGCAAGATAAACTAAATGATGGATCATTTATATTTTAGAGATTTAATGTTTATCCCTTGTGAAAAAACAGTTAAGGAATAAACTGGGAGATAAAGAATGCTTTTAGAATAATAATCAATTTTTTTTCTTTGAAAAGTATAATGAAAATGAAACTTTTACATACAAACCCTTCTAAATAATAATCATAGAATAATGTGAAAATTATTTACTTTGAAAAAACATGGATCATAAGAAATAATATTCAAAATATTACTACCCTATAGGTCTAGATGAGTCTTGAATTTTTACCAGCATTTTGGTTTTTTAATTGGATTTGGTGAAATTTTTTCAAATACTGTTTATAAGGGAATCATGAATATATGAATATATTAAAAGAGGATTTTTTACATAGAAAGAGGCTTGGAGGGCACCTTGGAGGTTCAAGTGAGTGCCAGAGGAAGTATAGGGATGGCTACACTACCACTGCTGCCCTAAAAAGCTAGTGCCAAGACACTAGATTTTTAATTGCATGGGTAGTGGAATATCATGGGAATTGGGCTCACTAAGAAATCAGTGAGTCCATTATTGGATCTCTGGTGTAATTTAGGGGAATTTTAAGTCTGATAAGCTCTATAATTTTACAAGGGCCACCCCCTTTTCTTCTAACTCAGTATTTGGGCCCTATTTCGGAAAGTAAAACCTCTACAATGACCTTTATTATCCCTTTAATGCCATGGAGATCTACCTTAATCATTGATTATTTCATCTAACCTCAGGTGTGATCAAGATCCAAAGTTGAGTTTGCAAGTCCTATTGCGCTGCTTCTTTGTTTTTTTCAATGACTAGTTACATATCTCTATAATAACCTATTATGACCTATTATTATGGATTTTTAATTCCTCTAATTTTAGGATTAATTGGAATCCAATATCAGAAGAGTTTACTTCTCTAAGAGTCAGGTAGGTTTTCCATTATCTAACCCATAGTTTTGCAAATTTTCACAAGTGATGTAGTTGTGTGACAAGCCTTATGAGACAAATTATTGGCCAAATTAGTTGAGTATTTGGTGTATACCTACCCATTACGTAAATAGTCTTGTAAAATGGAATGGATGGTAAGTTTCATGATGTCATGAAATAAGTCTTTTATGTTAAGATCATGAAATCTGACATTATTCATTCCCATAATTAATATTTCTGTTATTATTATCCATGTGATTTTTATGGATGTATTTTTAATATCATGTTATTGATTAAAAGTCATATGTATTGATTATCCACTTTTCAATATTATTAATTAATAATCTACTCATGATAGCCTTCATTTTATTAATTACTTTACCGAGAATCTAATATCACCCTTTATTATGTTTTCCTTTCCCCAGGATATGAAGAAAGAGTCTTTGAATGGTTTTCATGGTAGTGAGAAAGTTTTTATTCTATGTTTTATTTTACAATGTAATATTGAATTTTATATGTGTCTAGTTCCACAAGACTGCTAAACCAAATGATAATTTGTGGTGTAATCCCTAATATCTTGTACAAATATAGTAATATAACCACTGGATATAGGTTATTGGAGTCAGGGTGTCCTAGTTGGTATCAAAAGAAGTATTTAAGGACTCTTGGGAGCTAGATATATGAAAACATAGATTTTTCAGCATAAATCGATGTAAAATTATTTGGATAAGTATTATTATAGGAAAATATCACGATATGTTGTTATTTTAGAGAATGTCTGGCTTCCTAGAAATTATATCCTTTTCTGGGTACTGGAAAGTGGATACAATTTTGGAACATATACTCCTTGGGGTAAACACCTTGGAAAATCCAAATTGAGTATGAAATTGATCACCTATTGGTGCATAATTGGTGGGACTAATACTATACACCTAGATAGACACACCCAGTGGATATTTTATGGTTGATTCACATTCTATTTATACACTATTATAGAATATTTGAAATTTTTTATGATTTGAATATGTTCCGAAAGATATTAAGTTTATGATTATATGATTATGTATGCACAAATTTTTAATTTATGATAGTTATTTTAGCGAATTTGGTATTATAAAATATGATTTATAATGTTATGAGATATTATATATTCCATTATTTGGAAATGGAACATAATGGAAGGAATGAAAAATTTTTCATCACCTGTAATCAATATAGGGATTTACCTCATGAACAAGACAACATGGATAATGTTGGATATGAGTAGATTATGACTATATTAGGAAAGTTGAATTAGGCTATAACCCAAACCATTTCCTTTATATAATATCCAATCACATTAAAGAATTATTCATTGATGTCAGACCACTTAATATGTAAGAAACCTCTAAAATTTAATGGAACTACAGATCCATTTGTAGGTGAGAAATGGATCAAGTCAATTAAAAAGATATTATTTCCTTTGGGAAGTAATGGAAGGGAAAAGGTTATTCTATTAGTGTATTGAGTAAAGGAAGATAATGATAAATAGTGTTCATTGATTCAAAATACAAAGGAAGAGGAGGATATAAAGAGAATGGAATTGAAAATTTTTTAAGAGACGTTCTTTAAAATATACCTTCCTCAAGAGAAATGAGTTTATATAAAAATATAATTCCTAAAACTAAGACATAAGTAAGAGAAAAGTGTTTTTGAATATGAGTAAAACTCTATAATATTAGAAATACATTATATAAACTGCATCTATAATATGGAAAGTAATATTAACCACATCTTTGATGGGATTAAGTAAGGCCTCTTAAGTGAACTAGTCTCTCGATCATTTTCATTATATGATGTTATGATATCAAGTGTGATGTGGATGAAAAAATAATTATCCAAAAAATAAATTTTAAAATGAAACCAAGATAATAAGAGTATGACTAATCACTAAGGAAAATGAAAATAGATGAAAGAAAATAAAGATGGAATTTCTAACATGTGATAATTATGGAAAGAAATGCACTAGTACTTACTTGAAGGGAATGAGAGTTTTCTACAAGAGTAGAGAGAAAGACCAGAAGACATGTGAGTGTAAGAGAACAAAAGAAGTCTCCAATGTCTAGTGTTTTAACTTTATAGATATAGGGAATTATGAAAATTAATTCCCAAAGAATCATGGGAATTTACCTAAAAAAATCTAATGGATCAAGTTTAATCTTATGAACTTACTAATACTAAAATTAAAATCTATTAATTTTTTATAGTAGGTACTTTGATCCTAGAATCAAATTTAGCTTATTATTTATTTGATTTTGGATTTTCACCCCTTTATATGTTCCATGTTTTCTAAAAAATAGATATTTCTTAAGAACCTCAATAAGGGAGTTTCTAATCAAGACTCCAAGTGGAAACATTATTGCAACGATGATATTTTAATTATTTTCCATTATAACACATAACAATACCTTATTTTCAAGTTTTATTGTTATATCTATGTTTTTCTTGGATATATTCCAGATTTTTAGGGTTTTCAAATATTAGTTCAATTTTTTTTACCTTTATTAGAACTTAATACAATTGAGAAAATGTTTTTAAAATCCAACCTTATTTTCACTTTGGTAGATGAAAATTTTATTATATGTATACATTTTACCTTAAAAATAAATTATCTTTATCTTAAAACATTATTATGTGTTATTTTATGTTACCTTTATGTTTTCCATTTTCATTTTTCAAAGGAAGTTTTATTATCCCATTGTTTATTGTGGGTTTTCAACAAAAGGTATTTCTAAATATTGAACCCTTGATTACCAAGATGTAAAAAATTAGGATGATTATTTTTTTAATGATTGGATAATTTAAAACCCTAAAAATTTAGTTTTAAATAATAAAAAGGTAAATAGTTTTATTAACACATAACACTGAGCTTTAACTGATCTATGATGTACTATACAAATAATATTTTTTATATGTGATGATTATAACCCAAACATCAATTTGATGCTATATATATGAATAAAAAAAATTAGAAAAACTATTTATGAAGTATTTATATGATTATAATTTATTTATTAACACATAATAAACATGTAATTAATTTTCTGCAAATCCATTTTATGATTTAAAAATATGTTTTCTTCAAAAATGGTTTTGTTATCATTTGTGCACAATCATTGTAATTAATTTATATTATTTTTATAAAATATTATTTGATTAAATTAATATAATTTTATAAATCCCCATTTCAATATAATCCAATGGATAATGTTTCAAATTTTTTTAAAATGGTTTTTACATGAATAGTGAAAAATACATATTTTGTAAAACTACAATTTCTTTTCATTATGTCAGGTAGTTTATATAAGGCCCCTGCCTTAAACCTTACTTAATCTTGAGTTATTACAAGATTACACATTGAGGATCTTTTCGGGTTTAGAGTTTTAGAGAATTAGATCATAAAACCTGCATTACATTCCACATATAAACAAAGTGGTTACATAAAGATAGTATTCTTCATTCCCATCAATGGAAACACATTTAAAATAAAACATGGATTATTTCTTGACACATCCTTGACTCTATCATCTTATCATGTACCTTTCCCTTGACCTGTGAAAAACATTTCAAAAACTTGGGATGAGCATAAAAACTCAGTATGGGTTATAAAAAAAACATGGAAAGAAAACATGAGTTCATATATACATAAGAATGAAATCACACTTTACCCATAAAACATAGGCACTTTAACATACCTCATAAAATCATGAATAAATCATAGAAATCATAAGACATAAAGGTAACTTGAGGCATTCATAACATTCTTACGTAGGGAGTAACCCTCTTGGTTACGTTTGGAATACCATCACAGTATATTCCCTAAAATCTCTTCAGAGAAACCTTAACGTTTCACTCCTTCGCGTTACCCAATGCATTGGAGAGCTATAACAGGCTCACACGCCCTTAGTTTATCACGGAACCACCCGTCTTCATAATAATGCCCAAGAACCATAACATAATCATATCACATAAAACATGCATAAAGGAAACATAACATTTCCACATTTCAATCACGAGATATCAATACAACACATTGATATAATAAAAACATTATGAAAACCATTTTCAATACCAATGTAAATCATGGTATTTATTTTTCATTTTAAAAAAAAGTATGGCTTGTAGAGGAAGCCGAAACTCAAATAACGGTCACGACGGTGGAGAAGTCGTTGTCGCCGCATACGTACGACAAAAACATTCCCTTTTGTCGTTTAGTAAACGCTTCGTATAAAAAAGATTCCTTTTGAATAAACGTAAAAGTCAAAGGGGTTTATACACCGTATAAAAGAAAGTTGTGTATAAAACAAAATATGCCTCAATGAAAGGGGATTGAGACGAAGTCCCATACCTCGTATCCGACCTGACCCGACCGTTCTTTAATCTCCTGAATAATAAACTTGAGTTAATCTCTACTTGCTTATGAATCTTTTTCAAGTTCATTATTCATTTTATACCATGTTATGAACATCATGTAATCAGTTAAGTTAATAATGTTCATTTTGTCGGTATTTGGTTCTTAAGTCAAAAATAGACTTCTTACACTTACATGTTGTTAATTTGGTCAAAGGTTCATTATATCCAGAATGGTATTCATGATGTAGATATCATATATGTCATATATATCCAGTACATACATGCATTTATAATATTACATCACATTTAGAGGTAAGAAATGAAATGCACCGTTCATGGAGACGGTAAGCCGTACGTACGCATGAACGCTACTTCCATTTCTATTTCATATCTCCTGGAATGGAATCATAATGATATAAGAGTATATTATAATTCCAGTATAATAACATATATAATATAATTAACTTTATCCTTTACACATCCCACATATGGTATTAACGAATCAAATCACTTTCAGGGGGCGGTAGTCCGCACTTCCTAAAATGAAGATATCGTGTTTACCCATAATGGAAACCATAAAGGTATGCCAAAAATGAAAAACACAGAAGCTTAAGGAAAACATAAACATATTATATATCATATATAAAAATAGTGACATCATAATGGCCACCTTTGAAGGTGTTAAATGAGTGTTGAACAATCATCGTTTCGGGAGGCAGAATTTTGCCATCCACGGAAACCGTATGTTCTTTAACCATTTGATGTAGTTGTGTGAGAGTGTAGCTCAAATAAATCTTATAACAACATCCTAGTATATTGAAGATACTGGTGTTGTTACAAAAGAAGTAAATAAAAAGAGTTTAGGGGGTTGGAGAAGCAAAATAAAACAAATGAACATGAGAGAATGAATTACCTTTAAAAGTGTAATTCCTTTTGATTTGAGTCTAAAGGCTTCCTTTAAAAGGATTCTGCCCAAAGGGAATCCTCTAGGATGAGGAGAGGTATGTGGAGAGAGTAAATGGGCAGGGGTTGGCCGAGCCAAAGGCTTGAAGAGTGTGTGAAATGAGGTAGAGGTGGGGGCCTTTTATAAGAGGAGAGGAGGGGCACTTTTGGAAAGTAAAGAAACATTACTTTATTTGAAAATGTGTTTCGGTTTTAAAAAGTCCCACATTGATATAATTCGTGTATAAGGTGATAAGGGTTCGAAATCCACTCATCCAATTGGTTTTGGACATGTGTAGTTCATATATTTTACATTGTCTTTCCATTTTATTTAAATCGTCAAATAATGATGTCATCGCTGCATCATTATTATGTCATAAATAATTTAATTTATTTAATGTCTAAAAATCATAAAAAAACTACTATGATGTAGGAAATCGTTTTAGCTTTCCAATTACTATTTATAATCAAATATCTGATCTTTATAACCCCATGTAAAAATTGTTTTCGTAAAACATATTCTGTTTGTGTCATTTTTACTTTAACATTTAATAAAAAGTAATTTATGTCATTTCCCAACAAAAGTGGATCCATGGGGTCCCCGAGTTGACCCATGGCATGTCATGGTCGCCCATGACATAACCAATGAGGTTGGGACATGTGTCTAGGTCATTTCATTTTATTAAAGCATTATTTATACCTTAAACTACACTAATTACCACTAATCGCGATTAAGAACTTAATAAGTTACTATTCACCAAAAAATTATTATAATCTCATTGAACCACATTTTACTTCTTAATGACAACCATGTATGTCGGATTTTCAAAATTCAGTACACATTAGTGGTAAACTTTCATTTAACTGAAAAATCAGTTTGCTTGATTACCACTTAGTGGTTTCACTATTCATCAAAAATTGAACTTTTTCAGGAAATTACCAAAAATTCACCCTAAGCTATATTTGATATTCCGAATTCAAAAATGAAGTATATTTTACAAAATTCAAATCATATAAGTCACATTAATTAATTTAATAATTAATTCCCGCTGCCAGAGCAAATAGCGTGTTTTTACAAAACAATAAGTATCAAAAGATTGACACTAGTTTAAGTCTAATTTCAAAGTGAAATTGATTCCAATGACCACCATTGGATAAAATGGTAAAAATATATTCTAATTTTACTTCAAAACCAATTCAAAACATAATCTAATCATATAAATAAATTAGATTAAAAAGAAGTTTTGATGTAAAATGCAGTATTTTTCACTATTCATTAAAAAATGAACATTGTCAGAAAAATACCAAAAATTCACACAAGGTAAATTTTGATGTCCCAATCATAAAGGATAAGTTTATTTTGACAAACATAGTTTATAAAATTGTCAAAATATAGATTCAAAAATGGTTTTCCATCAAAAGGCAGTAAAACAATCTTTTAAGAATATTATTGTATTCCATGCATAAGATTGTATTTATTTTCATTTTAAGCCTCTATAACACTATCTTAATCATTAAAAGACATAGATAAAAATATCTATTATTCATTACTTACTTGGGATGTTACATCCTTCCCCCCTTTAGAAAATTGCGTCCCCGCAATTTATTTACTTATCAAATAAATGAGGGTACTTATCCCTCATTGCATTTTCGGATTCCCATGTTGCCTCTTCAATCATGTGGTTTTTCCACAAAAACTTTACCTGCTTAATCACATTATTCCGTAACACTTGCTCCCTATGGTCAAGAATCTGGACCGGTTGTTCCTCATAAGATAGGTTCTCTTCCAGCTGAACTACCTCTGGACTCAAAAAATGAGATAGATCTGGCATATACTTCCTCAACATCGAAACGTGAAAAACATTGTGTACCTGAGATAAACTCGGAGGTAAAGCCACTCGGTATGCAACTGATCCAACTCTCTCCAGAATTTCGTATGGTCCAACAAACCTTGGACTCAACTTTCCTTTCTTACCAAATCTCATCACACTTTTCCAAGGAGAAACCTTGAGAAAAACACGATCACCTACCTCGAAAGATAGATCCTTCCTCCGGTTATCCGCATAACTCTTCTGACTGCTCTGAGCTGTTCTCATGTGTTTCTGAATCAGCTGAACTTTTTCTGCCATCTCTTCTACCAATTCTGGTCCCATCAACTTTCTTTCACCCACTTCATCCCAGAAAGCTGGAGTTCGACACCGCTTCCCATATAATGCCTGAAATGGTGCCATCTGTATACTGGAATGAAAACTGTTATTATATGAAAACTCAACCAAAGAAAGATGTTGGTCCCAACTTCCTTGATAATCCATAGAACAAGCTCGTAGCATATCCTCCAATGTCTGAATTGTTCGTTCTGACTGCCCATCTGATTGAGGATGAAAAGCTGTACTAAAATTTAATTCAGTACCCAACGACTTCTGATGGCCTTTCCAAAAGTTAGAAGTAAACCTGGGATCACGATCCGATACAATGGAGAGAGGAACTCCATGTAACCTGACTATCTCTTTAAGATACAAACGGGAAAGTTGATCAAGAGAGAAAGTATCTCGTATAGCAAGGAAATGAGCAGATTTGGTCAAGCGATCAACAATAACCCAGATTGCATTATTACCTCGAGATGTCCTCGGTAATCCCACAACAAAGTCCATGGATATGTTTTCCCATTTCCACTCTGGCACTGGTAAAGGCTGAAGCATCCCTTTCGGTAACTGCCGCTCTGCTTTAACCTGCTGACAAGTCAAACACTTCACAGCAAAATCAGCAATATCTCTTTTCATTCCATCCCACCAGTAATACTCCCGCAGATCTCTATACATCTTAGTACTGCCCAGATGAACTGAAAACAGAGAACTATGAGCTTCACATAACAACTCTCTCTTCAACTGTGAATCACAAGGCACACACAATCTCTTCCCAAATCTCAAAACACAATCACTATCAATGTTGAATTCAGGGAACTTACCTTTCTGAACCAGCTCTACCTTTTTCTGCAACTCACTGTCTTGCTTCTGTGCTTTCTTGATTCTATCTGATAGAGATGATCTCACTGATACCTGAAACAAAACAGAAGGACTTCCTGCACCAACAACTTCTATGCCAAATTTCATCAAATCGTTAACCAAAGGATCACGTTCCAACCGCAACATTGTTAATGAAGCATTACTTTTTCGACTCAAAGCATCAGCCAGTTTATTTACTTTTCCCGGATGGTAATGAATTGTACAATCATAATCCTTGATTAATTCCAGCCATCTCCTTTGTCTCATGTTTAACTCTTTCTGAGTGAATATATACTTTAAACTTTTGTGATCGGTATATATTTCACACTTTACTCCATACAAATGATGCCTCCAAATTTTTAAAGAAAAAACAACAGCAGCTAATTCCAAATCATGTGTAGGGTAATTTACCTCATGAGTTTTCAACTGTCGTGAAGCATAAGCAATTACCTGATCATTCTGCATTAGGACGCAACCAAGTCCTTTCAATGAAGCATCACTGTATATAACAAACTCACCATTCCTGGAAGGTAGTTCCAAAACTGGAGCATTCACCAATATTCTTTTCAATTCCTGAAAACAATCATCACATTCTTTTGTCCAGATAAACTTAACACCCTTCCGAGTTAGCTTAGTCATTGGACTAGATAACCGGGAAAAATTTCTAACAAACCTTCGGTAATAGCCCACCAAACCAAGGAAGCTACGAATCTCGGTTACATTTTTAGGGTCTTGGCCATTCTTCCACAACTTTTGTTTTTGCAGGATCAACAGTTATTCCATCTTTAGAAACAATGTGACCAAGGAAAGAAATTTGTTGCAACCAAAACTCACACTTGCTGAATTTCCCATACAGTTTCTTTTCTTTTAAGGTTTGCAAGATAACCCTTAAATGTTTTTCATGCTCCTCTTTACTTTTAGAAAACACCAAAATATCATCAATGAAAACCACCACAAACTTATCCATAAACTCATGGAAAATTCTATTCATTAAGTCCATGAATACAGCAGGTGCATTGGTTAGCCCAAAAGGCATTACTACAAATTCATAATGGCCATATCTCGTACGGAACGCGGTCTTCGAAATATCTTCCTCCTTTACCTTCAGCTGATGGTACCCCGATCTCAAGTCAATCTTTGAAAAAAACTGAGCTCCCTGGAGCTGATCAAACAAATCATCGATATGAGGCAAAGGATATTTGTTCTTAACAGTGATATTATTCAAGGCTCTATAATCAATGCAAAGTCTCATAGAACCATCTTTCTTTTTAACAAATAAAACAGGAGCACCCCATGGTGATGTGCTAGGTCTAATGAAACCTTTCTCTAATAAATCTTGCAATTGCTCCTTCAACTCTAAAAGTTCAATTTGTGCCATTCGATAAGGGGGTTTTGAAATTGGCTTAGCATCAGGAACTAAGTCAACAGTAAACTCAACTTCCCGATCTGGTATTATTCCAGGCAACTCATCAGGAAAAACATCAGGATACTCATTTACTACTAGCACATCATTAATCTGAACAGTTCCTTTATTTTCAACGACGTGTGCAAGGTAACATTCATTTCCATCTTTTACAAGTTTCTCGGCCTCTTGATATGTTATCAAAAGTAAGGGTTCATTCTTGTAAACAAACTGAAAGTCTTTCTGAAAAAAAACTTCTTTAGCTCTACAATCAATCTTAGCATGGTAAATAGAGAGCCAATCCATACCCAGGATAACATCAAACTCTACTAGAGGTAGAACAATAAGGTTTGCAAGTAGGTTCTTTCCACAGAAAAGGATAGGAAGATTCTTATAAATTCTTTTTGCCTCGACACTTCCCCCAGGTGTTTTTACCAAAAGTTCAGGAGTCATTTCTTGAGATGGTATTCCCATTTTACTAGAAAAGGTTTCAGAGATGAAAGAATGTGTAGACCCCGAATCAAACAACACACTGGCATAATCTGAAAAAACAAACAAAGTACCTGATACAACTTCATTTGATGGCCCGACATCTGCTGAAGTAGTTGCAAAGGATTTCACCACCCCTTTCTGCTTGTAGTCTAACTGCTTCCCATCACTCAAGCTCCTTGTCGGACACTCGTTTGCATAGTGACCCATCTCATTGCACTTATAACATTTCACTAACTGTAAATCAAATTTGTTCTTACCTTCACCTTGATCCTTTTCAGTGCAATCACGAGCCTTATGTCCCATCTTACCACATCGGTAGCACTTCCCAGAATTCCGAAGACATTCCCGAGCATGCCTTTTGCCACATTTATCACAAACTGGAAACTTAGTTTTCTTACCATCAGACTTTTTTGAAGAATTCTTACCTTTCTCCTGGCACCTCGGTCTATTCTTCTGCTGGTTGTTATAGAACACTTGGTCATTGGCCAACTCCATTTCCACCTTCTCAGCACATCGAACAAGCTTTTCATAACTTTTAAACTCACGAGAAGCTAATTCCCTTCGATACTTTGGCTTTAATCCTGAGTAAAAACGATTGATTTTACTATCAAGGTCCCGGATAAAATTTGGAGCATACCTTGCCAATCGAGTAAACCTTTCTTCATAGGCAGCCACTGAGTCTTCCTCTTGCCTCAATTCCAAGAATTTCTTTTCCATCCTAAGTCGAACAGCCTTAGGAAAATACTTCTCAAGAAACATACCTTTGAATTCATCCCAGTCAAGAGCATCAATCTCATCGGCGTCCCTGATATTTTTAACCATAGACCACCACTGATCTGATTCACCCTCCAAACGGTAAATAGCAAGACTAACCTTTTGATTGTCTGAACACCCCATGACATCAAAAATCTTTTCCAGTGCTTTAATCCACCCTTCAGCTAGCACAGGGTCAGATGATCCTCTGAATGATGGTGGATGTTGCCTCATGAAATGTTCCACCACTGACATGTTCCTCTGCGGTTGTTCTGGCTGATCTCGTGCATGGATACCACCGCCATTTATCGCTTGAGTCAACTGTGCCATTACTGCAACAAACTGTTCAGTTCCAATTCCGACCATTTCTGGATGCTGATTCGGAAGGTTATTTCCTTCTGTATGCCTTCCTAGCACTGCTTCCCTGTTTCCTCTACGGAAAACCATTCTGAACAAACATGTCTTAGATGAAGGAACATGGTAATCTTTAAATGCTATATCATTTCAAAAAAATATTTTTGGATAATCATTTAATATAATTCTAACTCCTAAAGTTATCTAAACCGACCTTTGATACCAACTATAAGGCCCCAACCTTAAACCTTACTTAATCTTGAGTTATTACAAGATTACACATTGAGGATCTTTTCGGGTTTAGAGTTTTAGAGAATTAGATCATAAAACTTGCATTACATTCCACATATAAACAAAGTGGTTACATAAAGATAGTATTCTTCATTCCCATCAATGGAAACACATTTAAAATAAAACATAGATTATTTCTTGACACATCCTTGACTCTATCATCTTATCATGTACCTTTCCCTTGACCTGTGAAAAACATTTCAAAAACTTGGGATGAGCATAAAAACTCAGTATGGGTTATAAAAAAAACATGGAAAGAAAACATGAGTTCATATATACATAAGAATGAAATCATACTTTACCCATAAAACATAGGCACTTTAACATACCTCATAAAATCATGAATAAATCATAGAAATCATAAGACATAAAGGTAACTTGAGGCATTCATAACATTCTTACGTAGGGAGTAACCCTCTTGGTTACGTTTGGAATACCCATCACAGTATATTCCCTAAAATCTCTTCGGAGAAACCTTAACGTTTCACTCCTTCGCGTTACCCAATGCATTGGAGAGCTATAACGGGCTCACCCGCCCTTAGTTTATCACAGAACCACCCGTCTTCATAATAATTCCCAAGAACCATAACATAATCATATCACATAAAACATGCATAAAGGAAACATAACATTTCCACATTTCAATCACGAGATATCAATACAACACATTGATATAATAAAAACATTATGAAAACCATTTTCAATACCAATGTAAAACATGGTATTTATTTTTCATTTTAAAAAAAAGTATGGCTTGTAGAGGAAGCCGAAACTCAAATAACGGTCACGACGGCGGAGAAGTCGTTGTCGCCGCATACGTACGACAAAAACATTCCCTTTTGTCGTTTAGTAAACGCTTCGTATAAAAAAGATTCCTTTTGAATAAATGTAAAAGTCAAAGGGGTTTATACACCGTATAAAAGAAAGTTGTGTATAAAACAAAATATGCCTCAATGAAAGGGGATTGAGACGAAGTCCCATACCTCGTATCCGACTTGACCCGACCGTTCTTTAATCTCCTGAATAATAAACTTGAGTTAATCTCTACTTGCTTATGAATCTTTTTCAAGTTCATTATTCCTTTTATACCATGTTATGAACATCATGTAATCAGTTAAGTTAATAATGTTCATTTTGTCGGTATTTGGTTCTTAAGTCAAAAATAGACTTCTTACACTTACATGTTGTTAATTTGGTCAAAGGTTCATTATATCCAGAATGGTATTCATGATGTAGATATCATATATGTCATATATATCCAGTACATATATGCATTTATAATATTACATCACATTTAGAGGTAAGAAATGAAATGCACCGTTCATGGAGACGGTAAGCCGTACGTACGCATGAACGCTACTTCCATTTCTATTTCATATCTCCTGGAATGGAATCATAATGATATAAGAGTATATTATAATTCCAGTATAATAACATATATAATATAATTAACTTCATCCTTTACACATCCCACATATGGTATTAACGAATCAAATCACTTTCAGGGGGCGGTAGTCCGCACTTCCTAAAATGAAGATATCGTGTTTACCCATAATGGAAACCATAAAGGTATGCCAAAAATGAAAAAAACAGAAGCTTAAGGAAAACATAAACATATTATATATCATATATAAAAATAGTGACATCATAATGGCCACCTTTGAAGGTGTTAAATGAGTGTTGAACAATCATTGTTTCGGGAGGCAGAATTTCGCCATCCACGGAAACCGTATGTTCTTTAACCATTTGATGTAGTTGTGTGAGAGTGTAGCTCAAATAAATCTTATAACAACATCCTAGTATATTGAAGATACTGGTGTTGTTACAAAAGAAGTAAATAAAAAGAGTTTAGGGGGTTGGAGAAGCAAAATAAAACAAATGAACATGAGAGAATGAATTACCTTTAAAAGTGTAACTCCTTTTGATTTGAGTCTAAAGGCTTCCTTTGAAAGGATTCTTCCCAAAGGGAATCCTCTAGGATGAGGAGAGGGATGTGGAGAGAGTAAATGGGTAGGGTTTGTCCTAGCCAAAGGCTTGAAGAGTGTGTGAAATGAGGTAGAGGTGGGGGCCTTTTATAAGAGGAGAGGAGGGGCACTTTTGGAAAGTAAAGAAACATTACTTTATTTGAAAATGTGTTTCGGTTTTAAAAGGTCCCACATTGATATACTTCGTGTATAAGGTGATAAGGGTTCGAAATCCACTCATACAATTGGTTTTGGACATGTGTAGTTCATAGATTTTACATTGTCTTTCCATTTTATTTAAATCGTCAAATAATGATGTCATCGCTGCATCATTATTATGTCATAAATAATTTAATTTATTTAATGTCTAAAAATCATAAAAAAAATACTATGATGTAGGAAATATTTTTAGCTTTCCAATTAATATTTATAATCAAATATCTGATCTTTATAACCCCATGTAAAAATTGTTTTCGTAAAACATATTATGTTTGTGTCATTTTTACTTTAACATTTAATAAAAAGTAATTTATGTCATTTCCCAACAAAAGTGGATCCATGGGGTCCCCAAGTTGACCCATGGCATGTCATGGTCGGCCATGACATAACCAATGAGGTTGGGACATGTGTCTAGGTCATTTCATTTTATTAAAGCATTATTTATAACTTAAACTACACTAATTACCACTAATCGCGATTAAGAACTTAATAAGTTACTATTCACCAAAAAATTATTATAATCTCATTGAACCACATTTTACTTCTTAATGAAAACCATGTATGTCAGATTTTCAAAATTCAGTACACATTAGTGGTAAACTTTCATTTAACTGAAAAATCAGTTTGCTTGATTACCACTTAGTGGTTTCACTATTCATCAAAAATTGAACTTTTTCAGAAAATTACCAAAAATTCACCCTAAGCTATATTTGATATTCCGAATTCAAAAATGAAGTCTATTTTACAAAATTCAAATCATATAAGTCACATTAATTAATTTAATAATTAATTCCCGCTACCAGAGCAAATAGCGTGTTTTTACAAAACAATAAGTATCAAAAGATTGACACCAGTTTAAGTCTAATTTCAAAGTGAAATTGATTCCAATGACCACCATTGGATAAAATGGTAAAAATATATTCTAATTTCACTTCAAAACCAATTCAAAACATAATCTAATCATATAAATAAATTAGATTAAAAAGAAGTTTTGATGTAAAATGCAGTATTTTTCACTATTCATTAAAAAATGAACATTGTCAGAAAAATACCAAAAATTCACACAAGGTAAATTTTGATGTCCCAATAATAAAGGATAAGTTTATTTTGACAAACATAGTTTATAAAGTTGTCAAAATATAGATTCAAAAATGGTTTTCCATCAAAAGGCAATAAAACAATCTTTTAAGAATATTAGTGTATTCCATGCATAAGATTGTATTTATTTTCATTTTAAGCCTCTATAACACTATCTTAATCATTAAAAGACAAAGATAAAAATATCTATTATTCATTACTTACTTGGGATGTTACAGCTTAAAAGTAAAATAATTATTTTAATTTGATATTTATGTAAAATAAGTGTAATTAAATTATAAAGAATCTAATAATATATATAGTAATAAAAAATATACTTGATTTTGGTATTAGTTAATTTTTGAGATTAAAAACACATTTTTCTAAAAACTATTATTCACTGTGTTTTTTGATTTATATTAAAATTGATTTATTCCAATTGTATAAAAATAATATTAAAAAATATATTTCATATTTGGAATCATGATGTTAAAATTTGGTAAAAAGGCCCCATTTACTTTTGCTTATTATGAATAGTAACTATTGTAAATATTTATTAACTCGGTGAGGGTGAAATAAGAAAAAAGGATGCTAAAACTATGCGATAAGGCCTATAAATCTCCACAAAACTTTCATTTATCCTATTTGAGGGTATTTATAGACATAAATCCATCCTATATATGAAAAGAAGGAAATTCGTTTCAACTTTCCTTTAACTATAATGTTTATAATATTTTATGTAAAAGATAAATACAAAATGACACTTTCTTGATTTAAATTTATCTTACATTATTTTATAGGGGGAAAATAGTTTATTAACGAATATAAAATATAATTTTGATAATAAATAAATAGTTTTTGAGTTATTAATTATTTTTTAATTTTTTTGAATGATATAATTACCTTAAACGTTTACGCAACACTTATATAGTACTTGTGAAAGTAGTAGAAAAATCATGGTAAATGATTTTAAAAACAATAAAATTACTATGTTTTGAATTAATTATTGTATTACTATAGTTTAATAGGTAATTATAAATTATAATTAATGATAAATGTGTTTATATTATAACTTCTTTTATCTATTGATTTCATTGAAGTCAAATTAAATAAATGGTCCCAAAAATGACTTTAATGATATTTTATAATAAACAATATTTCATTAAATGATTGAAAATAAAAAAAAAATTTAAAGAGGAAAATTGGTGTGGTAAATTGTATAAAACATAAACCGTAGACCATTTTGATCCAATTTTCACCGTATAATAAAATTTATGACCCTTAAGTGGTAAAAAATATATTCCCACGACCAAGGTTAATAAGGGTTAATGAGGGGGTTAAACCAAAAGACAAGGTTTAAAATGTGTCATAAACAAGTATAAATTATAATTTTAAAGTTATTTAGACCGTATAATTTCTTAAAATGTAAATTATTTCTATTTTATGTCACTTTACTTGATTAGGATACATATTATACATAAATCCTTTAAGTAATTCCAAGTGTGTCCTTTCCCTCACTTATAAAAGGGAACCTCCTCTTCTCATTTATTCAAAAAGTTTGAGCATTGTATATTAGGCAAAAACTACCATGATACATTACTACATTCTTTTAATTAAACATATATCATCTTTTATTCCTCTAATAAAATCCAAATAAGGCTTAAGGTGTCAGCCAAAGGTGGTTTTTCAAAGAAGAAGTAATCCTATTACCCGACTCTTTCAAAGTTTATTTCTTATCACACATTGTATAAATATATTGTATACATCCTCAAATAATTAATACAGTATCATAAATACACAATTATGTTATTATTATTATGTAAGAACCATTTTACACCTCTCATCCATCAAATAGGAAATGAAAGTTTCTCTTGTGCGTACATGTGAACTACCACCTCCACGTAGTGATTGATAAATTTTTCATCAATGTCTCTTATGGATGGTTATAATGATATATTTATTATATATATATATATTCACGATTTAAATATTATTCTATAATGATAAAATATTATCCACTTTATTTTTATTTTTCTCATTAGGAAATGGAAGTATTATTCCTGTGTACGTACACACTACCATCTCCCTGAGCGATATATTTAATTTTATAAATCCACATTTTACTGAAAGCAATAAAATTATTTATAATTATTATATATTATATTTATTACAATAATAATATTAAGTAAATTTTATATTAATATTATAACTTTCTATATTCTTACTAATCCATTCTTTGTAACACGCTGTTGTTTAGGTCGGTTATACCATACACCTAAGTGATATTATAATGTTTATGAAATGAATGATTACGAAATGTTGAATACTGGTGATATTATATAATAATATTATATAAATTAAATTATTAGCATTATGGATATGATTTAACCATGATCAAAGTTAATGTACTGGAACTTCTGAACTTAACCATGCATAAGAATCAAAATAGTTATCACCCAAAAGAGCGATTTTAATAAATATTTGTTAATGAGCATGTGATAATATGTTATAAGTAAACCATTTATGGTAATAAAATTATGAATATGGTTCTAGTATAGGATTATAATAAATTCAAATTTATTATACATAAGGTTAAAATCACTTATGACGAAATTGATACTTTAGGTAAGAGTTTTTCATCTCAATTTCACTTCATTGAGACTTTGGATATATTATGCACTTAATTTATTTTATATTGTGTATACAATACTCCAATGATATATTATATCATTAATTACTCTTTATTAATAGTAATTTATGTTTATATTCATGTTTATTCTTGTAATGCGTTTAATTCAAAAGTTAATAAAGTCGTAAATGTTTACTCTACCATATCACACTTATTTGGGACTATTCATGTTTAAATTTACATTAGAAGAATTATATGATATTTTTTTTCAAAATCCACATATATTTTATTCTACTATGGTTATTTATGGGTTTATATATTTTTGTTACAAATTTTACTCTATTTGTAAGTCAAAGTTCAAAAAGATATTTTTAAACAAAACTTATTATATTTCTCTTTTTAGGTCAGAAAACATTCTCTTCCATATCAATATTCAAAAAATTATTTTATGGAATTTTTATCTAATTTTAAAATATCAGTATATATATTTTTAATACTTTTGGATTTATTCACAATGGTTTAAAAGGAATCTATTTAATTTTTTTTTCTAACAATTCATTTTTAATTTTTTTTAAAGTGTGAAAGGACTGTTATTTTTAATATATACTACATGAAAATAATTCACCACCCCCATGAAAGTTATTATGTGTTTATCTTCCTATAAAATTTTATACAGTTATTTAAAGAAAATAATTTTGTATGAATTTTTAATTGATTAAATAGAGTTATTTTCTTAAAGGAATGAAAGAAATTTTGAAAGTGATTTATAAGTTTAGTCTTACACGAAGATTACATGAATGTTATTTTTAATGCTTTACTTTCATTTTATTTTCTATTTACAAAAGGAATGGTTTTATAATAAAACCTTCATTTCATGTGAATTTATGATATTATTCCATATGTTACTGATTTATGGTTTTCTAGTCATTAAATTTCTCATGAACCCATTCCCATAGACATAATTTAGTCACCCTTGACAACATTTAAAGTATCATGGATTTATATGGTATAATTTCCACTAATATATTGTCATCTTAAATATAGGAAATTTTTATATATGGTATCAGTTAAAGTAATATTTCTAATAAAGTTAATTCATTAAATAGGGAATATTTTTTATTCTTGATTCAATATAAATACTTGTTGTTTTCTAAGGAATTTTGAGAATAAATTATTCAATATATGAGGAATGAATTGGAAAAGAAAGTGATGGGTGGGGATCAGTTATAGTTATCCCCTTAATACATTGATAGGTCTTAGGAGACTAATAGTTAACCAAATTAAATTTTTATTTTACTTATACCTACACATTCAATAAAGTTTCTTATCATAAGGCCTTGTTGGTAAGTTTCATGATGTCTTGGAATGAGGACTTGATGGTAAGATAATGACATCCAACATTATACATTTTAATTATTTATATTTCAATTATTATCATCCATGTGATTGCTAAGTATATTTTGAATCTCAATTTATTGATTAAATGGATTTTGTATTTATTATCCACATTTCCATATTGTTAATGCATTATCCAATCAAGATATATTCCATTGTATTTATTCCTTATTAATTACATTATATTACTATTTATCTTGTTTTAATTTCCCCAAAATATTAATTAGGAACATTTGAATGATTTTGAAGGATACATGATGGTTTTTATGATACGTTTTACTTTCCATTGTAATATGGAATTGCAAATGTATCTAGTACTCTAAGATTACTAAACTGAATGATACATTATGGTAAAATACCTTGTATATTATACTAATGTAGTAATATAACCATCAACTATAAGTTATTAGATTTGGAGTGTTACACTTTAACCCCTTATTCATTTTTAGTGACTAGTTGTATCTATATCTCTTTTTATCTCTCTATTTTAATCAATTATGACCAATTTTTTGTCTTTTATATGGTTTCCCAATTCCTCTCATTTTAGGAAGAAATAGTAGCTAATATTAAATGAGTTGACTTAGATAAGCATGGGGTTGGCGGTCCCTAAGCTAACCCAAAGTATCCCTAATTTTCACATGTGATGAAATTTTGCAACCATATATTCCTTACCATGCATCGGTATAATCATTAAATTAATTTTTATTTGAATCTTTCTTAGATTAATAGATATTTTTATATTCATTTAACCTTATTAGAAAATGATAGTTTCAAGTGGGATTACCTTAGTTGAGATTTGACCATGAAAGGGATTGGGGTGAATTATGGTTAACTAAAGGAATACACATTTCGTATGGAGTCATATTAGAGTTCAACCAATAGAAAAACCAATTTTGAATGTAAAAATATGATTCAATAGCTTGCCTTTAAAATTATCAAGATGTACCATGTTAAATCAACTTAGTTCATGCCATCTCTACCATACTTCCATTTTTTCTTTCAAAAACACGATTGTAGTTCAGTGTGTATGGTGTACTAAATTCATGATGAATTCCATGTTTTTCAAGATAATATATAATATTCCTATTCATGTATTTAGAACTATTATAAGTTCATATATTTTTTATATAATATCCACATTCTTTTTAAATTTTTCTCCTGAGAGTCTTAAAATTTTTGAGAGACAAAACTTAGGTTTTTGAAATATAACACATATAATATAAGTAAAAGTATCAATGAAGGAAGTAAATTACTTATCACAATTTTTTGATTGCTTTATCATAGGACCACATATGTCAGAATGTATCATCTCCAAGGGACGTGTTAAATGTATCTAAAATTTATTCTATACTGAGTTTTTAATATTAAATTTCTAGTATATGGAACAACAACAATGTATTATTCCTATCAGTTTAGGAATATCATGAATACTTTCTATCTTTATTAATTTTCTCATATTCCTATGTCACATATATCCCAACCACTTATTCCAAAGCTAATTTTCTTTAATTATTCTAACTAAAATAGCATGAACACTGCCCATAATCAACTTGAAACAACTTACCCTTAGTTTGTTTCCCTCTTGTAACAACTTTTACATCTTCAAGGATTTTGAATGAAAATATATATATTCTGAAAAAACATTGTTTTCTTTATCATAGAGTTATAAAACACTTAACAAGTTTGGTTTAAAGTTCATATATATATATATTTATTTATATTTTAGCTTTTCTTTTAGAATGATATTATATCCAATGAATTTGACTATAAGGGAATCAACATTTCCAAATGAAACTATCCCTTCTTTATAATAATTTAAATTCTTCAATAAATTAAACTATTTATTTATATGTGAAGAATAAACAAAATCCAAAATCCAAGGATGTTATCAATTTATAGATTTGAGAGCAATTTCAACAACTAAGGCCTTCTCCTAGTCTTTTTCTTCCTTCTCATATATATTTTTAGTTTTTTTTATAATTTTTTTTTTGTTCTGGTAACATACTAATACATCCTTTAGCATGATGTTTAGGTTAATCATATCTTTTACAATGGATTTCTCAGGTTATCATATTTTTGTGGCTTTAATCCCTTTAAAAATCCACCTCTAGTTTCTCCTAGATTCATTGTAGTGTTGATAAATGAACCATCAAATCATCACTATATATCCAAATCCTCCACAGTAACAACAATATCTATAGAATGTATATTTTTCTTTGTAACTCACATGTTGTTCAAAACTGCATACTTTATTTCTATCATCTTTCTTATTATCTACTTTGGCAGTTTTTTATGTTCCAAATATTTGGTTTCCTCTAAAAATTTTAATCTTATTCTAATATTTGTTTTCATACTTTATAAGATCTCTAATAGTAGAAACTTTTAGTTTAAACCTAGAAACCTAAGTAATTTCAAATCTTTCAACTCAAATTGTTCTTTATACATATATGGTATTATTATCTTAGTTATTTTTTTGAACATCTTAATTCTTTTTGTTAACCTATGAGGGTAATTTTTATAGATCCTTCTAAGATTTACATTTCATAGAACATTAACCAACTTCTAAAACCAAGTTCTCGAAGTATGTTATTCCTCGCTCATCTTTAAAAAGTTTTTATTGAATATGATAAAATTATTTCTCATTATCATTTTCTTTTATTCAAGATTGATATTATGTTTTTTATCCTTATCAATTAATCTGTTTAGATAATAAATATTTGGATCATTAACTTCTATTTATTTACTATATTATTTCCTTTATAAAGATACTTAAAATCTTCCCAGATTCATTTAGCTATTCCAATAGCTTTAACTCTTAGAAAACCACTTTAGCAGAGTGAAGAAAGTATAATTTTTTTTATTGACCATCATTCTTATTTTTCTTATTATCAGTTGTTTTTAATGGAATACCCTTAGTAGGTGGAGGGAAACTATCTGCACTATCTTAAAGAACCTTATATCTAATGTATACAAGATAAGGTAACATTCTATCCATCCAGATATGATAGTTATTACCACCAAATATAGGAATCTCATCACTACTCATAAATTCCTAAAGATATATTACTTATTTCTTTTTCATAAAATAATAATAATGATTCTACGAAGAAAATCTTCCCTCTAATTCTACTTGAAAGGACTAATTAAGATCATTGTGATCACTAATATGGGTAAGAGGTGAATTAGTGATATTTCTTTATTTTTTATTTTTTAATAAAAAACCTTTTCCTCCAATTAGTAGTAAAATAATATTCTATAAAATAAAATATGAACACCCAATAAAATACAAATATTTACAATGTTCACTATTCAATAAGAGTAGTTAATCATTAGAAGGGTTTGGAATAAATCTAGTACCACACAACCACTTGAAAATAATCCTTTTAGTGGTTAAAACAAGAAGGAAAAATCCTTTAAATTGTATAATAATATAGTTAATAAACCATGAATGTTATCCATACACATATAAAGATATAATTTTTTTAACAACTATAAGAAACTTCACTGGTAGGGATTAATACATTGTTACTGTGCTGTTAGAACTTTATTAATACTTTCCATTATTACAACTTCTTCTAATTCCACTTCACTTTCTTTCACAACAATAATAAATAACTTATTCCTGGACTTCTATATGAAACTATTCATCTAATGACTTCTTCACTCAATATAATTAGTCCAACAAAACTTGGTCTGATTCCCTATTTGTCTGAAAAACTCTTTTGGATGATTACCTTTGTTTGACAAATCACCTCTTCTTACTTTTCATCATATGACTCTTAAATAAATTTCAACGATAGCCTATTCACACCATTTTTCCAATATCTACTGATAGATAACTGTATCTGATAACCTTCATATTGTTTACTCTTCACATTGTTCATATGATCCTCACTTCACTTCTGTATCACTTTTCCCAGCTACAAAAAGTCAGCAACATCTTCTCGATACACTAGTTCTCCTTTATATAGTTATTAAATCCCTAAAATATTAGGGAGAATAATGAACATCAAAATTAAAACTTTACACTCAATAAATTGAACATATCACTCAAACATTTACTTTATTTTACCAAATTCAAACCTCCTAAAAGTTAGAAACATTCCATAAGACCCAACATTAAGAAACATATTCAAATATTCCATATGTATTGGCTTCAAACCTTCCTATAATCTTATATTGAATCATAAATTTCCGTTACTACTAATGAAACATTGATTATACAGAAAATAATGGTCACATTTATAACTTTATGAAAACTTCATAAAAGAAATTAGAACCTTTTATCTTGTAAAACAACATCCATTTTTACTTTATGACTGACTAAAAATTGTTTTATTATTATTATGAAAACAATTTTTATGGAAAAGTGAGAAACCATACAAGATTTAACCATTTAAACACATCACAACATCACCACTTCCCCACTTCCCCACATAAAACAATACAAGCCTTCACAGAAAATGAAATTCAAGCACGATGGAAGGACAATCAATTCAAGAATTAAAACTAACAAACCTTCATAGATGGAGTCAAAATTGTCAAGAGAAGGCCGAGGTACAATGAACCAGGAATCATGAACATCAGAAAATAAGGAAAAACCATAGAACTAGTCTCCTTGTGTGCCCACCAGTGTGACCGTCGACACCAACCCAAATCCACACACCCGCCAACGGACTCCAGTCGGAGTTCTCCCAAACCGTCCAGCGACGTGAGATGACCCTAAGGACATCCAAAAAAGGTAGTGAAGAAACCAGAACTAAGAAGAATAGGCCATCCAGACGCCACACCCAACTTTATAGACACCACAACGTAACCACAAGCCATTCGACACTCCACAGACAAAGATCAATTCATGCACACCAAAGTCCATTTTGAGCAGTGAAACCACAAACAGAAAATGATGATCATAAAGCCAAAACCAGAACAACCATCCATCTTCCTGACAAAAGACTCTAAGTTAATATCTTAATGTCAAGATCATTGTACAAGTCTATTTGTTAAACTTGATACAAATAATTGTCTGATCCAAATCCATATATAGAAATTGAAAAACATCAAACATTCTTCCACTTATTAGAAGACTTAAACAATATTTTTCTAATACCACTTTACACAACGATAACTTTATCTAAAAAAACCTCAAAATTTTATGTCGAGAAAATTCATCCATGAAATTAGTATAATTGAACCTCAAACTCATCCTTTTTTACTTAATCACGAATCAAGAGAACTTTTAGTAACCATGATGTTTCAAAATTTTAATATTCTAAAAGCATTGTAAAATTTAACTTCACTGAAAATTTTGATTGATTAATCTTTTAAGGATTCCTAGATTAACATCATACAACACAATTTGACTTATAGCCCTAAAATGAGAGAATATATCTGATATAATTAATTCATTGAACTCTGTTTGATTTATTTTGTAACTCAACCATGTTAAATTATTTACAATCTCAATAATTTTAATTTTTTTACATTGACAAAAAATACAACACTTTAATAAAACCTTATTATATCTTAGTGGACTTATTTTTAATAGATTCATATTCCTTGAAAAACCTCAAAACCGCTTGGCCTCAATGAGGACCATTATCTTTCATTGATTTAAAATCATAATAGTAATAATAAATGAGTAAGGAATCCACTTTTGTAAGAATATCATCGAATATTTAATGAGGAAGCATGTAGTGAACCATAAAACATCAAAAATATTTCATCCAAAAAACAATGGAAAATAAGAAAAAGAAAAAATAAAGATTAAAGAAATCCAGAAAAAGAATATCAATACAAATTAAAAATATTAGAGTCCAAGGATGGAAGACACCTCGTTGGATTACATAACAACTTACAAAACCCCAATTGGAATGATCCCATACTGGATGATCCATGGTAAATGTGTTCATCTAGCCATGGAGTTGAAACACAAGGCATATTGGATATTAAAGGAAATGATTATAGATCTAAAAAATGTTTTATAGGAAATATTACATAAAATTAACGAACATGAAGAAATAATTAGAGAAGTATTTGAAATTTTTGTAATTTTTAAGTAAAGATAAAGAGTGACACATGACAAGCTGATTTAACAAAGATACTTATATCCATGAGAATAGGTGCTTCTTTAAAAAAATATATTGAAACTAGTGTTACATAAACTTCAATATAGATGGGAAATTCCATTTATTATCACTAATATCTACCCTTTTAGAGTTCTGAAAATAATTTAAGGAGACATGTGAGGAGATCAGAGCATAACATATATAAATATTGCATCACTTTACAAGAATATTCAGTACATTTCACATTAATACATACCCATGGAATGTAAAGTCAGATAATATTTTGAGAATAGATACATAAAATAATTATTTCATAAAGTATATTTAACATATCTTAGAAAGTGATTCTAGCATAGTACCCTTCTTTGAAATACCCTACTTAAAACCATTTTTCATAACCTAGGGAACATGGAAACATAATAATGGGTGAGGTAAAATATTCAATAAGGTAAAACATATGATATATCAATCAATTATAATAATTTAGAATAACGGTATGAGAGCTTTATCATAACAAAATAAAGCCATACCCAATCAATTAATCATCATTAATAACTAATCATGTCATAAGTCTTCATCATAACCAAAAAAAGTGATAAGATTTTAAAATAATAAATATTCAATCATGATCTATGAGAGCATATCATAAATATAGGAACATTAAATAATCATCATTTTATGAAATTTTGAGCATGTATAAATAGTAACAAGTTAAAAAATTAAATTTATTACATTAAAATATGTCCTCACATAAACTTATGGACATGAAACTAGGTCTACACATAATGTTGTGAACATGAAATTAGTTTCATGCATAAAATATTTATCTCATAATTTTTTCATCTCTACCCAATGCATTGGAGGGATATAATAGACCCACGTTTCACATTTAATTAAACCACAAATTTTACACATGATCATAAAAATATTCAACATTTTATCACAGTATAACCCATTGAAAAGAAAAAAGTTTCATAAATATTTCTTATTAACATAGTTAACCTTTTGGATGGTAAAAGGTTTCATAGATTCATACATAAAGATTAAACATCATAATCCTTATAAATAAAATTAGTGTATGATATCATATGATTATATCCTTAGTGAATCATAAGTATCATACAAGGATGTTATCATAGATAAAAAATCTTTTTAAAATATCACTGGAATATTTCTTGGGGAAAATACCCTTTTCATTTTGAAAACAATTATTTATTTTTTTTGAAAATATCAATAAAAACATTTTTTTTGAAAATAAATGTGGAATATTGTAAAGGAATCTTCAAATTTAAGAGTAGTCATGATGTCATGAAAATCCATTCGTGCGATATATGTTAAAAGAAATATTTTGTTAACAAATTTATTAAAAAGTACGTCATTCAGAGAATGAAAAGAAGATTTTTTTTAATTTGTTTATAGATAGTAAAATATGGGTAAAAATTAATTTAAAAACTAATTTTATAATATTAAAAACATTATAGAAATTTTTTTAAATAAAATATGAACATGGAATAAAAAACATCTTGACCAAAGAAGAAATAAAGATGTTCTTTCCTAAAAAGATCTTCATCATTTTATATACCATAAAGATGAAAATGTTACTATTAATTGAAAATTACATGTAAAAATAGTTGATAAGAAAATATATTAGGTTTAAAGGAAAAAATACATATAATTTCACCCAGTGGAAATTTAACATAGAAAATCCTGAAAAGAAATGAAACTATAACATAAACCCCTTACCTCAAGCCTCATATTGCTTCATACAAGTTCAAAACTACTATATAATAAATATATATTTATTATAAATCGAATTTAGAATCATATTAACACATACCATATCATATATTATTTACTTATACTATTTTATTAACCATTTATTAATAATTTTTATTAAGGTTAACGTTCTGGGAGATAACAATTTTGTTTTTCATTCATGTTTCTGTTTGGGAGTACTGGTGCTTATAAATTGTCCTTGATTTCATCTTATAAAAAAATTTAATCATGATATAAGTATTACATTTATTCATTATATAAAAATTTTAAACCATTCATAAAAATTGGTGGTGAGAAATGACTTACATCACTTCAGGGAGATGGTAGTCCATACGTATGAATGAGTAGTGTTTTCACTTTTCAATGGATGGAAGTAAAGAAAATTGAATAATAATTCATATTTATAGAAACATTATTTTATCGTAAATATCATATATATTCATTAAATCTATCTTTATTACCATATGTGAAAATTTTAAATGAAAAATCAATCACATCACTCCATGGAGGAGGTAGTTCACACATATACACGAGTGCCGTTATCATTTCCCAATGGATGGGAATGTAAGAAGGTTGATAAGATATTATAATTAATAAAGAATAATTATTTCATAAATATAATATATTAACATTTAATCCATCATTTTAGTCAACCATGAATGATGGTGATGGAAAATGAATCATATAGTTACATGGAGGAGGTAGTCAACACGTATTGGCATTCGATACACTTATTTCCTATTTTATATAAAAGTGATATAAAATGGTTATCCCATAATAATAAAAATAGATAAATTTATGTATGATACTAGAATAATTATATTAATATGAATAAAATATATTTGGAATATTTATAAGAATAAATTAACATTGAAAGAGTCCGGTAAGATGATTACCTCTTCTTTTAGATACCACATTTGACTTACACCTTAAGAATTCTAAGAGGGTAAGAAAAAAAAGATAAATAATTATGGTAATTAATACATGAATTTTTTTATTAGTTATTTTATAAGATATAAGTCTCAAATTTTTTGAATAATGGTAACTAAAATGTTCCCTTTTATAACCATGGTGAGGGACAAATATAGAATTTCATAAAATATTTAAATAATAAATAGTATCATTCTTATGAAAGTGGCACCAAATCGGCATGAATTATAAACGTGGAACATTCTAAGGTTTAAATATCTTCAAAAAAATAATATTTATCCAATTTTAAGTGTAATTATTCCCTTATCTCTTAGTTTAACCCTCATTACACCAGTTTTAACCTTAATTGTGGTACTAATTTTTATCATTTTTGCTATTCATAAGGACCAAAACATTAAATGAAAATATCAATTTATATTAATTAATATAATTAAAAATATGGAATCCATTTTAAAATTTTGAATTTCTACAAGTGGTAGAAATTTATTTTAAAATAAGTGTACAAAACACAAGAAAATTATTTTTAGAAAAATGTAATTGTAAGCCTAAAGTTGAATTTAATATTATTCCATTCAAAGAAAAAACCAATAAGTGAAAGTTAAAATATTTTATTGAATAAATTATCAAATTATTTAATTATAATCCTTAATCAATATTGGTTAATTTATTTTATTAATATAAAAACACATTATGAACATAAAAATATTTTTTATAAAAACATCTCTTTTTTACTTTAAAATGTGCTATTTTTATTTCAAACAAATTGATAACCAACGAATTCATTTTATATATATGTAAAAAAATCATAATATATTTGGCCTTGTTCATACCAACAAATATAATGACTAAAAAATAAATTTCACATCTAATAGTAATAATTTAGTTGTATATCGTGGTTTGTTAAAACTCTGTGTTGCGTGTAAAGAAAGCTATTAATTAAATTAAATTTATTGAAATATAAATATGTTATAAAGTATTATGTTGTTACATTCTACCCCCATAATAATAATTTCTCTATTGAAATTCTATCACTATGATAAAAACAATTGATTATACTTCCACCTCTTCACATCCTCAGGTTCCCACGTAGCTTCCTCAAATTTTTGGTTTCACCACAAAAAATTTACTAGGTGAGTAGTCTAATTCAACAAAACATTCTCTCATAGATCCATAATATCCTAGGGTTGATACTCATAAGATATATCACAATCTAGTGGTATAACGTATAAAATCCTAATTAATTTCATAATAAATAATTTTCATGACTTATTAATAGTCATTAATTATATTTTATAGAGATATATTCACTATATGAATATTAAGTAATTTTAAACTACAAAAGGAAATAATTTTATTCATAATAAATTTGTTTACTTAAATTATGTTTTTATTTAAAGGATTAATTTCAAAATTATATAAGAAAAATTTGATAAAATTAATTTCATTCATTAAATTATCATATAAAAATTAGTTTATTGTTAGTATTTGATAATTTTCAAAAAATTTTGATATTTCAATTAATAGTGAAAAACAATGATTTTATTGGAAGTATTATTTTATTTTCAAGTATATAAATAGTTGAATTATATTTTTGACTAGTTTAAAAACTTTATTAATTCATTTTTATTAAAAAAATACAATTATGATCCTTTTAATTAAATTTATACTTGAATTTAGTAAAAAACATTTTTATATTTAGAAAGGATTTTTTTTAAAAACCGTTTTCATCAGATTTTATGGGTATAATTTTAAATTATTTTTTGAAAATTTATAAATTAAATAAATAAAAATGGATTCCATATTTGGAATTAGAAGTTCCATATTTGGAATTAGAAGTTCCAAATTTGGTAAATATTCCCATTTTATTTTTAGTTATTATAAATAATAACCTTAGTAAATTTTTTTATAAACTGTAAAGTTAAAACGTGTTTATTCTCGTTAAAACTAATACGATACATCTTAAAATTTATTCATTTTTTTATTAATTTTATTATATTATTTTATTTCATCCATAACCATCCAAACTTTTGAAATATTTCATATTTTTTCCATTTATATTTGATTTTGACAATTATTATATTTATGTAAAAGATAAAGTAAAAAATGTCACTTTCTTGTTTTTAATATCTATAATATTTTGTGATAGTGATAAAAATAAATTGTTTTTGGCTCTAAATAGTTATTTGAAATAATAATTATTTTTTAACTGTTAATTTATATTTAATATTTAATGGTGAAATTTTTACCTAGAGCTCTTATACAACACTATCTAAATGTTTTTGTAAGCTGTAGAAAAATAAATTAAATGATATTAAAACTCTAAGTTATTTTTTGTGTGATATATAGGGTACAAATAATTTTAAATATAAATATAACATATTGTGGATGTTTAAAAGGTTTATATTTTAATTTTTTAATTTTTATGTTGTTTTCAAATCCAAATTTAATGAATAGTTCTAAAAATTAAATTAATGAAATTTTACTATAAACAATATTTTATCAAATGATTTAAAATTACTAAAAATATATTTTTCAAATTTAAAGTGATATAGTTGAAAATATCAACTATGTTCCATTTATAGTTCATTTTTCTTTTTATAGTAACTTTCTTTAACCCTAAATATTAAAAATCATTGATATCACCATAATTGGGAAGAGAGTTAATGAGGGTTTAAATAAAAAGATATAGATAAAAACATAATATAAACTTATCAAAATATTCTTGTATGAGAATATTCTACCAATATTTGTCTCTATTCAAATTATTTGAATTTGGATTAATTTTTCCATGAAAATTAATTTATATTAATTTAATACTTTTTGTAATTACAAGGTGTCCCTCTACTCACATATAAAAGGGAACCCACTTTCCTAACTTCCACACACATTTTTATAACTATAGATTAGAAAATTCATACCCAAATCCATAACTAACATTCATTCCCATGTCCAAGAGGCCCTATTTTGGTCATAAAACCATCCATGAAGGCTTTAGGTATAAACCTAAGGACTTTTTAAAAAGAATAGGTAATGTTCTCAACCTAATGGTTTCATTTTATTTATTCTTCTAACTCCTTAAAATATTATTAAACCATGTTGAAATAATAAAACCATTATCTTCCATATATATATATATATGTTTTTATGTTAATGGCATAACTTATAACAATATCATTTTCCATCAAATAGGAAGTGAAACACCGTTCGTATGTACGATGGACTACCCCCTCATGAATTGATGTAATTTATTTTACATCACCACTTCTCATAGAAGGTTATACTGTTGGATTTAATGTATCTAATATATTAATGAAATATTTATCATTATATAAAGGTAATATAGTATATATTTTCTTAACTTTCAATCCATTAGAAAATAATAATGTTGTTTGTGCGTATGTGTTGATTATAACCTACAAGAAGTCATATAATTCACTTTTTGTCACTATGTCACATGGATGGTATAAATAAGAAATAATATGACATTTATGATATAATATTCATAATATAAAAATAAAATAATACTTACCTTCTTTCTATCATGATCATTGAAAAATGAAAATGTTACTCATGTTTATATATGACCTATAGTCTCCATGTTTGTAACATATTTCATTTTTTATAACCACCTTTCATGGTTGGATTTAAAATTACAATTTGGTTATGATTATTATTTTGGAGATAAAGTAATAATGACCTATTTGATTATATTCATCTTACTAAAGTCACTTTGTACATATGAGATGAATGTTTTCAAAACATCCAATGTGGACTTAATTGATTAAGTAACTGTATATAACATGGTAATAAATAAAATAAAAGGAATACTAAATTTGAAAAATGTTTTTATGAAATTAAATAATTGATATAAGTTTATTATTATGAAATAAAATAATGATACGGGATGATTATCATTCCATCATAATCATGGTTTAATACAGGAACACTCCTAACCTTATTCTACATTGACACATATTCCGTATTCACCTCCTAAATCCATATATGGATAGATTATTTAATAGCCATCTAATAAAGATAAGATATATCCATATTTTTCATTATTTGAAGACCCATATTATTTAAATCCTTAAGTATTATTTCTCATTAAATCCTCATCATGAATAAGATGTCTTAGTATTTCTCACTTAGTGCATCACCCACCTTATTCTCCTTCCTAGGTTGGTAATGTATTGAGAAGTCTTAATCTTTAATCAACTCTAACCATTTCATTTGGTGCATATTTAAATATTTCTTTGTGAGTACATACTTCAATATTTTATAATTATTATATATATCACAACTTTCTCTATATAGATTATGCCACTATATTTTCAATGAAACAATTACTCCTAGCAACTCTAAATCATGAGTTGTGTAATTTTGAAATGGGATTTTCAATTGGCATAAGTCAAAAGTTATCACCATGTCACTATTCATGAGGATACATGTAAATATATTCATTAATGCATCAATATAGGTCTCAAAACCTTCTCCCCTGTAGGTTAGTGTGGGAACTAGTGTGATGACCAATGATATTTTCAACTCCCTGAAATTTTCCTCACATTCATTTGTCTATAAGGACTTGTCTCTCTTTCATGAAAACATTTTTAATGGATTATATAGTATTTATAAATACCTCCCAAAGATTTAATAGTATAAAAATAAAATAATTAAATTAAGGATATCAGTTACTATGGTTGGTCTGGTCCATTGGTCAAAAAATCATCTCTCTAAAGTATTCATTGTTATATCCTCAATTATGATTATATGAAAAAAGAAGGAAACTTTATGAAGACATTATTTATAGTTGGTAAATTTAGAGTACAACTTCACCTTCTTCAGTGACTTCATCAAAATACTCAAATGATCTTTATGGTATCCCTTTCTCTTTGAATATATAATAATATTATCTATAGAGACTACCATAATTTGATCAAAGTAATCTCTAAAGACTCCATTCATTAGATCTACGAAGATAGTGGGAAAATTGGAAAGTCCAAATGGAATTAATATAAATTAATAATGAAAATACCTCACATGGATTGTTTTATTTAGTATATACTCATTCTTGAACCTCATTGACGATATGAAGGGAAAATATGAATCTTTGAAACGTATTGATCTCTGTTTAAATAATCAATCAACTCATCAATATGTGGTAAAAGATACCTGTTCTTGATAGTGATCTTGTAATGCTTTTCATAATAAATGAAATGATGAATTGAACCATATTTTTTTCGCTAACAAAAAGAATAGGTTGACCCCTGTTAGGGTTGGTGTTCTGAGAAACAAATGTTTCATACTATGATTACATGAATGTTCACTTATTATATATTGTTCATTGTTCTGCATGACTATAATATAATAATGTCCTGGAATATTTGTTGCATTGATAAGGTTGTGGAAGATCCCCGCTATGATGAGAACATTGAAATGATATAAAAATATTCTTAAATAAAGTTTTGCGGTTGGATGACATACTATTATAGGACACATAGTATACAGACCGTCATGTGCGAGTACTCATAAGAAGATGAGACTCTCTCTCATGGAGTTCGCATTTGTAATATCCAAGATGGGAGATTATGAGAAAAGACCCACTAGTAGCAATTCCACATGTCTTGGTGTCATCGAACATTGCTATCTACGAGCGTTTGTAATGGCCCTTAGACTGGAAGATTATCATTAACTCATGTCATGACTCACACACTTAGATTTACTGATAAAAACCATCATGAAGAGAGTTGGCGGGAAGTAGGGTATGTTGGGTTCGTCATGAATTACATATTGTTAATGGATAAGTCAAGGAATGATTTGTCCCTTCCATATTTATGGAAGTAGATATCTTGGGCCCTTTTATTGAAATAGAACTTTCGAACAAATTACATGGCCATTGTGACACGATGAGTTTATTCCGGGAAGTTAAAGAATGGTAGATCAAGAATATAGGATTAGGAAACTTCCATTAAACCTGCTTGATGAGATTTTGATACAAAGGGATTAAATTACATGGTAAGCGTTCGTATGAGGTGATACATCAATGCGGCGTCCACTTCTCTCCCTTGAGTGCTTTGACCCGTTGCTAGATATTAATCTTAGACTTTAGGCAAGCCCGCCTAATTCCAATGAGAAAGAGGCCAAGATGGTCACACACTAAGTGTATTCAAGTATCTCAAGTAGAATAAATATTATTCCCATATGTGGTTTAATAATTATTCAAGGAATATTAAATTATTTTAATGTTAGAGGAAGAATAAAATGAAAACAAGTACACGCCATGTTTTAATTATTACACACCGTGTAGTTTTTATTTTGAAAACAAGTACGCGCCATGTATTATTAAATGTACACGCTATTTAGTTTTCAATGAAAAAAAGTACACACCGTGTAGTTTTTCCAGTCGGTATTTTGAAGAAATATCATTTTATTAAATTATATTTATTTTAATAAGTGTTGGCGTATGTCAAGGTATTAATGACTCGACATGGGGTTTTCAGAAGAGTTAATGAAATAAATAAAACACGTAACACATTTATTTATTGTCATAAATCTACAACCTCAAAACCGATTATAAATATCCTCATAACCCCAACTCTTTTTACAAAAAAAAAAGAATCGTTGTGCACAACAATTCTGGAGAATTTTCTCAAGACCGAAAGAACTCTTTCCTCCAAGAACGCTCTCAAGACCGAGAGAGATCCTCTTCATCGGATCAAGATGATCTAAGGCAGGAAACAAAAGCATGGTTTTCTCCATGCTAGCACCTAGAGATACCTTTGGCGACATACAAAGATACATGGTGCATCTGTGGATCACCATTAGAGGAAGTCTATCATTGGATTCTGCGATGCAATGACGAATCACATTGCAACGTGATCAAGAATATCAATGAAGAAAGAACTCCTAAAAGGTACTTCTTGTTAATTAATTAAATTAATTATAATCAACCTGTGATGATACACTTTTGTGGTTTCAAGACCTTTCTTCTTCTCTGTCAATTTTTGTGAATCGATCCATAGAGAATGGCGTTTATCATCATATTGATCCTAGATTAATCATTGCTAATGACAAAAATCCAAGTGGGCACATCCACCCATGATCTTTCGCTGCGCCCAGAACCTTCAAATGGTATTAGAGAGAGGTTACAACATTGATTATAGTTATTTAACTTTCATTGATAATTTTCACATTTATATTTGATTCAATTTGTGATAAATCATTCTATTAAACTGAATGATCGAGATCCGTTCTTCCTCCTTCGTTTCTCGATTCACATCACAAAAATGACCTTTTAATTTTAATTTTGATGAAAATAAAAATGAGGAACTCATCCGGAGGAGCTACTCTTTCTATCTGTATAAAAAAAGAATACACGACATGTAATGAAAACTACACGCCGTGTACTTAGGTTCAACGAACCGGTACTGGTCCGCCAAACCACACCATGTGAATTGACTATAACTGAGTTTTATTACACCTTGTTGACTAGAAATTAATGGCATGTTGAACCAGAATATACGAAATGTATGTTGAATCAACACGCCATATAGTCCGATCTGGCCCAAGTGAAACCATGTACAAGGAGATGCCGTGTTCTGTGTACACAGGATTGTGAGGCCGGTAACCATGTAAAAAGGAAGTACATGCCATGTTAGATTAATATACATGCTGTGTACTCCATAATTTCTAAATTATAGAAAACACTCCAAAGCCCTCGGAATGTTCTTTGGACAAAGGGTGAAAAGAAATACACGACGTGTAAATATAAACTACACACTATGTACTTTCTAGAAATTAAATTTCACTAGGTTTCCTCCAAAATTACAAAGACCTATACAAGGGATATGGATGAGAATAATCTTAAGGAAATTCAGAATGGAATTTAAAGATAAATAATTGATTAATTATAAGATCATAATTAATTAATTTAAAGCGTGACTTATCTTAAATAATAGAACGATTAAATGAATTTGAATTCTAAATTTGCGTAAATGTTATTGCATGCTATGGATGATCATGATCTAGACCAAAGACCCTTTGTATGCGTGTATGGTTTCATTTAAATTTGTTTAATTTAAATTTGTTGGCCTGCAAGCCTTCTTCTAATAAAATGTAGGGCCTATGTGCCCATGGATTCTTTAATGTAAACCCCATGTAATGGAGGATCTCCCAAGCTAGAGGAGATGGTTCAAAACCCAAAGTAGAGGATAAACCAACCCAATAAGATACAAAGGTGGATAGGTGGGACCTACAAAATACAAACCATCGGTTCAAGGTGTTTTTCCCAAGGTCAGGGCTAGCTTATCAAAATGCTAGATAATCTAACCAATAAAAGCTCATGATCATGCCATCTTATTGTATTTCTGTCTAATTACATGGTTTATTTATTATGTATGTGTTGTCACGATCACATAGTTATTAAAATGAACAACCATGAAAAGATGGAAGAAAATAAAAACTGAACTATGTGTAAACATTTTTGGAATATGGTTAATCACTTAAGAAACCATCACTTAATATTAACTAGCATGTGATAATGAAAAACCTCTCATAAAGGATTAAAATCCCTCAATACCATATTAAGTCAGACCAAGCCTTCCATTACTCGATTAAGGTCAATACTTAATAAAACTATGTGTTTGACCAACCCTTGTTGGGACACATACTTTTATAATGGAATCCCTTATGAAAGGTTTCGGGTTGACTTAACCATATTACATTAAGAGGAGTATCCCTTTCTAGACTTGATGTAATATTTGAGGCAAGAGTAAAGGAAATAAAAGTCAAGATTTCTGGATTGGGGAGTCCACTCAACAGATCAACGAACTGTAAGCTCACAATAGGCAAAGACCAACCTACCTAAATACCTCCAAATAGCTTGACCAACCCTTATTGGGGTTATGCAAAGGAGAATATGGATCCTTGACACTAGAATGTCAAAGCAACTTGAAATTCTATGTTTAATGGTGAGGGCCATTGAGACTTGATAAAATAGTGGGAGAATTAATAAATTCATTTATTATTTTTCATAAAATGTAATCAAGAAATTACTAATAAATCTTCTATTTTAATTTGTAGAATCAATATGTCAAGCACATCGACCACATTCTCTCTACGATCAATTCTAGATAAAGAAAATATCCTCACCGAAAATAACTTCTAGGAATGGTTTAGGCGCCTTTGGATTATCCAGCTCCATGAATGAACATTTTACATGATGGATTCTTCACTTCCTGATTCTCCAGCCCTAGGGGCGAGTGATGAAGATTTCCTGGTCTATGATCAACATTTGAACGACACTCTCGATGATCAATGTTTGATGCTATCATCAATTTCTAGTGAGCTCATGAAGTCTCCTGAAGGCATGGATGCCTATAGCATTCTCGAGCACCTCCAAGGTCAATACTAGGAGGGAGCAAGATAGAAAAGGTTTGAGATCTCCAAGGATCTATTTCAGAGCAATCTTGGAGAGGGTTCCCCAGTCGGGCCTCATGTAGTCAAGCTCATTTTCTACATTGAGCACTTGGAGGTTCTAGGGTTTAAACTCCCTGAAGAACTGGGTACTGATCTCATTCTTAAATTACTCCCCTGGAGCATCTGAAAATTTGTAGTAAATTTCAACATGAAGAACATTGAGAAGTCTCTATCTGATCTTCTCATCCTAATTCACCACGTGGACAATGATATGAAGTGTGAAAATCATTCTGTCCTTATGGTGAATAAAAGGAAAGGGAAGGAAAATATCTTTAATCCCAAAGCTTCTTCAAGGAATTCCAAGAAAATGAATATCAAAGGAGAGGCAAGAGAACAAGAGGTTGTTTGTTATGCATGTGGCAAGAAGGGCCACAGGAAGAAAAACTACACCCTGCCAAGGAAGAAAGGGGAAGCTTATAGTGAGTTTGTTATCAAATGCATTCTATCTGTTTCTACCAATTGGGTATTATATACTTATTTGGGTGCTCACATCTATATTAAAATACAAAAACCAAGTAGATTCAGAAAGATTGAATGAGGTGAGGTGTATCTACGAGTAGCCAACAGAGCCAGACTCATTGCTGTAGCTGTCAGAGACTACCACCTCACATTGCCTATTGGGATGGTCTTTCTTTTGAAAGGATGTTATTATATACCCTCTGTAACCAAAGACATTATATCAGTATCAATAATAGATACTTATGGATTCATATTCAAGTTTGGAAATTAATGTTTCTACTTTTATAAATATAGAATTTGTTTTGGTAGGGCGCATTTATATAACGACCCTTATGTGTTACACTACACAAAACAAGTAATGGAAATCGATGACAAAGTTAATTCACATGACTCATATCACACCCAACATTGGAATTACCGGCTAGGACATGTCAATGAGAAACGTTTGACAAAATTACATCAAGATGGGTATTTAGATTCTTTCGAACTAAAACCACTTGGTGTATGTCATGCGTGTCTACAAGAAAAAATGACCAAAGACCCATTTAGTGGGAAAGGTTAAAGGGCTAAAGAGCTTCTATAATTAGTTCACACTGATGTGTATGGACCATTTCCAGTTTAATCAAGGAGTGGGTTCTTGTACTTCATAACTTTTACTAATGATTTTAGTAGATATGGACATATTTACTTAATGAGGTATAAGTCATATTATTTTAATCGGTTCAAAGAATACAAGAATGAGGTTGAGAACCAACTTGGTAAGAAGATTAAGAATCTTCGCTCAGACAGAGGAGGATAATATCTTAATCAGGACTTCATTGATTTCTAAAGGGAGTTTGAGATTCTATCTCAACTCACTCCTCCTTACACGCCTCAGTGGAATTGTGTAAGTGAAAGGAGGAACCACACCCTTTTGGACATAGTGAGATCAATGATGAGTCATGCGAGTCTTCCATTATCCTTTTGGGGATATTCATTACAAATAGAAGCACACATACCCAACAAAGTACCAACTAAATTGATCAAAGTTATTCCATACGAATTATGGAGTGGATGCAAAGCCATGTTATCAAATTTACTTGTGTTGGGTAGCGAAGCATTTGTTAAGGCCTCTTCAGGTAACAAGCTTACAACCCGAGGCACAAAGTGTATCTTTATAGGATATCCCAAGGAAACAAGGGGATATTACCTATAAAACCCCTCAGATAAAAAGGCAATAATGGCAAGACAAGCCATATTCCTTGAGAGGGAGAACATATCTAAAAGAGATAGTGGGAGCAAGATATACTTCAATGAAGTCGAGGCTCAAGATATACAGGAGTTGGTACAAGAACAGATTCCACAAAGCCCCATGGAAGAATAATCTGTTTCAGAGACACACGAACTGCATAAGATCTCGAGAGAGGTGAGAGAACCAAAACAATATGGTTTTCTTGTCACCAAGGATGGTGACTCATTATTGGTTGACAATGATGATCCTCTTACCTACAAGGTAGTGGTTAAAGGCACAGATGTTTCCAAGTTGAAAGAAGCCATGAAATATGAAATGGATTCCATGTACCAAAACCAAGTCTAGATTTTGGTAGATCCTCCAATTGATATAAATCCTATTGGTAATAAATGTGTATTCTAGAAGAAACTGGACATGGAGGGGAAAGTCAACACCTATAAGTCATGACTAGTTGAAAAAGGTTTTATACAGCATCAAGGAATTGAATATGATGAAACCTTCTCACTGGTTTCAATGCTGAAATCCATCAGAATACTATTGGCCATTGCCTCTTACCATGACTATGAAATTTGTCAAATGGATGTCAAAACAGAATTCCTTAATGGGAACCTCCAGAAAGATGTCTAAATGACACGACAAAATGTGTTTGTGACTCCAAAGGATTCCAATAAGGTATGAAAGTTGTAGAAATCCATTTATAGATTAAAGAAAGCATCAAGGTCATGGAACATTCGTTTTGATGAAGCCAAAACTGAATTTTTCTTTGTTAAGAACGAATGTGAGCCTTGTGTCTACAAAAGGTTTAGTAGAAGTGAAGTTGTTTTCCTAATAGTATATGTTGATGACATATTACTAATTGGAAATGAAGTACCTATCTTACAGTCAGTTAAAACATGGTTGGATAAATGATTCTATATGAAAGACTTGGGCGAGGCAGCATAAATTTTTGGGATAAAGATCCATCGTGATAGATCTAAGAGAATACTGGGCCTAAGTCAAAGTACATTCATTGAAAAGATACTGAAGAGATTCAGTATGGAATAGTCCAAGAGGGGATTGTTTCTAGTGTCACATGGAATTAATCTTTCCAAGAAAATGTGTCCTCAAACACATGAGGAAAGAATGAAAATGGAAAGAATCCCTTACGCTTTTGCGATTGGGTCAGTCATGCATGCAATGCTATGTACAAGGATAGATGTTTCTTACGTATTAAGTGCGGTAGGCAGATATCAAGCTGATCCCGGAGACAACCATTGGATAGCAGTCAAGACTATCCTTAAGTATCTGAGGAGTACTAAAGATATGTTCCTAGTTTATGGATGATATGAGGAACTAGTCATCAGAGGACATGTAGATGCTAGTTTCGAGACTGATCAAGATGACATGAAGTCACAGTCTAGATACATCTTCAGTTTGAGTGGAGGTACAGTGAGCTGGAAGAGCTCAAAGAAAAGTGTGGTGGTAGATTCTACAGCGGAGGCCGAGTATATCGCAGCTTCTGAGGAAGCTAAAGAAGCAGTATGGATGTGAAGCTTCATCCAAGAGATGTATGTAGTACCAAGTTGTAAAGATCCTATCACACGCTGTTGTGATAATACTACAGCAGTGGATATTTCAAAATAGACATGGTCACATCAGCGGACAAAGCACATACTTCGGAAGTATCATCTCTTGAGGTATTTTTCTCAGAGAGATGAAGTTGCAGTGAGTAGTATTTCCATGGAAGAAAACATGAAATACCCCTTGACTAAATCCTTGAATCAGCAGAAACATAATCATCATGTGAGGTTTAGCAGACTAAAAATTGTAGGCAGTTGTCTCTTGTCCAAGTGGGGGTTTGTTAGGGTTGGTGTCCTGAGAAACAGCTATTTTTTACTTTGATTACATGAATGTTCACTTATTATATATTGTTCATTGTTATGCATGACTATAATATAATAATGTCCTAGAATATTTGTTGCATTGATAAGGTCATGGCAGATCCCATCTATGATGAGAACCTTTAAATGCTATAAAAATGTTTTTAAATAAAGTTCTATAGTTGAATGACATACTATGATAGGACACATAGTATAAAAACTGTCATGTTAGAGTACTCATCAGAATATGAGAATCTCTCTCATAGAGTTCGCACTTGGTAATCTTCAAGATCGGAGATTATGAGAAAAAACCCTCCATTAGAAATTATTCATGTCTTGGTGTCATCATACATTTCTATCTACAAGCGTGTGTAATGGTCCTTATACTGGAAGATTATCATTAACTCATGCCATGACTCGTGCACTTAGATTTGCTGACGAAAACCATCACGATGAGAGTTGGAAGGAAGTAGGGTACATTGGTTGCGTCACGAATGACATGTTGTTAATGGATAAGTCGAGGAAGGATTTGTCCCCTCCATATTTATGGAAGTAGATATCTCGGGCCCATTGATTGAAATAGAACTGTCGAACAAATTCCATGGCCATGGTGACACGATGAGTTTATTTCTGGAAGTCAAAGAATGAAAGATCAAGCATATAGGTTTATGACACTGCCATGAAACATTCTTGATGAGATATTGAGACAAAGGGATTAAATTACACGGTAAGAATTTGTATGAGGTGATAAGTCAATGTGGTGTCAACTTCTTTCTCTTGGGTTCCTTGACCCGTTGCTAGACAACAATCTTAAACTTTAAGCAATCCTGCCCAATGCCAATGATTAAGAGGCCTAGAGGGCCACACACTAAGTGTATTAAAGTATCTAAAGTAGAATAAATTTTATTCTCGTATATGGTTTAATAATTATTCAAGGAATCATAAATCGTTTTAATGTTGGAGGAAGAATAAAATGAAAAGAAGTACACACCGGGTATTAATGATTACACGCTGTGTAGTTTTTATTTTGAATACAAGTACACGACGTGTATTATAAAATGTACACAACATGTAGTTTTCAATGAAAAACAAGTACATTCTGTGTATTTAATATTACACTCAGTGTAGTTTTTCTAGTCAGGATTTTGAGGAAATATCATTTTATTAAATGATATTTATTATAATCAGTGTGGGCGCATGTCAAGAAATTAATGAATCGACATGGGGTTTTCAAAAGAGTTAATGAAATAAATAAAACATGTAATGCATTTATTTATTGTCATAAATCTACAACCTCAAACCCGATTATAAATATCCTCACAACCCCAACTCTTTTTCCAAAAATAAGAATCATTGTGCACAAGAATTCTAGAGAATTCTCTCAAGACTGAAAGAACTCCTTCCTCCAAGAACGCTCTCAAGACTGAGAGAGATCATCTTCATCAGATCAAGACGATCTAAGGCGGACAATGAAATAAAATGTTTCTCCACACTAGCACTCAGAGATACCTTTGGCAATGTCCATAGATATGTGGTGCACATGTGGATCACCACTAGAGGAAGTCTACCCTTGGATTCTGCAACGCAACGACGAATCACATCGCAACGTGATCAAGAATATCAACAAAGAAATAACAACCAAAAGTTACTTTTTGTCAATTAATTAAATTAATTATAATCAACCTGTGATAATCCACTTTTGTGGTTCCAAGACCTTTCTTCTTCTCTGTCAATTTCTATGAATCGATCTGTGGAGACTGGCGTTTATCTTCGTATTGATCTCAGATTGATCATTGCTAATGAAAAAAATCCCAGTGGGAACATCTACCCACAAGCTTCCACTGCGCCCGAAACCTTCAACCCCACTATGAAACACTTTATAATATGAATCCCTTTTCAAAATTCAACTAGAGTTACTTCTTCAATTTCTGCAACTAAATTTGGGCCATTCTATAAGGATTATTTGAAATAGGCATAACACAAGGTATGCATTTTATTGTCATCTGAGCATTTTGATTCAGGGGAATACTAAGCAAGTATTTAAGAAATACATCGGTATATTACAAACTAATATGCATATATTCAATTTTATGTTTCTCCATGACCATTTGAGATAAGCATACACCATTAACATGTATTCAATGTTGGTATTGGGCACATCAGAATCTCCTTTATGGAATGAAAAACTTATTTTTTATTATTAATTTATGAATAACCATTATTGTACTTAAGGAATTATATCATGATAAGAACAATTTATAGACTTCTTGACTTTAATTATAGAACTAAAAGTAGACGATCATCATATACAATTTATAGGTAGATCTAGAATTACATGAAATCATAATTATTTAAATATTGATAATTCAGTTGAATCGAATTCATCATACCATTATTATACTATTGGATCTAAGTGAATAATCTCTCTAGAAGTTATGTATATATGCACCAAAATATTTGAATTCCACTATGGAATCATCGAGTTATAGCACGGTCGATCCTGATTTCTTACATTGTTCATTATTGATCGTAGAAGAATTCCTTTATGAGGATGAATAACTATTTATGATATCTAAATGGATTGAGAGAATATGAGGAGAGTGAACACTTTATATCTCTAGAGTGATCTATAGGTCTTGAGAGAACATATCTATATCCATTGCAAATAACCAATGTGTCTATGAAATGTGATAAAATTGGATAATTATTATGGTAATTTTAGGGTTGTAAATTTTCAAAGAAGCCCTTTTCTAATTAAGTAATTATTAGTTTAACCAAATATTAATAATAATATAAATATTATTCACTTAAAATGTTCATCACATTAGAATAGATAAATATAATTTATATTATTTCCAACCAATCTATTAAACTCAATTCAATTATCCTACACAATATTTACCGAACCTTGAATAATGACTATTTATTTAACAAATAAATATTATAAAATTATTAATAAAGAAATATAAAAAATATTATATTCACCAAACCATGAAAATAAATATTTATTATTATTATTTAACACAAATATTATTTCAAATAACTTGTGATTAAATCTTGGGGACCAACCAAACTTGGATAATTATTAAACCACAACGTAGGAATAATATTTTTTCAAAATTTAATTCAACTGAGATTGTCGATACACTTAGTGTGTGACCCTCTTGGAATGTTTCTTTGTGGAAATATATAGATTCCTATAATGTCCAAGGTTAACATCTAAAAACACTATAAGTAACCTAAAGAGAAGGAAGTAAATACAACCTTATATGAATGATTTCTGGGTAATATAATCCCTTTATGATGATTTCTATAATCAAGAAGGTTGTATAGTGATGCCATCAACCTATTTGCTTGATGTCACTTTCCTTAACTTTTTTTTTGAAATTAAAAAGACCAAATAACAAGGGGCCATGGATTTATCAAGGTAGTTCATTTATAATAAAGTCCCTAGGATATTAACTCCCATTAATAGATAGAATGGATAAACCGTTTCTCACATTATCCATTAATACAATATCACTAATGATACACCCAATATATCCTAATTATACATAACCTTATGTCATCACATTTTTCATCAATACTTGAAAATACATGAATTATGGTATTCATTAATGATAATATTAAATATAAGGATCAATACCCACATCCATAGATATGAACATACAATGAAACATAAAATTTTGATTTTATACTAGTGGGTCCATTCTCATAACCTAACTTATTATAGATTACCAATAGAGAACACTATGAGAAGGTGTCAAAATTCCTTATGAGACTCCAACTATTGACATATTGGGTCATCTATGTACCATCATTTAATATCATCTGGCTATAAAGCATTTATTCAAGAATAATATCATGGAACTTTTAGGTTCTCATCATTGTAGAGAACTACTATAAATATTTATCATGAAATACATTCTTTGGAAGTTATCATATTCTATGTCATATAGGAGAATACTAATAATGTGAAAAAAGTTAATTAATATTCACACCAATAAATACATTTAATCAAGAACATAAAAGTTTGTTCTAAGGGTACCAACACTTATAGTAAAACCCATATGATGAAAAAAAATTATTTTATAATTTCTTGTTTATCCTCACACCAATAAACAATCATAGGTTGATTAATAATATCAAATATTATTTAAATATTATAAAAATATATAAGGTATATATATATATATATAGAGTGTAAATAATTTCTTAAAAAACATGAAATTCCACTAAGGGAATAACAATAATATTCATATAGGTCACATTCTTACAAACATTTAAATGAAATACCCAAATCTATAGTGGAGGATAATTGTTCCTTAACCATCACGATCCACTTCAATGATTGAAATAATTTAAAACAATCATTGGTATAAGAGTTATCCCTTGGATATTGGAAAACAAAACTAGGTATAAGTTCGATTGAGAACGCAACCTATTTTCTATTAGGAATTCCAAACCCTTATAATGGGCATGTCAATAAGGACGATCTTTTCCATAGTCTCAATAAGTTTTTCAAGATATAATTTATCATAAGGTAGTAACATCCATGATTGAGATGATTATTCCAAAGGAGATCCATCCTCATCCTTGCACTTGTATAGACTGGAACAATGATTCTTGATACAAAGGTGATTCCCTTATCCTATCAATTTATGTTAGAACTGTACAAGGATAGATAACCCATACCTAGAATAACATCTAATTCCACTAAATGGAGTATGATAAGTTTTTCTAGGAAAATTAGACCACAAATATTGACATGGGTGGAGTTATATACTTGAGATGAAATAATTTCCCTATTTTATGTTTTCACTAAAAAATTTACTTCCATGTTTTGAGGTGGTGTTTAAATAGTTCTACTTAACTTGATTGATATTAAATAATTTTTAGAACTAGAATAAAATAATGTGTTCTCTATCCTTGAAAGAATAACTAGCATAACTATCAACACTTTGTTTTTAGCATCCTACTCATCATTTTTGATGAAATATTCTCACCCTTGATCTATTGTACTTGGAGGTTGTTTTATTCAGTTATAGTTATTAACCCTTGTCTTAGGGCATTTATATTCATAGTGTTATTATTCTTTGAAGTTGAAACATTTTACAATAGGCCAAGGGTTGACTAGGGAATTCGTTTCTTCAATCACATTGGTGGGTTTCTCTTTTAGGCATATGATAGCTAAGTTCCCATCTTTAACACACCTAAAGACTTTCCTTGTATCCTTAATGAAATTTATAGGATTATTCTTGCCACACTTTTGACAAGTGGCATGTTGGAATTTCTTACCACTGGGATATTCCCCCATCGCTCCACCAAAATTGAATTCCATTATCTGCTTCTTATATCTAAACCCATGAGACCCTTGATATTTTTCAACATCCATTTCAACTGTGAGGTAACATTAAAAATGTCTTCATAAATATCAATTCCTCAAATCTCTAAAGATTTGGGTGTATTCATATTTATCCCACTAAATAATCGATCAAAATTACTTACACTGTCAATGAGAAATATAGAGGTGTATCATGAAAGTATTATGATGTTTTCCTCATAATACCAATGGATTAATTATAATTTTACCTGAGGAAAATTAACACCCTATCTATTTTATGTCATAGAGTGTGAGGATAATATTTATCAAAATTCATTTTCTAGAATTCTTTACACTACATCTCTTCAATCTTTTCCTTGGGATTCATATTCTATATCAATGTTCACCATTGATCACCTTCTCTCTCCCTTTGATAAAAATATATCACGAAGATCTATTGATAATATAATTTAAGGCTAATGAAGATATATTAAATGGATATGATCCACTGTTCCATAATTAAGGTATTAGAAGATCAATTAAAATTCAGAGGCCTTTATCACATAAAGGTATCAATTGAAACTTTCCCTGTACTAGGGGAATGTGGGTTTCCCCCATAATTCATGTTTATTTACAAAACATAAGTTAATTTAGTAAGTATTATAATTAATTTCATAAATTTTACTTTGATTAGGTTGAGAATTTCATTTGGGAAGTCATTATATCACAATCACACTAGTTTATGACTTGGTTCCTCATATTTCTATCCATCGACTAAAATAAAGGGAAAATTTGGGATGAGAATTTTCAAACTATTAAACACATCAAAGGGAAAATATGAACATTAAATAAATAACTCATAAATAAAATATATTACTTAACATATAGATTTCAAGATTTGAATGTATGTTTTCAATGGTATATTTCCTAACATAAAATTTCATAATAATTTTTCTTCCATTCATAATGATTCATAAAGATCTTGTAAAGTTTCCAAAGAATATACCTAGGTAGTGTCAAAATATATGTGAAACAAGGCCACTTTTTCTTGAACTACATATATATCAAGTTAATACCCAATTCACCCTTTTGGGGTTATTAACCCTATGTACAATTTTTCTAGAGCCACATCCACTTGTAGAGTTCAGATAAGGATTTTGTTTCTTGGAAACCACTCACTCTATACTTTTCCAAAATCCAGGGATGTTTTCCTATTTCTAGTCTTACCCTTAAGGATTTCACTATGTTTTTATAATCCCAATCCCTCAAAATAACTAGACCATGTTCTAATAAAAACTATGAAAACACATATATTTTATACATTTTACTTATTTTCTATTACATAATGATACATATAATACAATCCAAAATGTTTTAGGGGGATAATATATTTTATTAATTAGATATATATCACAATAACATTAAATAGGGATACAATGAAGTTATTTAAAACTCCTTAACATGCCTTTAAAATACATTGATCTTTCAATACTTTATAGAATAAACTGAGGACACACATAAGAAAGGGATGAGAAAAAATTCCCAATAAGGGAAAAACAAAATCATAACTTGATGAAAGTAATACAAGAGAAAATAAAGGTGACATATAAGAGAAATAATCATAAATATTAACGTTTAATCATGATATAAGATGATGGAATCAATAGATCATAATAAATTAGTAGCAATATAAAACATTAAATCATAAGAATAATTTAAGGATAACCACCATGACATCATAATATAATGTTATTAAGAAAACCACCCATGGACCATACATGGTATCTCATGAGATAAAAACATTACCCAATTCATTATAGGGATATATAATTTTAGGCCCACTAGTCACCTTCATATAATGTAAATACATTTGTGTTCCACATATATCATTCAATAAATAAACAATTTTCATCACTTTTAATCCCATGATTAAGGAATTTGGGTTACATACACGCAATTCCCCAATAAATGAACGATAGTTAAATCTAGGTGAATAACTTTGAGTGAAAATGGGTATGGATATTCACAATACAAAAGTTTTTCATGGAAAATCATAGGATAATTTCGACAACATAATGGGGGTACATAAAGATTCATGTAAGGGTTCTATGATAGTGAAAGATGTTCTCTTAGTACATAGTAATTATAAGGATAGTAAAGCGATGTGTAAAAAACTATAGAAACATGAATAATTGGAAATAAAAAGGCATAATACAAAGAAAGTACTTTAATAAAGAGGAGTAAGAGACTCCCTAACCCTGTGAGGGTGCTTCTAAAATATTGAGAGGACATTCTTAAGATATTGGGAACACCTTTTTGGGGATTTAATGTGGGATAGAGAGATAAAATTCAAGTTCAATTAGTTTGGAGTTTAGGGGAAAATTAGTTTGTGTGGGTATATATAAAAATAGATAGTGGAATTTGTTATTAATTTCTAAACCTAGGTTTTGGTCTTGAAACAATAAAATAATCAAAACCATAAACCTTACTGTGGGTTTTCCCATGGTTTCTACCATAGTGTAGTGGTTTTCAATATTTTATTAGGATAAGAACTGAAATCCTTAAAATAATACCATTATTGTTGTGAAAGTGAGTCCTGTTCCTAAATAATTGATTTTAAAACCTTAAAATATAATATTTGTTTTGGATGATTCATTAAGGGTATGTAAAATTATCTAAATAACTTAAAAACACATTTTTTAAGAGGAAATAATTTTTTGAACATTCTATTTATGGTGTTTATTACATCACTTTTGGGATATAATGATGTCATAATAAATACTAAATGTTTATAACATATTTAATTATTACCCAAAAATTTATCTATCTCATAAATTTATGAAAAATTAACTATTGGATAAATTTTTTCAAGCTAATCTAAAAAATAATATTTTTTTTTACTAGAATAATTTTTTAAATATGAGAATTTTCACTTTTAAACAAAAATCCTTATTTACTGGAAAATACATGTTTTGAAGATGGTAACATCTTTTTGACCCTTATAAAAATTACATTACACTTAATTAAATTATATTATCATACATATATATATATATTAATTATTAATAAATATAATGAGAGTAAAATTTATTTATGAAATTATGGATTTATTTTAATTATTGTTTTAATTGAAACCATATATCTTCTAAAAATACAATTTTGATTTCTTCATATCAAAATATAAATTTTAGAAAAATCAATATATAATCATTTTTATATATAAATTAATTATCAAAAGGGATAAATATAAATATAATTTTAATAAAAATAAAATAAGAAAAATCCATACTACTTTGGTCTAGATACACAACCCCCTATTACACCAATGTACACCCTAAGTGTAAGGTGTACAATGGTTGTATTTTCTTAGGGCAGTTCGATGAACATGGTTTGGTTTGTGATCTAAACAAGAATTAAATTGCATCATAAATTGTTTTATCATATTTTAGTTATTAAATATTGACATGGGATTGGTCAAGGGAAAACCCAATGATGTGATCTCCCTTAGAAGCTCTGATAAATGGGATTTATAGTGTACGATCCTACATTTTGAGGTCATCACTTCATCCATCTATAGAAATATGAATTTTTCTTAACCATTATTATATACTAATATTAATGGTAATTTTAGAATTAATAAATTATCAATGTCTATGATTCTTAACATTCTTTTAAATATGAAAATATATATTTTATAATGGTTTAAAATAGAAAAATTTAGTGCATGTGTTTTCTATATTTATTAACATTGAATTTATTCCATCAAAATGAGAATTTAATTTATAAAACTTTGTTTCATAAAATGGAATTTAGTAGCATGTTCGTCATCAAGTGTAATCTTTATATATCTACAAATTGGGTATTAGATACAACATGTAGTGATCACATCTGTATCCAAATGCAGGAACCAAGTAGACTTTGAAATATTACTAAAGGAGAGGTGGATCTTCGAGCAACTGATGGAGCATGACTCACTTCCTTAGCTATAAGAGACTACCACCTTATATTTCCAACTAGAATAATTTTAGTTTTAATGAACTACTATTTTCTGTCAAGTGTTAATAATAATATTACTTATATTTATTTCCATTACATGGATGGTTTTATTTTAAAATTTGGAAGTAATGAATTATTATTTTATGAAGAAAACATTTTTCATGGTATGAAACAACTAAATAATGGAATTTTTGTATTAAATTATGAAACCCAAATATTATAAATTGATAATTAATATTTTTCACATGAATCATACAACACCCATATGTGGAATCACTATATTGGTCACATAAACCAGAAGCATTTGAAAAATATCTATCAAGATGGTTATTTAGACTCATTTGAGCTAAGACCATTTGATAGTTGTCATGCTTGTTTAAAAGAGAAAATGAGAAAACAAACATTTAATGGATAGGGTGAAAGGTCCATAGAGCTTTGAGGATTGGTACACATTGATGTCTAGGAACTATTACAAGTACAATCTTGAGGTAAATATTCTTATTTTATAACTTTTACAAATTACTTTATTAGATATGGTTATATTAACTTGATTAGGTATAAGTAAAAGGCCTTTGAGGAATTCCAATAATGTAGGAATGAAGTAGATAATAAACTTAGTATGAAGATAAATAAAATTAAATTTGATTAAGGTGGTGAATATCTTTAGCAATATTCTATCAAAATTTTATGGTAGTTTGAGATTATATCCCAAATAAGTTGACCTCATACACCATAGTGGAAGTGTGTTAGTGAAATTAGGAACCATAACATAGTTTACATGCTATGGTCAATGATGAGTCAAGAATATATTACATTATCCTTTTAGGGGATATGCATAATAATCTACCATACACATTCTAGACTAAGTACCATGGCTGGAGTGATGATGACTACTCCTCCAGAAGAATATGGTATAATCAATTTGAAAAATGGTAATTCCAACGGACTGAGCCATGATACTCTAATTACTTGTCATGGCCGGGACATTGATGGGGCCAGTACTTTCCAGTTTATGGGCAGGGGACTTGAGAATCATTGGGATTATGGTGAGATTGAGGTCCTAGGTCAGAACACTTCACACCGTTTGAGTAAGTCCAGAGTGGATGTGGCTATACCTTGCTCCTCAAACCGGTTTGCTGCTCTGGATGAGGTTGGAGCGGCTCATTCAAGGGAAGATGTACAAACCCCTTGCCCTCATTTTACAGAAGGTGACATTCCAAATAGTGGTGGCTGCTCTAAAATGATAGGTGGACAGCCTGGGGGTGGAGAGACCAACCTGGAGGGAGTCAACATGATCTATTTGGATCAGATGATTGAAGAGGTTCCAACTCAAATGAATACTGGCAGTGGATACACTGTGATGCTGGACAACTCTAAGCCTGTGGAATTGGTGTCTGAACAGAAGAGCAAAAATGATGTCCTGGTGCAGGTAAATTCTCAGGAACTGCTTAATTGTTCTGCAAATAAATTTTCAGTGCTGGCTGATGTTGGATCAAATGAGGTAAAAGGGACTGAAGTGGCAGAGGAAATTTTAGAGAAGGAAGGCAATGCTGGTCTGGACAGATTGAGTGGTGAAGGTAAAAGTCTCTACGCTGATGACACAATCAAGATATCTCAAATGGAAGGTGGGAAGGATGTAAATGTCAACCCTCCTTTGTCCCATAAGAAGCAGTGGGGGGATAGATCTGATTGTGAAGAAGAGCTCCACAGTCACCAAATATCTTACAGTGATGCTGTCAAGAATGGAAGTCATGAGAATATTAGCAAGGAGGTGGGAGAAAAATTTCAAAGCAGGAGGAAGCCAAGGAGAGACTACACGGATCTACCTACACCAATGGTGACAAGGTCTTCACACAAGATTGTAGGGTCACAAGAAAATGATATTGCAAATGGGTACAGTGGAAAACTAAGGGGAGGGTCCCCGAAGAGGGACAAAGGATTCAGTGGGAAACGGCTGGTCAAGGAAAAGTTGTCTGAGGAAATGCTTCGAAAGAAAAATATGTATCTTGAGATGATGCGCAAATACAAATCCTCTGAATGGGAGTCAGCTGATCCTGGTGATGATTTATCTGATGATGGGGAGAAGGATGCATATGGTTTTGATGTAATGTAACGTTTTTATTTTCTTTTGACATTACTTGCACTTTTCTTTTAATAAACTTGCGGGACCAAGCTTACGTCTGGTTCAAACTTTCATGGTAATCTCTTATTCAAGAAAGTGAATTTTAAATGAAAAAATATATTTCTTGAAATAGAGAACATAATCAAGGATGATAGTGGGAGAAATATTGACTTCTATGAAGTTGATTCTAATGATATAAAAGAGTTACTACAAGAACAAATTCCATCGGTCCCCTTGGATTAATTTGTTCCTAAAACACAATTGCTACATAAAATCACTAGAGAGGTATGAGAACTAAAAAGACATACCTTTCTAGTCACCAAAGATGGTGAAATTTTATTAGTCAACAATAATGAAAATCTATACTATAAAGAGGTTGTAGAGATAACAGAAGCTGCAATATAGAAAGAAACCATGTATTTTGTGATAGATTCTTTATTTCATAACCATGTTTGGGTTTTGGTCTATCCACGAGTTGATATAAAGACTATTGCATGTAAATGGGTATTTAAAAGAAATCTATACATGTAAGGTAAATTAAATACCTATAAATATATAATAGTTGATAAAGGGTTTAAATAGTGTCAAGTCATGAGATGAAATGAATCCTTTTCTCCAGTTTCAATGTTTAAATCCATTAAATTTATACATTCTATAATAGGTTACCATGACTATGAAGTCTAGAAGTTGGATTTCAAAAAAAAATTCCTTAATAGGAATATTTTGGATGATGTCTATATGAGAAAACCAGAAGCTTTTATGACTCTAAATAATAATAAAAAGTTTTTAACATAATAAAGATCCATTTATAGATCGAAGAAATAATCCAGGTTATAGAACATTTGATTCCATGAAGCTATAAAAGAATTTTGTTTTATTAAGTGTGAATATGGGCCATGTGTTTAGAAGATGTTTAGTGGGAGTGCGTTTTTTTATCATAGTAGAATATGCCGATGATATATTACTTATTGGAAATGATGTACCAGTCTTACAGTCAGTTAAAGACTGGTTAAAGAAGCACTTTTCTATGAAGGAATTAGGTGAAGTATCCTATATTCTTTTGACCAAGATCATTTCTGATAGATATAAGATGCTTCATGGAATAAGTAAAGGTTTATACATTTACTAGATAATAAATAGATTTAGAATAGAACAATCTAATAGAGGACTAGTTACAATGTCACTTGGTATACATCTTTCTATGAAAATGTTCCCTTAGATATAAAAGGAAAACAATATAATGAGTAGGATCTCATACACTTATATGATAGGATAATTAATGTATTCCAAGTTATGTACTAGGTTTGGTTTTACTTATGACTTGGGCATGGTAAGAAGATATCAAGTTATTCTAGGTGAACAACATTGATATACCTTTAAGTCAATCCTTATGTATACATGAAGAACTAATGATATGCTCTTAGTGTATGGAGGAGATGGAGAGTAAGTCCACATTGGTTATATTAATGATACCTCTCATATAGATTAGATTAATATGAAGCTATAGTCAAGAAATATCTTCAGTCTCAACATAGGAGTTGTGATCTGGAAGAGTTCAATGTATTTTGTTGTCACTGATTCTATAGTGGAGTCTGAGTATATAGCAGCTTCTGATGTAACCAGAGAATCCATTTTCATACAAATGTTTGTCTAATAGCTTGATTTGGTTCCTATTAGTAAATAAGCAATCAAATTATATTATTATTACACAACAATTGTGGGTCTCACAAAGGATCCAGGGTCAAATTAATGAACAAGAACATACTTTAGAAGTATGAAATCCTCAATGATTTTTCTTAGAGGGGTGAAGTAACATTAGGTAGAGTTTCCATAAAATAAAATTTATTGAAACCATTGACTAAATAATTATCTTAGCAGAATAATGAATATCATGCGAGAGGTATAGGAATGAAGGTTGTTAGTAGTTATCTCTAGTTAAAGTGGGACTTTATTGAAGTTAGTGCCCTATAACCAACATATATATTCTTTATAATAATTTTTATTCATTTTTTTGAATATGAATTCACATATTATTATATATTTATTGTTCTTATACATGACTTAGTGTGTGATAATTTCTTAAGAATAACTATCACCCTGAAAAGGAATAATAGTTACCTTCTATAATGAGATCCTATAAGTTAAATGATTGTATTATTAAATACATATTCTACATCAAGATGATATCAATTGACTTGAAGACAATGATATAGGCTATCAGGGGTAGTGTAACACCCCGAGATTTTATGAAAAATATTCTTTTTAATTTCATTAATGTCTTCTATTGTACGCTACACCAAGATTATCTTGAACTATACGCAACACCGTATTATCTTGCAGTATACACAACCCTAACTTGGCTTACATTACACGCAATCACGACCTTCCTCGATAGCGTGTGTTGTACGCAATACCGGGTTTCACTAAACAACGATATATGGTTATAATATTATTATGAACTAGCCGTTATTAATAGTATTAATTAAAATTTTAATTTTATAACATAATTATTCATCTTACACATTTTCTAGAACATGGTTTAAGAACGAAATAAAATTTTCAGGTAAAATACGTATTTTTAAAAAAAAAATGCGGTTTTGCCACCTTTTGATTGCGCACCCATTTTAAATTTAATTTTTGACATGTTTATAAGTTCAATTTTACAAAATAAAATTATTATTTGGAATCGGGATATAAAATTTTACCTTGGATAAATTTTTCATAGTATTCTGATAAATTTCATATTTTAATGAAGAGTAAAAACACCCTATATTTTAATTAAAAACAAATTTTTTCATCGTAATAATTTATGAGATTAAATTATAATATTGAATTGTTTAAAAGTATAAATAGAATATATTTTTACCATTTAATGTAATGTATGCCATTAGCATTGATTTTAACTTGAATTCGTAGGTTAAATCAATTCAATCTTTTGCATTGTTTTAAACAAAAACCCGTTTTCTTTCGACAACAAGATTAATTTTAATTTAATTTCTACAACTTCTGTGTATTGAATTTGTAAAAATGGATTCAATATTTGGAATAAGTGGGTAAAAATGATATTAATAGACTACTTTTTATTTTTGGGCATTATGAATAGTAACTACTGTAAATTTTATTTACCTTAGTAAAAGGTAAATCAGGTAATGAAGGGTAAATATAATATTATAAAATTACCCTAACACTTGTCTTAATACAATTGTATGATTCTATTTCGTCCTAAGTCATATTTGGGTCGAAATGGAATCCATTAGAACCCACTTGGAGGTGATTAAGACCTTTAGTTTATTTAATTTAAAGGAAAGTGAAATATGTCTCACTCAACTTTAATAATTAAATTATTTTTAATACAAGTTTATACAGAATATAAATTCAGTTATAAATACTCATTTGAAAGATAAAATGTTTTTATTTATCATGGTAATTTATTTGTAATTTTTAAGAGTTATTTAATTACCTTATTATCTTATACATTAATGATGCAGAAATTATTTATTTAGTGAAAAATAAATAATTTAGTTTTTATTGAAATAGTAATACATATTAAAAGGCCCAAAAATCTGCACAAAACATATTATTAGTGTATATATAAACCCTAATAATCCACTGGCCGAAGGTTTTCCGATTTGGATCCTTATTAAGGTGATTATGACACTTATAATATTTTATTTTAAATGATTTCAAAGTTGTCGCTTTCATAATTTAGTAAAGATAACAATTTACTTGTTGTTATTTTAAGATGATAAATTCGAGTAAAATTATTATTATAAATAATTATATATTTATATTCATCAAACGATTTTATTTTTAATTTTTATGCAAAAAATAATTATATTAAATAATTATACGAAAATGTTGTAGTAATTATTTTATTAAGAGAAATATCAAATAAATAGTTTTACAAATAGTAAAATAAATATAATATGAACTATTTAATGTGCTCCAATAATTTTATATATTAATATGACATGTTAGGAACCTATTAAATATTTTATTTTGAATATATCCTCTCTGTGGATTTAATTTCAATTCAAATTAATGAATAGTGTCAAAATTGACACTATGGTTATTTTATAAAAATAACATATTATTAAATTGTTTAAAAATCACAAAAATATTTCAAAATTATAAATTGAAATTTATATAGTCTAAAATATTATAAAGTATCCAATTAAGGAAAATTAACAACATATAAGTGTTTATTTTTAACAATTTAAAATTTAGAATTTTATTACCACAAATAAAATTAAAAAGATTAAATAAGGATAAATCAAAATGACAAGGTTTAGAATAAAATAAAAACATGTCTAAATTTGATTCGTTGATGCTATTACAACCCTATCGCATCTAATATTCGAATATGAGTCATTTTTGGAGGTTTTTAAGTGGGGTTAGATTTAATATAAATTAATATTTTTAAGATTTCCAAAGGTGCCCCTCTCCTCACTTATAAAAGGGAACCTCCTCCCTCTCCTTCACACTCCAATTTGAGCCTTCATGCTCGGCCAAAACCTTCCAAATTCTCTTCTCCACTTCCCTAGAAACATCCTAGAGGTATTGGTCTTCTTCAAAGACCAATTTTAGTGCCCTAAGAGGAGGTCTCAAAGAGGCGCTTCAAAGAAGAGGTAATGTCCGTTACCGATTCTTTCAACTTTATTTCTTCTTCTACTTCTTCTTCTTTAGTTGTTTCATTATGAAGTAATAACATCAGTATAACTGATATACTGATATGTTATTATAATTATGAAACAACCCTATATCACCATCTATCCATCCCAAGGAAAATGAAATCACCGCGCGTGCGTACGTACGGAATACCGTCTCCATGCCGTGGTGTAATCTATTTTCTACCACCACCTTAATTGGATGGGTATAATGGTCTAAATAATGACTATATATAATTATAGTAAAGTGATATTGATTCTGAAATAGTATACATACACTCCAATACAATTCCATGGGAACGATATCATCGCTCGTGCGTACGTACGGATTACCATCTCCACGACGCGATGAGATTCATTTTCCATGTTAAAAATTCAAGAATGATTATAAAGTATATATAATAAGTAATAATTAAATATATGAAATAGTAATGCTAATGGATTTATGTACATATATATGTATTTCATATACTAAATTCCATTCAATTCAATAAGGAAACGAAAACAATGTTCATGCGTACGTACGACCTACCATCTCCATGAACGGTGTATTTCATTCCATTTATCGATATATTATATATATGTATATTTTTAATATATATTATATATAAATCATGTTTTACATTCTTAATGTAAGTAATCATGATCTAAGTATTCATATGAATAATTACAAGTTAAAACACGAACGACAAATGAAACGATTTTACCCAGAACCCTACTTTAACATGAATTTACAAAAGAACGGGTAATATAAAGTCATAAGTGAACCATATATGATACAATAACAATGAATATGATTCTGTAACAAGTCAATGACATTATTTAAATCATTATACAGGAGGTTTGGATACGTACGAAGCATATCAGACCTAAGGTAAGGGATAATTTTTCAAATCTCATTTTTATCCGAGATTGCTTATTCGTAAATATTTACTGGGGTTATTGCTATCATCCATGTCCATGTTTTATAAAAGTGTATTCATGTATGTTTAAAGTCCTTTTTACCCAATTTTACTTTTACCCCATGGTATGGAAGGAATCTTTCTTTTATTTACCCTACAAGGTACTTTTTGACTTTTCCGACAAAAGTACGAGAAGAATGTTTTTTTAACGTATATGGAATGAAAGGATTTTTATGGTTTTATAAAGCCTTATTTTCACGAAGCGTCCTCCAAAATATTTCATGACTATTTTCAAAAAAATCCCTTTATTTTAAAAATTCATGAAATTTTGTGAAAAGAAAATTATTTTGAAGAAAAAAGGATATTTTCCTCAAGAATTCATTTCAAATGTTGTATCAAAACCATTTTCATCTAAGATGACATTATTTCACATGTGTATGTTTCAAGTATCATGTCTCTATGATTTACATGGTTTCACTTTTCTAATGATGAAATGATATCCAATTTTTTTGTATGGATTACGTTATGATGGAATGATGTTTATGAAACCCATTTTATTCTTGGGTTATGGTGAATGATTTATGTTTATATTGTGGCACACATAAGAATGATTTCAATATGAGATGGGTGGGACCTATATCTCTCTCCAATGCATTGGCTAAAGATTTATATCTCATGAGATAGTCATGGGTGGAACGGTAAGTTAATCCGGTTCAGTATTACAGGATTGGAACAAGGAGTGAACTCGATTCCGAAAGGGACTTTGTCCAATAAGATAGTCTTGGAAGCAATGCCTTGGCTACTATGGAAATCATTACATGTACTTAATGGATTCCATAATTACATGTTTTATTACCATGCTATCTTATCATGATTTATGTTCCATTATGATCTATGCCTTTTGTACTTCCATGTTTTATGTCGTTGCTTAAGATTTTGATTTTTAAACATTATGTTCATGTTTTTAAGTTCAAATGTATATGGTATGTTTTATTTTATCCATGATTACCCTTACTAAGAATTTGAGCTCACCTTATTTATGTTTTATTTTCCCCCAGGATTAAAGGAAAGGTTTTAGGTAAGGAAACAAAAAGTGGAAGATCTTTATGGGAGATGTTGAAGATCTTTCACCATGATTAGAAGATTTCGTTCCATGTTTCGAAAGACACTAAACTATTACGGTCCTTGTGTGTCTGTTTTTTTTATGTATTAAGTATTCCGTAAAAGTAATGTATTGTCCATGTATATCAATCTTTGGGTCTCTATAGTTGGTATCCGAGGAAAGGTTTAGTCAACCTTTGAAACTAGGATGCGAAAAACTTTAGTGAAATCCCTAGAGATATTTCTAAGTTATGTCTAGGGATGTCCCTATGGTTAAGTATACGTATAGGTTAGAGTCCTAGAAATTATGTTTCTAATCATGAATAACCTAGGGTGAACCTAAGGTGTCATGGATTAAATAATTTTTTTGATAAATAAGACTTCCCATAAATGACTTTTAATGATTATGTGGTTCCTTGTTATTTTTTTCTTACACTATGGTTTATGGTCATAGTCAATGGAGGGAACGAGAAGGAATTCAATTAACATTGATTAAAATGGACAAATTGGTGACTATGATCAACAAAATTATGTAATGCCTGGAGAGAAAGATATTGTGATTATGCCGAATCAGTCAACTTGATATATGATTAACAAGGTGAACTTTAGTTGTATTCCTAAGTCATCAAATAAGAGGAAGATGGAATTTTATGCATGTTCGAATGGTAAGGAGCATAGACAAAGAAATATTGAGATTTCTAAAGAAGGGATGAAGAACCTTGAGGAATACCTCAAATGGAGGGGAAGATTTTATCTATGTGGAGAAAAGGGTCATAGAGTGATAGACTGTTATGGAGTCCAATGTCTTATCTGTGGAGAACATGGGCATTACCCAACTCAATGCCCTGACCTAAGAAGTTACTTCTAAATCAAGGAAGGACTTATTCCATGAAAATCATTGAAGAGGATGGATTGAAGTGTTTTGTATTGGTATTCAAGAATAATTTTGTTGAGATACTTTTATGGTATATTGAAATATCTATGTATTGGTCTATTTTGGTTTTCCATAAGAATATGGCATCGGTAACCATGAAAAGTGATTGAAATATTTTTGGAAAGCAGATGATATGCACATAATGAAGGGATAAGAAGATAATGAGATGTTTGATTGTATTCATGAGCTCATGACTAATATAAGGACAAAGTGATATCATGGTTTGAGTATATAGAAATTTTGGGATTTTGGTATGTGGAAAGAGTTACCTTTTGACATCATTTATGTTTTCACTAAGGTTGTATGGTAATTTCTGTTTCAAGAGAACACATGATTAAGGAATTTACATGTTTCAAATGTGACCAACAAGATATATCATATGATAAAATGATGTTATTCACGTTCTTGTTATGTGACCTTTATAGTAATCATTTTATGTACATTATGAGATTGGACAGATGTATTTTGGATAAGTCTAAAGATTGGAAAGGGTTATGCCAGACATCAAATAGTATTGTTTAAGGCTTGGAATTTTTTTGATATTGTTGCAGGAATGTTATTATAATGTAGTTTTAGAAAAAGGGACAACCTGCAAGACGGACGACAACCCATCGCGTCGGACAAGGTTGTGGAAATCGAACCCACAACCGAAGTGCGACATGCCTTTATTGCCCATCACTAGCCTACAAGAAGTCCCTATTTAGTGGAAAGTTGTTTTATTTTATTAAGCGGTATGATAAAAAAAGTCTAAGTCCATTTTTGGAACCATATACGATTAATCTCACTATAAGATGGACTTATAACATTTTATAACCTTTTGAAACATATGGAATGACCCATAATTATATCACATGATCTGCTAATGCTTCACGAATAACAAATTCAACTTCATTTATTTAAGTGATGAAGTGGAAATTGTTCAATTCACAAACAAACGTGAGATTGTACCAAAATCATGTAAGTATTTATTTTAATTCATCAACTTTAGGGAAATGATCTTGAAAACCAAAAATGTTGTCCTAGTGCCCTTATATCCAACGAATCAGATGATACCTTAGATCATCATAAATCTATGGTTTTGTGATTATTGGATTTTTCATAGTCATGTCCTCTACCACTCTCCATCAGAACTTGATGGTTATATTTTTCTTCCATATCCATATTTTCACCTATGTTATCCTATGTGGAAACCCAGTGATGAGTTAATTTGGGTAACCAATATGTTTCATACTTCACTTTTTAAAATGAGGTTTTTGTATTCCTTTTTACGATGTGGGTTTCTATTAAAACTTTCGAGTAGTAAACCATTTATAACTCTGACGAATTTCGAGGGTGAAATTCATTTTAAGGGGGGTAGAATGTAACACCCCAAGATTTTATGAAAAATATTCTTTTTAATTTCATTGATGTCTTCTATTGTACGCTACACCAAGATTATCTTGAACTATACACAACACTGTATTATCTTGCAGCATACACAACCCTAACTTGGCTTACATTACACGCAATAGCGACCTTCCTCGATAGCGTGTGTTGTACGCAATACCGGGTTTCACTAAAAAACGATATATGGTTATAATATTATTATGAACTAGCCATTATGAATAGTATTAATTAAATTTTGAATTTTATAACATTATTATTCATCGAACGCATTTTCTAGAACATGGTATAAGAACAAAATAAATGTTTCGTGTAAAATAAGTATTTTAAAAAAAATGGAGTTTTGCCGCCTTTTGATTGCGCACCCATTTTAAATTTAATTTTTGACATGTTTATAAGTAAAATTTAACAAAATAAAATTATCCTTTGGAATCGGGATATAAAATTTTACCTTGGATAAAAGTTTCATATTATTCTGATAACTTCCATATTTTAATGAATAGTAAAAGCACCCTATATTTTAATTAAAAACAACTTTTTTCATCATAATAATTTATGTGGTTAAATTATAATATTGAATGGCTTAAAAGTATAAATAGAATATATTTTTACCATTTAATATAATGTATGTCATTAGCATTTATTTTACCTTGAATTCGTAGGTTAAATCAATTCAATCTTTTGCATTGCTTTAAACAAAAACCCGTTTTCTTTCGACAACAAGATTAATTTTAATTTAATTTTTGCAACTTCTATGTATTGAATTTGGAAAAATGGATTCAATATTTGGAATCAGTGGGTCCAAATTATATCCATAGAATACTTTTTATTTTTGAGCATTATGAATAGTAATTACGGTAAATTTTATTTACAATAGTAAAAGGTAAATCCTGTAATTAAGGGTAAATATAATATTATAAAATTACCCTAACACTTGTACTAATATAAATTTATGATTATATTTCGTCCTAATTCATATTTGGGTCGAAATGGAATCCATTAGAACCCTCTTGGAGGTGATTAAGACCTTTAGTTTACTTTATTTAAAGGAAAGTGAAATATGTCTCACTCAACTTTAATAATTAAAATATTTTTAATACAAGTTTATAAGGAATATATATTCGGTTATAAATACTCTTTTGAAATATAAAATGTTTTTCTTTATCATGGTAATTTATTTGTAATTTTTAAGAGTTATTTAATTACCTTATTATCTTATACATTAATGATGCAGAAATTATTTATTTAGTGAAAAATCAATAATATAGTTTTTATTGAAATAGTAATACATATAAAAAGGCCCAAAAATCTGCACAAAACTAATTATTAGTGTATATATAAACCCTAATAATACACTGGATGAAGGTTTTCCCATTTGGATCCTTATTAAGGCGATTATGACACTTATAATATTTTATTTTAAATGATTCCAAAGTTGTCACTTTCATAATTTAGTAAAGATAACAATTTAAATGTTCTTATTTTAAGATGATAAATTCGATTAAAATAATTATTATAAAATATTTGATATTTATATTCATCAAAGGATTTTATTTTTAATTTTCATGCAACAAATAAGTATATTAAATAATTATACAAAAATGTTGTAGTAATTATTTTATTAAGAGAAATATCAAATAAATGGTTTTACAAATACTAAAATAAATATATTATTAACTATTTAATGTTCTAAACTAATTTTCTAGATTACTAGGACATGTTAGAAACCTATTATATATTTTATTTTGAATATATCCACTCTGTGGATTTAATGTAAATTCAAATTAATAAATAGTGTCAAAATTGACACTATTATTATTTTATAAAAATAACATAATATTAAATTGTTTAAAAATCACAAAAATATTTAAAAATTATAAATTAAAATTTATATAGTGTAAAATATTATAAAGTATCAAATTATGGAAAATTAACAACATATAAGTGATTATTTTTAACAATTAAAAATTTCAAATTTTATTACCACAACTAAAATTAAATAGATTAAATAAGGATAAATCAAAATGATAAGGTTTAAAATAAAATCAAAACATGTCTAAATTTGATTTGTTGATGAAATTACAACCTTATCTCATCTAATATTCGAATATGAGTCATTTGTTGAGGTTTTTAAGTGGGGTTATATTTAATATAAATTAATATTTTTAAGATTTCCAAAGGTGCCCCTCTCCTCCCTTATAAAAGGGCACCTCCTCCCTCTCCTCCTCACACCAATTTGAGCCTTAAAGCTCGGCCAAACCCTGCCAAATTTTCTTCTCCACTTACCTAAAAACATCCTAGAGGTATTGGTCTTCTTCAAAGACCAACTTTAGTGTTCTAAGTGGAGGTCTCAAAGAGGCGCTTCAAAGAAGAGGTAAGGTCCGTTACAGATTCTTTCAACTTTATTTCTTCTTCTACTTCTTCTTATTTAGTTGTTTAATTATGAAGTAATAACATATGTATCACTAATATACAGGTATGTTATTATAAGTATGAAAACCCCTATATCACTATCTATCCATCCTACGGAAAACGAAATCACCGTGCGTGCGTACGTACAGAATACCGTCTCCACGCCGTGGTGTAATCTATTTTCTACCACCAACTTACTTGGATGGGTATAATGGTGTAAATAATGACTATATATGATTATAGTAAAGTGATTTTTATTCTAAAATAGTATACATACACTTCAATACAACTCCATGGGAACAATATCATCGCTCGTGCGTACGTACAGATTACCGTCTCCACAATGCGATGAGATTCATTTTCCATGTTAAAAATTCAAGAATGATTATAATGTATATATAATAAGTAATAATGAAATATATGACATAATAATGCTAATTTATTTATGTAAATATATATATATGTCATATACTTAATTCCATTCAATTCAATAAGGAAACGAAAACAGCGTTCATGCGTACGTACGGCCTACCGTCTCCATGAACGGTGTATTTCTTTCCATTTATCGATCTATTATATATATGTATATTCTTAATATATATTATATATAAATCATGTTTTACATTATTAATGTAAGTAATGATTCTCTAAGTAATCATATGAATAATTACAAGTTAAAACACAAACGACAAATGAAACGATTTTACCCAAAACCCTACTTTAACATGAATCTACAAAAGAACGGGTAATATAAAGTCATAAGTGAACCATATATGATATAATAACAATGAATATGATTCTTTAATAAGTCAATGTCATTATTTAAATCATTATACATGAGGTTTGGACACGTAAGAAGCATATCAGACCTAAGGTAAGGGATAATTTTTCAAATCTCATTTTTATCCGAGATTACTTATTCGTAAGTATTTACTGGGGTTATTTCTATCATCCATGTCCATGTTTTATAAAAGTGTATTCATGTATGTTTAAAGTCCTTTTTACCCATTTTGACTTTTACCCCGTGGTATGGAAGTAATCTTTCTTTTATTTACCCTACAAGGTACTTTTTGACTTTTCCGACAAAAGTACGAGAAGAATGTTTTTTTATCGTATACGACATGAAAGGATTTTTACGGTTTTATAAAGCCTTATTTTCATGAATCTTCTTACAAAATATTTCATGACTATTTTCAAAAAAATCATTTTCTTTTAAAATTGCATGATATTTTGTGAAAAGAAAATGATTTTGAAGAAAAATAGATATTTTCCTCAAGAATTCATTTCAAGTGTTTTATCAAAACCATTTTCGTCTAAGATGACATTATTTCACATGTGTATGGTTCAAGTATCATGTCTCTATGATTCACATGGTTTCACTTTTCTAATGATGAAATGATATCCAATTTGTTTGTATGGATTACGTTACGATGGAAGGATGTTTATGAAACCCATTTATTGGGTAAAGATTTATATCTCATGAGATAGACATGGTTGGAACGGTAAGTTAATCCGGTTCAGTATTATAGGACTAGAACGAGGAGTGAACTCGATTCCGAAAGGGACTTTGTCCACTAAGATGGTCTTGGAAGCAATGCCTTGGCTACTATGGAAATCATCACATTTGATTAATGGATGCCACAATTACATGTTTTATTACCATGCTATATTATCATGATTTATGTTGCATTATGATCTATGCCTTATATACTTCCATGTTTTACGTTGTTGCTTAAGATTTTGATGTTTAAACATTATGTTAATCTTTTTAAGTTAAAATTTATATGGTATGTTTTATTTTATCAATTCCTACCCTTACTAAGCATTTGAGCTCACCCTTTTTATGTTTTATTTTCCCCCATGATTAAAATTAAGGTTTTAGGTAAGGAAACAAAAAGTGGAAGATCTTTATGAGAGATGTTGAAGATCTTTCACTATGATTAGAAGATTTTATTCGAAGTTTCCAAAGACACTAAACTATTACGGTCCTTGTGTGTCTGTTTTTGTTATGTATTAAGTATTCCACAAAATTAATGTATTGTCCATGTACGTCAAGCTTCGGGTCTCTACAGGTAGACTCATATGAATTTGACACACTTTCTCATGGTGTATGCCTTTGTTAATTTCTAGTGTATGGAATTATGAGAACATGACCCTCTAGTAGGAAATCCATATTAATATGTGTCATTGGATGTTTATACTTGACGATATGTATATTGACCATTAGAATTTTGGATTATTATTAAGTAATATAATTTTTCATGTAATTTTATATATTAAAAAGAAATGTGATTAAAAATGTTTATAGGGGGGCATTATACTTTGGGCGTGTCATGAATAATATTACACTAATGAATAATATAAGAATAGATTTTACCTTTATGTTCTTTAACAGCCATTGATATATTATGCCCTTTTATTGAAATAAAACAGTATAAAGAAATCCATGGACATGGTGTTTTGTGGGAATGTTTATTTCCAAAAAGTCAAAGATAGAGTCATTGAGCACATAGGTTGATGACCCCAACATGAAACCTGCTTTATTAGAGATATCATGATAAATAAATTATATTATATGGTACGAATCCATATTTTTTTATTTCATTATGAAAATATCTTTTTTTGGTTGGGTCCCTTATAATATTTCTAGATGATGATGTTATACTTTTGGAGGCATCACTTAAAGCCAATGAGAAACAATCCTAGAGGGTTATGCACTAAGTGTATCTAGAATCCCAATTAAATAATAAGATTATTTATTATTTAACAAGATGAATAAATATTATTCTCATATGTGGTTTAATAATTATTCATGTTTTTCTAATTGAATATATTTTCTCACTAGTTATTCAAGAGAATATTTTTTGAGTAGAATATTTAATAAATATTTATTTTCAACTTAGTGAATGTAATATTTATTTAATTATTGGGAAATAATTTAGTGATATTTATTTTTAAATAAATTTTAATTCTTCAAGACATGAAAAATATTATTGAGTAATTATAGACCATGTTTCAGGGTTCGGTGAGAAAAAAATATATTAAATATTATTTGAATAAATTTTAAAAAATTTAATACATAAATAATATTTAATTAATTCACTGGTTTTGTGCATGTTAAAAAAAATAATAATAATATTATTGTCATTAACATGGGGTTTTATGGGTATTTAATAAATAATTTTGGTGCATGTGTAATTTTTATTTTATAACCTAAGAAATATTTACACCCAATTATATTATTTCAACCATAACATCGGTCATTTATGTTGCATATGACGATAAGGTGAATTCTCTCAGGCCGCAAAATTCCCCTCTCTAAGAACACTCTCAAGAATGGAGAGTGAACCACCTACACCATCCTTTTAGTTCGATATAGAATAAAGAGAATCTATTTTGGAAGAAATTATCATTGAAATCAAGAATGAATTTCCCATGCATTTGGATCTTCTATAATAGCACCAGATGATTCCTATGGAAAGGCTTGGAGGTTTATGTTACATTTTTAGATCATTTCTAGAGGGAATCTATACTATATTAGTCCAACACAATGACATTAAAGTTTAGATATGTTTTCATATCCATCAATGAAGAAATAATTAATTGCAAGGTTATTCTTTAACTTATCAAATTAATTATAACGATCCTATGTTTGGTTCTGATATTCTCATGTTAATTAATAATTGATTAAATTCCATTGGTCAAGATGTTTATCATCAATGCACATCTCTATTTAATCATTTATTAGGATAAAAATATAAGTTGGCCATACCCCACTGATGCTTCCACTGCACTGATAACCTTAAAGGTTCACTACTCTTTATTTCTTATCCAAACACTACTTAAAGAAAAATATTAGTTTATTGACTTATACGGTATCTTCAATATTAGTATAATAAAAAAATTTAATTTACACCATAAACTATAAATTTTACGTGATGTTGATCTCTAATTTAATATTCCCTTACTCTAAGGCTAGATATGATGAATTTCTCAATGATAGATGTAATGAACCTACTTGGATGGCTTGAAAAGAAACAAAACTAGTGGCACCACATGACCTTAGGTGCACCATCTTGTATACCGAAGGTTTTCAACTAACATTTTGATTCATATAAACCAGGTTGGGAAACTATACCCTCTATTATAATAAAAAAACAACAACAAAAATGACAAAATAAATATCCATAACCATATCAACATTAGAGTATAGAAAATGGATTTACAATGGAAAGATAAATAAATAAATAACACCATACTATAATAAATTGTGCCCATGTTGTCTACACAGTTATACAACAATACAATATCACCTAACTGGTTGATCATGTATAATATAGAAATACAATTGAATAAAGGACAAAGATAGCCACCACACCATCCTTGAAATTTCCTTGGACTTTTCCCTAAATCCATGATATGAACCAAAGACCGTCCATTATTATTAAGGTTATTTCCTTAACCTTTATATGATCCATAAGGTTTGTATGTTCACATAGGTTCCTATGTAGGGTGTGAGTAAAACTTAGTTAACCATCACCATTGATGTCTCTAACCAAATTCAATGTATATAATTTCACATATGATGTGACATGGAAATAAAATATCAATAATAAATAATTGTTTCATCCTTAGTTTATAACCGATCCTCCTATGATTGACCATAGTTTCATTGATTAGTGTTTGTATCGAGTATGAACATTTCACATAAGATAATAATGATCTACATTTAATTCTACCAAAAAATATATTTTTTAAAATCAAAGATAAAATTTCTCAACATACCTATCTCAATATACATAAAATCTATGGGCTGGTATTACACCCAACCCATGATGCAATGGTTACATGGTTGAAATTACAACTAATACGTTTCTTCCATGAAAAATAGTTGGTTATAACCCCAACATTGATGACCAATATTACCCATGTTGGAATTACTCCCAACCAAAAATAACAAAAATTTCTAGCAACATAATTACACCCAAGCACTTAACATGAGTAACAAAGGTAAAAATTACAACCAACATATATTATATGAATGGCCAAGGTTGGCATTAAATGCATCCACAAATCAAAATAATGGACAATCTTGGAATTACACCCAAATACATAACATTAATAGAAAAGGATGGAATTAAAACTAACCTATATCATAGAAACAACAAGATTGTAGTTACACCAAACCAAAAATCACAATAACATCCAAGGTTAGTGATTTCAGGGTGATTCACTATTTATTTCTACACTTACACAACTATTTTAAACTGGTTTTGTGTTAAGAATTAAAAATATTAAAAAACATTCACATTATGTTTTATTAAATAATTTCATGTGTATCAATTTTAAATAGGTAAATTTTACTTGTTTTAATAATTACATTGTGGGAGGAGGTGATTTGGAGAGCCCATGATGGAATTTGAGCAAAAACAACAAACTACACAAGATCCTGAGCACACTTGGGGACTTCAACATTTATTATGGAAATTATATACATAAAAGTGGGATAAAAATTGGTGAAAAAATTTAAACTATTTGGGATACATTTCTATAGAATACCTTAGATCTCAATTCATCCATTTGGAGGCCCAAACATGGTCCACAATGTGAAGCGATTCTGGGCAGTCTAGATCGGACCCCCCTTATGCATTTGACCTGTAACTTGGGTCTCTGACCTCCAATTTGGATTATTATACATCCATTGGACATCTAAATAAAATAAAACCTCTCTAAATAATTTATGGATATTTTAACACATTTTTTTTTCAATTGACCAGCTAAATAAAATTGGTGGAAAATCCGTCATGAACATCTCACCTACACCCATAGACTATTGACATTTCTTGGATTTAACTTGACAAATTTCTATTTAAATGAACTCATTGGCTCATTGGAATGGTTTAAACAACCATGGTTATGGTTGAGTCTAATTTTAGAGATTTATTCATCAATTTTATACCTCTTCTACATCATGTACTTCTAAACCTCTTAGTGATCAATTGGGGGGGGGTGTTATTTATTGTAATCCTGAGCTCCATGCTTTTAATTGTTGGAAGGTAATTGAAATTATAGGGTTTCTTTATATTATTCTACATTTATAACTTTTTCATTTTTTTATTCTAGTATGATCAACTAAAAATAGAAGGAACAATAATACTCATACTTCCATGCATAAATTGGATACTGTGTTTATTTGAGTGTGTTTACCTCTCTTCTCACCTAAACCCTTTCATGATTTTCGTATAGATTGAATTATTTTATGAAATATATAAGGTATAACCAATGATTATTCATGTTTTTTCTTTGAAATGTTTTTAAGATATACCCAACTCTGGATATCTCATCACATTGTTGATGTGATGCCTTGATTGAGTTCCGTTCTTACATCGACATTATTTTATTTATTGTGAGCGATCGCGGGTAATCAATATCATCGATCGATAAAATCCTAGGTGGTAACCTAGTAAAAAATCACACACCTTACTGGTTTTAGTGTGTATAAATCACGCAATCAATGATCTTCTCTACTTCCCTTAAGAACGATGATGGGTAACATTACGGGACATCCACCAGGATTGATCATGATTTCTCCAACCAATTTATCTCACATAGAAATGTAGTTTGAATTTCTATTTTAAAATTAAAAAACCCACAAACACTTTATCCCATTTTAGTTTTTAAAAAATAATGAAAACTCCATTTTTTATTAATGATCTAATTCTCCATCGAGAGACGACCTAGGGTTCCTACTATAGTGCAAAAATTCTATTAAAAACTAAACATTTAACTTGAGGCGGTGAACAACACCAAAACAAATTGAGCCATTTCTGGGGAGACGAGCTCATTTTTTCCTCTTATTTATTTCTTTTATTTTACATTTATTACCCCTTTCAATATTTCCCTAATCCCTTTAGTTTTTTGTTTGTTTTTTAGGTTTTGTTTGTTTTTGTGTGTTACTTCTACTTATCTCCAACTATTTTTCTTATATCTCTATCTATATCTATAATTATGTAATATAAAACTCCATTTATATCACAAAATTCATTATTATTCAGTTTTTTTATTTTTTTTCATCCATTAAAAAAATAAAAAATGAAAAAACTGAACATCATTGCAGCATGACAAGATCTGACAAAGAAATATTTCTTGAATTTGAACTGGAAATTGAAAATACCATTCACTAAAAAATTAGTTCATATAGAGTAGGAATATAAATTAACACTTACTAACCCCTTGTGTAACCTCAAGTGGTCTCAAACCAATCAAAAATTGAACAAAATCAAACCCAAGAAAACATGGATGCAAATAATCAGACCTTAAAAGAACTTACCACCCTGAATGTGGAGTACCAACTTATGTACATCCAATATCATGAAGAAGTATCCAAATTTCATCTAAGATCAAGCTTCATACACCTCCTTCCAAAATTCCATGGTCTTCCTAGTGAGGATCCTCAGAAAAATCTCAAGAATATTCACATAGTGTGCTCCACCATGAAACCCCAAAATATAACCACACACCTCATAATGTTTAGGGCCTTCCATTTTTCCCTAAATGGTGTAGCCAAAGATTTTCAGTACTATATTACTACCACAATTGGGGGATGTAATGACCTTAAATTAATCTTTCTAGAGAAGTTTTCCCTGCCACTCGAACTGCACCAATTAGAAAAGAAATATATTGAATTAGGTAATCACAAGGAGATACCCTTCATGAATATTGGGAGAGATTAAAAAAAATTCTCAAGTTTCCCCCACCACAAAATACATGAAACATTTATAATTAAATACTTATATGAGGGACTTATCCCCATGGATCTTGTTTTTATAAATACTAAAACTAATGGTTCTTTAACTGATAAAATTACATCAACTTCTCATGAATTAATATCCAATATGGCTTAAAATGAACAACAATTTGGTACATGAGAAATTTCACCCACTCGAGGGTTTCATGAGGAAATTCATTCATTCCTAGAACAAATGGTAATTAATAAACATGACGATATGTATACCATTGTATGAAAATTATCTCAATATCTTGGTAATGAAAACTCTCCTCTAATTCCATTTCATTGTGGTATTAGTTCTGATAACACTCATTTTTATGAAGAATGCATATAACTTTAGAACTCATATGGGTCTTGTGAAACTGTATTCCATGGGTGTCAATTCAAACATGAATCTCCCTACAAACAAGAACCATTCAGGAAAAATAAAAATTCTTGGATGAAAGCACAATAATAGTACTGACAAGGATACAAATCAAGAAACCCTAAATAGAACTGGTATCAACAAGTACAAGGTATGAGAAATTTTAATCCTTTAACATATTGAAACAATCCTACTCTTCTCAAATCTGAACCAAGCCTCGAGTACATGTTGAAGAAAATTTCATCCTGAATCCTCTAGTTCCAATATACCACACAATCATCTATTCAAGACCTATGAACTCATGTGGATTAATTGGAAAATACCATTGGTGAGATAAAGATACAAGGTTCTATAAAAATACCATCCTAACTTGTTGTTAATCCAAAGGAAAAAGGATATTTTTGTGAAACCACACTTCTTAGTGGTAAGAAAGTTTCTTTTTCTACTGATTCTACAAAATATATATGTTCCCCTCTTGATAAATCTCTTTCCCTATCCTTAAAATATTTAAGTAAAGAAAAAAATGAAAAAAGGATAAACAAATTATCATTTAGGATTCCCCTAAACAATCCATTCCTATTCCTTTCCCTCAAAGGAAATCTAAAACTATGAAAACATTTGATAATAAAGTTGAATAATAAATAATGGATACATTTAAAAAGGTATAAGTTAAAATTCCTCTTTTTTATTTAGTTAAACAAATCCCTTGTTATACTAAATTTGTTAAATAACTTTTCACCCATAGAAGTTGATTGAAGGGAAACGAGAGGGAAAATCTTGGAAGGAATGTCTCAGCCTTGATTCAACCAGCAATACCAACCAAATTCAAGGATCTAGGAAATTTTATGATACATTTCACCATAGAGGTGCCCTTTTTTTGATGAAATTTTAGATTAAGGTGCTTCAGTTAATGTAATATCTCAATCTGTGTATATTTCTTGTCAGGTTAGAGAAAATCAACCAATGATAATCATCATGAAACTTTCCAACCAAAGTGTAACACACCCATATAGAGTGATCGAGGATGTCATCGTAATATTGCAAAATCTCATCTTCCCTACATACTACTATATTATTGGGATGGAATATTCCCAAACCTAAGGAAATAATCATATCATATATGGGAGCCTATTACATAAAATAGAAAATATGATCATCAACATTCCCAATGGTACACTGTCTTTGGAGTTCAGTGGAGAAAGTGTATGTTCTAATGTCCTTGATGCCATAAAACACCCAGTTGAAGAGAACTGCACTATTTATGTCTATTTGATGTAAGTGATATCTAATGATACACACACAACATTCTATCCTCAAACTATACTATAATTTATTTTTTTACTCATCTTAACCATTGGTTGATTTGAGTGTTGATTCATGTTTTGAGTGTTATGTGGGTTATGAAAAGTGTACATTTTATGCTTTAATTAATGAGTGTGTTCATTATGAGATTAAAAAAGTTGTCATGACATGTCAAATTGATTATATTTTTATGATTTATTTATAGTATAGGTTAGCCATAGGTAGTCTCTCAAGGAGTGTTGATAGGTTTAGAATGTGTATTTTTAATAAAAAGGACTAAAATTGAGGGTGGTTCTGAAAGCTGTTTTAAAAATAAAATGACTTAATTAAAGAGTTTAATAGTTGACAAGGAAAGGTGGTTTTTTATAATTATGATATAAAATGGTTCATTGTCATTTCACTACAAACATTTAATGTTCATTGTTATTAGATATTAATTATAGTTTTATATAATTCTTTGGATTAAATTAATCGGAATCCTAATTACTTTCCAAGATCTTATGTCAAAGAACATTGAGCCAAACCTTAACATAAAAATCATATAGCCAAGTTATAGATCAAATTCATGGAATAATAGTTTATAAAACAAATTTAAATCTCAATAAGTGGGGAAGGAAATGATTCTTGTGTTATATAATAAAAAAACACAAGTCATGCACTCAAAAACTCACACTGATCGGTTATAAATTAAGATAATGAAATTCACATGTATAAAAAAAAGCATTCAAATATGAAATCGTGTAAGGTACATGGAATGAAATGTTTAAAAATCCATATTACTTCAAACTAGTACTAATATATGCATCAAAAATCTCTTGACATGTGTGTAGATCCCTCACAACAAACGACCACCGTTTAGCTGACATCAAGAAGAGGAGGAAGCTCTGGTGCTTCTCCTAGTTAATTTCAGATATTCCTATGAGGAGAGGGAGCTCTGAAACCTCCAATGGGATGAAAGGAATCCCCTAGAAGTTCAATTTGGTAGCACTTAACGCTCTAGGTCGAACATATTAATGAGGTTCCCATGGTGTCTTTTTATATCCAAAATGGGACATGGTTTTGAGCACCCTGTTTTTGATATACCACTTGTGTCTCAGTTTGGGAATAGTATAAAGCCATATCATGACTTGGAAAAAAGAGAATTGTTGTGTACCAGACTCTTTAATATTTACATACCAATGTTGTATGACAATAGGCATCCAGATGGGGAGATATGGTCAAAATAGCTAACTAAAATTTTGAATTTGGTTAGATTCTATCACCTGGACAGAATGGTTCAGATGAGACACTAGATGGATGAATCAGGCTTCGGATCCTTGAGGAGAGTTGTATCCCAAAATTTTTTGGAGTGTACCACAAAGTGCCGATACATTTTGATGAACTTAATTCTATTAAATCTCAAAAAAGTGGACATATGTCCATGGTATGCCATGCAGTTTGACCCATTTTTCTTCTAGATCATCATCGGGGCCTCCAAATCACCTCCACATTCAATGCAAATATAAAACATTTATAATTTTCCCTTATAATAGTGATAAAAAATCATTAATGATGTGAAATTTGTAATTATATTTTAAATTTACAATTAAAAACAAGTTTTTAACAGTGGGGTAAGGGTGAAAATGTAATAGTGAATCATGTTATGATCAGAGGTATGCATAACCATCGACAATTCTTCAAATATCATTTCCAATTATTATACATCATTTTATGACTAGTTGTAATACTTTGGTTATGTACTCCACCATTTACTACTAGAAAAATAACCTATAATCACGGTTTTAAACCATGGGTATAGCCCCCAAAACTGTGGGTATCGGCTATACCCACGGTTTTGGGAACTATGGGCAACCGAGGCATTAGGATAGGTCCCCATTCTATACCCATTTTTTGTAAAACTGTGAGTATATATATTTTTCCACATTGTAAAATCCTCATACCCATTTCAATGATGCCAAAGGCTTTACCACAGTTTTAAAATCGTGGATATTAATTGTACTAAAATTGAACCTACAGGTGTTGAACCCATGACCTCCAATGCCTGCCCTTTTCAGATGACATGTCTCACCACTAAACTATGACACTTATGATTATATATATAAAAATTTGATAAATATATTAATCTATATCCATATTAAGAAATACGATGGCTGCGGGTTTCGATCCTTGACCTTTCTCTCGAAATCTTCCACATGTAACCAACCCGTCTACTCTGCTTTCCTTTAAATAAATCTACATTTAGATTAATATATTATTAATGCTCATCGTATCAGAAAAAACATTCTGCGGGACTAGATCCTCGGACCACTGAAAGTAAGAAAGAGCACCTCACCAACCATCTTACACAGTTTATTTGTCTAAATATATTTATCCCTTTAAATATATTAATTAAATTTGTGTGTATATAAGGGAAAACCATGGGTATAGGTTTTCACACGAAATATTTTTTGTTTGCTATGGATTTTCCCCCGCCAAATGTATACCCACGGTTTTACAGAATCGTGGGTATCGATATTTAAAAAAACCCTATACCCATGGATTTTATAAAACCTTGTGTATAAGCGTTGAAATTAACACCTATACCCATAGTTTTGGAAAAAAGTGGGTATAGGTCATCAAAAAACAAATCTATAACCACAATATTTCCCAAAACCATGGGTATTGGTGACCTATGCCAAATGTTTTCATAAACCATGGTATAGGTCCATATACTATACCTATAACCATGGTTTTACAAAACTATGGGTATAGGGAACCCCTATGCCCATGATTTTATGAAAAATCATGGGTATAGGGCTATTTTCAAGTAGTGATTTCATTGAAAAATATCTCATATTAGATTATAAAAAATTACATTTCATGGTTGAGTGGGGGATAGTTCTTGGACATGTTATTTAAATTAATGGAATTCAAGTTGATAAATCAGAAATTGAATTAATTTTATTCCTTATGTATCCAAAATGTATTTGTGAGGTGCTATATTTCTTGGGTTATGCTGGTTTTTACCACTGATTCATTAAAGTCTTTAGCAATATTGTACTTCACTTGTCTTGATTATTTCAAAAGGATTATGAATTTTCTTTTGATAAAAATTGTCAGGATGCTTTCAATTATCTTAAAATGAGTCTCACATCACCTCCCATCATCCAACCAACAAGGCATGATATCCCCATTGAACTTATATGTGATGCCTTTAAATTTTTAGTGGGGGAAGTCTTATCACAAAGGGATTAGAAGGCTGCTCATGTCATTGCATATGCCTCATATACCCTTGAACCTACCCAAGAAAACTACACGAACACTATAAAATAACATCTTTCTATTGTGTTTTCCTTGGAAAAATTGTGTTCATATCTTATTAGGTCAAAAATAATTATGTTTTCTAATCATTTTCCATTGGTTTCTCTTAAAGAACCCCAAAGCTAAGCCATGGCTCATTCAGTGGATTCTCCTCCTCTAGAAGTTTGACCTTGATATTTGAGATAAGGGAAGAGTGAAAAATGTGTTAACTGATCACATAAGCATGTTTTACCACCATTGGACAACCATATTGACTAATACCTCCCCATTGGATAATTATATCCTAAGGAGAACCTTTGTGGCATTATGGACCTTACCCCCTCGTATGTGGATATTGTCAATTTTCTATCAGAATCTAGTATCCCCACTGATTTTATAACGTTGAAATCCTAGATACATAAGCATGATTCATGATTTCACATTTCAGATGACCCTTAACAGTGAAGAATTTTTTATGACCAAGTTGTGTTTAGGTATGTCCCTGATCATGAGTTCGACCTTAGTTTTTAGATTCTTCCATACTTTTTCTTGTGGGGGACACTATGGATATCAATGCATTTCTCAAAAGGTCATTGACTTGGGTCTTTATTAGGAAAAATTTTATATATATTCCCATTATAATTATAAGTCATGTACTCTATGTAAATTAATATAGAAAATATATTAGAGGAATGAAATTCCCAAAAAACCCATGATAATTTGTGAGATATGTGATGCATGGAGAATTGAATTCAGGGGGACTTTTCCAAATTAATTTTTCTTTTTGTAAATCTTATTGGATGTTGACTATGTCTCTAAACGTGTGGAAGAAAAGGCCATGGAGACCTATGATTCTTGAGTGGTTCTTGATTTTTTGAGGTCCCAAATTTTTAGTAGGTTTGGTTTTCCAAGAATTATCATTAGTGACCAGGGTTCACATTTTTTCAATCAGAACATGAAAAACTATCTTCATAAATATGGTATTCTTTCATAAATTTCTTATTGCATATCACTACTAAACTTATAGTTAAGATGAAATTTAAAATTGGTATGTTAATATAATCTTGGAAAATTGGTAAAACCTAATAGGAAATATTAGAGTATGTGTTTGGATGATGCACTTTGGGAATATTGAATAACTTTTAAAACCCCATTCAGAATGTTACCATATAGGATTTTGATTGGAAATGGTTTTCACCTCCCAGTGGCAGTAGAGTACCATGAATATTGGGCAATTAAACAATGTAATATGAATCTTTAATATGTAGGTGAGCATAAGAAGTTGTAGATTGAGGAGTTGGAATAATATTTACTTGATGCATATGAGAACTACCAAATATATAAATAGAAGAAAAAGGATATCCATGATGTGATTATTCATTATTTGAAGTTTCATATTGGTGAGAAGTTCTTCATATACAATTCCATGCTAAATATCTACCTAGGTAAGATTTGTTCCCAAGGGATCAGTCCTTACAATATTACTAATGTTTTCCCTTTTGGTTCAATACATATCTTTCATGTGTAGAGTGGATGAAGTATTACTATCAATGGGTTGAGACTTAAACACTTTTATGATGATTTCACAATGCACTTTGTGGAGGAATTACACCTTCATGAAGAAACTTACCAGTGAAACCCAATAGGTTTTATCCTTTCTCCAATATTATATTTTATTACAGTGAGGACACTACACACTCTAGGTGGGGGGGGGGGGGGGCTACATTCCAAGGTTCATTAGTATTTTTATTATCTTTCTTCTTTATTATCCTTTTGGATAGCTGAATATTATTTTTTTCTTTTACCCACCTTGTTGATTTCATTAGTATTTACATCATCTTTATTATTTCTTTTTTATTCATTAATAGTATTTTTATCTTTCCTTTCCCCGTATTTTTATCACTAAATCATGGAAATCACTTAAAATGCATGTCAAAATTCATGATTCCATGTTGTTTTAACAAATAATGAAAGTTTTCCTCAATTATGGAAAATGATATTTTTCATGAATTTAACATTGGGGTGTAATTTTTAGTAAATTGGTTGTTTTTATATGATATAAATGGTTATATCTCTTAGTAATAGTTGAGATTAAAGATACCCTTTGAGTGAGTAGTTTGGGGGAAAATTGTTTCACTATTATCTCCACACATATTTACACTCAACCATGAAGTGTCTATATTTCTTACTTAATAAAAGGTAAATATAAGTTATATTATTTTTATCAACTTTTTTAAATTATTTTTCAACATGTTCATTCTTTATCTGATCTATTTTATTGTTGTACCAGATTGACCTATGCATGTGTACCTATTATCCTACTGGTGTATGCCCTCAAAAAAATGAAAAAATAAAATAAAACAAAAAATAAAAAAATAAAAAAATAATAATAATAAATATTGAGGGGAGTGATGAAATGTACAGAAAATGGGGATATATAGGTTAGGATATTATGGTTTGAATTCCGAGAATTCAGAAGTGTTGGGATCTTGAAATTTGATTACAAAGGATGTAGGGTAGGTTCGGTGGAAAGAATCATGTAAGCAGAAAAAACTTCATATAAAAAATATATACTACATAACAAGTGAAAAAACTAGCATGAAATGGTTTTCATACACACACTCATGGAGAGTTAGTGATATGTTTGACTTTTGGATTCGTTTCTCAAATTTTTTTATCATGTATATCTTTTAATTTCATTATGATACAATTTATGAGACTTATTTTTCCATGATCACTGGGAATAACTCCTTAGTGTGGTTTTCCCTTTTATAAAATTACTATAATTAATTAAAATTCCATTGAATGTTAAGTAATCATGAATTTCGTAATATCTACATACATCATTGTTTTTGGAAATATGAATTTTCTCAGGAGTGAAAATGTTTAGGTGTGGGGGTATGATTATATAGCTACTGACTATTTATTTCCACCCTTACACCACTATTTCAAAATGGGTTTTTATTGAAAATTACAAATATAATAAGAAATTAAAATTCATGTTTTATTAAATAAGTTCTTTTTTATCAATTTTAAATTGGGAAGTTTTACTTTTTTTAATGATTACATTATTGGAGGAGGTGATTTGTAGAGCCCATGATAGAATTCAAGCAAAACGGGTCGTACTACATGAGAGCTCGAGCACACTTGAGGAATTAAACATTTACTGTGGACACTATGTGATTATAATTGGGATAAAAATATGTGTACACATGATTTTTTTTGGAATACATTTTTGTAGATGTCCATGGAGCTCAATGCCTCCATTTGGAGGTTCAATAGTGGACCACATTGTTAAGTGATTTTGGGAGGTCCAGACTGGACCAACCATTTGTATTTAGGCCATAAATAGGGAATCAGAACTCCAATTGGGTTTCATCCACGTCCAATTTACATCTATCTCAATGTCACACATGTACACCCAAATTTAGGATAATTTAACATGTTTTTTTCAGTAAAACATCCGAATCGACTTGGTGTAAATATCTATCATGAACAACTCATATACACCTATAGACCATTGACTTTTATTGGATCCAACATGCCAAATTTATATTTAAAATCAATCAATGTATCATTTTAAATTTGGTAAAGACCAAGGGTAAGGGTGAGTCTAATTTGAGAGATTCTTTATTCCATTTTCTCCCTCTTCTATATCATGTACTTATAAAAATCTTAGTGATCAATATGGGGCGTGTTATTTGTAGTAATCTTGATCTACATGGTTTTAATCATTGGAATTTAATTAAAATTATAGTTTTTTGGTCTATTATTATTCATTAATACGTCTTTAATTTGTGTTTATTCTAGTATGATCAAATACAAATCAAAGGAACAAGAGTCCTCATGCTTCCATGCATAAATAAGATCTGGTGATGATTTGAGTGTGTTTCCATTTTTTCTCACCTCTTATCTCTCATTAGTGTGTTTATGGATTAATTTGTTTGTTTAAATACGAAAGTTATAACCCATGAATATTCATGTTTTTTTATTGAGAAGGTTTTTGAGATTGAACGAAATCTGTACATCTCATCCCATTATTGATGTGATGCCTTGATTGAGTTCGGTTCTTTCATCGACATTATTTTATTGATTGTGAATCTTCTCTGGTAATCAATATTATCAATCAATAAAATACTAGGTGGTAACCTAGTAATAAATCACCATACATAATGGTTTAATTGTGTATAAATCAAGGAATAAATGATCTTTTACACTTCCCTTGAGAGCGATGATGGATGAGCATCCAGGGAGATCCACCTAGGTTGATCAGGATTTATCCAACCAATTTCTCTAACATAGTAATATAGTTTCAATTTATATTTTAAAATAAAAAAATCCCAAAAAATTCACCCAAAATTCCTTTTCATAAAAAATAATCAAAACACCTTTTTTATTAATGATCTAAAACTCCATTGGGAGATGACCCAAGGATCCAACTATACTACAAAAATTCAATTAAAAACGAAACATTTAATTTGACGTGCTTGACAATGTGATCAGTTAGAATCATGCCCAACCAAATAACATGATTAAAAAATATTATCATCACACATAATCTATATCAAAAAACAATAAGGGTTTATATTACTCCCAAACACATATTACAAAATTTTTCTAAGGTTAAAATTACACCCAATCACATAACATGACTAGAAAAGGTTGACATTGCACGTAACCTATGTCACAAAAATTAACCAAGGCCAAAATGACACCAAAACCCATATGATAATAATGACCATGATTGGAATTACACCCAACCAAATCATATGAGTAGAAAATGTTGGCATTAAATCCCACTTATATAATAAAAATAACCAAGGATGGAATTGAACCCACACATATATAACAATAATGACAAATTTTGACATTACACCCAACCACATAACATAGGTAGAAAATGTTGTCCTTACACCGAACATATATCAAAAATAAAACCAAGGTTTACATTACACCCAACCATATATCAAAAAATGTCCAAAATTGGAATCATACCCACCCACCTAACTTGAGTAGTAATGTTTGGAATTTCACCAAATAAGAACAACCAAGGCTAAAATTACACTCAACCTAACACAAAATTACTAATTATGTTTTTAAAACCAACCACATGACATGAGTAGAAAATGTTTTCACTAAACCGAACCTATATTATAAGAATAACCAAGTTTGGAATTACATCCGACCACATATCATGAAAATATACAAGGATAATATTTCCCCCAACCATGTAACATAAATAACAGATAAATCACATATAGAAAAGTTATAATAACACACTTTACACTGTGAATATCATATATATAAACATACTATAAAATAAAACACCTCACACAACTACAATACAGTTCTCATTTCATCTAACTTTATTACACATTTACATTTTGATAGTTGACTCACACACAACCCATTTCTCTCAATTTTAAATTCCATCCAAGGATACCCTCATGTTAAACCTACTTTTTTAAGGTTTCCCCCATAAAATGATTTTTTAGGGAATCAATCATGGTCTACTATTTGATAGTTTAACCAATGAAACCTTGAATGTTTCCATTCAAATTTTCAATGTCACTTTAATTAGAGCATGTCCATTGATTAACATGGAATATAAATAAAACATTAGGATTAACTATCACACCCATAACCATTTTTATTATCATTATTATATATTTAGAAAACTCATCTGGTTTCACAATAATATATGTATACAATAAAAGGAATCTCAAATATTATAACACACATGTAAACTAACTGAAAATCTTAGGGACTACCCACCTCAAAACAATATTAAGCCCTTAGCATTACCCCAATCCCTATAAATCAATATAACATTAATAATACACACCTAAAAACCCTTAAATCATCAAGGGGGAACCACAATAAATTATAACCAACTGATAGTTAATTTACATAACAAACCACTATTTTTTATTTTGGAAGAAAACTCGATCGAGTAGCCTGTCATTATCAAAACATAATGTAACTAGGTATGAATCACCTATAATTTTTAATCTATCATGAATCCCTATATACTAATATTTCATAATTAGGGGAGAGATATAATTAACCTAAACTCTCACCTCCAGTAGGCCCTGGGTTGGTGATTAGCACTGAGGGTATAAAAATATCCTAAAATAGGAGTCATTGTCCTATATAACACTATAGGATCAAGAGATAAGTTGAAATCATAAAAAAACTATATTAAATAATTTAAAAAGAAAACAAAACCATTCCAAAATGCATTCATAAATATAGTACATATTGATAAAAGTATCTCAAAGTAAATACCCAAAATCAATGTTAAAGCAATGATGCAACAATTTTCTAAAGCTCTGAGATAGTATTGTTCAACACAGTTCTTGTAGTCCTACAAAAAACTTGAAAATCAGTTTATATACATAGGGTGAGAATACATGTATAATCATTAGAAAAATAGTCTCTCGTGCACATAAGAAAGAATCATACTAATCCAATTTTGAGAAAACAACAAAACCAACAACACTTAAACATTTCAACTATCCACCCCAAACCTCACCAAGGTATGCTCACCAAATAACACAAGCCAAGTAATATAACATAGCATGAATGACATCGATAAAGGGTACCTCACAATGATTTCCTATTGGTATTTTTATTTCACACTCCAATGTCGTGCATCCTAGATCTTATATCTATTCTAAATACCACACCACCCCACAAGCATGCTTACAACACATCTCACTCTAAGACACCTTCGATTTACACCCCACAAGCAAGACCACATCAAGTATCACCTGAAAAAATCTAAGAAACAACTTATCCACAACCATAACTAGAGTAGTAGGGAATCATGAATTTGAAGGAAATCAACCTCATGTCCTCCTCCCACCATAGACAACCCCTATTGTATGCCACCGCATCCCATAAAATCCTCCCCTTAGACACCTGGGTTACATAATATATCAACTGAAGACACCTAATTTACCACAATAACTATCTAGTGGACTATCAGACCTACGACCATCACATCCTGTGCAATACTTACCTCGTCTAGAAGAGAAAGAAGGAAAGATAGGGTACCCAGACATTTTTTCTCCTCACCGGATATCGAGAAAACACCTATCATTTAAATATGATTTTCCAACACTTTGTGGTTGATGTTGATAGGGTGAATATAGAAATCACAAGAAACATACAATTATATACATATAGCCACACACAAGCCCAAGGTATGGGTCTATAAAAAAACACTAACTATCTCAATACTACCCCACTTTTTCTTACACCTCTAAATTCATAACATCACCCAAAAATCCAAAAGAAAAAACTCACATTTCTAATCAAAACAATAATCAAACCCATTAATAAATTATTAAGCATAAACCACATTTTTTCACATATCCCATCATTCATTTTTTCATTAGTCCTTTACATCCCATTAACCAAAAAAACCCTAGTTATTTAAATAATTATTAAACAAGTTATTCAATTACAACATGGGAATCTAGAAGAATGAATCTACACATAAAAAGTAGCCCATAATCTTCATCACACTATATCCACACTGCTCCAAACATACAACAAAACAACCACAACCTATCCACCTCAAAATCACAAATATCCACCACCTCATCACCCCAAAAGCATTAAAAAACAACCACCACCTCACTACCCCAAAGAACATCAAAACAACCACAACCTCAATACCCCCAAATCAATACCAAATAACCACCACCTCACCACCCTAAAATCACAAAAAATAAGCACCATTTCACCACCCCAAAATAATGACCAAACAACTACAACCTTGCTGCCCCAAAATCATGGAAAACCCCCACCTCAACACCCCAAAGAACATCCAAACGACCACCACATCAAGACCCTAAAATCCTGAAAAAATCTAACCCATTAACCCCACATTACATAACAACCACACATCACCGCCCCACCACACTACCACAAATCACAATAAATCAAAGATCATTTTCTAGATTTAACAAAGTGGATTTTGTCACATTACATGTTATTTTAGGGGTGTTATCACACACACCATAATTCTAATGAAACCATTTAATTATCCAATTATAAGTGGTTAGACAATTAACATTTTATGGTGATATAATAATAATCACAATAGACATAGTAGTCACAACCCAAATCATCTACTGAAAAAAATCCCCCAAAACCCATTATTTTTAGTGGGGCATCAAGCCTATACAATCCATCATATCAAAAGAAAATCAAAGATGTAAAAATATACAATTCATTCCACCTTTTCCAATTCAATTTTATTTATCCAATTATTGATTTTTTGTATAATCAAGAAAAACCATCTCATATAGATAAAAAATAGTAAACCCATCCCATATGACACTCAATAAAGAGAAACAAGGGATTCCCTACCTCAAATAATATTTTTCAACTAGTTTCACACCGCAAGGAAAAGAAGAAATGCCGACAAACCACAATTGCACCATGAGATCATAGATCAAGATACACTACATCCAAGGATCATCAAAACGTAGCCCAACTCACATCCCAAAAAAACCCCACCACCATAGTGGATATTTGGGTGAATAATGAAAGAGAACAACCAAAAAGTAAGATAAGGGAATACCATCGATTTCCAATGAACAACCACTAGAACCAAACTACTGAAGCAAGGGATAAGAGGGATAAAAGATCTCCTTGGGTTGCCTATGTTTTATCCAGAATGATAGAGGAAAGATCCATGACCCAATTAAGATAAATTCCAATAGAAGGTTTATAAAATGTCATTAAATATTCTAGTATCACATAATTTAATACATTACATGCATGCAATTTATGAGTTTTCCAAAATTTCGACTTTCACAAAAAAATGAATCACCACGACCTTTATCTAATACAAATCAGGAATTTCACTTAAAAAAACTTAATAAATCTCATGGGTTCCCCCTCTACCCCAATAAAATCCCTAAACTAGCCAAATTTAAAAGATGTGATTCACTTTTACACAGAGAGTAAACAATAGAAAACATGAACTTCCTATAACAGCTCTATTGTAGATCCAACCTCCACTGAAAACACTCTAAAAGGCACACAAACACCTATAACCATCAAAATCATAAAATTAATAGGTATTGAAGGAATGGACCATTACATCAATTACATATTAAATTATTCTCACCTTCGAGAATCCAAAACCAATCCCAGAAGGAAAGGGATTTGAACAACCACCCCATGAGATAGCTATCAAGGATCTTGATATTCTTCAAAAGCCACCACCAACCAAACATGAAAAACTAAAAAACCATAAAACATCTCACACAAACTCATCACCACATAGCAAAAACAACATCCTCTAATATAACTACACTACCACACAACCATCAAAACCTCAACACAACCCAACCAAACCATCACAACTAACACATTGCACTTCCCCAAAAATTTGAATCAGGGAATTCCATCATCCATGTTAAGAAAATATCCACTATGGGTGGTGATGACTCTCTCAAATGGGTTTAATTACATCGTAGTATAATGCATATTTATTAGTAATTATTTCCTACCCTTTTTATAGGTTAAGAATTTATCTCACATCATACATCAAGAAAAATATATATCGTAAAATAGAATGATCCTAACATCAAATCATAGAAAAATAAAACAAAGAAAAAAATAATAAAAATCCTGATAGTGGGAACAAATCTGCATCTATCGTTACCAAGTACTCTCCTCCATCAAACCCTGACTATACAACACATGAACCAAAGGATTGGACCGTCCATCCAATGCCTTCTCTTGGTGATCCTGGAACTCTACTAGAAACTCCATGAACATAATTTTTTCCTTGATACCTAACTCTCCTCAGTCAATGAAATGGGGATCATCATAAAATATACTAATGAAGATGAGATATTTGGAAGTTGTAGTGGACCATCTCTAGTCATAAAATAAAATTTCAGTCGATATTCCACCATGCCAAATTTAACAACACCTAAAAGGGCCCAACATACCTTGGAGAAAGATTACTACCCCTTCCAAACCTCTACCACCAATACTTAGGGGAAACCTTTATGAAAATGTGGTCTCAAACCTCAACTTCCAAGGTACTCCTCCTGTGATCAACATAATACCTCTTCCAATACCATAATGATTTTATCCCCTCAATAAAAAGCAAAATTTTATCTATTTTTCTCTACAACACATAGAGTCTGAGAATTAATTCCTCCCCAACCTCCCTCAAACATAATGTAGAATGAAATAGTCACTCATAAAATGCCTCAAATAGAAATATACTATTAGATGAGTGATATATATTGTTTTAACCAAAATCAACCAAAGGAAGGTGTCCTATCCATGATACGTTGAAGTCTAAGATACACACCCGCAACAGATCCTATGATGTATGAATAGTTTTCTCTGTCTATCTATCCATATAAGAATAGAAACTAGTGCTGAGGCATAAGTGAGTTCCATAAGTATGTTATAATCCACTCCAGAATTGTGAGGTAAAATTTGAATCCCATTCCATGATTATGGACCATGAAACTAAATGAAACCAAAATACCCCATCCTCATACTTCTTATCCAAAGTATCAACTACAACCAACTCCTCGATCGCTAATAAGTGGCCTCATTTCATGAACCAATCAAAAATTACCCAGATAAAATCACAACCTACCTAATCCCAGGGTAATCTTGTGATTCAATCCATCGAGATGTAAACCAATTTACACTTGGTTACATCACAAGGCTACAATAAACTATTTGGGACACGATGCATGACCTTTACCAACTATAAAACTAAATACTTTTCCACAAACTTATCCACTACCCATTTCATCCCAAGGCACCAAAAATTCATCCTCAAATCATGATACATATTCACAACCGCTGGGTGTACTTAAAAAGGTGAGATATAAAATTCATAAAGGAATCCCTCATGAATTACCACTAGAACAAAAAACCTCCCATAAAACAACATCAATTTCCAACCATCCTCCATCCACCCCTCTAAATAATCACCTTGGACAACATGACCACTAATCAACTCTTCCCATGAGTCTCCCCACTGAGACCCCCAAACATCCCACATTGGAGAAGACTACACCACCAACTAAAAAACAACCTCTACCATTATTCACCCTAGAATATAAGTGCTAGGCCGCCAAATCCTCCATATCTCTCCATGAATCCACATACTCCCGAACAACATCCTCCCACAACATATATATCAAATCATCTACATTAAAATTCACTCTTCACAGGGTATATTAGATCTAAAAAACTTAATTGATAAGAAACACCATCCAACACCACTACGAAAAATTCAGATTACGATGAGAAAAGATATATCTCAAGATCATGTGGTCCATGATGAACACAAAGTGCTCCACAATGAGGTAATTCCATAATAAATTTAGCACAAACACCACCATCACCAACTCTAGATCATTGGTGTCATATTTATTCTGATGCTTACATAAATTCCTATACCAATAAGAGATCACTACCCAATTCTGCATCAACGCGCATCCCAAACCTTGATGGGAATCATAAAAAAAACCACAAGAATAACATCCTACGTAGAAAAATGAAGCCATAAAGCAATGAACAAATTCCCCTTTAGGTAACCAACCACCAAATGACACTAATTTGTCCATAGAAGGTCCTGGTAATTCTTATTCACTACAATTAATAGGGCTAAAATTCTTGGGAAATCTAGTACAAACCTACAATAAGAGACCACAAGGACTAGGTAGCTACAAACATCTACCACATTCTTGGGTGCTACCCAAGAAACAAATATCTCAACCTTCAATGTGTCTATTGACAAACCATTCTAAGACACCAAATTCTCAATGAAATTACCCTCTCATATCCAAAAATTACACTTGAATAACTTTCCTTGATGACAATGGTGTCTAAGGACCTACAAAACAGCTCTGATATGTTTGATGTTCTCCTCCTATGACTTCGAGTAGATCAAGATTTCATTGATGAATATGATAATGAAAAATTTCAAAAAATCACAAAACATGGAGTTCATAATCCTCATGAACATGGATGGTGCATTCATAACACCAAAGGGCATGATTACAAAATTGAAGTTCCCATACCGGTATCTAATGTCAATCCTTGGGATATCACCCTCCTTCACCCAAAAATAGTGATATCTAGACCACAAATAAATATTAGAAATTAAAATCTACCCTCACAGCTATTTAAAAAGATCATATATCATTGAGATAGGGTAACATTTCTTAACCATCACCTGATTCAACCTTCAGTAGTCTATACACAACCTCAGACTACCATCCACCTTCTTGGATAAAAACACTGGAGAACCCCATAGAGACACACTGGGCTAGATAAAATCCTTTTTCATTTGTTAATATATCTGAATCCTAAAATACTCTAACTCATAATGTTCCATTTGATAATGAGGCATCAAAATTGGAGAAGCGCCGAGTTGCAATTATATCCTGAACACAACATCATGTCAAGGGGGTAGCATCAAAACCACCTCCAGAAAAGCATCCAGAAACTCCCCAATGACCATAGGGACTATCAATGTCCTAATATCCACTGATTCTACTAAAAACTCATCCATCAAAGAAATAATGTGCTATATACATCGAATTACCACTCAATAACCCTATTTTACTATGAAACCACATGTTGTCCATCCACATCGAAGAATGTGAATATCCTCCAGAAGCAGTTGATAACAACCCAAATGAAATATAATGAATTTATTCCTTGAAGAACATCATATGGTTGTATATATATAATGAAAAGTTCCCCACATGACTGATGTGTCCCCATCATCAGTCTACACCCCAGCACACATCAAACAAGCTAGTTTATCCCCTGACTAGCATAGTCAATGCTTGAAGAATAAGAAGCCTCTCCACATATAATCCCATAACACAAACTAATGTAGGTACAATAATGGAGTGTGAAGATACTACATAAAAAAAATGAAAAAACAAGGGTCCTAAACAAATAAACCATACCTCTAATGATCTCTAGACCCTATGGCACTACCAACTCCACTACATGCAACTCAAAACACCGAGCTCCTCTACCCATCTTTTAATGACCACCTCTATGACCACACTCAGGTATAGGTACCTGAAAATAAGGAACAAGTTGAGATCAAACTCTACCCTCTCAATCTCCTCTTAGTGGAGTATATTCCAACAACCCCTGCTATTGAAATAGTCTCACAGGAAACTACTATTGAAGCTAGTGCTGAATCTATCCAACTCCTCCAAACTGAACTCAAATGACCACTAGGAACCAGTTCTAATGAGGGACATGATCAGCATAGACAGAGAACATTAGAACAAATCCCCAAAGAATATCATGAAAACTGCTGGCCCTATAAGTCTAAAAATAAAGGTTATGAGGTCAACTACCTACTGGTCGAAACGTCAAATGCCAAGGTACCTGATAATTTTTACTAACAACAATTCTCCTTGAGCAACCCTATTTATTCCCCTCTCATGTTAAAACACCTCGTGATTGAATCCAATTGATCCTCTCTTCCTTCTTCTAATGCTCTATATATATTGGAAATATAAATTGAGTAACTACATACTAGATAGAAAGAAAAAGTCTATCCTTATGAAATATTTCATGAGACTCCTCATCGAGAAAAAGATCTGGGGAATGATGTAGAAGATCCTTGAATATAATTACCAACTCCTTCATTAACATACTCCCCTAATAAAGAGAAATAATCTCCTACCTCTTAACTACTTTCAATGTTGATGAAAGGAACTCCACCTAAAACTCTTTTTGAATGTCAACCCACGAAACTTCTACGTCCTTCCAATCTTGAAGATACATTATCCATGATTGATGTGTAGCTCAACACATTTAACTAATTTTCAAATATTCCCAATCTAACACCCCAAGATTTCATGGTATGTTTATTTCTAAATAAATTAAATAGCCTGTATTGCATGAAACACTAACTTGGCATTCGTTACACAAAAAATTGATTTTTATTGAAACAAACCTTTAGTATTATAATTTTTTATATGATATATTTATAACTTATCCATTAAATATAGTAATAAAATTAGTAATAAATAATTTTTAAATGTTACTAATAATTCGTTCACATAAATAAAACATATTTATAATGAAATTTATAAGTTTATGTGAAATAGTTATATATTTAGAAATATTATTTTCTTAAAGAAAAAGTTTTTTATATAATTTTGTGTACAATAATAAAATTAATTTTTCCAAAGGTTATAAATTTAATTTTGTAAAACAGACATCATTTTTGAATTCTTAATTTCAAAATTATCTTAGGGTTAAATTTCAATAATTTTCTCAAAAGTTTCATTTTTTATGAATATTAAAAATTACGACATTGATGTTAAAAACCAACCAATTCATTTAAATAATTATTTTACAATAAGGTTATTATAAATTTATAAAATATAAATAATATATATATTAATACAATATATTTCATTGGAATCATCTTATAATAGGATTAGATAAAAAATATGATTTTTCTTTTTAATGTCACTTTTACCCACCTTCTAACCACATCTTCATATTAGCATTAAACATAATTTTACCACTTCTGTGAATTGAATTTCAAAAAACAGACATACATGATTTTAATTATTATGAAAAATGTGATCTTATAGCTTTAAAATAATTTTTGGTTAATAGTAACTTTTGAATTTTATTTACCATGGTTAAAGGTAAATTGGATAATTAATGGAAAAAATAATATTATAATAATATAAAATAACTCTAAAACTCTTTTTAATTTCATTGGATAGGTGTTTTTCATAAAAAAATTAACCTTAGGTTGAAAATATGATCCTTTTTATGCCACTTGTGTCAGATTAGGACATTTATTTTATTTTATTTTATAAAGAGTTAAAAATGTCATATTAAAATTTTAATAACTAAATAATATGTACAATAATGTTATATATGAGAAATATTAGAAAAAAAAACTTTTATTATAAATATTAAAAATTTATATACATCATGATAATTTATTTATAATTTTTACACATTATATAGTTGAATTAAATTGTGACACAATGATGATGTTATAAAAGATTTATTAATGGAAGAATCAAATAAATTATATTAATAATAATAAAATAAATATCATTTCAGCTATTTTATGCCATCCAAGACTTTTTGAATGACTATGACATGTTATAGATGAGTTGTTGTAGTTTTTAAAGAATAAAGTTGTTATTATTTTATAAAACTTCAAGTAAAAAATAGTGTCAAAATTTGTATAAATGAGATTTTAAAATAAATAATATTTTATTAAATGATAAATAATTTCATAAAAATATATATTTATTCTAACTAACTTGTATAATGTTAAATATTTCATAAATTTTCTCATTTGGGTTCTTTTGTAATTTTATAGTAAATATATTAACCCTATAGTGTAAAAAGACAAGTTGTCAGGGTAAGAGTTAAATTGTTTAACTAAGGGTGAAATCCAAAAGATAAAGTTAATTTTTTGATCTAAACATGTATAAAGTTCATTTGTTGGGGGAATTTAAAAAAATAATCATATAAAATTCTAAAAGACACACTCTGTATCTATTTTAAATCTAAAATAAATTTATAATAAATTATTATTTTTTGAGTTTCCCAAAGTACCCCTCCTTTCTCTTATAAAAGGGCACATCTCCTTATCTTTTATTCACACCCCTAAAGCCTTTCGTATCGAAAATACCCTGACTATTTCTCCTCAAAACTTACCTCAATTAATCCTATAGTCCATACATTGGAATAAATCCAACCTAATGAGTCCTTTTGTACAAATCAAAAGTAGATACTCGAAGAAGTGGTAATTGTTTTACCAATTCAATTCAATTTCTTTTCAACTTGTACTATATTTTCCTAAGTTGTTTCCAAAATAAATTAATAAATACATAATATAAAGTATTATTTTTTTTATGATTATGGGACCACCATATTCATTCTTTTAACCATCCTATGAACAACAATATCACTATGTGCGCGTACGACAACTTACCATCTAGACGCTGTGGTGTAAACTGTTTTTCATATAAACATTATTTAAATCGGTATAATGATAAATATAAAAGCTTTAAATTTTTAATATTATGTTATATTGTTTCTATATAATTCATATTCAATCCAGTTTCATACCATTTAACCATTAAGGGAATGATATTGTTGCTCGTGCGTATATATGGTCTACCATCTCCACGACGTGATGAGATTCATCATCCACGTTAACAATTCAAGAATGATTATAAAAATATATATAATGAATAAGTGTTAAATATATTAAATAATAATTATAATGGAAAATATATATATATATATATATATATATATATATATTTCATATACTTTCTTCGCTTCAATACAATAAGAAAATAGAAAGAACGTTCATGCGTACGTATAACTTACCCTCTCCATGAATGATATATTCCATTTCATATATCTATATATTATATATATTTATATTAGGAATATATATTATATATAAATAATGTTTTACATTATTTAAGTAATTAAATCATCATATAAGTAATACAATCAATAACAGCGATTACAAACATGTACGATAAACAAAACTGTTATTACCTGAAACACTGCTTTAACTTTGAATTTTTAATAAATGTCCAATATAAAGTAATAAATTAATCATATATGAAATCATAAATATTATTATTATTCTAGTATATGTTAATAACATGTTTTAAACCATTATACAAGAGTTGTAGACATTTATAAAGAGTATCGAACTTAAGGTAAGGGAATTTCAACTCACTTTTAATTTTCTTGAGATAAAAGTCATTTTCACTACCTATTTATTTTGTGTGGTGTATGTATTGACCCAATTATATTTGATACCCTGAATACATTTATCTCTAGAGTATTTAAATATTTATTTTATTATATTGGGATTATTATTTAAATGTCTAAAGTGGTATGGGAGGCTTTGAATATTTAAATAATTTATCTTTTCTCTATTTAAATATTCTTGATATTATGACAAATATTTATTTATATATATATACTAGATTATAAAGGAAATTTTATGTCTATTTTTAATTTATTTAAAATTATTTCAAAATTAATATTTTTAAGGTTTTATGTAAGGGTCTTTTTAACTAAAAAATCATTTTTAATGTTTTAAAAATTTACTCTTCTAAATATTTCTCAATAATGTCCATGTTTTAAAAATAGTTTTAAGGATTTATTTATATAGAAATGAATTTTTTCATATGTTAATTAATTTAAAAATATTCAAATTGGTTTGGGGAACTTTGATTCATAAATCTCTTTTTAAATATCTTATTTAATAAGTGCATGGTTTTTGAATAAATGATTTCAAAGAAAAAATGGGTATTTATCTCAAGATATTTTAAATAATTTTAAAAGAGTATTTTCATCTATGTCAACGTAAATTGTTGGATATTATACTTAATTATGGTTGATCTCTTGTGATATCATTTAACATATTTTATTGAATGTTTTATGACCAGTTTGATTGAGGAAGAGCTATTTAGATACCATTATTGGTTTTTGGTCAAAGTATTCATATTTTGTATACTAGTTTGTAATATGAATGATTATGTTGTTCATGTTTTTCCATTTTCATACAAGGAATGTATTGGACTTAATAAGTAATGGGAGGGTCCTGCTATAGCCTCTCTATGAATTTGTAGGTCTCATGAGACAAACAACTGTCTTGGAATGAGGCCTTGACATTATGCTTACATATGGTCTTGGAACGAGACCATGGTGGTGTGGTTATGATTTCAGATATTATGCATTCCTCATTATGAGATTAGTTATTGATATTACATGTGATTATTTGAATATTAGAATATCCATGTGAATGTTAAATGTAATTTTTGATTTATTCTTGCCATATTATGTTCTATTCTATGTATAAAAGGATTGTCTTTTAGTTTTATTCTTACCTTAATGTTTATGCAAATTTATGAAAGCTTCTACTATATATTTTAACCTTACTGGCCATCTGAGTTCACCCCTATCGAATGTTTTATTTTCCTAGGATTCCAAGACATGTTTTATGACTGATATGTAGGGTTAATCTAAGAGAATAATGAAATACTCAAAGAATGAACTATATTGCATATTATATTTTTAATTATAATGAAAGGTTCATATATGTAATCTATTTTCCAAGACTGATAAATAGTTTGTTCCTTAGTAATTTTATTCTCTGTAATGAAGCTAATGTATTAAAATAATGCACTGGCTTCAGGATTCTAGGGTCAAGGCGTTACACCCAATATCCTATCAGGACCTGGATCAAACTAAAAGCGATCTCAAGCTCCTCAATCTCTCATTCGGTATTCACATTTAAAACACTATCCTCATACTACCCAAAATCATTCCACTGATAAGTGTTCAATGTTCTCTACCAAGAGTCATCCTCCTCTACCAAATCAACTGTATAATGATCAACCAGATTAGCCTGATGAACCTCAACTACCTAAACCACACGTGCATGATTAAGAGGAGCTATGAACGAATAGAAATCATGAATTTCCTAAGCCCTATAGTATGTATTATTTTATTTATTTTAATTCACTTTATCCATTTTAATCTCCCTAAATAACCCTAATTCAAATTAGAACACAAGACATAACAATTCGTGTACCTCTCCTAGTTCTCTACCATAATAATAGGACCACATCGCATGGTCATTCAATAAGCTCAGAGTCCATGCACTGGATCATAGGGGGGATAAAATCACATGTCCTAGATGGTCTGCCTGACCTATGTCATGCACCAAGGTCTACTGGCACTATTTCCATACCAGACTAAGAAATCCTCACCGTTTCAAACTCCAAAACCCATCCTATCTCACAACCGTCACTTATGATTCCAATCTAGCCCAACCCCATCTCAAAAAATATACTAAAATGGGGGATAGAGAGAAAATGAACCCCCATTCATGCCTCTAGTAGGCCTCTGGTTGGAAATTAGCACCAAAAGTATAAAAATATCATAAAATGGGAGGCATTACCCTCTATAATAATATAGGATTGGGATATATGTTGAATCATACACAAAAAAATTTATGAAACAATATAAAAGGAAACCAAAACCATCCCAAAGTGCATGTATAAATAAAATAGATACATATAAAAGTCTCCAAAAGTAAATACCCAAAATAAAAGGTAAATTAGTGACCCAAAAATTTTCCAAAGGAACAAGATAGTAATGTCAAGAATAGTCCATGTAGTCCCAAAAACACCTAAAAAGGTCAACTATCCATCCCAAACATTCCTTATTAAGTATCACCAATTAACTCAAGACAAGTAATATAATATAACATGAGTCACATAAATAAAGGGTACCTAATAATGATTTATCACTGGTATTCCACTCTAACATTCCAACATCGTACATCCTATCACTTACAACTCTTATAAATACTAAACCACCCCACAAGCATGGTCACAATACAACTGATTTGAAGACACCTAGGATGGAAACCCCACAAGGATAGACACATCACATCTCATTAACAAATACATGGGCTACAACACATCAACAACCATAACTAGAGATGTAGGGTATCATGAAAATGAAGGACATAAACCTTATGTACTCTTCCAGCTATGAACAACCCGTACTATAAGCCCACTCATCCCATCTCATCTATCATGTAAACACCTGGGCTATGCCACATCTTGACTGAAGACACCTAGGATATCACAACCACTGTCTAGTGCACTATTATACCTTCATCCAACACAGTCTATAAGAATAGATATGAGTATCAAATTTTAGTGATCAATGTGGGTGGGGTGCATATTGAATTCAAAAGTAATATAAAACTATACAAATATAGCCTCATACAAGCCCAACCTATGGGTTCACAAAAAAACACTAACTAACTCACAACATCCCCTCTTTCTCTACTACCTCTAAATGCATAACACCAAAAAGAAAGCCTCAAGACACAAGTCTCATTTCCAAAAAACTCCATAATTGATCCCATTCGTTCATTATTAAGCCTAAAACACATTTAACAACATAACCCATTATTCATTTGATTGTTAGTCATGTTAGGTCCACTAGGATATACACCTTGGGGGGGGGGAGGGGGTGAATCAGGGTATGAAAAATTAAAACAACTGCCCCGGTTGATCTTGTTTTTTTTAGACAAAACTCTCTTTTCTCTCCTTCATATTTTAGAGAATGAATTAATCTTTCATAATGACAAGGAAATAAAAATTTTACTCGGTTCACCATCACTTGGCTATTTCCAAGGAGAATACACCATCATTGTGCTGATGTACAAAATACACTATAACCACATTGTTGTTTACAAGTTCAATGCAGACTCAATATCCCTCCTAAATTACAACCATTAACCATTTCAGTACTCACTTCTCTCTCAACTAAAGTGATCTCACTTCTTCTCCAAAATATCAACTCACAATTTATAGACCTATAGGTCTTTTCATTATCACTAATGAATACATACTAAATTATAAATAGATGCTATATTGATGTTCCACCTTCATCGACAGTTGAAAAACATTGTCCCTCTGAACCCTTGACAATCTATTTTGAAACTATTTTACTAAGCACACATCCTTTGAGAAGATCCCACTTTTGAAAATCTCAAAAAAGCCTTTGCAATGATCCAACCTCTTCGCGAAGCTCACAGGTTCGCAGAGCTCCCAGGTTCGCAGAGCTCCCAGGTTTGAAAATCTCAATAGATTGAAAAGATTTATAGATCATAGATCTTACTACTTCTCATAGATCACACTGGTCTTTGCGATTTTGAAAATCTAAACAAGCCTTTGTGAAGTGTATATACTCTGCAAATCCAAAATGGAATTCATGTAGAACCTTCTTTTCGAGGATCTCAACTGCCTTTGTGAATTCCCTTTTCTTTCACGAAGATCCCTACTTTGCGCATAGTCAGCACCAAATGGGGTTTGAGGTCTATTTATAGGTGATTCCGCCAAATCGAGAACCTTCCATGCATAGTCATCGCCACATCAGCTCAAATTTCAAAGCTCTGAAATTCCTGCAGGGATTCTCTCAATATTGATAAGCACCATGAAATGTTTTGGATCACAGAGCTCGTCGTAATCGCAGAGCTCCCCGTCATCATTATTCCAGTCTCTACGAAGTCCACTTCAAGAATCCCATATTCATGAAACTCATGACTTTGCCATATTTTGATGAGATATTGAAGGAAATACAATTTTCTCAATGCCCACTAAATCCCAAATTTTGGACCCCAAAAATTTGGAAAACACTAAAAAACAACACCACCTTTTATCTGTTATTTTGTACCACCTCCAGACCTTCTATTCATTTTCTTTGTCAACATTTATTGTCAACAACATCTCTGGAACTTGGCAATTCACCATGAAAACCTACTTTTTCATCAAACACAACCAACCAAAAAATGCTACAATGTTACCTTGAGGGAATTTTTCTTAACAAGTCATTTCCATCCCATTAACCAAACCAAACACGAATCATTTAAATCATTATTAAACAAGTTATTCCATCACTACTTATGAATCTAGCACAAAAAAACCACAAATAACAAGAATCCCATCATCTCCATCACACTGTCACCTCACCGCCATAAAAGGATAGGCAAACAACTAGCTCCTTACCACTCCAAAAGAAAGGCCAAACAACAACGATGCCACTGCCCCAAAAATACAACCAAACAAGAAACACCTTGCTGCCCCAAAATCATGAACCAATAACCACCACCTCACCACCCCAAAATCATGGGAAGAAACACCACCTCACCACCCAAATTCATGGCCAAACAAACACCACCTCACCACCCAAAAATCATGAAAAAACAACAACCACCTCACAACCCCAAAAGTGCATCCAAACAACCACCACCTCACCACCCCAAAATCATGACCAAATATCAACAAAATCACACACAAAAAGCATGGCCAAATATCACACATAACCCCACATCACATCACAATAACACATCGCTTCCCCACCTAATGACCAAAAATCAAAACACATCAAAGATCATTTTACAAATTTATCAAAATGGATTTTATCATATTCCAATTTAAATTATGGGTTATATCACACAAGACATAATCCTAGGGAAACCATTTCATTATCCAAATAATAGTAGTTATCCAATTTCCATTTTAGGGTGATATCACAATAATCAGCAGGCACAACACATATCATCAAGCACAAACGAATCCCCCAATAAATATTGTTTTTTGCGAGGAATCAAACCCATATAATCAATATCACAATAATATCAAATATGTAAAAACATGTGAATAATTCCACCTTTCTCCTTTAATTTTAATAATACAATTATTTATCTTCTTTTAATATTGTAAAACCATCTCCCATATATAAATAAGAGTAAACCCCTCCCGCATGTTACACTATAAATATAAATTAGGGATTCTTAACCACCAAGAAGCTTTTCTGTAGAGACCCGAATCTTGACGTACATGGACATTACATTAATTTTCCAGAATACTTAATAAATAACAAAAACAGAAACACAAGGACCGTAATAGTTTAGTGTCTTTGGAAACTCAGAATGAAATCTTCTAATCGTGGTGAAATATCTTCAACATCTCCCAGAAATATCTTCCCTTTTTGGTTTTCTTACATAAAACCTTTCTTTAAATCCTGGGGAAAAGAAAAAATATAAAGGGTGAGATGAAATGCTTAGTAAGCATAAGCATGGAGAAAATAAAACAAACCATATACCATTGAACTTAAAAACATGAACATAATGTTTAAATATCAAAATCTTGAGCAATGACATAACTTTTGGAAGTACGTAAGGAAAGTATCATAATGGAACATAAATCTTGATAAAATAGAATGGGAATAAAACATGTAATTGTGGAAACCATTCATCAATTGTTATGATTTCCATAGTAGCCAAGGCATTGCAGCCAAGACCATATTAGTGGACAAAGTCCCTTTCTGAATCGAGTTCACTCCTCATTCCAGTCCAATATCACTGAACCGGATTAACTTACCATTCCAGCAATGTCTATATCATGCCATATAAATATTTACCCAATGAATTGGAGGGAGATATATGTCCCACCCATCTTATAATGAAATCATTCTTAATTGTGCCACAACATAAACATAAATCATTCATCATAACCCAAAGAATAAAATGGGTTTCATAAAAAACATCCCATCAGAACATAATCCATATAAAAAAATGGATATAATTTCATCACAAGAAAAGTGAAACCATGTAAATCATAGAGATATTATACTTGAAACATACACATATAAAATAATTTCATCTTGGATGGAAAATGGTTTTGATAAAACACTTGAAATGAATTCTAGAGGAAAATATCCTTTCTTCTTCAAAATCATTTTCATTTCACAAAATGGCATGCAATTTTAAAATAAAAGGATTTTTATGAAAATAATCATGAAATATTTTAGAGGAATATTCATGAAAATAAGGCATTATAAAACCGTAAAAATACATTCACACCGTATAAGTTAAGGAAAATATTCTTCTCGTACTTTTTCCGGAAAAGTCAAAAAGTTCCTCGTATGTTAAAAAAAAGATTCCTTATATACCATGTAGTAAAAGTAAAAAATGGGTAAAAAGGACTTTAAAAATACATGAAAACAATTTTAGAAAACATTGACATGGATGATAACAATAACCCCAGTAAATACTTATGAAAAAACAATCTCGGATAAAAATGAGATTGGAAAAGTTATCCCTTACCTTATGTCTGATATTCTTCGTATGTATCCGAACCTCTTGTATAATGATTTAAATAATGTCACTAACTTATTAAAGAATCATATTCATTGTTACGATATCATATATGGTTTACTTATGACTTTATATTACCCTTTTGTTTGTAAATTCGATGTAAAAGCATCGATTTGTGTAAAATCGTTTCATTTATTGTACGTGTTTCGACTTGTTGTTCTTGATATTATTACTTATATCCTGATTTAATTAATTCTAGAATGTAAAACATGATTTATATATAATATATATTCAGCATACACATATATATATTATAGATCAATAGATGGAATGAAATACACCGTTCATGGAGACAGTTGGTCGTACGTACGCATGAACGATCTTTTCATTTCCTTATTGAATTGAATGGAATTAAGTAGATAATATACATATATATATACATAAATCCAGTATCATTATTATTTCATATATTTCATGATTAATTATTATATATACTTTATAATCCTTCATGAATGGTTAACATGGGGAATGAATCTCATCGCGTTGTGGAGATGGTAGTCCGTACATACGCACGAGCGATGATATCATTCCCATGATCATGGAATTGTATTGAAGTGTATGTATAATATTTCAGAATAAATGTCACTTTACAAAAATCCTATATAGTTATTTAGTTACACCATTATACCCATCTAAGTAAGGTGGTGGTCGAAAACAGATTACACCACGGTGTGGAGACGATATTCCGTACGTACACACGCGCGATGATTTCTTTTTCTGTAGAATGGATAGAAGGTGAAATGGGGTTGTTTCATATTCATAATAACATATTAGTATATAAGTAATACTGATGTTATAAATTTATAATGAAACAACTAAAGAAGAGTAAGTAGAAGAAGAAACAAACTTGAAAGAGTCGGTAGAAGAGATTGCCTCTTCCTCGACGCACGTCCTTTAAACTTCTTATTAGGGCACTAGAGTTGGTCTTTTGAGAAGACCAAAACCTCTATGATGTAACTATATAGGTTGGGAAGAGTAATTTTCAGGGTTTTTCTGAGCTTCAAGGCTCAAAAGGTAGTGAAGAGAAGAGGGAAGGGTGCCCTTTTTATAAGGGAGGAGAGGGGCACCTTAGGAAAACATAAAATATTATTTTATAATAAAGTCATATTCAGTTTTTAATAGCTAAAAATTGATTTATTTCAAATATAAGGTGGTTAGGGGTCTAAATCCTCTAAAAAAAGAGATTTTAGATAGGTTTGGGTCATTATATTAACCTTATATTTTAGTTTTAACTCTTAGTTAATTAGATTGACATTTACCATATCACTTTGTATTTTTATATTATATAGTTAATAAACACACCATATACATCCAAGAGACCCCCAAGTGGTCTATTAATGATACACCTATCATGATACAAGTATCTTGGCCGAAACTTATATTTTTAGGAATATAATAACAATTAATAATATAATATGTTAAAAACAACTATTTTATGTCAATTTTGGCACTATTTGGTAATTGATTATTTTGAAAATCATTACAACAGATTAGTTCAAATAAAGATAATTAAATCAATACTAACATGTCATATTAACCTATAAAATTAGTTTAATTCATAAAAAGTCTCAAATTACATTTATTTATGTATTTATAACATCAATTATGTTAATATTTCATTAATAAGGTAATTACTGCATCATCATTGTGTCATAAATAAATTAACTTATTCAACGTCTAAAAAGAATAAATAAAATACCATTATGTAGGAAATCGTTTTAGATTTCTATTTAATATTTATAGTCAAATTTATCTTATGTACAACCCTATATTAAAAATGATATAGTTATTAAACATTGATTTTAACTATTTTAACCCTTCTTTAAATAAATTAATAATAAATGTCCCAATCTAATACATGTGGAACTAAAGGGTAATATTTTATTCCTAAGGTTGTTTTTGGTCTAATTACACTTATCAAATAGAATTAGAACATGTGTTAGGGTAATAGAAATATCATTTTTACCCTTAATTACCCTATTTAATTTTAATCATGGTAAATAAAAGTAAAAAAGTTACTATTCACCAAAAATTATTTTCATCTCCTTGAACCACATTTTAGTCCTTGATATTAACTGTGTCTCTTGAATTTTCAAAATTCCACTCACATAAGTGGTAAAATTATGTTTTATGTAAGTTTGCGAAAAGCTCCTAGGAGGTAGGTAAAAGACGGTGAAAAGTTCAATAAACTTTTTATTTATCGAAAATTATTATAAAATGACTCCAATGAATTACATTGAACTTATATAGGTATTATGTATCAATTTTGACCTAAAATAAATTTAAATAAAATAAATAATTATTTAAATAAAAAGTTGGTTTTTAAATAGTAACCCATTGTTTTCACTATTCATCAAAAATTGAATGTTTTCAGAAAAAAACAAAAAATTCACCCTAGTCTAATTTCGATATTCTGAATCCAAAAATGAAGTCCATTTTGAAAATGTTTTTTATAAAATTTCAAAAATTGGGTATTACTTTTCATAATGGCTAGTTCATAATAATATTATAATAATATTATAATAATATCTCGTTTAGTGAAACTCGGTATTGCGTACTACACACGCTATCGAGGAAGGTCTTGATTGAGTGTAATACAAGCCAAGTCAGGGCTGCGTGTAGTGAAAGCTCTGTTTGGTGTTACGTATAACATAATCAAAACTTATTTCATTTATACATTAAACAAAATCTATACTTAATCTTGCATAGAATAATTTCCACAAAACTAACTTGAAATTGTGTGTAACACAAGCCAACAATAGTGTTGCCTATACTGTAAGCTAATACGGTGTTGCGTATAGTACAACCTAAACATGGTGTATTGTATAATAGAATACATCAATGAAATTAAAAGAATATTTTTTATAAAATCTTGGGGTGTTACATTATACCACCCTTAAAAGGAATTTCTCCCTCGAAATTCGTCGGGGTTATAAATCGTTTACTATTCATAAAAACCCACATCGTAAAAAGGAATACTAAAACTTAATTTTAAAAACTAATGCATGAAACGTAATGATTACCCAAAGTAACTCATCACTGGGTTTCCATATAGGAGAACATAGGTGAAAATATGGATATGGAAGAAAAATAGAACCATCAAGTTCTGATGGAGAGTGGTAGAGGACATGGCTATGAAAAAGCCAACAATCACAAAGCCATAAATTTGTGATGATCTAAGGTACCATCTGAATCATCATATATGAGAGCACTAGAAAAAAAATTTTTGTTTTCAAGATCATTTCCATAAAGTTGAAGAATTTGAATTAGAAGAAATACTTACTTTATTTCGGTACAATCTAACTGTTGTTCATGCTTTGAACAATTTCCACTTCATCTCTTAAAGAAATTAAGTTGAATTTGTCTTCTGTGAAGTGTTAGTAAATCATGCGATAGAATGATAGGTCATTCCTGTTGGAGTTGCTGGCCTAGAACCAACTATATTGTACTTTATTCATTAATAAATTCCTTATCACATCTTGATTGTTCTTCTGCGTGACAATGCATGTGATAATGTCCTAAGGAAAACTGTTGCATTAATGGGTCATAGCGGATCCCTGCTATGATGAGAGCCCGAAAGTGCCATAACACTATTCTTGAATATATGTTCTATGGCCGAATGATATTATTTGAGGGAAACAAATAATACAGGTCATTAGGGGTGAGGACTCATAAAACTTTGAGGAACCTTCTCATGGTGTGCGCCCTTGGTAATATTCAGGAGGATATTATGAGAACGGGACTGCCAGTAGGAAATCCACATTTCATAGTGTCATTGGATGTTCCTATCTACGGATGTGTGTATTGGTCCTTAGACTTTAAGATTATTATTAATGGGTATTACAACTCGCACACTTAGATGTATTGACGAAAACTGTGACGACACACTGTTCGCAGCGAGGTAGGATACGTTGGGTGCGTCACGAGTAATACCGCATTAATAGATAATGCGAGAAAGGATTTGTCCCTTTCGTTCCCTAATGGAAGTAGATATCTCAGGCCCTTTGATGGAATTGATATAGTATAAAAAAATACATGGTCATTGTAAGGTATGGGCAAGTTCAATTCCGGGAAGTCAAAGAAAGAATAATCAAGCCCATGGGTTGATGGCACTAGCATGCAACCCGCTTGATTGGAGATATCGAGACAAAAGAATTATATTACATGGTAAGCGTTCATAGGAGGTGACACGTCATTGCGGCATTAACTTCTTTCTCTATTGGTGCCTTGGCGTGTTGCTAGACGCTAACCTTGGAGTTTTGGAAGGCTTAGCCTAATGCCACTGAGAAAGAGGCCTAGAGGGTCATACACTAAGTGTGTCCATGTATCTCAGTTAAATATTAATTTAAGAAGTTAAATAATTATTATTCCCAAATGTGGTTTAATAATTATTTAAGGATTTATGATCACATTTATTTTTACACTAGTTATTCGAGAGAATATATATTGTGGACGAAATAATATATTTATTAGTGAGAAATGCAGTTACATTTATTTAAGAAATAAATAGTCATTACTCAAGGTCTAATAAATGTGATGGAGAAAAATGGAAAATAAAAGTACACGCCATGTATATTAAATATACACGCCATGTAGTTTTATGGAAAACAAGTACACGCCGTGTATTAATTATTAAATGCCGTGTAGTTTTTCCAGTTGGGATTTTGAGGATTTAATATTGTTTTAATAAATGATATTTATTATAATCAGCATGGGTGAAGGTCATGGAATTAATAATTCTACATGGGGGTTTTCAATAAGAGTTAATGAAATAAATAAACGCATTACACGTTTTATTTATTGTCATAACTCTATTAACCTCAAACCTGATTATAAATATCCTTGCAACCCCAACATTTTTAAGGGCCATTGTTGTGCACAACGGATTTGGAAATACTCTCAAGCCAAGAGAGAATTCCCTTTCCACCAAGAACGCCCTCAAGTTACGAGAGCAAGATCCTCCACCGGATCAAGGCGGTCAAAGGCGGACATCGCAAGCGATGGTTCTTCTGTGCTAGCACCCGGATATCCCTTCGGCGATGTCCGGAGATACGTGACACACGTGTGTATCACCGCTAGAGGAATCCTACACTTGGATTCTACGACACAATGACGGATCACCGAATCGTGACCGGACACATCAACGAAGAAAGAATTCCAACGGGGTAATTCTTATGAATTAATTAAATTAATTATAATCAACATATGATGATCCTCCTCAAGGGTTCCGGGACTCTTCTTTTCTTTTGTTCTTCGTTCTATTCCAAAGATTCGGCATTTTATATTGTGATGGATCTCGGATTTAACATTGTTTAACGTTAAAATTAATGTTGGGATAACCCACCAACGCGCTTCCGCTGCACCCGGAACCTACAAGTTGTATCAAAGGGGGTCATATCGTTGATTATAATTATTTAGTTTTCCATTGGTAATTTACGCATTTAATAATTCAGATATTTCAATTCAAGTTTAATAGTTCTGGAAATCTAAATATCGAGATCCATTCCTCCTCCCTAATTTCTCATTCACCTCACAGAAATGATTTTTTTCTTTTAGTTTTTATTAAAATAAAATAGAGGAACTCATCCAGAGGATCCAAACGCTTCTGGACATATAACACCAGAATACAGGGTGTGTATTCGGAAGTACACGCCGTGTAGTCTAGGTTCAATGCATTGACTGATCCGCCAAATCAGGCAGTGTTTTGGATTCTTTATAAGAATTTAAGACACTGTGTGTTGACCAGAAATAGGTGGCACATGGTTTCCGGAATACACGCCGTGTGGTCCAATAAACACGACATGTAGTCCCTTCGGGTTAGGGTTGGGTCGTGTACTCCGTACATGGCATGCCCAGTTGGAAACTGTGTAACGTGAAAACTAGACGGCGTGTGTCCCACTGTACACGCCGTGTACTCTGAAAATTTCCGAAGTACATTAACACGCCCTGTCCCCGGGCGTGTACTTCGGATGGACGGTGAAGAAAAGTACATGCCGTGTAGTCAGAACTACACGCCGTGTACTCACCCAAATTATGCAGATTTATTAAAATTTATTATTATATTATACAAACTCTTGAGACATGTATCATGGTGCAGGCGTAAAGCTGAGGCACAACACGTGATAGGTGTTATATATATGTGTTTAATTTAACATCTCTGTAATAAATTGGAATTCACCGGGTTACCTCCAAGGTACAAGTTACGTACAAGGATAATTTTAAATGAATTTATTTGTTTAAAATTATGATGGTTGAGAATCTCAAGGAAATTCAGAAAAGGTATTTAGGATAAAAGGATTGATTAATTAAATATAATTAATTGATTTGAGCATGATTTATCTTAAATAAGAACGATTAAATAATTTAATGCTAGTTTTATTTATGCGTAAATATCATTGCATGTATGGATGATCATGATCTAGACCGAGACCTTTGTATGTGAATCGTTTCTTTTAATTTGTTTATTTACATTAAATTTGTTGGACTCGGAGCCATCTCCTCATTAATATGTAGGGCCTGCGTGCCCAAGGATTATTTTATGTAAAAACCCCTTTTATCCCTCACCTGCATGTGAGATAAATGCATATGTAATGGATGGAGCTCCCAAGCTAGTGGAGGTGGCTCAAGTTAGGAGCCAAGGTGAAACTAATCCAAGGAGATACAAAGGTGGATAGGTGGAAAGCTGTAAACACGAACCTGAAAGGTTCAAGGTGTTTCTCCCCTAGGTCTTGGGTTAGTTTATCAACCGCTAGATAAACTACCCACTAGAAAAGCTCATGATCATACCATTTATTTTATTTCTGTCAGTTGCATAGTTTATTTATTGTGGGTGTGTTGTCACGATCACATAATTAATGAATTAAACGATCATGTAAGATGGAACTAAAATAAAACTGGCTTATACGTAAATATTATCTTAGACATGGTTAATCACTTAGGTATATCCCACTTAATATTAAAAAGCATGTAATCAAAGATAATAAAATGGAAATTTATGTATAAGGATAAAATCCCTCAAAATAAATATTAAGCCGGCATAGCCTTCCATAATCTTGGTTAGAATCGAACCATAGTTCAAAGTGCTTGACCAACCCTAGTTGAGGTGCTTTCAATTATTGGGGAATCCTAATTCAAGGTTTTGGGTTGACTTGAATTGGTTCGCATCAAGGGTTGACTGCCAGAGCAGGACTTGGTGTGACCAAGAGGAAAAGGTTGAGGAAATCCAAAAAGGATTTCAGGATTGGGGAGTCCACTCAGCGGATCAAGGAGCTTCGAGTTAATGAAGTTGGCATTTGGAATGCCTACCTAAAACTCTTTATGTTTCTTGACCAACCCTAGTTGGGGTAATGTGAAGGGAAATATGAATCCTTTCCACTAGAATATTCACACAATAGAATATTCCGAAGTCAATGGTGAGGGCTATTGGATTTCGATAAAATAGTGGGAGACTAATAAGTATTAATTTATTTATTTGTCTCAATTTTTGTAATAAAGTACTAAACCTTTTCTCATCTTAATTTGTAGAAACGGAAATAAAATGAATTGAAACATATCATTGTGCACCATACTCGAAAAAGAAAACCTTCTCACCAGCACCAATTTCCAAGAGTGGTAGAGGCGTTTACGCGTCGTCCTTCTCCACGAAAAGAAAAATTATATGTGTTGGAAGAGCCTATTCCAGTTGCACCTGGGAAAGATGCTAGTGATGAGGAATTATCTCTCTACATGAAACACATGGATGATGCCACAGATGTCCAGTGTTTCATGCTATCGGCCATGTCTAATGAGATCTTGAAGAAACATGAAAACATGGATGCGTATAGCATGATGTCTCACCTTAAAGATCTCTACCAAGATAAGGCAAGACATGAGAGGTATGAGATCTCCAATTCTTTGTTTACCACGAAGCTTAGAGATTCTGCGCCAGCTGGGCCTCATGTAGTCAAGCTTATTGGCTACATTGAATGCTTGGACATCTTAGGGATTAAATTACCCGATGAGTTGCGTATAGATCTCATCCTATCATCACTGCCCAAGACCTTCTCTAGCTTCATGTTCAACTATAACATGAGCGGTAATGAGAAGAGTCAATCAGAGCTTCTGACCTTGATTCGCCAGGTAGATAAGGACATGGGGCATGACAAACCCGCGGTCCTTATGGTGAACAAGAAAATGATGGACAAGGAAAAGGGTCCAAAGACATATAAATGGTCTGAATCCCCCAAGCACCGTCCCTCCAAAAAGGGGATGATCCATAGGTAGGGCAAGGAATGGGAGGCAGTGTGTTTTGCATGTGGCAAGTAGGGCCAATGGAAGAGGAATTGCACCCAGAAGCATGGGGACTCTAAAGGTGTGTTTTTTATCGAGTGCAATCTTTCTATTTCTACACATTGGGTATTATATACAACTTTGTGGGGATCACATCTGTATTCAAATGTAGGATAAAGTATATTTAGAAAGATATCTAGAGGAGAGGTGGATCTTCGAGCTACGAATGGCGCAAGGATGGCTGTGTTGGCTATTGGCGACTACCAACTCTCATTACCGACTGGGATGATTTTGGTTTTACATAACTGTTATTATGTGCCTAGTGTTACCAAGAACATAATTTCTGTATCTTGTTTGGATATGGATGGATTTGTTTTCAAATTTGGAAATAAGGGTTGTCTCTTTTATAAGAACAATGTATGTTATGGTATGGAACATTTAAATAATGGTTTGTGTGTATTGAATTACAAAAAACAAGTGTTGGAAATTGATAACGAAACAAACTCACATGACTCATACATCACCCAGTTATGGAATCACTGACTTGGTCATGTGAAAGAGAAGTGTTTGACAAAGCTCTTCTAAGATGGCTATTTAGACTCTACTGAGCTAAAACACTTGATAGATGTCATGCTTGTTTACAAGGAAAAATGACCAAGCCGCCTTTTGGCGGACAATGTGAAAGGGCCACAGAGCTTCTGGGATTGGTACACATGGATGTGTGTGGACCATTTCTAGTAGAAGCTAGAGGTGCACATTCTTACTTCATTACTTTTACTGATGGTTTGAGTAGATATGGCTATGTCTAATTGATGAGGTATAAGTCAGAAGCCTTAGAGAAATTTAAGGAATTCAAGAATGAAGTAGAGAATCAGCTTGGTAAGTAGATAAAGAAGCTTCGTTCGGATTGGGGTGGAGAATATCTGAACCAAAAGTTCATCGATCTTCTACGGGAGTCTGGGATTCTATATCAACTCACTCCTCCTTATACACCACAGTGGAATGGTGTTAGTGAAAGGAGGAACCACACCTTGATGGACATGGTGAGGTCGATGATGAGTCATGCGGATCTTCCATTATCCTTTTGGGGATATGCATTACAAACTGCAGTATACACATTAAACCGAGTACCAACTAAGGCGGCAGATGGAATTCCATCCGAGTTATGGAATAGAAGGAAACCCACTTTGATGCACACACATGTATGGGGATGTGAGGAGTTTGTTAAGGCCTTATCATGCAACAAACTAGCACCTCGGGGCACAAAGTGTATCTTTATAGGATATCCCAAGGAAACGAAAGGATATTACCTATATAACCCTCAAGACAAGAAAGTGACTGTCGCCAAACAAGCCGTATTTCTTGAGAGGGAGCACATCCTCAAGAAGGATAGTTGGAGCAACATTGAATTTTACGAAGTTGATGCTCAAGATACATAGGAGTTGCTACAAGAACAAGTTCCACATGTCCCCGTGGAAGAGGTTCCAGAAACACAAGTACTACGTAGGAGCTCAAGAGAGGTAAGGGAACCAGAGAGATTTCGTTTCCTAGTCACCGAGGATGGTGAATCATTATTGTTGTACAATGATGAACCTCTCTCCTACAAGGAAGCAGTAGAAAGCTCAGAAGCTGCAAGATGGATAGAAGCTATGAATTCTGAGATGGATTCAATGTATCAGAACCAAGTTTGGGTTCTGGTTGATGAGCCAGTTGATGTAAAGCATGTTGGATGAAAATGGGTATTCAAAAGAAATATGGACATGGAAGGTCAAGTTAGCACCTATAAAGCAAGGCTAGGGACTAAAGGATTCAGACAGCGTCAAGGAATTGACTATGATGAAACCTTCTCGTCAGTTTCCATGTTTAAATCCATAAGAATCATACTTTCCATAGTAGCTTATCATGACTACGAGATTTTGCAGATGGATGTCAAAACAGAATTCCTTAACAGGAACCATCAGGAAGATGTCTATATGACACAACCAGAAGGGTTTGTGACACAAGGTGAAGCCAAACGGGTTTTCAAGATGCATAAATCCATTTATGGATTGAATCAAGCATCCAGGTCATGGAAAATTCGATTTCATGAATCCATAAAGGAATTTGGTTTCATTAAGAATGAATGTGAGCCATGTTTTTATAAGTGGTTTAATGGGAATGCGGTAGTCATCCTAGTGGTATATGTTGATGACATATTGCTTATTGGAAACGACGTACCAGCCTTATAGTCAGTTAAGGACTAGTTGAACAAGTGTTTCTCCATGAAGGACTTAGGAGAAGCATCCTACATTCTAGGTATTAAGATCATTCATGACAGATCCAAGAGGCTGCTTGGACTAAGTCAGGGTACATACATTGACCAGATACTAAAGAGATTTAGTATGGAAAAATCCAAGAGGGGATTGGTTCCAGTGTCACATGGCTTAAATCTTTCTAAGAAAATGTGCCCCTAGACACAATAAGAGAAAGATAGGATGAGCAGGATCCCATAAGCTTCGGCTATAGGATCCATCATGTATGCCATGTTATGTTCTAGGATTGATGTTGCCTATGCACTGAGCATGGTAGGCAGATATCAAGCAGATCCTGGAGAACAACATTGGACTGCTGTTAAGACTATCCTTAAGTATCTGAGAAGAATTAAGGATATGTTCCTGGTGTATGGAGGAGATGAGGAGCTTGTAATCAGAGGGTATGATGATGTGGGTTTTCAAATAGACCAGAATGATCTGAAGTCACAATCTGGATATGTTTTCTGTCTCAATAGAGGAGCTGTGAGCTGGAAGAGTTCAAAGCAGCCAGTTGTCGCAGATTCTACAACGAAGTTCGATTATATAGCGGCTTCTGATGCAGCCAATGAAGCCGTCTAAATTTGGAACTTTGTCTAGGAGCTTGATGTGGTGCCTAGCAGTAAAGATCCCATTACATTGTATTGTAATCATACTGCAGTGGTGGCTCTTGGAAAAGAACCAAGGTCACATCAACGGACAGAGCACATACTCCGGAAGTATCACCTCTTAAGGGATTTCTATCAAAGGGGTGAAATTGTAGTGAGCAGAGTGTCCACAGAAGAGAACGTGGTAGACCCCATGACTAAAGACCTATCTCAGTAGAAGCATGAATATCATGTGAGAGCTAGCATGTTAAAGGTTGTTAGCAGTTGGCTCTAGTCCAAGTGGGAGTCTGTTGGAGTTGGTGGCCTAGAACCAACTACTTTATACTTTATTCATTAATAAATTCCTCATCACATATTGATTGTTCTTCTGCGTGACAATGCATGTGATAATGTCCTAAGGACAGTTGTTGCATTAATGGGTCATAGTGGATCCCTGCTATGATGAGAACCCGAAAGTTCCATAGCACTATTCTTGAATATATGTTCTGTGGCCAGATGAAATTATTTGAGGGACACAAATAATACAGGTCATTAGGGGTGAGGACTCGTAAAACTGTGAGGCACCTTATCATGGTGTGCGCCCTTGGAAATATCCAGGAGGATATTATGAGAACGAGACCCGCCAGTAGAAAATCAACATTTCATAGTGTCATTCGATGTTCCTATCTTTGGACGTTTGTATTGGTCCTTAGACTTTAATATTATTATTAATGGGTATTACAACTCGCACACTTAGATGTATTGATGAAATCTATGATGAAACACTATTCGCAGAAAGGTAGGATACATTGGGTGCGTCACGAGTAATACAACATTAATAGATAATGTGAGAAAGGATTTGTCCCTTTCGTTCCATAATAGAAGTAGATATCTCAGGCCCTTTGATGTAATTGATATAGTCTAAATAAATCCATGGCCATGGTAAGGTATGGGAAAGTTCAATTCCGGGAAGTCAAACAACGAATAATCAAGCACATGGGTTGATGGTACTAGCATTAAACCCACTTGATTTGAGATATCGAGACAAAGGGATTATATTACACAGTAAGTGTTCGTAAGAGGTGAAACGTCATTGCGACATTAACTTCTTTCTATATGGGTGCCTTGGCGTGTTACTAGATGCTAGCCTTAGACTTTAGGCAGGCTCAGCCTAATGCCACTGAGAAAGAGTCCTAGAGGGTCACACACTAAGTGTGTCCATGTATCTCAGTTAAATATTAATTTAACATGTTAAATAAATATTATTCCCGACTGTGGTTTAATAATTATTTGAGGATGTCTGATCGCATTTATTTTGACACTAGTTATTCGAGAGAATATATATTGTGGATGAAATAATATATTTATTAGCGAGTAATGCAGTTACATTTATTTAAGAAATAAATAGTCATTACTCAAGGTATAATAAATGTGGTGGAGAAAAATGGAAAATAAAAGTACACGTCGTGTATATTAAATATACACACCCTGTAGTTTTATGGAAAACAATTACACGCTGTGTATTAATTATTACACGCCGTGTAGTTTTTCCAGTTGGGATTTTGAGGATTTAATTATGTTTTAACAAATGATATTTATTATAATCAGTGTGGGCGCATGTCAAGGAATTAATAATTCGACATGGTGGTTTTCAATAAGAGTTAATGAAATAAATAAAATGCATAACACGTTTATTTATTGTCCTAACTCTATTAATCTCAAACCCGATTATAAATATCCTTGAAACCCCAACATTTTGAAGGGCCATTGTTGTGCGCAACGGATTTGGAAATACTCTCAAGCCAAGAGAGAATTCCCTTTCCACCAAGAACACCCTCAAGTTACGAGAGCAAGATCCTCCATCGGATCAAGGCGGTCAAAGGCGGACATCGCAAGCGAAGGTTCTTCCGCGCTAGCACCCGAAGATCCCTTCGGCGACGTCCGGAGATACGTGAAACACCTGTGGATCCCCGCTAGAGGAATCCTACACTTGGATTCTACGACGCAACGACGGATCACCGAATCGTGACCGAACACATCAATGAAGAAAGAATTCCAATGAGGCAATTCTTATTCATTAACTAAATTAATTATAATCAACATATGATGATCCTCCTCAGGGGTTACAGGACTCTTCTTTTCTTTTGTTCTTCATTCTATTCTAAAGATTCATCATTTTATATCGTGACGGATCTTGGATTGAACGTTGTTTAACATTAAAATTAATGTTGGGCAAACCCACCAATGCGCTTCCCTTGTGCCCGGAACCTACAATTCTATCTGTCTCAAACATAAAGTTAGCAATAATTATTTACATAAGTCTATCTATGATGATATTAATCGTATATGGTTCCAAAAATGATCTTATACTTTATCTATTATACCAGTTAATAATATAAAACTAATTTCTACTAACCAGGGACTTCCTGTAGGCCAGTGGTAGGCGATAAAGACCAGTCACACTTTGGTTGTGTGTTCGATTCCCACAACCTTGTCTGACGTGACAGGTTCTCACCCATCCTGCAGGTTGTCCTTTTTATAAAACTACACTATTATAACATTACAATAATTATATCAAAAAAAGTTCTAGCCTTAAATAATATTATCTGATGTTCGACATAATCCATTCCAATCTTTAGGTTTATCCAAAATACTTATGTCCAAGCTCATAGTATAAACAAAACAATTACAAGAAATGTCATCTACCGAGCATGTGAATACCATCATTTACCCCCCATATATCATATGATATATCTTTTTGGTCACATTCCAAACATGTGAATACCTTAATCATGTATTATATTGAAAAATTAATACCCATTAAACCTTAGCGAAAACATGAATGCTGTCAAAAGTTAACTCTTTCCACATACCAAAATCCCAAAATTTTGATATACTCAAACCCTGATATCAATTTTCCCTTATATCAGTCATGAGCTCATGAATACTATCATACATATTATTTTCTCCTTATCCCTTCATTATGCGCATATCATCTACATTCCAAAAATATTCGAATAACCATTCATGGTTACTGGTACCATTCAACATACACTATCAAATACTTAGGAAAAAGGATAGTGTAACAATCCTTAGATGTTTCTTTATTCCATAGTACAATTACCTATACAACATAACACTTGATAAACAGAAATCATTCCACTACCTTCTTAAACCATTGACCGAGCTTCATCATTGTATTCCTCAACACTTCTTTCATCTCATATACCATTTGTAGTCTCTTCATCATCATCAACATAAATACTACCCATACGACCATGCTGGTTCACTTCATGAGATTTTCCCTTAGGGAATTGGTTTGCATAATGCTCGTACATTCCTCATTTAAAACATTTAACCGTTGTTGATGTCTTAGAAATACCATTATCCTTGTCCATGGTGTTAACTGAACCTTTTCCTTTACAATTAATGGCTTTGTGTCCTTCTTTTCCACACCCAAAGCATCTTTCAGTTCCTTTGAAACATTCTCCCTGATGCCTCTTCCCACATGATTTACATGAGGGAAATTGAACTTTCTTTCCTCTACGATCATCAGGAAACTCCATCTTTCTCTTATTAGATGAGTCGGGAAACTTACCAAAGTTGAGATTATTGATCATATTATGAGATTTCTGATTAGGTATAATAACGATATGTGGACCTCCAGATCCAATTTCATTTGTTTTCTCATGAAAAATATCATTCCATTGTCCATTATATCCCCCATTATCATGAATCTTCATGTTTCCATCCATTTTCTAAAACTCAAAAAAATAGTGTGAGAGGAAAAAATCATAATCAAGGGGGAGTACTTTCAATATCTAACATCTTATGTTTAACTCTAATATCGTTACCATAATTATAGGACTATAAACTCTACTTATAATTAACCTTAGAGACATCCCTAGACATACATTATAAATATCTCTAGGGATTTCACTAAAGTTTTTGCATCCTAGTTTCCAAAGGTTAACTAAACCTTTACTCTAATAACAACGGTAGAGACCCAAATCTTGACGTACATGGACATTACATTACTTTTTCGGAATACTTAATACATAACAAAAACAGACACACAAGGACTGTAATATTTTAGTGTCTTTGGAAACTCAAAACGAAATCTTATAATCGTGGTGAAATATCTTCAACATCTCCCATAAAGATCTTCCCCTTTTGGTTTTTTTACCTAAAACCTTTCTTTAAATCTTGGGGAAAAGAAAAAATATAAAGGGTGAGCTCAAATGCTCAGTAAGGGTAAGCATGGAGAAAATAAAACAAACCATATACCATTGAACTTAAAAACATGAAAATAATGTTTAAACATAAAAATCTTGAGAAAAGACATAAATCTTTGAAGTACGTAAGGCATGTATCATAATGGAACATAAATCTTGATAAAATAGAATGGTAATAAAACATGTAATTGTGTCAACCATTCATCACATGTTATGATTTCCATAGTAGCCAAGACATTGCTTCCAAGACCATCTTAGTGGACAAAGTCCCTTTCTGAATCGAGTTCACTCCTCATTCCAGTCCTGTATCACTGAACCGGATTAACTTACCGTTCCAGCCATGTCTATCTCATGAGATATAAATCTTTACCCAATGCATTGGATAGAGATATAGGTCTCACCCATCTCATAATGAAATAATTCTTACTTGTGCCACAACATAAACATAAGTCATTCATCATAACCCGAAGAATAAAATGGGTTTCATAAACATCATCCCATCATAACATAATCCAAATAAAACAAATGGATATCATTTCATCATAAGAATAGTGAAACCATGTAAATAATAGATATATTATACTTGAAACATACACATATGAAATAATTTCATCTTGGATAGGAAAATATCCTTTCTTCTTCAAAATCATTTTCTTTTCACAAAATGCCATGCAATTTTAAAAGAAAAAGATTTTGTTTAAAATAATCATGAAATACTGTAGAGTAATCTTCATGAAAATAAGGCGTTATGAAACCATAAAAATCCGTTCACGATGTATAAGTTAAAAAAACATTCTTCTCGTACTTTTGCCGGAAAAGTTAAAAAGTACCTCGTATGGTAAAAAAAAGATTCCTTACATACCATGTAGTAAAAGTAAAAAATGGGTAAAAAGGAATTTAAACATACATGAAAACAATTTTAGAAAACATTGACATGGATGATAACAATAACCCCAGTAAATACTTAAGAAAAAACAATATCGGATAAAAATGAGATTGGAAAAGTTATCCCTTACCTTATGTCTGATATGCTTCGTATGTATCCAAACCTCCTGTATAATGATTTAAATAATGTCATTGAATTATTACAGAATCATATTCATTGTTATTATATCATATATAGTTTACTTATGACTTTATATTACCCGTTCTTTTGTGAATTCAATGAAAAAGCACCGATTTGGGTAAAATCGTTTCATTTATTGTACGTGTTTCCACTTGTTGTTCTTGATATTATTACTTATATCTTGATTTAATTAATTACAGAATGTAAATAATGATTTATATATAATATATATTCAGAATATACATATATATATATGATAGATCGATAAATGGAATGAAATACACTGTTCATGGAGACAGTAGGTCGTACGTACGCATGAACGCTGTTTTAGTTTCCTTATTGAATTGAATGGAATTAAGTAGACAACATACATATATATATATATATAAATAAATCCAGTATCATTATTATGTCATATATTTCATGATTACTTATTATATATACTTTATAATCATTCATGAATGGTTAACATGGAGAATGAATCTCATCGCATCATGGAGACGGTAGTCCGTACGTACGCACGAGCAATGATATCATTCCCATGATCATGGAATTGTATTGAAGTGTATGTATAATATTTCAGAATCAATATAACTTTATAATAATCATATATAGTTATTTATTTACACCATTATACCCATCCAAGTTATGTGGTGGTCGAAAACAGAATACCCCACGGCGTAGAGACGGTATTCCGTACGTACGCACACGCGGTGATTTCTTTTTCCATAGGATTTATAGATGATGAAATGGGGTTATTTCATATTTATAATAACATATAATTATATAAGTAATATTTATGTTATTACTTTATAATGAGACAACTAAAGAAGAGGAAGTAGAAGAATAAAGAAACTTGAAAGAGTCGGTAGAAGAGATTACCTCTTCCTCAACGCACCTCCTTTGAACTTCTTCTTAGGGAACTAGAGTTGGTTTTTTAGAAGAAAAGAACCTCTATAATGTAACTAGAGAGGTTGAAAAGAGGAATTGGCAGGGTTTGGCAGAGCTTCAAGGCTCAAAATTGTGTGAATAGAAGAGGGAAGGGGTGCCTTTTTTATAAGGGAGGAGAGGGGAACCTTAGGAAAACTTAAAATATTATTTTATAATAAAGTCATATTCAGTTTTTAATAGCTCAAAATTTATTTATTTCTAAGCTAAGGCGGGGAGGGGTCTAAATCCTCTCAACCAATATATTTTAGACAGGTTTGTCTCATTATATTAACTTTATCTTTTAGTTTTAACTCCTAGTTAATTAGATTGACATTTACCATGTCACTTTGTATTTTTATATTATATAGTTAATAAAAACACCATATAAATCCAAGAGACCCCCAAGTGGTCCATTAATGATACTCATATCATGATATAAGTATCTTGGAAGAAACTATATTTTTTGGAATATAATAATAATTAATAATATAATATTGTTTAAAAAAACTATTTTATGTCAATTTTGACACTATTTGGTAATTGTTTTTTGTGAAAACCATAAACACATGATTAGTTCTAAAAAAGATAATTAAATCCATACTAACATGTAATATTAACCTATAAAATTAGTTTAATTCATAAAAAGTCTCAAATTACATTTAGTTTTTTATTTATAACATCAATTATGTTAATATTTCATTAATATGGTAATTACTGCATCATCATTGTGTCATAAATAAATTAACTTATTCAATGTCTAAAAATTATAAATAAAATACCATTATCTATGAAATAATTTTATATTTCTATTGAATATTTATAGTCGAATTTATCTTCTGTACAACCCTATAGTAAAAATGATTTAGTTATTAAACATTGATTTTAACTATTTTAACCCTTCTTTAAATAAATTAACAATAAATGGCCTAATCTAATCCATGTGGACCTAAAGGGTAAGATTTTATTCCTAAGGTTGTTTTTGGTCGAATTACATTATCAAATAGAATTATGACATGTGTTAGGGTAATAGAAATATCATTTTGACCCTTAATTGCCTTATTTACATTTAACTGTGGTAAATAAATGTAAAAAGTCACTATTCACCAAAAATTATTTTCCTCTCATTGAACAACATTTTAGTCCTTGATATTAACCATGTCTCTTGTATTTTAAAAATTCCACTCACAGAAGCGGTAAAATTAAGTTTTATGTAAGTTTGCGAAAAAATCCTAGGAGGTAGGTAAAAGACGGTGAAAAGATCAATAAAATTTTTATTTATCGAAATTTATTATAAAATGATTCCAATGAATTACATTGAAATTATATAGGTATTATGTATCAATTTTTACCTAAAATAAATTTAAATAAAATATGTAATAATTAAAATAAAATTCAGTTTTTAAATAGTAACATAGTGTTTTCACTATTCATAAAAAATTGATAGTTTTCAGAAAAATAAAAAAAATTAAACCTAGGCTAATTTCGATATTCCGAATCCAAAAATGAAGTCCATTTTGAAAAAAAAAATTATAAAATTTCAAAAATTGGGCATTACTATTCATAACGGCTAGTTCATAATAATATTATAATAATATCTCATTTAGTGAAACTCGGTATTGCATACTACACACGCTATCGAGGAAGGTCTTGATTGAGTGTAATGCAAGCCAAGTCAGGGATGCGTGTAGTGAAAGCTCCATTTGGTGTTTCATATAACATAATCAAAACATATTTCATTTATACATTAAACAAAATCTATACTTAATGTTTCTTAGAATAATTTCCACAAAACGAACTTGAAATTGTGTGTAACACGAGCCTAGAATAGAGTTGTGTATACTGTAAGATAATACGGTGTTGCGTATAGTACAAGCTAAACTTGGTGTAGTGTATAATTGAAGACATCAATGAAATTAAAAGAATATTTATTATAAAATCTTATGGTGTTACATTTTCTAACTCAATGCACAACATAGGGGGGAAAAGAAACACCCACAAACCAAAATCGCACCACAAGATCATGGATTAAACAACAATTCATCCAAGAACCTCAAAACAATATCCAAATTCACACCCCAATACAAAAATGAACTTCTACAATATATCCTCAAGGGAATAATGAATCAGAAAACCAAAACTGAAGATAAATTCTTACCACTGATTGCCAGTGAACAACTACTTGATCCATTGGATCAAATAAATGGAGAAGGGGGATGAAAGATCTCCTTGGGGAACCAAGGTTTTTCTAGAAATATATATGAATGATCCACAAATTAATGAAAAGAAATTTAGATAAAAGGGTTATAAAATAACCTGAAATATGCATGTTTTAAATCGTGTAATACATTGCCTGATCTTGAATTCAATGGTTTTAAACAATTTAAACCTTCACTAAAAGACACATCACCTCATCCATTATTTAATAAATGTCATGAATTTCACATACACAATGTGTAATACATCTCATGAGATCGCCCTATTCCCAAATATAGTATATGAACTATCCAGAGTCATAAATCATTAATAACCTCTACACGTCATGTAAAAATTCCACAACCCAAACTTCATGTAGCAGCTCTGTTGCAGCTTTAGACTTCATAAAAAACTCTTGAAACCTCCCCTGAATACCTCCAACCTCCAAAATCAGAAAAGTAGAAGGATTATAAGGCATGAGATGTTATAAAAACAAACCTGTTCAAAGATAAATATCTAATCACACATATAAATTTATCTATATATTTATCCAAATTCACCCAAAATAAATAAAAATAGGTAGTGGCTTACCTCTCAGAGATTCATGTACAACAATGTGTGACCATCCTACCTCAGCCTCATCTAACATATGTCATCAAAGTACCTCTCATAAAAAATGATACCACTAAACTATATTGGAATTGACACTAAATATCAAAAATATATCCACTAAAACTAGATCAGGATAATAGAGAATGAAAGTAGAATATTGAGGAAAGTGAACCAACCTAGACTGAATAACCAATTTGCTTGAAATAACATGAGACATGGAGATTCAATAAGAGAGGAAGAGATAACTAAGGGGTGGACTCCCCCTTGATTTTAATGACTGAAAAAAAGAGAAACATAAAAGAGATTTAAAATTAAAAACTCCAAAAATTGACAAATTACCTCAACATAAACTTGTGATTGATAGGCCATCAAAAATTTCAATGGGTGTATTAGATTTTTACTGACCCAAAAGGGTCCTGTTGGCCCCCACTATGGGGTTTCTTGTGGAAACATTCTTGGAAATTATAAGTTCACTATCTTATATTAGGATTCTAGTGATTTGATTTTGTAAACATCATATTATTCATCATTTACACTATACTTAAAAACTAGACGTTTTTCTTTTCCACCTGAGACTATTGGTCATAAATATTCCCTAAAGAATTTAAAAAGCATATATGAATGACAAATATTGATTTTAATTGAGACATTAAAACATGAAATTATTTTTACTTCCCTCAGAACATGATTTTTTCCATTAACACCATCACATATCAGTGATGTTCAACACAAATATCCCACCATAACATTTATCATCCTCATGAGGTCTCATTATACATATCTTGTGAACTACATTGCTAACAAAAATTTAATTGATGCGACCATTTTTGAACTTACACTAGTTTTGATTGTGTAATTTCAATAATAGAACTAGATAAAATATTAAAACCCAAGATATTTCATAATTATATCCCTCTCACATATAGATCATACCCATAAGTATGTGATTTTATGTATTTTAGAGTTATAATACTCAATTGTGCGAATGATATTCCATCTGGTTACCCACTTCACTGATTTTCTATGATAAAATGATGACATGTATATCATGATGCCAACTAAATGAATCAACCTCATGAATATTCCCCACTCATAGTGGAAATTTTTAAATCCATAATTTCTAACATCGTACATTTTTATTTTTATGCACTAAATCACTAAACATGATGTGGTAGAACTCATCATGTTGTGGTCAATGATTTTTTGTGGTAATAGATACCACATCTTGTGTATATAAAGAATAATATTTGATATCCATTAAATAAATATTCCATCTTGGTTATCAAATTTATTTTAGTTTATCGAAAAATTATATAATTATTTTTATATAAAAAGTTTATTCTTAAAGGATATTGACAATTAGATTATTAAAAGAGAAGCATTAAAATGATTATCCATTTCAAAAAACATTAAACAAAGTGATTCTAAGAGGATACTTTATTTAATGATGGAGGCCTATGTAAAGTAGTTTTATAGATCTCATTTGGTTCATTAGAGATTATTCTCACATTATCAAAACTCAAGAAGTCTGTATTCTTTGTATTTGATTTCATTAACGAGGTCTTAGCACACTATTTAGAAAAAGAATGTCATGTCAACGAGTGAAATGATTACATTGGATGGATGATATTATTGGATGAATGAACTCATTATTTTTTTCTTATGGAACTCAAAAAACCATACTTCCGATGAAGATCAACCACACGGATAGTGAGATATACATCAATTATGATTTTACTATTTATTTTATCATTTTCTAGGAATAAGATATATGGTATAAAATTCATGTTTTATTTTTCTACAAATGGGAAGAGAAATGTCCCATGAATACCATTAGTGGTATCAAAGAAACTATAAATGATGAATTGATAGGATTAAAATCCATTGAGGCAACTTGATTTGGAATTTACCAAGGCACCATGATTCCCCCCCTTAAAACATTTATTACTGTTATTAATCCTTCTAACCCCAATGTGTCTATTATAAAAATATAATTTATGTTCATATTTTTTATTGGTCACAGAATAATGATTCCAAAACAAATTATTTGGATTTTAATAAAAAATAATAAACAATAGTGCGTTGTGGGATAATGATATATGCTATGGTTTCCTTTTTTGGTGCCATGGTTGTGCATTACCATGAGAACCAAAAAAACATATTAAAAAAATTACAAGTTATTTATCGAAGTGAATGAGATACACAAATCACCTTAGAAAAAATGGGGTTTCTATCTAAAATGAATTCTTAAATGGGTATAATGCATGGTATTATTAAAATTCCAAAACAGTATTCCCTATGCTATGGTGCAATCCATCTTATTTGGATTTTTAATGAAAATAATATTTTTTAAACATTTTAAAAACCTTAATCGCTAGGGGAAAAAGTGGAATTTTTTAATTTAATCATCTACTATTTTTTTCAATCATGATAAATAATTAAAATTGTAATTTAGTTAAGTTATTATTAAATTGTTATTCATGCATACAGATTTTTTATATGACATAAATATTATGTATGCTTAAATTTATGTGATAAATCATTTAATATAAAATTATCATTCCATAATAGGTAAGACAACATAATATTTAGTTTTTATCTACCTTGACTTTAGTTTATACAGAATTGATTAGCTTAAATTCGAAGGTTCATTATAGTTTATACATATTAAGTGTTAGAGTTATGATGAGATTGTAATCTATTTTAAGGAAAGTTTCCTTTACTAAGGGATTTTGTGTCAGAATTCTCAACATCTTGGAGGATTATTAGTTATTCTGAATAGTATGGGATAGATATCTATATATCCAATATTACTCATGTGGGGATTTCTGATTTTAAATAATTCTAAAACTTTTCATAAAAATAGCTTCATATACCATATGCATGGGATTAATTTTTCTATGTGTAAACTTGTCTATATTCTATTTTTAGGTGAGTAACACAAATTTTGAGTTATGTAAATAATTACAAATTAATATGGTTTGAAAATATTATTTTGGTGGATGGAATTGGTATTAAAAAATTGATTCATTTGAATCAGTTATAAAAAAATAAATAAAACATGAGATAATAAATATTTTATGAGATGTAATAGTTATATATTTAATATACATATGTTTTATATCAAAATCGTGAGACTTTAACATAAAACACCTTAACTACATAGTGTCAGATTCATTCCAAAGAAAAAATATTTCAATTATTTGATCATACAATTGGGTATCTTCATTCCATAATCATGGCTCCCATGGGTTATATTATGTAAGGCATGGTGGATATGGCTAACCCTAAGAGTTTGGTAACCATATATCTCTATGAAATTTAACTCACTTATTTATGAAACCCTAAGAGTTAGGATACTAGAGGAATAAAGTTGATTTTATCCACATGATAGATTGGGATATTCAATAACACACTAAACTATCAAAGATTCATATGTGATATTATTATTTGGGTAATCAACCTAAATGGATCAAGTGATGAGTTTCACACCAAATTGGGACATTTCTTAGTGAAATATGGATCTTGGCCCCCTAAAAGTAATGATGTATAAGGTCATAATTTTAGTGGGAGAAATTTCATTAACGGTAATTTATGAAAACATATAAAACATGATAGTCACCTATAGATATGTTTTTTAGATTATGTAATACATTATGATAATAAAAATTGAGATCACTTATAGTTATGAGAAATGAAATAATATTTGATTGGTCTCTAAGTTTGAGAATTATTCTCAGAGTGATGAATTATGAGCATATGGATGTGAATGTTTTATAAATATTTTTAACTCATTTTGAATCATCATTTTAGATTTCAGGTATGCATTACACATTTTTTTGGGAAACACAAACATAAAAATATAATTTAATTGAATAAAGGTGAATTAGATATTTGTTTTGTAAATAGGGAAAGATTTGATTCATTAGAGCTCTAAGATTATGATCTAACTCTACTAATGTAATGTACCAAATAGGGATCCAAAAAAATAGTTCCTAGAGCCACTAGATCACATGTAATAAAGTGTACCTCCCCATACACTAGAGACTGATGACTAGAAATGAGGGTTTAAGGCGGTATTATCCCCTTATTCCCCTGATCACCCTATAGTTATATCCCCTCTCCCTTCATGGACTAGTCAAGAGCCTTCTTCTATTCCAAAATTGTCTTGTGGTGTTCTGATACAATCATATTCCATACCAAACACTCCTTCCCCATCATCTCTGTTCATAATCATGTCACTGAGATCCTTCAAGGAGGCTTTAGCCCATGAAACTTCTATGCCCTAACATATTCACCTATTATAATCCCCCAGATCTGGAATCTCCCCATGAATCCCAAGGATATTGAGATCATAGATGGATATCCTACTTTATCCTTTTTTAATGGAAAGATTTATAATATCTTGAAATATTATTACTGGTCTCTCACTTCAAAATTTAGACCATAATGACCATCTCTCTTGGTGCTTCAACACTTCACTAATTCATGGAACCTATCCTCTCAAGAAACATTTTCAATTCTCAACTGATTTTCATTCTTTTTGAACCACTTCTTATATATCCATATTTTGTTAGCATGGTCCAGAGAATTTAGCACCTATGGTAACCATCGATTTTTACTCCACCACTCATCCATGAATATTCATGATGTTCGTAACCACCAGTTCACAGTGGTATCAGTTTGTATCTCGGGTCTCCCTTACCTGTTTTACAACCATTCAGTCCTCAAGGGTATTGGTGATTATTTTGAAAATTTTATTTATGGGGTAGATTCTATAACTATAATAAATAATACAATGGTATAAATTATTAGTGTTGAAATGGTTCTATCCCTCTCTTTTCCAAAATACATCCTTCTTCCACCTAGGTTTTATATCTCTTTTTTGGTAGTGAATATTTTTCAACCCTTGGGTGAGTTTTATTCAACAATTTAGGAATTAAGGGCACTATATTTATTCTTCTAGAATATTTATCCCAACCCCTCATGGATATCTAACTCTTATGGTCTCTAAATTCACCAAGTATTTAAATCTCCAGAATTCAAACCCTCTTCACCAAGATACTTTCATCTATTAGGATTCTTTACTATAAGAGAATCTTCAGTTGAAAGCACTGGACAAGGAGTTTTAAAGTTCTTTAAGACCACTATTTTTGTAATTTTTTTATTTATTAGGGCCTAATTGTTGTGAAATTAGGGAGGATACATGGGTGTGTTTATTAAGGATTTTGAGGGTGTGGATTAGAGTATCTCTTTATAACTAGTCCTACTCTCTTATATTGCTTTATACCAATTTTCCCCTAATGACTAAGCTCTTCAAGTTCCTAATAATTATAATCCCTCAAAGGATAATATTTTTTGACACTCATATGTATATTTAGTGTTGAGGTTTGGTTCCTATAGGTACCCTAATTGAGTTTCCTCTTATGATGTGGCTTTTTGGTTTGACACTTTATCTCTCTTCTTAAATATCCCTAAACCCTTATTTTCTCTCCCCTAAACTAAACTCTTCATATATGTCCTTATACCCCCTACACACTAGGATATGAACTATTTTTAATCTCTAGATGGATTGGATAAGAAAATCTAGGCCTCTTCCCCTCCTACGAACAAGGGGTCTAAAAAATCACCAGTCACACCCATAGGATCTATTAAATTAACAACATAGTGGAATAATAAATCTATCACAGAAGGTATGTCCCCTTCCCTAAAAATATGATTATCAAGGACTCCAATAACAACCTCAAATCCTAATTATTTCATATATTTTTATATGGAATGTGTGGATACTAGGGTCCCTTATCAAATGTGAGCAAATATTGAAATAGGAAAAAGAGTCCAACCTATCAGTAATGGTTGTTCTAGATCTCAATTAAAAAATTCTGGCCTCATACAAAACATCACATATAAAAATTAGGTTAAAAACTTATTTTATGAAAGTCTTATTAAAAAACATATTTGGATATTTTGGAAGAATAATTTTACTTTGAAGTTAATTAGATACATGCCTCAATTAATTATTATTTAGATGACCCATAATAATCTTATAATGTTATGCACCTGTGTTTATGCCAAATGTGAATCTAGGGATCAAGAGGTTCTATGGTAATATCTTTATAAATTCAACTCAATATCCATATCTTATTTCATTGGTGGTAAATTCAACACCATACATGAACATTTGGAGAAAATTGATGGGTGTGGATCTTATGGGAAGGCCATTCCTAATTCCAATTATTTCTTAGCCTCTAATAATATTTTGAAATTGGGATTACATATATGAAATTATACATGTTACAATAATAAACAAAGTTTTTATAGGATCTAGAGCCACCATGATATGTGTTTATCCAACCACTATGGTAGTTTGTGTTTTCTAATCTCTAGGGTCACCCACTTAGAAAGATATATGTTAGATCACTCATCTCTTGTAATCTCTTTGGGTGGAATTGATGGTTAACCTCAAAAACCTATATTAACTAAGAGATGGATTCAATGGTTTTATTTTTTATCGGTATTTAAACAATCATAGGATATACCCATACATTGAAAATCCTATAATACAATTCATGGAAAACTAAAACACCTTAAAAAAAAGTTTTAGAAGAGTAATCCCCTATCCATGATAGTAATCTTACTGGTATCACTGAGTTGGAGAATGATATTATTTCTTTGGATTGATTATTTCAAAAAAATTGGAGTGATGATTCTTTTTTATCCTCTCATAAAAAAACAATGTTCAATCTAGTAGATTACAAAATGTTGAAGGGAATTCCTATGAAAGATCCCGAATCATATTACTCAAAGAAGTAGATAAGAACTATTCATATTTACATGCATGAATCAATGAAAAAAGACTCACTGGTAATCTAAATATATATTTAAAAGACGGATCCTTCACTAATGATTTAAATTTCTATTATGATAAGGTAGTTGAACACACCAAAAATTTTCTTTCTAAAATGGGTTTATACACATGGGGAGTCTATCCTAGAGAGAATATCAATGTGCCTCTCTTTAGTAACACACCACACTCCATTATGTAATGGATGAATTATTTTCATTAATACCACCTATATATATTATTGAAATTTTATGAGCTTTCAAGATCTTAACCCCAAATAGTTTCATAGGCCCAAATGGGTTTCCTGATGAAATCTATGTACTAGCCTAGGAGATTATAAAATAAGACATCAATAGGGTTATTCTTGATTACTTTTCCATAGACACTTTTCTAGAGATTATTCTTCCATCTATCTCATTCTTACTTAATAAGTGATGCACCCATTATTTTTAATCAATTTCACCCTATAGGTATATACATATTTTTTTATTTTAGATATTTGGTCAAAATAATTGATGGTAGAATCTCAAAGATGTTACCTTAGCTAGTTTCAAAATAAAAATGTGGATTTGTTAAAAATAAAAACATTCAAGGAGCTATTTCTATAGAGTAATAAATCATACACAATTTTAATAGGATGTTAATTGGATCAAACATCATGTTCAAGGTCAACATTGAACAATTATATGGCATTTTTAAATAGAGATTCAACATAAAAATAAAGTGGCATCAAGGTTTTTTGGAGTAGTTATGTAATATTTTTTTCATTGTGTTTATTTTACATGGTTCTTAGTATATTTAGTGGTTAATAAGTTTTACTTCTTCAAATCTACTAGAGGGATTAATTAGGGAGATCCCATATCTCCTACCCTATTTTATCTTTCCCAAGACTCTCTTAGTATAAAAATGGACAATTAAATTGTCTGAGGTCAACCCCCCTGTATAATTGAAAGTATCACACCCTTGTAAAATATCACTTATTATCTATGGATGAAATGATATATTTCATAAATAGAATATGTTACTCAATAAGCGGATTAAAAAATCTTATAGATGAATATGATAAATAGAGTAGAAAGTGGGTTAGTCATAACAAGAGAAATGTTTATATATAAAATTCATTTTTTTTCTTCCCGAGCTTTTGATATTGAATAAAGTGGGTATTTTGAGTAGGGGAAGGTCACTGAGATGTTGGTAAAACTATATAAAGAAATATAAGTATATTCTTGTATAACTTATGTGTATAAAGGCAAGCGGGATTATCGTAACACTCTGGGATGAATTATAAATATCCCCCCATGGGACTCAAGAGTTTATTTTGTAGGCAGGAACATGAAATCTCTTGTGGGACTCTAGAGAGGGAACACTATGGGGCCCAATATTGATGGTAATGTGACTTATTCTAGTTGTAACCACCTACTTATAGTAAAGAATCTGTAACTAGGGAGAATAACCAGTTGCCCTATGGAGTTTACCTTTCGAACAAACCTTATAAAATCTCTATGTGTTGTTCTTTTTTTTATATTTTTTTAAAGGGAGAGTTTGATAATTAGAGATAATGGATCAAAAATTTAATCAGTTATAATGTTTGAATTAAAATAGAAATAATTTTTAATAATAGTGTACCACTGATTTACCCCACTCTCAGTGGTACCAAACTGATACTTGGGAAATTAAACAACATGTAGAATCCATAATGTTTCTTAGAGTTTTCTATCTTTGTATAGAGAGGAATATATCTCTTTAGATGGCTAAGTCAAATGAATTTTTTTAATTTTTTTTAAAAGACATCCTACTCAATCACTGGTCTATGGAATATACCATCTTGGATTTAAAATAACATCTACATAAAAGTGTTAATATTTTAAATTACTACTAGGAGGTAAAAAAAGTAATTGATACTCTAAATAATAATGTAAATAAAGAAATTATGACCACTTTATTCTTCATTAGGAAATTTTCATTATGACTATAATAAATCCATGACTTAGGATACACTAAGACTTCATCATTTTATTCCCCCATGATTACTCCTTATTTTACTATCAGTTGATTTACATAATAAAAAAATTATCTTTCATTAAGGATGTTAGAGTATTTACTATGGTCTAATATTATAGAAATAGATGATCTATAAGGATACAATGAAAAAAAAGATATAGGGACCAGTTTGGGTTCTCATAACATGCATGACAATTGCAGTTTATTGATTTGATTTGATTTTATTTAGTTATGTAATGATTTTTAATACTTCATTCATATTTATTACCCTTCACATAGAGGGGTAAATTTTTATTAATAATGGAAGGGAATATTTTCCTTTTTTAATTGTATAGTCTTCACACATTAATGAATAAAACTATCACTTTTATGTTCGCGGGATTCAATACATAATAGTAGTTCTGAATTTAGAATGCATTTAAGATTATTTTCATTTTATAATATTGTTTATTTCCTTGGTTTATGATCCATAACCTCCCCTACTCACTTAAAGGATATATATAGTGAAATAATTTGAGTAGAGTGGTAAAGTGCTTTGTAGTTGGAGGAATGTATGGATTGGGTAGTAATTACTCTTGGATTGATTTGGAGGCACATGACCCAATTGGGTATTTCCTAAGTAAATATTAAGTGATTCTATTTATCACATAAAAACATTGAAAATATTATATACTATGAAAAGGGGTTTCTTATGTTATTTATCAACAAAATCATCCAGCAAGGGTGAGAGGTGAAACAATTGATAATCTTCTCATTCATCACTTTGTAAGAATAAGAGCAAATAATTTTGTGATTAGGATAACATTATTATTAGAAATATAACTCTAAGTTAATCATCATTTCATCATTATTGTTTTAATCCTATTGGGTGATTTTCCTAAAAATTTTTAAAACCAAATATTCTCAAAACACCCCTCCTTTATCTAACCAATGTGATAACCTATTTTCAGAACTCTTATTTGGATATAAACTCAAGGTTACCACTAATACTTCATTTAACCAAAGGAAATATTTTTTTTCCAAACCACATGATATATTTAGTGTCACCAATTCAAAAATAGAATTATTCACATAGCTTTCATATTTATATTATAGGTTATCAGTTATTTTTATATAATCACGTTCTCCATATGCCCTATATCTTGAATAGATCTTTCTTAAAAAGATCACTTACAACATATTTGATAGGATACTTCTTACCACTATGAATATATTCATATAGTGTTTGATTTTTCTTTTATTTTTATAACTTTATTCACTTCTTTACCTCTATTTTATTTCAGTTCCTTAAAAGTTTTTTTCATAAACTTCTATAACATTATCAATCGAAATGACTTCTAATTTATCCATATGTGGAAACTAAAAAAATTTATAAAAAATTAAACATTATTTAAAATATTTTAAAAGGGATAATAAAGTAGATCCAATTATATGTACATCTGTATAGCTCTGATAAAACTTATAGATCCTAATGGATCATACATTAAAACATGGGGCGAACCAGTGTACCCAACTTTTACTGAGTTTTATATTTCTCTTTAATTATTCTCTATTAAACTAAAATCTCTTCACATGTTAATGTATATGAATAATTTTGATGTGAATTAAACCATCACCTATATATGTAATGGATAAATAAATAAAAATAGCATCACATAAGGTTTTTATAATATTTGGATCCAAAAAAGAAAATTACTCATTGTCATGTTTGACTCCCGTTAAGACATAGATCATCATTATTATATTACAGTGATTAAAATTACCTAATCAAGAGACACACAAGGGTTGGGTATGTATCACAAAATTCCATAAGTATGGTATCATCCAATTACCTAATCAATATTTCTATAGGTTTTTTATATTTCATCCCATAGTCTTTATCTCTCATTTGTTGAGGAAATTGTTTATAATAGTACCACCTATCATCAAAGGCCCTTTATCGAGCCCAATTAAATGTCTTGAACCACTTGATAAAAATATAGAATATTTCATAATGGTTATTATTATACTTTAACATAGATATAATGTGATTTAATATCATAGTTTCTTATTAATCTCTCCAAGTATCGATTCCAAGGACAAAAATAAAAAAATCAAATATTCATCTACTTAATTATTCTTCTGCTTCAATGAATATGTGTAATCATGAATTTAATGGATTTATCTTATTTAATATGTTGAAAATGATCGATTATTGTAATGTTGATATTTAACTCCTCTTATTCAATCAGATATGTTTTTTGGTCTATTAGCTCTATCAAAGGTCAATCTATAGTTTCTTATTTTGTTCTATCATATTTATAATCGTATATGCTATGAATATTATTTCAACATTTGGAATAAGTAAACTCAATTTGGTATGGAATGTTCAAATAATTTTGGATAACATTCAAATTTAGTCAAGGTATTGTTTTTGAATATCCTTATGACTCAAATTTTAATTATTCATATGAAATTAAAAATACTACAATTTAATACCCACAAAATCCATGTCATTAAAACAATTTTCATTACCTCAATGTATGAGTGACCTCATACATAGTGACATGGTATATTATATTATAACATGGAAATATTCATAGTAATAACACAAATTATTCCTTGGATCATTAATATCTCAAAGTTATTTGTGATGTTTAATTACTAGAACAACTGTTCATGAGTATCATTTTATTTAACTATCATTTTTTTCATAATTTATTGCTTTGTAAATATTTACCTTTTATTCAGATATGTACATGAATACGGTATTATATGTGCTCCATATATCACACATGTCATCCATCTTATCAATTTCTCATATTACATGTTTCTAATCAAATAAAGGTTGGCTACCTTACACGTTCCTCGTATCATATAATATATGCTTATCTTACAAAAATAACACGGATATATATTATAAAACCTCTTGTATGAAGTATTCCTTTATGAAAAGATATTATATAATATGATATTTCATATATTATAAAACTTTTGAGTCATATGTGAATATTATATCATACTCACTCAATTATTCATATAGATATATTTTCATTATCTCCCAATTCCTCAACAACTTGTAAAATTTCATTAACATATTCCAAATCCTTCTCAACCAAATAAAATAACATTAAATGTTACACCCTGAGTTTTTGCGAAACATATTTTAGAATAAATTAACATTATTTTTTATTAAAGATTATATGTTTCACTAAGTCAAAATTTGATTATATTCTATACCAAGATAAATTTTCACTACACACACCATCGACTTGTCATGCGTTACATGCAACATCGAGTTTCTAGAAAACATAATTTAATTGTTATAATGATATTGTTATAACATAGAAATTAAACATAGTAATATGATTATAAATATTTTTTTTAAATATTATTTATAATGGTTTTATATAAATAAAAAATATTGATAATAAAACATGTAATACTGGTAAAGTCTTTATATGTTTGAAAATTCTATATTCTCAAATGAACTACTTTTATATCCTTATGTGAAAAATAATGAAATGAATTTTATAAAATTTTATTCATTTAATTAGATAAAATAAAATTTATTTCTGAATCCTTAATTTAAAAAATTATCTTATGCTAAATTTTAGGTGTTTTTATGAGAAACTTTATTTTTGGATGAATAATGAAAAATACCGAATTTCAATTCAAAACTATTTTTTCATCTAATTTATTCACATAGTTAAATTATGTTTTAAGTTTGTTTTAAAGCCACAATATATCCGTTATAAATTTAGTAATCCAATTTAGGTCACTTGAATTATTTTTATATTGACTTTAGATAAAAAATAATAATGAAAGTTTGAACATTCTCACTTTAAAAACCAGCTTTCTAGCCACATGAGTGGGATTAACATTAAACCTAATTTTTCGACATTTGTGAACTGAATTTAGAAAAATTTATATTCACAGTTTTAATCATTATAATATTTATATTATAATAATATAAAATTAGTTTTTGATATAAAAATATTTGTGAATGTGATGAAAATTAATTACAGTGATTTACGTAAAATTATGCTTAAAAAAGGAATAAATCTTAAACATAAGGCCTAATATGACATATAAACTTTTCCAAAACCAATTTAATGGAACTATTTATTCCATAAACCTTCAATTATTGAGTTTTTTCTATTTTTTATTACTTATGATTGGTTAAAATGACGGTACACCTAACTTGTTTTAAAAAATTTCAACTGTGTCACCTCCCTCCCTTATAAAAGGACACCAACTCTACCCCTTTTTCAAACATATCAAGAAACTTAGATTCATTAAATATCTAAAAATTTCACTTACCAACATCCCAAAATACCTACTTGAAGCCTTATTTTGGTAGAAATCCAACTAAGGAAGCCATTTGGTGAAAACCACAAGGATTTACCCAAAAAAGATATAACATCCTTCCTCAAGATCATTTACATTATTTATTTCTGCACCAAATAAATTATTATTAGTACATGATAATATAATAACTCCAGTATCCTAAATATACCTATAATTTGTTATTTTAAGGTTTAAACCTACACTTACACACATTTCCATCTAAGGGGTAAGGAACTTACATTTAATGTGTACGATGAACTACCACCCCATGAAACGATGTTGTTCGTTTAACCTTTACCACCTATCATGGTTGATAATTATGATTTAAGATATAGTTTTATATGATATAAATTATATTTATTATGTATTTATACTTATATGTTTATTATATAATTAATACCTTCATGCTTTCCATTTTGTGTAAATACGATAACTTCGCTTATAGAAGTGTGGACTACCGCATCCTCAAAGTGATGTGATTCGTTCACACTTTACATGGAATATATTAAGGATGAATTTAGTAAATTTATATTATATATGTGACATAATAATTATAATTTAATTATTTTATATATTTATTTACATATATTTCATTTACTTACTTTCTTTCATTACTAGAGTGAAACATAAGAACCATTCATGCGTATGTATGACCTACCGTCTCCACAAACATGGTATTTCATTAAATATTTCTATAATCTATATATTACTATAAATATTTATATAATAAATATAAATTATATATAAATAATATTTTATATTCTTAAAAAAATTAAATAATTATTTAAGTAAGAGGATCACGAATAATAAGTCATAAACATTTATGATAAATAAAGCAATTATTACCTGAAACATTACATTAACATGGATTTGATAATAAACGAGTAATATAATTTCATAATTGAATAATATATGGTATTAAATATAAAAATATGGTTCTCTGGTATATTTATAATAAAATTATATTTATTATTTTATAGGTTTTAACATGTACAAAGTCATCTCACTTTTTATTTATGTGAGACACATGCCATACACACCACTTGATTATTTTGTTTAGTGTATATATTTCCCATGAATTTATTATATTATTATTATTATTAAATTTATTGGTATTTTGAAATCTAATTAATGATATCACTTTCACAGGGTTTTACTATTCAAAAGTAACCATATCAGTAAGATAGTTTTTTCTCAATTTACCTTCATTGAGACCCATGCTTTGTTATAAAACAAATTCTATTAAGAGGTGTATATAATAAAATTTAACATTTTATCTAATGAATCTAATTATTTTCATAATATCGTATGGTTCATGTAATTTTATTTTCTTACATGGGGATTGTGATTCAAAGTTACCAAGTGGTAAGAAGTTATTAAAACAATCTCAACGTTTATCAACATTGTTTATGATTATGATTCCATTTATGGAATATTATGATCCATATCTCAATAAACCTAATAAAATTTAGTTAAATATAGTTATTCATAATATATTCATGTATTGGTACAATTTATCTACTCTTTATAACATAATATGACCAAGAACGTACTTTCAAGAAAGTATGACTTTACCTCTCTCTTTGGTCAGAAATCTGTGTTCCTTCAAAACCATGTTTTCAAAACAAATCCCAAAATAATTATAATATTATTCTATGATATTTAAAATAAATTTTTACCCATGTTTTATCTTTAAAAAATTACTTTTAAAAAAAGGTATCTCTTTATCATTTTCTGGTCGAGATAATTTTCTAAACTTTTTACAGTGTAAAAGGAATGTTCGGCATATATGGATTTACCCATCATCATGACCAACATTCCCTTAAATCTTAAATTACAAGATTTCAATGTTATTTTTTTAGATAAAGTTTTTTCTTTATATTATTTAAATTCGTTTTTTAAAGTTATTTTCAATTAATGTTTTTTGTAAAAAATATATTATGTTTAAAAAGTGTTTTAAATAATTTTAAAACATCTTTTATAAGTTTTATAATGTTTTTTTTTCAATGAAAAGGATTTAAAGGATTTCAAATATTATTTTATATGTTTTCAAATTATTTTCAAACACAATTTATTTCAAAATTATTTCAATCTATCTTTATAATATTTCAATGGAAGTAGTTTTAAAAATTATTTCTTGTCTTATTTATAAGTTTTCATGATATTTTCAAGGGAAAATATTATCAAAATGTTTTCAATATTCCTTTATAATTTTTCAAGGCAAATGGTTTTCAAATTGATTTCAAGTCTTTTTTCTGATTTATCAAAGAATTTTGGAAGAAAAATGTTTTCAAATTGTCTTTAAGATTATTTTATAAGTTTTCAAGGGAATTTTTTTTCAAAATGATTTCAGTACTTATTTCTATGTTTTCAAAGTATTTTCAATGAAAATCGTTTTAAATAGATTTATGTTTTAAAATAATTTTTTTAAAGCTAAAAGGATATTTGCATCGAGAAACTTTTTTAAAACGATATTTCAAAATTATTTTCCATATATGATGACATCCATTAGTGTTACTCGTTACATTTAGGGAAATTATTTAGATTTTCCAATAATATTATTTCAATTAATGGTTTTATGTTTAGATGCCATGGTTTTTATGAAATCCATTTCTCATTCATAGGTTGTATGTTTATGAAACCCATTCCTCTTACAAGGGTTTTATTCTTATGAAACCCACTTCTTTTCATGGATTATTCTTTGATGAAGTGATTAGGAAACATTTTTTCCACAAGTTAAGATATGATTACATGTTTATGACACCCATTTCATTCCAGGGGTTATAATTTGATATTTCTGAAACCCATCTCTATTTATGTGTCATGTTATGATAAATGTTTTATTATCTTATTTCACATGTTTAAATAATTTTATTATGATATAGGTGGGACCTATATGTCACTCCAATGAATTGGGTAAAGATTTATATCTCATGAGATAATGATGGTAATCAATTTTATGGGCTTGATCTACCATGGGGAGATGGGGAAACATGATTCCTTATAAGGAATGTACTGTGATTAGGATGGTGGTGTGTTCTACCTTGTATGTGTAGTCCAAATAAATATGGGAAGATGGGGAAACTTTATCCCTTATAAGTAAAGGACTACAATTGATAATGTTGGTGTTTCCCACACAGTAGGTGTAGTCCCCATGAAGTGCCCTGATAAGATTTTGAAATGTGTCTTAACTTATAGTGAATGATATTACAAGTTTATGTGTATAGAACAATTCCATGTTTCATACCCTTTTATGATTTAATGGATTATGATACTATCTTTCTTATGAATCATGTATTATGAACTACAAATAATTATACCATGATACATGTTTATGATGTTTGATATGTAGATTACTATCTTCTAATGTTCTGATCATGTTCTAACACACTTATTCTCATGTTTGTGCTTACTCATATCCCGTGTTTACCCTTACTGAGCATCTAAGGCCACCCCTTTTATTTTTTCCTCCCTGGTTTATGAAGATATATTTCATATATGAAATTTCTAAGAGTGGTGATGGTATTGGATAATATAGTGGGATATAATATAGCTCACTCATGTACCGGTGTTTATGTTTCCATGTTTCAAAAGGCACTAAACAAATATGGTATTTGGATGTCTAGTTGTGTAATGTTTTAAGTATTCTGAAAAAATTATGTAATGTATATATACCTTAAGAATGGTTTTTTATATGTGGTATTAGAGAAAAGTTTTTGTTGTAGTGTACCACTAAGGTTAGTGGATCTAAATGGAGTGCTACTGATGTGGTTGGTTTGTCTGGGGAACAAGTGATAGTCGTGGGTACTAAGAAATACTCCATGTATGAGGTTGGGTTGATCGGTGGAATGGGGGTCCAGAGACCCCTAATGATCACCCATAACTAGTTTGGATTCCCTTGGGGTGAATATTAGACTAAAATAAAGCAAAAAACGCAAGGTTGGGAAAGAGAGTTTTCCAAATTGGGTGTTTCCTTACAGGTCATTGGCTGACAAGAGGTGGGAGGTAGGCTGGGTAGGACGCATACTTGATCCATTAGCCACATATCATACCTTGTGCCTGAGGATTCAGATCTTGATTTAGAGAGGGAACTAGACATTTCTGAAGTTATGTGTGAGAATGATATTTGGTCGTAACTTTTGGTCCAGATATTTTCATCACCATAAGCATGAGCCTTCTACAGTCGTCACTGCACCATAAAGTGATTTATGAAAATTCAAATATATTTCTGGTAAAAAGAGAAATAGTTTTTGTTTAACATTGGAAACTAGGATGAAACAACTTTAGTGATATCCCTAAGAATATTTCTTAGGTTATGTATAAGGATGTCTCTAATGATAATATTAAGGATGAGGAAATGTATAGGAAAATAACCTATAATTTTGGTAAAGAATAGAGTGAGTGGTTTCCTAGTAACACATCCATGTATGGATACTACAATTGTATGTGGTTTGGGAACATATATACCAAGAAGTGAAGACTACAACAAGGTTCATCAGGCCTGAATCGAGCATAAACTGGTGCACAACAATGAGACTTATTTTTCACCTAGTTTGACACTCCTAGTGATATGATTTGGAAATTCACAAACTCTTGATGAACCATCATGAAGTATTTCAAAATATATTGGCTATAAACAACTTAGGATAAACTTAAGGTGGCATAGATTATGTAAGGGTTTATAATTTATACATCCTATATGTGGTTTATCATGATTATGTGGTTTCTCACTATGATAATTCTTTCTTACTCATTGAATTATTGTTTTAGTCCATAGTGGGAATTAAAAGGAACATGATTAACGTTGAATGTGACAGACAATTTTTTGATGAGAATCCAAATGGGATGATCACTAGACTGAAGGATGTTGTGATTATACCTAGTCAGTTTTCAAAGAACAAGATTGAAAAAATGTACCTTAACCAACTGTCAGACTCAATATGGAAGATACGGAATAATTACACTGATATTTTGGGTAATAGAGACCATGGAGGAAAGAACATTCAGTTCCATTTGTGTCAAGAATGTAGAACAAATCACCCAAGTGAATTTCTTAGAGGAATAAGAGGATGTAATGACTATTGAAAATAATGAAAAAAAGTAACTAAATGAAAATGAAAAATGAAGGGTTCAATTAATGAAATGGATGGGAATAATGAACTCTCTAATACAACATCAAAGGATAAATTATTTAGGTGTGGAATGAATGGTCGTTATGAAAATCAATGTCCTAAGTGGGAATGACATGAAGTGAATGAACAAGGTGGTATGATTAATAGTTATATTGATTATGATGATGATATAACAGATAAATTTAGAAAGGAAATAGGTATTAAGAAATAGGATAAGGTATCACTCTTATGTCTTATGGATGAATTTTAATAATTTATGTTTTTTTGTATTTGGAATGGTGAATTATTTTTTATGAATAGTAAAATATAAAAGGATCCTTCGATTTATGTTTTTCTATATGGGTTTAAAATATTTTTTTAAATTTATCTGATGGAATTGAAAAGTGATTTAACAAAAAGGTGATATTTTGGCTAAGGTAAGATTACCCATAATATTTTCCTAATGTTAAGATAATTTGTATTGGATAAAGATGTTTTGGATATGAATAAGTAAATTTGAAAGTGATGATTACCTTTTAACTAATTAATGATATGTTTACAAGTGTTTTATGTTTTCATTGATGGATTTTACAACATTTTTGGATTTAAGGAATATATCCAATATACTTTGGAATAAGGAAACATGCATGTTTTAAATACGGATTTATTTTAATTCTGGTCATTACCATGTTTCAAGAGGATTCTTTACATATGTATTAACATGTTTGGTATGCAATAGATAAGAGCTACTATATAATATATGGGGGATCAATATTGAGCTGATTTTGAGAAATTTCGTTACCTTATTTCAATAGTTTTGAATTTTCATCTTTCGAAAGAGTTATAAGGTCAACCATTTATGGAAATATTAAGTTAAAATTCAGACGAAGTTTGTGATATTAAAGTATTATGTCACCACATGAGTATTTATGAATATTGGATAAGATGTTATAACAACTTTTTATTCATGATAACTGATGACATATGGGATGGATTATCATGGATCTCATGATCTATCTGTGCTTCAGGAATGAAAAATTAACCTTCATTTTTGGAGAAAGAGGTGAAGTGGAAATTTATTAAGGAATAAAGGGAAAGGTTTTCCTAAAATTATGCAAGTATATCATTTCATTAAAATTCTTCATCTTTAGAAAATGATCTAAAAATAAAATATTTTCTTAACACCTTAATTATTTTTGAACAAATTAAATTTTAAATCATCATAGTTTTATGAATTTGAGGCCCTAAAAATTCTATTCATTATTCTATTGTTTGTGATTGATGACATCAATCAATCCCTTTAAATATTTATACTATTATTCCAAGTCCATATTTTTAATTTCCAGCAATGTTCTCCCATGTGGAAACCTAGTTATTATTTACTTTGGGAAACTATCATGTTTCCAAAATCAGCTTTTTAATGGACGTTTTAGTATTCATTATAAAGACCCAGACCCCAGTATCCTGAAGTAGATGTCGTAATTTATTATATTGGCACAGAAATATTACATGAAATACAAAAAGGACTAATTATTTTAGTATTTTTGGAAACTATATTATACACATGAACACTACATTATATATTGAAATGAAATACCACATAGAAACTCCATTGGAAACACCAATAAAATCCAAGATTATCCTTACATATCATCCATAATATACATCTTCACATCCTGGGGAAAAAATAAAACATAAGAAAGGGGCGATATTATATGATCAGTAATGGTATGTAAAACAACTAAAGTAAATATGAAAAATAAGGCATGGTGAATGAATAAAAACAAATCCCATTAGAACATAATCTTGAGCATAATATGGCAAGAATAAAATATGAATAAATTATGCCATATAAATAATCACATGTGAATGAAACATAAATGTGGATACTCTAGTAGTATAATATTCACATGGATTATCAATTACTAATGTCTTTTTTAGGGAATTAATAATGAAGGACATTAGAAACATACCACCACGACCTTATCTAAGACATCTGAAAACAAATGGATAAGGCCTCGACCAAAATCTGTTTATATTTTTTATCATGAGACCTAACGGTGGATCTAGGGTCTATAAGGATCTCCACCCATCACTTACTAAGTAAAATTTTTTCTTAAAATTAATGGGTTTAAACATGAATAACATATACATATGAACTATAAATATGGTTTTCCAATATTTAAACATAAACACTGACCACTTTGAGTAGTGTAGTGAATGTTATAAAGATAGAACATATATGGTCAAAAAGATCATAAATGATTTCATAAAACATGGTAGATTATAATCATAAGATATCAATATCAATAAACAATATAATTTACTAGAGGTTTTGAAATATATGGAAATACCCTAATAAAATCATAGATGAATTCTTGAGAGAAATACCCCTTTTTCTTTGCAAAGACTAGTTCTTTTGGAAAAATAATTTTTATTTTTCATAATTGTTTGAATAAAACCCTAAATGAGAAATATAGTTTTTATGAAAAATTTAGTAATTTTATAAAAATAAACATGTCTTAAATCAAATTATGGATGGTACTTGAAAATTGGTATGAAATCAAGATGTTCCCTTTAATCGGGATTGCATATCGGGAAGAATTGAGACGGGAACCATGAAAAACATGTATTTACCATAAATTAAAGATGAAAATATCTAAATAAATGTGTTTGGAACATATAAATTCAATTTATCAGAATTATATAAAAATAACTAATAATAACATTGGTGTATAGAGGGAGAAAGCATATCCTGAATGAAAATAGAGGTTCAGGAAGAAACCCTTACCTTATGTCTGAAAGTGTTCTGCACTTGACCTTAATGTCCGGGATAATAAAATTAAATCCACTAATTAAAAAATTAATAACCATTTATACTTGTATTTTATTTAATATAATTTTATTAAGTCCATTTATGGCCTTGTTTATGAGTTATAACAAATAATTTTAACATTCGGGAGCGTTCGTTTCTTTGGTTTCATGATTGGTTTACTTGTACATGAGTAGGGAAGTTCATGTAAATTCTGAATAGATATCCAGAATTGAAGTTACATGTTATTAATGAAATTAAATAATATTAAATGTTCATATATTTATTTTTTTATTTGGGTTGAGGATGAATCATTGGATAATTTGTTAGTAATAATCATTTTGATTATTTTGGTAGTTTTTCGATCATCACAAACTAGTTTTGTTTTATTATTTAAAATCATGTATATATAATGGTTCAAGAACATTACATAGTATGTAATAAATATTATATAATCTGGTTTAACTGTAAATATGGTTTTATGACCATCCTTGAAGGTGTTAATGGAAATTGAAAACACTTCATCCTTGAATGTAATAAATCAACAAATCACGGACGATGTTTTCATTTTTAGAACAAAAGGAGAGGGATGAGAATTGGTGATGGATTATTACCAAAACAAATAAAGTATATATAAGATACTATATATATCATTTCACATTGTTATAGGTAGTTGAGGATAAGATAATAATATAAAAGAACTTGAAAGAAAATTAAAATAAAAAGAAAGAGGTTTTTACCTTCTCCTTGTTGAGAACCTCTTTAAGAGGATTGGTTTTCTTATTTTATTAATAAAAAGGATCCTAAACATGTGGGAGTATCTTGGGAAGATTATTGGACATAAATATGATAGGAATAAAAATTTGGAATGTGTGAGAACAAGGGGTGGTGAGGGGAGGTATTTATAGTGGAGGAGAGGGGTGTTTTTTTGAATATTTTAATCAATTTTTTATTATTTTGGATCAAGAATATAAATAGATTTAGAATTATAAATAGATATTTAAAAAAAAATTAATATGAGTTCTATATTATGGGGATTAAATTAATTATTATTAAAATAATATTTTATTTTAATTATAATGTATTTATACCATAAATTACTGTGTTTTATTATTCACAAAATTCTTGTATTTTAGAAAAATCCCAAAAATTCACCCTAACCATATTTAGATATTTATATTTAAAAAATGTAATTAATATTATTAAAATAATTTTATAAACATTATAAATTTAATTTTTAATTAAAATCATCATTTATTTGAAAAATACCAATTTTAATATGACAACCAATTTTATTACACTTGCAAAAATTAACTAAAGTCACATAAAATTGTCCTACAATCATAAGAAAACAAAATATTAACACAATAATCTATTTTATTAAAACAAATTTTCTTTTAAATAATTATACTGATTTTAAAATTATAATTAAATATTTATTACTTATAAGAATACAAACACATAATTTATCATTTTTAAAAAATTTATTCACTTATTCCATGATATAGATATATCATATTTTTATTTATAAGATAAAAAATATTTTTATACTCTCATAGGTGAGGTTGCAATTAATTTTTATAGTTTTATATTTATAAGGGTCATATTACAATTCCTAAGGTTAAGTTACTATTTCATCGGTATAGTTTCCTTAACTTATAGAAATATCTATTATTTCATTCATTAGTCATTTCAAATGTCTATATTTTTTTATATATGTAATTTATTTTGATTTATATTATATGAAATAATTATAACAAGGGAAATTTCATTGATATAATTCTAGGTCTCTACATTCTCCCCTCCTCTAAAACTTTTGTCCTCGAAATTTTCAGATTGTCACCTCATGAACAGATTTGGCAAGTTATTCTTCATAAGTTCCTCAGGATCCTATGTCACCTCTTCAATTTTATGATTTTCCTAAAGTACCTTTACCAACCGAGTTGTTCAATTCCTCAACACATGTTCTTTTGTGTCCTAAATCAAGATAGGATTTTCATAGTAAGATAAATCAAGTTCTAAATCTATTCTTTCAGAAGTGAGGACATGCATTGGGTTTGGAATATACTTCCTTAACAGTGAGATGTGGAACACATTGTGTCTATTGAAAAGGTTAGGCAGAATCACCAAACAATAAGCCACATCTCCAATCCTTTCAAGGATTTAAAAATGTCTAATGTAAATGGGGATTATTTTATTTTTCTTCACAAATCTATAACACCCTTAGATGTAGATACTTTCAAGAAAACATGATCTCCCACTTGAATTTAAAAATCATTAATTAATTTTTTGGCACATCAATTTTTCCTGGTTTGATCTTCTTTGATATGGGTTTGAATAGACTTTACAATTTCCTTTGTTTCCTCAACAAGCTCTGGTCCAACAAGCTTCCTTTCATAAACTTCATCCCAACAAGTTGGTGTAAAAAATCTCTTTCCACTCAATGCTTCAAATAGGGCCATTTGAATACTGGAATGGAAACTATTATTGTTGGAAAAATCTATGAAAGGTAAATACTTATCCCACATACCTTTAAAGTCAAGTGATAATGATCTCAATGTGTCTTATAATGTATTCATTGTCCATTCAGACAGCTTGTCAGTTTGAGGGTGATAAGTAGTACTCATATGTAACTTAGTATCCAAATATTTCTGAAGAATTTTCTAGAATTTCTATAGAAATCATGGGTCATTATCAGACATAATTGAAATAGGTGCTCAATTAAGTATTACAAATTCATTAATATTGAGTCGTGTAAGGCACTTTGGTGGTAAATCCTCCCATATAGCGAGGAAATGTGTAGATTTGGTAAGTCAATGAACAATTACCCATATTGCATCATTATTTCTTGGAGGCATTGGTAATATAGTGAAATAATACATAATAATATAATCCCATTTCCATGTAGGAATAGGCTGAGGTTTCATGACTTCTATAAGATGTTGTCTTTCACCCTTCACCTATTGAAATATTAAACACCTTGATATATAATCTACAATTTCATTCTTTATATTATCCCACAAGAAATGTTCCTTCAAATATGTATACATCATAGTGAGACTAGGGTGTATAGAGAAATATGGGCTATGTGAGTCATCCAATAACTCCCTCTTTAGCTCGGGTATAGACAGGACACAAAATATATTCCCAAATTTCACAATTCTATGCTCATACGCAAATTCTGAAAACATTCCATCATTCACAGCTATAATGTTTCCTTGAAAATTCTCATCATCTGACTGATAAATTTTAATCAATTCCAATATGGATGGTTGAAACTCCAATTGATAATGTAATGACGTTTCCCATTCCTTGATAATTACCATATCCATTTTCTCTAGATCCATAAAAACATGATCTATTTCAATCATCATTTTTTTAGAACTCCATGATGCTTCCTACTCAAAGCACCAATTACCTTATTTTCCTTCCCAAGGTAATAGTGTATTAGAAAATCACAAACCTCGAGTAGCTCGAGCCATAACCTTTGTCTCATGTTGAGTTATTTCTATGAGAAGATATATTTCAACATCTTATGATACATAAATATCTCAAATATTTCTCCATAGAGATAGTGTCTCCATATTTTCAGAGAATTAAATACAGTTTCTAACTCAAGATCATGAGTTGTATAGTTCTATTCATGATTTATTAACTACCTTGATGCATATTCAAGAAATCTATCATTCTGCATAAGGAAACAAACCAAGTCCTCTCTTTCATACACCTCTATAAATCAAATACCCACCATTTTCCTGACGGTAGATTCAAGATCAAATCATTCAATATTCTCTTCCTCAAATCTTCAAATCATTCTTCACATTCCTTTATTGAAATAAACTAAACCCCTTAATGAGTAATCTTGTTTAATAGGTTAGAAAATTAGGAAATGTTTTTATTGAAATACCGATAATAACCTGCTAAAACAATAAAACTACATATCTCAGTTGTGTTTGTTGGTGTAGGTCATTCCTGAACAACCTTTTTCTTTATAGGATCAATTATAATTCCATCCTTAGAGAAAATATGGCCAAGAAAATAAAATATTTTAACAAATAATTCACAATTTCTAATCCTCCCGTAAAAATATTTTCTTCTAAGAGTCTCCAGAACATCTTTCATGTTTTAATCATGGTCCTCAAAGATTTTTGAATATATCATGATATTATAATTAAATACCAGAAAACAATCATCAAGATATTCCTTGAACACTCTTTTCATTAGATTCATAAAAATAGAGGGTGCATTAGTCATTATAAATGGAATTACTGTAAACTTTTAATTTCCATAGCTGGTTTTAAATGTTATCTTGGGAATATCTTCCTTCATGAAAAACAAATTTTGATATGCATATCAAAGGTCAATATTCGAAAAATATCAAGATCCAGAATGTTGATCAAACAAATCATCAATGAGAGGAATATGGTAATTGTTCTTTATTATAATGGAATTGATTTCTCCATAATCCATGATCATCCTCATCAATATATCTTTCTTCTTGACAAATAGTATAGGGGCTCCCCATAGAGAAACACTAGGGTGTATAAACCACTTATCAATCAATTCGTCTAGTTTTTTATTCTAATATACTGATTCCACAGTGGACATTCAATAAGGGGTATTTGATACAGGTCTGGCACCAAGAATGAAATATAAAGAGAACTAAACTTCCCACTTTAGAGGATTTTTAGGTAACTACCCTAGAAATACATCAATATATTCTAGCACAATAGGTAAATATTCTATTTGAATATTTATTTCCACATCCATAAATGATGTTTTTTTCTTACTCCCCTCAAATTTCATTTAGAAGATCTTCTGGAGGTGGATCATTAAATAACTCAGATTATGTGGTTTTTTCTCCAAATATAAGATATTCTGCATATTCCTCACAGATCATAGTGTCCTTCTTTTTAAAATATATTTTCCCATAATATTTTGAAATCCAGTACATACCAATAATTATATCAAAGTCAATAATTGGTATGAGGAATTAGTTAGAAACTACAGAACCTTTATGTGTCATAAAGGGGAATAAACGACACATGTTTTTCGTAATGATAATTCCCTTATGAATTTTGACTAAAAACTAATTTATTAAATAAAAATGGTTATTTCTAATTTTCCTGAAAATCTAGGAAGAAATTAAAAAATAAGATGACTCAGAATCAAATAAATCATTAGCTGTGTTTTAGGAAATGATTAATGTACCTACCACCACATCATTAGGAACCTCAACCTCTGCAGTTATTATGACATAAGCATGGCCTTTCTCCCTTGTCTATTTCTTAGTAAAGTTTCCTTTATGCTTAGGAAAATCATTTTTATAGTGTCCCATATCCCTACAAATATAGCATTGGAAATTTGAATCTTATATATTTCTATTGGAATCACGGGCTTGGTGACCTTTTTCTCCACACTTGTAACAGAATCCTTTTCCTTTAAACCAGGAAGCAATGTGCTTCCTTCCACAAGTATCACACATTGTAAAATTTCATTTTTTATTCTTCCCTTCATTCATTATTTCCTCCGCCACCATCTTCTTAATTTTTTTTATATAAATTATTAAAAAGTTGAGAATTATTTCCCTTTTTGAAATCACATTAGACTATATCTTTGTATGATGATCAATTTTGGGAGACCAGTTATCTTTAGATAAATGGTTTTAAACCATAAAATAATCCATCAATCGTTCTCCTTGGATTATGTGTACAGTCTGTGACATGCCTTTCTAACCTTGGAAAGTTGTCTTCATACTTGGAAACATTTTTACCCTATTTTTATTTCAGACTAAATAATTTCCTCTCCATATCCTCTCATTGTTCATGAGGAAAATATTTTTATTATAAAATATCCTTAAAATATTTCCATTCAAAAATTAAAATTTCTTCCCCCTTATTTGTGTTTTGAATCATCGACTACCATTGATCATCATCTTCTGAGAGAAGATAAATTTCCATGATAACTTATCCCTTTAATTGCTTCCCAAAGAGATAAATATATTCTCTAAGGAACTTATCCATTGATCCACTATAAATGGTTTTTTAGTTCCATTTAATTATGGTGGATGTTGTCTCATAAAGCAGTCTAACATTTTACCTCAAAATTGAGTATCAGTATGCCCTATACAGGTAAGGTTATTTTTCATAACATGAGTCAGTTTTCCCAGTATAGTTATAAGTTTCTTAACACCTGTCACAACTCTAGTGCTAATATCATTATCTTGTATAGGAAGGAAATACCTACATGGGATAAGTGATTTGATGTATTTTACATTCCTTCCACAAGGAACCAGTTCAAAATAATTCCATTCACTAAATTAGGTTATGAATTACAGTGTATAATCTTGAACTAGAAAAACCGTTAAAATAAATTTAAATTTTATGAATAGCTAATATCGTAATCATAAATATGTTTTCATTGAAGACATAGTTAATTTTAAATAATTTATTATGGTTTGTAAAGAAAATATCATAAATATGTTTTCATTGAAGAAAATATGTATTATCCTAAACATATATGCTAGTAGTGTCAAACCAAGTGCACAGTAAGGCCCATTGTCAGGTTTGAGGTTACCCCGAGTCAGGCCTAGGACACCTTGTTAGAGTTGTTACCCCTAGGTACATCTGTAGCAAAACCACATCCACTTGTAGTATCCAGAAAATGATGTATTTATCCTAAGAACCACATAATAACTACCATACAAATTTTTTTGGATGTTTTCCTATGTTTATCCTAAAATTATATCATAAGGTTATGTTACTGAATGTATGTTTTCTAAATCTAGTTTCCATGGTTTCTACTAATCTTCCCTTGATACCAACTGTAAAGACCCTAACCCTAGTAGGCAAGAGATGGTGCCTTAATTTATTAAATTGGACAAGATACAAGGTAAAAACTCCAAAAGGACTAATCAATTTAGTAGTTTTGAAAACTAGATTACATAAATGAACACGACATCACAAATTAAAATGAAATACTACATATGAAATCCCATGGAAACACCCATTAACTTCAAGATTATCCATATAAGTAATTCATAATATACATTTATGCATCATGAAAAAAATAAAACATAAGAATGGGGTGAGATCAGATGATAAATAAGGGTATATAATAATGGGTAAGATAATCTAAATAATAAGGCATGGTGAATGACTAAAAACACATTCCATTAGAACATAAACATGAGAATAATATGGAAAGAATAAAATTTGAATAAATAATTCCATATAAATAATCACAAGAGAATGAAGCTTAACCATGAATAATCTAATAGTAGAATATTCACATGGATTATCAATTAATAAAGTAATATTGAGGGAATTCATAATTTTTAACATCATAAACATACCATCAAGGCTTCATCCAAGACATTTGAAAATAATTATTTAAGTCCTCATCCAAAATCATTTCAGTTTTGTCTCATGAGACCTATTGATGAATCAAGAAGATGTATCAGGACCCAACCATCACATAATAAGTCCAATGAATTCATCATTTGAATGGGTTGTAATATGAAAAACTTATACATATGAAATAAAAATAACTTTCCCCAATCTACAAACATAATCACTAACCCTTCTGAGTAGTATGGTGAATGGTATCAAGACAACACGTCCACAATGAAACTGATCACAAACCATTTAATAAAATATGGTAGATCATAATCATAATATATAAATATCAATAAATAATAGAATTAGATAGCATTGTTTAACTAGATTATACTACTTTAATGAAATCATGGATGAATTATTGAGAGAAATACCCCTTTTACTTTTCAAAGAAGAGTTTATTAGGGAAAACAATTTATATTTTCATAATTATTTTTATAAAATAGGAAATATGAAAATATAGTTTTTCAAGAAAAAATATTCTATTTAATAAAAATACTGGTTTATTAAAATAGATTAGGGATGGTACTTGAAAATGGGTAAGAAATCGAGACGTTCCCTTTAATCAGGGTTGCATATGAAAAATAATTGAGAAGGGAACTTTGAAAAACATGTATTTCCCATAAATTAAATATGAAATGATTAGGATATATGAGTTTGGAACATATAAATAGAGTTTATTAAAAGTATATAAAAATAATTTGGAAATCAATTTGTGTATAGAGGGGGAAATCATAATCTGAATGAAAATGGAGGTTCAAGAAGAAACCCTTACCTTATGTCTGAAAGTGTTCAGAACATGACCTTAATGTACTGGATAATAAAATAAAATTAATTAATTAATTAATTTATAAACATTTATACATGTATTTTATTTAATATAATTTTATTAATTCCAATCATGGTCTTTTTTTTATGAGTTATAAGATACAATTTTATCATTCTAGAGCATTGATTTGCTTGGGTTTCATGATCAGTTTACTTGTACATGAGATTGGAAGTTCATGTAAAAAGGGAATTGATATCCAAAATTTAAGTTATATGTTATTAATGTAATTATATAATATTAAATAGTTATATAAGTCATTTGATTATTTTCGATGAGGATTAATCATTGGATAAAACGTTATTGATAATCGTTGATATTATTTTGGCGGTTTTTCAATCATCACAAAGAGGTTTTGTTTTATTAATTAATTTCATGTATATATAATGATTCCAAAACATGAAATAGGATGTAATAAATATTTTATAATCCTTTTAACCATAAAAAATGGTTTTATGAGAAATTTTGAATATGTTAATGGAAATTAAAAACTCTTTATCTTTGAATGCGATAAATCAAAACATCATAGGCGGTGTTTTCATTTTGAGAACAAAAGAAGAGGGAAGATAATTGATGATGGATTATTCTATCAACATAATAAAATTAAATTATATATAATATATTTTATATATTATTCCACTTTGGGATAGAGAGGTCATGATAATATAATAAATGAAAATAAATTGAAAATTATATTAAAGGAAGAGAAAGAGGTTTTTACGTCTTGATTTTCTCATCCTTAAGAACCTCTTTAATGGGATTAGTTTTGGTATTTTGTTAATACCAAAGGCTCTTGAAATTTTGGGATGTTTTTTAAATATTATTGTGTATAAAATTGATAAATATCAAATCTTGTAAAGGGTGATGAGAAGGGTTGTTAAGGGGTGATATTTATAGTGGAGGAGAAGGGTGTTTTTTTTGAATATTTTAACCATTTATTTATTATTTTGGCTCAAGACAATGAATAGTTTGAGAATTATCACCAAATATATTAAAATAATTAAGGAGAATGAATGTTTATGGTTCTTACATCTATGATGACTCAATTAATAGTGTATTTAATTTATAATGCATTTATACCATAAATTATCGTATTTTACTATTCACAAAATATCAAGTATTTAAAAAAATCACAACAAAATTTCCTAACCATTTTTTCACATTTATAATTAATAAATGGTATTAATTTTATGAATTTTTTTTAAAAATGATGAATTTAATTTTTAATTAAAATCATCATTTATTCAAGAAATACTAATTTTAATATTACAAGCGATTTTTTGACACTATCAGAAAAGGACCAAGGACTCATAAAATTATCCGATAATCATAATACAATAAAAAAATAAATATGTTAATCTATTTTATAAAAAAAATTCTCTTTTAAACAATTATATTAATTATAAAATTTTAATGAAATATTTATTAATTACAAAAATACCAACACCTAATTTATCATTTTTAAAATATATATTTACTAATTTGATGATATAGATATATCAAATTTATATTTATAATAAACTAAAATTTTATTTATAATTTCATAGTTGGGGTTACTATTCACTTGGTCAGTTTACTATTCATAAGGGCTATATTACTATTCCTAAGGTCAATTTATTAATTCATCAGTAAAGGTTCTTGAATTTCTAAAAATACCTCTTATTTCATTTGTTCTTCATTTATAAAGTTTTTATTTTATTCTCTAAGTGATTTTTAGGTCTTTATACTATATGAAATTATTATAATAATTTAAATTTTATTGATATAGTTCTGATTCACTATACTCATTTTTATGATGTGGTTTTCCATGAAAGGAACTTTCAAGTATTAATCCATTAACAATGTAGACAAATTTCGACGGAGAAATCCATTTTAAGGGGGTAGAATATAACACCCCATGTTTTTTTGAACATTTTTTGAATACATTAATTTTATTTGATTCTACGGATTTTATGATACACTATTTCAAACTTTAATTATATTCTCCACAATGATATGTTTGCACTATATGAAACACCGACTTGGGTTGCATTATATTTGACACATAGTTTTATGAAACATCATTTTGTTGTTATAATTCCTTGGTTACTACCTAGGTATTAAACATAGAAATATGAATGGAAATTACTATTTTTTAATGTTATTTATAATTTTATTATATAAATAAATCTTCTTAATAATAAAATATTTAATATTGGTAATGTTTTTATTTTTTTGAAAAATACTATTTTCTCAAATGAACTGCTTTTATGTGCTTTTGTGAAAAATAATAAAATTAATTTTTTAAGATTTTAAAAAGATAAAATAAAATTATTTTTTAATACATAATTTCAAAATTATATTAGGGTGAATTTTTGGTATTTTTCTGAGAAACATCATTTTTAGATGAATAATGAAAAGTACTGAATTTTAATTGAGAACTGTTTTTTAGTATAATTTATTTATATAGTTAAATTATTTTTTAATTTGGTTTTAAAGATATATTAGATCAATTATACACTTATTAATACAATTTACTTAATTTGAAACTTTTTTATATTAACGTTAGATATAAAATCGTGATTATATTTTTAAAATTCTCACTTTAGAAACCTATTTTTTCACTATATTTGTGGGATGCAAATTAAGCTTAATTTTTCCTCTTCAGGGAATTAAATTTCAAAAAACCTCACTAAATGGCTGTAATAAGAAAAATATTTATATTATTATAAGTTTAACTTAATCTTTTACCAAAATAATATGTGAAACCGATTAAAATTAAATACAATGATTAAGGTAAAATTAAGCTTAACAAGGGACGAAACCATAATATTAATGGCCAAAATGACTTATACAGTTGTCCAAAACAACTTTTATGGCCATTGTTGGTCTATAAACTTTTCATTATTGAGTTTTTTTTTGTTTTCTATGACTTTTGTTACGTAAAAACATGGGTACACCAAACTTGTTTTCAAAAATACCAAGTGTGTCCCCTCCCTCCCTTATAAAAGGCCACCGACTCTCCCTCTTCTTTACGCCTCTCATGCTACATAGGTTTGGACAATATCTTCCCATTTAATTTAAAATAGTTCCTAAATTACTACTTGAATCTCCCCTTTGGGTAGAAATCTAACCAAGGAATCCCTTTGGTGAAAACAAAAAGGTTTTACCCAAAAAAGAGCTAACTTCCTTCCTCAGGATCCCATCCTTTATTTTCTTTCTCCACCACCTAAATCATTATTATTCCATGATCATATAATAAATAAAGTATACTAAATATACTAATATGTTTTTTCTCTATTTTTTTACCTTCACTTACACACACTTCCATCTAACCGGTAATGGACTTACCGTTCATGTGTACGACGAACTACTGCCTCACAAAACAATGGTGTTTCATTTAGCTTTACCACATATCATTGTAGGGAAATACAATGGAAGATATGTTTTTATATGATAAAAATTATATCTTTTATTTATTTATAATTATTTAATTTTTATATAAATCTTTACTTCATTCTTTCCATTTTATGTAATTTGGACAACTTTGTTTGTGGAAGTGTGGACTACCGTCTCCTGGAAGCATTGTGATTCATTCACACATTAAATATATTGTATTAAGGTTACATTTAGTAAACATATATGATATATATGACATAATAATTCTATTGGAACTATATTATATATTTTTATACATATATTTTATTTACTTTCTTTCTTTCAATACGACAATAAAACTGAAGCAACGTTCATGCGTACGTACTACGTAACATCTCCTTGAGTAGGATATTTTGTTTAATATTTATATATTCTATATATTAATATAAATATTTATATAATGAGTATATATTATATATAAATCATTTTTTAATTTATTTAAATAATTAAATCATGATGTACGTAAGAGGATCAAGAATAAAAAATTAAAAATATGTACAAGAAACAAAGCGGTTATTACCCGAAACATTACCTTAACATGGAATTGATAATAAATTGTTAATATAATTTAATAAGTGAATACTAGAGAGTATTAAATATAAGAATTTGGTTCTTTTTTAGATTTAAAATAAATAAATTTTTATTATACATGAGGTTTTAATTTGTATAAATAAAGTGAAGACTTAAGGTATGTGAATTTCATCTCACTTTTTGTTTCTGTGAGATAAATTCCATATTCACCACTAGATTCATTTATGTGGTGCATATACATCCCATGAATTTATATTATGATTTTTATGGATAAAATTATGGGTAATTACATATTGAATTTTTTATCTCTATTTCATGGTGTTTTATTGTTCAAACGTTACCATATCAGTAAGATAGATTTGTCTCAATTTGCCTTCTTTGAGAAACCTGTTTTGTTATAAACAATATTATTTTAGGGGGTGTATATAATTAAATTTGACATGTTATCTCATGAATATCATTATTTTCATGATATATTATTCTTCTTGTATTTTCATTTTCTTACACGGGGATTATGATTCAAAGTTACTAAGTGTTAAGAGGTTATGGAAACAATCTCATCGTTTATCAACAATGTTTATGATTATGCTTCAATTGCTTGAATATTATGATCCATCTCTCAAGAACCCTCATGAAATTTATTATCCTTTATATATTCATTATATCTTCATGTATTGGTACCATTTTTACACTATTTGGTATATAATATGATTGAGAAAGTGTTTTTAAGAATGTATACCTTTACCTCTCTCTTCGGTCAGAAATATGCATTCCTTAAAGACCATGATTTATAAAAAATGTTTCCAAAAATATTCTAATATTATCCTATTATATTTATAATAAATTTTCACCCATGTCTTACATTTTAAATAAAATGGTTTTTTTAAAATGAATCTTTCTATCATTTTCTAGTTGAAGCGCTTTTCTATAGTTTTTATGGTGAAAAAGGAATGTTCTGCATGTATCGATTTACCCACCATCATGAATATAATTACATTGAAGATTCCCTCAAAAGATTAAAAATTTATTATTTTAAAAGGGTTTTCCAAATATTATATAAATTCAGTGTTTTAAAGTGGTTTTTGATGAAAAAGGTTTTCAAAAATTATTTATGATTAAAAATATATTTAAAAGAATTTCAAAACATCATTATAATTTTCAAAAGGTTTTTTTCAAAGAAAAGGATGTAAATGACTTTGAAGCTTCTTTTATATATTTTCAATTTATTTTTCATGAAAAATGTTTTCGAGCTTCATTTATAAGATTTTAGTGGATAAAGTGTTCTAGATTATTTCAATACTTCTTCATATGTTTTCAATGTATTTTGAAAACAAATATTTCCAAAATGTTTTTAAGCTTCTTTTATAAGAGTTCAATGTAAAAGGTTTTAAAAATTATTTCAATCGTTCTTTCTGAGTTTTCAGCGTATTTTCAATGAAAATGGTTTGCAAAATATTTTCCAACATCATTTATAAGTTTTGAAGGGAAAAGGTTTCAAAACCGATTTCAAGCCCTCTTTCTATGCTTTCAAAGTATTTTAAAAGAAAATGGGTTTCAAAAGGATTTATATTTTAAAATAAGTTTTTAAATATGAAAGAAAATTTTCCTCAATAAAATGGTTTTAAAAATATATTTCCAAATTATTCTCCATATAATATGACCAGAATTGGCGTTACTCATTCCTTTATGGGAAATTATCCAAAGGTTCCATTTATATTATTTATCTAAATGGTTTTTGTTTTGATGATATGATGTTTTGGAAACCCATTCCGCTTTCATGGGTTATATGTTTATGAAACCCATTTCCCTTCCATGGATTTTATTCTTATTAAACCTTCTTCTTTTCAAGGTATATTCTTTGATGAAATTATTATGAAACCAATATTTTTAAACAAGTTAAGATATGATTACTTGTTTATGTCAACCATTTCATTTCATGGTTTATGATAGGATGTTTATGAAACCCATATATTTTTCGGAGTCATGATATGATGAATGTTTTATTATCTGGTGGAACATATATGAATGATTTTATTAAGATATCGATGGGACCTATATCTCCCTATAATTAATTAGGTAATGATTTATATCTCATGAGATAATGATGGGAATCAAGTCTAGAGGCTTGATCCACTATGAGAAGACTGTTGAGTCAATAAGGTTTTCCTTATGACTTTTCCATTCCTTAATACTTGGGGGAGATTGGTGATTCATTATGTTTTTCCTTATGACTTTACCATTCCTTATTGTTTTGAAAATCACAAACACCTTATATTAAGGAAAAACTATTTTTACCCAATATTTTAATTCTATAAGGAAAATTTTCCTTCCCTAACGAAATTTATCCTTACCATGTTTTCAGTGCTTATATGATAATTTTTCTAAGTGTAAAATTTTTTTTGAAACCAAAACCTCGGAATCCTATAATTACCTAGATATAAAGCATTCTGTTTTAAGATCCAAATTATCAGAATTATGGTTATAACCTCTTATGAGTTCTGACTCCGAATTCTGATTATGAATTCTCGATAGGAACTCTTCTGGGTTCTGAATCCGAATTCTGATTACGAATTCTGGATAGCAACTCTTTTTGAGTTCTGACTCCGAATTCTGATTACGAATTATGGATACGAATTCACCTGAGTTCTGACACCAAATTCTGAATACGAATTTTGGTTATGAACTTCTCTAAGTTCTGAATCGAAATTCTGATTACGAATTCTGGTTACGAACTTTTCTAGGTTCTGACTCTGAGTTCTCTGAATACAGACTTCGAAATCTTATGGGTTATGACTCCGAATTCTCATGAACTATGACTCTGAACTTTGTAAGTTCTGGTTCTGAATTCTTCTGTATCCAGATTTTGAATTTCCTTGAAATTTAGACTCTAGGATTCTATGGAGTTAAGCTTCTGAATTCCTATAAAACAGAATCCGAGTATCCTTATATTATAGACTCTGAATTCAATTTTAGTTAGAATCCGAACATTCATTTGCCTACATTTTGAATATTAGATTTTTGTTATGCTTACACTTGTTTTTTTATAAAACTATTTCATGCTTTCAGTTACTCACTAATGGTTTTTTGAGTGACATGTGTACATGTCCCTTCGAAATTCAAGGAAAAATATGACCGTTGGAGGAGGGAGCCGACCGTTGAAGCGGTGTCTATAAATAGGATCTCATTTGAAAGAGCTCAGAACTTTTGAGATGCTGAACTTTGGCAACTATTCTTACATGATATTGAAGTGATTTCTGGAGAGAGAGGCTCTTATAAACTCTCAGGATTTATATAGAAAGTTTTAATGGCTTGTTCAAACTTTTCTTTGTGAATATTTTCTTAGTGTAGAGGTGTGATTTCCTTGAAATCAGAGACTTTGGGTTGTGAAGTCAGAGGTGCCTATTTCCTTACAAATCGAGGGCTTACAGGGATAAGAAGATAGATACCGATCTTAGGATTGAGGTATTACCTAGGTTTGGGCAAGACAAACTTTCTTGAAAGTATAAATCAAGGGACCTTTTATCCAGGGTTGTTGGATACCCTTCTATTTGGGTTAAAAGAGTTACTACTTGTTACTTGTAGTATTTCTATTTTGTTTTATGTTTGTACTTTTAGTTATTGAGGAAAGTATATTCTTCTTATACTTCCTTAGACATGTACTCTGATTATATAGGATTCTATACATTTTAAGGTAGAATATTATTCATTGTAAAATTTTGATAAGTTTTATTTCCATAATCAATTTTCTGGAATCAAGAAAGTTATTAGAGCTTTTAGGTGTTCTGAATTTTGGTTATGCAAAAATTTCCTTATGTATTTTAAAGTATACAATTCACCCCCCTCTTGTATCTGAGCATCTCATTTTTACATATTCGATCCAACAATTGGTATCAGAGGAGGTAACCTCTGAATTAATCTCACGATTAGATTTATAAGTGAATTCCTCTTCTCATTACATTCAGAATTGAATTTCCGAATTCACACTTTTCTGGAATCAGTTTTTCATACTCGTATAGTTCAGATTCATTTTTTCTTAGAGATAATCTTGTTCTATATTTTCCTTACTTAGGAATATTCTCCTTGTTTACAAACTTTTTCTATTAACATGTTTTTGTGGAAATAATTTTTCTTAAAGATGGAAGGAATAAATGATGGTTCCATAGACAATATCAATCCAACTAGACCACCTATATTTGATAGAAATTATTATGAATATTGGAGAGTCACATGAATACTTTCATTATAAATACATCATTTGAAAAAAATTTTATACCTACTGGAGGATATAAAATCCCTGACATAGAAGTTAGTACCTTTACCAACCAAGAAAAGCATGAATATCAACTGAATTATAAGGTACACAATAATTTTCTTTGTTCCATGACTAGAAACATATATAGACAAATTTTATCTTTTGAAGCATCAAATTGTATTTGGAAGAAAATTTAAGTTACTCAATTTGGAACTTCCAAAGTAATTGAAACTAGAAGAGCCATGCTCAGAGCTGAATATCATGGTTTCTGCTTTCCTTATAGAGAACCCATATGTAAGGTGCAACAAAGATTCATGACTATTGTGAATAGTTTACAATCCATGGGTGAGAAAGGATTAGATGATGAAGCTCTTGTTGATAAGATCATAGAAATCTTGCCGAATGAATGGGAATCCAAGAGGACTACTATTGAAGAGAAAATAATGGTTACTCAGATTTCCTTAGATGAACTGTTTGGAACTATTCTTTAGCATGAGACTAGAATGATGAGAGATGTTGATAATGTAAAGAAGAAGAATGGAAATGGCGGTGTTTCTTTTACTAAAACTTCAAATCATATGAAAGATAAGACTCCTGAGAGAGTCACTAGATCCAAATCTAAGAAAGTTTTTATCCAATCTGAATCTAGTGAAAGTGAATCCTCATAAAATGAATCAGGAAATATTGCTCGAAGGATGAACAAGATAACTAGATAGAGGAACTTTCAATCCAGATATAAGAAAATGGAAATGAAAGATAATAATGATTTAGAAGTCACATGTTATGAATTCAAGAGAGTTGAACACATAAGACATGATTTCCCTATGCTTAAGAGAAAAGAAAGAAAGGAAATGCATTCATAGAGAAACAGAAAGAAGTATCACAAGGATAAAGCTAAAAAATTCATGAAATATAATGAAACCTGGAGCGCCAGTGGTGGAGACTCTTTAGATGAATCTTCATATTATGAATCTTCTGGACATAAGAATCTTGGTCTAATATCCAAACTACCGATTAACAACCATTTTTTAATGGCTAAGGTACACAATACTGAATCAATGACCAATGTTTCTTTAAATTCAAATTATAGTAATGATAAATATTATAATTCTTATGATGAAGAATATTCTTCTGATAAAGATAATACTTTACCTTCCTATGAAGAAGTTTCTAGGTTTTCCGAACTTCATGAGATTGATAATTCAAAACTCATGAAAAAACCTGATAAGGAAAATTCTAGGAATACTATTCTTACTAAGGAAATATCCGACCATTATAAAGATCTTGATAAGAAAAATGTTGATTTTTAAAGTATTTCAAAAAATCTTGAAGAAGTATGTTCTAAGAAGAATAATCTTTCTAATGATCTAGAAAACATAATTTCTACGAAAAATGTTTTCGAGCCCAGCTCTAGTTCAAAATCAAATGTTTTTGAAGACAAGAACTTGGTTATCTAACTCAAATCTGAAATATTTTCCGTGAAGAAGTGTTTGTAAAACTTTACCTTAGGTAAAGAAAATTTTGATAAAATGTATTCTTAAATTTGACCTCTAAGGAATAGTTAGGTTTTTGGTTATACTAGTTCTAAACCAATTTTTAGTAACAATTACTTTGTTCCTCAAAGTGCTCCATTCTGTACTAAGTGTCAGTGTGGTGGACATTGGGAAAAGAATTTTTATATAAAAAAAACCCAGTCCTTAGGATTTCATAAAGCCTATTTTTCTAAGAAGATGTTGGTGCCTAAAATTTTTCTTTTTAAAATTTCCAGTTCTAGAGAAAGTTTGGATTCCAAAAGCCTAACTCTTTTGTTTTCAGGAAAGTAGAGAAAGTGAAAACAGCAATACTTGGTACATGGATAGTGGATGTTCCCAACATATTACTGGTAACAAAAACTACTTTGAAAAGATTATCAAGACAAAAGGAGGAAAATTAACTTTTGGAGATAATGCTTAGGGAGAAATTATTGGTATAGGTAACATCGTTCTTCTTGAAAAAACTTTGATTTCAAATATTTTATTTTTTAAGGTTCTTAAGCACAACCTCATTAGCATAATACAATTATGTTATGAAGGATATCTTGTGAATTTTAGGAATGAAAAATGCTTAGTACAGAATTCCATGGAAGAGTTTATTCTTTCTACCCATAGGCAAGAGAATGTTTACACACTAATCTTATAAGACCTTAGGAGACAAGACTTACCTTTACTTAGTGCAATAGAAGATCACTCCTGGTTATGGCATAGAAGGTTAGGTCACTGTGACCTTAGGAACTTATGCAAACTTTCTAAGAAAAGGTTAGTTAAGGATCTTCCGAAGCATAGATTTGATTCGTCAAAAGTTTATGACCCTTGTCAATATAGCAAGAAACATAAATCAAGTTTTAAATCAGTCGGTGAAGTCTCAACTACTGATTCATTATAGCTGGTGCATATGGATCGTTTTGGTCCAACACAAACTGGAAGCATTGGAGGCAAGTACTATGTATTTGGTATATTTGATGATTACACTAGATTTACATGGGACTATTTTCTAGCAAAGAAGTCTGAATCCTTCTCGTATTTCAAAAGTTTTAAAGCCCAAGTTAAAAATGAGAAAAACCATCCATTGATAAATATTCATAGTGATCATGGAGGATAATTTCAAAATTATTATTTTGAAACATTTTGTAGTATAAAAGGCATTACTCATAACATTTCAGCACCCAGAACACCTCAACAGAATGTTTTTGTCATAAGAAGAAATAGAATTATTCAAGAGATAAATAGAACCATGTTGAGTGAGCATTCTGTAGACAATCATTTCTAGGATGAAGCTATAATTACGGCGTGTTATACTATAAATCGAGTTTTGGTTAGACCTTTTCTTAATAAAACTCCTTATGAGTTATGGAATGTTATAAAACTTAGACTTTCCTACTTTCACGTTTTTGGTTGTAAGGTATTAATTATGAATACTAAAGATAATCTACACAAATTTGCACAAAAATCTAATGAATGAATTTTCTTTGGATACTCCACAACTTCTACGACCTATAGAGTTTTCAATAAAAACACTTGTACTGTTGAAGAAATAGTACATGTCAAATTTGATGAAACTGATTCCTTTTTTTTAAACAAACCCTACCTACATTTTCTGATGTGTTTTCAAAAACTTATTATCAATATGTGTTAGAATATCCTTCTGATAAGGAAAATTTCCAAGAAGATACTTCTAAAACATTTACCCAAGAATATTTTCTACCCTATGTTGATGAACAAGTTTTATAAAACCCAAATCAGTTGTTTTTGTATCACCCCAAACATTTTTAGGTATTTTTCTGTTAAATACATTCTATTCATCATTGTGTTCCTTCGAAACAAAACTAGGTTATTTAGGATATAGTAAAAACCTAGCCATTAAATATAAATTTTCCTTTTCTATGTTTTGAATTTCAAAAAATGGTCATCTAGAGTTGTGATCAGTAAGTCATTTGGAGTCTGATAGAACAAACATATTTTTTTTTTGTGAATTGTAACATACCCTTATGAATAGTAATATTAATAGTAATATGACCCTTATGAATTGTATATAATAATATTATTTTATTTTCTTAAGACAATAAGATAATGATATCTTAATTAGTTTTTCAATGAGAAATAAAAGTAATTGCACTTTAAGATTTTTATTTTTAGAATTAAATATGACTTTATTTAAAAATTAAATTAATTATAATTAGAAAATTATTTTTTAAAAATTTATTTCACTTTTTCATTCTACACGTTGAAAAATGGTTAGGGTGAATTTTGGGAATTTTTCTGAAACATTTGATTTTTCAGTGAATAGTAAAAAATACAGTTTTTTTGTTTCAGTATGTTTATGGCATCATTAATGATTTAATAATAATGTCATAAATCTGGTCGACTTGTGTATAGTTAAATATTATGTGAGGTGTCCCAAGTGGCTCTAACCATGGGCAAATACCATGGGCAAGCCCATGGTTTTGTAAATACCACCCATGAGGTGTCCCTTGGAAATTATTAATATAATCCATCACGTTTCCTATAAATACCAACTCTTCCCTTCATTGAATTCATTCCCAATTCTCACTCAACAAAGTTATAGCCTCCTTACCTTCATATTATTCCTCCCCAGTTTTCCTCAAGCTCCCAAGGTCCCAACCGTCATGTTCTAAGGGTTACTCTACAAGGTAAGAAAATTCTCAATTTCTTTCTTCTTTACTTTCATGTTCTCTTTTATGTGGTATATCATCCATGTTTCTATACCATGTTCTTATTTTTATTCTAATTATTGATCAAATATATATTCTTATTCATTTCTGGATAGGTGAACCCTATCCCTTTTTATAATATTTTGTAAAACTATGTTGCGTAGCTGTTAGGCTACCGAATTTTTGTAAGCGATTTCAAAATTATTTTTTTATTTTGAGTTATTTATTTATTATTTCTTCATATATTCATACCCAAGAGAAATTAAATCTCCATAATCTTGTATATTATGGATATTATAATTTTTGTGAGAAATTCACCATCAATATTCTTCTTTCCCCCACTTGTTCAAGGAATTAAAAACATTGTATGTGACGTGTCAAATTACCGACATCGTAGACGATGTGATTTCAATTCGCATTAATTCTTTCATGTCTGGTCATGAAACCATTTATATGGTTGAACCAGGTTATAATATATGTGTAATGACTCACTTATGGTTCTGTAATTCTTTGGTACTCATGGTTCTAATTTATAAAAGAAGATGAGTTTGTTATTATCAAAGAACCACTAAAACGATCTAAACGAACATAATTAATGTTTTAAATAATGAATCATCATCATGGTATATAACCAAAAATAATTATAAGATCATTTATATCTCCAAAACATCGTTAATAATATGTATTAACAAATCTGGATGTTTAACCATGTTTCAAATGAACTTCTATTCATGGAAACAACTAACGAACAATGAAAATCAAGGGAGAAAATACTTCCAAAAAATGAAAATTGAACCAATTGAACCCATATAAAGGGCCATGAATGAACATAATAAGGTTATAATAAATCAATTAAATTTATATGAGGTCTTTTAAATATTATTTAATGATGAAAAATTTGATTATTCAGGTCATTAAAACAAACGAAGAACACACTCGAGCATAAGGTAAGAGGTTTCTTATCTCACTTTCATTTCTGTGAGATTTCCTTTATTCTCCAATTATTCCTTATATTTGGCATATGTGTACCTACATTTTAAAATTATTATATTTATATTCATGTAATTAAATTATTTACTTTATGGTTATTAAGTTATGGTCATACAGTTCGACCGATTACATTATGATAAGGGGCATCGTCTCAGCTGCTATTTTCGTTGCGATTATCTTTGTATTGTAAACCTAAAAATCCTTATGTGGTGTACCTACTTCCCATTTAAGATCAATTTTCATTTTAAATTATATTTATATTAAATATCAATAATCTCATGTCATGGATATGCTTTTTTTCTAAACTGCATACCATTTTACATATGGTGTTTATTTGGAAAGTTATTTTGATTATGGAAATATTGATGAATCCGTATACTCTACTCTATATGGATATTGAAAGGGCATATTGATCTTGTATTTAATCAATTTATAAAGAATGATTTGGACATGAAGTGGTGGGTGGGGCCCGATATAGCCCCTCGATGCATCAGTAGGTCTCATGAGACAAAACAGTTTGGCGACAAACCCTTTGAGTTTGTTTCCAAAAATCAGACGGGTTTCTACCAGTAGAACTAAAACATTTTTATGGTACTATGGTTTCATGTTCCAGATAAATTATGTACAATTAATAAGCATTATTTTTATTCATTATCAGTTATTATTATTATCCATGTGATTTTCACTATGACAAAATCTATGGATGCAGTTTCATTCTCAGTTTATTAATGGCATTTGTTTTTCATTTACTCACTATGCCATATTGATTATGTCATATTGATTATGATTAACTTATTATTTTACTCATGCTTCCACTATTTTTAACCCTTACTGAGCATTTTAGCTCACCCCTTTAATTTTCTACCTTCGGCAAGTGATGAAGAGAAGGTCTTCTTTTGAGTTCCTGTGGTTGCAGTTTTGATTTTTTTGTTATGTATTGTATTTTGTAACCTTTTCTAATGTAATTTGAGTTAAATCTATGTATCTAGTTTCTTCAAGACTACTAAAATGATCATTCCTTTGTGATTTTTATAGCTTCTAACCATGCCAATATCATAAGTAATGCACCGTCTCCAGCCTAGTGGGGTCGGGGTGTTACAGTTTCTAAATAATCATCCAAATGATAGCATAATTGGTGATGTAAATCAACCAGTAAGGACTAGAAGTTCCTTAAAAAATGAAGTAGAACAACTAGAATTCCTTTCCCAGTTAGAGCCAAAAAGCACTGATGAAGATTTAGGTGATGATGATTAGATTAAAGCTATGTAAGATGAGCTAAATGAATTCGAAAGGAATAAAGTCTAGACCTTGGTTGAAAGACCTAAGGAAACTTCTGTTATTAGAGTAAAATGGGTCTTTAGAAATAAGTGTGATGAAAATGGATTCATTGTAAGAAATAAATATAGATTTTTTGCTAAAGGCTATAATCAAAAAGAAGGAATAGACGATGAAGAAACCTATTCTTCAGTATCTAGACTTGAATCTATTCGTATTTTACTTGCCTTTGCAACATTCTTCAATTTGAAACTTTTTCAAATGGATGTGAAATGTAATTTCTTTAATGGTTATGTTCAAGAGGAAGTTTTTGTTGAACAACCTCCTAGTTTTGAAGATACAAAACATCCTGATCATATTTTTATACCTACCAAAGCTTTGTATGGCTTTAAACAAGCGCCTAGATCTTTGTATGATAGACTTACAAGATTTTTGCTTCAAAATAACTATGTTAAGGGAAATGCAGATCCAACCCTTTTTATAAAGAAAGACAATAAAAATGTTTTGATTGTTCAAATTTATATTGACGACATTATATTTGGTTCAATTCAGAAATCTTTAACCGATTATTTTGAGGATCTAATGAAATCTGAGTTCAAAATTAGTATGATGGGTGAGTTAACATTTTTCTTTTGTTTTCAAATTTCTCAAACACCAAAAGGAATCTATATATCCCAACATAATTATATAAAATATCTTCTTAAAAATTATTGATATGACAACACTAAAAGTATAAGTACTCCCATTGGTACCTCAAACACACATGATCTTGATGAAGCTGGGAAACCAGTTGATTAAACAACTTTTAGAGGTATGATTGGAAGTTTACTTTACTTGACAGCTAGTCATCCATACTTAATTTTTTTAGTATACTTATATGAAAGATATCAATCCAATCCCATGGAATCTCAATTAAAGGTAGTGAAAATAATTTTTCGCTACTTAAAGGTAACCATGGATTTAGGACTCTTTTATACATCTGAAAATGATTTTGTTTTAAAAAGTTTTTTGGATGATGAATTTGGTGGATATATAATGGATAGAAAGAGTACATATGGAACTTGTCAATTCTTATGAGATTAATTAGTTTCTTGGTACTGAAAGAAGCAACACTTAGTATCACTTTCCACTACTGAAGCTGAATATGTTGTAGCTGGATGTTGTTGTGCTCAAGTATTGTGGATGCAACAGACACTCAAAGACTATGGTATGAGTTTTACCAAAACACAAATTTTGTGTGATAACAAAAGTTCCATTTACCTTAGTAAAAACCCTACACATCACTCTCATGAAAAACACATAAATATTAGGCATCACTTTCCTAGGAATCACACACAAAAAGGAGATATCATTCTTCAATATATCAGAACGCAATATCAACTTGTTAATATTTTCACAAAATCTTTACCCTCTGATAGATTTGACTACATGAAACAGAAGTTAGGAATGATAACCGTAAGGTAATCCTTCTCAATAACTTCTTGTTGAACCAATCTTCTTACATTAATATACTCCTTTTCATAGGGGGAGTACATTTTCATTCTAGTTTTTCATATGTTTCGTAATGCAGTTTTTCAAATTTTTCGTAATGAAGTTTTTCATATTTTTTGTAATGAAGTTTTTCATATATTTCATAATGATGTTTTTCATATTTTTCATAATGAAGTTTTTCAAATTTTTTGTAATGTAGTTTTTTCATGTGTTTTGTAATGATGTTTTTTGTACTTGAATTGTTTGTAATGATGTTTTTGTACTTGAAATTTTTGTAATGAAGTTTTTCCTACTTGAAATTTTCATAATGATTTTTTTTCATACTTGAAATTTTCTTAATGAAGTTTTTCGTACTTGAAATTAATGTAATGAAGTTTTTTGTACTTGAAATTTTGGTAATGAATTTTTTTTGTACTTGAAATTTTTTGTAATATTTTTTTCATACATGAGATTTTCATAATGAATGTTTTTGTAATGAAAACATTCGTAATGAAGAACTGTGTACTTAATTCTTTTTCTTATTCAAGTTTTTTTGGAATCTAAATTCCTCAAAGAAGAATTTTCCTTAACACGAATAATTCTCCTGACAATACAAAATGTATGATTCTTTCTTGAATTTTCATAATAACCTTTTACTTGCTCTTAAATTCTTTTGTTTTTAAAATTTCTCAGATTCTAGTTTCCTTAAATTCAATTCTTTTCCTTTAAAAACCTCAAAAGATCATATCCTACAAAATTTTCCTTGAGGCTATCATTTCAACCGTCAGATCAGATCAGAAGAATTCTCAACCATTGGATTGAAATGGAAAGATGAATCGTCGTTTCAAAACCTATAAAAGGGGACCCCCAATGGTTGTCCCACATAGGTTTTGAAAGCGTTTTCATGTTGAAGCTCTGCCCAACTTCAAAATCCCGTTCTGGATTTTCAAAGCTTTCCAATTCTGAATGTCTTCTGAAGTTCCTTCTCAAGAAATTTCTTCTATCAAGCCGATTTCGGAGTGCACAATTTACAGGGAGAGGTTGGTGAATCCAAACAAATTCAATAAGTATGAATCTATTATTTCAAATAATATCAAGATTAATAGATGGGAGAGTGTATCTTTATAAAAGACAAAAGATCAGGATGTTGTGTATCTAGATCTACTCATTGAATTTTATGAATCAGTTTTCTTTTTCAAGGAAGATGGCAAAGGAAAATTTTCATTCAAAAGTTATGGTAAAAATTATACAATTTCATATACTAAGGCTGATATCTTGGTAGGGATATCTTATGAAGGTGAAGCTGATTTTTGTTCCCACAAATTACCAGATGTGAAAGGATGTTTTGTAAAGGTTAAGGCTTTGCAGTGTCTTGGACATTCAGATGTCAAGACCACAAAGATTGCTCACTTGTCTACCAACAATCAGATCATAGACTGATGGGTTCAGGGTTTTATCGTACCTTGAAAGGGTGACAAGGAGACTCTTAAGAAAAGTGATATGTATATCTTATATTTTTTGGTAAATATAAGGAAAATCAATCGGATGGAGCATATTCTCATTAAGATAGAGAATATCCAAAATGGGAATCTGAGAGCACAGATAATCATGTATCCTACCCTACTCTCCAAGTTGATAGTTCGGTGTCTTGAATCATTCAATATTCCTTGCATTTCCAAGCCGAGGAATTTTAAAGTGATGTTAGTCAGTGATGAACCTTTCAAAATAATGAATGTTGGATTTTCTAAATATTCAGGTTAGTTTTATGATCTTCCAGTGGAAGAGGCAAAAGCTGTTCTGAAAAGTGATGAAGAATCTGAACCATCAAAGAAAGATAGAAATAAAAGAAAATTGAAGGAAGTAGAATATGAAGGTGAAACCCCTAAAGCTAAGGAATCTCAATCCATACCTCCAAAGCCTAAAATTCAGAAATATTTTCCAGATTAAGTTGCTTCCAAATGGATGGAGAATAAGAAGAACTAGAAAAAAGGGGAGCCACAGTTTGGACTAGACCCCACAGAGGCCAAATCATTGAAAGAGAAAGCTGCTGAGGAGATTGAGAATTAAGACAAAGAGAAGAAGCTTAAGAAGAAGATGTCGGAGGCATAGAATGTGCTATCTCTTTTGAAGGTACTGAAGTAGCATTCTAGAACATTCCGGTAATGAAATCCTTCATAGTCGAACCATTACCCGAGACACTGGGGAAAAAGTTTATGACTCCAAAAAAAGTTCAAGAGAATGTTTATGAATAGATATAAGCTGTAGAAGATGTAAAAGAAGCTAAAATCAATAAAGATGCAGTTGATATGATAAAGAAAGGAGAAGACTTTCATGAGAAGGAAAGTGCTTTTGAAAAATTTTCAATCCAAACTTATCAAGCTGGATCTTTGAAACTTTCTACTACTGAAATGGATGAGAAGGCAGAAGAGGAAGTGAACAAATTGTCTGAGCAAGAAAGCTATAATCATGAATTCATTCTCCCTAAGGATATTGAGATAGGAGCTAAGAAAGAAAAAATCGATGAAGATAAGATTGTCCAGTTGTTTGAAAGTGAGCATGAGTCTCCAGATGAAGAAGTTATTCTGAAAACTGACAAAGGAAAAAACATGGTTGTTGACACACCAACCAAAATTTATTTAAGGAAGAAACAAGATGGTGGATCCTCTAAGAGGAAGATTGTCGAGATAAAGGAAGAACCACAACCTAAAATAGTGTCTGACTCAGAGTAATCATCTCAAGGACATGATTTTGACATTCAGTCCCTGAAGAAGCTAGTGGACACCATTCCGATCTTTCCAACAATTGAATCCAGATTCCAGATTCTCCAACATAGCATGAATCAAAAATCAGACACAGTATCCATGGTGATGGATAGGTGTTTAAATATTGAATTTGATCACAAGAAATTACTTATCAACTATGAATCCCACAAAAAATCTTGTAGGAAAATGGTCAGCTGGTCAAAGAATATAGTTGAATATTTAAGAGAGCATGATGAATTTCAAGGTGATGTTAAGGAAACTATTGATACCCAAGATAGAAAAATCAAGTATCTAACAAGTAGCTTTAAGGAAAAGATAAATCTTGAATAGAATACTCAGATTCAGGATGTCAAAGATCAGACTGGGAAGTTGAATTATGTTTTTCAAAGTTGGAAAATAGGAAGGGATCTTCAGATTGAGATTCAAGAAAAGCTAGTGAAACAGGATGACTTGTTAACGGCTCAGGCAGAGGCTCTGAAGGCTCAAGATGATAGGATCAAAGCCTTAGAGAAGAAAGCAGAGGAGGACCACAAAGAGCTAAAGAAGCTAAAAACCATCATGAAGAAGCTGATACCCAAGGAAGAAGGAGAAAAATAGATCCAAATCCGATATTTTGTTGTACCTATTTTTCCTTGTACAAATTTCACCCAATCTTAATGAAATTCTGGTTGTTTGTTTTGTTTGGATGTTTGTACTAATATTTTAGGTATCGTATTTTTTTCCATTCCTTCAAACTCTTTTTGAAACTCACAAAGTGGGAGAAGGAAAAATAATTTTAAGAAAAAGAAGAAATATCCCTATGTAAGGGGGAGTTATCATTACGAATATTTCCATACTCAAGATAATGAAAACTCTCATTCCAGAAATCTAGAATACGATCCTTAGTGTTCCAAAGCCTAATGGGGAGTTAGACGTATTCAGCGTTTTCCATGAATAAAGGGAGATAAGTTTTATTTTCAAGGTTTAGTAACATATTTTCCATGTCCTTATATTCTTTTTCGTAAGGATTTTTATGCTTTCCAAAAAGGGGTATATTTTTGAGTCAATAAGGTTTTCCTTATGAATTTTCCATTCCTTCATACTTTGGGGAGATTGGTGAGTCATTAAGGTTTTCCTTATGACTTTACCATTCCTTCTTATTTTGAAAATCACAAACACCTTATCTCAAGGAAAAACTCTTTTTTCCCTATGTTTTACTTCTATAAGAAAAAATTTCCTTCCCCAAGGAAATTTATCATTACCTTGTTTTCAGTGCTCATATCATAATTTTTGTACATGTAAAATTCGGTTTGAAACCAAAACATCGGAATCCTATAATTACCTAGATATGAAGCCTTCTGTTTTAGGATTAAAATTCTCAGAATTCTGGTTATGAACTCTTATGAGTTCTGACTCTGAATTCTGATTACGAATTCTGGATACAGACTCTTCTGGGTTCTGAATCCGAATTCTGATTACGAATTCTAGATACGAGCTCTTCTGAAATCTGACTGCGAATTCTGATTACGAATTCTGGAAATGAATTCTCTTGATTTCTGACTCCAAATTCCGAATTCGAATTCTAGTTATGAACATCTCTGAGTTCTGACTCCGGATTCTGATTACAAATTATGGTTACGTACATTTCTATGTTACTACTCCGAGTTCTCTGAATACAGACTCTGAACTCTTATGAGTTCTAAATCCAAATTCTCATGAACTCTGAATCTGAACTTTTTAAGTTCTAGTTCTGAATTCTTGTGAATCCAGATTTTGAATTTCCTTGAAATTCAGACTCCGTAATTCTATTGATTTCAGGTTCTGAATTCCTAGAAAATAGAATCCGAATATCCTTGAATTATAGTCTAAAAATTCAATTTTGGTTAGACTCCGAACTTTCAATTTCCAACATTGTGAATATTAGATTTTAGTTATTCTTACACTTGTTTTGTTATAAAATGATGTCATGCTTTCAATTACTCACTAACCGTTATTTGAGTGACACGTGTACAGGTCCCTACAAAATTCAAGAAAAAATATGACTGTTTGGGGAGGGAGCCGACCGTTGAAGTCGTGCCTATAAATAGGAGCTCATTTGAAAGAGCTCAAAACTTTTGAGAGACTGGACTTTGAAAACTATGCTTACATGATGTTGAAATGTTTTCTAGAGAGGGAGGCTCTTATAAACTCTCAGGCTTCATGAAAAAAGTTTGAACGACTTGTTCAAACTTTGGTTCGTGCAGATTTGCTTAGTGCATAGGTGGGATTTCCTTGAAATCAGAGACGTTGAGTTGTGAAGTCAGAGGTGTCAATTTTCTTACAAATTGAGGACTTGTGGGGATAGAAAGACAGATACTGATCTTCAGATTGAGGGCTTACCTGAGTTTGGGTAAGGAATAATTTTTTGAAAGTATAAATCAAGGGACCTTTTATCCAGGGTTGTTGGATACCCTAATCTTTGGGTTAAAATATTTACTTCCTGTTACTTGTAGTATTTCTATTTTGTTTTCTTCTGTACTTTTAGTTATTGAGGAAAGTATAATCTTCTTATACTTCCTTAGACTTGTACTCTTATTATATAGGATTCTATATGCTTTAAGGTATAATCATAGTTGTTGTAAACTATTTTTAAGTTTCATTTCTGGAATCACTTTTCTAGAATCAAACAAGTTATTATAGCTTTGAGGTGTTGTGAATTTGGGTTATGCAAAAAATTCCTTAGGGATTTTTAAAGTATACAATTCATCCCCCTCTTATATTTGAGAATCTCATTTTTACACATTCGATTCAACAAAGATGAGGAAACCAAATCACTTACAAGGAACATAATACAATTGGGGATGGTTGTGTGTCCTACCCATTAGGTGTAGTCCCCCTAAATATGGGAATATGGGGAAACCTGATAGATAATGGGAATATGGGAAAACCCGATCCACTATGAGAATATGGGAAAACTTAACTAACTATTGGAAGATAGGGAAACTTGCACCTTCATTAGGAAAGGATTGTAACTGGAGATGGTGGTGTGTCCAGCCCAGTAGGTGTAGTCCCCATGAATCTCTCTAATATGTTCTAGTAGTGCATCTTGATTTAGTGGATATATTATCTATTTGTGTGAATGCCAAAATTCGATATCTCAATCTTTTGTTATGATTTCATGGATTAGGTTATTTTTTTCCTTAGGATTAATATCTTATGAAATTCTAATATTTATGCCATGATTCATATTTGTGATCTTTGATGTGAAGGGTATGATCTTCTAATGTTATGATCACATTATAATACCTATATTCTCATGTTTATACTTACATATACCCCTTTTTACCCTTAATAAGCATTTAAGCTCACTCATTTTATTGTTTCATCCCCAGGTTATGAAGATATATTTTTTGTATGATATTTCTAAGAGGGGATCTATTATTAGAGAACCTAGTGGGAGATAATGTATCCCACTCATGTACCGAGGTTTACATTTAAATGTTTCCAAAGGTAGTAAACTAATACGTTATTTGGGTATATATTTGTGTAATGTTATAATTATTGTCAAAAAATGATGTGATTTCTATGTATGTTAAGACTAGGTGGTTATATTAAATCTCTTTAGAAGGATATAACTTCAATTTATAGATATTATCAACATCATATAGTGTATTTATTTATTAATACGATTTCATAATCTCTCCACTAACTATATTATTCAAAAAATATTAAAAAACTATTTTTTCTAGTGTTACATGTCTTAATAAAGAAGAAGAGTTCATTAATCAACACATATTAAGTTGATTCCATGGATCTATCCATGGAATTACACCAATGTAGTAAATCATTTTATAAATTTATTTTCTAAAAAATTCAAGTATTCTCAAGGATGTTCCATGGTAGGAACTTACACATTCTTTTTCATCTAAAATTTTCATTTGAAATGGAAAGTTATCATCATTATTTCTTTATATCAATTAATTTTCCAGCTGTAATGGCATGTGGTTGGGTCTCACCCTGAAGCCACACTGAGTGAATCTACCTAAAAATTATTTATGTCATGATATCATACATTTTTATATCCCACCACACAGGTTTCATATCTAGGGAATCCTACCCATTCAATGAAAAAGGACTCAGGACAGAGTGATGGTTTCACTCTTATTATCTTTTGCAACATTAAACCCCCCAAACCCTATGTATCATTCCCCAACCCTAGTTACCCATAGTCAGAGAATTATTACCTAACACTGGCATGATCACAAAAGATCAAGCCTCGAAAGAACGATTAGTTCAGTAACCTTGGAAACACAAGATACATTTATAAGTTTTACATTACATTATAAAATAAAAAACTAAAACAACATAGTCTCCATAGGTAGAACTCATATCCCTTAGACTATACCTACCGCTCAGTCATAATATACTTCTTTGAATCCTAGAAAAAATAAGACATAGAAAGGGGTGATCTCAGATGCTCAGTAAGGATAACAATATAGCGGAAACTTTTATAAATAAGCATAAACATTCAAGGCAATGTAAGACTAGAACAAAAGCCTTTTAAACATGAACTCTAGAATAATATGGAAAATATAAAATCAAATAATTCCATTTACTTATTCACATGGATATTATACTAGTCTAATAGTCACATGCAATATCAATAGCCACTTTCATAATGATGGAATGCATAATTCCAGACTTCATAAACACATAGTCAAGGCCTTGTGCCAAGAATACAAATAAGATTTTTTCAAGGCCTTGTTTCAAGACACTAGTTTGTCTCATGAGACCTACCGATGCATAGAGGAGATATAGTGGGCTCCACCCATCACTTACTAAGTCCAATGTATTCCTCATATGAAAAGATTTAAACATAACATAAACATTTGTATTAAAACTAGCATACGAAATGTCAATACACTCTCTGTAAACCATGAATGGTTTGAAAATAACACATCCACATTCAAACATATCATGAAACCTTCAATACAATATATAAGTTTTGTACCATAATAAATCAACTTCAATTAATCTTAAAATCCATCAAAGGATGTTGACATAGATGAAATCAAAAAAAAATTTAGAGAAATATTTCTTTCTATTTTGAAATCATTTAAAAGTAATATAATTATAAAAGAAAAAATTTATTTTGAAAATATTCTTATAATCTTGTAAGGGAAACCTTGACGATGTTATAATGGCAAAAAATAGCCTCACCGGCCGTATAAGTTAAAAAAAACATTCTTACCTTAATTTTGTCGAAATGGTCATAAGGTATCTTGTTTGGAAAATGACAAAAAGATTCCTTTCAAACCATTTTATAAAAATTCAAACAAGGGTATGCATTACTTTAACTCATAGGATAGTAAATAGTAAAAATGTTTTGGAATGAATTTTTAAGAAACATGGATGTGGGTGGTAAAGAGGTCTCGGTAGATACTTATGTAAAAACAACCTCAGATAATAAAGAGATTGTGAAATTAACCATTACCTTGTACTTTTCCTTGGTCAAGGGTAGATTAACTGCCTGTATAATGGTGAAACCATTGTTATTAAATTATAAGATAACCATATACATAAATATGTTATCATATATGATCTTTTAATATTTCTTTTGTTAATAATATTTCAGTATTATCTTCGTTTCAGGTGTTAACTATTCGTTTTACTTTATATGTTTTGATACATAAGACGTGTTTGTTATGGATAGAATGTATCTTATTAATATTAAAAATGATATTAAGTTTTTAAACATTATTTTTAATCATAAAATGAAAATTATTCTTGAATGGAAATTATGGGGAATGAATCTCATCGTGTTCGTGGAGACGGTAATCCGTACGTACACACGAGCGATAATATCATTCCTTTGATAATAAAATCATATATAATTGGATGCAATATGATATATACATAATCATTATAATTTTATATTGTTTATTTTCATCATTTATACTCATTATTATACACATCCAAATAATTAAGTGTTGGAATAACAAACCACACCACGATGTGGAGACGGTAATCCATACGTACGCACACATGATGAATTTTTCATTTATAGGATAGATAAAATAATGAATATGGTTGTAAAATTCTTATAATAACATCACAGTATATAGAAGATACTGGAGTTATTATTTTAGAATGGAAACAACAAAGAAAGAGGAAGTGGAAGAAGAAAAGAATTTGAAATAGGTGATGAAATATTTACCTATTCTTCAAGTTCTTTTTTTGTTTTGATCAAAAGGGATCCATAAGTTGGATTTCTGACTAAAGTAAGGACTCTAGGATTAAGGGAGAATATTTGGGAGGATATTTGCATAGGTTTTGGCCAAGAAAAATGTCTTTGAATTTGTGAATGTTAGAGAAGGGAAAGTGCCCTTTTATAAGAGGGGTTAGGGGCACCTTAGGAAGAGATTGAAATATTATTTTATAATAAAATAATTTTTGGTGTCTAATGGATCCAAAATTATTTATTTCGAATATAATGTGGGGATGGGTCGAAAACCACTCAAATAATAGGTTTTAGATAGGTTTGAGTCAATATATTAACTTTATCTTTTAGATTTAACTCTTAGTTAAATAGTTCGACATTTACCATGTCTCTTTTTATATTATTTGGTTAATAAAATTACTATAAACTTCTAAGAGAACCCCAAGTGGTTCATTAATGATACACCTATCATTATATAAGTCTTTTGGATAAAACTTATATTTTTAGGATTATTATATCAACCAATAATATTGTATTTGTTCTAAAAACTCATTAATATCAATTTTGACACTATTTGGTATTTTGTTTTTTCTAAATTCATAATAGCATTATTACATCACAGAAAATTTATTTAATAACCCCTAAAATGTCATATTAACCTATAAAATTTGTGTAATTCCTAAAAAGTGTAAAATTACATTTATTTGTGTATTTACAATATCAATTATTTTAATATTTCATTAATTAGGTTGTTACTGCATCATAATTGTGTCATAAATAAATTATATTATTTAATGTCTATAAATTATAAATAGATTACAATTATGTAGGAAATATTTTTATCTTTCTAATGCATATTTATAGTCGAATTTATCTTATGTGTAACCCAATATTAAAAAAGACTTGGTTATTAAACATTGATTTTAACTCTTTTAACTCTTCATGAAATAAAATAATAATAAATGTCCTAATCTAATCCAAGTGGAACTAAAGGATCATATTTTATTCCTAAGGTTGTTTTTGGTCGAATTACACTTATACAATATAAGTAGGACATGTGTTAGGGTAATAATAATATCAGTTTTACCTTTAATTAGCCTATTTAGTTTTTACCGTGGAAAATAAAATCAGAAGTTACTATTCCCAAAAATTATATTTATCTTATTGAAAAACATTTTACTTACTGATATCAACAGTTTATCTTAGAGTTTTTAAATTTTACTCACAGAAGCGGTTCAATTAAGTTTTATACAAATTTGGAAATGCTCCTGGGAGGTGGGTAAAAGATGGTAAAAAGTTCGTTAAAATTTTATATATCTAAACTCATTATAAAATAAGTCCAAAGATTTAAATAGAACATATATAGGTATTATGTATGTATTTTGACCAAAAAAAATTAAAAAAAATAATTATTTAAATAAAAATCAAGTTTTAAACAATAACTAAGTGTTTTTCACTATTCAATAAAAATTGAAAGTTTTCAGAAAAATACCAAAAAAATCACCGTAAGATAATTTTGATATTCCGAATCCAAAAATGAAGTCCATTTTGAAAGATAAAATTTATAAAATTTCACAAAGTGGGTATTAATATTCATAATGGATAGTTTGATTGGTCGCGGTGTGTTAGAATCTCAAAGTTGTGTACAATGCAAGCTATTACATTATTCAAAGGTAAACGTACCGTGGAAGCTTGGGGTGTTACATTCTTCCCTCATTCAGATAATATCATCCTCAAAATTTCTAGAATATTACTGCATAAAATTATTTGGGTGGTTCTTCATCATAAGTTCCTTGGGTTCCCACGTTGCCTCTTCCATCTTATGGTTTCCCCGTAGAAATTTTACCCGATGAGTCCTCTAGTTTCTCAGCACTTGTTCTGGGGTATCTATAATTTTGATAGGCTCTTCACAATAAGATAGATCAGGTTCTAGTTCAATTTCCTCATAGGTGAGTACATGCATTGGGTCAGGCATGTATTTTTTCAACAATGATAAGTGGAACACATCGTGAACTTTGGAGAGACTTGGAGGCATTTACAACTGGTAAGCTACGACCCCAATTCATTCTATAATTTCAAATGGTTCAATGTACCTGGGACTTAGTTTACCCTTCTTACCAAATCGTGTAACTCCCTTCCATGGAGATACCTTCAAGAAAACATGATCTCCTATATGAAATTCCAAATCCTTCATTTGGTTATCAGCATAGCTCTTCTACCTACATTGTGATGTTTTGATGTGGGTTTGGATAACCTTCACCTTTTCCATCGTTTCCTCAATAAGTTCTGGGCCTATGAGTTTTCTTTCACCAACATCATCCCAACAAGTTGGTGTGAGATATTTCTTGCCACATAACGCTTCATATGGTGCCATCTGAATACTTTAATGGAAGCTATTGTTATAGGAAAATTCTACCATAGGTAAATATTTATCCCACATACCTTGAAAGCCTAGTGAGCAAGATATAAACATGTCTTCTAAGGTTTGAATAGTCTATTCTGATTGTCCATCAGTTTGAGGGTGGTAGGCAGTGCTCAAACGAAGTTCAGTATCCAGGGATTTCTGAAGACATTTCTAGAATCTTGATGTAAAATGGGGATCGCGATCAGAAACAATCGATAGGGGTACACCATGGAGTCTTACAACTTCATTAATATATACTACTATTAAATGTTAAAGTGGTAAATTTTCTCTTATAGCAAGAAAATGTGCTGAGTTGTTAAGGTGATCAGCAATGACCCATATTGCATCAATCCTTCTAGGTGTCTTTGGTAGCCCCATGACAAAGTCCATCGTAATATTATCCCATTTCCAATCAGGTATGGGAAAAGGTTGCATGACTCCTCCAGGATGTTTCTTTCCAGCTTTCACTTGGTGAGAAACCATACATCGTGACACATAATTAGCAATCTCCTTCTTCATATTGTCCCAAAAAAATGTTCCTTCAAATATCTATACATCTTAGTGCTACCAAGGCATATAGAGAAATTGGAGTTATGAGCATCATCCAACAATTCACCTTTTAGATCATGTATGTTAGGAACACAAACTCTCTTACCAAATTTCAAAATTCCATCTTCATATATGAAGTCACTTAATCTCCCATCATTCGTAGATCCATGAAAATAGGATCCCTTTCAATTCTCATCTTGTTCAAAACTCCATGATCCTTTCTGCTCAAAGCATCTACCACCTATTTTTCCTTCCTCGGGTGGTAGTGAATTGTGCAATCATAATCCTTTAGTAGTTCAAACCATCACCTTTGCCTCATGTTGAGTTAGTTCTGTGAGAAAATATACTTCAAACTCTTGTGATCGGTATATATCTCAAATTTTTCGCTATAGAGATAATGTCTCCATATCTTCAAAGAAAAGATTACAACTTATAACTCAAGATCTTGAGTAGGATAGTTTTTCTCATGAAGTTTTAGCTGTCGTGATGCATATGCAATAACTCTATCATTCCGCATAAGGAAAAAAACAAGTACTTTCTTTGAAGCATCACTATAAATAACAAACCAATCATTCCCTGATGGAAGAGTCAAGAAAGGAGCATTGACTAATCTTTTCATCAGTTCTTCAAAAGATTTTTCACACTCTTTTTGCAAAAAAAAATTTATCTCCTTTACGTGTGAGCTTTGTTAATGGGTTATCCAACTGGGCGGAATTCTGGAAGAAACAAAGATAATAACCTACAAAACCAATAAAACTATCTACCTCAGTTATACTCGGCGGTGCTAGGCATTATTGGATTGATATGGTCTTTGAAGGATCAAACAATATTCTATCCTTATAGATAATATGGCCAAGAAAAGAAATCTCAAGAAGCCAGAATTCACACTTGCTAAATTTCCCATATAATTTATTTCTTCTAAGAGTCTTTAGAATAACGTGCAAATGATTTTCATGATCTCTTTCGGTTTTGGAGTATACCAAGATATCATAAATAAATACCACTAAAATGTCATCAAGATATTCCTTGAAAACACTATACATTAGATCCACAAAGACAGCGGGTGCATTATTCAATCCAAATGGAATTACTGTAAACTCATAATGCCCATACCTAGTTCAAAATGTTGTCTTCATAATGTACTCCTTTTTCAACACACTTGTAACAGTCTACCATTCCCTTCAGGCATGTACCAAGGTGTTTCTTCCCACAATTACTACACGATGGATATTCATCTTTTCCTTGCATCCCCTTATTTCCATTTCCAGAGTGTTCATCAGATCTCTTCTTCTCTTTCTTTTCTTTAAAGTCATAAGTCTTATAGAATTCCTTTTTTGTATTTATAGCACATGAGACAATATATTCATGTAACAAGAAGGATTGTGAGACTAATTCTCACTGGAGAAATGGTTTTAACATATCAAATAATCTGTTGCATGCCTTGCTAACCTTGTAAAGTTAGCCTTATTTTTTGTAACATTCTTATCCTCTTTTTTCCTCAGACTAAAAAATTGTCTTCCAATATCCGCTTGATGGTCATGAGGATAGTATTTATCTAAGAAAATCTCTTTAAACTCTCTCCATTCCATATTTGATACTTCATTATCTTCCTTTGTGTTTTGAATCAATGACCACCACTGATCTGCATCTCCCATGAGACAATAAACTACCATGAAAACTTTTTCCCTTTTGCTACTCCCCAAAGTGTGAAATATTTTTTCTAAGGAATTTATACATTGCTCAGCTAATAATGGATTTGTACTCCCATTGAATGTTTGTGGCTATTTCCTCCTGAAGCGGTCTAACATGGATCCTCCATGTTGTGGATCAGGGTGGTCTATATTGGGAAGGTAATTATTCATAACCTGAGTGAGTTTTCCCTGTATGGTGATAAGATGATCAACACCAGTTTCTTCACCAACTCCACTATAATTATCTTGAGTAAAAGGGAAATCCCAACATGGATGATGTGCATTGAAATAGTTTCCATTCCTTCTACTAGGCACCATTTCTAAATAATGGAATACACTAGATTAGTTTATGAATCGCAATACATAATAAAAACTTGAAAAACAGTTAACATAAATTGAACAGTTTATGGATATAATCCAAAATCATAAAAATGTTTTCTTTGAGGAAATATATACTCATAAACCCTTCATAATGGTTTGTAAAGAAAATGAGAATTATCCTAAGCATACCCCCCAGGAGTGTCGCAACCAAGAGTGCAGTAAGGCCCGTTGTTATGCACCAGTTCCCATTCGAGTCTAGTTTAATGCGGTGATTTTGGGTTTTAACCCTACGTACATCTATGCTAGAGTTACCTCTACATGCTCATATTCCGACATGGATGTATTTTTTTTGGAAATATCACAAAATCTCTACAATACCAAAATTCTAGGAAGCTCTTCTATACTAATCCTCAAATTCTATCTTAGGATAATGTGCTCTAATCAATGTTTTTATAAATCTAGCTTCGAAGGTTTGTACTAAAATTACTCTGATACCAACTATAATTCCCTGACCTGAGTTACCCAGAGTCAGTGCATTATTACATAACATTGGCATGATCACAACAGATCATGTCTTGAAATAATGATTAGTTTAGTAGCCTTGTAAATACTATATACATTCATAAGTTTTACAATACAATATAAAATGAAAAACTAAAACAACGTAGTCTCCATAGGCCACAATCATATCCCTTAGACTATCCCTTAAAGTCAGTCATAATATAATTCTTCACAACTTGTAAAAAATAAAACAAAGGGGTGAGCTCAGATGCTCGGTAAGGATAACAATATTGCGGAAACATTCATAAATAAGCACAAACATTTAAGGCTATGTATTACTAGAACAAAAACATTTTAAACATGAACTTCAGAATAATATGGAAAATATAAAATTAAATAATTCTAATTATGTATTCACATGGATATTCTACTAGTCGAATAATCACATACAATATCAATAGCAACATTTATAATGATGGAATACGTAATGCCAGACTTCATAACCACATCGTTAAGGACTTGCGCCAAGACTACAAATATGATTTTGTAAAGGCCTTGTTCTAAGACACTAGTTTGTCTCATGAGACATACCAATGCATCGAGGAGCTATAGTGGGCTCCACTTGTCACTTACTAAGTCCAAGGCATTCTTTATATGAAAATATTCAAACATAACATAAACATTTGTATTAAAACTAGCATACAAAATGTCAATACTTTCTCCATAAACCATGAATGGTGTGAAAATAACACATCCACAGTCAAACATATCACAAAACATTCAATACAATATAGAATTGTTTTATTATAATAAATCAACTTCAATTATGATTAAAATCCATCAAAGGATGTTGACATAGATGAAAACAAAACATTTTGTAGGGAAATATCTCTTTCTATTTTGAAATCATTGAAAAGTCATATAATTATTAAACAAAACATTTATTTTGAAAATATTCTTATAATATTATAAGGGAAGCTTCAATGATGTTATAACGATAGAAAACATCTTCACACTCCGTATAAGTTAAAGAAAACATTCTTACCTTAATTTTGTCGAAAAGGTCCTAAGGTACCTTTTTTGGAAAACAACAGAAAGATTCATTTCAAACCATTTTATAAAATTTAAAACAAGGGTATAAATGAATTTAAATCATAGTCCCGTAAAAAGTAAAAAAAAAATTGAATACATTTTTAAGAAACATGGATGTGGATGATAGAAAGGTCCTAGTAGATACTTACGTAAAAACAACCTCAGATAATAACGAGATAGTGAAATTGACCCTTAAATTGTACTTTTCTTTGGTCAAGGGTAGGTTAACCTCCTGTATAATAGTGAAATAATTGTTATTAAATTATTCAAGAACCATATACATAAATATGATATCATATATGATCTTTTAATATTTCTTTGTTAATAATATTTTAGTATTATCGTTGTTTTGGGTGTTAAATGATTCGTTTTCCTTTATATGTTTTGATATATAAGCCATGTTTTTTATGGATAGGATGTATCTCATTAATATTAAGAATGATATTAAGTCTTTAAAAATTATTTTTAATCATCAAATAAAAATTATTCTTGAATGGATATGATGGGGAATGAATCTCATCGCGTTCGTGGAGACGGTAATCCGTACGTATGCACGAGCGACAATATCATTCTTTTGATATTAAAATCATATATAATTGGATTTCATTCCATATATACAGAATCATTATCATGTTATATTTATTATTTTAATCATTTATACTCATTATTATACCCATCAAAATGATATAGGGTTTGAATAACAAATTACACCACGACGTGGAGACGGTAATCCGTACGTACTCATGTATAGTGACTTTGTCATTTATAAGAAAGATAGAATAATGAATACAGTTGTACCATTTTTATAACAACATCACTGTATATAGAATATGTGTGAGTTATTATTTTAGAATGGAAACAACAATGAAAGAGGAAGTGGAAGAAGAAAATAATTTGAAAGAGGTGATGAAATATTTACCACTTCTTCGGGTTCTTCCTTTTGATTTGATCAAAAGGGCTCCTTAGGTTGGATTTCTGACTAAAGGAAGGCCCATATGAATATTTTAGGACAGTTGGGAGGATATGTGGGCAGGGTTTGGCCAATAAAAATGGATTCTAAGGTGTTAATTTGAGTGAAGGGGAAGTTCCCTTTTGTAAGAAGGGTGAGGGGAACCTTAGGAAAATATTGAAATATTATTTTATAATAAAATAATTTTAGGTTTCTAATGGATAAAAATGATTTATTTCATGGGAAAGGTGGGGATGGGTTGAAAACCACTCAAACAATATGTTTTAGATAGGTTTGGGTAACTATATTAACTTTATCCTTTAGATTAAATCTTAGTTAAATAGTTTGACATTTACCATGTCTCTTTGTATTTTTATATTATATGGTTAATAAACATACTATAAACTTCCAAGAAAACCCTAAGTGGTTCCTTAATGATTCAAATATCATTATATCAATCTTTTTTCCAAACCATATATTTTCAGTATTATTATATCAACCAATAATATTGTATTTGTTTTAAAAACTCATTTATGTCAATTTTGACACTATTTGTTATTTTGTTTTTTCTAAATTCATAATAGAATTATTACTTCAAAAAAAATTCATATAATCAACCCTAAAATGTCATATTAACCCATAAAATTATTTTAATTCATAAAAATTCTCAAATTACATTTACTTGGGTATTTATAAAATCAATTATTTTAATATTTAATTAATTAGGTAATTACTGCATCATCATTGTGTCATAAATAAATTATATTATTTAATGTATAAAAATTATAAATAAAATACCATTATGTAGAAAAGCATTTTATCTTTATAAGGAATATATATAGTCGAATTTATCTTATGTTTAACCCTATATTAAAAATGTCTTAGTTATTAAACATTGATTTTAACTCTTTTAACTATTCTTTAAATAAAATAATATTAATTGTCGTAATCAAATCCGGGTGGACCTAAAGGATCATATTTTATTTATAAGTTTGTTTTTTTTTCAAATTAAACTTATCTAATAGAATTAGGACATGTTTTAGGGTAATAATAATAATACCATTTTTACCTTTAATTACCCTATTTACTTTTAAGCGTGCTAAATAAAAGTCAAAAGTAACTATTCAACAAAAAAATATTTTATGTTATTGAACAAAATTTTACTTATTGATATCAATCGTGTCTCTTAGAGTTTTCAAATTCAACTCACAGAAGTTGTAAAATTATGTTTTATAGAAATTTGGAAATGCTCCTTGGAGGTGGGTAAAAACGGTAAAATGTTCGATAAAGTTTTATATATCTAAACTCATTATAAAATGACTCCAATGAATTAAATTGAACTTATATAGGTATTATTTATCTATTTAGTCCTAAAAAAATTAAATTATGTAAAAAATTATTTAAATAAAAAAGTCAGTTTTAAACAATAACTTAGTGTTCTCACTATTCATCAAAAATTGAATGTTTTCAGAGAAATACAAAAAATTCACCCTAAGATAATTTCAATATTCAGAATCCAAAAATGAAGTCCATTTTGAAATATAAAATCTATTAAATTTCAAAAAGTGGGTATGACTATTCATAACAGCTTGTTTAATTGGTGGTAGTGTGTTAGAATCTCGAAGTTGCGTACAATGCAAGCTACTGCATTTTTCAATGGGAAGCGTACCGTGGAAGCTCCGGGTGTAACACTATGTGGAACTTAAATCTTTCTAGAATAATGCACACTAGGTAGAACTAGAAGATAATTGAGGCCATTTCATAGATAAATTTATACATGATTCAGTTAGAACACAATAATTCATAAAGGGTATATTCAAACATGCAACATCATGAAGACACAATTAGTATAATTATCTGCCTATGATTTGTGTCATTATAATGCATTATTTTGAATCCCACCACATGATTTTCATCCCTAGATAATCCCACTTATTCAACTGGTAAGTACCTCGTGATATATTTATGTTCACATTATTATTATTATCAAGTGTTGCCTTAAACCTACCACACCTAAAATGGGACTCACCTCTCACCATAATCATGAACCTTTGGAAGTGAAGAAGGTTTACTAAGGACATTTCACAAAACAATTGATCCATGCATTGTACAGGGCACAACCCCCCCAGTGCACATCATAATAGAACTATTCTTGTGACCCACTATGATACCATGTATAATATATATGTGAAACAATATAATATTTAATACAAAAGAGTGCATCCACCCATCAGGGGTATGTGTCATGATATTTTATGCTTTAACATTACACCAGATGGTTTTCATCCCAAGGTAATCCCACTCGTTCAGTGAGAAAATCCCAATGATAGTGTGTGGATAACACTCTTATTCTAATGTTCTATAGTGAACCTCCCACACCCCATGTGATACTCACATATTTCTAGAATTACATATCCCATGCATCATATGAGGTAAATTAAGACCATGTGAAAAACAGATTAGGTTATGCATGACACATGAAAAAACACTATGGAAGCATTAAATTATTCTAGTGGCAAGTAGAATCCATTACATTTAAGGAACTACTGGTTTTTTCTTAAGAAAATAGTTCGTAATAACTACTAATAATGATTAAAATATATGGAAGTGATGTATACATGGACTGTTTTATCATTTATTCAATAATTTTTTTCTTAGAAATATATTGTGTATATAATTTGTTTTTTATTCCATTGAAAAAAAATAAATATGTCCCTTGAATCACATCATTACATCCATGATTAACATCACAAGTCTGTACTAAAATGCTACTCGATTAGTGTTACAATCGATCATTCCATAATTTTCTATATTATAAAGTAAAGTCTCATACTGAGACTATACCCATCACATAAAGCCTCTATTTGTCTTACACATCATTATACTTCCCTTAGAGGATGATATTTTGTGGACTTGGACCCTTAAATTGTATAATTGTTGAATTCCCCCACCAATATGAAATTTAATATACTAACCTCACCTACTCATCATAAATTGGTGCCAAAATTTGATTCTCCTTTTCTAACCAAACACTTTTAAGATTCTTGTATCCAAGAATTGATACACCACCATAACCAAAAATTTTCAAGGATTATTACCCTTATCACTAAAAATGTCCACTAAAACCATAACTAAAAAAATATTCTATAAAAAAACAATCTAATGGTGTACTTCACACTCTTGGATTTTACAAATATTCTATTGGAAGTTACTAACATACTAACATTCCTTCATTAGGTGAATGTTGACACGCATGAGACTCATTTTATAACTCAAATACACCCACACCAAAATCCTTAATCTAGTTTCAAAGTATATTACATTGTCTTGTGTAATCGTTAACCAATTTTATCGATAATCCATCACCACCACATATGAAACTGATGAATTTATCTCTAGATAAGTAAACTTACTTATTCTCATAAAAATATAATGTTCAATTTGCTATCGATTCTACCTTGTTCCTCTAATAGATTTATGATTTAGAGATACACAACCATACACTATTATGTCACCATTTAATATCCTAATTACCATACTGATTCACTCAACCCCTTAGTTTATCAATTCTCATAACTCATAATTCTTGATTTGATAATTATATAGTTTTATCTAAACAACATTTTTATAAGAAAATACAGAGATTCAGTACATTAAATTGGAATTCCTAGGTATTTTACCTTATAAAAATAGGTTCAATTGAAAAATTGTGATTAATTATGGCAATTTTGTAAAAGAGTGTTATATGTGAATTAATATAATGTACCCAAGTAAAAAATGGATAGAGTAGTAACAAAAGTATAATAAAAAGGATAAGTGAAAAGATCAATGAATATTGGTTTATTATTTCAAGAATAAACATGTCATTACATCTGGTTTGATTTTATTATTTCATATTGATAATGATTTATTTCTTCTATTGATAGATATTACACTCATTCAATATTTATAAAGTCCTATTAGTTCACTCTTCCACTACTTAGTATAATCAATAGTCCCTATAAGGGTTCCTGTGTAATCTATAATAGTTGGATGAAAATTAACTATATATGATATGTGTGTGCCTTAGTCTCTTGGAGACATATTTTTGTTTAAAGCTCTAATAACTCTACTCTAGTGTATCGTTTGGACATAGAATCTCACTACATCACCCAAACATTATGGTTCATACACTATATGATCAAAATCATTGAATCATTAAGAATAATGGAAGAATATGTTAATACATTTTTTAATAAATTATTAAAAATATTCCATATTTATACATCACTCAACACCACTATTTTATTAATAATATGTGATCTTAATAATTCAATCAAAATAGAAAGAGTAAGAAAATTCTTCTCTACGATGATCCTCAGGTGATGGTTCCTCTAATGGGTGATCCTCCCAACTCTAATTCTTTAGAAAAGGGAAAATACCCTTATCATTGTTTAGGAACACCTTATACTTCTTCTCACTTTATGAAATCTTCCAATATTGGCTACTGAGTGTTAAGATTCATCCACATAGATAACAACTTGCATATACTTGGTTTATCCCCCTACCATAGCCAATGTGGATGAACTTTTCTCTCCCTTGGATTGACTACCATCTATCATGATTCTTATTGTATATATTTATTTGTCTAATTTTTTTATGAGGATTCCATTGGTCCCTAAAAATATATTCAGATTTTCACATGTATTCTTTATTGATTAGTGATTCCAAATGATCAATTTTCCTTCCTTAAAAATTAATCATTTATAATAACTATTAAATGTTTTGGGGAACCATGAACTCTTTTGGAACCTTTTTTTATATCTCCCCAGCTAAATTATAACATTTAAAGAATTTATACCCTAATAATATATTTGTGATAGAAGATATTACATTGGACCCTTACATTGAATTTAATTAGAAACAAATTATAAAGTTGACATCCTTTGGATTATAATAGATACGAAATGGATCTTGTTTTTTTCCTAGAATTAAACTTTTGTGAGTATATATCATTTGGGTATATTGAAATCTTTATTTGTGTGAATGTATCCTTGGGATATAACATAGATAGTGTTGTATTGAAAACATGTTCTCGATTCGAAGTCCATTCATACTCATCCAAAATTGGGTATCACAACACTTGTTATTATTCCTTGTGTATGTAATGTGTGTTGGATTCCTAGGATACATTGGGTATTAAACATATCCTATATTATCTTTTATGATATAAAGTTGGAAAAAAAACTCTATATTATTCCCCCATGCGACGTTGTGACTAGCGTAGTCCTTTTAAATTGATGCAACATTTTTAAGGAATGAACATAGTATTAGGTTAATGAACATGAGATTATATTGGTGTTACAAGATCTTCTCAATATTTATTTCAGTCTTTGTTGTCCCTATAGAGACCCAGGCTTAACATACATAGAAATTAAATCATTTTACATGAATTTTCACCACATTAGAAAATTACATACCCAAGGACTGTAATAGTTTAATGTATTTGTAAACATAGAACAAATTATTAATATTTGGTGAAAGATATTAAAAATATCATTTAAAGATCTTACCATTTTGTAGTCCTACTGAAAAATATTATTTATAGCATAAGGAATGGAAACATAATAAAGGATGAGATCAGATGCACAATAAGGGTAATTAAAGGATATACACACGCTTAACATGGGTATAAGGGTAAAAGAACATGATAATAACATTTTAAGGTCATACCATACATATAAAATATCATATACCTGAGTCAGGACATAATGTTTTTCAGTTCCTAATATATGTATCATGAGGGTGATAAATCATCATAAATCAACCATGAACCATAAGTTCATGTCATATAATTATAACACCATCATAAATATAGAAAACTGTTTCATGTATCAAGGTGAAATATGAAGACTATAAACATAGTGAATTAGAATACACCTATTTCCCATAGTGGATAAGGAGGAACCTGTTTGCAATTATTTATAAGGATTCACCTGTTTTCCATTATAGATTAGGAAAAACCTATTTCCCATTGTAGATTTGGACACACATGCTTCCAGTTGTGGATCAGGACACACCTATTACCATTGTGGATCAGGACGCCAATGTTCCCCATTGGGGATCAGGGAACAACTATTTCCCATCATGGATCAAGATCAATGACTTTTTTACCATCATTATCTCATGAGATATAAATCACTACCTAATGATTTTGAGGAAGATATAGGTCTCACACTTCACGTAATGAAATAATAAATACTGGTGATAGAAGATCATAAACATTCATCATATCATTATCCATTAAATTTAATTTGTATCATAAAAATTCCTTCATATCATAACTTGTTTAAAAGAGATAGGTTTCATAATCATTTCATCATATAATATTCCATGAAAGTAAGCAGGGTTCATAATCATTTTATCATGGTATAACCTGTGGAAGAGAAATTAGTTTCATAAAAAACATGAAATCATAACCATAAATCGTTTAGAGAAAGAATGCGAATGGATTACTTAGATCATATACCCATTAAATCATAAACTTTATCAAATGATTTCATCTTAGTTGTAGAAGGACTTTGAAAGATAATTTTGTGCATTTATTAAGAAAAAACCCTTTCATTGAAAATCACAATTTATGGAATAATAAACCTTCAGAATTATTTTCTTTTGAAAAAAATAAAAAATCTATAAAATAATATTTAGAAAATACATAAAATATTTTATGATAAAATATCCTTTCCATTTGGAAAAATGATTTTTAAATCATAAAACATTTTGAAAACCTTTTTATTTGAAAGTAACTGTGAAAACTTATAAAGTAATCTTTTAAAACCATTTTAAAAACTTAAAAACATATAATATTTATTTAAAATCACTTTACATGAAAATAATATTAATATATCATTTAAAAACATTTTTAGAAACATTTTAGAAAAATTAATTTTGGATGGAGGAGAGAAATAATGTCAGATTGTTTATTTGTTTCTTTATTATATTAAGTACCAAAGAGTGGAAAAATGGTTCCAATATATGAAGATATCATGAATAACTATAGGAGAAGAAAAATATTTATATTTATTTATATATGGATCATAATAGTTCATCAATGGGAGCATAATGATAAACAGTCCTGATAAATGATGGGACTGTAGCAATAAATTGCTACCACTTTGTTAACATTGAATCATAATCCCCATGAAAGAATAATATTTCATTAATAATAAAATACCATGAAAATAAATAGATTAATTATATTAAATTTAAATGGGAATTACATACACCTAATTTAATAATATAGGTTCATAACATAACATACGTCCCAAAGAAGGTAAATTAAGACAAAATTACTTTACTGATTTGGTATGTTTTGAACCATAAACCCCGTGAAAGATAAACAATAAAATGGATATGTAAATATCCAGAAATGTAAGGAAAATAATCATACAAAAAATTAATGGGAAGTATATAAACCACAAAAAATAAATGAGTGGTGAATAAGTCATGTATCTCACAGATATAAAATGGTGAGATAAAATTCTTATACTACTTGAGTGACTTTTGGATTTTGTGATCCGTGAAAGAATAACATCAATTGAAACATTGCATATCATGAAATAAAGTAAATTTCTGATATAATATGTAATATGAAATTATATACACCACAAAATAATAATAATTGGTGAATATAGAATATATCTCATAGAAATAAAAGTGAGATTAGAAAACCCTTAACTTAGGTGTTGACTTTCTTCAAACACATTCAAAAATTACCTTTTTCATGTAAATCCATTTGGTTTATATCAAAGGGATTCCTTTGTTTCATTTAATCCAAAATATATGCCTAAATGTTGATAGGAGGTATTTTGAAAGCTTATTTTGTTAGGGGTTGGGTGATCCAACGGGTTTGAGAGATTTCAAGAAGTGAGGGGGTGAGTTCACTTTTATAGAGGAGGACGAGTGACATTCTTGTAAATATAAAAAGGTAAATAATATTGAGAGTTATATCTTACATCATATTCCCCCAATAGTTTTTCATTTTTGATAAAAGGGATTAAATGTTTCAAATATATCTAGAAAATTTATTTTGGGTATGCGTCTATGGTATTTAACCCCTTATGTTAAACTTTAACCACTAAGTAAGCTCATTTTTACCCTAATCAATGAAATTAATTTTAATTACATTCACTACTATTTTTTTGTCAAAAAGTAAGTTGAACATACAAGACATTAAAAATTATTCTGATTACAAATTTGGAATCCATTTTTCGAAAATATTATCAAATAAGTTCTAGAAATTAATTTAAAAATAATCCCATAGAGGGGACAGAAGAACAAGTTTTTAATGTGAAATATTCCAAATATTGAATTGAGTTTATATTTAATTTTGATGTGAAATTGATTCTAGTATTAGAAATTTTTTTAATAGGTTTATAATTGATCTAAATAATATTTAAAACAAATTTAAAACAAAAATTAATGATATAAATAAAATAGATGAAAAATAATTTTCCAATTAAAATTTTGTATATTTTTAGTATTCATCAAAAATGAATCTTCTCAGGAAAATATCAAAAATTCACCCAAAGTAAATTTTGATATTAAAGCATAAAATATAAATTTTACCTTTTCAAAATATATATATATATATATAATTGTAAAAAAATATTTAAAATAGGTTCTCCTATAAACTGTGATAAAAACATAGTGACTTAGTATAACAAAAGTTGTATTTAATATTATGTGAAATGTATAATATTTGAAAGATAAAATTAATTAGAAAAATTATTTAACAAACCATTATAGTTTTACATTCTACCCCCCTTAAAATTAATTTCACACTCAAAATGTTTTAGGGTTATGAAAGGTTCAATACCTGAAGGTTCCTTTCGTAGAAACTCACATCGTTAAAATGAATACTAAAATTTCATTTAAAATGAAATGTGGGAACCATAGTGGTTACCCAAAGGAACTCATAACTATGCTTCCACATATGGGAACATAAGTAATGATTTGGGCATAGAGGAAAACCATAATTAATTATAAAGAGTGATAAATATCAACAATCACAAGAAAGTGGGCGATCCAGAGAAAGTCAACAGTCACAAAACGAGAAACCAATGAATTGTGGAAGAGGTCATTGACATCATAAAAAAATTTCTTTAATAAGAATTTTTTTATTTCAAGACTATTTTTCTAAAGTTGTATAATCTTCATGAGAAGGTATAATTGGTTGATTTTAGCACAATATCACCCTTTTTGTAGGATCAAATATATAAAGATGAGATGCTCAAATACAATATGGGTTGAATTGTATACTTTAAAAATTCTTAAGGAAATTTGGCATAGCCAAAATTAAGAACACCTCTGAGCTCTAATAACTTGCTTGATTCCGGAATAGTGATTCCAGGAATGAAAAATAACAAGAGTTTACAATAACTATGATTCTACCTTAAAGTGTATATAATCTAACTAAATCAGAGTACATGTATAAGGAAGTATAGGATAGTTATACATTCCTCAACAATACAAATACAACAAAAAACTTGTAACAAAACAAGTAACAAGTAGTAAATATTTTATCCCAAAGAGAAGGGTATCCAACAACCCTGGATAAAAGGCCCTTGATTTATACTTTCAAGAAGGTTTTTCTTACCCACACGAGGGTAAGCCCTCGATACGAAGATCAGAGTCTGTCTTGCTATCCCTGAAAGACCTCAACTTCAAGGTAGTCGGCACCTCTGTCTTCCTATCCCCGAAATCCCTCGATTGTATACAACAACAATCAGAGTTGCATAAAGAAAATCTGCATGAAGCAAAGTTTGAACAAGCCGTTCTAACTTTCTACACAAAGCTTGAGAGTTTATAAGATCCTCTCTCTCTAGAAATCACTTATGAAAGTTCTGAACTTCAAAAATTCCAAAATTCTTGAGCACTTTCAAATGAGATCCTATTTATATGCATGACTTCAACAGTTGGCTCCCTCCTCCAATGGTCATATTTTTCCTTGAATTTCGGAGGGATATGTACATGTGTCACTCAAACAATGATTAGTGAGTAACTAAAAACACGACATCATTTTATAACAAAACAAGTGTAATCATAACTAAAATATGATATTCATAATGTAAGAAAATGAATGTTCGGAGTCGAACCAAAATTGAATTCGGAGTCTTATAATAAAAGGATGTTTGGGTTCTGTTTTCTAGGAATTCGGAACCTGAAATTACAAAGTTCTGAGTGAGAGTTCATGAGAATTCGGAGTCAAGATTCATAGGAGTTCAGAGTCTATATTTAGAGAAATCAGAGTCAGAACCTAGAAAAGTTCGTAACCAGAATTCATATTCGGAATTCAGAGTTAGAACACTGATTGTTTGTAACCTGAATTCGTATTTAGAATTCGGAGTTAGAACTTTGAAGAGTTCGTATCCAGAATTCATATTCAGAATTCATATTCAGAACTCAGAAGAGTTTGTAACTAGAATTCAGATTCAAAATTCGGCTTCAAAACTCAGAAGAGTTCATAACTAGAATTCATAATCAGAATTCGGAGTCAGAAAGTAGAAGATTTCGTAACCAAAATTCTGAGAATTCAAATTCTAAAATAGAATGCTTCATATCTAAGTAATTATAGGATTCCGAGGTTTTGGTTTCAATTCTAATTTTACACTTAGAAAAATTATGATATCAATAATGAAAACATTGTACGGATAAATTTTATTCTGGAAGAAAATTTTTCCTTATAGAAGTAAAACATAGGGGTAAAAAGATATTTTCCTTGAGCTAAGGTGCTTGTTATTTTCAAAACAAGAAGGAATGGTAAAGTCACTAAGGCAAACTTATTGACTTAATAATCTCCCCCAAGTATAAAAGAAAGGAAACATCATAAGTAAAACCTTACTAACTCAACAATATCCCCCTTTTTGGAAAGCACAAACATCCTTATGAAAAAGAATATAAGGACTTAGAAAAAATTTCCTAGACTTTATGAAAATACTAATATCCCTTTACATATGAACAATGGTGAATACGATTAACTCCCCCTTAGGATTTGGAACTCTAAGGATTGTATTCTAGATTTCCAGAATGAGATTTTCCATTTGAATGTGGAAATCTTCGTAATGATAACTCCTCCTTCGATAAAATCTCATTTACTTAGAGATATTTCTTCTTTTACTTAGATTTATTTTTCCTTCTCCCCCTTTGTGATTTTCATAAAGAGTTTGAGGGAATGAGAAAAAATATGGTACATGAAATATTTTTACAATCATCGAGACAAAAAAACAACCACAATTTCATGAAGATTGGAAGAATTTGTACAAGGAAAAATAGATACAAAAAAAGATCGGATTTGGAACTATTTTGCTTCTTTTTCCTTGTGTATCGGTTTCTTCACAAATATTTTCAGCTTCATTAGCTCTTTCGGAACATCCTCTGCTTGATTATCTAAGGCTTTGATCCTATCATCTTGAGCCTTCAGAGCCTCTGTCTGACCCTTCAAAAATTCATCTTGCTTTACCAACTATTCTTCAATCTCTATCCGGAGATCCCTTTCTGTTTTCCAACTTTGGACAACATAGTTCAACTTCCCATTGAGATCTTTGATATCCTAAATCTGAGTATTCTGTTCAAGATTTATCTTTTCCTCAAAGAAATTTGTTAGTTCCTTGATTTTGGTGTCTTCAGTATCAAAATCTTCCTTGACATCATCTTGAAATTGATCAAGCTCTCTAAAATCATCAACAATATTCCTCGACCAACTGGTCATTTTCATGCAGGATTTTCTATGGGCATCATAGTAGATAAGGAAGTTCTTGTGATCGGCCTCAATATTTACACACTTATCCATCACCATGGATACATAATCTGATTTCTGATTCATGCTATGCTGAAGCATCGGACATCTGGAGTCAATTATTGGAAATATCGGAATGGTGTCCAATAGCTTCTTCAGGGACTGAATGACAAAATCATGTCATAAAGCTGATGACTCTGAATCTACCATTTTTTCTTGGTGATGGTTATTCTTCTAGCTCAACCAGATTCCTCTTAGAAGTTACACCCAATTCCTTCCTCCTCAAAATTTCTTTCCTTGGGGTATCAACAACCACTTGTTTTCCCTTACGGATTCTCAAAACAACTTCTTCATCTGGAGACTCATGCTCACTTCTAGACAAGTGAACAATCTTATATTCATCAATTTTTACTTTTTCAGCTCTTGCCTCAATGTCCTAAGGATGAAAGAATACATGATTATAGATTTCTTCCTCAGACAATTGGTTCACTTCCTCTTCAGCGTTCTCATTAACTCCAAGGGTAGAAATTTTCGATGATCTGGCTTGAGAAGTACTGATTGACAATTTTTTGGAAGCAATTTTTTTCTCATGATAATATTCAACATTCATAATAAGATCATCAGTGTGATTACTACTTTCTTTCTTTTCATTCACTTCTTTGACAACTTCTATCTGTTCAAAAACCTTCTCTTGAACTTTTTCCAAAGTCATAAAATTTTTCCCCGGTGTCTTAGGTAATGGTTCAACTAAGAATGATTTCAATACCGGAATGTTCTCAGATGCTACATCAGTAGCCTTCAAAAGAGATTGAACAATCTCTTCCTCTGACATATTCTTCTTAAGATTCTTCTCTTTGGCTTACTTCTCATGCTTTTTAGCACCATTATCTTTTATTTCTTTGGCCTATGCAGGGTCTAGGCCAAATAGTGGATCCCCTTCTTTCTGGTTCTTCTTATCCTCCCTCCATTTGGCTACTACCTCATCCGGATAGGATTTCTGTTTCTTGGGATCTGGAGGAGCAGATTCAGTTTCTTTTGCCTTAGGGGTTTTCTCTGTTTCTTCCACTTCTTTAGTTTCCTCTTCTTTACAGATTTCTTTGATGGTTCAGCCTCTTCTACATTTTCTGGAATGGCTTCTGCCTCTTCCACTGGCAGATCATAAAACTCTCCTGAATCTTTAGAAAAGCCAACATTCCTTCTTTTCAAAGTGTCATCGCTTACTAACATCACTTTTCAATTCCTTGGCTTGGAACTGCAAGGGATATTGAATGATTCAAGACACCAAACTATCAACATGGAGAGTTGGGAAGGATACATGATTATTTGTGCTCTCAAATTTCCATTCATGATATTCTCTATCGTAAAGAGAATATGCTTCATCAGATTGATTTTCCTTAGATTTACCAAAAAACCGAAGATATACATATCACTTTTCTTAAGATTGTCCTTGTCTCCCTTTCTCGATATGATAAAACCCTGAACCCCTAACTCTAGGATCAGATTGTTGGTAGAAAATTGAGAAATCTTTGCGGTCTTGACATCTATAAGTCCAAGAATTTGCATAGCCTTAACATTTACAAAACTCCCTTGAACATCTGGCAGCTTTGGGAAACAAATTCATCTTCCCCTTCATAAGACAGCCCTACCAATCTAGCAGCCTTGGTATACGAAAGTGCATATGTTTTTCCATAACTCTTGAAGGAAAACTTTTCTCTGCCATCTTCTTTGAAAAAACAAACTGATTCATAAAATTATGTGAGTATATCCGGATGCACAACATCCTGAGCTCTTGTTGTTGAAATGGATACATTCTCCCATCCATTAAGTTTGATATTATTGGAGATAATAGAGTTATACTTGTTGAAAAAGTTTGGATATACCAACCTGTCCCTGTATATTTGCCACTCTGAAATATTCTTGACAGAAGACATATCTTGAGAAGGAATTTCAGGAGACATTCAGACTTGAGAAAACTTTGAAAATCTGGAATGGGCTTTTGAAGTGGGGTAGAGCTTCGACACGCAAAAGATTTGAAAACCGATGAGGGAAAACCATCGAGGGTCCCCTTTTATAGGTGTTTATGCGACTGTTGAACTTCCCATCTCAATCCAATGGCTGATAATTCTTCAGATCAGATACGACGATTGAAAATATAGCTACAAGGAAACTTTGGTAGGATCTGATCTTTTGAGGTTTTTTTAAAAGAAAACATTCATATTTAAGGAAACTAAGATCCGAGAAATTTTAAAGAACAAAAGAAACTAACATCAAGAAAAAGGTTATTATGAAAACTGAAGATAGAATCATACGTTTTAGATTGCCAGGAGAATTATTCGTATTGAGGAAAATTCTTCTTGAAGGACTTTAGATTCCAAAAAAACTTGAGTAAAAAAAATAATTGAGTACACATGTCTTCATTATGAAACTTTTTATTATGAAAATCTTTATTAAGAAAATCTCAAGTGCAAAAAAGAAAAAATTATGAAAATTTCAGGGATTAAAAACTTCATTACAAAAATTTCATGTACGAAAAATTCCTCATGAAAATTTCATGTATGAAAAATTTCATTACAAAAATTTCAAGTACGACAAATTTCATTAAGAAAAATATGAAAACGTCCTTACAAAAAATATGAAAAACTTCATTATGGAAAATATGACAAACTTAATTGCCAAAAATATGAAAAAAACATCATTACGAAATATATTATGAAAAATATGACAAAATTAATTATGAAAAATATGAAAAAAAACTTCATTATGAAAAATTTGAAAAACTAACAAGAAAATGTACTCCCCCTATGAAAAGGAGTTTAATACTGTAAGGAGATTGGTTGAACAAAAAGTTATTGAGGAGGATTACCATATAGTTATCATTCATAACTTCTGTTTAATGTATTTAAATCTATCGAAGGGTAAAGATTTTGTGAAAGTATCAGCAAGTTGATCTTACGTTCGGATAAATTAAAGAATGATATCTCCTTTTTGTGTGCGATCCCTAATAAAGTGATGCCTAATATCAATGTGTTTTGCACGATAGTGATGTGCAGGGGTTTTACTAAGGGCAATGGCACTTGTATTATCACAAAAAATTTGTGTTTTGGTAAAACTCATACCATAGTCTGTGAGTGTGTGTTACATCCATAATACTTGAGCACACCAACTTCTAGCTGCTAGATATTCAGTTTCAGTAGCAGAATGTGCTACTGAGTGTTGCTTCTTGCATGACTAGGAAACTAATAAATCTTCTAAGAAACAAAGAGTTTCGTTTGTACTCTTTCTATCCATTCAACATCCACCAAAGTCAACATTTGAAAAACATTTTAAAATAAAATCATTTCCAGAAGTATAAAAGAGTCCTAAATCCATGGTTCCCTTTAAGTTGCGAAAAATTCTTTTCACTACCTTTAAATGAGATTCCTTGGGATTGTATTGATATCTTTCAAATAAGAATACTGAAAACATTATGTCTGGATGACTAGCTGTCATGTAAAGTAAACTTCCTATCATAACTATAAAAGTTGTTTGATCTACTGGTTTCCCAGCGTCATCAGGATCAAGTGTGTTTGAGGTTCCAATGGGAGTACTAGTACTTTTACTGTTGTCATATCAATACTTTTTAAGAAGATATTTAATATAATTATGTTGGGATATATAGATTCCTTTTGGTTTTTGAGAAATTTTAAAACCAATGAAAAATGTTTAACTCAACCATCGTACTCATTTCTAACTCAGATTTCATTAGATCCAAAAATGAATCGATAAATGATTGCTGAGTTTAACAAAATATAATGTCATCAACATAAATTTGAAATCAAAACATTTCTCTTATCTTTCTTTATAAAAGGGTTGGATCTGTATTTACCTTAATATAATTAGTTTGATGTAAAAATCATGCATGACTATCATACCAATCTTGAGGGGCTTGTTTAAGGCCATACAAAGCTTTCGTAAGTCTAAAAACAAGACCAGGATGTTTTGTATCTTCAAAACCAGGGGTTATTGAAAAAAACTTCCTCTTGAACATAACCGTTAAGGAAAGCACATTTCACATCAATTTAAAAAAGATTGAAATTAAATAATGCTCCAAAGGCAAGTAAAATACGAATAGATTCATGTCTAGTTACTGGAGCATAGGTTTCTTCATAGTCTATTCCTTCCTGTTGATTATAGCCTTTAGCAACTAATGTAGGTTTATTTCATACAATGATTCCATTTTCATGACACTTATTTATAAATACCCATTTTACTCCAATAATAGAAGTTTCCTTTGGTATTTTAACCAAGTTACAGACTTTATTCCTTTCGAATTCATTTAGTTCTTCTTGGATGGATTTAATCCAATCATCATCACCTAATGCTTCATCAGTGCTTTTTGGTTCTAATTGGGACAGAAATTCTCGATGTTCTACTTCATTTCTTAAGTATCTTTTAGTCCATACAGGTTGATTTACATCACCAATGATTCTATCACTAGGATGATTCTTTAGAAACAACTGATTTGGATATTGTAAAACATGTTCATCAATATAGGGCCGAAAATCTTCTGGGGTAAATGTTTCTGAATTATCTTCTTGGAAATTTTCCTTATTAGAAGGATCTTTTATCAAAGTTTGATAATCAGTTTTTTAAAACACATTTGAAGATGTAGGTTGGGGTTTCTTAAAAACAAACAGATCAGTTTCTTCAAATTTTACATGCACTATCTCTTCAATAGTACAAGTGTTTTTATTTAAAACTCTATATACCTTATAAGTTGTGGAGTAGCCTAAAAAATTCTTTCATCAGATTTTGGTGTGAATTTATCTAGATCTTAATTAGTATTCCGAATGAATACCTTGAAACTAAAAACCTTAAAGTAGGAAACTCCAGGTTTTCTACCATTCCATGACTCATAAAGAGTTTTATTAAGAAAAGGTCTAATCAAAACCCGATTTATAGTATAGAAAGCAGTGCTTACAACTTCAGCCCGAAAATGTTCGACTACAGAATATTCACTCAACTTGGTTCTAGTTATTTCTTGAAGAATTCTGTTTCTTCTTTCAACAACACCATTTTGATGAGGTGTTCAGGGTGCTAAGAAGTTATGAGTAATGCGTTTTCTACTATAAAAAGTTTCAAAATCAGAATTTTGAAATTCTCCTCCATGATCACTATTAATAGTTTTAAAAGGAAGGTTTTTCTTATTTTTATCTTGGGCTCTAAAAATTTTGAAATACGAGAAGACTTTAGACTTCTTTGCTAGAAAAAAGACCCATGTAAATCTAGTGTAATCATCAACTAGAACAAATGCATAGTACTTGACCCCAATCCTTCCAGTTTGTGTAGGACCAAAGATATCCATATGCACTAACTGTAATGCATCAATAGTTGTTACTTCACCGATTGATTTAAAAATTGATTTATGTTGCCTTCCATATTGACAAGGGTCACAAACTATTGATGAATCAAATCTATGATTTGGTAGATCCTCAACTAATCTTTTCTTAGAAAGTTTTCATAAGTTCCTATGTTTATAGTGACCTAACCTTCTATTCTATAACCAAGAGTGATATTCCATTTCACTAAGTCTAGGTAAGCCTTGGATTCTAAGGTCTTCTAAGTTTAGTGTGTAAACATTCTCTTGCCTATGGGAAGAAAGAATAAACTCTTCCTTTGAATTGTGTAATAAGAACTTGTCATTCCTAAAATTCACAAGGTAACCTTCATTACATAATTGACTTATGCTAATGAGGTTATGCTTAAGACCCTTAACAAATAAAACATTTGAAATCAAATATTTTCCAAGAAGAACAATATTACATATACCAACAATTTCTCCCTAAGAATTATTTCCAAAAGTTACTTTTCTTCTTTTGTCTTGATAATATTTTTAAAGTAGTTTTTGTTACTAGTCATATGTCGAGAACATCAACTCTCCATGTTCCACATATTGCTATTGGTACTTTCTCTATTTTACTGAAAACAAAAGAGATAGACTTTTAGAATCCAAACATTCTTGGATCCGGAAATTTTGTCTTGAAAAATTTTAGGCACCCACATCTTGTTAGAAAAATAGGCTTTATGAAATCCTAAGGACTGGGTTTTGTTTAGAGGGAAATTCTTTGCCCAACGTCTACCACAATGACACTTAGTATAGAATGGATCACTTCGAGGAACAAAGTAATTGTTACTAAAAATTGGTTTAAAATTATTATAACCAAAACCAGAACTATTCCTTAGGGGACAGATTTGAGTATACATTTTATCAAAATTTTCTTTACCTAAGGTAATGTATGAAAAACACTTCCTCAGGGAATATATTTTAGATTTGAGTTTGATAACAATGTTCTTGTCTTCTAAATCATTTTATTTGGAACTAGTGTTAGGCTTGAATTTTTTTTAGAAATTACGTTTTCTAGATCTTTAGAAGGTTTATTCTTCTCATAATTTACGTCCTCAAGATTTTTTAAAATATTTTCAAAATCAACATTTTTCCTATCAATATATTTAGAAAGATTGTATATTTCCTTAGTAATAATAGTATTCATAGAATTTCCCTTATTATGTTTTTTCATGAGTTTTGAATTCTTAATCTCAAGATGTTTGGAAAACCTAGAAACTTCTTCATAGGAAGGTAAGGTATTATCTTCATCAGAAGAAGATTCTTCATCTAAAGAGTTATAATATTTATCATTACTATAAATTTCATTTAAAGAAACATTGGTCATTTATTCTACATTGTGTACCTTAGCCATCAAGAAATGAGTATCAATAGGTAGTCTGGCTATTAGACAATGATTATTTTGTCCAGAAGATTCATAATCTAAAGATTCATCTGAAGAGTCTATGCCAATGGCACTCCAAGTGTCATTAGCTTTCAATACTTTCTTAGCATTATCCTTGTAATACTTCTTTTTGTTTCTCTCAAAATTCCTATCTTTTCTTTCTTTTCTCTTAAGCAAAGGACAATCTGGCCTTATTTTTCCAGCTTTCTTGCATTCATAAGATGTAACTTCTGAATCTTTATTATCTTTCATTTCCTTTTTCTTATATCTGGATTAAATGTTCCTCTATCCAGCTATCTTGTTCATCATTCGAGCAAGATTTTCTAATTCATTTTCTAAGGATTCACTCCCACTAGATTCAGATAAGATAACAACTTTCTTAGATTTGGATCTAGTAACTCTATCAGGAATCCTATATTTCATATGATTTGAAGTTGTATTAAAAGAAACACTACCATTACCATTCTTATTCTTTACATTATCAGCATATATCTTCATTATAGTCTCATGTTGAAAAAGTGTTCCAAACAGTTCATCAAGAGTAATCTGAGTAACCTTTCTGTTCTCATCAATAACAGTTCTCTTGGATTCCCATTCATTCGACATGATGTCTATGATCTTATCAACAAGAGATTCATCATCTAATCCTTTCTCACCCATGGATTATAATCTATTCACAATAGTCATGAATCTTTGTTGAACCATATATATGGGATATCTATAAGTAAAGTAGAAACCATGATATTCAGCCCTGAGAATGGATCTTCTAGTTTCAATTACTTTGGAAGTTCCAAAGTGAGTAACTTCAAGTATCTTCCAAATACAATTTTCTACATCACAAGATGAAATTTGGATATATATGTTTCTAGTCATGGAGCAAAGCAAAGTATTGTGTACCTTATAATTCAGTTTATATTCATGCTTTTCTTGATTGGTAAAGGTTCTAACTTCTTTGTCAGGAATTCTATATCCTCTAGTAAGCATAAAAAAAATTATCAACTCCAGTATTGATAATGAATTTCATCATGAGATCTCTCCAATATGTGTAATCATTTCCATCAAATATAGGTGGTCTAGTTGGGTTGAGATTTTCTATGAAACCAACATTGATTCCTGCTATCTTAAAGAAAAATTATTTCCACAAAAACATGTTAATAAGAAAATGTTCGTAATAAAATAAAATATTACTAATCATGAAAAATATAGAACAAGAGTATATCTAAGAAAAAATGAATTTGAACTATACGAGTCTGAAAAACTGATTCCGTAAAAGTGTGAATCCAGAAATTCAACTCCGAAAGTAATAAGAAGAATAATTCTCTTCTGAATCTAATCGTGGGATTAATTCAGAGGTCACCTGCTCTAATACCAACTGTAGGATCGAATATGTAAAGATGAGATGATCAAATACAAGAGGGGGGGGGGGGATGAATTGTATACTTTAAAAATCTATAAGGAAATTTTTCATAACCAAATTTCACGACACCTCTCAACTCTAATAACTTTGTTGATTCCGGAAAAGTGATTCCGGGAATGAAACTTAACAATAGTATACAACAACTAAGATTATACCTTAAAGCATATAGAATCTAACTAAATCAGAGTACAAGTATAAGGAAGTATAGGATAGTTATACTTTCCTCAACAATACAGAAGCATCCGGAAACTTGTCACAAAACAAGTAACAAGTAGTAAATCTGTGATCCCAAAGAGAAGGGTATCTAACCAACCGAGATAAAAGGCCCTCAATTTATACTTTCAAGAAAGTCTGTCTTACCCACATTATGGTAAGCCCGGAATATGAAGATCAGAGTCTATCTTGCTATCCACCAAGCTCTCAACATCAAGGTAGTCAGCACCTCTATCTTCCTATCCTCAGAATCCCTCGATTTTATATAGAAACAATCGGATTTTCACAAAGTAAATCTACACGAAACAAAGTTTGAACAAGCCGTTCAAACTTTCTGCATGAATCCTAAGAGTTTATAAGAGCCTCTCTCTAGAAATCACTTCTGAATGTTCTGAGCTTCAGAAATTCCAAAAGTCCAGAGCTCTTTTAAATGAGCTCCTATTTATGGGAATGGCTTCAACGGTCGTCTCCCTCCTCCAACGGTCATATTTTCCCTTGAATTTCAAAGGGACCTGTACATGTTTCACTCAAACAACAGTTAGTGAGTAACAAAAAACAGGAAATCATTTTATAACAAAACAAGTGTAAGCATTACTAAAATCTTATATTCAAAATATAAGCAAATGAAAGATCAGAGTCTAACTAAAATTGAATTTGGAGTCTTATAATACAAGTATATTCAGATTTTGTTTTCTAGGAATTTGGAACCTGAACTTACAATGTTCGGAGTTAGTGTTCATGAGAATTCGGAGTTAGAATTCATAGGAGTTCAGAGTCTGTATTCAAAGAACTCGGAGTCAGAACTTATAAAATATCGTAACCAAAATTCATATTCGTAATTCGGAGTTAGAACTCTAGAAGTTCGTAACCTAAATTCTTTTTAATAATTAGGAGTTAGAGCTTTTAAGAGTCAGTATCCAAAATTTGTATTTAGAATTTGGATTCAGAACTCAGAAGAGTTTGTAACCAGAATTCTAATTCAAAATTCGGAGTCAGAACTCAGAAGAGTTCGTAACCAGAATTCACAATCAGATTTCAGAGTTAGAACTCAAAAGAGTTTGTAACTAGAATTCTGAGAATTCGGATCCTAAAATAGAATGCTTCATATCTAGGTAATTATAGGATTCCGAGGTTTTGGTTTTAATCCAAATTTTACACTTAGAAAAATTATGATATGAACAATGAAAACATGGTAAGGATAAATTTCATTGGGGAAGAAAATTTTTCCTTATAGATGTAAGACATAGGGGTAAAAAGATATTTGCCTTGAGATAAGGTGTTTGTGATTTTCAAAACAAGAATGAATGGTAAAGTCACTAAGGAAACCTTATTGACTTGACAATCTCCCCCAATTATTAAGGAATTGAAAAGTGATATGGAAAACCTTATTGACTCAACACCTTGTAATTACTTGATCAATTTCCACTTCATCTCTTATTCTAATAAATTAAGGTGAATTTACTATTCCTGAAGCATTAGTTGATCATAAAATCAATAAATAGAATTATGGTTCAGTGCATATGTATTTATCACAAAAAAATAGTTATTAAAAGTTATCCAATATGCATAAATTCAAATGTGGAGAGAAAATACTTTATTCTCTAAAACCTCATCTGAAGTTTAACATAAACCATTACAAAAATCATTAGCCTTGTAACCCTTATGAAATATGAAAGCCCAAATCTTTAGAAAGAGGGTCAATAAATTTATCACATCCATATTAACATTAATCCTCTATATATCATAATATAGATCTTTTTCTATATACCCAACAGGTGAATACATTAATTGTGTATTCTCTTGAAAACTTTTAATAACCCAAGTTACCATAAATCCATATTGAAAACATGCATGTTTCCTTACTCCAATGTTTATTATAAATATTTCTTAAAAGAAAAATTTTGTAAACTCCATCAGTGATAGCATAAAAAACTTTTCCAAAAAATAATAATAATCAGTTACTTGGTAATCATTACCATAAAATTTACTTTATAATATTCTCTTTTTTCATGCTAAAGTAAATTTTATCAACATCAGGAACCCATTAAGGGTTACCTTAACTTAATCTAAATATCACCTTTATATTAAATCACATTTCTAGGTCATCAACACCATTAAATATATTTTTTTTAAATCCTTAATGGAAAACATATACTTCATGATTTATATAACATCATTTCCCAAATACTATACATATACACTTCAATTATCACACATTATTCATAAACCATAACTTTTGCTTCCATATATTATTCCTTAATACCCTTTTACTAGAATATGAAATAAGAATAATTTATTTGGGTTCCTAAATAGGAATTTAATCATGTAAAAAATACTATTAGAATATCCTATACCTCTCACTTGTTATTCATGGTCTCTTTATCTTTAGTATTATAACGAATACTCATGAAAACATCTGAATTCTGTTCAGGAGATTTGAACTTAAGAAATATATTTTCATAATGCCTGTAATTTCCATATCTAAAACATTTAATGTTAAGCCAACCCCTTCTAGCTCCCTATTTTGAATAATACCCAAAATAATATTATAATCAACATTTATGGTGGGAAAAACAACATAATCATGAAATATTACTTATTAGATTCTTAAATCATGTCAAATTCTTTTCATAATAAGAGAACATAGGCTTATTCTTAGAGACATCACTTGAAATATAGTTAGAAATATCTCTATGGATATCACTAATGTTTTATCATCATAGATTCCAAAGTTTTACTATGCATTTAATTTGATCCCAACTATAGTGAACTATGTTTAACATACACGAGTATTATGTAATTTTAAATAAATATTCATGACATCACAGAAGTACATGATTGAGGACCATAATAGTTTAGTTTATTTGTAAACATGGAACAAATTATTCTCATTTGGTGAAAGATCTTCAACATCACCCCATAAATATATCCCCCTTTATTAATCCTTCTCAAGAACTTTCTTCATTACTTGGGGAAAGTATGAATAAGAATGGGTGACCTCAGATTCTCAATTAGTGTAAATAAAGGTGATAAATAATCCTAAAATGAGAATAAGGGTAAGAGAACATGATAATAACATTTTTATATCATACCCTATATATCAAAGACCATATACAGGCATCATGGAATAAATTTTCAAAGTTTACAATACATGAATCATAAGGGTGATAAATCATCATAAATCAATCATGAACCATAATATCATGTCATTTAAGTATGGAACCATCATAAATATATAAACAAATTTCATGTGTCAAGGATAAAAAAAATATAAACATAGTGGATCAGGACACACCTATTTCCCATAGTGGATCATGTCACACCTATTCCCTATTGTGGATCAAGACATACCTTTTTACCATTGTGGATCATGACATAAATATTTACCATTATGGATTTAGACACACCTATTTCCCATTGTGGATATGGACACACCTTTTTCCCATTGTGGATGAAGATTGTTGACTTGTTTCCTATAATTATCTCATGAGATATAAATATATACCTAATTAATTGGATAGAGATATATGTCTCACTTATCACATAATGAAATCATACATACGTGTTTCACAAGAACATAAAAATTCATCATATCATAACCCATGAAATGAAATAGGTATCATAAACATTTAATTATATCATAAAATATGGAATAATGATTGGTTTCATAGTAATATCATTATAGAATTACCCATGAAAGGAAGCAGGTTTCATAAGAGTTTTATCATGATATAAACCTTAGAAGAGAAACAAGTTTCATAAACAACGATAAATCATAAATATAATACATTTAGAGAAATAATGAGAAAGGGGTTCTTAGATCATACCCATGTAAATTGTAAATGATATCAAAGGATTCTAGGTTATCTGGAGAAATATTTGGAAAGATATATTGGATCATATCTTAAGTAAAATAACCATTATTTCAAAATCACATTTTAAGGCATAAAAAATATTCAATTTTTTTTTATTTTTTTAAAAAATAGAAAAATTATAAAATATGCGTTAAAAATAATTTAAATGATTTCTAATTGAAATTATATTTTTCTCTTTAAGAAATTGTTTTTAATTCATAAAAAAAATTTAAAATTTTTTTTATTAGAAAATATCCTTCAAAACGTATAAATAAATACTTGGAAACCATTATAAACAATGTACTATATAAGAAAGTTATTAAAAATCATTTTACATGAAAATTATATTAATAAATAATTTAAAAACATTTTTGAAAATATTTTAGAATACATATTTCTGACCGAATAGAGAAATAATGTCAGATTTTCTTAAAAACATTTTCTTAATTATCTGAAGTAACAATGAGTGAAAATTTTTTAGCATTATGTGATGATTTCATGAATAAATGGTGGATAAGAAAATTTATGAGATTTCTTGAGATATAAACCATAATATTTTATCAATGGAAGCATAATCCTAAGAGATCTTGATAAATGACGAGATTGTAGAAATAAACGGTTACCACTTTGGTAACATTGAATCCTAATCCCCATGAAATAATAACATTATATAAAGAATAAAATGTCATGATAAGAAATATATTCATGATATAACATTTCAATGGGAAGCATATAGAACTTGTACAAGAATATAGGTGCATAACATGGCATGTGTCTTAAAGAAGGAAAATTGAGAAAAAAATGCCTTTACAAATTTGGTAACTTTTGAAACATAAACCCCATGAAAGAGAGATTCTAAAACAGATATGTAAATACTCAAACAATTTATGATAATAATAATATAGTATAGTAATTATAGTATATACAACACACAAAATAACTGAGCAGTTAATGTGGCCTGTATCTCACTAATATAAAAAGGTGAGATGAAATTACCATACAACATGAGTAAATTTTGAATCATGAGGTATCTGAAAGAAAAAAATCAATTAAAACTTTTAATATCATGAAATAAAGGAAATTAGTGATATTAAATTTCATAAGTATATACACCAAAAAAACAATAATAGGTTGTGAATATAGAAAATATCATATATAAATAAAATAGATACTTGAAAACCCTTACCTTAGGTCTTAACTTTCTTTGTAAACATTCAAAACTCCTATTTGTTTTGGGTAAATCCTTTTGGTTTACACCAAAGGGATTCCTTGGTGTGATTTCATCCCAAATTTAGGATTATAGGATGATATAGAGGAATTTTTGAGATTATTAGGTAATTGTTTTGACAAACCCAAGGGCTTGAGAGGTGTCTAGAAGTGAGGGGGGTGAGTTCCCTTTTATAGTGGACGAGGAGTGTCATTATTTTAAATATAAAAAGTTAATGACTATAGAGAGGTATCCCTAACATAATGTGCCTAAAATAATTTTATATTTATGATGAAATTGAATATATGGTCAAAATATGGTCAAAAAATGTATTTTGGACTTGTTTCTAGTGTATTGGGACCCTTAAGTTAATGTTTAACCACAAATTAAACTCGTTTTACCTTAATCACTATAATTAATTTTAATTATTTTCACTGATAATTTTGTTTAAAAAATAAGTTTAATGTATTATAAATTATAAATTATATTAACTCAATATATGGAATAAATATTTTTAAACTCTATTCACATAAGTTCGAGAAATTATTTTAAAAATAATCCCAACAGACAAGATGAAACAACAACGTTTTAAAGAAACAATCTTCAGAAATTAAAATTGTTTTTAAATTAAATTTCAATGATAAATTGATTCAAATGACCAATGTTATATTAATATATGTATAATTGATCTAATATACTTTAAAACCAATTTAAAATATAATTTAACTATATAAATAAATTATATAAAAAAGTAGTTTCCAATTAAAATTTAGTGTTTTTTTCATTATTGGTCAAAAAATGAAACTTCTCAGAAAAATGAAAAAATTCACTCAAAGTTATTTTTGATATTACATTTTCAAAAATTAAGTTCATTTTTTCATGTAAAAATAATAATTTTTTTAAAAACAATATTAAAAATAGGTTCACTATTAAAAGGCTATAAAATTACCTTTTAGAAAAATACATATTTTTATTCATAAAATTGTATTTATTATTATCTATTATCTAGAAAACACATAAGATGAATTTTATCTAGTTATATGAATAATATATATATATATTTATTAATAAAATAATTTAACAAAATCATTTAAATTAATTCATTAAGTTAAGTCTTGTTTGACTTCATAAAAAATATTTTCATGAAAAATATTTCTAATATTTTTAAAAGGGTTTTATTTTTATTTCTAGCTAATTTGTCACCATATAATTATTCTTACATACATGTTTAATACATATTTTAATATTTTAATTAATCTTATTTATAACTTCCATTCCAATGGCTATGTGACAACTATAATAATATTTTAATAACAATATCAATACTTTATTATAGTTTTGTAAAACTAAGTCTTGCATGTAATGAAAGATATCTATGGGAATCAGTATTGTATGAAACACATTCCAAACATACTGTTCCATATACATGAAGTTAATCTAATTTTTTCATGTAGTGAAACATTAACATGGTGTTGCGTATAACGAAATCCAAACATAGTGACTTCTTATAACAAAAGATATATTCAGTGTTATGTGAAGTGAAAAATATTTGAAAGATTAAATTAATTATAAAAACAATTTTTAAAATAATATTTTTTTACAGTCCCTAATGTATTATCAAGCTTGTGTCCAGGAAACTATTCTAAATCTAACATATATTTGGAATTATATGCAACACGATGTTGGAACATGAATGCTCTGTTATTCTTTTAGAAGAGAGTATAGTGGCTAGGGGATATATCATTAAGGTTATAGAATAGATTATTGTACCCCATATATTTTTATCCATTTAAATTTAATCTAGAAAAACTGTTCTCTGATTCTATATACTCTCATGCAGTATCCTCTCTTGAAATAAGAGACTCTTAACTATTGGAAAAACCGATCCAAAGGCTTTTTGGGTTGTTTTTGTGGAAACATATATGTGTAGGTTGTTTTCAAATGAATATTTCTGAGTAATGTATGAGTCTTAAGGTGTTTTTTTAAAAATATGTAGGAGCTCTCTCTACACAATAAGAGTCACACAATGACTCCTTAGGCTTCACCCATACTAGAGTTCATAAGGTTCATTTTGGTGTGAAGGAATAGTTCATAGGTTACCTCAACGAACTTCACATGTTTTCATAACATCACGAGTGAAATTGTATCTAAGATAATGTGAATTTCATAAGAGTTATTTCTTAAAATAAGGAACATAGGAAGAGGGATACAGATCCTAAAGAGAATAATGGTGAGATAAAGGTAATTTCTCTCATACTGTGTAGAGGTGTGCTACACCATAACATAATCTAGGTGGGTTTTAGTGATTCTTATCAAGTTAAGATTTCAACACAAAGAAGGAGGCCATGCTCAAATAGTATGTAGGTATATTTATGTGGGTACTTCTACATATTCCTCATGTTGTGAATAGAAATCAGTCCACAACATGTTCAAGGGATAATTGTTTTTTAAAATAACCTTACTTCAATTTTTGGGTGAATTAAGGGTACATATCATTAATTGAATAATATTTACTTTTCAATAATTATGGATATTTTTATCATGCTGTAATTTATGTATTCATTCCATAAATGGGGAAATATTCATGTTATTCATGCTATGGTGAGAATATTTCACCTTAAGTAAAAATTTACAAATTAACAACAAATGTGGGTAGAACATAAATAATACATCTATGGATTAGATTTTAATAATATTCATTAAAATGAATCACAAAATTAATTTGTGTGTGACATAATTTTTGATCTCATAAAAATTAAGGATTGAGATTTGATCCCAACCCTTAGATTAAAGAGGTTGATGATTGGAATTCACAAAATTAAACACAACAGTTCTTTAGAATAAGTGTCTCTCAAATAATTAAATGAGAGATCTTTGAAGGGGATAGGATATTAATTGAAGAAATAAAAAGTAAATAAGAGAAGGAATACATTATTTGAGTAATAAATATCTTTACATTCATCAGAATTATCTAGGAATGAAACACCATTCCATGTTTATATTCTCATTTTCATTTTGTAATGAATAAGATAATCATATAAGGAGAAATGAGAACACATCTATAAATAGAGAATTGATTTCCTTGAATGTATTATGGTGATAGTGTATCCCAAGGTATAGTGAAGCCTTTAACTTTTATAATCACATTTATAGTAGTGCGATTAGTATATCAAGTGCATTGATACACTACCAATCTTATACTCCATGGATTATCCCATTTTAGGATTACCCAGTAAAAACTAACATGTGTTTATTTACTCATTAATTCCCTCAAAATTGATATGAAGGGAAAAATATTGTTCCTCAAAAGAGATAACAAGATCATAATCAATGGGAAAGTTCAAACTGCAATACCCTGATTCGTCCCCACTATCAAGGTATACACGTTTTTTTGTGTTCGAAAGATGGTATCCAATAATGTATTACTAGGGTGAATTATTTTCAATCCTAGAGGAATTGAAATTTTTTTCAATAATAAATAAATAACATTTTGTGAGGTAATTAATTTCAAATTTATAATAACTTGACACAATATTACTTTCAATCATTGGGGATGGAAGTGTACAAGGATTCCATTCATGGGATATCAAGAAGCATTGAAAGCAGAGACTTATCGGAAAGGGATAACAAGGATTTTTATATAGATTATAATAAAAGAAATTATCTATGGGGATATTTTTATAATCACATCTATAATAGGGTATTTTCATGAGAAACTTATTATGAGATATGGGAAAATCTATATAACAATTCAAAAGGGAAATATAAGGTTCATGTGGAAATAATTCTTGTGTTGTGGAAGAAATATGAATAAGTGAGGATTAGATTGAATGAAGAAATTGATAAATTATTTGATTTACTAAATATTATTACAAATGACATGAATGGACACGAATAAGATCTTGATTATGTCAAAATTTTCACGTTGATCCTTATAAGACTACCCATTTATTTTAATCCAAGGGTACCTACACATAATGATAAATGAATAAAGGAGGTTTAATTGGATAAAATCCCCAAAAAACAAAATTTATACAAGATTATGAGAAATAAAAATGATTCTATGTTTAATGGTCACTATCAATAGTCATATTATAAGACTTTGAAGAAACTCATGATGATATAGGATCTGGATGATGAATATTTTGATGATGTAATGTCATTTTGTCTTATTATATAAATATTAGTAATGTAAAATTCAAATATAAGATTAAAATCACTTGATTTATATATTTAAATGTTAGTAATATTATGTATAGGTGTGTTATATGTTTTATGCTGATAAATAATATGAATTTATTAAAAAAAATCATTAAAGGATATGAAAGTTAAGAGGAAACACATTTTGTTGAAAATAATAAACCTTCTTTGACATGATGAGGAAATATTAGGTGAAAATGAAGAAAATAAAGTTAATGATTTTAGAGATATCAGAGAATAAATTATTGTGGCTATTATAGAAAAACTACAAGTTAAATGTGGCGATGATGAATGTTTTGAAATTGAGGGAAGAGTTTATCTTGAAACTGATCTCATGGAAGTCCTTGAAGAAATTGATATAGGGAGGGAAAAACAAATAGTTCATATGGACTTGTTCATGACTCCAATATCTATATGAAATAATAAGATTATGACAATTTAGGCTTTATAGAATAAATTTAAAAATTTAAGTCTTAAAATTTTAGAAAATTGTAAATAATTTTGAATTGAGACTCAAAGTAGAAGAGCTAGTTTGGATAATTTACAGAAATAACTATATTAATAAAAATAGAATTTAAATAATAGAAGTACTCAAAAGAGAATTAATCATATATCTATTGAAGTGTTATTAATATTAGAGACTTCTTACACCTAGTATGACACCATTATGTTTAATCACATCAACAACCAAAGAAGTTCATGGGGTATCCATCGAATAAGTTGTTACAATTCCTCATGAACAATATTTTAAAAAAAAGTTAAATCAATTAAGGATCATGATCATAAAAATAATGTCGAAATGGTTGATAAAAAACATAAAGCATCAACACCTTGGAGGAAAATTGATTTGAAAAATTTATAGAAAATTTTTAATTATGCTATAAAATTTAAAAAGAAGACACCAAAAAATCACATGTTATTTCCTTGTGAAGTAATGGTATTCCCAATAATTTTTTTCCACTGAAATATATATTTTAGGGAGATAGAATAAAAAAACACAATAGAAAAAATTATTATTTTTCTTATTCGTTTAATGGTTAATAGTTTTTTGTAAAGTTTTAAGGTACAAAGAAATGTATTGTGCATCAAGGTTGAAAAGGAGGGTGTTAAAGGAGACGTAGAAATATGGAACACAATAGATAATAACTTAATAAAAATAGACAAAATATCAAAACATATTTTCAGTTTTATAAGATGATGATGATTCCATGGATCTTGAAGGCAATAATTCCCTTGCACCATCAAAAAAAGGTGGACCAATAGTCATGGGTAATGAAAATAAGAATTATGAAGGGAAACGTGGATGAAATTTAAATAAAAGAAAAATATATGTCCATAATGTGGACTCATTATATTGAATGAACTTAAAATATTATGGGAAATAATGATAACAACATAGGTGTAAAATATGAAATGGGTAATGTATTCTATTTTTAAAATACAAGGGATGAATATTTTAGATCCTCGAAGGACAAGGATGGTGGAAAAGACTTGGGAAAAAATGGTTAATGTTCTTAGTAAAACTTTTCTAAGTGTTAGCTAATTATGTGACTCTATACATGCGATGTAATTAAAAAATATGGATTTTAACATCATGGAAATTTATGGTTTATGTATTTTTAAATTTAGATGAAACAAGGTGAATCTTTACCATATAAATGATGAAAATAAATTTATGTTGTCCAATGGAGAAGAAAATTAGTTATAGAATAAGAAGATTGGATGTTTGAGACAAAAGTATTCAAAGAACTTGGTGAAGAATGAATCTTATAAAGATCATTTTAAAGTCAATGTGATCACACACATATGTTTAATTCCTACCAAAAGGGATGATTGAACAAAAGTACTACAAGCTGATGAAAGGAAAATCCTCATGATTTCTCGAGCTAGTTCATATTATTGTGTGTGGGATAATGACACCTAAATAATTGGATTTAAAGTGTTAATATGTATTATTTATTTATGAATATATATGAATGGCTTAGATTATGAATATTTATCATATATTTTTGATATTCAAGTGTATTATGTTGGGATTAAAAATTTAGAAATATTGTACTGAAAACAACATGGAATTCACCAATAACTAGGTTGAAGAGTTTCTTGAGAAACATGGTATTCAACATCAAGTGTCTATGATGGGTATTCCAAAACAAAACAAAGTTATTATGAGGATAAATTATATTATAAATAACATGTCTCATCCTATTCTTATTAAAAATAACGTACCAAAGACATATTGTAAGGAATCCATGATAACATTCATATATATCATCAATATGACAATTCTGTGTAAGTGTTTAATTTTTAATAAAGAGAAGAATAGATAGTTTAATGTTCATAGTGATGATGGAAATTTCCTTGTATATTTATCAAAGAGTAATATAAATGATATTTTCATAATCTTTTTAGGAATTTTAATGACTAAATACACCCAATTGTTTCATATTAAGTTAAATTACATCATTTTTTGTTTTTATTTATATTTTTAGAATTATTATAAAAATTAATTTATAAAAAAAATTTAATCATTTTCCGAGTTTAGTGAAGGAAACTTATTTTTATTCAATTTCATTTAAAAATATATTTTTTAATATAAAATAAGTGATTTTTGCGTAATTTATAAATTTCATATGGATTATAAAAAGGAGCTCTAATTAAATGAACATATTCAACATCATGAAGTTATACATATTTTGGAAATTTCATATGAAATTGATTTCTATGTTTTATGGAATCCATGATGTCCTAAAAGTTTTCTTTAAAAGTCTTTCAATTTTGGGTGAATTCATACGTTTTGAGCTAAATTGATACATAAATCCCAAAAGACATATAAAATGTACTAAATCTCTATGAAAATAAAATTCATACACTTTCAAAGATAATTTCTTATGAATTTCATTATAGTCATAAAAAATGAATGAAATTATTACAAAATATATGAATTATTATAATTTTATTACTTTTTGACCTTTTGGAGAATGTCAAATTAAATATTACTAGGTTATCATGATAATCACTTTGGTCAATACATGTGATTAAATTTAATAAGAACATGAATATGTAATGGATCATGGTTAAATTAAAAGATAAATAAAAAATATTAAAATAATTGTACATATGAAATTTACTATTGTTATATGTGGAGAAGGAATTACTATTGTTTCCACCAATATGGTTTTCTTTAAAATCTATTTCACACACATGGAGGGTTTTGATGAGAAATATAGAGGAGTTAAATATCATGAAACTAATTTTACTACTCATTTTTTGGTGTTAAAGGACCAAAAATATAATAAGAGGAGCACACAGTGTCCTTTAAGAGTTCTGGGTACTGTTGGTTGGATTCACATAGACAACTATAATCCAGGAAATCATGAGAGAGAGATAAATATAGATAGAGAGAGAGAGAGTAATAATGTGGGTGAGAGGGGTTTTAATTAGGTATGGCTAAACATTCCCAGAGGCTATGAAAATGGAGACATGAGGACATTTTTCTTTTTAGGTTTTGATCTTTATTGTATCTTTTTTTGAATTTATCAGGAAACATTATTTTTAAATGAAGATGCTCATTTTCTTTCTCATATATCATTTAATATAGAGAGTTATAAATTATTGTTCAATTTATGAGAGTAATTGGGTTGTTCTAATTGTTTAAAATTCATTGGAAAAGTAATTTTTTTGAACATAGTGATGTAAATTGGGTTCAATGCTTTGAAGCTATTTGAGTTTTTATATCACTTTCATAAGAGAATAAACACGCATAAAAAGGTTTTGGTATGGTATTTGGATAGGTTTAGGTGTTTAATAAGAAATACTTTGTTGACCATTGATAAATATAATTATATAATCCAATTATACAAGGAATAAAGGATAAACAAAGTATTTACCATGTACATTGCTATTGTTTTAAAATCTAGTTTCACACCACTTTTAAATATAACTTATTATTTATTTTAAAACATTTAATATTTCATTTTTTAATTTAATAAATTTAGTTTTGATTATATTTTGTTAAAACACTCTTAAATCACAAATTTGTTCTTATTTGCAAAAAAGTGATAGTTTTGAAACTTATAGTACAACCACATTGAGAGATAACCATGTGACTATTGCATTGCATTTCTTAGGGGATAATGTGTTTGATTTAGGCTTCATGAAAAATAATATCTATCAATTGGTGCCACTAATGGAGAGGTTTCCTAAGATATTTTATTTTTTATATCCTTAAAATTAAAACTTCAATTTGATTCCCTTAGTTTATAAAATTAATAGTTTTTATCATTATAGTGATAGATCTGTTATAATTGCCACTAATTATAGTTGTGAATACACCACCAGCACACCCAAAAGAAATATTTTTTAACATAAAGTAATAACGTATGATAATTAAACTATTAATGATTTATGTTCAAGTTATTTAAAAAACATAAAAAAACATATAGAATAAATTGATATAACCAATGGGTTTGAAATTAAATACAAATTTGTTCCCTAACATCCAAAATCTAGTGAGGGTCAAGATAAACTCCATCAAAAATTTAGTTAAAATTGTATTAACATGAAACTATTAGAAATATATGAATATCATATTAATTTTTGGGATTCTTATTTTTCATAAAAATGTTTTTCAAAAGAGTAATTTTTCTACTCATACAAAAGTTTTATTATAAATTATAAGAATTGAAAAAGATTTTATAATGACCCATTATTTTTAATGATACTTTTTAAATAAATGTGTGGCATATTATCTTATTTAATTATTATATGAATTTATGACAAAGAGAAACCCAAAAAAATAATTCATTAAAAACTATTATTACAATATTACACTAAAAAACCAATAAAAATGCCAATCATTGTAATTGGTAAAAATATAAACTAGAGAATCGAAAATGGGAAAATATGGATCACCCAAATCCACTAGAATCGTCACAACCATGGTAAACCCTATATAAATAAAATAAGATATTAGTAAACTAATCAACATCACAGAAAATGAAAATATATATCCTTGGGTTTAATTTTAGGGGATAATGAGTGAAATACATAAGTGGTGTTTAAAAGTTTTACTATAACCATTAGAATATTTTCACTAATACTGGTTCTTTTCCCTTTCTTGTGTTGACCTTGTTAGAGATGATGCTTTGGGTCTACATTACATTATACGACCCAAACATTTTCAAACCTATTATGTTATTAAATAAAATTTTATGAATATTTTATGGAAGGATGTGACCATTATAATAGTAATGTAGTCATTAAAATAGTAACCTGAACATTAAGAATAGGAACCCGACCATCAAGAATAGTAAGTTGACTATTGAAAGAGTAATTTACCCTAAGATTAATAATGTATGAAATAATTAATATTTATAATGATTAATATATGTAAATATAAATATTATAATGCCTAAAAATAAATATTATAATTATGAAAGTCAAAAAAATATATGCCCAATTTTAATAACATATATTTTGAAGTATTTTAAAAAAATCATAATTTTTATATTAAAATTTAATTTAACTATTTTAGAAATTTATTTTGATAAAAATAATATAATTTTTGAAATCATCATGTCAAAAGTTTACAAGGATGATTTTTTTCCAATTTAAAAAATGTATCAATTTTCATGTGAATAGTAAAAATATAGTTTTTCACAAACTGGTGTAACATACAGAAATTTTATGAAAAATATTCTTTTTAATTTTATTGATGTCTTGTGTTGTACGCTACACCAAAAGAAGCTTGCACTACACGCATTCCTAACTTGTCTTGCTTTACACGCAATCGCGACGTTCCACAATAGCGTGTGTCGTACACAATATCGAGTTTCACTAAACAACGATATGTTATTAAAATATTATATAAACTAGCTGTTATGAATAGTAATACCCACTTTTTTCAAATTTTATAAATTTTATCTTTCAAAATGTACTTCATTTTTGGATTCGGAATATCGAAATTAGCCTTGGGTGAATTTTTGGTATTTTTCTAAAAACTTTCAATTTTTGATGAATAGTGAAAACACTGGGTTACTATTTAAAAACCGACTTTTTATTTAAATAATTATATATTTTATTTAAATTTATTTTAGGTAAAAATTGATACCTAATACCTATATAAGTTCAATGTAATTAATTGGAGTCATTTTATAATAATTTTAGATAAATAAAAATTTTATTGAACTTTTCACCGTCTTTTACCCACCTCCAAGGAGAATTTGAAAATTTACATAAAACTTAATTTCACCGCTTCTGTGAGTGGAATTTAGAAACTCTGAGAGACACATTTAATATCAAGGAGTAAAATGTGGTTCAACAAGATAAAAATAAATTTTGGTGAATAGTAACTTTTTACTTTTATTTACCACGGTTAAAAGTAAATAGGGTAATTAAGAGTAAAAACGATATTATTATTACCCTAAAACATTTTATAATTCTATTGGATAAGAAGTATTCACCAAAAAATAACTGTAGGGTTATAATATTTTCATTTAGGTCTACTTGGATTAGATTAAAACATTTATTATTATTTTATTTTAAAAAAGAGTTAAAATAGTTAAAATCAAAGTTTAATAACTAAAACATTTTTAATATAGGGGTATACATAAGATAAATTCGACTATAAATATTCTTTAGAATTATAAAAAGCTTTCATACCTAATGTTATTTTAATTACAATTTTTAGACATTAAATAATTTAATTTATTTATGACACATTGGTGATGCAGTAATTACCTAAATAATGAAATATTCAAATAATTGATATTATAAATACCTAAATAAATGTAATTTGTAAATTTTTAGGAATAAAAATAATTTTATAGGTTAATATGACATGTTAGTATTGAATTGATTAAATGTTTCCGAACTAATCATGCTGTTATGATTTTCACAAAAATCCATTACCAAATAGTGTCAAAATTGACATATAATTGTTTTAAAAAAAATATTATATTATTAATTATTATTATATTCCTAAAAATATAAGGTTTGGCCAAGATACTTATATCATGATATGTGTAACATTAATGGACCACTTTGGGGTCGCTGGGATGTATATGGTAATTTTATTAACTGTATAATATAAAAATACAAAGTGACATGGTAAATGTCAATCCAATTAACTAAGAGTTAAAACCAAAAGATAATGTTAATATAATGACCCAAACCTGTCTAAAATCTATTAGTTGAATGTATTTCGACCTATCCACACCTTATTTTTGAAATAAATCAATTTTGAGCAATTAAAAACCGAATATGACTTTATTATAAAATAATATTTTAAGTTTTTCCAAAGGTGCCCCTCTCCTCCCTTATAAAAAGGGCACCCCTTCCCTCTTATCTTCACACCCTTTTGAGCCTTTAAGCTCGGCCTAACCCTACCCATTTCTCTTCTCCATTTCCCTAGAAACATTCTGGAGGTTTTGTTCTTCTCAAAAGACCAACTCTACTTCCTTAAGAGGAAGCTTAAAAGAGGTGAGTCGAAGAAGAGGTAATCTCTTCTTCTGATTCTCTCAAGTTCATTTATTCTTCTACTTCATCTCCTTTAGTTGTATAATTATAAAGTAATAACATCAGTATTAATTATATACTGATATCTTATTATAAATATTAAAAAACCTTATTTCACTTTCTATCCATCCTACGGAAAATGAAATCACCGCGCGTACGTACGTACGAAATACCATCTCCACGCCATTATGTAATCTGTTTTTGACCACCACATTACTTGGATGGGTATAATGGTTTAAATAAAAAACTATATATGATTATTTTAAAGTTATATTGATTCTGAAATATTATACATAAACATAAATACAATTCCATGATCATGTGAATGATATCATCACTCGTGCCTACGTACGGACAACCGTTTCCACGACGCGATGAGATTCATTCTCCATGTTAACCATTCATGAATTATTATAAAGTATATATAATAAATAATAATTAAATATACGACATAATAATGATACTGGATTTATGTATATATATATATATGTATATCATCTATTTAATTCCATTCAATTCAATAAGGAAACGAAAATAGCATTCATGCGTATGTACGACCTACCGTCTCCATGAACAGTGTATTTCATTCCATTTAATGATCTGTCATATGTATATGTATATGCTGAATATATATTATATATAAATTATGTTTTAAATTCTTGAATTAATTAAATTAGGATATAAGTAATAATATCAAGAACAATAAGTCAAAACACGTACAACAAATGAAACGATTTTACCCAAATCGCTGCTTTTACATCGAATTTAAAAAAGAACGGGTAATATAAAGTCATTAGTAAACCATATATGATATCATAAAAATGAATATGATTCTTTAATAAGTCAATGACATTATTTAAATCATTATACGAGAGGTTCGGATACATACGAAGCATATCAGACATATGGTAAGGGATAACTATTCTAATCTCGTTCTTATCCAATATTGTTTATTAGAAAGTATTTACTGTGGTTATTGTTATCATACATGTCCATGTTTCCTAAAAATGGTTTCATGTATTTTTAAATTCCATTTTAACCATTTTTGACTTTTACTACATGGTATTTAAGGAATATTTCTTTTTTTACCATACGAGGTACTTTTTGACCTTTTCGACAAAAGTACGAGGAGAATGTTTTTTTAACTTATACGGCATGGATGGATTTTTACAATTTTATAACGAATTATTTTCATGAAGCATTCTCTACAAGATTTCATGAATATTTTCAACAAAATCCTTTTCTTTTAAAATTTCATGGATTTTTTAAAAAGAAAATGATTTTAAATAAGAAAGGATATTTTCCTCAAGAAATCATTTCAAGCATTTTATCAAAACCATCTTCCATCTAAGATGACTTTATTTTATATGTGTATTTTTCAAGTATAATGTTTCTACTAATTACATGGTTTCACTTTTCTTATGATGAAATGATATCCATTTGATTTATATGGATTCTGTTATGATGGGATGATGTTTATGAAACCCATTTTATTCATTGGGTTATGTGATCAATGATTTATGTTTATGTTGTGGAACAAGTTAGAATGATTTCAATATGAGTTGGGTGGGACTTATATCTCCCTAAAATGGATTGGGTAAAGATTTATATCTCATGAGATAGATATGGATGGAATGGTATGTTAATCAGGTTCAGTAATACAGGACTCGAACGAGGAGTGAACTCGATTCAGAAAGGGACTTTGTCCACTAAGATGGTATTGGAAGCAATGCCTTGGATACTATGGAAATCATATCATGTGCTTAATGGTTTCTACAATCACATGTTTTATTCCCCTGTGATTTTATCATGATTAATGTTTCTTTATGATCTATGCCTTATGTACTACCATGTTTTATGTCATTGTCCAAGATTTTGATGTTTAATCATTATGTTCATGTTTTTAAGTTCAAATGTATATGATTTGTTTTATTTTATCCATGCTTACCCTTACTGGGAATTTCATCTCACCCTTTATATGTTTTATTTTCCCCAGGATTTTAAAAAAATGTTTTAGGTAAGAAAACCAAAATGGGGAGATCTTTATGGGAGATGTTGAAGATCTATCACCAAAAATAGAAGATTACGTTCTGAGTTTCAAAGACACTAAACTATTACGGTCCTTGTGTGTCTGTTTCTGTTATGTATTAAGTATTCCAAAAAAGTAATGTAATGACCATGTACGTCTAGCTTTTGGTCTCTACAGTTGGTATCAGAGGGATGGTTTAGTCAACCTTTGGAAACTAGGATGCGAAAACTTTAGTAAAATCCCTAGAGATATTTCTTAGGTATGTCTAGGGATGTCCCTAAGGATAAGTATACCTATAGGTTATAGTCCTAGAATTATGGTAATGATCTTAGAATTAATCCTAAGATGTTAGATATTGAAGGTACTCCCCCTTTATTATGTTGTTTTCCCAAGTATGATTTTTTCCTCTCACACTATTCTTTTTGGGTTTTAGACGATGGCTGGAACCCGAAGGAACCATGTTGATCAATGTAATGGACAATGAAATGATTTTCCTCTTGAACAAACCAATGTTATGGGAGATGGAGTGCAAAATCTTATTGTTATACTTATGCAAGATATGAATCATTCTGGACTTCCGAATGTGCAGAGAAGAGAACAATATTATATTTAGTCCTTCATGAGGCAACATCCACCTTCTTTCAATGGGTCTTATGATCCACTTGTTGCTCAACAATGGATCAGTACCATTAAAAAGATATTTTCCATACATCGCTGTTTGGAACATGATAAATTCATTCAAGATGTTTACCATTTAGAAGGTGAAGCAGACCAGTGGTGGACTCTAATTAAGAATACAAGTCCCCAAGATGAAATTGAATCCATGGAATGGGATGAGTTCAAGAACATGTTTTTCAGTAAGTACTTACCTCATATTCTTCGAACAAAGATGGAAAAAGAGTTCCTTGAGCTTAAGCAGAAGGATGATGAATCTGTTGGTATATACGAAGGAAATTTTACAAGGCTTGTAAGGTATGCATCTGGATTTATCATGCAACCTGAAAGTAAAGTTGATCAATTATTCAGTGTCTTAGGACCATGTCTTAGAAGGGCATTAGCTATAAGAGACTTAAGTAGCTATGAATAAATTGTGCGTTGTGCTATCAAAGTAGAAATGAAAGTTGGTGTTACATATCCATCCCATGGTTTGGAAAAGAAACGAAAGATGGAGTTCAAGGAGAAATCTCATAATAATGGTGAAAAGAAGATGAATGTTTCTTTATTCTCAAAGTGTGGAAAGAATCATGGTGGATATTGTCATAAAGGGACTAGAAAATGTTTTAAGTGTGGAAAAGAAGGTCATCGAGTAGCTGAGTGTCGAAGTAATCGAAAAAGGGTTGCTAATGATGTGAATAAAGAAAAGACTATAGAGAATGGACCACCAACACTTCAATGCTTCAAGTGCAATGAAATGGGGAATTATGCTAATCAATGACCTAATCCAAGGGTTAATGATGATCTACATGAGCAACCACTTAAGGAAAAGGACAAAGGGAAGTCTCATGCAATCACTATGGGCGATGTTGAATATGACAACGATATGGTGGAATGATTAAGTGTTTATGTAATGGAATTCCAAAATAATGTTGTATACAGTATCGTGGAATATTGGAATATTTATGTATTGGTCTATGGTGGTTTTCAATAATTTTATGGTACCGATAACCATGGAAATTGATTGAGATATTTTTGGAAAGAAGATGATATGCGCATAATGAAGGGATTAGGAGAAAATGAAATGTTAGAAAGTATTCAGGAGCTCATGACTGATATAAGGACAAAGTTATATCATGGTTTGAGTATATAGAATTTTTGGATTTTGGTATGTGGAAAGAGTTAACTTTTGACAGCATTCAAGTTTTCACAAAGGTTCAATGGGTATTCATTTTTCAATAGAATACATGATTAAGGTATTCACATGATTGGAATGTGACCAACAAGATATATGAGGGATAAATGATGGTATTCACATGCTTGTTATATGACCTTTTATTAATAATTTTCTTTATACTATGAGTTTGGAAAGAAGTATTTTGGATAAGCCTAAAGATTCGAATGGATTATGTTGAACAGAAGTTAGTATTGTTTATGGCTAGAATTTTTTTGATATTATTGATAGAATGTTATAATAGTATAGTTTTAGAAAAAGGACAACCCGTAGGACAGGAGACAACCCGTAGGACGGGCGACAACCCGTCGCGTCGGACAAGGATGCGGGAATCGAACCCACAACCAAGTGCGACAGGCCTTTATCGCCTACCACTAGCCTACAGGAAGTCCCTGGTTAGTAGAAACTAGTTTTATTTTATTAAGCGCTATGATAGATGAAGTATAATTCCATTTTAGCAACCATATATGATTAATCTCAGCATAGATGGATTTTTGTATATTTAATAAATTGTGCTAATATTTTTGCGATAGAAATAGATGGAATGACCTATCATTCTATCACATAATCTTCTAACACATCACAGAATAGAAATTCAACATCATTTCTTTAAGTGATAAAGTGGAAATTGTTCGAGGCATGAGAAACGGTGAGATGATACCGAAATAAAGTAAGCATTTCTTATAATTCAAATTCTTCAACTTTAGGGAAATGATCTTGAAAACAAAAAAATGTTGTCCTAGTTCTCTCATATCTGATGAATCGGATGGTACCTTAGATCACCACAAATTTATGGCTTTCTGATTGTTTGATTTTTCATAGCCATGTCCTCTACCACTCTTCATCAGAAGTTGATGGTTGTATTTCTCTTCTATATCCATATTTTCACCTATGTTCTCCTATGTGAAAACCTAGTGATTAGTTAATTTGGGTAATCGTTACATTTCATACATTGGTTTTAAAAGTCAAGTTTTGGTATTCTTTTTACGATGTGGGTTTCTATGAAAGAAACTTTCAAGTAGAAAACCATTCATAACCCCGATGAATTTCGAGGGCGAAATTTATTTTAAGGGGGGTAGAATGTAACACCCCGAGATTTTATGAAAAATATTCTTTTTAATTTCATTGATGTCTTGTGTTGTACGCTACACCAAAAGGATCTTGCACTACATGCATCCCTGACTTGTCTTGCCTTACACGCAATCACGACCTTCCACGATAGCATGTGTTGTACGCAATATCGAGTTTCACTAAACAACAATATGTTATTAAAATATTATATAAACTAGCCGTTATGTATAGTAATACCCAATTTTTCAAATTTTATAAATTTTATCTTTCAAAATTGACTTCATTTTTTGATTTGGAATATCAAAATTAGCCTAGGGTGAATTTTTGGTATTTTTCTGAAAACATTCAATTTTTGATGAATAGTGAAAACACAGGGTTACTATTTAAAAACTGACTTTTATTTAAATAATTATTTATTTTATTTAAATATATTTAAGGTCAAAATTGATACATAGTACCTATATAAGTTCAATGTAATTCATTTGAGTCATTTTATAATAATTTTAGATATATAAAAATTTTATTGAACTTTTCACCGTCTTTTACCCACCTCCTAGGAGAATTTGAAAATTTACATAAAACATAATTTTACCGCTTCTGTGAGTGGAATTTAGAAAATCCGAGAGACACGGTTAATATCAAGGAGTAAAATATGGTTCAATAAGATAAAATTAATTTTTGGTGAATAGAAACTTTTTACTTTTATTTACCACGATTAAAAGTAAATAGGGTAATTAAGGGTAAAAATGATATTATTATTACCCTGAAACATTTTATAATTCTATTGGATAAGTATAATTCGACCAAAAAAAACCTTAGTAATATACTATTTTCATTTAGGTCCTCTTGGATTAGATTAGGACATTTATTATTATTTTATTTTTAAAAAGAGTTAAAATAGTTAAAATCAATGTTTAATAACTAAAACATTTTTAATATAGGGTTATACATAAGATAAATTAGACTATAAATATTCATCAGAAATATAAAACAATTTACTACCTAATGGTATTTTATTTAAAATTTTTAGACATTAAAGAATTTAATTTAGTTATGACACATTGGTGATGCAGTAATTACCTAAATAATGAAATATTAAAATAATTGATATTATAGATACCCAAATAATTGTAATTTGAGGATTTCTATGAATTACACTAAATTTATAGGTTAATATGACATGTTAGTATTTTATTTATTAACTATATAATATAAAAATACAAGGTGACATGGTAAATGTCAATCTAATTAACTAAGAGTTCAAACTAAAAGATAAGGTTAATATAATGACCCAAACCTGTCTAAAATATATTGTTTGAGGGGATTTCCCCCATCCCCACCTTATCTTAGAAATAAATAAATTTGGAGCTATTAAAAACCGAATATGACTTTATTATAAAATAATATTTTAAGTTTTTCCAAAGGTGCCCCTCTCCTCCCTTATAAAAAGGGCACCCCTTCCCTTTTCTCTTCACACCCTTTTGAGACTTTCTCATCCAACCCCTGCCCATTTATCTTATTAACTTTCCTAGAAACATTTTGGAGGTTCTGGGCTTCTCAAAAGGCCATCTCTACTTCCTTAAGAGGATTCTTAAAGGAGGTGCATCGAAGAAGCGGTAATCTCTTCTTCAGATTCTCTCAAGTTTCTTTCTTCTTCTACATCGTCTTCTTTAGTTTTATCATTGTAAAGTAATAAAATCAGTATTAATTATATAATGATATGTTATTATAAATATGAAATAACCTTATTTCACCTTCTATCCATCCTACGGAAAATGAAATCACCGCGCGTGCGTACGTACGGAATACTGTCTTCGCGCCGTGGTGTAATCTGTTTTCGACCACCACATTACTTGGATGGGTATAATGGTGTAAATAAATAAATATAAATGATTATTGTAAAGTCATATTTACTCTGAAATATTATACAAACACTTCAATACAATTCCACGATCTTGGTACTGATATCATTGCTCGTGCGTACGTATGGACTACCGTTTCTAAGACGCGATGAGATTCATTCTCCATGTTAACCATTCATAAATGTTTATAAAGTATATATAATGAATAATAATGAAATATATGAAATAATAATGATAATGGATTTATGTATATATATATGTATATCATCTACTGAATTCCATTCAATTCAATAAGGAAATGAAAACAGTGTTCATTCGTACGTACGACCTACCGTATCCATGAACGGTGTATTTCATTCCATTTATTGATCTCTCGTATATATATGTATATGCTGAATATATATTATATAGAAATAATGTTTTATATTCTGGAATTAATTAAATCATTATATAAGTACAAATATCAAGAACAACAAGTCGAAACACGTACAATAAATGAAACGATTTTACCCAAATCGCTGCTTTTACATCGAATTTACAAAAGAATGGGTAATATAAAGTAATAAGTAAACCTTATATGATATCATAACTGTGAATATGATTCGTTAATATTTCAATGACATTATTTATATCATTATACAGGAGGTTTAGATACATACGAAGCATATCAGACATAAGGTAAGGGATAACTATTCCAATCTCCTTCTTATCCGAGATTGTTTATTCGTAAGTATTTACCGGGGTTATTGTTATCATACATGTCCATGTTTCCTAATAATGGTTTCATGTATGTTTAAAGTCCTTTTTAACCATTTTTTACTTTTACTACATGGTATGTAAGGAATATTTCTTTTTTTACCATATGAGGTACTTTTTGACTTTTCCGACAAAAGTACGAGGAGAATGTTTTTTTAACTTATACGACATGGATTTTTATGGTTTTATAATTCCTTATTTTCATGAAGCTTACTATAAATGATTTCATGACTATTTTCAACAAAATCCTTTTCTTTTAAAATTTCATGGAATTTTTTGAAAAGAAAATGATTTTAAATAAGAAAGGATATTTTCCTCAAGAAATCATTTCAAGCATTTTATCAAAACCATTTTCCATATAAGATGACTTTGTTTCATATGTGTATCTTTCAAGTATAATGTTTCTATTATTTACATGGTATCACTTTTCTTATGATGAAATGATATCCATTTTTTTATAGGTATTATGTTATGATGGTATAATGTTTATGAATCCGATTTTATTCTTTAGGTTATGATGAATGATTTATGTTTATGTTGTGGCACAAGTAATAATGATTTCAATATGAAATGGGTGGGACCTATATCTCCCTCCAATGTGTTGGGTAAAGATTTATGTCTCATGAGATAGACATGGCTAGAATGGTAAGTTAATCCGGTTCAGTAATACAGTACTGGAACGAGGAGTGAACTCGCTTCAGAAAGGGACTTTTTCTACTAAGTTGGTCTTGGCAGAAATGCCTTGGCTACTATGGAAATCATATCATGTTCTTAATGGTTTCCACAATCACATGTTTTATTCCCATGATATTTTATCATGATTAATGTTTCTTTATGATCTATGCCTTATGTACTGCCATGTTTTATGTCATTGCCCATGATTTTGATATTTAAACATTATGTTCATGTTTTTAAGTTCAAATGTATATGATTTGTTTTATTTTATCGATGCTTAACCATACTGAGAATTTGAGCTCACCCTTTATATGTTTTCTTTTCCCCAGGATTAAAAAAAGGTTTTAGGTAAGAAAACCAAAATGTGAAGATCTTTATGGGAGATGTTGAAGATCAATCACCACGATTAGAAGATTACGTTCTGAGATTCCAAAGACACTAAACTATTACGTTCCTTATGTGTCTATTTTGTTATGTATTAATTATTCCGAAAAAATAATGTAATGAGCATGTACGTCAAGCTTTAGATCTCTAAAACTGGTGTATCTTACATTACATCATTCTTGATGTCATATTGACCCAATCATTACTAGAACATCAAATTCGACCAAAATATATTTAATTTCAAAAATGAGTGCTCAAAATAAAATAAACCTAATATGAAAACCTCAAAAATTAATTTCCAAATTCTATCATTTAAAATATTACATTGAAATGATATTTTCTCATTTTCCACCTTTCCTTTAAATTAAAATAATGATTTTGAATTATAAAATGATTTAAAGTGTTAAAATCCTTTTCAATTATTTTTTATAATGTTAAAATGAACATATTTACATCATTTACCTTAGATATAGTATTTTAGTCAATATTTTATTCTAAAAAAACCCCTCCCGTTGAGTATAAATAACCCCTCCCCTCCACTTGGAAAACCACTCACCCCTCACACTAAAAAGACAAAAATCTAAAACAATCACCCTCTTAATGTCCCTTATAATACTTGGAGATGTTTTGGAGTTACCAACTCTAAAAATTAAGGGAGTTTTAGTGTTGTATAATAGAAGCTACACCGAGGAAAGAGATTGTTTCTATCAACTATTCCGTTTTTTTTTCTTCTTGTGTTTCTTTTTTACCAATTAATTTTCAAAAAATATTATAAAATTAATTAGTCTATATATTAAACATTTATTAATTAGTTTAACCTACTATAAATATCATAATTATTACATATAAAAATGTCAAAGTTCACTTTCTTGCTCTTTTGACTATGTATCGTCAACAACTGGTTAATCACCAATAAGTAAATCACCAATACTTTTCTGATCACCAAACCAATGGTTAGTAGAAATTGATTATTTATGATATATAAATGAATAAATATATGTATTTTAATCATATATAATTAATTATACTTATGTAAAAATAACTTTAAAAAAATAGTGAAATCAAAGAAAAATATGAATTGTTTAAGTAAAACATGACATCAAAATGAACACCCTATAACTAAAGAAATTAGGAAATATAATAAAATGATAATAAATTAAAAATAGTGTTCAAAGGTATAAAAATTCACTTCGGTATATTTTTTTAATAATTATAAGTTTATCATTCAAGTGGCAGAAAAGCAATGAAATAAATAAAGATTTAAGGTAAGGGGTTTCTTTAACCCAACTCCCTTTCTTTGGGTTATCCCTATTTCACATTATTTTCAACATGAATTTTAATATTATGTTCCATAAAAATACTTTCACTATTCCTCCCTTTTCTTTTTGGGATATACATGTTTCCACCTTGATTTATAATACAAATACAAGTATTTTACTAGACATACTTTTCTTTCTAAAACACATCTTTTACTCATTTTGAGTTATTTCTTCTCTAATCAAGATTGGTCATGTTTATGTAATATATTATTTACCTTATTCATTTTTTGAACCCCAATTTTATTAATGAAATCCTAATGTAACCCATTTCTTTCCATGGTTTATTTCATGACTCTGATTATTATGTGTTCTATGTGGCATGCATAAATATATAATTATTATGATGTGATAGGTAGACCCAAAATTATAAATCCATCCAATGAATTTGTCAATGTGATGTATCTCATGATATAATATTTATTATTTTTGAATGCAGTGCTATATTTTTTCACAGTGACGATGTTAGGATTATGCTCATATGTTATGTGTGAAAATGATACTAGCTTTGTTCATAACTATATATGGTATTTAACCACTATGACATGATGTTTCATTTTTTGTTTATTACCACATTAAATGACTATCAAATTTTTTCATCATGATTTTGAATATGATTTTAATAAAATGATATGATGATCATGATCTTGATCACTCATGTTATATTGATTCATGTACGTTATTCCTCCTCTTACTGTGATTTTAGCTCACCACATTCTTTGATGTATATCATTTGATGATGTATGTATTAAGGAGAATACAATATTTTATAAGGATAAGGAATAAGGATTTAAGTAAATGTATATGTTTTATTATGTACAAGTGATGTATGATCATAATGTTTCCAAGATAATAGATTTTTTATCATTGAATGTACAAATATTAAGTTGTTTTAATTTAAAATGATATTAGAAATAGTAGGGTGGCTATAGTTGGCAGCAAAGTTACGGTTTAGTTAATTTGGTATTTAGGATTTAAAAAACGTAGTTAAAAACCGTAGGATTAGACTAAGTATATGCAAGCATTGAATAATATTTTTTGAAAAGAGGATAAACTTAGGGATCCCATAACATATGCCTTCAAAGTTAATTATATAATATAATAAATAATTTATTCACTCTTTATTGATATAAATTGTATTCAAAACTTTTCTATTTTAAAAATTAGTGGGAACATGGGGAAATTAGGCCAACTACCCATGTGAGAGATAAGGAAATGATTATCTGAATGATATCCCTAATGCAATGGGAGGTGGAGTGTAAAGTCCCAGACCTGGATGCCACTAAAGGGTGTCTTGAACCAGATTAGCCACATAACCTCATATGCATCTCCCTAAATGCCAAAGGATTACAAAATGCAGTGAGGGCCAAAGTGTATTAGTGGGGAGACTATTCCATCATCACTAGAGTGTAACATAATGAAAGCATATCATAAAATTAGAGGAATTTGTAAACAATACAATAGATGTAAATAGAGGAAGACTGATAGTATAATAAATCTAGAAGTAATATCATAGACAAGATGATGATACATTTCACATGTTTCTAATTAAACAACCAAAATAGGTACACACTAGTGATATACAATACATGTCCCAAATGTAAAAAAGGAAAATAGAATCCTAGTAGCATCATAATCATCATCTTGGTCCCATTATCTACACCTCTTTAGCATCATATAAAGTTCATGTATTAGGGAACTTTCCCTTATCAACACCTATAATCATATAATTAGTTTGGGTCCAATAGGGTGACCCAAACAGTGTATGAGATATAATCTTATAAGGAAACCTTCCATGGTCCATTCTAATCAGTCAGTGAATATATATATATATTACAAGAGTGCATGAAGTGTTAATAATGGAAGTAATAAGTAAGGAATTACTCAAAACTAATCATCCTACACAAATTGGATTTCATTTACAATCATTTCCTTTAATTTATATCCATTAAAAAAATTCATTTACTTTGAATTTATAAGTCTCGAGATATATGTCTTGCCCAACATGCCTCATGTGAATAAAATCATAGAACATGCCTTAAAAAAATCTAAACAATATAATCCTTGACTGACTCTAAGACTGTACATTTTCTTGGAGATGCCTTATAATTTATTTTATTTATAATTAAATTCATAACCTGAGCCCATCATTGATATTCCAAATTTGTAATTCTAGTATTTATCCTAGTGAGATATCAACCAACACTATACAAGACCATCCCTAGTGAATCTCTTAGGAACCTGGTATCACTCTAGGTACAGTATAAAGTCCCAGCTAATTAAGTATTTCCCCTGAACTCCTCTATGGAAGCCCAAGTATCACCCATGGAATAATAGTCAAATTCCCCTGCAGTATATCCATGGAATTATAATATGAATCCATGTATCACCCATTATATATTTCAAATTCCCCTTGAGTCGATCCATTTCTTTCTAAAACGAATCCATGTATCACTAGATATATATTTCATTCCACAATGAGTCCATCCTTGGAATCCCTCATTTGGATCCATGTATCACCCATGATTTATATAGGTTTAATCTATTGTGTCCATCTATGGAATTCTTATGTGAATCCATGTATCACCCAAGGCGCATAAGTCAATAGGTATAAGAGCCTATCCATGTTATTCCAATCTGAATTCATGTATCACAATCACCTATTGATCATTTAATCAATTCAACTATATTTAAACAATTCATTAACCATTCCAAGGTCAAAACCAAAGGAATTCCATATCAATGGACAACAAAGGCTTACTCAAACAAGGACCGGCCTTAAAGGATTGGCCTTTCATTTACTCAATGGACATACCATGATAAAGAGATTCCTATGATTAATCAATCCATCACATAGTATGGTCTCAACATAACTTACATGGGCATGAAATTGAAAGGACATTAAAATACTCACATGGCCATTTTTAATATAACATACCTAATAAGCCTGTCAAGATATATCATGGATTAGTTATCATTTAAATATAATGGTAAAATCAACGATAAGTGTAATTCAAGCCATTTTCATCAACCCATGGATTAAAATCTACTTTACTCCCATGGGAAAGCCAATTTAAGGAAAACATGCTTACACAAGAAATGGAATGAATGGGCCAAGGAGAAATTCATCCAACCCATTCCCTTAAATCATTTCACATATCAACAAGGTCATCAATTGATTCTAATTCAATTTACCCATTTAAACCCATGGAAATAGAAATAAACATCTCAAGGGCATGAAGGGTCCAATGCATACACCATAAAAAATGTCTATTATAGCCAACACACCCAATGGGGTGGTTTATTAAAGGTTTTCAAACTATAACAAGAATTAGAAATCCTATTCAATTTACTAGAACATGAATAGAAAAAATAGGGTTCAATTTCTATTTAAGGAGACACCCAGAAAATGGGCACGTGACATGAAGACATATTTAAACGACCTCACATTACAAAAAATTCACAAGAACACATTTTTTAGGTCCATGCTGGATAGATCATCTAGTATCAAGCTCTTATTTGGCCCAAATTAGGAGAAATTTGATTATTAGAGGAAGAAATAAAAATTAGGGTATATGAGACCAAATCCTAATAGACCAACTGATAGCCAAAAGTGTCAAGAATGGCTAAAAAGGAATTTTAGATCCTACCATTATGGATCCAAGGAGACAATCCATGCTTGAATGGAAATCCGAATAGAGAAGAGATATGAATTACAAGAATAGGTGAAGGATAGATCTCAGAAGGGGTGTAGATACTATATGTAGAATAAGAAACATAAATTTATGTTTAATTAAATAAAAAATTATATAATATCCAATACAGAAGGGGATAAAATGTTTAGGCGCACAGTTTAGAAAACCGTGCGCCAATCATGTACATATTCCTTTAGGAAAAGGCTCACTTGAATAGTTTACCCCACATAGTTTAAAAACCTTGCAAAAAACTACGTGAAGAGACACTATCAAAATTTGAAAAAAAACTATTGACCTGGCTGCATGGCTGTGAGGCCCTAGCTACAGATTTTTCAATAATTGTGCAACATTCTCTTTTCACCAAAAACATAGGTTTTAGGCTTGCATCATCCCAGGACACCCTTTATTCCTCTATGACCTCAATGGGCATTCATATTAGGCCACATTTAAGAAATTAAACTGAGAATTTATTGAAAAAATAGATCTATACCTTAACAAAAAAACCAGGTTCTTATAAACTTTTCCCTTATATCAATTTGTCCCTACATTGCCCTTCTATGGGTGGTGATGGATGATCTGAGAATAAATCCATCCATTGTGCTTGTACATATGTCTCCTTCTCCCAAGTCTTTTCCTATAATTAGTCATGCTTCCATAACACATTTACTAAAGAAAAAGAAGAACCTCAAATAACCTTCTCGATACAATCCAAAATTCATATTGGATTCTCATCGATGGAAACACCAATCTATAACTCAACCCAATCAGGATGAAAGGAGTGAGATGGGTATAAATAGTAACATCAGTGCTTAGAACATGGAAGGTGCTGTGCATATCCTAGTACCTCTAAGGTAACTAGAACTGATAGGATACAGACCTGACTCTCTCTAGAATCTCAAATGACCCAACATATCTTGGTGAAAGATTACCCAGTCTCTTGATCCTCTTGTGACTCAACGTTGGTGAAGCACATAATAAAACATGATCCCTAACAAAAAAATCTTGAGGTCGTCTATGGTAAACAGTGTATGATTTCTGATGAGACTACATAGTAGCCACCCGCTTTTGAATCAACTCCACTTACTCACTGGTCTCCTAGAAAAGCTGGGGTCCCATCATATCTTTTTCTCTACCCTCCAGCCAATATATGGGTGATCATCATGGATGACTATTAAAATCCTTATATGAAACCATCTGAATAGTAGACTAAAAGCTATTATTGTAGGTGAAATCAACTACGGATATATACCTATCCCATGAGCACCCAAAATCATGGACGCATGCCTGAAACTTGTCCTCAAGCACTAGAATCAGGCACTCTAACTAGGAAAGTATCTGGTGGTGGTAAACCATGCTCAAAAGAACTAGTGTACCCAATTCCCTCTATATCCCTTTCCATAAACATGAATTAAACTAGACATCCCTATATTAAATTATAGAATGAGGGACCTCGTGTAGTCCCAGAATCTCATGAGTGTATAGCCTCCCAATATTATCAACACTAATGGTATCCTTGATAGCTAGGAAGTGAGAAACCTTCAGGATCCTATCATTAATAACCCATTCTACATCATCAAATCAATGCGACCTTAGTAAATCCATCAAAAAATCCATCATGATATCATTCCATTTCTATTCGGTAATGGGTAGCTTCTATAAAATTCTGACTGGTCGCTGGTGTTCTTCCTTCACCTGCAGATAGGTGGAACACCTCATGAAAAAACTAGCTGCATCTCAATTCATACCAGATCACTAGTATTGATGATGTAAATCATGTTACATCTTAGTGATTTTAGGATGCACAACCTAATATGAAGCATGAAAATCCTATGTCATATCCTCGTGTATATCTACTGAGAACCATACACGAAAATGAAAGCACATAACTCTATCCTGGCCTATATTACAACAAGTAGGAGGGTCATCACTTTCCAAACATTCCCCTATAACTAGGACTTCTAGGTCCGATAAGTGCCTCATCCTCAACCTATCTAGTAGGTTATAGGTAACAACTAAAGAAGAAAGGTACGTCTACCCAAAATTATTATCGACCTACAAGTGAATCTTATAGAAATATTCAAAAATCTTTTACTCACCACTATTCTACTACAATTCTTATATTTGATTCCTTATACTCAGTGCATTATCCACAACATTGCCTTTACCAGGAATGTAGGAAAGATTGATGTCAAATGAAAAAGGTATTTCACCCACCTTCAATGCCTTAGACTTAGATCACATTGTGTAAATATATAATTGAGGCTTTTTTGGTCCGTGTATACCATAAAACGCTCTCCCAGAAAGTAATGTCTCAAAAAACGCAGTGTGTGAACAACTATAGCTAACTAAAGATCATGTTTCATGTAATTCCTCTTATGTGGCCTCAACTATAGAGATATGTACATCATGACTCAATAACCTTACATAAGGACATCCCCCAGCTTGATGATTGATGCAACATAGTACACAGTGTAACTCTTACATGGCTCTAAAAAAACTAGTATTGGTTATTAGGTTAGTCTCCCTTTCAACACTTGAAAGGCCGTATCATAGGAATCATTCCAAACATACTTCACACCATTTTTTTCAGCACAATAAATGACACTTCAAAACATAATAAGTCATATATGAAATGTATGTAGTAACCAACCATCCCTAAGAATCTCTATACCTCAAATATGTTCTTCTGATGATCGTAGGAAGCTAAAGCTATCACCTTCTCAAGGTAAACTAATACTGCTATCTTTGAGATGACATGACCCATGAAGTGAATATGATCCATATAGAATTAGTACTTTGTAAGATTATCATATAATTGATGCTCTCTTAGTGTTTTATAAAAGAAATCAAGATGGCTGGCATAGTAATTTTGATTATAATAATTCACTAAGATATCATCCAAAAAAATACCACAAATGAATATAGGTATTGATGGAACATTCAGTTGATCAGTAGAATGAAGACCACGGGAATGTTCATGAGACCGAACAAAATAAAAAAAACAAATATAGACCATACCTGCTCTAGAAGGCTATGAGAGGTATGTATGATGATATAACATGTACCCGATGATAACTAGATATAAAATCAATCTTTGAGAGGACCCAAGATTATTGGATCTAGTTGAAGAAATAATCTATCTGTGGAAGAGAATGTTAGTTCTTAACCATTAACTGGTTCAAATTCTTATTATCCACACACAACACAAGGGTATTATTTACCTTTTTTACAAAATGACTGACGAACCCCACATAGAAGTACTAGGTAAACTGAAACTCTTTTTCTCTAAATCATCTAGATACCTCTTGAGATCTTTAAAATCCATTGTATCCATCCTTTATGGAGGAATGGATATTGGTGTATCTCCTAGAAATAGATTGATAAAGAACTCTACATCTCTAAACGGAGGTAATACCAAGAATATTTATACATTCCAGAAATGATCAACCACTAGAAGAAAATCAGTATGAGGTGTGCCTTGATCATACAGATAAAAAATCAGAATCTGCGCTACCATCCCACCCAACCCCCAATACCTAGGTCCATATAGACTTTCCTAGACATCCCATTCACCTATTTGAATGAACAATAAGCATTATAGGGATGTGAAACTCACCCTTCAATGATAGTATTCAAAAAAATAAGGAATGGGGACCAACCCGTCCATCCTCAGAATGACATAAAAACCTATCATATTGAGGACGTTGACATCCCATACGAAGTGACACCAACCATCCTAAAGGGGAAAATCCTTAAATTGATTCAAACCTTCCATTATAATCCCCAAAAAAGTTTCTAGAATCATAATTCCATTATAAGTATAAACATAGATCCCAAGGATATCCAAAATGGCCACATATATGAAAATATTTTAAGATTCTTTATCAAAAAGTGTAGAAGCTAATGAAGAGTCTAGTAGAATAGTACCTATGACAGTATAAGGTCAGGGATATTTCCCTTCATGGGTTTGTTGCATTGAATATTGATAACCAGTACCATGTCCTTGTTACACTGCTTGTCTTCCCTGAGTTGATGCATCCTGTTGTCATTATAAACCAAGGGTTTGGCTATCATGGCCATGACCACCACTATATCCCGATTGGCCAGCTATACCCCTAATCGTTATCTGGTGAGAAACTTATGACCCTACTCTTGAATTTGGAGTCAGTGTAGACCCTATCTCACTGGATTCTGGTTGGTTTTTTTAGAATCACTGTAGATGGACCATCTTTCTGCAAGATCAACACTTGATTGGGTCCTTCGTACACCCTATTGACGCTCCATTCCGTCACAGAGTCTAACGAATGGAAAAATGGAATAACTTAAGTGCAAAGAGAGTCATCCTTTGAAGAACATCAAAAATTGACAAAGCCATGAACAAGGAACCTTTTAAGCATGGGTCACACAAGTTTACTTATGGTCACACAAGTCACTTGCGTGCCACATAAGGGTCACGCAAGTCACTTTTGTGCCCTATTTCTTTTTTTTTCAAGCCTCATGTGGCCTATAAATACCCCCTGTGGGCCCCCCATTTGGAGGACGGATTTTACAAAACTCAGAATTGGGCTCTGGGCGCCCTAGTCTCTTCTTGAAGTGTTTCGAACACTTCTAAGGTAATTTCTTACCTATAATGGAAGATATAAAGAGGAAGAATATGGACTAAGTGTTATAACTCATCAATACATGCACACCTAAGTGTCCAACCCTTAAGGGAAAAGAAGACACTTGTGCGCCACCTTGTCCTCTCATGGAAACTTGTGCGCCTCCCTTCTAGAATCATCTAGGGATAATACTAAGGGCTTGGGCCAGGTCTCGCCCAAGTATTACCCTACAGGTTCTCTGTCACCCAAGTGAACTCATGTCACGCAAGTATACTTGTGTGACCAGGACTTGCGCACCAGGCCAATACTTTCACGCCTCCTTCCAATTCACTTACTTTCCTCAAATTCACCTATCGTATTCTAGATTTATCCTTCAAAACCCACTACAATGACATTTATGGCATTGTTCCTTTGTTGGATTCCTTATCTGAAAGGAATTCCATGGAACATCTATCCAAACCTCATGATTTACATAACTTTATGTCACTAAGGTTAGATATTTCCTTCATTCAACCTCATCCTTTAAGATTATAAGATATTTAATCTTGGAATCCTTCTTAGGATTAAGCCCCAAGTTCCCTAATCAGGGCATCCACCATAGGAGTAAGCCCCAATCATAAATCCCCATTAATTTGGGCATCCTCTTTAGGGGTAAGCCCCAAGTTCCCTATTCATGGGAATCCTCCTTAGGATTAATCCCCAAGTCCCCTAATATAGGCATCCTCCTTAGGAGTAAGCCCCAAGTTATAAGTCCCCTTTGATTTGAGCTTCCCTTTCAGGAATAAGTCCCGAGTTAAAATTCCGAATCTCCATAAAGCACAAATACCTTTATGGACCCTGCTCCTGGGCTTCATTCAGCCTCATCCTTTAAGATGAGATGATCTTTAATTTGGGCATCCTACTTAGGAGTAAGCCCCAAGTTCCCTTAAATATGGGCATCCTACATAGGAGTAAGCCCCAAGTTCTCTAATCTAGGCATCCACTTTAGGAGTAAGCCCCAATCACAAAACCCCTTTAATTTGGGCATCCTCTTTAGGAGTAAGACCAAAGTTCTCTATTCATGGGAATCCTACTTAGTAATAAGCCCCAAGTTTTAATTCATTTTTATTTGGGCCTCCTTTTTAGGAATAAAAACCAATCATAAGTCCCTCTTAAATTTATGGCTTCCTTTTCAGGAGTAAGTCCCGGGTTAAAATCCCAAATCTCCATAAAGTACAAACACCTTAATGGACCCTACTCTTGGGATTATTTTCTAAAATGTTTGTCTTCATTTAATTGGAAAGTCATACATACATAATCCCCACATCATTTATTATGATTGCATATTTTGTGTCACAATTGTCAAGTTTTAGTAATACCTCTTATTTCTCACACCACACATGGATCACGTGAGCTTAGAGTGTAAAAGTAATTGTGATATCTCTCTTTGGGCCATTAATAATTCATAAACCTCATACTTCTTCACTCGAACTATGTGGGTTCTGATTAATTTTTCTAACAAGGATACGTAGGTAGCCCATCTGTGGGTACGATCCCAACTCTAAAATAATCCTATATTTCTGAATGAAAATAAACTTCTAGTGCCTCACTGAGTGGATTTAAAACCAGTATGGTCATCATAATGACCAAGAGTGTTCTATATAATTTATTGAAGGATACCATTGACTAAGAATCACTAACTAATATGGAAGATTCTATATTGATGAAGAACCTCAAATACATATAAAATATTCTCTAAATCCCCTAGATATCAATCATTGATTTCAAGGTCTAAAGGAAAAAATCATTTTTATGCTTGGTAAATTAATAAGGATTCACGAACATAACTCAAATCTATAAGAGAGTCCCGGAGTAGACAATAATTTCCCCCAAAAAGGTGTGATGAGTTTGACCTCCCATCCTCTCGACTAATGAAAATTCTTAAGCCTCATCAGTCTATAACTAATGGGAACCTACCTTTGGAATGTATGTCCAAATGGATATAGAATCATTGGATGCTTCTGGTTCTACGAATAAACTAGTTAGAAACCGATTGGAAAGTTTGAACCTTAAACAAACAAGGTCATACCCATTTCCAGAAGAAAGAATCCCAACATACCAAACCAGTATCACCTAAACATGATACTTGAAGTTTTAGTCTGGATGCTAATATCACGGCATGTAAGCTCCAAATGACACTCCCTACGACCAGTCAAACCACTAACAGATCGAGATTCCAAAAAATCTCTGGATCGAACCCCTTGCCTCTCAGGTTACAATTTGTGGTCAGTGTTAAATTCACTATTTTAGAAATGGTAGTCATCCAAATGATATTCACCTGCAATCTGATGTCATACCTAAGACCATCCTCAAATCTCTTAGCCTTTGATAACTCATCTCACGCCATAATAGGTGTGAAACTGTAGAGCTTAGTAAAATTAAACAAATAGTCCATGACTGATATCTCACCCTAATCTAGATGCAAGAACTCTTGGGTTTGATTGACCCTCAGTGTATCAAGATAAAAATAGTCAAAGAAGGCCATATGAAACTCCCTCTAGGAAATATCCTGATGATGATCCATCTGAGGGACAACACCCCACCACCTCTTGACGGAATCACGCAACATATATGTAGCTTGCTTTACCCTTCACTCAGGTTGAATCTCTAGGTGCTCTAAGATATATAGAATATCCTCAATCCATAACTCCACAGCCAATGGTCTTGATCCCCCAAAAACATGGGACGATTCTGTTGATGGAACTCACACATAAACTCTTCCATAGTCCGTGCAGGTCATGATGCACCCTGAACGGTCTGCATGAACCATAAGAACCAATCACAAAACTATACCTCCAAACCTATTATAGGGATATCTACTTGTTTCATAGCTGGCATGACTAGTGTATCCACTGGTATCCCAAATCCTACCACCTCCATTGAATGATCATCACCACCCTCCAGGCATACCACTGAAGGTCATCATGGTGGAATGGCTCTACAATAGACAACACATGCCTTTGTGAAAGATCATTATGAAGGATTATAGCTAAAAACACCTAGATATTAAAACAAAATAGGAATGAAAAAATGAAAAACATTCCTTTATAAGAACATACCACTATGCCTTTCCCACGAGCCATGTACAAGCATCAAACAAGTGAGAGATACTACCAAAAGATAACTACTATGGTATGGTCTACTCATGTTCTCTATCTTATGAAATTTAAGTTTTATTTCTTTTCAAATTTATTTTATTTAAAACTAAATTCATATTCACATTCATTTAATTGACACTCAGTTAATATTTATCACATTTTTTTAGACGAATAAAATAAATGGTATGTTGAATTTTGATCAAACACCCTAGGGATCAAAGCGTGGCATCCTCATATGGAACATCATAACACATTCCACATTAAATTTGAACCATGGTCTACAAAATTATGATAAAAGAGGCCCCATACACCTCAGGGACTAAATCATGGCATCAATAAAATCGATACCATAATATATCCCAATATACCTATTAAAATAATAGGCATATCTATCATGATATCTATGAAATTAAAATGAAATAAGTAATTCTATCTAAATGGTATGGTAATAATTCAAGGCATGTGATTCATATAAAGTACCTATATGATGAAATAGATGACATAACCTCATCTCATCAAGTTTTAACATAATAGAACTCCAAATTTATAGCAACAATATTAACTTAAATCAAGTGCATCATCAAATGTTGGAATCAAATCTACTTTAATTTTCTGAATCTAGAAAATAACAATTCAATTTTAGGAAATCTGGATTTTACATATATGTGGGGTAGCTACTCTTGGGAACAACATATTTCCAAATTACTACTCTATTCATTTCATTTCTATTATAACAAATTAGTAAATCAATCCAAAAAGAACATCTCTGATACCACATTGTAACATCCCAGACTGGATGCCACTAAAGGGTTCCCTAAGCCCAGTGTGCCACATATCCTCAAGCGCATCTCCCAAAATTCCAGAGGATGCAGACTAGAAGTGGGGGCCTATGTGTGTCTGTGGGGAGACTATTCCCTTATCACCATAGTGTAACATAGTGTAAACATATCATAAAAATAAGCCTAACCAGTAAACCATACAATTGAAGAAAACATCAGAAGATTGATAGTATAATAAATCCATAAGTCATATTATATACAAGATGATGATACAAGTAAGATGTTTATAATAAAACATCAAAATAGGTAAAAATAGTTATATATAATAAATATCAAAAAAGTAAAAAATTACAAAAAAAATCCGAGTAGCATCATAGGCCTCAGCTTAGTCTCATGCTCTCCTACTCTTAAGCATCATATCATGTACCTATATTAGTTCACTTTCCCTTATCAACACCTCCAATCATATAATCTTTTAGGGTCCAAAAAGGTGACCTGAACAGGGTGTGAGATACAATCTTAGTAGGGAACCACCCAAGGTTTATTCTAATCAGTCAGTGAATAAATATAACAAGTGTGTAGATTATGTGGAATAATGAAATCAATAAGCAAGGAATTACTCAATAGTGAACATCCTACATGCACTAGTTTTCATTTACATTCATTTCATTTCATTTATATTAATTTAACAATAAATTTACCTTGAATTTATATTTCTTGATATATGAATCAATCAGGACATCCCTCCAAGTGATTGGAAGCACAAAAGATGCCTCAGAAGGCCATTTAATCAATATAATACAAGACCAACTCCAAGATTGTGCTTTTTGTTGGAGACATGTCATAATTAATTTCATTTATAAATAAATTTAGAAACTAAGCTCATTCTTGATATTCCTAATTTCGAATTCTAGTATATCTATAGGTGCAATGTAAACAAACACCCTATAAGTATATCCCTAGGGAACCTATCAGGAACCCATTATCACTCTAGGTGCAGTATAAAGTCCCATCCAATCGAGTCCATCCTCAGCACTAGTCTATGGATGCCTGAGTGTTACCCATGAAGTAATAGTCAAATTCTCCTTGAGTCTACCCATGACATTATAATATGAATAAATGTATCAATTGACATATAAGTCAAGCCCCAATGAGTCCATCCATGGAATCCCTCATTTTTATTCATGTATCACTCAGGACTTATATAGGTTCAAGACATTATGTTTGTCTATGACATTCTATGATGTATAAGTCAATAGGCACATGCGTCCTTCCATAACATTCCAAGCTGAATCCATGTATCACCATATCCTACTAATCATTTAATGAATTCCATTTAATTTAAATAATTTATTAAACATGAAAAGGTCAAAACAAAATACATTCAATATTACTGAACTCAAAAGGGTGACACAAGCAATGGTCAACCTCAAATGCCTAACCTTTCATTTAATCACATGTACATAACATGATAGTGATATTCCGATGCTTAATGAGTCCATCACATAGACTGGTTTCAACATAAATCACATGTTCTAGAAATTCAAAGGCCATTCAAATACTAACATGTTCAATGTTTTATGAAAATCCTAATAACCCTATAAAGGTATCTCATGGATTAATTATCATATAACTCACATGTTAACATTAACAATTAGATAATTTCAATCATTTTGCATCAACCACTGGCATAGCCTCTACTTTACTAACATCAACAAGGAAATATAATGAAATAATTCTTGAATACGAAATGGAATACATATGTGAAGGGTAATGTCATCCATCACATACCCTTAATTAATTTCACATATCAACCAATTCATAAATTGATTTTAATTCAATTTACCCATTTAAACCCAATGAAATACAATTTCACATCTCAAGGGAATCAAGGGTCAAATTCATAAGTCATAAAACTGCAATTTGTGCCAACACACCAAAAGGGGTGGTTTATTCAAGGTTATCAACCTATAAAAAGAGTTTACAAGCATATTGATTTACATTGAAAATGACTAGAAAAATAGGGTTTAATTTCCATTTATGGGGAAACCTGAAAAATGGGCATGCGGTAGGATGGCATATATAAATCGTCCGACTTTAAGAAAAAGGAATGATACCACCTACATTAGAACCATTATAGATAGCTTATCTAGTATCAAGTTATGATTCAATCCAGATAGTTAGAAATCTGAAGAAGAGATGAAGAACCAAAGATTAGGGCATATTATCCTAAATCTATATAGTGTAACTGATAGCCAAATGAATTGATAATGGCTAGAAATGAATTTAGATCTTACCATTAAAGATCCATTAAAATGAACCATGCGTGAATTAGAGTCTGAATGGGGAAGAGATCTCAATTTCAAGAATAGTAAAAGGAGATCTCTCATGTGGAGAGTGGAAGATATACATAGAAGAAGAAACCGGAATTTAGGTTTTAAATTAAATTTTCTTAAATTTTATCATTAAAACCCCTGAAAGAAAAAACACATGCCCGGGGACTCGACCCCCACTCAAATAGATAGAGAATATATTTAGGTTGTAAATAAATATTAAATTTAATTAAAAATTATATAATTTCTAACATATTAGGGGCCACATGGTTTAGGTACATGGTTTAGAAAACCATGCATCGATTGTGCATGTATACCTATAGAAAAAGGTGCACTCGAACAGTTTAACAACTTGGTTTAAGAAATGTGTGAAGAGACATTACCAAAATCTGAAAAGAACTATAGACCTGGACGAATGATCATGCGACCCAACCCGCATGGTTTTCACTAATCATGTGGCCTCCTCTTTTCACCCAAAACGTGGGTTCCTAGCTCTAGACTAGCTCTCGATAGTCCTAAGTCCTATATTTATTTAATTGGCATTCATATTAGGCCTCATTTAATCAATTAATCTAATAATTGAGGAAAAAATGATCCACACCTTAAAGAAGAACTGAGTTCTTACATAGTGTTAAAAAAATTTGACAGTGTTTATCTATCAATATCAAGCTATGAAAAATAACCTAAACCATGTGGTAGATCCTCCTTCTCCCAAAATGATCAAATGACCATTGAGTCTTTTATACAACAATGATATGAAACATTCAATAGAGCATAATAATGCTTTAATTTAATGTAGAATATCTTTTTTTGTGATCCAATATTCTAAGAAGGATAAGGTGACTCTGGTCATTTAACAGTTATATAGAGAAGATTATCAATGGTGGGAATTGATAAATAACTCCAAGATGAATGTTGAAGTGGAATAGATGGAGTGAGAAGAATTTAATAAAGTATTTATTAATCAATTATTTCCCTCAAACTCTTCTAAAAAAGATGGAGCAGCAATTCATAGAGCTGAAGTAAAAGAAAGGTGAATTTTTCACATCTTATAATGAAAAATTCACAAGGATTTCAAGAAACTCATTAGGTTTTGTTGTAAAAAATGATAGGAAAATTGATTGATTATTTAGTGGTTTAAAATCCCTCCTTCTAAAGTCTCTGTCTATATAAGACTTTGGGAGTCGCAAATAAGTATTTTAGTGTTCTCACAAAGTATAGTTTTATTTTAGATATTGGACATATGGACATGGGTATAATAAAAAATAGTGGAGTTTCAAGTAGGTGTGTCAAATAACATTGGTTGAAAGAGGAACTTACAAACCAAATTTACAAAATTTTAAAAGAAGCATCATGAGAATTTACTCAAATGGATGGGTAAATACTTCATGTGTAGTATACAATTTTACCAAGCTCATGAATATTGAATAGATATAGAGAAGCTGACCAATATGATAGAATAATTAAAGGAACCTCCCAACACAACACCTAAGGTTAAATGCTTCAACTATTGTGAGAAATATGCAAGTGAATGCAATAAATAGTGTGCCCTTGAGGGTAATGAACTTCAACAATCACAAAATATAATGGATCAAGGGAAATATAACACCTTCACTACTGATGAAGTGGATCATAATAATTAATTCATTCAAGGTAAAATTAGTATTCACACATGAATGTAAGTTTTTTTATTTGATTATGGTTTTACGGATTAATTTATATCATGTTAGTATTCTAGAACTATTGAATCAATGCTTTGATGCATTCAAGTAGCTATATTTGAAAAAACATATAGTAGAGAGATAAATTAAATCCAAGTGTTGGAATCTTCTCTTTTTACCGTATGTTGGAATATATTTATAGATATTCTCATAATACTACACTTAGTGGAATTTGATGCTATACTAGGCTTGGATTGGATATCATTATATAGAGCACAAATCAACTATTAGGAAAATAAAATCTTTTTTCATATTCAAAACCATCCCCTAATCCTATAAAAATGAAATAAAGATCATGAATATCCTTTTTAAAATCCCTCAATGGTGTGGGAGTTTATACCATATGAACAATCATACCTTGCACAAATGGTTGAGTCAATAGAAGGTATCAATATGAGGAAATTATCATTATTAAAGAATAAAATGAATTATTTCAGAAGAGTTACCTAAAATTCACCAAGATTTTGAGGTAGAGTTATAACTATATCTTATAATTTGAGTCACTAATATCACTAAATAACCCTATAGAATGTCATTGATTGAACTAGGGAATTTAAAGATGCAGTTTCATGAAAGTTTGGATAGAGTGTTCATATTTCATAGTGTGTCTCCTTGGGGTGGACCAATTCTTTTTTCAAGACGAAGGATGGCACATTGAGGCTATGATTCAATTACTTGGAGCTCAAAAAGATCTTGATAAAGTAAAAGTACGCTCTTAAAATGATTGATGTGTTATTTTATGAACTATTTTGAGCTCAGTACATCTCAATTGCGGATCATCATTATGAATATCATCAACTAAAGGTGAAGGAGGAATATATTCAGAAGACTTATTTTTGTACACGTTATGTAAAATTTGAGTTCATAGTGATTCATATAAGACTTTATAATTCTCATTCAATATTCATGGATTTGATTAATAAGGACTTTAGATATTAATTTCGACAAATTTGTGGTAGTGTTTATCAATTATATTCTCATTTTCTATAAGAGAAAAGAGAAACATTAATAACATATAAGGATTTTCAAGGTGATATTAAGGAATGATAAAATGAATGCTAAGTTATGAAAGTGTTACTTTTGGTTGTATAAAGTCACATTATTGTGGCTCATGATCACAATTGAGATAATTGTTTTGGGCCCTTTATAGAAACATTAACAGAGGAATGGCCTAGACCGACTAATGTCATTGACATGAATGTTTTATTGAATTAGTAGGTTACTACTAATGTTTTGTGATAAATTTATTCGGATTTTAAAAACCACTAACTATGTTAACACCCAAAGGGGTAATGTATGTCTGGATAGAAGAGTGTGGAAATATTTAATGTTCTTAAGCAGAGGTTAATCACTGTACCAGTACTCACACTACCAACAAGTGAAGAATGATTTGTGATATACAATTATGATTCAAAAAAGTATTGGTCTGTGTACTCACTAAAAACAATAAATTTATAGCATATCTCTCATGATATTTTAATTACCGTGAAAAAAACTACCCGATGTGTGATTCAGATTTAGCAGCTCTGATATTCGCCTTGAAGATTTGGTGGAACTATCTCTATCGTGAGAACTATGACATATATACCGATCATAAGATCCTAATGTATATATTAAAATTTATGGATCTTAAAATGTGTCAAATAAGATGGTTAGAGGTAATCAAGGACTATTATTTCTCTATTAACAACTATTCAGGAAAGGAAAACAAGTTAGGTGATGCCCTTAATAGAAAATAACCTGCTAATTTATCCATAATGTGGATTTATAAAGACCCTATATTCCTGGATATGAAAAGGATGGATCAAGAAATCACAATGATAAGGAATACGTCATACCTTTCCAAGATGATTTACCAACCTTATATCTAAGAGATGATCAAGGAGGCACAATGGGATGATCTCGAGCTTCAAAATAAGTCAAAGGGAGTTAAGGAAGGGAGGCTTTATGAGTTCTTCATTGATGATGATGGTGTGATTCAGTTTAGAAATCGGATTTGTGGGCATTTATCTCCTCATATAAAAAAGGATATGTTGGATAATGCATATAACTCATATTTCTATATCTATCCTAGAATTATGAAGATGCATCATGATCTTTGAGGGCAATTTTGGTGGGGAAAATGAAGAAAGATATCATGGTGTATATCTTATGGTTATTGGTATGTTAATAGGTTAAATTAGAAATACATAAGTAAAAAGGGATGATAAAACCATTTTCTATACCCACATGGAAGTGGGAGAATGTCATTGTGGAATTTGTCACTAGTCTCTTGAAGAAATCCAAAGGAAGCAATGCGATATGGGTTAAAAATGATTGACTCAACAAGACTTCCCACTTCATTTCTATTTGGGAATATTTCATACTTCAAAAACATTCAAATATATATGTAAAGGATGTGGTGATTTTGTGTGGAGTATAAATTTTGATCATTTCTGATCATGATCCATGATTCACATCTAAATTCTAAATAATTCTGCAACATGTAATGAGTAATAAACTAAAATTCAGTATGACCTATCACCCCCAAAATGATGTTTGATTCGAAATAACTATTCTAACACTTGAGTATATTCTAGGAGCTTGGTCAATGGAATTTAAATGAGGATGAGACCAATATCTCCCATTCATTTAGTTCTCATATAATACTATCTTCTACTCAAGTATTCAAATAGATCCCTATGAAGATCTATATTAGTAGTGATGTAGAACTCCTACTTGTTGGGATGAAGTCAAAAAATGAAAGATACTTAGACTTAATTTTCTATAATAAATATTGAATATATAGGATTAGCGGCCTATCTGATTTTACTTGCACCAAATATAGATCAAATTCACGATGTGTTCCATATATCACACTTGAGGAATAACACACCTATTACCTAAAATGTACTAAATTTGGAGGTTATATAACTAGATAATGACCATTTATATGAGGAGTATCCAGTGAAGATCATAGATTGTAGAGAAAACATTATAATCAACAAGACAACTCACCTTGTCAATGTTTTTTAGAGGAACCATAAGTATGAATATGTGACATGGGAAGCTTAGACAACAATGAAATATAAGTACCCTTAACTACTCTCAAATGAGAATATGGGTTGAAATTACAAGGATTGAATTTTTAAAGGGAGTAATAATAAAATACTCCAATCTTTTTAATGATAATTTTTTCATAAATAAATTTTTCTTACATTATATTATATAATTATTATTTTCATATAGAAAATAGAGAAACCAAAAAAAATTAAATCATTAATTAAAATAATTAAATTTTTCATCTATAAAACCAATTAAAATTAAATACATTATAATGAGATAAAAAATAAAAATTAAAAATTAAAAATTGGGAAAAAATTTGTCTCCCCTATCTACTAGAATCATCACCCCACGACCAACACTATAGAAATGACACAAAATATTAGTAAACCAATAAAAATAATAGAAAATGAAAATATATAACTTTGGGAGTAATTGTATTCAATATCAAGTGAAATAATAAAGTGGTATTTATATGAGGTAATGTAACTGTTGTAATAGTAATGTGACCATTAGAATAGTAACCTAACCAATGGGAATAGTAACATGGCCATTGGGAATAGTTACCTGATGGTTAGAATAGTAATTTAACATAAAAATAATAAATTTTGATATAAATAATATTTATCATGAATAATATAACAATTATAAATAATATAATTCAAAAAAACTAAATATCATGATTAAAAAAACTCCAAGAAAATTTAATTACATTTTTAATAATCTATATTTTGAATTATTTTGTAAAAATAATATTTTTTATATTAAAAATTAAAATTAACTATGTTAGAAATTTATTTTGATAAAATAAATATCATTTTTTTGAAATTATATCATTGATATTATCGAAGTGTAATCTTTTAATTTTCTAAAATACTTTAATTTTCAGATAAATAGTAAAAATCTAGTTTTTCATGTGACCAATGTATCTTAAATTACATCATTCATGATATAATAATGAAATAATATTCTCTTGAACTTGTGATTTTTCCAAAATAATTTTATTTTCACAAATGAGTCATTAGAATAAAATAAACTTAATTTCTATACCTAAAAAGCACATTCCAAAGTCTAAAATTTAAAATGAAACATTAAAATAATATTTTCTCATTTTTCTACCATTTCTTCTAATTAAACTAATGAATTATAATTATAAAGTGATTAAAATCATTAAAATCAGGTTTTTTATTAATATATCATTTATAATTTCAAAAATAATACTATTACAAGGTTTACCTTAGATATATTATTTATTCCATATTTTATTCTGAAAATACTATTATCCTTGAGTATAAATTACCCCTCTCCATCTCCTTGGAAAACTACACCTCCCTAACTTTACCAAGACAAATATCTAATAAAACAATCCCTTTAAATCACCTTATAATACCTTGGTTTTTATAGAGTAAAAAAACTACAAATATCAAGGGAGATTTATTTTCGTAGAAGACAAGCTGCACCAACGAAAGAGTTTGTTTCTATCAACATTTCTATTTTATTATTCTTCTCCTTATTTTTTCCCAATTCATTTCAAAACCTAATATTATAAAATTATTCATCCACTATTTAAACATTAGAATAATTATTTTAATCTTCTACATGTACAATAATTATGACATATATAAATTTTAAACATGTCTTTCCTTCTCTTTTGATAATGTCCCATTAATGGTCGGTAAATCACCGTTGAGGACATGCAGAGTCCTTTTGTTATCACCAAACCTATGGTTGGTTATAATAAATTATTAATTACACTATTTATAATTGATAAATAGTGGTCAAAATTACAATAATTCACTTATAGATAATTTTTTAATAAATCTATGGTAATTATTGATGAGGCAGAAAAATAATGAAATAAAGATGGATTTAAGGTAAGGGTATTCTCAAAACCAACCCCATTTTGTAGGTTATCCCTCTTTCGTGTCATTTTTATGATGGATATTAATCTTTTGTTCCTTAAAAATTATTTCACTATTCTTAGATTTTTTTTGGGGATATACAAGTTTCCACCTTGATTTTGAATCCAAATATAATGATTTTCAAAAAAATATATTTCCAAACACATATCTTTTACTCCCATTTAGTTATTTCTTCTTCCCTCAAGAATGATGATGTTTATGCCAAAAATATTTTCCCTTTTTCATTTGGGAACCATAATTTTATTCTTAAAATAATTCTTTATGAAATCCTTATTAAACCCATTCCTTTCAATGGGTCATTTCCTGACTATAATTCTTATGTGCTTTATGTGGAATACATGATTATGTAAATATTATGATGAGATGAGAGGGCACAAAATTATATATACCCCCGATGTATTTGGTAGTGTGATGTATATTATGGGATAATGTGTATTTTGTGTGAAAATAATGCTATATTGTTTCACAATTATGATGTTATTATTATGCAGATATGTTATGTATGAACATTATGGTATCTTTGACCCCAACTATATATATAATTTTACCACTATAATAAGATGTTTCTTTTTATACAATAATAAATTCCATGCCTTTATCACATGCTTCTCTAATTATGATGATGATGATCCTATGTCTATGATATAATAATGATGATGATTATGATAACCCATGTTATATTGATTGTTATCCCTTATTCGTCCTCTTACTGGGATTTTAGTTCACCCCCATTATTTGATATATATTTATTGGTGACTACATGTACTAAAGAGAATGTGAGATTTTATAAGGATAAATAATAAGTATTTAAATATATTTATATGTTTTATTATGAACAAGTGAGGTATTTTTTTATTTTCCCTATATATTTAACCTTTTGATCATCAAATTAATAACTGTTATATTGTTTTTCTTTAAAATTAAACAATATCCATTTAAGAATGAGTAGGGTTTCTATAACATTTTATTTAATTTACCCTATTTTTGGAACTACTATATTTAGAATATAAATTTATAGGATTAGGGAAAATGATGGAGTATATTTGCATGAATATTGGGAAAGATTCAATAAATATTTCAATTTTACACATCATAAAATTAGTAAATAACTTTTCATTTAATATTTTTTTGATGAAACATGTCTTTTGTATTGATTCATTATAGATGCTACTGCAAGAGGGTCTTTATTTGAAAAAAACCTAGCTATTTTAAGTATAATAATTGAAAAAGTACCCAAAATGAATAATATTGTTGAATAAGAGGCATACTTCATGTTGGATTTTATTATAAAATTCCTACTTCCACTTCAAAAAATAGCATGATTGTGAGGAAAAATTTTAATTTCATTACTATAATTAGGTCGATGATGTTTTAAAACACTTCAAAAACACAACCCATACATGAAAAAACATTTCAATTATATTTTAACTATAAAATTTGTGCTTCCAATTAAAAATTTTAGTGAAAAATGTACTAAAATTCAGGAAACTTATTAAATTTATATTGGTGTTTTTCATAGGAGAGACATTCAATCAAACTAACAATGATATTTTCAACCTAACAAAAATTTTAACTAAGAATGAAATAACAAATATAGTGACATATTTATAAATCAGGAACAACCAAACATATTTTTACATTTCTAATCCAACAATTATAAAAAATGATACTTTAATGAATAATAGAAATCTCATATTTATAAATATTCTCAATCTACATATCATGTTCAAAAATCAGAAAACATCCTTGAGTAAAATTTGATGGAAAAAATAATTAAAAATACTTTTGTGACACAAATGGGTCAACTAGCTTCCGATGTTTGTATCATAAAAAATCATATCAGTGGAGGTTTTCCTTTATAACCCCAAGTGAATCCCAAAGACAAAGAAAAATAAAATGTGAGACTATAAAACATAAAAGTGGAGATAATGTGGAAAACCCCCAAAATGGGAAGTCTAATCATGATTTTTAATTGAAACCTATACAAGTGAATTAAAAACTTATTAACCTATTTTATAACAAATTACATAAATCCAATTGCTGTAGTAACTATTTACGAGACATAATATATTTTAAAAATATTCTTTACAAAAGATGATTTGTTTTATAGAACAAAAAAGAAGGGGAAAGAATAATAGGATCTTATGTTTCCCAAAATAGTTCTCATAATAGTCAAGAAGAGTATAGAAGACCACTTCCTTATCCTTGGAGTAATCCACTTGGGAATAAAATTTCTAAAATTTTGTCAGGAAAAGATGTTTTTGATACTTTTATGAAAGATAAAGTCAATATTCCTTTTCTTGATATTTTGAAATAGATTCCATGATATGCCAAATATTTTTAAGTAAATCTGTTCTCATGAAATATAATTATAGGGATGAGAGAAAGTGAACTTAGAGAGTAATGATTCCTCTATGATTGAAAATTATTTTCTAACTAAATATAAAGTTCCATGGAATGTTTACCAATACATGTACCTAGGGTAGTGTGAATTTAGGGATGTTATTCTAGACTTAGAAGATTCCATAAATTCCATGCCCAATTTTTTTTATTTTTCAATCATGGAGTGGTAAAAACTATTAGAAATTTCATTAAAATTACCAACCAAATCAAAATAATAACATCTAGGATTACTGAGGATGATTTAGTTGAGGTTGGAGACATGATTTTATTTTCTGATATTCATGTCTTGGATATGGATGATGATAGGTTTAATATACATGTTACCCTCATTAAAGGGATAACATTTCTAAAAACTTATAAGGATATCATTAATGCTCACAAAGGAACATCGACACTTGAATTTTGAGGATAAATTATTCATTTTAGCATTTTAATTCCACAAAAAATCTAATGCAGGATCAATAATATTCTCATTTTAACACAATTTAAAGGTTTAAACTAAGTTTTTTTTTCTATTTTTCCATATAATTAAACCCCGATTGTAGAATCTAAACATGAACCTTCATTTCATATGGAATCTGATATTCATGAGAGTAAAAATGATGTAAAAAAGAAAATTTCAACGATAATATTTCTGCATATGAACATACAATTTTAAAATTATATTGAACTTAATTTTCATTGAAACTATTGATAATAATTAAAAATAACATGTTTATTAAAATGTAAAATAAAATGGTGATTTTTCATGTAGAACCCCATAATTTTAAAACAAGAATAGAATGTTCAATAGCATATGGGACCCAAAAAATAAATATTCCAAAATAATGTAACATCAGAGACTTCAATATATATATATATATAAATTCATTCATTTTGATATCTTGTGATGCAAAAAACACTGGGTTTGAATGAAACACGATTCTATATTAAAATATTATTTATTAAACATGGCCATTTTAACCTAGCCACTAAGTGTATAGGTATGAATAATAAAAAAAATTATGAAATTTATATGGTTTACATATTTATAAAACAAAATCAATTGAAATTTATTTATTATACATAAAATAAGAGTCATTTGAAAGAAAAGAAAAATTGTTTTGTTCAAAAATGATATTTTTCAAAAAAAAAACGTTTTAGTTGTGCTTATCCCACATAATGTAAAAGAACATTCTATCACTTTCATAAGATTAATTTGTAAAAATAAAGCAATTTATTGAAATAAATATTTTAGAATTATGTTTCGGTGATTTTCTAACGAATTTTCCAAAAAAGATTAATGTTTTGATGAATAGTGAAAAATACTTATTTTTAGTGAATATTGGCTTTTCATTTAATTTTTTTAAAATTTAAATTATATTTTAAATTGGATTAAAATTAGGGTTAGTTCAATTATATTACAATTTAACTAATGGAGGTAATTATAATAAATTTTATACTGAATTTTGATATTAAAACCTTCCATACTTATGAGAATTTTCTTATTGGAAACCCATTTTTTCATCGCATCAGCACTTATGAATTTAAATTGAATTATGCCACTTATATGAATTTATTTTGGAAAAATGAATTCCATATATGTAATTATAATAATTTATAATATCTAATATTATTAAATTATTTTTTTACCATTACTAATATTAAAATAAGTAGAAAATAATTACTGTTGTTAAGATAAAAACTGATTTATTAGGGGATAAACTAAAACGATAAGAGTTAAAATGACATAAAAATTTACAAAACACCTTTTATGGACATATTTATACTTTTTTACATATAAGGGTCTATAATGAATTTTTTTTGAGTATTTGTTCATGGTAAAAGCATGGGTGTAATTTATTTTGTTCCAAAAATTCATATGTGTGTTCCCCCTAACTTATAATAATCCACCAACTCTCCTCCTATATGTACAATTCCAATGGAATTTGGTTCTTCAAATACATGAAAACATAATTTCATAATACCCTTAAAACTTCTTATATCTCTTTTTATCATAATTCTATCCTAGGAAGGATTTTGGTGAAAACCTAAAGATTTTTTCCAAAAGAAGAAGTAACGTTCTTAAATGATCATTTTTATATTATTTCCTCTTCCACCTCCTTAAAATCATATTACACCATGTTAGTACAATAACAATACTATCTAATATATAATAATATAGCATTATTTTACTGGAATAACCTTTATCCATCTTTTATTCCATCTTATGGGAAACAAAATCATTGATCGTGTGTACGACGAACTACCGATTCGTGGACCAATGTAACCCATTTTCCATCAAGGAATATAACAATTGTATATAATTATGGATTAAAATTATATATATATATATAATAAATATTATATTATTATATTTATCTAATTTAAATATAAAATATACCTTCCCAGATTCCATGACTTTTAAATTACAATAACAACGCTTTTTGGAATGGTGAACTACCACCTCACAAAGCAATGTGATCCATTTTTCACTTACGCATTACATAAAATGTTGAATGTATAATTTTAAATTATATATGTGATATATATAATTAAATAAGTTTTATTTAAAATTTATAAATCACTTAATTCTTTATCTTGTTACCCATTAAGGAAATTATAATGTCGTGTGTGCATGTGTGCGACCTACTAACTCCATGGAGCGATGTAATCCATTTTCCATGTTGAAATTCAAACAATGATTATAAAATTTTATCTAATAAAAATATTATATTTATGACATTAATATAATTCTTTATATGATTTAAGTATATAATATTCCCAGGACCCACAACATTCATGTTAAAACTTGCTTTAGAAAACAAGACAATTAACACATAAAATAATGTAAATAATGAAATATTATTACAAAAATTATGGTAAAATATTATAGGAGGTTAGTATATGAAATTATAAATATTAATTTTTTATTTTATAAATTAATAACATGATTTAAACCATTATATACTAGGTTAAGTCATGTTAAAAAAATGAAGCACAAGGTAAGGGATTTCCATCTCACTTTTTTTACTTCTGTGAGACACATGACATTTTAACCACCTATATTTTTATGTTATTTATCTAATAACTTTGAATATATTTTATTATTATTCCCTTTAAAATTAATGTGATTTAAATATCTATTTTTGGATCTATATTTCATGGGTTTTACAGTTCAAAATTTACAAAAGTGGTAAGGGACATCGTCTCAATTTCCTTTTATAGAGGCATACTGTAATGTTATGCACCTAATTTATTTTAAATGCTGTGAATAATTCCCCGTTGAAATTTAATATCATGATTAATTAATAATTCATGGTATTTTTACTTTCAATTTTAATTATATAATCTAAGGTAATTTTACTTTGAAATTACTAAGTGGTAAAGAATTTCATAACAAAATTTCTTTTCATTGGGTTATATTACTTCTTCATTATCTTTGATATTATAAGATTATGTGTGTAATTAATTTTGACTATCTATTAATTTTTTCACTTAATTTATGTGTATTTACATTTGAGACATGAAATAGATTCATTATTCAATTCTCACTTCAACATTATGATTCTTATAAGTTTTTATTTCACAATCTCATTTTAATCACGATTTTTATGCCAAAATTTCAATCAAAGGAAATTATTTTATAATTGGATAAAAAACATTTATTTTTATTCTCATATACTAATTCATGAAGTTTTCATGTAATAATATCATTTTTTAAATCTTTTTTACTTTAAATCATTGAGAGAATGTTTTTAAGAAAAATTGACACTATTTCCATCTTCAGTCAAAAATCATGTTTCATCAGAATCGATGTTTTCTAAGAATGTTTTTGAAAAAGTTTTTTACATTATAAAAATGACATGTTTTTATCTTTTTTGAAAGGAATCTTCATGTTGTTTTCCAAATAAGGACCATTTGTAATTTATTAAAAACATGAAATAAATATTTGTTTTAAAATGTAGTACATGAAATTAAATTACAGCCATCATAAACATTCAATGTTTTAAATCATAAATTATAATTTTAAAAGAAAACAATTTTCCAAAAAATTTCCGAACATTTATTTTTTAAAAACTATTTTCAATTTGAATGGTTTATTTCTATCAAGAATGTTTTAATGAAATTTTATTGTATTTGTATTCATCAATGACATCTAACCATAATTGGAATTATGATTTACTGGGGATAGGTCATATTGATATCAATCCTTACCATTTATTTGGATGGTTTATGATCAGTTTAACCGTGGTATGTTTTAACATTATATTTATTGATTAATTTGTGAAATTATTAACTTTCCCTTGAAATATTCACTTTCTTGTTATCATTAGACGCTAAATTTTCCCTAAATATCTATATTATTTATCATGGATAAACTTATTACCTATATTTAATTTCATATATTTTATTTTAAATTTAATGTTTTTTGGTTGATTTGGTAATATATTTTTGATTCTTTTTTACTTACTCAATACAGAAATTATTTAATAAGGCATATTATTTAGGGTTTAAACTGATTATTCGATATATGTGGAATACATTATACATGTAAATATGGGTGGGTTCCAGTTTTGGGTTTCCCCTCAATGCATCATTAGTCTCATTAGAGAAATATGTTTGCTGACCATAATTAAATGGTTTTCTGGTGTATACCTACCCATCAATTACAAAATATCCTATGAAAGTCTGTAAGAGTAGATTTATCATGATTCCTGAGATCATTATGTATAATAATTAATCAACCCATTCATTTTGAACTAAGATATTATTATCCATGATTATTTCACAATGATATTATCTCTGGATGAATTTAATTCTCATTACATCGATTAAATGGAATTCATTTTCAGTTATTTACCTTTCTATATTGATTATTTATTATCAATTAATGATATTAAAATTATTTAAATGGAATTTTTTTTCAGTTTCTTACCTTGACATATTGATTATGCCTTAAATAATCAGGATAGAAAAATTATTTAAATTGAAAGTGTGTTTAGTTATTTACCTTTCAATGTTGATTATTCTTATTGATTCATGATATATTCTATTATTCTTAACCCTTACAGAGAATTTGAGGTTAATCTTACTTTTTTCCCTTTAATAGGAATCTGGGAAGTTTACTATTAATATTATGCATGGATATTATAAAGGGAATAATGATATTATTTAAAAAATATGATTGTTATTTGAGTATTCAAATGTAATAAGGGAGTCATGTATGTATGTAGTTTACCAAGAATACAAAACTATTATGTTCTTAGGGATGAGGTTCCCTATATTTTATTCCAATATAATAAAGTTAACACCATCTCCAGGTTACTCGTATCATGGTTGTTATAATTGGTATTAAAGGATGTTTGATAGAGACATTGAGAACTAGATTTAAGAAATCATAGATTAGGTAACATAACCCTTTAAAAGAAATTAAGGATAGGTATGGAATAAGATCCCAATATTTTGGTCAGGTAGGTATTAGTTAGGTGTTATGTAGTATTTATTTGAAATATATCCCTTTTTGGATACTACAAGTGTACATGGTTCTAAAAAATATTTACCTAGGTGAAATATCTCCTAAAAGTCGCATCTGTCTTGACTCAAGCATTACATGGTACACAATAATGGGCCTTATTTATCACATAGTTTGACACTTCTGGGGGACATTCTTGGGTTCGTTCACATTTTAATTACAAAATATTATGAAGGGTTTGATTTTTTTTATGATTTAAAACTTTCCGAAATAAACTATTCTTATGATTATGTGATAATCCTTGCTTATGTTTTTCAATTTATGTTAAGTGTTTCACTATTTTTGGAATTATACAGTAAGTTTCTTAATGTTATGATCTAATACATTATATTGTATTATTTATAAATGATCCCAAGTGTAAGGTATGATAACAATATCAATGAACACAATCCAAAGAGAATGAATGATCATTTATTTGATGGGATTAAACCAATATTTTCAAGGGTACTAGTCTCCAAAACATTCTCATCATATGACGATATAATATCATGTGATATGAAGAGAGATAAATAATTATCTAATTATTATTTCTTTTAAGGTAATCAATAGAAGAATAAAATGGAGGATAAAATAGATAAGGGAAATAATGGAAAGAATCATTTCCCCATGTAATAATTGTAGAAAGAAACACCTTAGTAGTTTCTTGAATGGATTGGGATTTTTCTATAAACATGGAGATAAATTCAAACATGATCATGGTTTAATTTGAATGAAATAATACAAAAATATAAAATGAATCAACTGTAAGTATATGGGGAACTATGCAAATGAATTCCCTTAGAATCAAGGGAATATACCTCAAAAGAAGCTAATGGGTCAAGGTAAAGATTATGCTATTACTTCAGATGAAGTGGAATGATTAATGTGCTTTTTTGGATTCAATATTAATTTTATAGGTGTATTTTATCAATGATAATATGTTATAAGATTTATTAAATGTATAAGTATTTTACAACAATATTTTTTCTTTCAAGATTTCGGAGCATATGGTACAAGTGAATAAGAAAAGTGATATAACAGAAAGTTGATATTTGTTTTTGTAAAACACATAATTAAGTGTGGGTAAAAATTATTATTTTCTATAGTTTGAGATAATAATGATAAATATATGTTCATGGGATAATATTGGTGACTTCAAAATTGGTGTGTGATTTGATGGGTTATGTTATCTTTTATAGAGTTTACTATATGTTTGGATTTATGGAATATATTTGACAACTTGATATTTATTTTTTCTAAGAAAGTATGTTTTCATTAAGTATATATACCAATCAAGCTATTCAAATATTTTTACATGACATTGTGATCAACTTTATATTTTTTGTGAAATATAATTTTAAGTTAATTTCTCAAATTTATAAACCTACTTTCTTTATTTTTATATATATAATTTTTCTAGACATATTTTTTTCTGAGTATTAAGGTTAAAAATTTATGAAATAGATTAATATGAATTTTGGGAGTTACTATTGAGGTGTCATAGATTAATTTATTATATTTGATAAATTTTCATATCCATTTTATATTTATTAATGAAAAAAGGAAAAACTTGTTACTGTTTTAAGGATCTTACAATCTGTTAAAAGTTAATTTTAGTTACTCAGGCATAAGAAATTCACTTTTGGATGTCCATTTCATGGAGTAAGAGACGAATTAAAAAATTATCAAATAAAACCTCATGTTTTTAATTATGATTTTGAAATAAAAATGTATAATATAAGTATATTTCATTATATTCATAAGTTATAATATAATTATCAACTCTAGTAAAATGATCTTGAAACAAAAATATTATCCCAATACCTTTAATTTTGATAAACTAATAGGCTTTTCACCCCTGACTAAATTATTGTTTTTTTTTCATTAAAATTATCTTGATCAACTAATTTATTATGGTCAATGATCTCTATCACTCTCTATAATTATTTATTCTTTTCTTCCATGTCCATATGTTCACATTCCTCCTAGGTTCTCCTACTTGGAAACCTAGTTATGTGATTATTCTAGATTGTAACACCCCAAGCTTCCACGGTACGTTTCCCTTCGAATAATGCAATAGCGTGTGTTGTACGCAACCTCGAGCTCTAACACACACCACAACTAATTAAACTAGCCGTTGTGAATAGTAATACCTACTTTTTGAAATTTTATAAATTTTATTTATCAAAATAGACTTCATCTTTGGATTCGGAATATCGAAATTAGCCAATGTTGAATTTTTGGTATTTTTCTGAGAACTTCTAAATTTTTATGAATAGTGAAAAATACTTAAAAACAACTTTTTAAATCAAAATAATTTATAGTGAAAAATTATACTATTTAGTGGTTTTAAAGTATAATTAGAATATATTTTTAACATTTTATCCAATGGTGGTCATTAGAATTAATTTAACATTGAAATCGGACATAAACAATTGCCAATCTTTTGATATAAATTATTTCTTAGAAACACGCCATTTTTTGTAACAGCGGGAATTAATTATAAAATTAATTAATGCAACTTATATGTTTGGAATTTTGTAAAATAGAAATCATTTTTGAATTCGGAATATCAATTATAGCTTAGGGTGAAATTTTGGCTTTGTTCTGAAAAACTTCAATTTTTGATGAATAGTGAAACCACTAAGTGGTAGTTAAATAACTGATTTTTCATTTAAATGAAATATTACCACTTATGTGATTTGATTTTCAAAAATCCGAGATACATGGTTGTCATTAAGAAGTAAAATGTGGTTCAATGAGATTAAAATAAATTTTTGGTGAATAGTAACTTTTAAGTTCTTAATCGCGATTAGAGGTGATTAGTGTAGTTTAAGGTACAAATAATGTTTTAATAATATGAGATGAGCATGACACTTGTCCTACTCCTATTGTATGAGTCATGGCCGACCAACACAACCCATGGGTCAACTTGGAGACCCCATGGAGCCACTTTAGTTGGAAAATGACATTAATATATATTTATTTAATGTTAAAATTAAATTGACACAAACATGAGTTGTTTTACTAAAACAGTTTGTAAGTGGGGTTACACAAGTCCAAATTTTGATTATAAATATTAATTAGAAATATAAAAATATTTCCTACATCATAGTATTTTTTTTATATAATTTTTAGACATTAAATAAATTAAATTATTTATGACATCATTAGGACGCGGCGATGACCTCATTATTTAACGATTTAAATAAAATGAGAAGATAATGCAAAATCCAAGGCTTACACTTGTCCAAAGCCTATTGGATGAAGAGCTTTCGAACCCTTATCACCTTAGCCACGAATTATATAAGTGTGGGACCTTTAGAATCTGAAAAGCATTGTATAATAATGTAACATTTCAATCTTTCCAAAAGAGCCCCTCCTCTCCTCTTATAAAAGGCCCCCACCTCTACCACCTTATTCACACTTTCAAGCCTTTTGGCTCGGCCAAACTCTTCCCAAATACTCTCCCAACTTCTCTCCTTTCATCCTAGAAGCTTTACTTTAGTCAGAAAGCCATCCTAAGGAGTCCTTTTGATCAAATCAAAAGGAAGAACCCAAAGAAGAGGTAACATTTTCATCACCCTCTTTCATGTTTCTTTCTTCTTCCACTCCCTCTTTGTTTATTATTTCAATTCTAAAATTATAACTCCAGTATCTTATATATACTGTGATGTTATTATAAATATGGAACAACCATATTCAGTATTCTACCCATCATTTGAATGACATGTCACCATACGTGCGTACGTACGGCTTACCGTCTCCACGTCGTGGTGTAATTGTTATTCAATATATTATTATTTAGAGGGGTATAATAATGATATGTAATTCATGTAAATAATAAATATAACATGATAATGATTCTGTATATATACTATCCAATTATATATTATTTTAATATCAAAATAATGATATTGTCGCTCGTGCGTACGTACGGACTATCGTCTCCACGAACGCGATGAGATTCATTCTCCGTCGTATCCATTCAAGTATAATTATCATTTGATGATTTAAAAATAATTTTTAAGGACATGATATCATTCTGGATATGAATAAGATACAACCAATCCATGAAAAACATGACTTACGTAACAAAACATATAAGAAAACGAGTAAGTTAACACCCGAAACAACGATAAATCTAAGATATTGTTAACAAAGCAATGTTAAAAGATCATATATGATATCATATGAATGTATATGATTCTTGTATAATTTAATAACAATTATTTCACCATTATACAAGAGTGTAACCTACCCCAACCAAGGAAAAGTACAAGGTAGGGGTTTACTTCACAACCTCTTCATTATCCAAGGTTGTTTATACATAATTATCTACTAGGACCTCGTTATCATCCACATCCATGATTCTTAAAAATGTATTTCAAAACATTTTTATTATTTACAAGAATATGGGTTAAAGTCATTTATACCCTTTTTGACTTTTTATAAGAGGAATCTTTCCGTCATTTTCAAAACAAGGTCCTTTCTAACCTTTTCGACAGAATTGAGGTAAGAATGTTTTTTTAACTTATACGGCGGGTGCGGTTATTTTCCGCCATTATAAAATCTTCAAAGATTTCCTTACAATCTTATAAGAATATTTTCAAGAAAATGTTTTGTTTTATATGGCTCTTAAATGATTTCAAAAATAGAAATAGATATTTCTCTAAAAAGTGTTTTGATTTCATCTATGTCAACATCCTTTGATAGATTTTACGCTTATTTGAAGTTGATTTATTATAATACAAAAATTCTATATTTTATTGAAGGTTTTGTGATATGTTTGACTGTGGATGTGCTATTTTATACCATTCATAGTTTATGGTGAAATTATTGACATTTCGTATGCTAGTTTTAATACGAATGTTTATGTTATGTTTAAACCTTTTCATATGGGAATGCATTGGACTTAATATGTGACGGGTGGAGCCCGCTATAGCTCCTCGATGCATCGGTAGGTCTCATGAGACAAACTAGTGTCTTTGCATAAGGCCTTGACAAAATCTTATTTGTAGTATTGGCACGAGGCCTTGGCTATGTGGTTATGATAGTCTGGCATTATGCATTCCAACATTATGAAAGTGGTTAGTGATTTTGCATGTGATTATTCGATTAGTAGAATATCCATGTGAATGAGTAAATGGAATTATTTCATTTTACTTTTGCCATATTATGTTGATGTTCAAGTTTAAAAGGATTTTGTTTTAGTTATACATTGCCTTAAATGTTTATTCTTATTTATGAAAGTTTCCGTTATATTGTTATCCTTACTGGGCATTTGAGCTCACCCCTTTTCTATGTTTTATTTTTCCCAGGAAGTGAAGAAGTAAATTATGAATGACCTGCAGGGATATTATGAGGGGATAATAGTGTGGACTCTGGATACATTATGTTGTTGTAGTAATTTTTCATTTTATGATGTAATGTAAAACTTATGAATATATCTGGTGTTTCCAAGGCTACTAAACCAATCGGTCTTTCGAGATTTGATCTTTCTTGTGATCATGCCAATGTTATGTAATAATGCACCGACTCTGGGTAACTAGGGTCGGGGCGTTACAGTTGGTATCAGAGGAAGTTTAGTACAAACCTTGGAAGCTAGATTTAGATAAACTCTGATTAGAGCACATAGACCTAAGATGAACTTTGAGGATTAGTATAGAAGAACTTCCTAGAATTTTGGTATTGTAGAGATTTTGTGTGTTTTCCGAGCAATACAACCCTGTCTGGATACGAGCAGGTAGAGGCGGATCTGGCACAGATGTTCCTAGGGGTAAAACCCGAAAACACCGCTTTGAGCTAGACTTGAACGGGAACTGGTGCATGACAACGGGCCTTGCTGCACTCTTGGTTACGACACTCCCGGGGGATATGCTTAGGATAACTCTCATTTTCTTTACAAATCATTATGAAGGGTTTATGAGTATATACTTCCTCAAAGAAAACATTTTTATGATTATGGATTATATCCATAAATAGTTCAATTTATGTTAAGTGATTTATAAGTATGGGATTATGTATTTTAATTCATAAACTGATCTAGTTTATGCCATTGTTTAGAAATGGCGCCTAGTGGAAGAAATGGAAACCGTATCAATGCACGCACTCCATGTAGGGATTTCCCTCCTGCTCAAGATAATTATAGTGGGGCTGGTGATGGAACTGGTGCCGATCAGCTAATCACCATACTCGGACAACTTACTCAGGTTATGAATAATAACCTTACCCGTATGGATCACCCTGATCCACAGCATGGAGGATCAATGTTAGATCGATTCATGAGGCAACAACCACCAACGTTCAATGGCAGTACAAATACCTTAGTAGCTGAGCAATGGATAAATTCCCTAGAGAAAATATTTCAGGCTTTGGGGAGTAGTGAAAGGGAAAAAGTTATCATGGAAGTTTACCGCCTCACTGGAGATGCCGATCAATGGTGGTCACTAATTCAAAACACAAAGGAAGATGATGAATTAACAAACATGCAATGGAAGGAGTTCAAAGAGCTGTTCTTAGAAAAATACTTTCCTCAAGACCATCGAGCGGATATGGAAAGGCAATTTCTGAGTCTGAGGCAGAAGGAGGATGAGAATGTCGCAAAGTATGAGGCTAACTTTACAAGGTTAGCAAGGTATACTGCAGATTACATACGTAACCCAAGAAGTAAGACTTATCGTTTCTTTGATGGGTTGAAACCATTTCTCCGTCGAGCTTTAGTATCACAAACCTTCTCTTCATACGAAGGTATTGTCTCGTGCGCTATCAAGACGGAAAATGAATTCTCTAAGTCTTATGACTTTAAAGAAAAGAAAGAGAGGAAGAGACCTGCTGATCAATCTGGGAATTGAAATAAAGGGAAGAAGGGAAAGGTTGAATATCCATCTTGTGGTAAATACGAGAAGAAACATCCTGGTACTTGATTGAAGGGAATGGGAGTCTGTTACAAGTGTGGTGAAAAAGGCCACCAAGCTCATGATTGCAAGGGGAAGAAGGAAGCTACCAACGTTCGGTGCTATAATTGCAGGGAGATGGGGCATTATGCAAATGAATGTCCTAAGCGTCCGGAGAACTTACCTCAGAAAAGGCCAAGGGATCAAGGCCAGGCTTATGCTATCACTACTGCTGAGGTAGAAGCTCTGAAAGACGTGGTGTCAGGTAATTTAATGGTTTCCTCAAGTTTAGCAAATGCATTATTTGATTCTGGATCATCGCATTGTTTCATATCTTCCCAGTTTGCTAAGAAAATTAGATATTTCCAATTTGATTTAACAAGGGAGTTGTCGGTCAAAACCCCTAAGGGAAGTATTGTTGCAACAAAGTTTTGTCGATTAGTTCCCATTAGAGCACCTAAGTGTTCTTTACCTGCTGATCTCATCGTCATACCCATGATTGAATTTGATATAATCCTCAGTATGGATTGGATTTCGGACCATGATGCAAAAATTTATTGTAAGAGGAAAGAGGTTACGATTCTTGATGATGATGATAAGGAACACCTTATCTTTAGAGCCGAATCGTCGCCACATAATTCTTATCTAGATCCACCCCCAGTAGCCCAACTAAATTCAATTATTGGGGAGGAAGAGAAGGAAATTACTAAGGGTGAGGAAAGGAATATTCAAATAGACGATGTACCTATTGTGAGAGAATATGTTGATGTGTTTCCGAAAGATTTACCTGGACATCCTCCAGAACGAGAAGTTGAGTTTTCCATTGATTTAATTCCTGGATCAAGGCCCATATCGAAGACCCCTTATAGAATGGCCACTGTGGAATTAGTTGAACTAAAGAAACAACTAGAGGAATTGAGTAATAAGGGATTTATTCGCCCTAGTGTTTCTCCTTGGGGAGCCCCTGTTCTTTTTGTTAAGAAGAAAGATGGATCTATGAGGTTGTGCATTGACTATAGGGAGATAAATGCTATAACAATAAAGAACAAGTATCCCCTACCTCGCATTGATGATTTGTTTGACCAACTGCATGGAGCTCAATACTTTTCAAAGATTGACCTTCGGTCTGGATACAATCAGTTGTGTGTGAAGAAGGAAGACGTTCCAAAGACAACATTTCGAACAAGGTACGGGCATTACGAGTTTACAGTAATGCCTTTTGGATTGACTAATGCACCCTCTGTTTTCATGGATCTAATAAATAGAGTTTTCAAGGAATATCTTGATGAATTTGTAATGTCATTTATTGATGATATCTTGGTATACTCCAAAAGCCACGAAGATCATGAAAATCACTTACGCATTATCTTGAAGACTCTTAGAAGACATGAATTATATGGGAAATTTAGCAAGTGTGAATTCTGGCTTCATGAGATTTCTTTTCTTGGCCATATCGTCTCTAAGGATGGAATTTCCGTTGATCCTTCTAAAACCAAGGCAATCCAAGAATGGCCAGCACCGACAAGTATAACTGAGGTACGCAGTTTTATTGGTTTACCAGGTTATTATCGACGTTTCATCCAGAATTTTGCCAGATTGGCTAACCCATTGACAAAGCTCACACGTAAAGGGATTAAATTTGTCTGGACAAAAGAGTGTGAAGAATGTTTTGAAGAACTAAATAGAAGATTAGTCAATTCCCCTGTATTGACTCTACCATTGGGGAATGATGGGTTTGTTATTTATAGTGATGCATCGAAGAAAGGACTTGGTTGTGTCCTTATACAGAATGATAAGGTCATTGCCTATGCATCACGACAGCTAAAAATTCATGAGCAAAACTATCCTACTCATGATCTTGAGTTAGCAGCTGTGATCTTTTCTTTAAAGATATTGAGACATTACCTCTATGGTGAAAAATGTGAGATTTATACTGATCAAAAGAGTTTGAAGTATATTTTCACACAAAAAGAACTCAACATGAGGCAAAGGCGATGGCTTGAACTACTCAAGGATTATGATTGCACGATACATTACCACCCGGGGAAGGCAAACAAGGTGACAGATGCTTTGAGTAGAAAAGACCATGGAGTTTTGAATGTGATGAGAATTGAAAGGGATCCAATTTTCTTGGATCTAGTGAAGATAGACATGGGAATAACTAGGGAAGGTGAAACATCAATGATTTTTCAAATGGTTTCCAAACCATCATTACTAGAAAGGATTAAGAGTTCTCAGACCAATGATGAAGAATTTCAAAAGAAGATTAAAGATGTGAATGATGGAAGATTGAGGGACTTTGTGTATAAGGATGGAATTTTGAAATTCAGGAAGAGACTTTGTGTTCCCGATATAACTGATCTAAAAAGGGAATTGCTGGATGATGCTCATAGTTCCAATTTCTCTATACACCCTGGGAGCACCAAAATGTATAGAGATTTGAAGGAACATTTTTGGTGGGACAATATGAAGAGGGAGATTGCTGATTTTGTGTCGAGGTGTATGGTTTGTCAACAAGTGAAAGCTGGAAGGCAACATCCTGGTGGAGTATTGCAACCTCTTCCCATACCTGAGTGGAAATGGGATAATATTACGATGGACTTTGTCATGGGACTACCAAAGACTCCTAGAAGTAATGATGCAATATGGGTCATTTTTGATCGTCTTACTAAGTCAGCACATTTTCTGGCTATACGGAAGGATCTACTACTTTAACGTCTAACAAGATTATAAATTAATGAAGTTGTAAGACTTCATGGAGTACCCCTATCGATTGTTTCTGATCGTGATCCTCGTTTTACTTCAAGATTCTGGAAAAGTCTTCAAAAGGCCTTGGATACTGAACTTTGTTTGAGAACTGCCTATCACCCTCAAACAGATGGACAATCAGAACGGACTATTCAAACCTTAGAAGACATGTTGAGATCATGCTCTCTGGACTTTCAGGGTATGTGGGATCAATACTTACCACTGATAGAATTTTCCTATAACAACAGCTTCCATTCAAGCATTCAGATGGCACCTTATGAAGCGTTATACGGAAAGAGATGTTGTACACCAACCTGTTGGGATGACGTTGGTGAAAGAAAACTTGTGGGACCAGAACTGGTGGAAGAAATAATGGAAAAGGTGAAGGTAATCCAAAACCACATCAAATCAGCTCAAAGTAGGCAGAAGAGCTATGCCGATAACAGAAGAAAGGTTTTGGAATTTCAGGTGGGAGATCATGTTTTCCTAAAGGTATCTCCATGGAAGGGAGTTATACATTTTGGTAAGAAGGGTAAGTTGAGTCCCAGGTACAACGGACCTTTCGAAATTCTAGATCGTATTGGGGCTGTAGCTTATCGTTTGGCGATGCCGCCAAATCTCTCCAAAGTTCACGATGTTTTCCACGTATCTCTGTTGAGGAAATACATGCCTGACCCAACACATGTACTCACCTATGAGGAATTAGAACTGGAATCCGATCTTTCCTATTGTGAAGAGCTCGTCAGGATTCTTGATGTGAGGGAGCAGGTGCTGAGAAACCGGACGACTCGTCTGGTAAAGGTTTTGTGGAGAAATCATAAAATGGAAGAGGCAACGTGGGAACCTGAGGAACTTATGATGAAGAACCACCCGAGTATTTTTATGCAGTAATACCCTAGAAATTGCGAGGACGCAATTATTTGAAGGAGGGGAGAATGTAACACCCCAAGCTTCCACGGTACGTTTCCCTTCGAATAATGCAATAGCGTGTGTTGTACGCAACCTCGAGCTCTAACACACACCACAACTAATTAAACTAGCCGTTGTGAATAGTAATACCTACTTTTTGAAATTTTATAAATTTTATTTATCAAAATAGACTTCATATTTGGATTCGGAATATCGAAATTAGCCAATGTTGAATTTTTGGTATTTTTCTGAGAACTTCTAATTTTTTATGAATAGTGAAAAATACTTAAAAACAACTTTTTAAATCAAAATAATTTATAGTGAAAAATTATACTATTTAGTGGTTTTAAAGTATAATTAGAATATATTTTTAACATTTTATCCAATGGTGGTCATTAGAATTAATTTAACATTGAAATCGGACATAAACAATTGCCAATCTTTTGATATAAATTGTTTCTTAGAAACACACCATTTTTTGTAACAGCAGGAATTAATTATAAAATTAATTAATGCAACTTATATGTTTGGAATTTTGTAAAATAGAAATCATTTTTGAATTCGGAATATCAATTATAGCTTAGGGTGAAATTTTGGCTTTGTTCTGAAAAACTTCAATTTTTGATGAATAGTGAAACCACTAAGTGGTAGTTAAATAACTGATTTTTCATTTAAATGAAATATTACCACTTATGTGATTTGATTTTCAAAAATCCGACATACATGGTTGTCATTAAGAAGTAAAATGTGGTTCAATGAGATTAAAATAAATTTTTGGTGAATAGTAACTTTTAAGTTCTTAATCGTGATTAGAGGTGATTAGTGTAGTTTAAGGTACAAATAATGTTTTAATAATATGAGATGAGCATGACACTTGTCCTACTCCTATTGTATGAGTCATGGCCGACCAACACAACCCATGGGTCAACTTGGGGACCCCATGGAGCCACTTTAGTTGGAAAATGACATTAATATATATTTATTTAATGTTAAAATTAAATTGACACAAACATGAGTTGTTTTACTAAAACAGTTTTTAAGTGGGGTTACACAAGTCCAAATTTTGATTATAAATATTAATTAGAAATATAAAAAGATTTCCTACATCATAGTATTTTTTTATATAATTTTTAGACATTAAATAAATTAAATTATTTATGACATCATTATGAAGCGGCGATGGCCTCATTATTTAACGATTTAAATAAAATGAGAAGATAATGCAAAATCCAAGGCTTACACTTGTCCAAAGCCTATTGGATGAAGAGCTTTCGAACCCTTATCACCTTAGCCACGAATTATATAAGTGTGGGACCTTTAGAATCTGAAAAGCATTGTATAATAATGTAACATTTCAATCTTTCCAAAAGAGCCCCTCCTCTCCTCTTATAAAAGGCCCCCACCTCTACCACCTTATTCACACTTTCAAGCCTTTTGGCTCGGCCAAACTCTTCCCAAATACTCTCCCAACTTCTCTCCCTTCATCCTAGAAGCTTTACTTTAGTCAGAAAGCCATCCTAAGGAGTCCTTTTGATCAAATCAAAAGGAAGAACCCAAAGAAGAGGTAACATTTTCATCACCCTCTTTCATGTTTCTTTCTTCTTCCACTCCCTCTTTGTTTATTATTTCAATTCTAAAATTATAACTCCAGTATCTTATATATACTGTGATGTTATTATAAATATGGAACAACCATATTCAGTATTCTACCCATCATTTGAATGACATGTCACCATACGTGCGTACGTACGGCTTACCGTCTCCACGTCGTGGTGTAATTGTTATTCAATATATTATTATTTAGATGGGTATAATAATGATATGTAATTCATGTAAATAATAAATATAAAATGATAACGATTCTGTATATATACTATCCAATTTTATATTATTTTAATATCAAAATAATGATATTGTCGCTCGTGCGTACGTACGGACTACCGTCTCCACGAACGCGATGAGATTCATTCTCCGTCGTATCCATTCAAGTATAATTATCATTTGATGATTTAAAAATAATTTTTAAGGACATGATATCATTCTGGATATGAATAAGATACAACCAATCCATGAAAAACATGACTTACGTAACAAAACATATAAGAAAACGAGTAAGTTAACACCCGAAACAACGATAAATCTAAGATATTGTTAACAAAGCAATGTTAAAAGATCATATATGATATCATATGAATGTATATGATTCTTGTATAATTTAATAACAATTATTTCACCATTATACAAGAGTGTAACCTACCCCAACCAAGGAAAAGTACAAGGTAGGGGTTTACTTCACAACCTCTTCATTATCCAAGGTTGTTTATACATAATTATCTACTAGGACCTCGTTATCATCCACATCCATGATTCTTAAAAATGTATTTCAAAACATTTTTATTATTTACAAGAATATGGGTTAAAGTCATTTATACCCTTTTTGACTTTTTATAAGAGGAATCTTTCCGTCATTTTCAAAACAAGGTCCTTTCTAACCTTTTCGACAGAATTGAGGTAAGAATGTTTTTTTAACTTATACGGCGGGTGCGGTTATTTTCCGCCGTTATAAAATCTTCAAAGATTTCCTTACAAGCTTATAAGAATATTTTCAAGAAAATGTTTTGTTTTATATGGCTCTTAAATGATTTCAAAAATAGAAAGAGATATTTCTCTAAAAAGTGTTTTGATTTCATCTATGTCAACATCCTTTGATAGATTTTACGCTTATTTGAAGTTGATTTATTATAATACAAAAATTCTATATTGTATTGAAGGTTTTGTGATATGTTTGAATGTGGATGTGCTATTTTATACCATTCATAGTTTATGGTGAAATTATTGACATTTCGTATGCTAGTTTTAATACGAATGTTTATGTTATGTTTAAACCTTTTCATATGGGAATGCATTGGACTTAATATGTGACGGGTGGAGCCCGCTATAGCTCCTCGATGCATCGGTAGGTCTCATGAGACAAACTAGTGTCTTTGCATAAGGCCTTGACAAAATCTTATTTGTAGTATTGGCACGAGGCCTTGGCTATGTGGTTATGATAGTCTGGCATTATGCATTCCAACATTATGAAAGTGGTTAGTGATTTTGCATGTGATTATTCGATTAGTAGAATATCCATGTGAATGAGTAAATGGAATTATTTCATTTTACTTTTTCCATATTATGTTGATGTTCAAGTTTAAAAGGATTTTGTTTTAGTTATACATTGCCTTAAATGTTTATTCTTATTTATGAAAGTTTCCGTTATATTGTTATCCTTACTGGGCATTTGAGCTCACCCCTTTTCTATGTTTTATTTTTCCCAGGAAGTGAAGAAGTAAATTATGAATGACCTGCAGGGATATTATGAGGGGATAATAGTGTGGACTGTGGATACATTATGTTGTTGTAGTAGTTTTTCATTTTATGATGTAATGTAAAACTTATGAATATATCTGGTGTTTCCAAGGCTACTAAACCAATCGGTCTTTCGAGATTTGATCTTTCTTGTGATCATGCCAATGTTATGTAATAATGCACCGACTCTGGGTAACTAGGGTCGGGGCGTTACAGTTGGTATCAGAGGAAGTTTAGTACAAACCTTGGAAGCTAGATTTAGATAAACTCTGATTAGAGCACATAGACCTAAGATGAACTTTGAGGATTAGTATAGAAGAACTTCCTAGAATTTTGGTATTGTAGAGATTTTGTGAGTTTTCCGAGCAATACAACCCTGTCTGGATACGAGCAGGTAGAGGTGGATCTGGCACAGATGTTCCTAGGGGTAAAACCCGAAAACACCGCTTTGAGCTAGACTTGAACGGGAACTGGTGCATGACAACGGGCCTTGCTGCACTCTTGGTTATGACACTCCCGGGGGATATGCTTAGGATAACTCTCATTTTCTTTACAAATCATTATGAAGGGTTTATGAGTATATAATTCCTCAAAGAAAACATTTTTATGATTATGGATTATATCCATAAATAGTTCAATTTATGTTAAGTGATTTATAAGTATGGGATTATGTATTTTAATTCATAAACTGATCTAGTTTATGCCATTGTTTAGAAATGGCGCCTAGTGGAAGAAATGGAAACCGTATCAATGCACGCACTCCATGTAGGGATTTCCCTCCTGCTCAAGATAATTATAGTGGGGCTGGTGATGGAACTGGTGCCGATCAGCTAATCACCATACTCGGACAACTTACTCAGGTTATGAATAATAACCTTACCCGTATGGATCACCCTGATCCACAGCGTGGAGGATCAATGTTAGATCGATTCATGAGGCAACAACCACCAATGTTCAATGGCAGTACAAATCCCTTAGTAGCCGAGCAATGGATAAATTCCCTAGAGAAAATATTTCAGGCTTTGGGGAGTAGTGAAAGGGAAAAAGTTATCATGGAAGTTTACCGCCTCACTGGAGATGCCGATCAATGGTGGTCACTAATTCAAAACACAAAGGAAGATGATGAATTAACAAACATGCAATGGCAGGAGTTCAAAGAGCTGTTCTTAGAAAAATACTTTCCTCAAGACCATCGAGCGGATATTGAAAGGCAATTTCTGAGTCTGAGGCAGAAGGAGGATGAGAATGTCGCAAAGTATGAGGCTAACTTTACAAGGTTAGCAAGGTATACTGCAGATTACATACGTAACCCAAGAAGTAAGACTTATCGTTTCTTTGATGGGTTGAAACCATTTCTCCGTCGAGCTTTAGTATCACAAACCTTCTCTTCATACGAAGGTATTGTCTCGTGCGCTATCAAGACGGAAAATGAATTCTCTAAGTCTTATGACTTTAAATAAAAGAAAGAGAATAAGAGACCGACTGATCAATCTGGGAATGGAAATAAAGGGAAGAAGGGAAAGGTTGAATATCCATCTTGTGGTAAATACGGGAAGAAACATCCTGGTAATTGATTGAAGGGAATGGGAGTCTGTTACAAGTGTGGTGAAAAAGGCCACCAAGCTCATGATTGCAAGGGGAAGAAGGAAGCTACCAACGTTCGGTGCTACAATTGCAGGGAGATGGGGCATTATGCAAATGAATGTCCTAAGCGTCCGGAGAACTTACCTCAGAAAAGGCCAAGGGATCAAGGCCAGGCTTATGCTATCACTACTGCTGAGGTAGAAGCTCTGAAAGACGCGGTGGCAGGTAATTTAATGGTTTCCTCAAGTTTAGCAAATGCATTATTTGATTCTGGATCATCGCATTGTTTCATATCTTCCCAGTTTGCTAAGAAAATTAGATATTTCCAATTTGATTTAACAAGGGAGTTGTCGGTCAAAACCCCTAAGGGAAGTATTGTTGCAACAAAGTTTTGTCGATTAGTTCCCATTAGAGCACCTAAGTGTTCTTTACCTGCTGATCTCATCGTCATACCCATGATTGAATTTGATATAATCCTCAGTATGGATTGGATTTCGGACCATGATGCAAAAATTTATTGTAAGAGGAAAGAGGTTACGATTCTTGATGATGATGATAAGGAACACCTTATCTTTAGAGCCGAATCGTCGCCGCATAATTCTTATCTAGATCCACCCCCAGTAGCTCAACTAAATTCAATTATTGGGGAGGAAGAGAAGGAAATTACTAAGGGTGAGGAAAGGAATATTCAAATAGACGATGTACCTATTGTGAGAGAATATGTTGATGTGTTTCCGAAAGATTTACCTGGACATCCTCCAGAACGAGAAGTTGAGTTTTCCATTGATTTAATTCCTGGATCAAGGCCCATATCGAAGACCCCTTATAGAATGGCCACTGTGGAATTAGTTGAACTAAAGAAACAACTAGAGGAATTGAGTAATAAGGGATTTATTCACCCTAGTGTTTCTCCTTGGGGAGCCCCTGTTCTTTTTGTTAAGAAGAAAGATGGATCTATGAGGTTGTGCATTGACTATAGGGAGATAAATGCTATAACAATAAAGAACAAGTATCCCCTACATCGCATTGATGATTTGTTTGACCAACTGCATGGAGCTCAATACTTTTCAAAGATTGACCTTCGGTCTGGATACCATTAGTTGTGTGTGAAGAAGGAAGACGTTCCAAAGACAGCATTTCGAACAAGGTACGGGCATTACGAGTTTACAGTAATGCCTTTTGGATTGACTAATGCACCCTCTGTTTTCATGGATCTAATGAATAGAGTTTTCAAGGAATATCTTGATGAATTTGTAGTGTCATTTATTGATGATATCTTGGTATACTCCAAAATCCACGAAGATCATGAAAATCACTTACGCATTATCTTGAAGACTCTTAGAAGACATGAATTATATGGGAAATTTAGCAAGTGTGAATTCTGGCTTCATGAGATTTCTTTTCTTGGCCATATCGTCTCTAAGGATGGAATTTCCGTTGATCCTTCTAAAACCAAGGCAATCCAAGAATGGCCAGCACCGACAAGTATAACTGAGGTACGCAGTTTTATTGGTTTACCAGGTTATTATCGACGTTTCATCCAGAATTTTGCCAGATTGGCTAACCCATTGACAAAGCTCACACGTAAAGGGATTAAATTTGTCTGGAAAAAAGAGTGTGAAGAATGTTTTGAAGAACTAAAGAGAAGATTAGTCAATTCCCCTGTATTGACTCTACCATCGGGGAATGATGGGTTTGTTATTTATAGTGATGCATTGAAGAAAGGACTTGGTTGTGTCCTTATACAGAATGATAAGGTCATTGCCTATGCATCACGACAGCTAAAAATTCATGAGCAAAACTATCCTACTCATGATCTTGAGTTAGCAGCTGTGATCTTTGCTTTAAAGATATTGAGACATTACCTCTATGGTGAAAAATGTGAGATTTATACTGATCACAAGAGTTTGAAGTATATTTTCACACAAAAAGAACTCAACATGAGGCAAAGGCGATGGCTTGAACTACTCAAGGATTATGATTGCACGATACATTACCACCCGGGGAAGGCAAACAAGGTGACAGATGCTTTGAGTAGAAAAGACCATGGAGTTTTGAATGTGATGAGAATTGAAAGGGATCCAATTTTCTTGGATCTAGTGAAGATAGACATGGGAATAACTAGGGAAGGTGAAACATCAATGCTTTTTCAAATGGTTTCCAAACCATCATTACTAGAAAGGATTAAGAGTTCTCAGACCAATGATGAAGAATTTCAAAAGAAGATTAAAGATGTGAATGATGGAAGATTGAGGGACTTTGTGTATAAGGATGGAATTTTGAAATTCAGGAAGAGACTTTGTGTTCCCGATATAACTGATCTAAAAAGGGAATTGCTGGATGATGCTCATAGTTCCAATTTCTCTATACACCCTGGGAGCACCAAAATGTATAGAGATTTGAAGGAACATTTTCGGTGGGAAAATATGAAGAGGGAGATTGCTGATTTTGTGTCGAGGTGTATGGTTTGTCAACAAGTGAAAGCTGGAAGGCAACATCCTGGTGGAGTATTGCAACCTCTTCCCATACCTGAGTGGAAATGGGATAATATTACGATGGACTTTGTCATGGGACTACCAAAGACTCCTAGAAGTAATGATGCAATATGGGTCATTTTTGATCGTCTTACTAAGTCAGCACATTTTCTGGCTATACGGAAGGATCTACTACTTGAACGTCTAACAAGATTATAAATTAATGAAGTTGTAAGACTTCATGGAGTACCCCTATCGATTGTTTCTGATCGTGATCCTCGTTTTACTTCAAGATTCTGGAAAAGTCTTCAAAAGGCCTTGGATACTGAACTTTGTTTGAGGACTGCCTATCACCCTCAAACAGATGGACAATCAGAACGGATTATTCAAACCTTAGAAGACATGTTGAGATCATGCTCTCTGGACTTTCAGGGTATGTGGGATCAATACTTACCACTGATAGAATTTTCCTATAACAACAGCATCCATTCAAGCATTCAGATGGCACCTTATGAAGCGTTATACGGAAAGAGATGTTGTACACCAACCTGTTGGGATGACGTTGGTGAAAGAAAACTTGTGGGACCAGAACTGGTGGAAGAAATAATGGAAAAGGTGAAGGTAATCCAAAACCACATCAAATCAGCTCAAAGTAGGCAGAAGAGCTATGCCGATAACAGAAGAAAGGTTTTGGAATTTCAGGTGGGAGATCATGTTTTCCTAAAGGTATCTCCATGGAAGGGAGTTATACATTTTGGTAAGAAGGGTAAGTTGAGTCCCAGGTACATCGGACCTTTCGAAATTCTAGATCGTATTGGGGCTGTAGCTTATCGTTTGGCGATGCCGCCAAATCTCTCCAAAGTTCACGATGTTTTCCACGTATCTCTGTTGAGAAATACATGCCTGACCCAACACATGTACTCACCTATGAGGAATTAGAACTGGAACCCGATCTTTCCTATTGTGAAGAGCCCGTCAGGATTCTTGATGTGAGGGAGCAGGTGCTGAGAAACCGGACGACTCGTCTGGTAAAGGTTTTGTGGAGAAATCATAAAATGGAAGAGGCAACGTGGGAACCTGAGGAACTTATGATGAAGAACCACCCGAGTATTTTTATGCAGTAATACCCTAGAAATTGCGAGGACGCAATTATTTGAAGGAGGGGAGAATGTAACACCCCAAGCTTCCACGGTACGTTTCCCTTCGAATAATGCAATAGCGTGTGTTGTACGCAACCTCGAGCTCTAACACACACCACAAATAATTAAACGAGCCGTTGTGAATAGTAATACCTACTTTTTGAAATTTTATAAATTTTATTTATCAAAATAGACTTCATCTTTGGATTCGGAATATCGAAATTAGCCTATGTTGAATTTTTGGTATTTTTCTGAGAACTTCTAATTTTTTATGAATAGTGAAAAATACTTAAAAACAACTTTTTAAATCAAAATAATTTATAGTGAAAAATTATACTATTTAGTGGTTTTAAAGTATAATTAGAATATATTTTTACCATTTTATCCAATGGTGTTCATTAAAATTAATTTAACATTGAAATCGGACATAAACAATTGCCAATATTTTGATATAAATTGTTTCTTAGAAACACGCCATTTTTTGTAACAGCGGGAATTAATTATAAAATTAATTAATGCAACTTATATGTTTGGAATTTTTTAAAATAGACATCATTTTTGAATTCGGAATATCAATTATAGCTTAGGGTGAAATTTTGACTTTGTTCTGAAAAACTTCAATTTTTGATGAATAGTGAAACCACTAAGTGGTAGTTAAATAACTGATTTTTCATTTAAATGAAATATTACCACTTCTGTGATTTGATTTTCAAAAATCCGACATACATGGTTGTCATTAAGAAGTAAAATGTGGTTCAATGAGATTAAAATAAATTTTTGGTGAATAGTAACTTTTAAGTTCTTAATCACGATTAGAGGTGATTAGTGTAGTTTAAGGTACAAATAATGTTTTAATAATATGAGATGAGCATGACACTTGTCCTACTCCTATTTTATGAGTCATGGCCGACCAAGACAACCCATGGGTCAACTTGGGGACCCCATGGAGCCACTTTAGTTGGAAAATGACATTAATATATATTTATTTAATGTTAAAATTAAATTGACACAAACATGAGTTGTTTTACTAAAACAATTTTTAAGTAGGGTTCCACAAGTACAAATTTTGATTATAAATATTCATTAGAAATCTAAAAAGATTTCCTACATCATAGTATTTTTTTTATAATTTTTAGACATTAAATAAATTAAATTATTTATGACATCATTATGATGCGGCGATGACCTCATTATTTAATGATTTAAATAAAATGAGAAGATAATGAAAAATCCAAGGCTTACACTTGTCCAAAGCCTATTGGATGAAGCGATTTCGAACCATTATCACCTTATCCACGAATTATATAAGTGTGGGACCTTTAGAATCCGAAAAGCATTGTATAATAATGTAACATTTCAATCTTTCCAAAAGAGCCCCTCCTCTCCTCTTATAAAAGGCATCCACCTCTACTACCTTATTCACACTTTCAAGCCTTTTGGTTCGTCCAACCTCTGCCCAAATACTCTCCCAACTTCTCTCCCTTCATCCTAGAAGCTTTACTTTAGTCAGAAAGCCATCCTATGGAGTCCTTTTGATCCAATCAAAAGGAAGAACCCGAAGAAGAGGTAACATTTTCATCACCCTCTTTCATGTTTCTTTCTTCTTCCACTCCCTCTTTGTTTATTATTTCAATTCTAAAATTATAACTCCAGTATATTCTATATACTGTGATGTTATTATAAATATGGATCAACCATATTCAGTATTCTACCAATCATTTGAATGACATGTCACCATACGTGCGTACGTACGGCTTACCGTCTCCACGTCGTGGTGTAATTGTTATTCAATATATTATTATTTAGATGGGTATAATAATGATATGTAATTCATGTAAATAATAAATATAACATGATAATGATTCTGTATATATACTATCCAATTATATATTATTTTAATATCAAAATAATGATATTGTCGCTCGTGCGTACGTACGGACTACCGTCTCCACGAACGCGATGAGATTCATTCTCTGTCGTATCCATTCAAGTATAATTATCATTTGATGATTTAAAAATAATGTTTAAGGACATGATATCATTCTGGATATGAATAAGATACAACCTATCCATGAAAAACATGACTTACGTAATAAAACATATAATAAAACGAGTAAGTTAACACCCGAAACAACGATAAATCTAAGATATTGTTAACAAAGCAATGTTAAAAGATCATATATGATATCATATGAATGTATATGAATCTTTTATAATTTAATAACAATTATTTCACCATTATACAGGAGGTTAACCTACCCCAACCAAGGAAAAGTACAAGGTAAGGGTTTACTTCACAACCTCTTCATTATCCAAGGTTGTTTATACATAATTATCTACTGGGACCTCGTTATCATCCACATCCATGTTTCTTAAAAATGTATTTCAAAACATTTTTATTATTTACAAGAATATGGGTTAAAGTCATTTATACCCTTTTTGACTTTTTATAAGAGGAATCTTTCCGTCGTTTTCAAAACAAGGTCCTTTTTAACCTTTTCGACAGAATTGAGGTAAGAATGTTTTTTTAACTTATACGGCGGGTGCAGTTATTTTCCGCCGTTATAAAATATTCAAAGCTTTCCTTACAATCTTATAAGAATATTTTCAAGAAAACGTTTTGTTTTATATGGCTCTTAAATTATTTCAAAAATAGAAAGAGATATTTCTCTAAAAAGTGTTTTGATTTCATCTATGTCAACATCCTTTGATAGATTTTATGCTTATTTGAAGTTGATTTATTATAATACAAAAATTCTATATTGTATTGAAGGTTTTGTGATATGTTTTACTGTGGATGTGCTATTTTATACCATTCATAGTTTATGGTGAAATTATTGACATTTCGTATGCTAGTTTTAATACGAATGTTTATGTTATGTTTAAACCTTTTCATATGGGAATGCATTGGACTTAATATGTGACGGGTGGAGCCCGCTATAGCTCCTCGATGCATCGGTAGGTCTGATGAGACAAACTAGTGTCTTGGCACAAGGCCTTGACAGAATCTTATTTGTAGTCTTGGCACGAGGCCTTGGCTATGTGGTTATGATAGTCTGGCATTATGCATTCCAACATTATGAAAGTGGTTAGTGATTTTGCATGTGAATATTCGATTAGTAGAATATCCATGTGAATGAGTAAATGGCATTATTTCATTTTACTTTTGACATATTATGTTGATGTTCAAGTTTAAAAGGCTTTTGTTTTAGTTATACATTGCCTTAAATGTTTATTCTTATTTATGAAAGTTTCCTCTATATTGTTATCCTTACTAGGCATTTGAGCTCACCCCTTTTCTATGTTTTATTTTTCCCAGGAAGTGAAGAAGTAAATTATGAATGACCTGCAAGGATATTATGAAGGGATAATAGTGTGGAATGTGGAGACATTATGTTGTTGTAGTAGTTTTTCATTTTATGATGTAATGTAAAACTTATGAATATATCTGGTGTTTCCAAGGCTACTAAACCAATCGGTCTTTCGAGATTTGATCTTTCTTGTGATCATGCCAATGTTATGTAATAATGCACTGACTCTGGGTAACTAGGGTCGGGGCGTTACATAGATGATGTTATTACTCCAATTTATCACATTTAAATAAGATTTTTTATTAACCCTTATCATGATTTAGGATTTTAAGAAATGTATTTTAAAATTTCAAACACTTGATTAATAAGATCAAAATTAAATTGTGAGGAAACAATTTATTTATGGGGGATTGAATACCAGACCCTATGATTTCAAAAGAGGAAAATAATATTTGATAACATATATGACATGTAACATAAATATTATAAGATAATGTATTATTTTGAGACTTTATAAAATTTTTCTTTTTAAATAAATTCAATCTATTCAATAGCTTGCGATGCACACAACACTGGGTTTGAACGAAACACGATAATATCTTAAAATTTTATTATATAAACATGACCATTTTAACCTTGACATTAAGATGATATCTATGAATAATTATAAATAAATTATGAAAATTATATTCATTATACATGTTTAAAATAAATTCATTTCTTATCTATTGATTATAAATTAAATAAGAATCATTAGAAAGGGAAAGAAATGTTTTATGAAAACTCTATTTATAAAAAAATGGTTTAGTCTCGCATAAAGAATAATAATTTAAACCAATTTTATAATATTTATTTGGAAAAATAAATTTAATATTTTAAATTTACATGTAAAAATTAACTTTGGGTGCTTTTTTTAAGTTTTTTCTGTAAAGATTAATTTTTTAATGAATAGTGAAACATTATGTTTTTTATTGAAAACTACCCTTCAATTTAGATTATTTACAAAGTTAAATTATATTTTAAATTAGTTTTCAAGTAAAATTCATTTAATTATATTTCAATCTAACTAATATATTTCATTTTAATTAATTTAAATTGGATTTTTATATGAAAACCTTTTATACTTATAAGATTTTTCTCTTTGGAAACCTATTCTTTTGTTGCATATGTGAGTATAATTTTAATTTGGATTCTAACACTTAAATAAATTTTATTTTAAAACATGTATTAAATATTTTTAATCCTAATAATTTATATTATATAATTATGTTAAATTAAATTTATACACTTATGAATTGTAGAAATAATAAAAATTAATTACCATGGTTAAGGTAAAAACTAATTTACCCAGGGTTAAAATAAAACGATAATGGTTAAAATATCATACCATCTTGTAAAATAAAGATTTTATTAAAAATCATAAAATCTTAAAAAAATATAATTATTTATAAGGATCCATTTTGGATGTTTGTCAATAATAGAAATGTTTTTGTAAATGATTCTTTTCAAATATTCCATGTGTTTTCTCTACCCCACTTATAGAAGGACACCCCTCTCCTCAACTCTTCACACATAAAAATCCATTTTGCTTTGAAACTACCTTAAAAAATAACTTCATTATTCCACTCCCAACATCTTATATCCATTTGTGTTTTCATAAATCCATCATATTAAAACTTTTGGTGAAAACCTAAATAGGTTTTATGAAGAAGAGGGAACGTTCTTAGATGATCATTTTTATTTTATTTCTTCTTCCACCACATTAAAATATTATTAAATAATGGTAGTATAATAACAATAGTATATAAAATATAATAATATTATATTATGTTAATGAAATAATATTTATCCATATCCTCCATTAAATGGTAAACGGAATCATTGATCATGTATACGGTGGACTACCACCCCACAAACTGATGTAACTTGTTTTCCATTAAAGCATCAAAAAATGGTATATATTAATGGATTTAATATATATATATATATATATATATACATATAATATTTTTTATATTGTCATACTTATGTAATTATAATATCATATATACCTTTTTACTTTTCATTCCATTTAAATAATGATAATTTCACTCATGTGTACAACTAACTACTACCTCGTGAAGCAATTTGGTTTTTTTTTCACTCACACTTTATATGGAATGTAATAAGGATAATTTAATGAATATATTTCACATTTATTAAATTATATTAATTATATAAAATTAATGTATCATATAATTCCTTACCATTTTACCCATTAAGGAAATGATGATGTCACCCGTGCACTTGGGTGTGATGTTGTTGATTCAAAGGATTTTTACTATTTTCTAGCATGGAAGGAGAGGGTGTGTGTTCTTGAATCATGTTAGGAACATATATCAGATTTATTCTTCTTGTGATTGATTAATACTTAGGATTCACAGGTACTAATGTTTTATTTATTGTCTATGGATTATATCAACCAGTAATTTATATTTTCATATGGTTTCAAATAATTGAGAGGGGTTGTTATTTAAAGTGTTTGTAAACGTTTATATGGTTTAAATATAACTTTATTGTGTAATTTTACTTTAGAAACCCCTAAAGTGAATTTTAGTTAATTGGTAGGTATAAATGAGTTATAAAGTGATGTTTTTGGTCAAATAAAGTGTCAGCAAGAAACATATAAGTTTCTCTCCTTTATAACCTATGAAAAAATACTATCTAACCGAACAAATAATATGAAATATAATGAATATTTATAATTTTAAAATATTGGTAAATTAGAGGTTTTAAAAATGTAAATCATTAGGTTATTACAAAATGGTAATGTTTAATTAATGTAAGATGAAACGTTATGGGAGCATTTTGGATTTTGGTGATGAGTATCCCTTGTGTCTATATATTGAACATATTTATGGGTGGTTTGGGATAGAAAGATAGGGATATAGCCCTAGTTCTGATACAATGCTGAGTTTAGGGGTAAAAAATTATTGGATGTTTCCCATTGGGACTTTAGTTGGGTTGTAACCTTGGGTTGTTATGTATTACATTGTATCATTGTTTCTTGTGACCATAATGGGTTGAGACCCTTTTGGATTTTGTAGTACCCTAAAATGGGTGTCTTGGCTTGTTGTGATGATGTATTGGGTGTGTGGGACTTAGGGTAAGTGGTTGTATTGGGTGAGATTGATGTTGTGTGTTTTGGAAGAGGGTAGGAGTGTCACCTATGAGAATTTTCATGTGTGAGGTTAGACCTAATGGGACAGGTTAGTGCCTAAAGTCTTTTTGAATGCTTCTTGAGATAGTGGTGAGTCAGTGAATTTAATTATTCGATGGTAACCATGAGTGGGGTTAGCCAGTGTTGTGGGTGTCTCAAATATGCGAATAAAAGGAAGATGATTTTATGTGTAGGATAAATGCACGAAAGGTGATATGGAGTTTCTAGTATGGGTATAGTTATGCATTGGATATCATCTAATGGAATCACCCTATGTGCTTGTATTTTGGTTGATACTAATTTTTAAACGAAAGATCATTTTTATGCCTGAGTGTACTATTTGAATGTTGTTTTTTTGTGGTAATCTATTTTGACCCTTGTTACATGGTTTTGGGACTAGTATAACATTTGTATGAACTTGAATTCTTGAAACTTTTAATAGGTTTATGGGTGGTCATTTCGTTATACTCGACTCCTGAGAAATTTCAATCAGGTTAGATGAAACCATCATAGATTCTCTAAGTACGATAATGTTTATGGGCCAGGAAGCATGAAAAGATGTTTGTATGGGTGGTTGATCTTAAGAAAATAATGCTTGAATCATGGGTTCCTGATCCATTTTTGATTATTTATTATATAGAATCATAAATCCCTGAGTTTTTAATGATGCCCTTGTGGATGGAACGTGCATGAGGTGCATGATTCCATCATTCTACGTGATGGGGTGGCTTGAGAGAAAGCACTTGTTTCATTAAAGTGGGACCATGGAGGTATGTCTGGGTGATTTACATGCCCATCAGGTATTGGAATGGAATGAATAACTATCTATGTTTCTATTGAAAATAAATCAATTTTTGGTGAGCGAGATAGAGGGGTTTTGTAGTTATAGCACTATGATAGACATGGTTCATGAATTTTTGGTAGAGATTTGTGAAGCTGTAGAGGGATGTTGTTAATGATTCCCTCTTTATGTGAGGTTTGTAGAAGATAATGAGATGTTTTTTAGGGGAGGCATGTGAAATAGAATTGGGTTTTGAGATATCATTGGAGTGAGAGGTGCCATCATGGAGGGATCTGAGTGTGGTGGAACATATGCTTAGGTTTGACCCAAACAAGGGAATTGGGGGTTGATATATTCATTGAGAATGGGTTAGAAGAGCGAAACATGTTTTTTACACTATAACATTGGGAGTGACACACAAGGAGTGGTATTAGATAATATTTATGGTGAGGAATAAACCATCATCTATCAGAGATAAATGACCATATTACAAATAGTATATTGGTAAATGTCACGGGTTCCATTATCAAAAGTTGGGAATGGTAGGTATTTGATGTTTGTACTGCCGCTCTCTTGAGAGTAGTATGTCCATATCCTATATTTCAGTTCAAAAATAGTTGAATTGTGGGACATGATGGTTGGTAGTTACTCCCACGAGGTGATGATAATAGTAATTCTATAGTGTGAAGTGATGTATAAGTCACATTCATGGGAACCATAAGTAGGGAGGGTCACTAGAATATAGAGTTGATATTATAACAGTCATGGTGGAATCAAGATTCTATTTAGGATTATGTGAGATGTGTAACTTTATTACTAATAGGATATTGATATGAAGTCAAGTGTGTGGGATTTTGATAAAGAGTTGGCTTTGAGCTTGGGTAGGAACTTAATTTATTTGAGGGTTCTTAGATTGGAGTTCTATCAGTGTGTGTGGTAGGGAACAATGATAGTTATGATTGTCGAGGATTGGACTATTGATCTTCATTTATAGTTAGATATGGACTCCAAGGAGAATGTTTGAGTGATAATAGGATTCTTCTGGGTGCGAGGTCATTATAGATAGGAAATTTGGTAACAAAATGACTATTTGTGGCATTCCTTTTTTGAGGTGAGTCTTCTGAGGATGTTTCAACCTACGTTCATGTATAAAAATATATGTGGTAAGTTGAAAACTGATTTGAAAATATTTTTTCAGATATTATGGATGTGTTCAAGGATCAAATCAATATTTTTGGGGAAAAGTTTTAAATTCACTAGATTGTTCATGGTTAGAGGTTATATATTAATCCTCCATGATATTTTAGTAACAAGGATGAGTTCCAATTTAAAACTAGTGTTATCATTTATATTAATATGAGGTGATTTGAAAACCACACTAGGTACTTTTTTGGAATTTGGTAGCACTATTCCAGTGTAATTTTTCATTCACAGAGACACCAAATCATAAAAATTTGGGGTTTTAAGCCAATATTATAGTATTGAGAGCTATAACACTGTCAATAGTTATTATTATGACACCATAAGGATTTCATGATATATGGGATTTGGTAATAAACATCATTCTGGTTTTTTTGGACAATGGGAATTGGCTTGGGTAATAGCGGCTTGAGAACCTAATATTTGGGGTTATGTGATGGAGGTGTGTGAGCATTTGAAAATCTTATGAGGCTATGTAATATTAAATTGTGACAAAAAATCGTCAATATATGTAAATTGATGTCCATTGGGAATTATAGGAGAATATAATTGTTATGGTGAGGAGTTTGTAAGGCCTCCGTTCTATATGGGGGTTCAAAATTTAAGGAATGTCTGAATTTCCAAGTTAGTGAATGGGTCATCTTTTCAACAAGATATTGGATTAGTATTTTGAGGTATGTAACCCCAAAAACTCATAATTTGGAATTGTAATGAAGTTATTTAAGTGGTTCATGGGTATTTGGAGTTTCCCACGGGTTCTAGGATCTGATTTTCAGGTTTTGGAGTTCTGACCTCGGATGCTTGGTTATCACACAGTTACTGCTAACCCTGAAACCCAACACCATTATATGATTATAGGAGGATAGATTTTTTTTTAAATTATGTGAAGGGGTATGAAAACCATTTAAATACATAAAATAAAATTTTGAGACATTTGAAATAGTTGGTGTATGGTTTTTCAAACAGTCTTCCTAACTGTGAAAAATAGAGTGTTATCAGATATAGGGGATCACATAGTTGGTCCATGGTTTAACCAACCATGTGGACAAACCATGAATCCTTTAAAATGTGTGATACAAACATTTTGAACATAATTGTTTTATTCTTAAAAACCCATTTTCTGCTCCCATTTTCGTTCATCATCTATACATGACACTGTTCTTCCTCTCACCTCTCTCTTATGGTGTATCTCCAATATCTGATGCACTAATCAAATATGGTCTATGATGTTTGAAAGATCAATGTGATTATAATAGTTCAATACTTTAAAATTAATGATTATTTCACTAGTATGGGTTCTCACATCATTTTTTGGGTTATTACTTACTTTTATGGTATTTTATATTTATTTATTTCTTCAAATTTTAGCTTGAACCAAAGTCCGATTTAGGTTGAGTGAGTCCCTCTAATGTTAAGGTAGGTGTTCCCTTTCATTTAATCTATAATATAACCTTGTTTCTTGAGTGCGTTAATTGTGTACTCATAGAGGATTCCCCATGACTAATAAAATTTAAATTAAATATTATTTTTTATATTACCTTAGTTAAATTACATATTTCACAAGCCTTGGACCTTAGGAAAGTGAAATTCCATGTGGAATACATATTGGGGGAGAATAAAATTAAAATGGATTGATGTCATTTAATGCCTAATATTTTTCCAAAATTATTTAAGAAGAAACTTAAATATATGGGTTTGTATTGAACCACTATTCAATTAAATTATTATTTTCCTAAGAATGTACCAAAGTTGCACACCGTAGGGTTGATCTCAAGGAGGCCGCTTCCACACACATATTTCCCCATTTTTTCTATTATATTCTATATAATATAAAACTAACTTATATAAAAATATATATGGGGAATTTTTATTATTAAAATACATTTAATATAATATATATACTAATTAAAATTCTAAAAACAGAAAATAAACAAAATACCCAAAGATGTTAGCAGAATAAAACCATTGCACTCGGGGTTCATAGTGGTATTATATTTATTATTCAAAATATATATAAATGTTTTATTCAATGTAGAGATTAATACCTATCCTTGTAAACACACTAATTCAAATGGTATTACCCAAAACCAAGACTTCTTCATGTAGTAGTAATCTCTCCCACTTCAATAACCAATCCAAACTCCATTGTTTGAAAGAATTAGACATCAACAAGAAGAAAAATTATTAAACGATAAAGAAGAAGACCATAGTAGAGAAAGTGGGGAGACCTCTCACCATAATAATTTTAACAACTACTAAATTCTTATAATAACACACGATAAAACATTAAATCAAAATAAATTCAAACACCACCACTTCCATCATAAAATAATAGCAATGGTTATTTTTCCACAAACATGGAGGTAAAAGTATCTTGGTTGGGGAAAAATTAAGAATAAATGAAATAGAAGGTATTAGAAGAAAAGGAATCTAATATATATTGGAAATGTAGAAAATTATTATCGAAAATAAACTCCATTTTACCCTCTGAATATGGAAATACATTGTAAAGGGAGAGGAGGTGTCAATTTATAAAGAAAAGTGGTGAGAGATTTTGGATCAAATTATGTCTTCCCAACCTTTGAGATTTTTAACATAATTAATGGATGAAGTTGGAAATCTTGTATTACTAAAAGTTATTCCCATTTTCTCCCCCATAAACCCATAAATGTTGAGATTCATTGTCCACTAGGGGTAGGAGTTATGGAATACTTTCTCTAAGAAATTAATTAATCCAAGGAGAATCTTCGTATTCCCATGTAGGAAGTTCCCAAGCCATAATATCCTTGATTAAGGCTTAATAATGTGGGTCCATAGTTAGTAAAATTTACCATGTATTCTCTCTAAGTCATTGTCTAATTGTTTCTCCATTTGGTTGGACTACATGGAGATAAAAACTATTATTTTTAAAATAGTATAGATTTGTGAATAGATTTCAAGGTCTAGATTATGATCTGATTTTGGGCCTCTAAATTATGGATTGATCTTTTGTTCAAAAATAATTAAATAGATTAAAAGATGTAAGGAAGCCTAAAAAATTACTTTACCATTTATATTAATGTAGGTAAAGTTATTAATAGAATAAATAAATTAATTAAAAACATAAATTTAACATTAGACCATTATTTCGATAAAGATCAAAATTATTCTAAAACCTAAAAGTGTGATAATTTCCCAAAAAACAATATAATGGGATTTAATACTTTTAATTATTGTAGGAAATATATAAAAATATTATCTTTATCACTCCCCCACACTTAAACATTTCACTCTTGAAATGTCATCATATATGCATATTAAAAACCATACAATAATAAAAAATAGGAATAAATCCATGATCTTATCCAAAAAAAATTACATATGTATATTATATGAAAATAATTACCTCTCATTTTTATTCCCCGCATTTAAATTTTTTCAACCTCAAAAATCCATCCATGGAACAATCAAAACCGACATCATCTTGAATTTCATGTCACTCTTCAATGAAGTGAAATTTATTTTGAGTTATGATTATACTTTAAAATTTCATGCATCACCATAGGCATGTGAACATTATCATTTTTCCGCATCATGAGTCATGAAAATGAATTAAATCATGAGTAATTTTTGGAGGTGAATTCTATAGCTCTGGGTTTATTGGTAAAATAATTAAATATTTTCAGGCCGAACAGAAAAGGTTGGAATCTTAAGTACAATGCATGAAAAATTATGTAAAATTCCATGAGTAACCTTACATAAATCCCCTTTAAAATTTTAAAGAAAATAGAAAAAAAAATTATTTCATGGGACATTAGCTATTTAGTGATTAAAAATAATGATATCATCCATGTTCTACCTTTTCTTTCCATTTTTTTTTCATTTTTTAATGTTTTAGAAAAGACCAAATTTATTTGTTTATTTTTTGTTTCATGGATGATGAGCTAAAAATTGAATTTAATAAAAGAATTAAAATTCATGTTCTTTTTTTGAGAGGTACATGATTAATAAAAGAACATACAATTTAGAATTTAACCACATCTCAAATATTTCATTATACACATCTGAAAATGTTGAAACAAACCTAAAACAACCACGAATAAAAAAAATCCCATAGAACACACAAAAAAGGACCTTCCCCTACACACATACTTGAAATATCTATGTAAACGTTTCAAGAGTGCATGTAGGTAAGGGTAAATCAGCTTGTAATATGGATTAATACAATGAGAAAATACATGAAATATAAGGGATAATGATGGATAAATTTACATTTTGGTCTCAAGATAAAATATGGCTATACGAAGAAGTTCTCAAACTTGTTAAAATAATCCCATGAATTCAAAATGTTTGAAAGAAAAAAACAATAATTTCTAGTTCTCACACAAAATGAAATCATCACTGAAGAAAGTGTAGGTATTAGAAAGAAAATTTCAAAGTGGTTAATAATACCTCACATGACTAGAAAATTATTTATTCAGTTTTTCATTTACATGAATTTAAAATATCAGTCAAACAAAAAAAAATTCATGAAAATATAATTGAAGGAAAAAATATATCACATAATATATCATTTAAAATCCATTTATTCAAAATCATTTCAATTCCCCAAAAAATAAATGAAAGTGTGAGAAGTTATAAAAATATTCATTGATACTCAATTTTTATAAAAATGTGAAAAACAAAAATTAAATGAACACCAAACATATATGTAGGCTGACACTCTCCCCACACTTAAACTTAATTACCCTTCATTTATTCTCAATAATAAATAAAAACAAGGGAAGAAAAACAAAAGAAGAGGAAAGATACGACCAGAATTTTTTTGTGGCATCCATGATTTATGTTCCTAGATACTACCACATTAATAATAAAGTAATAACAGTGGAATAAATGATAAAAATAAATATAGATAAAAAATTAGATAAATAAAATCGATAATTCTTGGTATGACCCCATAAGAGGGTACTAGGTTTTTATTGCCCCTAGTCTGGATGTTGTAGTGGTTCAACCTCAATACGATAGTGGGTGAGGTTTCTTTCTTATAAAATATAAAATTATATTTCACCCAACATCAATTAGTAGCCTCCATGAGTGATAATCACCAATGAAATAAAAATATCCTTATACCCCAAACTATATGAAACAAAGAATTTGAGGTGAAAATGGGGATGAAAAATATAGGGGTGCTCCCTATTTTTCTAAGATGGAAAATTTTTATCGACTAGTTATGAAGGTAATTGATTATGAATTTTATTATCTTCTTATTTGGGTTCAAAAAATAATTACTTAGTGATTTGTTTCCATCATCTTCACATGCACCGGTGTACAACTCGACTGGCTCTTCTATTTTCTCCTCAACACAAGTAACCTCTTCATCTTCTTCATCTAAGGCTTGCAGTAATGGTACTTATTTATAAAGTTCATCAAAATTTATATAAAACACTATTTAAAATTGATATGATTAAAACATGATGAATCCATAAATAAATCTTCCACTTCATGTAAAGTAGATTGAAGTTTAACTGCTGTAGGAATGACTAGTGGGAAATATGTCTTAGAAGGGGAATATTAAAATTCTTCAAAAGAAAGAGATAAGTAAAGTGGAGATGATTCCTATATGAAAAATATGGGATGATCACATACCTCCCCATAAAAATATAACTAATACTGTTCAAAATTATGTGCTGCTCCCACATTTGTATGAGCTAGCATGGAATTTTCATGAACCTCTTCAAGAAATAGAAAAATAGAGATGATTATATCTTCATGTTTCATATTCAAGTATAACATGTGTTATTTATCTTAAAAGTTTTGTTTAATATGATTTTAATTCACATAAACTTTTCTTTGTTGACATTCCATCCATTAAACTTAAAATTTTTCTACTTCAGCAGCCAGTGATGCTACTAGCTGGCTTTCTTTTTTGAGAACTTTGAAATTAATTTTAATCATTGTAGAGTCTTGATCCATATGAAAAATTAATCTCTATTCACTTTTAAAAAATTCATCACTAGGGAAATAATAAGAAATATCACGAAAATAATTCATCTTAAGACTATAAAATAAAAAATATGCAATAAAGATATTTTTTATTTTTTAGTTTTATTAAATTTTTTATGGAAAATAGTATGCTTAAGCTCATGGAATCCATAGAAATGGAACCAAATTAATGACAGAGGTTTTTCGTTCACCAGTACTCAATTAAATTCATATTTTCCTAATAATTCACCATAGTGTCACACCCTAGGGTCGATCTAAAAGATGCATCTTCCACCCACATATGTTTCTATTTTCACTATTATATTATAGATATTATAAAACTAATTTATATATTAATATAGGGGGGTTATCATGAAATTACATATAATAATAATATATATATAATAATTAAATTTTAAAATACCAATAAAATAAATAAAATATACAAATATGTTAGTAGAAAAATATGTTTCTCTCTCAGGGTTCATAGTGATGTTTTCTTTGTTATTAAAAATATATATCAGTTTTTTATTCAATGTAGAGATAAATATATTTCACTTTATACCCTATTGTTTGAATGGAATTACCAACACCGATACATATTTATGAAGGGGTAATCATATCAACATAAATATCTAATCCAAAATCCATTTTTTGAATGAATTTGATATCAATGAGAATAAATATTATTGAACAAGGAGGAATGAGACAATAGAAGGGAAAGTTGGGAGACCTCTCACACCAATAATTTTAACAATGACTGAATTATTAAAATAACACATTATAAAACATTAATATGCATTTATATCAAACACCACCACTTACCTGCCTCAATCAATAGTGAGGGTTTGTTCTCCACGAACATGGAGATAACAGAAGCCCGATGGGGAAACAAAAAATTGAAAAGAAAATAAAATTAAAGAAGAAAAAGAGAGCTAATATTATATATATTGAAAACATGAAATAGAATTATAGATGATAAACTTCACGTTTACCCCTAAAAATGGATATTCGTTGTAAAGGGAGACGATGTGACAAGTTAAAGGGAAAGGGGGTGAGAAAGTTTTTCTCTAATTCGATCCTCTGGATGTTAAAGACTTTTTGAAAAAACAAATTGAAATAGTTTGGAATGGTTTCTTCATGATAGATGTTTCTATTTATATCCCATAATCACACAAAAAAATTAAGATTCAATTTCCACCCATATATTGGAGTTATGGAATATTTTTTCAAATAAATTAATTCTGTCTTGGTTACTCTTCATATTCCCATACAGGAAGTTACCCTGCCAAAATATCCCTAATTAAGGATGAATTATGTGGGTTTTCAGTCAATTAATTTCTTCCCACATATGGTTTCTAGGTCCATGTATAATTTAATCTCCATTAGGCTAGATCAATTAGAGATACAAGCTTATATTTTAATGTGTATAGATCTGTGCACAATTTTTGAGGCCCAGAATAAGAACATATTTTGGGCCCCCAAATGATGGAATGGGCTTTGAGTACAGAATAATGAAATGAATCCCAATATTTCAAACATCCTAAAACAATTAATTTTATAATTTCAATCAGTGTAGACAATGTTATAGTTTAAATACATATATAAATTAAAATAGTAAAATTTCAAAAATTAGACCATTTTTTCAATAAATCTAAATATTCTAAAAAAACCTACAAATGTGATAAATGACAATAAAATATCACTATTATGGAACACAAAACATTTAATTTAAGTAGAAAATATATTATAATATTAGTTTCATCAAAATAATCTTTTAATTGATGTTTCTGAAATGGAATTTCACAAGCATCAATAATTGGTAATGGATTTTACCCTTACATTGAATTAAAACAATTGTAATGGGATGTGTGATATTAACATTTTTTTATTGTATAATTTCATAGTATTAAATAATTGTATTGGAATTCCTATAACTTATAAAATGTGAATTGAAATGGTTAAATGGTATTTGATCTTATTTAATAGAGTGGATTCATTTGGAATGTGATAAAACCTATATGAAATATGAATTGTGATTATGAGATGGGTTGGGTTCTGATAACTAGAAATGGTGTGGTTATTTGTAAAGTAAAACGACAACTCCCAAAGGATAAACTAAGATAATTATTATCATCAAAAAATTAAATCATGTTCATTTAATCTAAACCTTGTAAAAATAGTGTAGTAGTGGACTTGGGCCTAAGAAGAATTATAGAGAGTTAATGGTTAGTAAATTAAATATTTAAAATGATGCATAATGCTTAGGAATTTTCAGATGATCTCATTTGATTCAATATGAAATGTGATAATTTTGAATATCATTATGATTTCTTAAATTCTAATTGATACTTGTTGATTGTGAATGACTATATGATTACTTTAATTCCATGTGATTGATAATGATTTGGGATGGCAAGATATTGTGCTTAAATCCCATATGATTCATAAGGATTAGGAATTCCTGGATGACTACTTAGAGTCAATAGGAATTCTAGGATGAGCATCTAGATTCCATGTCATCACTAATGATTAGGGAATGCTAATATGTGATCTTAAATTCCACTAGTATAATGGGATGAGCAATATTATTCTATGTGACACTTCAGGATAGTGGGACTTACAGGATGAACCTAGATTCCATGTGATTATTTATTATTGTCATGATCATCATGACATTCTCATAGACACCCAAACACTATCTGAAGAATATAATATCGGTTTAGGTGATATTCTTAAAGATTTAAAAGGATATAGCCAACCCTATGATTCATCATGAACCCAAGAATCAGGGGTTCTTTTTTGTATTTTTTTTTAAAACTATTACATTTATCATCAAGAGTGTTTATCAATGAACTACTTATTAGACTAGTTATTTTATGGATGTTGTTTCTGGTGGAATACTATGTTATACTCTCACCTTGCTCAGGCCTCCATGGAAAAAGGGTACCTAAGAATATACTTTTCATATTTCCATGAAAAGGATTATGGAAAGGATTATTTTTATTTTTGATTATGGATTCATGGGTTAGAGTTGGATGATGGGGAATGGGATTCCAGACTAGTCATGGATTGTTAATTAGGATCTATTTAACTTATTTCTTATTTACTACTTGTGTACCATCCTCCCATGGTGTATTTAGTATTCATGGAACATTCATTTATTATTTCATTTGATGTTTTATTTATTGGATTGAACTTTCCATAGTTGTGATATATATTTAGATATAATTTTTTCATTTTATATTCTTTGATATTTACTATAATATGAGGGTATAATCTTCCAATATTATTTTCATAGGTCCTCTCCACTAGACTGTGGTCTCAGGAATATAGGGAGGTGATCCCATGTCCTTACGGAACTCTAGATCAGGGAACTAGTTTAGTGGCTTCTAGGTCAGGGAGTTACACCACTGATAAGCTAATCAGTAACTTCATGTAAAGAATAAGTATTAGGAACTATGCACTAAATATATATTCAAATCGGAATAGTTGTGAATGTATTAAGTTTGATGAACATTCCCCAAGATTGAAGATAAAATGAAAAAAGTGGTGATATAAAAAGATATTTGGATATCCCCAATATACATATAAAATAGTTTTGGTCTCATAATCAATTTAATTCATGAATAATGTACCTTATCATTAAATACCCATATTGAGTAAAGAATATAGATTTATAAATATATCTACAGATAATCAAAAAAATATATAGAAAAACACATATAGAAATGATATACTGTATAATAAATAAGTATATCCCTGACAAATAATATGGGGATTTGCGGGAAAATTAATTTTAATGATCATAATAAAGTGAAATTTTCAAACGGATGTTAATGAATACAAAAATAATATTCGTGATAGTGGATTCTATTACTTTATTTGCTCAAAATGTGTATAAACCATCAATATAAATAGTTTGGATGATATCAATACAACTTCTATCTATTTTAGAAAAAGTTAAATTTAAGGTTGTTATCATTAATGAATATAAATGTCATAAAAAAGTCATTAAAAACATTCTTGAGAGAAATAATAATTTTTACTTCAAAAATAATTTTAAAGTAAAAGTTCACAATATATTTTGAAAATAATTATCTTGGAAAATAAACATTGAAACATATAATGTATTTTTTAAAATAATGAGTGGTCATGATGGTAGTAAATTCCATACATAGTGTATATGTTAAAAAAATTCTTTTCATATTATTTGTAAAATATACATGTACCTTGTTTGGAAGGAGAAATGATGATTCATTTAAAAAAAATATTAAAATTCAAAAATTGGTAAAATTTTATTTATTAATTAATTGTGAAAATTTCAATAAATCTTTTTAAACTTTTTTAGAATACCTTTTTTTCGAAGTGAAAAGGATTTTTGACTGAAGAGAGAATTGAAGTCTTCTTTTATTAAAAACATCTTCTCAATAATTTTAATTACCAATTACTGAAAAATTATACTATTACTTGAAAAATTGATGAATAAAGAATAGAACAAAATTAAATGGTTTTATTATCCAATGATCTTATATTTTACTTCAATATAAATTAATTCTTAAACAATCCCGATTAAAATGATATTGTGAAATAAACCCTTATAAAGATAATACATAGATGTGATAATTAAGAAAGGAATTGATTATGGGTATAAAATGTAAATCTAAATAAAACTAGGTAATATATTAAATAATATATTAATAATTAAAAACACACATAATATAAGAACTAAAAATACAGTGGAGTAGTAATATAACCCAATGAAATGAAATTGAGTTATGAAATTTGTTTCCCCTTGGAAATTATCCATTCTAATCCCATTGGATGAACTAATTCAAAATAAAGTTTAAATACTATTAATTATTAATTAATCATCCAATTACATGTAAAAGGGGAATTATAAAAAACATATAAAAGAAATTTGGTGCATAACATTACAATATGCCTCAATGAAGGGAAATTGAGATGAAGTCCCTTATCTCATGTTTTTTTGGACGATCATGATATAAACTGTAGTATAATAGATTTAAGAATTTTATTAATTTATAAAAGAAAAATATTATTATTTATACTATCATATATTTTAATATTTCAATACTTTACAACCTTTTTATTAATATTTAAATATATTCATTGTTTCAGGTGTTAAATACCATGTTTTATCATGCTTGTTTTATCATGAATGTAACTATTATTGTGAATATGATATAGATACCTCATCTACATAATGATAACAAAATTATTAATATAATATTTAATAATTTTAAATATTTTTAGAATCATTCTTGAATTTTCTACATGTAAAATGAATCCCATTACTTCTTGGAGACAGTAGGTCATACCTATTCACAAGCGATGATGTGATTTATTAATGGGTGAAAGGATAAGGAATTTGGTGATATATTAATTTTATAGAAAAAATATAATGTCATATATATAATATATATTAATTAAATTTATCCTTATTACCATACATGTATTGTGCATGTGAAAAATGAATCAAATCGATTCACGAGGTGGTAGTCCACCATACACACGAGAAATATTACAGTATTTTAAACGACATGGAAAGTAAGAAGGTATATAATATATTATTATTAAATATATATAATAATATCTTAACTATTATATATAAATATATACATTAAATCCATAATTATATAAAATCATTAGATGTGTTGATGGAAAACACGTTACATCAGTTTGTAAGGCTGTAGTCTGTTGTGCCCATGATCGACGATTTTCATTCCTATTTGTTGGAGGAGAAGGTGGATAAATATTACACCATAAACAATATAAAATATCATTATATGGGAGATAATATTTTTATTATATTATATTTTTCATGGTATATTTTAATGTGGAAATGGATGAAATAAAATGAAAGACCTTTGTTAAGAAAATTAGGTTCTCTTAGAGAAAACTCATTTGGATCTCCTCTTAATGGCCCTAATTTTGGAATATTTTGAATCCCAAAATATCTTACAAATAGTTTTTTTGTCTCGTTATTTTATATCCAGATAGATTTATGGGTGTGAAAAGTGAAGGTTTGGATTGATATTTTTTAAGTGGGGGGAGGACACATAAGGAATGTTTGAAAAGACTAATGTGTTCCCATGTTTTATAAATTAAAAAGGGATACAAAATGGACAATTATTTAATCTTATAGGTTATAGGGTATATATATGGCCATGTAATGGGTTTTTTGAAACTATTACGTTATTTCTAACCCTTGTCTTCTAATTTTAACCCACGCTAAGCCCGTTTTTACCTTAACCAAGGTAATTAATTGTTTTTATATTCTCATTATCCGACAAGGTAAAAAATTATGTTAACCTTATTAGATAATATAAATTATTATTATTCCACATATGGAAACCAATTTTACAAATTAAATTCATTGAAATTTTATAAATTAATTTAAAATTAAACCTGAAAACACGATGAAAAAGCAGGTTTCCAAAGTAAAAACTTTAAAAACATCATGATGTTTTTACATCAATATTTAATATAAAAATGATTACAATGACATAATTTGGAGTTATAAATATAATATTTTACTAGTTTTACTTTCATTACATTTTACAATATTATTTTAGTTTGAAAATAATTTAAAGGAAAATGTTGTTTTCCTTAAAAATCAGTATTTTTCAATATTCATAAAAAATTAATCATTTAAAAAAAATTTAAAAAATTCACCCAATTATAATTTTGAAATGTATATTTCTAAAATTAGGATTATTATTTCAAATAAATATTAAAAAATTAGTATAAACCAATATTAAATTATGTATTCAAAGTGTGACTAAACAAATTTTTTAAAAAATATGGTTTTTCATAAAGAATTTCATTTCTTTAAAATGATTATTATATTATTTCTAATAAATGGGTAACCAATTATTTTTTTAAACATTTTTAAACCCTATAAATTTTATAATTTATTGATTACTATTCATACCCACCAACATAACATATATGTTATAATTGTCATGTTTTAAATAATAGTATTTTAATAGAGTATTGGGTTTATTTTTAACCAACTATTTCATGAATTGAAATCTATAAAAGAGATTAACTTAATTTAAAAATAAATATATCATAATGTCTCATAGTTTTATATTCTCATCTAAGCCCTATTTAATATGTTATATATGACATAAAACCGAAATTTATTCTTTTAAAAACTTATGTTGTTGCATTATACTTAGGTAAATAAATTATATCCTCATAATTTAATCCCGATCTTGGTAATCAATGTTTTACATTTGAAAATTAATTTTTTGTAAACCCAAATCATAAAATGGGATAACAAAACATCATCTTAATTAGAGATAAAGGAATGTGAAAAGGTCCTCTAGAATAACACGAATGAGTTTTATAAATAATATAACAATGACAGCATGTGAAGATACGAACATAAAAGATAAACATAAAAAACTATAGTGAATGATAAAGATCATTGATCAAAATAAAGTGACTGATAAATGGACTGTTAAGGAACTCAAAATCATAAATCTATGATGATTTAAATGACCATTTGATTCATTATATATAATGATAATAAGATAATTTTCTTTGTTTCGAGGTCCCTTTTTCTAAAGTTGAGGAATTATTTTACCATCATGACAATGAACTCATGGAAATATTCTTATTTTATAACATTTTATCTCATAAGCACCATTTCATCCTTTGGGTTTTTCTTTGATTAATTTTCATATCATCTCCTACTCTATAAAATGAATATCCAAAAATGATTTTTTTATTCTTGTAGCACTAAAATTAATTTTTAATAGATCATAAAATACATACAATAGTGACAAGTCATTCCTCCTATCATCACTGAAACAAAATTAGCTAGAATATGTTTCCTAATATAATATATCAATATATTAACCTCAATATTTACACTCTAATTAAATATTTATATATATCCATAAAATAATTTATTTAAAAAATGATATATTGATTAATTCATCACATAGGCCACTGGTAGGAACATAACCCTTTTCATCCTTTAGCTATGGGTTCAACCCCTAAAACCTTGTTGATGTGATGGGTTTTATCCTATCATGCGAGTCATAACCTTTATAAAACCATATTCTTATAATTCCAATAATATTTTTAAAGAGTGATAAAATGTAATTACCTAAAAGTAAAAGATACGATAAACTGTAAAGTTCACCAATAACTTTAAACTTATTTCCTAAAAAAATATGGTTGTTCTTAATTAAATAAATTTTTTAATAAATATATACTAAACTAATGGGGTGTATTGTAGTAAATGTTTCCCAAAATATCCTTAATCTTATTAGAATATGATAACAAAAAAACTAAAATGGGATATTTAAGACTTTGAGATTATGATAAATCTTAAACTCATAAACCGATGATGGTATCCAGAACATTTACATAAATTAATACATATATGTTTAGTATTAAAATATAGATCTTGTTTCTCAATTTCAAGAGGGGGGGAGTGTAGAGACCCGAAGCTTGACTTACATGGACTTTACATTAATTTTGCGGAATACTTAGTACATAACAAAAAAACACACACAAGGACCGTAATAGTTTAGTGTCTTTGGAAACTCAGAATATAATCTTCTAATTGTGGTGAAAGATCTTCAACATCTCCCATAAAGATCATACATTTTTTACACCTAAAACCTTTCTTTATATCCTGGGGAAAATAAAACATAAAAGGGTGAGCTCAAATGCTCAGTAAGGGTAAACAAAAGAAATATCAATCACATCATATACATAAGAACATAGCTTTTAGAAATCTTAACCTGCAAAAGAGCTCATAATATCATAACATGGGATAAATCATAGAAGTGAAATGTAATCCCAATAATCATAACTTAAAACATGAAACTTTTTGGCATACACACATAATCATAGAGAATCATTTCTTGTTAGTCAATACTCATTGCCAAGACTATCTTAGTGGACAAAGTCCCTTTCTGAATCGAGTCACCCTCGTTCCAGTCCTGTTTCACTGAACCGGTATAACCTAACATTCCAGCCATGTCTATCTCATGAGATATAAAATCTTTACCCAATGCATTGAAGGGAGATATAGGTCCCACCCATCTCATAATGATACCATTCTTATGTGTGCCACAAAATCATAAACCATACATCATTGCATAACCCATGTAATAAAAATGGGAATCTTAAACATCATGACATCATAAAACAATTCATATATGATAAACGAATTCATAAAAATAATTCCATCACAACATAATCAAATCAATGTAATAATAGGGATAAAAACAGAACCCTTTATTAGCTTAGATGGAAAATAATTTTGATAAAACACTTGAACTCCATTCTTGAGGAAAATATCCTTTCTTTTTCAATTTTTTTTTCCTTTATTAACATGTCATACAACTTTAAAATAAAATAAGTTGATTAAAAATAAACTTGAAAACTTTTAATGGAGGCTTCTTGGAAATAATGTTTTAAAAATCCATTCATGCCGTATAAGTTAAAAAAAACATTCTTCGTACGTTTGTCGGAAAAGTCAAAAAGTACCTCGTACGAAAAAACGACAAAAGATTCCTTTCATATTCTTTACTAAAAACTCACTGAAGGGTAAAATTGGATTTAAACTATTGTAAGTGGATGGAAACAATATTACATATTGAGGGAACATGGATGTGGATGATAAAATACACCCCAGTAAATGCCAAAGTAAAAACAATCTCGGATAAAAATGAGATTGTGATATTTTCCCTTACCTTAGGTCCGACTTGCTTTGTACGTGTCCAAAGCTCCTGTATAATGATTTAAATCATGTTATTGACTTATTCCAGAATCATATTAATTGTTATTATATCATATATGGTCCACTTATGACTTTATATTACCCGTTCTTTTGTAAATTCATGTTAAAGTAGCGTTTTGGGTAAAATCGTCTCATTTGTCGTTCGTGTTTTTAACTTGTAATTATTAATTTGATTACTTGGATCATGATTACTTATATCCAGAATGTAAAACATGATTAATATATAATATATATTCAGAATATACATATATATAATATATTGATAAATGGAATGAAATACACCGTTCATGGAGACGGTAGTCCGTACGTACGCATGAACGCTGTTTTCGTTTCCTTATTGAATTGAATGGAATTAAGTATATGACATACATATAAATATAAATAAATACAGTATCATTATTATGTCATATATTTCATTAGTACTTATTATATATACTTTATAATCATTCATGAATGGTTAATCATTGAGAATGAATCTCCTCGCGTCGTGGAGACAGTAGTCCGTACGTACGCACGAGCGATGATATTGTTCCCATGGTCGTGGAATTGTGTTGAAGTGTATGTATACTATTTCAGTATCAATATCAATTTATAATAATCATATATAGTTACTCATTACATCATTATAGCCATCCAATTAAGGTGGTGGCGGAAAATAGATTACACCACGGCGTGGAGACGGTATTCCGTACGTACGCACGCGCGGTGATTTCATTTTCCGTAGGATGGATAGAAGGTTAATTAGAGTTGTTTCATATTTATAATAACATATCAGTATGTAAGTAATTCTGATGTTATTACTTTATCATGAAATAACTAAAGAAGAAGAAGTTGAAGAAGAAAGAAATTGAAAAGATCGGTAATGGATATTACCTCTTCTTTGAAACGCCTCTTTGAATCCTGCACTTAGGGAACTAAGATTGGTCTTTGAAGAAGACCAGGACCTCTAGGATTATTATAGGGAAGTGGATAATGGATTTCGTTAGGGGTTTTCCGAGCTTGAGTGCTCAAATTGGTGTGAGGAGGAGGGGGAGGAGGTGCCCTTTTATAAGGGAGGAGAGGGGCACCTTAGGAATATCTCAAAATAGTATTTTATATTAATGTAAAAATCGGTTTATAATGGTTCCAAAGGGTATTATTTCGAATCTAAAGTGGGAATGGGTCGAAATCCTATCAAGCAATAGGATTTAGACAAGTTTAGGTTATTATTTTAACCTTATCAATTAGGTTTAACTCTAAGTTAAATAATTTAACTTTTACCGTGTCTTTTTGTTTTCTTACACTATATGGTTAATACACTTACTATAACATGAAAAACGAACCCCAAATTGTTTATTATTAATATATATATCCTTATCTAAGTCATTTGGCCGAAGCTTATATTTTTAGGAATAAAATAACAATTAATAATATAATATTTGATTTAAATACTATTTTGTGTCAATTTTGACACTATTTGATATATGATTTTTGTGAAAGTCATAAAAGAATTATATGTTCGAAATAAGTTGATTAAATCAACAGTACTATATCATAGTAACCTAGAAAATTAGTGGGATTCATGAAAAGCCTCCAATTACATTTATTTTGGTGTTTATAACATCAATTATGTCAATATTTCATTAATAAGATAATTACTGCATCATCATTGTGTCATAAATAAATTACATTATTTAATGTCTAAAAATGATAAATAAAATACCGTTATGTACGAAATACTTTTAGATTTCTAATGAATATTTATAATCGAATTTATCTTATGTATAACCCTATATTAAAAATGTTTTAGTAAATAAACTTTGATTTTAACTCTTTTAACTCTTCTTTGAATAAAATAATAATAAATGTCCTAATCTAATCCAAGTGGGCCTAAATGATAATATTTTACACTTAAGGTTGTTTTTGGTCGAGATACTCTTGTCCAATAGGATTAGGACATGTGTTAGGGTAATATTAATATCATTTTCACCCTTAATTACCCTATTTACTTTTAACCGTGGTAAAAAAAGTAAAAAGTTACTATTCAGCAAAAATTATTTTCATCTCATTGAACCACATTTTACTTACTGACATCAACTGTGTCTCTTGGATTTTTGAAATTCCATTCACAGAAGCGGTAAAATTAATATTTATGAAAAAAATAATTTTTTTACCTTCTACTTAGTAGTTTCACTATTCATCAAAAAATTAATGTTTTTCAGAAAAATGCCAAAATTTCACCCTAAGCTATAATTGATATTCCGAATTCAAAAATGATTTCTATTTTACAAAATTCCCAACATATAAATTGCATTAATTAATTTTATAATTAATTTCTGCTGTCACAACAAATAGCGTGTTTTTAAGAGATAATAACTATCAAAATATTAACACTTGTTTATGTCTGGTGTAAATGTGAAATTACATCCAATGAACAACATTGTATTGAATTGTAAAAATATATTCTAAATATACTTTTAAACCACTCAAATTAATAATTTATCACTATTAATTATTTCGATTAAAAAAGTTGTTTTTAATTAAAATTTAGTAATTTTCACTATTTATCAGAATATGAAAGTTATCCGAAAAGTACCAAAATTTCACCTTAGGCTAAATTTGATACTACGAATCCAAAATTGAAGTCCATTTTGAGAGCTAAAATTTCTAAAATTTTAAAACGAGGTTATTAATATTCATAACGGCTAGTTATAATAATATTTTAATAGCATATCGTTGTTTAGTGAAACTCGGTATTGCGTACTACACACGCTATCGAGGAAGGTCGCGATTGTGTGCAGGGAAAGTCAAGGATGTGTGTTGTGCAAGATCCTTTTGGTGTAGCATACAACACAAGGCATTAATAAAATTAAAAAGAATATTTTTCATAAAATATCGGGTTGTTACATTCTACCCCCCTTAAAATGAATTTTGCCCTCAATATTCGTCGGGGTTATTAATGGTTTACTATTCGAAAGTTTCTTTAATAGAAATCCACATCGTAAAAAGGAATACAAAAACTTGGATTTAAAAACTACATTATGAAATGTAACGATTACCCACATAAACTAATCACTCGGTTTCCACATAGGTGAAAATATGGATATGGAAGAGAAATCTAACCATCATGTTCTGATGGAGAGTGGTAGAGAACATGGCTATGGAAAAGCCAGTAATCACAAATCCATAAATTTTTGACGATCTAAGGTACCATCTAATTAATCAGGTATAAGATCACTAGGACAACATTTTTGGTTTTCAAGATCATTTCCCTAAAGTTGAAAATTTGAATTAGAATAAATACTTACTTTATTTTGTTACAATCTCACTGTTGTTCGTGCCTTGAACAATTTGCACTTCATCTCTTAAATAAATGAAGTTGAATTTGTTATTCGTGAAGTGTTAGCAGATCATGTGATAGAATGACGGGTCATTCCATCTGTCTCAAACAAAAGGTTAGCAAAAATTATATACATAAGTCGATCTATAGTGAGATTAATCATATATGGTTCCTAAAATGGACTTATACATCATATATCATACAACTTAATATAATAAAACTAGTTTCTACTAAACAGGGACTTCCTGTAGGCCAGTGGTAGGTGATAAAGGCCAGTCGCACTTCGGTTGTGGGTTCGATTTCCACAGCCTTGTCCGACGCGATGGGCTGTCGCCCGTCCTGAAGGTTGTCCTTTTTCTAAAACTATATTACTATAACATCCCATCAATAATATTGAAAAAACTTCTATCCTTAAACAATACTACCTTATGTCCAACATAATCCATTCCAATCTTTAGGCTTATCCATAATACTGCAGTCCACTCTCATAACATAGTGAAAACTATTACCAGAGATTTAACACCATCGTCGATCCCCATATATCATAAGATATGTTTTGTTGGTCACATTCAAAACATTCAAAGTTTTTAATCATGTATTCTCTTGAATACCTTAGTGAAAACATGAATGCAGTTAAAAGTTAACACTTTCCACATACCAAAATCTTCAAAATTCAATATACTCGAACCATGATATCACTTAGTCCTTATATCAATCATGAGCTCATGAATACTGTTAAACATTTCATTTTCTCATTTTCCCTTCATTATGGGCATATCATCTTATTTCCAAAAATATCTCAATCACTTTGAATACCACATTAGACCAATACATAAATATTCCAATACTTCATGATACAATATTATTTTGGAATCGCATTACATAAACATTTAATCATTCCACCACATCGTTGTCATATTCAACATCGCCAATAGTGATCGCATGTGACTTCCCTTTGTCCTTTTCCTTTAGTGGTTGCTCATGTTGATCATCACTAACCCTTGGATTAGGGCAATTATTAGCATAATGCCCCATTTCCTTGCACTTGAAGCATTGAAGTGTTGGTGGTGCGTTCTCTGCAGTGTTTGCTTTATTCACATCATTAGAAACCCTTTTTCCATTACTTCGACACTCAGCTGCTCGATGACCTTCTTTTCCACACTTAAAACATTTTCTAGTCCCTTTAAGACAATATCCACCATGCTTCTTTCCACACTTTGTGCATAAGGAAACATTCATCTTCTTTTCACCATTATTCTGAGATTTCTCCTTGAACTCCATCTTTCGTTTCTTGTCAAAACCATGAGATGGATATGTAACACCAAATTCCATTTCTACCATGATTGCACAACGCAAAATTTCTTCATAGCTACTGAAGTCTCTTATAGCTAATGCCCTTCGAAGACTTGGTTTTAAGCCACTGAAAAATCGATCAACTTTACTTTCAGGTTGGATGATAATACCAGAAGCGTACCTTGCAAGTCTTGTAAAATTTGCTTCATAGGTACCAAAAGATTCATCATCCCTTTGCTTCAGTTCAAGAAACTCTTTCTCCATCTTTTTTCGAAGAATACGAGGGAAGTACTTACTGAAAAACAAGTTCTTGAACTCGTCCCATTCCATGGACCCAATTTCATCTCTTGGCCTCGTATTCTTGATAAGATTCCACCATTGATCAGATTCACCTTCCAAACGATATACTGCTAAGATGACTTTATCATCTTCAGAACATTGAAGAACTGAAAATATCTTTTCAGTAGTACTGATCCATTGTTCAGCAACATGTGGATCAGAAGACCCACTGAAAGAAGGTAGACGTTGCCTCATGAAGGACTCAATAGAATATTGTTCCCTTCTCTGCTCATTTGGAAGTCCAGAATGATTCATAGCTTGTGTAAGTATAGCAATGAGATTTTGCACTCCATCTCCCATAACATTTGTCTGTTCAGGAGGACAATCATTTCATTGTCCATTGCATTGATCAACACGGTTACTTCGGGTTCCAGCCATCGTCTAAAACCCAAAAAGAATAGCGTGAGAGGCAAAAATCATGCTAGGGAAAACAACATAATAAAGGGGGAGTACCTTCAATATCTAACATCTTAGGTTTAATTCTATGATCGTTAGCGTAATTCTAGTACTATAACCTATACGTATACTTAACCTTAGGGACATCCCTAGACATACCTTAGAAATATCTCTAGGGATCTCACTAACATTTTCGCATCCTAGTTTCCAAATGTTGACTAAACCTTTCCTCTGATACCAACTATAGAGACCCGAAGCTTGACTTACATGGACATTACATTACTTTTGTGGAATACTTAGTACATAACAAAAACACACACACAAGGACCGTAATAGTTTAGTGTCTTTTGAAACTCGGAATATAATATTCTAATCGTGGTGAAAGATCTTCAACATCTCCCATCAGGATCATCCTTTTTTTATACCTAAACCCTTTCTTTATATCCGGGGGAAAAGAAAAAATAAAAGGGTGAGCTCAAATGCTCAGTAAGGGTAAACAAAAGAAATATCAATCACATCATATACATAAGAACATAGCTTTTGGAAATCTTAACCTGCAAAAGAGCTCATAATATCATAACATGGGATAAATCATAGAAGTGAAATGTAATCCCAATAATCATAACTTAAAACATGAAACTTTTTGGCATACACACATAATCATAGAGAATCATTTCTTGTTAGTCAAGACTCATTTCCAAGACTATCTTAGTGGACAAAGTCCCTTTCTGAATCGAGTCACCCTCGTTCCAGTCCTGTTTCACTGAACCGATATAACCTACCATTCCAGCCATGTCTATCTCATGAGATATAAAATCTTTACCCAATGAATTGGAGGGAGATATAGGTCCCACCCATCTCATAATGATACCATTCTTATGTGTGCCACAAAATCAGAAACCATACATCATTGCATAACCCATGTAATAAAAATGGGAATCTTAAACATCATGACATCATAAAAAAATTCATATATGATAAAGGAATTCATAAAAATAATTCCATCACAACATAATCAAATCAATGTAATAGTAGGGATAAAAACAGAACCCTTTATTATCTTACATGGAAATTTTTTTTGATAAAACACTTGAACTCCATTCTTGAGGAAAATATCCTTTCTTTTTCAAAAACATTTTTCCTTTCTTAACATGTCATACAACTTTAAACTAAAAGAAGTTGATTAAAAATAAACTTGAAATCTTGTAAAGTAAACTTCTTGGAAATAATGTTTTAAAAATCCATTCATGTTGTATAAGTTAAAAAAACATTCTTCGTAATTTTGTCGGAAAAGTCAAAAAGTACCTCGTACGAAACAAACGACAAAAGATTCCTTTCATATTCTTTACTAAAAACTCACCGAAGGGTAAAATTTGATTTAAAATATTGTAAGTGGATGGAAACAATATTACATATTGAGGTAACATTGATGTGGATGATAAAATAAACCCCAGTAAATGCCAAAGTAAAAACAATCTCGGATAAAAATGAGATTGTGATATTTTCACTTACCTTAGGTCCGACTTGCTTTGTACGTGTCCGAAGATCCTGTATAATGATTTAAATCATGTTATTGACTTATTCAAGAATCATATTCATTGTTATTATTTCATATATTGTCCACTTATGACTTTATATTACCCGTTCTTTTGTAAATTCATGTTAAAGTAGTGTTTTGGGTAAAATCGTCTCATTTGTCGTTCGTGTTTTTAACTTGTAATTATTAATATGATTACTTGGATCATGATTACTTATATCCAGAATGTAAAAAATGATTTATATATAATATATATTTTCAGAATATACATATATATAATATATTGATAAATGGAATGAAATACACCGTTCATGGAGACGGTAGTCCGTACGTACGCATGAACGCCGTTTTCGTTTCCTTATTGAATTGAATGGAATTAACTAGATGACATACATATAAATATACATAAATCCATTATCATTATTATGTCATATATTTCATTAGTACTTATTATATATACTTTATAATCATTCATGAATGGTTAATCATTGAGAATGAATCTCATCGCGTCGTGGAGACGGTAGTCCGTACGTACGCACGAGCGATGATATCGTTCCCATGGTCGTGGAATTGTGTTGAAGTGTATGTATACTATTTCAGTATCAATATCACATTATAATAATCATATATAGTTACTCATTACACCATTATACCCATCCAATTAAGGTGGTGGTGGAAAATAGATTACACCATGGCGTGGAGACGGTATTCCGTACGTACGCACGCGCGATGATTTCATTTTCCGTAGGATGGATAGAAGGTTAATTAGAGTTGTTTCATATTTATAATGACATATCAGTATGTAAGTAATACTGATGTTATTACTTTATCATGAAACAACTAAAGAAGAATAATTTGAAGAAGAAAGAAATTGAAAAGATCGGTAATGGATATTACCTCTTCTTTGAAACGCCTCTTTGAATCCTCCACTTAGGGAACTAATATTGGTCTTTGAAGAAGACCAGGACCTCTAGGATTATTATAGGGAAGTGGAGAATGGATTTTGGCAGGGGTTGGCCGAGCTTGAGTGCTCAAATCGGTGTGAGGAGGAGGGAGAGGAGGTGCCATTTTATAAGGGAGGAGAAGGGAACCTTAGGAATATCTCAAAATATTATTTTATATTAAAGTCAAAATCGGTTTATAATGGTTCCAAATGGACTTATTTAGAAGCTAAAGTAGGGATGGGTCGAAATCCTATCAACCAATATGATTTAGACAAGTTTAGGTTATTATTGTAACCTTATCAATTAGATTTAACTCTAAGTTAAATAATTTAGCTTTTACCGTGTCTTTTTGTTTTCTTACACTATATGGTTAATACACTTACTATAACATGCCAAAAGAACACCAAATTGTTTATTATTAATATATATATCTTTACCTAAGTACTTTGGCCAAACCTTAGATTTTTAGGAATAAAATAACAATTAATAATATAATATTTGATTTAAAAACTATTTTGTGTCTATTTTGACACTATTTGATATATGATTTTTGTGAAAGTCATAACAGAATTATATGTTCGAACCAAGTTGATTAAATCAACAATAATATATCATAGTAACCTAGAAAATTTGTGGTATTCATAAAAAGTCTCAAATTACATTTATTTTGGTGTTTATAACATCAATTATGTCAATCTTTCATTAATAAGATAATTACTGCATCATCAATGTGTCATAAATTAATTAAATTATTTAATGTCTAAAAATTATAAATAAAATACCATTATTTAGGAAATCGTTTTATATTTCTAATGGATATTTATAATCGAATTTATCTTATGTATAACCCTATATTAAAAATGTTTTAGTAAATAAACTTTGATTTTAACTCTTTTAACTCTTCTTTGAATAAAATAATAATAAATGTCCTAATCTAATCCAAGTGGGCCTAAATGATAATATTTTACACTTAAGGTTGTTTTTGGTCGAGATACACTTGTCCAATAGGATTAGGACATGTGTTAGGGTAATATTAATATCATTTTTACCCTTGATTACCCTATTTACTTTTAACCGTGGTAAAAAAAGTAAAAAGTTACTATTCACCAAAAATTATTTTCATCTCATTGAACCACATTTTACTTATTGACATCAACCGTGTCTCTCGGATTTTTGAAATTCCATTCACAGAAGCGGTAAAATTAATATTTATGAAAAAAATAATTTTTTTAACTTCCACTTATTAGTTTCACTATTCATCAAAAAATTGATGTTTTTCAGAAAAATGCCAAAATTTCACCCTAAGCTATAATTGATATTCCGAATTCAAAAATGATTTCTATTTTACAAAATTCCCAACATATAAATTGAATTAATTAATTTTATAATTAATTTCCGCTGTCACAACAAATAGCGTGTTTTTAAGAGATAATAACTATCAAAATATTAACACTTGTTTATGTCTGGTGTAAATGTGAAATTACATCCAATGACCAACATTGTATTGAATTGTAAAAATATATTCTAAATATACTTTTAAACCACTCAAATTAATAATTTATCACTATTAATTATTTCGATTAAAAAAGTTGTTTTTAATTAAAATTTAGTAATTTTCACTATTCATCAGAATATGAATGATATCCGAAAAGTACCAAAATTTTACCTTAGGCTAAATTCAATACTACGAATCCAAAATTGAAGTCCATTTTGAGAGCTAAAATTTCTAAAATTTTAAAACGTGGTTATTACTATTCATAACGGCTAGTTATAATAATATTTTAATAGCATATCGTTGTTTAGTGAAACTCGGTATTGCGTACTACACACGCTATTCAGGAAGGTCGCGATTGCGTGCAAGGAAAGTCAAGGATGTGTGTTGTGAAAGCTCCTTTTGGTGTAGCGTACAACACAAGGCATTAATAAAATTAAAAAGAATATTTTTCATAAAATCTCGGGCTGTTACATTCTACCCCCCTTAAAATGAATTTCTCCCTCGAAATTCGTCGGGGTTATAAATGGTTTACTATTCGAAAGTTTCTTTAATAGAAATTCACATCGTAAAAAGGAATAAAAAAACTTGGCTTTAAAAACTACAGTATGAAATGTAAAGATTACCCAAATAAACTAATCACTGGGTTTCCACATAGGTGAAAATATGGATATGGAAGAGAAATCTAACCATCATGTTCTGATGGAGAGTGGTAGAGAACATGGCAATGGAAAAGCCAGTAATCACAAATCCCTAAATTTTTGACGATCTAAGGTACCATCTGATTAATCAGGTATAAGATCACTAGGACAACATTTTTGGTTTTCAAGATCATTTCCCTAAAGTTGAAAATTTGAATTAGAATAAATACTTACTTTATTTTGGTACAATATCACTGTTGTTCGTGCCTTGACCAATTTCCACTTCATCTCTTAAATAAATGAAGTTGAATTTGTTATTCGTGAAGTGTTAGCAGATCATGTGATAGAATGACGGGTCATTCCATCTGTCTCAAACAAAAGGTTAGAAAAAATTATATACATAAGTTGATCTATAGTGATATTAATCTTATATGGTTCCTAAAATGGACTTATACATCATATATCATACAGCTTAATATAATAAAACTAGTTTCTACTAAACAGGGACTTCCTGTAGGCCAGTGGTAGGCGATAAAGGCCAGTCTCACTTTGGTTGTGGGTTCGATTTCCACAGCCTTGTCTGACGTGATGGGCTGTCGCCCGTCCTGCAGGTTGTCCTTTTTCTAAAACTATATTACTATAACATCCCATCAATAATATCGAAAAAACTTCTATCCTTAAACAATACTAACTTATGTCCAACATAATCCATTCCAATCTTTAGGCTTATCCATAATACTACAGTCCACTCTCATAACATAGTGAAAACGATTACCAAAGATTTAACACCATCGTTGATCCCTATATATCATAAGATATGTTTTGTTGGTCACATTCCAAACATTCAAAGTCCTTAATCATGTATTCTCTTGAATACCTTAGTGAAAACATGAATGCAGTTAAAAGTTAACACTTTCCACATACCAAAATCCTCAAAATTCTATATACTCAAACCATGATATCACTTAGTCCTTATATCAATCATGAGCTCATGAATACTGTTAAACATTTCATTTTCTCATTTTCCCTTCATTATGCGCATATCATCTTATTTCCAAAAATATCTCAATCACTTTGAATACCACATTAGACCAATAGATAAATATTCCAATACTCCATGATACAATATTATTTTGCAATCCCATTAAATAAACACTTAATCATTTCACCACATCTTTGTCATATTCAACATCGCCAATAGTGATCACATGTGACTTCCCTTTGTCCTTTGCCTTCAGTGGTTTCTCATGTTGATCATCACTAACCCTTGGATTAGGGCATTTATTAGCATAATGCCCCATTTCCTTGCACTTGAAGCATTTAAGTGTTGGTGGTGAGTTCTCTGCAGTGTTTGCTTTATTCACATCATTAGAAACCCTTTTTCCATTACTTCAACACTCAGCTGCTCGAGGACCTTCTTTTCCACACTTAAAACATTTTCTAGTCCTTTTAAGACAATCTCCACCATGATTCTTTCCACACTTTGTGCATAAAGAAACATTCAACTTCTTTTCACCATTATTCTGAGATTTCTCCTTGAACTCCATCTTTCATATCATGTCAAAACCATGAGATGGATATGTAACACCAACTTCCATTTCTACCTTGATAGCACAACACACAATTTCTTCATAGCTACTGAAGTCTCTTATAGCTAATGCCCTTCGAAGACTTGGTTTTAAGCCACTGAAAAATCGATCAACTTTAATTTCATGTTGGATGATAATACCAGAAGCGTACCTTGCAAGTATTGTAAAATTTGCTTATAGGTACCAACAGATTCATTATCCCTTTGCTTCAGTTCCAGAAACTCTTTCTCCATCTTTGTTAGAAGAATACGAGGGAAGTACTTACTGAAAAACAAGTTCTTGAACTCATCCCATTCCATGGACTCAATTTCATCTCTTGGCCTCGTATTCTTGATAATATTCCACCATTGATCAGCTTCACCTTCCAAACGATATACTGCTAAGATGACTTTATCATGTTCAGAACATTGAAGAACTGAAAATATCTTTTCATTAGAACTGATCCATTGTTCAGCAACAAGTGGATCAGAAGACCCACTGAAAGAAGGTGGACATTGCCTCATGAAGGACTCAATAGAATATTGTTCCCTTCTCTGCTCATTTGGAAGTCCAGAATGATTCATAGCTTGTGTAAGTATAGCAATAATATTTTTCACTCCATCTCCCATAACATTTGTTTGTTCAGGAGGACAATCATTGCATTGTCCATTGCATTGATCAACACGATTCCTTCGGGTTCCAGCCATCGTCTAAAACCCAAAAAGAATAGTGTGAGAGGCAAAATTCATGCTAGGGAAAACAACATAATAAAGGAGGAGTACCTTCAATATCTAACATCTTAGGTTTAATTCTATGATCATTAGCATAATTCTAGTACTATAACCTATACGTATACTTAACCTTAGGGACATCCCTAGACATACCTTAGAAATATCTCTAGGGATCTCACTAACATTTTCGCATCCTAGTTTCCAAAGGTTGACTAAACCTTTCCTCTGATACCAACTGTAGAGACCCGAAGCTTGACTTAGATGGACTTTACATTACTTTTGAGGAATACTTAGTACATAACAAAAACACACACACAAGGACCGTAATATTTTAGTGTCTTTGGAAACTCAGAATATAATCTTCTAATCGTGGTGAAAGATCTTCAACATCTCCCATAAAGATCATACTTTTTTTATACCTAAAACCTTTCTTTATATCCGGGGGAAAAGAAAACATAAAATGGTGAGCTCAAATGCTCAGTAAGGGTAAACAAAAGAAATATCAATCACATCATATACATAAGAACATAGCTTTTGGAAATCTTAACCTGCAAAAGAGCTCATAATATCATAACATGGGATAAATCATAGAAGTGAAATGTAATCGCAATAATCATAACTTAAAACATGAAACTTTGTGGCATACACACATAATCATAGAGAATCATTTCTTGTTAGTCAAGACTCATTGCTAAGACTATCTTAGTGGACAAAGTCCCTTTCTGAATCGAGTCACCCTTGTTCCAGTCCTGTTTCACTGAACCGGTATAACCTACCGTTCCAACCATGTCTATCTCATGAGATATAAAATCTTTACCCAATGCATTGGATGGAGATATAGGTCCCACCCATCTCATAATGATACCATTCTTATGTATGCCACAAAATCATAAACCATACATCATTGCATAACCCATGTAATAAAAATGGGAATCTTAAACATCATGACATCATAAAACAATTCATATATGATAAAGGAATTCATAAAAATAATTCCATCACAACATAATCAGATCAATGTAATAATAGGGATAAAAACCGAACCCTTTATTATCTTAGATGGCAAATAATTTTGATAAAACACTTGAACTCCATTCTTGAGGAAAATATCCTTTCTTTTTCAAAAACATTTTTCCTTTCTTAACATGTCATACAACTTTAAACTAAAAGAAGTTGATTAAAAATAAACTTGAAAACTTGTAAAGGAAACTTCTTGGAAATAATGTTTTAAAAATCCATTCATGCCGTATAAGTTAAAAAACATTCTTCGTACTTTTGTCGGAAAAGTCAAAAAGTACCTCGTACGAAAAAAACGACAAAAGATTCCTTTCATATTCTTTACTAAAAACTCACCGAAGGGTAAAATTGGATTTAAACTATTGTAAGCGGATTGAAACAATATTACATATTGAGGTAACATGGATGTGGATGATAAAATACACCCCAGTAAATTCCAAAGTAAAAACAATCTCGGATAAAAATTAGATTGTGATATTTTCCCTTACCTTAGGTCCGACTTTCTTTGTAAGTGTCTGAAGCTCCTGTATAATGATTTAAATCATGTTATTGACTTATTCCAGAATCATATTCATTGTTATTATATCATATATGGTCCACTTATGACTTTATATTACCCGTTCTTTTGTAAATTCATGTTAAAGTAGCGTTTTGGGTAAAATCGTCTCATTTGTCATTCGTGTTTTTAACTTGTAATTATTAATATGATTACTTGGATAATGATTACTTATATCCAGAATGTAAAACATGATTTATATATAATATATATTTTCAGAATATACATATATGTAATATATTGATAAATGGAATGAAATACACCGTTCATGGAGATGGTAGTCCGTACGTACGCATGAACGCTATTTTCGTTTCCTTATTGAATTGAATGGAATTAAGTAGATGGCATACATATAAATATACATAAATCCAGTATCATTATTATGTCATATATTTCATTAGTACTTATTATATATACTTTATAATCATTCATGAATGGTTAATCATTGAGAATGAATCTCATCGCGTCGTGGAGACGGTAGTCCGTACGTACGCACGAGTGATGATATCGTTCCCTTGGTCGTGGAATTGTGTTGAAGTGTATGTATACTATTTCAGTATCAAAATCACTTTATAATAATCATATATAGTTACTCATTACACCATTATACCCATCCAATTAAGGTGGTGGTGGAAAATAGATTACACCACGGCGTGGAGACGGTATTCCGTACGTACGCACGCGCGGTGATTTCATTTTCCGTAGGTTGGATAGAAGGTTAATTAGAGTTGTTTAATATTTATAATAACATATCAGTATGTAAGTAATACTTATGTTATTACTTTATCATGAATCAACAAAAGAAGAATAAGTTGAAGAAGAAAGAAATTGAAAAGATCGGTAATGGATATTACCTCTTCTTTGAAACGCCTCTTTGAATCCTCCACTTAGGGAACTAAGATTGGTCTTTGAAGAAGACCGGGACCTCTAGGATTATTCTAGGAAAGTGGAGAAGGGATTTTGGCAGGGGTTGGCCGAGCTTGAGTGCTCAAATTGGTGTGAGGAGGAGGGGGAGGAGGTGCCCTTTTATAAGGGAGGAGAGGGGCACCTTAGGAATATATCAAAATATTATTTTATATTAAAGTCAAGATCGGTTTATAATGGTTCCAAAGGGTCTTATTTCGAAGATAAAGTGGGGATGGGTCGAAATAATATCAACCAATAGGATTTAGACAAGTTTATGTTTTTATATTAACCTTATCAATTAGATTTAACTCTAAGTTAATTAATTTAACTTTTACCGTGTCTTTTTGTTTTCTTACACTATATGGTTAATACACTTACTATAACACGCCAAACGAACCCCAAATTGTTTATTATTAATATATATATATCCGTATCTAAGTCATTTGGCCAACCCTTAGATTTTTGTGAATAAAATAACAATTAATAATATAATATTTGATTTAAAAACTATTTTGTGTCAATTTTGACACTATTTGATATATGATTTTTGTGAAAGTCATAACAGAATTATATGTTAGAACCAAGTTAATTACATCAACACTAACATATCATAGTAACCTAGAAAATTAGTGGGATTCATAAAAAGCCTCCAATTACATTTATTTTAGTGTTTATAACATCAATTATGTCAATATTTCATTAATAAAATAATTACTCCATCATCATTGTGTCATAAATAAATTAAAGTATTTAATGTGTAAAAATGATAAATAAAATACCATTATGTAGGAAATCTTTTTATATTTCTAATGAATATTTATAATAGAATTTATCTTATGTATAACCCTATATTAAAAATGTTTTAGTAAATAAACTTTGATTTTAACTCTTTTAACTCTTCTTTGAATAAAATAATAATAAATGTCCTAGTCTAATCCAAGTGGGCCTAAATGATAATATTTTAAACTTAAGGTTGTTTTTGGTCGAGATACACTTCTCCAATAGGATTAGGACATGTGTTAGCGTAATATTAATATCATTTTTACCCTTAATTACCCTATTTACTTTTAACCGTGGAAAAAAAGTAAAAAGTTACTATTCACCAAAAATTATTTTCATCTCATTGAACCACATTTTACTTAGTGACATCAACCGTGTCTCTCAGATTTTTGAAATTCCATTCACAGAAGCGGTAAAATTAATATTTATGAAAAAAATAAATTTTTTAACTTCCACTTAGTAGTTTCACTATTCATAAAAAAATTGAAGTTTTTCAGAAAAATGCCAAAATTTCACCCTAAGCTATAATTGATATTCCGAATTCAAAAATTATTTCTATTTTACAAAATTCACAACATATAAATTGCATTAATTAATTTTATAATTAATTTCCGCTGTCACAACAAATAGCGTGTTTTTAAGAGATAATAACTATCAAAATATTAACACTTGTTTATGTCTGGTGTAAATGTGAGATTACATCCAATGACCAACATTGTATTGAATTGTAAAAATATATTCTAAATATAATTTTAAACCACTCAAATTAATAATTTATCACTATTAATTATTTCGATTAAAAAAGATGTTTTTAATTAAAATTTAGTAAGTTTCACTATTCATCAGAATATGAAAGTTATCCGAAAAGTACCAAAATTTCACCTTTGGCTAAATTCGATACTACAAATCCAAAATTGAAGTCCATTTTGAGAGCTAAAATTTCTAAAATTTTAAAACTTGGTTATTATTATTCATAATGGCTAGTTATAATAATATTTTAATAGCATATCATTGTTTAGTGAAACTCGGTATTGCGTACTACACATGCTATTGAGGAAGGTCGCGATTGCGTGCAAGGCAAGTCAAGGATGTGTGTTGTGAAAGCTCCTTTTGGTGTAGCATACAACACAAGGCATTAATAAAATTAAAAAGAATATTTTTCATAAAATCTCGGACTGTTACATTCTACCCCCCTTAAAATGAATTTCTCCCTCGAAATTCATCGGGGTTATAAATGGTTTACTATTCGAAAGTTTCTTTAATAGAAATCCACATCGTAAAAAGGAATACAAAAACTTGGCTTTAAAAACTACAATATAAAATGTAACGATTACCCAAATAAACTAATCCCTGGGTTTCCACATATGTGAAAATATGGATATGGAAGAGAAATGTAACCATCATGTTCTGATGGAGAGTGGTAGAGAACATGGCTATGGAAAAGCCAGTAATCACAAATCCATAAATTTTTGACGATCTAAGGTACCATCTGATTCATCAGGTATAAGATCACTAGGACAACATTTTTGGTTTTCAAGATCATTTCCCTAAAGTTGAAAATTTGAATTAGAATAAATACTTACTTTATTTTGGTACAATCTCACTGTTGTTCGTGCCTTGAACAATTTCCACTTCATCTCTTAAATAAATGAAGTTGAATTTGTTATTCGTGAAGTGTTAGCAGATCATGTGATAGAATGACGGTTCATTCCATCTGTCTCAAACAAAAGGTTAGAAAAAATTATATACATAAGTCAATCTACAGTGAGATTAATCATATATGGTTCCTAAAATGGACTTATACATCATATATCATACAGGTTAATATAATAAAACTAGTTTCTACTAAATAGGGACTTCATGTAGGCCAGTGGTAGGCGATAATGGCCAGTCGCACTTCGGTTGTTGGTTCGATTTCCACAACCTTATCCGATGCGAATGGTTGTCACCCGTCCTGCAGGTTGTCCTTTTTCTAAAACTATATTACTATAACATCCCATCAATAATATCGAAAAATCTTCTATCCTTAAACAATACTAACTTATGTCCAACATAATCCATTCCAATCTTTAGGCTTATCCATAATACTACAGTCCACTCTCATAACATAGTGAAAACGATTACCAGAGATTTAACACCATCGTCGATCCCCATATATCATAAGATATGTTTTGTTGGTCACATTCCAAACATTCAAAGTCATTAATCATGTATTCTCTTGAATACCTTAGTGAAAACTTGAATGCAGTTAAAAGTTAACACTTTCCACATACCAAAATCCTCAAAATTCTATATACTCAAACCATGATATCACTTAGTCCTTATATCAATCATGAGCTCATGAATACTGTTAAACATGTCATTTTCTCATTTCACCTTCATTATGCGCATATCATATTATTTCCAAAAATATCTCAATCACTTTGAATACCACATTAGACCAATACATAAATATTCCAATACTCCATGATACAATATTATTTTGGAATCCCATTACATAAACACTTAATCATTCCACCACATCGTTGTCATATTCAACATCGCCAATAGTGATCGCATGTGACTTCCCTTTGTCCTCTGCCTTCAGTGGTTGCTCATGTTGATCATCACTAACCCTTGGATTAGGGCATTTATTAGCATAATGCCCCATTTCCTTGCACAAGAAGCATTGAAGTGTTGGTGGTGCGTTCTCTGCAGTGTTTGCTTTATTCACATCATTAGAAACCCTTTTTCCATTACTTCGACACTCAGCTTCTCGATGACCTTCTTTTCCACACTTAAAACATTTTCTAGTCCCTTTAAGACAATCTCCACCATGCTTCTTTCCACACTTTGTGCATAAGGAAACATTCATCTTCTTTTCACCATTATTCTGAGATTTCTCCTTGAACTCTATCTTTCGTTTCATGTCAAAACCATGAGATGGATATGTAACACAAACTTCCATTTCTACCTTGATAGCACAACACACAATTTCTTCATAGCTACTGAAGTCTCTTATAGCTAATGCCCTTCGAAGACTTGGTTTTAAACCACTGAAAAATCGATCAACTTTAATTTCATGTTGGATGATAATACCAGAAGCGTACCTTGCAAGTCTTGTAAAATTTTCTTCATAGGTACCAACAGATTCATCATTCCTTTTCTTCAGTTCAAGAAACTCTTTCTCTATCTTTGTTCGAAGAATACGAGGGAAGTACTTACTGAAAAACAAGTTCTTGAACTTGTCCCATTCCATGGACTCAATTTCATCTCTTGGCCTCGTATTCTTGATAGGATTCCACCATTGATCAGCTTCACCTTCCAAACGATATACTGCTAAGATGACTTTATCATGTTCAGAACATTGAAGAACTGAAAATATTTTTTTAGTAGTACTGATCCATTGTTCAGCAACAAGTGGATCCGAAGACCCACTGAAAGAAGGTGGACATTGCCTCATGAAGGAATCAATAGAATATTGTTCCCTTCTCTGCTCATTTGGAAATCCAGAATGATTCATAGCTTGTGTAAGTATAGCAATAATATTTTTCACTCCATCTCCCATAACATTTGTTTGTTCAGGAGTACAATCATTGCATTTTCCATTGCATTGATCAACACGGTTCCTTCGGGTTCCAGCCATCGTCTAAAACCGAAAAAGAATAGTGTGAGAGGCAAAAATCATGATAGGGAAAACAACATAATAAAGGGGGAGTACCTTCAATATCTAACATCTTAGGTTTAATTCTATGATTGTTAGCGTAATTCTAGTACTATAACCTATACGTATACTTAACCTTAGGGACATCCCTAGACATACCTTAGAAATATCTCTAGGGATCTCACTAACGTTTTCGCATCCTAGTTTCCAAAGGTTGACTAAACCTTTCCTCTGATACCAACTGTAGTGACCCGAAGCTTGACTTACATGGACTTTACATTACTTTTGCGGAATACTTAGTACATAACAAAAACACACACACAAGGACCGTAATAGTTTAGTGTCTTTGGAAACTCGGAATATAATCTTCTAATCGTGGTGAAAGATCTTCAACATCTCCCATAAATATCATCCTTTTTTTTATACCTAAAACCTTTCTTTATATCTTGGGGAAAAGAAAACATAAAAGGGTGAGTTCAAATGCTCAGTAAGGGTAAAAAAAGAAATATCAATCACATCATATACATAAGAGCATAGCTTTTGGAAATCTTAACCTGCAAAAGAGCTCATAATATCATAACATGGGATAAATCATAGTAGTGAGATGTAATCCCAATAATCATAACATAAAACATGAAACTTTGTGGCATACACACATAATCATAGAGAATCATTTCTTGTTAGTCAAGACTCATTGCCAAGACTATCTTAGTGGACAAAGTCCCTTTCTGAATCGAGTCACCCTCGTTCCAGTCCTGTTTCACTGAACCGGTATAACCTACTGTTCCAGCCATGTCTATCTCATGAGATATAAAATCTTTACCCAATGCATTGGAGGGAGATATAGGTCCCACCCATCTCATAATGATACCATTCTTATGTGTTTCACAAAATCATAAACCATACATCATTGCATACCCCATGTAATAAAAATGGGAATCTTAAACATCATGACATCATAAAACAATTCATATATGATAAAGGAATTCATAAAAATAATTCCATCACAACATAATCAAATCAATGTAATAATAGGGATAAAAACAGAACCCTTTATTATCTTAGATAGAAAATAATTTTGATAAAACACTTGAACTCCATTCTTGAGGAAAATATCCTTTCTTTTTCAAAAACATTTTTCCTTTCTTAACATGTCATACAAATTTAAACTAAAATAAGTTGATTAAAAATAAACTTGAAAACTTGTAAAGTAAACTTCTTGGAAATAATGTTTTAAAAATCCATTCATGCCGTATAAGTTAAAAAAAACATTCTTCGTACTTTTGTCGGAAAAGTCAAAAAGTACCTCGTACGAAACAAACGACAAAAGATTTCTTTCATATTCTTTACTAAAAACTCACCGAAGGGTAAAATTGTATTTAAACTATTGTAAGTGGATGGAAACAATATTACATATTGAGGGAACATGGATGTGGATGATAAAATACACCCCAGTAAATGCCAAAGTAAAAACAATCTCGGATAAAAATGATATTGTGATATTTTCCCTTACCTTAGGTCCGACTTGCTTTGTACGTGTCCGAAGCTCCTGTATAATGATTTAAATCATGTTATTGAATTATTCCAGAATCATATTCATTGTTATTATATCATATATGGCCCACTTATGACTTTATATTACCCGTTCTTTTGTAAATTCATGTTAAAGTAGCGTTTTGGGTAAAATCGTCTCATTTGTCGTTCATGTTTTTAACTTGTAATTATTAATATGATTACTTGGATCATGATTACTTATATCCAGAATGTAAAACATGATTTATATATAATATATATATTCAGAATATACATATATATAATATATTGATAAATGGAATGAAATACACCGTTCATGGAGACGGTAGTCCGTACGTACGCATGAACGATGTTTTTGTTTCCTTATTGAATTGAATGGAATTAAGTAGATGACATAAATATAAATATACATAAATCCAGTATCATTATTATGTCATATATTTCATTATTACTTATTATATATACTTTATAATCATTCATGAATGGTTAATCATTGAGAATGAATCTCATCACGTCGTGGAGACGGTAGTCCGTACGTACGCACGAGCGATGATTTCATTCACATGGTCGTGGAATTGTGTTGAAGTGTATGTATACTATTTCAGTATCAATATCAATTTATAATAATCATATATAGTTACTCATTACACCATTATACCCATCCAATTAAGGTGGTGGCGGAAAATAGATTACACCATGGCGTGGAGACGGTATTCCGTACGTACGCACGCGCGGTGATTTCATTTTCCGTAGGATGGATAGAAGGTTAATTAGAGTTTTTTCATATTTATAATAACATATCAGTATTTAATTAATACTGATGTTATTACTTTATCATGAAAAAACTAAAGAAGAAGAAGTTGAAGAAGAAAGAAATTGAAAAGATCGGTAATGGATATTACCTCTTCTTTGAAACGCCTCTTTGAATCCTCCACTTAGGGAACTAAGAATGGTCTTTGAAGAAGCCCAGGACATCTAGGATTATTCTAGGGAAGTAGAGAAGGGATTTAGGTAGGGTTTGGACGAGCTTGAGTGCTCAAATTGGTGTGAGGAGGAGGGGGAGGAGGTGCCCTTTTATAATGGAGGAGAGGGGCACCTTAGGAATATCTCAAAATATTATTTTATATTAAAGTCAAAATCGGTTTATAATGGTTCCAAAGGGTCTTATTTCGAAGCTAAAGTGGGGATGGGTCGAAATCCTATAAACAAATAGGATTTAGACAAGTTTATGTTATTATTTTAACCTTATCAATTAGATTTAACTCTAAGTTAAATAATTTAACTTTTACCCTGTCTTTTTGTTTTCTTACACTATATGGTTAATACACTTACTATAACATTCCAAAAGAACCCCAAATTGTTTATAATTAATATATATATCCTTATCTAAGTCATTTGGCCGAGCCTTAGATTTTTAGGAATAAAATAACAATTAATAATATAATATTTGATTTAAAAACTATTTTGTGTCAATTTTGACACTATTTGATATATGATTTTTGTGAAAGTCATAAGAGAATTATATGTTCGAACAAATTTGATTAAATCAACACTAATATATCATAGTAACCTATAAAATTAGTGGTATTCCTAAAAAGTCTCAAATTACATTTATTTTGGTGTTTATAACATCAATTATGTCAATATTTCATTAATAAGATAATTACTGCATCATCATTGTGTCATAAATAAATTAAATTATTTAATGTCTAAAAATTATAAATAAACTAAAATTATGTAGGAAATCTTTTTATCTTTCTAATTAATATTTATAATCGAATTTATCTTATGTATAACCCTATATTAAAAATGTTTTAGTAAATAAACATTGATTTTAACTCTTTTAACTCTTCTTTGAATAAAATATTAATAAATGTCCTAATCTAATCCATGTGGGCCTAAATGATAATATTTTACACTTAAGGTTGTTTTTGGTCGATATACACTTGTCCAATTGGATTAGGACAGGTTTTAGGGTAATATTAATATCATTTTTACCCTTAATTACCCTATTTACTTTTAACCGTGGTAAAAAAAAGTAAAAAGTTACTATTCACCAAAAATTATTTTTATCTAATTGAACCAAATTTTACTTACTGACATCAACCTTGTCTCTCGGATTTTTGAAATTCCATTCACAGAAGCGGTAAAATTAATATTTATGAAAAAAATAATTTTTTTAGCTTCCACTTAGTAGTTTCACTATTCATCAAAAAATTGATGTTTTTCAGAAAAATGCCAAAATTTCACCCTAAGATATAATTGATATTCCGAATTCAAAAATGATTTCTATTTTAAAAAATTCCCAACATATAAATTTCATTAATTAATTTTATAATTAATTTCTGCTGTCACAACAAATAGCGTGTTTTTAAGAGATAATAACTATCAAAATATTAACACTTGTTTATGTCTGGTGTAAATGTGAAATTACATCCAATGACCAACATTGTATTGAATTGTAAAAATATATTCTAAATATACATTAAAACCACTCAAATTAATAATTTATCATTATTAATTATTTCGATTAAAAAATTTGTTTTTAATTAAAATTTAGTAATTTTCACTATTAATCAGAATATGAAAGTTATCTGAAAAGTACCAAAATTTCACCTTAGGCTAAATTCGATACTACGAATCCAAAATTGAAGTCCATTTTGAGAGCTAAAATTTCTAAAATTTTAAAACGTGGTTATTACTATTCATAACGGTTAGTTATAATAATATTTTAATAGCATATCGTTGTTTAGTGAAACTCGGTATTGCGTACTACACACGCTATCGAGGAAGGTCGCGATTGCGTGCAAGGCAAGTCAAGGATGTGTGTTGTGCAAGATCCTTTTGGTGTAGCATACAACACAAGGCATTAATAAAATTAAAAAGAATATTTTTCATAAAATCTCGGGCTGTTACAGGGAGTGAATTGTAGATTTAAATTTTTTCTATTTTAAGTTTAAAAGGAAATCTATGTTTAACAATGTTAAAAAAGGTGGTTTCACAAACCATATTTAGTTCTTAACTACGAAACTAACTTGGTTAGGTTCCGGAAATATGGATCTGATAAAGAAACTTAAGAAATGTTTACATTGGAAAAAATTCTATCTTAAAGCGTATATAATATTATTTATCAGAGTATACAAGTATAAAAAAGTATTAGAAAGTTATACTTTCTTTCATTAACAATATTGGAGAGGAAATAGAACTTGTAGCAAAAAAAATTAAATAGTTATAATAAATATATTAACCCAAAGAGAATGGTATCCATCAACCTTGGATAAAGGTCCCTTCATATATAGTTTCACAAAATTCTGTCTTACCCACACTAGGGTAAGCCCTCAATAAGAGTATCTGAATATTTCTTACTATCCCCACAAGCCCTCGAACTTTAATATATTCGGCACCTATGTCTTCCTATCCCCAAAAGTCCTCTAAATTTTAGAAAGTCGGATCCTCTATATTCCTATCCTTGGAGTTACTCTAATTTTAAGGTAGTAAGAACCTTTGTCTTCCTATTCCTAGAAGTCCTCAATTGATTATACAATCAGAATCAGATTGGGAAGGCTGAACAATTTATTCACAGGTGAACAATATGTTCATAGATCGCATAAATCATGAGAGTTTCTCCCTCTATAGATCAATACATCCAACACTTCACAATTTTTTCAAAATTTTCCAATGGCTATGGTATTTATAGGCAGAAATTCCTATGGTAATCTCCTCCTCTAACGGTCCAATGTTTCCTTGAATTTCAGAGGGACCTAGACATGTGTCACTCAACCAAAAGTTAGTTAAAAACTGATTGTATGACATCATTTCATGTAAGAAAACATTTGAAACATTATCATGTGCAAGAAAAATAAATTTTCTTAAGAAAAATTAAAATTAATAAGATTCTATAAAATGAAACATTGCTTTAAGGAAAAAAGGGTGATTGTAAGAAAATAATTTAATCAGATTCTTAAGGAATTGATAATCAAAGTCTAAAAATATAAACAATCTAATTCTAGAATAATAGATATTTGGAGTCTGGATTCTAAGGAATCCAGAATCTGATTTATGAAGATTTCAGAGTCTGGGAAAATGAGAGTTCGAAGTTTAATTTTCAAGTAATTCAGTTTCTGATTTTCAAAGAATTCGGAGTCTGATTTTTGAATAATTTGGAGTTTGAATTTCAGAGAATTCTACGTTTTAATTTCCAATAATTCTGAGTGTGAATTTCAAAGAATTTAGAGTCTGAATTTTAGAAAATTAAGAGTATGAATTGCATAGAATTCAGAGTATGAATTTCAAAGAATTCAGATTCTTAAATCAGATGAAATTAGAGTCTAAAAATATTAGGACTCGGTATACAAGGGACTTTAAGATTATATGGTTTTAGATAAGGTTCCGATTATTCATATAGAAATTTGGTCTTATGAAAAATATGGTTAAACTTGGATAAGTATCATTAATCCTAACATATAAAAGAATATTTAAGTATTAATAAAATATATTTCCATAGAGAAAGAATATTTTCCTTAAGAAAATATTTCTTATAGAAAGATAATTTTCCTTAAGAAAATGTGTTTGTGATTTTCAAAACATAAAGGAATGGAAAATTCAAAAGGATACTTATTGACTCAACAATCTCCCCCTTTTTGGAAAGCACAAATAAATTTTCGAAAAATAATATAAGGAAAAGGTTTTCACTTTCAGAAATTTAAAATAAATACTTATCTCTCATTACTTATGACCCATGATGAATATAACTAACTCCCTCGTAGGTTTTCAAATCACTAAGGATCATATTATTGTCTTTGTTAAAGAAGTTACTTCTTCATTCTTAAGAATATTTTCTTAATGTAATATCCCCCTTTCATAATCTTCCATTACTCATTGAATTATATTCATTCAACATAATATTCTTTTGATATTTATTTTCTCTAACTTTGGGATTTTCAAAAAGGAATGGAGGGTAGAAAAAAATTATTCCTGAATGGTTTGGAATAAAAAAGACAAAAAATGGAAATATAACAAAATTTCATCATGAGGGGAAATTTGTTTTACAAGGAAAATACAAAAAATGATTGGATTTTAAAAAATTAGTCATCCTTCTTCACTTTCGGAAATAGCTTTCTCAAGGTTGCCTTCAACTTATTCAACTCTTTGTGATCATCCTAAAACTTCTTGAGCAGTTGATCCTGATCCAGATTCTTCTTTTTAGGAAAATTGATTCCTTCTTCTTGAGACATAATAATTTCTTCTTGAAACTTTACCACTTCTTCATTCTCTATGAACTTTTTTCTAAATCTTCCTTGAATTTTATTTCTATTTTTAAATTTAGATCAACTGAATTCAGCTTTCCATTCATGTCTTTATCTTCTAAAATAAGACTTGCTTGTTCTTCATTCAGATTTCCTAAGGAACTTGTTGAAATATTTTTAATATTATTATCTAGATTATCAAAATATTCCTTTACTGTATCATAGAAATCATCCATGAATTTTATATCATCAATCACTGACAATGATGTTTTTTTATTTCTTTTTAAGATCTTATTTGAGCATCATAACCAATATGAAAAGTCTTGAACTCAGCTTCAAGCTTAACATAGTATTCCATGCTAGTTTTTGTCAAATCTTACTTCGGATTGATAGTTTTTTAAAGCACCTGACATCTAGAATATATGCATGGAAATAAGGGAATGGTATTCACTACCTTCTTCAAGGACTAAAAAAAATCATTTTCCACAGAATATAATGGTTTTGAATCATATTTCATTGGGGTTTTCTTAGAAATTTCTCCAACTTTACCTTTCTTACTGATATCTTGGACATTAGTATTATAAAGATCATATAACTCTCTTGAATTAATCCTAAAACCAATCTTCATCCTCTTAAATGTATCATCACTCAACAACATAATCTTTAATGTTTTGGGTTTTGATATGAAAGGAATTTTGAATGATTTTAAATAAATAACAACAATCTTGGATAATATTTCCATATACATAAATATTTGAGACTTTAGGATTTCATTCATGAGATTTATGATGGTTATAAGGATATAATTGATGTGGTTTATATTCCTTAGAGTCACTATGAAATCCATCATGAAGACGTCACATTTATTAAGGGAATTCGTGTTTCCCTTTCTCAGAATAATAAATCCTTGCATCCATAGTGCTAACAATCAAATTTTTTTTGAAATATGATTGATCTTTAGTGACTTAACACCCTTAATTCCAAGGCATTCAATTTTCATAACCTTCTCTAAACTATATTCCTTTTTTGGAAACTTGCGAGGGAAAAATATAGTCTCACCTTATTAAGGTATATCCAATATTCTAGCATCCTTATTGACATATAAGGAGAGTCTTCCAATGGCTCTTGAATGAAAAAAATTCTCTTCCTCCTTGTTCATAAAAACTAACTAAAATATAGAATTCTGTAATGAGATCCTGATAAACTAAATCTTGATTCTTTTACTTGGAAAGGAAAATACATTCCCACCCCTTATTCTTAATGATTTTTGAAATACAAGAATCATACTTCAGAAAGAGATTTATTGTAGAGACTCGAAGCTTGACGTACATGGAAAATACATTACTTTTTCAGAATAATTAATACATAAAAAAAACCAAAACTCAAGGACCGTAATAGTTTAGTGTCTTTGGAAACTTGGAATATAAACTTATAATCATGTTGAAAGATCTTCAACAACTCTCATAAAGATCTTCCCCTTTTTGCTTCCTTACGTAAAACCTTTCTTTATTTACTGGGGAAAATAAAACATATAAAGGGTGATCTCAAATGCTCAGTAAGGGAAAACATAGAGAACATAAAAAAATCAATAAACATTTGAATGAAAAAACTTGAACATGAAATATAAACATTAAAACCTTGAGCAAAGACATAAATCTTGGAAGTACGTAAGGCATATATCATAAAGAAACATTAAGCATGATAAATAACATGGGATTAAAACATGTAATTATGGCAACCATTCAGCACATGTCATGATTTCCATAGTAGCCAAGGCATTGCTGCCCAGACCAACTTAGTGGACAAAGTCCCTTTTTGAATCGAGTTCACTCCTCATTTCAGTCCTGTAACACTGAACCGGATTAACTCACCGTTCCAGCCATGTCTATCTCATGAGATATTAATCATTACCCAATTCCTTGGAGGGAGATATAGGTCCCACCCATCTCATAATGAAATCATTCTTACTTGTTCCACAAAATAAACTTAAAACATTCATCATAACCCAAAGAATAAAATGGGTTTCATAAACCTCATCTCATCATCACATAATCCATATAAAACAAATAGATATTTCATCATAAGAAAAGTGAAACCATGTAATTCATAGAGAAAATATACATGAAACATACACATATGAAGTAATGTCATCTTAGATGGAAAACGGTTTTGATAAAACACTTGAAATGAATTCTTGAGGAAAATATCCTTTATTCTTCAAAATAATATTCATTTCACAAAATTCCATGCAATTTTAAATGAAACGTATTTTTTTGAAAATATTAATGAAATATTTTGGAGGAAGATTCATGAAAATAAGTCTTTATAAAACCGTAAAAATCCGTTCACTCCATATAAGTTAAAAACAACATTTTTCTCGAACTTTTGTCGGAAAAGACAAAAAGTACCTCGTATGGTAAACAAAAGAATGATTCCTTCAATACGATGTGGTAAAAGTAAAAAAGGGTAAAAATGAATTTAAACATAAATGGAATAAAAGTAAACATTTTATGAAAAAAATTTGAGAATCATATATGCATGAATAATAATCATAACCCCAGTAAATAATTACAAATAAACAATCTCGTATAAGAAAGAGATTTGAATAATTATCCCTTACCTTAGATCTGATTTGCTTCGTACGTATCCAAACCTCCTGTATAATGATTTAAATAATGTCATTAACTTATTACATAATCATATTCATTGTTATGAGATCATATATGGTTCACTTATGACTTTATATTACCAATTCTTTTGTAAGTTCCATTTAAAGCATCGTTTTGGGTAAAATCGTTTTATTTATTGTACATGTTTGGACTTGTTGTTCTTGATATTATTACTTATACCATGATTTACATAATTCTAGAATTTAAAACATGATTTATATGTAATATATATTCATCATATACATATATATATGATAGATCGGTAAATGGAATGAAATACACCGTTCATGGAGACGGTAGGCCGTACATACGCATGAACGCTATTTTCGTTTCCTTGTTGAATTGAATGGAATTAAGTAGATAAAATAAATATATATATACATAAATACAGTATCATTATTATGTCATATTTTTCATTATTATTCATTATATATACTTTATAATCATTCATGTATGGTTAACATTGAGAATGAATCTCATCGCGTCGTGGAGACGGTAGTCCGTACGTACGCACGAGCGATGATATCATTCCCATGATCGTGGAATTGTATTGAAGCATATGTATAATATTTCAGAATCATTATAAATTTAAAATAATAATATATAGTTATTTATTTACACCGTTATACCCATCCAAGTAAGGTGGTGGTGGAAAATAGATTACACCACGACGTGGAGATGGTATTCCGTACGTACGCACGCACGGTGATTTCATTTTCCGTAGGATGGATAGATGGTAAAATAGGGTTGTTTCATAATTATAATAACATATTATTATATTAGTGATACTTATGTTATTACTTCACAATGAAACAACTAAAGAAGAAGAAGTAGAAAAAGAAATAAAGTTGAAAGAATCGGTAACAGACATTACCTCTTCTTTGAAGTGCCTCTTCTTAACCTTCTCTTAGGGCACTAAAAATGGTCTTTGAAGAAGACCAGGACCTATAGGATGTTTCTAGAGAAGTGGAGAATAGAAATATTCAGGGTTTGGCCAAGATTGAAGGCTCAAAGTGGTGTGATGAAGAGAGGGAGGAGGTGCCCTTTTATAAGGGAGGAGAGGGGCACATTTGGAATCCTCAAAAATATTAGTTTAATATAAATTCAAACCCCACATAAAAACCTCCAAAAATGACTCAATTCAAATATTAGTTGATATAGGGTTGTAATATCATCAACCAAAAAAATTTAGGCATGTTTTGATCTTATTTTAAACTTTGTCATTTTGATTTATCCTTATTTAATCTATTTAAGGTTATTTGTGGTATTAAAATTCTAAATTTTAAATGGTTATAAATAATCACTTATGTTTTGTTAATTTTCAATAATTGGATACTTTATAAAATTTTAGACTATATAAATTTCAATTTATAATTTGTAAATATTTTTGTGATTTTTAAACAATTTAATAATATGTTATTTGTATAAAATAACAATAGTGTCAATTTTGACACTATTAATTTATTTGAATTTAAATTAAATCTAAACAGATGATATATTCGAACTAAAATATTTAAAAGATTCCTAACATGTCAAAGTTGTCATGAAAATTCGTGTAGGACATTAAATATTTCATATAATATTTATTTTAATATTTTTAAAACCATTTATTTGGTATATCTCTTAATAAAATAATTAGTACACCATTTTTGAATAATTATTTAATATACTTATTTGTTGCATAAAAATTAAAAATAAAATACTTTGATGAAGATAAATATCAAAACTTTTATAATAATAATTTTACTTGAACTTATCATCTTAAAATAAAAACATGTAAATTGTTATCGTTATTAAATTATGAAGGTGTCAACTTTGGAATCATTTAAAATAAAATATTATAAGTGTCATAATCGCCATAATAAGGATCCAAATGGTCCAAAATTCGGCCAGTGGATGATTAATGTTTTTATATAAACTACTAATAAGTTTTGGACAGTTTTTTTGGCCTTTTGATATGTATTACTATTTCAATAAAAACTATATTATTGATTTTTCACTAAACAAATAATTTCTGCATCATTAATGTATAAGATAATAAGGTAATTAAATAACTCTTAAAAATTACAAATAAATTACCATTATATAAAAAAATATTTTATCTTTCAAATGATTATTTATAACAGAATCTATATTCAGTATAAACTTATATTAAAAATACATTAATTATTAAAGTTGAGTGATACATATTTCACTTTCCTTTAAATAAAATAAACTAAAGGTCTTAACCACCTCCAAGTGGGTTCTAATGGATTCCATTTCCACCCAAATATGTATTAGGATGAAATATAATCATCCAATTGTATTAAGAAAAGTATTTGGATAATTTTATAATATTATATTTACCCTTAATTACCCAATTTACCTTTTACTATGGTAAATAAAATTTACCGTTATTACTATTCATAAAGCCCAAAAATAAAAAGTAGTCTATTAATATAATTTGAACCCACTGATTCCAAATATGGAATCCATTTTTCAAAATTCAATACATAGAAGTTGCAGAAATTAAATTAAAATTAATCCTGTTGTCGAAAGAAAACGGGTTTTTGTTTAAAACATTGCAAAAGATTGAATTTATTTAACCTACGAATTCAATGTAAAATCAATGCTAATGACATAAATTATATTAAATGGTAAAAATTTATTCTATTTATACTTTTAAACCATTCAATATTATAATTTAACCACATAAATTATTATGATGAAAAAAGTTGTTTTTAATTAAAATATTGCGTGTTTTTACTATTCATTAAAATATGAAAGTTATCAGAATAATAAGAAAAATGTATCCAAGGTAAAATTTTATATCCTGATTCCAAATAATAATTTTATTTTGTAAAATTAAACTTATAAACATGTCAAAATCTAGATTTAAAGTGGGTGTGCCATCAAAAGGGGGCAAAACTGCATTTTTTGAAATATACTTATTTTACCCGAAAAAAATTATTTTGTTCTTATACCACATTCTAGAAAATGTATAAGATGAATAATAATGGTATAAAATTAAAATTTTAGTTAATACTATTCATAACAGCTAGTTCATAATAATATTATAATAATATATCGTTGTTTAGTAAAACCCAGTATTACGTACAACACAAGCTATCGAGGAAGGTCGTGATTGCATGTAATGAAAGCCAAGTTAGGGTTGAGTGTTGTGCAAAACTCGTTTGTTGTTTCATATAACAGAATCCAACTATTTTTCATTTATACATTGAATATATATATATATACACTCAATGTTGCGTAGAATGACTACTATCAAACGAACATGAAATTGTGTGTAACACAATCTAAGAATAGTGTTGCGTATACTGCAAGCTAATACAGTGTTTCGTATAGCAGAAGATAATCCTGTTGTAGTTTATAACACAAGACATCAATGAAATTAAAATAATATTTTTCATAAAATCTCGGGGTGTTACATTCTACACCCCTTAAAAGGAATTCCGTCCTCGAAATTCATCGGGGTTATAAATCGTTTACTATATATAGAAATCCACATCATAAAAAGGAATACTAAAACATAATTTTAATAACTAAAGTATGAAATGTAGTGATTACCCAAAGTAACTCATCACTGGGTTTCTATATAGGATAACATAGGTGAAAATATGGATATGGAAGAAAAATCAAACCATCAAGTTATGATGGAGAGTGGTAGAGAACATGGCAATGAAAAATCCATCAATCACAAAGCCATAGATTTGTGATGATCTAAGGTACCATCTGATTCATCGGATATAAGGGCACTAGGACAACATTTTTTTTTCAAGATCATTTCCGTAAAGTTGATGAAATTGGAATTAGAAGAAATACTTTCGTGATTTTGGTATAGTCTCACCATTGGTCGTTCTTTGGACAATTTCAACTTCATCTCTTAAAGAAATGAAGTTGGATTTTTCATTCGTGAAGTGTTAGCAGATCATGTGATAGAATGATGGGTCATTCCATCTGTCTCAAACAAAAGGTTAGAAAAGTTATCAACAATACATAATTCCATCTATGCTGAGGGTAATCGTATACAATTCCAAAAATGAACTTATACTTCATATATCATACCACATAATAAAATAAAACTAGTTTATACTAACAAGGGACTTCCTATAGGCCAGTGGTAGGCGATAAAGGCCAGTCACACTTCGGTTGTGGGTTCGATTCCTACAGCCTTGTCCGACGCGATGGGTTGTCACCCATCCTGCAGGTTTTCCTTTTTCTAAAACTACATTACTATCACATCCCATCAATAATATCGAAAAAAACTTCTATCCTTAAACAATACTATCTTATGTCCAACATAATCCATTCCAATCTTTATCTAAAATACTTTGGTCCAAGCTCATAGTATAAAGAAAACGATTGCTTGAAATGTCCTCAACCAACCATCATTTTTCCCCCATTATCTTGTTGGTCACATTCCAATCATGTGAATAACTTAATCATGTATTCTCTTGAAAAATGAATATCCATTAAACCTTAGTGAAAACATGAATTCTTTCAAAAGTTAACTCTTTCCACATACCAAAATCCAAAAATTCTATATACTCAAACCATGATATAACCTTCTCCTTATATCAGTCATGAGCTCATGAATACTATCAAACATTTAATTTTCTCTTTATCCCTTCATTATGCGCATATCATCTACTTTCAAAAAATACTGGTACCATTCATCACACACTTTCAAAACTTCGGAAAGACAACAGTGTAACAATCCTTATATGTCTCTTTATTCCATAGTACCGTGAGATTAGTTATACACCATTACACTTAATAAACATGTAATCATTCCCCTACCTTCTTAAACCATTGACCGAGCTTCAACAATTATTTCATATCACATATCATTTTTAGTCTCTTCATCATCATCAACATAAATATTACCCATACAACCATATTGATTCTCTTCATGAGACTTTTCCTCAGGGAATTGGTTTGCATAATGCCCGTACATTCCACATTAAAAACATTTAACCATTGTTGATTTTATAGCAATACCATTATCCTTGTCCAGGGTGTTAACTGAACGTTTTTCTTTGCACTTACTGGATTTGTGTCCTTCTTTTCCACACCCAAAGCATCTTCCAGTTCCTTTGAAACATTCTCCTTGATGCCTCTTCCCACATGATTTACATAGGAGAAATTGAACTTTATTTCCTCTATGATCATCATGAACTCCATATTTCTCTTATTAGCCGAGTTAGGAAACTTACCAAATTTGAGTTTATTGATCATATTATGAGATTTCTGATTCGGAATAATAATGATGTTTGGACTTCCAAATCCCATTTCATTTGGTTTCTAAAGAAGACTATCATTCCATTGTCCGGCATATCCTCCATTATCATGAATCTTCCTATTTCTAGCCATCTTCTAAAACCCAAAAAGAATAATGTGAGAGGAAAAAATCATAATAAAGGGGGAGTAACTTCAATATCTAACATCATAGGATTAATCTAATATTGTTAACATAATTCTAGGATTGTAACCTATACTTACACATAACCTTAGGTACATCCCTAGACATACCTTAGAAATATCTCTAGGGATCTCACTAACGTTTTTGTATCCCAGTTTCCAAAGGTTACCTAAACATTTCCTCTAATACCAACTATAGAGACCCGAAGCTTGACGTACATGGAAAATAAATTACTTTAGCGGAATACTTAATACATAACAAAAACCAAAACTCAAGGACCGTAATAGTTTAGTGTCTTTAAAAACATGGAATATAAATTTCTAATCATGTTGAAAGATATTCAACAACTCCCATAAAGATCTTCCCCTTTTTTGCTTCCTTACCTAAAAACTTTCTTTATTTCCTGGGGAAAATAAAACATATAAAGGGTGAGCTCAAATGCTCAGTAAGGGCAAACATAGTGAACATAAAACAATCCATAAACATTTGAAAGAACAAAATTGAACATGAAATATAAACATTAAAACCTTGAGTAACGACATAAATCTTGGAAGTACGTAAGGCATATATCATAAATAATCATTAAGCATGATAAAATAGCATGAGAGTCAAACATGTAGTTTTGGAAACCATTCAGAACATGTCATTATTTCCATAGTAGCCAATGCATTGCTACCAATACCATCTTAGTGGACAAAGTCCCTTTCTGAATCCAGTTCACTCCTCGTTTCAGTCCTGTAACACTGAACCGGATTAACTCACCATTCCAGCCATGTCTATCTTTTGAGATATAAATCTTTACCCAATGCATTGGAGGGAGATATAGGTCCCACACATCTCATAATGAAATCATTCTTACTTGGCCACAAAATAAACTTAAAACATTCGTCATAACACAAAGAATAAAATGGGTTTCATAAACATCATCCCATCATCACCTAATCCATATAAAACAAATGGATATTTCATCATATGAAAAGTGAAACCATGTTAATTATAGATAAATTATACATGAAACATACACATATGAAGTAATGTCATCTTAGATGGAAAATGGTTTTGATAAAACACTTGAAATGAATTCTTGAGGAAAATATCCTTTATTTTTCAAAATCATTTTCGTTTCCCAAAATTCCATGCAATTTTAAATGAAAAGTATTTTATTGAAGATAGTCATGAAATATTTTGGAGGAAGCTGCATGAAAATAAGGCTTTATAAAACCTTAAAAATCCGTTCACGCCATATAAGATAGAAATAACATTTTTCTCGTAATTTTTTCGGAAAAGTAAAAAAGTACCTCGTATGGTAAACAAAAGAAAGATTCCTTCTATACGATGTTGTAAAAGTAGAAAAGGGTAAAAATGAATTTAAACATACATGGATGAAAAGTAAACATTTCATCAAAACATTTTGAGAATCATATAGGCATGGATAATAATCATAACCCCAGTAAATACTTACAAATAAACAATCTCGGATAAGAATGAGATTTGAATAATTATCCCTTACCTTAGGTCTGATATGCTTCGTACGTATCCAAACCTACTGTATAATGATTTAAATAATGTCATTAAATTATTAAATAATTATATTCATTGTTATGAGATCATATATGGTTCACTTATGACTTTATATTACCAGTTCTTTTGTAAGTTCTTTGTTAAAGCAGTGTTTTCGGTAAAATCGTTTTATTTATCGTACATGTTTGGACTTGTTGTTCTTGATATTATAACTTATACCCTGATTTACATAATTCCAGAATGTAAAACATGATTTATACGTAATATATATTCATCATATACATATATATATATATGATAGATCGATAAATGGAATGAACTACACCGTTCATGGAGACGGTAGGTCGTACGTACGCCTGAACGCTGTTTTCGTTTCCTCATTGAATTGAATGGAATTAAGTAGATATAATACGTATATATATACATAAATAAATTATCATTAGTATGTCATATATTTCATTATTATTCATTATATATACTTTATAATCATTCATGAATGGTTAACATGGAGAATGAATCTCATCGCGTCGTGGAGACGATAGTCCGTACGTACGCACGAGCGATGATATCATTTCCATGATCGTGGAATTGTATTGAAGCATATGTATAATATTTCAGAATCAATATAAATTTAAAATAATCATATTTATTTATTTATTCACACCGTTATACCCATCCAAGTAAGGTGGTGGTGGAAAATAGATTACACCACGGCGTGGAGACAGTATTCTGTACGTACGCACGCGCGGTGATTTCATTTTCCGTAGGATGGATAGATGGTGAGATAAGGTTGTTTAATACTTATAATAACATATTAGTATATGAGTGATACTTATGTTATTACTTCATAATGAAACAACTAAAGAAGAAGAAGTAGAATATGAAATAAAGTTGAAAGAATCTGTAACGGATATTACCTTTTCTTTGAAGCGCCTCTTCGTAACCTCCTGTTAGGGCACTAAAAATGGACTTTGAAGAAGACCGGGACCTCTAGGATGTTTCTAGAGAAGTGGAGAAGAGAAAGTTTCAGGGTTTGTCTGATATTGAAGGCTCAAGGTGGTGTGAGGAAGAGAGGGATGAGGTGCCCTTTTATAAGGGAGGAGAGGAGCACCTTTGGAATCCTCAAAAATATTAGTTTAATATAAATTCAAACCCCACATAAAAACCTCAAAAAATGACTAAATTCAAATATTAGATGAGATAGGGTTGTAATATCATCAACCGATAAAATTTAGACTTGTTTTAATCTTATTTTAAACCTTATCATTTTGATTTATCCTTATTTAATCTATTTAAGTTTATTTGTGGTAATAAAATTCTAAATTTTAAATGGTTATAAATAATCACTTATGTGTTGTTAATTTTCCATAATTGGATAATTTATAACATTTTAGACTATATAAATTTCAATTTATAATTTTTAAATATTTTTGTGATTTTTAAACAATTTAATAATATGTTATTTTTATAAAATAATAATAGTGTCAATTTTGACACTATTCATTTATTTGGATTTAAATAAAATCTAAACGGAGGATATATTCGAACTAAAATATTTAACAGATTCCTAAAATCTCAAATATGTCTAGAAAATTCGTGTAGAACATTAAATAGTTCATATAATATTTATTGTAATATTTATAAAACCATTTATTTGGTATATCTCTTAATAAAATAATTATTACAACATTTTTGTATAATTATTTAATATACATATTTTTTTCATAAAAATTAAAAATAAAATCCTTTGATATAGATAAATATAAAATCTTTTAAAATAATAATTTTACTCGAACTTATCATCTTAAAATAACAACATGTAAATTGTTATCTTTATTAAATTATGAAGGTGACAACTTTGGAATCATTTAAAATAAAATATTATAACTGTCATAATCACCATAATAAGGATCCAAATGGTCCCAACTTTGGCCAGTGGATGATTAGGGTTTATATATACACTACTAATAAGTTTTTTGAAGTTTTTTTGGCCTTTTGATATGTATTACCATTTCAATAAAAACTATATTATTGACTTTTCACTAAATAAATAATTTCTACATCATTAATGTATAAGATAATAAGGTAATTAAATAACTCTTAAAAATTACAAATAAATTACCATGATAAAGAAAAACATTTTATCTTTCAAATGAGGATTTATAACCGAATTTATATTCTGTATAAAATTATATTAAAAATACTTTAATTATTAAAGTTGAGTGAGACATATTTCACTTTCCTTTAAATAAAATAAACTAAAGGTCTTAATCACCTCTAAGTGGGTTCTAATGGATTCCATTTCGAACCAAATTTGTCTTAGGAAGAAATATAATCTTCAAATTGTATTATGAAAAGTATTCGGATAATTTTATAATATTGTATTTACCCTTAATTACCCAATTTACCTTTTACTATAGTAAATAAAATTTACCGTTGTTACTATTCATAAAGCCCAAAAATAAAAAGTAGTCTATTAATATAATTTGGACCCACTGATTCCAAATATGGAATCCATTTTTTCCAAATTAAATACACAGATGTTGTAGAAATTAAATTAATATTAATCCCGTTGTCGAAAGAAAACAGGTTTTTTGTTTAAAACATTGCAAAAGATTGAATTTATTTAACCTACGAATTCAATGTAAAATCAATGATAATGACATAAATTATATTAAATGGTAAAAATATATTTTATTTATACTCTAAAACCATTCAATATTATAATTTAACCACATAAATTATTAGGATGAAAAAAGTTGTTTTTAATTAAAATATAGCATGTTTTTACTATTCATTAAAATATGAAAGTTATCAGAATAATATGAAAAATGTATCCAAGGTAATATTTTATATCCTGATTTGAAAGAATAATTTTATTTTGTAAAATTGAACTTATAAACATGTGAAAAACTATATTTAAAGTCGGTGCACCATCAAAAGGTGACAAAACGACATTTTTTGAAAAATACATATTTTACCCGAAAAATTTATTTTGTTCCGATACCATGTTCTAGAATATGTATAAGATGAATAATAATGGTATAAAATTCAAAATTTAGTTAATAATATTCATAACGGCTAGTTCATAAAAATATTATAATAATATATCGTTGTTTAGTAAAACCTGGTATTGCATAAAACACACGCTATCGAGGAAGGTCACGATTGCGTGTAATGCAAGCCAAGTTAGGGTTGCGTGTTGTGAAAGACTCCTTTGTTGTTTCATATAATAGAATCCAACCATTTTTCATTTATACATTGAATATATATATATATATATACTCAATGTTGGGTAGAATGACTACTATCAAACGAACATGAAATTGTGTGTAACACAATCTAAGAATAGTGTTGCGTATACTGCAAGCTAATACGGTGTTGCGTATAGCACAAGATAATTTGTTGTAGTTTACAACACAAGACATCAATGAAATTAAAAGAATATTTTTCATAAAATCTCAGGGTGTTACATTTAGGACCACCAACAATCTCCGTAAATTAACTAATACTTTACTTTATTGTTTGAGGCCATCGGATTTTGTGAGGAAACCTCAAGAGACATCTGGAACATAAGAGAACTGAGAAAACTGAATGAACGATTTGAAGGGTAGTAGAGCTTCGGCAAAAAAACACTTGAATACCCAATGGGGGTGTGAATATGGAGGGCCTTTATATAGGATTCGTAGTAAAATTTCATATTCCCAAAATAATCCAACAGTTGAGACTTGCCTTATCTGATCTGACAGATGATATCAAAGACAAAGAAGGATTTGAAGGTTATGATCTTTTGAGGTTTTAAGGAAAAATTGGATTTAAGGAATGTGAATCTGATAAAATTTTCATAAATCAAGTTAGAAATACCAATAAGTAAAAAAATGAAATTTAGAATATTTAATTAAGTAACCATAAATTCCATATTTACTAGAAATAATTTTAAGTATTGATAATGTTCTTCTTATAAACAATATCTTTTGAATTTTTTTAAGGAATGAAAATTTTAGGTTTCGGGAAAAAAATTGTTATCGAAAGAAAAGTTTATCTTCCAAAAAAAATTAAGGAAACAAAAAAAATAATACACATATATACAAACCCTATGAAAATAACTATCATAATGTAAGGAGATAAGTTTTAACTAAAAGTTAATATTGAATATTACCTTACAATTTTCATTCCAAAATTTTTTTAATGTATTCAAATCTATCGGAGGGTAATGATTTTGTAAAAATTTCGTCAAGTTGATCTTACGTTCCGATAAATTGAAGAACGAAATCTCCTTTAAGTTTATGATCTATAAGAAAGTGATTCTTAATGTCTATGTTCTTTGCATGAGAGTGATGTAAAGGGTCTTTTCTTAAGGAAATATCACTAGTACTATCACACATTATCTATTTTTTGGTACAAATCATGACATAGTCTATGAGTGTGTATTGCATCCACAACACTTGAGCACAACAACTTCTTGCTGCTACATATTCAACTTCAGTATTGGAGAGTACTACTGAGTGTTTCTTCTTGAAGGACCAAGAAACTAATGAATATATTAATAAATGACAAGTTATGGATGTATATTTTCTATCCACTCTAAATCCACCAAAAATAGAATCTAAAGAAATTTTTAAAACAAAAACATTTCCAGAAGAATTTAAAAGTCCTAAATCCATGGTTCCCTTTAAATAACAAAAAACTGATTTCAATTATTTGAAATGAGATTCCATAGGATTATATTGATATCTTACCCATAATATACTGAAAACATAATCTATAGACTACTAGCTATTATGCATAATAAACATCCTATGATGCCTCTAAAAGGTTTTTGAATTACTGGTTACCCAGCTTCATCAAGATCAAGAGTTTTTGAGGTACTGATTGGAGTACTTACTTTTTTGTGTTGTCATATCCATACTTTTTAAGAACATCATTAACATACTTACGTTGAGATATATTTGTTCCTTCTGGTTTTTGAGAAATTTTAATAATAAGGAACAATTTCAACTCATCCATCATACTCATTTCAAACTAATATTTCATAAGATTTACAAATAAATTAGATAATTATTGATGATTTAATCTTAATATAATGTCATAATCATATATTTGATCAATAATTTTTTTCATATCTTTATTTATAAAAAGAGTTGGATCAGCAGTTCCCTTAACATAATTATTTTGTAACAAAAAAAATTTAAGTATATAATATCGAACTCTAGAGGTTTTTTTAAGTCCATATAAATCTTTGGTAAGTTAAAAACAAGTTTAGGATGTTTTGTTTCATCAAAACTAGAAGTTTGTTCAACATAAACATCCTATTGAACATATTTATTAAGGAAAGAACACTTGAAAAACATTTGAAAAAAGTTTTAAATTAAATAATGTTGAAAATTCTAAGATAATAAGAATAGATTCTTGTATAGCTACTGGAGCGTAGGTTTCATCATAGTATATTCTTTTTTATTGATTATAGCCTTTAGGAACTAATTTTTCTTTATTTATGAAAATGATTGTATTTTCATCCCATTTATTTCCGAAGTCCCATTTTACACCAATTACATAAGTTTCTTTAGGTCTTTCAACTAAGTTTGAGACTTTGTTCGTTTTGAATTCAGTTAGTTCATCTTTCATATATTTAATCTAGTCACCATGACCTAAAGCTTCATCTATTCTTTTAGGCTCTAATTGGGAAGAAATTCTAGATGTTATACTTCATTTCTTAAAGAACTTATAGTCCTCACTGGTTGATTTTCATCACTAATGATACTATCACTGGGATTATTCTTAAGAAACAACAGATTTTGGTTTTGAAAAACCTATTCATCAATATATGGTAAATAATATTCTCGGGTAAATACTTCAGAAAACTTTTCCTGTGTATTTTCCTCATTAATAGAATCTTCCATAAATGGTTGATAATCAGTTTTTTAAAACACATATGAATATGTGGGTTTGATTTGTTTAAAAACAAAAGGATCACCTTCATCAAATTTTACATGTAGTGTTTCTTCAACAGTACATGAATATTTTTTAAAAACTCTATAAGCCTTAAAATTAGTGGAGTAGCCTAATAAAATCCCTTCATTGGATTTGGGTGTGAATTTATGTAAGTTATATTTATTATTCAATATTAATACTTTGCATAGAAAAACATTGAAGTAAGAAACTTTAGGTTTTTGACCAGTCCACAATTCATAAGGTGTTTTATTAGGAAAAAGTTCTGATTAAAACTCAATTTATAGTATAACAAGAAGTACTTAGAGATTCGGCTCAAAAGTGTTTAGTAATAGAATATTCACTCAACATGGTTCTTCTTATCTCTTGAAGAATTCGATTTCTTCTTGCAACAACACCATTTTTTTAGGAGTTCTTGGAGCTGAGAAGTTATGAGTAATTCCTTTTGTACTACAAAATAGTTTCAAAATCTGAATTTTCAAATTCACCCAACGATCACTATGAATAGTAATTAAAGGAGAATTTTTCTCATTTTTATCATGTTCTAAAAAATATTTAAAATAAAAAAAGGTTTCAAATTACTTTACTAGAAAATAGACCCAAGTAAATCATGTGTAATCATTAAGTAAACAAATACATAGTATTTTCCTCAAAGACTTCCAGTTTATGTTGGAAAAAAAGATCCATATGCACTAGCTGTAATGCACCAGAAGTTGAGACTTCAATAATTGATTTAAAGCATGACTTATGTTTCTTTCAATATTAATAAGAATCACGAACCTTTGAAATATCAAATATAATCTCAGGTAGATCCTTAAAATGTCTATTCTTTGAGAGTTTTCATAGGTTTCTATGGTTACATTGTCCTAGACTTATATTTCATAACCAAGATTTATCTTCCATTACACTATGTCAAGGTATATCTTAGATCCTAAGGTCTTATAATATCAATGTATAAACATTCTAATTCACATGCACCTAAATAATAAAATCATCGTTGGAATTGTATGCTAAGAATTTATCATTCTTAAAAATCACAAGGAAACCTTCATCATATAATTGGATTATGCTTACAATGTTGTGCTTAAGAACATTAGAAAATAGAACTTTTGAAATTAATTCTTTTCCAAGAAGAAAAATGTTACGTATACCAACAATTTCTCCATGAGCATTATCTCCAAAAGTTAATTTTCCTTCTTTTGTCTTGATAATATTTTCAAAAAGGTTTTGTTACCAGTCATGTGTCTTGAACATCCATTATCCATTTAACCTTTATTGTTGTTTGAACTTTCTTTATTTTCCTGAAAATTAAATTGTTTGACATTTGGAATCCGAACATTCTTGGATCTGGAGTTGCTAGAAATAAAATATTAGGTATCCATATTTTCATAGAAAAGTAAGATTTATGAAATCCTTAGGATTGGGGTTTTCTAAAGAACTGTTTTTCTCCCAATGTCCACTACATTGACACTTAGTGCAAAAAGAATCACTTTGGGGAAGAAAATAATTATTAATAAAAAATGGTTTTGAATGAGTATAAACAAATCCTGAACTATTCATAATAGGAAGAAGTTGTTAATAAATTTTACTAAATTATTTCCTTCCCGAAGTAAAATTTGATATAACTTTATTTAATGAAATTATTTCAGACTTTAGTCTAATGACTAAATTTTTATCCTCAAATTCATTAGTCATAGAGTTTGAGGTATTCTATGAAACGTTTTTCTTAGAAATAAAATTTTCAATATCCTTATAAAGTCTATCTTTATAAAAATTCAATTCATTAAGGATTTTAGAAACATTTTGAAAATTAAGTGTTTTCTGATCAAGATATTTTGAAAGATCTGATGTTTCTTTTGTTAAAATATAAATTCTAGAATCTGCTTTCTATAAAATCTTTTTTATCTTACAGTTCTCATTCTCAAGTAATTTAGAAAATCTATAAACTTATTCAAATGAAGTAAAGGTATTATCTTCTAATGAGGAATATTATTTATCTGAATACTCACAACATTAATCATTATGAAAATTTGTATTTATTGAAATATTGGTTAAGGATTTAGAATTGGGTACCTTATCCATACAACAATGATTTTCAATAGGTATTATAGTTGTAAGACCAATATTCTTTTGACTAGTATATTCATATTCTGAGGATTCATATGAAAATTCACCACCACTAGTACTCTAGGTGTCATTAGCCTTCAAGGATTTCTTAGCCTTAGATTGGTAGTAATTATTTCCATTCATTTTAGAATGATTATCCTTTCTATCTTTTCTCTTGAGAATGGGACAATCAGGTCTGATATGTACAACCCTTGGGAATTTTTAACAATTTACTTTAGAATCTTTCTCATCTGTTTTATCATTATTATTATATCGACACTGAAAATATTTCTTTCCCACTATCTTGATCATCCTTTTAGAATGATTGCCTTGTTAATTCTAATACTGATCAGGATCACGTGATTCAAATACTATAACAACTTTCCTAGATTTAGATCTAGTTAACCATTTCAAAGTCTTGGATTTATATATAGTAGTTAAATCAACACTACCATTACCATTCTTATTCTTATTGATGTCTTCATCTCTCTTAATTCTTGTATCATATTGAAGAAGAGTACCAAATAAATTATCAAGATTAATGGTAGATACTTTGCTATTTTTATCAATAGCTATCCTTTTAGATTACCACTCATTGGGCATGATATCAATAATTTTTTCTACAAGAACTTCATCATAAATTCCTTTTTCTCCCATAGATTGAAGACTATTGATGATTTTCATAAATCATTGTACCACTATTCAAATAGGTTCTCCTTAAAGAAATATAGACCCATGATATTCATCTCTTAACATAGTTGTTTTAGTATCTATCAGATTTGAAGTTCCAAAGTGTATAACTTTATGTTTCTTCCAGATATTATTTTTATCTTCCGAAGAAGATATTTTACAGTAGATATTCCTACTCATGGAACTTAAAAGTATACCATGTACCTTGTAGTTTAGTTGATATTCTTGTTTTCCCTGGTTTTTTGAATGTTCTGATTTCTTTTTCATGAATCTTGTATTCACTAGTGAGCATAAAAAAATTATCCATTCATGTGTTAATAACAAAAGTATTCATCCTATATCTTCAGTACTCATAATAATTAACATCAAAGATTGGTGGTCAAGTGGGATTATGATTATCTATATAACCAACATTCATACCTTCCATTCTATAAGAAAAAAAATACTTTTCCACAAAACGTATTTGTAGTAAATGTTTACAAAAAAAGTAGTCTTTAAGAAAAAATTGAACAAGAAATGATGAGATAGAAAATTTGAGAACAAAAACTTATATTTATGCATAAGTATTTCAGAGACCACCTCTGGTACCATTTGTTTGATTAAAATATAGATATAGATGCTCAATTTCAAGAGGGTTGAATTTTAGGTTAAAAAACATCCCCTTTTAAACCTAAAAGAAAATCTATGTTTAACAATGTTAAACAAGATGGTTTCACAAACCCTATTTAGTTTTTAACTAAGAAAATAACTCACTTAGGTTTTGAAAATATGGATATGATAAAGAATCTTAAGAAAAATTTACATAGGGAAAGATTCTAACATAAATCATATAAAATCTCATTTATTAAAGAATAAAGTATAAGAAAGTATAAGAAATTTATACATTCATTCTTTAAAAAAATGTAGAGGAAATAATAATTGTATCAATAAAAGTAAAGAGGTAAAAGAAATATTTTACCCCAATTAGAAGGGTATCCAAAAACCTTGGCTAAAGGTCCCTAGATCTATACATTCAGGAAATTCTATATTACTCACACTAGGGTATTCCCTCGATAATAGTATTTTAATCTTCCTTGATATCCCTACAAGCCCTCAACCTTTAAGGTAGTTGGCACATCTATCTTCCTATCCCAGAAAGTTTCCAAACTTTAAGGTAGTCATCACCTCTATCTTTATATCCCCATAAGTCATCAAACATTATGGTATTCAACACCTTTGTCTTTCTATTCTCATAAGTTCTTGCTTGATTAGCCAATCATAATCGCACTATGCATGCTAAACAGGCTGTTCATGGCTGAAAAAGATGTTCATAGATCGCACAAATCATGATAGTTTATCTCTCTAGAAATTAGTATATCCAGCACTTCCCAACATTATTTAAAAAATTTCAAATGTTTTGAGAATTTATAGAGAAGAATTCCAATATTCATCTCCTCCTCCAAAAGTCATATTTTTCATTGAATGTTGGAGGGACCTGGACACATGTCACTCAACCAATGATTAGTTAAAAGTAGATTGTACAACATCATGTCATGTAAAAAAACATGGGAAACATTATTATGTGTAGGAAACATAGATTTTCATAAGAAATATTAACATGTTTATGATTGGATAAAATGAAATGTTTCTTTATGGAAAATGGGTAACTGTAAGAAAATAATTTAATTGGATTCTTAAGTAATTAGGAATCCATGTCTAAAATTATAAACAATCAAATTATGGAATAATAGATATTTGGTGTCTAAATTTTGACGAATCTGGAATCTGATTTATTAATATTTGGGATTCTATAGAAATGATAGTTCAAAGTTTGAATTTCAGATAATTCAAAGTCTGGTTTTCAGAGAAATCAAAGTTTTATTTTCAATGAATTGAGAGTCTGAATTTCAGAGAATTCAGAGTTGTAATTTCCTAGAATTCGATGTCTGAATTTCAGAGAATTTATACTCTTATTTTCATAGAAACTAGAGTCAAAATTTTAGATAATTCATAGTCTGAATTTCAGAGAATTTAGAGTTTGAATTCAGATGGAATCAGTGTCTAAATCAGTAACACTCAGTATCTACCGATTTTTATGATTTTGAGGATTTTGATAAGGATGTGATTATTCTTATGAAAAATAATTTTTATGAAAAACATGGTTAATCTTGGAGAAGGATCATCAAGAACTACATATAAAAGATTATTTAAGGATTAAGCGAATATATTTCCTTAGAGATTGAAAAATTTACTGATAAAAATAATTCATAGAGAAAGATAATTTTCCTTAATAAAATATTTTTTTTATTTTCAAAACATAAAGGAATGGAAAATTAATAAATATACATATTAACTCAATAATATGATTTTAATATTTTACATAATCCTTTGATGTTTCATGATTCTTGTAACCAAAATAACCTTGGTAAAAAATAATTCTACAATTAAATTCTAAAATACCAATTCATAAATGCTTCAACCATTTTATTTGAATATAGTTCCTTCCATGGTCTTGGTTTATAGAATTAGAAGAGGTAAATGACTCAGATAATTAAAAAAATACGCATATTTAAGATAACTAGATATAAATTGATCTCCAAGATTGAATTTATTTCTTAATATCATATACTTAATTTTTACTTAGAAATTGGTTGCTTTATTCCCTTTTTCTACAAACATAAATTATTTTTCCATTCTATTGATACAATTTATTGGGTTTCTCTTTTCATTTTTATGACATGTTGAAAACCTATACATCGTTTCCCTATAGTCTCCACCACTCAAGCACTTAGAAAAATATATCCTTCTCTTATTTGGTGAGTCCTGGAGTTTGATATGGTATAGCCTGATAATGATATTTTGGGATAATAGATTAGGTATAATCATGATATATATTAATATATTTATAATCCAATTTGGTTTCTTATAGTCTCCACGTTGTCCATCATATTCAATATAAACACAATTCCTGTAGATTCCATCAATTGACTAAAACCAAAAAGCATAGTGTGATCAGCAATAATCACAGTGGAAAACCACATAATCTTTTATAGGATTACTAAGTCATGGAACATTATTTTAAATCTAAGACACATTAGGCTTTACCTAGATAATTTATTGTTATTAGATATAAATTTTTTTTATAATGGCTTGTAAGGAAAATATGAATTATCCAAAGAATATCCCCTATGAGTGTCTAACTAGGTGTATAGTAAGGCCCATTTTTGTGTACCAAGTAATGCTTGAGTCCATACTAATGCACATTTTCTAGAGTTCTTATGCCTATATAAATCCATACCAGATCCACATTCACTTTTAGTATCTCGTTAAGTATGTATTGATATTTAAAAACACATAATATTTACCTTACCAAAACATTAGGATGTTATTCTATTATCAGCCTCAATGTTTATCATAGGTTTATGTTCACTGATATATGTTATCCTAAAAATAGTAACCAAGGTTTCTACTAAACTTCCTATAAAACCTACTGTAAATACCCTAACCTAATTATACTTTAGCTGGTGGTTACTTTATTTCATTTTCACAATATAAAAGTGATCGCATCCTGAAGGACTGAATACTTTAGTAATCTTTGTAAAATAGGTACATACGTGAGTATTTTATTACATTTGAAAACAAAATTAAAAAGTAAATGTTTTTTAGAATATCACTATTCCTTTTATCATATCCTTTAATATCATTTAAAATACAATTCATGGATTCTTTGGAAAGGGAAAAAATAAAGGTGATTTCATATTATCAGTAAGAGTTACGTGAAGTGGAAGATATCATAAATCAATAAGCATAATCAATAGGGAAATGTAAATAACTGAACACACAAACCAATTAAATAATTTGTATATCATTTTTATGTAAGAAATAATGAATATAGAAAGGTAAATAACTTAATAAACATGAAATTTAAATCAATTTAATATCATTAATATATGTGTATTAATCAATATGGAAATGTAAATAACTTAATAGTGATTTCAACCAATCAATAAACTGAGAATGAAATGCATATGAATATAATATTATTGTGAAAATTTTATGGATAATAATTATTGAATTATTAAGGAATTAAATTATCAATTATTAAAAGTTATTATCTTAGTTTTCATTATAAAACTACTATCAATACCTTTCCCAAGATAGTTTAAAACATATTGGTAGGTATAAACTAGAAAATCTTTTAACATTGACCTGATGATAGATCCCTCTCCTAATACTATCGATTCATAGAGGGTCTATCTATAACTAGGCCCTACCAATATCAATATTTCCAAATAATTCCTCATATATTGAATAATTGATTTAATTCATGAATAATGTGCCTTATCATAAAATATCCTTATTGCGTAAAGAATAAAAATTTATTAATATTTCCCCCCGATAGTAAAATAAATTTCAGTATTGAAATTTACGTATTGAAATGATAAATAGTTTAAAAAATAAGAATATCTAGGATAAATAATATAGACATTGTGATGCCCCAGGTTTTATGAATGGGTCCAAGTGAACAACATTATGCTTTTAGTAATGTATCTTGTTTTATTTGTTGTGCTTTTAATGATGTCTCTTGTTTTATGCTTTGAGTACTATTATAGAACTTGAAACTAAATAAAACATGGAGAATACAGTAAACTGGTATATATTTAAAAGTTACATTGCAACGAGACCCAACTAATTGAAAATACCATGCACAAAACATAACACAGCCACAACCAGACTACTAAGAATAACAACTCGGTTAATTAGGTAGTCATTGTCTTCAGGGTCCATCAGTGTGAAGAATATAATAGCCAGAACCATGGAACACATACTCAACACCAATGGTACGAGGAGAGCCATCCTTTCTGGTTCAAGTGTTATATTCTTGTAAAATTCCCCTGCTTTTATAATGGCTCTTGGAGATATGACCGTTAGATATATAGTCGTTGGATTTTCAAAACAAACTTTGGGTTTCCATTGATAAAGTTTACCTTTATATTAAAACTTGTTTTTAATGCTCTTATAATTTTATAATATTATAATATTTCTAAAGTACATTTCACAAAAGAATCATAGTTTTAAAATTTAAAGAGTGTGCTTGGAAATAAATCCTCTTGTTTTCACAAAATTCTGATGGATACTTATATATTGAAAACATAGTATTCTTTTTATAAAAGATATGTTTAAAGGGTATCAATAATAATATCTTTTGAGATCTAAATTATGAATTTTTTAATTAACTAGTGGTCTTTTAGAATTTCTTTAAAGATAAGAATAATTATAATGGTTTTGTATGTAAAATAAGAAAGGTATATCTTTTAAAAGATTTTTATATAAATTGTTAAATGGATTTAAATTTTATGTTAAAACTTTTTTGGTTGTTATAGTATATTGACTCATTTTGTGAAAATATTTATATTTTGAACCAAGCATACTTAAACTAGTTATTTCAAAAGTCTAAATAAATTTTCTTTTTATTAAATGATTATGTTTATATGAACTATATTACATAATCTAGTAAAAGGATTTAGATTTTAAATTAAATCTATTTGTTTTACTTAATTAGCTCTCTTTTGTTTAAATATTTACACTACACTTTATTTTGAAATAAGTATACTTATACTGGTTGTTTTATAAATTTAAATAAGTTTTTAATAAAAAAAATATAGGTTGGGGCCGGCCAAGCCGAGGGCATCCCTTAAGGGACAAGCCCTCTAGGCCGAGACCAAGCCCCAAGGGACCCGAGGTGCCGACCATAGGGGTCCCCAAGCATCTAGTGGATGTCCAAACCGTGTCCCGAGCTGTGCATAGGTGTTCCAGGTCGCACGCAGTCCCGTGTGTAAGGCCGCGGCGCGCGCTGCGTGGGGTTGGGCCGAAGCCCGCATGGGGCCCATGTATAAGGCCCCAGTGTGTGTGTTCTTGTTATTTAACTGAAGCCGGCGCGCTTTGTATTATAAGTCGCGTCTCAACCGCGTTCTGTTTCGATGTGGGACGCGCTCTGTGCAACCAGGACCGTCCGATCGACTCCTGTGTAGATCTCGACCGTCTATCCCTTTTAGCCGTGCGATCGCCTCGCATATCACCGCGACCGTTTGATCTTACCCAAGATCTAATCCCAGTCGTCCATTCCTTTACCGCGTCGACCCCCGTCGTCTTCTTCCTCGCAGTAGCACCCGACCAGTAGGCCTACGCAAGGACGACTCGACCTCCTCCCCCGCACTGCTCCCCTTGACTTCCGAACACCCCCTCTTAGGGCTCCGTTCCTTCGTCTTCCCCACGTCGGTCTAGCCTCTTGGGTCGAGTCATCATTGGATACTGAGGCCTATATAAACGTCTCTGGCCTCATGAAATTGCGGTGGTTCCTCCTCCTTCCCTCCCACGAACTTCCAGCAAGATCAGCATGGTGCACATGGTTCGAGCTTCTCCTCAAGCAAAGTAAGGGTTTTTGCAAGCATTCTTTCGAAGAAAAACCTTCATTCATTTTACCCCGGTGTGTAGATATAAAGTTTATGTACTTTATAAAACCAAGTGCATACCCCATCGGGTTGTATCGCCTTCAATGGTTTTGCTGCCGCATGATGCATGAGTAAGGGTCCTTGCATTGCTTGCCTTCTTTTTTTGGAGGAAATCTTCTTGTTATATACTCTCGGTAAACACAGTTGTATATGTATATATATATATATATGTATATATATATACTTAATTTAATCCCATTGGTTTGTATTTTCTCCAAGAAGTTTTGGCCTTCGTAGGGTGCACATGTAAGGATGCTTATATACTTTGTTTTCTTTCATTTTGAGAAACCTAAGCAAAATATATACTGTTTATATATGAATATTTACATAATACAAATCCATCGGTTTGTACATTGTATATATATACAGTTTCATATGGACAGTATAAACAGTGTATATATGTGCATTTAAACAAAAGAAACCCCTTGGGTTGTGTATTGTTTTTACATACGGTATATATATATAGTTTTTTTACAGTTTTCCAAAACCAAAAATTTATATTTATTGTTTATTGTGTATATATACAGTTTCATGAATGTTTTTTATAACCTAACCCGGCCTATTTTGGGTATCAATCTTTAAATAAAATTTTTATTTGCAAATTATGTTCTTTTAGTTTAAGTGGAGTTATGTTTGCAAAACCAAAAGTTTATACCTATGGTTACGTTTATGACAAACATTATATGGATTTAGTTTTCAACCATGTAAGCAATTTATGGTTGGAACCCTTCAGTTACCTAAGGGATTTAATAGACCTTGTTTATGAATTGTGTAAAACCCCTATATACACTTCGGATATATATGGGTACGTGTATATGTATTTATATGAATAATTTCCAAACCCCATTATATTCTTTTATAAATAACAAGACTTAATTTATTCTTTGATGCACGTAAGATTTTATTAAGATATGATTTGTGTAATTGCTAAACCAACATATTATTAATACACACAAATAGACATGTTTCATTAAAAAGGTTTATCTAACATTTCCCTGAAGAGTTTATGATAAAATATGTATTTTGGTTCAAGGGATTGTTTATCACCGTAACTGATTTCAAGAGTTTTCCTTCATCATTCCTTTTTCCGTGGATTTATAATGGAAAAGATTCGTCATTTATTATATAATTGTTTTATATGCTTTATTGAAAAGGATGTTTTACTAAGCTATGTATGCCTTTGACTGGTTATTAACCCATGTTGCAAAGTTACCTATCATACCTTGTATTAGAAAAATTTGTGGTGGTTCATTATTTATTATTGTACATAATGCATGCTTATGACATATCACTAAATGAACTAAGATATTTGATTACCCAAAGTGGTATGGGACACCTTGGGTAAAAATGAAAATGAATGAGATATTCAAGGTGTTATGGGACATCTTGAATATACAAACGGTTTAAGTAAAACATGAACGATGTGGATCACATGATAATAATGGAAAATTTAAGGGTGCACCCTGATAGTGCTCCAATGCATTGGGTAAAGACTTAATCTCTAGAGATGACCTTTTAGACTGATACCTTGGTGAATAACCTTGGAAATTTTTTTATGACACCTTGGGGATGGAACTTGGTGAAATAAATGATTTTCAATATTGAATGTTGACGCCACATAATTCATGTTATGTAACAGGTTGTTTCAAAGATAAATTTCTTTCACGACTAATGCCTTTAAGTTTTCATAAAGTTCTTATTTCACTGGTATAAGCTTGACGCATGATTGGTGTTATCACTTAATAGAATAGTAACCAGCATATGAAAATTTAGTTGTTTCCTTTATGCACAACTCTAATTATGTATTACTTTTAACTGTTTAATTTATGCTTAAGTAAGACACATGTCGTACTTGTTTATGATAACCATTGTTATTCCATCGATAATTAACTTAATTGTTTCATGTTCTTTTTGAAAACCTTGATTGAGCATTTTTATGTTATAATTTTCCTTTAATGAGTGTTCAATCTCTTTTAAAATAATGTTTTCAAATGTTACAATGTTTTAATTATGTTTTAAACCCCTTACTAAGTATTTCAATGCTCACCCTATGTTTTGATTTAAAATGTTCAGGTATTAGCTTTTAAAAGATGAATTGTTTCAGAAGTTGTCGGTTTCCCAGAACTCGAACTGCACACGATCCTCTGTATGGGACATGATGTGTTGTTAAAAAAGTGTGTTTTATTTTAAGATAACACATCATGTTCAGAAGGCACCAACTCCTGAGGTTTCTGGGGTCGTGGTCTCTACAGTTGGTATCAGAGGTTCGGTTTGGATAACTCTGGAAATCCAGAAACTGAAACAAATATATATATATATATGTATATGTATTTCAATTTTATTAAAAATTGGGTTTTATTAAATTTCAGATGGAAAACGAAGGCACAAATCTCTTATCTCTCCCCACAGAGGCCCTAGAGACCATTGTGTCTTTAGCTAGCTGTGAGGACTTTCTAAACTATGCCCATTTCCGCATGACATGCAAACACCTTTACGATGTATCCAATTCACCACGGGTGCTTCAATTACACCAAGGGGTAGGAATAGATTACCTCCTTATGATGATAACTTAGTTTCCATCATATGTGCATCGGGGAAGGTACCATGAGGGACTTTTCTAGATTTTCACGGTGGGTGAAAGTTTTGGCACCATGATTGATAACCCTTTTCAAGCATCTGCTGCTGATGGAGACCTCCGAGCGGGATACTTTTGTCAAATTTTAATCTATGGCTTCTGGGGTCAGTTGTTATACTTTGGAAGGTTAGAAGACGAGTCCACCCGACTGTCTTGTAGACAACAAGTGTATGAGGATGTATCTCAACTTCATACCCCTAATGTTAGACTCATAAGATGTCATAGGTGCCCCTATGAGTTTCACCCTGAATGCTCGGCCTATGTTTTGTTCGAGGAGTTAGGTAGTTTTACTTCTCTATGTGGAGTTCGTTTAGTCAGTGGATAAGAGAAACTCAAGCACTAATAATAATAAACGTATGTTTATTGAAATTTTGTCTTTCCCCTTCCTTCTATTTACTTTGTTTTTGTCCTTGAATGATTTTCAAGTGTTTGAATTTCCGTCTTAAAACTTTCAGATGGAAGGACAAACCCACCTGTTATCCCTTCCCACAAAGATTATGGAAATCATTACAATAAAAACGTGTGAGGATGAGTATGACCCCTTCGCAAATTTGAGAAGAACGTGCAAGCAGTGGTTTGAGGTAACAAACGGCCCGGAGATTCTCCGCACCTACCAGGGGAATACCTCCATCAATTACCGCATTGGCTCTGCACAGCTTGCCGGACGTGAAAGACTAGGAAGTTACCATGAAGGGATCCTTCTAGGTTTCACCCTAGGCCGAAACTATATGTCCAGAGTGAAATTTCAGGAGGCTGTGTTAGAGGTAAATCTTTATGCGGATTATATGCTCCAAATTCTCAGCTTTAGCCTGTTTGATCGCATTTATGGCTTCAATATCCTCGACTGAGACATAATTCGGCCAGTCCTTCATACGATGGTCTGTAATGACATTTCAGAACATTATACTGTTCAAGCTTCCCTCTGAAGGCCTGAAGGCCTAGAACATATGTGCAAACCCTCCTGTCTTTGGTGTATGTGGATTAGGGAACTAGAAGAGGTGAGATTCGCTACGGGGATTCTTCTAAATGCACCTGTTGACCCTATACATTGGTGGAGATGGTGAGAACGTTGCAGAACCTTGTAGTGTGGTGAAATAAATTACGAGGACGCAATTTTCTAAAGGGGGGGATAATGTGACGCCCCAGGTTTTATTAACCGGTCCAAGTGAACAATGTTATTCTTTTAGTAATATATCTTGTTTTATTTGTTGGGATTTTAATTATGTCTCTTGTTTTATGCTTTGAGTACTATTAAAGAACTTAAACAAAATAAAACATGGAGAATATAGTAAACTGGTATATATTTAAAAGTTACAATGCAACTAGACCCAACTAATTGAAAATACTATGCACAACACCAAACACAGCCACAACTAGACTACTAAGAATAACAACTCGGGTAATCGGGTAGTCGTCGTCTTCAGGGTCCATCAGTGTGAAGAATATAAAAGCTAGAACCACGACACACATACTCAACAACAATGGTATGAGGAGAGCCATCCTTTCTAGTTCAAGTGTTTTATTCTTGTAAAATTCCCCTACTTTTATAATGGATCTTGGAGATATGACTGTTAGATATATAGTCGTTGGATTTTTAAAACAAAATTTGGGTTTCCGTTGATAAAGTTTATCTTTATATTAAAACTTGTTTTTAATGCTCTTATAATTTTATAATATTATAATATGTCTAAAGTACGTTTCACAAAAGAATCTTAGTTTTAAAATTTAAAGAGTGTTCTCTGAAATAAATCCTATTGTTTTCACAAAATTCTGATGGATACTTATATATTGAAAACTTAGTATTCTTTTTATAAAAGATATGTTTAAAGGGTATCAATAATAATATCTTTTGAGCTCTAAATTATGAATTTTTGAATTAACTAGTGGTCTTTTAGAATTTCTTTAATGATCCGAATAATTATAATGGTTTTGTATGTAAAATAAGAAAGGTATATCTTTTAAAATATTTATATATAAATTGGTAAAGGGATTTAAATTTTAAGTTAAAACATTTTTGGTTGTTATAGTATATAGACTCATTTTGTGAAAATATTTATATTTTGAACTAAGAATACTTAAACTAGTTATTTCAAAAGTCTAAATAAATTTTCTTTTTATTAAAAAATAATGTTGATATGAACTATATTACATAAGCTAGTAAAAGGATTTAGATTTTAAATTAAAACTATTGGTTTTATTGAATTAGCTCTCTTTTTTATAAATATTTACACTACACTTTATTTTGAAATAAGTATACTTATACTGGTTGTTTTATAAATTTAAATAAGTTTTTAATAAAAAAAATATAGTTTTGGGCCGGCCAAGCCGAGGGCATCCCTTAAGGGACAGGCCCTCTAGGCCGAGACCAAGCCCCAAGGGACCCGAGGTGCCGACCATCGGGGTCCCCAAGCATCCAGTGGATGTCCAAACTATGTCTCGAGCCGTGCATAGGTGTTCCAGGTCGCGCGCAGGCCTGTGTGTAAGGCCGCGGCGTGCGCTGCTTGGGGTTGGGCCGAAGCCTGCATGGGGCTCGTGTATAAGGCCCCAATGTGTGTGTTCGTGTTATTGAACCGAAGCCGGCACACTTCGTATTATAAGCCGCGCCTCAACCGCGTTCTGTTTCGATGTGGGACGTGCTCTGTGCAAACTGGACCATCCGATCGACTCCTGTGTAGATCTTGACCGTCCGTCCCTTTTAGCCATGCGATCTCCCCGCGTATCACCGCGACCATTCGATCTTCCCCGAGTTCTAATCTCGGCCGTCCATTCCTTTACCGCGTCGACCCTCGTCGTCTTCTTCCTCACAGCAACACCCGACCAGTAGGCCTGCGCAAGGACACCTCGACCTTTTCCCCCGCACTTCTCCCCTTGACTTCCGAACACCCCCTCCTAGGGCTCTGTTCCTTCGTCTACCCCACATCGGTCTAGCCTCTTGGTTCGAGTCTTCTTTGGATACCGAGGCCTATATAAACGCCTCTGGCCTCATGAAACCACAGTGGATCCTCCTCCTTCCCTCCCACGAACTTCCAGCAAGATCAGCGTGGTGCACCTGGTCTAAGATTCTCCTCAAGCAAAGTAAGGGTTCTTGCATGCATTCTTTCGAAGAAAAACCGTCGTTCATTTTACCACTATGTGTAGATATATAGTTTATGAACTTTATAAAACTAAGTGTATACCCCATCGGGTTGTATGACTTTCAATGGTTTTGCTGCCGCATGATGCATGAGTAAGGGTCCTTGCATTGCCTGCCTTCTTTTTTTGGAGGAAATATTCTTTTTATATACTCTCGGTAAACACAGTTGTATATGTATATATATAAATATACTTAATGTAAGCCCATCAATTTGTATTGCCTCCAGGATGTTTTGGCCTTCGTAGGGTGCACATGTAAGGTTGCTTATATACTTTTTTTCTTTCATTTTGAGAAACCTAAGCATGGTATATACTATTTATATATGAATATTTACATAATACAAATCCATCAGTTTGTACATTGTATATATAAGTTTCATATAGATGGTATACATAGTGTATATATGTGCATTTATCAATACAAACCCCTAGGGTTGTGTATTGTTTTTATATATGGTATATATATGCATTTTTTTTATAGTTTCCCAAAACTAAAAATTTATATTTATTGTTTATTGTGTATATATACAGTTTCATGAATGTTTTTTTATAACCTAACCCGGCCTATTTTGGGTATCAATCTTTAAATAAAATTTTTATTTTAAAACTATGTTCTTTTAGTTTAAGTGGAGTTATGTTTGCAAAACCAAAATTTTATACCTATGGTTACGTTTATGACAAACCTTATATGGATTTAGTTTTCAACAATGTAAGCAATTTATGGTCGGAACCCTCCAGTTACCTAAGAGATTTAATAGACCTTGTTTTTGAATTGTGTATAACCCCTATATACACTTCAGGTATATATGGGTACATGTATATGTATTAATATGAATAATTTCCAAACCCCATTATATTCTTTTATAAATAACAGGACTTAATTTATTCTTTGATGCAGGTAAGATTTTATTAAGATATGATTTGTGTAATTGCTAAACCAACATATTATTAATACACACAAATGGACATGTTTCATTAAAAAGGTTTATCTAACATTTCCCTGAAGAGTTTATGATAAAATATGTATTTTGGTTCAAGGGCCTGTTTATCACCGTAACTGATTTCAAGAGTTTTCCTTCAGCATTCCTTTTTCCATGGATTTATAATGGAAAAGATTCATCATTTAGTATATCATTATTTTATATGATTTAGTGAAAAGGATGTTTTACTAAGCTATGTATGCCTTTGACTGGTTATTGACCCATGTTGCAATGTTACCTATCATACCTTGTATTAGCAAAATTTGTGGTGGTTCATTATTTATTATTGTACATAATTAATGCTTATGACATATCACTAAATGAACTAAGAAATTTGATTACCCAAAGTGGTAAGGGACACCTTGGGTAAAAATAAAAATGAATGAGATATTGAAGGTGTTATGGGACATCTTGAATATACAAACGGTTTAAGTAAAGCATGAACGATGTGGCTCACATGATAATAAAGGTAAATTTAATGGTGCTCCCTGATAGCGCTCCAATGCATTGGGTAAAGACTTAATCTCTAGAGATGACCTTTTAGACTGATACCTTGGTGAACAACCTTGGTAATTTTTTTATGAAACCATGGGGATGGACCTTGGTGAAATGATATGATTGTTAATATTGAATGTTGATGCCATATAATTCAAGTTATGTAACAGGTTCTTTCCAAGATAAATTTCTTTCACGACTAATCCCTTTAAGTTTTCATAAAGTTCTTATTTTACTAGTATAAGCTTGAAGCATGATTGGTGTTATCACTTAATAGTATAATAACCAGCATATGAAAATTTAGTTGTTTTCTTTATGCACAACTCCGATTATGTATTACTTTTAACTGTTTAATTTATGCTTAAGTAAGACACATGTCGTACTTGTTTATGATAACTATTGTTATTCCTTCGATAATTAACTTAATTGTTTCATGTTCTTCCTAAAAACCTTGATTGAGCATTTTTATGTTATAATTTTCCTTCAATGAGTGTTCAATCTCTTTAAAAAGAATGTTTTCAAATGTTACAATGTTTTAGTTTCTTTTTAAACCCCTTAATGAGTATTTCAATGCTCACCCTACGTTTTGATTTAAAATTTTCAGGTATCAGCTTTTAAAAGATGAATTGTTTCAGAAGTTGCCGGTTTCCCAGAACCCGAACCGCACACGATCCTCTGTATGGGACATGATGTGTTGTTAACAAAGTGTGTTTCATTTTAGGATAACACATCATGTTCAGAAGGCACCAAATCCTGAGGTTTCTGGGGTCGGGGTCTCTATAGACATTTATGGGAAATTAAATGTCTAATGATCATAGGAAAGTTAATATTTCATGGGAAAGTTAATGACTACAAAAATCAGTCAAGAATGTGAATGTCAATACCTTCTTTGGTTAAAATTATAATAAACAATGCATAGAAATAGTAAGTATGGTATAAATAAAACATATAACCTTTGTAGTATAATTAATATAAAGGTTTATAGTCAATGATGAATATAAATACAATAAAAATATCATTAAAAATATTTTGAAAAAAATAGCATTTTTCTTGGAAAATCATTTCGAAACTAAAAATTTACCAAATATTTTCAAAATAATTTTCTTTGAAAATAAAATTTTAAAATTATAATGATTTATTTAAAAAATTAAGGGGACATGATAATGGGAAATTCTATAAATTTGGTACATGTTAAAAAATATATTCCTTTCCCATATTTGCAAGCATAGAGATAGGGCTTGTTTGAAAAAAGAGTTAAAGATTACATTAAAAAATATAAAAATGTAAATAATGGGTAAATATTTCATTAATAAATATTTTTTAAAATTTAAAAAAGGTTTTGGAAGTCATTTTTAGAAAAAAAACGTTTTGGATGATAAATTATTTTAAACCGTAGAGAGAAATTAACTCAGATTTTATTAAAAATAAACTATCAATTATTTTAAGTACCAAAGAGTAGAAAACGGTGCTCCTATATGAAATTTTTTAAAATAACCATAGGATAAGAAAATTAAAATGGTTTATTAACCAATGAAAAAATAATTTACTTTAATATAAATTAAAGAATAAATAATCTAGATTAAAATGATATAGTGAAATAAACCCTTAAGAAGATAATAACGTTTTTGAGAGAATCAAACAATTAATATATTTTATGTATCAAATATAAATCCACATAAATAAATATTATATAAAACATAATATTGTCAAAATTCAATACATACATAATCATATAATATCAAGTACAGGTAGTAAGTAATATAACATAAGGAATATAAATTGAGTTAAGAAATTCTTTACCACAAGAAAAATTTCAAGTCAAATATCCTTGTATGAAATAATTAAAATTGAAACATAAAATACCATGAATTATTAATTAATCATGATATTACATGTCAAATTAGTAGTATTTACACCTTATAAAACAAATTATGTGGATAACCTTAAAAATTCCTCAATGAAGGGAAATTGAGACGAAGTCACTTACCGTAAGCATCCTTTAAGTTAAAAATGATCCAAAATATAGTATAATGAGTTTTTTATTGTAATAAATTTATAAAATAAGAATAAAAGTATTTATAATATCACATATTATCATATTAAAACATTTTACCACATTTGACCACCTTTTTGTTAATGATATTTGATTATATTCATTGTTTCAGGAGTTAATTACCATGTTTTCTCAGGATTTTTTTGTTAATAAAGATATAGAGGATATATATAAATCATATAAAATTTAGAATAATTCTATTAACTTCATATTTACAAATTAGATATATTTTTAGATTCATTCATGATTGTTGGACAAAAAAATTGAATTGCATCACTTCGTAGAGATGGTAGGTTGTATGTATACATGAACGATGATATAATTTATTTATCGATGTAAGGGTAAGATATTATGTGATATGTTAATTTTAGATAATAAATATCATTCATATATATCAAATATATTCATTAATTTTATCCTTATTACATTCCATGTAAAGGGCATGTGAATAATGAATCACATCACTTCGTGAGGCAGTAGTCCACCGTACACACAAGCAACATTATCGTCTATTAAATATCATTGAAAATATGAATTTATATGTGATATTATAATTCCAGATGTATAATAATTTCTCAAATAATTTATATATACATAAAAATTCATTATTATATATAATCATAAGACATGTTTATGGGAAATAGGTTACATTAGTTATTGAGGGTGTAATCCCCCATACGCATGATCAACGAATTTATTTCCCATTTTTTTGAGGAGTAGATGGATAAATATTATCCCATCGACATAATAATGTCTAATTATATAGTAGATACTACTGTTAATATATTTTTAGTTCTAATACATAATTTATAGTGGAAACAGAAGAAATAAAATGAAATTTATTCAGTAAGACAATTACACTCTCTTAGAGATTTCTCATTTGGATCTCCTCTTAAGGAACCCAAGGTTGTATTTCTAGTATACCAGATGATATAGAGTGTGGATAAGTATTTTTTAGATATATTTTAGAAGGGGTTTATTGAGATACAGAGCTTGATAGGTGTGAAGAAATAAAGGGAGGTACTGACCGTTTATAAGTGGGGGAGAGGACACACATTGAATACATGGAAAGAATAAAGTGTATCCAAATTTATCACGTTATAAAAGAATAAAAAATTGGAAATTATTGAAACATATAAGTGATAAGGACTTAATATGGAAATAAAATGGACTTTTGACAAGTTTTAGGTATTTGGTAACCCATTTATTCTTAGTTTAATCCTAAGGTAAATCCATTTTTACCTTAACTATAGTAATTATTTATTTATTTTTTTCAATTTTAATGATGGTAATATAATATTTTTAATATATAAGAAAATATATATTATTATGATTCCATATATTGATTACATTTTTTCAGATTAAATTCATAGAATTGACAAAATTCAATTTAATATTAAACCCCTTGACGTGGCCAAAAAGACGCTTTCCAAAGTAAAAACATTTTAGAGTTCAATAATTTTTTATATAAAAATTTATAATGAAATTGATTCCAATGAAATAATTAGGATTATTAAATATATAGTATATTTAATATTATTTTTAAAAAAATTAACTTATATTTTTTCTATTTGTATAATTCACTAGAAAAGGTTGTTTCATTATAAATCAGTATATTTCACTCTTTATAAAAAACATACTCTTTCTAGAGAAATTATCAAAAATTAATCCAAGGATAATTTTGACATTTATATTTAAAAAATTATGTTTTTCAAGGAAATTATGTACGATTGGTAAAATATAATTTTAAATGATGCATGTCAAGAGGAAAATAAACATACTTTTAGGAAAATATGATTTTTTAGAAAACATTTCTATTTTATTTCAAATGATCATTATTTTATTTATAATTTCTAGATGACTAATTATTTTCTTATACATGTGTAAAACATATAATTTTATTAACATTGTTTGTACTATTTATACCCAACAATATAATTTCTAGGTTATAAGAGTCCTGTTGTAAATAATAATAATTGAATAATGTATTGTATTTCATTGAACAATGGTTTCTATGCATCTCAAGATATCTATGAGATTAAATTTATTTGAAAATAAATCTTTTATAAAGTCTCTGTGTGATATATTCTTATCTAAGACCAGTGTCATGTGTCATAAAAACTATCAAAGCCAATTTTTTTCATTTTAAAATATTATCGTGTTACAACCAACTCTTCTTCTATGATCAGTTATACACCCAAACACAAAATATTCTCATGGATTTGATTTACAAAAATATCAAAATTCCAAAAAACAATTACCAAATGACACAAATATATCCATTACTTGTCACCCCCAATATATATGAACTTCCACTATAAGTCTATGTGATCATGTTTTCTCATGTACTACTTGAATGTTTTCGAAATCAACATGAAATTGTCCTCTTGGTCTTTAAATTCACACTAGATATTTAAATTTTTGGTTCCTTCTGACACTTAAATAATAATTGTTTCCTTTTATATCCTTATTCTTAGATCACCCAAATTTGTCTCCTTATTTATTTTTGACTTTGTATAATATCTAATCTCTTCAAATTCTCCAGAATAATGTTTATGAGATATCATAATAATTAGAAATATTTTATTATTTCTTTTATACACTAGTTGTACTCATAAAATATCTTTAATAATGAATAAATATGATTTCCAAACTAGTTTTTTAAACTCTGAAAAAATCACAAAATAATCCACTTCATTGAATTTAAACTGATCAAGTAGAAATACTAATTTTAATTTTTATTTAAAATCTGTTCATTTCCTTTCTGATGAGGTATTAAAAAAATTCAATATTAAAAAAATATAATCTACTACATTTGAAACACTTAATATCTCTATACATGTATGAAATCATATTCAAATTCATGGGTATGTGACAAGGCACATACATGATGCAGTGTTGAATATCTTCTATATTAACATCGATTGTATCCAAATTCTTTCCATCCATATTCCAATTTAATATAAAAATCATTCATGCTTGAAGTATGAAGATATTTAAACATCATCATGGATTTTTAATAATATAATATTCCATTAGAATCCTCTTAATTTATCCCTCATCAAAAATTAATTTTAAAAAATCTATCAAAACAATACACAACTTGGAGTAACCTTTACAAATTGAAAAATAAATTTATGATACTTCTAGATAACCCTTAAATATCCTTCATAAAATTCTCATAACAATTATATAGGTATCAGATCATCAGATTTACCTTCATTTATTGTTTAGTAATTCTATGTTACTAGAAATATCTCCTAGGATATCCATACAAAATAAACGAAACGTCAAGATGACCTTTACATAACCAATATAAGTCTGGGGATGAATTTACATATTCAGTTCTACCCACAGATATCCCATAGATAACTAGTGATGTTATAAAGTTACCTATATATATATAATATTCCCAACTACCTTTATGTATATCAATAAAATTTGTTCTAACTTTACATAAATTAAAAAACTTGGTCTAACATTTTCTTATCTAGTGTATTTCCAGAATTAACTTTATGAAGCCTGTAAAATTTCTAGCATAACATTATATAGCCAAATGGTTTTCATAGTACCTTTACATATCTATGGGAAAACATTATATATGTATTATCTTCTCAAATAACCCTTACAAAGGTCCATTTTTCTGTGTATCCATTATGAAGTTGTCTTATTACCTTTACACAGATTCTTGATAATTCAAAATTTCATTCAAACTCAACTAAACCCTCCTCAAACAATCTCTAGTCCATCTGTAACAACTCAAATAATGTATCTATGTTTGTTGACATTACATGAGAATACAAAAATACTATGAAGATATCCATGGATATTTCAAAATCCAAGACAAGGTTTGAAGAATTCAAAGGAAAGACAAAGTATCAAAAGACATGTGAGGGAGGGATCGTCTTCTAAACCTCATCCAACATAGCCACCGTAGGCGTGCCCTCTTCCACTAGCAGAGGAGGAAAATTGTGGGTTATTTTGTTTAATCATTTACATGCTATTGTTTCTCAAACTGATCATGACTCACGTGGGATTAGAGATTTTTCATGGTCACAAAAGTTTTACAAGTAATGAATTACGAGAAATATGATTCCCACCATAACTAGGATACGTAGGAATCCTTCTCAGGGCCCGAGCTCATTGGACATTCTATTTAGGAATCCAACACTAATTCCCTTAATCTGGGCAACCTTTTTATGAATCATCCCCAAATTAAACCACAAAATCACCAAGGATTCCTTTTTAGGAAGTTAGTCCAAACTCATTTCTCTCAAATGACTATACTCTCCTATGAAACTCATCAAAATATGAAGGATTTGATTCTCATCCAAATGAGTTATGTAGGAAGGCTCTCCGAGGTTCAAACCCAACACTTCAAATCAAACATGTTCTCCTTGGACCATATTCCCAACATGTTCTAATCTTAGTTGGAAAGTAAAATTCTTTTTTGTGTTCCTTGGGCTGTTTAAGCGAAATCCCCACACAAAATATTGACTAAGCACCTTCTGCTTATATGTCCTTAACACACGACATTAAACTGTATGGTTATGTCCACATCATGTGACCTTAAAAGGTATGATGTGTCCCATTAAGGGGAGTTGAACTATGAGGGTTATGATTTCTTTCAAAAGGATATGTAGGTAGCCAATTTTATGGGTACTATCCCAATGTCAAAACAAACCTTCATCTCGCTAGACAGAAATTAATTATAGCATTCCCTATTGTGTGGCTTCAAAACAAGTATCATCATAGAGGTGATTAAAATAATATCTAAATAGTAGGTACCTTTTAGATAAATAACTATTGCGAGTTTCTCGTTCCATTAATAAATCCATTGGAAACTACCTAGAAGAAGTGATTCCTAAAACTAGAACACACATTTCAAGGAACTACGAAACAAAAATGGTGAACCTGACATGAATCCATAACCAAGTAAATAATGTTACCCACCTGTCAGGCCCTTATCAATTGATAAAGGAAGGCGAGAAAAAGGAATCAATCATGCATGTATCCATATAAAATATTTCTCTTTAATAGAGTTTATTATTTATTAACATTTTTTCTCAGAACTCCCTTTAGACCAAAATAGATTTCTTCAAGACGACACCTGTGATTGCCCAGACTACTGATCAAGAGGGATCGTCTTACGCTAGAAGGAAATCATCACACGCTCAACTTATTCAATGTAGGGTCACCAATGTTATGGTAAGGGAGTACCATCATCTCAGTACAATTAAAACCTTGAAGGATTCCCGATAGGCTCTTCAGGTCAATAAAAATCCTCAATCGTCCGGCCAACAATGACTGATGATCAGGAAGTAGACGTTGTAAACCACTGTTTTCAACTGTCTCAGGTATTTATCCCCAGAACACAATAACCAGTCCCTCCCGTACAACAGTGAGGTGGATCAAGAGGTCATTCAGGGCCTCAATTCAAGGATGTTGGGGTCCTTCCTGAGGACTTCCACCAACAATCGCCACCAGCAGAATTGTGCGATAGTAAACCCCCAACACGATGGAGGTGTTGACTCTAGATGTTTGGACTAGGTCTCTCAAACTCGAGCATGCAAGATGAACCACTAGGGACAACTTCCTTTCAATAGGAAGCAGGTTCTTACCTATAGCCCCTCCAGATAATTCCATCAACCTAACTTTATGGAAAATAATGAGAGGGCACATACACCCATCTGTCCTAATTCCACCACCCAGTTATCTCATCTAAAATAAACCCACCAATATCACCAAGAAAATATGGTGGAGTATAGTGAACAGGCACATACACCTCTCAACTAATTATTAGCCAGTCAACAGGCTCATATGATTTTATTTAAAGAAGCTCGCCAATCAAATGTGGTGGAAACTGGTAAACTGGAACGTACACCTGGTCACAACCACCAATTCTGCCAGCAAAATCTTTTGTTAGTATTGAAGGAAGTTCATCAAACTTGCTTGATAGAAAACAACCAGAAAGAAAATACACATTCCATAATTCATCAATCCTGGCAGCCGTCTCATTTGGCCGCACCCAGAGAAGTCAGTAGGAATGCTCTGTCGACAAATCTGGGGAAGACTCAACACTCTGCCCCCATACATGAGTACTGTCAATACCCATTGAAAAGAAAAGGAGGACATGATAAGGAACATACACATAATCTCAATATTGAATGTACTTATATTCCCATTCTAGTAGCTGATGTCACCAAATATATTTTATCAATGTTGAAAGGGAAGATATAAATTCTTGCCTATATTCTGGAATCATGACAGGATATCATAACGACAACTTCAGTGATACCAGTGGAACATACACATAAATATTTCCCTACACCTAGGATGACACATCAATATGCCATCCCAGAGCAGATACAGACCTCTGTTCTAGTTTGAGAGTGTCATGGGGAATACTCCCCCATATCATATAGATAACTAGATCAAGAACATACACCCTTTCCAATTGGAGGTAATCGACCCATTCAAATAACCACTTGAATTCATGCACATACACATACCCATGATAACTAATTTTACTAGTAAGTGGCCCCTACTAATTTTAATAGAGTATCCAAGAAGAAATCTCATGAAACACAGTTGGAAAATCATGAGTCAAGATGCAATTTGGCTCTGCTTAATACTGGAGTTCTTTAAGCCCTCAGATATTTATCTATTACAGCTCGAGATCCTTCCCTCTCATTAACATATTATGGGACTAGTAGAAGTAATTATGAAGTTCTCCATTGGAATCTTCCTCATAAAGGCTTGCTTCATAAAAATTCAGTCAATATAGAGATCCTATCCCTAGATGATAGCCACGAAAAACCTTCGTGTGGCTAGAAGACCAAGTAGCAAGAGGATTTATCCCTTGCTGTAATCCACCCTAGAATTCTTTCTTAGGATGGAATTTTCTGAAAAAGTTCTCTATGTAGTAGTATTTTTCCTGGTCAAGATAATTCTATAATTGACTATGTAGTAATGAGAAAGCCCTCTTATCTAGAGGCACTTTCTAACAAAAATGAAATCATTTCTGATGGGTTGTCATTAACGTCGAAATAATTTATCAAACAGATGACATCTTAAGGGAACAATCATTCTCAAAACCTCCCTTCGGTCATTTTTCTTCCATTACTGCAAAGGAAAAATTTACTGATTCCATTGTTTTTAATAAAACAATCAAGAAGAGTCCAATTTGGTCAGAAAAAGTAGAGAAACCTCTAGTGAACGATGATAAAGATATGTTAAACATTAGAAAACAATTGGCTAAATGATAAGTCCCAACCATGTTCTGGAAACTGGAAAATTCTCAATACAACAATCCAGAATTATTTGTATAGGATTATATTCATGATTTCCACCTCAACTTATGGAAAACTCTTCATCATTTGAAAACCAAAGTATTACCATTTGATGAATATCAAAATCATATAAAGGTAATGGAAGGGTTGAAACCCAAAATTAACTTGTCATCTCTCTCAGTTTTCTATCATCCAATGGTTGAAATGCAGAAGAGAACCCTTAAGCATGCATGCCTCAATGATTTAAAGAGGATACACCAGTTAATGTTTGATTCCCCATTTGGTGTTTGTATCAGAGGAGGGGGTGAAAATGGAGACTTTCATTTCACTACACACCAGAATCAGTAAATCCAGAAAAAAAGTGGTCCCATGAAGTGTTATTTCCTACAACTAGCTTCAATCAATAGGTTTTGTGTGTAATCAAATATACACTCAAGAACAGGCCTCAACTAGATCTTATCAGAGTCAGGCCCAAATAAAAAAATTTGTTGAGTTACGTTTTCATCAAGAATCTGAGAATCTTTGGCAGGAATCCCATTTACTGTATGTTATCTGTCAGATAACGCAAATGTCTGAAATAGAAAAACAAGATTCTAAAACAGGCGGTTTGAATGATTCTCAGATAATTCACCCAGCTAATGTCTGAATCCAAATTCCCAAAATCGGAATAGAAGCTATGCGAATCTCTGCCACAACAGTTCAAGATCTACCCTAGCTTACAGGGTTAGGAGATTGTGTAATTCAACCATTAAATTCATTAAACAATGTTCAAAGGTTTGAAGAATAAGAACAATAACAACCCCAACCTATATGGATGGAGGATTTTTCACATATACAATACCCTCCTCAATGTAAGTCAGTGTTCTCTCTATTAGGGAAGAATCCACAAAAAGAGCATACAACTGAACTATCCAAGGATTCCCTTTGTGTAACTGTCTATCAAATAGCTCATGGGAATCCGTCATAAAGGAGAGAAGATTCTCATGGATGATACAGAAGAGGATGATATTATAAAGGTAGTTAACAAATTCCATCAATGCATTATGAATTAAGAAATGTTATTAAAACTACTGTAGAAGATCCTCCAGAAAATGAGTCAAGCTCAGGGGAATCAGAAGTAGGAATTCTTATCTATAATATGGTAAAAACTGAAGTAATTGAAGATGGTGAGCATACTCGAAATCAGAGGATTACCCAGAATCTGGGTATGACTTAAAATAACCAACTCTCACCCCTCCAAAGGGAATATAACAAGGGGAATGGTAAAACTCAGATTAAAACTCACTTTTCCACAGGAGAAGGTCAATATATTTCACATGAAGAGATATTTTCATCACAATAAGAGGAGATGAAAGAGTTGAAAAGACTCAATATAGAGTTACTTCGAAGTAGCATTTCTTCTAGACATACTCCCATAGAAGATCCTCAACATGCACATCCTATAAGAGTTCCTCATCAAATAATATTTTTAACAAATACATATGTGGATAATGAATTACCAATATTGGGTACACTGCCAATACATGATCAAATAAATCCTTATAGGCTTTTTCCCATGGGTTATCAATGAAAAATAATATTAGCACAACCACCAGTGGTTTTACTGGTTGTTGCACCAGTTCAAAATCCAGCTGCTATACATGTACATGTCCCACCTCATGCAGATATTCCCCAAGTTCTTATGAACACAATTGAGGCATTAACTACTTGATTGGAAACTATGGAAGAATGGTGTGTACTAGTTCATCTGAAAAATAAATCTTATCCTGAATGGGTTGATATGATCCCTCCCCCACCAAATATTTTGAATAGTAAATTCTCAGTTATTAATGATTCGAGAGATCCAGAACAACACATAACACATTTCATTTCTCATTATGATCCCATGATGAGAACTCCACAACAACTAGAATTAGTAAATCTTAGGTGTTTTGTGCAGTCATTATAAGGACCAACATTTGTATGGTATAAAAGTTTGCAATCTCAATCAATTATTGGATGGGAATGTCTCTCTCAAACATTCCTTCTTCAATTTATATCAACTCAACTGAATACAATAGTTTTTTATCTTAAATTTTTTTTTAAAAAAGGAAAATGAAAGTGTTTAAGATTTCATTGCTCGATCGAATGGATTAACATATTCCTTAAATCTAGAACTCCCTCAAGAAGAGTTGCATCCAATTTTTTTTAGAAAATATCTGTAATAAGTTACGCACACCACTGATCCCTGTGAAATACATAGGATGGTTTCGAGACCTTTCTTCAATTTCTAAATAGATAAGAGATTATATTATGGAAAAAAATGCTAAAACTCATGTAATTACATCAGATTTGGGAAGGAGAATTGGGAAAGTAGAGGTTGCTACAGTCACAATTAAGAAAGCACCTATACCTACTTCTACTTTGAAAACATCATCATATCAAGGGGATTAGCCTCCCAAGAATCATCAACAACAACCATCTCATCAAGATTATCAAAGAGATCAAAGTAGGAAAAAGTTTTAGTAGTTAAATAACAATGTTTATTCATTTCGAAATGAACTTGTTCCCTGTTAGTTCTTGTCATCTTTGGAAAATCAGTTGGTTCAGTTTCCAAGGATGAAGAAACCAAACAAAGAAGATGAAGATATTTTGAACTATTTTCTATTTCCCCAAATGTGGGGGAATACCATTCAGGTGTTTTTTATGACATCCCATCTTTTTAATACAAAAAATTTCATTACATTTTACATACAGAGGATCTTTAATGTCTAGTGTCTTGGAAATCAGGAACAATAAAACTTGAATACAACATAAAAAATTATTATAATACACTTGTAAGGCTTCATCATTAGATCATCCTAAGTACAATTACGACACCTCAGATCCTGGAGACATACATAAAATTAAAGGGTGAGCAGAAGGCCCAGTAAGGGTAAACAAGGGAATCAGGGTACTTGTGATATCAATAAGAACATGAATAAAAACATAAAGACATGAGCAATGGAAGTATATGAATATCATAAAGAAAAGAACATGGAATTTAACATAAGAATTTGGATACAACATTTAATTTAGACATTCATGAACATATCACCAAGGTCCATCCCCAATGTGTCATAAAAATAACCAAGGTTATTCACCAAGGTATCGTAAAACTTGTCATCTCTAGAGATTATTTCTTTACCCAATGAATTGGACAACTATTAGGGTGAAACGTTAATATTTATTTACTTTCATGTGAGCCACATAGATCAAAATAAAAAATTTCATAAATATCTCATAGATAATGAAAGAAATCAGTTTCATCTCAAAATCGTGACATTTTAAAAGTTCTTATAAATAAGATCATTATGTCATTTATAACCCATGGAAAAGGAGTGAGGGTTATATGTATGTAAATTCAAGAATAAAATATATCATAATTATATATATATGAACACCTATAGAAACGAAATAGGTCTGGGTATTCACATAAATAAAACAATATAATTTATTGAGAGAAAGAGATAGAAATTTTGAGACAAAATTTCTGCAGCATAACAGCTATATAACATGGTTTTAGAAAACAATAAAAAGAGAGGGTAAAAGAATAACCCACTCATAAATAAATTATAACACAATATAAATATATAATAACATAGATATAAGAATATGGTATGGTAATTTTAATGACATGCCACATGAAAAGGAAAGATTAAAGAAAAGAGAAGATGCAATTCCTTTTACGAAAAATTCGGCAGCCTAACGCCGTCACTTCAAAATTCAAAAAATAAATTGATGAGAGAGGAAAGGGTCTCTCAACAATTAGAAAAGAAATAGATATAAATGATAACATATAAGAACATACCCTCGACATAAATATATGGAAATTAGAATATACAATATAAAGGAAGTCGTGACTTAAAAGAGGAGGGTGAAATAATCCCTTACCTTGAAGAGTAACTTCAAAAGCATAATGGTCAGGACCATGGGGGGCTTGAGGGAACCTTTGGAAGACTACTTGGGAGGTAAATAGACCATAACTTCATTGGGGAGTATTTAAAAATGTAATTAATGAGGAATGGATTTGTATTTATAGGAGAAGTGAGGGGACACATCATTAATGGTCATGGGACACTTCATCAGTGGTATTGGAAACACCATGGGCTTTCCCATGGTATTATCCCATGGTATTGGCCACTTAGAACAACTAATACCTTATCTTACTATTAATAAGTAGACTAGAATGATTACATAATTATTACATCCTTAATGATTTCATTAAACACCCGAAACAAAAAAAACTGTATTTTCACTATTCATCAAAATTCAACTTTTTCAGAAAAATCCCCAAACATCACATTTACCTAATATTGATGTTATGAATTCAAAAATGAACTCCATTTTTTAAAAATAATTTTCTAAATATTTTTAATTTAATTTTAAATAAAAAACACTATTCACCCAAGAAAACTAATACTTAACAAATAATTTATGAAATAGTTATTTAACTATTTTATTTAATCACATTACTTAATAAAGGTGCCTAAATTATATTAATACTTTCTTAAGTGAGGTTACTTAATATATTTGATCACATTACTAATCATAAACATAAAATTACTATTTATAAATTACGATTCATAAACAATTAAGTTCATCTTATTAGACTCTAAATTTCTTACTGAACTTAACTGTAGAAGACCATTTTTTAAAAATAATTACACATTATTAATTATTTAAGGTTTACATAAATATTTTAAGATGTCCTATTTCTAAAATTCATTAATAATATGCATACTATATTTATCTAAACATTTGAAAATTCACAAAATTCACCATAAGAAGAAATAACAATTTTTATTTATATCAAAGGATTACATAAAGCATCTAAGGTCTCATTACATAGACCCTTATAACATCAGAATAGGACCTAAGAGTAACATGTGCTATGGTGATAGAATCTTGGGGCAGCTTGGCCAACATATCCCAATGGTGATTTCTATCAGCTTGAACTTCTCCCGAAGGTGATTTCATTCTAGCTTCACATGATGAAGTTTGGCTTGAGTTTGGTCTATAGCAAAGCTCGGTGGTGCTACCTCCTTCCAAGTTCTATCAGATGGGATTTGAAAGACCAGAGTCTACTAGAGGAGGCCATCAAATCTTTTCTCTATATTAATTAACCATGATCACTTGTATTTATAAACAATAATCAATACACTAAGAGTTTAGTTCCCAACTGTCATATTGACCAACTATCATATTTACCAACGATCATATAATAGTCGAAACCCAATGGTCTCATTTTAATTAAACTAATTTTATTAAATGAAAAAGTTTTTTGAGTATAAAATAAAATAACATAAAAAATTAGGAAACAAAAATATTGAAATGTTTGGGTCGTTACATTCTTCCACCCTTAAGAAATTTCACCCGAAAAATTTTTAACTCCTACCCTTAGAGGAGAAAAGGTGTGGGTACTTCTGCCTCATAGACTCCTCTGGTTCCCACATGGCTTCTTCATATTTGTGGTTCCTCTACAACACCTTAACAAGGTAGGTAGTCTTGTTGCATAGAACAATGTCTCTACAATCCAAGATCCCCACGGGCTGCTCCTCATAAGAGAGGTCATGTTCCAGTTGTACCACCTATGGGTTTATTACATGTGATGGGCCAGGTATGCACTTCCTCAAGAGGGATAAGTAGTAGACATCATGATTTGTGCTAGATTCGAAGGAAGTTCATGTTGATAGGCCACTACTCCCGCGCGATCAAGGATTTCATAGGGGCCAATGTTCCTAGGGCTGAGCTTCCCTTTCTTCCCAAACCTCATGACTCTCTTCCAAGGTGAAATTCAAATAAAACACTGTCGCCAACATCAAAATCCAAGCCCCTTGGACATTTGTCGTCATAGATTCTTTTTCGACTCTGAGCAGCCTTAATGTGTTGGTGGATTGCATGTACTATTTCTGTCATCTCTTGCACAAGATTAGGCCCAAGAAGATTTCTCTCACTAGCTTCATCCCAAAAAGTAGGAGTTTTACATCACTTCCCATATAGAAATTCATAGGGTACCATTTGAATGCTTGAGTAGAAGCTGTTGTTTTAAGAGAACTAAACTAAAGAGAGATGTTGTTCCCATCCACCCTTAAATTCCATTGAGAATGTTCTTAGCATGTGTTTGAGTTTTTAATAGTCCTTTTAGAGTGGCCATAAGTTTGGGGGTGATAGGCCATACTGAAATTCAATTTAGTGCTCATAGTATGTTGAAGAATTATCCATAACTTTGGTGTCAACCTTGGATCACGATCAGATACGATAGAAAGTGGAACTCCATGCAGCATCACCACTTCATTCAAGTAAATCATGGAAAGTTGATGAAGAGATAAATCTTCCTTAATGGAGATAAAATGGGCAGTCTTGGGGAGATGGTCCATAATAACCCATATCGCATTGTTTCCTTTGGAATTTATCAAGAGACCAGTGATGAAGTACATATTGATATTGTCCCACTTCCATGCTGGTATGAGTAGTGGTTGCAACACCCCTTTAAGAAGTTGCGTCTATACCTTCACTTGCTAACAGACTAGGCACCTTGTAGTGTAGTCAGAAATCTCCCTTTTTATATTATCCCACCAAAAATGATCATGAAGGTCCCTATACATTTTGTGCTTCCAGGATGTATAGAGAAAGTTGATCTGTGATCTTCATACATCAGATCCTTCTTTATTTTATGGAATAGATGGAACACATAGTCTTGTATGAAATTTCAGTACACCTTCCTGATCAATATTGAACTCAGCGAACTTCCCATACTTCATAGCTTCAAACTTCTTCTGTAACAAAGGATCTTCTTTCGGAGATTTCATGATCTTCTCTAGTAATGACGGTTGATAAATTATTTGGGTTAGGGTTGATTATGTCCCTTCCCTTATAATTACCATGTCCAGATTTACTAGGTCATTGATCAAAGGATCTTTTTGAATCCTCATCATGGAAAGAACAACTGGGTATTTCCTACTTAATGCATCAGCAACTTTGTTTGCTCTTCCAGGATGATAATGAATTGAACAATCATGGTATTTAAGAGGATCAAACCATCTCATTTGTCTCATGTTCGATTTCTTTTGTGTGACAATATACTTAAAACATTGGTGGTCTATGTATATATCACATTTCTCCCCATAAAGATAGTGCCTCCATATCTTCAAAGCAGAAATGACCGCAGCCAGATCTAGATCATGTGTAGGATAGTTTTCCTCATGAGTCTTCAACTATCAAGATGCATAAGCAATGACCTTTTCATTTTTTATGAGGACTCACCCAAGCCATTTTAGAGATTAGTCACTAAAAAAAACGAATCCTTCTTCACTTGAGGGAAGATTTAGAATGGGTGCAGTAACTAATCTCTTCTTCAGCTCTTGGAAACCTTCCTCACCCTCTTTTGTCCAGATGAACATGAACCCTTCTCGAGTTAACTTGGTTAATGGTTTAGAAAGTTAGGAAATTTTTTTCACAAACATCCTATAATATCTTGATAATCTAAGAAAACAACAAATCATAGTTATTATTGTAGGTTGAGGTCACTCCTCTACAACTTTTGTCTTTGCAGGGTCAACCATGATTCATTCATTGGTTACAATATGCCCCACAAAAGAAACTTGTTGTAACCAAAATTCAAAATTACTGAACTTACCAAAAAATCCTCTCCTCCTGTAGTGTTCATAAAATAGCCCTTAGATGATCCTCATGATCCTCGCGACTTTTGGAATATATTAGAATATCATCAATAAAAACTACCACAAAGTTATCAAGGTAGTCCTTAAAGACTCTATTCATCAAATCCATAGAAATAGCAGGTGCATTAGTTAGTCCGAAGGGCATAACAACAAAATCATAATGCCCATATCTTGATTAGAAGGAAGGTTTTGGAATATCTTTTTTCTCCACACACAATTGATGATAACTAGATCGAAGATCAATCTTAGAGAAGAATTGAGCCCCATGAAGTTGGTCAAATAAGTTATCAATTCTTGGAAGAGGATATTTGTTCTTTACTGGGATCCTGTTCAGTTCTCTATAATCAATGCATAGCCACATCGATCCATCATTCTTCTTCACAAAGAGAACAGGTGCACCCCAAGGAGAGACACTTGGTCGGATAAACCCCTTCTCAAAAAGATCTTGGAGTTGTTTCCTAAATTCCTCCAACTCCACATTTTACACCCTATATGAGGTCTTTGATATTGGATGAGATCTAGGTACGAGCTCAATAGAGAACTCTACCTCTCTTTCATGGGGAGGTCCATGAATCTCCTCAGGAAATACATCAACATATTCATAGATGATGGGGACACAATCTATCCTTAAACTCTCATCTCCTTCTCTTTCATCACCAATCTACTCCATAAAGAAGGATATAGGGAGTTCTTTTCGAGAAATATCAGGTTGAGATATCTCTCCTTGGAAGATAACTGTAGGTTTACCATTCAATACTACTGATATTTCCCTGCTTCTATAATTGATCTTAGAATTATACTTTTAGAGCCAGTCCATCCCAAGTATAATGTCGAATTCCAGCATGTGAATTACTAAAAAATTTGTGATAAGATTGTGCTCACTAATATAAATACTAGAGTTTCTAAACACTGAAGATACTTGGATAGTCCTGCCAGGAGTCTTGACTGATAACTTTACTTTTAGAAAATTGGTGGTTGATTCTAAATTCTTTGCAAATTTGGAGGAAATAAAGGAATGCGGAGAACCAGAATCAAACAAAGTATTTGATAGCTTTGAGAGGACAACAAGAGTACCTACTAATACATCATTCGAGCTTCAACTTCATCTTTCGTGATAGAAAAATCATATCCTTGATCCCTTGGACTTTTCTAAGGCTGATGGTGTTTCCCATCCACTACCCTTGGATTTGGACAGTGATTGGAAAAGTTCCCACATTGTCCACACTTGAAGCACTGGACATCATGTAGGGCCTGCACCATCTTCCCCTTGTTCTTTGTGTTTGGATGTTGAGGTTTCACCTCACCATGACAATTCCTCACAATGTGACCATCTCTTCCACACTTGTATCACATCCCACCCCAAAGCAGGCAGTTCCCCAAATACTTCTTCCCACATTTATTACACGTGAGAAGTTGTACTTTCTTGACTCCTCTTCCCTGATCGAAGCTCCTCCCTAAGCTTGGCTCCAACGATCTCTTCTTGTCGTTTGATTTATGAGACCACTGTGTCTCACCAAACTCTATCTCGAATTTGATCGCACTCCGCACGATCTCCTCATAGCTGTCATAGTCTCAGTTGACTATAATCTTCCGAAGATGAGGTCTTAGTCCACCAAAGAATATATCAACCTTACCATTTAGATCCATGACAAAGCTAGAGGTATATTGTGAAAGCCTTGTGATGTTCATCTCGTAGATTCCCACAGATTCATTTTTTGCTACTTCAGCTCGATAAACTCTTTCTCCATTCTTGTTCACATGGAACGAGGGAAATACATACTGAAAACGATCCCTATGAACACTTCCCACTCCATAGCTTCAACTTCCACTCTTTCCCTCGTTTTTTTGATCAGTTCCCACCACTGATCAGCTTCTCCTACTAAGCGATAAACATCTAGGGTGACCTTCTCTTGCTCCGAACAATAGAGCACAGAAAATATCTTCTCGATGGAGCTGATCCACTTCTCAGAAATCAATAGGTCAGTCGATGCACTTATGGTTGGTGGTTATTGACTCATAAAGGACTCAACAGAATGTTTTTCCCTTCACGGTCAGATCGGTCTCTTATCTTGATTCATGTTATTTCTCATAACTTGAGTCATTTGGTTCATCGTTCACATTAATGTTTTCATTCTGGCTTCCATCAAAGGTTAATCAGTGCATGGTCCTTTGCGGTGACCATTTTCATAGTTCCTTCTACTTCCCACCATTTTTCTAAAATAGTAAAACCTTAGTGAGATTCTTATTTCATTTATTAATCTTTTAACTATAAAGGATTTTATGTATTTAAACCTCATTCTTAAACAATTACATTTATCTATAATTCCTTTATAATGATTTATAAAAAGCTTCTGATTAACCAAACATATCCCCTATGAGTGTTGTAACCAAGAGTTCAGCAAGGCCCATTGTCGTGCACCAGTTCCCATTCGAGTCTAGCTCAATGCGGTGTTTTCGAGTTTTACCCCTATGTACATCTATGTCAGAGCTGCCTCTACCTGCTCATATCCAGACAAGGATGTATTTGTTTGATAAACCACTAACTCTATACTCACCAAAATATAAGGAATCTTTCCTATATTTAAATTTTTCTATAGGGTTCTTCCTAAAGTTTTCATATCCTAATTACCAAAAATAACTAAACTATCCTTCAATACCAACTATGTAATCCTGCCTTTTAAATACATAACTTTTCATTAAATTTAACATACATAGGATCTTTAATGTCTAGGGTCTTGGAAATCAGGAACAATAAATCAGGAATAAAAAATAAAGCATTATTCTAATCCTCTTTTAAGGCTTCATCATAAGATCATACTAAGTAAAATTATTACATCTCATATCCTGGAGACATACATCAAAGTAAAGGATGACCAAAAGGCCCAGTAAGGGTAAACAAGGGAATCAATGTACTTGTGATATCAATAAGAACTTGAATAAAACATAAAGGCATGATCAATGAAAGTATAGTAATATCATAAATAAACGAACATGGAACATAATATAAATTCAAGGCTAAAGAATTTCATTTAAGCATTCATGAACATATCACCAAGGTCCATCCCCATGGTGTCATTAAAATTACCAAGGTTAATCACCAAGGTATCATAAAACTTGTCATCTCTAGAGATTAATTCTTTACCCAATTAATTGGAGAACTATCAAGGCACACAATTAATATATCTTTAATTTCATGTAATCCACATAGATCATAATAAAATATTTCATAAATAACCCATAGATAATGAAAGAAATGGTTTTCATCTCAAAATCATGACGTTTTAAAAGTTCTTAAAAATAAGATCATTATGTCATTTATAACCCATGGAAAGGGAGTGAGGGTTTTATGTATGTCAATTACTGAATCAAATATATAATATTTATATATTTATTAACACCCCTAGAAAAGAAATAGGTCTGGGTTTTCACATAAATAAAATAAGATAATTTCATGAGAGAAAGAGATAGAAATTTTGATACAAAATTTCTACAGCATAATGACTATATAACATGGTTTTAGAAAATAATAAAAAGAGTGGGTACAAGTGTAACCCACTAATAAATAACTTATAATACATTATATATATACATAATAATATGGAGTTAATAACATGTTATGATAATTTGAATGACATGCCACATGAAAAGGAAAGATTAAAGAAAAGAGAAGATGTGATTCCTTTTACGAAAAATTCGGCAGCCTAACGACGTCACATAAAAATTTAGAAATAAATTGATGAGAGAGGAAAGGGCCTCTCAAAAATTAGGCCTGAAGTGTACAGAAATGATAACCCAAAATAACATACCCTCAACATCGATATATGGAAATTAGAAGACACAACATAAATGAAGTCATGACTTAAAAGATGAGGGTGAAAGGATCCCTTACGTTGAGGAGTAATTTTAAAATCATGAAGGTCGGGACCTTGGAAGGATTGAGGGCACCATTGGAGGACTCATTGGGAGCTAAAGATACCAGAACTTTGTTGGGGAGGATTTTGAAATGAAATTAATGAGGTAATGACTTGGTATTTATAGGAGAAGTGAGGGGGCAAGTCATTAATGGCCAAGGGACACCTCATCGGTGGTATTGGAAAAACCATGGGCTTGCCCATGATATTTTCCCATGGTATTGGCCACTTGGAAAACATCATACCTTATATTACTATTCATAAGTCTACATGAATTATTACATAATTATTACATCCTTAATTATGTCATTAAACACCCGAAACTAAAAACTTTATTTTCACCATTCACCGAAAATTCAATTTTTTCTGAAAAATCCCCCAAAATAACCTTAACCTAATATCGATGATCTGAATTTAAAAATGAACTCAGTTTTGTAAAAATAATTTTCTAAATATTTTTAATTTAATTTTTAAATAAAAACACTATTCACCTGAAAAAACTAATACTTAACCAATAATTTCTGAAACAGTTATTTACCTATTTTATTGAATCAAATTACATAAGAAAGGTGCCTAAATTAAATTAATACTTTATTAAGTGAGGTTACTTAATCTATTTGATCACATTACTAATCATAAGTGTATAATCATTATTTATAATTTACTATCCATGAAAAATTATTTTGATCTTATTAGACTCTAAATTTCTTACTGAACATAAATGTAGAAGACCATTTTTTGAAAATCATTACACATTATTAATTATCTATGGTTTAAATAAATATTTTAAAATATCATTTTTCTAAAATTCATCAATAGCATGCATACTATATTCATCTTGACATTTGAAAACTCACAAACTTCACCATAAGAAGAAATCCCAATTTTTATTTATATCAAAGGATTACATAAAGAAACTAAGGTCTCGTTACATATCCCCTTATAACACCAGTATAGGACCTAAGTGTAAGGTGTGCTATGGTGATAGAATCTTGGGGCGGCTCAGCCAACATTTCCCAAGTGGTGATTTCTATCATCTTGAACAAATCTCAAAGGTGATTCCATTCCAGCTTCACACGATGATGTTTGGCTTGGGTTTGGTCTATAGAAATGCCCAGTGGTGCTACCTCCTTCCCATGTTCCATCGGATGGGCTTAGAATGGACCAAGTCTACTAGAGGAGGCCATCAAATCTTCTCTCTGTATTAATTAATCAAGATAACTTGTATATATAAAAATAATTGAAACACAAAGTGTTTAGTTCCCAATAGTCATATTGACCAATGGTCATATAATAGTCGAATCCCAACGGTCTCATTTTAATTATACTCTTTTTATTAAATGAAATAGTTTTGATGAGTATAAAATAAAATAACACACAAAATTAGGAAACAAAAATTATTAAAATGTTCTGGTCGTTACATGTTTTGTTTTCAAAGACCTCCTACAAAAAATTGTAGACTCTGGAAAAGTAAAACTGAAAAGTTCTTCAGCCTAAGTAGCATGTGTTACGACTACTGATCTAGATGAAGAAGGTGAATGTCAGGAATTCAAAAGTATAAATGAAGAGAAATATGATGATTGGATGATCAGAAAAATGATCAACCAAACTAATGCCATTTTATGAACATAGTTGAATCAACTGATTGTGTCTTCTACAATTTCTACCCGAACAAAATCACCATCAAATGACCAGTCCTCTAAAGGTCAATCCTCATAGAAGTGGTATGATCAGAAGTACAAATATCATTGAGAAGAAGACAAGTTCATGTCATGGCCAAAGTTGTCCTTGAATCAGGAAGATTTCATGCCATCTATTTCAAAACCACGAGCACCACCCTGCCAAATGACACAAATTGAACTTACATGTCAATAATAATCATCATCAGTTGAAAAATTGATCTTTGGATCCATCAATGTGATTCAATTAATGAACCACAATTCCAATGGTGATTTTGATTATAATTAATATAAGTTCCCTATACCTAACTATTGAACCAAAGGAAGAGGACATGGTCATGGATATAGGGGAAGATGTGGGTATTATAAAAGCCATTATTTTAACTCTACTTCTGCTCGAACTGTATATGAGGAAGAAACTCATGGGTGATCCCTTTAGTGGGTTAAAAAAGAACAAGGAGATTCATCCATGTATAACTGTTTCAGTTCTGACATGATTATTTTGGAGGATAGATTAAAGGCCACACCATCATTCTCTCAGCAAGTAAAGGGACCTAGTCAGTCTAATCCACCAAAGCCAGTAGTATTCAATGCTTATGCTCCGACAAAAGGTACATCTACATCTAGAGCATCAACATCCAAGGAACCATCCAAACCGCATCTTCATGCTATGAAAAGTAAATATATGGAGCACAAGTATGATGTTTTGAAATATCTATCCCATGTACTCTCCAAGTTGTCAATTTTGGATGCCTTGAATCTGTCAAAAGAGCATCGAGAAGCACTTATTGAGGCTTTGACAAGTCCTCAAGATTTTGGAACTGAAGTTGCTGCTAATGAGGTTTATCGTATAGAGAATGATCCTACATAATGTGATGCAATTATATCTTTTATGCATGAATATGAATATAATATTTTACATTGACATATTAGGCCCTTCTATCTATCTAGAAGGGTCAATGACATAGAAATCCGACAAGCCTTCATTAATAATGGCTCGGGAGCCAACCTCATTCCTATTTGTACAGTTCGTCGATTGGGACTCATTTGAATCTGACTTATTTTCTTCTTCTTTAATGTTTCAAGGATATTTAAATAATGAGAAATAACCTCTAGGCGAGATTACACTCAAAGATTAGTTCGGAGATCTAGTGTCTAATTTAGATTTTATGGTTGTTCATCAGTACATGACCTTTAACATTCTTCTTGTTAGGCCTTGGATACATCAACACAAGGTCATACCTTCGGCATACCACCAAAGCCTCAAATATTGTACAAATGGTCAAATAGGGACATTTTAAGGTGAAAAATCTCCATTCAAAACGTGTGAATCTTAATACAATGAGGCATAATTTTTTGACACAAAGGGAATAAGGTCTATGATAAAGGAGGAAACCAAAATCAATGCTCCGAATGGCATAGAAAATATCCCAGTAAACCCATTCATACTTTTGATTACAAATTATGTGTTACCTATCAATAAAATTGAATGGGTAAACCCAAATTTGAACACTCTTCTAGTAAACTCCATAATATTAATTGCAACAATTGAGCTTGATATCATGGGAAAAAATTTAATTCACCAAGAAGTGGCGAAATCTTAAATGGAGATGTCTTCATTTCCTCCACTGAACATCTTCAAGTCTCTAATTCATCAATCAGAATAGAAGAAGTTGTAGTAATACAATAGGAAGATATGGATGTTGATTACCAACTCATTATATCCTCTTAATTACCCAATGAAGACACTTTATCATCAGTAGGTTCAGAAATGGTATCATGTTCTTCAGGATGTTCAAATATAGACTCCTCCCCTAACTCTGGATGTTTTGATTCATTATCTACTATGCATGTAAAAATAGAAGAAGTGACTCATAAGGAATAGGAAGAAGAAAAAGAAAAAGATATCATGTATTCTCCACCAGCATTTGAGGAAGGTGTCTCTACTACTGTGGATGAGCTCAGTGAAATAAATCCGGGTACAGAAGAAAATCCATACCTCAATCTAATTATTTTGTCCATGACTCTTGAAGATCAAGAACTATATACTTAATTTATAAAGGAACATCTAGATATATTTTATTGTAATTATACAAAAATTCTAGGACATAATCTCGAGGTAGCTACTCGTCATTTGGGTATTCCAGAAGAGCATTGAGGATTAAAGCAGGCAGTAAGAAGAACAAACCCAACTCTTGCCTCTAAAATTGAAGCTGAATTTTATAATATTATAAAGGATAATTTTTTCAGGGAGGTTCGATATCCCAAATGGCTGGCTGACATTGTCCTTGTGAAAAATAAGAATGAGAAAATCAGAGTCTTGATTGATTTCGGAGATCTTAATTGTTATTGTCCAAAAGATAACATTCCATTTCTGATCATAGAGCTTTTAATTGATGAAACAGATGGCTATGAAGCTCTTCCCTTTATGGATGGCTACTCTGGGTATAATCAAACCTGCATGGGCCCAGAGGATGAAGAATCTACATCCTTCAGAGACCCTCAAGTTCTGTTTGTCTTTCAGATAATGACTTTTGGATTATATAATGAAGGTGAAACGTATTAATGTTCCATGCACCATATATTCATATCCTTCTTAGGGAAATTTGTCGAGTGTTATGTGGAGGGTTTGGTAGTTAAATCCAAACAACTTTATGATCACTTGGATGATTTGTATACCATATTCAATAAACTTCAGCAACATAATTTGAAGATTAACCCCTTGAAATGTGCTTTTGGGGTAACCTTAAAAAAGTTCCTTGGTTTGTTGTACACCATCGTGGTATCAATTTTTACCCTGAGAAAAAAAAATCAATGATTGGCATGTCACCTCTTAGAAATTTTAAATAATTAAGAGGAATCCAAGGAAACATTGCTTATATTTGGTGCTTTATTGCCAATTTGGTAGGCATGTGTATGCCCCACACCAGATTAATGAAGTAGCGGGTCACCTATCAATGGAATGATGACTACTAAGAAGAATTTTATACCCTCAATAAATATCTCTTGATTCCACTGGTATTAATTCCACATATTAAAGGAATACCACTTAATCTCTATGTGATAGCTTTAGAGAGATCACTGGATGCCTTCTTTATCCAAAAGAACAATTATGGGAATGAAAACTGCTTTTACTATCTCATTCGAACTATTCTTGATGGTGAAACTCAGAATTCAAATATTGAAAAGTGCTGCCAAACACTAATCATTGCTATTTAGAAATTGAGGCACTATCTGCAACATCAAGAGGTCCAATTGGTATCTCATAATAACCCACTCAAATTTATCCTCAGTCGACCAATGCTTACATGGTTTCTGGCACAATGGGAAGTTATTTTGCAACAGTTTGATACCCAGTTTGTGCCTCATAAGGCAATAAAGTACTAAGATTAGGCGGACTTCTTTGCTGAACATCCATCTGTGGAAGATACATCATTGAATACTGATATTCTTAATGAAGATGTCTTCACTATTCAAGATACTTCGCAAACATGGGAAATGTACTTTGATGGTTCCTCTAGAAGTCCAACAAGGAAGAGAATGGGAAACCTTAGACTCAACAAATTTGGGTTAGGAATTGTACTTATATCCCCAGAAAAGGTGGTGTTGCCTTATTACTTCCTGTTGTCAAAAGTCCATACCAACAATGAAGCATAATATCAAGCTCTCATCACAGGCTTGGAATTGGAATTTCAGGTAAAAATGAATCACCTGAATGTAAAAGGTGATTCATAGTTAGCAATCAAAAAAATAAATGGAGATTATTCCTTCAAAAAAATAAGAGTTAATTCCTTTGTGTGATTGCATCAGAGGGTTCAGGGCTGAATTTCCCTTAGATCTGATATTCTCTTATGTCCCGCAATCGCAAAATGACCAAGATGATGCACTATATAATGTAGCTATAGCCTTGGAAGATGCAAATCAGGATGAGACAATCATCAGAATATCACATCGTTGTGTGGTATCACCTTTCATTCAAACTAGAATGCTTAAAATTAATTCAATTATCCCTATTTCTAATCCATACAGTAATACCATAGGATGGAGAACACCCATCTTGGAATACCTTTAAAATGGAGTACTTCCACTAGATAGGGATGAAAAATAATAGCTCCAAAAATGAGAGACCAATTTTTCTCTTTATAATAATCCAGATCATCAGAAGATCCTCTATAAATGAGGCTATGATGGAATCCTCTTCAAGTTTATTTATGGAGAAGAAATTTCAGCCGTCATGAAATAAGTACATTTAGGAGCTTGTGGTGCTCACCAGTCTGGGCATAAGCTTTCTGATCAAATTTGAAGGCTTGGATACTTTTTCCCTTCAATGACATAGGATAACACAGATTTCACTATGAAATTTCATCCCTCCCAAGTGCATGCCATCTACATTCATCAACCCCCAGAGTTGATACATACAAATAAATACTCTTATCCATTTTCTGCATGTGGAGTGGATATATTAGGACCTTATCCTCCAGCTACAGGTAAGCAGTTCAAGTATATACTTACTTCTACTGAAATCTTCTCTAAATGGGATGAGGAAATTCCTCTCAAAGAAGTCAGAGCGAAAAAACATTGTTAGTTTTTTTTCAAAACTAACATCATCACCAGATTTGGTGTCCCTCAAACTATCTTGACGGAAAATGGAATCAATTTTTATTCTATTGAGGTAAAGAAGTTATATCAGGAGCACAATATCAAATCCAACCATTCATCTAGCTATCATTCAATGACCAATAGATTGATAGAGGCCTTCAATAATACCCTATCAAATAGAATTCATGATATGGTGGATAAAAAAAGATATCATGGACTGATAAACTTTTGTATTCTTTTTGGGCTTATTGGAATACTACTAATACTGCCACCCTGGAAACCCCTTATTCATTGGTGTACGAAACAAAAGAAGTTTTACCAATTGAAATTCAATTGACTTCACTATGAGTTGAAATCTATGATTAGTTTTCTACAAATGAGAAGTCTCATAAATGATTAGATGAAAAAAGATTGCACACTTTTCATCATTTTGAAGTCTATCAGAACAGAATTGAGAAAGCCTTTAACTAGAAAGTTCACCTTCGTTCATTTCTTCAAGGAAAATTGGTATTGGTTATCAGGACTCCAATGATATCATGAATGGAACCTCAAAATCTTGATCCAAAGTGGGAAGGAACTTATTCCATACATATAGTCTACTCAAATAGAGATTATGAATTAATCTTAGTGGATGGAGAGCTTTTTACAGCTCCAACCAATGTGATATTCTTGGAGAAATACTTTGTGTAATTGCACACATCGTCCTAGATGCAAGACTCTAAACTGCACAGGACAAGGTTATAGATGCAAGACATTAAACTTCAAAACAACCATAAGTGTCCATGCTTCAAGATGATAAAATGTGTAGTATCTTTGTCCTTGTCGCATGACATTAAACTACATGACATAATTTTTCCTCATTACATGACATTAAACTATACAACTAACCTCTTCTATACTTGACGTTAGGATCTTCCATATGCAAGAATCATTGACATCAGTACTGTCCTTTGTGGCACATGATTTCTTTTATTTTCAATGTTAGTGTCAAATCTTCTTAGTGACCTCATTTCAAGAACTACGCGTGGCTTGATTCTCATTCAAATGAGATACATAGAGATTCCTTGATCTCTAATTTTGGGCCCAACCTCAAGCAACCACATTTTTATTTCCTTTTCTCCTCTTGTATATGAATCATACTTATAGAGAGTGTTACCTTAAGATACATAGTTTGATCTTTATACAATTTTGTGTCATAAGTTTAACCATTCATCCAGAATGTGTCAAAAATCCCCATCTCCCATATCAAACTCGATTGGTATAGGAAATTAATGTTTAAAGAACTACATATTACTGGAGTCTCATCTATATGAGATATGTAGAGATACCCTGATCTACAATCATGGGCCCAACCCTAATATAAACCCCCTTTATTCCTTATATATGAATCAAATGTTCATAGAGAATGTTTAAATAACTACACATGGCTTGATTCTTTCCCCAAGAAAGAAACGTAGTGACAATTGAGTTTTAACCCTTAGTCCAGCTACAATATGCCATTCTTTTAACATTGGTTCATCTTCGTCCTTACTGCATTACGTAAAACTGTATGGAAATCGAAGAACTACAGTTGGCTCAATTCTTTCCTCCCAAAAGATACATAGTGAACACATGTCTTATGCCTTGGATCATCCATCAATTAATCATAATACCCCTATTATTCACTTGTGACACCTTTTGTGTTATATAATAAATCCTTACTGATCCTTGTTTTTAAAGAAAGCATAGCACATGTGGGCCAAATAATTATATAACAGAATTTTCTATATAAATAATGTGGCTTAATTGTTTATGCGGTTATCAATGTCCTCACTGCATGACTTAAAATTGCACAATACAATGTATTCACTGCATGACTTAAACCTGCATAGTACAATGTCCCCACTGTATGACTTAAAACATCACAATAAAATATTGATTCAATAGATTCAACGAAATTATCCGTTTTTACATATGAATCAGATATATGTAAATGACTTGAAACTCATGGAAAATATTGATTAAAATATATATCATGGGAATTGACCACAACCCCATCCCATATTTCACACTCTTAATATTGAATATTTTCATATCTTTATAATATTTCTTACAGTTTCAAGTGATAATGCTTCTAATCTCTGAGAACTCTTTTGCTTTACTATGTTGTATGTGTCATTAAGTGGACTTGTATAAAATTTTCCAACATAACAGGCCTATCAGTCAAAAGATGCCACTATTGGGCTACACAGCATATTCCATAGTTATGCCTTCATAATACAACACCTATAATAAGTTTTTCAAATATTGGTAATTTTGTTATTGGTTATTGTTTCATTGTCCCCATCAAACATTGATGACAACATACAAGAATATGTATTTTAAAATAGTCATTCATGTTTATTTTGTCGATTATATTTACCTCAATCTAAAAGTCTTCAAGACCATGGTTTACACATCTCTCTCTCCATGTGTCCAAAGCAATATGAAATAACCTTGAATCACTTGACCAAATATCATATATTTTTTCTATTTCTGGTCCTATTTGTATGACCTAAAACTACAAACACCATAATTCCTATGTTTGGGTTAGACCTTCGTAGAAATCCCATTCCTCTAATTCATTGGAAATCACCATTGGAAATACTCTTTCCACATTCATGTACCTTTCTCTATAAACCAAACTCCATGCTTTGGAAAGTATTAATCTCCATAATCTTTCTCTAGCTTTTAGTAATAGAATTTCAAACTTCTAAAAACTCTTTTGCCTAAACAATGATGCCACTATTTGGCTCTATAGCATATGCACCAGTTGGCCCAACATAATATATACCCCATAATGGATTTTTTAAAATAATGGTAACTTTGTTCATGGAATGAAACATTTTCTAATTCCATTATCCCTTTTCCCATATCATTTTTCAGATCAAAAAATTCCCAAATCACAGTTTACAATTTTCTTCCCAGGAATAAATATAGTAGTATGTTTTCAAACAAATTATCAAGAAATTAGGAGAGTCTCATACATTTGTTCAATGCTAAAGACCTTAAACTAAAGCTACCCAACATCCTCACTTCATGACTTAAAAATGAAAATTACAATGTCCTCACTTCAAGACTTAAAACTGTATAGTACAATGTCATCACTGCATGACTTAAAATTGCATAGTACATTGTCCTTACTGCATGACTTAAAACTGCATAGTACAATGTCCTCACTGCATAGAATAAAACTGTACAGTATAATGTCCTCACTGCATGACTCAACACTGCATAACATGACAACAAAAAAATTTCTTTCTGAAAAATTTTATCCATTCATCATACACAAAATTAGTGTAGAAGTGGTTTTCCTATTCATGAAAAATGATGTCATAAATCAACATTTATTCTCAAAATCTCTTTCCTTGGGAAATCTACCCATTGTGGTCTTGAGTTACCCAAATCTTATTTTCCATTGTCTATCAATAGTAGAATGTCAAAATTTTGAGAACTCTTTTGCATGACTGTGTAGTACATTCCCTTAGGTGGTCTTTCATAAGTTTACTACATAAGAGGCATATTATTAATAGGATGCCACTATTAGTCTATACAACATATTCCCCGGTCATCCCTGCATAATACAACCCGATAATGGTTTTTTCAAATAATGGTAACTTCAGTCTTTGAAGAGACTTCCTCTATGTTTATAAAAGTTTTAGATTTGGTGACCATAAAAATCATGGATCTCGATCCCCCTTGGAAATATTTAATATAATATTAGATCAATTCTCAGGCACTGAGTCTTGTAGAGGATCTAATTTCAAAATTTATGGTCAAAGATTTTCGACCTTAAATAATAGCCTTTTATAGTCCAACATAAATGGTGCTATCTACCAACAACAATAGATGTGGTACTCAAAAGATTGCGAACCTGTAAAGGGAACTCTGAACAAATGATGAGTCCCAGCTCATTAAATATACATTTTATATGATTTAGGTAATATTGATCAAGAAAAAGTCAAAAGATAAAATGTTTTTGGGGTTTTCCATATAAACCTAGTGAAAATAAAACTATGCTCGTTAAGCCCATCAGCTTAATAAGAAAATTTTGAGATCCCCCATTCTTGTCATTATGATAATGATTATCTAACAAGAAGATTTGACGTTTATAAATAATCACCACTATCATTACCTTTAATATTGAAATAAAATAAAATGTTGGAAAGAATAAAGATATATATGATTGGAGACAAAATTTCTTTCATTCATATGAAATTAGAGGGACATCCACAAAGTGGAGCCTCTATATTATGTTTTAAAATAAACTGTCAATATAACTTCTCATTTGTTGAATGACCTCATGAGCACTATCAACTTCCTATTAATGTTGAGAGAGTTGATCAACTCGAGCCTCCCCAACTCGATGAAGTGATTCTTTAGCAGTTGAAATAGTGGTTATCCCCTCCAATTGGGGTTCTCCTAGTGTCTGGTTCAATTGCTCCAGATTTTTATGAACAACATCCAGTTGTTGTTGAAGATATAACAACTCTTTCATGGATTCTTTAATTTTTTGGTTGATTTCAATCAACTTCTTGTAATGATCTTCCTCTTCCTTTGCTACTGCATCTTGGAAGCACTCAATATTAATAATCCACTTATCCTTTTCAAAAATTTCCACACCCTAAGTTCCATCTCCTATCGGAGAATGGTCTCTTTCATTGTATCATAGATTGGTTGATATTTTAATCCACTAAATCACAATACACAGAATAATTTTGGGATTTTGAAAAAATGGGACAGTAGTTTGTCTAAAGTCTTCTCATAAATTATGCTCAAGATATGAATCCATGTCTTCTTACATGGCATGCCAAGAACATATTTCATATCTATGTCTCAATCTATGTAACTACCATGGGATAAAATGTACTCTGAAAACAAATCACTTAAATAGTTACCTTGTTCTGCTTCCCTTATAACATTAGAAGCTTCACCTTCTACTGATTCCTGAGCCAAAGTAGATGTTTCACCTTCTTATCTAGGTATGCTAGCTGATAACCCTAAATTATAAACCATGAAAATTTTTAATTTTTTAAAAAATTTAAGAAACAGAGTATGATCCAGACAGCCAATAAAATTTACCCAATAATATGTATGCCCCTTGATTGGATTCATCCCCATTATTCTCAACATCAACAGTTTGAGTAGATATTTTTTTAGGATGGACATTCTCCTATGTTTTCCCAGTTTTCATAGTTGAAGGATCTGGAATGTCTCTCAATGAGGGGTCCTCAGTAGGTTCTTCTCTAGCTTCAATAGAAGAAAAATATATTTGAATTCCACATTCATGAAGAACCTTTGAAACATTTTATATATACAACGCTACATAAGGTGAACATTGATGTGAAGAATCAAGTAAAATAAAAGAAATTATGTATTTAAATGAAGGAAGGGAAAAAACATCCTTGAAATTCCTCATGAAAATCCCCAAAATCCTTGATGGAACCCGGAATATCAATATTTGGATTAAGGGCTTCCATCATTTCATTATATGCAACATGGAATGTTATAGCATCCTCACCATTTAAGGCATCCAATAAATGTAGGTTGATGCCCCAATTGGAAATGCTGACATTCTATTCTATTGGTTCTTCAATTGGTACAACATCATTAAATCTTTTCATGTTTGGGTCAACTTCAGTATTTACTTCAGATTTCCTTGGATCCCCATTCCTTCCTCTTGGAGTAGTTGGAATATCAGTATTGATTGTCGTGGGATCCATTGGAAAAGGCATCTGATATGAGATATGTTTAAAATAAGAATATTATCAAAGAATTTAATATTCATGAGAAATTTATTTGATATTACCATGGACCTTCTATCTGTCAATAGATCTAGGAGTTGGTACAGCCAAATCCTTTAATGTTTTATCTGGTAAGGTAGTAGATCCATCAACATAAACCTGGGTTTCTCATGGGGTTTCTATATCTGGTCTTGAAGAATCATCTCTTAGTCACTTGAGAGAAGAGAGAGATACAGATCCTGTAAGAGGTTAAATGTGTTTACCAGAGTGTATCAAGAAAATTATAATTCCCCAAGTATAGTATAAATAATTACTCCTTTAGCAAACTCTTCATATTAATCTCATTTCTCTCTTGAATTTCTTTTCAAAAGATTGAGGAGAAATCAAAACACTCTTCTTGGTAAGAGAAACTTGAGGTAATGGATAAGGATTATCCATCGACATTATCCCAGTCATGATTATCCCTCCTTGAGAATGTTCTAGAGACCTAGGAGGATCATTGGATGTGTCAATGGGAGAACCATTAGGCCCATACCTTGGTGATCTAGGAATCGGTCTGGAGTTTCATTCCCCACATTCAAGCTTCAAAAATGCATTTCATCAAGATTAATGATGATGAATGGTAAAGAATAATCGAGAGAAAAAAGGAAAATACATTCTCAGTATTAACATAAATATCCCGTTCCTCCTCAGGGTCAATAATTACCCCTTCATGTATTCATAAGTCCATTATTTGGGATACTCATTTAGAGGCTGGGATTTGATCATCGGTTTTATATATAAAATCCTCTATCTCTACAATATACTCATGTACTTTAGCCAGGTTAATATCCGGATTACAAACCGAAGGTTCCTTTATGTCACCGACATCTAGTATTCGAATTCCATGTTGGAGGAATTCCAATGATTCCCTAATTTCACAGGTCATACTCTCTCAAAAGTGAATGGTTAAAGGTCGCACATTGTAGATTTTGGGTGTAGCGGAAGCGTGTTGGTGGCTTTTCCCAACTTTAATTTTAAAGTTAAATAATGTTCAATCCGAGATCCATCACGATGTAAAATGCCGAATCTTCGGAATAGAACGAGGAACGAAAAACTTAAGAGGGATTCTCAGAACCATAGAAATAGGATCATCATATGTTGGTTATAATTAATTTAATTAATTCAAAAGAATTACCTCGGTGGAATTCGTTCTTTATTGATGTCTCCGGTCATGATCCTATGATCCGTCATTGCATCATAGAATCCAAGTATAGGATTCCTCTAGTGGTGATCCACACATGTGCCACGTAAATCTGATGATCTGATACCTATATAATTGTTATGAGAATGTTATGAAGGATATGTAAGGGTTATCTAGAAGTATCATAAATTTATTTTGCAATTTGTGAAGGTTACTCCAAGTTGTGTATTGTTTTGATAGATTTTTTAAAATTCATTTTTGATGAGGGGTAAATTAAGAGGATTCTAATGGAATATTATATTATTAAAAATCCATGATGATGTTTAAATATCTTCATACTTCAAGCATGAATGATTTTTATATTAAATTGGAATATGGATGGAAAGAATTTGGATACAATCGATGTTAATATAGAAGATATTCAACACTGCATCATGTATGTGCCTTGTCACATACCCATGAATTTGAATATGATTTCATACATGTATAGAGATATTAAGTGTTTCAAATGTAGTAGATTATATTTTTTTAATATTGAATTTTTTTAATACCTCATCAGAAAGGAAATGAACAGATTTTAAATAAAAATTAAAAATAGGATTTCTACTTGATCAGTTTAAATTCAATGAAGTGGATTATTTTGTGATTTTTTCAGAGTTTAAAAAACTAGTTTGGAAATAATATTTATTCATTATTAAAGATATTTTATGAGTACAACTAGTGTATAAAAGAAATAATAAAATATTTCTAATTATTATGATATCTCATAAACATTATTCTGGAGAATTTGAAGAGATTAGATACTATACAAAGTCAAAAATAAATAAGGAGACAAATTTGGGTGATCTAAGAATAAGGATATAAAAGGAAACAATTATTATTTAAGTGTCAGAAGGAACCAAAAATTTAATTATCTAGTGTGAATTTAAAGACCAAGAGGACAATTTCATGTTGATTTCGAAAACATTCAAGTAGTACATGAGAAAACATGATCACATAGACTTATAGTGGAAGTTCATATATATTGGGGGTGACAAGTAATGGATATATTTGTGTCATTTGGTAATTGTTTTTTGGAATTTTGATATTTTTGTAAATCAAATCCATGAGAATATTTTGTGTTTGGGTGTATAACTGATCATAGAAGAAGAGTTGGTTGTAACACCATAATATTTTAAAATGAAAAAAATTGGCTTTGATAGTTTTTATGACACATGAAACTGGTCTTAGATAAGAATATATCACACAGAGACTTTATAAAAGATTTATTTTCAAATAAATTTAATCTCATAGATATCTTGAGATGCATAGAAACCATTGTTCAATGAAATACAATACATTATTCAATTATTATTATTTAAAACAGGACTCTTATAACCTAGAAATTATATTGTTGGGTATAAATAGTACAAACAATGTTAATAAAATTATATGTTTTACACATGTATAAGAAAATAATTAGTCATCTAGAAATTATAAATAAAATAATGATCATTTGAAATAAAATAGAAATGTTTTCTAAAAAATCATATTTTCCTAAAAGTATGTTTATTTTCCTCTTGACATGCATCATTTAAAATTATATTTTACCAATCGTACATAATTTCCTTGAAAAACATAATTTTTTAAATATAAATGTCAAAATTATCCTTGGATTAATTTTTGATAATTTCTCTAGAAAGAGTATGTTTTTTATAAAGAGTGAAATATACTGATTTATAATGAAACAACCTTTTCTAGTGAATTATACAAATAGAAAAAATATAAGTTAATTTTTTTAAAAATAATATTAAACATACTATATATTTAATAATCCTAATTATTTCATTGGAATCAATTTCATTATAAATTTTTATATAAAAAATTATTGAACTCTAAAATGTTTTTACTTTGGAAAGCGTCTTTTTGGCCACGTCAAGGGGTTTAATATTAAATTGAATTTTGTCAATTCTATGAATTTAATCTGAAAAAATGTAATCAATATATGGAATCATAATAATATATATTTTCCTATATATTAAAAATATTATATTACCATCATTAAAATTGAAAACAATAAATAAATAATTACTATAGTTAAGGTAAAAATGGATTTACCTTAGGATTAAACTAAGAATAAATGGGTTACCAAATACCTAAAACTTGTCAAAAGTCCATTTTATTTCCATATTAAGTCCTTATCACTTATATGTTTCAATAATTTCCAATTTTTTATTCTTTTATAACGTGATAAATAAGGATACACTTTATTCTTTCCATGTATTCAATGTGTGTCCTCTCCCCCACTTATAAACGGTCAGTACCTCCCTTTATTTCTTCACACCTATCAAGCTCTGTATCTCAATAAACCCCTTTTAAAATATATCTAAAAAATACTTATCCACACTCTATATCATCTGGTATACTAGAAATACAACCTTGGGTTCCTTAAGAGGAGATCCAAATGAGAAATCTCTAAGAGAGTGTAATTGTCTTACTGAATAAATTTCATTTTATTTCTTCTGTTTCCACTATAAATTATGTATTAGAACTAAAAATATATTAACAGTAGTATCTACTATATAATTAGACATTATTATGTCTATGGGATAATATTTATCCATCTACTCCTCAAAAAAATGGGAAATAAATTCGTTGATCATGCGTATGGGGGATTACACCCTCAATAACTAATGTAACCTATTTCCCATAAACATGTCTTATGATTATATATAATAATGAATTTTTATGTATATATAAATTATTTGAGAAATTATTATACATCTGGAATTATAATATCACATATAAATTCATATTTTCAATGATATTTAATAGACGATAATGTTGCTTGTGTGTACAGTGGACTACTGCCTCACGAAGTGATGTGATTCATTATTCACATGCCCTTTACATGGAATGTAATAAGGATAAAATTAATGAATATATTTGATATATATGAATGATATTTATTATCTAAAATTAACATATCACATAATATCTTACCCTTACATCGATAAATAAATTATATCATCGTTCATGTATACATACAACCTACCATCTCTACAAAGTGATGCAATTCAATTTTTTTGTCCAACAATCATGAATGAATCTAAAAATATATCTAATTTGTAAATATGAAATTAATAGAATTATTCTAAATTTTATATGATTTATATATATCCTCTATATCTTTATTAACAAAAAAATCCTGAGAAAACATGGTAATTAACTCCTGAAACAATGAATATAATCAAATATCATTAACAAAAGGGTGGTCAAATGTGGTAAAATGTTTTAATATGACAATATGTGATATTATAAATACTTTTATTCTTATTTTATAAATTTATTACAATAAAAAACTCATTATACTATATTTTGGATCATTTTTAACTTAAAGGATGCTTACGGTAAGTGACTTCGTCTCAATTTCCCTTCATTGAGGAATTTTTAAGGTTATCCACATAATTTGTTTTATAAGGTGTACATACTACTAATTTGACATGTAATATCATGATTAATTAATAATTCATGGTATTTTATGTTTCAATTTTAATTATTTCATACAAGGATATTTGACTTGAAATTTTTCTTGTGGTAAAGAATTTCTTAACTCAATTTATATTCCTTATGTTATATTACTTATTACCTGTACTTGATATTCTATGATTATGTATGTATTGAATTTTGACAATATTATGTTTTATATAATATTTATTTATGTGGATTTATATTTGATACATAAAATATATTAATTGTTTGATTCTCTCAAAAACGTTATTATCTTCTTAAGGGTTTATTTCACTATATCATTTTAATCTAGATTATTTATTCTTTAATTTATATTAAAGTTAATTATTTTTTCATTGGTTAATAAACCATTTTAATTTTCTTATCCTATGGTTATTTTAAAAAATTTCATATAGGAGCACCATTTTCTACTCTTTGGTACTTAAAATAATTGATAGTTTATTTTTAATAAAATCTGAGTTAATTTCTCTCTACGGTTTAAAATAATTTATCATCCAAAACGTTTTTTTTTCTAAAAATGACTTCCAAAACCTTTTTTAAATTTTAAAAAATATTTATTAATGAAATATTTACCCATTATTTACATTTTTATATTTTTTAATGTAATCTTTAACTCTTTTTTCAAACAAGCCCTATCTCTATGCGTGCAAATATGGGAAAGGAATATATTTTTTAACATGTACAAAATTTATAGAATTTTCCCATTATCATGACCCCTTAATTTTTTAAATAAATCATTATAATTTTAAAATTTTATTTTCAAAGAAAATTATTTTGAAAATATTTCGTAAATTTTTAGTTTCGAAATGATTTTCCAAGAAAAAGGCTATTTTTTTCAAAATATTTTTAATGATATTTTTATTGTATTTATATTCATCATTGACTATAAACCTTTATATTAATTATACTACAAAGGTTATATGTTTTATTTATACCATACTTACTATTTCTATGCATTGTTTATTATAATTTTAACCAAAGAAGGTATTGACATTCACATTCTTGACTGATTTTTGTAGTCATTAACTTTCCCATGAAATATTAACTTTCCTATGATCATTAGACATTTAATTTCCCATAAATGTCAATAGAGACCCCGACCCCAGAAACCTCAGGATTTGGTGCCTTCTGAACATGATGTGTTATCCTAAAATGAAACACACTTTGTTAACAACACATCATGTCCCATACAGAGGATCGTGTGCGGTTCGGGTTCTGGGAAACCGGCAACTTCTGAAACAATTCATCTTTTAAAAGCTGATACCTGAAAATTTTAAATCAAAACGTAGGGTGAGCATTGAAATACTCATTAAGGGGTTTAAAAAGAAACTAAAACATTGTAACATTTGAAAACATTCTTTTTAAAGAGATTGAACACTCATTGAAGGAAAATTATAACATAAAAATGCTCAATCAAGGTTTTTAGGAAGAACATGAAACAATTAAGTTAATTCTCGAAGGAATAACAATAGTTATCATAAACAAGTACGACATGTGTCTTACTTAAGCATAAATTAAACAGTTAAAAGTAATACATAATCGGAGTTGTGCATAAAGAAAACAACTAAATTTTCATATGCTGGTTATTATACTATTAAGTGATAACACCAATCATGCTTCAAGCTTATACTAGTAAAATAAGAACTTTATGAAAACTTAAAGGGATTAGTCGTGAAAGAAATTTATCTTGGAAAGAACCTGTTACATAACTTGAATTATATGGCATCAACATTCAATATTAACAATCATTTCATTTCACCAAGGTCCATCCCCATGGTTTCATAAAAAAATTACCAAGGTTGTTCACCAAGGTATCAGTCTAAAAGGTCATCTCTAGAGATTAAGTCTTTACCCAATGCATTGGAGCGCTATCAGGGAGCACCATTAAATTTACCTTTATTATCATGTGAGCCACATCGTTCATGCTTTAGTTAAACCGTTTGTATATTCAAGATGTCCCATAACACCTTCAATATCTCATTCATTTTCATTTTTACCCAAGGTGTCCCATACCACTTTGGGTAATCAAATTTCTTAGTTCATTTAGTGATATGTCATAAGCATTCATTATGTACAATAATAAATAATGAACCACCACAAATTTTACTAATACAAGGTATGATAGGTAACATTGCAACATGGGTCAATAACCAGTCAAAGGCATACATAGCTTAGTAAAACATCCTTTTCACTAAATCATATAAAATAATGATATACTAAATGATATATCTTTTCCATTATAAATCCATGGAAAAAGGAATGCTGAAGGAAAACTCTTGAAATCAGTTACGGTGATAAACAGGCCCTTGAACCAAAATACATATTTTATCATAAACTCTTCAGAGAAATGTTAGATAAACCTTTTTAATGAAACATGTCCATTTGTGTGTATTAATAATATGTTGGTTTAGCAATTACACAAATCATATCTTAATAAAATCTTACCTGCATCAAAGAATAAATTAAGTCCTGTTATTTATAAAAGAATATAATGGGGTTTGGAAATTATTCATATTAATACATATACACGTACCCATATATACCCGAAGTGTATATAGGGGTTATACACAATTCAAAAACAAGGTCTATTAAATCTCTTAGGTAATTGGAGGGTTCCGACCATAAATTGCTTACATGGTTGAAAACTAAATCCATATAAGGTTTGTCATAAACGTAACCATAGGTATAAAATTTTGGTTTTGCAAACATAACTCCACTTAAACTAAAAGAACATAGTTTTAAAATAAAAATTTTATTTAAAGATTGATACCCAAAATAGGCCGGGTTAGGTTATAAAAAAACATTCATGAAACTGTATATATACACAATAAACAATAAATATAAATTTTTGGTTTTGGGAACTATAAAAAAACTGCATATATATACCATATATAAAAACAATACACAACCCTAGGGGTTTGTATTGATAAATGCACATATATACACTATGTATACCATCTATATGAAACTTATATATACAATGTACAAACTGATGGATTTGTATTATGTAAATATTCATATATAAATAGTATATACCACGCTTAGGTTTCTCAAAATGAAAGAAAAAAAGTATATAAGCAACCTTACATGTGCACCCTACGAAGGCCAAAACATCCTGGAGGCAATACAAATTGATGGGCTTACATTAAGTATATTTATATATATACATATACAACTGTGTTTACCGAGAGTATATAAAAAGAATATTTCCTCCAAAAAAAGAAGGCAGGCAATGCAAGGACCCTTACTCATGCATCATGCATCAGCAAAACCATTGAAAGTCATACAACCCGATGGGGTATACACTTAGTTTTATAAAGTTCATAAACTATATATCTACACATCGTGGTAAAATGAATGACGGTTTTTCTTCGAAAGAATGCATGCAAGAACCCTTAATTTGCTTGAGGAGAATCTCAGACCAGGTGCACCACGCTGATCTTGCTGGAAGTTCGTGGGAGGGAAGGAGGAGGAACCACTGTGGTTTCATGAGGCCAGAGGCGTTTATATAGGCCTCGGTATCCAAAGAATACTCGACCCAAGAGGCTAGACCGATGTGGGGTAGACGAAGGAACAAAGCCCTAGGAGGGGGTGTTCGGAAGTCAAGGGGAGAAGTGCGGGGGAAAAGGCCGAGGTGTCCTTGCGCAGGCCTACTGGTCGGGTGTTGCTGCGAGGAAGAAGACGACGAGGGTCGACGCGGTAAAGGAATGGACGGCCGGGATTAGAACTCGGGGAAGATCGAATGGTCGCGGTGATACGCGGGGAGATCGCATGGCTAAAAGGGACGGACGGTCAAGATCTACACAGGAGTCGATCGGATGGTCCAGTTTGCACAGAGCGCGTCCCACATCGAAACAGAACGCGGTTGAGGCGCGGCTTATAATACGAAGTGTGCCGGCTTCGGTTCAATAACACGAACACACACACTGGGGCCTTATACACGAGCCCCATGCAGGCTTCGGCCCAACCCCAAGCAGCGCACGCCGCGGCCTTACACACAAGCCTGCGCGCGACCTGGAACACCTATGCACGGCTCGAGACATAGTTTGGACATCCACTGGATGCTTGGGGACCCCGATGGTCGGCACCTCGGGTCCCTTGGGGCTTGGTCTCGGCCTAGAGGGCCTGTCCCTTAAGGGATGCCCTCGGCTTGGCCGGCCCAAAACTATATTTTTTTTATTAAAAACTTATTTAAATTTATAAAACAACCAGTATAAGTATACTTATTTCAAAATAAAGTGTAGTGTAAATATTTATAAAAAAGAGAGCTAATTCAATAAAACAAATAGTTTTAATTTAAAATCTAAATCCTTTTACTAGCTTATGTAATATAGTTCATATCAACATTATTTTTTAATAAAAAGAAAATTTATTTAGACTTTTGAAATAACTAGTTTAAGTATTCTTAGTTCAAAATATAAATATTTTCACAAAATGAGTCAATATACTATAACAACCAAAAATGTTTTAACTTAAAATTTAAATCCCTTTACCAATTTATATATAAATATTTTAAAAGATATACCTTTCTTATTTTACATACAAAACCATTATAATTATTCGGATCATTAAAGAAAATCTAAAAGACCACTAGTTAATTCAAAAATTCATAATTTAGAGCTCAAAAGATATTATTATTGATACCCTTTAAACATATCTTTTATAAAAAGAATACTAAGTTTTCAATATATAAGTATCCATCAGAATTTTGTGAAAACAATAGGATTTATTTCAGAGAACACTCTTTAAATTTTAAAACTAAGATTCTTTTGTGAAACGTACTTTAGACATATTATAATATTATAAAATTATAAGAGCATTAAAAACAAGTTTTAATATAAAGATAAACTTTATCAACGGAAACCCAAATTTTGTTTTAAAAATCCAACGACTATATATCTAATGGTCATATCTCCAAGAGCCATTATAAAAGTAGGGGAATTTTACCAGAATAAAACACTTGAACTAGAAAGGATGGCTCTCCTCATACCATTGTTGTTGAGTATGTGTGCCGTGGTTCTGGATTTTATATTCTTCACACTGATGTACCCTGAAGACGACGACTACCCGATTACCCGAGTTGTTATTCTTAGTAGTCTAGTTGTGGCTGTGTTTGGTGTTGTGCATAGTATTTTCAATTAGTTGGGTCTAGTTGCATTGTAACTTTTAAATATATACCAGTTTACTATATTCTCCATGTTTTATTTTGTTTTAAGTTCTTTAATAGTACTCAAAGCATAAAACAAGAGACATCATTAAAATCCCAACAAATAAAACAAGATACATTACTAAAAGAATAACATTGTTCACTTGGACCGGTTAATAAAACCTGGGGCGTCACATTATCCCCCCCTTTAGAAAATTGCGTCCTTGTAATTTATTTCACCACACTACAAGGTTCTGCAACGTTCTCACCATCTCCACCAATGTATAGGGTCAACAGGTGCATTTAGAGGAATCCCCGTAGCGAATCTCACCTCTTCTAGTTCCCTAATCCACATACACCAAAGACAGGAGGGGTTGCACATATGTTCTAGGCCTTCAGGCCTTCAGAGGGAAGCTTGAACAGTATAATGTTCTGAAATGTCATTACAGACCATCGTATGAAGGACTGGCCGAATTATGTCTCGGTCGAGGATATTGAAGCCATAAATGCGATCAAACAGGCTAAAGCTGAGAATTTGGAGCATATAATCCGCATAAAGATTTACCTCTAACACAGCCTCCTGAAATTTCACTCTGGACATATAGTTTCGGCCTAGGGTGAAACCTAAAAGGATCCCTTCATGGTAACTTCCTAGTCTTTCACGTCCGGCAAGCTGTGCAGAGCCAATGCGGTAATTGATGGAGGCATTCCCCTGGTAGGTGCGGAGAATCTCCGGGCCGTTTGTTACCTCAAACCACTGCTTGCACGTTCTTCTCAAATTTGCGAAGGGGTCATACTCGTCCTCACACGTTTTTATTGTAATGATTTCCATAATCTTTGTGGGAAGGGATAACAGGTGGGTTTGTCCTTCAATCTGAAAGTTTTAAGACGGAAATTCAAACACTTGAAAATCATTCAAGTACAAAAACAAAGTAAATAGAAGGAAGGGGAAAGACAAAATTTCAATAAACATACGTTTATTATTATTAGTGCTTGAGTTTCTCTTATCCACTGACTAAACGAACTCCACATAGAGAAGTAAAACTACCTAACTCCTCGAACAAAACATAGGCCGAGCATTCAGGGTGAAACTCATAGGGGCACCTATGACATCTTATGAGTCTAACATTAGGGGTATGAAGTTGAGATACATCCTCATACACTTGTTGTCTACAAGACAGTCGGGTGGACTCGTCTTCTAACCTTCCAAAGTATAACAACTGACCCCAGAAGCCATAGATTAAAATTTGACAAAAGTATCCCGCTCGGAGGTCTCCATCAGCAGCAGATGCTTGAAAAGGGTTATCAATCATGGTGCCAAAACTTTCACCCACCGTGAAAATCCAGAAAAGTCCCTCATGGTACCTTCCCCGATGCACATATGATGGAAACTAAGTTATCATCATAAGGAGGTAATCTATTCCTACCCCTTGGTGTAATTGAAGCACCCGTGGTGAATTGGATACATCGTAAAGGTGTTTGCATGTCATGCGGAAATGGGCATAGTTTAGAAAGTCCTCACAGCTAGCTAAAGACACAATGGTCTCTAGGGCCTCTGTGGGGAGAGATAAGAGATTTGTGCCTTCGTTTTCCATCTGAAATTTAATAAAACCCAATTTTTAATAAAATTGAAATACATATACATATATATATATATATATTTGTTTCAGTTTCTGGATTTCCAGAGTTATCCAAACCGAACCTCTGATACCAACTGTAGAGACCACGACCCCAGAAACCTCAGGAGTTGGTGCCTTCTGAACATGATGTGTTATCTTAAAATAAAACACACTTTTTAACAACACATCATGTCCCATACAGAGGATCGTGTGCATTTCGAGTTCTGGGAAACCGACAACTTCTGAAACAATTCATCTTTTAAAAGCTAATACCTGAAAATTTTAAATCAAAACATAGGGTGAGAATTGAAATACTAAGTAAGGGGTTTAAAACATAATTAAAACATTGTAACATTTGAAAACATTATTTTAAAAGAGATTGAACACTCATTAAAGGAAAATTATAACATAAAAATGCTCAATCAAGGTTTTCAAAAAGAACATGAAACAATTAAGTTAATTATCGATGGAATAACAATGGTTATCATAAACAAGTACGACATGTGTCTTACTTAAGCATAAACTAAACAGTTAAAAGTAATACATAATCAGAGTTGTGCATAAAGGAAACAACTAAATTTTCATATGCTGGTTACTATTCTATTAAGTGATAACACCAATCATGCGTCAAGCTTATACCAGTGAAATAAGAACTTTATGAAAACTTAAAGGCATTAGTCGTGAAAGAAATTTATCTTTGAAACAACCTGTTACATAACATGAATTATGTGGCGTCAACATTCAATATTGAAAATCATTTATTTCACCAAGTTCCATCCCCAAGGTGTCATAAAAAAATTTCCAAGGTTATTCACCAAGGTATTAGTCTAAAAGGTCATCTCTAGAGATTAAGTCTTTACCCAATGCATTGGAGCACTATCAGGGTGCACCCTTAAATTTTCCATTATTATCATGTGATCCACATCGTTCATGTTTTACTTAAACCGTTTGTATAATCAAGATGTCCCATAACACCTTGAATATCTCATTCATTTTCATTTTTACCCAAGGTGTCCCATACCACTTTGGGTAATCAAATATCTTAGTTCATTTAGTGATATGTCATAAGCATGCATTATGTACAATAATAAATAATGAACCACCACAAATTTTTCTAATACAAGGTATGATAGGTAAATTTGCAACATGGGTCAATAACCAGTCAAAGGCATACATAGCTTAGTAAAACATCCTTTTCAATAAATCATATAAAACAATTATATAATAAATGACGAATCTTTTCCATTATAAATCCACGGAAAAAGGAATGCTGAAGGAAAACTCTTGAAATCAGTTACGGTGATAAACAATCCCTTGAACCAAAATACATATTTTATCATAAACTCTTCAGGGAAATGTTAGATAAACCTTTTTAATGAAACATGTCCATTTGTGTGTATTAATAATATGTTGGTTTAGCAATTACACAAATCATATCTTAATAAAATCTTACGTGCATCAAAGAATAAATTAAGTCTTGTTATTTATAAAAGAATATAATGGGGTTTGGAAATTATTCATATAAATACATATACACGTACCCATATATATCCGAAGTGTATATAGGGGTTTTACACAATTCATAAACAAGGTCTATTAAATCCCTTAGGTAACTGAAGGGTTCCAACCATAAATTGCTTACATGGTTGAAAACTAAATCCATATAATGGTTGTCATAAACGTAACCATAGGTATAAACTTTTGGTTTTGCAAACATAACTCCACTTAAACTAAAAGAACATAATTTGCAAATAAAAATTTTATTTAAAGATTGATACCCAAAATAGGCCGGGTTAGGTTATAAAAAAACATTCATGAAACTGTATATATACACAATAAACAATAAATATAAATTTTTGGTTTTGGAAAACTGTAAAAAAACTATATATATATACCGTATGTAAAAACAATACACAACCCTAGAGGTTTCTTTTGTTTAAATGCACATATATACACTGTTTATACTGTCCATATGAAACTGTATATATACAATGTACAAACCGATGGATTTGTATTATGTAAATATTCATATATAAACAGTATATATTTTGCTTAGGTTTCTCAAAATGAAAGAAAACAAAGTATATAAGCATCCTTACATGTGCACCCTACGAAGGCCAAAACTTCTTGGAGAAAATACAAACCAATGGGATTAAATTAAGTATATATATATACATATATATATATATATACATATACAACTGTGTTTACCGAGAGTATATAAAAAGAAGATTTCCTCCAAAAAAAAGAAGGCAAGCAATGCAAGGACCCTTACTCATGCATCATGCGGCAGCAAAACCATTGAAGGTGATACAACCCGATGGGGTATACACTTGGTTTTATAAAGTACATAAACATTATATCTACACACCGGGGTAAAATGAATGAAGGTTTTTCTTCGAAAGAATGCTTGCAAAAACCCTTACTTTGCTTGAGGAGAAGCTCGAACCATGTGCACCATGCTGATCTTGCTGGAAGTTCGTGGGAGGGAAGGAGGAGGAACCACCGCGGTTTCATGAGGCCAGAGATGTTTATTTAGGCCTCAGTATCCAATGATGACTCGACCCAAGAGGCTAGACTGACGTGGGGAAGACGAAGGAACGGAGCCCTAAGAGGGGGTGTTCGGAAGTCAAGGGGAGCAGTGCGAGGGAGGAGGTCGAGGCGTCCTTGCGTAGGCCTACTGGTCGGGTGCTACTGCGAGGAAGAAGCCGACGGGGGTCGACGCGGTAAAGGAATGGACGACTGGGATTAGATCTTGGGTAAGATCAAACGGTCGCGGTGATATGCGAGGTGATCGCACGGCTAAAAGGGATAGACGGTCGAGATCTACACAGGAGTCGATCGGACGGTCCTGGTTGCACAGAGCGCGTCCCACATCGAAACAGAACGCGGTTGAGACGCGACTTATAATACAAAGCGCGCCGGTTTCAATTAAATAACAAGAACACACACACTGGGGCCTTATACATGGGCCCCAAGCGGGCTTCGGCCCAACCCCACGCAGCGCGCGCCGCGGCCTTACACACGGGCATGCGTGCGACCTGGAACACCTATGCACAGCTCGGGACACGGTTTGGACATCCACTAGATGCTTGGGGACCCCTATGGTCGGCACCTCGGGTCCCTTGGGGCTTGGTCTCGGCCTAGAGGGCTTGTCCCTTAAGGGATGCCCTCGGCTTGGCCGGCCCCAACCTATATTTTTTTTATTAAAAACTTATTTAAATTTATAAAACAACCAGTATAAGTATACTTATTTCAAAATAAAGTGTAGTGTAAATATTTAAACAAAAGAGAGCTAATTAAGTAAAAAAAATAGATTTAATTTAAAATCTAAATCCTTTTACTAGATTATGTAATATAGTTTATATCAACATAATCATTTAATAAAAAGAAAATTTATTTAGACTTTTGAAATAACTAGTTTAAGTATGCTTGGTTCAAAATATAAATATTTTCACAAAATGAGTCAATATACTATAACAACCAAAAAAGTTTTAACATAAAATTTAAATCCATTTAACAATTTATATAAAAATCTTTTAAAAGATATACCTTTCTTATTTTACATACAAAACCATTATAATTATTCTTATCTTTAAAGAAATTCTAAAAGACCACTAGTTAATTAAAAAATTCATAATTTAGATCTCAAAAGATATTATTATTGATACCCTTTAAACATATCTTTTATAAAAAGAATACTATGTTTTCAATATATAAGTATCCATCAGAATTTTGTGAAAACAAGAGGATTTATTTCCAAGCACACTCTTTAAATTTTAAAACTATGATTCTTTTGTGAAATGTACTTTAGAAATATTATAATATTATAAAATTATAAGATCATTAAAAACAAGTTTTAATATAAAGGTAAACTTTATCAATGGAAACCCAAAGTTTGTTTTGAAAATCCAACGACTATATATCTAACGGTCATATCTCCAAGAGCCATTATAAAACCAGGGGAATTTTACAAGAATATAACACTTGAACCAGAAAGGATGGCTCTCCTCATACCATTGGTGTTGAGTATGTGTGACATGGTTCTGGCTGTTATATTCTTCACACTGATGGACCCTGAAGACAATGACTACCTAATTAACCTAGTTGTTATTCTTAGTAGTCTGGTTGTGGCTGTGTTAGGTTTTGTGCATGGTATTTTCAATTAGTTGGGTCTCGTTGCAATGTAACTTTTAAATATATACCAGTTTACTGTATTCTCCATGTTTTATTTTGTTTCAAGTTCTATAATAGTACTCAAAGCATAAAACAAGAGACATCATTAAAATCACAACAAATAAAACAAGATACATTACTAAAAGCATAATGTTGTTCACTTGGACCCATTCATAAAACCTGGGGCATCACAATGTCTATATTATTTATCCTAGATATTCTTATTTTTTAAACTATTTATCATTTCAATACGTAAATTTCAATACTGAAATTTATTTTACTATCGGGGGGAAATATTAATAAATTTTTATTCTTTACGCAATAAGGATATTTTATGATAAGGCACATTATTCATGAATTAAATCAATTATTCAATATATGAGGAATTATTTGGAAATATTGATATTGGTAGGGCCTAGTTATAGATAGACCCTCTATGAATCGATAGTATTATGAGAGGGATCTATCATCAGGTCAATGTTAAAAGATTTTCTAGTTTATACCTACCAATATGTTTTAAACTATCTTGGGAAAGGTATTGATAGTAGTTTTATAATGAAAACTAAGATAATAACTTTTAATAATTGATAATTTAATTCCTTAATAATTCAATAATTATTATCCATAAAATTTTCACAATAATATTATATTCATATGCATTTCATTCTCAGTTTATTGATTGATTGAAATCACTATTAAGTTATTTACATTTCCATATTGATTAATACACATATATTAATGATATTAAATTGATTTAAATTTCATGTTTATTAAGTTATTTACCTTTCTATATTCATTATTTATTACATAACAATGATATAAAAATTATTTAATTGGTTTGTGTGTTCAGTTATTTACGTTTCCCTATTGATTATGCTTATTGATTTATGATATCTTCCACTTCACGTAACTCTTACTGATAATATGAAATCACCCTTATTTTTTCCCTTTCCAAAGAATCCATGAATTGTATTTTAAATGATATTAAAGGATATGATAAAAGGAATAGTGATATTCTGAAAAACATTTACTTTTTAATTTTGTTTTCAAATGTAATAAAATACTCACGTATGTACCTATTTTACAAAGATTACTAAAGTATTCAGTCCTTCAGGATGCGATCACTTTTATATTGTGAAAATGAAATAAAGTAACCACCAGCTAAAGTATAATTAGGTTAGGGTATTTACAGTAGGTTTTATAGGAAGTTTAGTAGAAACCTTGGTTACTATTTTTAGGATAACATATATCAGTGAACATAAACCTATGATAAACATTGAGGCTGATAATAGAATAACATCCTAATGTTTTGGTAAGGTAAATATTATGTGTTTTTAAATATCAATACATACTTAACGAGATACTAAAAGTGAATGTGGTTCTGGTATGGATTTATATAGGCATAATAACTCTAGAAAATGTGCATTAGTATGGACTCAAGCATTACTTGGTACACAAAAATGGGCCTTACTATACACCTAGTTAGACACTCATAGGGGATATTCTTTGGATAATTCATATTTTCCTTACAAGCCATTATAAAAAAAATTTATATCTAATAACAATAAATTATCTAGGTAAAGCCTAATGTGTCTTAGATTTAAAATAATGTTCCATGACTTAGTAATCCTATAAAAGATTATGTGGTTTTCCACTGTGATTATTGCTGATCACACTATGCTTTTTGGTTTTAGTCAATTGATGGAATCTACAGGAATTGTGTTTATATTGAATATGATGGACAACGTGGAGACTATAAGAAACCAAATTGGATTATAAATATATTAATATATATCATGATTATACCTAATCTATTATCCCAAAATATCATTATCAGGCTATACCATATCAAACTCCAGGACTCACCAAATAAGAGAAGGATATATTTTTCTAAGTGCTTGAGTGGTGGAGACTATAGGGAAACGATGTATAGGTTTTCAACATGTCATAAAAATGAAAAGAGAAACCCAATAAATTGTATCAATATAATGGAAAAATAATTTATGTTTGTAGAAAAATGGAATAAAGCAACCAATTTCTAAGTAAAAATTAAGTATATGATATTAAGAAATAAATTCAATCTTGGGGATCAATTTATATCTAGTTATCTTAAATATGCGTATTTTTTTAATTATCTGAGTCATTTACCTCTTCTAATTCTATAAACCAAGACCATGGAAGGAACTATATTCAAATAAAATGGTTGAAGTATTTATGAATTGGTATTTTAGAATTTAATTGTAGAATTATTTTTTACCAAGGTTATTTTGGTTACAAGAATCATGAAACATCAAAGGATTATGTAAAATATTAAAATCATATTATTGAGTTAATATATATATTTATTAATTTTCCATTCCTTTATTTTTTGAAAATAAAAAAAATATTTTATTAAGGAAAATTATCTTTCTCTAGGAATTATTTTTATCAGTAAATTTTTCAATCTCTAAGGAAATATATTCGCTTAATACTTAAATAATCTTTTATATGTAGTTCTTGATGATCCTTCTCCAAGATTAACCATGTTTTTAATAAAAATTATTTTTCATAAGAATTATCACATCCTTATCAAAATCCTCAAAATCATAAAAATCGGTAGATACTGAGTCTTACTGATTTAGACACTGATTCCATCTGAATTCAAACTCTAAATTCTCTGAAATTCAGACTATGAATTATCTAAAATTTTGACTCTGGTTTCTATGAAAATAAGAGTATAAATTCTCTGAAATTCAGACATCGAATTCTAGGAAATTACAACTCTGAATTCTCTGAAATTCAGACTCTCAATTCATTGAAAATAAAACTTTCAATTCTCTGAAAACCAGACTTTGAATTATCTGAAATTCAAACTTTGAACTATCATTTCTATAGAATCCCAAATATTAATAAATCAGATTCCAGATTCGTCAAAATTTAGACACCAAATATCTATTATTCCATAATTTGATTGTTTATAATTTTAGACATGGATTCCTAATTACTTAAGAATCCAATTAAATTATTTTCTTATAGTTACCCATTTTCCATAAAGAAACATTTCATTTTATCCAATCATAAACATGTTAATATTTATTATGAAAATCTATGTTTCCTACACATAATAATGTTTCCCATGTTTTTTTACATGACATGATGTTGTACAATCTACTTTTAACTAATCATTGGTAGAGTGACATGTGTCCAGGTCCCTCCAACATTCAATAAAAAATATGACTTTTGGAGGAGGAGAAGAATATTGGAATTCTTCTCTATAAATTCTCAAAACATTTGAAATTTTTTAAATAATGTTGGGAAGTGCTGGATATACTAATTTCTAGAGAGATAAACTATCATGATTTGTGCGATCTATGAACATCTTTTTCAGCCATGAACAGCCTGTTTAGCATGCATAGTGCGATTATGATTGGCTAATCAAGCAAGAACTTATGAGAATAGAAAGACAAAGGTGTTGAATACCATAATGTTTGATGACTTATGGGGATATAAAGATAGAGGTGATGACTACCTTAAAGTTTGGAAACTTTCTGGGATAGGAAGATAGATGTGCCAACTACCTTAAAGGTTGAGGGCTTGTAGGGATATCAAGGAAGATTAAAATACTATTATCGAGGGAATACCCTAGTGTGAGTAATATAGAATTTCCTGAATGTATAGATCTAGGGACCTTTAGCCAAGGTTTTTGGATACCCTTCTAATTGGGGTAAAATATTTCTTTTACCTCTTTACTTTTATTGATACAATTATTATTTCCTCTACATTTTTTTTAAAGAATGAATGTATAAATTTCTTATACTTTCTTATACTTTATTCTTTAATAAATGAGATTTTATATGATTTATGTTAGAATCTTTCCCTATGTAAATTTTTCTTAAGATTATTTATCATATCCATATTTTCAAAACCTAAGTGAGTTATTTTCTTAGTTAAAAACTAAATAGGGTTTGTGAAACCATCTTGTTTAACATTGTTAAACATAGATTTTCTTTTAGGTTTAAAAGGGGATGTTTTTTAACCTAAAATTCAACCCTCTTGAAATTGAGCATCTATATCTATATTTTAATCAAACAAATGGTACCAGAGGTGGTCTCTGAAATACTTATGCATAAATATAAGTTTTTGTTCTCAAATTTTCTATCTCATCATTTCTTGTTCAATTTTTTCTTAAAGACTACTTTTTTTGTAAACATTTACTACAAATACATTTTGTGGAAAAGTATTTTTTTTCTTATAGAATGGAAGGTATGAATGTTGGTTATATAGATAATCATAATCCCACTTGACCACCAATCTTTGATGTTAATTATTATGAGTACTGAAGATATAGGATTAATACTTTTGTTATTAACACATGAATGGATAATTTTTTTATGCTCACTAGTGAATACAAGATTCATGAAAAAGAAATCAGAACATTCAAAAAACCAGGGAAAACAAGAATATCAACTAAACTACAAGGTACATGGTATACTTTTAAGTTCCATGAGTAGGAATATCTACTGTAAAATATCTTCTTCGGAAGATACAAATAATATCTGGAAGAAACATAAAGTTATACACTTTGGAACTTCAAATCTGATAGATACTAAAACAATTATGTTAAGAGATGAATATCATGGGTCTATATTTCTTTAAGGAGAACCTATTTGAATAGTGGTACAATGATTTATGAAAATCATCAATAGTCTTCAATCTATGGGAGAAAAAGGAATTTATGATGAAGTTCTTGTAGAAAAAATTATTGATAACATGCCCAATGAGTGGGAATCTAAAAGGATAGCTATTGATAAAAATAGCAAAGTATCTACCATTAATCTTGATAATTTATTTGGTACTCTTCTTCAATATGATACAAGAATTAAGAGAGATGAAGACATCAATAAGAATAAGAATGGTAATGGTAGTGTTGATTTAACTACTATATATAAATCCAACACTTTGAAATGGTTAACTAGATCTAAATCTAGGAAAGTTGTTATAGTATTTGAATCACGTGATCCTGATCAGTATTAGAATTAACAAGACAATCATTCTAAAAGGATGATCAAGATAGTGGGAATGAAATATTTTCAGTGTCGATATAATAATAATGATAAAACAGATGAGAAAGATTCTAAAGTAAATTGTTAAAAATTCCCAAGGGTTGTACATATCAGACCTGATTGTCCCATTCTCAAGAGAAAAGACAGAAAGGATAATCATTCTAAAATGAATGGAAATAATTACTACCAATCTAAGGCTAAGAAATCCTTGAAGGATAATGACACCTAGAGTACTAGTGGTGGTGAATTTTCATATGAATCCTCAGAATATGAATATACTAGTCAAAAGAATATTGGTCTTACAACTATAATACCTATTGAAAATCATTGTTGTATGGATAAGGTACCCAATTCTAAATCCTTAACCAATATTTCAATAAATACAAATTTTCATAATGATTAATGTTGTGAGTATTCAGATAAATAATATTCCTCATTAGAAGATAATACCTTTACTTCATTTGAATAAGTTTATAGATTTTCTAAATTACTTGAGAATGAGAACTGTAAGATAAAAAAGATTTTATAGAAAGCAGATTCTAGAATTTATATTTTAACAAAAGAAACATCAGATCTTTCAAAATATCTTGATCAGAAAACACTTAATTTTCAAAATGTTTCGAAAATCCTTAATGAATTTAATTTTTATAAAGATAGACTTTATAAGGATATTGAAAATTTTATTTCTAAGAAAAACGTTTCATAGAATACCTCAAACTCTATGACTAATGAATTTGAGGATAAAAATTTAGTCATTAGACTAAAATCTGAAATAATTTCATTAAATAAAGTTATATCAAATTTTACTTCAGGAAGGAAATAATTTAGTAAAATGTATTAACAACTTCTTCCTATTATGAATAGTTCGGGATTTGTTTATACTCATTCAAAACCATTTTTTATTAATAATTATTTTCTTCCCCAAAGTGATCCTTTTTGCACTAAGTGTCAATGTAGTGGACATTGGGAGAAAAACTGTTCTTTAGAAAACCCCAATCCTAAGGATTTCATAAATCCTACTTTTCTATGAAAATATGGATACCTAATATTTTATTTCTAGCAATTCCAGATCCAAGAATGTTCGGATTCCAAATGTCAAACAATTTAATTTTCAGGAAAATAAAGAAAGTTCAAACAACAATAAAGGGTAAATGGATAATGGATGTTCAAGACACATGACTGGTAACAAAACCTTTTTGAAAATATTATCAGGACAAAAGAAGGAAAATTAACTTTTGGAGATAATGATCATGGAGAAATTGTTGGTATAGGTAACATTTTTCTTCTTGGAAAAGAATTAATTTCAAAAGTTCTATTTTCTAATGTTCTTAAGCACAACATTGTAAGCATAATCCAATTATATGATGAAGGTTTCCTTGTGATTTTTAAGAATGATAAATTCTTAGCATACAATTCCAACGATGATTTTATTATTTAGGTGCATGTGAATTAGAATGATTATACATTGATATTATAAGACCTTAGGATCTAAGATATACCTTGAAATAGTGTAATGGAAGATAAATCTTGGTTATGAAATATAAGTCTAGGACAATGTAACCATAGGAACCTATGAAAACTCTCAAAGAATAGACATTTTAAGGATCTACCTGAGATTATATTTGATATTTCAAAGGTTCGTGATTCTTATTATTATTTAAAGAAACATAAGTCATGCTTTAAATCAATTATTGAAGTCTCAACTTCTGGTGCATTACAGCTAGTGCATATGGATCTTTTTTTTCCAACATAAACCGGAAGTCTTTGAGGAAAATACTATGTATTTGTTTACTTAATGATTACACATGATTTACTTGGGTCTATTTTCTAGTAAAGTAATTTGAAACCTTTTCTTATTTTAAATATTTTTTAGAACATGATAAAAATGAGAAAAATTCTCCTTTAATTACTATTCATAGTGATTGTTGGGTGAATTTGAAAATTCAGATTTTGAAACTATTTTGTAGTACAAAAGGAATTACCCATAACTTCTCAGCTCCAAGAACTCCTAAAAAAATGGTGTTGTTGCAAGAAGAAATCGAATTCTTCAAGAGATAAGAAGAACCATGTTGAGTGAATATTCTATTACTAAACACTTTTGAGCCGAATCTCTAAGTACTTCTTGTTATACTATAAATTGAGTTTTAATCAGAACTTTTTCCTAATAAAACACCTTATGAATTGTGGACTGGTCAAAAACCTAAAGTTTCTTACTTCAATGTTTTTCTATGCAAAGTATTAATATTGAATAATAAATATAACTTACATAAATTCACACCCAAATCCAATGAAGGGATTTTATTAGGCTACTCCACTAATTTTAAGGCTTATAGCATTTTAAAAAAATATTCATGTACTGTTGAAGAAACACTACATGTAAAATTTGATGAAGGTGATCCTTTTGTTTTTAAACAAATCAAACCTACATATTCATATGTGTTTTAAAAAACTGATTATCAACCATTTATGGAAGATTCTCTTAATGAGGAAAATACACAAGAAAAGTTTTCTGAAGTATTTACCTGAGAATATTATTTACCATATATTGATGAATAGGTTTTTCAAAACCAAAATCTGTTGTTTCTTAAGAATAATCCCAGTGATAGTATCATTGGTGATGAAAATCAACCGGTGAGGACTATAAGTTCTTTAAGAAATGAAGTATAACATCTAGAATTTCTTCCCAATTAGAGCCTAAAAGAATAGATGAAGTTTTAGGTCATGGTGACTAGATTAAATATATGAAAGATGAACTAACTGAATTCAAAATGAACAAAGTCTCAAACATAGTTGAAAGACCTAAAGAAACTTATGTAATTGGTGTAAAATGGGACTTCGGAAATAAATGGGATGAAAATACAATCATTTTCATAAATAAAGAAAAATTAGTTCCTAAAGGCTATAATCAATAAAAAAGAATATACTATGAAGAAACCTATGCTCCAGTAGCTATACAAGAATCTATTCTTATTATCTTAGAATTTTCAACATTATTTAATTTAAAACTTTTTTCAAATGTCTTTCAAGTGTTCTTTCCTTAATGAATATGTTCAATAGGATTTTTATGTTGAACAGACTTCTAGTTTTGATGAAACAAAACATCCTAAACTTGTTTTTAACTTACCAAAGATTTATATGGACTTAAAAAAACCTCTAGAGTTCTATATTATATACTTAAATTTTTTTTGTTACAAAATAATTATGTTAAGGGAACTACTGATCCAACTCTTTTTATAAATAAAGATATGAAAAAAATTATTGATCAAATATATGATTATGACATTATATTAAGATTAAATCATCAATAATTATCTAATTTATTTGTAAATCTTATGAAATATTAGTTTGAAATGAGTATGATGGATGAGTTGAAATTGTTCCTTATTATTAAAATTTCTCAAAAACCAGAAGGAACAAATATATCTCAACATAAGTATGTTAATGATGTTCTTAAAAAGTATGGATATGACAACACAAAAAAGTAAGTACTCCAATTAGTACCTCAAAAACTCTTGATCTTGATGAAGCTGGGGAACCAGTAATTCAAAAATCTTTTAGAGGCATCATAGGATGTTTATTATGCATAATAGCTAGTAGTCTATAGATTATGTTTTCAGTATATTATGGGTAAGATATCAATATAATCCTATGGAATCTCATTTCAAATAATTGAAATCAGTTTTTTGTTATTTAAAGGGAACCATGGATTTAGGACTTTTAAATTCTTCTGGAAATGTTTTTGTTTTAAAAATTTCTTTAGATTCTATTTTTGGTGGATTTAGAGTGGATAGAAAATATACATCCATAACTTGTCATTTATTAATATATTCATTAGTTTCTTGGTCCTTCAAGAAGAAACACTCAGTAGTACTCTCCAATACTGAAGTTGAATATGTAGCAGCAAGAAGTTGTTGTGCTCAAGTGTTGTGGATGCAATACACACTCATAGACTATGTCATGATTTTTACCAAAAAATAGATAATGTGTGATAGTACTAGTGATATTTCCTTAAGAAAAGACCCTTTACATCACTCTCATGCAAAGAACATAGACATTAAGAATCACTTTCTTATAGATCATAAACTTAAAGGAGATTTCATTCTTCAATTTATCGGAACGTAAGATCAACTTGACGAAATTTTTACAAAATCATTACCCTCCGATAGATTTGAATACATTAAAAAAAGTTTGGAATGAAAATTGTAAGGTAATATTCAATATTAACTTTTAGTTAAAACTTATCCCCTTACATTATGATAGTTATTTTCATAGGGTTTGTATATATGTGTATTATTTTTTTTGTTTCCTTAATTTTTTTTGGAAGATAAACTTTTCTTTCGATAACAATTTTTTTCCCGAAACCTAAAATTGTCATTCCTTAAAAAAATTCAAAAGATATTGTTTATAAGAAGAACATTATCAATACTTAAAATTATTTCTAGTAAATATGGAATTTATGGTTACTTAATTAAATATTCTAAATTTCATTTTTTTACTTATTGGTATTTCTAACTTGATTTATGAAAATTTTATCAGATTCACATTCCTTAAATCCAATTTTTCCTTAAAACCTCAAAAGATCATAACCTTCAAATCCTTCTTTGGCTTTGATATCATCTGTCAGATCAGATAAGGCAAGTCTCAACTGTTGGATTATTTTGGGAATATGAAATTTTACTATGAATCCTATATAAAGGCCCTCCATATTCACACCCTCGTTGGGTATTCAAGTGTTTTTGTGCCGAAGCTCTACTACCCTTCAAATCGTTCATTCAGTTTTCTCAGTTCTCTTATGTTCCAGATGTCTCTTGAGGTTTCCTCACAAAATCCGATGGCCTCAAACAATAAAGTAAAGTATTAGTTAATTTATGGAGATTGTTGGTGGTCCTAAATGTAACACCCTGAGATTTTATGAAAAATATTCTTTTAATTTCATTGATGTCTTGTGTTGTAAGCTACAACAAATTATCTTGTGCTATACGCAACACCGTATTAGCTTGCAGTATACGCAACACTATTCTTAGATTGTGTTACACACAATTTCATGTTCGTTTGATAGTAGTCATTCTACCCAACATTGAGTATATATATATATATATATTCAATGTATAAATTAAAAATGGTTGGATTCTATTATATGAAACAACAAAGGAGTCTTTCACAACACGCAACCCTAACTTGGCTTGCATTACACGCAATCGTGACCTTCCTCGATAGCGTGTGTTGTATGCAATACCAGGTTTTACTAAACAACGATATATTATTATAATATTTTTATGAACTAGCCGTTATGAATATTATTAACTAAATTTTGAATTTTATACCATTATTATTAATCTTATACATATTCTAGAACATGGTATCGGAACAAAATAAATTTTTCGGGTAAAATATGTATTTTTCAAAAAATGTCGTTTTGTCACCTTTTGATGGTGCACCGACTTTAAATATAGTTTTTCACATGTTTATAAGTTCAATTTTACAAAATAAAATTATTCTTTCAAATCAGGATATAAAATATTACCTTGGATACATTTTTCATATTATTCTGATAACTTTTATATTTTAATGAATAGTAAAAACATGCTATATTTTAATTAAAAACAACTTTTTTCATCCTAATAATTTATGTGGTTAAATTATAATATTGAATGGTTTTAGAGTATAAATAAAATATATTTTTACCATTTAATATAATTTATGTCATTATCATTGATTTTACATTGAATTCGTAGGTTAAATAAATTCAATCTTTTGCAATGTTTTAAACAAAAAACCTGTTTTCTTTCGACAACGGGATTAATTTTAATTTAATTTCTACAACATCTGTGTATTTAATTTGGAAAAAATGGATTCCATATTTGGAATCAGTGGGTCCAAATTATATTAATAGACTACTTTTTATTTTTGGGCTTTATGAATAGTAACAACGGTAAATTTTATTTACTATAGTAAAAGGTAAATTGGGTAATTAAGGGTAAATACAATATTATAAAATTATCTGAATACTTTTCATAATAAAATTTGATGATTATATTTCTTCCTAAGAAAAATTTGGTTCGAAATGGAATCCATTAGAACCCACTTAGAGGTGATTAAGACCTTTAGTTTATTTTATTTAAAGGAAAGTGAAATATGTCTCACTCAACTTTAATAATTAAAGTATTTTTAATATAATTTTATACAGAATATAAATTCGGTTATAAATGCTCATTTGAAAGATAAAATGTTTTTCTTTATCATGGTAATTTATTTGTAATTTTTAAGAGTTATTTAATTACCTTATTATCTTATACATTAATGATGTAGAAATTATTTATTTAGTGAAAAGTCAATAATATAGTTTTTATTGAAATGGTAATACATATCAAAAGGCCAAAAAAACTTCAAAAAACTTATTAGTAGTGTATATATAAACCCTAATCATCCACTGGCCAAAGTTGGGACCATTTGGATCCTTATTATGGTGATTATGACAGTTATAATATTTTATTTTAAATGATTCCAAAGTTGTCACCTTCATAATTTAATAAAGATAACAATTTACATGTTGTTATTTTAAGATGATAAGTTCGAGTAAAATTATTATTTTAAAAGATTTTATATTTATCTATATCAAAGGATTTTATTTTTAATTTTTATGCAACAAATATGTATATTAAATAATTATACAAAAATGTTGTAATAATTATTTTATTAAGAGATATACCAAATAAATGGTTTTATAAATATTACAATAAATATTATATGAACTATTTAATGTTCTACACGAATTTTCTAAACATATTTGAGATTTTAGGAATCTGTTAAATATTTTAGTTCGAATATATCCTCTGTTTAGATTTTATTTAAATCCAAATAAATGAATAGTGTCAAAATTGACACTATTATTATTTTATAAACATAACATATTATTAAATTTTTTAAAAATCAGAAAAATATTTAAAAATTATAAATTGAAATTTATATAGTCTAAAATGTCATAACTTATCCAATTATGGAAAATTAACAACACATAAGTGATTATTTATAACCATTTAAAATTTAGAATTTTATTACCACAAATAAACTTAAATAGATTAAATAAGGATAAATCAAAATGATAAGGTTTAAAATAAGATTAAAACAAGTCTAAATTTTATTGGTTGATGATATTACAACCCTATCTCATCTAATATTTGAATTTAGTCATTTTTTGTGGTTTTTATGTGGGTTTTGAATTTATATTAAACTAATATTTTTGAGGATTCCAAAGGTGCTCCTCTCCTCCCTTATAAAAGGGCACCTCCTCCCTCTCTTCCTCACACCACCTTGAGACTTCAATATCAGACAAACCCTGAAACTTTCTCTTCTCCACTTCTCTAGAAACATCCTAGAGGTCCCGGTCTTCTTCAAAGTCTATTTTTAGTGCCCTAACAGGAGGTTACGAAGAGGCGCTTCAAAGAAGAGGTAATATCCGTTACAGATTCTTTCAACTTTATTTCATATTCTACTTCTTCTTCTTTAGTTGTTTCATTATGAAGTAATAACATAAGTATCACTAATATACTAATATGTTATTATAAGTATTAAACAACCTTATCTCACCATCTATCCATCCTACGGAAAATGAAATCACCGCGCGTGCGTACGTACAGAATACTGTCTCCACGCCGTGGTGTAATCTATTTTCCACCACCACCTTACTTGGATGGGTATAACGGTGTGAATAAATAAATAAATATGATTATTTTAAATTTATATTTATTCTGAAATATTATACATATGCTTCAATACAATTCCACGATCATGGAAATGATATCATCGCTCGTGCGTACGTACGGACTATCGTCTCCACGACGCGATGAGATTCATTCTCCATGTTAACCATTCATGAATGATTATAAAGTATATATAATGAATAATAATGAAATATATGACATACTAATGATAATTTATTTATGTATATATATACGTATTATATCTACTTAATTCCATTCAATTCAATGAGGAAATGAAAACAGCGTTCAGGCGTACGTACGACCTACCGTCTCCATGAACGGTGTAGTTCATTCTATTTATCGATCTATCATATATATATGTATATGATGAATATATATTACATATAAATCATGTTTTACGTTCTGGAATTATGTAAATCAGGTTATAAGTTATAATATCAAGAACAACAAGTCCAAACATGTACGATAAATAAAACGATTTTACCGAAAACACTGCTTTAACAAAGAACTTACAAAAGAACTGGTAATATAAAGTCATAAGTGAACCATATATGATCTCATAACAATGAATATAATTATTTAATAATTTAATGACATTATTTAAATCATTATACAGTAGGTTTGGATACGTACGAAGCATATCGGACCTAAGGTAAGGGATAATTATTCAAATCTCATTCTTATCCGAGATTGTTTATTTGTAAGTATTTACTGGGGTTATGATTATTATCCATGCCTATATGATTCTCAAAATGTTTTGATGAAATGTTTACTTTTCATCCATGTATGTTTAAATTCATTTTTACCCTTTTCTACTTTTACAACATCGTATAGAAGGAATCTTTCTTTTGTTTACCATACGAGGTACTTTTTTACTTTTCCGAAAAAATTACGAGAAAAATGTTATTTCTATCTTATATGGCATGAACGGATTTTTAAGGTTTTATAAAGCCTTATTTTCATGCAGCTTCCTCCAAAATATTTCATGACTATCTTCAACAAAATACTTTTCATTTAAAATTGCATGGAATTTTGGGAAACGAAAATGATTTTGAAAAATAAAGGATATTTTCCTCAAGAATTCATTTCAAGTGTTTTATCAAAACCATTTTCCATCTAAGATGACATTACTTCATATGTGTATGTTTCATGTATAATTTATCTATAATTAACATGGTTTCACTTTTCTTATGATGAAATATCCATTTGTTTTATATGGATTAGGTGATGATGGGATGATGTTTATGAAACCCATTTTATTCTTTGTGTTATGATGAATGTTTTAAGTTTATTTTGTGGCCAAGTAAGAATGATTTCATTATGAGATGTGTGGGACCTATATCTCCCTCCAATGAATTGGGTAAAGATTTATATCTCAAAAGATAGACATGGCTGGAATGGTGAGTTAATCCGGTTCAGTGTTACAGGACTGAAACGAGGAGTGAACTGGATTCAGAAAGGGACTTTGTCCACTAAGATTGTATTGGTAGCAATGCATTGGCTACTATGGAAATAATGACATGTGCTGAATGGTTTCCAAAACTACATGTTTGACTCTCATGCTATTTTATCATGCTTAATGATTATTTATGATATATGCCTTACGTACTTCCAAGATTTATGTCGTTACTCAAGGTTTTAATGTTTATATTTCATGTTCAATTTTGTTCTTTCAAATGTTTATGGATTGTTTTATGTTCACTATGTTTGCCCTTACTGAGCATTTGAGCTCACCCTTTATATGTTTTATTTTCCCCAGGAAATAAAGAAAGGTTTTAGGTAAGGAAGCAAAAAAGGGGAAGATCTTTATGGGAGTTGTTGAATATCTTTCAACATGATTAGAAATTTATATTCCATGTTTTTAAAGACACTAAACTATTACGGTCCTTGAGTTTTGGTTTTTGTTATGTATTAAGTATTCCGCTAAAGTAATTTATTTTCCATGTACGTCAAGATTCGGGTCTCTATAGTTGGTATTAGAGGAAATGTTTAGGTAACCTTTGGAAACTGGGATACGAAAACGTTAGTGAGATCCCTAGAGATATTTCTAAGGTATGTCTAGGGATGTACCTAAGGTTATGTGTAAGTATAGGTTACAATCCTAGAATTATGTTAACGATATTAGATTAATCCTATGATGTTAGATATTGAAGTTACTCCCCCTTTATTATGATTTTTTCCTCTAACATTATTCTTTTTGGGTTTTAGAAGATGGCTAGAAACAGGAAGATTCATGATAATGGAGGATATGCCGGACAATGGAATGATATTCTTCTTTAGAAACCAAATGAAATGGGATTTGGAAGTCCAAACATCATTATTATTCCGAATCAGAAATCTCATAATATGATCAATAAACTCAAATTTGGTAAGTTTCCTAACTCGGCTAATAAGAGAAATATGGAGTTCATGATGATCATAGAGGAAATAAAGTTCAATTTCTCCTATGTAAATCATGTGGGAAGAGGCATCAAGGAGAATGTTTCAAAGGAACTGGAAGATGCTTTGGGTGTGGAAAAGAAGGACACAAATCCAGTAAGTGCAAAGAAAAACGTTCAGTTAACACCCTGGACAAGGATAATGGTATTGCTATGAAATCAACAATGGTTAAATGTTTTAAATGTGGAATGTACGGGCATTATGCAAACCAATTCCCTGAGGAAAAGTCTCATGAAGAGAATCAATATGGTTGTATGGGTAATATTTATGTTGATGATGATGAAGAGACTAAAAATGATATGTGATATGAAATAATTGTTGAAGCTCGGTCAATGGTTTAAGAAGGTAGTGGAATGATTAGATGTTTATTAAGTGTAATGATGTATAAGTAATCTCATGGTACTATGGAATAAAGAGACATATAAGGATTGTTACACTGTTGTCTTTCCGAAGTTTTGAAAGTGTGTGATGAATGGTACCAGTATTTTTTGAAAGTAGATGATATGTGCATAATGAAGGGATAAAGAGAAAATTAAATGTTTGATAGTATTCATGAGCTCATGACTGATATAAGGAGAAGGTTATATCATGGTTTGAGTATATAGAATTTTTGGATTTTGGTATGTGGAAAGAGTTAACTTTTGACAGAATTCATGTTTTCACTAAGGTTTAATGGATATTCATTTTTCAAGAGAATACATGATTAAGTTATTCACATGATTGGAATGTGACCAACAAGATAATGGGGGATAAATGATGGTTGGTTGAGGACATTTCAAGCAATCGTTTTCTTTATACTATGAGCTTGGACCAAAGTATTTTAGATAAAGATTGGAATGGATTATGTTGGACATAAGATAGTATTGTTTAAGGATAGAAGTTTTTTTCGATATTATTGATGGGATGTGATAGTAATGTAGTTTTAGAAAAAGGAAAACCTGCAGGATGGGCGACAACCCATCGCGTCGGACAAGGCTGTAGGAATCGAACCCACAACCGAAGTGTGACTGGCCTTTATCGCCTACCACTGGCCTATAGGAAGTCCCTTGTTAGTATAAACTAGTTTTATTTTATTATGTGGTATGATATATGAAGTATAAGTTCATTTTTGGAATTGTATAGGATTACCCTCAGCATAGATGGAATTATGTATTGTTGATAACTTTTCTAACCTTTTGTTTGAGACAGATGGAATGACCCATCATTCTATCACATGATCTGCTAACACTTCACGAATGAAAAATCCAACTTCATTTCTTTAAGAGATGAAGTTGAAATTGTCCAAAGAACGACCAATGGTGAAACTATACCAAAATCATGAAAGTATTTCTTCTAATTCCAATTTCATCAACTTTACGGAAATGATCTTGAAAAAAAAATGTTGTCCTAGTGCCCTTATATTCGATGAATCAGATGGTACCTTAGATCATCACAAATCTATGGCTTTGTGATTGATGGATTTTTCATTTCCATGTTCTCTACCACTCTCCATCATAACTTGATGGTTTGATTTTTCTTCCATATCCATATTTTCACCAATGTTATCCTATATAGAAACCCAGTGATGAGTTACTTTGGGTAATCAGTACATTTCATACTTTAGTTATTAAAATTATGTTTTAGTATTCCTTTTTATGATGTGGATTTCTATATATAGTAAACGATTTATAACCCCGATGAATTTCGAGGACGGAATTCCTTTTAAGGGGTGTAGAATGTAACACCCCGAGATTTTATGAAAAATATTATTTTAATTTCATTGATGTCTTGTGTTATAAACTACAACAGGATTATCTTCTGCTATACGAAACACTGTATTAGCTTGCAGTATACGCAACACTATTCTTAGATTGTGTTACACACAATTTCATGTTCGTTTGATAGTAGTCATTCTACGCAACATTGAGTGTATATATATATATATTCAATGTATAAATGAAAAATAGTTGGATTCTGTTATATGAAACAACAAACGAGTTTTGCACAACACTCAACCCTAACTTGGCTTTCATTACATGCAATCACGACCTTCCTCGATAGCTTGTGTTGTACGTAATACTGGGTTTTACTAAACAACCATATATTATTATAATATTATTATAAACTAGCTGTTATGAATAGTATTAACTAAAATTTTAATTTTATACCATTATTATTCATCTTATACATTTTCTAGAACGTGGTATAAGAACAAAATAATTTTTTCGGGTAAAATAAGTATATTTCAAAAAATACAGTTTTGCCCCCTTTTGATGGCGCACCCACTTTAAATCTAGATTTTGACATGTTTATAAGTTTAATTTTACAAAATAAAATTATTATTTGGAATCAGGATATAAAATTTTACCTTGGATACATTTTTCTTATTATTCTGATAACTTTCATATTTTAATGAATAGTAAAAACACGCTATATTTTAATTAAAAACAACTTTTTTCATCATAATAATTTATGTGGTTAAATTATAATATTGAATGGTTTAAAAGTATAAATAGAATAAATTTTTACCATTTAATATAATTTATGTCATTAGCATTGATTTTACATTGAATTCGTAGGTTAAATAAATTCAATCTTTTGCAATGTTTTAAACAAAAACCCGTTTTCTTTCGACAACAGGATTAATTTTAATTTAATTTCTGCAACTTCTGTGTATTGAATTTTGAAAAATGGATTCCATATTTGGAATCAGTGGGTCCAAATTATATTAATAGACTACTTTTTATTTTTGGGCTTTATGAATAGTAATAACGGTAAATTTTATTTACCATAGTAAAAGGTAAATTGGGCAATTAAGGGTAAATATAATATTATAAAATTATCCAAATACTTTTCTTAATACAATTGGATGATTATATTTCATCCTAATACATATTTGGGTGGAAATGGAATCCATTAGAACCCACTTGGAGGTGGTTAAGACCTTTAGTTTATTTTATTTAAAGGAAAGTGAAATATGTATCACTCAACTTTAATAATTAATGTATTTTTAATATAAGTTTATACTGAATATAGATTCTGTTATAAATAATCATTTGAAAGATAAAATATTTTTTTATATAATGGTAATTTATTTGTAATTTTTAAGAGTTATTTAATTACCTTATTATCTTATACATTAATGATGCAGAAATTATTTGTTTAGTGAAAAATCAATAATATAGTTTTTATTGAAATAGTAATACATATCAAAAGGCCAAAAAAACTGTCCAAAACTTATTAGTTGTTTATATAAAAACCTTAATCATCCACTGGCCGAATTTTGGACCATTTGGATCCTTATTATGGCGATTATGACACTTATAATATTTTATTTTAAATGATTCCAAAGTTGACACCTTCATAATTTAATAACGATAACAATTTACATGTTTTTATTTTAAGATGATAAGTTCAAGTAAAATTATTATTATAAAAGTTTTGATATTTATCTTCATCAAAGTATTTTATTTTTAATTTTTATGCAACAAATAAGTATATTAAATAATTATTCAAAAATGGTGTACTAATTATTTTATTAAGAGATATACCAAATAAATAGTTTTAAAAATATTAAAATAAATATTATATGAAATATTTAATGTCCTACACGAATTTTCATGACAACTTTGACATGTTAGGAATCTGTTAAATATTTTAGTTCTAATATATCATCTGTTTAGATTTAATTTAAATTCAAATAAATTAATAGTGTCAAAATTGACACTATTGTTATTTTATACAAATAACATATTATTAAATTGTTTAAAAATCACAAAAATATTTAAAAATTATAAATTGAAATTTATATAGTCTAAAATTTCATAAAGTATCCAATTATTGAAAATTAACAAAACATAAGTGATTATTTATAACCATTTAAAATTTAGAATTTTAATACCACAAATAAACTTAAATAGATTAAATAAGGATAAATCAAAATGACAAAGTTTAAAATAAGATCAAAACATGCCTAAATTTTTTTGGTTGATGATATTACAACCATATATCAACTAATATTTTAATTGAGTCATTTTTGGAGGTTTTTATGTGGGGTTTGAATTTATATTAAACTAATATTTTTGAGGATTCCAAATGTGCCCCTCTCCTCCCTTATAAAAGGGCACCTCCTCCCTCTCTTCATCACACCACTTTGAGCCTTCAATCTTGGCCAAACCCTGAATATTTCTATTCTCCACTTCTCTAGAAACATCCTATAGGTCCTGGTCTTCTTCAAAGACCATTTTTAGTGCCCTAAGAGAAGGTTAAGAAGAGGCACTTCAAAGAAGAGGTAATGTCTGTTACCGATTCTTTCAACTTTATTTCTTTTTCTACTTCTTCTTCTTTAGTTGTTTCATTGTGAAGTAATAACATAAGTATCACTAATATAATAATATGTTATTATAATTATGAAACAACCATATTTTACCATCTATCCATCCTACGGAAAATGAAATCACCGCGCGTGCGTACGTACGGAATACCATCTCCACGTCGTGGTGTAATCTATTTTCCACCACCACCTTACTTGGATGGGTATAACGGTGTAAATAAATAACTATATATTATTATTGTAAATTTATATTGATTCTGAAATATTATACATATGCTTCAATACAATTCCACGATCATGGGAATGATATCATCGCTCGTGCGTACGTACGGACTACCGTCTCCACGACGCGATGAGATTCATTCTCAATGTTAACCATTCATGAATGATTATAAAGTATATATAATGAATAATAATGAAAAATATGACATAATAATGATACTGTATTTATGTATATATATATGTATTTTATCTACTTAATTCCATTCAATTCAACAAGGAAACGAAAATAGCGTTCATGCGTATGTACGGCCTACCGTCTCCATGAACGGTGTATTTCATTCCATTTACCGATCTATCATATATATATGTATATGATGAATATATATTACATATAAATCATGTTTTAAATTCTAGAATTATGTAAATCATGGTATAAGTAATAATATCAAGAACAACAAGTCCAAACATGTACAATAAATAAAACGATTTTACCCAAAACGATGCTTTAAATGGAACTTACAAAAGAACTGGTAATATAAAGTCATAAGTGAACCATATATGATCTCATAACAATGAATATGATTATGTAATAAGTTAATGACATTATTTAAATCATTATACAGGAGGTTTGGATACGTATGAAGAAAATCGGATCTAAGGTAAGGGATAATTATTCAAATCTCTTTCTTATCCGAGATTGTTTATTTGTAATTATTTACTGGGGTTATGATTATTATCCATGCCTATATGATTCTCAAAATTTTTTCATAAAATGTTTACTTTTCTTCCATTTATGTTTAAATTCATTTTTACCCTTTTTTACTTTTACCACATCGTATTGAAGGAATCATTCTTTTGTTTACCATACGAGGTACTTTTTGTCTTTTCCGACAAAAGTACGAGAAAAATGTTGTTTTTAACTTATATGGAGTGAACGGATTTTTACAGTTTTATAAAGACTTATTTTCATGAATCTTCCTCCAAAATATTTCATTAATATTTTCAAAAAAATACGTTTCATTTAAAATTGCATGGAATTTTGTGAAATGAATATTATTTTGAAGAATAAAAGAAATTTTCCTCAAGAATTCATTTCAAGTGTTTTATCAAAACCGTTTTCCATCTAAGATGACATTACTTCATATGTGTATGTTTCATGTATATTTTCTCTATGAATTACATGGTTTCACTTTTCTTATGATGAAATATCTATTTGTTTTATATGGATTATGTGATGATGAGATGAGGTTTATGAAACCCATTTTATTCTTTGGGTTATGATGAATGTTTTAAGTTTATTTCGTGGAACAAGTAAGAATGATTTCATTATGAGATGGGTGGGACCTATATCTCCCTCCAAGGAATTGGGTAATGATTAATATCTCATGAGATAGACATGGCTGGAACTGTGAGTTAATCCGGTTCAGTGTTACAGGACTGAAATGAGGAGTGAACTCGATTCAAAAAGGGACTTTGTCCACTAAGTTGGTCTCGGCAGCAATGCCTTGGCTACTATGGAAATCATGACATGTGCTGAATGGTTGCCATAATTACATGTTTTAATCCCATGTTATTTATCATTCTTAATGTTTCTTTATGATATATGCCTTACGTACTTCCAAGATTTATGTCTTTGCTCAAGGTTTTAATGTTTATATTTCATGTTCAAGTTTTTTCATTCAAATGTTTATGGATTTTTTTATGTTCTCTATGTTTTCCCTTACTGAGCATTTGAGATCACCCTTTATATGTTTTATTTTCCCCAGTAAATAAAGAAAGGTTTTACGTAAGGAAGCAAAAAGGGGAAGATCTTTATGAGAGTTGTTGAAGATCTTTCAACATGATTATAAGTTTATATTCCAAGTTTCCAAAGACACTAAACTATTACGGTCCTTGAGTTTTGGTTTTTTTTATGTATTAAGTATTCTGAAAAAGTAATGTATTTTCCATGTACGTCAAGCTTCGAGTCTCTACACTAAATCTCTTTCTGAAGTATGATTCTTGTATTTCAAAAATCATTAAGAATAAGGGGTGGGAATGTATTTTCCTTTCCAAGTAAAAGAATCAAGATTTAGTTTATCAGGATCTCATTACAGAATTCTATAATTTAGTTAGTTTTTATGAACAAGGAGGAAGAGAATTTTTTTCATTCAAGAGCCATTGGAAGACTCTCCTTATATGTCAATAAGGATGCTAGAATATTGGATATACCTTAATAAGGTGAGACTATATTTTTCCCTCGCAAGTTTCCAAAAAAGGAATATAGTTTAGAGAAGGTTATGAAAATTGAATGCCTTGGAATTAAGGGTGTTAAGTCACTAAAGATCAATCATATTTCAAAAAAAATTTGATTGTTAGCACTATGGATGCAAGGATTTATTATTCTGAGAAAGGGAAACACGAATTCCCTTAATAAATGTGACGTCTTCATGATGGATTTCATAGTGACTCTAAGGAATATAAACCACATCAATTATATCCTTATAACCATCATAAATCTCATGAATGAAATCCTAAAGTCTCAAATATTTATGTATATGGAAATCTTATCCAAGATTGTTGTTATTTATTTAAAATCATTCAAAATTCCTTTCATATCAAAACCCAAAACATTAAAGATTATGTTGTTGAGTGATGATACATTTAAGAGGATGAAGATAGGTTTTAGGATTAATTCAAGAGAGTTATATGATCTTTATAATACTAATGTCCAAGATATCAGTAAGAAAGGTGAAGTTGGAGAAATTTCTAAGAAAACCCCAATGAAATATGATTCAAAACCATTATATTCCGTGGAAAATGATTTTTTTTAGTCCTTGAAGAAGGTAGTGAATACCATTCCCTTATTTCCATGCATATATTCTAGATGTCAGGTGCTTTAAAAAACTATCAATCAGAAGTAAGATTTGACAAAAACTAGCATGGAATACTATGTTAAGCTTGAAGCTGAGTTCAAGACTTTTCATATTGGTTATGATGCTCAAATAAGATCTTGAAAATAAATAAAAAAACATCATTGTCAGTGATTGATGATATAAAATTCATGGATGATTTCTATGATACAGTAAAGGAATATTTTGATAATCTAGATAATAATATTAAAAATATTTCAACAAGTTCCTTAGGAAATCTGAATGAAGAACAAGCAAGTCTTATTTTAGAAGATCAAGACATGAATGGAAAGCTGAATTCAGTTGATCTAAATTTAAAAATAGAAATAAAATTCAAGGAAGATTTAGAAAAAAGTTCATAGAGAATGAAGAAGTGGTAAAGTTTCAAGAAGAAATTATTATGTCTCAAGAAGAAGGAATCAATTTTCCTAAAAAAAGAATCTGGATCAGGATCAACTGCTCAAGAAGTTTTAGGATGATCACAAAGAGTTGAATAAGTTGAAGGCAACCTTGAGAAAGCTATTTCCGAAAGTGAAGAAGGATGACTAATTTTTTAAAATCCAATCATTTTTTGTATTTTCCTTGTAAAACAAATTTCCCCTCATGATGAAATTTTGTTATATTTCCATTTTTTGTCTTTTTTATTCCAAACCATTCAGGAATAATTTTTTTCTACCCTCCATTCCTTTTTGAAAATCCCAAAGTTAGAGAAAATAATTATCAAAAGAATATTATGTTGAATGAATATAATTCAATGAGTAATGGAAGATTATGAAAGGGGGATATTACATTAAGAAAATATTCTTAAGAATGAAGAAGTAACTTCTTTAACAAAGACAATAATATGATCCTTAGTGATTTGAAAACCTACGAGGGAGTTAGTTATATTCATCATGGGTCATAAGTAATGAGAGATAAGTATTTATTTTAAATTTCAGAAAGTGAAAACCTTTTCCTTATATTATTTTTCGAAAATTTATTTGTGCTTTCCAAAAAGGGGGAGATTGTTGAGTCAATAAGTATCCTTTTGAATTTTCCATTCCTTTATGTTTTGAAAATCACAAACACATTTTCTTAAGGAAAATTATCTTTCTATAAGAAATATTTTCTTAAGGAAAATATTCTTTCTCTATGGAAATATATTTTATTAATACTTAAATATTCTTTTATATGTTAGGATTAATGATACTTATCCAAGTTTAACCATATTTTTCATAAGACCAAATTTCTATATGAATAATCGGAACCTTATCTAAAACCATATAATCTTAAAGTCCCTTATATACCGAGTCCTAATATTTTTAGACTCTAATTTCATCTGATTTAAGAATCTGAATTCTTTGAAATTCATACTCTGAATTCTATGCAATTCATACTCTTAATTTTCTAAAATTCAGACTCTAAATTCTATGAAATTCACACTCAGAATTATTGGAAATTAAAACGTAGAATTCTCTGAAATTCAAACTCCAAATTATTCAAAAATCAGACTCCGAATTCTTTGAAAATCAGAAACTGAATTACTTGAAAATTAAACTTCGAACTCTCATTTTCCCAGACTCTGAAATCTTCATAAATCAGATTCTGGATTCCTTAGAATCCAGACTCCAAATATCTATTATTCTAGAATTAGATTGTTTATATTTTTAGACATTGATTATCAATTCCTTAAGAATCTGATTAAATTATTTTCTTACAATCACCCTTTTTTCCTTAAAGCAATGTTTCATTTTATAGAATCTTATTAATTTTAATTTTTCTTAAGAAAATTTATTTTTCTTGCACATGATAATGTTTCAAATGTTTTCTTACATGAAATGATGTCATACAATCGGTTTTTAACTAACTTTTGGTTGAGTGACACATGTCTAGGTCCCTCTGAAATTCAAGGAAACATTGGACCGTTAGAGGAGGAGATTACCATAGGAATTTCTGCCTATAAATACCATAGCCATTGGAAAATTTTGAAAAAATTGTGAAGTGTTGGATGTATTGATCTATAGAGGGAGAAACTCTCATGATTTATGCGATCTATGAACATATTGTTCACCTGTGAACAAATTGTTCAGCCTTCCCAATCTGATTCTGATTGTATAATCAATTGAGGACTTCTAGGAATAGGAAGACAGAGGTTCTTACTACCTTAAAATTAGAGTAACTCCAAGGATAGGAATATAGAGGATCCGACTTTCTAAAATTTAGAGGACTTTTGGGGATAGGAAGACATAGGTGCCGAATATATTAAAGTTCGAGGGCTTGTGGGGATAGTAAGAAATATTCAGATACTCTTATCGAGGGCTTACCCTAGTGTGGGTAAGACAGAATTTTGTGAAACTATATATGAAGGGACCTTTATCCAAGGTTGATGGATACCATTCTCTTTGGGTTAATATATTTATTATAACTGTTTAATTTTTTTTGCTATAAGTTCTATTTCCTCTCCAATATTGTTAATGAAAGAAAGTATAACTTTCTAATACTTTTTTATACTTGTATACTCTGATAAATAATATTATATACGCTTTAAGATAGAATTTTTTCCAATGTAAACATTTCTTAAGTTTCTTTATCAGATCCATATTTCCGGAACCTAACCAAGTTAGTTTCGTAGTTAAGAACTAAATATGGTTTGTGAAACCACCTTTTTTAACATTGTTAAACATAGATTTCCTTTTAAACTTAAAATAGAAAAAATTTAAATCTACAATTCACTCCCTGTAACAGCCCGAGATTTTATGAAAAATATTCTTTTTAATTTTATTAATGCCTTGTGTTGTATGCTACACCAAAAGGATCTTGCACAACACACATCCTTGACTTGCCTTGCACGCAATCGCGACCTTCCTCGATAGCGTGTGTAGTACGCAATACCGAGTTTCACTAAACAACGATATGCTATTAAAATATTATTATAACTAACCGTTATGAATAGTAATAACCACGTTTTAAAATTTTAGAAATTTTAGCTCTCAAAATTGACTTCAATTTTGGATTCGTAGTATCGAATTTAGCCTAAGGTGAAATTTTGGTACTTTTCAGATAACTTTCATATTCTGATTAATAGTGAAAATTACTAAATTTTAATTAAAAACAAATTTTTTAATCGAAATAATTAATAATGATAAATTATTAATTTGAGTGGTTTTAATGTATATTTAGAATATATTTTTACAATTCAATACAATGTTGGTCATTGGATGTAATTTCACATTTACACCAGACATAAACAAGTGTTAATATTTTGATAGTTATTATCTCTTAAAAACACGCTATTTGTTGTGACAGCAGAAATTAATTATAAAATTAATTAATGAAATTTATATGTTGGGAATTTTGTAAAATAGAAATCATTTTTGAATTCGGAATATCAATTATATCTTAGGGTGAAATTTTGGCATTTTTATGAAAAACATCAATTTTTTGATGAATAGTGAAACTACTAAGTGGAAGCTAAAAAAATTATTTTTTTCATAAATATTAATTTTACCGCTTCTGTGAATGGAATTTCAAAAATCCGAGAGACAAGGTTGATGTCAGTAAGTAAAATTTGGTTCAATTAGATAAAAATAATATTTGTGAATAGTAACTTTTTACTTTTTTTTACCACGGTTAAAAGTAAATAGGGTAATTAAGGGTAAAAATGATATTAATATTACCCTAAAACCTGTCCTAATCCTATTGGACAAGTGTATCTCGACCAAAAAAAACCTTAAGTGTAAAATATTATCATTTAGGCCCACTTGGATTAGATTAGGACATTTATTATTATTTTATTCAAAGAAGAGTTAAAAGAGTTAAAATCAATGTTTATTTACTAAAACATTTTTAATATAGGGTTATACATAAGATAAATTCGATTATAAATATTCATTAGAAAGATAAAAAGATTTCCTACATAATTTTATTTTATTTATAATTTTTAGACATTAAATAATTTAATTTATTTATGACACAATGATGATGCAGTAATTATCTTATTAATGGAATATTGACATAATTGATGTTATAAACACCAAAATAAATGTAATTTGAGACTTTTTAGGAATACCACTAATTTTATAGGTTACTTTGATATATTAGTGTTGATTTAATCAAATTGGTTCGAACATATAATTCTCTTATGACTTTCACAAAAATCATATATCAAATAGTGTCAAAATTGACACAAAATAGTTTTTAAATCAAATATTATATTATTAATTGTTATTTTATTACTAAAAATCTAAGGCTCGGCCAAATGACTTAGATAAGGATATATATATTAATTATAAACAATTTGGGGTTCGTTTGGAATGTTATAGTAAGTGTATTAACCATATAGTGTAAGAAAACAAAAAGACAGGGTAAAAGTTAAATTATTTAACTTAGAGTTAAATCTAATTGATAAGGTTAAAATAATAACATAAACTTGTCTAAATCCTATTTGTTTATAGGATTTCGACCCATCCCCACTTTAGCTTCGAAATAAGACCCTTTGGAACCATTATAAACCGATTTTGACTTTAATATAAAATAATATTTTGAGATATTCCTAAGGTGCCCCTCTCCTCCATTATAAAAGGGCACCTCCTCCCCCTCCTCCTCACACCAATTTGAGCACTCAAGCTCGGACAAACCCTTCCTAAATCCCTTCTCTACTTCCCTAGAATAATCCTAGATGTCCTGGGCTTCTTCAAAGACCATTCTTAGTTCCCTAAGTGGAGGATTCAAAGAGGCGTTTCAAAGAAGAGGTAATATCCATTACCGATCTTTTCAATTTCTTTCTTCTTCAACTTCTTCTTCTTTAGTTTTTTCATGATAAAGTAATAACATAAGTATTACTTAAATACTGATATGTTATTATAAATATGAAAAAACTCTAATTAACCTTCTATCCATCCTACGGAAAATGAAATCACCGCGCGTGCGTACGTACGGAATACCGTCTCCACGCCATGGTGTAATCTATTTTCTGCCACCACCTTAATTGGATGGGTATAATGGTGTAATGATTAACTATATATGATTATTATAAATTGATATTGATACTGAAATAGTATACATACACTTCAACACAATTCCACGACCATGGGAACGATATCATCGCTCGTGCGTACGTACGGACTACCGTCTCCACGACGTGATGAGATTCATTCTCAATGATTAACCATTCATGAATGATTATAAAGTATATATAATAAGTAATAATGAAATATATGACATAATAATGATACTGGATTTATGTATATTTATATGTATGTCATCTACTTAATTCCATTCAATTCAATAAGGAAACAAAAACATCGTTCATGCGTACGTACGGACTACCGTCTCCATGAACGGTGTATTTCATTCCATTTATCAATATATTATATATATGTATATTCTGAATATATATATTATATATAAATCATGTTTTACATTCTGGATATAAGTAATCATGATCCAAGTAATCATATTAATAATTACAAGTTAAAAACATGAACGACAAATGAGACGATTTTACCCAAAACGCTACTTTAACATGAATTTACAAAAGAACGGGTAATATAAAGTCATAAGTGGACCATATATGATATAATAACAATGAATATGATTCTGGAATAAGTCAATAACATGATTTAAATCATTATACAGGAGCTTCGGACACGTACAAAGCAAGTCGGACCTAAGGTAAGGGAAAATATCACAATATCATTTTTATCCGAGATTGTTTTTACTTTGGCATTTACTGGGGTGTATTTTATCATCCACATCCATGTTCCCTCAATATGTAATATTGTTTCCATCCACTTACAATAGTTTAAATCCAATTTTACCCTTCGGTGAGTTTTTAGTAAAGAATATGAAAGGAATCTTTTGTCGTTTTTTTCGTACGAGGTACTTTTTGACTTTTCCGACAAAAGTACGAAGAATGTTTTTTTTAACTTATACGGCATGAATGGATTTTTAAAACATTATTTCCAAGAAGTTTACTTTACAAGTTTTCAAGTTTATTTTTAATCTAATTATTTTAGTTTAAATTTGTATGACATGTTAAGAAAGGAAAAATGTTTTTGAAAAAGAAAGGATATTTTCCTCAAGAATGGAGTTCAAGTGTTTTATCAAAATTATTTTCTATCTAAGATAATAAAGGGTTCTGTTTTTATCCCTATTATTACATTGATTTGATTATGTTGTGATGGAATTATTTTTATGAATTCCTTTATCATATATGAATTGTTTTATGATGTCATGATGTTTAAGATTCCCATTTTTATTACATGGGGTATGCAATGATGTATGGTTTATGATTTTGTGGAACACATAAGAATGGTATCATTATGAGATGGGTGGGACCTATATCTCCCTCCAATGCATTGGGTAAAGATTTTATATCTCATGAGATAGACATGGCTGGAACAGTAGGTTATACCGGTTCAGTGAAATAGGACTGGAACGAGGGTGACTCGATTCAGAAAGGGACTTTGTCCACTAAGATAGTCTTGGCAATGAGTCTTGACTAACAAGAAATGATTCTCTATGATTATGTGTGTATGCCACAAAGTTTCATGTTTTATGTTATGATTATTGGGATTACATCTCACTACTATGATTTATCCCATGTTATGATATTATGAACTCTTTTACAGGTTAAGATTTCCAAAATCTATGCTCTTATGTATATGATGTGATTGATATTTATTTTTTTTACCCTTACTGAGCATTTGAACTCACCCTTTTATGTTTTCTTTTCCCCAAGATATAAAGAAAGGTTTTAGGTATAAAAAAAAGGATGATATTTATGGGAGATGTTGAAGATCTTTCACCACGATTAGAAGATTATATTCCGAGTTTCCAAAGAGACTAAACTATTACGGTCCTTGTGTGTGTGTTTTTGTTATGTACTAAGTATTCCGAAAAAGTAATGTAAAGTCCATGTAAGTCAAGCTTCGGGTCACTACAGTTGGTATCAGAGGAAAGGTTTAGTCAACCTTTGGAAACTAGGATGCGAAAAAATTAGTGAGATCCCTAGAGATATTTCTAAGGTATGTCTAGGGATGTCCCTAAGGTTTAGTATACGTATAGGTTATAGTACTAGAATTATGCTAACGATCATAGAATTAAACCTAAGATGTTAGATATTGAAGGTACTCCCCCTTTATTATGTTGTTTTCCCTAGCATGATTTTTGCCTCTCACACTATTCTTTTTCGGTTTTAGACGATGGCTGGAACCCGAAGGAACCGTGTTGATCAATGCAATGGACAATGCAATGATTGTACTCCTGAACAAACAAATGTTATGGGAGATGGAGTGAAAAATCTTATTGCTATACTTACACAAGCTATGAATCATTCTGGACTTCCAAATGAGCAGAGAAGGGAACAATATTCTATTGATTCCTTCATGAGGCAATGTCCACCTTCTTTCAGTGGGTCTTCTGATCCACTTGTTGCTGAACAATGGATCAGTACTACTAAAAAGATATTTTCAGTTCTTCAATGTTCTGAACATGATAAAGTCATCTTAGCAGTATATCGTTTGGAAGGTGAAGCTGATCAATGGTGGAATCCTATCAAGAATACGAGGCCAAGAGATGAAATTGAGTCCAAGGAATGGGACGAGTTCAAGAACTTGTTTTTCAGTAAGTACTTCCCTCGTATTCTTCGAACAAAGATAGAGAAAGAGTTTCTTGAACTGAAGCAAAGGAATGATGAATCTGTTGGTACCTATGAAGAAAATTTTGCAAGACTTGCAAGGTACGCTTCTGGTATTATCATCCAACCTGAAATTAAAGTTGATCGATTTTTCAGTGGCTTAAAACCAAGTCTTCGAAGGGCATTAGCTATAAGAGACTTCAGTAGCTATGAAGAAATTGTGCGTTGTGCTATCAAGGTAGAAATGGAAGTTTGTGTTACATATCCATCTCATGGTTTTGACATGAAACGAAAGATAGAGTTCAAGGAGAAATCTCAGAATAATGGTGAAAAGAAGATGAATGTTTCCTTATGCACAAAGTGTGGAAAGAAGCATGGTGGAGATTGTCTTAAAGGGACTAGAAAATGTTTTAAGTGTGGAAAAGAAGGTCATCGAGAAGCTGAGTGTCGAAGTAATGGAAAAAGGGTTTCTAATGATGTGAATAAAGCAAACACTGCATAGAACGCACCACCAACACTTCAATGCTTCTTGTGCAAGGAAATGGGGCATTATGATAATAAATGCCCTAATCCAAGGGTTAGTGATGATCAAAATGAGCATCCACTGAAGGCAAAGGACAAAGGGAAGTCACATGCGATCACTATTGGCGATGTTGAATATGACAACGATGTGGTGGAATGATTAAGTGTTTATGTAATGGGATTCCAAAATAATATTGTATCATGGAGTATTGGAATATTTATGTATTGGTCTAATGTGGTATTCAAAGTGATTGAGATATTTTTGGAAATAATATGATATGCGCATAATGAAGGTGAAATGAGAAAATGACATGTTTAACAGTATTCATGAGCTCATGATTGATATAAGGACTAAGTGATATCATGGTTTGAGTATATAGAATTTTGAGGATTTTGGTATGTGGAAAGTGTTAACTTTTAACTGCATTCAAGTTTTCACTAAGGTATTCAAGAGAATACATGATTAATGACTTTGAATGTTTGGAATGTGACCAACAAAACATATCTTATGATATATGGGGATCGACGATGGTGTTAAATCTCTGGTAATCGTTTTCACTATGTTATGAGAGTGGACTGTAGTATTATGGATAAGCCTAAAGATTGGAATGGATTATGTTGGACATAAGTTAGTATTGTTTAAGGTTATAAGATTTTTCGATATTATTGATGGGATGTTATAGTAATATAGTTTTAGAAAAAGGACAACCTGCAGGACGGGTGACAACCATTCGCATCGGATAAGGCTGTGGAAATCGAACCCACAACCGAAGTGCGACTGGCCATTATCGCCTACCACTGGCCTACAGGAAGTCCCTATTTAGTAGAAACTAGTTTTATTATATTAACCTATATGATATATGATGTATAAGTCCATTTTAGGAACCATATATGATTAATCTCACTATAGATTGACTTATGTATATAATTTTTTCTAACCTTTTGTTTGAGACAGATGGAATGAACCGTCATTCTATCACATGATCTGCTAACACTTCACGAATAACAAATTCAACTTCATTTATTTAAGAGATGAAGTGGAAATTGTTCAAGGCACGAACAACAGTGAGATTGTACCAAAATAAAGTAAGTATTTATTCTAATTCAAATTTTCAACTTTAGGGAAATGATCTTGAAAACCAAAAATGTTGTCCTAGTGATCTTATACCTGATGAATCAGATGGTACCTTAGATCGTCAAAAATTTATGGATTTGTGATTACTGGCTTTTCCATAGCCATGTTCTCTACCACTCTCCATCAGAACATGATGGTTAGATTTCTCTTCCATATCCATATTTTCACCTATGTGGAAACCCAGAGATTAGTTTATTTGGGTAATCGTTACATTTTATATTGTAGTTTTTAAAGCCAAGTTTTTGTATTCCTTTTTACGATGTGGATTTCTATTAAAGAAACTTTCGAATAGTAAACCATTTATAACCCCGATGAATTTCGAGGGAGAAATTCATTTTAAGGGGGGTAGAATGTAACAGTCTGATATTTTATGAAAAATATTCTTTTTAATTTTATTAATGCCTTGTGTTGTATGCTACACCAAAAGGAGCTTTCACAACACACATCCTTGACTTGCCTTGCACGCAATCGCGACCTTCCTCAATAGCATGTGTAGTACGAAATACCGAGTTTCACTAAACAATGATATGCTATTAAAATATTATTATAACTAGCCGTTATGAATAGTAATAACCACGTTTTAAAATTTTAGAAATTTTAGCTCTCAAAATGGACTTCAATTTTGGATTCGTAGTATCGAATTCAGCCTAAGGTGAAATTTTGGTACTTTTCGGATAACTTTTATATTCTGATGAATAGTGAAAATTACTAAATTTTAATTAAAAACATCTTTTTAATCGAAATAATTAATAGTGATAAATTATTAATTTGAGTGGTTTAAAATTATATTTAGAATATATTTTTACAATTCAATACAATGTTGGTCATTGGATGTAATTTCACATTTACACCAGACATAAACAAGTGTTAATATTTTGATAGTTATTATCTCTTAAAAACACGCTATTTGTTGTGACAGCGGAAATTAATTATAAAATTAATTAATGCAATTTATATGTTGGGAATTTTGTAAAATAGAAATAATTTTTGAATTTGGAATATCAATTATAGCTTAGGGTGAAATTTTGGCATTTTTCTGAAAAACTTCAATTTTTTGATGAATAGTGAAACTACTAAGTGGGAGTTAAAAAATTTATTTTTTTCATAAATATTAATTTTACCGCTTCTGTGAATGGAATTTCAAAAATCTTAGAGACACGGTTGATGTCACTAAGTAAAATGTGGTTCAATGAGATGAAAATAATTTTTGGTGAATAGTAACTTTTTACTTTTTTTTCCACGGTTAAAAGTAAATAGGGTAATTAAGGGTAAAAATGATATTAATATTACCCTAACACATGTCATAATCCTATTGGACAAGTGTATCTCGACCAAAAACAACCTTAAGTTTAAAATATTATCATTTAGGCCCACTTGGATTAGACTAGGACATTTATTATTATTTTATTCAAAGAAGAGTTAAAAGAGTTAAAATCAAAGTTTATTTACTAAAACATTTTTAATATAGGGTTATACATAAGATAAATTCTATTATAAATATTCATTAGAAATATAAAAAGATTTCCTACATAATGGTATTTTATTTATCATTTTTACACATTAAATACTTTAATTTATTTATGACACAATGATGATGCAGTAATTATCTTATTAATGAAATATTGACATAATTGATGTTATAAACACTAAAATAAATGTAATTGGAGGCTTTTTATGAATCCCACTAATTTTCTAGGTTACTATGATATGTTAGTGTTGATGTAATTAACTTGGTTCTAACATATAATTCTGTTATGACTTTCACAAAAATCATATATCAAATAGTGTCAAAATTGACACAAAATAGTTTTTAAATCAAATATTATATTATTAATTGTTATTTTATTCACAAAAATCTAAGGGTTGGCCAAATGACTTAGATACGGATATATATATATTAATAATAAACAATTTGGGGTTCGTTTGGCGTGTTATAGTAAGTGTATTAACCATATAGTGTAAGAAAACAAAAAGACACGGTAAAAGTTAAATTAATTAACTTAGAGTTAAATCTAATTGATAAGGTTAATATAATAACCTAAACTTGTCTAAATCCTATTGGTTGATATTATTTCGACCCATCCCCACTTTAGCTTCGAAATAAGACCCTTTGGAACCATTATAAACCGATCTTGACTTTAATATAAAATAATATTTTGAGATATTCCTAAGGTGCCCCTCTCCTCCCTTATAAAAGGGCACCTCCTCCCCCTCCTCCTCACACCAATTTGAGCACTCAAGCTCGGCCAACCCCTGCCAAAATCCCTTCTCCACTTCCCTAGAATAATCCTATAGGTCCTGGTCTTCTTCAAAGACCAATCTTAGTTCCCTAAGTGGAGGATTCAAAGAGGCGTTTCAAAGAAGAGGTAATATCCATTACCGATCCTTTCAATTTCTTTCTTCTTCAACTTATTCTTCTTTTGTTGATTCATGATAAAGTAATAACATCAGTATTACTTACATAATGATATGTTATTATAAATATTAAACAAATCTAATTAACCTTCTATCCAACCTACGGAAAATGAAATCACCGCGCGTGCGTACGTACGGAATACCGTCTCCACGCCGTGGTGTAATCTATTTTCCACCACCACATTAATTGGATGGGTATAATGGTGTAATGAGTAACTATATATGATTATTATAAAGTGATATTGATACTGAAATAGTATACATACACTTCAACACAATTCCACGACCATGGGAACGATATCATCACTCGTTCGTACGTACGGACTACCGTCTCCACGACGCGATGAGATTCATTCTCAATGATTAACCATTCATGAATGATTATAAAGTATATATAATATGTACTAATGAAATATATTACATAATAATGATACTGGATTTATGTATATTTATATGTATGTCATCTACTTAATTCCATTCAATTCAATAAGGAAACGAAAATAGCGTTCATGCGTACGTACGGACTACCGTCTCCATGAACGGTGTATTTCATTCCATTTATCAATATATTATATATATGTATATTCTGAAAATATATATTATATATAAATCATGTTTTACATTCTGGATATAAGTAATCATGATCCAAGTAATCATATTAATAATTACAAGTTAAAAACACGAACGACAAATGAGACGATTTTACCCAAAACGCTACTTTAACATGAATTTACAAAAGAACGGGTAATATAAAGTCATAAGTGGACCATATATGATATAATAACAATGAATATGATTCTGGAATAAGTCAATAACATGATTTAAATCATTATACAGGAGCTTCAGACACGTACAAAGAAAGTCGGACCTAAGGTAAGGGAAAATATCACAATCTAATTTTTATCCGAGATTGTTTTTACTTTGGCATTTACTGGGGTGTATTTTATCATCCACATCCATGTTACCTCAATATGTAATATTTTTTCAATCCACTTAAAATATTTTAAATCCAATTTTACCCTTCTGTGAGTTTTTAGTAAAGAATATGAAAGGAATCTTTTGTCGTTTTTTTCGTACGAGGTACTTTTTGACTTTTCCGACAAAAGTACGAAGAATGTTTTTTAACTTATACGGCATGAATGGATTTTTAAAACATTATTTCCAAGAAGTTTCCTTTACAAGTTTTCAAGTTTATTTTTAATCAACTTCTTTTAGTTTAAAGTTGTATGACATGTTAAGAATGGAAAAATGTTTTTGAAAAAGAAAGGATATTTTCCTCAAGAATGGAGTTCAAGTGTTTTATCAAAATTATTTGCCATCTAAGATAATAAAGGGTTCTGTTTTTATCCCTATTATTACATTGATTTGATTATGTTGTGATGGAATTATTTTTATGAATTCCTTTATCATATATGAATTGTTTTATGATGTCATGATGTTTAAGATTCCCATTTTTATTACATGGGTTATGCAATGATGTATGGTTTATGATTTTGTGGCATACATAAGAATGGTATCATTATGAGATGGGTGGGACCTATATCTCCATACAATGCATTGGGTAAAGATTTTATATCTCATGAGATAGACATGGTTGGAACGGTAGGTTATACCGGTTCAGTGAAACAGGACTGGAACGAGGGTGACTCGATTCAGAAAGGGACTTTGTCCACTAAGATAGTCTTAGCAATGAGTCTTGACTAACAAAAAATGATTCTCTATGATTATGTGTGTATGCCACAAAGTTTCATGTTTTATGTTATGATTATTGAGATTACATTTCACTTCTATTATTTATCCCATGTTATGATATTATGAGCTCTTTTGCAGGTTAAGATTTCCAAAAGCTATGTTCTTATGTATATGATGTGATTGATATTTCTTTTGTTTACCCTTACTGAGCATTTGAGCTCACCATTTTATGTTTTCTTTTCCCCCGGATATAAAGAAAGGTTTTAGGTATAAAAAAGGATGATCTTTATGGGAGATGTTGAAGATCTTTCACCACGATTAGAAGATTATATTCCGAGTTTCCAAAGACACTAAACTATTACGGTCCTTGTGTGTGTGTTTTTGTTATGTACTAAGTATTCCTCAAAAGTAATGTAAAGTCCATCTAAGTCAAGCTTCGGGTCTCTACAGTTGGTATCAGAGGAAAGGTTTAGTCAACCTTTGGAAACTAGGATGCGAAAATGTTAGTGAGATCCCTAGAGATATTTCTAAGGTATGTCTAGGGATGTCCCTAAGGTTAAGTATACGTATAGGTTATAGTACTAGAATTATGCTAATGATCATAGAATTAAACCTAAGATGTTAGATATTGAAGGTACTCCTCCTTTATTATGTTGTTTTCCCTAGCATGAATTTTGCCTCTCACACTATTCTTTTTGGGTTTTAGACGATGGCTGGAACCCGAAGGAACCGTGTTGATCAATGCAATGGACAATGCAATGATTGTCCTCCTGAACAAACAAATGTTATGGGAGATGGAGTGAAAAATCTTATTGCTATACTTACACAAGCTATGAATCATTCTGGACTTCCAAATGAGCAGAGAAGGGAACAATATTCTATTGAGTCCTTCATGAGGCAATGTCCACCTTCTTTCAGTGGGTCTTCTGATCCACTTGTTGCTGAACAATGGATCAGTTCTAATGAAAAGATATTTTCAGTTCTTCAATGTTCTGAACATGATAAAGTCATCTTAGCAGTATATCGTTTGGAAGGTGAAGCTGATCAATGGTGGAATATTATCAAGAATACGAGGCCAAGAGATGAAATTGAGTCCATGGAATGGGATGAGTTCAAGAACTTGTTTTTCAGTAAGTACTTCCCTCGTATTCTTCTAACAAAGATGGAGAAAGAGTTTCTTGAACTGAAGCAAAGGGATAATGAATCTGTTGGTACCTATGAAGTAAATTTTACAATACTTGCAAGGTACGCTTCTGGTATTATCATCCAACCTGAAATTAAAGTTGATCGATTTCTCAGTGGCTTAAAACCAAGTCTTCGAAGGGCATTAGCTATAAGAGACTTCAGTAGCTATGAAGAAATTGTGCGTTGTGCTATCAAGGTAGAAATGGAAGTTGGTGTTACATATCCATCTCATGGTTTTGACATGATACGAAAGATGGAGTTCAAGGAGAAATCTCAGAATAATGGTGAAAAGAAGTTGAATGTTTCTTTATGCACAAAGTGTGGAAAGAATCATGGTGGAGATTGTCTTAAAAGGACTAGAAAATGTTTTAAGTGTGGAAAAGAAGGTCATCGAGCAGCTGAGTGTTGAAGTAATGGAAAAAGGGTTTCTAATGATGTGAATAAAGCAAACACTGCAGAGAACTCACCACCAACACTTAAATGCTTCAAGTGCAAGGAAATGGGGCATTATGCTAATAAATGCCCTAATCCAAGGGTTAGTGATGATCAACATGAGAAACCACTGAAGGCAAAGGACAAAGGGAAGTCACATGCGATCACTATTGGCGATGTTGAATATGACAAAGATGTGGTGGAATGATTAAGTGTTTATTTAATGGGATTCCAAAATAATATTGTATCATGGTGTATTGGAATATTTATGTATTGGTCTAATGTGGTATTCAAAGTGATTGAGATATTTTTGGAAATAAGATGATATGCGCATAATGAAGGGAAAATGAGAAAATGAAATGTTTAACAGTATTCATGAGCTCATGATTGATATAAGGACTAAGTGATATCATGGTTTGAGTATATAGAATTTTGAGGATTTTGGTATGTGGAAAGTGTTAACTTTTAACTGCATTCATGTTTTCACTAAGGTATTCAAGAGAATACATGATTAAGGACTTTGAATGTTTGGAATGTGACCAACAAAACATATCTTATGATATATGGGGATCGACGATGGTGTTAAATCTCTGGTAATCGTTTTCACTATGTTATGAGAGTGGACTGTAGTATTATGGATAAGCCTAAAGATTGGAATGGATTATGTTGGACATAAATTAGTATTGTTTAAGGATAGAAGTTTTTTCGATATTATTGATGGGATGTTATAGTAATATAGTTTTAGAAAAAGGACAACCTGCAGGATGGGCGACAGCCCATCACGTCAGACAAGGCTGTGGAAATCGAACCCACAACCAAAGTGAGACTGGCCTTTATCGCCTACCACTGGCCTACAAGAAGTCCCTGTTTAGTAGAAACTAGTTTTATTATATTAAGCTGTATGATATATGATGTATAAGTCCATTTTAGGAACCATATAAGATTAATATCACTATATATCAACTTATGTATATAATTTTTGCTAACCTTTTGTTTGAGACAGATGGAATGACCCGTCATTCTATCACATGATCTGCTAAAACTTCGCGAATAACAAATTCAACTTCATTTATTTAAGAGATGAAGTGGAAATTGGTCAAGGCACGAACAACAGTGAGATTATACCAAAATAAAGTAAGTATTTATTCTAATTCAAATTTTCAACTTTAGGGAAATGATCTTGAAATCCAAAAATGTTGTCCTAGTGATCTTATACCTGATGAATCAGATGGTACCTTAGATCGTCAAAAATTTATGGATTTGTGATTACTGGATTTTCCATAGCCATGTTCTCTACCACTCTCCATCAGAACATGATGGTTAGATTTCTCTTCCATATCCATATTTTCACCTATGTGGAAACCCAGTGATTAGTTTATTTGGGTAATCTTTACATTTCATACTGTAGTTTTTAAAGCCAAGTTTTTTTATTCCTTTTTACGATGTGGATTTCTATTAAAGAAACTTTCGAATATTAAACCATTTATAACCCCGATGAATTTCGAGGGAGAAATTCATTTTAAGGGGGGTAGAATGTAACAGCCCGAGATTTTATGAAAAATATTCTTTTTAATTTTATTAATGCCTTGTGTTGTACGCTACACCAAAAGGAGCTTTTACAACACACATCCTTGACTTTCCTTGCACGCAATCGCGACCTTCCTCAATAGCGTGTGTAGTACGCAATACCGAGTTTCACTAAACAACGATATGCTATTAAAATATTATTATAACTAGCCGTTATGAATATTAATAACCACGTTTTAAAATTTTAGAAATTTTAGCTCTCAAAATGGACTTCAATTTTGGATTCGTAGTATTGAATTTAGCCTAAGGTAAAATTTTGGTACTTTTCGGATAACATTCATATTCTGATGAATAGTGAAAATTACTAAATTTTAATTAAAAACAACTTTTTTAATCGAAATAATTAATAGTGATAAATTATTAATTTGAGTGGTTTAAAAGTATATTTAGAATATATTTTTACAATTCAATACAATGTTGGTCATTGGATGTAATTTCACATTTACACCAGACATAAACAAGTGTTAATATTTTGATAGTTATTATCTCTTAAAAACACGCTATTTGTTGTGACAGCGGAAATTAATTATAAAATTAATTAATTCAATTTATATGTTGGGAATTTTGTAAAATAGAAATCATTTTTGAATTCGGAATATCAATTATAGCTTAGGGTGAAATTTTGGCATTTTTCTGAAAAACATCAATTTTTTTATGAATAGTGAAACTAATAAGTGGAAGTTAAAAAAATTATTTTTTTCATAAATATTAATTTTACCGCTTCTGTGAATGGAATTTCAAAAATCCGAGAGACACGGTTGATGTCAATAAGTAAAATGTGGTTCAATGAGATGAAAATAATTTTTGGTGAATAGTAACTTTTTACTTTTTTTACCACGGTTAAAAGTAAATAGGGTAATTAAGGGTAAAAATGATATTAATATTACCCTAACACATGTCCTAATCCTATTGGACAAGTGTATCTCGACCAAAAACAACCTTAAGTGTAAAATATTATCATTTAGGCCCACTTGGATTAGATTAGGACATTTATTATTATTTTATTCAAAGAAGAGTTAAAAGAGTTAAAATCAAAGTTTATTTACTAAAACATTTTTAATATAGGGATATACATAAGATAAATTCGATTATAAATATCCATTAGAAATATAAAACGATTTCCTAAATAATGGTATTTTATTTATAATTTTTAGACATTAAATAATTTAATTTATTTATGACACAATGATGATGCAGTAATTATCTTATTAATGAAATATTGACATAATTGATGTTATAAACAACAAAATAAATGTAATTTGAGACTTTTTATGAATACCACTAATTTTCTAGGTTACTATGATATATTATTGTTGATGTTATCAACTTGGTTCGAACATATAATTCTGTTATGACTTTCACAAAAATCATATATCAAATAGTGTCAAAATAGACACAAAATAGTTTTTAAATCAAATATTATATTATTAATTGTTATTTTATTCCTAAAAATCTAAGGTTTGGCCAAAGTACTTAGTTAAAGATATATATATTAATAATAAACAATTTGGTGTTCTTTTGGCATGTTATAGTAAGTGTATTAACCATATAGTGTAAGAAAACAAAAAGACACGGTAAAAGTTAAATTATTTAACTTAGAGTTAAATCTAATTGATAAGGTTACAATAATAACCTAAACTTGTCTAAATCATATTGGTTGATAGGATTTCGACCCATCCCTACTTTAGCTTCTAAATAAGTCCATTTGGAACCATTATAAACTGATTTTGACTTTAATATAAAATAATATTTTGAGATATTCCTAAGGTTCCCTTCTCCTCCCTTATAAAATGGCACCTCCTCTCCCTCCTCCTCACACCGATTTGAGCACTCAAGCTCGGCCAACCCCTGCCAAAATCCATTCTCCACTTCTCTATAATAATCCTAGAGGTCCTGGTCTTCTTCAACGACCAATATTAGTTCCCTAAGTGGAGGATTCAAAGAGGCGTTTCAAAGAAGAGGTAATATCCATTACCGATCTTTTCAATTTATTTCTTCTTCAAATTATTCTTCTTTAGTTGTTTCATGATAAAGTAATAACATAAGTATTACTTACATACTGATATGTTATTATAAATATGAAGCAACACTAATTAACCTTCTATCCATCCTACGGAAAATGAAATCACCGCGCGTGCGTATGTACGGAATACCGTCTCCACGCCGTGGTGTAATCTATTTTCCACCACCACCTTAATTGGATGGGTATAATGGTGTAATGAGTAACTATATATGATTATTATAAAGTGATATTGATACTGAAATAGTATACATACACTTCAACACAATTCCACGACCATGGGAACGATATCATCGCTCGTGCGTACGTACGGACTACCGTCTCCACGACGCGATGAGATTCATTCTCAATGATTAACCATTCATGAATGATTATAAAGTATATATAATAAGTACTAATGAAATATATGACATAATAATGATAATGGATTTATGTATATTTATATGTATGTCATCTAGTTAATTCCATTCAATTCAATAAGGAAACGAAAACGGCGTTCATGCGTACGTACGGACTACCGTCTCCATGAACGGTGTATTTCATTCCATTTATCAATATATTATATATATGTATATTATGAATATATATATTATATATAAATCATGTTTTACATTCTGGATATAAGTAATCATGATCCATGTAATCATATTAATAATTACAAGTTAAAAACACGAACGACAAATGAGACGATTTTACCCAAAACGCTACTTTAACATGAATTTACAAAAGAACTGGTAATATAAAGTCATAAGTGGACCATATATGAAATAATAAAAATGAATATGATTCTGTAATAAGTCAATAACATGATTTAAATCATTATACAGGATCTTCGGACACGTACAAAGCAAGTCGGACCTAAGGTAAGTGAAAATATCACAATCTCATTTTTATCCGAGATTGTTTTTACTTTGGCATTTACTGGGGTTTATTTTATCATCCACATAAATGTTCCCTCAATATGTAATATTGTTTCCATCCACTTACAATATTTTAAATCCAATTTTACCCTTCGGTGAGTTTTTAGTAAAGAATATGAAAGGAATCTTTTGTCGTTTGTTTCGTACGAGGTACTTTTTGACTTTTCCGACAAAAGTACGAAGAATGTTTTTTTAACTTATACAACATGAATGGATTTTTAAAACATTATTTCCAAGAAGTTTACTTTACAAGATTTAAAGTTTATTTTTAATCAACTTCTTTTAGTTTAAAGTTGTATGACATGTTAAGAAAGGAAAAATGTTTTTGAAAAAGAAAGGATATTTTCCTCAAGAATGGAGTTCAACTGTTTTATCAAATTTTTTTTCCATTTAAGATAATAAAGGGTTATGTTTTTATCCCTACTATTACATTGATTTGATTATGTTGTGATGGAATTATTTTTATGAATTCCTTTATCATATATGAATTGTTTTATGATGTCATGATGTTTAAGATTCCCATTTTTATTACATGGGTTATGCAATGATGTATGGTTTATGATTTTGTGGCACACATAAGAATGGTATCATTATGAGATGGGTGGGACCTATATCTCCCTCCAATGCATTGGGTAAAGATTTTATATCTCATGAGATAGACATGGCTGGAACGGTAGGTTATATCGGTTCAGTGAAACCGGACTGGAACGAGGGTGACTCGATTCAGAAAGGGACTTTGTCCACTAAAATAGTCTTGGAAATGAGTCTTGACTAACAAGAAATGATTCTCTATGATTATGTGTGTATGCCAAAAAGTTTCATGTTTTATGTTATGATTATTGGGATTACATTTCACTTCTATGATTTATCCCATGTTATGATATTATGAGCTCTTTTGCAGGTTAAGATTTCCAAAAGCTATGTTCTTATGTATATGATGTGATTGATATTTCTTTTGTTTACCCTTATTGAGCATTTGAGCTCACCCTTTTATTTTTTCTTTTCCCCCGGATATAAAGAAAGGGTTTAGGTATAAAAAAAGGATGATCCTGATGGGAGATGTTGAAGATCTTTCACCACGATTAGAATATTATATTCCGAGTTTCAAAAGACACTAAACTATTACGGTCCTTGTGTGAGTGTTTTTGTTATGTACTAAGTATTCCGCAAAAGTAATGTAATGTCCATGTAAGTCAAGCTTCGGGTCTCTATAGTTGGTATCAGAGGAAAGGTTTAGTCAACATTTGGAAACTAGGATGCGAAAATGTTAGTGAGATCCCTAGAGATATTTCTAAGGTATGTCTAGGGATGTCCCTAAGGTTAAGTATACGTATAGGTTATAGTACTAGAATTACGCTAACGATCATAGAATTAAACCTAAGATGTTAGATATTGAAGGTACTCCCCCTTTATTATGTTGTTTTCCCTAGCATGATTTTTGCCTCTCACGCTATTCTTTTTGGGTTTTAGACGATGGCTGGAACCCGAAGTAACCGTGTTGATCAATGCAATGGACAATGAAATGATTGTCCTCCTGAACAAACAAATGTTATGGGAGATGGAGTGCAAAATCTCATTGCTATACTTACACAAGCTATGAATCATTCTGGACTTCCAAATGAGCAGAGAAGGGAACAATATTCTATTGAGTCCTTCATGAGGCAACGTCTACCTTCTTTCAGTGGGTCTTCTGATCCACTTGTTGCTGAACAATGGATCAGTACTACTGAAAAGATATTTTCAGTTCTTCAATGTTCTGAAGATGATAAAGTCATCTTAGCAGTATATCATTTGGAAGTTGAATCTGATCAATGGTGAAATCTTATCAAGAATACGAGGCCAAGAGATGAAATTGGGTCCATGGAATGGGACGAGTTCAAGAACTTGTTTTTCAGTAAGTACTTCCCTCGTATTCTTCGAAAAAAGATGGAGAAAGTGTTTCTTGAACTGAAGCAAAGGGATGATGAATCTGTTGGTACCTATGAAGCAAATTTTACAAGACTTGCAAGGTACGCTTCTGGTATTATCATCCAACCTAAAAGTAAAGTTGATCGATTTTTCAGTGGCTTAAAACCAAGTCTTCGAAGGGCATTAGCTATAAGAGACTTCAGTAGCTATGAAGAAATTTTGCGTTGTGCAATCATGGTAGAAGTGGAATTTGGTGTTACATATCCATCTCATGGTTTTGACAAGAAACGAAAGATGGAGTTCAAGGAGAAATCTCATAATAATGGTGAAAAGAAGATGAATGTTTCCTTATGCACAAAGTGTGGAAAGAAGCATGGTGGATATTGTCTTAAAGGGACTAGAAAATGTTTTAAGTGTGGAAAAGAAGGTCATCGAGCAGCTGAGTGTCGAAGTAATGGAAAAAGGGTTTCTAATGATGTGAATAAAGCAAACACTACAGAGAACACACCACCAACACTTCAATGCTTCAAGTGCAAAGAAATGGGGCATTATGCTAATAATTGCCCTAATCCAAGGGTTAGTGATGATCAACATGAGCAACCACTAAAGGAAAAGGACAAAGGGAAGTCACATGCGATCACTATTGGCGATGTTGAATATGACAACGATGTGGTGGAATGATTAAATGTTTATGTAATGGGATTCCAAAATAATATTGTATCATGAAGTATTGGAATATTTATGTATTGGTCTAATGTGGTATTCAAAGTGATTGAGATATTTTTGGAAATAAGATGATATGCCCATAATGAAGGGAAAATGAGAAAATGAAATGTTTAACAGTATTCATGAGCTCATGATTGATATAAGGACTAAGTGATATCATGGTTCGAGTATATTGAATTTTGAGGATTTTGGTATGTGGAAAGTGTTAACTTTTAACTGCATTCATGGTTTCACTAAGGTATTCAAGAGAATACATGATTAAAAACTTTGAATGTTTTGAATGTGACCAACAAAACATATCTTATGATATATGGGGATCGACGATGGTGTTAAATCTCTGGTAATAGTTTTCACTATGTTATGAGAGTGGACTGCAGTATTATGGATAAGCCTAAAGATTGGAATGGATTATGTTGGACATAAGGTAGTATTGTTTAAGGATAGAAGTTTTTTCAATATTATTGATGGGATGTTATAGTAATATAGTTTTAGAAAAAGGACAACCTTCAGGACGGGCGACAGCCCATCGCGTCAGACAAGGCTGTGGAAATCGAACCCACAACCGAAGTGCGACTGGCCTTTATCACCTACCACTGGCCTACAGGAAGTCCCTGTTTAGTAGAAACTAGTTTTATTATATTAAGCTGTATGATATATGATGTATAAGTCCATTTTAGGAACCATATATGATTAATCTCACTATAGATCGACTTATGTATATAATTTTTGCTAACCTTTTGTTTGAGACAGATGGAATGACACGTCATTCTATCACATGATCTGCTAACACTTCACGAATAAAAAATTCAACTTCATTTATTTAAGAGATGAAGTGTAAATTGTTCAAGGCACGAACAACAGTGAGATTGTAACAAAATAAAGTAAGTATTTATTCTAATTCAAATTTTCAACTTTCGGGAAATGATCTTGAAAACCAAAAATTTTGTCCTAGTGATCTTATACCTGATGAATCAGATGGTACCTTAGATCGTCAAAAATTTATGGATTTGTGATTACTGGCTTTTCCATAGCCATGTTCTCTACCACTCTCCATCAGAACATGATGGTTAGATTTCTCTTCCATATCCATATTTTCACCTATGTGGAAACCGAGTGATTAGGTTATGTGGGTAATCGTTACATTTCATAATGTAGTTTTGAAATCCAGGTTTTTGTATTCCTTTTTACGATGTGGATTTCTATTAAAGAAACTTTCGAATAGTAAACCATTTATAACCGCGACGAATATTGAGGGCAAAATTCATTTTAAGGGGGGTAGAATGTAACAACCCGATATTTTATGAAAAATATTCTTTTTAATTTTATTAATGCCTTGTGTTGTATGCTACACCAAAAGGATCTTGCACAACACACATCCTTTGCTTTCCCTGCACACAATCGCGACCTTCCTCGATAGCGTGTGTAGTACGCAATACCGAGTTTCACTAAACAACGATATGGTATTAAAATATTATTATAACTAGCCGTTATGAATATTAATAACCTCGTTTTAAAATTTTAGAAATTTTAGCTCTCAAAATGGACTTCAATTTTGGATTCGTAGTATCAAATTTAGCCTAAGGTGAAATTTTGGTACTTTTCGGATAACTTTCATATTCTGATAAATAGTGAAAATTACTAAATTTTAATTAAAAACAACTTTTTTAATCGAAATAATTAATAGTGATAAATTATTAATTTGAGTGGTTTAAAAGTATATTTAGAATATATTTTTACAATTCAATACAATGTTGTTCATTGGATGTAATTTCACATTTACACCAGACATAAACAAGTGTTAATATTTTGATAGTTATTATCTCTTAAAAACACGCTATTTGTTGTGACAGCGGAAATTAATTATAAAATTAATTAATGCAATTTATATGTTGGGAATTTTGTAAAATAGAAATCATTTTTGAATTCGGAATATCAATTATAGCTTAGGGTGAAATTTTGGCATTTTTCTGAAAAACATTAATTTTTTGATGAATAGTGAAACTACTAAGTAGAAGTTAAAAAAATTATTTTTTTCATAAATATTAATTTTACCGCTTCTGTGAATGGAATTTCAAAAATCCAAGAGACACGGTTGATGTCAGTAAGTAAAATGTGGTTCAATGAGATGAAAATAATTTTTGATGAATAGTAACTTTTTACTTTTTTTACCACGGTTAAAAGTAAATAGGGTAATTAAGGGTGAAAATGATATAAATATTACCCTAACACATGTCCTAATCCTATTGGACAAGTGTATCTCGACCAAAAACAACCTTAAGTGTAAAATATTATCATTTAGGCCCACTTGGATTAGATTAGGACATTTATTATTATTTTATTCAAAGAAGAGTTAAAAGAGTTAAAATCAAAGTTTATTTACTAAAACATTTTTAATATAGGGTTATACATGAGATAAATTCGATTAAAAATTTCATTAGAAAGCTAAAAGTATTTCGTACATAACGGTATTTTATTTATCATTTTTAGACATTAAATAATTTAATTTATTTACGACACAATGATGATGCAGTAATTATCTTATTAATGAAATATTGACATAATTGATGTTATAAACACCAAAATAAATGTAATTGGAGGCTTTTCATGAATCCCACTAATTTTCTAGGTTACTATGATATATTAGTGTTGATTTAATCAACTTAGTTCGAACATATAATTCTTTTATGACTTTCACAAAAATCATATATCAAATAGTGTCAAAATTGTCACAAAATAGTATTTAAATCAAATATTATATTATTAATTGTTATTTTATTCCTAAAAATATACGCTTCGGCCACATGACTTAGATAAGGATATATATATTAATAATAAACAATTTGGGGTTCGTTTGTCATGTTATAGTAAGTGTATTAACCATATAGTGTAAGAAAACAAAAAGACACGGTAAAAGTTAAATTATTTAACTTAGAGTTAAATCTAATTGATAAGGTTAAAATAATAACCTAAACTTGTCTAAATCCTATTGGTTGATAGGATTTAGACCCATTACCACTTTAGATTCGAAATAATACCCTTTGGAACCATTATAAACCGATTTTTACATTAATATAAAATACTATTTTGAGATATTCCTAAGGTGCCCCTCTCCTCCCTTATAAAAGGGCACCTCCTCCCCCTCCTCCTCACACCAATTTGAGCACTCAAGCTCGGAAAACCCCTACCGAAATCCATTATCCACTTCCCTATAATAATCCTAGAGGTCCTGGTCTTCTTCAAAGACCAATCTTAGTTCCCTAAGTGCAGGATTCAAAGAGGCGTTTCAAAGAAGAGGTAATATCCATTACCGATCTTTTCAATTTCTTTCTTCTTCAACTTCTTCTTCTTTAGTTATTTCATGATAAAGTAATAACATCAGAATTACTTACATACTGATATGTTATTATAAATATGAAACAACTCTAATTAACCTTCTATCCATCCTACGGAAAATGAAATCACCGCGCGTGCGTACGTACGGAATACCGTCTCCACGCCGTGGTGTAATCTAATTTCCGCCACCACCTTAATTGGATGGCTATAATGGTGTAATGAGTAACTATATATGATTATTATAAATTGATATTGATACTGAAATAGTATACATACACTTAAACACAATTCCATGACCATGGGAACAATATCATCGCTCGTGCGTACGTACGGACTACCGTCTCCACGACGCGAGGAGATTCATTCTCAATGATTAACCATTCATGAATGATTATAAAGTATATATAATAAGTACTAATGAAATATATGACATAATAATGATACTGTATTTATTTATATTTATATGTATGTCATCAACTTAATTCCATTCAATTCAATAAGGAAACGAAAACAGCGTTCATGCGTACGTACGGACTACCGTCTCCATGAACAGTGTATTTCATTCCATTTATCAATATATTATATATATGTATATTCTGAATATATATATTATATATTAATCATGTTTTACATTCTGGATATAAGTAATCATGATCCAAGTAATCAAATTAATAATTACAAGTTAAAAACACGAACGACAAATGAGACGATTTTACCCAAAACGCTACTTTAACATGAATTTACAAAAGAACGGGTAATATAAAGTCATAAGTGGACCATATATGATATAATAACAATTAATATGATTCTGGAATAAGTCAATAACATGATTTAAATCATTATACAGGAGCTTCGGACACGTACAAAGAAAGTCGGACCTAAGGTAAGGGAAAATATCACAATCTCATTTTTATCCGAGATTGTTTTTACTTTGGCATTTACTGGGGTGTATTTTATCATCCACATCCATGTTCCCTCAATATGTAATATTGTTTCCATCCACTTACAATAGTTTAAATCCAATTTTACCCTTCAGTGAGTTTTTAGTAAAGAATATGAAAGGAATCTTTTGTCGTTTTTTTCATACGAGGTACTTTTTGACTTTTCCGACAAACGTACGAAGAATGTTTTTTTTAACTTATACAGCATGAATGGATTTCTAAAACATTATTTCCAAGAAGCCTCCATTAAAAGTTTTCAAGTTTATTTTTAATCAACTTCTTTTAGTTTAAAGTTGTATGACATGTTAATAAAGGAAAAAAAATTGAAAAAGAAAGGATATTTTCCTCAAGAATGGAGTTCAAGTGTTTTATCAAAATTATTTTCCATATAAGCTAATAAAGGGTTCTGTTTTTATCCCTATTATTACATTGATTTGATTATGTTGTGATGGAATTATTTTTATGAATTCTTTTATCATATATGAATTGTTTTATGATGTCATGATGTTTAAGATTCCCATTTTTATTACATGGGTTATGCAATGATGTATGGTTGATGATTTTGTGGCACACATAAGAATGGTATCATTATGAGATGGGTGGGACCTATATCTCCCTTCAATGCATTGGGTAAAGATTTTATATCTCATGAGATAGACATGGCTGGAATGGTAGGTTATACCGGTTCAGTGAAACAGGACTGGAACGAGGGTGACTCGATTCAGAAAGGGACTTTGTCCACTAAGATAGTCTTGGCAATGAGTATTGACTAACAAGAAATGATTCTCTATGATTATGTGTGTATGCCAAAAAGTTCCATGTTTTAAGTTATGATTATTGGGATTACATTTCACTTCTATGATTTATCCCATGTTATGATATTATGAGCTCTTTTGCAGGTTAAGATTTTCCAAAAGATATGTTCTTATGTATATGATGTGATTGATATTTCTTTTGTTTACCCTTACTGAGCACTTGAGCTCACCCTTTTATGTTTTCTTTTCCCCAGGATATAAAGAAAGGTTTTAGGTGTAAAAAATGTATGATCTTTATGGGAGATGTTGAAGATCTTTCACCACAATTAGAAGATTATATTCCGAGTTTCCAAAGACACTAAACTATTACGGTCCTTGTGTGTGTTTTTTTGTTATGTACTAAGTATTCCGCAAAATTAATGTAAAGTCCATGTAAGTCAAGATTCGGGTCTCTACACTACCACCCTCTTGAAATTGAGAAACAAGATCTATATTTTAATACTAAACATATATGTATTAATTTATGTAAATGTTCTGGATACCATCATCGGTTTATGAGTTTAAGATTTATCATAATCTCAAAGTCTTAAATATCCCATTTTAGTTTTTTTGTTATCATATTCTAATAAGATTAAGGATATTTTGGGAAACATTTACTACAATACACCCCATTAGTTTAGTATATATTTAGTAAAAAATTTATTTAATTAAGAACAACCATATTTTTTTAGGAAATAAGTTTAAAGTTATTGGTGAACTTTACAGTTTATCGTATCTTTTACTTTTAGGTAATTACATTTTATCACTCTTTAAAAATATTATTGGAATTATAAGAATATGGTTTTATAAAGGTTATGACTCGCATGATAGGATAAAACCCATCACATCAACAAGGTTTTAGGGGTTGAACCCATAGCTAAAGGATGAAAAGGGTTATGTTCCTACCAGTGGCCTATGTGATGAATTAATCAATATATCATTTTTTAAATAAATTATTTTATGGATATATATAAATATTTAATTAGAGTGTAAATATTGAGGTTAATATATTGATATATTATATTAGGAAACATATTCTAGCTAATTTTGTTTCAGTGATGATAGGAAGAATGACTTGTCACTATTGTATGTATTTTATGATCTATTAAAAATTAATTTTAGTGCTACAAGAATAAAAAAATCATTTTTGGATATTCATTTTATAGAGTAGGAGATGATATGAAAATTAATCAAAGAAAAACCCAAAGGATGAAATGGTGCTTATGAGATAGAATGTTATAAAATAAGAATATTTCCATGAGTTCATTGTCATGATGGTAAAATAATTCCTCAACTTTAGAAAAAGGGACCTCGAAACAAAGAAAATTATCTTATTATCATTATATATAATGAATCAAATGGTCATTTAAATCATCATAGATTTATGATTTTGAGTTCCTTAATAGTCCATTTATCAGTCACTTTATTTTGATCAATGATCTTTATCATTCACTATAGTTTTTTATGTTTATCTTTTATGTTCGTATCTTCACATGCTGTCATTGTTATATTATTTATAAAACTCATTCGTGTTATTCTAGAGGACCTTTTCACATTCCTTTATCTCTAATTAAGATGATGTTTTGTTATCCCATTTTATGATTTGGGTTTACAAAAAATTAATTTTCAAATGTAAAACATTGATTACCAAGATCGGGATTAAATTATGAGGATATATTTTATTTACCTAAGTAGAATGCAACAACCTAAGTTTTTAAAAGAATAAATTTCGGTTTTATGTCATATATAACATATTAAATAGGGCTTAGATGAGAATATAAAACTATGAGACATTATGATATATTTATTTTTAAATTAAGTTAATCTCTTTTATAGATTTCAATTCATGAAATAGTTGGTTAAAAATAAACCCAATACTCTATTAAAATACTATTATTTAAAACATGGCAATTATAACATATATGTTATGTTGGTGGGTATGAATAGTAATCAATAAATTATAAAAATTATAGGGTTTAAAAATGTTTAAAAAAATAATTGGTTACCCATTTATTAGAAATAATATAATAATCATTTTAAAGAAATGAAATTCTTTATGAAAAACCATATTTTTTAAAAATTTTGTTTAGTCACACTTTGAATACATAATTTAATATTGTTTTATACTAATTTTTTAATATTTATTTGAAATAATAATCATAATTTTAGAAATATACATTTCAAAAATATAATTGGGTGAATTTTTTAAATTTTTTTTAAATGATTAATTTTTTATGAATATTGAAAAATACTGATTTTTAAGGAAAACAACATTTTCCTTTAAATTATTTTCAAACTAAAATAATATTGTAAAATGTAATGAAAGTAAAACTAGTAAAATATTATATTTATAACTCCAAATTATGTCATTGTAATCATTTTTATATTAAATATTGATGTAAAAACATCATGATGTTTTTAAAGTTTTTACTTTGGAAACCTGCTTTTTCATCGTGTTTTCAGGTTTAATTTTAAATTAATTTATAAAATTTCAATGAATATAATTTGTAAAATTGGTTTCCATATGTGGAATAATAATAATTTATATTATCTAATAAGGTTAACATAATTTTTTACCTTATCGGATAATGAGAATATAAAAACAATTAATTACCTTGGTTAAGGTAAAAACGGGCTTAGCGTGGGTTAAAATAAGAAGACAAGGGTTAGAAATAACGTAATAGTTTCAAAAAAACCCATTACATGGCCATATATATACCCTATAACCTATAAGATTAAATAATTGTCCATTTTGTATCCCTTTTTAATTTATAAAACATGGGAACACATTAGTCTTTTCAAACATTCCTTATGTGTCCTCCCCCCACTTAAAAAATATCAATCCAAACCTTCACTTTTCACACCCATAAATCTATCTGGATATAAAATAACGAGACAAAAAAACTATTTGTAAGATATTTTGGGATTCAAAATATTCCAAAATTAGGGCCATTAAGAGGAGATCCAAATGAGTTTTCTCTAAGAGAACCTAATTTTCTTAACAAAGGTCTTTCATTTTATTTCATCCATTTCCACATTAAAATATACCATCAAAAATATAATATAATAAAAATATTATCTCCCATATAATGATATTTTATATTGTTTATGGTGTAATATTTATCCACCTTCTCCTCCAACAAATAGGAATGAAAATCGTCGATCATGGGCACAACAGACTACGGCCTTACAAACTGATGTAACGTGTTTTCCATCAACACATCTAATGATTTTATATAATTATGGATTTAATGTATATATTTATATATAATAGTTATGATATTATTATATATATTTAATAATAATATATTATATACCTTCTTACTTTCCATGTCGTTTAAAATACTGTAATATTTCTCGTGTGTATGGTGGACTACCACCTCGTGAATCGATTTGATTCATTTTTCACATGCAAAATACATGTATGGTAATAAGGATAAATTTAATTAATATATATTATATATATGAAATTATATTTTTTCTATAAAATTAATATATCACCAAATTCCTTATCCTTTCACCCATTAATAAATCACATCATCGCTTGTGAATAGGTATGACATACTGTCTCCAAGAAGTAATGGGATTCATTTTACATGTAGAAAATTCAAGAATGATTCTAAAAATATTTAAAATTATTAAATATTATATTAATAATTTTGTTATCATTAAGTAGATGAGGTATCTATATCCTATTCACAATAATAGTTACATTCATGATAAAACAAGCATGATAAAACATGGTATTTAACACCTGAAACAATGAATATATTTACATATTAATAAAAAGGTTGTAAAGTATTGAAATATTAAAATATATGATAGTATAAATAATAATATCTTTCTTTTATAAATTAATAAAATTCTTAAATCTATTATACTACAGTTTATATCATGATCGTCCAAAAAAACATGAGATAAGGGACTTCATCTCAATTTCCCTTCATTGAGGCATATTGTAACGTTATGCACCAAATTTCTTTTATATGTTTTTTATAATTCCCCTTTTACATGTAATTGGATGATTAATTAAGAATTAATAGTATTTAAACTTTATTTTGAATTAGTTCATCCAATGGGATTAGAATGGATAATTTCCAAGGGGAAACAAATTTCATAACTCAATTTCATTTCATTGGGTTATATTACTACTCCACTGTATTTTTAGTTCTTATATTATGTGTGTTTTTAATTATTAATATATTATTTAATATATTACCTAGTTTTATTTAGATTTACATTTTATACCCATAATCAATTCCTTTCTTAATTATCACATCTATGTATTATCTTTATAAAGGTTTATTTCACAATATCATTTTAATCGGGATTGTTTAAGAATTAATTTATATTGAAGAAAAATATAAGATCATTGGATAATAAAACCATTTAATTTTGTTCTATTCTTTATTCATCAATTTTTCAAGTAATAGTATAATTTTTCAGTAATTGGTAATTAAAATTATTGAGAAGATGTTTTTAATAAAAGAAGACTTCAATTCTCTCTTCAGTCAAAAATCCTTTTCACTTCGAAAAAAAGGTATTCTAAAAAAGTTTCAAAAGATTTATTGAAATTTTCACAATTAATTAATAAATAAAATTTTACCAATTTTTGAATTTTAATATTTCTTTTAAATGAATCATCATTTCTCCTTCCAAACAAGGTACATGTATATTTTACAAATAATATGAAAAGAATTTTTTTAACGTATACACTATGTATGGAATTTACTACCATCATGACCACTCATTATTTTAAAAAATACATTATATGTTTCAATGTTTATTTTCCAAGATAATTATTTTCAAAATATATTGTGAACTTTTACTTTAAAATTATTTTTGAAGTAAAAATTATTAATTCTCTCAAGAATGTTTTTAACGACTTTTTTATGACATTTATATTCATTAATGATAACAACCTTAAATTTAACTTTTTCTAAAATTGATAGAAGTTGTATTGATATCATCCCAACTATTTATATTGATGGTTTATACACATTTTGAGCAAATAAAGTAATAGAATCCACTATCACGAATATTATTTTTGTATTCATTAACATCCGTTTGAAAATTTCACTTTATTATGATCATTAAAATTAATTTTCCCGCAAATCCCCATATTATTTGTCAGGGATATACTTATTTATTATACCATATATCATTTCTATATGTGTTTTTCTATATATTTTTTTGATTATCTGTAGATATATTTATAAATCTATATTCTTTACTCAATATGGGTATTTAATGATAAGGTACATTATTCATGAATTAAATTGATTATGAGACCAAAACTATTTTATATGTATATTGGGGATATCCAAATATCTTTTTATATCACCACTTTTTTCATTTTATCTTCAATCTTGGGGAATGTTCATCAAACTTAATACATTCACAACTATTCCGATTTGAATATATATTTAGTGCATAGTTCCTAATACTTATTCTTTACATGAAGTTACTGATTAGCTTATCAGTGGTGTAACTCCCTGACCTAGAAGCCACTAAACTAGTTCCCTGATCTAGAGTTCTGTAAGGACATGGGATCACCTCCCTATATTCCTGAGACCACAGCCTAGTGGATAGGACCTATGAAAATAATATTGGAAGATTATACCCTCATATTATAGTAAATATCAAAGAATATAAAATGAAAAAATTATATCTAAATATATATCACAACTATGGAAAGTTCAATCCAATAAATAAAACATCAAATGAAATAATAAATGAATGTTCCATGAATACTAAATACACCATGGGAGGATGGTACACAAGTAGTAAATAAGAAATAAGTTAAATAGATCCTAATTAACAATCCAGGATTAGTCTGGAATCCCATTCCCCATCATCCAACTCTAACCCATGAATCCATAATCAAAAATAAAAATAATCCTTTCCATAATCCTTTTCATGGAAATATGAAAAGTATATTCTTAGGTACCCTTTTTCCATGGAGGCCTGAGCAAGGTGAGAGTATAACATAGTATTCCACCAGAAACATCATCCATAAAATAACTAGTCTAATAAGTAGTTCATTGATAAACACTCTTGATGATAAATGTAATAGTTTTAAAAAAAATATACAAAAAAGAACCCCTGATTCTTGGGTTCATGATGAATCATAGGGTTGGCTATATCCTTTTAAATCTTTAGGAATATCACCTAAACCGATATTATATTCTTCAGATAGTGTTTGGGTGTCTATGAGAATGTCATGATGATCATGACAATAATAAATAATCACATGGAATCTAGGTTCATCCTGTAAGTCCCACTATCCTGAAGTGTCACATAGAATAATATTGCTCATCCCATTATACTAGTGGAATTTAAGATCACATATTAGCATTCCCTAATCATTAGTGATGACATGGAATCTAGATGCTCATCCTAGAATTCCTATTGACTCTAAGTAGTCATCCAGGAATTCCTAATCCTTATGAATCATATGGGATTTAAGCACAATATCGTGCCATCCCAAATCATTATCAATCACATGGAATTAAAGTAATCATATAGTCATTCCCAATCAACAAGTATCAATTAGAATTTAAGAAATCATAATGATATTCAAAATTATCACATTTCATATTGAATCAAATGAGATCATCTGAAAATTCCTAAGCATTATGCATCATTTTAAATATTTAATTTACTAACCATTCACTCTCTATAATTCTTCTTAGGCCCAAGTCCACTACTACACTATTTTTACAAGGTTTAGATTAAATGAACATGATTTAATTTTTTGATGATAATAATTATCTTAGTTTATCCTTTGGGAGTTGTCGTTTTACTTTACAAATAACCACACCATTTCTAGTCATCAGAACCCAACCCATCTCATAATCACAATTCATATTTCATATAGGTTTTATCACATTCCAAATGAATCCACTCTATTAAATAAGATCAAATACCATTTAACCATTTGAATTCACATTTTATAAGTTATAGGAATTCCAATACAATTATTTAATACTATGAAATTATACAATAAAAAAATGTTAATATCACACATCCCATTACAATTGTTTTAATTCAATGTAAGGGTAAAATCCATTACCAATTATTGATGCTTGTGAAATTCCATTTCAGAAACATCAATTAAAAGATTATTTTGATGAAACTAATATTATAATATATTTTCTACTTAAATTAAATGTTTTGTGTTCCATAATAGTGATATTTTATTGTCATTTATCACATTTGTAGGTTTTTTTAGAATATTTAGATTTATTGAAAAAATGGTCTAATTTTTGAAATTTTACTATTTTAATTTATATATGTATTTAAACTATAACATTGTCTACACTGATTGAAATTATAAAATTAATTGTTTTAGGATGTTTGAAATATTGGGATTCATTTCATTATTCTGTACTCAAAGCCCATTCCATCATTTGGGGGCCCAAAATATGTTCTTAGTCTGGGCCTCAAAAATTGTGCACAGATCTATACACATTAAAATATAAGCTTGTATCTCTAATTGATCTAGCCTAATGGAGATTAAATTATACATGGACCTAGAAACCATATGTGGGAAGAAATTAATTGACTGAAAACCCACATAATTCATCCTTAATTAGGGAAATTTTGGCAGGGTAACTTCCTTAATGGGAATATGAAGAGTAACCAAGACAGAATTAATTTATTTGAAAAAATATTCCATAACTCCAATATATGGGTGGAAATTGAATCTTAATTTTTTTGTGTGATTATGGGATATAAATAGAAACATCTATCATGAAGAAACCATTCCAAACTATTTCAATTTGTTTTTTCAAAAAGTCTTTAACATCCAGAGGATCGAATTAGAGAAAAACTTTCTCACCCCCTTTCCCTTTAACTTGTCACATCGTCTCCCTTTACAACGAATATCCATTTTTAGGGGTAAACGTGAAGTTTATCATCTATAATTCTATTTCATCTTTTCAATATATATAATATTAGCTCTCTTTTTCTTCTTTAATTTTATTTTCTTTTCAATTTTTTGTTTCCCCATCGGGCTTCTGTTATCTCCATGTTCGTGGAGAACAAACCCTCACTATTGATTGAGGCAGGTAAGTGGTGGTGTTTGATATAAATGCATATTAATGTTTTATAATGTGTTATTTTAATAATTCAGTCATTGTTAAAATTATTGGTGTGAGAGGTCTCCCAACTTTCCCTTCTATTGTCTCATTCCTCCTTGTTCAATAATATTTATTCTCATTGATATCAAATTCATTCAAAAAATGGATTTTGGATTAGATATTTATGTGGATATGATTACCCCTTCATAAATATGTATCGGTGTTGGGTAATTCCATTCAGACAATAGGGTATAGAGTGAAATATATTTATCTCTACATTGAATAAAAAACTGATATATATTTTTAATAACAAAGAAAACATCACTATGAACCCTAAGAGAGAAACATCTTTTTCTACTAACATATTTGTATATTTTATTTATTTTATTGGTATTTTAAAATTTAATTATTATATATATATTATTATTATATGTAATTTCATGATAACCCCCCCTATATTAATATATAAATTAGTTTTATAATATCAATAATATAATAGTGAAAATAGAAACATATGTGGGTGGAAGATGCATCTTTTAGATCGACCCTAGGGTGTGACACTATGGTGAGTTATTAGGAAAATATGAATTTAATTGAGTACTGGTGAATGAAAAACCTCTGTCATTAATTTGGTTCCATTTCTATGGATTCCATGAGCTTAAGCATACTATTTTCCATAAAAAATTTAATAAAACTAAAAAATAAAAAATATCTTTATTGCATATTTTTTATTTCATAGTCTTAAGATGAATTATTTTTGTGATATTTCTTATTATTTCCCTAGTGATGAATTTTTTAAAAGTGAATAGAGATTAATTTTTCATATGGATCAAGACTCTACAATGATTAAAATTAATTTCAAAGTTCTCAAAAAAGAAAGCCAGCTAGTAGCATCACTGGCTGCTGAAGTAGAAAAATTTTAAGTTTAATGGATGGAATGTCAACAAATAAAAGTTTATGTAAATTAAAATCATATTAAACAAAACTTTTAAGATAAATAACACATGTTATACTTGAATATGAAACATGAAGATATAATCATCTCTATTTTTCCATTTCTTGAAGAGGTTCATGAAAATTCCATGCTAGCTCATACAAATGTGGGAGCAGCACATAATTTTGAACAGTATTAGTTATATTTTTATGGGGAGGTATGTGATCATCCCATATTTTTCATATAGGAATCATCTCCACTTTACTTATCTCTTTCTTTTAAAGAATTTTAATATTCCCCTTCTAAGACATATTTCCCACTAGTCATTCCTACAGCAGTTAAACTTCAATCTACTTTACATGAAGTGGAAGATTTATTTATGGATTCATCATGTTTTAATCATATCAATTTTAAATAGTGTTTTATATAAATTTTGATGAACTTTATAAATAAGTACCATTACTGCAAGCCTTAGATGAAGAAGATGAAGAGGTTACTTGTGTTGAGGAGAAAATAGAAGAGCCAGTCGAGTTGTACACCGGTGCATGTGAAGATGATGGAAACAAATCACTAAGTAATTATTTTTTGAACCCAAATAAGAAGATAATAAAATTCATAATCAATTACCTTCATAACTAGTCGATAAAAATTCTCCATCTTAGAAAAATAGGGAGCACCCCTATATTTTTCATCCCCATTTTCACCTCAAATTCTTTGTTTCATATAGTTTGGGGGATAATGATATTTTTATTTCATTGGTGGTTATCACTCATGGAGGATACTAATTGATGTTGGGTGAAATATAATTTTATATTTTATAAGAAAGAAACCTCACCCACTATCGTATTGAGGTTGAACCACTACAACATCCAGACTAGGGGCAATAAAAACCTAGTACCCTCTTATGGGGTCATACCAAGAATTATCGATTTTATTTATCTAATTTTTTATCTATATTTATTTTTATCATTTATTCCACTGTTATTACTTTATTATTAATGTGGTAGTATCTAGGAACATAAATCATGGATTCCACAAAAAAATTCTGGTCGTATCTTTCCTCTTCTTTTGTTTTTCTTCCCTTGTTTTTATTTATTATTGAGAATAAATGAAGGGTAATTAAGTTTAAGTGTGGGGAGAGTGTCAGCCTACATATATGTTTGGTGTTCATTTAATTTTTGTTTTTCACATTTTTATAAAAATTGAGTATCAATGAATATTTTTATATCTTCTCACACTTTCATTTATTTTTTGGGGAATTGAAATGATTTTGAATAAATGGATTTTAAATGATATATTATGTGATATATTTTTTCCTTCAATTATATTTTCATGAATTTTTTTTTGTTTGACTGATATTTTAAATTCATGTAAATTAAAAACTGAATAAATAATTTTCTAGTCATGTGAGGTATTATTAACCACTTTGAAATTTTCTTTCTAATACCTACACTTTCTTTAGTGATGATTTCATTTTGTGTGAGAACTAGAAATTATTGTTTTTTTCTTTCAAACATTTGGAATTCATGGGATTATTTTAACAAGTTTGAGAACTTCTTCGTATAGCCATATTTTATCTTGAGACCAAAATGTAAATTTATCCATCATTATCCCTTATATTTCATGTATTTTCTCATTGTATTAATCCATATTACAAGCTGATTTACCCTTACCTACATGCACTCTTGAAATGTTTACATAGATATTTCAAGTATGTGTGTAGGGGAAGGTCCTTTTTTGTGTGTTCTATGGGTTTTGTTTTATTCGTGGTTGTTTTAGGGTTGTTTCAACATTTTCAGATGTGTATAATGAAATATTTGAGATGTGGTTAAATTCTAAATTGTATGTTCTTTTACTAATCATGTACCTCTCAAAAAAAGAACATGAATTTTAATTCTTTTATTAAATTCAATTTTTAGCTCATCATCCATGAAACAAAAAATAAACAAATAAATTTGGTCTTTTCTAAAACATTAAAAAATGAAAAAAAATGGAAAGAAAAGGTAGAACATGGATGATATCATTATTTTTAATCACTAAATAGCTAATGTCCCATGAAATAAATTTTTTTTCTATTTTCTTTAAAATTTTAAAGGGGATTTATGTAAGGTTACTCATGGAATTTTACATAATTTTTCATGCATTGTACTTAAGATTCCAACCTTCTCTGTTCGGCCTGAAAATATTTAATTATTTTACCAATAAACCCAGAGCTATAGAATTAACCTCCAAAAATTACTCATGATTTAAGTCATTTTCATGACTCATGATGTGGAAAAATGATAATGTTCACATGCCTATGGGGATGCATGAAATTTTAAAGTATAATCATAACTCAAAATAAATTTCACTTCATTGAAGAGTGACATGAAATTCAAGATGATGTCGGTTTTGATTGTTCCATGGATGGATTTTTGAGGTTGAAAAAATTTAAATGCGGGGAATAAAAATGAGAGGTAATTATTTTCATATAAGATACATATGTAATTTTTTTTGGATAAGATCATGGATTTATTCCTATTTTTGACTATTGTATGGTTTTTAATATGCATATATGATGACATTTCAAGAGTGAAATGTTTAAGTGTGGGGGAGTGATAAAGATAATATTTTTATATATTTCCTACAATAATTAAAAGTATTAAATCCCATTATATTGTTTTTTGGGAAATTATCACACTTTTAGGTTTTAGAATAATTTTGATCTTTATCGAAATAATGGTCTAATGTTAAATTTATGTTTTTAATTAATTTATTTATTCTATTAATAACTTTACCTACATTAATATAAATGGTAAAGTAATTTTTTAGGCTTCCTTACATCTTTTAATCTATTTAATTATTTTTGAACAAAAGATCAATCCATAATTTAGAGGCCCAAAATCAGATCATAATCTAGGCCTTGAAATCTATTCACAAATCTATACTATTTTAAAAATAATAGTTTTTATCTCCATGTAGTCCAACCAAATGGAGAAACAATTAGACAATGACTTAGAGAGAATACATGGTAAATTTTACTAACTATGGACCCACATTATTAAGCCTTAATCAAGGATATTATGGCTTGGGAACTTCCTACATGGGAATACGAAGATTCTCCTTGGATTAATTAATTTCTTAGAGAAAGTATTCCATAACTCCTACCGCTAGTGGACAATGAATCTCAACATTTATGGGTGTATGGGGGAGAAAATGGGAATAACTTTTAGTAATACAAGATTTCCAACTTCATCCATTAATTATGTTAAAAATCTCAAAGGTTGGGAAGACATAATTTGATCCAAAACCTCTCACCACTTTTCTTTATAAATTGACACCTCCTCTCCCTTTACAATGTATTTCCATATTCAGAGGGTAAATTGGAGTTTATTTTCGATAATAATTTTCTACATTTCCAATATTTATTAGATTCCTTTTCTTCTAATACCTTATATTTCATTTATTCTTAATTTTTACCCAACCAAGATACTTTTACCTCCATGTTTGTGGAAAAATAACCATCGCTATTATTTGATGATGGAAGTGGTGGTGTTTGAATTTATTTTGATTTAATGTTTTATCATGTGTTATTATATGAATTTAGTAGTGGTTAAAATTATTATGGTGAGAGGTCTCCCCACTTTCTCTACTATGGTCTTCTTCTTTATCGTTTAATAATTTTTCTTCTTGTTGATGTCTAATTCTTTCAAACAATGGAGTTTGGATTGGTTATTGATGTGGGAGAGATTACTACTACATGAAGAAGTCTTGGTTTTGGGTAATACCATTTGAATTAGTGTGTTTACAAGGATAGGTATTAATCTCTACATTGAATAAAACATTTATATATATTTTGAATAATAAATATAATACCACTATGAACCCCGAGTGCAATGGTTTTATTCTGCTAACATCTTTGGGTATTTTGTTTATTTTCTATTTTTAGAATTTTAATTAGTATATATATTATATTAAATGTATTTTAATAATAAAAATTCCCCATATATATTTTTATATAAGTTAGTTTTATATTATATAGAATATAATAGAAAAAATGGGGAAATATGTGTGTGGAAGCGGCCTCCTTGAGATCAACCCTACGGTGTGCAACTTTGGTACATTCTTAGGAAAATAATAATTTAATTGAATAGTGGTTCAATACAAACCCATATATTTAAGTTTCATCTTAAATAATTTTGGAAAAATATTAGGCATTAAATAACATCAATCCATTTTAATTTTATTCTCCCCCAATATGTATTCCACATGGAATTTCACTTTCCTAAGGTCCAAGGCTTGTGAAATATGTAATTTAACTAAGGTAATATAAAAAATAATATTTAATTTAAATTTTATTAGTCATGGGGAATCCTCTATGAGTACAGAATTAACGCACTCAAGAAACAAGGTTATATTATAGATTAAATGAAAGGGAACACCTACCTTAACATTAGAGGGACTCACTCAACCTAAATCGGACTTTGGTTCAAGCTAAAATTTGAAGAAATAAATAAATATAAAATACCATAAAAGTAAGTAATAACCCAAAAAATGATGTGAGAACCCATACTAGTGAAATAATCATTAATTTTAAAGTATTGAACTATTATAATCACATTGATCTTTCAAACATCATAGACCATATTTGATTAGTGCATCAGATATTGGAGATACACCATAAGAGAGAGGTGAGAGGAAGAATAGTGTCATGTATAGATGATGAACGAAAATGGGAGCAGAAAATGGGTTTTTAAGAATAAAACAATTATGTTCAAAATGTTTGTATCACACATTTTAAAGGATTCATGGTTTGTCCACATGGTTGGTTAAACCATGGACCAACTATGTGATCCCCTATATCTGATAACACTCTATTTTTCACAGTTAGGAAGACTGTTTGAAAAACCATACACCAACTATTTCAAATGTCTCAAAATTTTATTTTATGTATTTAAATGGTTTTCATACCCCTTCACATAATTTAAAAAAAAATCTATCCTCCTATAATCATATAATGGTGTTGGGTTTCAGGGTTAGCAGTAACTGTGTGATAACCAAGCATCCGAGGTCAGAACTCCAAAACCTGAAAATCAGATCCTAGAACCCGTGGGAAACTCCAAATACCCATGAACCACTTAAATAACTTCATTACAATTCCAAATTATGAGTTTTTGGGGTTACATACCTCAGAATACTAATCCAATATCTTGTTGAAAAGATGACCCATTCACTAACTTGGAAATTCAGACATTCCTTAAATTTTGAACCCCCATATAGAACGGAGGCCTTACAAACTCCTCACCATAACAATTATATTCTCCTATAATTCCCAATGGACATCCATTTACATATATTGGCGATTTTTTGTCACAATTTAATATTACATAGCCTCATAAGATTTTCAAATGCTCACACACCTCCATCACATAACCCCAAATATTAGGTTCTCAAGCCGCTATTACCCAAGCCAATTCCCATTGTCCAAAAAAACCAGAATGATGTTTATTACCAAATCCCATATATCATGAAATCCTTATGGTGTCATAATAATAACTATTGACAGTTTTATAGCTCTCAATACTATAATATTGTCTTAAAACCCCAAATTTTTATGATTTGGTGTCTCTGTGAATGAAAAATTACACTGGAATAGTGCTACCAAATTCCAAAAAAGTACCTAGTGTGGTTTTCAAATCACCTCATATTAATATAAATGATAACACTAGTTTTAAATTGGAACTCATCCTTGTTACTAAAATCTCATGGAGGATTAATATATAACCTCTAACCATGAACAATCTAGTGAATTTAAAACTTTTCCCCAAAAATATTGATTTGATCCTTGAACACATCCATAATATCTGAAAAAATATTTTCAAATCAGTTTTCAACTTACCACATATATTTTTATACATGAACGTAGGTTGAAACATCCTCAGAAGACTCACCTCAAAAAAGGAATGCCACAAATAGTCATTTTGTTACCAATTTTCCTATCTATAATGACCTCGCACCCAGAAGAATCCTATTATCACTCAAACATTCTCCTTGGAGTCCATATCTAACTATAAATGAAGATCAATAGTCCAATCCTCGACAATCATAACTATCATTGTTCCCTACCACACACACTGATAGAACTCCAATCTAAGAACCCTCAAATAAATTAAGTTCCTACCCAAGCTCAAAGCCAACTCTTTATCAAAATCCCACACACTTGACTTCATATCAATATCCTATTAGTAATAAAGGTACACATCTCACATAATCCTAAATAGAATCTTGATTCCACCATGACTGTTATAATATCAACTCTATATTCTAGTGACCCTCCCTACTTATGGTTCCCATGAATGTGACTTATACATCACTTCACACTATAGAATTACTATTATCATCACCTCGTGGGAGTAACTACCAACCATCATGTCCCACAATTCAACTATTTTTGAACTGAAATATAGGATATGGACATAATCCTCTCAAGAGAGCGGCAGTACAAACATCAAATACCTACCATTCCCAACTTTTGATAATGGAACCCGTGACATTTACCAATATACTATTTGTAATATGGTCATTTATCTCTGATAGATGATGGTTTATTCCTCACCATAAATATTATCTAATACCACTCCTTGTGTGTCACTCCCAATGTTATAGTGTAAAAAACATGTTTCGCTCGTCTAACCCATTCTCAATGAATATATCAACCCCCAATTCCCTTGTTTGGGTCAAACCTAAGCATATGTTCCACCACACTCAGATCCCTCCATGATGTCACCTCTCACTCCAATGATATCTCAAAACCCAATTCTATTTCACATGCCTCCCCTAAAAAACATCTCATTATCTTCTACAAACCTCACATAAAGAGGGAATCATTAACAACATCCCTCTATAGCTTCACAAATCTCTACCAAAAATTCATGAACCATGTCTATCATAGTGCTATAACTACAAAACCCCTCTATCTCGCTCACCAAAAATTGATTTATTTTCAATAGAAACATAGATAGTTATTCATTCCATTCCAATACCTAATGGGCATGTAAATCACCCAGACATACCTCCATGGTCCCACTTTAAGGAAACAAGTGCTTTCTCTCAAGCCACCCCATCACGTAGAATGATGGAATCATGCACCTCATGCACGTTCCATCCACAAGGGCATCATTAAAAACTCATGGATTTATGATTCTCTATAATAAATAATAAAAAATGGATCAGGAACCCATGATTCAAGCATTATTTTCTTAAGATCAACCACCCATACAAACATCTTTTCATGCCTCCTGGCCCATAAACATTATCGTACTTAGAGAATCTATGATGGTTTCATCCAACCTGATTGAAATTTCTCAGGAGTCGAGTATAACGAAATGACCACCCATAAACCTATTAAAAGTTTCAAGAATTCAAGTTCATACAAATGTTATACTAGTCCCAAAACCATGTAACAAGGGTCAAAATAGATTACCACAAAAAAACAACATTCAAATAGTACACTCAGGCATAAAAATGATCTTTCGTTTCAAAATTAGTATCAACCAAAATACAAGCACATAGGGTGATTCCATTAGATGATATCCAATGCATAACTATACCCATACTAGAAACTCCATATCACCTTTCGTGCATTTATCCTACACATAAAATCATCTTCCTTTCATTCGCATATTTGAGACACCCACAACACTGGCTAACCCCACTCATGGTTACCATCGAATAATTAAATTCACTGACTCACCACTATCTCAAGAAGCATTCAAAAAGACTTTAGGCACTAACCTGTCCCATTAGGTCTAACCTCACACATGAAAATTCTCATAGGTGACACTCCTACCCTCTTCCAAAACACACAACATCAATCTCACCCAATACAACCACTTACCCTAAGTCCCACACACCCAATACATCATCACAACAAGCCAAGACACCCATTTTAGGGTACTACAAAATCCAAAAGGGTCTCAACCCATTATGGTCACAAGAAACAATGATACAATGTAATACATAACAACCCAAGGTTACAACCCAACTAAAGTCCCAATGGGAAACATCCAATAATTTTTTACCCCTAAACTCAGCATTGTATCAGAACTAGGGCTATATCCCTATCTTTCTATCCCAAACCACCCATAAATATGTTCAATATATAGACACAAGGGATACTCATCACCAAAATCCAAAATGCTCCCATAACGTTTCATCTTACATTAATTAAACATTACCATTTTGTAATAACCTAATGATTTACATTTTTAAAACCTCTAATTTACCAATATTTTAAAATTATAAATATTCATTATATTTCATATTATTTGTTCGGTTAGATAGTATTTTTTCATAGGTTATAAAGGAGAGAAACTTATATGTTTCTTGCTGACACTTTATTTGACCAAAAACATCACTTTATAACTCATTTATACCTACCAATTAACTAAAATTCACTTTAGGGGTTTCTAAAGTAAAATTACACAATAAAGTTATATTTAAACCATATAAACGTTTACAAACACTTTAAATAACAACCCCTCTCAATTATTTGAAACCATATGAAAATATAAATTACTGGTTGATATAATCCATAGACAATAAATAAAAAATTAGTACCTGTGAATCCTAAGTATTAATCAATCACAAGAAGAATAAATCTGATATATGTTCCTAACATGATTCAAGAACACACACCCTCTCCTTCCATGCTAGAAAATAGTAAAAATCCTTTGAATCAACAACATCACACCCAAGTGCACGGGTGACATCATCATTTCCTTAATGGGTAAAATGGTAAGGAATTATATGATACATTAATTTTATATAATTAATATAATTTAATAAATGTGAAACATATTCATTAAATTATCCTTATTACATTCCATATAAAGTGTGAGTGAAAAAAAAATCAAATTGCTTCACGAGGTAGTAGTTAGTTGTACACATGAGTGAAATTATCATTATTTAAATGGAATGAAAAGTAAAAAGGTATATATGATATTATAATTACATAAGTATGACAATATAAAAAATATTATATGTATATATATATATATTAAATCCATTAATATATACCATTTTTTGATGCTTTAATGGAAAACAAGTTACATCAGTTTGTGGGGTGGTAGTCCACCGTATACATGATCAATGATTCCATTTACCATTTAATGGAGGATATGGATAAATATTATTTCATTAACATAATATAATATTATTATATTTTATATACTATTGTTATTATACTACCATTATTTAATAATATTTTAATGTGGTGGAAGAAGAAATAAAATAAAAATGGTCATCTAAGAACGTTCCCTCTTCTTCATAAAACCTATTTAGGTTTTCACCAAAAGTTTTAATATGATGGATTTATGAAAAAACAAATGGATATAAGATGTTGGGAGTGGAATAATGATGTTATTTTTTAAGGTAGTTTCAAAGCAAAATGGATTTTTATGTGTGAAGAGTTGAGGGGAGGGGTGTACTTCTATAAGTGGGGTAGAGAAAACACATGGAATATTTGAAAAGAATCATTTACAAAAACATTTCTATTATTGACAAACATCCAAAATGGATCCTTATAAATAATTATATTTTTTTTAAGATTTTATGATTTTTAATAAAATCTTTATTTTACAAGATGGTATGATATTTTAACCATTATCGTTTTATTTTAACCCTGGGTAAATTAGTTTTTACCTTAACCATGGTAATTAATTTTTATTATTTCTACAATTCATAAGTGTATAAATTTAATTTAACATAATTATATAATATAAATTATTAGGATTAAAAATATTTAATACATGTTATAAAATAAAATTTATTTAAGTGGTAGAATCCAAATTAAAATTATACTCACAGATGCAACAAAAGAATAGGTTTGCAAAGAGAAAAATCTTATAAGTATAAAAGGTTTTCATATAAAAATCCAATTTAAATTAATTAAAATGAAATATATTAGTTAGATTGAAATATAATTAAATGAATTTTACTTGAAAACTAATTTAAAATATAATTTAACTTTGTAAATAATCTAAATTGAAGGGTAGTTTTCAATAAAAAACATAATGTTTCACTATTCATTAAAAAATTAATCTTTACAGAAAAAACTTAAAAAAGCACCCAAAGTTAATTTTTACATGTAAATTTAAAATATTAAATTTATTTTTCCAAATAAATATTATAAAATTGGTTTAAATTATTATTCTTTATGCGAGACTAAACCATTTTTTTATAAATAGAGTTTTCATAAAACATTTCTTTCCCCTTCTAATGATTCTTATTTAATTTATAATCAATAGATAAGAAATGAATTTATTTTAAACATGTATAATGAATATCATTTTCATAATTTATTTATAATTATTCATAGATATCAGCTTAATGTCAAGGTTAAAATGGTCATGTTTATATAATAAAATTTTAAGATATTATCGTGTTTCGTTCAAACCCAGTGTTGTGTGCATCGCAAGCTATTGAATAGATTGAATTTATATAAAAAGAAAAATTTTATAAAGTCTCCAAATAATACATTATCTTATAATATTTATGTTACATGTCATATATGTTATCAAATATTATTTTCCTCTTTTGAAATCATAGGGTCTGGTATTCAATCCCCCATAAATAAATTGTTTCCTCACAATTTAATTTTGATCTTATTAATCAAGTGTTTGACATTTTAAAATACATTTCTTGAAATCCTAAATCATGATAAGGGTTAATAAAAAATCTTATTTAAATGTGATAAATTGGAGTAATAACATCATCTATGTAACACCCCGACCCTAGTTACCCAGAGTCAGTGCATTATTACATAACATTGGCATGATCACAAGAAAGATCAAATCTCGAAAGACCGATTGGTTTAGTAGCCTTGGAAACACCAGATATATTCATAAGTTTTACATTACATCATAAAATGAAAAACCACTACAACAAAATAATGTCTCCACAGTCCACACTATTATCCCCTCATAATATCCTTGCAGGTCATTCATAATTTACTTCTTCACTTCCTGGGAAAAATAAAACATAGAAAAGGGGTGAGCTCAAATGCCTAGTAAGGATAACAATATAGAGGAAACTTTCATAAATAAGAATAAACATTTAAGGCAATGTATAACTAAAACAAAAGCCTTTTAAACTTGAACATCAACATAATATGTCAAAAGTAAAATGAAATAATGCCATTTACTCATTCACATGGATATTCTACTAATCGAATAATCACATGCAAAATCACTAACCACTTTCATAATGTTGGAATGCATAATGCCAGACTATCATAACCACATAGCCAAGGCCTCGTGCCAAGACTAAAAATAAGATTCTGTCAAGGCCTTGTCCCAAGACACTAGTTTGTCTCATGAGACCTACCGATGCATCGAGGAGCTATAGCGGGCTCCACCCGTCACATATTAAGTCCAATGCATTCCCATATGAAAAGGTTTAAACATAACATAAACATTCGTATTAAAACTAGCATACGAAATGTCAATAATTTCACCATAAACTATGAATGGTATAAAATAGAACATCCACAGTCAAACATATCACAAAACCTTCAATACAATATAGAATTTTTGTATTATAATAAATCAACTTCAAATAAGCATAAAATCTATCAAAGGATGTTGACATAGATGAAATCAAAACACTTTTTAGAGAAATATCTCTTTCTATTTTTGAAATCATTTAAGAGCCATATAAAACAAAACATTTTCTTGAAAATATTCTTATAAGCTTGTAAGGAAAGCTTTGAATATTTTATAACGGCGGAAAATAACTGCACCCGCCGTATAAGTTAAAAAAAACATTCTTACCTCAATTCTGTCGAAAAGGTTAAAAAGGACCTTGTTTTGAAAACGACGGAAAGATTCCTCTTATAAAAAGTCAAAAAGGGTATAAATGACTTTAACCCATATTCTTGTAAATAATAAAAATGTTTTGAAATACATTTTTAAGAAACATGGATGTGGATGATAACGAGGTCCCAGTAGATAATTATGTATAAACAACCTTGGATAATGAAGAGGTTGTGAAGTAAACCCTTACCTTGTAGTTTTCCTTGGATGGGGTAGGTTAACCTCCTGTATAATGGTGAAATAATTGTTATTAAATTATAAAAGAATCATATACATTCATATGATATCATATATGATCTTTTAACATTGCTTTGTTAACAATATCTTAGATTTATTGTTGTTTCGGGTGTTAACTTACTCGTTTTATTATATGTTTTGTTACGTAAGTCATGTTTTTCATGGATAGGTTGTATCTTATTCATATCCAGAATGATATCATGTCCTTAAACATTATTTTTAAATCATCAAATGATAATTATACTTGAATGGATACGACAGAGAATGAATCTCATCGCGTTCGTGGAGACGGTAGTCCGTACGTACGCATGAGCGACAATATCATTATTTTGATATTAAAATAATATATAATTGGATAGTATATATACAGAATCATTATCATGTTATATTTATTATTTAAATGAATTACATATCATTATTATACCCATCTAAATAATAATATATTGAATAACAATTACACCACGACGTGGAGACGGTAAGCCGTACGTACGCACGTATGGTGACATGTCATTCAAATGATGGGTAGAATACTGAATATGGTTGATCCATATTTATAATAACATCACAGTATATAGAAGATACTGGAGTTATAATTTTATAATTGAAATAATAAACAAAGAGGGAGTGGAAGAAGAAAGAAACATGAAAGAGGGTGATGAAAATGTTACCTCTTCTTCGGGTTCTTCCTTTTGATTGGATCAAAAGGACTCCATAGGATGGCTTTCTGACTAAAGTAAAGCTTCTAGGATGAAGGGAGAAAAGTTGGGAGAGTATGTGGGCAGAGGTTGGACGAACCAAAAGGCTTGAAAGTGTGAATAAGGTAGTAGAGGTGGATGCCTTTTATAAGAGGAGAGGAGGGGCTCTTTTGGAAAGATTGAAATGTTACATTATTATACAATGATTTTCGGATTCTAAAGGTCCCACACTTATATAATTCGTGGATAAGGTGATAAGGGTTCGAAATCTCTTCATCCAATAGGCTTTGGACAAGTGTAAGCCTTAGATTTTTCATTATCTTCTCATTTTATTTAAATCGTTAAATAATGAGGTCATCGCCGCATCATAATGATGTCATAAATAATTTAATTTATTTAATGTCTAAAAATTATAAAAAAAATACTATGATGTAGGAAATCTTTTTAGCTTTCTAATGAATATTTATAATCAAAATTTTTACTTGTGGAACCCCACTTAAAAATTGTTTTAGTAAAACAACTCATGTTTTTGTCAATTTAATTTTAACATTAAATATATATATATTAATGTCATTTTCCAACTAAACTGTCTCCATGGGGTCCCCAAGTTGACCCATGGGTTGTCTTGGTCGGCCATGACTCATACAATAGGAGTAGGACAAGTGTCATGCTCATCTCATATTATTAAAACATTATTTGTACCTTAAACTACACTAATCACCTCTAATCGCGATTAAGAACTTAAAAGTTACTATTCACCAAAAATTTATTTTAATCTCATTGAACCACATTTTACTTCTTAATGACAACCATGTATGTCGGATTTTTGAAAATCAAATCACAGAAGTGGTAATATTTCATTTAAATGAAAAATCAGTTATTTAACTACCACTTAGTGGTTTCACTATTCATCAAAAATTGAAGTTTTTCAGAACAAAGTCAAAATTTCACCCTAAGCTATAATTGATATTCCGAATTCAAAAATGATGTCTATTTTAAAAAATTCCAAACATATAAGTTGCATTAATTAATTTTATAATTAATTCCCGCTGTTACAAAAAATGGCGTGTTTCTAAGAAACAATTTATATCAAAAGATTGGCAATTGTTTATGTCCGATTTCAATGTTAAATTAATTCTAATGAACACCATTGGATAAAATGGTAAAAATATATTCTAATTATACTTTAAAACCACTAAATAGTATAATTTTTCACTATAAATTATTTTGATTTAAAAAGTTGTTTTTAAGTATTTTTCACTATTCATAAAAAATTAGAAGTTCTCAGAAAAATACCAAAAATTCAACATAGGCTAATTTCGATATTCCGAATCCAAAGATGAAGTCTATTTTGATAAATAAAATTTATAAAATTTCAAAAAGTAGGTATTACTATTCACAACGGCTAGTTTAATTAGTTGTGGTGTGTGTTAGAGCTCGAGGTTGCGTACAACACACGCTATTGCATTATCCGAAGGGAGACGTACCGTGGAAGCTTGGGGTGTTACATTCTCCCCTCCTTCAAATAATTGCGTCCTCGCAATTTCTAGGGTATTACTGCATAAAAATACTCGGGTGGTTCTTCATCATAAGTTCCTCAGGTTCCCACGTTGCCTCTTCCATTTTATGATTTCTCCACAAAACCTTTACCAGACGAGTCGTCCGGTTTCTCAGCACCTGCTCCCTCACATCAAGAATCCTGACGGGCTCTTCACAATAGGAAAGATCGGGTTCCAGTTCTAATTCCTCATAGGTGAGTACATGTGTTGGGTCAGGCATGTATTTCCTCAACCGAGATACGTGGAAAACATCGTGAACTTTGGAGAGATTTGGCGGCATCGCCAAACGATAAGCTACAGCCCCAATACGATCTAGAATTTCGAATGGTCCGATGTACCTGGGACTCAACTTACCCTTCTTACCAAAATGTATAACTCCCTTCCATGGAGATACCTTTAGGAAAACATGATCTCCCACCTGAAATTCCAAAACCTTTCTTCTGTTATCGGCATAGCTCTTCTGCCTACTTTGAGCTGATTTGATATGGTTTTGGATTACCTTCACCTTTTCCATTATTTCTTCCACCAGTTCTGGTCCCACAAGTTTTCTTTCACCAACGTCATCCCAACAGGTTGGTGTACAACATCTCTTTTCGTATAACGCTTCATAAGGTGCCATCTGAATGCTTGAATGGAAGCTGTTGTTATAGGAAAATTCTATCAGTGGTAAGTATTGATCCCACATACCCTGAAAGTCCAGAGAGCATGATCTCAACATGTCTTCTAAGGTTTGAATAGTCCGTTCTGATTGTCCATCTGTTTGAGGGTGATAGGCAGTTCTCAAACAAAGTTCAGTATCCAAGGCCTTTTGAAGACTTTTCCAGAATCTTGAAGTAAAACGAGGATCACGATCAGAAACAATCGATAGGGGTACTCCATGAAGTCTTACAACTTCATTAATTTATAATCTTGTTAGACGTTCAAGTAGTAGATCCTTCCGTATAGCCAGAAAATGTGCTGACATAGTAAGACGATCAAAAATGACCCATATTGCATCATTAATTCTAGGAGTCTTTGGTAGTCCCATGACAAAGTCCATCGTAATATTATCCCATTTCCACTCAGGTATGGGAAGAGGTTGCAATACTCCACCAGGATGTTGCCTTCCAGCTTTCACTTGTTGACAAACCATACACCTCGACACAAAATCAGCAATCTCCCTCTTCATATTGTCCCACCAAAAATGTTCCTTCAAATCTCTATACATTTTGGTGCTCCCAGGGTGTATAGAGAAATTGGAACTATGAGCATCATCCAGCAATTCCCTTTTTAGATCAGTTATATCGGGAACACAAAGTCTCTTCCTGAATTTCAAAATTCCATCCTTATACACAAAGTCCCTCAATCTTCCATCATTCACATCTTTAATCTTCTTTTGAAATTCTTCATCATTGGTCTGAGAACTCTTAATCCTTTCTAGTAATGATGGTTTGGAAACCATTTGAAAAAGCATTGATGTTTCACCTTCCCTAGTTATTCCCATGTCTATCTTCACTAGATCCAAGAAAATTGGATCCCTTTCAATTCTCATCACATTCAAAACTCCATGGTCTTTTCTACTCAAAGCATCTGTCACCTTGTTTGCCTTCCCCGGGTGGTAATGTATCGTGAAATCATAATCCTTGAGTAGTTCAAGCCATCGCCTTTGCCTCATGTTGAGTTCTTTTTGTGTGAAAATATACTTCAAACTCTTGTGATCAGTATAAATCTCACATTTTTCACCATAGAGGTAATGTCTCAATATCTTTAAAGCAAAGATCACAGATGCTAACTCAAGATCATGAGTAGGATAGTTTTGCTCATGAATTTTTAGCTGTCGTGATGCATAGGCAATGACCTTATCATTCTGTATAAGGACACAACCAAGTCCTTTCTTCGATGCATCACTATAAATAACAAACCCATCATTCCCCGATGGTAGAGTCAATACAGGGGAATTGACTAATCTTCTCTTTAGTTCTTCAAAACATTCTTCACACTCTTTTGTTCAGATAAATTTAATCCCTTTACGTGTGAGCTTTGTCAATGGGTTAGCCAATCTGGCAAAATTCTGGATGAAACGTCAATAATAACCTGGTAAACCAATAAAACTGCGTACCTCAGTTATACTTGTCGGTGCTGGCCATTCTTGGATTGCCTTGGTTTTAGAAGGATCAACGGAAATTCCATCCTTAGAGACGATATGGCCAAGAAAAGAAATCTCATGAAGCCAGAATTCACACTTGCTAAATTTCCCATATAATTCATGTCTTCTAAGAGTCTTCAAGATAATGCGTAAGTGATTTTCATGATCTTCGTGGCTTTTGGAGTATACCAAGATATCATCAATAAATACCACTACAAATTCATCAAGATATTCCTTGAAAACTCTATTCATTAGATCCATGAAAACAGAGGGTGCATTAGTCAATCCAAAAGGCATTACTGTAAACTCGTAATGCCCGTACCTTGTTCGAAATGCTGTCTTTGGAACGTCTTCCTTCTTCACACACAACTGATGGTATCCAGACCGAAGGTCAATCTTTGAAAAGTATTGAGCTCCATGCAGTTGGTCAAACAAATCATCAATGCGAGGTAGGGGATACTTGTTCTTTATTGTTATAGCATTTATCTCCCTATAGTCAATGCACAACCTCATAGATCCATCTTTCTTCTTAACAAAAAGAACATGGGCTCCCCAAGGAGAAACACTAGGGTGAATAAATCCCTTATTACTCAATTCCTCTAGTTGTTTCTTTAGTTCAACTAATTCCACAGTGGCCATTCTATAAGGGGTCTTCGATATGGGCCTTGATCCAGGAATTAAATCAATGGAAAACTCAACTTCTCGTTCTGGAGGATGTCCAGGTAAATCTTTCGGAAACACATCAACATATTCTCTCACAATAGGTACACCGTCTATTTGAATATTCCTTTCCTCACCCTTAGTAATTTCCTTCTCTTCCTCCCCAATAATTGAATTTAGTTGAGCTACTGGGGGTGGATCTAGATAAGAATTATGTGGCGACGATTCGGCTCTAAAGATAAGGTGTTCCTTATCATCATCATCAAGAATCGTAACCTCTTTCCTCTTACAATAAATTTTTGCATCATGGTCCGAAATCCAATCCATACTGAGGATTATATCAAATTCAATCATGGGTATGATGATGAGATCAGCAGGTAAAGAACACTTAGGTGCTCTAATGGGAACTAATCGACAAAACTTTGTTGCAACAATACTTCCCTTAGGGGTTTTGACTGACAACTCCCTTGTTAAATCAAATTGGGAATATCTAATTTTCTTAGCAAACTGGGAAGATATGAAACAATGCGATGATCCAGAATCAAATAATGCATTTGCTAAACTTGAGGAAACCATTAAAATACCTGCCACCACGTCTTTCAGAGCTTCTACCTCAGCAGTAGTGATAGCATAAGCCTGGCCTTGATCCCTTGGCCTTTTCTGAGGTAAGTTCTCCGGACGCTTAGGACATTCATTTGCATAATGCCCCATCTCCCTGCAATTGTAGCACCGAACGTTGGTAGCTTCCTTCTTCCCCTTGCAATCATGAGCTTGGTGGCCTTTTTCACCACACTTGTAACAGACTCCCATTCCCTTCAATCAAGTACCAGGATGTTTCTTCCCGTATTTACCACAAGATGGATATTCAACCTTTCCCTTCTTCCCTTTATTTCCATTCCCAGATTGATCAGCAGGTCTCTTCTTCTCTTTCTTTTCTTTAAAGTCATAAGACTTAGAGAATTCCTTTTCCGTCTTGATAGCGCACGAGACAATACCTTCGTATGAAGAGAAGGTTTGTGATACTAAAGCTCGATGGAGAAATGGTTTCAACCCATCAAAGAAACGATAAGTCTTACTTCTTGGGTTACGTATGTAATCTGTAGTATACCTTGCTAACCTTGTAAAGTTAGCCTCATACTTTGCAACATTCTCATCCTCCTTCTGCCTCAGACTCAGAAATTGCCTTTCCATATCCGCTCGATGGTCTTGAGGAAAGTATTTTTCTAAGAACAGCTCTTTGAACTCCTGCCATTGCATGTTTGTTAATTCATCATCTTCCTTTGTGTTTTGAATTAGTGACCACCATTGATCGGCATCTCCAGTGAGGCGGTAAACTTCCATGATAACTTTTTCCGTTTCACTACTCCCCAAAGCCTGAAATATTTTCTCTAGGGAATTTATCCATTTCTCGGCTACTAAGGGATTTTACTGCCATTGAACGTTGGTGGTTGTTGCCTCATGAATCGATCTAACATTGATCCTCCACGCTGTGGATCAGGGTGATCCATACGGGTAAGGTTATTATTCATAACCTGAGTAAGTTGTCCGAGTATGGTGATTAGCTGATCGGCACCAGTTGCATCACCAGCCCCACTATAATTATCTTGAGCAGGAGGGAAATCCCTACATGGAGTGCGTGCATTGATACGGTTTCCATTTCTTCCACTAGGCGCCATTTCTAAACAATGGCATAAACTAGATCAGTTTATGAATTAAAATACATAATCCCATACTTATAAATCACTTAACATAAATTGAACTATTTATGGATATAATCCATAATCATAAAAATGTTTTCTTTGAGGAAGTATATACTCATAAACCCTTCATAATGATTTGTAAAGAAAATGAGAGTTATCCTAAGCATATCCCCCGGGAGTGTCGTAACCAAGAGTGCAGCAAGGCCCGTTGTCATGCACCAGTTCCCGTTCGAGTCTAGCTCAAAGCGGTGTTTTGGGGTTTTACCCCTAGGAACATCTGTGCCAGATCCGCCTCTACCTGCTCGTATCCAGAAAGGGTTGTATTGCTCGGAAAACTCACAAAATCTCTACAATACCAAAATTCTAGGAAGTTCTTCTATACTAATTCTCAAAGTTCATCTTAGGTCTATGTGCTCTAATCAGAGTTTATCTAAATCTAGCTTCCAAGGTTTGTACTAAACTTCCTCTGATACCAACTGTAACGCCCCGACCCTAGTTACCCAGAGTCGGTTCATTATTACATAACATTAGCATGATCACAAGAAAGATCAAATCTCGAAAGACCGATTGGTTTAGTAGCCTTGGAAACACCAGATATATTCATAAGTTTTACATTACATCATAAAATGAAAAACTACTACAACAACATAATGTATCCACAGTCCACATTATTATCCCCTCATAATATCCCTGCAGGTCCTTCATAATTTACTTCTTCACTTCCTGGGAAAAATAAAACATAGAAAAGGGGTGAGCTCAAATGCCCAGTAAGGATAACAATATAACAGAAACTTTCATAAATAAGAATAAACATTTAAGGCAATGTATAACTAAAACAAAATCCTTTTAAACTTGAACATCAACATAATATGGCAAAACAAAACTGAAATAATTCCATTTACTCATTCACATGGATATTCTACTAATCGAATAATCACATGCAAAATCACTAACCACTTTCATAATGTTGGAATGCATAATGCCAGACTATCATAACCACATAGCCAAGGCCTCGTGCCAATACTACAAATAAGATTTTGTCAAGGCCTTATGCAAAGACACTAGTTTGTCTCATGAGACCTACCGATGCATCGGGGAGCTATAGCGGGCTCCACCCGTCACATATTAAGTCCAATGCATTCCCATATGAAAAGGTTTAAACATAACATAAACATTCGTATTAAAACTAGCATACGAAATGTCAATAATTTCACCATAAACTATGAATGGTATAAAATAGCACATCCACAGTCAAACATATCACAAAACCTTCAATACAATATAGAATTTTTGTATTATAATAAATCAACTTCAAATAAGCGTAAAATCTATCAAAGGATGTTGACATAGATGAAATCAAAACACTTTTTAGAGAAATATCTCTTTCTATTTTTGAAATCATTTAAGAGCCATATAAAACAAAACATTTTCTTGAAAATATTATTATAAGCTTGTAAGGAAATCTTTGAAGATTTTATAACGGCGGAAAATAACCGCACCCGCCGTATAAGTTAAAAAAAACATTCTTACCTCAATTCTGTCGAAAAGGTTAGAAAGGACCTTGTTTTGAAAACGACGGAAAGATTCCTCTTATAAAAAGTCAAAAAGGGTATAAATGACTTTAACCCATATTCTTGTAAATAATAAAAATGTTTTGAAATACATTTTTAAGAAACATGGATGTGGATGATAACGAGGTCCTAGTAGATAATTATGTATAAACAACCTTGTACTTTTCCTTGGTTGGGGTAGGTTAAACTCTTGTATAATGGTGAAATAATTGTTATTAAATTATACAAGAATCATATACATTCATATGATATCATATATGATCTTTTAACATTGCTTTGTTAACAATATCTTAGATTTATCGTTGTTTCGGGTGTTAACTTACTCGTTTTCTTATATGTTTTGTTACGTAAGTCATGTTTTTCATGGATTGGTTGTATCTTATTCATATCCAGAATGATATCATGTCCTTAAAAATTATTTTTAAATCATCAAATGATAATTATACTTGAATGGATACGACGGAGAATGAATCTCATCGCGTTCGTGGAGACGGTAGTCCGTACGTACGCACGAGCGACAATATCATTATTTTGATATTAAAATAATATATAATTGGATAGTATATATACAGAATCATTATCATGTTATATTTATTATTTACATGAATTACATATCATTATTATACCTATCTAAATAATAATATATTGAATAACAATTACACCACGACGTGGAGACGGTAAGCCGTACGTACGCACGTATGGTGACATGTCATTCAAATGACGGGTAGAATACTGAATATGGTTGTTCCATATTTATAATAACACCACAGTATATATAAGATACTGGAGTTATAATTTTAGAATTGAAATAATAAACAAAGAGGGAGTGGAAGAAGAAAGAAACATGAAAGAGGGTGATGAAAATGTTACCTCTTCTTTGGGTTCTTCCTTTTGATTTGATCAAAAGAACTCCTTAGGATGGCTTTCTGACTAACGTAAAGCTTCTAGGATGAAGGGAGAGAAGTTGGGAGAGTATTTGGGAAGAGTTTGGCCGAGCCAAAATGCTTGAAAGTGTGAATAAGGTGGTAGAGGTGGGGGCCTTTTATAAGAGGAGAGGAGGGGCTCTTTTGGAAAGATTGAAATGTTACATTATTATACAATGCTTTTCAGATTCTAAAGGTCCCACACTTATATAATTCGTGGATAAGGAGATAAGGGTTCGAAATCTCTTCATCCAATAGGCTTTGGACAAGTGTAAGCCTTGGATTTTGCATTATCTTCTCATTTTATTTAAATCGTTAAATAATGAGGTCATCGCCGCATCATAATGATGTCATAAATAATTTAATTTATTTAATGTCTAAAAATTATATAAAAAAAATACTATGATGTATGAAATCTTTTTAGATTTCTAATTAATATTTATAATCAAAATTTGGACTTGTGTAACCCCACTTAAAAACTGTTTTAGTAAAACAACTCATGTTTGTGTCAATTTAATTTTAACATTAAATAAATATATATTAATGTCATTTTCCAACTAAAGTGGCTCCATGGGGTCCCCAAGTTGACCCATGGGTTGTGTTGGTCGGCCATGACTCATACAATCGGAGTAGGACAAGTGTCATGCTCATCTCATATTATTAAAACATTATTTGTACCTTAAACTACACTAATCACCTCTAATCGCGATTAAGAACTTAAAAGTTACTATTCACCAAAAATTTATTTTAATCTCATTGAACCACACTTTACTTCTTAATGACAACCATGTATGTCGGATTTTTGAAAATCAAATCACATAAGTGGTAATATTTCATTTAAATGAAAAATCAGTTATTTAACTACCACTTAGTGGTTTCACTATTCATCAAAAATTGAAGTTTTTCAGAACAAAGCCAAAATTTCACCCTAAGCTTTAATTGATATTCCGAATTCAAAAATGATTTCTATTTTACAAAATTCCAAACATATAAGTTGCATTAATTAATTTTATAATTAATTCCCGCTGTTACAAAAAATGGCGTGTTTCTAAGAAACAATTTATATCAAAAGATTGGCAATTGTTTATGTCCGATTTCAATGTTAAATTAATTCTAATGACCACCATTGGATAAAATGTTAAAAATATATTCTAATTATACTTTAAAACCCCTAAATATTATAATTTTTCACTATAAATTATTTTGATTTAAAAAGTTGTTTTTAAGTATTTTTCACTATTCATAAAAAATTAGAAGTTCTCAGAAAAATACCAAAAATTCAACATTGGCTAATTTCGATATTCTGAATGCAAAGATGAAGTCTATTTTGATAAATAAAATTTATAAAATTTCAAAAAGTAGGTATTACTATTCACAACGGCTAGTTTAATTAGTTGTGGTGTGTGTTAGAGCTCGAGGTTGCGTACAACACACGCTATTGCATTATTCGAAGGGAAACGTACCGTGGAAGCTTGGGGTGTTACAATCTAGAATAATCACATAACTAGGTTTCCAAGTAGGAGAACCTAGGAGGAATGTGAACATATGGACATGGAAGAAAAGAATAAATAATTATAGAGAGTAATAGAGATCATTGACCATAATAAATTAGTTGATCAAGATAATTTTAATGAAAAAAAAACAATAATTTAGTCAGGGGTGAAAAGCCTATTAGTTTATCAAAATTAAAGGTATTGGGATAATATTTTTGTTTCAGGATCATTTTACTAGAGTTGATAATTATATTATAACTTATGAATATAATGAAATATACTTATATTATACATTTTTATTTCAAAATCATATTTAAAAACATGAGGTTTTATTTGATAATTTTTTAATTCGTCTCTTACTCCATGAAATGGACATCCAAAAGTGAATTTCTTATGCCTGAGTAACTAAAATTAACTTTTAACAGATTGTAAGATCCTTAAAACTGTAACAAGTTTTTCCTTTTTTCATTAATAAATATAAAATGGATATGAAAATTTATCAAATATAATAAATTAATCTATGACACCTCAATAGTAACTCCCAAAATTCATATTAATCTATTTCATAAATTTTTATCCTTAATACTCAGAAAAAAATATGTCTAGAAAAATTATATATATAAAAATAAAGAAAGTAGGTTTATAAATTTGAGAAATTAACTTAAAATTATATTTCACAAAAAATATAAAGTTGATCACAATGTCATGTAAAAATATTTGAATAGCTTGATCGGTATATATACTTAATGAAAACATACTTTCTTAGAAAAAATAAATATCATGTTGTCAAATATATTCCATAAATCCAAACATATAGTAAACTCTATAAAAGATAACATAACCCATCAAATCACACACCAATTTTGAAGTCACCAATAATATCCCATGAACATATATTTATCATTATTATCTCAAACTATATAAAATAATAATTTTTACCCACACTTAATTATGTGTTTTACAAAAACAAATATCAACTTTCTGTTATATCACTTTTCTTATTCACTTGTACCATATGCTCCGAAATCTTGAAAGAAAAAATATTGTTGTAAAATACTTATACATTTAATAAATCTTATAACATATTATCATTGATAAAATACACCTATAAAATTAATATTGAATCCAAAAAAGCACATTAATCATTCCACTTCATCTGAAGTAATAGCATAATCTTTACCTTGACCCATTAGCTTCTTTTGAGGTATATTCCCTTGATTCTAAGGGAATTCATTTGCATAGTTCCCCATATACTTACAGTTGATTCATTTTATATTTTTGTATTATTTCATTCAAATTAAACCATGATCATGTTTGAATTTATCTCCATGTTTATAGAAAAATCCCAATCCATTCAATAAACTACTAAGGTGTTTCTTTCTACAATTATTACATGGAGAAATGATTCTTTCCATTATTTCCCTTATCTATTTTATCCTCCATTTTATTCTTCTATTGATTACCTTAAAAGACATAATAATTAGATAATTATTTATCTCTCTTCATATCACATGATATTATATCCTCATATGATGAGAATGTTTTGGAGACTAGTACCCTTGAAAATATTGGTTTAATCCCATCAAATAAATGATCATTCATTCTCTTTGGATTGTGTTCATTGATATTGTTATCATACCTTACACTTGGGATCATTTATAAATAATACAATATAATGTATTAGATCATAACATTAAGAAACTTACTGTATAATTCCAAAACTAGTGAAACAGTTAACATAAATTGAAAAACATAAGCAAGGATTATCACATAATCATAAGAATAGTTTATTTCGGAAAGTTTTAAATCGTAAAAAAAATCAAACCCTTCATAATATTTTGTAATTAAAATGTGAACGAACCCAAGAATGTCCCCCAGAAGTGTCAAACTATGTGATAAATAAGGCCCATTATTGTGTACCATGTAATGCTTGAGTCAAGAAAGATGCGACTTTTAGGAGATATTTCACCTAGGTAAATATTTTTTAGAACCATGTACACTTGTAGTATCCAAAAAGGGATATATTTCAAATAAATACCACATAACACCTAACTAATACCTACCTGACCAAAATATTGGGATCTTATTCCATACCTATCCTTAATTTCTTTTAAAGGGTTATGTTACCTAATCTATGATTTCTTAAATCTAGTTCTCAATGTCTCTATCAAACATCCTTTAATACCAATTATAACAACCATGATACGAGTAACCTGGAGATGGTGTTAGCTTTATTATATTGGAATAAAATATAGGGAACCTCATCCCTAAGAACATAATAGTTTTGTATTCTTGGTAAACTACATACATACATGACTCCCTTATTACATTTGAATACTCAAATAACAATCATATTTTTTAAATAATATCATTATTCCCTTTATAATATCCATGCATAATATTAATAGTAAACTTCCCAGATTCCTATTAAAGGGAAAAAAGTAAGAGTAACCTCAAATTCTCTGTAAGGGTTAAGAACAATAGAATATATCATGAATCAATAAGAATAATCAACATTGAAAGGTAAATAACTAAACACACTTTCAATTTAAATAATTTTTCTATCCTGATTATTTAAGGCATAATCAATATGTCAAGGTAAGAAACTGAAAAAACATTCCATTTAAATAATTTTAATATCATTAATTGATAATAAATAATCAATATAGAAAGGTAAATAACTGAAAATGAATTCCATTTAATCGATGTAATGAGAATTAAATTCATCCAGAGATAATATCATTGTGAAATAATCATGGATAATAATATCTTAGTTCAAAATGAATGGGTTGATTAATTATTATACATAATGATCTCAGGAATCATGATAAATCTACTCTTAAAGACTTTCATAGGATATTTTGTAATTGATGGGTAGGTATACACCAGAAAACCATTTAATTATGGTCAGCAAACATATTTCTCTAATGAGACTAATGATGCATTGAGGGGAAACCCAAAACTGGAACCCACCCATATTTACATGTATAATGTATTCCACATATATCGAATAATCAGTTTAAACCCTAAATAATATGCCTTATTAAATAATTTCTGTATTGAGTAAGTAAAAAGAATCAAAAATATATTACCAAATCAACCAAAAAACATTAAATGTAAAATAAAATATATGAAATTAAATATAGGTATTAAGTTTATCCCTGATAAATAATATAGATATTTAGGGAAAATTTAGCGTCTAATGATAACAAGAAAGTGAATATTTCAAGGGAAAGTTAATAATTTCACAAATTAATCAATAAATATAATCTTAAAACATACCATGGTTAAACTGATCATAAACCATCCAAATAAATGGTAAGGATTGATATCAATATGACCTATCCCCAGTAAATCATAATTCCAATTATGGTTAGATGTCATTGATGAATATAAATACAATAAAATTTCATTAAAACATTCTTGATAGAAATAAACCTTTCAAATTGAAAATAGTTTTTAAAAAATAAATGTTCCGAAATTTTTTGGAAAATTGTTTTCTTTTAAAATTATAATTTATGATTTAAAACATTGAATGTTTATGATGGCTGTAATTTAATTTCATGTACTAAATTTTAAAACAAATATTTATTTCATGTTTTTAATAAATTACAAATGGTCCTTATTTGGAAAACAACATGAAGATTCCTTTCAAAAAAGATAAAAACATTTCATTTTTATAATGTTAAAAACTTTTTCAAAAACATTCTTAGAAAACATCGATTCTGATGAAACATGATTTTTGACTGAAGATGGAAATAGTGTCAATTTTTCTTAAAAACATTCTCTCAATGATTTAAAGTAAAAAAGATTTAAAAAATGATATTATTACATGAAAACTTCATGAATTAGTATATGAGAATAAAAATAAATGTTTTTTATCCAATTATAAAATAATTTCCTTTGATTGAAATTTTGGCATAAAAATCGTGATTAAAATGAGATTGTGAAATAAAAACTTATAAGAATCATAATGTTGAAGTGAGAACTGAATAATGAATCTATTTCATGTCTCAAATGTAAATACACATAAATTAAGTGAAAAAATTAATAGATAGTCAAAATTAATTACACACATAATCTTATAATATCAAAGATAATGAAGAAGTAATATAACCCAATGAAAAGAAATTTTGTTATGAAATTATTTACCACTTAGTAATTTCAAAGTAAAATTACCTTAGATTATATAATTAAAATTGAAAGTAAAAATACCATGAATTATTAATTAATCATGATATTAAATTTCAACGGGGAATTATTCACAGCATTTAAAATAAATTAGGTGCATAACATTACAGTATGCCTCTATAAAAGGAAATTGAGACGATGTCCCTTACCACTTTTGTAAATTTTGAACTGTAAAACCCCAGAAATATAGATCCAAAAATAGATATTTAAATCACATTAATTTTAAAGGGAATAATAATAAAATATATTCAAAGTTATTAGATAAATAACATAAAAATATAGGTGGTTAAAATGTCATGTGTCTCACAGAAGTAAAAAAAGTGAGATGGATATCCCTTACCTTGTGCTTCATTTTTTTTAACATGACTTAACCTAGTATATAATGGTTTAAATCATGTTATTAATTTATAAAATAAAAAATTAATATTTATAATTTCATATACTAACCTCCTATAATATTTTACCATAATTTTTATAATAATATTTCATTATTTACATTATTTTATGTGTTAATTGTCTTGTTTTCTAAAGCAAGTTTTAACATGAATGTTGTGGGTCCTGGGAATATTATATACTTAAATCATATAAAGAATTATATTAATGTCATAAATATAATATTTTTATTAGATAAAATTTTATAATCATTGTTTGAATTTCAACATGGAAAATGGATTACATCGCTCCATGGAGTTAGTAGGTCGCACACATGCACACACGACATTATAATTTCCTTAATGGGTAACAAGATAAAGAATTAAGTGATTTATAAATTTTAAATAAAACTTATTTAATTATATATATCACATATATAATTTAAAATTATACATTCAACATTTTATGTAATGCGTAAGTGAAAAATGGATCACATTGCTTTGTGAGGTGGTAGTTCACCATTCCAAAAAGCGTTGTTATTGTAATTTAAAAGTCATGGAATCTGGGAAGGTATATTTTATATTTAAATTAGATAAATATAATAATATAATATTTATTATATATATATATATATAATTTTAATCCATAATTATATACAATTGTTATATTCCTTGATGGAAAATGGGTTACATTGGTCCACGAATCGGTAGTTCGTCGTACACACGATCAATGATTTTGTTTCCCATAAGATGGAATAAAAGATGGATAAAGGTTATTCCAGTAAAATAATGCTATATTATTATATATTAGATAGTATTGTTATTGTACTAACATGGTGTAATATGATTTTAAGGAGGTGGAAGAGGAAATAATATAAAAATGATCATTTAAGAACGTTACTTCTTCTTTGGAAAAAATCTTTAGGTTTTCACCAAATCCTTCCTAGGATAGAATTATGATAAAAAGAGATATAAGAAGTTTTAAGGGTATTATGAAATTATGTTTTCATGTATTTGAAGAACCAAATTCCTTTGGAATTGTACATATAGGAGGAGAGTTGGTGTATTATTATAAGTTAGGGGGAACACACATATGAATTTTTGGAACAAAATAAATTACACCCATGCTTTTACCGAGAAAAAATACTCAAAAAAAATTCATTATAGACCCTTATATGTAAAAAAGTAGAAATATGTCCATAAAATGTGTTTTGTAAATTTTTATGTCATTTTAACTCTTATCGTTTTAGTTTATCCCCTAATAAATCAGTTTTTATCTTAACAACTGTAATTATTTTCTACTTATTTTAATATTAGTAATGGTAAAAAAATAATTTAATAATATTAGATATTATAAATTATTATAATTACATATATGGAATTCATTTTTCCAAAATCAATTCATATAAGTGGCATAATTCAATTTAAATTCATAAGTGCTGATGCCATGAAAAAATGGGTTTCCAATAAGAAAATTCTCATAAGTATAGAAGGTTTTAATATCAAAATTCAGTATAAAATTTATTATAATTACCTCCATTAGTTAAATTGTAATATAATTGAACTAACCCTAATTTTAATCCAATTTAAAATATAATTTAAATTTTAAAAAAATTAAATGAAAAGCCAATATTCACTAAAAATAAGTATTTTTCACTATTCATCAAAACATTAATCTTTTTTTGGAAAATTCGTTAGAAAATCACTGAAACATAATTCTAAAATATTTGTTTCAATAAATTGCTTTATTTTTACAAATTAATCTTATGAAAGTGATAGAATGTTCTTTTACATTATGTGGGATAAGCACAACTAAAACGTTTTTTTTTGAAAAATATCATTTTTGAACAAAACAATTTTTCTTTTCTTTCAAATGACTCTTATTTTATGTATAATAAATAAATTTCAATTGATTTTGTTTTATAAATATTTAAACCATATAAATTTCATAATTTTTCTTATTATTCATACCTATACACTTAGTGGCTAGGTTAAAATGGCCATGTTTAATAAATAATATTTTAATATAGAATCGTGTTTCATTCAAACCCAGTGTTTTTTGCATCACAAGATATCAAAATGAATGAATTTATATATATATATATATTGAAGTCTCTGATGTTACATTATTTTGGAATATTTATTTTTTGGGTCCCATATGCTATTGAACATTCTATTCTTGTTTTAAAATTATGGGGTTCTACATGAAAAATCACCATTTTATTTTACATTTTAATAAACATGTTATTTTTAATTATTATCAATAGTTTCAATGAAAATTAAGTTCAATATAATTTTAAAATTGTATGTTCATATGCAGAAATATTATCGTTGAAATTTTCTTTTTTACATCATTTTTACTCTCATGAATATCAGATTCCATATGAAATGAAGGTTCATGTTTGGATTCTACAATCGGGGTTTAATTATATGGAAAAATAGAAAAAAAAACTTAGTTTAAACCTTTAAATTGTGTTAAAATGAGAATATTATTGATCCTGCATTAGATTTTTTGTGGAATTAAAATGCTAAAATGAATAATTTATCCTCAAAATTCAAGTGTCGATGTTCCTTTGTGAGCATTAATGATATCCTTATAAGTTTTTAGAAATGTTATCCCTTTAATGAGGGTAACATGTATATTAAACCTATCATCATCCATATCCAAGACATGAATATCAGAAAATAAAATCATGTCTCCAACCTCAACTAAATCATCCTCAATAATCCTAGATGTTATTCTTTTTATTTGGTTGGTAATTTTAATGAAATTTCTAATAGTTTTTACCACTCCATGATTGAAAAATAAAAAAAAATTGGGCATGGAATTTATGGAATCTTCTAAGTCTAGAATAACATCCCTAAATTCACACTACCCTAGGTACATGTATTGGTAAACATTTCATGGAACTTTATATTTAGTTAGAAAATAATTTTCAATCATAGAGGAATCATTACTCTCTAAGTTCACTTTCTCTCATCCCTATAATTATATTTCATGAGAACAGATTTACTTAAAAATATTTGGCATATCATGGAATCTATTTCAAAATATCAAGAAAAGGAATATTGACTTTATCTTTCATAAAAGTATCAAAAACATCTTTTCCTGACAAAATTTTAGAAATTTTATTCCCAAGTGGATTACTCCAAGGATAAAGAAGTGGTCTTCTATACTCTTCTTGACTATTATGAGAACTATTTTGGAAAACATAAGATCATATTATTCTTTCCCCTTCTTTTTTGTTCTATAAAACAAATCATCTTTTGTAAAGAATATTTTTAAAATATATTATGTCTCGTAAATAGTTACTACAGCAATTGGATTTATGTAATTTGTTATAAAATAGGTTAATAAGTTTTTAATTCACTTGTATAGGTTTCAATTAAAAATCATGATTAGACTTCCCATTTTGGGGGTTTTCCACATTATCTCCACTTTTATGTTTTATAGTTTCACATTTTATTTTTCATTGTCTTTGGGATTCACTTGGGGTTATAAAGGAAAACCTCCACTGATATGATTTTTTATGATACAAACATCGGAAGCTAGTTGACCCATTTGTGTCACAAAAGTATTTTTAATTATTTTTTCCATCAAATTTTACTCAAGGATGTTTTCTGATTTTTGAACATGATATGTAGATTGAGAATATTTATAAATTTGAGATTTCTATTATTCATTGAAGTATCATTTTTTATAATTGTTGGATTAGAAATGTAAAAATATGTTTGGTTGTTCCTGATTTATAAATATGTCACTATATTTGTTATTTCATTCTTAGTTAAAATTTTTGTTAGGTTGAAAATATCATTGTTAGTTTGATTGAATGTCTCTCCTATGAAAAACACCAATATAAATTTAATAAGTTTCCTGAATTTTAGTACATTTTTCACTAAAATTTTTAATTGGAAGCACAAATTTTATAGTTAAAATATAATTGAAATGTTTTTTCATGTATGGGTTGTGTTTTTGAAGTGTTTTAAAACATCATCGACCTAATTATAGTAATGAAATTAAAATTTTTCCTCACAATCATGCTATTTTTTGAAGTGGAAGTAGGAATTTTATAATAAAATCCAACATGAAGTAGGCCTCTTATTCAACAATATTATTCATTTTGGGTACTTTTTCAATTATTATACTTAAAATAGCTAGGTTTTTTTCAAATAAAGACCCTCTTGCAGTAGCATCTATAATGAATCAATACAAAAGACATGTTTCATCAAAAAAATATTAAATGAAAAGTTATTTACTAATTTTATGATGTGTAAAATTGAAATATTTATTGAATCTTTCCCAATATTCATGAAAATATACTCCATCATTTTCCCTAATCCTATAAATTTATATTCTAAATATAGTAGTTCTAAAAATAGGGTAAATTAAATAAAATGTTATAGAAACCCTACTCATTCTTAAATGGATATTCTTTAATTTTAAAGAAAAACAATATAACAGTTATTAATTTGATGATCAAAAGGTTAAATATATAGGGAAAATAAAAAAATACCTCACTTGTTCATAATAAAACATATAAATATATTTAAATACTTATTATTTATCCTTATAAAATCTCACATTCTCTTTAGTACATGTAGTCACCAATAAATATATATCAAATAATGGGGGTGAACTAAAATCCCAGTAAGAGGACGAATAAGGGATAACAATCAATATAACATGGGTTATCATAATCATCATCATTATTATATCATAGACATAGGATCATCATCATCATAATTAGAGAAGCATGTGATAAAGGCATGGAATTTATTATTGTATAAAAAGAAACATCTTATTATAGTGGTAAAATTATATATATAGTTGGGGTCAAAGATACCATAATGTTCACACATAACATATCTGCATAATAATAACATCATAATTGTGAAACAATATAGCATTATTTTCACACAAAATACACATTATCCCATAATATACATCACAATACCCAATACATCGGGGGTATATATAATTTTGTGCCCTCTCATCTCATCATAATATTTAGATAATCATGTATTCCACATAAAGCACATAAGAATTATAGTCAGGAAATGACCCATTGAAAGGAATGGGTTTAATAAGGATTTCATAAAGAATTATTTTAAGAATAAAATTATGGTTCCCAAATGAAAAAGGGAAAATATTTTTGGCATAAACATCATCATTCTTGAGGGAAGAAGAAATAACTAAATGGGAGTAAAAGATATGTGTTTGGAAATATATTTTTTTGAAAATCATTATATTTGGATTCAAAATCAAGGTGGAAACTTGTATATCCCCAAAAAAATCTAAGAATAGTGAAATAATTTTTAAGGAACAAAAGATTAATATCCATCATAAAAATGACACGAAAGAGGGATAACCCACAAAATGGGGTTGGTTTTGAGAATACCCTTACCTTAAATCCATCTTTATTTCATTATTTTTCTGCCTCATCAATAATTACCATAGATTTATTAAAAAAATTATCTATAAGTGAATTATTGTAATTTTGACCACTATTTATCAATTATAAATAGTGTAATTAATAATTTATTATAACCAACCATAGGTTTGGTGATAACAAAAGGACTGTGCATGTCCTTAATGGTGATTTACCGACCATTAATGGGACATTATCAAAAGAGAAGGAAAGAAATATTTAAAATTTATATATGTCATAATTATTGTACATGTAGAAGATTAAAATAATTATTGTAATGTTTAAATAGTGGATGAATAATTTTATAATATTACGTTTTGAAATGAATTGGGAAAAAATAAGGAGAAGAATAATAAAATAGAAATGTTGATAGAAACAAACTCTTTCGTTGGTGCAGCTTGTCTTCTACGAAAATAAATCTCCCTTGATATTTGTAGTTTTTTTACTCTATAAAAACCAAGGTATTATAAGGTGATTTAAAGGGATTGTTTTATTAGATATTTGTCTTGGTAAAGTTAGGGAGGTGTAGTTTTCCAAGGAGATGGAGAGGGGTAATTTATACTCAAGGATAATAGTATTTTTAGAATAAAATATGGAATAAATAATATATCTAAGGTAAACCTTGTAATAGTATTATTTTTGAAATTATAAATGATATATTAATAAAAAACCTGATTTTAATGATTTTAATCACTTTATAATTATAATTCATTAGATTAATTAGAAGAAATGGTAGAAAAATGAGAAAATATTATTTTAATGTTTCATTTTAAATTTTAGACTTTGGAATGTGCTTTTTAGGTATAGAAATTAAGTTTATTTTATTCTAATGATTCATTTGTGAAAATAAAATTATTTTGGAAAAATCACAAGTTCAAGAGAATATTATTTCATTATTATATCATGAATGATGTAATTTAAGATACATTGGTCACATGAAAAACTAGATTTTTACTATTTATCTGAAAATTAAAGTATTTTAGAAAATTAAAAGATTACACTTCGAGAATATCAATGATATAATTTCAAAAAAATGATATTTATTTTATCAAAATAAATTTCTAACATAGTTAATTTTAATTTTTAATATAAAAAATATTATTTTTACAAAATAATTCGAAATATAGATTATTAAAAATGTAATTAAATTTTCTTGGAGTTTTTTTAATCATGATATTTAGTTTTTTTGAATTATATTATTTATAATTATTATATTATTCATGATAAATATTATTTATATCAAAATTTATTATTTTTATGTTAAATTACTATTCCAACCATCAGGTAACTATTCCCAATGGCCATGTTACTATTCCCATTGGTTAGGTTACTATTCTAATGGTCACATTACTATTACAACAGTTACATTACCTCATATAAATACCACTTTATTATTTCACTTGATATTGAATACAATTACTCCCAAAGTTATATATTTTCATTTTCCATTATTTTTATTGGTTTACTAATATTTTGTGTCATTTCTATAGTGTTGGTCATGGGGTGATGATTCTAGTAGACATGGGAGACAAATTTTTTCCCAATTTTTAATTTTTAATTTTTATTTTTTATCTCATTATAATGTATTTAATTTTAATTGGTTTTATAGATGAAAAATTTAATTATTTTAATTAATGATTTAATTTTTTTTGGTTTCTCTATTTTCTATATGAAAATAATAATTATATAATATAATGTAAGAAAAATTTATTTATGAAAAAATTATCATTAAAAAGATTGGAGTATTACATTATTATTCCCTTTAAAAATTCAATCCTTGTAATTTCAACCCATATTCTCATTTGAGAGTAGTTAAGGGTACTTATATTTCATTGTTGTCTAAGCTTCCCATGTCACATATTCATACTTATGGTTCCTCTAAAAAACATTGACAAAGTGAGTTGTCTTGTTGATTATAATGTTTTCTCTACAATCTGTGATCTTCACTGGATACTCCTCATATAAATGGTCATTATCTAGTTATATAACCTCCAAATTTAGTACATTTTAGGTAATAGGTGTGTAATTCCTCAAGTGTGATATATGGAACACATCGTGAATATGATCTATATTTGGTGCAAGTAAAATCAGATAGGCCGCTAATCCTATATATTCAATATTTATTATAGAAAATTAAGTCTAAGTATCTTTCATTTTTTGACTTCATCCCAACAAGTAGGAGTTCTACATCACTACTAATATAGATCTTCATAGGGATCTATTTGAATACTTGAGTAGAAGATAGTATTATATGAGAACTAAATGAATGGGAGATATTGGTCTCATCCTCATTTAAATTCCATTGACCAAGCTCCTAGAATATACTCAAGTGTTAGAATAGTTATTTCGTATCAAACATCATTTTGGGGGTGATAGGTCATACTGAATTTTAGTTCATTACTCATTACATGTTGCAGAATTATTTAGAATTTAGATGTGAATCATGGATCATGATCAGAAATGATCAAAAGTTGTACTCCACACAAAATCACCACATCCTTTACATATATATTTGAATGTTTTTGAAGTATGAAATATTCCCAAATAGAAATGAAGTGGGAAGTCTTGTTGAGTCAATCATTTTTAACCCATATCGCATTGCTTCCTTTGGATTTCTTCAAGAGACTAGTGAAAAATTCCACAATGACATTCTCCCACTTCCATGTGGGTATAGAAAATGGTTTTATCATCCCTTTTTACTTATGTATTTCTAATTTAACCTATTAACATACCAATAACCATGAGATATACACCATGATATCTTTCTTCATTTTCCCCACCAAAATTGCCCTCAAAGATCATGATGCATCTTCATAATTCTAGGATAGATATAGAAATATGAGTTATATGCATTATCCAACATATCCTTTTTTATATGAGGAGATAAATGCCCACAAATCCGATTTCTAAACTGAATCACACCATCATCATCAATGAAGAACTCATAAAGCCTCCCTTCCTTAACTCCCTTTGACTTATTTTGAAGCTCGAGATCATCCCATTGTGCCTCCTTGATCATCTCTTAGATATAAGGTTGGTAAATCATCTTGGAAAGGTATGACGTATTCCTTATCATTGTGATTTCTTGATCCATCCTTTTCATATCCAGGAATATAGGGTCTTTATAAATCCACATTATGGATAAATTAGCAGGTTATTTTCTATTAATGGCATCACCTAACTTGTTTTCCTTTCCTGAATAGTTGTTAATAGAGAAATAATAGTCCTTGATTACCTCTAACCATCTTATTTGACACATTTTAAGATCCATAAATTTGAATATATACATTAGGATCTTATGATCGGTATATATTTCAAAGTTCTCACGATAGAGATAGTTCCACCAAATCTTCAAGGCGAATATCAGAGCTGCTAAATCTGAATCACACATCGGGTAGTTTTTTTCACGGTAATTCAAATATCATGAGAGATATGCTATAAATTTATTGTTTTTAGTGAGTACACAGACCAATACTTTTTTGAATCATAATTGTATATCACAAATCATTCTTCACTTGTTGGTAGTGTGAGTACTGGTACAGTGATTAACCTCTGCTTAAGAACATTAAATATTTCCACACTCTTCTATCCAGACATACATTACCCCTTTGGGTGTTAACATAGTTAGTGGTTTTTAAAATCAGAATAAATTTATCACAAAACATTAGTAGTAACCTACTAATTCAATAAAACTATTCATGTCAATGACATTAGTCGGTCTAGGCCATTCCTCTGTTAATGTTTCTATAAAGGGCCCAAAACAATTATCTCAATTGTGATCATGAGCCACAATAATGTGACTTTATACATCCAAAAGTAACAATTTCATAACTTAGCATTCATTTTATCATTCCTTAATATCACCTTGAAAATCCTTATATGTTATTAATGTTTCTCTTTTCTCTTATAGAAAATGAGAATATAATTGATAAACACTACCACAAATTTGTCGAAATTAATATCTAAAGTCCTTATTAATCAAATCCATGAATATTGAATGAGAATTATAAAGTCTTATATGAATCACTATGAACTCAAATTTTACATAACGTGTACAAAAATAAGTCTTCTGAATATATTCCTCCTTCACCTTTAGTTGATGATATTCATAATGATGATCCGCAATTGAGATGTACTGAGCTCAAAATAGTTCATAAAATAACACATCAATCATTTTAAGAGCGTACTTTTACTTTATCAAGATCTTTTTGAGCTCCAAGTAATTGAATCATAGCCTCAATGTGCCATCCTTCGTCTTGAAAAAAGAATTGGTCCACCCCAAGGAGACACACTATGAAATATGAACACTCTATCCAAACTTTCATGAAACTCCATCTTTAAATTCCCTAGTTCAATCAATGACATTCTATAGGGTTATTTAGTGATATTAGTGACTCAAATTATAAGATATAGTTATAACTCTATCTCAAAATCTAGGTGAATTTTAGGTAACTCTTCTGAAATAATTCATTTTATTCATTAATAATGAGAATTTCCTCATATTGATACCTTCTATTGACTCAACCATTTGTGCAAGGTATGATTCTTCATAGGGTATAAACTCCCACACCATTGAGGGATTTTAAAAAGGATATTCATGATCTTTATTTCATTTTTATAGGATTAGGGGATGGTTTTGAATATGAAAAAAGATTTTATTTTCCTAATAGTTGATTTGTGCTCTATATAATGATATCCAATCCAAGCCTAGTATAGCATCAAATTCCACTAAGTGTAGTATTATGAGAATATCTATAAGTATATTCCAACATACGCTAAAAAGAGAAGATTCCAACACTTGGATTTAATTTATCTCTCTACTATATGTTTTTTCAAATATAGCTACTTGAATGCATCAAAGCATTGATTCAATAGTTCTAGAATACTAACATGATATAAATTAATCCGTAAAACCATAATCAAATAAAAAAACTTACATTCATGTGTGAATACTAATTTTACCTTGAATGAATTAATTATTATGATCCACTTCATCAGTAGTGAAGGTGTTATATTTCCCTTGATCCATTATATTTTGTGATTGTTGAAGTTCATTACCCTCAAGGGCACACTATTTATTGCATTCACTTGCATATTTCTCACAATAGTTGAAGCATTTAACCTTTGGTGTTGTGTTGGGAGGTTCCTTTAATTATTCTATCATATTGGTCAGCTTCTCTATATCTATTCAATATTCACGAGCTTGGTAAAATTGTATACTACACATGAAGTATTTACCCATCCATTTGAGTAAATTCTCATGATGCTTCTTTTAACATTTTGTAAATTTGGTTTGTAAGTTCCTCTTTCAACCAATGTTATTTGACACACCTACTTGAAACTCCACTATTTTTTATTATACCCATGTCCATATGTCCAATATCTAAAATAAAACTATACTTTGTGAGAACACTAAAATACTTATTTGCGACTCCCAAAGTCTTAGATAGACAGAGACTTTAGAAGGAGTGATTTTAAACCACTAAATAATCAATCAATTTTCCTATCATTTTTTACAACAAAACCTAATGAGTTTCTTGAAATCCTTGTGAATTTTTCATTATAAGATGTGAAAAATTCACCTTTCTTTTACTTCAGCTCTATGAATTGCTGCTCCATCTTTTTTAGAAGAGTTTGAGGGAAATAATTGATTAATAAATACTTTATTAAATTCTTCTCACTCCATCTATTCCACTTCAACATTCATCTTGGAGTTATTTATCAATTCCCACCATTGATAATTTTCTCTATATAACTGTTAAATGACCAGAGTCACCTTATCCTTCTTAGAATATTGGATCACAAAAAAAGATATTCTACATTATATTAAAGCATTATTATGCTCTATTGAATGTTTGATATCATTGTTGTATAAAAGACTCAATGGTCATTTGATCATTTTGGGAGAAGGAGGATCTACCACATGGTTTAGGTTATTTTTCATAGCTTGATATTGATAGATAAACACTGTCAAATTTTTTTAACACTATGTAAGAACTCAGTTCTTCTTTAAGGTGTGGATCATTTTTTCCTCAATTATTAGATTAATTGATTAAATGAGGCCTAATATGAATGCCAATTAAATAAATATAGGACTTAGGACTATCGAGAGCTAGTCTAGAGCTAGGAACCCACGTTTTGGGTGAAAAGAGGAGGCCACATGATTAGTGAAAACCATGCGGGTTGGGTCGCATGATCATTCGTCCAGGTCTATAGTTCTTTTCAGATTTTGGTAATGTCTCTTCACACATTTCTTAAACCAAGTTGTTAAACTGTTCGAGTGCACCTTTTTCTATAGGTATACATGCACAATCGATGCATGGTTTTCTAAACCATGTACCTAAACCATGTGGCCCCTAATATGTTAGAAATTATATAATTTTTAATTAAATTTAATATTTATTTACAACCTAAATATATTCCCTATCTATTTGAGTGGGGGTCGAGTCCCCGGGCATGTGTTTTTTCTTTCAGGGGTTTTAATGATAAAATTTAAGAAAATTTAATTTAAAACCTAAATTCCGGTTTCTTCTTCTATGTATATCTTCCACTCTCCACATGAGAGATCTCCTTTTACTATTCTTGAAATTGAGATCTCTTCCCCATTCAGACTCTAATTCACGCATGGTTCATTTTAATGGATCTTTAATGGTAAGATCTAAATTCATTTCTAGCCATTATCAATTCTTTTGGCTATCAGTTACACTATATAGATTTAGGATAATATGCCCTAATCTTTGGTTCTTCATCTCTTCTTCAGATTTCTAACTATCTGGATTGAATCATAACTTGATACTAGATAAGCTATCTATAATGGTTCTAATGTAGGTGGTATCATTCCTTTTTCTTAAAGTCGGATGATTTATATATGCCATCCTACCGCATGCCCATTTTTCAGGTTTCCCCATAAATGGAAATTAAACCCTATTTTTCTAGTCATTTTCTATGTAATTCAATATGCTTGTAAACTCTTTTTATAGGTTGATAACCTTGAATAAACCACCCCTTTTGGTGTGTTGGCACAAATTGCAGTTTTATGACTTATGAATTTGACCCTTGATTCCCTTGAGATGTGAAATTGTATTTCATTGGGTTTAAATGGGTAAATTGAATTAAAATCAATTTATGAATTGGTTGATATGTGAAATTAATTAAGGGTATGTGATGGATGACATTACCCTTCACATATGTATTCCATTTCGTATTCAAGAATTATTTCATTATATTTCCTTGTTGATGTGAGTAAAGTAGAGGCTATGCCAGTGGTTGATGCAAAATGATTGAAATTATCTAATTGTTAATGTTAACATGTGAGTTATATGATAATTAATCCATGAGATACCTTTATATGGTTATTAGGATTTTCATAAAACATTGAACATGTTAGTATTTGAATGGACTTTGAATTTCTAGAACATGTGATTTATGTTGAAACCAGTCTATGTGATGGACTCATTAAGCATCGGAATATCACTATCATGTTATGTACATGTGATTAAATGAAAGGTTAGGCATTTGAGGTTGATCATTGCTTGTGTCACCCTTTTGAGTTCAGTAATATTGAATGTATTTTGTTTTGACCTTTTCATGTTTAATAAATTATTTAAATTAAATGGAATTCATTAAATGATTAGTAGGATATGGTGATACATGGATTCATCTTGGAATGTTATGGAAGGACGCATGTGCCTATTGACTTATACATCATAGAATGTCATAGACAAACATAATGTCTTGAACCTATATAAGTCCTGAGTGATACATGAATAAAAATGAGGGATTCCATGGATGGACTCATTGGGGCTTGACTTATATGTCAATTGATACATTTATTCATATTATAATTTCATGGGTAGACTCAAGGAGAATTTGACTATTACTTCATGGGTGACACTCGGGCATCCATAGACTAGTGCTGAGGATGGACTCGATTGGATGGGACTTTATACTGCACCTAGAGTGATAATGGGTTCCTGATAGGTTCCCTAGGGATATACTTATAGGGTGTTTGTTTACATTGCACCTATAGATATACTAGAATTCGAAATTAGGAATATCAAGAATGAGCTTAGTTTCTAAATTTATTTATAAATGAAATTAATTATGACATGTCTCCAACAAAAAGCACAATCTTGGAGTTGGTCTTGTATTATATTGATTAAATGGCCTTCTGAGGCATCTTTTGTGCTTCCAATCACTTGGAGGGATGTCCTGATTGATTCATATCTCAAGAAATATAAATTCAAGGTAAATTTATTGTTAAATTAATATAAATGAAATGAAATGAATGTAAATGAAAACTAGTGCATGTAGGATGTTCACTATTGAGTAATTCCTTGCTTATTGATTTCATTATTCCACATCATCTACACACTTGTTATATTTATTCACTGACTGATTAGAATAAACCTTGGGTGGTTCCCTACTAAGATTGTATCTCACACCCTGTTCAGGTCACCTTTTTGGACCCTAAAAGATTATATGATTGGAGGTGTCGATAAGGGAAAGTGAACTAATATAGGTACATGATATGATGCTTAAGAGTAGGAGAGCATGAGACTAAGCTGAGGCCTATGATGCTACTCAGATTTTTTTTGTAATTTTTTACTTTTTTGATATTTATTATATATAACTATTTTTACCTATTTTGATGTTTTATTATAAACATCTTACTTGTATCATCATCTTGTATATAATATGACTTATGGATTTATTATACTATCAATCTTCTGATGTTTTCTTCAATTGTATGGTTTACTGGTTAGGCTTATTTTTATGATATGTTTACACTATGTTACACTATGGTGATAAGGGAATAGTCTCCCCACAGACACACATAGGCCCCCACTTCTAGTCTGCATCCTCTGGAATTTTGGGAGATGCGCTTGAGGATATGTGGCACACTGGGCTTAGGGAACCCTTTAGTGGCATCCAGTCTGGGATGTTACAATGTGGTATCAGAGATGTTCTTTTTGGATTGATTTACTAATTGGTTATAATAGAAATGAAATGAATAGAGTAGTAATTTGGAAATATGTTGTTCCCAAGAGTAGCTACCCCACATATATGTAAAATCCAGATTTCCTAAATTTGAATTGCTATTTTCTAGATTCAGAAAATTAAAGTAGATTTGATTCCAACATTTGATGATGCACTTGATTTAAGTTAATATTGTTGCTATAAATTTGGAGTTCTATTATGTTAAAACTTGTTGAGATGAGGTTATGTCATCTATTTCATCATATAGGTACTTTATATGAATCACATGCCTTGAATTATTACCATACAATTTAGATAGAATTACTTATTTCATTTTAATTTCATAGATATCATGATAGATATTCCTATTATTTTAATAGGTATATTGGGATATATTATGGTATCGATTTTATTGATGCCATGATTTAGTCCCTAAGGTGTATGGCGCCTCTTTTATCATAATTTTGTAGATCATGGTTCAAATTTAATGTGGAATGTGTTATGATGTTCCATATGAGGATGCCACGCTTTGATCCCTAGGGTGTTTGTTCAAAATTCAACATACCATTTATTTTATTCGTCTAAAAAAATGTGATAAATATTAACTGAGTGTCAATTAAATGAATGTGAATATGAATTCAGTTTTAAATAAAATAAATTTGAAAAGAAATAAAACTTAAATTTCATAAGATAGAGAACATGAGTAGACCATACCATAGTAGTTATCTTTTGGTAGTATCTCTCACTTGTTTGATGCTTGTACATGGCTCGTGGGAAAGGCATAGTGGTATGTTCTTATAAAGGAATGTTTTTCATTTTTTCATTCCTATTTTGTTTTAATATCTAGATGTTTTTAGCTATAAACCTTCATAATGATCTTTCACTAAGGCATGTGTTGTCTATTGTAGAGCCATTCCACCATGATGACCTTCAGTGGTATGCCTGGAGGGTGGTGATGATCATTCAATGGAGGTGGTAGGATTTGGGATACCAGTGGATCCTCTAGTCATGCCAGCTATGAAACAAGTAGATATCCCTGTAATAGGTGTGGAGGTATAGTTTTGTGATTAGTTCTTATGGTTCATGCAGACCGTTCAGGGTGCATCATGACCTGTACGGACTATGGAAGAGTTTATGTGTGAGTTCCATCAACAGAATCATCCCATGTTTTTGGGGGATCAAGACCATTGGCTGTGGAGTTATGGATTGAGGATATTCTATATATCTTAGAGCACCTAGAGATTCAACCTGAGTGAAGGGTAAAGCAAGCTACATATATGTTGCGTGATTCCGTCAAGAGGTGGTGGGGTGTTGTCCCTCAGATGGATCATCATCAGGATATTTCCTAGAGGGAGTTTCATATGGCCTTCTTTGACTATTTTTATCTTGATACACTGAGGGTCAATCAAACCCAAGAGTTCTTGCATCTAGATTAGGGTGAGATATCAGTCATGGACTATTTGTTTAATTTTACTAAGCTCTACAGTTTCACACCTATTATGGCGTGAGATGAGTTATCAAAGGCTAAGAGATTTGAGGATGGTCTTAGGTATGACATCAGATTGCAGGTGAATATCATTTGGATGACTACCATTTCTAAAATAGTGAATTTAACACTGACCACAAATTGTAACCTGAGAGGCAAGGGGTTCGATCCAGAGATTTTTTGGAATCTCGATCTGTTAGGGGTTTGACTGGTCGTAGGGAGTTTCATTTGGAGCTTACATGCCGTGATATTAGCATCCAGACTAAAACTTCAAGTATCATGTTTAGGTTATACTGGTTTGGTATGTTGGGATTGTTTCTTCTGGAAATGGGTATGACCTTGTTTGTTTAAGGTTCAAACTTTCCAATCGGTTTCTAACTAGTTTATTCGTAGAACCAGAAGAATCCAATGATTCTATATCCATTTGGACATACATTCCAAAGGTAGGTTCCCATTAGTTATAGACTGGTGAGTCTTAAGAATTTTCATTAGTCGAGAGGATGGGAGGTCAAACTCATCACACCTTTTTGGGGGAAATTATTGTCTACTCCGGGACTCTCTTATAGATTTGAGTTATGTTCGTGAATCCTTATTAATTTACCAAGCATAAAAATGAGTTTTTCCTTTAGACCTTGAAATCAATGATTGATATCTAGGGGATTTAGAGAATATTTTATATGTATTTGAGGTTCTTCATCAATATAGAATCTTCCATATTAGTTAGTGATTCTTAGTCAATGGTATCCTTCAATAAATTATATAGAACACTCTTGGTCATTATGATGACCATACTGGTTTTAAATCCACTCAGTGAGGCACTAGAAGTTTATTTTCATTCAGAAAGATAGGATTATTTTAGAGTTGGCATCGTACCCACAAATGGGCTACCTACGTATCCTTGTTAGAAAAATTAATCAGAACCCACATAGTTCGAGTGAAGAAGTATGAGGTTTATGAATTATTAATGGCCCAAAGAGAGATATCACAATTACTTTTACACTCTAAGCTCACGTGATCCATGTGTGGTGTGAGAAATAAGAGGTATTACTAAAACATGACAATTGTGAGACAAAATATGCAATCATAATAAATGATGTGGGGATTACGTATGTATGACTTTCCAATTAAATGAAGACAAACATTTTAGAAAATAATCCCAAGAGTAGGGTCCATTAAGGTGTTTGTACTTTATGGAGATTTGGGATTTTAACCCGGGACTTACTCCTGAAAAGGAAGCCAAAAATTTGAGAGGGACTTATGATTGGTTTTTATTCCTAAAAAGGAGGCCCAAATAAAAATGAATTAAAACTTGTGGCTTATTACTAAGTAGGATTCCCATGAATATAGAACTTTGGTCTTACTCCTAAAGAGGATGCCCAAATTAAAGGGGTTTTGTGATTGGGGCTTACTCCTAAAGTGGATGCCTAGATTAGAGAACTTGGGGCTTACTCCTAAGTAGGATGCCCATATTTAAGGGAACTTGGGGCTTACTCCTAAGTAGGATGCCCAAATTAAAGATCATCTCATCTTAAAGGATGAGGCTGAATGAAGCCCAGGAGCAGGGTCCATAATGGTATTTGTGCTTTATGGAGATTCGGAATTTTAACTCGGGACTTATTCCTGAAAGGGAAGCTCAAATCAAAGGGGACTTATAACTTGGGGCTTACTCCTAAGGAGGATGCCTATATTAGGGGACTTGGGGATTAATCCTAAGGAGGATTCCCATGAATAGGGAACTTGGGGCTTACCCCTAAAGAGGATGCCCAAATTAATGGGGATTTATGATTGGGGCTTACTCCTATGGTGGATGCCCAGATTAGGGAACTTGGGGCTTAATCCTAAGAAGGATTCCTAGATTAAATATCTTATAATCTTAAAGGATGAGGTTGAATGAAGGAAATATCTAACCTTAGTGACATAAAGTTATGTAAATCATGAGGTTTGGATAGATGTTCCATGGAATTCCTTTCAGATAAGGAATCCAACAAAGGAACAATGCCATAAATGTCATTGTAGTGGGTTTTGAAGGATAAATCTAGAATACGATAGGTGCATTTGAGGAAAGTAAGTGAATTGGAAGGAGGCGTGCAAGTATTGGCCTGGTGCGCAAGTCCTGGTCACACAAGTATACTTGCGTGACATGAGTTCACTTGGGTGACAGAGAACCTGTAGGGTAATACTTGGGCGAGACCTGGCCCAAGCCCTTAGTATTATCCCTAGATGATTCTAGAAGGGAGGCGCACAAGTTTCCATGAGAGGACAAGGCGGCGCACAAGTGTCTTCTTTTCCCTTAAGGGTTGGACACTTAGGTGTGCATGTATTGATGAGTTATAACACTTAGGCCATATTCTTCCTCTTTATATCTTCCATTATAGGTAAGAAATTACCTTAGAAGTGTTCGAAACACTTCAAGAAGAGACTAGGGCGCCCAGAGCCCAATTCTGAGTTTTGTAAAATCCGTCCTCCAAATGGGGGGCCCACAGGGGGTATTTATAGGCCACATGAGGCTTGGAAAAAAAAAAGAAATAGGGCACGAAAGTGACTTGCGTGACCCTTATGTGGCACGCACGTGACTTGTGTGACCATAAGTAAACATGTGTGACCCATGCTTAAAAGGTTCCTTGTTCATGGCTTTGTCAATTTTTGATGTTCTTCAAAGGATGACTCTCTTTGCACTTAAGGTATTCCATTTTTCCATTCGTTAGACTCTGTGACGGAATGGAGCGTCAATAGGGTGTACGAAGGACCCAATCAAGTGTTGTTCTTGCAGAAAGATGGTCCATCTACAGTGATTCTAATAAAACCAACCAGAATCCAGTGAGATAGGGTCTACACTGACTCCAAATTCAAGAGTAGGGTCATAAGTTTCTCACCAGATAAGGATTAGGGGTATAGCTGGCCAATCGGGATATAGTGGTGGTCATGGCCATGATAGCCAAACCCTTGGTTTATAATGACAACAGGATGCATCAACTCAGGGAAGACAAGCAGTGTAACAAGGACATGGTACTGGTTATCAATATTCAATGCAACAAACCCATGAAGGGAAATATCCCTGACCTTATACTGTCATAGGTACTATTCTACTAGACTCTTCATTAGCTTCTACACTTTTTGATAAAGAATCTTAAAATATTTTCATATATGTGGCCATTTTGGATATCCTTGGGATCTATGTTTATACTTATAATGGAATTATGATTCTAGAAACTTTTTTGAGGATTATAATGGAAGGTTTGAATCAATATAAGGATTTTCCACTTTAGGATGGTTGGTGTCACTTCGTATGGGATGTCAACGTCCTCAATATGATAGGTTTTTATGTCATTCTGAGGATGGACGGGTTGGTCCCCATTCCTTATTTTTTTGAATACTATCATTGAAGGGTGAGTTTCACATCCCCATAATGCATATTGTTCATTCAAATAGGTGAATGGGATGTCTAGGAAAGTCTATATGGACCTAGGTATTGGGGGTTGGGTGGGATGGTAGCGCAAATTCTGATTTTTTATCTGTATGATCAAGGCACACCTCATACTGATTTTCTTCTAGTGGTTGATCATTTCGGGAATGTATAAATATTCTTGGTATTACCTCCGTTTAGAGATGTAGAGTTCTTTATCAATATATTTCTAGGAGATACACCAATATCCATTCCTCCATAATGGATGGATACAATGGATTTTAAAGATCTCAAGAGGTATCTAGATGATTTAGAGAAAAAGAGTTTCAGTTTACCTAGTACTTCTATGTGGGGTTCGTCAGTCATTTTGTGAAAAAGGTAAATAATACCCTTGTGTTGTGTGTGGATAATAAGAATTTGAACCAGTTAATGGTTAAGAACTAACATTCTCTTCCACAGATAGATTATTTCTTCAACTAGATCCAATAATCTTGGGTCCTCTCAAAGATTGATTTTATATCTAGTTATCATCGAGTACATGTTATATCATCATACATACCTCTCATAGCCTTCTAGAGCAGGTATGGTCTATATTTGTTTTTTTTATTTTGTTCGGTCTCATGAACATTCCCGTGGTCTTCATTCTACTGATCAACTGAATGTTCCATCAATACCTATATTAATTTGTGGTAGTTTTTTTGGATGATATCTTAGTGAATTATTATAATCAAAATTACTATGCCAGCCATCTTGATTTCTTTTATAAAACACTATGAGAGCATCAATTATATGATAATCTTACAAAGTACTAATTCTATATGGATCATATTCACTTCATGGGTCATGTCATCTCAAAGATAGCAGTATTAGTTTACCTTGAGAAGGTGATAGCTTTAGCTTCCTAAGATCATCAGAAGAACATATTTGAGGTATAGAGATTCTTTGGGATGGTTGGTTACTACATACATTTCATATATGACTTATTATGTTTTGAAGTGTCATTTATTGTGCTGAAAAAAATGGTGTGAAGTATGTTTGGAATGATTCCTATGATACGGCCTTTCAAGTGTTGAAAGGGAGACTAACCTAATAACCAATACTAGTTTTTTTAGAGCCATGTAAGAGTTACACTGTGTACTATGTTGCATCAGTCATCAAGCTGGGGGATGTCCTTATGTAAGGTTATTGAGTCATGATGTACATATCTCTATAGTTGAGGCCACATAAGAGGAATTACATGAAACATGATCTTTAGTTAGCTATAGTTGTTCACACACTGCGTTTTTTGAGACATTACTTTCTGGGAGAGCGTTTTATGGTATACACGGACCAAAAAAGCCTCAATTATATATTTACACAATGTGATCTAAGTCTAAGGCATTGAAGGTGGGTGAAATACCTTTTTCATTTGACATCAATCTTTCCTACATTCCTGGTAAAGGCAATGTTGTGGATAATGCACTGAGTATAAGGAATCAAATATAAGAATTGTAGTAGAATAGTGGTGAGTAAAAGATTATTGAATATTTCTCTAAGATTCACTTGTAGGTCGATAATAATTTTTGGTAGACATACCTTTATTCTTTAGTTGTTACCTATAACCTACTAGATAGGTTGAGGATGAGGCACTTATCGGACCTAGAAGTCCTAGTTATAGGGGAATGTTTGGAAAGTGATGACCCTCCTACTTGTTGTAATATAGGCCAGGATAGAGTTATGTGCTTTCATTTTCGTGTATGGTTGTCAGTAGATATACACGAGGATATGACATAGGATTTTCATGCTTCATATTGGGTTGTGCATCCTAGAATCACTAAGATGTAACATGATTTACATCATCAATACTAGTGATCTTGTATGAATTGAGATGCAGCTAGTTTTTTCATGAGGTGTTCCACCTATCTGCAGGTGAAGGAAGAACACCAGCGACCAGTCAGAATTTTATAGAAGCTACCCATTACCGAATAGAAATGGAATGATATCATGATGGATTTTTTGATGGATTTACTAAGGTCGCATTGATTTGATGATGTAGAATGGGTTATTAATGATAGGATCCTGAAGGTTTCTCACTTCCTAGCTATCAAGGATACCATTAGTGTTGATAATATTGGGAGGCTATACACTCATGAGATTCTGGGACTACACGAGGTCCCTCATTCTATAATTTAATATAGGGATGTCTAGTTTAATTCATGTTTATGGAAAGGGATATAGAGGGAACTGGGTACACAGGTTCTTTTGAGCATGGTTTACCACCACCAGATACTTTCCTAGTTAGAGTGCCTGATTCTAGTGCTTGAGGACAAGTTTCAGGCATGCGTCCATGATTTTGGGCGCTCATGGGATAGGTATATATCCGTAGTTGATTTCACCTAAAATAATAGCTTTTAGTCTACTATTCAGATGGTTTCATATAAGGATTTTAATAGTCATGCATGATGATCACCCATATATTGGCTGGAGGGTAGAGAAAAACATATGATGGGACCCCAGCTTTTCTAGGATACCAGTGAGTAAGTGGAGTTGATTCAAAAGCGGGTGGCTACTATGTAGTCTCATCAGAAATCATACACTATTTACCATAGACGACCTCAAGATTTTTTTGTTAGGGATCATGTTTTATTATGTGCTTCACCAACGCTGAGTCACAAGAGGATCAAGAGACTGGGTAATCTTTCACCAAGATATGTTGGGTCATTTGAGATTCTAGAGAGAGTCAGGTCTGTATCCTATCAGTTCTAGTTACCTTAGAGGTACTAGGATATGCACAGCACCTTCCATGTTCTAAGCACTGATGTTACTATTTATACCCATCTCACTCCTTTCATCCTGATTGGGTTGAGTTATAGATTGGTGTTTCCATCGATGAGAATCCAATATGAATTTCGGATTGTATCGAGAAGGTTATTTGAGGTTCTTCTTTTTCTTTAGTAAATGTGTTATGGAAGCATGACTAATTATAGGAAAAGACTTGGGAGAAGGAGACATATGTACAAGCACAATGGATGGATTTATTCTCAGATCATCCATCACCACCCATAGAACGGCAATGTAGGGACAAATTGATATAAGAGAAAAGTTTATAAGAACCTGGTTTTTTTGTTAAGGTATAGATATATTTTTTCAATAAATTCTCAGTTTAATTTCTTAAATGTGGCCTAATATGAATTCCCATTGAGGTCATAGAGGAATCAAGGGTGTCCTGGGATGATGCAAAGCCTAAAACCTATGTTTTTGGTGAAAAGAGAATGTTGCACAATTATTGACAAATCTGTAGCTAGGGCCTCACAGCCATGCAGCCAGGTCAATAGTTTTTTTTCAAATTTTGATAGTGTCTCTTCACGTAGTTTTTTGCAAGGTTTTTAAACTATGTGGGGTAAACTGTTCAAGTGAGCCTTTTCCTAAAGGAATATGTACATGATTGGCGCACGGTTTTCTAAACTGTGCGCCTAAACATTTTATCCCCTTCTGTATTGGATATTATATAATTTTTTATTTAATTAAACATAAATTTATGTTTCTTATTCTACATATAGTATCTACACCCCTTCTGAGATCTATCCTTCACCTATTCTTGTAATTCATATCTCTTCTCTATTCGGATTTCCATTCAAGCATGGTTTGTCTCCTTGGATCCATAATGGTAGGATCCAAAATTCCTTTTTAGCCATTCTTGACACTTTTGGCTATCAGTTGGTCTATTAGGATTTGGTCTCATATACCCTAATTTTTATTTCTTCCTCTAATAATCAAATTTCTCCTAATTTGGGCCAAATAAGAGCTTGATACTAGATGATCTATCCAGCATGGACCTAAAAAATGTGTTCTTGTGAATTTTTTGTAATGTGAGGTCGTTTAAATATGTCTTCATGTCACGTGCCCATTTTCTGGGTGTCTCCTTAAATAGAAATTGAACCCTATTTTTTCTATTCATGTTCTAGTAAATTGAATAGGATTTCTAATTCTTGTTATAGTTTGAAAACCTTTAATAAACCACCCCATTGGGTGTGTTGGCTATAATAGACATTTTTTATGGCGTATGCATTGGACCCTTCATGCCCTTGAGATGTTTATTTCTATTTCCATGGGTTTAAATGGGTAAATTGAATTAGAATCAATTGATGACCTTGTTGATATGTGAAATGATTTAAGGGAATGGGTTGGATGAATTTCTCCTTGGCCCATTCATTCCATTTCTTGTGTAAGCATGTTTTCCTTAAATTGGCTTTCCCATGGGAGTAAAGTAGATTTTAATCCAAGGGTTGATGAAAATGGCTTGAATTACACTTATCGTTGATTTTACCATTATATTTAAATGATAACTAATCCATGATATATCTTGACAGGCTTATTAGGTATGTTATATTAAAAATGGCCATGTGAGTATTTTAATGTCCTTTCAATTTCATGCCCATGTAAGTTATGTTGAGACCATACTATGTGATGGATTGATTAATCATAGGAATCTCTTTATCATGGTATGTCCATTGAGTAAATGAAAGGCCAATCCTTTAAGGCCGGTCCTTGTTTGAGTAAGCCTTTGTTGTCCATTGATATGGAATTCCTTTGGTTTTGACCTTGGAATGGTTAATGAATTGTTTAAATATAGTTGAATTGATTAAATGATCAATAGGTGATTGTGATACATGAATTCAGATTGGAATAACATGGATAGGCTCTTATACCTATTGACTTATGCGCCTTGGGTGATACATGGATTCACATAAGAATTCCATAGATGGACACAATAGATTAAACCTATATAAATCATGGGTGATACATGGATCCAAATGAGGGATTCCAAGGATGGACTCATTGTGGAATGAAATATATATCTAGTGATACATGGATTCTTTTTAGAATGAAATGGATCGACTCAAGGGGAATTTGAAATATATGATGGGTGATACATGGATTCATATTATAATTCCATGGATATATTGCAGGGGAATTTGACTATTATTCCATGGGTGATACTTGGGCTTCCATAGAGGAGTTCAGGGGAAATACTTAATTAGCTGGGACTTTATACTGTACCTAGAGTGATACCAGGTTCCTAAGAGATTCACTAGGGATGGTCTGGTATAGTGTTGGTTGATATCTCACTAGGATAAATACTAGAATTACAAATTTGGAATATCAATGATGGGCTCAGGTTATGAATTTAATTATAAATAAAATAAATTATAAGGCATCTCCAAGAAAATGTACAGTCTTAGAGTCGGTCAAGGATTATATTGTTTAGATTTTTTTAAGGCATGTTCTATGATTTTATTCACATGAGGCATGTTGGGCAAGACATATATCTCGAGACTTATAAATTCAAAGTAAATGAATTTTTTTAATGGATATAAATTGAAGGAAATGATTGTAAATGAAATCCAATTTGTGTAGGATGATTAGTTTTGAGTAATTCCTTACTTATTACTTCCATTATTAACACTTCATGCACACTTGTAATATATATATATATTCACTGACTGATTAGAATGGACCATGGAAGGTTTCCTTATAAGATTATATCTCATACACTGTTTGGGTCACCCTATTGGACCCAAACTAATTATATGATTATAGGTGTTGATAAGGGAAAGTTCCCTAATACATGAACTTTATATGATGCTAAAGAGGTGTAGATAATGGGACCAAGATGATGATTATGATGCTACTAGGATTCTATTTTCCTTTTTTACATTTGGGACATGTATTGTATATCACTAGTGTGTACCTATTTTGGTTGTTTAATTAGAAACATGTGAAATGTATCATCATCTTGTCTATGATATTACTTCTAGATTTATTATACTATCAGTCTTCCTCTATTTACATCTATTGTATTGTTTACAAATTCTGCTAATTTTATGATATTCTTTCATTATGTTACACTCTAGTGATGATGGAATAGTCTCCCCACTAATACACTTTGGCCCTCACTGCATTTTGTAATCCTTTGGCATTTAGGGAGATGCATATGAGGTTATGTGGCTAATCTGGTTCGAGACACCCTTTAGTGGCATCCAGGTCTGGGACTTTACACTCCACCTCCCATTGCATTAGGGATATCATTCAGATAATCATTTCCTTATCTCTCACATGGGTAGTTGGCCTAATTTCCCCATGTTCCCACTAATTTTTAAAATAGAAAAGTTTTGAATACAATTTATATCAATAAAGAGTGAATAAATTATTTATTATATTATATAATTAACTTTGAAGGCATATGTTATGGGATCCCTAAGTTTATCCTCTTTTCAAAAAATATTATTCAATGCTTGCATATACTTAGTCTAATCCTACGGTTTTTAACTACGTTTTTTAAATCCTAAATACCAAATTAACTAAACCGTAACTTTGCTGCCAACTATAGCCACCCTACTATTTCTAATATCATTTTAAATTAAAACAACTTAATATTTGTACATTCAATGATAAAAAATCTATTATCTTGGAAACATTATGATCATACATCACTTGTACATAATAAAACATATACATTTACTTAAATCCTTATTCCTTATCCTTATAAAATATTGTATTCTCTTTAATACATACATCATCAAATGATATACATCAAAGAATGTGGTGAGCTAAAATCACAGTAAGAGGAGGAATAACGTACATGAATCAATATAACATGAGTGATCAAGATCATGATCATCATATCATTTTATTAAAATCATATTCAAAATCATGATGAAAAAATTTGATAGTCATTTAATGTGGTAATAAACAAAAATGAAACATCATGTCATAGTGGTTAAATACCATATATAGTTATGAACAAAGCTAGTATCATTTTCACACATAACATATGAGCATAATCCTAACATCTTCACTGTGAAAAAATATAGCACTGCATTCAAAAATAATAAATATTATATCATGAGATACATCACATTGACAAATTCATTGGATGGATTTATAATTTTGGGTCTACCTATCACATCATAATAATTATATATTTATGCATGCCACATAGAACACATAATAATCAGAGTCATGAAATAAACCATGGAAAGAAATGGGTTACATTAGGATTTCATTAATAAAATTGGGGTTCAAAAAATGAATAAGGTAAATAATATATTACATAAACATGACCAATCTTGATTAGAGAAGAAATAACTCAAAATGAGTAAAAGATGTGTTTTAGAAAGAAAAGTATGTCTAGTAAAATACTTGTATTTGTATTATAAATCAAGGTGGAAACATGTATATCCCAAAAAGAAAAGGGAGGAATAGTGAAAGTATTTTTATGGAACATAATATTAAAATTCATGTTGAAAATAATGTGAAATAGGGATAACCCAAAGAAAGGGAGTTGGGTTAAGGAAACCCCTTACCTTAAATCTTTATTTATTTCATTGCTTTTCTGCCACTTGAATGATAAACTTATAATTATTAAAAAAATATACCGAAGTGAATTTTTATACCTTTGAACACTATTTTTAATTTATTATCATTTTATTATATTTCCTAATTTCTTTAGTTATAGGGTGTTCATTTTGATGTCATGTTTTACTTAAACAATTCATATTTTTCTTTGATTTCACTATTTTTTTAAAGTTATTTTTACATAAGTATAATTAATTATATATGATTAAAATACATATATTTATTCATTTATATATCATAAATAATCAATTTCTACTAACCATTGGTTTGGTGATCAGAAAATTATTGGTGATTTACTTATTGGTGATTAACCAGTTGTTGACGATACATAGTCAAAAGAGCAAGAAAGTGAACTTTGACATTTTTATATGTAATAATTATGATATTTATAGTAGGTTAAACTAATTAATAAATGTTTAATATATAGAATAATTAATTTTATAATATTTTTTGAAAATTAATTGGGAAAAAAGAAACACAAGAAGAAAAAAAAACAGAATAGTTGATAGAAACATTCTCTTTCCTCGGTGTAGCTTCTATTATACAACACTAAAACTCCCCTAATTTTTAGAGTTGGTAACTCCAAAACATCTCCAAGTATTATAAGGGACATTAAGAGGGGGATTGTTTTAGATTTTTTGTCTTTTTAGTGTGAGGGGTGAGTGGTTTTCCAAGGGGAGGGGAGGGGTTATTTATACTCAACGGGAGGGGTTTTTTTAGAATAAAATATTGACTAAAATACTATATTTAAGGTAAATGATGTAAATATGTTCATTTTAACATTATAAAAAATAATTGAAAAGGATTTTAATACTTTAAATCATTTTATAATTCAAAATCATTATTTTAATTTAAAGGAAAGGTGGAAAATGAGAAAATATCATTTCAATGTAATATTTTAAATGATAGAATTTGGAAATTAATTTTTGAAGTTTTCATATTAGGTTTATTTTATTTTGAGCACTCATTTTTGAAATTAAATATATTTTGGTCGAATTTGATGTTCTAGTAATGATTGGGTCAATATGACATCAAGAATGATGTAATGTAAGATACACCAGTTTTATAGATCTAAAGCTTGACGTACATGCTCATTACATTATTTTTTCGGAATAATTAATACATAACAAAATAGACACATAAGGAACGTAATAGTTTAGTGTCTTTGGAATCTCAGAACGTAATCTTCTAATCGTGGTGATTGATCTTCAACATCTCCCATAAAGATCTTCACATTTTGGTTTTCTTACCTAAAACCTTTTTTTAATCATGGGGAAAAGAAAACATATAAAGGGTGAGCTCAAATTCTCAGTATGGGTAAGCATCGATAAAATAAAACAAATCATATACATTTGAACTTAAAAACATGAACATAATGTTTAAATATCAAAATCATGGGCAATGACATAAAACATGGCAGTTCATAAGGCATAGATCATAAAGAAACATTAATCATGATAAAATATCATGGGAATAAAACATGTGATTGTGGAAACCATTAAGAACATGATATGATTTCCATAGTAGCCAAGGCATTTCTGCCAAGACCATCTTAGTAGAAAAAGTCCCTTTCTGAAGCGAGTTCACTCCTCATTCCAGTACTGTATTACTGAACCGGATTAACTTACCATTCTAGCCATGCCTATCTCATGAGACATAAATCTTTACCCAACACATTGGAGGGAGATATAGGTCCCACCCATTTCATATTGAAATCATTATTACTTGTGCCACAACATAAACATAAATCATTCATCATAACCTAAAGAATAAAATCGGATTCATAAACATTATACCATCATAACATAATAACTATAAAAAAATGGATATCATTTCATCATAAGAAATGTGATACCATGTAAATAATAGAAACATTATACTTGAAAGATACACATATGAAACAAAGTCATCTTATATGGAAAATGGTTTTGATAAAATGCTTGAAATGATTTCTTGAGGAAAATATCCTTTCTTATTTAAAATCATTTTCTTTTCAAAAAATTCCATGAAATTTTAAAAGAAAAGGATTTTGTTGAAAATAGTCATGAAATCATTTATAGTAAGCTTCATGAAAATAAGGAATTATAAAACCATAAAAATCCATATTGTATAAGTTAAAAAAACATTCTCCTCGTCCTTTTGTCGGAAAAGTCAAAAAGTACCTCATATGGTAAAAAAAGAAATATTCCTTACATACCATGTAGTAAAAGTCAAAAATGGTTAAAAAGGACTTTAAACATACATGAAACCATTATTAGGAAACATGGACATGTATGATAACAATAACCCCGGTAAATACTTACGAATAAACATTCTCGGATAAGAAGGAGATTGGAATAGTTATCCCTTACCTTATGTCTGATATGCTTCGTATGTATCTAAACCTCCTGTATAATGATATAAATAATGTCATTGAATTATTAACGAATCATATTCACAGTTATGATATCATATACGGTTTACTTATTACTTTATATTACCCATTCTTTTGTAAATTCGATGTAAAAGCAGCGATTTGGGTAAAATCGTTTCATTTATTGTACGTGTTTCGACTTGTTGTTCTTGATATTAGTACTTATATAATGATTTAAATAATTCCAGAATATAAAACATTATTTCTATATAATATATATTCAGCATATACATATATATACGAGAGATCAATAAATGGAATGAAATACACCGTTCATGGATACGGTAGGTCGTACGTACGAATGAACACTGTTTTCATTTCCTTATTGAATTGAATGGAATTCAGTAGATGATATACATATATATATATACATAAATCCATTATCATTATTATTTCATATATTTCATTATTATTCATTATATATACTTTATAAACATTTATGAATGGTTAACATGGAGAATGAATCTCATCGCGTCTTGGAAACGGTAGTCCATACGTACGCACGAGCAATGATATCAGTACCAAGATCGTGGAATTGTATTGAAGTGTTTGTATAATATCTCAGAGTAAATATGACTTTACAATAATCATTTATATTTATTTATTTACACCATTATACCCATCCAAGTAATGTGGTGGTCGAAAACAGATTACACCACGGCGCGAAGACAGTATTCCGTACGTACGCACGCGTGGTGATTTCATTTTCCGTAGGATGGATAGAAGGTGAAATAAGGTTATTTCATATTTATAATAACATATCATTATATAATTAATACTGATGTTATTACTTTACAATGATAAAACTAAAGAAGACGATGTAGAAGAAGAAAGAAACTTGAGAGAATCTGAAGAAGAGATTACCGCTTCTTCGATGCACCTCCTTTAAGAATCCTCTTAAGGAAGTAGAGATGGCCTTTTGAGAAGCCCAGAACCTCCAAAATGTTTCTAGGAAAGTTTATAAGATAAATGGGCAGGGGTTGGATGAGAAAGTCTCAAAAGGGTGTGAAGAGAAAAGGGAAGGGGTGCCCTTTTTATAAGGGAGGAGAGGGGCACCTTTGGAAAAACTTAAAATATTATTTTATAATAAAGTCATATTCGGTTTTTAAAAGCTCCAAATTTATTTATTTCTAAGATAAGGTGGGGATGGGGGAAATCCTCTCAAACAATATATTTTAGACAGGTTTGGGTCATTATATTAACCTTATCTTTTAGTTTGAACTCTTAGTTAATTAGATTGACATTTACCATGTCACCTTGTATTTTTATATTATATAGTTAATAAATAAAATACTAACATGTCATATTAACCTATAAATTTAGTGTAATTCATAGAAATCCTCAAATTACAATTATTTGGGTATCTATAATATCAATTATTTTAATATTTCATTATTTAGGTAATTACTACATCACCAATGTGTCATAACTAAATTAAATTCTTTAATGTCTAAAAATTTTAAATAAAATACCATTAGGTAGTAAATTGTTTTATATTTCTGATGAATATCTATAGTCTAATTTATCTTATGTATAACCCTATATTAAAAATGTTTTAGTTATTAAACATTGATTTTAACTATTTTAACTCTTTTTTAAAATAAAATAATAATAAATGTCCTAATCTAATCCAAGAGGACCTAAATGAAAATAGTATATTACTAAGGTTGTTTTTGGTCGAATTATACTTATCCAATAGAATTATAAAATGTTTCAGGGTAATAATAATATCATTTTTACCCTTAATTACCCTATTTACTTTTAATCGTGGTAAATAAAAGTAAAAAGTTTCTATTCACCAAAAATTAATTTTATCTTATTGAACCATATTTTACTCCTTGATATTAACCGTGTCTCTCGGATTTTCTAAATTCCACTCACAGAAGCGGTAAAATTATGTTTTATGTAAATTTTCAAATTCTCCTAGGAGGTGGGTAAAAGACGGTAAAAAGTTCAATAAAATTTTTATATATCTAAAATTATTATAAAATGACTCAAATGAATTACATTGAACTTATATAGGTACTATGTATAAATTTTGACCTTAAATAAATTTAAATAAAATAAATAATTATTTAAATAAAAGTCAGTTTTTAAATAGTAACCCTGTGTTTTCACTATTCATCAAAAATTGAATGTTTTCAGAAAAATACCAAAAATTCACCCTAGGCTAATTTTGATATTCCAAATCAAAAAATGAAGTCAATTTTGAAAGATAAAATTTATAAAATTTGAAAAATTGGGTATTACTATACATAACGGCTAGTTTATATAATATTTTAATAACATATTGTTGTTTAGTGAAACTCGATATTGCGTACAACACATGCTATCGTGGAAGGTCGTGATTGCGTGTAAGGCAAGACAAGTCAGGGATGCATGTAGTGCAAGATCCTTTTGGTGTAGCGTACAACACAAGACATCAATGAAATTAAAAAGAATATTTTTCATAAAATCTCGGGGTGTTACATTCTACCCCCCTTAAAATAAATTTCGCCCTCGAAATTCATCGGGGTTATGAATGGTTTTCTACTTGAAAGTTTCTTTCATAGAAACCCACATCGTAAAAAGAATACCAAAACTTGACTTTTAAAACTAATGTAAGAAATGTAACGATTACCCAAATTAACTAATCACTAGGTTTTCACATAGGAGAACATAGGTGAAAATATGGATATAGAAGAGAAATACAACCATCAACTTCTGATGAAGAGTGGTAGAGGACATGGCTATGAAAAATCAAACAATCAGAAAGCCATAAATTTGTGGTGATCTAAGGTACCATCCGATTCATCAGATATGAGAGAACTAGGACAACATTTTTTTGTTTTCAAGATCATTTCCCTAAAGTTGAAGAATTTGAATTATAAGAAATACTTACTTTATTTCGGTATCATCTCACCGTTGCTCATGCCTTAAACAATTTCCACTTTATCACTTAAAGAAATGATGTTGAATTTCTATTCTGTGATCTGTTAGAAGATTATGTGATAGAATGATAGGTCATTCCATCTATTTCTATCGCAAAAATATTAGCACAATTTATTAAATATACAAAAATCCATCTATGCTGAGATTAATCATATATGGTTGCTAAAATGGAATTATACTTCATCTATCATAGCGATTAATAAAATAAAACTAGTTTCTACTAACCAGGGACTTCCTGTAGGCTAGTGGTAGGCGATAAAGGCCTGTCGCACTTGGTTGTGGGTTCGATTCCCGCATCCTTGTCCGACGCGACGGGTTGTCGCCCGTCCTACGGGTTTTCGCCTGTCCTACGGGTTGTCCTTTTTCTAAAACTATACTATTATAACATTCTAGCAATAATATCAAAAAAATTCTAGCCATAAACAATACTAACTTCTGTTCAACATAATCCATTCGAATCTTTAGGCTTATCCAAAATACTTCTTTCCAAACTCATAGTATAAAGAAAATTATTAATAAAAGGTCATATAACAAGCATGTGAATACCATCATTTATCCCTTATATATCTTTTTGGTCACATTACAATCATGTGAATACCTTAATCATGTATTCTATTGAAAAATGAATACCCATTGAACCTTTGTGAAAACTTGAATGCTGTCAAAAGTTAACTCTTTCCACATACCAAAATCCAAAAATTCTATATACTCAAACCATGATATAACTTTGTCCTTATATCAGTCATGAGCTCATGAATACTTTCTAACATTTCATTTTCTCCTAATCCCTTCATTATGCGCATATCATCTTCTTTCCAAAAATATCTCAATCAATTTCCATGGTTATCGGTACCATAAAATTATTGAAAACCACCATAGACCAATACATAAATATTCCAATATTCCACGATACTGTATACAACATTATTTTGGAATTCCATTACATAAACACTTAATCATTCCACCATATCGTTGTCATATTCAACATCGCCCATAGTGATTGCATGAGACTTCCCTTTGTCCTTTTCCTTAAGTGGTTGCTCATGTAGATCATCATTAACCCTTAGATTAGGTCATTGATTAGCATAATGCCCCATTTCATTGCACTTGAAGCATTGAAGTGTTGGTGGTCCATTCTCTACAGTCTTTTCTTTATTCACATCATTAGAAACCCTTTTTCGATTACTTCGACACTCAGCTACTCGATGACCTTCTTTTCCACACTTAAAACATTTTCTAGTCCCTTTACGACAATATCCACCATGATTCTTTCCACACTTTGAGAATAAAGAAACATTCATCTTCTTTTCACCATTGTTATGAGATTTCTCCTTGAACTCCATCTTTCGTTTCTTTTCCAAACCATGGGATGGATATGTAACACCAAATTTCATTTCTACTTTGATAGCACAACGCACAATTTATTCATAGCTACTTAAGTCTCTTATAGCTAATGCCCTTCTAAGAAATGGTCCTAAGACACTGAATAATTGATCAACTTTACTTTCAGGTTGCATGATAAATCCAGATGCATACCTTATAAGCCTTGTAAAATTTTCTTCGTATATACCAACAGATTCATCATCTTTCTGCTTAAGCTCAAGGAACTCTTTTTCCATCTTTGTTCGAAGAATATGAGGGAAGTACTTACTGAAAAACATGTTCTTGAACTCATCCCATTCCATGGATTCAATTTCATCTTGGGGACTTGTATTCTTAATTAGAGTCCACCACTGGTCTGCTTCACCTTCTAAATGGTAAACATCTTGAATGAATTTATCATGTTCCAAACAGCGATGTATGGAAAATATCTTTTTAATGGTACTGATCCATTGTTGAGCAACAAGTGGATCATAAGACCCATTGAAAGAAGGTGGATGTTGCCTCATGAAGGACTAAATATAATATTGTTCTCTTCTCTGCACATTCGGAAGTCCAGAATGATTCATATCTTGCATAAGTATAACAATAAGATTTTGCACTCCATCTCCCATAACATTGGTTTGTTCAAGAGGAAAATCATTTCATTGTCCATTACATTGATCAACATGGTTCCTTCGGGTTCCAGCCATCGTCTAAAACCCAAAAAGAATAGTGTGAGAGGAAAAAATCATGCTTGGGAAAACAACATAATAAAGGGGGAGTACCTTCAATATCTAACATCTTAGGATTAATTCTAAGATCATTACCATAATTCTAGGACTATAACCTATAGGTATACTTATCCTTAGGGACATCCCTAGACATACCTAGGAAATATCTCTAGGGATTTTTCTAAAGTTTTCGCATCCTAGTTTCCAAAGGTTGACTAAACCATCCCTCTGATACCAACTGTAGAGACCAAAAGCTAGACGTACATGGTCATTACATTACTTTTTTGGAATACTTAATACATAATAGAAACAGACACACAAGGACCGTAATAGTTTAGTGTCTTTGAAACTCAGAACGTAATCTTCTATTTTTGGTGATAGATCTTCAACATCTCCCATAAAGATCTCCCCATTTTGGTTTTCTTACCTAAAACATTTTCATAAAATCCTGGGGAAAATAAAACATATAAAGGGTGAGCTGAAATTCCCAGTAAGGGTAAGCATGGATAAAATAAAACAAATCATATACATTTGAACTTAAAAACATGAACATAATGATTAAACATCAAAATCTTGGACAATGACATAAAACATGGTAGTATATAAGGAATAGATCATAAAGAAACATTAATCATGATAAAATCACAGGGGAATAAAACATGTGATTGTAGAAACCATTAAGCACATGATATGATTTCCATAGTATCCAAGGCATTGCTTCCAATACCATCTTAGTGGACAAAGTCCCTTTCTGAATCGAGTTCACTCCTCGTTCGAGTCCTGTATTACTGAACCTGATTAACATACCATTCCATCCATATCTATCTCATGAGATATAAATCTTTACCCAATCCATTTTAGGGAGATATAAGTCCCACAAAACTCATATTGAAATCATTCTAACTTGTTCCACAACATAAACATAAATCATTGATCATAACCCAATGAATAAAATGGGTTTCATAAACATCATCCCATCATAACAGAATCCATATAAAACAAATGGATATCATTTCATCATAAGAAAAGTGAAACCATGTAATTAGTAGAAACATTATACTTGAAAAATACACATATGAAATAAAGTCATCTTAGATGGAAGATGGTTTTGATAAAATGCTTGAAATGATTTCTTGAGGAAAATATCCTTTCTTATTTAAAATCATTTTCTTTTTAAAAAATCCATGAAATTTTAAAAGAAAAGGATTTTGTTGAAAATATTCATGAAATCTTGTAGAGAATGCTTCATGAAAATAATGCGTTATAAAATTGTAAAAATCCATCCATGCCGTATAAGTTAAAAAAACATTCTCCTCGTACTTTTGTCGAAAAGGTCAAAAAGTACCTCATATGGTAAAAAAAGAAATATTCCTTACATACCGTGTAGTAAAAGTCAAAAATGGTTAAAATGGAATTTAAAAATACATGAAACCATTTTTAGGAAACATGGACATGTATGATAACAATAACCACAGTAAATACTTTCTAATAAACAATATTGGATAAGAACGAGATTAGAATAGTTATCCCTTACCATATGTCCGATATGCTTCGTATGTATCCGAACCTCCCGTATAATGATTTAAATAATGTCATTGACTTATTAAAGAATTATATTCATTTTTATGATATCATATATGGTTTAATAATGACTTTATATTACCCGTTCTTTTTTAAATTCAATGTAAAAGCAGCGATTTGGGTAAAATCGTTTCATTTGTTGTACGTGTTTTGACTTATTGTTCTTGATATTATTACTTATATCCTAATTTAATTAATTCAAGAATTTAAAACATAATTTACATATAATATATATTCAGCATATACATATACATATGACAGATCATTAAATGGAATGAAATACACTGTTCATGGAGACGGTAGGTCGTACATACGCATGAATGCTATTTTCGTTTCCTTATTGAATTGAATGGAATTAAATAGATGATATACATATATATATATATATATATATATATACATAAATCCAGTATCATTATTATGTCGTATATTTCATTATTATTTATTATATATACTTTATAATAATTCATGAATGGTTAACATGGAGAATGAATCTCATCGCGTCGTGGAAACGGTTGTCCGTACGTAGGCACGAGTGATGATATCATTCACATGATCATGGAATTGTATTTATGTTTATGTATAATATTTCAGAATCAATATAACTTTAAAATAATCATATATAGTTATTTATTTAAACCATTATACCCATCCAAGTAATGTGGTGGTCAAAAACAGATTACATAATGGCGTGGAGATGGTATTTCGTACGTACGTACGCGCGGTGATTTCATTTTCCGTAGGATGGATAGAAGGTGAAATAAGGTTTTTTAATATTTATAATAAGATATCAGTATATAATTAATACTGATGTTATTACTTTATAATTATACAACTAAAGGAGATGAAGTAGAAGAATAAATGAACTTGAGAGAATCAGAAGAAGAGATTACCTCTTCTTCGACTCACCTCTTTTAAGCTTCCTCTTAAGGAAGTAGAGTTGGTCTTTTGAGAAGAACAAAACCTCCAGAATGTTTCTAGGGAAATGGAGAAGAGAAATGGGTAGGGTTAGGCCGAGCTTAAAGGCTCAAAAGGGTGTGAAGATAAGAGGGAAGGGGTGCCCTTTTTATAAGGGAGGAGAGGGGCACCTTTGGAAAAACTTAAAATATTATTTTATAATAAAGTCATATTCGGTTTTTAATTGCTCAAAATTGATTTATTTCGAAAATGAGGTGTGGATAGGTCGAAATACATTCAACTAATAGATTTTAGACAGGTTTGGGTCATTATATTAAAATTATCTTTTAGTTTTAACTCTTAGTTAATTGGATTGACATTTACCATGTCACTTTGTATTTTTATATTATACAGTTAATAAAATTACCATATACATCCCAGCAACCCCAAAGTGGTCCATTAATGTTACACATATCATGATATAAGTATCTTGGCCGAACCTTATATTTTTAGGAATATAATAATAATTAATAATATAATATTTTTTTAAAAACAATTATATGTCAATTTTGACACTATTTGGTAATGGATTTTTGTGAAAATCATAACAGCATGATTAGTTCAGAAACATTTAATCAATTCAATACTAACATGTCATATTAACCTATAAAATTATTTTTATTCCTAAAAATTTATAAATTACATTTATTTAGGTATTTATAATATCAATTATTTGAATATTTCATTATTTAGGTAATTACTGCATCACCAATGTGTCATAAATAAATTAAATTATTTAATGTCTAAAAATTGTAATTAAAATAACATTAGGTATGAAAGCTTTTTATAATTCTAAAGAATATTTATAGTCGAATTTATCTTATGTATACCCCTATATTAAAAATGTTTTAGTTATTAAACTTTGATTTTAACTATTTTAACTCTTTTTTAAAATAAAATAATAATAAATGTTTTAATCTAATCCAAGTAGACCTAAATGAAAATATTATAACCCTATAGTTGTTTTTTGGTGAATACTTCTTATCCAATAGAATTATAAAATGTTTTAGGGTAATAATAATATCGTTTTTACTCTTAATTACCCTATTTACTTTTAACCGTGGTAAATAAAAGTAAAAAGTTACTATTCACCAAAATTTATTTTTATCTTATTGAACCACATTTTACTCCTTGATATTAAACGTGTCTCTCAGAGTTTCTAAATTCCACTCACAGAAGCGGTGAAATTAAGTTTTATGTAAATTTTCAAATTCTCCTTGGAGGTGGGTAAAAGACGGTGAAAAGTTCAATAAAATTTTTATTTATCTAAAATTATTATAAAATGACTCCAATTAATTACATTGAACTTATATAGGTATTAGGTATCAATTTTTACCTAAAATAAATTTAAATAAAATATATAATTATTTAAATAAAAAGTCGGTTTTTAAATAGTAACCCAGTGTTTTCACTATTCATCAAAAATTGAAAGTTTTTAGAAAAATACCAAAAATTCACCCTAGGCTAATTTCGATATTCCGAATCCAAAAATGAAGTACATTTTGAAAGATAAAATTTATAAAATTTGAAAAAGTGGGTATTACTATTCATAACAGCTAGTTTATATAATATTTTAATAACATATCGTTGTTTAGTGAAACTCGATATTGTGTACAACACACGCTATTATGGAAGGTCGCGATTGCGTGTAAAGCAAGCCAAGTTAGGAATGCGTGTAGTGCAAGCTTCTTTTGGTGTAGCGTACAACACAAGACATCAATAAAATTAAAAAGAATATTTTTCATAAAATTTCTGTATGTTACACCAGTTTGTGAAAAACTATATTTTTACTATTCACATGAAAATTGATACATTTTTTAAATTGGAAAAAAATCATCCTTGTAAACTTTTGACATGATGATTTCAAAAATTATATTATTTTTATCAAAATAAATTTCTAAAATAGTTAAATTAAATTTTAATATAAAAATTATGATTTTTTTAAAATACTTCAAAATATATGTTATTAAAATTGGGCATATATTTTTTTGACTTTCATAATTATAATATTAATTTTTAGGAATTATAATATTTATATTTACATATATTAATCATTATAAATATTAATTATTTCATACATTATTAATCTTAGGGTAAATTACTCTTTCAATAGTCAACTTACTATTCTTGATGGTCGGGTTCCTATTCTTAATGTTCAGGTTACTATTTTAATGACTACATTACTATTATAATGGTCACATCCTTCCATAAAATATTCATAAAATTTTATTTAATAACATAATAGGTTTGAAAATGTTTGGGTCGTATAATGTAATGTAGACCCAAAGCATCATCTCTAACAAGGTCAACACAAGAAAGGGAAAAGAACCAGTATTAGTGAAAATATTCTAATGGTTATAGTAAAACTTTTAAACACCACTTATGTATTTCACTCATTATCCCCTAAAATTAAACCCAAGGATATATATTTTCATTTTCTGTGATGTTGATTAGTTTACTAATATCTTATTTTATTTATATAGGGTTTACCATGGTTGTGGCGATTCTAGTGGATTTGGGTGATCCATATTTTCCCATTTTCGATTTTCTAGTTTATATTTTTACCAATTACAATGATTGGCATTTTTATTGGTTTTTTAGTGTAATATTGTAATAATAGTTTTTAATGAATTATTTTTTTGGGTTTCTCTTTGTCATAAATTCATATAATAATTAAATAAGATAATATGCCACACATTTATTTAAAAAGTATCATTAAAAATAATGGGTCATTATAAAATCTTTTTCAATTCTTATAATTTATAATAAAACTTTTGTTTGAGTAGAAAAATTACTCTTTTGAAAAACATTTTTATGAAAAATAAGAATCCCAAAAATTAATATGATATTCATATATTTCTAATAGTTTCATGTTAATACAATTTCAACTAAATTTTTGATGGATTTTATCTTGACCCTCACTAGATTTTGGATGTTAGGGAACAAATTTGTATTTAATTTCAAACCCATTGGTTATATCAATTTATTCTATATGTTTTTTTATGTTTTTTAAATAACTTGAACATAAATCATTAATAGTTTAATTATCATACGTTATTACTTTATGTTAAAAAATATTTCTTTTGGGTGTGCTGGTGGTGTATTCACAACTATAATTAGTGGCAATTATAACAGATCTATCACTATAATGATAAAAACTATTAATTTTATAAACTAAGGGAATCAAATTGAAGTTTTAATTTTAAGGATATAAAAAATAAAATATCTTAGGAAACCTCTCCATTAGTGGCACCAATTGATAGATATTATTTTTCATGAAGCCTAAATCAAACACATTATCCCCTAAGAAATGCAATGCAATAGTCACATGGTTATCTCTCAATGTGGTTGTAGTATAAGTTTCAAAACTATCACTTTTTTGCAAATAAGAACAAATTTGTGATTTAAGAGTGTTTTAACAAAATATAATCAAAACTAAATTTATTAAATTAAAAAATGAAATATTAAATGTTTTAAAATAAATAATAAGTTATATTTAAAAGTGGTGTGAAACTTGATTTTAAAACAATAGCAATGTACATGGTAAATACTTTTTTTATCCTTTATTCCTTGTATAATTGGATTATATAATTATATTTATCAATGGTCAACAAAGTATTTCTTATTAAAAACCTAAACCTATCCAAATACCATACCAAAACCTTTTTATGCGTGTTTATTCTCTTATGAAAGTGATATAAAAACTCAAATAGCTTCAAAGCATTGAACCCAATTAACATCACTATGTTCAAAAAAATTACTTTTCCAATGAATTTTAAACAATTAGAACAACCCAATTACTCTCATAAATTGAACAATAATTTATAACTCTCTATATTAAATGATATATGAGAAAGAAAATGAGCCTCTTCATTTAAAAATAATGTTTCCTGATAAATTCAAAAAAAGATACAATAAAGATCAAAACCTAAAAAGAAATATGTCCTCATGTCTCCATTTTCATAGCCTCTGGGAATGTTTAGCCATACCTAATTAAAACCCCTCTCACCCACATTATTACTCTCTCTCTCTCTATCTATATTTATCTCTCTCTCATGATTTCCTGGATTATAGTTGTCTATGTGAATCCAACCAACAGTACCCAGAACTCTTAAAGGACACTGTGTGCTCCTCTTATTATATTTTTGGTCCTTTAACACCAAAAAATGAGTAGTAAAATTAGTTTCATGATATTTAACTCCTCTATATTTCTCATCAAAACCCTCCATGTGTGTGAAATAGATTTTAAAGAAAACCCTATTGGTGGAAACAATAGTAATTCCTTCTCCACATATAACAATAGTAAATTTCATATGTACAATTATTTTAATATTTTTTATTTATCTTTTAATTTAACCATGATCCATTACATATGCATGTTCTTATTAAATTTAATCCCATGTATTGACCAAAGTGATTATCATGATAACCTAGTAATATTTAATTTGACATTCTCCAAAAGGTCAAAAATTAATAAATTTATAATAATTCATATATTTTGTAATAATTTCATTCATTTTTTATGACTATAATGAAATTCATAAGAAATTATCTTTGAAAGTGTATGAATTTTATTTTCATAGAGATTTAGTACATTTTATATGTCTTTTGGGATTTATGTATCAATTTAGCTCAAAACGTATGAATTCACCCAAAATTGAAAGACTTTTAAAGAAAACTTTTAGGACATCATGGATTCCATAAAACATAGAAATCAATTTCATATGAAATTTCCAAAATATGTATAACTTCATGATGTTGAATATGTTCATTTAATTAGAGATCCTTTTTATAATCCTTATGAAATTTATAAATTACGCAAAAATCACTTATTTTATATTAAAAAATATATTTTTAAATGAAATTGAATAAAAATAAGTTTCCTTCACTAAACTCGGAAAATGATTAAATTTTTTTTATAAATTAATTTTTATAATAATTCTAAAAATATAAATAAAAACAAAAAATGATGTAATTTAACTTAATATGAAACAATTGGGTGTATTTAGTCATTAAAATTCCTAAAAAGATTATGAAAATATCATTTATATTACTCTTTGATAAATATACAAGGAAATTTCCATCATCACTATGAACATTAAACTATCTATTCCTCTCTTTATTAAAAATTAAACACTTACACAGAATTGTCATATTGATGATATATATGAATGTTATCATGGATTCCTTACAATATGTCTTTGGTACGTTATTTTTAATAAGAATAGGATGAGACATGTTATTTATAATATAATTTATCCTCATAATAACTTTGTTTTGTTTTGGAATCCCCATCATAGACACTTGATGTTGAATACCATGTTTCTCAAGAAACTCTTCAACCTAGTTATTGGTGAATTCCATGTTGTTTTCAGTACAATATTTCTAAATTTTTAATCCCAACATAATACACTTGAATACCAAAAATATATGATAAATATTCATAATCTAAGCCATTCATATATATTCATAAATAAATAATACATATTAACACTTTAAATCCAATTATTTAGGTGTCATTATCCCACACACAATAATATGAACTAGCTCGAGAAATCATGAGGATTTTCCTTTCATCAGCTTGTAGTACTTTTGTTCAATCATCCCTTTTGGTAGGAATTAAACATATGTGTGTGATCACATTGACTTTAAAATGATCTTTATAAGATTCATTCTTCACCAAGTTCTTTGAAAACTTTTGTCTCAAACATCCAATCTTCTTATTCTATAACTAATTTTCTTCTCCATTGGACAACATAAATTTATTTTCATCATTTATATGCTAAAGATTCACCTTGTTTCATCTAAATTTAAAAATACATAAACCATAAATTTCCATGATGTTAAAATCCATATTTTTTAATTACATCGCATGTATAGAGTCACATAATTAGCTAACACTTAGAAAAGTTTTACTAAGAACATTAACCATTTTTCCCAAGTCTTTTCCACCATCCTTGTCCTTCGAGGATCTAAAATATTCATCCCTTGTATTTTAAAAATAAAATAAATTACCCATTTCATATTTTACACCTATGTTGTTATCATTATTTCCCATAATATTTTATGTTCATTCAATATAATGAGTCCACATTATGGACATATATTTTTCTTTTATTTAAATTTCATCCACGTTTCCCTTCATAATTCTTATTTTCATTACCCATGACTATTAGTCCACCTTTTTTTGATGGTGCAAGGGAATTATTGCCTTCAAGATCCATGGAATCATCATCATCTTATAAAACTGAAAATATGTTTTGATATTTTGTCTATTTTTATTAAGTTATTATCTATTGTGTTCCATATTTCTACGTCTCCTTTAACACCCTCCTTTTCAACCTTGATGCACAATACATTTCTTTGTACCTTAAAACTTTACAAAAAACTATTAACCATTAAACGAATAAGAAAAATAATAATTTTTTTCTATTGTGTTTTTTTATTCTATCACCCTAAAATATATATTTCAGTGGAAAAAAATTATTGGGAATACCATTACTTCTCAAGGAAATAACATGTGATTTTTTGGTGTCTTCTTTTTAAATTTTATAGCATAATGAAAAATTTTCTATAAATTTTTCAAATCAATTTTCCTCCAAGGTGTTGATGCTTTATGTTTTTTATCAACCATGTCGACATTATTTTTATGATCATGATCCTTAATTGATTTAACTTTTTTTTAAAATATTGTTCATGAGGAATTGTAACAACTTATTCGATGGATACCCCATGAACTTCTTTGGTTGTTGATGTGATTAAACATAATGGTGTCATACTAGGTGTAAGAAGTCTCTAATATTAATAACACTTCAATAGATATATGATTAATTCTCTTTTGAGTACTTCTATTATTTAAATTCTATTTTTATTAATATAGTTATTTCTGTAAATTATCCAAACTAGCTCTTCTACTTTGTGTCTCAATTCAAAATTATTTACAATTTTCTAAAATTTTAAGACTTAAATTTTTAAATTTATTCTATAAAGCCTAAATTGTCATAATCTTATTATTTCATATAGATATTGGAGTCATGAACAAGTCCAGATGAACTATTTGTTTTTTCCCTCCCTATATCAATTTCTTCAAGGACTTCCATGAGATCAGTTTCAAGATAAACTCTTCCCTCAATTTCAAAACATTCATCATCGCCACATTTAACTTGTAGTTTTTCTATAATAGCCACAATAATTTATTCTCTGATATCTCTAAAATCATTAACTTTAGTTTCTTCATTTTCACCTAATATTTCCTCATCATGTCAAAGAAGGTTTATTATTTTCAACAAAATGTGTTTCCTCTTAACTTTCATATCCTTTAATGATTTTTCTTAATAAATTCATATTATTTATCAGCATAAAACATATAACACACCTATACATAATATTACTAACATTTAAATATATAAATCAAGTGATTTTAATCTTATATTTGAATTTTACATTACTAATATTTATATAATAAGACAAAATGACATTACATCATCAAAATATTCATCATCCCGATCCTATATCATCATGAGTTTCTTCAAAGTCTTATAATATGACTATTGATAGTTACCATTAAACATAGAATCATTTTTATTTCTCATAATCTTGTATAAATTTTGTTTTTTGGGGATTTTATCCAATTAAACCTCCTTTATTCATTTATCATTATGTGTAGGTACCCTTGGATTAAAATAAATGGGTAGTCTTATAAGGATCAACGTGAAAATTTTGACATAATCAAGATCTTATTCGTGTCCATTCATGTCATTTCTAATAATATTTAGTAAATCAAATAATTTATCAATTTCTTCATTCAATCTAATCCTCACTTATTCATATTTCTTCCACAACACAAGAATTATTTCCACATGAACCTTATATTTCCCTTTTGAATTGTTATATAGATTTTCCCATATCTCATAATAAGTTTCTCATGAAAATACCTTATTATAGATGTGATTATAAAAATATCCCCATAGATAATTTCTTTTATTATAATCTATATAAAAATCCTTGTTATCCCTTTCTGATAAGTCTCTGCTTTCAATGCTTCTTGATATCCCATGAATGGAATCCTTGTACACTTCCATCCCCAATGATTGAAAGTAATATTGTGTCAAGTTATTATAAATTTGAAATTAATTACCTCACAAAATGTTATTTATTTATTATTGAAAAAAATTTCAATTCCTCTAGGATTGAAAATAATTCACCCTAGTAATACATTATTGGATACCATCTTTCGAACCCAAAAAAACGTGTATACCTTGATAGTGGGGACGAATCAGGGTATTGCAGTTTGAACTTTCCCATTGATTATGATCTTGTTATCTCTTTTGAGGAACAATATTTTTCCCTTCATATCAATTTTGAGGGAATTAATGAGTAAATAAACACATGTTAGTTTTTACTGGGTAATCCTAAAATGGGATAATTCATGGAGTATAAGATTGGTAGTGTATCAATGCACTTGATATACTAATCGCACTACTATAAATGTGATTATAAAAGTTAAAGGCTTCACTATACCTTGGGATACACTATCACCATAATACATTCAAGGAAATCAATTCTCTATTTATAGATGTGTTCTCATTTCTCCTTATATGATTATCTTATTCATTACAAAATGAAAATGAGAATATAAACATGGAATGGTGTTTCATTCCTAGATAATTCTGATGAATGTAAAGAGATTTATTACTCAAATAATGTATTCCTTCTCTTATTTACTTTTTATTTCTTCAATTAATATCCTATCCCCTTCAAATATCTCTCATTTAATTATTTGAGAGACACTTATTCTAAAGAACTGTTGTGTTTAATTTTGTGAATTCCAATCATCAACCTCTTTAATCTAAGGGTTGGGATCAAATCTCAATCCTTAATTTTTATGAGATCAAAAATTATGTCACACAAAAATTAATTTTGTGATTCATTTTAATGAATATTATTAAAATCCAATCCATAGATGTATTATTTATGTTCTACCCACATTTGTTGTTAATTTGTAAATTTTTACTTAAGGTGAAATATTCTCACCATAGCATGAATAACATGAATATTTCCCCATTTATGGAATGAATACATAAATTACAGCATGATAAAAATATCCATAATTATTGAAAAGTAAATATTATTCAATTAATGATATGTACCCTTAATTCACCCAAAAATTGAAGTAAGGTTATTTTAAAAAACAATTATCCCTTGAACATGTTGTGGACTGATTTCTATTCACAACATGAGGAATATGTAGAAGTACCCACATAAATATACCTACATACTATTTGAGCATGGCCTCCTTCTTTGTGTTGAAATCTTAACTTGATAAGAATCACTAAAACCCACCTAGATTATGTTATGGTGTAGCACACCTCTACACAGTATGAGAGAAATTACCTTTATCTCACCATTATTCTCTTTAGGATCTGTATCCCTCTTCCTATGTTCCTTATTTTAAGAAATAACTCTTATGAAATTCACATTATCTTAGATACAATTTCACTTGTGATGTTATGAAAACATGTGAAGTTCGTTGAGGTAACCTATGAACTATTCCTTCACACCAAAATGAACCTTATGAACTCTAGTATGGGTGAAGCCTAAGGAGTCATTGTGTGACTCTTATTGTGTAGAGAGAGCTCCTACATATTTTTAAAAAAACACCTTAAGACTCATACATTACTCAGAAATATTCATTTGAAAACAACCTACACATATATGTTTCCACAAAAACAACCCAAAAAGCCTTTGGATCGGTTTTTCCAATAGTTAAGAGTCTCTTATTTCAATAGAGGATACTGCATGAGAGTATATAGAATCAGAGAACAGTTTTTCTAGATTAAATTTAAATGGATAAAAATATATGGGGTACAATAATCTATTCTATAACCTTAATGATATATCCCCTATCCACTATACTCTCTTCTAAAAGCATAACAGAGCATTCATGTTCCAACATCGTGTTGCATATAATTCCAAATATATGTTAGATTTAGAATAGTTTCCTGGACACAAGCTTGATAATACATTAGGGACTGTAAAAAAAATATTGTTTTAAAAATTGTTTTTATAATTAATTTAATCTTTCAAATATTTTTCACTTCACATAACACTGAATATATCTTTTGTTATAAGAAGTCACTATGTTTGGATTTCGTTATACGCAACACCATGTTAATGTTTCACTACATGAAAAAATTAGATTAACATCATGTATATGGAACACTATGTTTGGAATGTGTTTCATACAATACTGATTCCCATAGATATCTTTCATTACATGCAAGACTTAGTTTTACAAAACTATAATAAAGTATTGATATTGTTATTAAAATATTATTATAGTTGTCACATAGCCATTGGAATGGAAGTTATAAATAAGATTAATTAAAATATTAAAATATGTATTAAACATGTATGTAAGAATAATTATATGGTGACAAATTAGCTAGAAATAAAAATAAAACCCTTTTAAAAATATTAGAAATATTTTTCATGAAAATATTTTTTATGAAGTCAAACAAGACTTAACTTAATGAATTAATTTAAATGATTTTGTTAAATTATTTTATTAATATATATATATATATTATTCATAGAACTAGATAAAATTCATCTTATGTGTTTTCTAGATAATAGATAATAATAAATAGAATTTTATGAATAAAACTATGTATTTTTCTAAAAGGTAATTTTATAGCCTTTTAATAGTGAACCTATTTTTAATATTGTTTTTAAAAAAATTATTATTTTTACATGAAAAAATGAACTTAATTTTTGAAAATGTAATATCAAAAATAACTTTGAGTGAATTTTTTCATTTTTCTGAGAAGTTTCATTTTTTGACCAATAATGAAAAAACACTAAATTTTAATTGGAAACTACTTTTTTATATAATTTATTTATATAGTTAAATTATATTTTAAATTGGTTTTAAAGTATATTAGATCAATTATACATATATTAATATAACATTGGTCATTTGAATCAATTTATCATTGAAATTTAATTTAAAAACAATTTTAATTTCTGAAGATTGTTTCTTTAAAACGTTGTTGTTTCGTCTTGTCTGTTGGGATTATTTTTAAAATAATTTCTCCAACTTATGTGAATAGAGTTTAAAAATATTTATTCCATATATTGAGTTAATATAATTTATAATTTATAATACATTAAACTTATTTTTTAAACAAAATTATCAGTGAAAATAATTAAAATTAATTATAGTGATTAAGGTAAAACGAGTTTAATTTGTGGTTAAACATTAACTTAAGGGTCCCAATACACTAGAAACAAGTCCAAAATTCATTTTTTGACCATATTTTGACCATATATTCAATTCCATCATAAATATAAAATTATTTTAGGCACATTATGTTAGGGATACCTCTCTATAGTCATTAACTTTTTATATTTAAAATAATGACACTCCTCGTCCACTATAAAAGGGAACTCACCCCCCTCACTTCTAGACACCTCTCAAGCCCTTGGGTTTGTCAAAACAATTACCTAATAATCTCAAAAATTCCTCTATATCATCCTAGAATCCTAAATTTGGGATGAAATCACACCAAGGAATCCCTTTGGTGTAAACCAAAAGGATTTACCCAAAACAAATAGGAGTTTTGAATGTTTACAAAGAAAGTTAAGACCTAAGGTAAGGGTTTTCAAGTATCTATTTTATTTATATATGATATTTTCTATATTCACAACCTATTATTGTTTTTTTGGTGTATATACTTATGAAATTTAATATCACTAATTTCCTTTATTTCATGATATTAAAAGTTTTAATTGATTTTTTTCTTTCAGATACCTCATGATTCAAAATTTACTCATGTTGTATGGTAATTTCATCTCACCTTTTTATATTAGTGAGATACAGGCCACATTAACTGCTCAGTTATTTTGTGTGTTGTATATACTATAATTACTATACTATATTATTATTATCATAAATTTTTTGAGTATTTACATATCTGTTTTAGAATCTCTCTTTCATGGGGTTTATGTTTCAAAAGTTACCAAATTTGTAAAGGCATTTTTTTCTCAATTTTCCTTCTTTAAGACACATGCCATGTTATGCACCTATATTCTTGTACAAGTTCTATATGCTTCCCATTGAAATGTTATATCATGAATATATTTCTTATCATGACATTTTATTCTTTATATAGTGTTATTATTTCATGGGGATTAGGATTCAATGTTACCAAAGTGGTAACCGTTTATTTCTACAATCTTGTCATTTATCAAGATCTCTTAGGATTATGCTTCCATTGATAAAATATTATGGTTTATATCTCAAGAAATCTCATAAATTTTCTTATCCACTATTTATTCATGAAATCATCACATAATGCTAAAAAATTTTCACCCATTGTTACTTCAGATAATTAAGAAAATGTTTTTAAGAAAATCTGACATTATTTCTCTATTCGGTCAGAAATATGTATTCTAAAATATTTTCAAAAATGTTTTTAAATTATTTATTTATATAATTTTCATGTAAAATGATTTTTAATAACTTTCTTATATAGTACATTGTTTATAATGGTTTCCAAGTATTTATTTATACGTTTTGAAGGATATTTTCTAATAAAAAAAATTTTAAATTTTTTTTATGAATTAGAAACAATTTCTTAAAGAGAAAAATATAATTTCATTTAGAAATCATTTAAATTATTTTTAACGCATATTTTATAATTTTTCTATTTTTTAAAAAAATAAAATTTTTTTGAATATTTTTTATGCCTTAAAATGTGATTTTGAAATAATGGTTATTTTACTTAAGATATGATCCAATATATCTTTCCAAATATTTCTCCAGATAACCTAGAATCCTTTGATATCATTTACAATTTACATGGGTATGATCTAAGAACCCCTTTCTCATTATTTCTCTAAATGTATTATATTTATGATTTATCGTTGTTTATGAAACTTGTTTCTCTTCTAAGGTTTATATCATGATAAAACTCTTATGAAACCTGCTTCCTTTCATGGGTAATTCTATAATGATATTACTATGAAACCAATCATTATTCCATATTTTATGATATAATTAAATGTTTATGATACCTATTTCATTTCATGGGTTATGATATGATGAATTTTTATGTTCTTGTGAAACACGTATGTATGATTTCATTATGTGATAAGTGAGACATATATCTCTATCCAATTAATTAGTTATATATTTATATCTCATGAGATAATTATAGGAAACAAGTCAACAATCTTCATCCACAATGGGAAAAAGGTGTGTCCATATCCACAATGGGAAATAGGTGTGTCTAAATCCATAATGGTAAATATTTATGTCATGATCCACAATGGTAAAAAGGTATGTCTTGATCCACAATAGGGAATAGGTGTGACATGATCCACTATGGGAAATAGGTGTGTCCTGATCCACTATGTTTATATTTTTTTTATCCTTGACACATGAAATTTGTTTCTATATTTATGATGGTTCCATACTTAAACGACATGATATTATGGTTCATGATTGATTTATGATGATTTATCACCCTTATGATTCATGTATTGTAAACTTTGAAAATTTATTCCATGATGCCTGTATATGGTCTTTGATATATAGGGTATGATATAAAAATGTTATTATCATGTTCTCTTACCCTTATTCTCATTTTAGGATTATTTATCACCTTTATTTACACTTATTGAGAATCTGAGGTCACCCATTCTTATTCATACTTTCCCCAAGTAATGAAGAAAGTTCTTGAGAAGGATTAATAAAGGGGGATATATTTATGGGGTGATGTTGAAGATCTTTCACCAAATGAGAATAATTTGTTCCATGTTTACAAATAAACTAAACTATTATGGTCCTCAATCATGTACTTCTGTGATGTGATGAATATTTATTTAAAATTACATAATACTCGTGTATGTTAAACATAGTTCACTATAGTTGGGATCAAATTAAATGCATAGTAAAACTTTGGAATCTATGATGATAAAACATTAGTGATATCCATAGAGATATTTCTAACTATATTTCAAGTGATGTCTCTAAGAATAAGCCTATGTTCTCTTATTATGAAAAGAATTTGACATGATTTAAGAATCTAATAAGTAATATTTCATGATTATGTTGTTTTTCCCACCATAAATGTTGATTATAATATTATTTTGGGTATTAGTCAAAATAGGGAGCTAGAAGGGGTTGGCTTAACATTAAATGTTTTAGATATGGAAATTACAGGCATTATGAAAATATATTTCTTAAGTTCAAATCTCCTGAACAGAATTCAGATGTTTTCATGAGTATTTGTTATAATACTAAAGATAAAGAGACCATGAATAACATGTGAGAGGTATAGGATATTCTAATAGTATTTTTTACATGATTAAATTCCTATTTAGGAACCCAAATAAATTATTCTTATTTCATATTCTAGAAAAAGGGTATTAAGGAATAATATATGGAAGCAAAAGTTATAGTTTATGAATAATGTGTGATAATTGAAGTGTATATGTATAGTATTTGGGAAATGATGTTATATAAATCATGAAGTATATGTTTTCCATTTAGGATTTAAAAAAAATATATTTAATGGTGTTGATGACCTAGAAATGTGATTTAATATAAAGGTGATATTTAGATTAAGTTAAGGTAACCCTTAATGGGTTCCTGATGTTGATAAAATTTACTTTAGCATGAAAAAAGAGAATATTATAAAGTAAATTTTATGGTAATGATTACCAAGTAACTGATTATTATTATTTTTTGGAAAAGTTTTTTATGCTATCACTGATGGAGTTTACAAAATTTTTCTTTTAAGAAATATTTATAATAAACATTGGAGTAAGGAAACATGCATGTTTTCAATATGGATTTATGGTAACTTGGGTTATTAAAAATTTTCAAGAGAATACAAAATTAATGTATTCACCTGTTGGGTATATAGAAAAAGATCTATATTATGATATATAGAGGATTAATGTTAATATGGATGTGATAAATTTATTGACCCTCTTTCTAAAGATTTGGGCTTTCATATTTCATAAGGGTTACAAGGCTAATGATTTTTGTAATGGTTTATGTTAAACTTCAGATGATGTTTTAGAGAATAAAGTATTTTCTCTCCACATTTGAATTTATGCATATTGGATAACTTTTAATAACTATTTTTTTGTGATAAATACATATGCACTGAACCATAATTCTATTTATTGATTTCATGATCAACTAATGCTTCAGGAATAGTAAATTCACCTTAATTTATTAGAATAAGAGATGAAGTGGAAATTGATCAAGTAATTACAAGGTGTTGAGTCAATAAGGTTTTCCATATCACTTTTCAATTCCTTAATAATTGGGGGAGATTGTCAAGTCAATAAGGTTTCCTTAGTGACTTTACCATTCATTCTTGTTTTGAAAATCACAAACACCTTATCTCAAGGCAAATATCGTTTTACCCCTATGTCTTACTTCTATAAGGACAAATTTTCTTCCCCAATGAAATTTATCCTTACCATGTTTTCATTGTTCATATCATAATTTTTCTAAGTGTAAAATTTGGATTAAAACCAAAACCTCGGAATCCTATAATTACCTAGATATGAAGCATTCTATTTTAGGATCCGAATTCTCAGGATTCTAGTTACAAACTCTTTTGAGTTCTAACTCTGAAATCTGATTGTGAATTCTGGTTACGAACTCTTCTGAGTTCTGACTCCGAATTTTGAATCAGAATTCTGGTTACAAACTCTTCTGAGTTCTGAATCCAAATTCTAAATAAAAATTCTGGATACTGACTCTTAAAAGCTCTAACTCCTAATTATTAAAAAGAATTTAGGTTACGAACTTCTAGAGTTCTAACTCCGAATTACGAATACGAATTTTGGTTACGATATTTTATAAGTTCTGACTCCGAGTTCTTTGAATACAGACTCTGAACTCCTATGAATTCTAACTCCGAATTCTCATGAACACTAACTCCGAACATTGTAAGTTCAGGTTCCAAATTCCTAGAAAACAAAATCTGAATATACTTGTATTATAAGACTCCAAATTCAATTTTAGTTAGACTCTGATCTTTCATTTGCTTATATTTTGAATATAAGATTTTAGTAATGCTTACACTTGTTTTGTTATAAAATGATTTCCTGTTTTTTGTTACTCACTAACTGTTGTTTGAGTGAAACATGTACAGGTCCCTTTGAAATTCAAGGGAAAATATGACCGTTGGAGGAGGGAGACGACCGTTGAAGCCATTCCCATAAATAGGAGCTCATTTAAAAGAGCTCTGGACTATTGGAATTTCTGAAGCTCAGAACATTCAGAAGTGATTTCTAGAGAGAGGCTCTTATAAACTCTTAGGATTCATGCAGAAAGTTTGAACGGCTTGTTCAAACTTTGTTTCGTGTAGATTTACTTTGTGAAAATCCGATTGTTTCTATATAAAATCGAGGGATTCTGAGGATAGGAAGATAGAGGTGCTGACTACCTTGATGTTGAGAGCTTGGTGGATAGCAAGATAGACTCTGATCTTCATATTTCGGGCTTACCATAATGTGGGTAAGACAGACTTTCTTGAAAGTATAAATTGAGGGCCTTTTATCTCGGTTGGTTAGATACCCTTCTCTTTGGGATCACAGATTTACTACTTGTTACTTGTTCTGTGAAAAGTTTCCGGATGCTTCTGTATTGTTGAGGAAAGTATAACTATCCTATACTTCCTTATACTTGTACTCTGATTTAGTTAGATTCTATATGCTTTAAGTTATAACCTTAGTTGTTGTATACTATTGTTAAGTTTCATTCCCAGAATCACTTTTCCGGAATCAACGACGTTATTAGAGTTGAGAGGTGTCGTGAAATTTGGTTATGAAAAATTTCCTTATAGATTTTTAAAGTATACAATTCATCCCCCCCCCCTCTTGTATTTGATCATCTCATCTTTACATATTCGATCCTACAGTTGGTATTAGAGCAGGTGACCTCTGAATTAATCCCACGATTAGATTCAGAAGAGAATTATTCTTCTTATTACTTTCGGAGTTGAATTTCTGGATTCACACTTTTACGGAATCAGTTTTTCAGACTCGTATAGTTCAAATTCATTTTTTCTTAGAGATACTCTTGTTCTATATTTTTCTTGATTAGTAATATTTTATTTTATTACGAACATTTTCTTATTAACATGTTTTTGTGGAAATAATTTTTCTTTAAGATAGCAGGAATCAATGTTGGTTTCATAGACAATCTCAACCCAACTAGACCACCTATATTTGATGGAAATGATTACACATATTGGAGAGATCTCATGATGAAATTCATTATCAATACTGGAGTTGATAATTTTTTTTATGATTACTATAGGATATAGAATTCCTGACAAAGAAGTTAGAACCTTTACCAATCAAGAAAAGCATGAATATAAACTGAATTATAAGGTACACAATACTTTGCTTTGCTCCATGACTAGAAACATATATATCCAAATTTCATCTTGTGATGTAGAAAATTGTATTTGGAAGAAACTTAAAGTTACTCACTTTGGAACTTCCAAAGTAATTGAAACTAGAAGATCCATTCTCAGGGCTGAATATCATGATTTCTACTTTACTTATAGATATCCCATATATATGGTTCAACAAAGATTCATGACTATTGTGAATAGATTATAATCCATGGGTGAGAAAGGATTAGATGATGAATCTCTTGTTGATAAGATCATAGACATCATGTCGAATGAATGGGAATCCAAGAGAACTGTTATTGATGAGAACAGAAAGGTTACTCAGATTACTCTTGATGAACTGTTTGGAACACTTTTTCAACATGAGACTAGAATGAAGATATATGCTGATAATGTAAAGAATAAGAATGGTAATGGTAGTGTTGCTTTTAATACAACTTCAAATCATATGAAATATAGGATTCCTGATAGAGTTACTAGATCCAAATCTAAGAAAGTTGTTATCTTATCTGAATCTAGTGGGAGTGAATCCTTCGAAAATGAATTAGAAAATCTTGCTCGAATGATGAACAAGATAGCTGGATAGAGGAACATTTAATCCAGATATAAGAAAAAGGAAATGAAAGATAATAAAGATTCAGAAGTTACATCTTATGAATGCAAGAAAGCTGGAAAAATAAGGCCAGATTGTCCTTTGCTTAAGAGAAAAGAAAGAAAAGAAAGGAATTATGAGAGAAACAAAAAGAAGTATTACAAGGATAATGCTAAGAAAGTATTGAAAGCTAATGACACTTGGAGTGCCATTGGCATAGACTCTTCAGATGAATCTTCAGATTATGAATCTTCTGGACAAAATAATCATTGTCTAATAGCCAGACTACCTATTGATACTCATTTCTTGATGGCTAAGGTACACAATGCAGAATCAATGACCAATGTTTCTTTAAATGAAATTTATAGTAATGATAAATATTATAACTCTTTAGATGAAGAATCTTCTTCTGATGAAGATAATACCTTACCTTCCTATGAAGAAGTTTCTAGGTTTTCCAAACATCTTGAGATTAAGAATTCAAAACTCATGAAAAAACATGATAAATGGAAATTCTATGAATACTATTATTACTAAGGAAATATACAATCTTTCTAAATATCTTGATAGGAAAAATGTTGATTTTGAAAATATTTTAAAAAATCTTGAGGACATAAATTATGAGAAGAATAAACCTTCTAAAGATCTAGAAAACATAATTTCTAAAAAAAATTCAAGCCTAACACTAGTTCCAAATAAAATGATTTAGAAGACAAGAACATTGTTATCAAACTCAAATCTAAAATATATTCCTTGAGGAAGTGTTTTTCATACTTTACCTTAGGTAAAGAAAATTTTGATAAAATGTATACTCAAATCCGTCCCCTAAGGAATAGTTCTGGTTTTGGTTATAATAATTTTAAACCAATTTTTAGTAACAATTACTTTGTTCCTCGAAGTGATCCATTCTATACTAAGTGTCATTGTGGTAGACGTTGGGCAAAGAATTTCCCTCTAAACAAAACCCAGTCCTTAGGATTTCATAAAGCCTATTTCTCTAACAAGATGTGGGTGCCTAAAATTTTTCAAGACAAAATTTCCGGATCCATGAATGTTTGGATTCTAAAAGTCTATCTCTTTTGTTTTCAGTAAAATAGAGAAAGTACCAATAGCAATATGTGGAACATGGAGAGTTGATGTTCCCGACATATGACTAGTAACAAAAACTACTTTAAAAATATTATCAAGACAAAAGGAGAAAAGTAACTTTTGGAAATAATTATTAGGGGGAAATTGTTGGTATATGTAATATTGTTCTTCTTGGAAAATATTTGATTTCAAATGTTTTATTTGTTAAGGGTATTAAGCATAACCTCATTAGCATAAGTCAATTATGTAATGAAGGTTACCTTGTGAATTTTAGGAATGACAAGTGCTTATTACACAATTCAAAGGAAGAGTTTATTCTTTCTTCCCATAGGCAAGAGAATGTTTACACACTAAACTTAGAAGACCTTAGAATCCAAGGCTTACCTAGACTTAGTGAAATGGAATATCACTCTTGGTTATAGAATAGAAGGTTAGGTCACTATAAACATAGGAACTTATGAAAACTTTCTAAGAAAAGATTAGTTGAGGATCTACCAAATCATAGATTTGATTCATCAATAGTTTGTGACCCTTGTCAATATGGAAGGCAACATAAATCAATTTTTAAATCAATCGTTGAAGTAACAACTATTGATGCATTACAGTTAGTGCATATGGATATCTTTGGTCCTACACAAACTGGAAGGATTGGGGTCAAGTACTATGTATTTATTCTAGTTGATGATTACACTAGATTTACATGGGTCTTTTTTCTAGCAAAGAAGTCTAAAGTCTTCTCGTATTTCAAAATTTTTAGAGCCCAAGATAAAAATAATAAAAACCTTCCTTTTAAAACTATTAATAGTGATCATGGAGGAGAATTTCAAAATTCTGATTTTGAAACTTTTTATAGTAGAAAACGCATTACTCATAACTTCTTAGCACCCTGAACACCTCATCAAAATGGTGTTGTTGAAAGAAGAAATAGAATTATTCAAGAAATAACTAGAACCAAGTTGAGTGAATATTCTGTAGTCAAACATTTTTGGGCTGAAGTTGTAAGCACTGCTTTCTATACTATAAATCGGGTTTTGATTAGACCTTTTCTTAATAAAACTCCTTATGAGTCATGGAATGGTAGAAAACCTGGAGTTTCCTACTTTAAGGTTTTTAGTTTCAAGGTATTCATTCGGAATACTAATTAAGATCTACATAAATTCACACCAAAATCTGATGAAGGAATTTTTTAGGCTACTCCACAACTTATAAGGTATATAGAGTTTTAAATAAAAACACTTGTACTATTGAAGAGATGGTGCATGTAAAATTTGAAGAAACTGATCTGTTTGTTTTTAAGAAACCCCAACCTACATCTTCAAATGTGTTTTAAAAAACTTATTATCAAACTTTGATAAAAGATCCTTCTAATAAGGAAAATTTCCAAGAAGATAATTCAGAAACATTTACCCCAGAAGATTTTCGGCCCTATATTGATGAACATGTTTTACAATATCCAAATCAGTTGTTTCTAAAGAATCATCCTAGTGATAGAATCATTGGTGATGTAAATCAACCTGTATGGACTAAAAGATACTTAAGAAATGAAGTAGAACATCTAGAATTTCTGTCCCAATTAGAACCAAAAAGCACTGATGAAGCATTAGGTGATGATGATTGGATTAAATCCATCCAAGAAGAACTAAATTAATTCGAAAGGAATAAAGTCTGTAACTTGGTTAAAATACCAAAGGAAACTTCTGTTATTAGAGTAAAATGGGTATTTATAAATAAGTGTCATGAAAATGGAATCATTGTATGAAATAAACCTACATTAGTTGCTAAAGGCTATAATCAACAGGAAGGAATAGACTATGAAGAAACCTATGCTCCAGTAACTAGACATGAATCTATTCGTATTTTACTTGCCTTTGCAGCATTATTTAATTTCAATATTTTTTAAATTGATGTGAAATGTGCTTTCCTTAACGGTTATGTTCAAGAGGAAGTTTTTTTCAATAACCCCTGGTTTTGAAGATACAAAACATCCTGGTCTTGTTTTTAGACTTACGAAAGCTTTGTATGGCCTTAAACAAGCCCCTCAAGATTGGTATGATAGTCATGCAATATTTTTACATCAAACTAATTATATTAAGGTAAATACAGATCCAACCCTTTTATAAAGAAAGATAAGAGAAATGTTTTGATTTCAAATTTATGTTGATGACATTATATTTTGTTAAACTCAACAATCATTTATCGATTCATTTTTGGATCTAATGAAATCTGAGTTAGAAATGAGTACGATGGCTGAGTTAAACATTTTTCATTGGTTTTAAAATTTCTCAAAAACCAAAAGGAATCTATATATCCCAACATAATTATATTAAATATCTTCTTAAAAAGTATTGATATGAAAACAGTAAAAGTATTAGTACTCCCATTGGAACCTCAAACACACTTGATCCTGATGACGCTGGGAAACCAGTAGATCAAACAACATTTATACTTATGATAGGAAGTTTACTTTACATGACAGCTAGTCATCCAGACATAATGTTTTCAGTATTCTTATGTGAAAGATATCAATACAATCCCAAGGAATCTCATTTAAAGGTAGTGAAAATAATTTTTCGCTACTTATAGGGAACCATGGATTTAGGACTCTTTTATACTTCTGGAAATGATTTTATTTTAAAATGTTTTTCAAATGATGACTTTGGTGGATGTTGAATGGATAGAAAGAGTACAAACGGAACTCTTTGTTTCTTATAAGATTTATTAGTTTCCTAGTCATGCAAGAAGCAACACTCAGTAGCACATTCCGCTACTGAAACTGAATATCTAGCAGCTAGAAGTTGGTGTGCTCAAGTATTATGGATGTAACACACACTCACAGACTATGGTATGAGTTTTACCAAAACACAAATTTTTTGTGGTAATACAAGTGCCATTGCCCTTAGTAAAACCCCTGCACATCACTATCGTGCAAAACACATTGATATTAGGCATCACTTTATTAGGGATCACACACAAAAAGGAGATACCATTCTTTAATTTATCCGAACGTAAGATCAACTTGCTGATACTTTCACAAAATCTTTACCCTTCGATAGATTTAAATACATTAAACAGAAGTTATGAATGATAACTATATGGTAATCCTCCTCAATAACTTTTTGTTCAACCAATCTCCTTACAGTATTAAACTCCTTTTCATAGGGGGAGTACATTTTCTTGTTAGTTTTTCAAATTTTTCATAATGAAGTTTTTTTTCATATTTTTCATAATTAATTTTGTCATATTTTTCATAATATATTTCGTAATGATGTTTTTTTCATATTTTTGGCAATGAAGTTTGTCATATTTTCCATAATGAAGTTTTTCATATTTTTTGTAAGGACGTTTTCATATTTTTCTTAATGAAATTTGTCGTACTTGAAATTTTTGTAATGAAATTTTTCATACATGAAATTTTCATGAGGAATTTTTCGTACATGAAATTTTTGTAATGAAGTTTTTAATCCCTGAAATTTTCATAATTTTTTCTTTTTTGCACTTGAGATTTTCGTAATAAAGATTTTCATAATAAAAAGTTTCATAATGAAGACATGTGTACTCAATTATTTTTTTTACTCAAGTTTTTTTTGGAATCTAAAGTCCTTCAAGAAGAATTTTCCTCAATACGAATAATTCTCCTGGAAATCTAAAACATATGATTCTATCCTCAGTTTTCATAATAACCTTTTTCTTGATGTTAGTTTCTTTTGTTCTTTAAAATTTCTCGGATCTTAGTTTCCTTAAATATGAATGTTTTCTTTTAAAAAAACCTCAAAAGATCAGATCCTACCAAAGTTTCCTTGTAGCTATATTTTCAATCGTCGTATCTGATCTGAAGAATTATCAGCCATTGGATTGAGATGGGAAGTTCAACAGTCGCATAAACACCTATAAAAGGGGACCCTCGATGGTTTTCCCTCATCGGTTTTCAAAGCTTTTGCGTGTCGAAGCTCTACCCCACTTCAAAAGCCCATTCCAGATTTTCAATGTTTTCTCAAGTCTGAATGTCTCCTGAAATTCCTTCTCAAGATATGTCTTCTGTCAAGAATATTTCAGAGTGGAAAATATACAGGGACAGGTTGGTATATCCAAACTTTTTCAACAAGTATGACTCTATTATCTCCAATAATATCAAACTTAATGGATGGGAGAATGTATCCATTTCAACGACAAGAGCTCAGGATGTTGTGTATCCGGATATAGTCACATAATTTTATGAATCAGTTTGTTTTTTCAAAGAAGATGGCAGAGAAAAGTTTTCCTTCAAGAGTTATGGAAAAACATATGCACTTTCGTATACCAAGGCTGCTAGATTGGTAGGGCTGTCTTATGAAGGGGAAGATGAATTTGTTTCCCAAAGCTGCCAGATGTTCAAGGGAGTTTTGTAAATGTTAAGGCTATGCAAATTCTTGGACTTATAGATATCAAGACCGCAAAGATTTCTCAATTTTCTACCAACAATCTGATCCTAGAGTTAGGGGTTCAGGGTTTTATCATATCGAGAAAGGGAGACAAGGACAATCTTAAGAAAAGTGATATGTATATCTTCGGTTTTTTGGTAAATCTAAGGAAAATCAATCTGATGAAGCATATTCTCTTTACGATAGAGAATATCATGAATGGAAATTTGAGAGGACAAATAATCATGTATCCTTCCCAACTCTCCATGTTGATAGTTTGGTGTCTTGAATCATTCAATATCCCTTGCAGTTCCAAGCCAAGGAATTGAAAAGTGATGTTAGTAAGCGATGACACTTTGAAAAGAAGGAATGTTGGCTTTTCTAAAGATTCAGGAGAGTTTTATGATCTGCCAGTGGAAGAGGCAGAAGCCATTCCAGGAAATGTAGAAGAGGCTGAACCATCAAAGAAAGCTGTAAAGAAGAGGAAACTAAAGAAGTGGAAGAAACAGAGAAAACCCCTAAGGCAAAAGAAACTGAATCTGCTCCTCCAGATCCCAAGAAACAGAAATCCTATCCAGATGAGGTAGTAGCCAAATGGAGGGAGGATAAGAAGAACTAGAAAGAAGGGGATCCACTATTTGGCCTAGACCCTACATAGGCCAAAGAAATAAAAGAGAATGGTGCTAAAAAGCATGAGAAGTAAGCCAAAGAGAAGAATCTTAAGAAGAATATGTCAGAGGAAGAGATTTTTCAATCTCTTTTGAGGGCTACTGATGTAGCATCTGAGAACATTCCGGTATTGAAATCATTCTTAGTTGAACCATTACCTAAGACACCGGGGAAAAATTTTATGACTTTGGAAAAAGTTCAAGAGAAGGTTGTTGAACAGATAGAAGTTGTCAAAGAAGTGAATGAAAAGAAAGAAAGTAGTAATCACATTGATGATCTTATTATGAATGTTGAATATTATCATGAGAAAAAAATTGCTTCCAAAAAATTGTCAATCAGTACTTCTCAAGCCAGATCATCGAAAATTTCTACCCTTGGAGTTAATGAGAACGCTGAAGAGGAAGTGAACAAATTGTCTGAGGAAGAAATCTATAATCATGTATTATTTCATCCTTAGGACATTGAGGCAGGAGCTGAAAAAGTAAAAATTGATGAAGATAAGATTGTTCACTTGTCTAGAAGTGAGCATGAGTCTCCAGATGAAGAAGTTGTTTTGAGAATTTGTAAGGGAAAACAAGTGGTTGTTGATACCCCAAGGAAAGAAATTTTGAGGAGGAAGGAATTGGGTGTAACTTCTAAGAGGAATCTGGTTGAGCTAGAAGAATAACCATCACCAAGAAAAAATGGTAGATTCAGAGTCATCAGCTTTATGACATGATTTTGTCATTCAGTCCCTGAAGAAGCTATTGGACACCATTCCGATATTTCCAATAATTGACTCCAGATGTCCGATGCTTCAGCATAGCATGAATCAGAAATCAGATTATGTATCCATGGTGATGGATAAGTATGTAAATATTGAGGCCGATCACAAGAACTTCCTTATCTACTATGATGCCCATAGAAAATCCTGCATGAAAATGACCAGTTGGTTGAGGAATATTATTGATGATTTTAGAGAGCTTGATCAATTTCAAGATGATGTCAAGGAAGATTTTGATACTGAAGACACCAAAATCAAGGAACTAACAAATTTCTTTGAGGAAAAGATAAATCTTGAACAGAATACTCAGATTTAGGATATCAAAGATCTCAATGGGAAGTTGAACTATGTTGTCCAAAGTTGGAAAACAGAAAGGGATCTCCGGATAGAGATTGAAGAAAAGTTGGTAAAGCAAGATGAATTTTTGAAGGGTCAGACAGAGGCTCTGAAGGCTCAAGATGATAGGATCAAAGCCTTAGATAATCAAGCAGAGGATGATCCGATAGAGCTAATGAAGCTGAAAATATTTGTGAAGAAACCGATACACAAGGAAAAAGAAGCAAAATAGTTCCAAATCTGATCATTTGTCGTATCTATTTTTCCTTGTACAAATTCTTCCAATCTTCATGAAATTGTGGTTGTTTTTTTGTCTCGATGATTGTAAAAATATTTCATGTACCATATTTTTTCTCATTCCCTCAAACTCTTTATGAAAATCACAAAGGGGGAGAAGGAAAAATAAATCTAAGTAAAAGAAGAAATATCTCTAAGTAAATGAGATTTTATCGAAGGAGGAGTTATCATTACGAAGATTTCCACATTCAAATGGAAAATCTCATTTTGGAAATCTAGAATACAATCCTTAGAGTTCCAAATCCTAAGGGGGAGTTAATCGTATTCACCATTGTTCATATGTAAAGGGATATTAGTATTTTCATAAAGTCTAGGAAATTTTTTCTAAGTCCTTATATTCTTTTTCATAAGGATGTTTGTGCTTTCCAAAAAGGGGGATATTGTTGAGTTAGTAAGGTTTTACTTATGATGTTTCCTTTCCTTTATACTTGGGGGAGATTGTTAAGTCAATAAGTTTGCCTTAGTGACTTTACCATTCCTTCTTGTTTTGAAAATAACAAGCACCTTAGCTCAAGGAAAATATCTTTTTACCCCTATGTTTTACTTCTATAAGGAAAAATTTTCTTCCAGAATAAAATTTATCCGTACAATGTTTTCATTATTGATATCATAATTTTTCTAAGTGTAAAATTAGAATTGAAACCAAAACCTCGGAATCCTATAATTACTTAGATATGAAGCATTCTATTTTAGAATTTGATTTCTCAGAATTTTGGTTACGAAATCTTCTACTTTCTGACTCCGAATTCTGATTATGAATTCTAGTTATGAACTCTTCTGAGTTCTGAAGCCGAATTTTGAATCTGAATTCTAGTTACAAACTCTTCTGAGTTCTGAATCTGAATTCTGAATATGAATTCTGGATACGAACTCTTCAAAGTTCTAACTCCGAATTCTAAATACGAATTCAGGTTACAAACAATCAGTGTTCTAACTCTGAATTCCGAATATGAATTCTGGTTACGAACTTTTCTAGGTTCTGACTCTGATTTCTCTAAATATAGACTCCGAACTCCTATGAATCTTGACTCCGAATTCTCATGAACTCTCACTCAGAACTTTGTAATTTTAGGTTCCGAATTCCTAGAAAACAGAACCCAAACATCCTTTTATTATAAGACTCCGAATTCAATTTTGGTTCGACTCTGAACATTCATTTTCTTTCATTATGAATATCATATTTTAGTTATGATTACACTTGTTTTGTTATAAAATGATGTCGTGTTTTTAGTTACTCACTAATCATTGTTTGAGTGACACATGTACATATCCCTCAGAAATTCAAGGAAAAATATGACCATTGGAGGAGGGAGCCAACTGTTGAAGTCATGCATATAAATAGGATCTCATTTGAAGGTGCTCAAGAATTTTGGAATTTTTGAAGTTCAGAACTTTCATAAGTGATTTCTAGAGAGAGAGGATCTTATAAACTCTCAAGCTTTGTGTAGAAAGTTAGAACGGCTTGTTCAAACTTTGCTTCATGCATATTTTCTTTATGCAACTCTGATTGTTGTTGTATACAATCGAGGGATTTCGGGGATAGGAAGACAGAGGTGCCGACTACCTTGAAGTTGAGGTCTTTCAGGGATAGCAAGACAAACTCTGATCTTCGTATCGAGGGCTTACCCTCGTGTGGGTAAGAAAAACCTTCTTGAAAGTATAAATCAAGGGCCTTTTATCCAGGGTTGTTGGATACCCTTCTCTTTGGGATAAAATATTTACTACTTGTTACTTGTTTTGTTACAAGTTTTTTGTTGTATTTGTATTGTTGAGGAATGTATAACTATCCTATACTTCCTTATACATGTACTCTGATTTAGTTAGATTATATACACTTTAAGGTAGAATCATAGTTATTGTAAACTCTTGTTATTTTTCATTCCTGGAATCACTATTCCGGAATCAAGCAAGTTATTAGAGCTCAGAGGTGTTCTTAATTTTGGCTATGCCAAATTTCCTTAAGAATTTTTAAAGTATACAATTCAACCCATATTGTATTTGAGCATCTCATCTTTATATATTTGATCCTACAAAAAGGGTGATATTGTGCTAAAATCAACCAATTATACCTTCTCATGAAGATTATACAACTTTAGAAAAATAGTCTTGAAATAAAAAAATTCTTATTATAGAAATTTTTTTATGATGTCAATGACCTCTTCCACAATTCATTGGTTTCTCGTTTTGTGACTGTTGACTTTCTCTGGATCGCCCACTTTCTTGTGATTGTTGATATTTATCACTCTTTATAATTAATTATGGTTTTCCTCTATGCCCAAATCATTACTTATGTTCCCATATGTGGAAGCATAGTTATGAGTTCCTTTGGGTAACCACTATGGTTCCCACATTCCATTTTAAATGAAATTTTAGTATTCATTTTAACGATGTGAGTTTCTACGAAAGGAACCTTTAGGTATTGAACCTTTCATAACCCTAAAACATTTTGAGTGTGAAATTAATTTTAAGGGGGGTAGAATGTAAAACTATAATGGTTTGTTAAATAATTTTTCTAATTAATTTTATCTTTCAAATATTATACATTTCACATAATATTAAATACAACTTTTGTTATACTAAGTCACTATGTTTTTATCACAGTTTATAGGAGAACCTATTTTAAATATTTTTTTTACAATTATATATATATATATATATATGTATATTTTGAAAAGGTAAAATTTATATTTTATGCTTTAATATCAAAATTTACTTTGGGTGAATTTTTGATATTTTCCTGAGAAGATTCATTTTTGATGAATAGTAAAAATATACAAAATTTTAATTGGAAAATTATTTTTCATCTATTTTATTTATATCATTAATTTTTGTTTTAAATTTGTTTTAAATATTATTTAGATCAATTATAAACCTATTAAAAAAATTTCTAATACTAGAATCAATTTCACATCAAAATTAAATATAAACTCAATTCAATATTTGGAATATTTCACATTAAAAACTTGTTCTTCTGTCCCCTCTATGGGATTATTTTTAAATTAATTTCTAGAACTTATTTGATAATATTTTCGAAAAAAGGATTCCAAATTTGTAATCAGAATAATTTTTAATGTCTTGTATGTTCAACTTACTTTTTGACAAAAAAATAGTAGTGAATGTAATTAAAATTAATTTCATTGATTAGGGTAAAAATGAGCTTACTTAGTGGTTAAACTTTAACATAAGGGGTTAAATACCATAGACGCATACCCAAAATAAATTTTCTAGATATATTTGAAACATTTAATCCCTTTTATCAAAAATGAAAAACTATTGGGGGAATATGATGTAAGATATAACTCTCAATATTATTTACCTTTTTATATTTACAAGAATGTCACTCATCCTCCTCTATAAAAGTGAACTCACCCCCTCACTTCTTGAAATCTCTCAAACCCGTTGGATCACCCAACCCCTAACAAAATAAGCTTTCAAAATACCTCTTATCAATATTTAGGCATATATTTTGGATTAAATGAAACAAAGGAATCCCTTTGATATAAACCAAATGGATTTACATGAAAAAGGTAATTTTTGAATGTGTTTGAAGAAAGTCAACACCTAAGTTAAGGGTTTTCTAATCTCACTTTTATTTCTATGAGATATATTCTATATTCACCAATTATTATTATTTTGTGGTGTATATAATTTCATATTACATATTATATCAGAAATGTACTTTATTTCATGATATGCAATGTTTCAATTGATGTTATTCTTTCACGGATCACAAAATCCAAAAGTCACTCAAGTAGTATTAGAATTTTATCTCACCATTTTATATCTGTGAGATACATGACTTATTCACCACTCATTTATTTTTTGTGGTTTATATACTTCCCATTAATTTTTTGTATGATTATTTTCCTTACATTTCTGGATATTTACATATCCATTTTATTGTTTATCTTTCACGGGGTTTATGGTTCAAAACATACCAAATCAGTAAAGTAATTTTGTCTTAATTTACCTTCTTTGGGACGTATGTTATGTTATGAACCTATATTATTAAATTAGGTGTATGTAATTCCCATTTAAATTTAATATAATTAATCTATTTATTTTCATGGTATTTTATTATTAATGAAATATTATTCTTTCATGGGGATTATGATTCAATGTTAACAAAGTGGTAGCAATTTATTGCTACAGTCCCATCATTTATCAGGACTGTTTATCATTATGCTCCCATTGATGAACTATTATGATCCATATATAAATAAATATAAATATTTTTCTTCTCCTATAGTTATTCATGATATCTTCATATATTGGAACCATTTTTCCACTCTTTGGTACTTAATATAATAAAGAAACAAATAAACAATCTGACATTATTTCTCTCCTCCATCCAAAATTAATTTTTCTAAAATGTTTCTAAAAATGTTTTTAAATGTTATATTAATATTATTTTCATGTAAAGTGATTTTAAATAAATATTATATGTTTTTAAGTTTTTAAAATGGTTTTAAAAGATTACTCTATAAGTTTTCACAGTTACTTTCAAATAAAAATGTTTTCAAAATGTTTTATGATTTAAAAATCATTTTTCCAAATGGAAAGGATATTTTATCATAAAATATTTTATGTATTTTCTAAATATTATTTTATAGATTTTTTATTTTTTTCAAAAGAAAATAATTCTGAAGGTTTATTATTCCATAAATTGTGATTTTCAATGAAAGGGTTTTTTCTTAATAAATGCACAAAATTATCTTTCAAAGTCCTTCTACAACTAAGATGAAATCATTTGATAATGTTTATGATTTAATGGGTATATGATCTAAGTAATCCATTCGCATTCTTTCTCTAAACGATTTATGGTTATGATTTCATGTTGTTTATGAAACTAATTTCTCTTCCACAGGTTATACCATGATAAAATGATTATGAACCCTGCTTACTTTCATGGAATATTATATGATGAAATGATTATGAAACCTATCTCTTTTAAACAAGTTATGATATGAAGGAATTTTTATGATACAAATTAAATTTAATGGATAATGATATGATGAATGTTTATGATCTTCTATCACCAGTATTTATTATTTCATTACGTGACGTGTGAGACCTATATCTTCCTCAAAATCATTAGGTAGTGATTTATATCTCATGAGATAATGATGGTAAAAAAGTCATTGATCTTGATCCATGATGGGAAATAGTTGTTCCCTGATCCCCAATGGGGAACATTGGCGTCCTGATCCACAATGGTAATAGGTGTGTCCTGATCCACAACTGGAAGCATGTGTGTCCAAATCTACAATGGGAAATAGGTTTTTCCTAATCTATAATGGAAAACAGGTGAATCCTTATAAATAATTGCAAACAGGTTCCTCCTTATCCACTATGGGAAATAGGTGTATTCTAATTCACTATGTTTATAGTCTTCATATTTCACCTTGATACATGAAACAGTTTTCTATATTTATGATGGTGTTATAATTATATGACATGAACTTATGGTTCATGGTTGATTTATGATGATTTATCACCCTCATGATACATATATTAGGAACTGAAAAACATTATGTCCTGACTCAGGTATATGATATTTTATATGTATGGTATGACCTTAAAATGTTATTATCATGTTCTTTTACCCTTATACCCATGTTAAGCATGTGTATATCCTTTAATTACCCTTATTGTGCATCTGATCTCATCCTTTATTATGTTTCCATTCCTTATGCTATAAATAATATTTTTCAGTAGGACTACAAAATGGTAAGATCTTTAAATGATATTTTTAATATCTTTCACCAAATATTAATAATTTGTTCTATGTTTACAAATACATTAAACTATTACAGTCCTTGGGTATGTAATTTTCTAATGTGGTGAAAATTCATGTAAAATGATTTAATATCTATGTATGTTAAGCCTGGGTCTCTATGGGGACAACAAAGACTGAAATAAATATTCAGAAGATCTTGTAACACCAATATAATCTCATGTTCATTAACCTAATACTATGTTCATTCCTTAAAAATGTTGCATCAATTTAAAAGGACTACGCCAGTCACAACGTCGCATGGGGGAATAATATAGAGTTTTTTTCCAACTTTATATCATAAAAGATAATATAGGATATGTTTAATACCCAATGTATCCTTGGAATCCAACACACATTACATACACAAGGAATAATAACAAGTGTTGTGATACCCAATTTTGGATGAGTATGAATGGACTTCGAATAGAGAACATGTTTTCAATACAACACTATCTATGTTATATCCCAAGGATACATTCACACAAATAAAGATTTCAATATACCCAAATGATATATACTCAGAAAAGTTTAATTCTAGGAAAAAAACAAGATCCATTTCGTATCTATTATAATCCAAAGGATGTCAACTTTATAATTTGTTTCTAATTAAATTCAATGTAATGGTCCAATGTAATATCTTCTATCACAAATATATTATTAGGGTATAAATTCTTTAAATGTTATAATTTAGCTGGGGAGATATAAAAAAAGGTTCCAAAAGAGTTCATGGTTCCCCAAAACATTTAATAGTTATTATAAATGATTAATTTTTAAGGAAGAAAAATTGATCATTTGGAATCACTAATCAATAAAGAATACATGTGAAAATCTGAATATATTTTTAGGGACCAATGGAATCCTCATAAAAAAATTAGACAAATAAATATATACAATAAGAATCATGATAGATGGTAGTCAATCCAAGGGAGAGAAAAGTTCATCCACATTGGCTATGGTAGGGGGATAAACCAAGTATATGCAAGTTGTTATCTATGTGGATGAATCTTAACACTCAGTAGCCAATATTGGAAGATTTCATAAAGTGAGAAGAAGTATAAGGTGTTCCTAAACAATGATAAGGGTATTTTCCCTTTTCTAAAGAATTAGAGTTGGGAGGATCACCCATTAGAGGAACCATCACCTGAGGATCATCGTAGAGAAGAATTTTCTTACTCTTTCTATTTTGATTGAATTATTAAGATCATATATTATTAATAAAATAGTGGTGTTGAGTGATGTATAAATATGGAATATTTTTAATAATTTATTAAAAAAATGTATTAACATATTCTTCCATTATTCTTAATGATTCAATGATTTTGATCATATAGTGTATGAACCATAATGTTTGGGTGATGTAGTGAGATTCTATGTCCAAACGATACACTAGAGTAGAGTTATTAGAGCTTTAAACAAAAATATGTCTCCAAGAGACTAAGGCACACACATATCATATATAGTTAATTTTCATCCAATTATTATAGATTACACAGGAACCCTTATAGGGACTATTGATTATACTAAGTAGTGGAAGAGTGAACTAATAGGACTTTATAAATATTGAATGAGTGTAATATCTATCAATAGAAGAAATAAATCATTATCAATATGAAATAATAAAATCAAACCGGATGTAATGACATGTTTATTCTTGAAATAATAAACCAATATTCATTGATCTTTTCACTTATCCTTTTTATTATACTTTTGTTACTACTCTATCCATTTTTTACTTGGGTACATTATATTAATTCACATATAACACTCTTTTACAAAATTGCCATAATTAATCACAATTTTTCAATTGAACCTATTTTTATAAGGTAAAATACCTAGGAATTCCAATTTAATGTACTGAATCTCTGTATTTTCTTATAAAAATGTTGTTTAGATAAAACTATATAATTATCAAATCAAGAATTATGAGTTATGAGAATTGATAAACTAAGGGGTTGAGTGAATCAGTATGGTAATTAGGATATTAAATGGTGACATAATAGTGTATGGTTGTGTATCTCTAAATCATAAATCTATTAGAGGAACAAGGTAGAATCGATAGCAAATTGAACATTATATTTTTATGAGAATAAGTAAGTTTACTTATCTAGAGATAAATTCATCAGTTTCATATGTGGTGGTGATGGATTATTCATAAAATTGGTCAACGATTACACAAGACAATGTAATATACTTTGAAACTAGATTAAGGATTTTGGTGAGGGTGTATTTGAGTTATAAAATGAGTCTCATGCGTGTCAACATTCACCTAATGAAGGAATGTTAGTATGTTAGTAACTTCCAATAGAATATTTGTAAAATCCAAGAGTGTGAAGTACACCATTAGATTGTTTTTTTATAGAATATTTTTTTAGTTATGGTTTTAGTGGACATTTTTAGTGATAAGTGTAATAATCCTTGAAAATTTTTGGTTATGGTGGTGTATCAATTCTTGGATACAAGAATCTTAAAAGTGTTTGGTTAGAAAAGGAGAATCAAATTTTGGCACCAATTTATGATGAGTAGGTGAGGTTAGTATATTAAATTTCATATTGGTGGGGGAATTCAACAATTATACAATTTAAGGGTCCAAGTCCACAAAATATCATCCTCTAAGGGAAGTATAATGATGTGTAAGACAAATAGAGGCTTTATGTGATGGGTATAGTCTCAGTATGAGACTTTACTTTATAATATAGAAAATTATGGAATGATCGATTGTAACACTAATCGAGTAGCATTTTAGTACAGACTTGTGATGTTAATCATGGATGTAATGATGTGATTCAAGGGACATATTTATTTTTTTTCAATGGAATAAAAAACAAATTATATACACAATATATTTCTAAGAAAAAAATTATTGAATAAATGATAAAACAGTCCATGTATACATCACTTACATATATTTTAATCATTATTAGTAGTTATTACGAACGATTTTCTTAAGAAAAAACCAGTAGTTCCTTAAATGTAATGGATTCTACTTGCCACTAGAATAATTTAATGCTTCCATAGTGTTTTTTCATGTGTCATGCATAACCTAATCTGTTTTTCACATGGTCTTAATTAACCTCATATGATGCATGGGATATGTAATTCTAGAAATATGTGAGTATCACATGGGGTGTGGGAGGTTCACTATAGAACATTAGAATAAGAGTGTTATCCACACACTATCATTGGGATTTTCTCACTGAACGAGTGGGATTACCTTGGGATGAAAACCATCTGGTGTAATGTTAAAGCATAAAATATCATGACACATACCCCTGATGGGTGGATGCACTCTTTTGTATTAAATATGATATTGTTTCACATATATATTATACATGGTATCGTAGTGGGTCACAAGAATAGTTCTATTATGATGTGCACTGGGGGGGTTGTGGTCTGTACAATGCATGGATCAATTGTTTTGTGAAATGTCCTTAATAAACCTTCTGCACTTCCAAAGGTTCATGATTCTAGTGAGAGGTGAGTCCCATTTTAGGTGTGGTAGGTTTAAGGCAACACTTGATAATAATAATAATGTGAACATAAATATATCACGAGGTATTTACCAGTTGAATAAGTGGGATTATCTAGGGATGAAAATCTTGTGGTGGGATTCAAAATAATGCATTATAATGACACAAATCATAGGCAGATAATTATACTAATTGTGTCTTCATGATGTTGCATGTTTGAATATACCCTTTATTAATTATTGTGTTCTAACTGAATCATGTATAAATTTATCTATGAAATGGCCTTAATTATCTTCTAGTTCTACCTAGTGTGCATTATTCTAGAAAGATTTAAGTTCCACATAGTGTTACACCCGGAGCTTCCACGGTACGCTTCCCATTGAAAAATGCAGTAGCTTGCATTGTACGCAACTTCGAGATTCTAACACACTACCACCAATTAAACAAGCTGTTATGAATAGTCATACCCACTTTTTGAAATTTAATAGATTTTATATTTCAAAATGGACTTCATTTTTGGATTCTGAATATTGAAATTATCTTAGGGTGAATTTTTTGTATTTCTCTGAAAACATTCAATTTTTGATGAATAGTGAGAACACTAAGTTATTGTTTAAAACTGACTTTTTTATTTAAATAATTTTTTACTTAATTTAATTTTTTAGGACTAAATAGATAAATAATACCTATATAAGTTCAATTTAATTCATTGGAGTCATTTTATAATGAGTTTAGATATATAAAACTTTATCGAACATTTTACCATTTTTTACCCACCTCCAAGGAGCATTTCCAAATTTCTATAAAACATAATTTTACCACTTCTGTGAGTTGAATTTGAAAACTCTAAGAGACACGATTGATATCAATAAGTAAAATTTTGTTCAATAACATAAAATATTTTTTTTTGAATAGTTACTTTTGACTTTTATTTAGCACGGTTAAAAGTAAATAGGGTAATTAAAGGTAAAAATGGTATTATTATTATTACCCTAAAACATGTCCTAATTCTATTAGATAAGTTTAATTTGAAAAAAAAACAAACTTATAAATAAAATATGATCCTTTAGGTCCACCTGGATTTGATTACGACAATTAATATTATTTTATTTAAAGAATAGTTAAAAGAGTTAAAATCAATGTTTAATAACTAAGACATTTTTAATATAGGGTTAAACATAAGATAAATTCGACTATATATATTCCTTATAAAGATAAAATGATTTTCTACATAACGGTATTTTTTTTATAATTTTTATACATTAAATAATATAATTTATTTACGACACAATGATGATGCAGTAATTACCTAATTAATGAAATATTAAAATAATTGATTTTATAACTACCCAAGTAAATGTAATTTGAGAATTTTTATGAATTAAAATAATTTTATGGGTTAATATGACATTTTAGGGTTGATTATATGAATTTTTTTTGAAGTAATAATTCTGTTATGAATTTAGAAAAAACAAAATAACAAATAGTGTCAAAATTGACATAAATGAGTTTTTAAAACAAATACAATATTATTGGTTGATATAATAATACTGAAAATATATGGTTTGGAAAAAAGATTGATATAATGATATTTGAATCATTAAGGAACCACTTAGGGTTTTCTTGGAAGTTTATAGTATGTTTATTAACCATATAATATAAAAATACAAAGAGACATGGTAAATGTCAAACTATTTAACTAAGATTTAATCTAAAGGATAAAGTTAATATAGTTACCCAAACCTATCTAAAACATATTGGTTGAGTGGTTTTCAACCCATCCCCACCTTTCCCATGAAATAAATCATTTTTATCCATTAGAAACCTAAAATTATTTTATTATAAAATAATATTTCAATATTTTCCTAAGGTTCCCCTCACCCTTCTTACAAAAGGGAACTTCCCCTTCACTCAAATTAACACCTTAGAATCCATTTTTATTGGCCAAAACCTGCCCACATATCCTCCCAACTGTCCTAACATAGTCATATGGGCCTTCCTTTAGTCAGAAATCCAACCTAAGGAGCCCTTTTGATCAAATCAAAAGGAAGAACCCGAAGAAGTGGTAAATATTTCATCACCTCTTTCAAATTATTTTCTTCTTCCACTTCCTCTTTCATTGTTGTTTCCATTCTAAAATAATAACTCCCACATATTCTATATACAGTGATGTTGTTATAAAAATGGTACAACCGTATTCATTATTCTATCTTTCTTATAAATGACAAAGTCACTATACATGAGTACGTACGGATTACCGTCTCCACGTCGTGGTGTAATTTGTTATTCAAACCCTATATCATTTTGATGGGTATAATAATGAGTATAAATGATTAAAATAATAAATATAACATGATAATGATTCTGTATATATGGAATGAAATCCAATTATATGTGATTTTAATATCAAAAGAATGATATTGTCGCTCGTGCGTACGTACGGATTACCGTCTCCACGAACGCGAAGAGATTCATTCCCCATCATATCCATTCAAGAATAATTTTTATTTGATGATTAAAAATAATTTTTAAAGACTTAATATCATTCTTAATATGAATGAGATACATCCTATCCATAAAAAACATGGCTTATATATCAAAACATATAAAGGAAAATGAATCATTTAACACCCAAAACAACGATAATACTAAAATATTATTAACAAATAAATATTAAAAGATCATATATGATATCATATTTATGTATATGGTTCTTGAATAATTTAATAACAATGATTTCACTATTATACAGGAGGTTAACCTACCCTTGACCAAAGAAAAGTACAATTTAAGGGTCAATTTCACTATCTCGTTATTATCTGAGGTTGTTTTTACGTAAGTATCTACTGGGACCTTTCTATCATCCACATCCATGTTTCTTAAAAATGTATTCAATTTTTTTTTACTTTTTACGGGACTATGATTTAAATTCATTTATACCCTTGTTTTAATTTTATAAAATGGTTTGAAATGAATCTTTCTGTTGTTTTCCAAAAAAGGTACCTTAGGACCTTTTCGACAAAATTAAGGTAAGAATGTTTTCTTTAACTTATACGGAGTGTGAAGATGTTTTCTATTGTTATAACATCATTGAAGCTTCCCTTACAATATTATAAGAATATTTTCAAAATAAATGTTTTGTTTAATAATTATATGACTTTTCAATGATTTCAAAATAGAAAGAGATATTTCCCTACAAAATGTTTTGTTTTCATCTATGTCAACATCCTTTGATGGATTTTAATCATAATTGAAGTTGATTTATTATGATAAAAAAATTCTATATTGTATTGAATGTTTTGTGATATGTTTGACTGTGGATGTGTTATTTTCACACCATTCATGGTTTATGGAGAAAGTATTGACATTTTGTATGCTAGTTTTAATACAAATGTTTATGTTATGTTTGAATATTTTCATATAAAGAATGCCTTGGACTTAGTAAGTGACAAGTGGAGCCCATTATAGCTCCTCGATGCATTGGTATGTCTCATGAGACAAACTAGTGTCTTAGAACAAGGCCTTTACAAAATCATATTTGTAGTCTTGGCGCAAGTCCTTAACGATGTGGTTATGAAGTCTGGCATTACGTATTCCATCATTATAAATGTTGCTATTGATATTGCATGTGATTATTCGACTAGTAGAATATCCATGTGAATACATAATTGGAATTATTTAATTTTATATTTTCCATATTATTCTGAAGTTCATGTTTAAAATGTTTTTGTTCTAGTAATACATAGCCTTAAATGTTTGTGCTTATTTATGAATGTTTCCGCAATATTGTTATCCTTACCGAGCATCTGAGCTCACCCCTTTGTTTTATTTTTTACAAGTTGTGAAGAAGTATATTATGACTGACTTTAAGGGATAGTCTGAGGGATATGATTGTGGCCTATGGAGACTACGTTGTTTTAGTTTTTCATTTTATATTGTATTGTAAAACTTATGAATGTATATAGTATTTACAAGGCTACTAAACTAATCATTATTTCAAGACATGATCTGTTGTGATCATGCCAATGTTATGTAATAATGCACTGACTCTGGGTAACTCAGGTCAGGGAATTATAGTTGGTATCAGAGTAATTTTAGTACAAACCTTCGAAGCTAGATTTATAAAAACATTGATTAGAGCACATTATCCTAAGATAGAATTTGAGGATTAGTATAGAAGAGCTTCCTAGAATTTTGGTATTGTATAGATTTTGTGATATTTCCAAAAAAAATACATCCATGTCGGAATATGAGCATGTAGAGGTAACTCTAGCATAGATGTACCTAGGGTTAAAACCCAAAATCACCGCTTTAAACTAGACTCGAATGGGAACTGGTGCATAACAACGGGCCTTGCTGCACTCTTGGTTGCGACACTCCTGGGGGGTATGCTTAGGATAATTCTCATTTTCTTTACAAACCATTATGAAGGGTTTATGAGTATATATTTCCTCAAAGAAAACATTTTTATGATTTTGGATTATATCCATAAACTGTTCAATTTATGTTAACTGTTTTTCATGTTTTTAATTATGTATTGCGATTCATAAACTAATCTAGTGTATTCCATTATTTAGAAATGGTGCCTAGTAGAAGGAATGGAAACTATTTCAATGCACATCATCCATGTTGGGATTTCACTTTTACTCAAGATAATTATAGTGGAGTTGGTGAAGAAACTGGTGTTGATCATCTTATCACCATACAGGGAAAACTCACTCAGGTTATGAATAATTACCTTCCCAATATAGACCACCCTGATCCACAACATGGAGGATCCATGTTAGACCGCTTCAGGAGGAAATAGCCACAAAAATTCAATGGGAGTACAAATCCATTATTAGCTGAGCAATGTATAAATTCCTTAGAAAAAATATTTCACACTTTGGGGAGTAGAAAAAGGGAAAAAGTTTTCATGGTAGTTTATTGTCTCATGGGAGATGCAGATCAGTGGTTATCATTGATTCAAAACACAAAGGAAGATAATGAAGTATCAAATATGGAATGGAGAGAGTTTAAAGAGATTTTCTTAGATAAATACTATCCTCATGACCATCAAGCGGATATTGGAAGACAATTTTTTAGTCTGAGGAAAAAAGAGGATAAGAATGTCACAAAAAATAAGGCTAACTTTACAAGGTTAGCAAGGCATGCAACAGATTATTTGATATGTTAAAACCATTTCTCCGGTGAGAATTAGTCTCACAATCCTTCTTGTTACATGAATATATTGTCTCATGTGCTATAAATACAAAAAAGGAATTCTATAAGACTTATGACTTTAAAGAAAAGCAAGAGAAGAAGAGATCTGATGAACACTCTGGAAATGGAAATAAGGGGATGCAAGGAAAAGATGAATATCCATCGTGTAGTAATTGTGGGAAGAAACACCTTGGTACATGCCTGAAGGGAATGGTAGACTGTTACAAGTGTGTTGAAAAAGGAATACATTATGAAGACAACATTTTGAACTAGGTATGGGCATTATGAGTTTACAGTAATTCCATTTGGATTGAATAATGCACCCGCTGTCTTTGTGGATCTAATGTATAGTGTTTTCAAGGAATATCTTGATGACATTTTAGTGGTATTTATTTATGATATCTTGGTATACTCCAAAACCGAAAGAGATCATAAAAATCATTTGCACGTTATTCTAAAGACTCTTAGAAGAAATAAATTATATGGGAAATTTAGCAAGTGTGAATTCTGGCTTCTTGAGATTTCTTTTCTTGGCCATATTATCTATAGGGATAGAATATTGTTTGATCCTTCAAAGACCATATCAATCCAATAATGCCTAGCACCGCCGAGTATAACTGAGGTAGATAGTTTTATTGGTTTTGTAGGTTATTATCTTTGTTTCTTCCAGAATTCCGCCCAGTTGGATAACCCATTAACAAAGCTCACACGTAAAGGAGATAAATTTTTTTCGCAAAAAGAGTGTGAAAAATCTTTTGAAGAACTGATGAAAAGATTAGTCAATGCTCCTTTCTTGACTCTTCCATCAGGGAATGATTGGTTTGTTATTTATAGTGATGCTTCAAAGAAAGGACTTGGTTTTTTCTTTATGCGGAATGATAGAGTTATTGCATATGCATCACGACAGCTAAAACTTCATGAGAAAAACTATCCTACTCAAGATCTTGAGTTATAAGTTGTAATATTTTCTTTGAAGATATGGAGACATTATCTCTATAGCGAAAAATTTGAGATATATACCGATCACAAGAGTTTGAAGTATATTTTCTCACAGAACTAACTCAACATGAGGAAAAGGAGATGGTTTGAACTACTAAAGGATTATGATTGCACAATACACTACCACCCGAGGAAGGAAAAACAGGTGGTAGATGCTTTGAGCAGAAAGGATCATGGAGTTTTGAACAAGATGAGAATTGAAAGGGATCCTATTTTCATGGATCTATGAATGATGGGAGATTAAGTGACTTCATATATGAAGATGGAATTTTGAAATTTGGTAAGAGAGTTTGTGTTCCTAACATACATGATCTAAAAGGTGAATTGTTGGATGATGCTCATAACTCCAATTTTTCTATATGCCTTGGTAGCACTAAGATGTATAGATATTTGAAGGAACATTTTTTGGGACAATATGAAGAAGGAGATTGCTAATTATGTGTCACGATGTATGGTTTCTAAACATGTGAAAGCTGGAAAGAAACATCCTGGAGGAGTCATGCAACCTCTTCCCATACCTGATTGGAAATGGGATAATATTACGATGGACTTTGTCATGGGGCTACCAAAGACACCTAGAAGGATTGATGCAATATGGGTCATTGCTGATCACCTTAACAACTCAGCACATTTTCTTGCTATAAGGGAAAATTTACCACTTTAACATTTAATAGTAGTATATATTAATGAAGTTGTAAGACTCCATGGTGTACCCCTATCGATTGTTTCTGATCGCGATCCCCATTTTACATCAATATTCTAGAAATGTCTTTAGAAATCCCTGGATACTGAACTTCGTTTGAGCACTACCTACCACCCTCAAACTGATGGACAATCAGAATAGACTATTCAAACCTTAGAAGACATGTTTATATCTTGCTCACTAGGCTTTCAAGGTATGTGGGATAAATATTTACCTCTGGTAGAATTTTCCTATAACAATAGCTTCCATTAAAGTATTCAGATGGCACCATATGAAGCGTTATGTGGCAAGAAATATCTCACACCAACTTGTTGGGATGATGTTGGTGAAAGAAAACTCATAGGCCCAGAACTTATTGAGGAAACGATGGAAAAGGTGAAGGTTATCCAACCCCACATCAAAACATCACAATGTAGGTAGAAGAGCTATGCTGATAACCAAATGAAGGATTTGGAATTTCATATAGGAGATCATGTTTTCTTGAAGGTATCTCCATGGAAGGGAGTTAAACGATTTGGTAAGAAGGGTAAACTAAGTCCCAGGTACATTGAACCATTTGAACTTATAGAATGAATTGGGGTCGTAGCTTACCAGTTGTAAATGCCTCCAAGTCTCTCCAAAGTTCACGATGTGTTCCACTTATCATTGTTGAAAAAATACTTGCCTGACCCAATGCATGTACTCACCTATGAGGAAATATAACTAGAACCTGATCTATCTTATTGTGAAGAGCCTATCAAAATTATAGATACCCCAGAACAAGTGCTGAGAAACTAGAGGACTCATCGGGTAAAATTTCTACGGGGAAACCATAAGATGGAAGAGGAAACGTGGGAACCCAAGGAACTTATGATGAAGAACCACCCAAATAATTTTATGCAGTAATATTCTAGAAATTTTGAGGATGAAATTATCTGAATGAGGGAAGAATGTAACACCCCAAGCTTCCACGATACGTTTACCTTTGAATAATGTAATAGCTTGCATTGTACACAACTTTGAGATTCTAACACACCGCGACCAATCAAACTATCCGTTATGAATATTAATACCCACTTTGTGAAATTTTATAAATTTTATCTTTCAAAATGGACTTCATTTTTGGATTCGGAATATCAAAATAATCTTACGGTGATTTTTTTGGTATTTTTCTGAAAACTTTCAATTTTTATTGAATAGTGAAAAACACTTAGTTATTGTTTAAAACTTGATTTTTATTTAAATAATTATTTTTTTTTAATTTTTTTTGGTCAAAATACATACATAATACCTATATATGTTCTATTTAAATCTTTGGAGTTATTTTATAATGAGTTTAGATATATAAAATTTTAACGAACTTTTTACCATCTTTTACCCACCTCCTAGGAGCATTTCCAAATTTGTATAAAACTTAATTGAACCGCTTCTGTGAGTAAAATTTAAAAACTCTAAGATAAACTGTTGATATCAGTAAGTAAAATGTTTTTCAATAAGATAAATATAATTTTTGTGAATAGTAACTTCTGATTTTATTTTCCACGGTAAAAACTAAATAGGCTAATTAAAGGTAAAACTGATATTATTATTACCCTAACACATGTCCTAATTATATTGTATAAGTGTAATTCGACCAAAAACAACCTTAGGAATAAAATATGATCCTTTAGTTCCACTTGGATTAGATTAGGACATTTATTATTATTTTATTTCATGAAGAGTTAAAAGAGTTAAAATCAATGTTTAATAACCAAGTCTTTTTTAATATTGGGTTACACATAAGATAAATTCGACTATAAATATGCATTAGAAAGATAAAAATATTTCCTACATAATTGTAATCTATTTATAATTTATAGACATTAAATAATATAATTTATTTATGACACAATTATGATGCAGTAACAACCTAATTAATGAAATATTAAAATAATTGATATTATAAATACACAAATAAATGTAATTTTAGACTTTTTAGGAATTACACAAATTTTATAGGTTAATATGACATTTTAGGGGTTATTAAATAAATTTTCTGTGATGTAATAATGCTATTATGAATTTAGAAAAAACAAAATACCAAATAGTGTCAAAATTGATATTAATGAGTTTTTAGAACAAATACAATATTATTGGTTGATATAATAATCCTAAAAATAAAAGTTTTATCCAAAAGACTTATATAATGATAGGTGTATCATTAATGAACCACTTGGGGTTCTCTTAGAAGTTTATAGTAATTTTATTAACCAAATAATATAAAAAGAGACATGGTAAATGTCGAACTATTTAACTAAGAGTTAAATCTAAAAGATAAAGTTAATATAGTGACTCAAACCTATCTAAAACATATTATTTGAGTGGTTTTCTACCCATCCCCACATTATATTCGAAATAAATAATTTTGGATCCATTAGACACCAAAAATTATTTTATTATAAAATAATATTTCAATCTCTTTCTAAGGTGCCCCTAACCCCTCTTATAAAAGGGCACTTTCCCTTCTCTAACATTCACAAATTCAAAGACATTTTTCATGGCCAAAACCTATGCAAATATCCTCCCAAATATTCTCCCTTAATCCTAGAGTCCTTACTTTAGTCAGAAATCCAACTTATGGATCCCTTTTGATCAAAACAAAAGAAGAACTTGAAGAATAGGTAAATATTTCATCACCTATTTCAAATTCTTTTCTTCTTCCACTTCCTCTTTCTTTGTTGTTTCCATTCTAAAATAATAACTCCAGTATCTTCTATATACTTTGATGTTATTATAAGAATTTTACAACCATATTCATTATTTTATCTATCCTATAAATGAAAAATTCATCATGCGTGCGTACGTATGGATTACCGTCTCCACATCGTGGTGTGGTTTGTTATTCCAACACTTAATTATTTGGATGTGTATAATAATGAGTATAAATGATGAAAATAAACAATATAACAATATAATGATTATGTATATATCATATTTTATCAAATTATATATGATTTTATTATCAAAAGAATGATATTATCGCTCGTGCGTACGTACGGATTACCGTCTCCACGAACACGATGAGATTCATTCCCCATAATTTCCATTCAAGAATAATTTTCATTTTATGATTAAAAATAATGTTTAAAAACTTAATATCATTTTTAATATTAATAAGATACATTCTATCCATAACAAACACGTCTTATGTATCAAAACATATAAAGTAAAACGAATAGTTAACACCTGAAACGAAGATAATACTGAAATATTATTAACAAAAGAAATATTAAAAGATCATATATGATAACATATTTATGTATATGGTTATATTATAATTTAATAACAATGGTTTTACCATTATACAGGCAGTTAATCTACCCTCGACCAAGGAAAAGTACAAGGTAATGGTTAATTTCACAATCTCTTTATTATCTGAGGTTGTTTTTACATAAGTATCTACCGAGACCTCTTTACCACCCACATCCATGTTTCTTAAAAATTCATTCCAAAACATTTTTACTATTTACTATCCTATGAGTTAAAGTAATGTATACCCTTGTTTGAATTTTTATAAAATGGTTTGAAAGGAATCTTTTTGTCATTTTCCAAACAAGATACCTTATGACCATTTCGACAAAATTAAGGTAAGAATGTTTTTTTTAACTTATATGGCCGGTGAGGCTATTTTTTTCCATTATAACATCGTCAAGGCTTCCCTTACAAGATTATAAGAATATTTTCAAAATACATTTTTTCTTTTATAATTATATTACTTTTAAATGATTTCAAAATAGAAAGAAATATTTCTCTAATTTTTTTTTGATTTCATCTATGTCAACATCCTTTGATGGATTTTAAGATTAATTGAAGTTGATTTATTATGGTACAAAACTTATATATTGTATTGAAGGTTTCATGATATGTTTGAATGTGGATGTGTTATTTTCACACCATTCATGGTTTATAGAGAGTGTATTGACATTTCGTATTCTAGTTTTAATACAAATGTTTATGTTATGTTTAAATCTTTTCATATGAGGAATACATTGGACTTAGTAAGTGATGGGTGGAGCCCACTATATCTCCTCGATGCATCGGTAGGTCTCATGAGACAAACTAGTGTCTTGAAACAAGGCCTTGAAAAAATCTTATTTGTATTCTTGGCACAAGGCCTTGACTATGTGTTTATGAAGTCTGGAATTATGCATTCCATCATTATGAAAGTGGCTATTGATATTCGATGTGACTATTAGACTAGTATAATATCAATGTGAATAAGTAAATGGAATTATTTGATTTTATATTTTCCATATTATTCTAGAGTTCATGTTTAAAAGGCTTTTGTTCTAGTCTTACATTGCCTTGAATGTTTATGCTTATTTATAAAAGTTTCCGCTATATTGTTATCCTTACTGAGAATCTAAGATCACCCCTTTCTATGTCTTATTTTTTCTAGGATTCAAAGAAGTATATTATTACTGAGCGGTAGGTATATTCTAAGGGATATGAGTTCTGCCTATGGAGACTATGTTGTTGTAGTTTTTTATTTTATAATGTAATGTAAAACTTATAAATGTATCTTGTGTTTCCAAGGTTACTAAACTAATCATTCTTTCGAGGCTTGATCTTTTGTGATCATGCCAGTGTTAGGTAATAATTCTATGACTATGGGTAACTAGGGTTGGGGAATGATACATAGGGTTTGGGGGGTTTAATGTTGCAAAAGATAATAAGAGTGAAACCATCACTCTGTCCTGAGTCCTTTTTCATTGAATGGGTAGGATTCCCTAGATATGAAACCTGTGTGGTGGGATATAAAAATGTATGATATCATGACATAAATAATTTTTAGGTAGATTCACTCAGTGTGGCTTCAGGGTGAGACCCAACCACATGCCATTACAGCTGGAAAAGTAATTGATATAAAGAAATAATGATGATAACTTTCCATTTCAAATGAAAATTTTAGATGAAAAAGAATGTGTAAGTTCCTACCATGGAACATCCTTGAGAATACTTGAATTTTTTAGAAAATAAATTTATAAAATGATTTACTACATTGGTGTAATTCCATGGATAGATCCAAGGAATCAACTTAATATGTGTTGATTAATGAACTCTTCTTCTTTATTAAGACATGTAACACTAGAAAAAATAGTTTTTTAATATTTTTTGAATAATATAGTTAGTGGAGAGATTATGAAATCGTATTAATAAATAAATACACTATATGATGTTGATAATATCTATAAATTGAAGTTATATCCTTCTAAAGATATTTAATATAACCACCTAGTCTTAACATACATAGAAATCACATCATTTTTTGACAATAATTATAACATTACACAAATATATACCCAAATAACGTATTAGTTTACTACCTTTGGAAACATTTAAATGTAAACCTAGGTACATGAGTAGGATACATTATCTCCCACTAGGTTCTCTAATAATAGATCCCCTCTTAGAAATATCATAAAAAAAATATATCTTCATAACCTGGGGATGAAACAATAAAATGAGTGAGCTTAAATGCTTATTAAGGGTAAAAAGGGGTATATGTAAGTATAAACATGAGAATATAGGTATTATAATGTGATCATAACATTAGAAAATCATACCCTTCACATCTAAGATCACAAATATGAATCATGGCATAAATATTAGAATTTCATAAGATATTAATCCTAAGGAAAAAAATAACCTAATCCATGAAATCATAACAAAAGATTGAGATATCGAATTTTGGCATTCACACAAATAGATAATATATCCACTAAATCAAGATGCACTACTAGAACATATTAGAGAGCTTCATGGGGACTACACCTACTGGGCTGGACACACCACTATCTCCAGTTACAATCCTTTCCTAATGAAGGTGCAAGTTTCCCTATCTTCCAATAGTTAGTTAAGTTTTCCCATATTCTCATAGTGGATCGGGTTTTCCCATATTCCCATTATCTATCAGTTTTCCCCATATTCCCATATTTAGGGGGACTACACCTAATGGGTAGGACACACAACCATCCCCAATTGTATTATGTTCCTTGTAAGTGATTTGGTTTCCTCATCTTTGTTGAATCGAATGTGTAAAAATGAGATTCTCAAATATAAGAGGGGGATGAATTGTATACTTTAAAAATCCCTAAGGAATTTTTTGCATAACCCAAATTCACAACACCTCAAAGCTATAATAACTTGTTTGATTCTAGAAAAGTGATTTCAGAAATGAAACTTAAAAATAGTTTACAACAACTATGATTATACCTTAAAGCATATAGAATCCTATATAATAAGAGTACAAGTCTAAGGAAGTATAAGAAGATTATACTTTCCTCAATAACTAAAAGTACAGAAGAAAACAAAATAGAAATACTACAAGTAACAGGTAGTAAATATTTTAACCCAAAGATTAGGGTATCCAACAACCCTGGATAAAAGGTCCCTTGATTTATACTTTCAAAAAATTATTCCTTACCCAAACTCAGGTAAGCCCTCAATCTGAAGATCAGTATCTGTCTTTCTATCCCCACAAGCCCTCAATTTGTAAGAAAATTGACACCTCTGACTTCACAACTCAACGTCTCTGATTTCAAGGAAATCCCACCTATGCACTAAGCAAATCTCCACGAACCAAAGTTTGAACAAGTCGTTCAAACTTTTTGCATGAAGCCTGAGAGTTTATAAGAGCCTCCCTCTCTAGAAAACATTTCAACATCATGTAAGCATAGTTTTCAAAGTCCAGTCTCTCAAAAGTTTTGAGCTCTTTCAAATGAGCTCCTATTTATAGGCACGACTTCAACGGTCGGCTCCCTCCCCAAACAGTCATATTTTTTCTTGAATTTTGTAGGGACCTGTACACGTGTCACTCAAATAACGGTTAGTGAGTAATTGAAAGCATGACATCATTTTATAACAAAACAAGTGTAAGAATAACTAAAATCTAATATTCACAATGTTGGAAATTGAAAGTTCGGAGTCTAACCAAAATTGAATTTGTAGACTATAATTCAAGGATATTCAGATTCTATTTTCTAGGAATTCAGAACCTGAAATCAATTGAATTACGGAGTCTGAATTTCAAGGAAATTCAAAATCTGGATTCACAAGAATTCAGAACTAGAACTTAAAAAGTTCAGAGTTAGAGTTCATGAGAATTTGGATTCAGAACTCATCAAAGTTCAGAGTCTGTATTCAGAGAACTCGGAGTAGTAACATAGAAATGTACGTAACCATAATTTGTAATCAGAATTCGGAGTCAGAACTCAGAGATGTTCATAACCAGAATTCGAATTCGGAATTTGGAGTCAGAAATCAAGAGAATTCATTTCCAGAATTCGTAATCAGAATTCGTAGTCAGATTTCAGAAGAGCTCGTATCTAGAATTCGTAATCAGAATTCGGATTCAGAACTCAGAAGAGTCTGTATCCAGAATTCGTAATCAGAATTCAGAGTCAGAACTCATAAGAGTTCATAACCAGAATTCTGAGAATTTGAATCCTAAAACAGAAGGCTTCATATCTAGGTAATTATAGGATTCCGATGTTTTGGTTTCAAACCGAATTTTACATGTACAAAAATTATGATATGAGCACTGAAAACAAGGTAATTATAAATTTCCTTGGGGAAGGAAATTTTTTCTTATAGAAGTAAAACATAGGGAAAAAAGAGTTTTTCCTTGAGATAAGGTGTTTGTGATTTTCAAAATAAGAAGGAATGGTAAAGTCATAAGGAAAACCTTAATGACTCACCAATCTCCCCAAAGTATGAAGGAATGGAAAATTCATAAGGAAAACCTTATTGACTCAAAAATATACCCCTTTTTGGAAAGCATAAAAATCCTTACGAAAAAGAATATAAGGACATGGAAAATATGTTACTAAACCTTGAAAATAAAACTTATCTCCCTTTATTCATGGAAAACGCTGAATATGTCTAACTCCCCATTAGGCTTTGGAACACTAAGGATCGTATTCTAGATTTCCGGAATGAGAGTTTTCATTATCTTGAGTATGGAAATATTCGTAATGATAACTCCCCCTTACATAGGGATATTTCTTCTTTTTCTTAAAATTATTTTTCCTTCTCCCACTTTGTGAGTTTCAAAAAGAGTTTGAAGGAATGGAAAAAAATACGATACCTAAAATATTAGTACAAACATCCAAACAAAACAAGCAACCGGAATTTCATTAAGATTGGGTGAAATTTGTACAAGGAAAAATAGGTACAACAAAATATCGGATTTGGATCTATTTTTCTTCTTCTTCCTTGGGTATCAGCTTCTTCATGATGGTTTTTAGCTTCTTTAGCTCTTTGTGGTCCTCCTCTGCTTTCTTCTCTAAGGCTTTGATCCTATCATCTTGAGCCTTCAGAGCCTCTGCCCGAGCCATTAGCAAGTCATCCTGTTTCACTAGCTTTTCTTGTATCTCAATCTGAAGATCCCTTCCTATTTTCCAACTTTGAAAAACATAATTCAACTTCCCAGTCTGATCTTTGACATCCTGAATCTGAGTATTCTATTCAAGATTTATCTTTTCCTTAAAGCTACTTTTTAGATACTTGATTTTTCTATCTTGGGTATCAATAGTTTCCTTAACATCACCTTGAAATTCATCATGCTCTCTTAAATATTCAACTATATTCTTTGACCAGCTGACCATTTTCCTACAAGATTTTTTGTGGGATTCGTAGTTGATAAGTAATTTCTTGTGATAAAATTCAATATTTAAACACCTATCCATCACCATGGATACTGTGTCTGATTTTTGATTCATGCTATGTTGGAGAATCTGGAATCTGGATTCAATTGTTGGAAAGATCGGAATGGTGTCCACTAGCTTCTTCAGGGACTGAATGTCAAAATCATGTTCTTGAGATGATTACTCTGAGTCAGACACTATTTTAGGTTGTGGTTCTTCCTTTATCTCGACAATCTTCCTCTTAGAGGATCCACCATCTTGTTTCTTCCTTAAATAAAGTTTGGTTGGTGTGTCAACAACCATGTTTTTTCCTTTGTCAGTTTTCAGAATAACTTCTTCATCTGGAGACTCATGCTCACTTTCAAACAACTGGACAATCTTATCTTCATCGATTTTTTCTTTCTTAGCTCCTATCTCAATATCCTTAGGGAGAATGAATTCATGATTATAGCTTTCTTGCTCAGACAATTTGTTCACTTCCTCTTCTGCCTTCTCATCCATTTCAGTAGTAGAAAGTTTCAAAGATCCAGCTTGATAAGTTTGGATTGAAAATTTTTCAAAAGCACTTTCCTTCTCATGAAAGTCTTATCCTTTCTTTATCATATCAACTGCATCTTTAGTGATTTAAGATTCTTTTACATCTTCTACAGCTTATATCTATTCATAAACCTTCTCTTGAAATTTTTTTGGAGTCATAAACTTTTTTCCCAGTGTCTCGGGTAATGGTTCGACTATGAAGGATTTCATTACCGGAATGTTCTAGAATGCTACTTCAGTAGCCTTCAAAAGAGATTGCACAATCTATGCCTCCGGCATCTTCTTCTTAAGATTCTTCTCTTTGTCTTAATTCTCAATCTCCTCAGCAGCTTTCTCTTTCAATGATTTGGCCTCTGTGGGGTCTAGTCCAAACTGTGGCTCCCCTTTTTTCTAGTTCTTCTTATTCTCCATCCATTTGGAAGCAACTTAATCTGGAACATATTTCTGCATTTTAGGCTTTGGAGGTGTGGTTTGAGATTCCTTAGCTTTAGGGGTTTCACCTTCATATTCTACTTCCTTCAATTTTCTTTTATTTCTATCTTTCTTTGATGGTTCAGATTCTTCATCACTTTTCAGAACAGCTTCTGCCTCTTCCACTGGAAGATCATAAAACTAACCTGAATATTTAGAAAATCCAACATTCATTATTTTCAAAGGTTCATCACTGACTAACATCACTTTAAAATTCCTCGGCTTGGAAATGCAAGGAATATTGAATGATTCAAGACACCGAACTATCAACTTGGAGAGTAGGGTAGGATACATGATTATCTGTGCTCTCAGATTCCCATTTTGGATATTCTCTATCTTAATGAGAATATGCTCCATCCGATTGATTTTCCTTATATTTACCAAAAAATATAAGATATACATATCACTTTTCTTAAGAGTTTCCTTGTCACCCTTTCAAGGTACGATAAAACCCTGAACCCATCAGTCTATGATCTGATTGTTGGTAGACAAGTGAGCAATCTTTGTGGTCTTGACATCTGAATGTCCAAGACACTGCAAAGCCTTAACCTTTACAAAACATCCTTTCACATCTGGTAATTTGTGGGAACAAAAATCAGCTTCACCTTCATAAGATATCCCTACCAAGATATCAGCCTTGGTATATGAAATTGTATAATTTTTACCATAACTTTTGAATGAAAATTTTCCTTTGCCATCTTCCTTGAAAAAGAAAACTGATTCATAAAATTCAATGAGTAGATCTAGATACACAACATCCTGATCTTTTGTCTTTTATAAAGATACACTCTCCCATCTATTAATCTTGATATTATTTGAAATAATAGAGTCATACTTATTGAATTTGTTTGGATTCACCAACCTCTCACTGTAAATTGTGCACTCCGAAATCGGCTTGATAGAAGAAATTTCTTGAGAAGGAACTTCAGAAGACATTCAGAATTGGAAAGCTTTGAAAATCCAGAACGGGATTTTGAAGTTGGGCAGAGCTTCAACATGAAAACGCTTTCAAAACCTATGTGGGACAACCATTGGGGGTCCCCTTTTATAGGTTTTGAAACGACGATTCATCTTTCCATTTCAATCCAATGGTTGAGAATTCTTCTGATCTGATCTGACGGTTGAAATGATAGCCTCAAGGAAAATTTTGTAGGATATGATCTTTTGAGGTTTTTAAAGGAAAAGATTTGAATTTAAGGAAACTAGAATCTGAAAAATTTTAAAAACAAAAGAATTTAAGAGCAAGTAAAAGGTTATTATGAAAATTCAAGAAAGAATCATACATTTTGTATTGTCAGGAGAATTATTCGTGTTAAGGAAAATTCTTCTTTGAGGAATTTAGATTCCAAAAAAAACTTGAATAAGAAAAAGAATTAAGTACACAGTTCTTCATTACGAATGTTTTCATTACAAAAACATTCATTATGAAAATCTCATGTATGAAAAAAATATTACAAAAAATTTCAAGTACAAAAAAAATTCATTACCAAAATTTCAAGTACAAAAAACTTCATTACATTAATTTCAAGTACGAAAAACTTCATTAAGAAAATTTCAAGTACGAAAAAAAATCATTATGAAAATTTCAAGTAGGAAAAACTTCATTACAAAAATTTCAAGTACAAAAACATCATTACAAACAATTCAAGTACAAAAAACATCATTACAAAACACATGAAAAAACTACATTACAAAAAATTTGAAAAACTTCATTACGAAAAATATGAAAAACATCATTATGAAATATATGAAAAACTTCATTACAAAAAATATGAAAAACTTCATTACGAAAAATATGAAAAACTGCATTACGAAACATATGAAAAACTAGAATGAAAATGTACTCCCACTATGAAAAAGAGTATATTAATGTAAGAAGATTGGTTCAACAAGAAGTTATTGAGAAGGATTACCTTACGGTTATCATTCCTAACTTCTGTTTCATGTAGTCAAATCTATCAGAGGGTAAAGATTTTGTGAAAATATTAACAAGTTGATATTGCGTTCTGATATATTGAAGAATGATATCTCCTTTTTGTGTGTGATTCCTAGGAAAGTGATGCCTAATATTTATGTGTTTTTCATGAGAGTGATGTGTAGGGTTTTTACTAAGGTAAATGGAACTTTTGTTATCACACAAAATTTGTGTTTTGGTAAAACTCATACCATAGTCTTTGAGTGTCTGTTGCATCCACAATACTTGAGCACAACAACATCCAGCTACAACATATTTAGCTTCAGTAGTGGAAAGTGATACTAAGTGTTGCTTCTTTCAGTACCAAGAAAATAATTAATCTCATAAGAATTGACAAGTTCCATATGTACTCTTTCTATCCATTATATATCCACCAAATTCATCATCCAAAAAACTTTTTAAAACAAAATCATTTTCAGATGTATAAAAGAGTCCTAAATCCATGGTTACCTTTAAGTAGCGAAAAATCATTTTCACTACCTTTAAGTGAGATTCCATGGGATTGGATTGATATCTTTCATATAAGTATACTAAAAAAATTAAGTATGGATGACTAGCTGTCAAGTAAAGTAAACTTCCAATCATACCTCTAAAAGTTGTTTAATCAACTGGTTTCCCAGCTTCATCAAGATCATGTGTGTTTGAGGTACCAATGGGAGTACTTATACTTTTAGTTTTGTCATATCAATAATTTTTAAGAAGATATTTTATATAATTATGTTGGGATATATAGATTCCTTTTGGTGTTTGAGAAATTTGAAAACAAAAGAAAAATGTTAACTCACCCATCATACTAATTTTAAACTCAGATTTCATTAGATCCTCAAAATAATCGGTTAAAGATTTCTGAATTGAACCAAATATAATGTCGTCAATATAAATTTGAACAATCAAAACATTTTTCTTGTCTTTCATTATAAAAAGGGTTGGATCTGCATTTCCCTTAACATAGTTATTTTGAAGCAAAAATCTTGTAATTCTATCATACAAAGAACTAGGCGCTTGTTTAAAGCCATACAAAGATTTGGTAGGTATAAAAATATGATCAGGATGTTTTGTATCTTCAAAACTAGGAGGTTGTTCAACAAAAACTTCCTCTTGAACATAACCATTAAAGAAATTACATTTCACATCCATTTGAAAAAGTTTCAAATTGAAGAATGTTGCAAAGGCAAGTAAAATACGAATAGATTCAAGTCTAGATACTGAAGAATAGGTTTCTTCATCGTCTATTCCTTCTTTTTGATTATAGCCTTTAGCAAAAAAATCTATATTTATTTCTTACAATGAATCCATTTTCATCACACTTATTTCTAAAGACCCATTTTACTCTAATAACAGAAGTTTCCTTAGGTCTTTCAACCAAGGTCTAGACTTTATTCCTTTCGAATTCATTTAGCTCATCTTACATAGCTTTAATCTAATCATCATCACCTAAATCTTCATCAGTGCTTTTTGGCTCTAACTGGGAAAGGAATTCTAGTTGTTCTACTTCATTTTTTAAGGAACTTCTAGTCCTTACTGGTTGATTTACATCACAAATTATGCTATCATTTGGATGATTATTTAGAAACTGTAACACCCCGACCCCACTAGGCTGGAGACGGTGCATTACTTATGATATTGGCATGGTTAGAAGCTATAAAAATCACAAAGGAATGATCATTTTAGTAGTCTTGAAGAAACTAGATACATATATTTAACTCAAATTACATTAGAAAAGGTTACAAAATACAATACATAACAAAAAAATCAAAACTGCAACCACAGGAACTCAAAAGAAGACCTTCTCTTCATCACTTGCCGAAGGTAGAAAATTAAAGGGGTGAGCTAAAATGCTCAGTAAGGGTTAAAAATAGTGGAAGCATGAGTAAAATAATAAGTTAATCATAATCAATATGACATAATCAATATGGCATAGTGAGTAAATGAAAAACAAATGCCATTAATAAACTGAGAATGAAACTGCATCCATAGATTTTGTCATAGTGAAAATCACATGGATAATAATAATAACTGATAATGAATAAAAATAATTCTTATTAATTGTACATAATTTATCTGGAACATGAAACCATAGTACCATAAAAATGTTTTAGTTCTACTGGTAGAAACCCGTCTGATTTTTGGAAACAAACTCAAAGGGTTTGTCGCCAAACTGTTTTGTCTCATGAGACCTACTGATGCATCGAGGGGCTATATCGGGCCCCACCCACCACTTCATGTCCAAATAATTCTTTATAAATTGATTCAATACAAGATCAATATGCCCTTTCAATATCCATATAGAGTAGAGTATACGGATTCATCAATATTTCCATAATCAAAATAACTTTCCAAATAAACACCATATGTAAAATGGTATGCAGTTTAGAAAAAAAGCATATACATGACATGAGATTATTGAAATTTAATATAAATATAATTTAAAATGAAAATTGATCTTAAATGGGAAGTAGGTACACCACATAAGGATTTTTAGGTTTACAATACAAAGATAATCGCAACGAAAATAGCAGCTGAGACGATGTCCCTTACCATAATGTAATCGGTCGAACTGTATGACCATAACTTAATAACCATAAAGTAAATAATTTAATTACATGAATATAAATATAATAATTTTAAAATGTAGGTACACATATGCCAAATATAAGGAATAATTGGAGAATAAAGGAAATCTCACAGAAATGAAAGTGAGATAAGAAACCTCTTACCTTATGCTCGAGTGTGTTCTTCGTTTGTTTTAATGACCTGAATAATCAAATTTTTCATCATTAACTAATATTTAAAAGACCTCATATAAATTTAATTGATTTATTATAACCTTATTATGTTCATTCATGGCCCTTTATATGGGTTCAATTGGTTCAATTTTCATTTTTTGGAAGTATTTTCTCCCTTGATTTTCATTGTTCGTTAGTTGTTTCCATGAATAGAAGTTCATTTGAAACATGGTTAAACATCCAGAATTGTTAATACATATTATTAACGATGTTTTGGAGATATAAATGATCTTATAATTATTTTTGGTTATATACCATGATGATGATTCATTATTTAAAACATTAATTATGTTCGTTTAGATCGTTTTAGTGGTTCTTTGATAATAACAAACTCATCTTCTTTTATAAATTAGAACCACGAGTACCAAAGAATTACAGAACCATCAGTGAGTCATTACACATATATTATAACCTGGTTCAACCATATAAATGGTTTCATGACCAGACATGAAAGAATTAATGCGAATTGAAATCACATCGTCTACGATGTCGGTAATTTGACACGTCACATACAATGTTTTTAATTCCTTGAACAAGTGGGGGAAAGAAGAATATTGATGGTGAATTTCTCACAAAAATTATAATATCCATAATATACAAGATTATGGAGATTTAATTCCTCTTGGGTATGAATATATGAAGAAATAATAAATAAATAACTCAAAATAAAAAAATAATTTTGAAATCGCTTACAAAAATTCGGTAGCCTAACAGCTACGCAACATAGTTTTACAAAATATTATAAAAAGGGATAGGGGTCACCTATCCAGAAATGAATAAGAATATATATTTGATCAATAATTAGAATAAAAATAAGAACATGGTATAGAAACATGGATGATATACCACATAAAAGAGAACATGAAAGGAAAGAAGAAAGAAATTGAGAATTTTCTTACCTTGTAGAGTAACCCTTAGAACATGACGGTTGGGACCTTGGGAGCTTGAGGAAAACTTGGGAGGAATAATATGAAGTTAAGGAGGCTATAACTTTGTTGATTGAGAATTGGGAATGAATTCAATGAAGGGAAGAGTTGGTATTTATAGGAAACGTGATGGATTATATTAATAATTTCCAAGGGACACCTCATGGGTGGTATTTACAAAACCATGGGCTTGCCCATGGTATTTGCCCATGGTTAGAGCCACTTGGGACACCTCACATAATATTTAACTATACACAAGTCGACCAGATTTATAACATTATTATTAAATCATTAATGATGCCATAAACATACTGAAACAAAAAAACTGTATTTTTTACTATTCACTGAAAAATCAAATGTTTCAGAAAAATTCCCAAAATTCACCCTAACCATTTTTCAACGTGTAGAATGAAAAAGTGAAATACATTTTTAAAAAATAATTTTCTAATTATTATTAATTTAATTTTTAAATAAAGTCATAGTTAATTCTAAAAATAAAAATCTTAAAGTGCAATTACTTTTATTTCTCATTGAAAAACTAATTAAGATATCATTATCTTATTGTCTTAAGAAAATAAAATAATATTATTATATACAATTTATAAGGGTCATATTACTATTAATATTACTATTCATAAGGGTATGTTACAATTCACAAAAAAAATATGTTTGTTCTATCAGACTCCAAATGACTTACTGATCACAACTCTAGATGACCATTTTTTGAAATTCAAAACATAGAAAAGGAAAATTTATATTTAATGGCTAGGTTTTTACTATATCCTAAATAACCTAGTTTTTTTTCGAAGGAACACAATGATGAATAGAATGTATTTAACAGAAAAATACCTAAAAATGTTTGGGGTGATACAAAAACAACTGATTTGGGTTTTATAAAACTTGTTCATCAACATAGGGTAGAAAATATTCTGGGGTAAATGTTTCAGAAGTATCTTCTTGGAAATTTTCCTTATTAGAAGGATATTCTAACACATATTGATAATAAGTTTTTGAAAACACATCAGAAAATGTAGGTAGGGTTTGTTTAAAAAAAAGGAATCAGTTTCATCAAATTTGACATGTACTATTTCTTCAACAGTACAAGTGTTTTTATTGAAAACTCTATAGGCCGTAGAAGTTGTGGAGTATCCAAAGAAAATTCATTCATTAGATTTTTGTGCAAATTTGTGTAGATTATCTTTAGTATTCATAATTAATACCTTACAACCAAAAACGTGAAAGTAGGAAAGTCTAAGTTTTATAACATTCCATAACTCATAAGGAGTTTTATTAAGAAAAGGTCTAACCAAAACTCGATTTATAGTATAACACGCCGTAATTATAGCTTCATCCTAGAAATGATTGTCTACAGAATGCTCACTCAACATGGTTCTGTTTATCTCTTGAATAATTCTATTTCTTCTTATGACAAAAACATTCTGTTGAGGTGTTCTGGGTGCTGAAATGTTATGAGTAATGCCTTTTATACTACAAAATGTTTCAAAATAATAATTTTGAAATTATCCTCCATGATCACTATGAATATTTATCAATGGATGGTTTTTCTCATTTTTAACTTGGGCTCTAAAACTTTTGAAATACGAGAAGGATTCAGACTTCTTTGCTAGAAAATAGTCCCATGTAAATCTAGTGTAATCATCAAATATACCAAATACATAGTACTTGCCTCCAATGATTCCTGTTTGTGTTGGACCAAAACGATCCATATTCACCAGCTATAATGAATCAGTAGTTGAGACTTCACCGACTGATTTAAAACTTGATTTATGTTTCTTGCTATATTGACAAGGGTCATAAACTTTTGACGAATCAAATCTATGCTTCGGAAGATCCTTAACTAACCTTTTCTTAGAAAGTTTGCATAAGTTCCTAAGGTCACAGTGACCAAACCTTCTATGCCATAACCAGGAGTGATCTTCTATTGCACTAAGTAAAGGTAAGTCTTGTCTCCTAAGGTCTTATAAGATTAGTGTGTAAACATTCTCTTGCCTATGGGTAGAAAGAATAAACTCTTCCATGGAATTGTGTACTAAGCATTTTTCATTCCTAAAATTCACAAGATATCCTTCATAACATAATTGTATTATGCTAATGAGGTTGTGCTTAAGAACCTTAAAAAATAAAATATTTGAAATCAAAGTTTTTTCAAGAAGAACGATGTTACCTATACCAATAATTTCTCCCTGAGCATTATCTCCAAAAGTTAATTTTCCTACTTTTGTCTTGATAATCTTTTCAAAGTAGTTTTTGTTACCAGTAATATGTTGGGAACATCCACTATCCATGTACCAAGTATTGCTGTTTTCACTTTCTCTACTTTCCTGAAAACAAAAGAGTTAGGCTTTCGGAATCCAAAATTTCTCTAGAACTGGAAATTTTAAAAAGAAAAATTTTAGGCACCAACATCTTCTTAGAAAATAGGCTTTATGAAATCCTAAGGACTGGGTTTTTTTTATATAAAAATTCTTTTCCCAATGTCCACCACACTGACACTTAGTACAGAATGGAGCACTTTGAGGAACAAAGTAATTGTTACTAAAAATTGGTTTAGAACTAGTATAACCAAAAACCTAACTATTCCTTAGAGGTCAAATTTAAGAATACATTTTATCAAAATTTTCTTTACCTAAGGTAAAGTTTTACAAACACTTCTTCACGGAAAATATTTCAGATTTGAGTTAGATAACCAAGTTCTTGTCTTCAAAAACATTTGATTTTGAACTAGAGCTGGGCTCGAAAACATTTTTCGTAGAAATTATGTTTTCTAGATCATTAGAAAGATTATTCTTCTTAGAACATACTTCTTCAAGATTTTTTGAAATACTTTAAAAATCAACATTTTTCTTATCAAGATCTTTATAATGGTCGGATATTTCCTTAGTAAGAATAGTATTCCTAGAATTTTCCTTATCAGGTTTTTTCATGAGTTTTGAATTCTCAATCTCATGAAGTTCGGAAAACCTAGAAACTTATTCATAGGAAGGTAAAGTATTATCTTTATCAGAAGAATATTCTTCATCATAAGAATTATAATATTTATCATTACTATAATTTGAATTTAAAGAAACATTGGTCATTGATTCAGTATTGTGTACCTTAGCCATTAAAAAATGGTTGTTAATCGGTAGTTTGGATATTAGACCAAGATTCTTATGTCCAGAAGATTCATAATATGAAGATTCATCTAAAGAGTCTCCACCACTGGCGCTCCAGGTTTCATTATATTTCATGAATTTTTTAGCTTTATCCTTGTGATACTTCTTTCTGTTTCTCTATGAATGCATTTCCTTTCTTTCTTTTCTCTTAAGCATAGGGAAATCATGTCTTATGTGTTCAACTCTCTTGAATCCATAACATGTGACTTCTAAATCATTATTATCTTTCATTTCCATTTTCTTATATCTGGATTGAAAGTTCCTCTATCTAGTTATCTTGTTCATCCTTCGAGTAAGATTTCCTGATTCATTTTATGAGGATTCACTTTCACTAGATTCAGATTGGATAAAAACTTTCTTAGATTTGGATCTAGTGACACTCTCAGGAGTCTTATCTTTCATATGATTTGAAGTTTTAGTAAAAGAAACACCGCCATTTCCATTCTTCTTCTTTACATTATCTACATCTCTCATCATTCTAGTCTCATGCTAAAGAATAGTTCCAAACAGTTCATCTAAGGAAATCTGAGTAACCATTATTTTCTCTTCAATAGTAGTCCTCTTGGATTCCCATTCATTCGACAAGATGTCTATGATCTTATCAACAAGAGCTTTATCATCTAATCCTTTCTCACCCATGGATTGTAAACTATTCACAATAGTCATGAATCTTTGTTGCACCTTAAATATGGGTTCTCTATAAGGAAAGCAGAAACCATGATATTCAGCTCTGAGCATGGCTCTTCTAGTTTCAATTACTTTGGAAGTTCCAAATTGAGTAACTTAAATTTTCTTCCAAATACAATTTGCTGCTTCAAAAGATAAAATTTGTCTATATATGTTTCTAGTCATGGAACAAAGAAAATTATTGTGTACCTTATAATTCAGTTGATATTCATGCTTTTCTTGGTTGGTAAAGGTACTAACTTCTATGTCAGGGATTTTATATCCTCCAGTAGGTATAACAAAATTTTCAAATGATGTATTTATAATGAAAGTATTCATGTGACTCTCCAATATTCATAATAATTTCCATCAAATATAGGTGGTCTAGTTGGATTGATATTGTCTATGGAACCATCATTTATTCCTTCCATCTTTAAGAAAAATTATTTCCACAAAAACATGTTAATAGAAAAAGTTTGTAAACAAGGAGAATATTCCTAAGTAAGGAAAATATAGAACAAGATTATCTCTAAGAAAAAATGAATCTGAACTATACGAGTATGAAAAACTGATTCCAGAAAAGTGTGACTTCGGAAATTCAATTCTGAATGTAATGAGAAGAGGAATTCACTTATAAATCTAATCGTGAGATTAATTCAGAGGTTACCTCCTCTGATACCAATTTTTGGATCGAATATGTAAAAATGAGATGCTCAGATACAAGAGGGGGGTGAATTGTATACTTTAAAATACATAAGGAAATTTTTGCATAACCAAAATTCAGAACACCTAAATGCTCTAATAACATTCTTGATTCCAGAAAATTGATTATGGAAATAAAACTTATCAAAATTTTACAATGAATAATATTCTACCTTAAAATGTATAGAATCCTATATAATCAGAGTACATGTCTAAGGAAGTATAAGAAGAATATACTTTCCTCAATAACTAAAAGTATAAACATAAAACAAAATAGAAATACTACAAGTAACAAGTAGTAACTCTTTTAACCCAAATAGAAGGGTATCCAACAACCCTGGATAAAAGGTCCCTTGATTTATACTTTCAAGAAAGTTTGTCTTGCCCAAACCTAGGTAATACCTCAATCCGAAGATCGGTATCTATCTTGTTATCCCTGCAAGCCCTCGATTTGTAAGGAAATAGGCACCTCTGACTTCACAACCCAAAGTCTCTGATTTCAAGGAAATCACACCTCTACACTAAGAAAATATTCACAAAGAAAAGTTTGAACAAGCCATTAAAACTTTCTATATAAATCCTGAGAGTTTATAAGAGCCTCTCTCTCCAGAAATCACTTCAATATCATGTAAGAATAGTTTCCAAAGTTCAGCATCTCAAAAGTTCTGAGCTCTTTCAAATGAGATCCTATTTATAGGCACCGCTTCAACGGTCGGATCCCTCCTCCAACGGTCATATTTTTCCTTGAATTTCGAAGGGACATGTTTACATGTCACTCAAAAAACCATTAGTGAGTAACTGAAAGCACGGAATAGTTTTATAAAAAAACAAGTGTAAGCATAACAAAAATCTAATATTCAAAATGTAGGCAAATGAATGTTCGGATTCTAACTAAAATTGAATTCAGAGTCTATAATATAAGGATACTCAGATTCTGTTTTATAGGAATTCAGAACCTTAACTCCATAGAATCCTGGAGTCTAAATTTCAAGGAAATTCAAAATCTGGATTCAGAAGAATTCAGAACCAGAACTTACAAAGTTCAGAGTCATAGTTCATGAGAATTCGTAGTCATAACCCATAAGATTTCGAAGTCTGTATTCAGAGAACTCGGAGTCAGAACCTAGAAAAGTTCGTAACCAGAATTCGTAATCAGAATTTCGATTCAGAACTTAGAGAAGTTCATAACCAAAATTCGTATTCGGAATTTGGAGTCAGAACTCAGGTGAATTCGTATCCATAATTCGTAATCAGAATTCAGAGTCAGAACTCAAAAGAGTTGCTATCCAGAATTCGTAATCAGAATTCGGATTCAGAACCCAGAAGAGTTCCTATCGAGAATTCATAATCAGAATTCGGAGTCAGAATTCATAAGAGGTTATAACCATAATTCTGATAATTTGGATCCTAAAACAGAATGCTTTATATCTAGGTAATTATAGGATTCCGAGGTTTTGGTTTCAAAAAAAATTCTACACTTAGAAAATTATCATATAAGCACTGAAAACATGGTAAGGATAAATTTCGTTAGGGAAGGAAAATTTTCCTTATAGAATTAAAATATTGGGTAAAAATAGTTTTTCCTTAATATAAGGTGTTTGTGATTTTCAAAACAATAAGGAATGGTAAAGTCATAAGGAAAAACATAATGAATCACCAATCTCCCCCAAGTATTAAGGAATGGAAAAGTCATAAGGAAAACCTTATTGACTCAACAATCTTCTCATAGTGGATCAAGCCTCTAGACTTGATTCCCATCATTATCTCATGAGATATAAATCATTACCTAATTAATTATAGGGAGATATAGGTCCCATCGATATCTTAATAAAATCATTCATATATGTTCCACCAGATAATAAAACATTCATCATATCATGACTCCGAAAAATATATGGGTTTCATAAACATCCTATCATAAACCATGAAATGAAATGGTTGACATACACAAGTAATCATATCTTAACTTGTTTAAAAATATTGGTTTCATAATAATTTCATCAAAGAATATACCTTGAAAAGAAGAAGGTTTAATAAGAATAAAATCCATGGAAGGGAAATGGGTTTCATAAACATATAACCCATGAAAGAGGAATGGGTTTCCAAAACATCATATCATCAAAACAAAAACCATTTAGATAAATAATATAAATGGAACCTTTGGATAATTTCCCATAAAAAAATGAGTAACGCCAATTCTGGTCATATTATATGGAGAATAATTTGGAAATATATTTTTAAAACCATTTTATTGAGGAAAATTTTCTTTCATATTTAAAAAATTATTTTAAAGTATAAATCCTTTTGAAACCCATTTTCTTTTAAAATACTTTGAAAGCATAGAAAGAGGGCTTGAAATCGGTTTTGAAACCTTTTCCCTTCAAAACTTATAAATGATGTTGGAAAATATTTTGCAAACCATTTTCATTGAAAATACGCTGAAAACTCAGAAAGAACGATTGAAATAATTTTTAAAACCTTTTACATTGAACTCTTATAAAAGAAGCTTAAAAAGTTTTTGGAAATATTTGTTTTCAAAATACATTGAAAACATATGAAGAAGTATTGAAATAATCTAGAACACTTTATCCACTAAAATCTTATAAATGAAGCTCGAAAAAATTTTTCATGAAAAATAAATTGAAAATATATAAAAGAAGCTTCGAAGTCATTTACATCCTTTTCTTTCAAAAAAACCTTTTGAAAATTATAATGATGTTTTGAAAATCTTTTAAATATATTTTTAATCATAAATAATTTTTGAAAACCTTTTTCATCAAAAACCACTTTAAAACACTGAATTTATATAATATTTGGAAAACCCTTTTAAAAGAATAAATTTTTAATCTTTTGAGGGAATCTTCAATGTAATTATATTCATGATGGTGGGTAAATCGATACATGCAGAACATTCCTTTTTCACCATAAAAACTATAGAAAAGCGCTTCAACTAGAAAATGATAGAAAGATTCATTTTAAAAAAACCATTTTATTTAAAATGTAAGACATGGGTGAAAATTTATTATAAATATAATAGGATAATATTAGAATATTTTTGGAAACATTTTTTATAAATCATGGTCTTTAAGGAATGCATATTTTTGACCGAAGAGAGAGGTAAAGGTAGACATTCTTAAAAACACTTTCTCAATCATATTATATACCAAATAGTGTAAAAATGGTACCAATACATGAAGATATAATGAATATATAAAGGATAATAAATTTCATGAGGGTTCTTGAGAGATGGATCATAATATTCAAGCAATTGAAGCATAATCATAAACATTGTTGATAAACGATGAGATTGTTTCCATAACCTCTTAACACTTAGTAACTTTGAATCATAATCCCCGTGTAAGAAAATGAAAATACAAGAAGAATAATATATCATGAAAATAATGATATTCATGAGATAACATGTCAAATTTAATTATATACACCCCCTAAAATAATATTGTTTATAACAAAACAGGTTTCTCAAAGAAGGCAAATTGAGACAAATCTATCTTACTGATATGGTAACGTTTGAACAATAAAACACCATGAAATAGAGATAAAAAATTCAATATGTAATTACCCATAATTTTATCCATAAAAATCATAATATAAATTCATGGGATGTATATGCACCACATAAATGAATCTAGTGGTGAATATGGAATTTATCTCACAGAAACAAAAAGTGAGATGAAATTCCCATACCTTAAGTCTTCACTTTATTTATACAAATTAAAACCTCATGTATAATAAAAATTTATTTATTTTAAATCTAAAAAAGAACCAAATTCTTATATTTAATACTCTCTAGTATTCACTTATTAAATTATATTAACAATTTATTATCAATTCCATGTTAAGGTAATGTTTCGGGTAATAACCGCTTTGTTTCTTGTACATATTTTTAATTTTTTATTCTTGATCCTCTTACGTACATCACGATTTAATTATTTAAATAAATTAAAAAATGATTTATATATATTATATACTCATTATATAAATATTTATATTAATATATAGAATATATAAATATTAAACAAAATATCCTACTCAAGGAGATGTTACGTAGTACGTACGCATGAACGTTGCTTCAGTTTTATTGTCGTATTGAAAGAAAGAAAGTAAATAAAATATATGTATAAAAATATATAATATAGTTCCAATAGAATTATTATGTCATATATATCATATATGTTTACTAAATGTAACCTTAATACAATATATTTAATGTGTGAATGAATCACAATGCTTCCAGGAGACGGTAGTCCACACTTCCACAAACAAAGTTGTCCAAATTACATAAAATGGAAAGAATGAAGTAAAGATTTATATAAAAATTAAATAATTATAAATAAATAAAATATATAATTTTTATCATATAAAAACATATCTTCCATTGTATTTCCCTACAATGATATGTGGTAAAGCTAAATGAAACACCATTGTTTCGTGAGGCAGTAGTTCGTCGTACACATGAACGGTAAGTCCATTACCGGTTAGATGGAAGTGTGTGTAAGTGAAGGTAAAAAAATAGAGAAAAAACATATTAGTATATTTAGTATACTTTATTTATTATATGATCATGGAATAATAATGATTTAGGTGGTGGAGAAAGAAAATAAAGGATGGGATCCTGAGGAAGGAAGTTAGCTCTTTTTTGGGTAAAACCTTTTTGTTTTCACCAAAGGGATTCCTTGGTTAGATTTCTACCCAAAGGGGAGATTCAAGTAGTAATTTAGGAACTATTTTAAATTAAATGGGAAGATATTGTCCAAACCTATGTAGCATGAGAGGCGTAAAGAAGAGGGAGAGTCGGTGGCCTTTTATAAGGGAGGGAGGGGACACACTTGGCATTTTTGAAAACAAGTTTGGTGTACCCATGTTTTTACGTAACAAAAGTCATAGAAAACAAAAAAAACTCAATAATGAAAAGTTTATAGACCAACAATGGCCATAAAAGTTGATTTTGACAACTGTATAAGTCATTTTGGCCATTAATATTATGGTTTAGTCCCTTGTTAAGCTTAATTTTACCTTAATCATTGTATTTAATTTTAATCGGTTTCACATATTATTTTGGTAAAAGATTAAGTTAAACTTATAATAATATAAATATTTTTCTTATTACAGCCATTTAGTTAGGTTTTTTGAAATTTAATTCCCTGAAGAGGAAAAATTAAGCTTAATTTGCATCCCACAAATATAGTGAAAAAATAGGTTTCTAAAGTGAGAATTTTAAAAATATAATCACGATTTTATATCTAACGTTAATATAAAAAAGTTTCAAATTAAGTAAATTGAATTAATAAGTGTATAATTGATCTAATATATCTTTAAAACCAAATTAAAAAATAATTTAACTATATAAATAAATTATACTAAAAAACAGTTCTCAATTAAAATTCAGTACTTTTCATTATTCATCTAAAAATGATGTTTCTCAGAAAAATACCAAAAATTCACCCTAATATAATTTTGAAATTATGTATTAAAAAATAATTTTATTTTATCTTTTTCAAATCTTAAAAAATTAATTTTATTATTTTTCACAAAAGCACATAAAAGCAGTTCATTTGAGAAAATAGTATTTTTCAAAAAAATAAAAACATTACCAATATTAAATATTTTATTATTAAGAAGATTTATTTATATAATAACATTATAAATAACATTAAAAAATAGAAATTTCCATTCATATTTCTATGTTTAATACCTAGGTAGTAACCAAGGAATTATAACAACAAAATGATGTTTCATAAAACTATGTGTCAAATATAATGCAACCCAAGTCGGTGTTTCATATAGTGCAAACATATCATTGTGTAGAATATAATTAAAGTTTGAAATAGTTTATCATGAAATCCGTAGAATCAAATAAAATTAATGTATTCAAAAAATGTTCAAAAAAACTTGGGGTGTTATATTCTACCCCCTTAAAATGGATTTCTCCGTCTAAATTTGTCTACATTGTTAATGGATTAATACGTGAAAGTTCCTTTCATGGAAAACCACATCATAAAAATGAGTATAGTGAATCAGAACTATATCAATAAAATTTAAATTATTATAATAATTTCATATAGTATAAAGACCTAAAAATCACTTAGAGAATAAAATAAAAACTTTATAAATGAAGAACAAATGAAATAAGAGGTATTTTTAGAAATTCAAGAACCTTTACTGATGAATTAATAAATTGACCTTAGGAATAGTAATATAGCCCTTATGAATAGTAAACTGACCAAGTGAATAGTAACCCCAACTATGAAATTATAAATAAAATTTTAGTTTATTATAAATATAAATTTGATATATCTATATCTTCAAATTAGTAAATATATATTTTAAAAATGATAAATTAGGTGTTGGTATTTTTGTAAATAATAAATATTTCATTAAAATTTTATAATTAATATAATTGTTTAAAAGAGAATTTTTTTTATAAAATAGATTATAATATTTATTTTTTTATTGTATTATGATTATCGGATAATTTTATGAGTCCTTGGTCCTTTTCTGATAGTGTCAAAAAATCGCTTGTAATATTAAAATTAGTATTTCTTGAATAAATGATGATTTTAATTAAAAATTAAATTCATCATGTTTAAAAAAAAATTCATAAAATTAATACCATTTATTAATTATAAACGTGAAAAAATGGTTAGGAAATTTTGTTGTGATTTTTTAAAATACTTGATATTTTGTGAATAGTAAAATACGATAATTTATGGTATAAATGCATTATAAATTAAATACACTATTAATTGAGTCATCATAGATGTAAGAACCATAAACATTCATTCTCCTTAATTATTTTAATATATTTGGTGATAATTCTCAAACTATTCATTGTCTTGAGCCAAAATAATAAATAAATGGTTAAAATATTCAAAAAAAACACCCTTCTCCTCCACTATAAATATCACCCCTTAACAACCCTTCTCATCACCCTTTACAAGATTTGATATTTATCAATTTTATACACAATAATATTTAAAAAACATCCCAAAATTTCAAGAGCCTTTGGTATTAACAAAATACCAAAACTAATCCCATTAAAGAGGTTCTTAAGGATGAGAAAATCAAGACGTAAAAACCTCTTTCTCTTCCTTTAATGTAATTTTCAATTTATTTTCATTTATTATATTATCATGACCTCTCTATCCCAAAGTGGAATAATATATAAAATATATTATATATAATTTAATTTTATTATGCTGATAGAATAATCCATCATCAATTATCTTCCCTCTTCTTTTATTCTCAAAATGAAAACACCGCCTATGATGTGTTGATTTATCGCATTCAAAGATAAAGAGTTTTTGATTTCCATTAACTTATTCAAAATTTCTCATAAAACCATTTTTTATGGTTAAAAGGATTATAAAATATTTATTACATCCTATTTCATGTTTTGGAATCATTATATATACATGAAATTAATTAATAAAACAAAACCTCTTTGTGATGATTGAAAAACCGCCAAAATAATATCAACGATTATCAATAACGTTTTATCCAATGATTAACCCTCATCGAAAATAATCAAATGACTTATATAACTATTTAATATTATATAATTACATTAATAACATATAACTTAAATTTTGGATATCAATTCCCTTTTTACATGAACTTCCAATCTCATGTACAAGTAAACTGATCATGAAACCCAAGCAAATCAATGCTCTAGAATGATAAAATTGTATCTTATAACTCATAAAAAAAAGACCATGATTGGAATTAATAAAATTATATTAAATAAAATACATGTATAAATTTTTATAAATTAATTAATTAATTAATTTTATTTTATTATCCAGTACATTAAGGTCATGTTCTGAACACTTTCAGACATAAGGTAAGGGTTTCTTCTTGAACCTCCATTTTCATTCAGATTATGATTTCCACCTCTATACACAAATTGATTTCCAAATTATTTTTATATACTTTTAATAAACTCTATTTATATGTTCCAAACTCATATATCCTAATCATTTCATATTTAATTTATGGGAAATACATGTTTTTCAAAGTTCCCTTCTCAATTATTTTTCATATGCAACCCTGATTAAAGGGAACGTCTCGATTTCTTACCCATTTTCAAGTACCATCCCTAATCTATTTTAATAAACCAGTATTTTTATTAAATAGAATATTTTTTCTTGAAAAACTATATTTTCATATTTCCTATTTTATAAAAATAATTATGAAAATATAAATTGTTTTCCCTAATAAACTCTTCTTTGAAAAGTAAAAGGGGTATTTCTCTCAAGAATTAATCCATGATTTCATTAAAGTAGTATAATCTAGTTAAACAATGCTATCTAATTCTATTATTTATTGATATTTATATATTATGATTATGATCTACCATATTTTATTAAATGGTTTGTGATCAGTTTCATTGTGGACGTGTTGTCTTGATACCATTCACCATACTACTCAGAAGGGTTAGTGATTATGTTTGTAGATTGGGGAAAGTAATTTTTATTTCATATGTATATGTTTTTCATATTACAACCCATTCAAATGATGAATTCATTGGACTTATTATGTGATGGTTGTGTCCTGATAAATCTTCTTGATTCATCAATAGGTCTCATGAGAAAAAACTGAAATGATTTTGGATGAGGACTTAAATAATTATTTTCAAATGTCTTGGATGAAGCCTTGATGGTATGTTTATGATGTTAAAAATTATGAATTCCCTCAATATTACTTTATTAATTGATAATCCATGTGAATATTCTACTATTAGATTATTCATGGTTAAGCTTCATTCTCTTGTGATTATTTATATGGAATTATTTATTCAAATTTTATTATTTCCATATTATTCTCATGTTTATGTTCTAATGGAATGTGTTTTTAGTCATTCACCATGCCTTATTATTTAGATTATCTTACCCATTATTATATACCCTTATTTATCATCTGATCTCACCCCATTCTTATGTTTTATTTTTTTCATGATGCATAAATGTATATTATGAATTACTTATATGGATAATCTTGAAGTTAATGGGTGTTTCCATGGGATTTCATATGTAGTATTTCATTTTAATTTGTGATGTCGTGTTCATTTATGTAATCTAGTTTTCAAAACTACTAAATTGATCAGTCCTTTGGGAGTTTTTATCTTGTATCTTGTCCAATTTAATAAATTAAGGCACCATCTCTTGCCTACTAGGGTTAGGGTCTTTACAGTTGGTATCAAGGGAAGATTAGTAGAAACCATGGAAACTAGATTTAGAAAACATACATTCAGTAACATAACCTTATGATATAATTTTAGGATAAACATAGGAAAACATCCAAAAAAATTGTATGGTAGTTATTATGTGGTTCTTAGGATAAATACATCATTTTCTGGATACTACAAGTGGATATGGTTTTCCTACAGATGTACCTAGGGGTAACAACTCTGACAAGGTGTCCTAGGCCTGACTCGGGGTAACCTCAAACCTAACAATGGGCCTTACTGTGCACTTGGTTTGACACTACTAGCATATATGTTTAGGATAATACATATTTTCTTCAATGAAAACATATTTATGATATTTTCTTTACAAACCATAATAAATTATTTAAAATTAACTATGTCTTCAATGAAAACATATTTATGATTACGAGATTAGCTATTCATAAAATTTAAATTTATTTTAACGGTTTTTCTAGTTCAAGATTATACACTGTAATTCATAACCTAATTTAGTGAATGGAATTATTTTGAACTGGTTTCTTGTGGAAGGAATGTAAAATACATCAAATCACTTATCCCATGTAGGTATTTCCTTCCTATACAAGATAATGATATTAGCACTAGAGTTGTGACAGGTGTTAAGAAACTTATAACTATACTGGGAAAACTGACTCATGTTATGAAAAATAACCTTACCTGTATAGGGCATACTGATACTCAATTTTGAGGTAAAATGTTAGACTGCTTTATGATACAACATCCACCATAATTAAATGGAACTAAAAAACCATTTATAGTGGATCAATGGATAAGTTCCTTAGAGAATATATTTATCTCTTTGGGAAGCAATTAAAGGGATAAGTTATCATGGAAATTTATCTTCTCTCAGAAGATGATGATCAATGGTAGTCGATGATTCAAAACACAAATAAGGGGGAAGAAATTTTAATTTTTGAATGGAAATATTTTAAGGATATTTTATAATAAAAATATTTTCCTCATGAACAATGAGAGGATATGGAGAGGAAATTATTTAGTCTGAAATAAAAATAGGGTGAAAATGTTTCCATGTATGAAGACAACTTTCCAAGGTTAGAAAGGCATGTCACAGACTGTACACATAATCCAAGGAGAACGATTGATGGATTATTTTATGGTTTAAAACCATTTATCTAAAGATAACTGGTCTCCCAAAATTGATCATCATACAAAGATATAGTCTAATGTGATTTCAAAAAGAGAAATAATTCTCAACTTTTTAATAATTTATATAAAAAAAATTAAGAAGATGGTGGCGGAGGAAATAATGAATGAAGGGAAGAATAAAAAATGAAATTTTACAATGTGTGATACTTGTGGAAGGAAGCACATTGCTTCCTGGTTTAAAGGAAAAGGATTCTGTTACAAGTGTGGAGAAAAAGGTCACCAAGCCTGTGATTCCAATAGAAATATATAAGATTCAAATGTCCAATGCTATATTTGTAGGGATATGGGACACTATAAAAATGATTTTCCTAAGCATCAAGGATACTTTACTAAGAAATAGACAAGGGAGAAAGGCCATGCTTATGTCATCATAACTGCAGAGGTTGAGGTTCCTAATGATGTGGTGGTAGGTACATTAATCATTTCCTAAAACACAGCTAATGATTTATTTGATTCTGAGTCATCTTATTTTTTAATTTCTTCCTAGATTTTCAGGAAAATTAGAAATATCCATTTTTATTTAATAAATTAGTTTTTAGTCAAAATTCATAAGGGAATTATCATTACGAAAAACATGTGTCGTTTAGTCCCCTTTATGTCACATAAAGGTTCTGTAGTTTCTAACTAATTCCTCATACCAATTATTGACTTTGATATAATTATTGGTATGTACTGGATTTCAAAATATTATGGGAAAATATATTTTAAAAAGAAGGACACTATGATCTGTGAGGAATATGCAGAATATCTTATATTTGGAGAAAAAACCACATCATTTGAGTTATTTAATGATCCACCTCCAGAAGATCTTCTAAATGAAATTTGAGGGGAGTAAGAAAAAAACATCATTTATGGATGTGGAAATAAATATTCAAATAGAATATTTACCTATTTTGCTAGAATATATTGATGTATTTCTAGGGTAGTTACCTAAAAATCTTCTAAAGTGGGAAGTTTAGTTCTCTTTATATTTCATTCTTGGTGCCAGACCTGTATCAAATACCCCTTATTGAATGTCCACTGTGGAATCAGTATATTAGAATAAAAAACTAGACGAATTGATTGATAAGTGGTTTATACACCCTAGTGTTTCTCTATGGGGAGCCCCTATACTATTTGTCAAGAAGAAAGATATATTGATGAGGATGATCGTGGATTATGGAGAAATCAATTCCATTATAATAAAGAACAATTACCATATTCATGTCATTGATGATTTGTTTGATCAACATTCTGGATCTTGATATTTTTCGAATATTGACCTTTGATATGCATATCAAAATTTGTTTTTCATGAAGGAAGATATTCCCAAGATAACATTTAAAACCAGCTATGGAAATTACAAGTTTACAGTAATTCCATTTATAATGACTAATGCACCCTTTATTTTTATGAATCTAATGAAAAGAGTGTTCAAGGAATATCTTGATGATTGTTTTCTGGTATTTAATTATAATATCATGATATATTCAAAAATCTTTGAGGACCATGATTAAAACATGAAAGATGTTTTGGAGACTCTAAGAAGAAAATATTTTTAGGGGAGGATTAGAAATTGTGAATTATTTGTTAAAATATTTTATTTTCTTGGCCATATTTTCTCTAAGGATGGAATTATAATTGATCCTATAAAGAAAAAGGTTGTTCAGGAATGACCTACACCAACAAACACAACTGAGATATGTAGTTTTATTGTTTTAGCAGGTTATTATCAGTATTTCAATAAAAACATTTCCTAATTTTCTAACCTATTAAACAAGATTACTCATTAAGGGGTTTAGTTTATTTCAATAAAGGAATGTGAAGATTGATTTGAAGATTTGAGGAAGAGAATATTGAATGATCTGATCTTGAATCTACCGTCAGGAAATGGTGGGTATTTGATTTATAGAGGTGTATGAAAGAGAGGACTTGGTTTGTTTCCTTATGCAGAATGATAGATTTCTTGAATATGCATCAAGGTAGTTAATAAATCATGAATAGAACTATACAACTCATGATCTTGAGTTAGAAACTGTATTTAATTCTCTGAAAATATGGAGACACTATCTCTATGGAGAAATATTTGAGATATTTATGTATCATAAGATGTGGAAATATATCTTCTCACAGAAAGAACTCAACATGAGACAAAGGTTATGGCTCGAGCTACTCGAGGTTTATGATTTTCTAATACACTATTACCTTGGGAAGGAAAATAAGGTAATTGGTGCTTTGAGTAGGAAGCATCATGGAGTTCTAAAAAAATGATGATTGAAATAGATCCTGTTTTTATGGATCTAGAGAAAATGGATATGGTAATTATCAAGGAATGGGAAACGTCATTACATTATCAATTGGAGTTTCAACCATCCATATTGGAATTGATTAAAATTTATCAGCCAGATGATGAGAATTTTCAAGGAAACATTATAGCTATGAATGATGGAATGTTTTCAGATTTGCGTATGAGCATAGAATTGTGAAATTTGGGAATATATTTTGTGTCATGTCTATACCCGAGCTAAAGAGGGAGTTATTGGATGACTCACATAGCCCATATTTCTCTATACACCCTAGTCTCACTATGATGTATACAGATTTGAAGGAACATTTCTTGTGGGATAATATAAAGAATGAAATTGTATATTATATATCAAGGTGTTTAATATTTCAATAGGTGAAGGGTGAAAGACAACATCTTATATGAGTCATGAAACCTCAGCCTATTCCTACATGGAAATGGGATTATATTATTATGTATTATTTCACTATATTACCAATGCCTCCAAGAAATAATGATGCAATATGGGTAATTGTTCATTGACTTACCAAATCTACACATTTCCTCGCTATATGGGAGGATTTACCACCAAAGTGCCTTACACGACTCAATATTAATGAATTTGTAATACTTAATTGAGCACCTATTTCAATTATGTCTGATCATGACCCATGATTTCTACCGAAATTCTAGAAAATTCTTCAGAAATATTTGGATACTAAGTTACATATGAGTACTACTTATCACCCTCAAACTGACAAGCTGTCTGAATGGACAATGAATACATTATAAGACACATTGAGATCATTATCACTTGACTTTAAAGGTATGTGGGATAAGTATTTACCTTTCATAGATTTTTCCAACAATAATAGTTTCCATTCCAGTATTCAAATGGCCCTATTTGAAGCATTGAGTGGAAAGAGATTTTTTACACCAACTTGTTGGGATGAAGTTTATGAAAGGAAGCTTGTTGGACCAGAGCTTGTTGAGGAAACAATGGAAATTGTAAAGTCTATTCAAACCCATATCAAAGAAGATCAAACCAGGAAAAATTGATGTGCCAAAAAATGAATTAATGATTTTTAAATTCAAGTGGGAGATCATGTTTTCTTGAAAGTATCTACATCTAAGGGTGTTATAGATTTGTGAAGAAAAATAAAATAATCCCCATTTACATTAGACATTTTTAAATCCTTGAAAGGATTGGAGATGTGGCTTATTGTTTGGTGATTCTGCCTAACCTTTTCAATAGACACAATGTGTTCCACATCTCACTGTTAAGGAAGTATATTCCAAACCCAATGCATGTCCTCACTTCTGAATGAATAGATTTAGAACTTGATTTATCTTACTATGAAAATCCTATCTTGATTTAGGACACAAAAGAACATGTGTTGAGGAATTGAACAACTCGGTTGGTAAAGGTACTTTAGGAAAATAATAAAATTGAAGAGGTGACATAGGATCCTGAGGAACTTATGAAGAATAACTAACCAAATCTATTCATGAGGTGACAATCTGAAAATTTCGAGGAAAAAAGTTTTAGAGGAGGGGAGAATGTAGAGACCTAGAATTATATCAATGAAATTTCCTTTGTTATAATTATTTCATATAATATAAATCACAATAAATTACATAGATAAAAAAATATAGACATTTTAAATGACTAATGAATGAAATAATAGATATTTCTATAAGTTAAGGAAACTATACCGATTAAATAGTAACTTAACCTTAGGAATTGTAATATGACCCTTATAAATATAAAACTATAAAAATTAATTGCAACCTCAATATGAGAGTATAAAAATATTTTTTATCTTATAAATAAAAATATGATATATCTATATCTTGGAATAAGTGAATAAATTTTTTAAAAATGATAAATTATGTGTTTGTATTCTTATAAGTAATAAATATTTAATTATAATTTTAAAATCAGTATAATCATTTAAAAGAAAATTTGTTTTAATAAAATAGATTATTGTGTTAATATTTTGTTTTCTTATGATTGTAGGACAATTTTATGTGACTTTAGTTAATTTTTGCAAGTGTAATAAAATTGGTTGTCATATTAAAATTGGTATTTTTCAAATAAATGATGATTTTAATTAAAAATTAAATTTATAATGTTTATAAAATTATTTTAATAATATTAATTACATTTTTTAAATATAAATATCTAAATATGGTTAGGGTGAATTTTTGGGATTTTTCTAAAATACAAGAATTTTGTGAATAATAAAACACAGTAATTTATGGAATAAATACATTATAATTAAAATAAAATATTATTTTAATAATAATTAATTTAATCCCCATAATATAGAACTCATATTAATTTTTTTAAAATATCTATTTATAATTCTAAATCTATTTATATTCTTGATCCAAAATAATAAAAAATTGATTAAAATATTCAAAAAAACACCCCTCTCTTCCACTATAAATACCTCCCCTCACCACCCCTTGTTCTCACACATTCCAAATTTTTATTCCTATCATATTTATTTCCAATAATCTTCCCAAGATACTCCCACATGTTTAGGATCCTTTTGTATTAATAAAATAAGAAAACAAATCCTCTTAAAGAGGTTCTCAACAAGGAGAAGGTAAAAACCTCTTTCTTTTTCTTTTAATTTTCTTTCAAGTTCTTTTATATTATTATCTTATCCTCAACTACCTATAACAATGTGAAATGATATATATAGTATCTTATATATACTGTATTTGTTTTGGTAATAATCCATCACCAATTCTCATCCCTCTCCTTTTGTTCTAAAAATGAAAACATCGTCCGTGATATGTTGATTTATTACATTCAAGGATGAAGTGTTTTCAATTTCCATTAACACCTTCAAGGATGGTCATAAAACCATATTTATAGTTAAAACAGATTATATAATATTTATTACATACTATGTAATGTTCTTGAACCATTATATATACATGATTTTAAATAATAAAACAAAACTAGTTTGTGATGATCGAAAAACTACCAAAATAATCAAAATGATTATTACTAACATATTATCCAATGATTCATCCTCAACCCAAATAAAAAAATAAATATATAAACATTTAATATTATTTAATTTCATTAATAACATGTAACTTCAATTCTGGATATCTATTCACAATTTACATGAACTTCCCTACTCATGTACAAGTAAACCAATCATGAAACCAAAGAAACGAACGCTCCCGAATGTTAAAATTATTTGTTATAACTCATAAACAAGGCCATAAATGGACTTAATAAAATTATATTAAATAAAATACAAGTATAAATGGTTATTAATTTGTTAATTAGTGGATTTAATTTTATTATCCCGGACATTAAGGTCAAGTGCAGAACACTTTCAGACATAAGGTAAGGGTTTCTTCCTGAACCTCTATTTTCATTCAGGATATGCTTTCTCCATCTATACACCAATGTTATTATTAGTTATTTTTATATAATTATGATAAATTGAATTTATATGTTCTAAACACATTTATTTAGATATTTTCATCTTTAATTTATGGTAAATACATGTTTTTCATGGTTCCCTTCTCAATTCTTCCCGATATGCAATCCCGATTAAAGGGAACATCTTGATTTCATACCCATTTTCAAGTACCATCCATAATTTGATTTAAGACATGTTTATTTTTATGAAATTACTAAATTTTTCATAAAAACTATATTTCTCATTTAGGGTTTTATTCAAACAATTAGGAAAAATAAAAATTATTTTTCCAAAAGAACTAGTCTTTGCAAAGAAAAAGGGGTATTTCTCTCAAGAATTCATCTATGATTTTATTAGGGTATTCCCATATCTTTCAAAACCTATAGTAAATTATATTGTTTATTGATATTGATATCTTATGATTATAATCTACCATGTTTTATGAAATCATTTATGATCTTTTTGACCATATATGTCCTATCTTTATAACATTCACTACACTACTCAAAGTGGTCAGTGTTTATGTTTAAATATTGGAAAACCATATTTATAGTTCATATGTATATGTTATTCATGTTTAAACCCATTAATTTTAAGAAAAAAATTTACTTAGTAAGTGATGGGTGGAGATCCTTATAGACCCTAGATCCACCGTTAGGTCTCATGATAAAAAATATAAACAGATTTTGGTCGAGGCCTTATCCATTTGTTTTCAGATGTCTTAGATAAGGTCGTGGTGGTATGTTTCTAATGTCCTTCATTATTAATTCCCTAAAAAAGACATTAGTAATTGATAATCCATGTGAATATTATACTACTAGAGTATCCACATTTATGTTTCATTCACATGTGATTATTTATATGGCATTATTTATTCATATTTTATTCTTGCCATATTATGCTCAAGATTATGTTCTAATGGGATTTGTTTTTATTCATTCACCATGCCTTATTTTTCATATTTACTTTAGTTGTTTTACATACCATTACTGATCATATAATATCTCCCCTTTCTTATGTTTTATTTTTTCCCCAGGATGTGAAGATGTATATTATGGATGATATGTAAGGATAATCTAGGATTTTATTGGTGTTTCCAATGGAGTTTCTATGTGGTATTTCATTTCAATATATAATGTAGTGTTCATGTGTATAATATAGTTTCCAAAAATACTAAAATAATTAGTCCTTTTTGTATTTCATGTAATATTTCTGTGCCAATATAATAAATTACGACATCTACTTCAGGATACTGGGGTCTGGGTCTTTACAATGAATACTAAAACGTCCATTAAAAAGCTGATTTTGGAAACATGATAGTTTCCCAAAGTAAATAATAACTAGGTTTCCACATGGGAGAACATTGCTGGAAATTAAAAATATGGACTTGGAATAATAGTATAAATATTTAAAGGGATTGATTGATGTCATCAATCACAAACAATAGAATAATGAATAGAATTTTTAGGGCCTCAAATTCATAAAACTATGATGATTTAAAATTTAATTTGTTCAAAAATAATTAAGGTGTTAAGAAAATATTTTATTTTTAGATCATTTTCTAAAGATGAAGAATTTTAATGAAATGATATACTTGCATAATTTTAGGAAAACCTTTCCTTTTTTTCATTAATAAATTTCCACTTCACCTCTTTCTCCAAAAACGATGGTTAATTTTTCATTCCTGAAGCACAGATAGATCATGAGATCCATGATAATCCATCCCATATGTCATCAGTTATCATCAACAAAAAGTTGTTATAACATCTTATCCAATATTCATAAATACTCATGTGGTGACATAATACTTTAATATCACAAACTTCATCTGAATTTTAACTTAATATTTCCATAAATGGTTGACCTTATAACTCTTTCGAAAGATGAAAATTCAAAACTATTGAAATAAGGTCACGAAATTTCTCAAAATCAGCTCAATATTGATCCCCCATATATTATATAGTAGCTCTTATCTATTGCATACCAAACATGTTAATACATATGTAAAGAATCCTCTTGAAACATGGTAATGACCAGAATTAAAATAAATCCGTATTTAAAACATGCATGTTTCCTTATTCCAAAGTATATTGGATATATTCCTTAAATCCAAAAATGTTGTAAAATCCATCAATGAAAACATAAAACACTTGTAAACATATCATTAATTAGTTAAAAGGTAATCATCACTTTCAAATTTACTTATTCATATCCAAAACATCTTTATCCAATACAAATTATCTTAACATTAGGAAAATATTATGGGTAATCTTACCTTAGCCAAAATATCACCTTTTTGTTAAATCACTTTTCAATTCCATCAGATAAATTTAAAAAAATATTTTAAACCCATATAGAAAAACATAAATCGAAGGATCCTTTTATATTTTACTATTTATAAAAAATAATTCACCATTCCAAATACAAAAAAACATAAATTATTAAAATTCATCCATAAGACATAAGAGTGATACCTTATCCTATTTCTTAATACCTATTTCCTTTCTAAATTTATCTGTTATATCATCATCATAATCAATATAACTATTAATCATACCACCTTGTTCATTCACTTCATGTCATTCCCACTTAGGACATTGATTTTCATAATGACCGTTCATTCCACACCTAAATAATTTATCCTTTGATGTTGTATTATAGAGTTCATTATTCCCATCCATTTCATTAATTGAACCCTTCATTTTTCATTTTCATTTAGTTACTTTTTTTCATTATTTTCAATAGTCATTACATCCTCTTATTCCTCTAAGAAATTCACTTGGGTGATTTGTTCTACATTCTTGACACAAATGGAACTGAATGTTCTTTCCTCCATGGTCTCTATTACCCAAAATATCAGTGTAATTATTCCGTATCTTCCATATTGAGTCTGACAGTTGGTTAAGGTACATTTTTTCAATCTTGTTCTTTGAAAACTGACTAGGCATAATCACAACATCCTTCAGTCTAGTGATCATCCCATTTGGATTCTCATCAAAAAATTGTCTGTCACATTCAACGTTAACCATGTTCCTTTTAATTCCCACTATGGACTAAAACAATAATTCAATGAGTAAGAAAGAATTATCATAGTGAGAAACCACATAATCATGATAAACCACATATAGGATGTATAAATTATAAACCCTTACATAATCTATGCCACCTTATGTTTATCCTAAGTTGTTTATAGCCAATATATTTTGAAATACTTCATGATGGTTCATCAAGAGTTTGTGAATTTCCAAATCATATCACTAGGAGTGTCAAACTAGGTGAAAAATAAGTCTCATTGTTGTGCACCAGTTTATGCTCGATTCAGGCCTGATGAACCTTGTTGTAGTCTTCACTTCTTGGTATATATGTTCCCAAACCACATAAAATTGTAGTATCCATACATGGATGTGTTACTAGGAAACCACTCACTCTATTCTTTACCAAAATTATAGGTCATTTTCCTATACATTTCCTCATCCTTAATATTATCATTAGAGACATCCTTATACATAACCTAATAAATATTCTTAGGGATATCACTAAAGTTGTTTCATCCTAGTTTCCAATGTTAAACAAAAACTATTTCTCTTTTTACCAGAAATATATTTGAATTTTCATAAATCACTTTATGGTGCAGTGACGACTATAGAAGGCTCATGCTTATGGTGATGAAAATATCTGGACCAAAAGTTACGACCAAATATCATTCTCACACATAACTTCAGAAATGTCTAGTTCCCTCTCTAAATCAAGATCTGAATCCTCAGGCCCAAGGTATGATATGTGGCTAATGGATCAAGTATGCGTCCTACCCAGCCTACCTCCCACCTCTTGTCAGCCAATGACCTGTAAGGAAACACCCAATTTGGAAAACTCTCTTTCCCAACCTTGCGTTTTTTGCTTTATTTTAGTCTAATATTCACCCCAAGGGAATCCAAACTAGTTATGGGTGATCATTGGGGGTCTCTGGACCCCCATTCCACCGATCAACCCAACCTCAGACATGGAGTATTTCTTAGTACCCACGACTATCACTTGTTCCCCAGACAAACCAACCACATCAGTAGCACTCCATTTAGATCCACTAACCTTAGGGGTACACTACAACAAAAACTTTTTTCTAATACCACATATAAAAAACCATTCTTAAGGTATATATACATTACATAATTTTTTTAGAATACTTAAAACATTACACAACTAGACATCCAAATACCATATTTGTTTAGTGCCTTTTGAAACATGGAAACATAAACACCGGTACATGAGTGAGCTATATTATATCCCACTATATTATCCAATACCATCACCACTCTTAGAAATTTCATATATGAAATATATCTTCATAAACCAGGGAGGAAAAAATAAAAGGGGTGGCCTTAGATGCTCAGTAAGGGTAAACACGGGATATGAGTAAGCACAAACATGAGAATAAGTGTGTTAGAACATGATCAGAACATTAGAAGATAGTAATCTACATATCAAACATCATAAACATGTATCATGGTATAATTATTTGTAGTTCATAATACATGAGTCATAAGAAAGATAGTATCATAATCCATTAAATCATAAAAGGGTATGAAACATGGAATTGTTCTATACACATAAACTTGTAATATCATTCACTATAAGTTAAGACACATTTCAAAATCTTATCAGGGCACTTCATGGGGACTACACCTACTGTGTGGGAAACACCACCATTATCAATTGTAGTCCTTTACTTATAAGGGATAAAGTTTCCCCATCTTCCCATATTTATTTGGACTACACATACAAGGTAGAACACACCACCATCCTAATCACAGTACATTCCTTATAAGGAATCATGTTTCCCCATCTCCCCATGGTAGATCAAGCCCATAAAATTGATTACCATCATTATCTTATGAGATATAAATCTTTACCCAATTCATTGGAGTGACATATAGGTCCCACCTATATCATAATAAAATTATTTAAACATGTGAAATAAGATAATAAAACATTTATCATAACATGACACATAAATAGAGATGGGTTTCAGAAATATCAAATTATAACCCCTGGAATGAAATGGGTGTCATAAACATGTAATCATATCTTAACTTGTGGAAAAAATGTTTCCTAATCACTTCATCAAAGAATAATCCATGAAAAGAAGTGGGTTTCATAAGAATAAAACCCTTGTAAGAGGAATGGGTTTCATAAACATACAACCTATGAATGAGAAATGGATTTCATAAAAACCATGGCATCTAAACATAAAACCATTAATTGAAATAATATTATTGGAAAATCTAAATAATTTCCCTAAATGTAACGAGTAACACTAATGGATGTCATCATAGATGGAAAATAATTTTGAAATATCGTTTTAAAAAAGTTTCTAGATGCAAATATCCTTTTAGCTTTAAAAAAATTATTTTAAAACATAAATCTATTTAAAACGATTTTCATTGAAAATACTTTGAAAACATAGAAATAAGTATTGAAATCATTTTGAAAAAAAATTCCCTTGAAAACTTATAAAATAATCTTAAAGTCAATTTGAAAACATTTTTCTTCCAAAATTCTTTGATAAATCAGAAAAAAGACTTGAAATCAATTTGAAAACAATTTGCCTTGAAAAATTATAAAGGAATATTGAAAACATTTTGATAATATTTTCCCTTGAAAATATCATGAAAACTTATAAATAAGACAAGAAATAATTTTTAAAACTACTTCCATTGAAATATTATAAAGATAGATTGAAATAATTTTGAAATAAATTGTGTTTGAAAATAATTTGAAAACATATAAAATAATATTTGAAATCCTTTAAATTCTTTTCATTGAAAAAAAAACATTATAAAACTTATAAAAGATGTTTTAAAATTATTTAAAACACTTTTTAAACATAATATATTTTTTACAAAAAACATTAATTGAAAATAACTTTAAAAAACGAATTTAAATAATATAAAGAAAAAACTTTATCTAAAAAAATAACATTGAAATCTTGTAATTTAAGATTTAATGGAATGTTGTTCATGATGATGGGTAAATCCATATATGCCGAACATTCCTTTTACACTGTAAAAAGTTTAGAAAATTATCTCGACCAGAAAATGATAAAGAGATACCTTTTTTTAAAAGTAATTTTTTAAAGATAAAACATGGGTAAAAATTTATTTTAAATATCATAGAATAATATTATAATTATTTTGGGATTTGTTTTGAAAACATGGTTTTGAAGTAACACAGATTTCTGACCAAAGAGAGAGGTAAAGTCATACTTTCTTGAAAGTACGTTCTTGGTCATATTATGTTATAAAGTGTAGATAAATTGTACCAATACATGAATATATTATGAATAACTATATTTAACTAAATTTTATTAGGTTTATTTAGATATGGATCATAATATTCCATAAATGTAATCATAATCATAAACAATGTTGATAAACGTTGAGATTGTTTTAATAACTTCTTACCACTTGGTAACTTTGAATCACAATCCCCATGTAAGAAAATAAAATTACATGAACCATACGATATTATGAAAATAATTAGATTCATTAGATAAAATGTTAAATTTTATTATATACACCTCTTAATAGAATTTGTTTTATAACAAAGCATGGGTCTCAATGAAGGTAAATTGAGAAAAAACTATCTTACTGATATGGTTACTTTTGAATAGTAAAACCCTGTGAAAGTGATATCATTAATTAGATTTCAAAATACCAATAAATTTAATAATAATAATAATATAATAAATTCATGGGAAATATATACACTAAACAAAATAATCAAGTGGTGTGTATGGCATGTGTCTCACATAAATAAAAAGTGAGATGACTTTGTACATGTTAAAACCTATAAAATAATAAATATAATTTTATTATAAATATACCAGAGAACCATATTATTATATTTAATACCATATATTATTCAATTATGAAATTATATTACTCGTTTATTATCAAATCCATGTTAATGTAATGTTTCAGGTAATAATTGCTTTATTTATCATACATGTTTATGACTTATTGTTCGTGATCCTCTTACTTAAATAATTATTTAATTTTTTTAAGAATATAAAATATTATTTATATATAATTTATATTTATTATATAAATATTTATAGTAATATATAGATTATAGAAATATTTAATGAAATACCATGTTTGTGGAGACGGTAGGTCATACATACGCATGAATGGTTCTTATGTTTCACTCTAGTAATGAAAGAAAGAAAGTAAATGAAATATATGTAAATAAATATATAAAATAATTAAATTATAATTATTATGTCACATATATTATATAAATTTACTAAATTCATCCTTAATATATTCCATGTAAAGTGTGAACGAATCACATCACTTTGAGGATGCGGTAGTCCACACTTCTATAAGCGAAGTTATTGTATTTACACAAAATGGAAAGCATAAAGGTATTAATTATATAATAAACATATAAGTATAAATACATAATAAATATAATTTATATCATATAAAACTATATCTTAAATCATAATTATCAACCATGATAGGTGGTAAAGGTTAAACGAACAACATAGTTTCATGGGGTGGTAGTTCATCGTACACATTAAATGTAAGTTCCTTACCCCTTAGATGGAAATGTGTGTAAGTGTAGGTTTAAACCTTAAAATAACAAATTATAGGTATATTTAGGATACTGGAGTTATTATATTATCATGTACTAATAATAATTTATTTGGTGCAGAAATAAATAATGTGAATGATCTTGAGGAAGGATGTTATATCTTTTTTGGGTAAATCCTTGTGGTTTTCACCAAATGGCTTCCTTAGTTGGATTTCTACCAAAATAAGGCTTCAAGTAGGTATTTTGGGATGTTGGTAAGTGAAATTTTTAGATATTTAATGAATCTATGTTTCTTGATATGTTTGAAAAAGGGGTAGAGTTGGTGTCCTTTTATAAGGGAGGGAGGTGACACAGTTGAATTTTTTTAAAACAAGTTAGGTGTACCGTCATTTTAACCAATCATAAGTAATAAAAAATAGAAAAAACTCAATAATTGAAGGTTTATGGAATAAATAGTTCCATTAAATTGGTTTTGGAAAAGTTTATATGTCATATTAGGCCTTATGTTTAAGATTTATTCCTTTTTTAAGCATAATTTTACGTAAATCACTGTAATTAATTTTCATCACATTCACAAATATTTTTATATCAAAAACTAATTTTATATTATTATAATATAAATATTATAATGATTAAAACTGTGAATATAAATTTTTTTAAATTCAGTTCACAAATGTCGAAAAATTAGGTTTAATGTTAATCCCACTCATGTGGCTAGAAAGCTGGTTTTTAAAGTGAGAATGTTCAATCTTTCATTATTATTTTTTATCTAAAGTCAATATAAAAATAATTCAAGTGACCTAAATTGGATTACTAAATTTATAACGGATATATTGTGGCTTTAAAACAAACTTAAAACATAATTTAACTATGTGAATAAATTAGATGAAAAAATAGTTTTGAATTGAAATTCGGTATTTTTCATTATTCATCCAAAACTAAAGTTTCTCATAAAAACACCTAAAATTTAGCATAAGATAATTTTTTAAATTAAGGACTCAGAAATAAATTTTATTTTATCTAATTAAATGAATAAAATTTTATAAAATTAATTTCATTATTTTTCACATAAGGATATAAAAGTAGTTCATTTGAGAATATAGAATTTTCAAACATATAAAGACTTTACCAGTATTACATGTTTTATTATCAATATTTTTTATTTATATAAAACCATTATAAATAATATTTTAAAAAAATATTTATAATCATATTACTATGTTTAATTTCTATGTTATAACAATATCATTATAACAATTAAATTATGTTTTCTAGAAACTCGATGTTGCATGTAACGCATGACAAGTCGATGGTGTGTGTAGTGAAAATTTATCTTGGTATAGAATATAATCAAATTTTGACTTAGTGAAACATATAATCTTTAATAAAAAATAATGTTAATTTATTCTAAAATATGTTTCGCAAAAACTCAGGGTGTAACATTTAATGTTATTTTATTTGGTTGAGAAGGATTTGGAATATGTTAAAGAAATTTTACAAGTTGTTGAGGAATTGGGAGATAATGAAAATATATCTATATGAATAATTGAGTGAGTATGATATAATATTCACATATGACTCAAAAGTTTTATAATATATGAAATATCATATTATATAATATCTTTTAATAAAGGAATACTTCATACAAGAGGTTTTATAATATATATCCGTGTTATTTTTGTAAGATAAGCATATATTATATGATACGAGGAACGTGTAAGGTAGCCAACCTTTATTTAATTAGAAACATGTAATATGAGAAATTAATAAGATGGATGACATGTGTGATATATGGAGCACATATAATACCGTATTCATGTACATATCTGAATAAAAGGTAAATATTTACAAAGCAATAAATTATGAAAAAAATGAGAGTTAAATAAAACGATACTCATGAACAGTTGTTCTAGTAATTAAACATCACAAATAACTTTGAGATATTAATGATCCAAGGAATAATTTGTGTTATTACTATGAATATTTCCATGTTATAATATAATATACCATGTCACTATGCATGAGGTCACTCATACATTGAGGTAATGAAAATTGTTTTAATGACATGGATTTTGTGGGTATTAAATTGTAGTATTTTTAATTTCATATGAATAATTAAAATTTGAGTCATAAGGATATTCAAAAAACAATACCTTGACTAAATTTGAATGTTATCCAAAATTATTTGAACATTCCATAATAAATTGAGTTTACTTATTCCAAATGTTGAAATAATATTCATAGCATATACGATTATAAATATGATAGAACAAAATAAGAAACTATAGATTGACCTTTGATAGAGCTAATAGACCAAAAAACATATCTGATTGAATACGAGGAGTTAAATATCAACATTACAATAATCGATCATTTTCAACATATTAAAGAAGATAAATCCATTAAATTCATGATTACACATATTCATTGAAGCAGAAGAATAATTAAGTAGATGAATATTTGATTTTTTTATTTTTGTCCTTGGAATCGATACTTGGAGAGATTAATAAGAAACTATGATATTAAATCACATTATATCTATGTTAAAGTATAATAATAACCATTATGAAATATTCTATATTTTTATCAAGTGGTTCAAGACATTTAATTGGGCTCGATAAAGGGCCTTTGATGATAGGTGGTACTATTATAAACAATTTCCTCAACAAATGAGAGATGAAGACTATGGGATGAAATATAAAAAACCTATAGAAATATTGATTAGGTAATTGGATGATACCATACTTATGGAATTTTGTGATACATACCCAACCCTTGTGTGTCTCTTGATTAGGTAATTTTAATCACTGTAATATAATAATGATGATCTATGTCTTAACGGGAGTCAAACATGACAATGAGTAATTTTCTTTTTTGGATCCAAATATTATAAAAACCTTATGTGATGCTATTTTTATTTATTTATCCATTACATATATAGGTGATGTTTTAATTCACATCAAAATTATTCATAGACATTAACATGTGAAGAGATTTTAGTTTAATAGAGAATAATTAAAGAGAAATATAAAACTCAGTAAAAGTTGGGTACACTGGTTCGCCCCATGTTTTAATGTATGATCCATTAGGATCTATAAGTTTTATCAGAGCTATACAGATGTACATATAATTGGATCTACTTTATTATCCCTTTTAAAATATTTTAAATAATGTTTAATTTTTTATAAATTTTTTTAGTTTCCACATATGGAGAAATTAGAAGTCATTTCGATTGATAATGTTATAGAAGTTTATGAAAAAAACTTTTAAGGAACTGAAATAAAATAGAGGTAAAGAAGTGAATAAAGTTATAAAAATAAAAGAAAAATCAAACACTATATGAATATATTCATAGTGGTAAGAAGTATCCTATCAAATATGTTGTAAGTGATCTTTTTAAGAAAGATCTATTCAAGATATAGGGCATATGGAGAACGTGATTATATAAAAATAACTGATAACCTATAATATAATTCTGAAAGCTATGTGAATAATTCTATTTTTGAATTGGTGACACTAAATATATCATGTGGTTTGTAAAAAAAATATTTCCTTTGGTTAAATGAAGTATTAGTGGTAACCTTGAGTTTATATCCAAATAAGAGTTCTGAAAATAGGTTATCACATTGGTTAGATAAAGGAGGGGTGTTTTGAGAATATTTGGTTTTAAATTTTTTTAGGAAAATCACCCAATAGGATTAAAACAATAATGATGAAATGATGATTAACTTAGAGTTATATTTCTAATAATAATGTTATCCTAATCACAAAATTATTTGCTCTTATTCTTACAAAGTGATGAATGAGAAGATTATCAATTGTTTCACCTCTCACCCTTGCTGGATGATTTTGTTGATAAATAACATAAGAAACCCCTTTTCATAGTATATAATATTTTCAATGTTTTTATGTGATAAATAGAATCACTTAATATTTACTTAGGAAATACCCAATTGGGTCATGTGCCTCCAAATCAATCCAAGAGTAATTACTACCCAATCCATACATTCCTCCAACTACAAAGCACTTCACCACTCTACTCAAATTATTTCACTATATATATCCTTTAAGTGAGTAGGGGAGGTTATGGATCATAAACCAAGGAAATAAACAATATTATAAAATGAAAATAATCTTAAATGCATTCTAAATTCAGAACTACTATTATGTATTGAATCCCGCGAACATAAAAGTGATAGTTTTATTCATTAATGTGTGAAGACTATACAATTAAAAAAGGAAAATATTCCCTTCCATTATTAATAAAAATTTACCCCTCTATGTGAAGGGTAATAAATATGAATGAAGTATTAAAAATCATTACATAACTAAATAAAATCAAATCAAATCAATAAACTGCAATTGTCATCCATGTTATGAGAACCCAAACTGGTCCCTATATCTTTTTTTCATTGTATCCTTATAGATCATCTATTTCTATAATATTAGACCATAGTCAATACTCTAACATCCTTAATGAAAGATAATTTTTTTATTATGTAAATCAACTGATAGTAAAATAAGGAGTAATCATGGGGGAATAAAATGATGAAGTCTTAGTGTATCCTAAGTCATGGATTTATTATAGTCATAATGAAAATTTCCTAATGAAGAATAAAGTGGTCATAATTTCTTTATTTACATTATTATTTAGAGTATCAATTACTTTTTTTACCTCCTAGTAGTAATTTAAAATATTAACACTTTTATGTAGATGTTATTTTAAATCCAAGATGGTATATTCCATAGACCAGTGATTGAGTAGGATGTCTTTTAAAAAAAATTAAAAAAATTCATTTGACTTAGCCATCTAAAGAGATATATTCCTCTCTATACAAAGATAGAAAACTCTAAGAAACATTATGGATTCTACATGTTTTTTAATTTCCCAAGTATCAGTTTGGTACCACTGAGAGTGGGGTAAATCAGTGGTACACTATTATTAAAAATTATTTCTATTTTAATTCAAACATTATAACTGATTAAATTTTTGATCCATTATCTCTAATTATCAAACTCTCCCTTTAAAAAATATAAAAAAAAAGAACAACACATAGAGATTTTATAAGGTTTGTTCGAAAGGTAAACTCCATAGGGCAACTGGTTATTCTCCCTAGTTACAGATTCTTTACTATAAGTAGGTGGTTACAACTAGAAGAAGTCACATTACCATCAATATTGGGCCCCATAGTGTTCCCTCTCTAGAGTCCCACAAGAGATTTCATGTTCCTGCCTACAAAATAAACTCTTGAGTCCCATGGGGGGATATTTATAATTCATCCCAGAGTGTTACGATAATCCCGCTTGCCTTTATACACATAAGTTATACAAGAATATACTTATATTTCATTATATAGTTTTACCAACATCTCAGTGACCTTCCCCTACTCAAAATACCCACTTTATTCAATATCAAAAGCTCGGGAAGAAAAAAATGAATTTTATATATAAACATTTCTCTTGTTATGACTAACCCACTTTCTACTCTATTTATCATATTCATCTATAAGATTTTTTAATCCGCTTATTGAGTAACATATTCTATTTATGAAATATATCATTTCATCCATAGATAATAAGTGATATTTTACAAGGGTGTGATACTTTCAATTATACAGGGGGATTGACCTCAGACAATTTAATTGTCCATTTTTATACTAAGAGAGTCTTGGGAAAGATAAAATAGGGTAGGAGATATGGGATCTCCCTAATTAATCCCTCTAGTAGATTTGAAGAAGTAAAACTTATTAACCACTAAATATACTAAGAACCATGTAAAATAAACACAATGAAAAAAATATTACATAACTACTCTAAAAAACCTTGATGCCACTTTATTTTTATGTTGAATCTCTATTTAAAAATGTCATATAATTGTTCAATGTTGACCTTGAACATGATGTTTGATCCAATTAACATCCTATTAAAATTGTGTATGATTTATTACTCTATAGAAATAGCTCCTTGAATGTTTTTATTTTTAACAAATCCACATTTTTATTTTGAAACTAGCTAAGGTAACATCTTTGAGATTATACCATCAATTATTTTGACCAAATATCTAAAATAAAAAAATATGTATATACCTATAGGGTGAAATTGATTAAAAATAATGGGTGCATCACTTATTAAGTAATAATGAGATAGATGGAAGAATAATCTCTAGAAAAGTGTCTATGGAAAAGTAATCAAGAATAACCCTATTGATGTCTTATTTTATAATCTCCTAGGCTAGTACATAGATTTCATCAGGAAACCCATTTGGGCCTATGAAACTATTTGGGGTTAAGATCTTGAAAGCTCATAAAATTTCAATAATATATATAGGTGGTATTAATGAAAATAATTCATCCATTACATAATGGAGTGTGGTGTGTTACTAAAGATAGGCACATTGATATTCTCTCTAGGATAGACTCCCCATGTGTATAAACCCATTTTAGAAAGAAAATTTTTGGTGTGTTCAACTACCTTATCATAATAGAAATTTAAATCATTAGTGAAGGATCCATCTTTTAAATACATATTTAGATTACCAGTGAGTCTTTTTTCATTGATTCATGCATGTAAATATGAATAGTTCTTATCTACTTCTTTGAGTAATATGATTCGGGATCTTTCATAGGAATTCCCTTCAACATTTTGTAATCTACTAGATTGAACATTGTTTTTTTATGAGACGATAAAAAAGAATCATCACTCCAATTTTTTTGAAATAATCAATCCAAAGAAATAATATCATTCTCCAACTCAGTGATACCAGTAAGATTACTATCATGGATAGGGGATTACTCTTCTAAAACTTTTTTTTAAGGTGTTTTAGTTTTCCATGAATTGTATTATAGGATTTTCAATGTATGGGTATATCCTATGATTGTTTAAATACCGATAAAAAATAAAACCATTGAATCCATCTCTTAGTTATTATAGGTTTTTGAGGTTAACCATCAATTCCACCCAAAGAGATTACAAGAGATGAGTGATCTAACATATATCTTTCTAAGTGGGTGACCCTAGAGATTAGAAAACACAAACTACCATAGTGGTTGGATAAACACATATCATGGTGGCTCTAGATCCTATAAAAACTTTGTTTATTATTGTAACATGTATAATTTCCTATATGTAATCCCAATTTCAAAATATTATTAGAGGCTAAGAAATAATTGGAATTAGGAATGGCCTTCCCATAAGATCCACACCCATCAATTTTCTCCAAATGTTCATGTATGGTGTTGAATTTACCACCAATGAAATAAGATATGGATATTGAGTTAAATTTATAAAGATATTACCATAGAACCTCTTGATCCCTAGATTCACATTTGGCATAAACACAGGTGCATAACATTATAAGATTATTATGGGTCATCTAAATAATAATTAATTGAGGCATGTATCTAATTAACTTCAAAGTAAAATTATTCTTCCAAAATATCCAAATATGTTTTTTAATAAGACTTTCATAAAATAAGTTTTTAACCTAATTTTTATATGTGATGTTTTGTATGAGGCCAGAATTTTTTAATTGAGATCTAGAACAACCATTACTGATAGGTTGAACTCTTTTTCCTATTTCAATATTTGCTCACATTTGATAAGGGACCCTAGTATCCACACATTCCATATAAAAATATATGAAATAATTAGGATTTGAGGTTGTTATTGGAGTCCTTGATAATCATATTTTTAGGGAAGGGGACATACCTTCTGTGATAGATTTATTATTCCACTATGTTGTTAATTTAATAGATCCTATGGGTGTGACTGGTGATTTTTTAGACCCCTTGTTCGTAGGAGGGGAAGAGGCCTAGATTTTCTTATCCAATCCATCTAGAGATTAAAAATAATTCATATCCTAGTGTGTAGGGGGTATAAGGACATATATGAAGAGTTTAGTTTAGGGGAGAGAAAATAAGGGTTTAGGGATATTTAAGAAGAGAGATAAAGTGTCAAACCAAAAAGCCACATCATAAGAGGAAACTCAATTAGGGTACCTATAGGAACCAAACCTCAACACTAAATATACATATGAGTTTCAAAAAATATTATCCTTTGAGGGATTATAATTATTAGGAACTTGAAGAGCTTAGTCATTAGGGGAAAATTGGTATAAAGCAATATAAGAGAGTAGGACTAGTTATAAAGAGATACTCTAATCCACACCCTCAAAATCCTTAATAAACACACCCATGTCTCCTCCCTAATTTCACAACAATTAGGCCCTAATAAATAAAAAAATTACAAAAATAGTGGTCTTAAAGAACTTTAAAACTCCTTGTCCAGTGCTTTCAACTGAAGATTCTCTTATAGTAAAGAATCCTAATAGATGAAAGTATCTTGGTGAAGAGGGTTTGAATTCTGGAGATTTAAATACTTGGTGAATTTAGAGACCATAAGAGTTAGATATCCATGAGGGGTTGGGATAAATATTCTAGAAAAATAAATATAGTGCCCTTAATTCCTAAATTGTTGAATAAAACTCACCCAAGGGTTGAAAAATATTCACTACCAAAAAAGAGATATAAAACCTAGGTGGAAGAAGGATGTATTTTGGAAAAGAGAGGGATAGAACCATTTCAACACTAATAATTTATACCATTGTATTATTTATTATAGTTATAGAATCTACCCCATAAATAAAATTTTCAAAATAATCACCAATACCCTTGAGGACTGAATGGTTGTAAAACAGGTGAGGGAGACCCGAGATACAAACTGATACCACTGTGAACTGGTGGTTACGAACATCATGAATATTCATGGACGAGTGGTGGAGTAAAAATTGATGGTTACCATAGGTGCTAAATTCTCTGGACCATGCTAACAAAATATGGATATATAAGAAGTGGTTCAAAAAGAATGAAAATCAGTTGATAATTGAAAATGTTTCTTGAGAGGATAGGTTCCATGAATTAGTGAAGTGTTGAAGCACCAAGAGAGATGGTCATTATGGTCTAAATTTTGAAGTGAGAGACCAGTAATAATATTTCAAGATATTATAAATCTTTCCATTAAAAAAGGATAAAGTAGGATATCCATCTATGATCTCAATATCCTTGGGATACATGGGGAGATTCCAGATCTGGGGGATTATAATAGGTGAATATGTTAGGGCATAGAAGTTTCATGGGCTAAAGCCTCCTTGAAGGATCTCAGTGACATGATTATGAACAGAGATGATGGGGAAGGATTGTTTGGTATGGAATATGATTGTATCAGAACACCACAAGACAATTTTGGAATAGAAGAAGGCTCTTGACTAGTCCATGAAGGGAGAGGGGATATAACTATAGGGTGATCAGGGGAATAAGGGGATAATACCGCCTTAAACCCTCATTTCTAGTCATCAGTCTCTAGTGTACGGGGAGGTACACTTTATTACATGTGATCTAGTGGCTCTAGGAACTATTTTGTTGGATCCCTATTTGATAAATTACATTAGTAGAGTTAGATCATAATCTTAGAGCTCTAATGAATCAAATCTTTCCCTATTTACAAAACAAATATCTAATTCACCTTTATTCAATTAAATTATATTTTTATGTTTGTGTTTCCCAAAAAAATGTGTAATGCATACCTGAAATCTAAAATGATGATTCAAAATGAGATAAAAATATTTATAAAACATTCACATCCATATGCTCATAATTCATCACTTTGAGAATAATTCTCAAACTTAGAGACCAATCAAATATTATTTCATTTCTCATAACTATAAGTGATCTCAATTTTTATTATCATAATGTATTATATAATCTAAAAAACATATCTATAGGTGACTATCATGTTTTATATGTTTTCATAAATTACCGTTAATGAAATTTCTCCCACTAAAATTATGACCTTATACATCATTACTTTTAGGGGGCCAAGATCCATATTTCACTAAGAAATGTCCCAATTTGGTGTGAAACTCATCACTTGATCCATTTAGGTTGATTACCCAAATAATAATATCACATATGAATCTTTGATAGTTTAGTGTGTTATTGAATATCCCAATCTATCATGTGGATAAAATCAACTTTATTCCTCTAGTATCCTAACTCTTAGGGTTTCATAAATAAGTGAGTTAAATTTCATAGAGATATATGGTTACCAAACTCTTAGGGTTAGCTATATCCACCATGCCTTACATAATATAACCCATGGGAGCCATGATTATGGAATGAAGATACCCAATTGTATGATCAAATAATTGAAATATTTTTTCTTTGGAATGAATCTGACACTATGTAGTTAAGGTGTTTTATGTTAAAGTCTCACGATTTTGATATAAAACATATGTATATTAAATCTATAACTATTACATCTCATAAAATATTTATTATCTCATGTTTTATTTATTTTTTTATAACTGATTCATATGAATCAATTTTTTAATACCAATTCCATCCACCAAAATAATATTTTCAAACCATATTAATTTGTAATTATTTACATAACTCAAAATTTGTGTTACTCACCTAAAAATAGAATATAGACTTGTTTACACATAGAAAAATTAATCCCATGCATATGGTACATGAAGCTATTTTTATGAAAAGTTTTAGAATTATTTAAAATCAGAAATCCCCACATGAGTAATATTGGATATATAGATATCTATCCCATACTATTCAGAATAACTAATAATCCTCCAAGATGTTGAGAATTCTGACACAAAATCCCTTAGTAAAGGAAAATTTCCTTAAAATAGATTACAATCTCATCATAACTCTAACACTTAATATGTATAAACTATAATGAACCTTCGAATTTAAGCTAATCAATTCTGTATAAACTAAAGTCAAGGTAGATAAAAACTAAATATTATGTTGTCTTACCTATTATGGAATGATAATTTTATATTAAATGATTTATCACATAAATTTAAGCATACATAATATTTATGTCATATAAAAAATCTGTATGCATGAATAACAATTTAATAATAACTTAACTAAATTAAAATTTTAATTATTTATCATGATTGAAAAAAATAGTAGATGATTACATTAAAAAATTCCACTTTTTCCCCTAGCGATTAAGGTTTTTAAAATGTTTAAAAAATATTATTTTCATTAAAAATCCAAATAAGATGGATTGCACCATAGCATAGGGAATACTGTTTTGGAATTTTAATAATACCATGCATTATACCCATTTAAGAATTCATTTTAGATAGAAACCCCATTTTTTCTAAGGTGTTTTGTGTATCTCATTGATTTCGATAAATAACTTGTAATTTTTTTAATATGTTTTGTTGTTTCTCATGGTAATGCACAACCATGGCACCAAAAAAGGAAACCATAGCATATATCATTATCCCACAACGCACTATTGTTTATTATTTTTTATTAAAATCCAAATAATTTGTTTTGGAATCATTATTCTGTGACCAATAAAAAATATGAACATAAATTATATTTTTATAATAGCCACATTGGGGTTAGAAGGATTAATAACAGTAATAAATGTTTTAAGGGGGGGAATCATGGTGCCTTGGTAAATTCCAAATCAAGTTGCCTCAATGGATTTTAATCCTATCAATTCATCATTTATAGTTTCTTTGATACCACTAATGGTATTCATGGGACATTTCTCTTCCCATTTGTAGAAAAATAAAACATGAATTTTATACCATATATCTTATTCCTAGAAAATGATAAAATAAATAGTAAAATCATAATTGATGTATATCTCACTATCCGTGTGGTTGATCTTCATCGGAAGTATGGTTTTTTGAGTTCCATAAGAAAAAAATAATGAGTTCATTCATCCAATAATATCATCCATCCAATGTAATCATTTCACTCGTTGACATGACATTCTTTTTCTAAATAGCGTGCTAAGACCTCGTTAATGAAATCAAATACAAAGAATACAGACTTCTTGAGTTTTGATAATGTGAGAATAATCTCTAATGAACCAAATGAGATCTATAAAACTACTTTACATAGGCCTCCATCATTAAATAAAGTATCCTCTTAGAATCACTTTGTTTAATGTTTTTTGAAATGGATAATCATTTTAATGCTTCTCTTTTAATAATCTAATTGTCAATATCCTTTAAGAATAAAATTTTTATATAAAAATAATTATATAATTTTTTGATAAACTAAAATAAATTTGATAACCAAGATGGAATATTTATTTAATGGATATCAAATATTATTCTTTATATACACAAGATGCGGTATCTATTACCACAAAAAATCATTGACCACAACATGATGAGTTCTACCACATCATGTTTAGTGATTTAGTGCATAAAAATAAAAATGTACGATGTTAGAAATTATGGATTTAAAAATTTCCACTATGAGTGGGGAATATTCATGAGGTTAATTCATTTAGTTGGCATCATGATATACATGTCATAATTTTATCATAGAAAATCAGTGAAGTGGGTAACCAGATGGAATATCATTCGCACAATTGAGTATTATAACTCTAAAATACATAAAATCACATACTTATGGGTATGATCTATATGTGAGAGGGATATAATTATGAAATATCTTGGGTTTCAATATTTTATCTAGTTATATTATTGAAATTACATAATCAAAACTAGTGTAAGTTCAAAAATGGTCGCATCAATTAAATTTTTGTTAGCAATGTAGTTCACAAGATATGTATAATGAGACCTCATGAGGATGATAAATGTTATGGTGGGATATTTGTGTTGAACATCACTGATATGTGATGGTGTTAATGGAAAAAATCATGTTCTGAGGGAAGTAAAAATAATTTCATGTTTTAATGTCTCAATTAAAATCAATATTTGTCATTCATATATGTTTTTTAAATTCTTTAGGGAATATTTATGACCAATAGTCTCAGGTGGAAAATAAAAACGTCTAGTTTTTAAGTATTGTGTAAATGATGAATAATATGATGTTTACAAAATCAAATCACTAGAATCCTAATATAGGATAGTGAACTTATAATTTCCAAGAATGTTTCCACAAGAAACCCCATAGTGGGGGCCAACAGGACCCTTTTGGGTCAGTAAAAATCTAATACACCCATTGAAATTTTTGATGGCCTATCAATCACAAGTTTATGTTGAGGTAATTTGTCAATTTTTGGAGTTTTTAATTTTAAATCTCTTTTATGTTTCTCTTTTTTTCAGTCATTAAAATCAAGGGGGAGTCCACCCCTTAGTTATCTCTTCCTCTATTATTGAATCTCCATGTCTCATGTTATTTCAAGCAAATTGGTTATTCAGTCTAGGTTGGTTCACTTTCCTCAATATTATACTTTCATTCTCTATTATCCTGATCTAGTTTTAGTGGATATATTTTTGATATTTAGTGTCAATTCCAATATAGTTTAGTGGTATCATTTTTTATGAGAGGTACTTTGATGACATATGTTAGATGAGGCTGAGGTAGGATGGTCACACATTGTTGTACATGAATCTCTGAGAGGTAAGCCACTACCTATTTTTATTTATTTTGGGTGAATTTGGATAAATATATAGATAAATTTATATGTGTGATTAGATATTTATCTTTGAACAGGTTTGTTTTTATAACATCTCATGCCTTATAATCCTTCTACTTTTCTGATTTTGGAGGTTGGAGGTATTCAGGGGAGGTTTCAAGAGTTTTTTATGAAGTCTAAAGCTGCAACAGAGCTGCTACATGAAGTTTGGGTTGTGGAATTTTTACATGACGTGTAGAGGTTATTAATGACTTATGACTCTGGATAGTTCATATACTATATTTGGGAATAGGGCGATCTCATGAGATGTATTACACATTGTGTATGTGAAATTCATGGCATTTATTAAATAATGGATGAGGTGATGTGTCTTTTAGTGAAGGTTTAAATTGTTTAAAACCATTGAATTCTAGATCAGGCAATGTATTACACGATTTAAAACATGCACATTTCAGGTTATTTTATAACCCTTTTATCTAAATTTCTTTTCATTAATTTGTGGATCATTCATATATATTTCTAGAAAAACCTTGGTTCCCCAAGGAGATCTTTCATCCCCCTTCTCCATTTATTTGATCCAATGGATCAAGTAGTTGTTCACTGGCAATCAGTGGTAAGAATTTATCTTCAGTTTTGGTTTTCTGATTCATTATTCCCTTGAGGATATATTGTAGAAGTTCATTTTTGTATTGGGGTGTGAATTTGGATATTGTTTTGAGGTTCTTGGATGAATTGTTGTTTAATCCATGATTTTGTGGTGCGATTTTGGTTTGTGGGTGTTTCTTTTCCCCCTTATGTTGTGCATTGAGTTAGAAAATGTAACACCATAAGATTTTATAATAAATATTCTTTTAATTTCATTGATGTCTTCAATTATACACTACACCAAGTTTAGCTTGTACTATACGCAACACCGTATTATCTTACAGTATACACAACTCTATTCTAGGCTCGTGTTACACACAATTTCAAGTTCGTTTTGTGGAAATTATTCTAAGAAACATTAAGTATAGATTTTGTTTAATGTATAAATGAAATATGTTTTGATTATGTTATATGCAACACCAAATGGAGCTTTCACTACACGCATCCCTGACTTGGCTTGCATTACACTCAATCAAGACCTTCCTCGATAGCGTGTGTAGTATGCAATACCGAGTTTCACTAAATGAGATATTATTATAATATTATTATGAACTAGCCGTTATGAATAGTAATGCCCAATTTTTGAAATTTTATAATTTTTTTTTCAAAATGGACTTCATTTTTGGATTCGGAATATCGAAATTAGCCTAGGTTTAATTTTTTTTATTTTTCTGAAAACTATCAATTTTTTATGAATAGTGAAAACACTATGTTACTATTTAAAAACTGAATTTTATTTTAATTATTACATATTTTATTTAAATTTATTTTAGGTAAAAATTGATACATAATACCTATATAATTTCAATGTAATTCATTGGAATCATTTTATAATAAATTTCGATAAATAAAAATTTTATTGATCTTTTCACCGTCTTTTACCTACCTCCTAGGATTTTTTCGCAAACTTACATAAAACTTAATTTTACCGCTTTTGTGAGTGGAATTTTTAAAATCCAAGAGACATGGTTAATATCAAGGACTAAAATGTTGTTCAATGAGAGGAAAATAATTTTTGGTGAATAGTGACTTTTTACATTTATTTACCACAGTTAAATGTAAATAAGGTAATTAAGGGTCAAAATGATATTTCTATTACCCTAACACATGCTATAATTCTATTTGATAATGTAATTCGACCAAAAACAACCTTAGGAATAAAATATTACCCTTTAGGTCCACATGGATTAGATTAGGCCATTTATTGTTAATTTATTTAAAGAAGGGTTAAAATAGTTAAAATCAATGTTTAATAACTAAATCATTTTTAATATAGGGTTGTACAGAAGATAAATTCGACTATAAATATTCAATAGAAATATAAAATTATTTCATAGATAATGGTATTTTATTTATAATTTTTAGACATTGAATAAGTTAATTTATTTATGACACAATGATGATGCAGTAATTACCATATTAATGAAATATTAACATAATTGATGTTATAAATACAAAAATAAATGTAATTTGAGACTTTTTATGAATTAAACTAATTTTATAGGGTAATATTACATGTTAGTATGGATTTAATTATCTTTTTTAGAACTAATCATGTGTTTATGGTTTTCACAAAAAACAATTACCAAATAGTGTCAAAATTGACATAAAATAGTTTTTTTAAACAATATTATATTATTAATTATTATTATATTCCAAAAAATATAGGTTCTTCCAAGATACTTATATCATGATATGAGTATCATTAATGGACCACTTGGGGGTCTCTTGGATTTATATGGTGTTTTTATTAACTATATAATATAAAAATACAAAGTGACATGGTAAATGTCAATCTAATTAACTAAGAGTTAAAACAAAAAGATAAAGTTAATATAATGAGCCAAACCTGTCTAAAATATATTGGTTGAGAGGATTTAGACCCCTCCCTGCCTTAGCTTAGAAATAAATAAATTTTGAGCTATTAAAAACTGAATATGACTTTATTATAAAATAATATTTTAAGTTTTCCTAAGGTTCCCCTCTCCTCCCTTATAAAAAAGGCACCCCTTCCCTCTTCTCTTCACACAATTTTGAGCCTTGAAGCTCTGCCAAACCCTGCCAATTCCTCTTTTCAACCTCTCTAGTTACATTATAGAGGTTCTTTTCTTCTAAAAAAACCAACTCTAGTTCCCTAAGAAGAAGTTTAAAGGAGGTGCGTTGAGGAAGAGGTAATCTCTTCTACCGACTCTTTCAAGTTTCTTTATTCTTCTACTTCCTCTTCTTTAGTTGTCTCATTATAAAGTAATAACATAAATATTACTTATATAATTAAATGTTATTATAAATATGAAATAACCCCATTTCATCATCTATAAATCCTATGGAAAAAGAAATCACCGCGTGTGCGTACGTACGGAATACCGTCTCCACGCCGTGGGGTATTCTGTTTTCGACCACCACATAACTTGGATGGGTATAATGGTGTAAATAAATAACTATATATGATTATTATAAAGTTATATTGATTCTGAAATATTATACATACACTTCAATACAATTCCATGATCATGGGAATGATATCATTGCTCGTGCGTACGTACGGACTACCGTCTCCATGATGTGATGAGATTCATTCTCCATGTTAACCATTCATGAATGATTATAAAGTATATATAATAAGTAATCATGAAATATATGACATAATAATGATACTGGATTTATTTATATATATATATATATATGTATGTTTTCTACTTAATTCCATTCAATTCAATAAGGAAACTAAAACAGCGTTCATGCGTACGTACGACCTACTGTCTCCATGAACAGTGTATTTCATTCCATTTATCGATCTATCATATATATATATGTATATTCTGAATATATATTATATATAAATCATTATTTACATTCTGTAATTAATTAAATCAAGATATAAGTAATAATATCAAGAACAACAAGTGGAAACACGTACAATAAATGAAATGATTTTACCCAAATCGGTGCTTTTTCATTGAATTCACAAAAGAACAGGTAATATAAAGTCATAAGTAAACTATATATGATATCATAACAATGAATATGATGCTGTAATAATTCAATGACATTATTTAAATCATTATACAGGAGGTTTGGATACATACGAAGCATATCAGACATAAGGTAAGGGATAACTTTTCCAATCTCATTTTTATCCGATATTGTTTTTTCTTAAGTATTTACTGGGGTTATTGTTATCATCCATGTCAATGTTTTCTAAAATTGTTTTCATGTATGTTTAAATTCCTTTTTACCCATTTTTTACTTTTACTACTTGGTATGTAAGGAATCTTTTTTTTACCATACGAGGTACTTTTTAACTTTTCCGGCAAAAGTACGAGAAGAATGTTTTTTTAACTTATACATCGTGAACGGATTTTTATGGTTTCATAACGCCTTATTTTCATGAAGATTACTCTACAGTATTTCATGATTATTTTAAACAAAATCTTTTTCTTTTAAAATTGCATGGCATTTTGTGAAAAGAAAATGATTTTGAAGAAGAAAGGATATTTTCCTCTAGAATTCATTTCAAGTGTTTTATCAAAACCATTTTCCATCCAAGATGAAATTATTTCATATGTGTATGTTTCAAGTATAATATATCTATTATTTACATGGTTTCACTATTCTTATGATGAAATGATATCCATTTGTTTTATTTGGATTATGTTATGATGGGATGATGTTTATGAAACCCATTTTATTCTTCGGGTTATGATGAATGACTTATGTTTATGTTGTGGCACAAGTAAGAATTATTTCATTATGAGATGGGTGAGACCTATATCTCTATCCAATGCATTGGGTAAAGATTTATATCTCATGAGATAGACATGGCTGGAACGATAAGTTAATCCGGTTCAGTGATACAAGACTGGAATGAGGAGTGAACTCGATTCAGAAAGGGACTTTGTCCACTAAGATGGTCTTGGAAGCAATGTCTTGGCTACTATGGAAATCATAACATGTGATGAATGGTTGACACAATTACATGTTTTATTCCCATTATATTTTATCAAGATTTATGTTCCATTATGATACATGCCTTATGTACTTCAAAGATTTATGTCTTTTCTCAAGATTTTTATGTTTAAACATTATTTTCATGTTTTTAAGTTCAATGGTATATGGTTTGTTTTATTTTCTCCATGCTTTCCCTTACTGAGCATTTGAGCTCACCCTTTATATTTTTTCTTTTCCCCAAGATTTAAAGAAAGGTTTTAGGTAAAAAAACCAAAAGGGGAAGATCTTTATGGGAGATGTTGAAGATATTTCACCACGATTATAAGATTTCTTTTTGAGTTTCCAAAGACACTAAAATATTACAGTCCTTGTGTGTCTGTTTTTGTTATGTATTAAGTATTCCGAAAAAGTAATGTAATGTCCATGTACGTCAAGATTTGGGTCTCTACCATTGTTATTAGAGTAAAGGTTTAGTTAACCTTTGGAAACTAGGATGCAAAAACTTTAGTGAAATCCCTAGAGATATTTATAATGTATGTCTAGGGATGTCTCTAAGGTTAATTATAAGTAGAGTTTATAGTCCTATAATTATGGTAACGATATTAGAGTTAAACATAAGATGTTAGATATTGAAAGTACTCCCCCTTGATTATGATTTTTTCCTCTCACACTATTTTTTTGGGTTTTAGAAAATGGATGGAAACATGAAGATTCATGATAATGGGGGATATAATGGACAATGGAATGATATTGTTCATGAGAAAACAAATGAAATTGGATCTGGAGGTCCACATATCGTTATTATACCTAATCAGAAATCTCATAATATGATCAATAATCTCAACTTTGGTAAGTTTCCCGACTCATCTAATAAGAGAAAGATGGAGTTTCCTGATGATCGTAGAGGAAAGAAAGTTCAATTTCCCTCATGTAAATCATGTGGGAAGAGGCATCAGGGAGAATGTTTCAAAGGAACTGAAAGATGCTTTGGGTGTGGAAAAGAAGGACACAAAGCCATTAATTGTAAAGGAAAAGGTTCAGTTAACACCATGGACAAGGATAATGGTATTTCTAAGACATCAACAACGGTTAAATGTTTTAAATGTGGAATGTACGAGCATTATGCAAACCAATTCCCTAAGGGAAAATCTCATGAAGTGAACCAGCATGGTCGTATGGGTAGTATTTATGTTGATGATGATAAAGAGACTACAAATGGTATATGAGATGAAAGAAGTGTTGAGGAATACAATGATGAAGCTCGGTCAATGGTTTAAGAAGGTAGTGGAATGATTTCTGTTTATCAAGTGTTATGTTGTATAGGTAATTGTACTATGGAATAAAGAAACATCTAAGGATTGTTACACTATCTTTTTTCCTAAGTATTTGATAGTATATGTTGAATGGTACCAGTAACCATGAATGGTTATTCGAATATTTTTGGAATGTAGATGATATGCGCATAATGAAGGGATAAGGAGAAAATAATATGTATGATAGTATTCATGAGCTCATGACTGATATAAGGGAAAATTGATACCAGGGTTTGAGTATATCAAAATTTTGGGATTTTGGTATGTGGAAAGAGTTAACTTTTGACAGCATTCATGTTTTCGCTAAGGTTTAATGGGTATTAATTTTTCAATATAATACATGATTAAAGTATTCACATGTTTGGAATGTGACCAAAAAGATATATCATATGATATATGGGGGGTAAATGATGGTATTCACATGCTCGGTAGATGACATTTCTTGTAATTGTTTTGTTTATACTATGAGCTTGGACATAAGTATTTTGGATAAACCTAAAGATTGGAATGGATTATGTCGAACATCAGATAATATTATTTAAGGCTAGAAATTTTTTTGATATAATTATTGTAATGTTATAATAGTGTAGTTTTATAAAAAGGACAACCTACAGGATGGGTGAGAACCTGTCACGTCAGACAAGGTTGTGGGAATCGAACACACAACCAAAGTGTGACTGGTCTTTATCGCCTACCACTGGCCTACAGGAAGTCCCTGGTTAGTAGAAATTAGTTTTATATTATTAACTGGTATAATAGATAAAGTATAAGATCATTTTTGGAACCATATACGATTAATATCATCATAGATAGACTTATGTAAATAATTATTGCTAACTTTATGTTTGAGACAGATAGAATTGTAGGTTCCGGGCACAAGGGAAGCGCATTGGTGGGTTTGCCCAACTTTAATTTTAATGTTAAACAACGTTCAATCCAAGATCCGTCACGATATAAAATGATGAATCTTTAGAATAGAATGAAGAACAAAAGAAAAGAAGAGTACCGTAACCCCTGAGGAGGATCATCATATGTTGATTATAATTAATTTAGTTAATGCATAAGAATTGCCTCATTGGAATTCTTTCTTCATTGATGTGTTCGGTCACGATTCGGTGATCCGTCGTTGCGTCGTAGAATCCAAGTGTAGGATTCCTCTAGCGGGGATCCACAGGTGTTTCACGTATCTCCGGACGTCGCCGAAGGGATCTTCGGGTGCTAGCGCGGAAGAACCTTCGCTTGCGATGTCCGCCTTTGACCGCCTTGATCCGATGGAGGATCTTGCTCTCGTAACTTGAGGGTGTTCTTGGTGGAAAGGGAATTCTCTCTTGGCTTGAGAGTATTTCCAAATCCGTTGTGCACAACAATGGACCTTCAAAATGTTGGGGTTTCAAGGATATTTATAATCGAGTTTGAGATTAATAGAGTTTGGACAATAAATAAACGTGTTATGCATTTTATTTATTTCATTAACTCTTATTGAAAACCCCCATGTCGAATTATTAATTCCTTGACATGCGCCCACACTGATTATAATAAATATCATTTGTTAAAACAGAATTAAATCCTCAAAATCCCAACTGGAAAAACTACACGGCGTGTAATAATTAATACACAGCGTGTAATTGTTTTCCATAAAACTACAGGGTGTGTATATTTAATATACACGGCGTGTACTTTTATTTTCCATTTTTCTCCACCACATTTATTATACCTTGAGTAATGACTATTTATTTCTTAAATAAATGTAACTGCATTACTCACTAATAAATATATTATTTCATCCACAATATATATTCTCTCGAATAACTAGTGTCAAAATAAATGCGATCAGACATCCTTAAATAATTATTAAACCACAGTCGGGAATAATATTTATTTAACATGTTAAATTAATATTTAACTGAGATACATGGACACACTTAGTGTGTGACCCTCTAGGACTCTTTCTCAGTGGCATTAGGCTGAGCCTGCCTAAAGTCCAAGGTTAGCATCTAGTAACACGCCAAGGCACCCATATAGAAAGAAGTTAATGTCGCAATGACGTGTCACCTCTTACGAACACTTACTGTGTAATATAATCCCTTTGTCTCGATATCTCAAATCAAGTGGGTTTAATGCTAGTACCATCAACCCATGTGCTTGATTATTCGTTGTTTGACTTCCCGGAATTGAACTTTCCCATACCTTACCATGGCCATGGATTTATTTAGACTATATCAATTACATCAAAGGGCCTGAGATATCTACTTCTATTATGGAACGAAAGGGACAAATCCTTTCTCACATTATCTATTAATGTTGTATTACTCGTGACGCACCCAATGTATCCTACCTTTCTGCGAATAGTGTTTCATCATAGATTTCATCAATACATCTAAGTGTGCGAGTTGTAATACCCATTAATAATAATATTAAAGTCTAAGGACCAATACAAACGTCCAAAGATAGGAACATCCAATGACACTATGAAATGTTGATTTTCTACTGGCGGGTCTCGTTCTCATAATATCCTCCTGGATATTTCCAAGGGCGCACACCATGATAAGGTGCCTCACAGTTTTACGAGTCCTCACCCCTAATGACATGTATTATTTGTGTCCCTCAAATAATTTCATCTGGCCACAGAACATATATTCAAGAATAGTGCTATGGAACTTCCGGGTTCTCATCATAGTAGGGATCCACTATGACCCATTAATGCAACAACTGTCCTTAGGACATTATCACATGCATTGTCACGCAGAAGAACAATCAATATGTGATAAGTAATTTATTAATGAATAAAGTATAAAGTAGTTGGTTCTAGGCCACCAACTCCAACAGACTCCCACTTGGACTAGAGCCAACTGCTAACAACCTTTAACATGCTAGCTCTCACATGATATTCATGCTTCTACTGAGATAGGTCTTTAGTCATGGGGTCTGCCACGTTCTCTTCTGTGGACACTCTTCTCACTACAATTTCACCCATTTGATAGAAATCCCTTAAGAGGTGATACTTCCGGAGTATGTGCTCTGTCCGTTGATGTGACCTTGGTTCTTTTCCAAGAGCCACCACTGCAGTATGATTACAATACAATATAATGGGATCTTTACTGCTAGGCACCACATCAAGCTCCTAGACAAAGTTCCAAATTTAGACGGCTTCATTGGCTGCATCAGAAGCCGCTATATAATCGAACTTCGCTGTAGAATCTGCAACAACTGGCTGCTTTGAACTCTTCCAGCTCACAGCTCCTCTATTGAGACAGAAAACATATCCAGATTGTGACTTCAGATCATTCTGGTCTATTTGAAAACCCACATCATCATACCCTCTGATTACAAGCTCCTCGTCTCCTCCATACACCAGGAACATATCCTTAATTCTTCTCAGATACTTAAGGATAGTCTTAACAGCAGTCCAATGTTGTTCTCCAGGATCTGCTTGATATCTGCCTACCATGCTCAGTGCATAGGCAACATCAATCCTAGAACATAACATGGTATACATGATGGATCCTATAGCCAATGCTTATGGGATCCTGCTCATCCTATCTTTCTCTTATTGTGTCTAGGGGCACATTTTCTTAGAAAGATTTAAGCCATGTGACACTGGAACCAATCCCCTCTTGGATTTTTCCATACTAAATCTCTTTAGTATCTGGTCAATGTATGTACCCTGACTTAGTCCAAGCAGCCTCTTGGATCTGTCATGAATGATCTTAATACCTAGAATGTAGGCTGCTTCTCCTAAGTCCTTCATGGAGAAACACTTGTTCAACTAGTCCTTAACTGACTATAAGGCTGGTACGTCGTTTCCAATAAGCAATATGTCATCAACATATACCACTAGGATGACGACCACATTCCCATTAAACCACTTATAAACACATGGCTCACATTCATTCTTAATGAAACCAAATTCCTTTATGGATTCATGAAATCAAATTTTCCATGACCTGGATGCTTGATTCAATCCATAATGGATTTATGCAACTTGAAAACCCGTTTGGCTTCACCTTGTGTCACAAACCCTTCTGGTTGTGTCATATAGACATCTTCCTGATGGTTCCTGTTAAGGAATTCTGTTTTGACATCCATCTGCAAAATCTCGTAGTCATGATAAGCTACTATGGAAAGTATGATTCTTATGGATTTAAACATGGAAACTGACGAGAAGGTTTCATCATAGTCAATTCCTTGACGCTGTCTGAATCCTTTAGTCCCTAGCCTTGCTTTATAGGTGCTAACTTGACCTTCCATGTCCATATTTCTTTTGAATACCCATTTTCATCCAACAGGCTTTACATCAACTGGCTCATCAACCAGAACCCAAACTTGGTTCTGATACATTGAATCCATCTCAGAATTCATAGCTTCTATCCATCTTGCAGCTTCTGAGCTTTCTACTGCTTCCTTGTAGGAGAGAGGTTCATCATTGTACAACAATAATGATTCACCATCCTCGGTGACTAGGAAATGAAATCTCTCTGGTTCCCTTACCTCTCTTGAGCTCCTACGTAGTACTTGTGTTTCTGGAACCTCTTCCACGGGGACATGTGGAACTTGTTCTTGTAGCAACTCCTATGTATCTTGAGCATCAACTTCGTAAAAGTCAATGTTGCTCCAACTATCCTTCTTGAGGATGTGCTCCCTCTCAAGAAATACGGCTTGTTTGGCGACAATCACTTTCTTGTCTTGAGGGTTATATAGGTAATATCCTTTCGTTTCCTTGGGATATCCTATAAAGATACACTTTGTGCCCCGAGGTGCTAGTTTGTTGCATGATAAGGCCTTAACAAACGCCTCACATCCCCATACATGTGTGTGCATCAAAGTGGGTTTCCTTCTATTCCATAACTCGGATGGAATTCCATCTGCCGCCTTAGTTGGTACTCGGTTTAATGTGTATGCTGCAGTTTGTAATGCATATCCCCAAAAGGATAATGGAAGATCTGCATGACTCATCATCGACCTCACCATGTCCATCAAGGTGTGGTTCCTCCTTTCACTAACACCATTCCACTGTGGTGTATAAGGAGGAGTGAGTTGATATAGAATCCCAGACTCCCGTAGAAGATCGATGAACTTTTGGTTCAGATATTCTCCACCCCAATCCGAACGAAGCTTCTTTATCTACTTACCAAGCTGATTCTCTACTTCATTCTTGAATTCCTTAAATTTCTCTAAGGCTTCTAACTTATACCTCATCAATTAGACATAGCCATATCTACTCAAACCATCAGTAAAAGTAATGAAGTAAGAATGTGCACCTCTAGCTTCTACTAGAAATGGTCCACACACATCCATGTGTACCAATCCCAGAAGCTCTGTGGCCCTTTCACATTGTCCGCCAAAAGGCGGCTTGGTCATTTTTCCTTGTAAACAAGCATGACATCTATCAAGTGTTTTAGCTCAGTAGAGTCTAAATAGCCATCTTGGAAGAGCTTTGTCAAACACTTCTCTTTCACATGACCAAGTCAGTGATTCCATAACTGGGTGATGTATGAGTCATGTGAGTTTGTTTCGTTATCAATTTCCAACACTTGTTTTTTGTAATTCAATACACACAAACCATTATTTAAATGTTCCATACCATAACATACATTGTTCTTATAAAAGAGACAACCCTTATTTCCAAATTTGAAAACAAATCCATCCATATCCAAACAAGATACAGAAATTATGTTCTTGGTAACACTAGGCACATAATAACAGTTATGTAAAACCAAAATCATCCCAGTCGGTAATGAGAGTTGGTAGTCACCAATAGCAAACACAGCCATCCTTGCGCCATTCGTAGCTCGAAGATCCACCTCTCCTCTAGATATCTTTCTAAATATACTTTATCCTACATTTGAATACAGATGTGATCCCCACAAAGTTGTATATAATACCCAATGTGTAGAAATAGAAAGATTGCACTCGATAAAAAACACACCTTTAGAGTCCCCATGCTTCTGGGTGCAATTCCTCTTCCATTGGCCCTACTTGCCACATGCAAAACACACTGCCTCCCATTCCTTGCCCTACCTATGGATCATCCCCTTTTTGGAGGGACGGTGCTTGGGGGATTCAGACCATTTATATGTCTTTGGACCCTTTTCCTTGTCCATCATTTTCTTGTTCACCATAAGGACCGCGGGTTTGTCATGCCCCATGTCCTTATCTACCTGGCGAATCAAGGTCAGAAGCTCTGATTGACTCTTCTCATTACCGCTCATGTTATAGTTGACCATGAAGCTAGAGAAGGTCTTGGGCAGTGATGATAGGATGAGATCTATACGCAACTCATCGGGTAATTTAATCCCTAAGATGTCCAAGCATTCAATGTAGCCAATAAGCTTGACTACATGAGGCCCAGCTGGCGCAGAATCTCTAAGCTTCGTGGTAAACAAAGAATTGGAGATCTCATACCTCTCATGTCTTGCCTTATCTTGGTAGAGATCTTTAAGGTGAGACATCATGCTATACGCATCCATGTTTTCATGTTTCTTCAAGATATCATTAGACATGGCCGATAGCATGAAACACTAGACATCTGTGGCATCATCCATGTGTTTCATGTAGAGAGATAATTCCTCATCACTAGCATCTTTCCCAGGTGCAACTGGAATAGGCTCTTCCAACACATATAATTTTTCTTTTCGTGGCGAAGGACGACGCGTAAACGCCTCTACCACTCTTGGAAATTGGTGCTGGTGAGAAGGTTTTCTTTTTCGAGTATGGTGCACAATGATATGTTTCAATTCATTTTATTTCCGTTTCTACAAATTAAGATGAGAAAAGGTTTAGTACTTTATTACAAAAATTGAGACAAATAAATAAATTAATACTTATTAGTCTCCCACTATTTTATCGAAATCCTATAGCCCTCACCATTGACTTCGGAATATTCTATTGTGTGAATATTCTAGTGGAAAGGATTCATATTTCCCTTCACATTACCCCAACTAGGGTTGGTCATGAAACATAAAGAGTTTTAGGTAGGCATTCCAAATGCCAACTTCAATAACTCGAAGCTCCTTGATCCGCTGAGTGGACTCCCCAATCCTGAAATCCTTTTTGGATTTCCTCAACCTTTTCCTCTTGGTCACACCAAGTCCTGCTCTGGCAGTCAACCCTTGATGCGAACCAATTCAAGTCAACCCAAAACCTTGAATTAGGATTCCCTAATAATTGAAAGCACCTCAACTAGGGTTGGTCAAGCACTTTGAACTATGGTTCGATTCTAACCAAGATTATGGAAGGCTATGCCGGCTTAATATTTATTTTGAGGGATTTTATCCTTATACATAAATTTCCATTTTATTATCTTTGATTACATGCTTTTTAATATTAAGTGGGATATACCTAAGTGATTAACCATGTCTAAGATAATATTTACGTATAAGCCGGTTTTATTTTAGTTCCATCTTACATGATCGTTTAATTCATTAATTATCTGATCGTGACAACACACCCACAATAAATAAACTATGCAACTGACAGAAATAAAAGAAATGGTATGATCATGAGCTTTTCTAGTGGGTAGTTTATCTAGCGGTTGATAAACTAACCCAAGACCTAGGGGAGAAACACCTTGAACCTTTCAGGTTCGTGTTTACAGCTTTCCACCTATCCACCTTTGTATCTCCTCGGATTAGTTTCACCTTGGCTCCTAACTTGAGCCGCCTCCACTAGCTTGGGAGCTCCATCCATTACATATGCATTTATCTCACATGCAGGTGAGGGGTAAAAGGGGTTTTTACATAAAATAATCCTTGGGCACGCATGCCCTACATATTAATGAGGAGATGGCTCACAGTCCAACAAATTTAATGTAAATAAACAAATTAAAAGAAACGATTCAAATACAAAGGTCTCGGTCTAGATCATGATCATCCATACATGCAATGATATTTACGCATAAATAAAACTAGCATTAAATTATTTAATCGTTCTTATTTAAGATAAATCATGCTCAAATCAATTAATTATATTTAATTAATCAATCCTTTTATCTTAAATACCTTTTCTGAATTTCCTTGAGATTCTCAACCATCATAATTTTAAACAAATAAATTCATTTAAAATTATCCTTGTACGTAACTTGTACCTTGGAGGTAACCCGGTGAATTCCAATTTTTTACAGAGATGTTAAATTATACACATATATATAACACCTATCACGTGTTGTGCCTCAGCTTTACGCCTGCACCATGATACATGTCTCAAGAGTTTGTATAATATAATAATAAATTTTAATAAATCTGCATAATTTGGGTGAGTACACGGCGTGTAGTTCTGACTACACGGCATGTACTTTTCTTCACCGTCCATCCGAAGTACACGCCCGGGGACAGGGCGTGTTAATGTACTTCGGAAATTTTCAGAGTACACGGCGTGTACAGTGGGACACACGCCGTCTAGTTTCCACGTTACACAGTTTCCAACTGGGCAGGCCATGTACGGAGTACACGACCCAACCCTAACCCGAAGGGACTACACGTCGTGTTTATTGGACCACACGGCGTGTATTCCGGAAACCATGTGCCACCTATTTCTGGTCAACACACAGTGTCTTAAATTCTTATAAAGAATCCAAAACACTGCCTGATTTGGCGGATCAGTCAATGCATTGAACCTAGACTACACGGCGTGTACTTCCGAATACACACCCTGTATTCTGGTGTTATATGTCCAGAAACGTTTGGATCCTCTGGATGATTTCCTCTATTTTATTTTAATAAAAACTAAAAGAAAAAAATCATTTCTGTGAGGTGAATGAGAAATTAGGGAGGAGGAATGGATCTCGATATTTAGATTTAAAGAACTATTAAACTTGAATTGAAATATCTGAATTATTAAATGCGTAAATTACCAATGGAAAACTAAATAATTATAATCAACGATATGACCCCCTTTGATACAACTTGTAGGTTCCGGGTGCAGCGGAAGCGCGTTGGTGGGTTATCCCAACATTAATTTTAACGTTAAACAATGTTAAATCCGAGATCCATCACAATATAAAATGCCGAATCTTTGGAATAGAACGAAGAACAAAAGAAAAGAAGAGTCCTGGAACCCTTGAGGAGGATCATCATATGTTGATTATAATTAATTTAATTAATTCATAAGAATTACCCCGTTGGAATTCTTTCTTCGTTGATGTGTCCGGTCACGATTCGGTGATCCGTCATTGTGTCGTAGAATCCAAGTGTAGGATTCCTCTAGCGGTGATACACACGTGTGTCACGTATCTCCGGACATCGCCGAAGGGATATCCGGGTGCTAGCATAGAAGAACCATCGCTTGCGATGTCCGCCTTTGACCGCCTTGATCCGGTGGAGGATCTTGCTCTCGTAACTTGAGGGCGTTCTTGGTGGAAAGGGAATTCTCTCTTGGCTTGAGAGTATTTCCAAATCCGTTGTGCACAACAATGGCCCTTAAAAATGTTGGGGTTGCAAGGATATTTATAATCAAGTTTGAGGTTAATAGAGTTATGACAATAAATAAAACGTGTAATGCGTTTATTTATTTCATTAACTCTTATTGAAAACCCCCATGTAGAATTATTAATTCCATGACCTGCACCCACGCTGATTATAATAAATATCATTTATTAAAACAATATTAAATCCTCAAAATCCCAACTGGAAAAACTACACGGCATTTAATAATTAATACACGGCGTGTACTTGTTTTCCATAAAACTACATGGCGTGTATATTTAATATACATGGCATGTACTTTTATTTTCCATTTTTCTCCATCACATTTATTAGACCTTGAGTAATGACTATTTATTTCTTAAATAAATGTAACTGCATTTCTCACTAATAAATATATTATTTCGTCCACAATATATATTCTCTCGAATAACTAGTGTAAAAATAAATGTGATCATAAATCCTTAAATAATTATTAAACCACATTTGGGAATAATAATTATTTAACTTCTTAAATTAATATTTAACTGAGATACATGGACACACTTAGTGTATGACCCTCTAGGCCTCTTTCTCAGTGGCATTAGGCTAAGCCTTCCTAAACTCCAAGGTTAGCGTCTAGCAACACGCCAAGGAACCAATAGAGAAAGAAGTTAATGCCGCAATGACGTGTCACCTCCTATGAACGCTTACCATGTAATATAATTCTTTTGTCTCGATATCTCCAATCAAGCGGGTTGCATGCTAGTGCCATCAACCCATGGGCTTGATTATTCTTTCTTTGACTTCCTGGAATTGAACTTGCCCATACCTTACAATGACCATGTATTTTTTTATACTATATCAATTCCATCAAAGGGCCTGAGATATCTACTTCCATTAGGGAACGAAAGGGACAAATCCTTTCTCGCATTATCTATTAATGCGGTATTACTCGTGACGCACCCAACGTATCCTACCTCGCTGCGAACAGGGTGTCATCACAGTTTTCGTCAATACATCTAAGTGTGCGAGTTGTAATACCCATTAATAATAATCTTAAAGTCTAAGGACCAATACACACATCCGTAGATAGGAACATCCAATGACACTATGAAATGTGGATTTCCTACTGGCAGTCCCGTTCTCATAATATCCTCCTGAATATTACCAAGGGCGCACACCATGAGAAGGTTCCTCAAAGTTTTATGAGTCCTCACCCCTAATGACCTGTATTATTTGTTTCCCTCAAATAATATCATTCGGCCATAGAACATATATTCAAGAATAGTGTTATGGCACTTTCGGGCTCTCATCATAGCAGGGATCCGCTATGACCCATTAATGCAACAGTTTTCCTTAGGACATTATCACATGCATTGTCACGCAGAAGAACAATCAAGATGTGATAAGGAGTTTATTAATGAATAAAGTACAATATAGTTGGTTCTAGGCCAGCAACTCCAACAGGAATGACCTATCATTCTATCGCATGATTTACTAACACTTCACAGAAGACAAATTCAACTTAATTTCTTTAAGAGATGAAGTGGAAATTGTTCAAAGCATGATCAACAGTTAGATTGTACCGAAATATAGTAAGTATTTCTTCTAATTCAAATTCTTCAACTTTATGGAAATGATCTTGAAAACAAAAAATGTTTTCCTAGTGCTCTCATATATGATGATTCAGATGGTACCTTAGATCATCACAAATTTATGTCTTTATGATTGTTGGCTTTTTCATAGCCATGTCCTCTACCACACTCCATCAGAACTTGATGGTTCTATTTTTCTTCCATATCCATATTTTCACCTATGTTCTCCTATATGGAAACCCAGTGATGATTTACTTTGGGTAATCATTACGTTTCATGCATTAGTTTTTAAAATTAAGTTTTAGTATTCCTTTTTATGATGTGGGTTCTTATGAATAGTAAACGATTTATAACCCCGACAAATTTCGAGGGAGAAATTCCTTTTAAGGGTGGTATAATGTAACACCCCAAGATTTTATAAAAAATATTCTTTTAATTTCATTGATGTATTCTATTATACAATACACCATGTTTAGGTTGTACTATATGCAACACCGTATTAGCTTACAGTATATGCAACACTATTCTTGGCTCGTGTTACACACAATTTCAAGTTCGTTTTGTGGAAATTATTCTATGCAAGATTAAGTATAGATTTTGTTTAATGTATAAATGAAATAAGTTTTGATTATGTTATACGTAACACCAAACAGAGCTTTCACTACACGCAGCCCTGACTTGGCTTGCATTACACTCAATCAAGACCTTCCTCGATAGCGTGTGTAGTACGCAATACCGAGTTTCACTAAACGAGATATTATTATAATATTATTATAATATTATTATGAACTAGCCATTATGAAAAGTAATACCCAATTTTAGAAATTTTATAAAAAACATTTTCAAAATGGACTTCATTTTTGGATTCAGAATATCGAGATTAGACTAGGGTGAATTTTTTGTTTTTTTCTGAAAACATTCAATTTTTGATGAATAGTGAAAACAATGGGTTACTATTTAAAAACCAACTTTTTATTTAAATAATTATTTATTTTATTTAAATTTATTTTAGGTCAAAATTGATACATAATACCTATATAAGTTCAATGTAATTCATTGGAGTCATTTTATAATAATTTTCGATAAATAAAAAGTTTATTGAACTTTTCACCGTCTTTTACCTACCTCCTAGGAGCTTTTCGCAAACTTACATAAAACATAATTTTACCACTTATGTGAGTGGAATTTTGAAAATTCAAGAGACACGGTTAATATCAAGGACTAAAATGTGGTTCAAGGAGATGAAAATAATTTTTGGTGAATAGTAACTTTTTTACTTTTATTTACCATGATTAAAATTAAATAGGGTAATTAAGGGTAAAAATGATATTTCTATTACCCTAACACATGTTCTAATTCTATTTGATAAGTGTAATTAGGCCAAAAACAACCTTAGGAATAAAATATTACCCTTTAGTTCCACATGTATTAGATTGGGACATTTATTATTAATTTATTTAAAGAAGGGTTAAAATAGTTAAAATCAATGTTTAATAACTATATCATTTTTAATATAGGGTTGTACATAAGATAAATTTGACTATAAATATTAAATAGAAATCTAAAACGATTTCATACATAATGGTATTTTATTTATTCTTTTTAGACGTTGAATAAGTTAATTTATTTATGACACAATGATGATGCAGTAATTACCTTATTAATGAAATATTAACATAATTGATGTTATAAATACATAAATAAATGTAATTTGAGACTTTTTATGAATTAAACTAATTTTATAGGTTAATATGACATGTTAGTATTGATTTAATTATCTTTATTTGAACTAATCTGTTGTAATGATTTTCAAAAAAATCAATTACCAAATAGTGCCAAAATTGACATAAAATAGTTGTTTTTAACATATTATATTATTAATTGTTATTATATTCCTAAAAATATAAGTTTCTGCCACGATACTTGTATCATGATAGGTGTATCATTAATAGACCACTTGGGGGTCTATTGGATGTATATGGTGTGTTTATTAACTATATAATATAAAAATACAAAGTGACATGGTAAATGTCATTCTAATTAACTAAGAGTTAAAACTAAAAGATAAGGTTAATATAATGACCCAAACCTATCTAAAATCTATTTTTTTAGAAGATTTAGACCCCTAACCACCTTATCTTTGAAATAAATCAATTTTTAGCTATTAAAAACTGAATATGACTTTATTATAAAATAATATTTTTTGTTTTCCTAAGGTGCCCCTCTCCTCCCTTATAAAAAGGGCACCCTTCCCTCTTCTCTTCACTACCTTTTGAGCCTTGAAGCTCAGAAAAACCCTGAAAATTACTCTTCCCAACCTATATAGTTACATCATAGAGGTTTTGTTCTTCTCAAAAGACCAACTCTAGTGCCCTAATAAGAAGTTTAAAGGACGTGCGTCGAGGAAGAGGCAATCTCTTCTACCGACTCTTTCAAGTTTGTTTCTTCTTCTACTTACTCTTCTTTAGTTGTTTCATTATAAATTTATAACATCAGTATTACTTATATACTAATATGTTATTATGAATATGAAACAACCCCATTTCACCTTCTATCCATCCTACAGAAAAAGAAATCATCGCGCGTGTGTACGTACGGAATATCGTCTCCACGCCGTGGTGTAATCTGTTTTCGACCACCACCTTACTTGGATGGGTATAATGGTGTAACTAAATAACTTTATAGGATTTTTGTAAAGTGACATTTATTCTGAAATATTATACATACACTTCAATACAATTCCATGATCATGGGAATGATATCATCGCTCGTGCGTATGTACGGACTACCATCTCCACAACGTGATGAGATTCATTCCCCATGTTAACCATTCATGAAGGATTATAAAGTATATATAATAATTAATCATGAAATATATGAAATAATAATGATACTGGATTTATGTATATATATATGTATGTTATCTACTTAATTCCATTCAATTCAATAAGGAAATGAAAAGATCGTTCATGCGTACGTACGACCAACTGTCTCCATGAACGGTGTATTTCATTCCATCTATTGATCTATAATATATATATGTGTATGCTGAATATATATTATATATAAATCATGTTTTACATTCTAGAATTAATTAAATCAGGATATAAGTAATAATATCAAGAACAACAAGTCGAAACACGTACAATAAATGAAACGATTTTACACAAATCGATGCTTTTACATCGAATTTACAAACAAAAGGGTAATATAAAGTCATAAGTAAACCATATATGATATCGTAACAATGAATATGATTCTGTAATAAGTTAGTGACATTATTTAAATCATTATACAAGAGGTTCGGATACATACGAAGAATATCAGACATAAGGTAAGGGATAACTTTTCCAATCTCATTTTTATCCGAGATTGTTTTTTCATAAGTATTTACTAGGGTTATTGTTATCATCCATGTCAATGTTTTCTAAAATTGTTTTCATGTATTTTTAAAGTCCTTTTTACCCATTTTTTACTTTTACTACATGGTATATAAGGAATCTTTTTTTTAACATACGAGGTACTTTTTGACTTTTCCGGAAAAAGTACGAGAAGAATGTTTTCCTTAACTTATATGGTGTGAACGTATTTTTACGGTTTCATAATGCCTTATTTTCATGAAGATTCCTCTACAATATTTCATGATTATTTTCATAGAAATCCTTTTATTTTAAAATTGCATGCCATTTTGTGAAATGAAAATGATTTTGAAGAAGAAAGGATATTTTCCTCTAGAATTCATTTCAAGTGTTTTATCAAAACCATTTTCCATCCAAGATGAAATTATTTTATATGTGTATGTTTCAAGTATAATATCTCTATGACTTACATGGTTTCACTTTTCTTGTGATGAAATTATATCCATTTTTTTATATGGATTATGTTATGATGGGATGATTTTTATGAAACCCATTTTATTCTTTGGGTTATGATGAATGATTTATGTTTATGTTGTGGTACAATTAAGAATGATTTCATTATAAGATGGGTGGGACATATATCTCCCTCCAATTCATTGGGTAAATATTTATATGGCATGATATAGACATTGCTGGAATGGTAAGTTAATCCGGTTCAGTGATATTGGACTGGAATGAGGAGTGAACTCGATTCAGAAAGGGACTTTGTCCACTAATATGGTCTTGGCTGCAATGCCTTGGCTACTATGGAAATCATAACAAGTGATGAATGGTTTCCACAATTACATGTTTTATTCCCATTCTATTTTATCAAGATTTATGTTCCATTATGATACTTTCCTTACGTACTTCCAAAAGTTATGTCATTGCTCAAGATTTTGATATTTAAACATTATGTTCATGTTTTAAAGTTCAATGGTATATGGTTTGTTTTATTTTCTCCATGCTTATGCTTACTAAGCATTTCATCTCACCCTTTATATTTTTTCTTTTCCCCATGATTTAAAGAAAGGTTTTATGTAAGAAAACCAAAAGGGGAAGATATTTCTGGGAGATGTTGAAGATATTTCACCACAATTAGAAGATTTCATTCTGAGTTTCCAAAGACACTAAACTATTACGGTCCTTGTGTTTCTGTTTTTGTTATTTATTAAGTATTCTGAAAAATTAATGTAATGTCCATGTACGTCAAGATTTGGGTCTCTACAGAAAAGCTTCTTGGTGGTTAAGAATCCCTAATTTATATTTATAGTGTAACATGCGGGAGGGGTTTACTCTTATTTATATATGGGAGATGGTTTTACAATATTAAAAAAAGATAAATAATTGTATTATTAAAATTAAAGGAGAAAGGTGGAATTATTCACATGTTTTTACATATTTGATATTATTGTGATATTGATTGTATGGGTTTGATTCCTCGCAAAAAACAATATTTATTGGGGGATTCGTTTGTGCTTGATGATATGTGTTGTGACTGCTGATTATTGTGATATCACCCTAAAATGGAAATTGGATAACTACTATTATTTGGATAATGAAATGGTTTCCCTAGGATTATGTCTTGTGTGATATAACCCATAATTTAAATTGGAATATGATAAAATCCCTTTTGATAAATTTGTAAAATGATCTTTGATGTGTTTTGATTTTTGGTCATTAGGTGGGGAAGCGTTGTGTTATTGTGATGTGATGTGGGGTTATGTGTGATATTTGGCCATGCTTTTTGAGTGTGATTTTGTTGATATTTGGTCATGATTTTGGGGTGGTGAGGTGGTGGTTGTTTGGATGCACTTTTGGGGTTGTGAGGTGGTTGTTGTTTTTTCATGATTTTTGGGTGGTGAGGTGGTGTTTGTTTGGCCATGAATTTGGGTGGTGAGGTGGTGTTTCTTCCCATGATTTTGGGGTGGTGAGGTGGTGGTTATTGGTTCATGATTTTGGGGCAGCAAGGTGTTTCTTGTTTGGTTGTATTTTTTGGGCAGTGGCATCGTTGTTGTTTGGCCTTTCTTTTGGAGTGGTAAGGACCTAGTTGTTTGCCTATCCTTTTATGGCGGTGAGGTGACAGTGTGATGGAGATGATGGGTTTCTTGTTATTTGTGGTTTTTTTGTGCTAGATTCATAAGTAGTGATGGAATAACTTGTTTAATAATGATTTAAATGATTCGTGTTTGGTTTGGTTAATGGGATGGAAATGACTTGTTAAGAAAAATTCCCTCAAGGTAACATTGTAGCATTTTTTGGTTGGTTGTGTTTGATGAAAAAGTAGGTTTTCATGGTGAATTGCCAAGTTCCAGAGATGTTGTTGACAATAAATGTTGACAAAGAAAATGAATAGAAGGTCTGGAGGTGGTACAAAATAACAGATAAAAGGTGGTGTTGTTTTTTAGTGTTTTCCAAATTTTTGGGGTCCAAAATTTGGGATTTAGTGGGCATTGAGAAAATTGTATTTCCTTCAATATCTCATCAAAATATGGCAAAGTCATGAGTTTCATGAATATGGGATTCTTGAAGTGGACTTCGTAGAGACTGGAATAATGATGACGGTGAGCTCTGCGATTACGACGAGCTCTGTGATCCAAAACATTTCATGGTGCTTATCAATATAGAGAGAATCCCAGCAGGAATTTCAGAGCTTTGAAATTTGAGCTGATGTGGCGATGACTATGCATGGAAGGTTCTCGATTTGGCGGAATCACCTATAAATAGACCTCAAACCCCATTTGGTGCTGACTATGCGCAAAGTAGGGATCTTCGTGAAAGAAAAGGGAATTCACAAAGGCAGTTGAGATCCTCGAAAAGAAGGTTCTACATGAATTCCATTTTGGATTTGCAGAGTATATACACTTCACAAAGGCCTGTTTAGATTTTCAAAATCACAAAGACCAGTGTGATCTATGAGAAGTAGTAAGATCTATGATCTATAAATCTTTGCAATCTATTGAGATTTTCAAACCTGGGAGCTCTGCGAACCTGGGAGCTCTGCGAACCTGTGAGCTTCGCGAAGAGGTTGGATCATTGCAAAGGCTTTTTTGAGATTTTCAAAAGTGGGATCTTCTCAAAGGATGTGTGCTTAGTAAAATAGTTTCAAAATAGATTGTCAAGGGTTCAGAGGGACAATGTTTTTCAACTGTCGATGAAGGTGGAACATCAATATAGCATCTATTTATAATTTAGTATGTATTCATTAGTGATAATGAAAAGACCTATAGGCCTATAAATTGTGAGTTGATATTTTGGAGAAGAAGTGGGATCACTTTAGTTGAGAGAGAAGTGAGTACTGAAATGGTTAATGGTTGTAATTTAGGAGGGATATTGAGTCTGCATTGAACATGTAAACAACAATGTGGTTATAGTGTATTTTGTACATCAGCACAATGATGGTGTATTCTCCATGGACATAGCCAAGTGATGGTGAACCGAGTAAAATTTTTATTTCCTTGTCATTATGAAAGATTAATTCATTCTCTAAAATATGAAGGAGAGAAAAGAGAGTTTTGTCTAACAAAAAAACAAGATCAACAGGGGCAGTTGTTTTAATTTTTCATACCCTGATTCACCCCCTCCCCCCCCAAGGTGTATATCCTAGTGGACCTAACATGACTAACAATCAAATGAATAATGGGTTATGTTGTTAAATGTGTTTTATGCTTAATAATGAACGAATGGGATCAATTATGGAGTTTTTTGGAAATGAGACTTGTGTCTTGAGGCTTTCTTTTTGGTGTTATGCATTTAGAGGTAGTAGAGAAAGAGGGTATGTTGTGAGTTAGTTAGTGTTTTTTTGTGAACCCATAGGTTGGGCTTGTATGAGGCTATATTTTTATAGTTTTATATTACTTTTGAATTCAATATGCACCCCACCCACATTGATCACTAAAATTTGATACTCATATCTATACTTATAGACTGTGTTGGATGAAGGTATAATAGTGCACTAGACAGTGGTTGTGATATCCTAGGTGTCTTCAGTCAAGATGTGGCATAGCCCAGGTGTTTACATGATAGATGAGATGGGATGAGTGGGCTTATAGTACGGGTTGTTCATAGCTGGAAGAGTACATAAGATTTATGTCCTTCATTTTCATGATACCCAACATCTCTAGTTATGGTTGTTGATGTGTTGTAGCCCATGTATTTGTTAATGAGATGTGATGTGTCTATCCTTGTGGGGTTTCCATCCTAGGTGTCTTCAAATCAGTTGTATTGTGACCATGCTTGTGGGGTGGTTTAGTATTTATAAGAGTTGTAAGTGATAGGATGTACGATGTTGGAATGTTAGAGTGGAATACCAGTGATAAATCATTGTGAGGAACCTTTTATTTATGTGACTCATGTTATATTATATTACTTGTCTTGAGTTAATTGGTGATACTTAATAAGGAATGTTTGGGATGGATAGTTGACCTTTTTAGGTGTTTTTGGGACTACATGGACTATTCTTGACATTACTATCTTGTTCCTTTGGAAAATTTTTGGGTCACTGATTTACCTTTTATTTTGGGTATTTACTTTTGGAGACTTTTATCTGTATCTATTTTATTTACACATGCACTTTGGGATGGTTTTGGTTTCCTTTTATATTGTTTCATAAATTTTTTTTGTGTATGATTCAACATATATCCCAATCCTATATTATTATAGAGGGTAATGCCTCCCATTTTATGATATTTTTATACTTTTGGTGCTAACTTCCAACCAGAGGCCTACTAGAGGCATGAATGGGGGTTCATTTTCTCTCTATCCCCCATTTTAGTATATTTTTTGAGATGGGGTTGGGCTAGATTGGAATCATAAGTGACGGTTGTGAGATAGGATGGGTTTTGGAGTTTGAAACGGTGAGGATTTCTTAGTCTGGTATGGAAATAGTGCCAGTAGACCTTGGTGCATGACATAGGTCAGGCAGACCATCTAGGACATGTGATTTTATCCCCCCCATGATCCAGTGCATGGACTCTGAGCTTATTGAATGGCCATGCGATGTGGTCCTATTATTATGGTAGAGAACTAGGAGAGGTACACGAATTGTTATGTCTTGTGTTCTAATTTGAATTAGGGTTATTTAGGGAGATTAAAATGGATAAAGTGAATTAAAATAAATAAAATAATACATACTATAGGGCTTAGGAAATTCATGATTTCTATTCGTTCATAGCTCCTCTTAATCATGCACGTGTGGTTTAGGTAGTTGAGGTTCATCAGGCTAATCCGGTTGATCATTATACAGTTGATGGTAGAGGAGGATGACTCTTGGTAGAGAACATTGAACACTTATCAGTGGAATGATTTTGGGTAGTATGAGGATAGTGTTTTAAATGTGAATACCAAATGAGAGATTGAGGAGCTTGAGATCGCTTTTAGTTTGATCCAGGTCCTGATAGGATATTGGGTGTAACGCCTTGACCCTAGAATCCTGAAGCCAGTGCATTATTTTAATACATTAGCTTCATTACAGAGAATAAAATTACTAAGGAACAAACTATTTATCAGTCTTGGAAAATAGATTACATATATGAACCTTTCATTATAATTAAAAATATAATATGCAATATAGTTCATTCTCTGAGTATTTCATTATTCTCTTAGATTAACCCTACATATCAGTCATAAAACATGTCTTGGAATCCTAGGAAAATAAAACATTCGATAGGGGTGAACTCAGATGGCCAGTAAGGTTAAAATATATAGTAGAAGCTTTCATAAATTTTCATAAACATTAAGGTAAGAATAAAACTAAAAGACAATCCTTTTATACATAGAATAGAACATAATATGGCAAGAATAAATCAAAAATTACATTTAACATTCACATGGATATTCTAATATTCAAATAATCACATGTAATATCAATAACTAATCTCATAATGAGGAATGCATAATGTCTGAAATCATAACCACACCACCATGGTCTCGTTCCAAGACCATATGTAAGCATAATGTCAAGGCCTCATTCCAAGACAGTTGTTTGTCTCATGAGACCTACAAATGCATAGAGAGGCTATAGCAGGACCCTCCCATTACTTATTAAGTCCAATACATTCCTTGTATGAAAATGGAAAAACATGAACAACATAATCATTCATATTACAAACTAGTATACAAAATATGAATACTTTGACCAAAAACCAATAATGGTATCTAAATAGCTCTTCCTCAATCAAACTGGTCATAAAACATTCAATAAAATATGTTAAATGATATCACAAGAGATCAACCATAATTAAGTATAATATCCAACAATTTACGTTGACATAGATGAAAATACTCTTTTAAAATTATTTAAAATATCTTGAGATAAATACCCATTTTTTCTTTGAAATCATTTATTCAAAAACCATGCACTTATTAAATAAGATATTTAAAAAGAGATTTATGAATCAAAGTTCCCCAAACCAATTTGAATATTTTTAAATTAATTAACATATGAAAAAATTCATTTCTATATAAATAAATCCTTAAAACTATTTTTAAAACATGGACATTATTGAGAAATATTTAGAAGAGTAAATTTTTAAAACATTAAAAATGATTTTTTAGATAAAAAGACCCTTACATAAAACCTTAAAAATATTAATTTTGAAATAATTTTAAAGAAATTAAAAATAGACATAAAATTTCCTTTATAATCTAGTATATATATATAAATAAATATTTGTCATAATATCAAGAATATTTAAATAGAGAAAAGATTAATTATTTAAATATTCAAAGCCTCCCATACCACTTTAGACATTTAAATAATAATCCCAATATAATAAAATAAATATTTAAATACTCTAGAGATAAATGTATTCAGGGTATCAAATATAATTGGGTCAATACATACACCACACAAAATAAATAGGTAGTGAAAATGACTTTTATCTCAAGAAAATTAAAAGTGAGTTGAAATTCCCTTACCTTAAGTTCGATACTCTTTGTAAATGTCTAAAACTCTTGTATAATGGTTTAAAACATGTTATTAACATATACCAGAATAATAATAATATTTATGATTTCATATATGATTAATTTATTACTTTATATTGGACATTTATTAAAAATTCAAAGTTAAAGTAGTGTTTCAGGTAATAACAGTTTTGTTTATCGTACATGTTTGTAATCGCTGTTATTGATTGTATTACTTATATGATGATTTAATTACTTAAATAATGTAAAACATTATTTATATATAATATATATTCCTAATATAAATATATATAATATATAGATAGATGAAATGGAATATATCATTCATGGAGAGGGTAAGTTATACGTACGCATGAACGTTCTTTCTATTTTCTTATTGTATTGAAGCGAAGAAAGTATATGAAATATATATATATATATATATATTTTCCATTATAATTATTATTTAATATATTTAACACTTATTCATTATATATATTTTTATAATCATTCTTGAATTGTTAACGTGGATGATGAATCTCATCACGTCGTGGAGATGGTAGACCATATATACGCACGAGCAACAATATCATTCCCTTAATGGTTAAATGGTATGAAACTGGATTGAATATGAATTATATAGAAACAATATAACATAATATTAATAATTTAAAGCTTTTATATTTATCATTATACCGATTTAAATAATGTTTATATGAAAAACAGTTTACACCACAGCGTCTAGATGGTAAGTTGTCGTACGCGTACATAGTGATATTGTTGTTCATAGGATGGTTAAAAGAATGAATATGGTGGTCCCATAATCATAAAAAAAAATAATACTTTATATTATGTATTTATTAATTTATTTTGGAAACAACTTAGGAAAAGATAGTACAAGTTGAAAAGAAATTGAATTGAATTGGTAAAACAATTACCACTTCTTCGAGTATCTACTTTTGATTTGTACAAAAGGACTCATTAGGTTGGATTTATTCCAATGTATGGACTATAGGATTAATTGAGGTAAGTTTTGAGGAGAAATAGTCAGGGTATTTTCGATACGAAAGGCTTTAGAGGTGTGAATAAGAGATAAGGAGATGTGCCCTTTTATAAGAGAAAGGAGGGGTACTTTGGGAAACTCAAAAAATAATAATTTATTATAAATTTATTTTAGATTTAAAATAGATACAGAGTGTGTCTTTTAGAATTTTATATGATTATTTTTATAAATTCCCCCAACAAATGAACTTTATACATGTTTAGATCAAAAAATTAACTTTATCTTTTGGATTTACCCCTTAGTTAAACAATTTAACTCTTACCCTGACAACTTGTCTTTTTACACTATAGGGTTAATATAATTAATATAAAATTACAAAAGAACCCAAATGAGAAAATTTATGAAATATTTAACATTATACAAGTTAGTTAGAATAAATATATATTTTTATGAAATTATTTATCATTTAATAAAATATTATTTATTTTAAAATCTCATTTATACAAATTTTGACACTATTTTTTACTTGAAATTTTATAAAATAATAACAACTTTATTCTTTAAAAACTACAACAACTCATCTATAACATGTCATAGTCATTCAAAAAGTCTTGGATGGCATAAAATAGCTGAAATGATATTTATTTTATTATTATTAATATAATTTATTTGATTCTTCCATTAATAAATCTTTTATAACATCATCATTGTGTCACAATTTAATTCAACTATATAATGTGTAAAAATTATAAATAAATTATCATGATGTATATAAATTTTTAATATTTATAATAAAAGTTTATTTTTCTAATATTTCTCATATATAACATTATTGTACATATTATTTAGTTATTAAAATTTTAATATGACATTTTTAACTCTTTATAAAATAAAATAAAATAAATGTCCTAATCTGACACAAGTGGCATAAAAAGGATCATATTTTCAACCTAAGGTTAATTGTTTTATGAAAAACACCTATCCAATGAAATTAAAAAGAGTTTTAGAGTTATTTTATATTATTATAATATTATTTTTTCCATTAATTACCCAATTTACCTTTAACCATGGTAAATAAAATTCAAAAGTTACTATTAACCAAAAATTATTTTAAAGCTATAAGATCACATTTTTCATAATAATTACAATCATGTATGTCTGTTTTTTGAAATTCAATTCCCAGAAGTGGTAAAATTATGTTTAATGCTAATATGAAGATGTGGTTAGAAGGTGGGTAAAAGTGACATTAAAAAGAAAAATCATATTTTTTATCTAATCCTATTATAAGATGATTCCAATGAAATATATTGTATTAATATATATATTATTTATATTTTATAAATTTATAATAATCTTATTGTAAAATAATTATTTAAATTAATTGGTTGGTTTTTAACATCAATGTCGTAATTTTTAATATTCATAAAAAATGAAACTTTTGAGAAAATTATTGAAATGTAACCCTAAGATAATTTTGAAATTAAGAATTCAAAAATGATGTCTATTTTACAAAATTAAATTTATAACCTTTGGAAAAATTAATTTTATTATTGTACACAAAATTATATAAAAAACTTTTCCTTTAAGAAAATAATATTTCTAAATATATAACTATTTCACATAAACTTATAAATTTCATTATAAATATGTTTTATTTATGTGAACGAATTATTAGTAACATTTAAAAATTATTTATTACTAATTTTATTACTATATTTAATGGATAAGTTATAAATATATCATATAAAAAATTATAATACTAAAGGTTTGTTTCAATAAAAATCAATTTTTTGTGTAACGAATGCCAAGTTAGTGTTTCATGCAATGCAGGCTATTTAATTTATTTAGAAATAAACATACCATGAAATCTTGGGGTGTTAGATTGGGAATATTTGAAAATTAGTTAAATGTGTTGAGCTACACATCAATCATGGATAATGTATCTTCAAGATTGGAAGGACGTAGAAGTTTCGTGGGTTGACATTCAAAAAGAGTTTTAGGTGGAGTTCCTTTCATCGACATTGAAAGTAGTTAAGAGGTAGGAGATTATTTCTCTTTATTAGGGGAGTATGTTAATGATGGAGTTGGTAATTATATTCAAGGATCTTCTACATCATTCCCCAGATCTTTTTCTCGATGAATAGTCTCATGAAATATTTCATAAGGATAGACTTTTTCTTTCTATCTAGTATGTAGTTACTCAATTTTTATTTCCAATATATATGGAGCATTAGAAGAAGGAAGAGAGGATCAATTGGATTCAATCACGAGGTGTTTGAACATGAGAGGGGAATAAATAGGGTTGCTCAAGGAGAATTGTTGTTAGTAAAAATTATCAGGTACCTTGGCATTTGATGTTTCGACCAGTAGGTAGTTGACCTCATAACCTTTATTTTTAGACTTATAGGGCCAGAAGTTTTCATGATATTCTTTGGGGATTTGTTCTAATGTTCTCTGTCTATGGAGATCATGTCCCTCATTAGAACTGGTTCCTAGTGGTCATTTGAGTTCAGTTTGGAGGAGTTGGATAGATTCAGCACTAGCTTCAATAGTAGTTTCCTGTGAGACTATTTGAATAGCAGGGGTTGTAGGAATATACTCCACTAAGAGGAGATTGAGAGGGTAGAGTTTGATCTCAACTTGTTCCTTATTTTCAGGTACCTATACCTGAGTGTGGTCATAGAGGTGGTCATTAAAAGATGGGTAGAGGAGCTCGGTGTTTTGAGTTGCATGTAGTGGAGTTGGTAGTGCCATAGGGTCTAGAGATCATTAGAGGTATGGTTTATTTGTTTAGGACCCTTGTTTTTTCATTTTTTTTATGCAGTATCTTCACAATCCATTATTGTACCTACATTAGTTTGTGTTATGGGATTATATGTGGAGAGGCTTCTTATTCTTCAAGCATTGACTATGCTAGTCAGTGGATAAACTAGCTTGTTTGATGTGTGCTGGGGTGTAGACTGATGATGGGGACACATCAGTCATGTGGGGAACTTTTCATTATATATATACAACCATATGATGTTCTTCAAGGAATAAATTCATTATATTTCATTTGGGTTGTTATCAACTGCTTCTGGAGGATATTCACATTCTTCGATGTGGATGGACAACATGTGGTTTCATAGTAAAATAGGGTTATTGAGTGGTAATTCGATGTATATAGCACATTATTTCTTTGATGGATGAGTTTTTAGTAGAATCAGTGGATATTAGGACATTGATAGTCCCTATGGTCATTGGGGAGTTTCTGGATGCTTTTCTGGAGGTGGTTTTGATGCTACCCCCTTGACATGATGTTGTGTTCAGGATATAATTGCAACTCGGCGCTTCTCCAATTTTGATGCCTCATTATCAAATGGAACATTATGAGTTAGAGTATTTTAGGATTCAGATATATTAACAAATGAAAAAGGATTTTATCTAGCCCAGTGTGTCTCTATGGGGTTCTCCAGTGTTTTTATCCAAGAAGGTGGATGGTAGTCTGAGGTTGTGTATAGACTACTGAAGGTTGAATCAGGTGATGGTTAAGAAATGTTACCCTATCTCAATGATATATGATCTTTTTAAATAGCTGTGAGGGTAGATTTTAATTTCTAATATTTATTTGTGGTCTAGATATCACTATTTTTGGGTGAAGGAGGGTGATATCCCAAGGATTGACATTAGATACCGGTATGGGAACTTCAATTTTGTAATCATGCCCTTTGGTGTTATGAATGCACCATCCATGTTCATGAGGATTATGAACTCCATGTTTTGTGATTTTTTGAAATTTTTCATTATCATATTCATCAATAAAATCTTGATCTACTCGAAGTCATAGGAGGAGAACATCAAACATATCAGAGCTGTTTTGTAGGTCCTTAGACACCATTGTCATCAAGGAAAGTTATTCAAGTGTAATTTTTGGATATGAGAGAGTAATTTCATTGAGAATTTGGTGTCTTAGAATGGTTTGTCAATAGACACATTGAAGGTTGAGATAGTTGTTTCTTGGGTAGCACCCAAGAATGTGGTAGATGTTTGTAGCTACCTAGTCCTTGTGGTCTCTTATTGTAGGTTTGTACTAGATTTCCCAAGAATTTTAGCCCTATTAATTGTAGTGAATAAGAATTACCAGGACCTTCTATGGACAAATTAGTGTCATTTGGTGGTTGGTTACCTAAAGGGGAATTTGTTCATTGCTTTATGGCTTCATTTTTCTAAGTAGGATGTTATTCTTGTGGTTTTTTTTTTATGATTCCCATCAAGGTTTGGGATGCGTGTTGATGCAGAATTGGGTAGTGATCTCTTATTGGTATAGGAATTTATGTAAGCATCAGAATAACTATGACACCAATGATCTAGAGTTGGTGATGGTGGTGTTTGTGCTAAATTTATTATGGAATTACCTCATTGTGGAGCACTTTGTGTTCATCATGGACCACATGATCTTGAGATATATATTTTCTCATCGTAATCTGAATTTTTCGTAGTGGTGTTGGATGGTGTTTCTTATCAATTAAGTTTTTTAGATCTAATATACCCTGTGAAGAGTTAATTTTAATGTAGATGATTTGATATATATGTTGTGGGAGGATGTTGTTCGGGAGTATGTGGATTCATGGAGAGATATAGAGGATTTGGCGGCCTAGCACTTATATTCTAGGGTGAATAATGGTAGAGGTTGTTTTTTAGTTGGTGGTGTAGTCTTCTCCAATGTGGGATGTTTGGGGGTCTCAGTGGGGAGACTCATGGGAAGAGTTGATTAGTGGTCATGTTGTCCAAGGTGATTATTTAGAGGGGTGGATGGAGGATGGTTGGAAATTGATGTTGTTTTATGGGAGGTTTTTTGTTCTAGTGGTAATTCATGAGGGATTCCTTCATGAATTTTATATCTCACCTTTTTAAGTACACCCAGCGGTTTTGAATATGTATCATGATTTGAGGATGAATTTTTGGTGCCTTGGGATGAAATGGGTAGTGGATAAGTTTGTGGAAAAGTATTTAGTTTTATAGTTGGTAAAGGTCATGCATCGTGTCCCAAATAGTTTATTGTAGCCTTGTGATGTAACCAAGTGTAAATTGGTTTACATCTCGATGGATTGAATCACAAGATTACCCTGGGATTAGGTAGGTTGTGATTTTATCTGGGTAATTTTTGATTGGTTCATGAAATGAGGCCACTTATTAGCGATCGAGGAGTTGGTTGTAGTTGATACTTTGGATAAGAAGTATGAGGATGGGGTATTTTGGTTTCATTTAGTTTCATGGTCCATAATCATGGAATGAGATTCAAATTTTACCTCACAATTCTGGAGTGGATTATAACATACTTATGGAACTCACTTATTCCTCAGCACTAGTTTCTATTCTTATATGGATAGATAGACAGAGAAAACTATTCATACATCATAGGATCTGTTGTGGGTGTGTATCTTAGACTTCAACGTATCATGGATAGGACACCTTCCTTTGGTTGATTTTGGTTAAAACAATATATATCACTCATCTAATAGTATATTTCTATTTGAGGCATTTTATGAGTGACTATTTCATTCTACATTATGTTTGAGGGAGGTTGGGGAGGAATTAATTCTCAGACTCTATGTGCTGTAGAGAAAAATAGATAAAATTCTGCTTTTTATTGAGGGGATAAAATCATTATGGTATTGGAAGAGGTATTATGTTGATCACAGGAGGAGTACCTTGGAAGTTGAGGTTTGAGACCACATTTTCATAATGGTTTCCCCTAAGTATTGGTGGTAGAGGTTTGGAAGGGGTAGTAATCTTTCTCCAAGGTATGTTGGGCCCTTTTAGGTGTTGTTAAATTTGGCATGGTGGAATATCGACTGAAATTTTATTTTATGACTAGAGATGGTCCACTACAACTTCCAAATATCTCATCTTCATTAGTATATTTTATGATGATCCCCATTTCATTGACTGAGGAGAGTTAGGTATCAAGGAAAAAATTATGTTCATGGAGTTTCTAGTAGAGTTCCAGGATCACCAAGAGAAGGCATTGGATGGACGGTCCAATCCTTTGGTTCATGTGTTGTATAGTCAGGGTTTGATGGAGGAGAGTACTTGGTAACGATAGATGCAGATTTGTTCCCACTATCAGGATTTTTATTATTTTTTTCTTTGTTTTATTTTTCTATGATTTGATGTTAGGATCATTCTATTTTACGATATATATTTTTCTTGATGTATGATGTGAGAAAAATTCTTAACCTATAAAAAGGGTAGGAAATAATTCCTAATAAATATGCATTATACTACGATGTAATTAAACCCATTTGAGAGAGTCATCACCACCCATAGTGGATATTTTCTTAACATGGATGATGGAATTCCCTGATTCAAATTTTTGGGGAAGTGCAATGTGTTAGTTGTGATGGTTTGGTTGGGTTGTGTTGAGGTTTTGATGGTTGTGTGGTAGTGTAGTTATATTAGAGGATGTTGTTTTTTCTATGTGGTGATGAGTTTGTGTGAGATGTTTTATGGTTTTTTAGTTTTTCATGTTTGGTTGGTGGTGGCTTTTGAAGAATATCAAGATCCTTGATAGCTATCTCATGGGGTGGTTGTTCAAATCCCTTTCCTTCTGGGATTGGTTTTGGATTCTCGAAGGTGAGAATAATTTAATATGTAATTGATGTAATGGTCCATTCCTTCAATACCTATTAATTTTATGATTTTGATGGTTATAGGTGTTTGTGTGCCTTTTAGAGTGTTTTCAGTGGAGGTTGGATCTACAATAGAGCTGTTATAGGAAGTTCATGTTTTCTATTGTTTACTCTCTGTGTAAAAGTGAATCACATCTTTTAAATTTGGCTAGTTTAGGGATTTTATTGGGGTAGAGGGGGAACCCATGAGATTTATTAAGTTTTTTTAAGTGAAATTCCTGATTTGTATTAGATAAAGGTCGTGGTGATTCATTTTTTTGTGAAAGTCGAAATTTTGGAAAACTCATAAATTGCATGCATGTAATGTATTAAATTATGTGATACTAGAATATTTAATGACATTTTATAAACCTTCTATTGGAATTTATCTTAATTGGGTCATGGATCCTTCCTCTATCATTCTGGATAAAACATAGACAACCCAAGGAGATCTTTTATCCCTCTTATCCCTTGCTTCAGTAGTTTGGTTCTAGTGGTTGTTCATTGGAAATCGATGGTATTCCCTTATCTTACTTTTTGGTTGTTCTCTTTCATTATTCACCCAAATATCCACTATGGTGGTGGGGTTTTTTTGGGATGTGAGTTGGGCTACGTTTTGATGATCCTTGGATGCAGTGTATCTTGATCTATGATCTCATGGTGCAATTGTGGTTTGTCGGCATTTCTTCTTTTCCTTGCGGTGTGAAACTAGTTGAAAAATATTATTTGAGGTAGGGAATCCCTTGTTTCTCTTTATTGAGTGTCATATGGGATGGGTTTACTATTTTTTATCTATATGAGATGGTTTTTCTTGATTATACAAAAAATCAATAATTGGATAAATAAAATTGAATTGGAAAAGGTGGAATGAATTGTATATTTTTACATCTTTGATTTTCTTTTGATATGATGGATTGTATAGGCTTGATGCCCCACTAAAAATAATGGGTTTTGGGGGATTTTTTTCAGTAGATGATTTGGGTTGTGACTACTATGTCTATTGTGATTATTATTATATCACCATAAAATGTTAATTGTCTAACCACTTATAATTGGATAATTAAATGGTTTCATTAGAATTATGGTGTGTGTGATAACACCCCTAAAATAACATGTAATGTGACAAAATCCACTTTGTTAAATCTAGAAAATGATCTTTGATTTAGTGTGATTTGTGGTAGTGTGGTGGGGCGGTGATGTGTGGTTGTTATGTAATGTGGGGTTAATGGGTTAGATTTTTTCAGGATTTTAGGGTCTTGATGTGGTGGTCGTTTGGATGTTCTTTGGGGTGTTGAGGTGGGGGTTTTCCATGATTTTGGGGCAGCAAGGTTGTAGTTGTTTGGTCATTATTTTGGGGTGGTGAAGTGGTGCTTATTTTTTGTGATTTTAGGGTGGTGAGGTGGTGGTTATTTGGTATTGATTTGGGGGTATTGAGGTTGTGGTTGTTTTGATGTTCTTTGGGGTAGTGAGGTGGTGGTTGTTTTTTAATGCTTTTGGGGTGATGAGGTGGTGGATATTTGTGATTTTGAGGTGGATAGGTTGTGGTTGTTTTGTTGTATGTTTGGAGCAGTGTGGATATAGTGTGATGAAGATTATGGGCTACTTTTTATGTGTGGATTCATTCTTCTAGATTCCCATGTTGTAATTGAATAACTTGTTTAATAATTATTTAAATAACTAGGGTTTTTTTGGTTAATGGGATGTAAAGGACTAATGAAAAAATGAATGATGGGATATGTGAAAAAATGTGGTTTATGCTTAATAATTTATTAATGGGTTTGATTATTGTTTTGATTAGAAATGTGAGTTTTTTCTTTTGGATTTTTGGGTGATGTTATGAATTTAGAGGTGTAAGAAAAAGTGGGGTAGTATTGAGATAGTTAGTGTTTTTTTATAGACCCATACCTTGGGCTTGTGTGTGGCTATATGTATATAATTGTATGTTTCTTGTGATTTCTATATTCACCCTATCAACATCAACCACAAAGTGTCGGAAAATCATATTTAAATGATAGGTGTTTTCTCGATATCCGGTGAGGAGAAAAAATGTCTGGGTACCCTATCTTTCCTTCTTTCTCTTCTAGACGAGGTAAGTATTGCACAGGATGTGATGGTCGTAGGTCTGATAGTCCACTAGATAGTTATTGTGGTAAATTAGGTGTCTTCAGTTGATATATTATGTAACCCAGGTGTCTAAGGGAAGGATTTTATGGGATGCGGTGGCATACAATAGGGGTTGTCTATGGTGGGAGGAGGACATGAGGTTGATTTCCTTCAAATTCATGATTCCCTACTGCTCTGGTTATGGTTGTGGATAAGTTGTTTCTTAGATTTTTTCAGGTGATACTTGATGTGGTCTTGCTTGTGGGGTGTAAATCGCAGGTGTCTTAGAGTGAGATGTGTTGTAAGCATGCTTGTGGGGTGGTGTGGTATTTAGAATAGATATAAGATCTAGGATGCACGACATTGGAGTGTGAAATAAAAATACCAATAGGAAATCATTGTGAGGTACCCTTTATCGATGTCATTCATGCTATGTTATATTACTTGGCTTGTGTTATTTGGTGAGCATACCTTGGTGAGGTTTGGGGTGGATAGTTGAAATGTTTAAGTGTTGTTGGTTTTGTTGTTTTCTCAAAACTGGATTAGTATGATTCTTTCTTATGTGCACGAGAGACTATTTTTCTAATGATTATACATGTATTCTCACCCTATTTATATAAACTGATTTTCAAGTTTTTTGTAGGACTACAAGAACTGTGTTGAACAATACTATCTCAGAGCTTTAGAAAATTGTTGCATCATTGCTTTAACATTGATTTTGGGTATTTACTTTGAGATACTTTTATCAATATGTACTATATTTATGCATGCATTTTGGAATGGTTTTGTTTTCTTTTTAAATTATTTAATATAGTTTTTTTATGATTCAACTTATCTCTTGATCCTATAGTGTTATATAGGACAATGACTCCTATTTTAGGATATTTTTATACCCTCAGTGCTAATCACCAACCCAGGGCCTACTGGAGGTGAGAGTTTAGGTTAATTATATCTCTACCCTAATTATGAAATATTAGTATATAGGGATTCATGATAGATTAAAAATTATAGGTGATTCATACCTAGTTACATTATGTTTTGATAATGACAGGCTACTCGATCGAGTTTTCTTCCAAAATAAAAAATAGTGGTTTGTTATGTAAATTAACTATCAGTTGGTTATAATTTATTGTGGTTACCCCTTGATGATTTAAGGGTTTCTAGGTGTGTATTATTAATGTTATATTGATTTATAGGGATTGGGGTAATGCTAAGGGCTTAATATTGTTTTGAGGTGGGCAGTCCCTAAGATTTTCAGTTAGTTTACATGTGTGTTATAATATTTGAGATTCCTTTTATTGTATACATATATTATTGTGAAACCAGATGAGTTTTCTAAATATATAATAATGATAATAAAAATGGTTATGGGTGTGATAGTTAATCCTAATGTTTTATTTATATTCCATGTTAATCAATGGACATGCTCTAATTAAAGTGACATTGAAAATTGGAATGGAAACATTCAAGGTTTCATTGGTTAAACTATCAAATAGTAGACCATGATTGATTCCCTAAAAAATCATTTTATGGGGGAAACCTTAAAAAAGTAGGTTTAACATGAGGGTATCCTTGGATGGAATTTAAAATTGAGAGAAATGGGTTGTGTGTGAGTCAACTATCAAAATGTAAATGTGTAATAAAGTTAGATGAAATGAGAACTGTATTGTAGTTGTGTGAGGTGTTTTATTTTATAGTATGTTTATATATATGATATTCACAGTGTAAAGTGTGTTATTATAACTTTTCTATATGTGATTTATCTGTTATTTATGTTACATGGTTGGGGGAAATATTATCCTTGTATATTTTCATGATATGTGGTCGGATGTAATTCCAAACTTGGTTATTCTTATAATATAGGTTCGGTTTAGTGAAAACATTTTCTACTCATGTCATGTGGTTGGTTTTAAAAACATAATTAGTAATTTTTGTGTTAGGTTGAGTGTAATTTTAGCCTTGGTTGTTCTTATTTGGTGAAATTCCAAACATTACTACTCAAGTTAGGTGGGTGGGTATGATTCCAATTTTGGACATTTTTTGATATATGGTTGGGTGTAATGTAAACCTTGGTTTTATTTTTGATATATGTTTGGTGTAAGGACAACATTTTCTACCTATGTTATGTGTTTGGGTGTAATGTCAAAATTTGTCATTATTGTTATATATGTGTGGGTTCAATTCCATCCTTGGTTATTTTTATTATATAAGTGGGATTTAATGCCAACATTTTCTACTCATATGATTTGGTTGGGTGTAATTCCAATCATGGTCATTATTATCATATGGGTTTTGGTGTCATTTTGGTCTTGGTTAATTTTTGTGACACAGGTTACGTGCAATGTCAACCTTTTCTAGTCATGTTATGTGATTGGGTGTAATTTTAACCTTAGACAAATTTTGTAATATGTGTTTGGGAGTAATATAAACCCTTATTGTTTTTTGATATAGATTATGTGTGATGATAATATTTTTTAATCATGTTATTTGGTTGGGCATGATTCTAACTGATCACATTGTCAAGCACGTCAAATTAAATGTTTCGTTTTTAATTGAATTTTTGTAGTATAGTTGGATCCTTGGGTCATCTCTCAATGGAGTTTTAGATCATTAATAAAAAAGGTGTTTTGATTATTTTTTATGAAAAGGAATTTTGGGTGAATTTTTTGGGATTTTTTTATTTTAAAAGATAAATTGAAACTATATTACTATGTTAGAGAAATTGGTTGGATAAATCCTGATCAACCTAGGTGGATCTCCCTGGATGCTCATCCATCATCGCTCTCAAGGGAAGTGTAAAAGATCATTTATTCCTTGATTTATACACAATTAAACCATTATGTATGGTGATTTATTACTAGGTTACCACCTAGTATTTTATTGATTGATAATATTGATTACCAGAGAAGATTCACAATCAATAAAATAATGTCGATGAAAGAACCGAACTCAATCAAGGCATCACATCAATAATGGGATGAGATGTACAGATTTCGTTCAATCTCAAAAACCTTCTCAATAAAAAAACATGAATATTCATGGGTTATAACTTTAGTATTTAAACAAACAAATTAATCCATAAACACACTCATGAGAGATAAGAGGTGAGAAAAAATGGAAACACACTCAAATCATCACCAGATCTTATTTATGCATGGAAGCATGATGACTCTTGTTCCTTTGATTTGTATTTGATCATACTAGAATAAACACAAATTAAAAACGTATTAATGAATAATAATAGACCAAAAAACTATAATTTTAATTAAATTCCAATGATTAAAACCATGTAGATCAAGATTACTACAAATAACACGCCCCATATTGATCACTAAGATTTTTATAAGTACATGATATAGAAGAGGGAGAAAATGGATGAAAGAATCTCTCAAATTAGACTCACCCTTACCCTTGGTCTTTACCAAATTTAAAATGATACATTGATTGATTTTAAATATAAATTTGGCATGTTGGATCCAATAAAAGTCAATGGTCTATAGGTGTATATGAGTTGTTCATGATAGATATTTACACCAAGTCGATTCGGATGTTTTACTGAAAAAACATGTTAAATTGTCCTAAATTTGGGTGTACATGTGTGACATTGAGATAGATGTAAATTGGACGTGGATGAAACCCAATTGGAGTTCTGGGTCCCTATTTATGGCCTAAATACAAATGGTTGGTCCAGTCTGGACCTCCCAAAATCACTTAACAATGTGGTCCACTATTGAACCTCCAAATGGAGGCATTGAGCTCCATGGACATCTACAAAAATGTATTCCAAAAAAAATCATGTGTACACATATTTTTATCCCAATTATAATCACATAGTGTCCACAGTAAATGTTTAATTCCTCAAGTGTGCTCGAGCTCTCATGTAGTACGACCCGTTTTGCTTGAATTCTATCATGGGCTCTACAAATCACCTCCTCCAATAATGTAATCATTAAAAAAAGTAAAACTTCCCAATTTAAAATTGATAAAAAAGAACTTATTTAATAAAACATGAATTTTAATTTCTTATTATATTCGTAATTTTTAATAAAAACCCATTTTGAAATAGTGGTGTAAGGGTGGAAATAAATAGTCAGTAGCTATATAATCATACCCCCACACCTAAACATTTTCACTCCTGAGAAAATTCATATTTCCAAAAACAATGATGTATGTAGATATTACGAAATTCATGATTACTTAACATTCAATGGAATTTTAATTAATTATAGTAATTTTATAAAAGGGAAAACCACACTAAGGAGTTATTCCCAGTGATCATGGAAAAATAAGTCTCATAAATTGTATCATAATGAAATTAAAAGATATACATGATAAAAAAATTTGAGAAACGAATCCAAAAGTCAAAAATATCACTAACTCTCCATGAGTGTGTGTATGAAAACCATTTCATGCTAGTTTTTTCACTTGTTATGTAGTATATATTTTTTATATGAAGTTTTTTCTGCTTACATGATTCTTTCCACCGAACCTACCCTACATCCTTTGTAATCAAATTTCAAGATCCCAACACTTCTGAATTCTCGGAATTCAAACCATAATATCCTAACCTATATATCCCCATTTTCTGTACATTTCATCACTCCCCTCAATATTTATTATTATTATTTTTTTATTTTTTTATTTTTTGTTTTATTTTATTTTTTCATTTTTTGAGGGCATACACCAGTAGGATAATAGGTACACATGCATAGGTCAATCTGGTACAACAATAAAATAGATCAGATAAAGAATGAACATGTTGAAAAATAATTTAAAAAAGTTGATAAAAATAATATAACTTATATTTACCTTTTATTAAGTAAGAAATATAGACACTTCATGGTTGAGTGTAAATATGTGTGGAGATAATAGTGAAACAATTTTCCCCCAAACTACTCACTCAAAGGGTATCTTTAATCTCAACTATTACTAAGAGATATAACCATTTATATCATATAAAAACAACCAATTTACTAAAAATTACACCCCAATGTTAAATTCATGAAAAATATCATTTTCCATAATTGAGGAAAACTTTCATTATTTGTTAAAACAACATGGAATCATGAATTTTGACATGCATTTTAAGTGATTTCCATGATTTAGTGATAAAAATACGGGGAAAGGAAAGATAAAAATACTATTAATGAATAAAAAAGAAATAATAAAGATGATGTAAATACTAATGAACTCAACAAGGTGGGTAAAAGAAAAAAATAATATTCAGCTATCCAAAAGGATAATAAAGAAGAAAGATAATAAAAATACTAATGAACCTTGGAATGTAGCCCCCCCCCCCACCTAGAGTGTGTAGTGTCCTCACTGTAATGAAATATAATATTGGAGAAACGATAAAACCTATTGGGTTTCACTGGTAAGTTTCTTCTTGAAGGTGTAATTCCTCCACAAAGTGCATTGTGAAATCATCATAAAAGTGTTTAAGTCTCAACCCATTGATAGTAATACTTCAGCCACTCTACACATGAAAGATATGTATTGAACCAAAAGGGAAAACATTAGTAATATTGTAAGGACTGATCCCTTGGGAACAAATCTTACCTAGGTAGATATTTAGCATGGAATTGTATATGAAGAACTTCTCACCAATATGAAACTTCAAATAATGAATAATCACATCATGGATATCCTTTTTCTTCTATTTATATATTTGGTAGTTCTCATATGCATCAAGTAAATATTATTCCAACTCCTCAATCTACAACTTCTTATGCTCACCTACATATTAAAGATTCATATTACATTGTTTAATTGCCCAATATTCATGGTACTCTACTGCCACTGGGAGGTGAAAACCATTTCCAAACAAAATCCTATATGGTAACATTCTGAATGGGGTTTTAATAGTTATTCAATATTCCCAAAGTGCATCATCCAAAAACATACTCTAATATTTCCTATTAGGTTTTACCAATTTTCCAAGATTATATTAACTTCCCAATTTTAAATTTCATCTTAACTATAAGTTTAGTAGTGATATGCAATAAGAAATTTATGAAAGAATACCATATTTATGAAGATAGTTTTTCATGTTCTGATTCAAAAAATGTGAACCCTGGTCACTAATGATAATTCTTGGAAAACCAAACCTACTAAAAATTTAGGACCTCACAAAATCAAGAACCACTCAAGAATCATAGGTCTCCGTGGCCTTTTCTTCCACACGTTTAGAGACATAGTCAACATCCAATAATATTTACAAAAAGAAAAATTAATTTGGAAAAGTCCCCCTGAATTCAATTCTCCATGCATCACATATCTCACAAATTATCATGGGTTTTTTGGGAATTTCATTCCTCTAATATATTTTCCCTATTAATTTACATAGAGTACATGACTTATAATTATAATGGGAATATATATAAAATTTTTCCTAATAAAGACCCAAGTCAATGACCTTTTGAGCAATGCATTGATATCCATAGTGTCCCCCACAAGAAAAAGTATGGAAGAATCTAAAAACTATGGTCGAACTCATGATCAGGGACATACCTAAACACAACTTGGTCATAAAAAATTCTTCACTGTTAAGGGTCATCTCAAATGTGAAATCATGAATCATGCTTATGTATCTAGGATTTCAACGTTATAAAATCAGTGGGGATACTAGATTCTGCTAGAAAATTGACAATATCCACATACGAGGAGGTAAGGTCCATAATGCCACAAAGGTTCTCCTTAGGATATAATTATCCAATGGGGAGGTATTAGTCAATATGGTTGTCCAATGGTGGGAAAACATGCTTATGTGATCAGTTAACACATTTTTCACTCTTCCCTTATCTCAAATATCAAGGTCAAACTTCTAGAGGAGGAGAATCCACTGAATGAGCCATGGCTTAGCTTTGGGGTTCTTTAAGAGAAACCAATGGAAAATGATTAGAAAACATAATTATTTTTGACCTAATAAGATATGAACACAATTTTTCCAAGGAAACACAATAGAAAGATGTTATTTTATAGTGTTCGTGTAGTTTTCTTGGGTAGGTTCAAGGGTATATGAGGCATATGCAATGACATGAGCAGCCTTCTAATCCCTTTGTGATAAGACTACCCCCACTAAAAAGTTAAAGGAATCACATATAAGTTCAATGGGGAGATCATGCCTTGTTGGTTGGATGATGGGAGGTGATGTGAGACTCATTTTAAGATAATTGAAAGCATCCTGACAATTTTTATCAAAAGAAAATTCATAATCCTTTTGAAATAATCAAGACAAGTGAAGTACAATATTGCTAAAGACTTTAATGAATCAGTGGTAAAAACCAGCATAACCCAAGAAATATAGCACCTCACAAATACATTTTGGATACATAAGGAATAAAATTAATTCAATTTTTGATTTATCAACTTGAATTCCATTAATTTAAATAACATGTCCAAGAACTATCCCCCACTCAACCATGAAATGTAATTTTTTATAATCTAATATGAGATATTTTTCAATGAAATCACTACTTGAAAATAGCCCTATACCCATGATTTTGCATAAAATCATGGGCATAGGGGTTCCCTATACCCATAGTTTTGTAAAACCATGGTTATAGGTATAGTATATGGACCTATACCATGGTTTATGAAAACATTTGGCATAGGTCACCAATACCCATGGTTTTGGGAAATATTGTGGTTATAGATTTGTTTTTTGATGACCTATACCCACTTTTTTCCAAAACTATGGGTATAGGTGTTAATTTCAACGCTTATACACAAGGTTTTATAAAATCCATGGGTATAGGGTTTTTTTAAATATCGATACCCACGATTCTGTAAAACCGTGGGTATACATTTGGCGGGGGAAATCCATAGCAAACAAAAAATATTTGGTGTGAAAACCTATACCCATGGTTTTCCCTTATATACACACAAATTTAATTAATATATTTAAAGGGATAAATATATTTAGACAAATAAACTGTGTAATATGGTTGGTGAGGTGCTCTTTCTTACTTTCAGTGGTCCGAGGATCTAGTCCCGCAGAATGTTTTTTCTGATACGATGAGCATTAATAATATATTAATCTAAATGTAGATTTATTTAAAGGAAAGCAGATTAAACGGGTTGGTTAGATGTGGAAGATTTCGAGAGAAAGGTCAAGGATCGAAACCCGCAGCCATCGTATTTCTTAATATGGATATAGATTAATATATTTATCAATTTTTTATATATATAATCATAAGTGTCATAGTTTAGTGGTGAGACATGTCATCTGAAAAGGGCAGGCATTGGAGGTCATGGGTTCAACACCTGTAGGTTCAATTTTAGTACAATTAATATCCACGATTTTAAAACTGTGGTAAAGCCTTTGGCATCATTGAAATGGGTATGAGGATTTTACAACGTGGAAAAATATATATACTCACAGTTTTACAAAAAATGGGTATAGAATGGGGACCTATCCTAATGCCTCGGTTGCCCATAGTTCCCAAAACCGTGGGTATAGCCGATACCCACAGTTTTGGGGGCTATACCCATGGTTTAAAACCGTGATTATAGGTTATTTTTCTAGTAGTAAATGGTGGAGTACATAACCAAAGTATTACAACTAGTCATAAAATGATGTATAATAATTGGAAATGATATTTGAAGAATTGTCGATGGTTATGAATACCTCTGATCATAACATGATTCACTATTACATTTTCACCCTTACCCCACTGTTAAAAACTTGTTTTTAATTGTAAATTTAAAATATAATTACAAATTTCACATCATTAATGATTTTTTATCACTATTATAAGGGAAAATTATAAATGTTTTATATTTGCATTGAATGTGGAGGTGATTTGGAGGCCCCGATGATGATCTAGAAGAAAAATGGGTCAAACTGCATGGCATACCATGGACATATGTCCACTTTTTTGAGATTTAATAGAATTAAGTTCATCAAAATGTATCGGCACTTTGTGGTACACTCCAAAAAATTTTGGGATACAACTCTCCTCAAGGATCCGAAGCCTGATTCATCCATCTAGTGTCTCATTTGAACCATTCTGTCCAGGTGATAGAATCTAACCAAATTCAAAATTTTAGTTAGCTATTTTGACCATATCTCCCCATCTAGATGCCTATTGTCATACAACATTGTTATGTAAATATTAAAGAGTCTGGTACACAACAATTCTCTTTTTTCCAAGTCATGATATGGCATTATACTATTCCCAAACTGAGAAACAAGTGGTATATCAAAAACAGGGTGCTCAAAACCATGTCCCATTTTGGATATAAAAAGACACCATGGGAACCTCATTAATATGTTCGACCAAGAGGGTTAAGTGCTACCAAATTGAAGTTCTAGGGGATTCCTTTCATCCCATTGGAGGTTTCAGAGCTCCCTCTCCTCATAGGAATATCTGAAATTAACTAGGAGAAGCACCAGAGCTTCCTCCTCTTCTTGATGTCAGCTAAACGGTGGTCATTTGTTGTGAGGGATCTACACACATGTAAAGAGAGTTTTGATGCATATATTAGTACTAGTTTGAAGTAATATGGATTTTTAAACATTTCATTCCATGTACCTTACACGATTTCATATTTGAATGCTTTTTTTATACATGTGAATGTCATTATCTTAATTTATAACCGATCAGTGTAAGTTTTTGAGTGCGTGACTTGTGTTTTTTTATTATATAACACAAGAATCATTTCCTTCCCCACTTATTGAGATTTAAATTTGTTTTATAAACTATTATACTATGAATTTGATCTGTAACATGGCTATATGATTTTTATGTTAAGGTTTGGCTCAATGTTCTTTGACATAAGATCTTGGAAAGTAATTAGGATTCCGATTAATTTAATCCAAAGAATTATATAAAACTATAATTAATATCTAATAACAATGAACATTAAATGTTTGTAGTGAAATGACAATGAACCCTTTTATATCATAATTATAAAAAACCACCTTTCCTTGTCAACTATTAAACTCTTTAATTAAGTCATTTTATTTTTAAAACAGCTTTCAGAACCACCCTCAATTTTAGTCCTTTTTATTAAAAATACACATTCTAAACCTATCAACACTCCTTGAGAGACTACCTATGGCTAACCTATACTATAAATAAATCATAAAAATATAATCAATTTGACATGTCATGACAACTTTTTTAATCTCATAATGAACACACTCATTAATTAAAGCATAAAAGGTACACTTTTCATAACCCACATAACACTCAAAACATGAATCAACACTCAAATTAACCAATGGTTAAGATGAGTAAAAAAATAAATTAGAGTATATTTTGAGGATAGAATGTTGTGTGTGTATCATTAGATATCACTTACATCAAATAGACATAAATAGTGCAGTTCTCTTCAACTGGGTGTTTTATGGCATCAAGGACATTAGAACATACACTTTCTCCACTGAACTCCAAAGACAGTGTACCATTGGGAATGTTGATGATCATATTTTCTATTTTATGTAATAGGCTCCCATATATGATATGATTATTTCCTTAGGTTTGGGAATATTCCATCCCAATAATATAGTAGTATGTAGGGAAGATGAGATTTTGCAATATTACGATGACATCCTCGATCACTCTGTATGGGTGTGTTACACTTTGGTTGGAAAGTTTCATGATGATTATCATTGGTTGATTTTCTCTAACCTGACAAGAAATATACACAGATTGAGATATTACATTAACTGAAGCACCTTAATCTAAAATTTCATCAAAAAAAGGGCACCTCTATGGTGAAATGTATCATAAAAGTTCCTAGATCCTTGAATTTGGTTGGTATTGCTGGTTGAATCAAGGCTGAGACATTCCTTCAAAGATTTTCCCTCTCGTTTCCCTTCAATCAACTTCTATGGGTGAAAAGTTATTTAACAAATTTAGTATAACAAGGGATTTTTTTAACTAAATAAAAAAGAGGAATTTTAACTTATACCTTTTTAAATGTATCCATTATTTATTATTCAACTTTATTATCAAATGTTTTCATAGTTTTAGATTTCCTTTGAGGGAAAGGAATAGGAATGGATTGTTTAGGGGAATCCTAAATGATAATTTGTTTGTCCTTTTTTCATTTTTTTCTTTACTTAAATATTTTAAGGATAGGGAAAGAGATTTATCAAGAGGGGAACATATATATTTTGTAGAATCAGTAGAAAAAGAAACTTTCTTACCACTAAGAAGTGTGGTTTCACAAAAATATCCTTTTTCTTTTGGATTAACAACAAGTTAGGATGGTATTTTTATAGAACCTTGTATCTTTGTCTCACCAATGGTATTTTCCAATTTTTCCACATGAGTTCATAGGTCTTGAATAGATGATTGTGTGGTATATTGGAACTAGAGGATTCAGGATGAAATTTTCTTCAACATGTACTCGAGGTTTGGTTCAGATTTGAGAAGAGTAGGATTGTTTCAATATGTTAAAGGATTAAAATTTCTCATACCTTGTACTTGTTGATACCAGTTCTATTTAGGGTTTCTTGATTTGTATCCTTGTCAGTACTATTATTGTGCTTTCATCCAAGAATTTTTATTTTTCCTGAATGGTTCTTGTTTGTAGGGAGATTCATGTTTGAATTGACACCCATGGAATACAGTTTCACAAGACCCATATGAGTTCTAAAGTTATATGCATTCTTCATAAAAATGAGTGTTATCAGAACTAATACCACAATGAAATGGAATTAGAGGAGAGTGTTCATTACCAAGATATTGAGATAATTTTCATACAATGGTATACATATCGTCATGTTTATTAATTACCATTTGTTCTAGGAATGAATGAATTTCCTCATGAACCCCTCGATTGGGTGAAATTTCTCATGTACCAAATTGTTGTTCATTTTAAGCCATATTGGATATTAATTCATGAGAATTTGATGTAATTTTATCAGTTAAAGAACCATTAGTTTTAGTATTTATAAAAACAAGATCCATGGGGATAAGTCCCTCATATAAGTATTTAATTATAAATGTTTCATGTATTTTGTGGTGGGGGAAACTTGAGAATTTTTTTAATCTCTCCCAGTATTCATGAAGGGTATCTCCTTGTGATTACCTAATTCAATATATTTCTTTTCTAATTGGTGCAGTTCGAGTGGCTGGGAAAACTTCTCTAGAAAGATTAATTTAAGGTCATTACATCCCCCAATTGTGGTAGTAATATAGTACTGAAAATCTTTGGCTACACCATTTAGGGAAAAATGGAAGGCCCTAAACATTATGAGGTGTGTGGTTATATTTTGGGGTTTCATGGTGGAGCACACTATGTGAATATTCTTGAGATTTTTCTGAGGATCCTCACTAGGAAGACCATGGAATTTTGGAAGGAGGTGTATGAAGCTTGATCTTAGATGAAATTTGGATACTTCTTCATGATATTGGATGTACATAAGTTGGTACTCCACATTCAGGGTGGTAAGTTCTTTTAAGGTCTGATTATTTTCATCCATGTTTTCTTGGGTTTGATTTTGTTCAATTTTTGATTGGTTTGAGACCACTTGAGGTTACACAAGGGGTTAGTAAGTGTTAATTTATATTCCTACTCTATATGAACTAATTTTTTAGTGAATGGTATTTTCAATTTCCAGTTCAAATTCAAGAAATATTTCTTTGTCAGATCTTGTCATGCTGCAATGATGTTCAGTTTTTTCATTTTTTATTTTTTTAATGGAAAAAAAAATAAAAAAACTGAATAATAATGAATTTTGTGATATAAATGGAGTTTTATATTACATAATTATAGATATAGATAGAGATATAAGAAAAATAGTTGGAGATAAGTAGAAGTAACACACAAAAACAAACAAAACCTAAAAAACAAACAAAAAACTAAAGGGATTAGGGAAATATTGAAAGGGGTAATAAATGTAAAATAAAAGAAATAAATAAGAGGAAAAAATGAGCTCGTCTCCCTAGAAATGGCTCAATTTGTTTTGGTGTTGTTCACCGCCTCAAGTTAGATGTTTAGTTTTTAATAGAATTTTTGCACTATAGTAGGAACCCTAGGTCGTCTCTCGATGGAGAATTAGATCATTAATAAAAATGGAGTTTTCATTATTTTTTAAAAAATAAAATGGGATAAAGTGTTTGTGGGTTTTTTAATTTTAAAATAGAAATTCAAACTACATTTCTATGTGAGATAAATTGGTTGGAGAAATCATGATCAATCCTGGTGGATGTCCCGTAATGTTACCCATCATCGTTCTTAAGGGAAGTAGAGAAGATCATTGATTGCGTGATTTATACACACTAAAACCAGTAAGGTGTGTGATTTTTTACTAGATTACCACCTAGGATTTTATCGATCGATGATATTGATTACCCGCGATCGCTCACAATAAATAAAATAATGTCGATGTAAGAACGGAACTCAATCAAGGCATCACATCAACAATGTGATGATATATCTAGAGTTGGGTATATCTTAAAAACATTTCAAAGAAAAAACATGAATAATCATTGGTTATACCTTATATATTTCATAAAATAATTCAATCTATACGAAAATCATGAAAGGGTTTAGGTGAGAAGAGAGGTATACACACTCAAATAAACACAGTATCCAATTTATGCATGGAAGTATGAGTATTATTGTTCCTTCTATTTTTAGTTGATCATACTAGAATAAAAAAATGAAAAAGTTATAAATGTAGAATAATATAAAGAAACCCTATAATTTCAATTACCTTCCAACAATTAAAATCATGGAGCTCAGGATTACAATAAATAACGCCCCCCCCCCCAATTGATCACTAAGAGGTTTAGAAGTACATGATGTAGAAGAGGTATAAAATTGATGAATAAATCTCTAAAATTAGACTCAACCATAACCATGGTTGTTTAAACCATTCCAATGAGCCAATGAGTTCATTTAAATAGAAATTTGTCAAGTTAAATCCAAGAAATGTCAATAGTCTATGGGTGTAGGTGAGATGTTCATGACGGATTTTCCACCAATTTTATTTAGCTGGTCAATTGAAAAAAAATGTGTTAAACTATCCATAAATTATTTAGAGAGGTTTTATTTTATTTAGATGTCCAATGGATGTATAATAATCCAAATTGGAGGTCAGAGACCCAAGTTACAGGTCAAATGCATAAGGGGGTCCGATCTAGACTTCCCAGAATCGCTTCACATTGTGGACCATGTTTGGGCCTCCAAATGGATGAATTGAGATCTAAGGTATTCTATAGAAATGTATCCCAAATAGTTTAAATTTTTTCACCAATTTTTATCCCAATTTTATGTATATAATTTCCACAATAAATGTTGAAGTCCCCAAGTGTGCTCAGGATCTTGTGTAGTTTTTTGTTTTTGCTCAAATTCCATCATGGGCTCTCCAAATCACCTCCTCCCACAATGTAATTATTAAAACAAGTAAAATTTACCTATTTAAAATTGATACACATGAAATTATTTAATAAAACATAATGTGAATGTTTTTTAATATTTTTAATTCTTAACACAAAACCAGTTTAAAATAGTTGTGTAAGTGTGGAAATAAATAGTGAATCACCCTGAAATCACTAACCTTGGATGTTATTGTGATTTTTGGTTTGGTGTAACTACAATCTTGTTGTTTCTATGATATAGGTTAGTTTTAATTCCATCCTTTTCTATTAATGTTATGTATTTGGGTGTAATTCCAAGAATAGCCATTATTTTGATTTGTGGATGCATTTAATGCCAACCTTGGCCATTCATATAATATATGTTGGTTGTAATTTTTACCTTTGTTACTCATGTTAAGTGCTTGGGTGTAATTATGTTGCTAGAAATTTTTGTTATTTTTGGTTGGGAGTAATTCCAACATGGGTAATATTGGTCATCAATGTTGGGGTTATAACCAACTATTTTTCATGGAAGAAACGTATTAGTTGTAATTTCAACCATGTAACCATTGCATCATGGGTTGGGTGTAATACCAGCCCATAAATTTTATGTATATTGAGATAGGTATGTTGAGAAATTTTATCTTTGATTTTAAAAAATATATTTTTTGGTAGAATTAAATGTAGATCATTATTATCTTATGTGAAATGTTCATACTCGATACAAACACTAATCAATGAAACTATGGTCAATCATAGGAGGATCGGTTATAAACTAAGGATGAAACAATTATTTATTATTGATATTTTATTTCCATGTCACATCATATGTGAAATTATATACATTGAATTTGGTTAGAGACATCAATGGTGATGGTTAACTAAGTTTTACTCACACCCTACATAGGAACCTATGTGAACATACAAACCTTATGGATCATATAAAGGTTAAGGAAATAACCTTAATAATAATGGACGGTCTTTGGTTCATATCATGGATTTAGGGAAAAGTCCAAGGAAATTTCAAGGATGGTGTGGTGGCTATCTTTGTCCTTCATTCAATTGTATTTCTATATTATACATGATCAACCAGTTAGGTGATATTGTATTGTTGTATAACTGTGTAGACAACATGGGCACAATTTATTATAGTATGGTGTTATTTATTTATTTATCTTTCCATTGTAAATCCATTTTCTATACTCTAATGTTGATATGGTTATGGATATTTATTTTGTCATTTTTGTTGTTGTTTTTTTATTATAATAGAGGGTATAGTTTCCCAACCTGGTTTATATGAATCAAAATGTTAGTTGAAAACCTTCGGTATACAAGATGGTGCACCTAAGGTCATGTGGTGCCACTAGTTTTGTTTCTTTTCAAGCCATCCAAGTAGGTTCATTACATCTATCATTGAGAAATTCATCATATCTAGCCTTAGAGTAAGGGAATATTAAATTAGAGATCAACATCACGTAAAATTTATAGTTTATGGTGTAAATTAAATTTTTTTATTATACTAATATTGAAGATACCGTATAAGTCAATAAACTAATATTTTTCTTTAAGTAGTGTTTGGATAAGAAATAAAGAGTAGTGAACCTTTAAGGTTATCAGTGCAGTGGAAGCATCAGTGGGGTATGGCCAACTTATATTTTTATCCTAATAAATGATTAAATAGAGATGTGCATTGATGATAAACATCTTGACCAATGGAATTTAATCAATAATTAATTAACATGAGAATATCAGAACCAAACATAGGATCGTTATAATTAATTTGATAAGTTAAAGAATAACCTTGCAATTAATTATTTCTTCATTGATGGATATGAAAACATATCTAAACTTTAATGTCATTGTGTTGGACTAATATAGTATAGATTCCCTCTAGAAATGATCTAAAAATGTAACATAAACCTCCAAGCCTTTCCATAGGAATCATCTGGTGCTATTATAGAAGATCCAAATGCTTGGGAAATTCATCCTTGATTTCAATGATAATTTCTTCCAAAATAGATTCTCTTTATTCTATATCGAACTAAAAGGATGGTGTTGGAGGTTCACTCTCCATTCTTGAGAGTGTTCTTAGAGAGGGGAATTTTGCGGCCTGAGAGAATTCACCTTATCGTCATATGCAACATAAATGACCGATGTTATGGTTGAAATAATATAATTGGGTGTAAATATTTCTTAGGTTATAAAATAAAAATTACACATGCACCAAAATTATTTATTAAATACCCATAAAACCCCATGTTAATGACAATAATAATATTATTATTATTTTTAACATGCACAAAACCAGTGAATTAATTAAATATTATTTATGTATTAAATTTTTTAAAATTTATTCAAATAATATTTAATATATTTTTTTCTCACCGAACCCTGAAACATGGTCTATAATTACTCAATAATATTTTTCATGTCTTGAAGAATTAAAATTTATTTAAAAATAAATATCACTAAATTATTTCCCAATAATTAAATAAATATTACATTCACTAAGTTGAAAATAAATATTTATTAAATATTCTACTCAAAAAATATTCTCTTGAATAACTAGTGAGAAAATATATTCAATTAGAAAAACATGAATAATTATTAAACCACATATGAGAATAATATTTATTCATCTTGTTAAATAATAAATAATCTTATTATTTAATTGGGATTCTAGATACACTTAGTGCATAACCCTCTAGGATTGTTTCTCATTGGCTTTAAGTGATGCCTCCAAAAGTATAACATCATCATCTAGAAATATTATAAGGGACCCAACCAAAAAAAGATATTTTCATAATGAAATAAAAAAAATATGGATTCGTACCATATAATATAATTTATTTATCATGATATCTCTAATAAAGCAGGTTTCATGTTGGGGTCATCAACCTATGTGCTCAATGACTATATCTTTGACTTTTTGGAAATAAACATTCCCACAAAACACCATGTCCATGGATTTATTTATACTATTTTATTTCAATAAAAGGGCCTAATATATCAATGGGTGTTAAAGAACATAAAGGGAAAATCTATTCTTATATTATTCATTAGTGTAATATTATTCATGACACGCCCAAAGTATAATGCCCCCCTATAAACATTTTTAATCACATTTCTTTTTAATATATAAAATTACATGAAAAATTATATTACTTAATAATAATCCAAAATTATAAGGGTCAATATACATATCGTCAAGTATAAACATCCAATGACACATATTAATATGGATTTCCTACTAGAGGGTCATGTTCTCATAATTCCATACACTAGAAATTAACAAAGGCATACACCATGAGAAAGTGTGTCAAATTCATATGAGTCTACCTGTAGAGACCCGAAGCTTGACGTACATGGACAATACATTAATTTTGTGGAATACTTAATACATAACAAAAACAGACACACAAGGACCGTAATAGTTTAGTGTCTTTGGAAACTTCGAATAAAATCTTCTAATCGTAGTGAAAGATCTTCAACATCTCTCATAAAGATCTTCCACTTTTTGTTTCCTTACCTAAAACCTTTATTTTAATCATGGGGGAAAATAAAACATAAAAAGGGTGAGCTCAAATGCTTAGTAAGGGTAGGAATTGATAAAATAAAACATACCATATAAATTTTAACTTAAAAAGATTAACATAATGTTTAAACATCAAAATCTTAAGCAACAACTTAAAACATGGAAGTATATAAGGCATAGATCATAATGGAACATAAATCATGATAATATAGCATGGTAATAAAACATGTAATTGTGGCATCCATTAATCAAATGTGATGATTTCCATAGTAGCCAAAGCATTGCTTCCAAGACCATCTTAGTGGACAAAGTCCCTTTCGGAATCTAGTTCACTCCTCGTTCTAGTCCTATAATACTGAACCGGATTAACTTACCGTTCCAACCATGTCTATCTCATGAGATATAAATCTTTACCCAATAAATGGGTTTCATAAACATCCTTCCATCGTAACGTAATCCATACAAACAAATTGGATATCATTTCATCATTAGAAAAGTGAAACCATGTGAATCATAGAGACATGATACTTGAACCATACACATGTGAAATAATGTCATCTTAGACGAAAATGGTTTTGATAAAACACTTGAAATGAATTCTTGAGGAAAATATCTATTTTTCTTCAAAATCATATTCTTTTCACAAAATATCATGCAATTTTAAAAGAAAATGATTTTTTTTGAAAATAGTCATGAAATATTTTGTAAGAAGATTCATGAAAATAAGGCTTTATAAAACCGTAAAAATCCTTTCATGTCGTATACGATAAAAAAACATTCTTCTCGTACTTTTGTCGGAAAAGTCAAAAAGTACCTTGTAGGGTAAATAAAAGAAAGATTACTTCCATACCACGGGGTAAAAGTCAAAATGGGTAAAAAGGACTTTAAACATACATGAATACACTTTTATAAAACATGGACATGGATGATAGAAATAACCCCAGTAAATACTTACGAATAAGTAATCTCGGATAAAAATGAGATTTGAAAAATTATCCCTTACCTTAGGTCTGATATGCTTCTTACGTGTCCAAACCTCATGTATAATGATTTAAATAATGACAGTGACTTATTAAAGAATCATATTCATTGTTATTATATCATATATGGTTCACTTATGACTTTATATTACCCGTTCATTTGTAGATTCATGTTAAAGTAGGGTTTTGGGTAAAATCGTTTCATTTGTCGTTTGTGTTTTAACTTGTAATTATTCATATGATTACTTAGAGAATCATTACTTACATTAAGAATGTAAAACATGATTTATATATAATATATATTAAGAATATACATATATATAATAGATCGATAAATGGAAAGAAATACACCGTTCATGGAGACGGTAGGCCGTACGTACGCATGAACGCTGTTTTCGTTTCCTTATTGAATTGAATGGAATTAAGTATATGACATATATATATTTACATAAATAAATTAGCATTATTATGTCATATATATCATTATTACTTATTATATATACATTATAATCATTCTTGAATTTTTAACATGGAAAATGAATCTCATCGCATTGTGGAGACGGTAATCTGTACGTACGCACGAGCGATGATATTGTTCCCATGGAGTTGTATTGAAGTGTATGTATACTATTTTAGAATAAAAATCACTTTACTATAATCATATATAGTCATTATTTACACCATTATACCCATCCAAGTAAGTTGGTGGTAGAAAATAGATTACACCACGGCGTGGAGACGGTATTCTGTACATACGCACGCATGGTGATTTCGTTTTCCGTAGGATGGATAGATAGTGATATAGGGGTTTTCATACTTATAATAACATACCTGTATATTAGTGATACATATGTTATTACTTCATAATTAAACAACTAAATAAGAAGAAGTAGAAGAAGAAATAAAGTTGAAAGAATCTGTAACGGACCTTACCTCTTCTTTGAAGCGCCTCTTTGAGACCTCCACTTAGAACACTAAAGTTGGTATTTGAAGAAGACCAATACCTCTAGGATGTTTTTAGGTAAGTGGAGAAGAAAATTTGGCAGGTTTTGGCCGAGCTTTAAGGCTCAAATTGGTGTGAGGAGGAGAGGGAGGAGGTTCCCTTTTATAAGGGAGGAGAGGGGCACCTTTGGAAATCTTAAAAATATTAATTTATATTAAATATAACCCCACTTAAAACCCTCAACAAATGACTCATATTCGAATATTAGATGAGATAAGGTTGTAATTTCATCAAAAAATCAAATTTAGACATGTTTTGATTTTATTTTAAACCTTATCATTTTGATTTATCCTTATTTAATCTATTTAATTTTAGTTGTGGTAATAAAATTTGAAATTTTTAATTGTTAAAAATAATCACTTATATGTTGTTAATTTTCCATAATTTGATACTTTATAATATTTTACACTATATAAATTTTAATTTATAATTTTTAAATATTTTTGTGATTTTTAAACGATTTAATATTATGTTATTTTTATAAAATAATAATAGTGTCAATTTTGACACTATTTATTAATTTGAATTTACATTAAATCCACAGAGTGGATATATTCAAAATAAAATATATAATAGGTTTCTAACATGTCCTATTAATCTATAAAATTAGTTTAGAACATTAAATAGTTAATAATATATTTATTTTAGTATTTGTAAAACCATTTATTTGATATTTCTCTTAATAAAATAATTACTACAACATTTTTGTATAATTATTTAATATACTTATTTGTTGCATGAAAATTAAAAATAAAATCCTTTGATGAATATAAATATCAAATATTTTATAATAATTATTTTAATCGAATTTATCATCTTAAAATAAGAACATTTAAATTGTTATCTTTACTAAATTATGAAAGTGACAACTTTGGAATCATTTAAAATAAAATATTATAAGTGTCATAATCGCCTTAATAAGGATCCAAATGGGAAAACCTTCATCCAGTGTATTATTAGGGTTTATATATACACTAATAATAAGTTTTTTTTCAGATTTTTGGGCCTTTTTATATGTATTACTATTTCAATAAAAACTATATTATTGATTATTCACTAAATAAATAATTTCTGCATCATTAATGTATAAGATAATAAGGTAATTAAATAACTCTTAAAAATTACAAATAAATTACCATGATAAAGAAAAACATTTTATATTTCAAAAGAGTATTTATAACCGAATATATATTCCTTATAAACTTGTATTAAAAATATTTTAATTATTAAAGTTGAGTGAGACATATTTCACTTTCCTTTAAATAAAGTAAACTAAAGGTCTTAATCACCTCCAAGAGGGTTCTAATGGATTCCATTTCGACCCAAATATGAATTAGGACGAAATATAATCATAAAATTATATTAGTACAAGTGTTAGGGTAATTTTATAATATTATATTTACCCTTAATTACAGGATTTACCTTTTACTATTGTAAATAAAATTTACCGTAATTACTATTCATAATGCTCAAAAATAAAAAGTATTCTATGAATATAATTTGGACCCACTGATTCCAAATATTGAATCCATTTTTCCAAATTCAATACATAGAAGTTGCAAAAATTAAATTAAAATTAATCTTGTTGTCGAAAGAAAACGGGTTTTTGTTTAAAGCAATGCAAAAGATTGAATTGATTTAATCTACGAATTCAAGGTAAAATAAATGCTAATGACATACATTATATTAAATGGTAAAAATATATTCTATTTATACTTTTAAACCATTCAATATTATAATTTAACCACATAAATTATTATGATGAAAAAAGTTGTTATTAATTAAAATATAGGGTGCTTTTACTATTCATTAAAATATGGAAGTTATCAGAATAATATGAAACTTTTATCCAAGGTAAAATTTTATATCCCGATTCCAAAGGATAATTTTATTTTGTTAAATTTTACTTATAAACATGTCAAAAATTAAATTTAAAATGGGTGCGCAATCAAAAGGCGGCAAAACTCCATTTTTTTTAAAATACTTATTTTACCCGAAACATTTATTTTGTTCTTATACCATGTTCTAGAGAATGCGTTCGATGAATAATAATGTTATAAAATTCAAAATTTAATTAATACTATTCATAACGGCTAGTTCATAATAATATTATAACCATATATCGTTTTTTAGTGAAACCCGGTATTGCGTACAACACACGCTATCGAGGAAGGTCGCTATTGCGTGTAATGTAAGCCAAGTTAGGGTTGTGTATGCTGCAAGATAATACAGTGTTGTGTATAGTTCAAGATAATCTTGGTGTAGCGTACAATAGAAGACATCAATGAAATTAAAAAGAATATTTTTCATAAAATCTTGGGGTGTTACATTCTACCCCCCTTAAAATGAATTTCACCCTCGAAATTCGTCAGAGTTATAAATGGTTTACTACTCGAAAGTTTTAATAGAAACCCACATCGGAAAAAGGAATACAAAAACCTCATTTTAAAAAGTGAAGTATGAAACATATTGGTTACCCAAATTAACTCATCACTGGGTTTCCACGTAGGATAACATAGGTGAAAATATGGATATGGAAGAAAAATATAACCATCATGTTCTGATGGAGAGTGGTAGAGGACATGACTATGAAAAATCCAACAATCACAAAACCATAGATTTATGATGATCTAAGGTATCATCTGATTCGTTGGATATAAGGGCACTAGGACAACATTTTTGGTTTTCAAGATCATTTCCCTAAAGTTGATGAATTAAAATAAATACTTACATGATTTTGGTACAATCTCACGTTTGTTTGTGAATTGAACAATTTCCACTTCATCACTTAAATAAATGAAGTTGAATTTGTTATTCGTGAAGCATTAGCAGATCATGTGATATAATTATGGGTCATTCCATATGTTTCAAAAGGTTATAAAATGTTATAAGTCCATCTTATAGTGAGATTAATCGTATATGGTTCCAAAAATGGACTTAGACTTTTTTTATCATACCGCTTAATAAAATAAAACTACTTTCCACTAAACAGGGACTTCTTGTAGGCTAGTGATGGGCAATAAAGGCATGTCGCACTTCGGTTGTGGGTTCGATTTCCACAACCTTGTCCGACGCGATGGGTTGTCGTCCGTCTTGCAGGTTGTCCCTTTTTCTAAAACTACATTATAATAACATTCCTGCAACAATATCAAAATAATTCCAAGCCTTAAACAATACTATCTGATGTCTGGCATAACCCTTTCCAATCTTTAGACTTATCCAAAATACATCTGTCCAATCTCATAATGTACATAAAATGATTACTATAAAGGTCACATAACAAGAACGTGAATAACATCATTTTATCATATGATATATCTTGTTGGTCACATTTGAAACATGTAAATTCCTTAATCATGTGTTCTCTTGAAACAGAAATTACCATACAACCTTAGTGAAAACATAAATGATGTCAAAAGGTAACTCTTTCCACATACCAAAATCCCAAAATTTCTATATACTCAAACCATGATATCACTTTGTCCTTATATTAGTCATGAGCTCATGAATACAATCAAACATCTCATTATCTTCTTATCCCTTCATTATGTGCATATCATCTGCTTTCCAAAAATATTTCAATCACTTTTCATGGTTACCGATGCCATATTCTTATGGAAAACCAAAATAGACCAATACATAGATATTTCAATATACCATAAAAGTACCTCAACAAAATTATTCTTGAATACCAATACAAAACACTTCAATCCATCCTCTTCAATGATTTTCATGGAATAAGTCCTTCCTTGATTTAGAAGTAACTTCTTAGGTCAGGGCATTGAGTTGGGTAATGCCCATGTTCTCCACAGATAAAACATTGGACTCCATAACAGTCTATCACTCTATGACCCTTTTCTCCACATAGATAAAATCTTCCCCTCCATTTGAGGTATTCCTCAAGGTTCTTCATCCCTTCTTTAGAAATCTCAATATTTCTTTGTCTATGCTCCTTACCATTCGAACATGCATAAAATTCCATCTTCCTCTTATTTGATGACTTAGGAATACAACTAAAGTTCACCTTATTAATCATATATCAAGTTGACTGATTCGGCATAATCACAATATCTTTCTCTCCAGGCATTACATAATTTTGTTGATCATAGTCACCAATTTTTCCATTTTAATCAATGTTAATTGAATTCCTTCTCGTTCCCTCCATTGACTATGACCATAAACCATGGTGTAAGAAAAAAATAACGAGGAACCACATAATCATTAAAAGTCACTTATGGGAAGTCTTATTTATCAAAAAAATTATTTAATCCATGACACCTTAGGTTCACCCTAGGTTATTCATGATTAGAAACATAATTTCTAGGACTCTAACCTATACGTATACTTAACCATAGGGACATCCCTAGACATAACTTAGAAATATCTCTAGGGATTTCACTAAAGTTTTTCGCATCCTAGTTTCAAAGGTTGACTAAACCTTTCCTCAGATACCAACTATAGAGACCCGAAGATTGATATACATGGACAATACATTACTTTTACGGAATACTTAATACATAACAAAAACAGACACACAAGGACCGTAATAGTTTAGTGTCTTTCGAAACATGGAATGAAATCTTCTAATCATGGTGAAAGATCTTCAACATCTCCCATAAAGATCTTCCACTTTTTTTTTCCTTACCTAAAACCTTTCCTTTAATCCTGGGGAAAAATAAAACATAAATAAGGTGAGCTCAAATTCTTAGTAAGGGTAATCATGGATAAAATAAAACATACCATATACATTTGAACTTAAAAACATGAACATAATGTTTAAAAATCAAAATCTTAAGCAACGACATAAAACATGGAAGTACAAAAGGCATAGATCATAATGGAACATAAATCATGATAAGATAGCATGGTAATAAAACATGTAATTGTGGCATCCATTAAGTACATGTAATGATTTCCATAGTAGCCAAGGCATTGCTTCCAAGACTATCTTATTGGACAAAGTCCCTTTCGGAATCGAGTTCACTCCTTGTTCCAATCCTGTAATACTGAACCGGATTAACTTACCGTTCCACCCATGACTATCTCATGAGATATAAATCTTTAGCCAATGCATTGGAGAGAGATATAGGTCCCACCCATCTCATATTGAAATCATTCTTATGTGTGCCGCAATATAAACATAAATCATTCACCATAACCCAAGAATAAAATGGGTTTCATAAACATCATTCCATCATAATGTAATCCATACAAAAAAATTGGATATCATTTCATCATTAGAAAAGTGAAACCATGTAAATCATAGAGACATGATACTTGAAACATACACATGTGAAATAATGTCATCTTAGATGAAAATGGTTTTGATACAACATTTGAAATTAATTCTTGAGGAAAATATCCTTTTTTCTTCAAAATAATTTTCTTTTCACAAAATTTCATGAATTTTTAAAATAAAGGGATTTTTTTGAAAATAGTCATGAAATATTTTGGAGGACGCTTCGTGAAAATAAGGCTTTATAAAACCATAAAAATCCTTTCATGCCGTATACGTTAAAAAAACATTCTTCTCGTACTTTTGTCGGAAAAGTCAAAAAGTACCTTGTAGGGTAAATAAAAGAAAGATTCCTTCCATACCATGGGGTAAAAGTAAAATTGGGTAAAAAGGAATTTAAACATACATGAATACACTTTTATAAAACATGGGCATGGATGATAGCAATAACCCCAGTAAATATTTACGAATAAGCAATCTCGGATAAAAATGAGATTTGAAAAATTATCCCTTACCTTAGGTCTGATATGCTTCGTACGTATCCAAACCTCCTGTATAATGATTTAAATAATGTCATTGACTTGTTACAGAATCATATTCATTGTTATTGTATCATATATGGTTCACTTATGACTTTATATTACCCGTTCTTTTGTAAATTCATGTTAAAGTAGGGTTCTGGGTAAAATCGTTTCATTTGTCGTTCGTGTTTTAACTTGTAATTATTCATATGAATACTTAGATCATGATTACTTACATTAAGAATTTAAAACATGATTTATATATAATATATATTAAAAATATACATATATATAATATATCAATAAATGGAAAGAAATACACCGTTCATGGAGATGGTAGGTCGTACGTACGCATGAAAATTGTTTTCGTTTCCTTATTGAATTGAATGGAATTTAGTATATGAAATACATATATATGTACATAAATCCATTAGCATTACTATTTCATATATTGAATTATTACTTATTATATATACTTTATAATCATTCTTGAATTTTTAACATGGAAAATGAATCTCATCGCGTCGTGGAGATGGTAATCCGTACATACGCACGAGCGATGATATCGTTCCCATGGAATTGTATTGGAGTGTATGTATACTATTTCAGAATCAATATCACTTTACTATAATTATATATAGTCATTATTTAGACCATTATACCCATCCAAGTAAGGTGGTGGTAGAAAATAGATTACACCACGGCATGAAGACAGTATTCCGTACATACGCACGCGCGGTGATTTCATTTTCCTTGGGATGGATAGATGGTGATATAGGGTTGTTTCATAATTATAATAACATATCAGTATATCAGTTATACTGATGTTATTACTTCATAATGAAACAACTAAAGAAGAAGAAGTAGAAGAAGAAATAAAGTTGAAAGAATCGGTAACAGACATTACCTCTTCTTTGAAGCGCCTCTTTGAGACCTCCTCTTAGGGCACTAAAATTGGTCTTTGAAGAAGACCAAGACCTCTAGGATGTTTCTAGGGAAGTGGAGAAGAGAATTTGGCAGGTTTTGGCCGAGCATGAAGGCTCAAATTGGAGTGTGAAGGAGAGGGAGGAGGTTCCCTTTTATAAGTGAGGAGAGGGGCACCTTTGGAAATCTTAAAAATATTAATTTATATTAAATCTAACCCCACTTAAAAACCTCCAAAAATGACTCATATTCGAATATTAGATGCGATAGGGTTGTAATAGCATCAACCAATCAAATTTAGACATGTTTTTATTTTATTCTAAACCTTGTCATTTTGATTTATCCTTATTTAATCTTTTTAATTTTATTTGTGGTAATAAAATTCTAAATTTTAAATTGTTAAAAATAAACACTTATATGTTGTTAATTTTCCTTAATTGGATACTTTATAATATTTTAGACTATATAAATTTCAATTTATAATTTTTAAATATTTTTGTGATTTTTAAACAATTTAATAATATGTTATTTTTATAAAATAACCATAGTGTCAATTTTGACACTATTCATTAATTTGAATTGAAATTAAATCCACAGAGAGGATATATTCAAAATAAAATATTTAATAGGTTCCTAACATGTCATATTAATATATAAAATTATTGGAGCACATTAAATAGTTCATATTATATTTATTTTACTATTTGTAAAACTATTTATTTGATATTTCTCTTAATAAAATAATTACTACAACATTTTCGTATAATTATTTAATATAATTATTTTTTGCATAAAAATTAAAAATAAAATCGTTTGATGAATATAAATATCAAATTATTTATAATAATAATTTTACTCGAATTTATCATCTTAAAATAACAACAAGTAAATTGTTTTCTTTACTAAATTATGAAAGCGACAACTTTGAAATCATTTAAAATAAGATATTATAAGTGTCATAATCACCTTAATAAGGATCCAAATCGGCAAACCTTTGGCCAGTGGATTATTAGGGTTTATATATACACTAATAATATGTTTTGTGCAGATTTTCGGGCCTTTTAATATGTATTACTATTTCAATAAAAACTAAATTATTTATTTTTCACTAAATAAATAATTTCTGCATCATTAATGTATAAGATAATAAGGTAATTAAATAACTCTTAAAAATTACAAATAAATTACCATGATAAATAAAAACATTTTATCTTTCAAATGAGTATTTATAACTGAATTTATATTCTGTATAAACTTGTATTAAAAATAATTTAATTATTAAAGTTGAGTGAGACATATTTCACTTTCCTTTAAATTAAATAAACTAAAGGTCTTAATCACCTCCAAGTGGGTTCTAATGGATTCCATTTCGACCCAAATATGACTTAGGACGAAATAGAATCATACAATTGTATTAAGACAAGTGTTAGGGTAATTTTATAATATTATATTTACCCTTCATTACCTGATTTACCTTTTACTAAGGTAAATAAAATTTACAGTAGTTACTATTCATAATGCCCAAAAATAAAAAGTAGTCTATTAATATAATTTTTACCCACTTATTCCAAATATTTAATCCATTTTTACAAATTCAATACACAGAAGTTGTAGAAATTAAATTAAAATTAATCTCGTTGTCGAAAGAAAACGGGTTTTTGTTTAAAACAATGCAAAAGATTGAATTGATTTAACCTACGAATTCAAGTTAAAATCAATGCTAATGGCATACATTACATTAAATGGTAAAAATATATTCTATTTATACTTTTAAACCATTCAATATTATAATTTAATCGCATAAATTATTACGATGAAAAAATTTGTTTTTAATTAAAATATAGGGTGTTTTTACTCTTCATTAAAATATGAAATTTATCAGAATAATATGAAAAATTTATCCAAGGTAAAATTTTATATCCCGATTCCAAATAATAATTTTATTTTGTAAAATTGAACTTATAAACATGTCAAAAATTAAATTTAAAATGGGTGCGCAATCAAAAGGTGGCAAAACCGCATTTTTTTTTAAAAATACGTATTTTACCTGAAAATTTTATTTCGTTCTTAAACCATGTTCTAGAAAATGTGTAAGATGAATAATTATGTTATAAAATTAAAATTTTAATTAATACTATTAATAACGGCTAGTTCATAATAATATTATAACCATATATCGTTGTTTAGTGAAACCCGGTATTGCGTACAACACACGCTATCGAGGAAGGTCGTGATTGCGTGTAATGTAAGCCAAGTTAGGGTTGTGTATATTGCAAGATAATACGGTGTTGCGTATAGTTCAAGATAATCTTGGTATAGCATACAATAGAAGACATTAATGAAATTAAAAAGAATATTTTTCATAAAATCTCGGGGTGTTACACTACCCCTGATAGCCTATATCATTATCTTCAAGTCAATTGATATCATCTTGATGTAGAATATGTATTTAATAATACAATCATTTAACTTATAGGATCTCATTATAGAAGGTAACTATTATTCCTTTTCAGGGTGATAGTTATTCTTAAGAAATTATCACACACTAAGTCATGTATAAGAACAATAAATATATAATAATATGTGAATTCATATTCAAAAAAATGAATAAAAATTATTATAAAGAATATATATGTTGGTTATAGGGCACTAACTTCAATAAAGTCCCACTTTAACTAGAGATAACTACTAACAACCTTCATTCCTATACCTCTCGCTTGATATTCATTATTCTGCTAAGATAATTATTTAGTCAATGGTTTCAATAAATTTTCTTTTATGGAAACTCTACCTAATGTTACTTCACCCCTCTAAGAAAAATCATTGAGGATTTCATACTTCTAAAGTATGTTGTTGTTCATTAATTTGACCCTGGATCCTTTGTGAGACCCACAATTGTTATGTAATAATAATATAATTTGATTGCTTATTTACTAATAGGAACCAAATCAAGATATTAGACAAACGTTTGTATGAAAATGGATTCTCTGGTTACATCAGAAGCTGCTATATACTCAGACTCCACTATAGAATCAGTGACAACAAAATACATTGAACTCTTCCAGATCACAACTCCTATGTTGAGACTGAAGACATTTCTTGACTATAGCTTCATATTAATCTAATCTATATGAGAGGTATCATTAATATAACCAATGTGGACTTACTCTCCATCTCCTCCATACACTAAGAGCATATCATTAGTTCTTCATGTATACATAAGGATTGACTTAAAGGTATATCAATGTTGTTCACCTAGAATAACTTGATATCTTCTTACCATGCCCAAGTCATAAGTAAAACCAAACCTAGTACATAACTTGGAATACATTAATTATCCTATCATATAAGTGTATGAGATCCTACTCATTATATTGTTTTCCTTTTATATCTAAGGGAACATTTTCATAGAAAGATGTATACCAAGTGACATTGTAACTAGTCCTCTATTAGATTGTTCTATTCTAAATCTATTTATTATCTAGTAAATGTATAAACCTTTACATATTCCATGAAGCATCTTATATCTATCAGAAATGATCTTGGTCAAAAGAATATAGGATACTTCACCTAATTCCTTCATAGAAAAGTGCTTCTTTAACCAGTCTTTAAATGACTGTAAGACTGGTACATCATTTCCAATAAGTAATATATCATCGGCATATTCTACTATGATAAAAAACGCACTCCCACTAAACATCTTTTAAACACATGGCTCATATTCACACTTAATAAAACAAAATTCTTTTATAGCTTCATGGAATCAAATGTTCTATAACCTGGATTATTTCTTCGATCTATAAATGGATCTTTATTATGTTAAAAACTTTTTATTATTATTTAGAGTCATAATAGCTTCTGGTTTTCTCATATAGACATCATCCAAAATATTCCTATTAAGGAATTTTTTTTTGAAATCCAACTTCTAGACTTCATAGTCATGGTAACCTATTATAGAATGTATAAATTTAATGGATTTAAACATTGAAACTGGAGAAAAGGATTCATTTAATCTCATGACTTGACACTATTTAAACCCTTTATCAACTATTATATATTTATAGGTATTTAATTTACCTTACATGTATAGATTTCTTTTGAATACCCATTTACATGCAATAGTCTTTATATCAACTCGTGGATAGACCAAAACCCAAACATGGTTATGAAATAAAGAATCTATCACAAAATACATGGTTTCTTTCTATATTGCACCTTCTGTTATCTCTACAACCTCTTTATAGTATAGATTTTCATTATTGTTGACTAATAAAATTTCACCATCTTTGGTGACTAGAAAGGTATGTCTTTTTAGTTCTCATACCTCTCTAGTGATTTTATGTAGCAATTGTGTTTTAGGAACAAATTAATCCAAGGGGACCGATGGAATTTGTTCTTGTAGTAACTCTTTTATATCATTAGAATCAACTTCATAGAAGTCAATATTTCTCCCACTATCATCCTTGATTATGTTCTCTATTTCAAGAAATATATTTTTTCATTTAAAATTCACTTTCTTGAATAAGATATTACCATGAAAGTTTGAACCAGACGTGTAGAGACCCGTATCTTGACGTACATGAACATTACATTACTTTTGCGGAATACTTAGTACATAACAAAAACACACACACAAGGATCGTAATAGTTTAGTGTCTTTGGAAACTCGGAACGTAATCTTCTAATCGTGGTGAAAGTTCTTCAATATCTCCCATAAAGGTCATCCCTTTTTTTTTACCTAAAACCTTTCTTTATATCCTGGGGAAAAGAAAACATAAAAGGGTGAGCTCAAATGCTCAGTAAGGGTAAACAAAAGAAATATCAATCACATCATATATATAAGAACATAGCTTTTGGAAATCTTAACCTGCAAAAAAGCTCATAATATCATAACATGGGATAAATCATAGAAGTGAAATGTAATCCCAATAATCATAACTTAAAACATGAAACTTTGTGGCATACACACATAATCATAGAGAATCATTTCTTGTTAGTCAAGACTCAATGCCAAGACTATCTTAGTGGACCAAGTCCCTTTCTGAATCGAGTAGCCCTCATTTCAGTCCTGTTTCACTGAACCGGTATAACCTACCATTCCAGCCATGTCTATCTCATGAGATATATAATCTTTACCCAATGCATTGGAGGGAGATATAGGTCCCACCCATCTTATAATGAATCCTTTCTTATGTGTGCCACATAATCATAAATCATACATCATCACATAACCCATGTAATAAAAATGGGAATCTTAAACATCATGACTTCATAAAACAATTCATATAAGATAAAGGAATTCATAAAAATATTTCCATCACAACATAATCAAATCCATGTAATAATAGGGATAAAAACAGAACCCTATATTATCTTAGATGGAAAATAATTTTGATAAAACACTTGAAATGAATTCTTGAGGAAAATATCCTTTCTTCTTCAAAATCAATTTCTTTTCACAAAACGTCATGCAATTTTAAAAGAAAGAGATTTTATTGAAAATAGTCATGAAATATTTTGGAGAAATCTTCATGAAAATAAGGCTTTATAAAACCATAAAAATCTGTTCGTTCCGTTTAAGTTAAAAAAAACATTCTTCTCGTACTTTTGTCGGAAAAGTCAAAAAGTACCTCGTACGAAAAACGACAAAATATTCCTTTCATATCTTTTACTAAAAACTCACCAAAGGGTAAAATTGGATTTAAAAAATTGTAGGTGGATGGAAATAACATTACATACTGAGGAAACATGGATGTGGATGATAAAATACACCCCAGTAAATACCAAAGTATAAGCAATCTCGGATAAAAATGAGATTGTGATATTTCCCTTACCTTAGGTCCACTTGCTTTGTAAGTGTCCGAACCTCCTGTATAATGATTTAAATCATGTTATTGACTTATTACAGAATCATATTCATTGTTATGATATCATATATGGTTCACTTATGACATTATATTACCCGTTCTTTTGTAAATTCCATGTTAAAGAAGCGTTTTGGGTAAAATCGTTTCATTTATCGTAAGTGTTTTGACTTGTTGTTCTTGACATCATTATTACTTATATCTTGATTTACTCACTTCCAGAATATAAAATATGATTTATATATCATATATATTCAGTATATATATATATATAATAGGTAGATAAATAAAATGAAAAACACCGTTCATGGAGACGGTAGTCCGTACGTACGCATGAACGCTATTTTCCTTTCCTTATTGTCTTGAATGGAAGTAAGTTGATGACATACATATATATATATACATAAATCCAGTAACTTTATAATGTCATATATTTCATTATTATTTCTTATATATACTTTATAATCATTCTTAAATGGTTAACATGGAGAATGAATCTCATCGCGTCGTGGAGACGGTAGTCCGTACGTACGCACGAGCGATGATATCATTTCCATAAATATTGAATTGAATTGGAGTGGATTATACAATATATCAGAATCAATATTATGTTTTAATAACTATGTATAGTTATTCTTTACACCATTATACCCATCCATGTAAGGTGGTGGTGGAAAATAGATTACACCACGGCGTGGAGACGGTATTCCGTACGTACGCACGCGCGGTGATTTCTTTTCCCGTAGGATGGATAGATGGTGAAATAGGGTTGTTTCATACTTATAATAACATATCAGTATATGAGTGATACTGATGTTATTACTTCATAATGAAACATCCTAAGAAGAAGAAGTGGAAGAAGAAATAAAGATGAAAGAATTGGTAACGGTAATTACCTCTTCTTTGAAGCGCCTCTTTGAGACCTCCTCTTAGGGCACTAAAATTGGTCTTTGAGGAAGACCAGAACCTCTAGGATGTTTCTAGGGAAGTGGAGAAGAGATTTTGGCAGGGTTTGGCCGAGCTTGAGTGCTCAAATTGGTGTGAGGAGGAGGGGGAGGAGGTGCCCTTTTATAGGGGAGGAGAGGGGAACCTTAGGAATATCTCAAAATATTATTTTATATTAAAGTCAAAATCGGTTTATAATGGTTCCAAAGGGTCTTATTTCGAAACAAAAGTGGGGATGGGTCGAAATCCTATCAACCAATAGAATTTAGACAAGTTTAGGATATTATTTTAACCTTATCAATTAGATTTAACTCTAAGTTAAATAATTTAACTTTTACCATGTCTTTTTGTTTTCTTTCACTATATGGTTAATACACTTACTATAACATGCCAAACGAACCCCAAATTGTTTATTATTAATATATATATCCTTATCTAAGTTATTTGGCCGAACCTTAGATTTTTAGGAATAAAATAACAATTAATAATATAATATTTGATTTAAAAACTATTTTGTGTCAATTTTGACACTATTTGATATATGATTTTTGTGAAAGTCATAACAGAATTAAATGTTCGAACCAATTTGATTAAATCAACATTAATATATCATAGTAACCTAGAAAATTAGTGGAATTCATAAAAATTTTTAAATTACATTTATTTTGGTGTTTATAACATCAATTATGTCAATATTTTATTAATAAGATAATTACTGCATCATCGTTGTGTCATAAATAAATTAACTTATTTGATGTCTAAAAATTACAAATAAAATACCATCATGTAGAAAATCTATTTAGCTTTCTAATGAATATTTACAATCGAATTTATCTTATGTATAACCCCATATTAAAAATGATTTACTTATTAAACTTTGATTTTAACTATTTTAACCTTTCTTTAAATAAATTAATAATAAATGTCCTAATCTAATCCAAGTGGGCCTAAATGGTCATATGTTATTCCTAAGTTTGTTTTTGGTCGAATTACACTTGTCCAATAGAATTAGGACATGTGTTAGGGTAATATTAATATCATATTTACCCTTAGTTACCCTATTTACTATTAACCGCGGTAAAAAAAAGTAAAAAGTTACTATTCACCAAAAATTATTTTCATCTCATTGAACCACATTTTAGTCCTTGATATTAACCGTGTCTGTCGGATTTTCAAAATTCTATTCACAGAAGCGGTAAAATTAATTTTTATGCAAAATTCAGTTTTTTAACCTACCACTTAGTAGTTTCACTATTCATCAAAAAATAATGTTTTTCAGAACAATGCCAAAATTTCATCCTAAGATATATTTCATATTCCGAATTCAAAAATGAAATCTATTTTACCAAATTCATAACATAGAAGTTGCATTAATTAATTTTATAATTAAATCCCGCTGTTAAAATAAATAGCGTGTTTTTAGGAAACAATATATATCAAAAGATTGACACTTGATTATGTCTGGTTTAAATGTGAAATTACAACCAATGACCAACATTGTATTAAATTGTAAAAATATATTCTAAATATACTTTAAAACCACTCAAATTAATAATTTATCACTATTAATTATTTCGATTAAAAAAGTTGTTTTTAATTATAATTTAGTAATTTTCACTATTCATCAGAATGTGAAAGTTATCCGAAAAGTACCAAAATTTCACCTTAGGCTAAATTCGATACTCCGAATCCAAAAATGAAGTTCATTTTGAAAAATAAGATTTACAGAATTTTAAAAAGTGGTTATTACTATTCATAACGGCTAGTTTTAATAATATTTTAATAGCATATCGTTGTTTAGTGAAACTCTGTATTGCGTATTACACACGCTATCGAGGAAGGTCGCGATTGCGTGTAATGCAAGGCAAGTCAAGGATGCGTGTTGTGCAAGCTCCTGTTGGTGTAGCGTACAATACAAGACATTAATTAAATTAAAAAGAATATTTTTTATAAAATCTTGGGCTGTTACATTCTACCCCCCTTAAAATGAATTTCGCCCTCGAAATTCGTCGGGGTTATAAATTGTTTACTATTCGAAAGTTTCTTTAATAGAAACCCACATCGTAAAAAGGAATGTCAAAACCAATCTTTAAAAACAAAAGTATGAAACGTAACGGTTACCCAAATAAACTAATCATTGGGTTTCCACATAGGTGAAAATATGGATATGGAAGAGAAATCTAACCATCATGTTCTGATGGAGAGTGGTAGAGAACATGGCTACGGAAAAGCCAGTAATCACTAATCCATATATTTGTGATGATATAAGGTACCATCTGATTCATCAGGTATAAGATCACTAGGACAACATTTTTGGTTTTCAAGATCATTTCCCCTAAAGTTGAAAATTTGAATTAGAATAAATACATACTTTATTTTGGTACAATCTCACTTTTGTTCGTGCCTTGAACAATTTCCACTTCATCTCTTAAATAAATGAAGTTGAATTTGTTATTCGTGAAGTGTTAGCAGATCATGTGATAGAATGACGGGTCATTCCATCTGTCTCAAACAGAAGGTTAGCAAAAATTATATGCATAAATCGATCTATAGTGAGATTAATCATATATGGTTCCTAAAATGGACTTATACTTCATATATCATACTGCTTAATATAATAAAACTAGTTTCTACTAAACAGGGACTTCCTGTAGGTCAGTGGTAGGTGATAAAGGCCAGTCGCACTTCGGTTGTGGGTTCGATTCCTATAGCCTTGTCCGAAGCGATGGGCTGTCGCCCGTCCTGCAGGTTGTCCTTTTTCTAAAACTACGTTACTATAAAATCCCATCAATAATATCGAAAATCTTTTATCCTTAAACAATACTAACTTATGTCCAACATAATCCAGTCTAATCTTTAGGCTTATACATAATACTGCAGTCCACACTCATAATATAGTGACAACGATTACCAGAGATTTAATACTGTCGTTGATCCCCACATATCATAAGATATGTCTTGTTGGTCACATTCCAAACATTCAAAGTCCTTAATCGTGTATTCTCTTGAATACCTTAGTGAAAACATGAGTGCAGTTAAAAGTTAACACTTTCCACATACCAAAATCCTCAAAATTCTATATACTCAAACCATGATATCACTTAGTCCTTATATCAATCATGTGCTCATGAATACTATTAAACATTTCATTTTCTCGTCTTCATTATGCGCATATCATCTTACTTCCAGAAAATATCTCAATCACTTTGAATACCACATCAATAAATATTGCAATACTTAATGATACAACATTATTTTGGAATCCCATTACATAAACACTTAATCATTCCACCACATCGTTGTCATATTCAACATTGCCAATAGTGATCGCATGTGATTTCCCTTTGTCCTTTGCCTTCAGTGGTTGCTCATGTTGATCATCACTAACCCTTGGATTAGGGCAATTATTAGCATAATGCCCAATTTCCTTGCACTTGAAGCATTGAAGTGTTGGCGGTGCGTTCTCTGCAGTGTTTGCTTTATTCACATCATTAGAAACCCTTTTTCCATTACTTCGACACTCAGCTGCTCGATGACCTTCTTTTCCACACTTAAAACATTTTCTAGTCCCTTTAAGACAATCTCCACCATGCTTCTTTCCACACTTTGTGCATAAGGAAACATTCATCTTCTTTTCACCATTATTCTGAGATTTCTCCTTGAACTCCTTCTTTCGTTTCTTGTCAAAACCATGAGATGGATATGTATCACCAACTTCCATTTCTACCTTGATAGCACAACGCACAATTTCTTCATAGCTACTAAAGTCTCTTATAGCTAATGCCCTTCGAAGACTTGGTTTTAAGCCACTGAAAAATCGATCAACTTTACTTTCAGGTTGGATGATAATTCCAGAAGCATACCTTGCAAGTCTTGTAAAATTTGCTTCATAGGTACCAACAGATTCATCGTCCCTTTGCTTCAGTTCAAGAAACTCTTTCTCCATCTTTGTTCGAAGAATACGAGGGAAGTACTTACTGAAAAATAAGTTCTTGAACTCGTCCCATTCCATGGACTCAATTTCATCTCTTGGCCTCGTATTCTTGATAAGATTCCACCATTGATCAGCTTCACCTTCCAAACGATATACTGCTAAGATGACTTTATCATGTTCAGAACATTGAAGAACTGAAAATATCTTTTCAGTAGTACTGATCCATTGTTCAGCCACAAGTGGATCAGAAGACCCACTGAAAGAAGGTGGACGTTTCCTCATGAAGGACTCAATAGAATATTGTTCCCTTCTCTGCTCATTTGGAAGTCCAGAATGATTCATAGCTTGTGTAAGTATAGCAATAAGATTTTGCACTCCATCCCCCATAACATTTGTTTGTTCAGGAGGGCAATCATTTCATTGTCCATTGCATTGATCAACACGGTTCCTTCGGGTTCCAGCCATCGTCTAAAACCCAAAAAGAATAGTGTGAGAGGCAAAAATCATGCTAGGGAAAACAACATTATAAAGGGGGAGTACCTTCAATTTCTAACATCTTAGGTTTAATTCTATGATCGTTAGCGTAGTTCTAGTACTATAACCTATACGTATACTTAACCTTAGGGACATCCCTAGACATACCTTAGAAATATCTCTAGGGATCTCACTAAAGTTCTCGCATCCTAGTTTCCAAAGGTTGACTAAACCTTTCCTCTGATACCAACTGTAGAGACCCGTATCTTGACGTACATGAACATTACATTACTTTTGCGGAATACTTAGTACATAACAAAAACACACACACAAGGATCGTAATAGTTTAGTGTCTTTGGAAACTCGGAACGTAATCTTCTAATCGTGGTGAAAGTTCTTCAATATCTCCCATAAAGGTCATCCCTTTTTTTTTACCTAAAACCTTTCTTTATATCCTGGGGAAAAGAAAACATAAAAGGGTGAGCTCAAATGCTCAGTAAGGGTAAACAAAAGAAATATCAATCACATCATATATATAAGAACATAGCTTTTGGAAATCTTAACCTGCAAAAAAGCTCATAATATCATAACATGGGATAAATCATAGAAGTGAAATGTAATCCCAATAATCATAACTTAAAACATGAAACTTTGTGGCATACACACATAATCATAGAGAATCATTTCTTGTTAGTCAAGACTCAATGCCAAGACTATCTTAGTGGACCAAGTCCCTTTCTGAATCGAGTAGCCCTCGTTTCAGTCCTGTTTCACTGAACCGGTATAACCTACCATTCCAGCCATGTCTATCTCATGAGATATATAATCTTTACCCAATGCATTGGAGGGAGATATAGGTCCCACCCATCTTATAATGAATCCTTTCTTATGTGTGCCACATAATCATAAATCATACATCATCGCATAACCCATGTAATAAAAATGGGAATCTTAAACATCATGACTTCATAAAACAATTCATATAAGATAAAGGAATTCATAAAAATATTTCCATCACAACATAATCAAATCCATGTAATAATAGGGATAAAAACAGAACCCTATATTATCTTAGATGGAAAATAATTTTGATAAAACACTTGAAATGAATTCTTGAGGAAAATATCCTTTCTTCTTCAAAATCAATTTCTTTTCACAAAACGTCATGCAATTTTAAAAGGAAGAGATTTTATTGAAAATAGTCATGAAATATTTTGGAGGAATCTTCATGAAAATAAGGCTTTATAAAACCATAAAAATCTGTTCGTTCCGTTTAAGTTAAAAAAAACATTCTTCTCGTACTTTTGTCGGAAAAGTCAAAAAGTACCTCGTACGAAAAACGACAAAAGATTCCTTTCATATCTTTTACTAAAAACTCACCAAAGGGTAAAATTGGATTTAAAAAATTGTAGGTGGATGGAAATAACATTACATACTGAGGAAACATGGATGTGGATGATAAAATACACCCTAGTAAATACCAAAGTATAAGCAATCTCGGATAAAAATGAGATTGTGATATTTCCCTTACCTTAGGTCCACTTGCTTTGTAAGTGTCCGAACCTCCTGTATAATGATTTAAATCATGTTATTGACTTATTACAGAATCATATTCATTGTTATGATATCATATATGGTTCACTTATGACATTATATTACCCGTTCTTTTGTAAATTCCATGTTAAAGAAGCGTTTTGGGTAAAATCGTTTCATTTATCGTAGGTGTTTTGACTTGTTGTTCTTGACATCATTATTACTTATATCATGATTTACTAACTTCCAGAATATAAAATATGATTTATATATCATATATATTCAGTATATATATATATATAATAGGTAGATAAATAAAATGAAAAACACCGTTCATTGAGACGGTAGTCCGTACGTACGCATGAACGCTGTTTTCCTTTCCTTATTGTCTTGAATGGAAGTAAGTTGATGACATACATATATATATATACATAAATCCAGTAACTTTATAATGTCATATATTTCATTATTATTTCTTATATATACTTTATAATCATTCTTAAATGGTTAACATGGAGAATGAATCTCATTGTGTCGTGGAGACGGTAGTCCGTACGTACGCACGAGCGATGATATCATTTCCATAAATATTGAATTGAATTGGAGTGGATTATACAATATATCAGAATCAATATTATGTTTTAATAACTATGTATAGTTATTCTTTACACCATTATACCCATCCATGTAAGGTGGTGGTGGAAAATAGATTACACCACGGCGTGGAGACGGTATTCCGTACGTACGCACGCGCGGTGATTTCTTTTCCTGTAGGATGGATAGATGGTGAAATAGGGTTGTTTCATACTTAAAATAACATATCAGTATATGAGTGATACTGATGTTATTACTTCATAATGAAACATCCTAAGAAGAAGAAGTCGAATAAGAAATAAAGATGAAAGAATTGGTAACGGTAATTACCTCTTCTTTGAAGCGCCTCTTTGAGACCTCCTCTTAGGGCACTAAAATTGGTCTTTGAGGAAGACCAGAAACTCTAGGATGTTTCTAGGGAAGTGGAGAAGAGATTTTGGCAGGGTTTGGCCGAGCTTGAGTGCTCAAATTGGTGTGAGGAGGAGGGGGAGGAGGTGCCCTTTTATAGGGGAGGAGAGGGGCACCTTAGGAATATCTCAAAATATTATTTTATATTAAAGTCAAAATCGGTTTATAATGGTTCCAAAGGGTCTTATTTCGAAACTAAAGTGCGTATGGGTCGAAATCCTATCAACAAATATAATTTAGACAAGTTTAGGATATTATTTTAACCTTATCAATTAGATTTAACTCTAAGTTAAATAATTTAACTTTTACCATGTCTTTTTGTTTTCTTTCACTATATGGTTAATACACTTACTATAACATGCCAAACGAACCCCAAATTGTTTATTATTAATATATATATCCTTATCTAAGTCATTTGGCCGAACCTTAGATTTTTAGGAATAAAATAACAATTAATAATATAATATTTGATTTAAAAACTATTTTGTGTCAATTTTGACACTATTTGATATATGATTTTTGTGAAAGTCATAACAGAATTAAATGTTCGAACCAAGTTGATTAAATCAACATTAATATATCATAGTAACCTAGAAAATTAGTGGAATTCATAACAATTTTCAAATTACATTTATTTTTGTGTTTATAACATCAATTATGTCAATATTTTATTAATAAGATAATTACTGCATCATCGTTGTGTCATAACTAAATTAACTTATTTGATGTCTAAAAATTACAAATAAAATACCATCATGTAGGAAATCTTATTATCTTTCTAATGAATATTTACAATCGAATTTATCTTATGTATAACCCCATATTAAAAATGATTTACTTATTAAACTTTGATTTTAACTATTTTAACCTTTCTTTAAATAAATTAATACAAAATGTCCTAATCTAATCCAAGTGGGCCTAAATGGTCATATTTTATTCCTAAGTTTGTTTTTGGTCGAATTACACTTGTCCAATAGAATTAGGACATGTGTTAGGGTAATATTAATATCATATTTACCCTTAGTTACCCTATTTACTATTAACCGCGGTAAAAAAAAGTAAAAAGTTACTATTCACCAAAAATTATTTTCATCTCATTGAACCACATTTTAGTCCTTGATATTAACCGTGTCTGTCGGATTTTCAAAATTCTATTCACAGAAGCGGTAAAATTAAGTTTTATGCAAAATTCAGTTTTTTAACCTACCACTTAGTAGTTTCACTATTCATCAAAAATTGATGTTTTTCAGAACAATGCCAAAATTTCATCCTAAGCTATATTTCATATTCCGAATTCAAAAATGAAATCTATTTTACCAAATTCATAACATAGAAGTTGCATTAATTAATTTTATAATTAAATCCTGCTGTTAAAATAAATAGCGTGTTTTTAGGAAACAATATATATCAAAAGATTGACACTTGATTATGTCTGGTTTAAATGTGAAATTACAACCAATGACCAACATTGTATTAAATTGTAAAAATATATTCTAAATATACTTTAAAACCACTCAAATTAATAATTTATCACTATTAATTATTTCGATTAAAAAAGTTGTTTTTAATTATAATTTAGTAATTTTCACTATTCATCAGAATGTGAAAGTTATCCGAAAAGTACCAAAATTTCACCTTAGGCTAAATTCGATACTCTGAATCCAAAAATGAAGTTCATTTTGAAAAATAAGATTTACAGAATTTTAAAAAGTGGTTATTACTATACATAACGGCTAGTTTTAATAATATTTTAATAGCATATCGTTGTTTAGTGAAACTCGGTATTGCGTATTACACACGCTATCGAGGAAGGTCGCGATTGCGTGTAATGCAAGGCAAGTCAAGGATGCGTGTTGTGCAAGCTCCTGTTGGTGTAGCGTACAACACAAGACATTAATAAAATTAAAAAGAATATTTTTTATAAAATCTTGGGCTGTTACAAGACGTAAGCCTGGTCCCGCAAGTTTATTAAAAGAAAAGTGCAAGTAATGTCAAAAGAAAATAAAAACGTTACATTACATCAAAACCATATGCATCCTTCTCCCCATCATCAGATAAATCATCACCAGGATCAGCTGACTCCCATTCAGAGGATTCGTATTTGCGCATCATCTCAAGATACATATTTTTCTTTCGAAGCATTTCCTCAGACAACTTTTCCTTGACCAGCCGTTTCCCACTGAATCCTTTGTCCCTCTTCGGGGACCCTCCCCTTAGTTTTCCACTGTACCCATTTGCAATATCATTTTCTTGTGACCCTACAATCTTGTGTGAAGACCTTGTCACCATTGGTGTAGGTAGATCCGTGTAGTCTCTCCTTGGCTTCCTCCTGCTTTGAAATTTTTCTCCCAACTCCTTGCTAATATTCTCATGACTTCCATTCTTGACAGCATCACTGTAAGATATTTGGTGACTGTGGAGCTCTTCTTCACAATCAGATCTATCCCCCCACTGCTTCTTATGGGACAAAGGAGGGTTGACATTTACATCCTTCCCACCTTCCATTTGAGATATCTTGATTGTGTCATCAGTGTAGAGACTTTTACCTTCACCACTCAATCTGTTCAGACCAGCATTGCCTTCCTTCTCTAAAATTTCCTCTGCCACTTCAGTCCCTTTTACCTCATTTGATCCAACATCAGCCAGCACTGAAAATTTATTTGCAGAACAATTAAGCAGTTCCTGAGAATTTACCTGCACCAGGACATCATTTTTGCTCTTCTGTTCAGACACCAATTCCACAGGCTTAGAGTTGTCCAGCATCACAGCGTATCCACTGCCAGTATTCATTTGAGTTGGAACCTCTTCAATCATCTGATCCAAATAGATCATGTTGACTCCCTCCAGGTTGGTCTCTCCACCCCCAGGCTGTCCACCTATCATTTTAGAGCAGCCACCACTATTTGGAATGTCACCTTCTGTAAAATGAGGGCAAGGGGTTTGTACATCTTCCCTTGAATGAGCCGCTCCAACCTCATCCAGAGCAGCAAACCGGTTTGAGGAGCAAGGTATAGCCACATCCACTCTGGACTTACTCAAACTGTGTGAAGTGTTCTGACCTAGGACCTCAATCTCACCATAATCCCGATGATTCTCAAGTCCCCTGCCCATAAACTGGAAAGTACTGGCCCCATCAATGTCCCGGCCATGACAAGTAATTAGAGCATCATGGCTCAGTCCATTGGAATTACCATTTTTCAAATTGATTATACCATATTCTTCTGGAGGAGTAGTCATCATCACTCCAGCCATGGTACTTAGTCTAGAATGTGTATGGTAGATTATTATGCATATCCCCTAAAAGGATAATGTAATATATTCTTGACTCATCATTGACCATAGCATGTAAACTATGTTATGGTTCCTAATTTCACTAACACACTTCCACTATGGTGTATGAGGTCAACTTATTTGGGATATAATCTCAAACTACCATAAAATTTTGATAGAATATTGGTTAAGATATTCACCACCTTAATCAAATTTAATTTTATTTATCTTCATACTAAGTTTATTATCTACTTCATTCCTACATTATTGGAATTCCTCAAAGGCCTTTTACTTATACCTAATCAAGTTAATATAACCATATCTAATAAAGTAATTTGTAAAAGTTATAAAATAAGAATATTTACCTCAAGATTTTACTTGTAATAGTTCCTAGACATCAATGTGTACCAATCCTCAAAGCTCTATGGACCTTTCACCCTATCCATTAAATGTTTGTTTTCTCATTTTCTCTTTTAAACAAGCATGACAACTATCAAATGGTCTTAGCTCAAATGAGTCTAAATAACCATCTTGATAGATATTTTTCAAATGCTTCTTGTTTATGTGACCAATATAGTGATTCCACATATGGGTGTTGTATGATTCATGTGAAAAATATTAATTATCAATTTATAATATTTGGGTTTCATAATTTAATACAAAAATTCCATTATTTAGTTGTTTCATACCATGAAAAATGTTTTCTTCAAAAAATAATAATTCATTACTTCCAAATTTTAAAATAAAACCATCCATGTAATGGAAATAAATATAAGTAATATTATTATTAACACTTGATAGAAAATAGTAGTTCATTAAAACTAAAATTATTCTAGTTGGAAATATAAGGTGGTAGTCTCTTATAGCTAAGGAAGTGAGTCATGCTCCATCAGTTGCTCGAAGATCCACCTCTCCTTTAGTAATATTTCAAAGTCTACTTTGTTCCTGCATTTGGATATAGATGTGATCACTACATGTTGTATCTAATACCCAATTTGTAGATATATAAAGATTACACTTGATGACGAACATGCTACTAAATTCCATTTTACGAAACAAAGTTTTATAAATTAAATTCTCATTTTGATGGAATAAATTCAATGTTAATAAATATAGAAAACACATGCACTAAATTTTTCTATTTTAAACCATTATAAAATATATATTTTCATATTTAAAAGAATGTTAAGAATCATAGACATTGATAATTTATTAATTCTAAAATTACCATTAATATTAGTATATAATAATGGTTAAGAAAAATTCATATTTCTATAGATGGATGAAGTGATGACCTCAAAATGTAGGATCGTACACTATAAATCCCATTTATCAGAGCTTCTAAGGGAGATCACATCATTGGGTTTTCCCTTGACCAATCCCATGTCAATATTAAATAACTAAAATATGATAAAACAATTTATGATGCAATTTAATTCTTGTTTAGATCACAAACCAAACCATGTTCATCGAACTGCCCTAAGAAAATACAACCATTGTACACCTTACACTTAGGGTGTACATTGGTGTAATAGGGGGTTGTGTATCTAGACCAAAGTAGTATGGATTTTTCTTATTTTATTTTTATTAAAATTATATTTATATTTATCCCTTTTGATAATTAATTTATATATAAATATGATTATATATTGATTTTTCTAAAATTTATATTTTGATATGAAGAAATCAAAATTGTATTTTTAGAAGATATATGGTTTCAATTAAAACAATAATTAAAATAAATCCATAATTTCATAAATAAATTTTACTCTCATTATATTTATTAATAATTAATATATATATATATGTATGATAATATAATTTAATTAAGTGTAATGTAATTTTTATAAGGGTCAAAAAGATGTTACCATCTTCAAAACATGTATTTTCCAGTAAATAAGGATTTTTGTTTAAAAGTGAAAATTCTCATATTTAAAAAATTATTCTAGTAAAATAAATATTATTTTTTAGATTAGCTTGAAAAAATTTATCCAATAGTTAATTTTTCATAAATTTATGAGATAGATAAATTTTTGGGTAATAATTAAATATGTTTTAAACATTTAGTATTTATTATGACATCATTATATCCCAAAAGTGATGTAATAAACACCATAAATAGAATGTTCAAAAAATTATTTCCTCTTAAAAATGTGTTTTTAAGTTATTTAGATAATTTTACATACCCTTAATGAATCATCCAAAACATATATTATATTTTAAGGTTTTAAAATCAATTATTTAGGAACAGGACTCACTTTCACAACAATAATGGTATTATTTTAAGGATTTCAGTTCTTATCCTAATAAAATATTGAAAACCACTACACTATGGTAGAAACCATGGGAAAACCCACAGTAAGGTTTATGGTTTTGATTATTTTATTGTTTCAAGACCAAAACCTAGGTTTAGAAATTAATAACAAATTCCACTATCTATTTTTATATATACCCACACAAACTAATTTTCCCCTAAACTCCAATCTAATTGAACTTGAATTTTATCTCTCTATCCCACATTAAATCCCCAAAAAGGTGTTCCCAATATCTTAAGAATGTCCTCTCAATATTTTAGAAGCACCCTCACAGGGTTAGGGAGTCTCTTACTCCTCTTTATTAAAGTACTTTCTTTGTATTATGCCTTTTTATTTCCAATTATTCATGTTTCTATAGTTTTTTACACATCGCTTTACTATCCTTATAATTACTATGTACTAAGAGAACATCTTTCACTATCATAGAACCCTTACATGAATCTTTATGTACCCCCATTATGTTGTCGAAATTATACTATGATTTTCCATGAAAAACTTTTGTATTGTGAATATCCATACCCATTTTCACTCAAAGTTATTCACCTAGATTTAACTATCGTTCATTTATTGGGGAATTGCGTTTATGTAACCCAAATTCCTTAATCATGGGATTAAAAGTGATGAAAATTGTTTATTTATTGAATGATATATGTGGAACACAAATGTATTTACATTATATGAAGGTGACTAGTGGGCCTAAAATTATATATCCCTATAATGAATTGGGTAATGTTTTTATCTCATGAGATACCATGTATGGTCCATGGGTGGTTTTCTTAATAACATTATATTATGATGTCATGGTGGTTATCCTTAAATTATTCTTATGATTTAATGTTTTATATTGCTACTAATTTATTATGATCTATTGATTCCATCATCTTATATCATGATTAAACGTTAATATTTATGATTATTTCTCTTATAGGTCACCTTTATTTTCTCTTGTATTACTTTTATCAAGTTATGATTTTGTTTTTCCCTTATTGGGAATTTTTTCTCATCCCTTTCTTATGTGTGTCCTCAGTTTATTCCATAAAGTATTGAAAGATCAATGTATTTTAAAGGCATGTTAAGGAGTTTTAAATAACTTCATTGTATCCCTATTTAATGTTATTGTGATATATATCTAATTAATAAAATATATTATCCCCCTAAAACATTTTGGATTGTATTATATGTATCATTATGTAATAGAAAATAAGTAAAATGTATAAAATATATGTGTTTTCATAGTTTTTATTAGAACATGGTCTAGTTATTTTGAGGGATTGGGATTATAAAAACATAGTGAAATCCTTAAGGGTAAGACTAGAAATAGGAAAACATCCCTGGATTTTGGAAAAGTATAGAGTGAGTGGTTTCCAAGAAACAAAATCCTTATCTGAACTCTACAAGTGGATGTGGCTCTAGAAAAATTGTACATAGGGTTAATAACCCCAAAAGGGTGAATTGGGTATTAACTTGATATATATGTAGTTCAAGAAAAAGTGGCCTTGTTTCACATATATTTTTACACTACCTAGGTATATTCTTTGGAAACTTTACAAGATCTTTATGAATCATTATGAATGGAAGAAAAATTATTATGAAATTTTATGTTAGGAAATATACCATTGAAAACATACATTCAAATCTTGAAATCTATATGTTAAGTAATATATTTTATTTATGAGTTATTTATTTAATGTTCATATTTTCCCTTTGATGTGTTTAATAGTTTGAAAATTCTCATCCCAAATTTTCCCTTTATTTTAGTCGATGGATAGAAATATGAGGAACCAAGTCATAAACTAGTGTGATTGTGATATAATGGCCTCCCAAATGAAATTCTCAACGTAATCAAAGTAAAATTTATGAAATTAATTATAATACTTACTAAATTAACTTATGTTTTGTAAATAAACATGAATTAGGGGGGAAACCCACATTCCCCTAGTACATGGAAAGTTTCAATGGATACCTTTATGTGATAAAGGCCTCTGAATTTTAATTGATCTTCTAATACCTTAATTATGGAACAGTGGATCATATCCATTGAATATATCTTCATTAGCCTTAAATTATATTATCAATAGATCTTCGTGATATATTTTTATCAAAGGGAGAGAGAAGGTGATCAATGGTGAACATTGATATAGAATATGAATCCCAAGGAAAAGATTGAATAGATGTAGTGTAAAGAATTCTAGAAAATGAATTTTGATAAATATTATCCTCACACTCTATGACATAAAATAGAGAGGGTGTTAATTTTCCTCAGGTAAAATTATAATTAATCCATTGGTATTATGAGGAAAACATCATAATACTTTCATGATACACCTCTATATTTCTCATTGACAGTGTAAGTAATTTTGATCGATTATTTAGTGGGATAAATATGAATACACCCAAATCTTTAGAGATTTGAGGAATTGATATTTGTGAAGACATTTTTAATGTTACCTCACAGTTGAAATGGATGTTGAAAAATATCAAGGGTCTCATGGGTTTAGATATAAGAAGCAGATAATGGAATTCAATTTTGGTGGAGCGATGGGGGAATATCCCAGTGGTAAGAAATTCCAACATTCCACTTGTCAAAAGTGTGGCAAGAATAATCCTATAAATTTCATTAAGGATACAAGGAAAGTCTTTAGGTGTGTTAAAGATGGGAACTTAGCTATCATATGCCTAAAAGAGAAACCCACCAATGTGATTGAAGAAACGAATTCCCTAGTCAACCCTTGGCCTACTGTAAAATGTTTCAACTTCAAAGAATAATAACACTATGAATATAAATGCCCTAAGACAAGGGTTAATAACTATAACTGAATAAAACAACCTCCAAGTACAATAGATCAAGGGTGAGAATATTTCATCAAAAATGATGAGTAGGATGCTAAAAACAAAGTGTTGATAGTTATGCTAGTTATTCTTTCAAGGATAGAGAACACATTATTTTATTCTAGTTCTAAACATTATTTAATATCAATCAAGTTAAGTAGAACTATTTAAACACCACCTCAAAACATGGAAGTAAATTTTTTAGTGAAAACATAAAATAGGGAAATTATTTCATCTCAAGTATATAACTCCACCCATGTCAATATTTGTGGTCTACTTTTCCTAGAAAAACTTATCATACTCCATTTAGTGGAATTAGATGTTATTCTAGGTATGGGATATCTATCCTTGTACAGTTCTAACATAAATTGATAGGATAAGGGAATCACCTTTGTATCAAGATTCATTGTTCCAGTCTATACAAGTGCAAGGATGAGGATGGATCTCCTTTGGAATAATCCTCTCAATCATGGATGTTACTACCTTATGATAAATTATATCTTGAAAAACTTATTGAGACTATGGAAAAGATCGTCCTTATTGACATGCCCATTATAAGGGTTTGGAATTCCTAATAGAAAATAGGTTGCGTTCTCAATCGAACTTATACCTAGTTTTGTTTTCCAATATCCAAGGGATAACTCTTATACCAATGATTGTTTTAAATTATTTCAATCATTGAAGTGGATCGTGATGGTTAAGGAACAATTATCCTCCACTATAGATTTGGGTATTTCATTTAAATGTTTGTAAGAATGTGACCTATATGAATATTATTGTTATTCCCTTAGTGGAATTTAATGTTTTTTATGAAATTATTTACACTCTATATATATATACCTTATATATTTTTATAATATTTAAATAATATTTGATATTATTAATCAACCTATGATTGTTTATTGGTGTGAGGATAAACAAGAAATTATAAAATAATTTTTTTTCATCATATGGGTTTTACTATAAGTGTTGGTACCCTTAGAACAAACTTTTATGTTCTTGATTAAATGTATTTATTGGTGTGAATATTAATTAACTTTTTTCACATTATTAGTATTCTCCTATATGACATAGAATATGATAACTTCCAAAGAATGTATTTCATGATAAATATTTATAGTAGTTCTCTACAATGATGAGAACCTAAAAGTTCCATGATATTATTCTTGAATAAATGCTTTATAGCCAGATGATATTAAATGATGGTACATAGATGACCCAATATATCAATAGTTGGAGTCTCATAAGGAATTTTGACACCTTCTCATAGTGTTCTCTATTGGTAATCTATAATAAGTTAGGTTATGAGAATGGACCCACTAGTATAAAATCAAAATTTTATGTTTCATTGTATGTTCATATCTATGGATGTGGGTATTGATCCTTATATTTAATATTATCATTAATGAATACCATAATTCATGTATTTTCAATTATTGATGAAAAATGTGATGACATAAGGTTATGGATAATTAGGATATATTGGGTGTATCATTAGTGATATTGTATTAATGGATAATGTGAGAAACCATTTATCCATTCTATCTATTAATGGGAGTTAATATCCTAGGGACTTTATTATAAATGAACTACCTTGATAAATCCATGGCCCCTTGTTATTTGGTCTTTTTAATTTCAAAAAAAAAGTTAAGGAAAGTGACATCAAGCAAATAGGTTGATGGCATCACTATACAACCTTCTTGATTATAGAAATCATCATAAAGGGATTATATTACCCAGAAATCATTCATATAAGGTTGTATTTACTTCCTTCTCTTTAGGTTACTTATAGTGTTTTTAGATGTTAACCTTGGACATTATAGGAATCTATATATTTCTACAAAGAAACATTCCAAGAGGGTCACACACTAAGTGTATCGACAATCTCAGTTAAATTAAATTTTGAAAAAATATTATTCCTACGTTGTGGTTTAATAATTATCCAAGTTTGGTTGGTCCCCAAGATTTAATCACAAGTTATTTGAAATAATATTTGTGTTAAATAATAATAATAAATATTTATTTTCATGGTTTGGTGAATATAATATTTTTTATATTTCTTTATTAATAATTTTATAATATTTATTTGTTAAATAAATAGTCATTATTCAAGGTTCGGTAAATATTGTGTAGGATAATTGAATTGAGTTTAATAGATTGGTTGGAAATAATATAAATTATATTTATCTATTCTAATGTGATGAACATGTTAAGTGAATAATATTTATATTATTATTAATATTTGGTTAAACTAATAATTACTTAATTAGAAAAGGGCTTCTTTGAAAATTTACAACCCTAAAATTACCATAATAATTATCCAATTTTATCACATTTCATAGACACATTGGTTATTTGCAATGGATATAGAGATGTTCTCTCAAGACCTATAGATCACTCTAGAGATATAAAGTGTTCACTCTCCTCATATTCTCTCAATCCATTTAGATATCATAAATAGTTATTCATCCTCATAAAGGAATTCTTCTACGATCAATAATGAACAATGTAAGAAATCAGGATCGACCGTGCTATAACTCGATGATTCCATAGTGGAATTCAAATATTTTGGTGCATATATACATAACTTCTAGAGAGATTATTCACTTATATCCAATAGTATAATAATGGTATGATGAAGTCGATTCAACTGAATTATCAATATTTAAATAATTATGATTTCATGTAATTCTAGATCTACCTATAAATTGTATATGATGATCGTCTACTTTTAGTTCTATAATTAAAGTCAAGAAGTCTATAAATTGTTCTTATCATGATATAATTCCTTAAGTACAATAATGGTTATTCATAAATTAATAATAAAAAATAAGTTTTTCATTCCATAAAGGAGATTCTGATGTGCCCAATACCAACATTGAATACATGTTAATGGTGTATGCTTATCTCAAATGGTCATGGAGAAACATAAAATTGAATATATGCATATTAGTTAGTAATATACCGATGTATTTCTTAAATACTTGCTTAGTATTCCCCTGAATCAAAATGCTCAGATGACAATAAAATGCATACCTTGTGTTACGCCTATTTCAAATAATCCTTATAGAATGGCCCAAATTTAGTTGCAGAAATTGAAGAAGTAACTCTAGTTGAATTTTGAAAAGGGATTCATATTATAAAGTGTTTCATAGTGGGGTTGAAGGTTTCGGGTGCAGTGGAAGCTTGTGGGTAGATGTTCCCACTGGGATTTTTTTCATTAGCAATGATCAATCTGAGATCAATACGAAGATAAACGCCAGTCTCCACAGATCGATTCATAGAAATTGACAGAGAAGAAGAAAGGTCTTGGAACCACAAAAGTGGATTATCACAGGTTGATTATAATTAATTTAATTAATTGAAAAGAAGTAACTTTTGGTTGTTATTTCTTTGTTGATATTCTTGATCACGTTGCGATGTGATTCGTCGTTGCGTTGTAGAATCCAAGGGTAGACTTCCTCTAGTGGTGATCCACATGTGCACCACATATCTATGGACGCTGCCAAAGGTATCTCTGAGTGCTAGTGTGGAGAAACATTTTATTTCATTGTCCGCCTTAGATCGTCTTGATCTGATGAAGAGGATCTCTCTCAGTCTTGAGAGCATTCTTGGAGGAAGGAGTTCTTTTAGTCTTGAGAGAATTCTCTAGAATTGTTGTGCACAATGATTCTTATTTTTGGAAAAAGAGTTGGGGTTGTGAGGATATTTATAATCGGGTTTGAGGTTGTAGATTTATGGCAATAAATAAATGCATTACATGTTTTATTTATTTCATTAACTCTTTTGAAAACCCCATGTCGATTCATTAATTTCTTGACATGCGCCCACACTGATTATAATAAATATCATTTAATAAAATGATATTTCCTCAAAATCCTGACTAGAAAAAGTACACTGAGTGTAATATTAAATACACAGAATGTACTTGTTTTCATTGAAAACTACATGTTGTGTACATTTTATAATACACGTCGTGTACTTGTATTCAAAATAAAAACTACACAGCGTGTAATCATTAATACCCGGTGTGTACTTCTTTTCATTTTATTCTTCCTCCAACATTAAAACGATTTATGATTCCTTGAATAATTATTAAACCATATACGAGAATAAAATTTATTCTACTTTAGATACTTTAATACACTTAGTGTGTGGCCCTCTAGGCCTCTTAATCATTGGCATTGGGCAGGATTGCTTAAAGTCTAAGATTGTTGTCTAGCAACGGGTCAAGGAACCCAAGAGAAAGAAGTTGACACCACATTGACTTATCACCTCATACAAATTCTTACCGTGTAATTTAATCCCTTTGTCTCAATATCTCATCAAGAATGTTTCATGGCAGTGTCATAAACCTATATGCTTGAGCTTTCATTCTTTGACTTCCAGAAATAAACTCATCGTGTCACCATGGCCATGGAATTTGTTCGACAGTTCTATTTCAATCAAAGGGCCCGAGATATCTACTTCCATAAATATGGAGGGGACAAATCCTTCCTCGACTTATCCATTAACAACATGTCATTCGTGACGCAACCAATGTACCCTACTTCCTTCCAACTCTCATCGTGATGGTTTTCGTCAGCAAATCTAAGTGCACGAGTCATGGCATGAGTTAATGATAATCTTCCAGTATAAGGACCATTACACACGCTTGTAGATAGAAATGTATGATGACACCAAGACATGAATAATTTCTAATGGAGGGTTTTTTCTCATAATCTCCGATCTTGAAGATTACCAAGTGCGAACTCTATGAGAGAGATTCTCATATTCTGATGAGTACTCTAACATGACAGTTTTTATACTATGTGTCCTATCATAGTATGTCATTCAACTATAGAACTTTATTTAAAAACATTTTATAGCATTTAAAGGTTCTCATCATAGATGGGATCTGCCATGACCTTATCAATGCAACAAATATTCTAGGACATTATTATATTATAGTCATGCATAACAATGAACAATATATAATAAGTGAACATTCATGTAATCAAAGTACAAAATAGCTGTTTCTCAGGACACCAACCCTAACAAACCCCCACTTGGACAAGAGACAACTGCCTACAATTTTTAGTCTGCTAAACCTCACATGATGATTATGTTTCTGCTGATTCAAGGATTTAGTCAAGGGGTATTTCATGTTTTCTTCCATGGAAATACTACTCACTGCAACTTCATCTCTCTGAGAAAAATACGTCAAGAGATGATACTTCCGAAGTATGTGCTTTGTCCGCTGATGTGACCATGTCTATTTTGAAATATCCACCGCTGTAGTATTATCACAATAGCGTGTGATGGGATCTTTACAACTTGGTAATACATACATCTCTTGGATGAAGCTTCACATCCATACTGCTTCTTTAGCTGCCTCAGAAGCTGCGATATACTCGGCCTCCGCTGTAGAATCTACCACCACACTTTTCTTTGAGCTCTTCCAGCTCACTGTACCTCCACTCAAACTGAAGATGTATCTAGACTGTGACTTCATGTCATCTTGATCAGTCTGGAAACTAGCATCTACATGTCCTCTGATGACTAGTTCCTCATATCATCCATAAACCAAGAACATATCTTTTGTACTCCTCAGATACTTAAGGATAGTCTTGACTGCTATCCAATGGTTGTCTCCGGGATCAGCTTGATATCTGCCTACAGCACTTAATACGTAAGCAACATCTATCCTTGTACATAGCATTGCATGCATGACTGACCCAATCGCAAAAGCGTAAGGGATTCTTTCCATTTTCATTCTTTCCTCATGTGTTTGAGGACACATTTTCTTGGAAAGATTAATTCCATGTGACACTGGAAACAATCCCCTCTTGGACTATTCCATACTGAATCTCTTCAGTATCTTTTCAATGAATGTACTTTGACTTAGGCCCAGTATTCTCTTAGATCTATCACGATGGATCTTTATCCCAAAAATTTATGCTGCCTCGCCCAAGTCTTTCATATAGAATCATTTATCCAACCATGTTTTAACTGACTGTAAGATAGGTACTTCATTTCCAATTAGTAATATGTCATCAACATATACTATTAGGAAAACAACTTCACTTCTACTAAACCTTTTGTAGACACAAGGCTCACATTCGTTCTTAACAAAGAAAAATTCAGTTATGGCTTCATCAAAACGAATGTTCCATGACCTTGATGCTTTCTTTAATCTATAAATGGATTTCTACAACTTTCATACCTTATTGGAATCCTTTGGAGTCACAAACACATTTTTTCGTGTCATTTAGATATCTTTCTGGAGGTTCCCATTAAGGAATTCTGTTTTGACATCCATTTGACAAATTTCATAGTCATGGTAAGAGGCAATGGCCAATAGTATTCTGATGGATTTCAGCATTGAAACCAGTGAAAAGTTTTCATCATATTCAATTCCTTGATGCTGTATAAAACCTTTTTCAACTAGTCATGACTTATAGGTGTTGACTTTCCCCTCCATGTCCAGTTTCTTCTAGAATACAAATTTATTACCAATAGGATTTATATCAATTGGAGGATCTACCAAAATCTAGACTTGGTTTTGGTACATGGAATCCATTTCATATTTCATGGCTTCTTTCAACTTGGAAACATCTGTGCCTTTAACCACTACCTTGTAGGTAAGAGGATCATCATTGTCAACCAATAATGAGTCACCATCCTTGGTGACAAGAAAACCATATTGTTTTGGTTCTCTCACCTCTCTCGAGATCCTATGCAGTTCGTGTGTCTCTGAAACAGATTATTCTTCCATGGGGCTTTGTGGAATCTGTTCTTGTACCAACTCCTGTGTATCTTGAGCCTCGACTTCATTGAAGTATATCTTGCTCCCACTATCTCTTTTAGATATGTGCTCCCTCTCAAGGAATATGGCTTGTCTTGCCATTATTGCCTTTTTATCTGAGGGGTTTTATAGGTAATATCCCCTTTTCCTTGGGATATCCTATAAAGATACACTTTGTGCCTCGGGTTGTAAGCTTGTTACCTGAAGAGGCCTTAACAAATGCTTCACTACCCAACACAAGTAAATTTGATAACATGGCTTTTCATCCACTCCATAATTCGTATGGAATAACTTTGATCAATTTAGTTGGTACTTTGTTGGGTATGTGTGCTTCTATTTGTAATGAATATCCCCAAAAGGATAATGGAAGACTCGCATGACTCATCATTGATCTCACTATGTCCAAAAGGGTGTGGTTCCTCCTTTCACTTACACAATTCCACTGAGGCGTGTAAGGAGGAGTGAGTTGAGATAGAATCTCAAACTCCCTTTAGAAATCAATGAAGTCCTGATTAAGATATTATCATCCTCTGTCTGAGCGAAGATTCTTAATCTTCTTACCAAGTTGGTTCTCAACCTCATTCTTGTATTCTTTGAACCGATTAAAATAATATGACTTATACCTCATTAAGTAAATATGTCCATATCTACTAAAATCATTAGTAAAAGTTATGAAGTACAAGAACCCACTCCTTGATTAAACTGGAAATGGTCCATACACATCAGTGTGAACTAATTATAGAAGCTCTTTAGCCCTTTAACCTTTCCCACTAAATGGGTCTTTGGTCATTTTTTCTTGTAGACACGCATGACATACACCAAGTGGTTTTAGTTCGAAAGAATCTAAATACCCATCTTGATGTAATTTTGTCAAACGTTTCTCATTGACATGTCCTAGCCGGTAATTCCAATGTTGGGTGTGATATGAGTCATGTGAATTAACTTTTTCATCGATTTCCATTACTTGTTTTGTGTAGTGTAACACATAAGGGTCGTTATATAAATGCGCCCTACCAAAACAAATTCTATATTTATAAAAGTAGAAACATTAATTTCCAAACTTGAATATGAATCCATAAGTATCTATTATTGATACTGATATAATGTCTTTGGTTACAGAGGGTATATAATAACATCCTTTCAAAAGAAAGACCATCCCAATAGGCAATGTGAGGTGGTAGTCTCTGACAGCTACAACAACGAGTCTGGCTCTGTTGGCTACTCATAGATACACCTCACCTCATTCAATCTTTCTGAATCTACTTGGTTTTTGTATTTTAATATAGATGTGAGCACCCAAATAAGTATATAATACCCAATTGGTAGAAACAGATAGAATGCATTTGATAACAAACTCACTATAAGCTTCCCCTTTCTTCCTTGGCAGGGTATAGTTTTTCTTCCTGTGGCCCTTCTTGCCACATGCATAACAAACAACCTCTTGTTCTCTTGCCTCTCCTTTGATATTCCTTTTCTTGGAATTCCATGAAGAAGCTTTGGGATTAAAGATATTTTCCTTCCCTTTCCTTTTATTCACCATAAGGACAGAATGATTTTCACACTTCATATCATTGTCCACGTGGTGAATTAGGATGAGAAGATCAGATAAAGACTTCTCAATGTTCTTCATGTTGAAATTTACTACAAATTTTCAGATGCTCCAGGGGAGTAATTTAAGAATGAGATCGGTACCCAGTTCTTCAGGGAGTTTAAACCCTAGAACCTCCAAGTGCTCAATGTAGAAAATGAGCTTGACTACATGAGGCCCGACTGGGGAACCCTCTCCAAGATTGCTCTGAAATAGATCCTTGGAGATCTCAAACCTTTTCTATCTTGCTCCCTCCTAGTATTGACCTTGGAGGTGCTCGAGAATGCTATAGGCATCCATGCCTTCAGGAGACTTCATGAGCTCACTAGAAATTGATGATAGCATCAAACATTGATCACCGAGAGTGTCGTTCAAATGTTGATCATAGACCAGGAAATCTTCATCACTCGCCCCTAGGGCTGGAGAATCAGGAAGTGAAGAATCCATCATGTAAAATGTTCATTCATGGAGCTGGATAATCCAAAGGTGCCTAAACCATTCCTAGAAGTTATTTTCGGTGAGGATATTGTCTTTATCTAGAATTGATCGTAGAGAGAATGTGGTTGATGTGCTTGTCATATTGATTCTACAAATTAAAATAGAAGATTTATTAGTAATTTCTTGATTACATTTTATGAAAAATAATAAATGAATTTATTAATTCTCCCACTATTTTATCAAGTCCCAATGGCCCTCACCATTGAACATAGAATGTCAAGTTGCTTTGACATTCTAGTTTCAAGGATCCATATTCTCCTTTGCATAACCCCAATAAGGGTTGGTCAAGCTATTTGGAGGTATTTAGGTAGGTTGGTCTTTGCCAACTGTGAGCTTACAGTTCGTTGATCTGTTGAGTGGACTCCCCAATCCAGAAATCTTGACTTTTATTTCCTTTACTCTTGCCTCAAATATTACATCAAGTCTAGAAAGGGCTACTCCTCTTAATGTAATATGGTTAAGTCAACCCGAAACCTTTCATAAGGGATTCCATTATAAAAGTATGTGTCCCAACAAGGGTTGGTCAAACACATAGTTTTATTAAGTATTGACCTTAATCGAGTAATGGAAGGCTTGGTCTGACTTAATATGGTATTGAGGGATTTTAATCCTTTATGAGAGGTTTTTCATTATCACATACTAGTTAATATTAAGTGATGGTTTCTTAAGTGATTAACCATATTCCAAAAATGTTTACACATAGTTCAGTTTTTATTTTCTTCCATCTTTTCATGGTTGTTCATTTTAATAACTATGTGATCGTGACAACACATACATAATAAATAAACCATGTAATTAGACAGAAATACAATAAGATGGCATGATCAGGAGCTTTTATTGGTTAGATTATCTAGCATTTTGACAAGCTAGCCCTGACCTTGGGAAAAACACCTTGAACCGATGGTTTGTATTTTGTAGGTCCCACCTATCCACCTTTGTATCTTATTGGGTTGGTTTATCCTCTACTTTGGGTTTTGAACCATCTCCTCTAGCTTGGGAGATCCTCCATTACATGGGGTTTACATTAAAGAATCCATGGGCACATAGGCCCTACATTTTATTAGAAGAAGGTTTGCAGGCCAACAAATTTAAATTAAACAAATTTAGATGAAACCATACACGCATACAAAGGGTCTTTGGTCTAGATCATGATCATCCATAGCATGCAATAACATTTACGCAAATTTAGAATTCAAATTCATTTAATCGTTCTATTATTTAAGATAAGTCACGCTTTAAATTAATTAATTATGATCTTATAATTAATCAATTATTTATCTTTAAATTCCATTATGAATTTCCTTAAGATTATTCTCATCCATATCCCTTGTATAGGTCTTTGTAATTTTGGAGGAAACCTAGTGAAATTTAATTTCTAGAAAGTACATAGTGTGTAGTTTATATTTACACGTCGTGTATTTCTTTTCACCCTTTATCCAAAGAACATTCTGAGGGCTTTGGAGTGTTTTCTATAATTTAGAAATTATGGAGTACACAGCATGTATATTAATCTAACATGGCATGTACTTCCTTTTTACATGGTTACCGGCCTCGCAATCCTGTGTACACAGAACACGGCATCTCCTTGTACATGGTTTCACTTGGGCCAGATCGGACTATATGGCGTGTTGATTCAACATACATGTCGTATATTCTGGTTCAACATGCCATTAATTTCTAGTCAACAAGGTGTAATAAAACTCAGTTATAGTCAATTCACACGGTGTGGTTTGGCGGACCAGTACCGGTTCGTTGAACCTAAGTACACGGCGTGTAGTTTTCATTACATGTCGTGTATTCTTTTTTTATACAGATAGAAAGAGTAGCTCCTCCGGATGAGTTCCTCATTTTTATTTTCATCAAAATTAAAATTAAAAGGTCATTTTTGTGATGTGAATCGAGAAACGAAGGAGGAAGAACGGATCTCGATCATTCAGTTTAATAGAATGATTTATCACAAATTGAATCAAATATAAATGTGAAAATTATCAATGAAAGTTAAATAACTATAATCAATGTTGTAACCTCCCTCTAATACCATTTGAAGGTTCTGGGCACAGCGAAAGATCATGGGTGGATGTGCCCACTTGGATTTTTGTCATTAGCAATGATTAATCCAGGATCAATATGATGATAAACGCCATTCTCTATGGATCGATTCACAAAAATTGACAGAGAAGAAGAAAGGTCTTGAAACCACAAAAGTGTATCATCACAGGTTGATTATAATTAATTTAATTAATTAACAAGAAGTACATTTTAGGAGTTCTTTCTTCGTTGATATTTTTGATCACGTTGCAATGTGATTCGTCATTGCATCGCAGAATCCAATGATAGACTTCCTCTAATGGTGATCCACACGTGCACCATGTATCTTTTTACGTCGCCAAAGGTATCTCTAGGTGCTAGCATGGAGAAAACCATGCTTTTGTTTCCTACCTTAGATCATCTTGATCCGATGAAGAGGATCTCTCTCGGTCTTGAGAGCGTTCTTGGAGGAAAGAGTTCTTTCGGTCTTGAGAAAATTCTCCAGAATTGTTGTGCACAACGATTCTTTTTTTTTTGTAAAAAGAGTTGGGGTTTTGAGGATATTTATAATCGGTTTTGAGGTTGTAGATTTATGACAATAAATAAATGTGTTACGCGTTTTATTTATTTCATTAACTCTTCTGAAAACCCCATGTCGAGTCATTAATACCTTGACATACGCCAACACTTATTAAAATAAATATAATTTAATAAAATGATATTTCTTCAAAATACCGACTGGAAAAACTACACGGTGTGTACTTTTTTTCATTGAAAACTAAATAGCGTGTACATTTAATAATACATGGCGCTTACTTGTTTTGAAAATAAAAACTACACGGCGTGTAATAATTAAAACATGGAGTGTACTTGTTTTCATTTTATTCTTCCTCTAACATTAAAATAATTTAATATTCCTTGAATAATTATTAAACCACATATGGGAATAATATTTATTCTACTTGAGATACTTGAATACACTTAGTGTGTGACCATCTTGGCCTCTTTCTCATTGGAATTAGGCGGGCTTGCCTAAAGTCTAAGATTAATATCTAGCAACGGGTCAAAGCACTCAAGGGAGAGAAGTGGATGCCGCATTGATGTATCACCTCATACGAACGCTTACCATGTAATTTAATCCCTTTGTATCAAAATCTCATCAAGCAGGTTTCATGGAAGTTTCCTAATCCTATATTCTTGATCTATCATTCTTTAACTTCCCGGAATAAACTCATCGTGTCACAATGGCCATGTAATTTGTTCGAAAGTTCTATTTCAATAAAAGGGCCCAAGATATCTACTTCCATAAATATGGAAGGGACAAATCATTCCTTGACTTATCCATTAACAATATGTAATTCATGACGAACCCAACATACCCTACTTCCCGCCAACTCTCTTCATGATGGTTTTTATCAGTAAATCTAAGTGTGTGAGTCATGACATGAGTTAATGATAATCTTCCAGTCTAAGGGCCATTACACACGCTCGTAGATAGCAATGTTCGATGACACCAAGACATGTGGAATTGCTACTGGTGGGTCTTTTCTCATAATCTCCCATCTTGGATATTACAAATGCGAACTCCATGAGAGAAAGTCTCATCTTCTTATGAGTACTCGCACATGACGGTCTGTATACTATGTGTCCTATAATAGTATGTCATCCAACCACAAAACATTATTTAAGAATATTTTTATATCATTTCAAGGTTCTCATCATAGCGGGGATATTCCACAACCTTATCAATGCAACAAATATTCCAGGACATTATTATATTATAGTCATGCAGAACAATGAACAATATATAATAAGTGAACATTCATGTAATCATAGTATGAAACATTTGTTTCTCAGAACACCAACCCTAATAGGGGTCAACCTATTCTTTTTGTTAGAGAAAAAATATGGTTCAATTCATCATTTCATTTATTATGAAAAGCATTACAAGATCACTATCAAGAACAGGTATCTTTTACCACATATTGATGAGTTGATTGATTAGTTAAACAGAGATCAATACGTTTCAAAGATTCATATTTTCCCTTCATATCGTCAATGAGGTTCAAGAATGAGTATATACTAAATAAAACAATCCATGTGAGGTATTTTCATTATTAATTTATATTAATTCCATTTGGACTTTCCAATTTTCCCACTATCTTCGTAGATCTAATGAATGGAGTCTTTAGAGATTACTTTGATCAAATTATGGTAGTCTCTATAGATAATATTATTATATATTCAAAGAGAAAGGGATACCATAAAGATCATTTGAGTATTTTGATGAAGTCACTGAAGAAGGTGAAGTTGTACTCTAAATTTACCAACTATAAATAATGTCTTCATAAAGTTTCCTTCTTTTTTCATATAATCATAATTGAGGATATAACAATGAATACTTTAGAGAGATGATTTTTTGACCAATGGACCAGACCAACCATAGTAACTGATATCCTTAATTTAATTATTTTATTTTTATACTATTAAATCTTTCGGAGGTATTTATAAATACTATATAATCCATTAAAAATGTTTTCATGAAAGAGAGACAAGTCCCTATAGACAAATGAATGTGAGGAAAATTTCAGGGAGTTGAAAATATTATTGGTCATCACACTAGTTCCCACACTAACCTACAGGGGAGAAGGTTTTGAGACCTATATTGATGCATTAATGAATATATTTACATGTATCCTCATGAATAGTGACATGGTGATAACTTTTGACTTATGCCAATTGAAAATCCCATTTCAAAATTACACAACTCATGATTTAGAGTTGCTAGGAGTAATTGTTTCATTGAAAATATAGTGGCATAATCTATATAGAGAAAGTTGTGATATATATAATAATTATAAAATATTGAAGTATGTACTCACAAAGAAATATTTAAATATGCACCAAATGAAATGGTTAGAGTTGATTAAAGATTAAGACTTCTGAATACATTACCAACCTAGGAAGGAGAACAAGGTGGGTGATGCACTAAGTGAGAAATACTAAGACATCTTATTCATGATGAGGATTTAATGAGAAATAATACTTAAGGATTTAAATAATATGGGTCTTCAAATAATGAAAAATCTGGATATATCTTATCTTTATTAGATGGCTATTAAATAATCTATCCATATATGGATTTAGGAGGTGAATACGGAATATGTGTCAATGTAGAATAAGGTTAGGAGTGTTCCTGTATTAAACCATGATTATGATGGAATGATAATCATCTCGTATCATTATTTTATTTCATAATAATAAACTTATATCAATTATTTAATTTCATAAAAACATTTTTCAAATTTAGTATTACTTTTATTTTATTTATTACCATGTTATATACAGTTACTTAATCAATTAAGTCCACATTGGATGTTTTGAAAACATTCATCTCATATGTACAAAGTGACTTTAGTAAGATGAATATAATCAAATAGGTCATTATTACTTTATCTCCAAAATAATAATCATAACCAAATTGTAATTTTAAATCCAACCATGAAAGGTGGTTATAAAAAATGAAATATGTTACAAACATGGAGACTATAGGTCATATATAAACATGACTAACATTTTCATTTTTCAATGATCATGATAGAAAGAAGGTAAGTATTATTTTATTTTTATATTATGAATATTATATCATAAATGTCATATTATTTCTTATTTATACCATCCATGTGACATAGTGACAAAAAGTGAATTATATGACTTCTTGTAGGTTATAATCAACACATACGCACAAACAACATTATTATTTTCTAATGGATTGAAAGTTAAGAAAATATATACTATATTACCTTTATATAATGATTAATATTTCATTAATATATTAGATACATTAAATCCAACAGTATAACCTTCTATGAGAAGTGGTGATGTAAAATAAATTACATCAATTCATGAGGGGGTAGTCCATCGTACATACGAACGGTGTTTCACTTCCTATTTGATGGAAAATGATATTGTTATAAGTTATGCCATTAACATAAAAACATATATATATATATATATGGAAGATAATGGTTTTATTATTTCAACATGGTTTAATAATATTTTAAGGAGTTAGAAGAATAAATAAAATGAAACCATTAGGTTGAGAACATTACCTATTCTTTTTAAAAAGTCCTTATGTTTATACCTAAAGCCTTCATGGATGGTTTTATGACCAAAATAGGGCCTCTTGGACATGGGAATGAATGTTAGTTATGGATTTGGGTATGAATTTTCTAATCTATAGTTCTAAAAATGTGTGTGGAAGTTAGGAAAGTGGGTTCCCTTTTATATGTGAGTAGAGGGACACCTTGTAATTACAAAAAGTATTAAATTAATATAAATTAATTTTCATGGAAAAATTAATCCAAATTCAAATAATTTGAATAGAGACAAATATTGGTAGAATATTCTCATACAAGAATATTTTGATAAGTTTATATTATGTTTTTATCTATATCTTTTTATTTAAACCCTCATTAACTCTCTTCCATATTATGGTGATATCAATGATTTTTAATATTTAGGGTTAAAGAAAGTTACTATAAAAAGAAAAATGAACTATAAATGGAACATAGTTGATATTTTCAACTATATCACTTTAAATTTGAAAAATATATTTTTAGTAATTTTAAATCATTTTATAAAATATTGTTTATAGTAAAATTTCATTAATTTAATTTTTAGAACTATTCATTAAATTTGGATTTGAAAACAACATAAAAATTAAAAAATTAAAATATAAACCTTTTAAACATCCACAATATGTTATATTTATATTTAAAATTATTTGTACCCTATATATCACACAAAAAATAACTTAGAGTTTTAATATCATTTAATTTATTTTTCTACAGCTTACACAAACATTTAGATAGTGTTGTATAAGAGCTCTAGGTAAAAATTTCACCATTAAATATTAAATATAAATTAACAGTTAAAAAATAATTATTATTTCAAATAACTATTTAGAGCCAAAAACAATTTATTTTTATCACTATCACAAAATATTATAGATATTAAAAACAAGAAAGTGACATTTTTTACTTTATCTTTTACATAAATATAATAATTGTCAAAATCAAATATAAATGGAAAAAATATGAAATATTTCAAAAGTTTGGATGGTTATGGATGAAATAAAATAATATAATAAAATTAATAAAAAAATGAATAAATTTTAAGATGTATCGTATTAGTTTTAACGAGAATAAACACGTTTTAACTTTACAGTGGTAAAAAAATTTACTAAGGTTATTATTTATAATAACTAAAAATAAAATGGGAATATTTACCAAATTTGGAACTTCTAATTCCAAATATGGAACTTCTAATTCCAAATATGGAATCCATTTTTATTTATTTAATTTATAAATTTTCAAAAAATAATTTAAAATTATACCCATAAAATGTGATGAAAACGGTTTTTAAAAAAAAATCCTTTCTAAATATAAAAATGTTTTTTACTAAATTCAAGTATAAATTTAATTAAAAGGATCATAATTGTATTTTTTTAATAAAAATGAATTAATAAAGTTTTTAAACTAGTCAAAAATATAATTCAACTATTTATATACTTGAAAATAAAATACTACTTCCAATAAAATCATTGTTTTTCACTATTAATTGAAATATCAAAATTTTTTGAAAATTATCAAATACTAAAAATAAACTAATTTTTATATGATAATTTAATGAATGAAATTAATTTTATCAAATTTTTCTTATATAATTTTGAAATTAATCCTTTAAATAAAAACATAATTTAAGTAAACATATTTATTATGAATAAAATTACTTCCTTTTGTAGTTTAAAATTACTTAATATTCATATAGTGAATATATCTCTATAAAATATAATTAATGACTATTAATAAGTCATGAAAATTATTTATTATGAAATTAATTAGGATTTTATACGTTATACCACTAGATTGTGATATATCTTATGAGTATCAACCCTAGGATATTATGGATCTATGAGAGAATGTTTTGTTGAATTAGACTACTCACCTAGTAAATTTTTTGTGGTGAAACCAAAAATTTGAGGAAGCTACGTGGGAACCTGAGGATGTGAAGAGGTGGAAGTATAATCAATTGTTTTTATCATAGTGATAGAATTTCAATAGAGAAATTATTATTATGGGGGTAGAATGTAACAACATAATACTTTATAACATATTTATATTTCAATAAATTTAATTTAATTAATAGCTTTCTTTACACGCAACACAGAGTTTTAACAAACCACGATATACAACTGAATTATTACTATTAGATGTGAAATTTATTTTTTAGTCATTATATTTGTTGGTATGAATAAGGCCAAATATATTATGATTTTTTTACATATATATAAAATGAATTCGTTGGTTATCAATTTGTTTGAAATAAAAATAGCACATTTTAAAGTAAAAAAGAGATGTTTTTATAAAAAATATTTTTATGTTCATAATGTGTTTTTATATTAATAAAATAAATTAACCAATATTGATTAAGGATTATAATTAAATAATTTGATAATTTATTCAATAAAATATTTTAACTTTCACTTATTGGTTTTTTCTTTGAATGGAATAATATTAAATTCAACTTTAGGCTTACAATTACATTTTTCTAAAAATAATTTTCTTGTGTTTTGTACACTTATTTTAAAATAAATTTCTACCACTTGTAGAAATTCAAAATTTTAAAATGGATTCCATATTTTTAATTATATTAATTAATATAAATTGATATTTTCATTTAATGTTTTGGTCCTTATGAATAGCAAAAATGATAAAAATTAGTACCACAATTAAGGTTAAAACTGGTGTAATGAGGGTTAAACTAAGAGATAAGGGAATAATTACACTTAAAATTGGATAAATATTATTTTTTTGAAGATATTTAAACCTTAGAATGTTCCACGTTTATAATTCATGCCGATTTGGTGCCACTTTCATAAGAATGATACTATTTATTATTTAAATATTTTATGAAATTCTATATTTGTCCCTCACCATGGTTATAAAAGGGAACATTTTAGTTACCATTATTCAAAAAATTTGAGACTTATATCTTATAAAATAACTAATAAAAAAATTCATGTATTAATTACCATAATTATTTATCTTTTTTTTCTTACCCTCTTAGAATTCTTAAGGTGTAAGTCAAATGTGGTATCTAAAAGAAGAGGTAATCATCTTACCGGACTCTTTCAATGTTAATTTATTCTTATAAATATTCCAAATATATTTTATTCATCTTAATATAATTATTCTAGTATCATACATAAATTTATCTATTTTTATTATTATGGGATAACCATTTTATATCACTTTTATATAAAATAGGAAATAAGTGTATCGAATGCCAATACGTGTTGACTACCTCCTCCATGTAACGATATGATTAATTTTCCATCACCATCATTCATGGTTGACTAAAATGATTGATTAAATGTTAATATATTATATTTATGAAATAATTATTCTTTATTAATTATAATATCTTATCAACCTTCTTACATTCCTATCCATTGGGAAATGATAACGACACTCGTGTATATGTGTGAACTACCTCCTCCATGGAGTGATGTGATTGATTTTTCATTTAAAATTTTCACATATGGTAATAAAGATAGATTTAATGAATATATATGATATTTACGATAAAATAATGTTTCTATAAATATGAATTATTATTTAATTTTCTTTACTTCCATCCATTGAAAAGTGAAAACACTACTCATTCATACGTATGGACTACCATCTCCCTAAAGTGATGTAAGTCATTTCTCACCACCAATTTTTATGAATGGTTTAAAATTTTTATATAATGAATAAATGTAATACTTATATCATGATTAAATTTTTTTATAAGATGAAATCAAGGACAATTTATAAGCACCAGTACTCCCAAACAGAAACATGAATGAAAAACAAAATAGTTATCACCCAGAACGTTAACCTTAATAAAAATTATTAATAAATGGTTAATAAAATAGTATAAGTAAATAATATATGATATGGTATGTGTTAATATGATTCTAAATTCGATTTATAATAAATATATATTTATTATATAGTAGTTTTGAACTTGTATGAAGCAATATGAGGCTTGAGGTAAGGGGTTTATGTTATAGTTTCATTTCTTTTCAGGATTTTCTATGTTAAATTTCCACTGGGTGAAATTATATGTATTTTTTCCTTTAAACCTAATATATTTTCTTATCAACTATTTTTACATGTAATTTTCAATTAATAGTAACATTTTCATCTTTATGGTATATAAAATGATGAAGATCTTTTTAGGAAAGAACATCTTTATTTCTTCTTTGGTCAAGATGTTTTTTATTCCATGTTCATATTTTATTTAAAAAAATTTCTATAATGTTTTTTATATTATAAAATTAGTTTTTAAATTAATTTTTACCCATATTTTACTATCTATAAACAAATTAAAAAAATCTTCTTTTCATTCTCTGAATGACGTACTTTTTAATAAATTTGTTAACAAAATATTTCTTTTAACATATATCGCACGAATGGATTTTCATGACATCATGACTACTCTTAAATTTGAAGATTCCTTTACAATATTCCACATTTATTTTCAAAAAAAATGTTTTTATTGATATTTTCAAAAAAAATTAAATAATTGTTTTCAAAATGAAAAGGGTATTTTCCCCAAGAAATATTCCAGTGATATTTTAAAAAGATTTTTTATCTATGATAACATCCTTGTATGATACTTATGATTCACTAAGGATATAATCATATGATATCATACACTAATTTTATTTATAAGGATTATGATGTTTAATCTTTATGTATGAATCTATGAAACCTTTTACCATCCAATAGGTTAACTATGTTAATAAGAAATATTTATGAAACTTTTTTCTTTTCAATGGGTTATACTGTGATAAAATGTTGAATATTTTTATGATCATGTGTAAAATTTGTGGTTTAATTAAATGTGAAACGTGGGTCTATTATATCCCTCCAATGCATTGGGTAGAGATGAAAAAATTATGAGATAAATATTTTATGCATGAAACTAATTTCATGTTCACAACATTATGTGTAGACCTAGTTTCATGTCCATAAGTTTATGTGAGGACATATTTTAATGTAATAAATTTAATTTTTTAACTTGTTACTATTTATACATGCTCAAAATTTCATTAAATGATGATTATTTAATGTTCCTATATTTATGATATGCTCTCATAGATCATGATTGAATATTTATTATTTTAAAATCTTATCACTTTTTTTGGTTATGATGAAGACTTATGACATGATTAGTTATTAATGATGATTAATTGATTGGGTATGACTTTATTTTGTTATGATAAAGCTCTCATACCCTTATTCTCAATTATTATAATTGATTGATATATCATATGTTTTACCTTATTGAATATTTTACCTCACCCATTATTATGTTTCCATGTTCCCTAGGTTATGAAAAATGGTTTTAAGTAGGGTATTTCAAAGAAGGGTACTATGCTAGAATCACTTTCTAAGATATGTTAAATATACTTTATGAAATAATTATTTTATGTATCTATTCTCAAAATATTATCTGACTTTACATTCCATGGGTATGTATTAATGTGAAATGTACTGAATATTCTTGTAAAGTGATGCAATATTTATATATGTTATGCTCTGATCTCCTCACATGTCTCCTTAAATTATTTTCAGAACTCTAAAAGGGTAGATATTAGTGATAATAAATGGAATTTCCCATCTATATTGAAGTTTATGTAACACTAGTTTCTATATATATTTGTAAAGAAGCACCTATTCTCATGGATATAAGTATCTTTGTTAAATCAGCTTGTCATGTGTCACTCTTTATCTTTACTTAAAAATTACAAAAATTTCAAATACTTCTCTAATTATTTCTTCATGATCGTTAATTTTATGTAATATTTCCTATAAAACATTTTTTAGATCTATAATCATTTCCTTTAATATCCAATATGCCTTTTGTTTCAACTCCATGGCTAGATGAACACATTTACCATGGATCATCCAGTACGGGATCATTCCAATTGGGGTTTTGTAAGTTGTTATGTAATCCAACGAGGTGTCTTCCATCCTTGGACTCTAATATTTTTAATTTGTATTGATATTATTTTTCTGGATTTCTTTAATCTTTATTTTTTCATTTTCTTATTTTCCATTGTTTTTTGGATGAAATATTTTTGATGTTTTATGGTTCACTACATGCTTCCTCATTAAATATTCGATGATATTCTTACAAAAGTGGATTCCTTACTCATTTATTAGTACTATTATGATTTTAAATCAATGAAAGATAATGGTCCTCATTGAGGCCAAGCGGTTTTGAGGTTTTTCAAGGAATATGAATCTATTAAAAATAAGTCCACTAAGATATAATAAGGTTTTATTAAAGTGTTGTATTTTTTGTCAATGTAAAAAAATTAAAATTATTGAGATTGTAAATAATTTAACATGGTTGAGTTACAAAATAAATCAAACAGAGTTCAATGCATTAATTATATCAGATATATTCTCTCATTTTAGGGCTATAAGTCAAATTGTGTTGTATGATGTTAATCTAGGAATCCTTAAAAGATTAATCAATCAAAATTTTCAGTGAAGTTAAATTTTACAATGCTTTTAGAATATTAAAATTTTGAAACATCATGGTTACTAAAAGTTCTCTTGATTCGTGATTAAGTAAAAAAGGATGAGTTTGAGGTTCAATTATACTAATTTCATGGATGAATTTTCTCGACATAAAATTTTGAGGTTTTTTAGATAAAGTTATCGTTGTGTAAAGTGGAATTAGAAAAATATTGTTTAAGTCTTCTAATAAGTGGAAGAATGTTTGATGTTTTTCAATTTCTATATATGGATTTGGATCAGACAATTATTTTTATCAAGTTTAACAAATAGACTTGTACAATGATCTTGACATTAAGATATTAACTTAGAGTCTTTTGTCAGGAAGATGGATGGTTGTTCTGGTTTTGGCTTTATGATCATCATTTTCTGTTTGTGGTTTCACTGCTCAAAATGGACTTTGGTGTGCTTGAATTGATCTTTGTCTGTGGAGTGTCGAATGGATTGTGGTTACGTTGTGGTGTCTATAAAGTTGGGTGTGGCGTCTGGATGGCCTATTCTTCTTAGTTCTGGTTTCTTCAATGCCTTTTTTGGATGTCCTTAGGGTCATCTCACGTCGCTGGACGGTTTGGGCGAACTCCGACTGGAGTCCGTTGGCGGGTGTGTGGATTTGGGTTGTTGTCGACAGTCACACTGGTGGGAACACAAGGAGACTAGTTCTATGGTTTTTCCTTATTTTCTGATGTTCATGATTCCTGGTTCATTGTACCTCGGCCTTCTCTTGACAATTTTGACTCCATCTATGAAGGTTTGTCAGTTTTAATTCTTGAATTGATTGTCCTTCCATCGTGCTTGAATGTCATTTTCTGTGAAGTCTTGTATTGTTTTATGTGGGGAAGTGGGGAAGTGGTGAAGTTGTGATGTATTTAAATGGTTAAATCTTGTATGGTTTCTCACTTTTCCATAAAAATTGTTTTCATAATAATAATAAAACAATTTTTAGTCAGTCATAAAGGAAAAATGGATGTTGTTTTACAAGATAAAAGGTTCTAATTTCTTTTATGAAGTTTTCATAAAGTTATAAATGTGACCATTATTTTCTATATAATCAATGTTTCATTAGTAGTAACGGAAATTTATGATTCAATATAAGATTATAGGAAGGTTTGAAGCCAATACATATGGAATATTTGAATATGTTTCTTAATGTTTGGTCTTATGGAATGTTTCTAACTTTTAAGAGGTTTGAATTTGGTAAAATAAAGTAAATGTTTGAGTGATATGTTCAATTTATTGAGTGTAAAGTTTTAATTTTGATGTTCATTATTCTCCCTAATATTTTAGGGATTTAATAACTATATAAAGGAGAACTAGTGTATCGAGAAGATGTTGCTGACTTTTTGTAGCTGGGAAAAGTGATACAGAAGTGAAGTGAGGATCATATGAACAATGTGAAGAGTAAACAATATGAAGGTTATCAGATACAGTTATCTATCAGTAGATATTGGAAAAATGGTGTGAATAGGCTATCGTTGAAATTTATTTAAGAGTCATATGATGAAAAGTAAGAAGAGGTGATTTGTCAAACAAAGGTAATCATCCAAAAGAGTTTTTCAGACAAATAGGGAATCAGACCAAGTTTTGTTGGACTAATTATATTGAGTGAAGAAGTCATTAGATGAATAGTTTCATATAGAAGTCCAGGAATAAGTTATTTATTATTGTTGTGAAAGAAAGTGAAGTGGAATTAGAAGAAGTTGTAATAATGGAAAGTATTAATAAAGTTCTAACAGCACAGTAACAATATATTAATCCCTACTAGTGAAGTTTCTTATAGTTGTTAAAAAAATTATATCTTTATATGTGTATGGATAACATTCATGGTTTATTAACTATATTATTATACAATTTAAAGGATTTTTCCTTCTTGTTTTAACCACTAAAAGGATTATTTTCAAATGGTTGTGTGGTACTAGATTTATTCCAAACCCTTCTAATGATTAACTACTCTTATTGAATAGTGAACATTGTAAATATTTGTATTCTATTGGGTGTTCATGTTTTATTTTATAGAATATTATTTTACTACTAATTGGAGGAAAAGGTTTTTTATTAAAAAATAAAAAATAAAGAAATATCACTAATTCACCTCCTACCCATATTAGTGATCACAATGATCTTAATTAGTCCTTTCAAGTAGAATTAGAGGGAAGATTTTCTTCGTAGAATCATTATTATTATTTTATGAAAAAGAAATAAGTAATATATCTTTAGGAATTTATGAGTAGTGATGAGATTCCTATATTTGGTGGTAATAACTATCATATCTGGATGGATAGAATGTTACCTTATCTTGTATACATTAGATATAAGGTTCTTTAAGATAGTGCAGATAGTTTCCCTCCACCTACTAAGGGTATTCCATTAAAAACAACTGATAATAAGAAAAATAAGAATGATGGTCAATAAAAAAATTATACTTTCTTCACTCTGCTAAAGTGGTTTTCTAAGAGTTAAAGCTATTGGAATAGCTAAATGAATCTGGGAAGATTTTAAGTATCTTTATAAAGGAAATAATAAAGTAAATAAATAGAAGTTAATGATCCAAATATTTATTATCTAAACAGATTAATTGATAAGGATAAAAAACATAATATCAATCTTGAATAAAAGAAAATGATAATGAGAAATAATTTTATCATATTCAATAAAAACTTTTTAAAGATGAGCGAGGAATAACATACTTCGAGAACTTGGTTTTAGAAGTTGGTTAATGTTCTATGAAATGTAAATCTTAGAAGGATCTATAAAAATTACCCTCATAGGTTAACAAAAAGAATTAAGATGTTCAAAAAAATAACTAAGATAATAATACCATATATGTATAAAGAACAATTTGAGTTGAAAGATTTGAAATTACTTAGGTTTCTAGGTTTAAACTAAAAGTTTCTACTATTAGAGATCTTATAAAGGATGAAAACAAATATTAGAATAAGATTAAAATTTTTAGAGGAAACCAAATATTTGGAACATAAAAAACTGCCAAAGTAGATAATAAGAAAGATGATAGAAATAAAGTATGCAGTTTTGAACAACATGTGAGTTACAAAGAAAAATATACATTCTATAGATATTGTTGTTACTATGGAGGATTTGGATATATAGTGATGATTTGATGGTTCATTTATCAACACTACAATGAATCTAGGAGAAACTAGAGGTGGATTTTTAAAGGGATTAAAGCCACAAAAAGATTATAACCTGAGAATTCCATTGTAAAAGATATGATTAACCTAAACATCATGCTAAAGGATGTATTAGTATGTTACCAGAACAAAAAAAATTATAAAAAAAACTAAAAATATATATGAGAAGGAAGAAAAATACTAGGAGAAGGCCTTAGTTGTTGAAATTGCTCTCAAATCTATAAATTGATAACATCCTTGGATTTTGGATTTTGTTTATTCTTCACATATAAATAAATAGTTTAATTTATTGAAGAATTTAAATTATTATAAAGAAGGGATAGTTTCATTTGGAAATGTTGATTCCCTTATAGTCAAATTCATTGGATATAATATCATTCTAAAAGAAAAGTTAAAATATAAATAAATATATATATATATATGAACTTTAAACCAAACTTGTTAAGTGTTTTACAACTCTATGATAAAGAAAACAATGTTTTTTCAGAATATATATATTTTCATTCAAAATCCTTGAAGATGTAAAAGTTGTTACAAGAGGGAAACAAACTAAGGGTAAGTTGTTTCAAGTTGATTATGGGCAGTGTTCATGCTATTTTAGTTAGAATAATTAAAGAAAATTAGCTTTGGAATAAGTGGTTGGGATATATGTGACATAGGAATATGAGAAAATTAATAAAGATAGAAATTATTCATGATATTCCTAAACTGATAGGAATAATACATTGTTGTTGTTCCATATACTAGAAATTTAATATTAAAAACTCAGTATAGAATAAATTTTAGATACATTTAACACGTCCCTTGGAGATGATACATTCTGACATATGTGGTCCTATGATAAAGCAATCAAAAAATTGTGATAAGTAATTTACTTCCTTCATTGATACTTTTACTTATATTATATGTGTTATATTTCAAAAACCTAAGTTTTGTCTCTCAAAAATTTTAAGACTTTCAGGAGAAAAATTTAAAAAGAATGTGGATATTATATAAAAAATATATGAACTTATAATAGTTCTAAATACATTAATAGGAATATTATATATTATCTTGAAAAACATGGAATTCATCATGAATTTAGTACACCATACACACTGAACTACAATCATGTTTTTGAAAGAAAAAATGGAAGTATGGTAGAGATGGCATGAACTAAGTTGATTGAACATGGTACATCTTGATAATTTTAAAGGCAAGCTATTGAATCAAATTTTTACATTCATAATTGGTTTTTCTATTGGTTGAACTCTAATATGACTCCATACGAAATGTGTATTCCTTTAGTTAACCATAATTCACCCCAATCCCTTTCATGGTCAAATCTCAACTAAGGTAATCCCACTTGAAACTATCATTTTCTAATAAGGTTAAATGAATATAAAAATATCTATTAATCTAAGAAAGATTCAAATAAAAATTAATTTAATGATTATACCGATGCATGGTAAGGAATATATGGTTGCAAAATTTCATCACATGTGAAAATTAGGGATACTTTGGGTTAGCTTAGGGACCGCCAACCCCATGCTTATCTAAGTCAACTCATTTAATATTAGCTACTATTTCTTCCTAAAATGAGATTAATTGGGAAACCATATAAAAGACAAAAAATTGGTCATAATTGATTAAAATAGAGAGATAAAAAGAGATATAGATACAACTAGTCACTAAAAATGAATAAGGGGTTAAAGTGTAACACTCCAAATCTAATAACTTATAGTTGATGGTTATATTACTACATTAGTATAATATACAAGGTATTTTACCATAATGTATCATTCAGTTTAGTAATCTTAGAGTACTAGATACATTTGCAATTCCATATTACAATGGAAAGTAAAACGTATCATAAAAACCATCATGTATCCTTCAAAATCATTCAAATGTTCCTAATTAATATTTTGGGGAAATTAAGACAAGATAAATAGTAATATAATGTAATTAATAAGGAATAAATACAATGGAATATATCTTGATTGGATAATGCATTAACAATATGGAAATGTGGATAATAAATACAAAATCCATTTAATCAATAAATTGAGATTCAAAATATACTTAGCAATCACATGGATGATAATAATTGAAATATAAATAATTAAAATGTATAATGTTGGATGTCATTATCTTACCATCAAGTCCTCATTCCAAGACATCATGAAACTTACCAACAAGGCCTTATGATAAGAAACATTATTGAATGTGTAGGTATAAGTAAAATAAAAATTTAATTTGGTTAACTATTAGTCTCCTAAGACCTATCAATGTATTAAGGGGATAACTATAACTGATCCCCACCCATCACTTTCTTTTCCAATTCATTCCTCATATATTGAATAATTTATTCTCAAAATTCCTTAGAAAACAACAAGTATTTATATTAAATCAAGAATAAAAAATATTCCCTATTTAATGAAATAACTTTATTAGAAATCTTACTTTAACTGATACCATATATAAAAATTTCCTATATTTAAGATGACAATATATTAGTGGAAATTATACCATATAAATCCATGATACTTTAAATGTTGTCAAGGGTGACTAAATTATGTCTATGGGAATGGGTTCATGAGAAATTTAATGACTAGAAAACCATAAATCAGTAACATATGGAATAATATCATAAATTCACATGAAATGAAGGTTTTATTATAAAACCATTCCTTTTGTAAATAGAAAATAAAATGAAAGTAAAGCATTAAAAATAACATTCATGTAATCTTCGTGTAAGAATAAACTTATAAATCACTTTCAAAATTTCTTTCATTCCTTTAAGAAAATAACTCTATTTAATCAATTAAAAATTCATACAAAATTATTTTCTTTAAATAACTGTATACAATTTTATAGGAAGATAAACACATAATAACTTTCATGGGGGTGGTGAATTATTTTCATGTAGTATATATTAAAAATAACAGTCCTTTCACACTTTTAAAAAAAATTAAAAATGATTTGTTAGAAAAAAAAATTAAATAGATTTCTTTTTAAACCATTGTGAATAAATCCAAAAGTATTAAAAATATATATACTGATATTTTAAAATTAGATAAAAATTCCATAAAATAATTTTTTGAATATTGATATGGAAGAGAATGTTTTCTGACCTAAAAAGAGAAATATAATAAGTTTTGTTTAAAAATATCTTTTTGAACTTTGACTTACAAATAGAGTAAAATTTGTAACAAAAATATATAAACCCATAAATAACCATAGTAGAATAAAATATATGTGGATTTTGAAAAAAAATATCATATAATTCTTCTAATGTAAATTTAAACATGAATAGTCCCAAATAAGTGTGATATGGTAGAGTAAACATTTACGACTTTATTAACTTTTGAATTAAACGCATTACAAGAATAAACATGAATATAAACATAAATTACTATTAATAAAGAGTAATTAATGATATAATATATCATTGGAGTATTGTATACACAATATAAAATAAATTAAGTGCATAATATATCCAAAGTCTCAATGAAGTGAAATTGAGATGAAAAACTCGTACCTAAAGTATCAATTTCATCATAAGTGATTTTAACCTTATGTATAATAAATTTGAATTTATTATAATCCTATACTAGAACCATATTCATAATTTTATTACCATAAATGGTTTACTTATAACATATTATCACATGCTCATTAACAAATATTTATTAAAATCGCTCTTTTGGGTGATAACTATTTCGATTCTTATGCATGGTTAAGTTCAGAAGTTCCAGTACATTAACTTTGATCATGGTTAAATCATATCCATAATGTTAATAATTTAATTTTTATAATATTATTATATAATATCACCAGTATTCAACATTTCGTAATCATTCATTTCATAAACATTATAATATCACTTAGGTGTATGGTATAACCGACCTAAACAACAGCGTGTTACAAAGAATGGATTAGTAAGAACATAGAAAGTTATAATATTAATATAAAATTTACTTAATATTATTATTGTAATAAATATAATATATAATAATTATAAATAATTTTATTGCTTTCAGTAAAATGTGGATTTATAAAATTAAATATATCGCTCAGGGAGATGGTAGTGTGTACGTACACAGGAATAATACTTCCATTTCCTAATGAGAAAAATAAAAATAAAGTGGATAATATTTTATCATTATAGAATAATATTTAAATCGTGAATATATATATATATATAATAAATATATCATTATAACCATCCATAAGAGACATTGATGAAAAATTTATCAATCACTACGTGGAGGTGGTAGTTCACATGTACGCACAAGAGAAACTTTCATTTCCTATTTGATGGATGAGAGGTGTAAAATTTTTCTTACATAATAATAATAACATAATTGTGTATTTATGATACTGTATTAATTATTTGAGGATGTATACAATATATTTATACAATGTGTGATAAGAAATAAACTTTGAAAGAGTCGGGTAATAGGATTACTTCTTCTTTGAAAAACCACCTTTGGCTGACACCTTAAGCCTTATTTGGATTTTATTAGAGGAATAAAAGATGATATATGTTTAATTAAAAGAATGTAGTAATGTATCATGGTAGTTTTTGCCTAATATACAATGCTCAAACTTTTTGAATAAATGAGAAGAGGAGGTTCCCTTTTATAAGTGAGGGAAAGGACACACTTGGAATTACTTAAAAGAATTAATGTATAATATGTATCCTAATCAAGTAAAGTGACATAAAATAGAAATAATTTACATTTTAAGAAATTATACGGTCTAAATAACTTTAAAATTATAATTTATACTTGTTTATGACACATTTTAAACCTTGTCTTTTGGTTTAACCCCCTCATTAACCCTTATTAACCTTGGTTGTGGGAATATATTTTTTACCACTTAAGGGTCATAAATTTTATTATACGGTGAAAATTGGATCAAAATGGTCTACGGTTTATGTTTTATACAATTTACCACACCAATTTTCCTCTTTAATTTTTTTTTATTTTCAATCATTTAATAAAATATTGTTTATTATAAAATATCATTAAAGTCATTTTTGGGACCATTTATTTAATTTGACTTCAATGAAATCAATAGATAAAAAAAGTTATAATATAAACACATTTATCATTAATTATAATTTATAATTACCTATTAAATTATAGTAATACAATAATTAATTCAAAACATAGTAATTTTATTGTTTTTAAAATCATTTACCATGATTTTTCTACTACTTTCACAAGTACTATATAAGTGTTGCGTAAACATTTAAGGTAATTATATCATTCAAAAAAATTAAAAAATAATTAATAACTCAAAAAATATTTATCTATTATCAAAATTATATTTTATATTCGTTAATAAACTATTTTTCCCCCTATAAAATAATGTAAGATAAATTTAAATCAAGAAAGTGTCATTTTGTATTTATCTTTTACATAAAATATTATAAACATTATAGTTAAAGGAAAGTGGAAACTAATTTCCTTCTTTTCATATATAGGATGGATTTATGTCTATAAATACCCTCAAATAGGATAAATGAAAGTTTTGTGGAGATTTATAGGCCTTATCGCATAGTTTTAGCATCCTTTTTTCTTATTTCACCCTCACCGAGTTAATAAATATTTACAATAGTTACTATTCATAATAAGCAAAAGTAAATGGGGCCTTTTTACCAAATTTTAACATCATGATTCCAAATATGAAATATAGTTTTTAATATTATTTTTATACAATTGGAATAAATCAATTTTAATATAAATCAAAAAACACAGTGAATAATAGTTTTTAGAAAAATGTGTTTTTATTCTCAAAAATTAACTAATACCAAAATCAAGTATATTTTTTATTACTATATATATTATTAGATTCTTTATAATTTAATTACAATTATTTTACATAAATATAAAATTAAAATAATTATTTTACTTTTAAGCTGTAACATCCCAAGTAAGTAATGAATAATAGATATTTTTATCTATGTCTTTTAATGATTAAGATAGTGTTATAGAGGCTTAAAATGAAAATAAATACAATCTTATGCATGGAATACACTAATATTCTTAAAAGATTGTTTTACTGCCTTTTGATGGAAAACCATTTTTGAATCTATATTTTGACAACTTTATAAACTATGTTTGTCAAAATAAACTTATCCTTTATTATTGGGACATCAAAATTTACCTTGTGTGAATTTTTGGTATTTTTCTGACAATGTTCATTTTTTAATGAATAGTGAAAAATACTGCATTTTACATCAAAACTTCTTTTTAATATAATTTATTTATATGATTAGATTATGTTTTGAATTGGTTTTGAAGTGAAATTAGAATATATTTTTACCATTTTATCCAATGGTGGTCATTGGAATCAATTTCACTTTGAAATTAGACTTAAACTGGTGTCAATCTTTTGATACTTATTGTTTTGTAAAAACACGCTATTTGCTCTGGTAGCGGGAATTAATTATTAAATTAATTAATGTGACTTATATGATTTGAATTTTGTAAAATAGACTTCATTTTTGAATTCGGAATATCAAATATAGCTTAGGGTGAATTTTTGGTAATTTTCTGAAAAAGTTCAATTTTTGATGAATAGTGAAACCACTAAGTGGTAATCAAGCAAACTGATTTTTCAGTTAAATGAAAGTTTACCACTAATGTGTACTGAATTTTGAAAATCCGACATACATGGTTTTCATTAAGAAGTAAAATGTGGTTCAATGAGATTATAATAATTTTTTGGTGAATAGTAACTTATTAAGTTCTTAATCGCGATTAGTGGTAATTAGTGTAGTTTAAGGTATAAATAATGCTTTAATAAAATGAAATGACCTAGACACATGTCCCAACCTCATTGGTTATGTCATGGCCGACCATGACATGCCATGGGTCAACTTGGGGACCCCATGGATCCACTTTTGTTGGGAAATGACATAAATTACTTTTTATTAAATGTTAAAGTAAAAATGACACAAACATAATATGTTTTACGAAAACAATTTTTACATGGGGTTATAAAGATCAGATATTTGATTATAAATATTTATTGGAAATCTAAAAATATTTCCTACATCATAGTATTTTTTTTATGATTTTTAGACATTAAATAAATTAAATTATATATGACATAATAATGATGCAGCGATGACATCATTATTTGACGATTTAAATAAAATGGAAAGACAATGTAAAATCTAGGAACTACACATGTCCAAAACAAATTGGATGAGTGGATTTCGAACCCTTATCACCTTATACACGAATTATATCAATGTGGGACCTTTTAAAACCGAAACACATTTTCAAATAAAGTAATGTTTCTTTACTTTCCAAAAGTGCCCCTCCTCTCCTCTTATAAAAGGCCCCCACCTCTACCTCATTTCACACACTCTTCAAGTCTTTGGCTCGGCCAAACCCTGCCCATTTACTCTCTCCACATCCCTCTCCTCATCCTAGAGGATTACCTTTGGGAAGAATCCTTTCAAAGGAAGCCTTTAGACTCAAATCAAAAGGAGTTACACTTTTAAAGGTAATTCATTCTCTCATGTTCATTTGTTTTATTTTGCTTCTCCAACCCCCTAAACTCTTTTTATTTACTTCTTTTGTAACAACACCAGTATCTTCAATATACTAGGATGTTGTTATAAGATTTATTTGAGCTACACTCTCACACAACTACATCAAATGGTTAAAGAACATACGGTTTCTGTGGATGGCGAAATTCTGCCTCCCGAAACGATGATTGTTCAACACTCATTTAACACCTTCAAAGGTGGCCATTATGATGTCACTATTTTTATATATGATATATAATATGTTTATGTTTTCCTTAATCTTCTGTTTTTTTCATTTTTGGCATACCTTTATGGTTTCCATTATGGGTAAACACGATATCTTCATTTTAGGAAGTGCGGACTACCGCCCCCTGAAAGTGATTTGATTCGTTAATACCATATGTGGGATGTGTAAAGGATAAAGTTAATGATATTATATATGTTATTATACTGGAATTATAATATACTCTTATATCATTATGATTCCATTCCAGGAGATATGAAATAGAAATGGAAGTAGCGTTCATGCGTACGTACGGCTTACCGTCTCCATGAACGGTGCATTTCATTTCTTACCTCTAAATGTGATGTAATATTATAAATGCATATATGTACTGGATATATATGACATATATTATATCTACATCATGAATACCATTCTGGATATAATGAACCTTTGACCAAATTAACAACATGTAAGTGTAAGAAGTCTATTTTTGACTTAAGAACCAAATACCGACAAAATGAACATTATTAACTTAACTGATTACATGATGTTCATAACATGGTATAAAAGGAATAATGAACTTGAAAAAGATTCATAAGCAATTAGAGATTAACTCAAGTTTATTATTCAGGAGATTAAAGAACGGTCGGGTCAAGTCGGATACGAGGTATGGGACTTCGTCTCAATCCCCTTTCATTGAGGCATATTTTGTTTTATACACAACTTTCTTTTATACGGTGTATAAACCCCTTTGACTTTTACATTTATTCAAAAGGAATCTTTTTTATACGAAGCGTTTACTAAACGACAAAAGGGAATGTGTTTGTCGTACGTATGCGGCGACAACGACTTCTCCGCCGTCGTGACCGTTATTTGAGTTTCGGCTTCCTCTACAAGCCATACTTTTTTTAAAATGAAAAATAAATACCATGTTTTACATTGGTATTGAAAATGGTTTTCATAATGTTTTTATTATATCAATGTGTTGTATTGATATCTCGTGATTGAAATGTGGAAATGTTATGTTTACTTTATGCATGTTTTATGTGATATGATTATGTTATGGTTCTTGGGAATTATTATGAAGACGGGTGGTTCTGTGATAAACTAAGGGCGGGTGAGCCCGTTATAGCTCTCCAATGCATTGGGTAACGCGAAGGAGTGAAACGTTAAGGTTTCTCCGAAGAGATTTTAGGGAATATACTGTGATGGGTATTCCAAACGTAACCAAGAGGGTTACTCCCTACGTAAGAATGTTATGAATGCCTCAAGTTACCTTTATGTCTTATTATTTCTATGATTTATTCATGATTTTATGAGGTATGTTAAAGTGCCTATGTTTTATGGGTAAAGTATGATTTCATTCTTATGTATATATGAACTCATGTTTTCTTTCCATGTTTTTTTTATAACCCATACTGAGTTTTTATGCTCATACCAAGTTTTTGAAATGTTTTTCACAGGTCAAGGGAAAGGTACATGATAAGATGATAGAGTCAAGGATGTGTCAAGAAATAATCCATGTTTTATTTTAAATGTGTTTCCATTGATGGGAATGAAGAATACTATCTTTATGTAACCACTTTGTTTATATGTGGAATGTAATGCAAGTTTTATGATCTAATTCTCTAAAACTCTAAACCCGAAAAGATCCTCAATGTGTAATCTTGTAATAACTCAAGATTAAGTAAGGTTTAAGGCTGGGGCCTTATAGTTGGTATCAAAGGTCGGTTTAGATAACTTTAGGAGTTAGAATTATATTAAATGATTATGCAAAAATATTTTTTTGAAATGATATAGCATTTAAAGATTACCATGTTGCTTCATCTAAAACATGTTTGTTCAGAATGGTTTTCCGTAGAGGAAACAGGGAAGCAGTGCAAGGAAGGCATACATAAGGAAATAACCTTCCGAATCAGCATCCAGAAATGGTCGGAATTGGAACTGAACAGTTTGTTGCAGTAATGGCGCAGTTGACTCAAGCGATAAATGGCGGTGGTATCCATGCACGAGATCAGCCAGAACAACCGCAGAGGAACATGTCAGTGGTGGAACATTTCATGAGGCAACATCCACTATCATTCAGAGGATCATCTGACCCTGTGCTAGCTGAAGGGTGGATTAAAGCACTGGAAACGATTTTTGATGTCATGGGGTGTTCAGACAATCAAAAGTTTAGTCTTGCTATTTACCGTTTGGAGTGTGAAGCAGATCAGTGGTGGTCTATGGTTAAAAATATCAGGGACGCCGATGAGATTGATGCTCTTGACTAGGATGAATTCAAAGGTATGTTTCTTGAGAAGTATTTTCCTAAGGCTGTTCGACTTAGGATGGAAAAGAAATTCTTGGAATTGAGGCAAGAGGAAGACTCAGTGGCTGCCTATGAAGAAAGGTTTACTCGATTGGCAAGGTATGCTCCAAATTTTATCCGGGACCTTGATAGTAAAATCAATCGTTTTTACTCAGGATTAAAGCCAAAGTATCGAAGGGAATTAGCTTCTCGTGAGTTTAAAAGTTATGAAAAGCTTGTTCGATGTGCTGAGAAGGTGGAAATGGAGTTGGCCAATGACCAAGTGTTCTATAACAACCAGCAGAAGAAGAGACCGAGGTGCCAGGAGAAAGGTAAGAATTCTTCAAAAAAGTCTGATGGTAAGAAAACTAAGTTTCTAGTTTGTGATAAATGTGGAAAAAGGCATGCTTGGGAATGTCTTCTGAATTCTGGGAAGTGCTACCGATGTGGTAAGATGGGACATAAGGCTCGTGATTGCACTGAAAAGGATCAAGGTGAAGGTAAGAACAAATTTGATTTACAGTTAGTGAAATGTTATAAGTGCAATGAGATGGGTCACTATGCAAACGAGTGTCCGACAAGGAGCTTGAGTGATGGGAAGCAGTTAGACTACAAGCAGAAAGGGGTGGTGAAATCCTTTGCAACTACTTCAGCAGATGTCGGGCCATCAAATGAAGTTGTATCAGGTACTTTGTTTGTTTTTTCAGATTATGCCAGTGTGTTGTTTGATTCGGGGTCTAGACATTCTTTCATCTCTAAAACCTTTTCTAGTAAAAATGGGAATACCATCTCAAGAAATGACTCCTGAACTTTTGGTAAAAACACCTGGGGGAAGTGTCGAGGCAAAAAGAATTTATAAGAATCTTCCTATCCTTATCTGTGGAAAGAACCTACTTGCAAACCTTATTGTTCTACCTCTAGTAGAGTTTGATGTTATCCTGGGTATGGATTGGCTCTCTATTTACCATGCTAAGATTGATTGTAGAGCTAAAGAAGTTTCTTTTCAGAAAGACTTTCAGTTTGTTTACAAGAATGAACCCTTACTTTTGATAACATATCAAGAGGCCGAGAAACTTGTAAAAGATGGAAATGAATGTTACCTTGCACACGTCGTTCAAAATAAAGGAACTGTTCAGATTAATGATGTGCTAGTGGTAAATGAGTATCCTGATGTTTTTCCTGATGAGTTGCCTGGAATAATACCAGATCGGGAAGTTGAGTTTACTGTTGACTTAGTTCCTGATGCTAAGCCAATTTCAAAACCCCCTTATCGAATGGCACAAATTGAACTTTTAGAGTTGAAGGAGCAATTGCAAGATTTATTAGAGAAAGGTTTCATTAGACCTAGCACATCACCATGAGGTGCTCCTGTTTTATTTGTTAAAAAGAAAGATGGTTCTATGAGACTTTGCATTGATTATAGAGCCTTGAATAATATCACTATTAAGAACAAATATCCTTTGCCTCATATCGATGATTTGTTTGATCAGCTCCAGGGAGCTCAGTTTTTTTCAAAGATTGACTTGAGATCGGGGTACCATCAGCTGAAGGTAAAGGAGGCAGATATTTCGAAGACCGCATTCCGTACGAGATATGGCCATTATGAATTTGTAGTAATGCCTTTTGGGCTAACCAATGCACCTGCTGTATTCATGGACTTAATGAATAGAATTTTCCATGAGTTCTTGGATATGTTTGTGGTGGTTTTCATTGATGATATTTTGGTGTTTTCTAAAAGTAAAGAGGGGCATGAAAAACATTTAAGGGTTATCTTGCAAACCTTAAAAGAAAAGAAACTGTATGGGAAATTCAGCAAGTGTGAGTTTTGGTTGCAACAAATTTCTTTCCTTGGACACATTGTTTCTAAAGATGGAATAACTGTTGATCCTGCAAAAACAAAAGTTGTGGAAGAATGGCCAAGACCCTAAAAATGTAACCGAGATTCGTAGCTTCCTTGGTTTGGCGGGCTATTACCAAAGGTTTGTTAGAAATTTTTCATGGTTATCTATTCCAATGACTAAGCTAACTCGGAAGGGTGTTAAGTTTATCTGGACAAAAGAATGTGATGATTGTTTTCAGGAATTGAAAAGAAGATTGGTGAATTCTCCAGTTTTAGAACTACCTTCCAGGAATGGTGAGTTTGTTATATACAGTGATGCTTCATTGAAAGGACTTGGTTGCGTCCTAATGCAGAATGATCAGGTAATTGCTTATGCTTCACGACAGTTGAAAACTCATGAGGTAAATTACCCTACACATGATTTGGAATTAGCTGCTGTTGTTTTTGCTTTAAAAATTTGGAGGCATCATTTGTATGGAGTAAAGTGTGAAATATATACCGATCACAAAAGTTTAAAGTATATATTCACTCAGAAAGAGTTAAACATGAGACAAAGGAGATGGCTGGAATTAATCAAGGATTATGATTGTACAATTCATTACCATCCGGGAAAAGCAAATAAAGTGGCTGATGCTTTGAGTCGAAAAAGTAATGCTTCATTAACAATGTTGCGGTTGGAACGTGATCCTTTGGTTAACGATTTGATGAAATTTGGCATAGAAGTTGTTGGTGCAGGAAGTCCTTCTGTTTTGTTTCAGGTATCAGTGAGATCATCTCTATCAGATAGAATCAAGAAAGCACAGAAGCAAGACAGTGAGTTGCAGAAAAAGGTAGAGCTGGTTCAGAAAGGTAAGTTCCCTGAATTCAACATTGATAGTGATTGTGTTTTGAGATTTGGGAAGAGATTGTGTGTGCCTTGTGATTCACAGTTGAAGAGATAGTTGTTATGTGAAGCTCATAGTTCTCTGTTTTCAGTTCATCTGGGCAGTACTAAGATGTATAGAGATCTGCGGGAGTATTACTGGTGGGATGGAATGAAAAGAGATATTGCTGATTTTGCTGTGAAGTGTTTGACTTGTCAGCAGGTTAAAGCAGAGCGACAGTTACCGAAAGGGATGCTTCAGCCTTTACCAGTGCCAGAGTGGAAATGTGAAAACATATCCATGGACTTTGTTGTGGGATTACCCAGGACATCTCGAGGTAATAATGCAATCTGAGTTATTGTTGATCGCTTGACCAAATCTGCTCATTTCCTTTCTATACGAGATACTTTCTCTCTTGATCAACTTTCCCGTTTGTATCTTAAAGAGATAGTCAGGTTACATGGAGTTCCTCTCTCCATTGTATCGGATCGTGATCCCAGGTTTACTTCTAACTTTTGGAAAGGCCATCAGAAGTCGTTGGGTACTGAATTAAATTTTAGTACAGCTTTTCATCCTCAATCAGATGGGCAGTCAGAACGAACAAATCAGATATTGGAGGATATGCTACGAGCTTGTTCTATGGATTATCAAGGAAGTTGGGACCAACATCTTTCTTTGGTTGAGTTTTCATATAATAACAGTTTTCATTCCAGTATACAGATGGAACCATTTCAGGCATTATATGGGAAGCGGTGTCGAACTCCAGCTTTCTGGGATGAAGTGGGTGAAAGAAAGTTGATGGGACCAGAATTGGTAGAAGAGATGGCAGAAAAAGTTCAGCTGATTCAGAAACACATGAGAACAGCTCAGAGCAGTCAGAAGAGTTATGCGGATAACCGGAGGAAGGATCTATCTTTCGAGGTAGGTGATCGTGTTTTTCTCAAGGTTTTTCCTTGGAAAAGTGTGATGAGATTTGGTAAGCAAGGAAAGTTGAGTCCAAGGTTTGTTGGACCATACGAAATTCTGGAGAGAGTTGGATCAGTTGCATACCGAGTGGCTTTACCTCCGAGTTTATCTCAGGTACACAATGTTTTTCACGTTTCGATGTTGAGAATGTATATGCCAGATCCATCTCATTTTTTGAGTCCAGAGGTAGTTCAGCTGGAAGAGAACCTATCTTATAAGGAACAACCGGTCCAGATTCTTGACCACAGGGAGAAAGTGTTACGGAATAATGTGATTAAGCAGGTAAAGTTTTTGTGGAAAAACCACATGATTGAAGAGGCAACATGGGAATCCGAAAATGCAATGAGGGATAAGTACCCTCATTTATTTGATAAGTAAATAAATTGCGTGGAAGCAATTTTCTAAAGGGGGGAAGGATGTAACATCCCAAGTAAGTAATGAATAATAGATATTTTTATCTATGTCTTTTAATCATTAAGATAGTGTTATAGAGGCTTAAAATGAAAATAAATACAATCTTATGCATGGAATACACTAATATTCTTAAAAGATTGTTTTACTGCCTTTTGATGGAAAACCATTTTTGAATCTATATTTTGACAATTTTATAAACTATGTTTGTCAAAATAAACTTATCCTTTATGATTGTGACATCAAAATTTACATTGTGTGAATTTTTGGTATTTTTCAGACAATGTTCATTTTTTAATGAATAGTGAAAAATACTGCATTTTACATCAAAACTTCTTTTTAATCTAATTTATTTATATGATTAGATTATGTTTTGAATTGGTTTTGAAGTGAAATTAGAATATATTTTTACCATTTTATCCAATGGTGGTCATTGGAATCAATTTCACTTTGAAATTAGACTTAAACTAGTGTCAATCTTTTGATACTTATTGTTTTGTAAAAACACGCTATTTGCTCTGGCAGCGGGAATTAATTATTAAATTAATTAATGTGACTTATATGATTTGAATTTTGTAAAATAGAATTCATTTTTGAATTCGGAATATCAAATATATCTTAGGGTGAATTTTTGGTAATTTCCTGAAAAAGTTCAATTTTTGATGAATAGTGAAACCACTAAGTGGTAATCAAGCAAACTGATTTTTCAGTTAAATGAAAGTTTACCACTAATGTGTACTGAATTTTGAAAATCCGACATACATGGTTGTCATTAAGAAGTAAAATGTGGTTCAATGAGATTATAATAATTTTTTGGTGAATAGTAACTTATTAAGTTCTTAATCACGATTAGTGGTAATTAGTGTAGTTTAAGGTATAAATAATGCTTTAATAAAATGAAATGACCTAGACACATGTCCCAACCTCATTGGTTATGTCATGGCCGACCATGACATGCCATGGGTCAACTTGGGGACCCCATGGATCCACTTTTGTTGGGAAATGACATAAATTACTTTTTATTAAATGTTAAAGTAAAAATGACACAAACATAATATGTTTTACGAAAACAATTTTTACATGGGGTTATAAAGATCCGATATTTGATTATAAATAATCATTGGAAAGCTAAAAATATTTCCTACATCATAGTATTTTTTTTATGATTTTTAGACATTAAATAAATTAAATTATTTATGACATAATAATGATGCAGCGATGACATCATTATTTGACGATTTAAATAAAATGGAAAGACAATGTAAAATCTATGAACTACACATGTCCAAAACCAATTGTATGAGTGGATTTCGAACCCTTATCACCTTATACACGAATTATATCAATGTGGGACTTTTTAAAACCGAAACACATTTTCAAATAAAGTAATGTTTCTTTACTTTCCAAAAGTGCCCCTCCTCTCCTCTTATAAAAGGCCCCCACCTCTACCTCATTTCACACACTCTTCAAGCCTTTGGCTCGGCCAACCCCTGCCCATTTACTCTCTCCACATCCCTCTCCTCATCCTAGAGGATTCCCTTTGGGCATAATCCTTTCAAAGGAAGCCTTTAGACTCAAATCAAAAGGAATTACACTTTTTAAGGTAATTCATTCTCTCATGTTCATTTGTTTTATTTTGCTTCTCCAACCCCCTAAACTCTTTTTATTTACTTCTTTTGTAACAACACCAGTATCTTCAATATACTAGGATGTTGTTATAAGATTTATTTGAGCTACACTCTCACACAACTACATCAAATGGTTAAAGAACATACGGTTTCCGTGGATGGAAAAATTCTGCCTCCCGAAACGATGATTGTTCAACACTCATTTAACACCTTCAAAGGTGGCCATTATGATGTCACTATTTTTATATATGATATATAATATGTTTATGTTTTCCTTAAGCTTCTATTTTTTTTCATTTTTGGCATACCTTTATGGTTTCCATTATGGGTAAACACGATATCTTCATTTTAGGAAGTGCGGACTACCGCCCCCTGAAAGTGATTTGATTCGTTAATACCATATGTGGGATGTGTAAAGGATAAAGTTAATTATATTATATATGTTATTATACTGGAATTATAATATACTCTTATATCATTATGATTCCATTCCAGGAGATATGAAATAGAAATGGAAGTAGCGTTCATGTGTACGTACGACTTACCGTCTCCATGAACGGTGCATTTCATTTCTTACCTCTAAATGTGATGTAATATTATAAATGCATGTATGTACTGGATATATATGACATATATGATATCTACATCATGAATACCATTCTGGATATAATGAACCTTTGACCAAATTAACAACATGTAAGTGTAAGAAGTCTATTTTTGACTTAAGAACCAAATACCGACAAAATGAACATTATTAACTTAACTGATTACATGATGTTCATAACATGGTATAAAATGAATAATGAACTGGAAAAAGATTCATAAGAAAGTAGAGATTAACTCAAGTTTATTATTCAGGAGATTAAAGAACGGTCGGGTCAAGTCGGATACGAGGTATGGGACTTCGTCTCAATCCCCTTTCATTGAGGCATATTTTGTTTTATACACAACTTTCTTTTATACGGTGTATAAACCCCTTTGACTTTTACGTTTATTCAAAAGGAATCTTTTTTATACGAAGCGTTTACTAAACGACAAAAGGGAATGTTTTTGTCGTACGTATGCGGCGACCACGACTTCTCCACCGTCGTGACCGTTATTTGAGTTTCGGCTTCCTCTACAAGCCATACTTTTTTTTAAAATGAAAAATAAATACCATGATTTACATTGGTATTGAAAATGGTTTTCATAATGTTTTTATTATATCAATGTGTTGTATTGTTATCTCGTGATTGAAATGTGGAAATGTTATGTTTCCTTTATGCATGTTTTATGTGATATGATTATGTTATGGTTCTTGGGCATTATTATGAAGACGGGTGGTTTCGTGATAAACTAAGGGCGGGTGAGCCCGTTATAGCTCTCCAATGCATTGGGTAACGCGAAGGAGTGAAACGTTAAGGTTTATCTGAAGAGATTTTAGGGAATATACTGTGATGGTATTCCAAACGTAACCAAGAGGGTTACTCCCTACGTAAGAATGTTATGAATGCCTCAAGTTACCTTTATGTCTTATGATTTCTATGATTTATTCATGATTTTATGAGGTATGTTAAAGTGCCTATGTTTTATGGGTAAAGTGTGATTTCATTATTATGTATATATGAACTCATGTTTTCTTTCCATGTTTTTTTTATAACCCATACTGAGTTTTTATGCTCATCCCAAGTTTTTGAAATGTTTTTCACAGGTCAAGGGAAAGGTACATGATAAGATGATAGAGTCAAGGATGTGTCAAGAAATAATCCATGTTTTATTTTAAATGTGTTTCCATTGATGGGAATGAAGAATACTATCTTTATGTAACCACTTTGTTTATATGTGGAATGTAATGCAGGTTTTATGATCTAATTCTCTAAAACTCTAAACCCGAAAGGATCCTCAATGTGTAATCTTGTAATAACTCAAGATTAAGTAAGGTTTACGGCTGGGGCCTTATATAAACTACCTGACATAATGAAAAGAAATTGTAGTTTTACAAAATATGTATTTTTCACTATTCATGTAAAAACCATTTTAAAAAAATTTGAAACATTATCCATTGGATTATATTGAAATGGGGATTTATAAAATTATATTAATTTAATCAAATAATATTTTATAAAAATAATATAAATTAATTACAATGATTGTGCACAAATGATAACAAAACCATTTTTGAAGAAAACATATTTTTAAATCATAAAATGGATTTGCAGAAAATTAATTACATGTTTATTATGTGTTAATAAATAAATTATAATCATATAAATACTTCATAAATAGTTTTTATAATTTTTTTTATTCATATATATAGCATCAAATTGATGTTTGGGTTATAATCATCACATATAAAAAATATTATTTGTATAGTACATCATAGATCAGTTAAAGCTCAGTGTTATGTGTTAATAAAACTATTTACCTTTTTATTATTTAAAACTAAATTTTTAGGGTTTTAAATTATCCAATCATTAAAAAAATAATCATCCTAATTTTTTACATCTTGGTAATCAAGGGTTCAATATTTAGAAATACCTTTTGTTGAAAACCCACAATAAACAATGGGATAATAAAACTTCCTTTGAAAAATGAAAATGGAAAACATAAAGGTAACATAAAATAACACATAATAATGTTTTAAGATAAAGATAATTTATTTTTAAGGTAAAATGTATACATATAATAAAAATTTCATCTACCAAAGTGAAAATAAGGTTGTATTTTAAAAACATTTTCTCAATTGTATTAAGTTCTAATAAAGGTAAAAAAAATTGAACTAATATTTGAAAACCCTAAAAATCTGGAATATATCCAAGAAAAACATAGATATAACAATAAAACTTGAAAATAAGGTATTTTTATGTGTTATAATGGAAAATAATTAAAATATCATCGTTGCAATAATGTTTCCACTTGGAGTCTTGATTAGAAACTCCCTTATTGAGGTTCTTAAGAAATATCTATTTTTTAGAAAACATGGAACATATAAAGGGGTGAAAATCCAAAATCAAATAAATAATAAGCTAAATTTGATTCTAGGATCAAAGTACCTACTATAAAAAATTAATAGATTTTAATTTTAGTATTAGTAAGTTCATAAGATTAAACTTGATCCATTAGATATTTTTAGGTAAATTCCCATGATTATTTGGGAATTAATTTTCATAATTCCCTATATCTATAAAGTTAAAACACTAGACATTGGAGACTTCTTTTTTTCTCTTACACTCACATGTCTTCTGGTCTTTCTCTCTACTCTTGTAGAAAACTCTCATTCCCTTCAAGTAAGTACTAGTGCATTTCTTTCCATAATTATCACATGTTAGAAATTCCATCTTTATTTTCTTTCATCTATTTTCATTTTCCTTAGTGATTAGTCATACTCTTATTATCTTGGTTTCATTTTAAAATTTATTTTTTGGATAATTATTTTTTCATCCACATCACACTTGATATCATAACATCATATAATGAAAATGATCGAGAGACTAGTTCACTTAAGAGGCCTTACTTAATCCCATCAAAGATGTGGTTAATATTACTTTCCATATTATAGATGCAGTTTATATAATGTATTTCTAATATTATAGAGTTTTACTCATATTCAAAAACACTTTTCTCTTACTTATGTCTTAGTTTTAGGAATTATATTTTTATATAAACTCATTGCTCTTGAGGAAGGTATATTTTAAAGAACGTCTCTTAAAAAAGTTTCAATTCCATTCTCTTTATATCCTCCTCTTCCTTTGTATTTTGAATCAATGAACACTATTTATCATTATCTTCCTTTACTCAATACACTAATAGAATAACCTTTTCCCTTCCATTACTTCCCAAAGGAAATAATATCTTTTTAATTGACTTGATCCATTTCTCACCTACAAATGGATCTGTAGTTCCATTAAATTTTAGAGGTTTCTTACATATTAAGTGGTCCAACATCAATGAATAATTCTTTAATTTGATTGGATATTATATAAAGGAAATGGTTTGGGTTATAGCCTAATTCAACTTTCCTAATATAGTCATAATCTACTCATATCCAACATTATCCATGTTGTCTTGTTCATGAGGTAAATCCCTATATTGATTACAGGTGATGAAAAATTTTTCATTCCTTCCATTATGTTCCCTTTCCAAATAATGGAATATATAATATCTCATAACATTATAAATCATATTTTATAATACCAAATTCGCTAAAATAACTATCATAAATTAAAAATTTGTGCATACATAATCATATAATCATAAACTTAATATCTTTCAGAACATATTCAAATCATAAAAAATTTCAAATATTCTATAATAGTGTATAAATAGAATGTGAATCAACCATAAAATATCCACTGGGAGTGTCTATCTAGGTGTATAGTATTAGTCCCACCAATTATGCACCAATAGGTGATCAATTTCATACTCAATTTGGATTTTCCAAGGTGTTTACCCCAAGGAGTATATGTTCCAAAATTGTATCCACTTTCCAGTACCCAGAAAAGGATATAATTTCTAGGAAGCCAGACATTCTCTAAAATAACAACATATCATGATATTTTCCTATAATAATACTTATCCAAATAATTTTACATCGATTTATGCTGAAAAATCTATGTTTTCATATATCTAGCTCCCAAGAGTCCTTAAAAACTTCTTTTGATACCAACTAGGACACCCTGACTCCAATAACCTATATCCAGTGGTTATATTACTATATTTGTACAAGATATTAGGGATTACACCACAAATTATCATTTGGTTTAACAGTCTTGTGGAACTAGACACATATAAAATTCAATATTACATTGTAAAATAAAACATAGAATAAAAACGTTCTCACTACCATGAAAACCATTCAAAGACTCTTTCTTCATATCCTGGGGAAAGGAAAACATAATAAAGGGTGATATTAGATTCTCGGTAAAGTAATTAATAAAATGAAGGCTATCATGAGTAGATTATTAATTAATAATATTGAAAAGTGGATAATCAATACATATGACTTTTAATCAATAACATGATATTAAAAATACATCCATAAAAATCACATGGATAATAATAACAGAAATATTAATTATGGGAATGAATAATGTCAGATTTCATGATCTTAACATAAAAGACTTATTTCATGACATCATGAAACTAACCATCCATTCCATTTTACAAGACTATTTACGTAATGGGTAGGTATACACCAAATACTCAACTAATTTGGCCAATAATTTGTCTCATAAGGCTTGCCACACAACTACATCACTTGTGAAAATTTACAAAACTATGGGTTAGATAATGGAAAACCTACCTGACTCTTAGAGAAGTAAACTCTTCTGATATTGGATTCCAATTAATCCTAAAATTAGAGGAATTAAAAAATCCATAATAATAGGTCATAATAGGTTATTATAGAGATATGTAACTAGTCATTGAAAAAAACAAAGAAGCAGCGCAATAGGACTTGCAAACTCAACTTTGGATCTTGATCACACCTGAGGTTAGATGAAATAATCAATGATTAAGGTAGATCTCCATGGCATTAAAGGGAGAATAAAGGTCATTGTAGAGGTTTTACTTTCCAAAATAGGGCCCAAATACTGAGTTAGAAGAAAAGGGGGTGGCCCTTGTAAAATTATAGAGCTTATCAGACTTAAAATTCCCCTAAATTACACCAGAGATCCAATAATGGACTCACTGATTTCTTAGTGAGCCCAATTCCCATGATATTCCACTACCGATGCAATTAAAAATCTAGTGTCTTGGCACTAGCTTTTTAGGGCAGCAGTGGTAGTGTAGCCATCCCTATACTTCCTCTGGCACTCACTTGAACCTCCAAGGTGCCCTCCAAGCCTCTTTCTATGTAAAAAACCCTCTTTTAATATATTCATATATTCATGATTCCCTTATAAACAGTATTTGAAAAAATTTCACCAAATCCAATTAAAAAACCAAAATGCTGGCAAAAATTCAAGACTCATCTAGACCTATAGGGTAGTAATATTTTGAATATTATTTCTTATGATCCATGTTTTTTCAAAGTAAATAATTTTCACATTATTCTATGATTATTATTTAGAAGGGTTTGTATGTAAAAGTTTCATTTTCATTATACTTTTTAAAGAAACAAAATTGATTATTATTCTAAAAGCATTCTTTATCTCCCAGTTTATTCCTTAACTGTGTTTTCACAAGGGATAAACATTAAATCTCTAAAATATAAACGATCCATCATTTAGTTTATCTTGCTCATTCATTAATGTTTTCTAGACATATTTTTTCTTCTATTTACTTTCTTTTATGAAGACCCTATTATCCATTCAGTTGACTTAAGGGTGTTCGCTCATATTTTATACATTAATTGATTGATGAAATTATTCACTTAACTATACACCCTTTATCTATATGGTACAAATACTATATGATGTATTTTTATTAAATGGTATTTACCTAGAAACATTCTTTATTTAATTAGATACCCATTTATTTTCTAAGGTTTATCATGTTATAATTCTTGATATATTTATGAAGGATCCCTTATGTGATATATATTTTGAAAAGTATATGAAACCCATTTTCATACCATGTGTACTTTGTGATATTATGAATGATTATTTTCAAGTGTAACTCATATTTATGGATGAATGATTTGTGGGATTATTTATCTCCCACCAATTCATTGGTTAATGTTTTATATCTCGTGAGATAATGTAGCATGATCCTTTTTTGATATGATTACAAACTAAAGGGTGAGACTTCTTGGATATGATTACAGACTAAAGGGTGATCCTTATTGAATATTCTCAAAAACAAAAAATGGGACTTCTTGAATATTCTTAAAACATAAATATCGGTACCTCATGTGTATTCTTACAATATTATGATACTCTATGATTATGTTTATGCCATAGTATTATTCTTATTCCCTTGACTATATTATTCTCCCATATATCATGTTTATTGACTCATGTTTCCACACTTTTGATTCATGTATAATTTCATGCAAATACTTATGCCATGAATTATGATATATTATTTGTTTGGTATAATTTTCTTATGTAAAATAGTTATACAAATATTCTCATATCATGATCTCTTATTATCTTTGATTGTTATCACTTATGTTTACCCTTATTAAGGATATAATCTCACTCTTCTCATATATTTAAATTTGCTTAAGTTGTGAAGAAAAGTAATGTGTATGATATTTATAAAAGAGTATATTTCATAGAGGATTTTTATGAGATGTCTAATTCTTGTTATAGATTAATTATTCGCTTATATAATTGGATAAATGTTCATTTGATACAAATAAAATGGTTTATACTAGTTAAATATTTTTCCTAACTCTCTAAAACTCTAGATTTAGAAGGGGCCTTATAATGTAAATATTACCTTATGTGTGAATGATATTTTAGTTAATTTTGTGTATGAAATCCAATATGTAAATTATATTTTCTTTAGAATCAAACCTATGGGTCTAGGTCTACGGTGCCTCATTTATCTCTAAATAAAACTCTTGTAGCATCAACATCCATCTTAATATCCATGGATTTTCTTTTACCATCTCCATTGAGTAATTAAGGGATACATGGTCAGAGAAAATATTCACCTTTTTATCGAGAAGATATGATATGAATATTTCTTAGTAAAAATACTATTAAAACATCATTTTAGTGGTTTTATAATGGTTTTGAGCTATATAAATTATTCTAGATGCATTAATAATTACATGTTGTCTTAATTAAATTCCATGAGACAACACTTCTCCAATATCATGGTTTAAATCATTACATATATGTTTAATTGGGTGCTTCTAGTTAGGTGTTTGTATAACTAGTAGTGAGGTCATTTTACACTTCAACTCATCAAAATCATACCTATAATGATGGTCCAAAATAAACTCAAAATCTTTTAAAAGTAATAAGAAATGTGGAGAATCAATATTTACTAAAATACTTGATGAATATTCTATAAAATACTCCATAACCAAAAATGGATATAACAAGCTTCAAAAAGGTTTTATACAGTAATTCATTCATAACTTAAATTTTAGATTTATAATTTTCAATCCTATTTTTGAAATTAAATTTCCAAACATAAAGATTATTTCAAACATGAAATGACACTTTTCAAGATTAAAGAAAATATTAGTTTCATTGAAATATTTTAGGACCTTATCCATATTATTCATGAAATGGTCAGAGGAATTTCCAAACATAATTAAATTATCAAATAAAACTTCAAGAAAATCCTTTATTAAATTAGAGAAAATTATTTTCATTCATATTTGAAATTTATATGGTGTATTTCACATTCCAAATGGAATTATTTTATAAGAAAAGATTTTATATATATAGGTGAAATTTTTCTTTTCTTAGTCCTAAGGTATAATGGGCACAGGGAAATATCTTGAAAATTCATCTAAGTAATAATGGGTTTTTTATGATAATAATTCAAGGCTGTTTTCAATAAATAGAATTAGAAAATGAATTTTTATTATAACCTAATTCATATTTATGTATCCAACAAAAATAGTATAATTTTGTTAGATACACATAGAAATTAATGTTTAGTACAGCTTTTTTTGGGCACTATATGAATTGGGATTAACCATTATGAATAAAAAATTGGGTAAATGATTTATAATTCTAGTAAATTTTGAAAAAAAGAAACCACTTATATAATTTTTTGGATAATTACCCTCTAGTTTTCCTAATAGGATTTTCATCACTTTCCTATAAAATGATATTCATGAAAATTTTAGGAACATGTATCATGGATGTCTCTTAAATTATACTTTATTACTCTATCATTTTCTCTCAAAAGGTTTATTAGTTTTTTTTTATTAGAATATATCTTTTTATAAATAACTACTAGTAGGTTTTTTCTTCCATTAAAAACAATTTGAATCAATGACATGGCTCTACACACTCCTAGAGTCTCACTCTCTCTCTCTCTATGTGCTATGATTTATACAATTTCCTATCAAAATATTCTATGTAATCCTTCAAAACATGCCTAAGAACTACCCTAATTTTATCCTTTATTTCCATCTATTGTATATTCTCTCTTCATAAACCTCATGTGATTTCTATGTTTCCTTCCCCATGGAGTTTCTATGGAGACTCCAATTATATCCTATTATTTTTGGAATCTTATCCTTTTCATGGGATTCATTCACAATTATCTACTACCCTTATTTCTAGTACTATCTTACTGAACCATGTTTCTAGTTCTTATCAATGGAGTTTCTAACAATTGCAGGCATAATTTAAGAACATGGTGGGAGAATAACCATAAATTTTTTATTATATTTTATGGATCATTCACTAATTGGTAAAACCATAAACGTTGTGACAAATAAAAATTTTTCATTGAATATTGACATAGAAAATCTGGACACCCAGATATGGTCTTTTACATGTTAAACTGATAATTATATTAGATCAAATATGAAGAAATGATACCTTGTATTAAGATCATTATTTAAAGGTGGTTTGATCATATTAAAACCAGTTTTCATATTTTCATCATTTCACTAGTAGGATCCAGGTATAGAATCCCTGTAGTGGTGACCCACACATGCTAGTTTGGTCTCTAAGAAACACCAATAGAATATTGAGTACCAGTGTAGTAGTTCTATTATCTTGTATTGTTTGTATTTATCACTTGAAGTTCCTTTGGACTTTAGGATTCTCTCTTATTCTTCTCATTATTCATAGGATTACAGAAGGTGAAATCTGAGAGAGAAATTTTTTCTTCTCAATGATTCTCAATTCTCCATTAATACTAAATAATAAACATAACCATCTATTTATAGAGTTAGGGATTAGGTTAAAATATTATTTATTTCTATATAAGACCTTAAATAATATGATAATACTTATCAAATATAATTCCATAAAATATTATTATTATTATTATTATTACTTTATGGAATACTCTAACTAACACAATGATAAGTATTATTTTACCAACTTTCAGATTGATATTTATCACCATAAAAGAACTTAGTCCACTCAGATTTCTCAACATTTTTTGAATACTTTTATAAATATTTATTTAAATATTTTATTTAAAAATAAATATTTGTGATCGATAAAATATGAATAAAAGCATCCCTTGTTCTTAAGAAAAAAATATTTCATTAATTAAATTCAAATACGATTTAATAGAGATCAATGGAAACACTTAGTGTGTTACAATCAAGGATTATTTCTTGTTGGTATTAGGTATGATTTCTTAAAATCCAAGATTATTTTCTAGTAATGTTGACTCCAAGTGATGGTTTAGTTAATTTCTAAATTTTCTATAGGAGAAGTATGTCAAAGGATAGTTAGAGCCTAGGAAATTACCAGTGAGGCCCCACACCTATCCAAGGGGAGCTCAGCGAGGTAATAATGGTTATTACAAGAGTATCCTAGAAGATATCTAGTGGAATATTTGGGACTTCAATATAAATTATGATCAGTAGCTAATAATTAGGATGGTCAGGTTCATCTCGGTGTTGATCAGTGGATGGATACTTCTGGTGAAGGATGTGCACATGGGAGAAAGGCTGAGTATATTCATCATAGAGGCGATTCTATACTATGGGAAACACACCAACTTTGGAATCCCAGTGCAAGAAAAGTTATATAACTTTCTTCGTAACATCAGTATGGGTAAAATATTTTTGTGCATGTGTGGGCCATTTCACTTCTTTTACAGCTAGGACATAGTGCACATGAGTGGTTACAAATACCTCAATCCCATTTCTCAACCTTGGATACACTATCAACCATAAATCCAAAATATTGCTAGGAGCTTTCCATTCAAGCTAGGCCTAGTAACCATGATGAGAAAGATGGGATAAGAAGACCAATTCATCTTTCGCTCATTCCCTCTACCAACATAAGAATTCCTTAATGACGGCATAGAAACCATAGATAAGCGATCATATCTACTATTTTTCAACAATGGGGTACTAGTGGATTTGGTGGACTATGAATTGATATGTGAACCATACACTCTACATTGACTCACAAGACAGTTCAGAATCATGTAGAGGATGACTCTGAAGGTATATCTGGGGGTGTTTCATGAGGACTAACCATGCATGATGAGAAAAATTTTGCTGATGTTCACACTGGAATATGGGAATATGTGGAACGAGCTACCACCACCCACCGCTGCATTCGGTTTGATTCATGAATATGCACAAAGGTGGGAAGCTACCTATCTAGGTACGATTCTAAAGTAACCGATAGTCTGGATCAACAAAGCAGTGATCATGTCGCCTCAATGTCAGGGTCAAGTGGTCACAAGGGTAGGTCATGAGGACGGTGATGACACATATCCTAATGATGAGGTTACAGAAGTAAGGGTAGCAGACCATGAACCAGTACCAACTGAAGGTGAAGGAGGAGAGGTAGCAGTGCTAGACCCAGTGGCTTTGACTAGGAGGACATGGGAGAGAGGGGAATAATTTATGGGATTTTACAAGAGTCCTCCTTAGGCTCCATGGAATTAGGTATGCTAGGTGGTGATTCCTCATGATGCCTTCTATTTGAAGGCTTGGAAAGAATGGGAATTATAAAAATAGTTCCTCAACATTGGTGACTTGTGGGAGAACTTGAATAGGCTTGGGATGGAGTTAGAGGAAATCAGTTTCACAAAAGGAGGCTTCAACTTGGCCCCTACTATGGGGGAAAGTTTTTCATAGAATTAGAGTAATTGGTGAACTCATGCGGCACTACACGGACTATGGAAACTAGAGTAAGGGTGTTTTTCAACATGACCCCCCCCCAAAAGCATTGGATCAGCTAGCAGAGTGATACCCTTTATCTGACAACTTAGATGGATCCTAGGGGGGAAGAGATCAGTGATGAGGACCATGAGAAGGATGATGCAGAAATAGCTTCTACGGGAGTCTCCCTAGAAGAAGGTGAGATATTAGACCCATAGGGAACTTATCTAGCTTGATTATCTATGACACTTGAAGTAAGCTCTAACTCATCCCCCATGTTTCATTATATTCCTTATCAAAACTATGCTTCTAAACTAATATTTACCATTGTAGGAGTATCTTGTGAAGAGCATTCCTACTGCCGGGGATGAAGGCATGGCGATGGGTGTGGAGAACCATTTAGCGGGACCCTCATCAAAAGAAGTAATAGTTGCAGAGTCAAGAAGCACTGGGGAGGTGAGGGTGATCTCCTCAAAACCCTTAGAACCCACCATTATATATGGGGGGTCATTCCCTATCATCATGGTGATAAAAATACATAGGAAAGAGAATGGGAATCCATCACTCAACCATCATATTCTTCCTACCTCATGGGGTCGCACTTACTATTTTCTTATTAAACATGACTAACACGGCCCTTATCAGAACAGTTCGAAGAGTGGCGGGCATCCTACTAGGGTGGATGGCCGGAGGACCTGGGGCCCCTCTCCTGAAAGAAATGATGGTCTGTATGGAACCAAGTACCCAAGCTGGCCAAGCCATAGTTCATGATAAGAAACTAGCTATAATCATAGGTGACACCACTGGTGGGGCAGAACATGGAGATGGGTGGGCCCGCATTATTGATATAGAATCAAGTGATGAAGAAAATCTTGATAACCTAGGGCCCAAGTCTTTAGAGATATTCCCAAATAAGATCCTAGGGCTGGGCTCTTGGATTCATTCCCCAAGTATGAACCTGTTTATCCCTTGGAGCTGGACGAATCTGATTCCGATGTGGTCGATAGCCGTCAAAAGGCCTGACACTGAGCATGGAAACTAATAAAACTCTTTCTCAAGAATATTATAGAAGCTAACTAGATGGTCCGGATGGGATCACAATATCTTTGGATGCATGATCTATGCACTGGATGGACAGACTCCTGAGATTTTCACATGATGATCTGAGACTACCTCATTGAGAATGTATGGGAGAGTATATTGAAATTGGACGTTTCCTAGTGTCGGAAGAAGTCCAAGAATATAAAAAATCTCCAATAGGTTGAGTTGGAAATCCAACACCTCAATGAGTAGATTGGAAACAATTTCACATTCATTGTCAAGTAGACCGGGCTCATCGAATGACTGAAGGCCCAATTGGTGGAAGCCTAGGAGCATCTAGCATAGGTGAATCATCAAGTGGAAAAACTTCGAGCTCAATGGGGTCAAATGCATATTAGGGATGACGAGCTTCACTTTATGGAAATAAATGGGGATGAGGAGCTCAAGAAGTGGAAAGAAACCCTGGAAGATATATACCAGAGGGTAGAAGAATTGAAATGTTCTATTTAAGGAGTAGATCCATAAGGGTCGTGTTTTGGCCAAACTGAAACATACTTTCCATACCTACATCCTTCTCATTAAAACTATGTGTGTGGATATATTTCTATTGATAATACAATTACTATATCTCTATCATATTTTTGAAACACCCAATGACCAATCCCTAAGATCACGTGGGTCATGCCAAGTTTGAGAAATAAGGGAATACCACATAATCATTCACTTTGTATGAGAGTGCCAGTCAATCATCAGATACTCGGGGTCTTCCATTATCAACTATCCACCTAGAATGTCCAAGGTGAGGGAGGATGTGACTAGAGAATAGGTTTCCTATAATATCCAACTTACCTTTCCCAAAGTTTTCTGGTACAGGAGCGGGGTAACGCCAAGGGCGTTGGAATCAATCCGAACAAAAGGGAATAGAAAATGTGAATCATGATACCCATAATTTGAAACACAATGATGATGGATTGATAATATAAGATAAATTTTGACCATATTTGAATGGGAGTACTAATACTATTATCTTGAAATGGGAACAAACAAATAAGGACCAACCGTTGACCGAATTCGAAAACATGGGGAAAACTCAAAATGCCATCTGATGTCTTCTGGAACATTGGCCTGGAATGGTTGGTGAGACAAAGCAGCATGGGACCATGATATTAGGGGGTTCCTTTAGACCTTAGAGAGGATGAAGATCTAAATAAGGTGAATTAAAATCATGAGGTGGAGGGATGGAATATTCAAAAGGATTCCAACACTCAAAAAACTATGCCACTATGATGAGATCACATTAGTGTGAGAGTGTTGTTTTGAATTAGGATCATCCCTACTTTATTGAAAGGACCTATCTGGTGAGGACCCAGGATACCTTACAATTTCACATCATGAAAGTAAAGATTACTGGCATGTAGTTTAACATCGTATGGTGGGGATGATACAAGGACTAGTTTAACATCATATGACTAGGATGTTGCACATAGTTTAAGGTCAGGCTGCTTGGACCCTGGCCAATTGTTTAAATTCATGTTCCATAGACTAAGGATAATTCTTATTCTTAGGGTATATAAAAATTTCATAACTCAAAATCATGTGTGAATGAGGCGAATGAAAGATCATGAATTTCATACAAATCTAAGATGAACAAGGGCCAGAGGGCTGAAAAGGAGTTAAATAACATATGGTTGGACCCGAAGGCAAAATGTCTGAGTGTATCTACGTATTCCATAAGGATATGAATCAAGATGTAGTTAGTTCTTGAAGAATATTTTGGTTAGTTACCAACACTAATGGGGACAATCCTATCTGGTGGTGAGGAATCTGAAACATCCTGTAATTATCACAGAACATCCTGAACTAATTCAGGGTATGGTTCTAGTTTAATGTTGTGTTTTGAGGAAAAAGAAAGGGGTAATAATGATGATGATAAACCCAAGATTGAGGATTTGGTCATGACTATGTATCCTATATGGATTGGAATCAATACATACATCGTTCATAAAGGGAAATTGTTTTTTGCAGATCAGACCCATACACAAAGAAAATATCCATTAGATATTTCTTGTTTGTGCTTTTGTTTTTTTTTTTTGAGTGACTAGCCCATAATGAAAATTTTGGGTGTCGTTATAGGAATAAATCCATGTATAGGTATTGAAAATTTCATGGTGTATGACTAGTGAAAAAAGTGATTCCCTCTCAAGTGAGAACACCACAATGTTGTGTAATTTTTCATCGTATAGGCAGGATGATGATGCCACAGTTTAAGGTCATATGATAGGATTGTCCCATGAATTTGTATGTCATATGGTAAGCATTCAGTAGTTTAAAGTCATGAGGGATGAGGTATTATAGTTTAATTTTATATTACTTGGATAAAAAGATATCTTAGTTTAAGGTCGTAGAACTTAGAAAATGAGGTTTCCAACTTTCGTATGTGGGTATAACCCTACCAAGACTCTTCATCTGATGTGATCCATGCTTGTTGTGGGAAACTAGGAGTGGTGTGAAGATTTACCCCATCACATGAGAGTGCATAGTAAGGGAAAGAAAGTATTGGGTGGGAAAACCCAATTGTGAAACATTCCTACTCGACATTCATGGATGCATGGAGGAACTACATCAAGAGCATTGGAGATTCAAATGAACATGAGAGGGTAAGAAAATGTGAATCACGACATCTGATATTTGGGATGTAATGGGGGTGGAGTAATGATGGAGGATAAATGCTAACAAAATTTGAGACATAGAATCCATATCATGTGACCTGGGATAGGAACAGACAAGTGAGGATTGGTCGCTGACCATATTCGAATCACGGGACTTGACACGAAATTTCATTCAAAAAGTTTCGAGACATTGGCCTAAGACAGTAGGAAATCCATGAGGCTGTGAATCCATACCATTAGTGGGTCCTTTTATATGTTAAAGATGATGAAGACCCAAATAATGGGATTAATGAAACATGGAAATGATGTTTGGGGATATCCTTATAGAATCCAATATTCAAGATCTCTTACCATCGCACATTCAGGCTTGCTGATGTGGAATACCCATAGGTAGGATCTAACCAACCCTCAAGGATCAAGTTCTTATAGAGAATTGTGAATAGTTTAAAGGTCATGTCGCTCAGACCTAAATTCCTTAGTTTAAGGTCATAGAGTATGCACCATAGGTTCCGAGTTTAATTTCATGCGTGTGGGACATACCCATGTAGTTTAACGTCATTTAGTGAGGATGAAGATGTTGCATGGTTTATCACCAAGAGACTGGGTACATGGGAATCCTAAAGTGTAAATGCATGGTATGGTAAATATCCCGATGTGAATGAGGACTTAGTAGGCCTCCACCATTCCAAACATTCTCAAAGGGAAACTTAGTCCAAAAGGGGCCAAAAGGGTGAATTGGAAATCCTGTGACTGGGCCAGAGGATAAGATGTCTGGGAATCGCTATGTATTCTGTAAGGGTAGGAATCAAGCGACATGTAGTTCTTAAATGTTTTGTAGTTTAATGTCATACGATAAGGATGAATCAATAGTTTAATTTCATATTGGACGGGGAAGTTTAACATCATGTAGGGAAAAGGGGAACTTACCTATTAAGGCCATGTATAAAAGACCATAAATACTATGCATTTTAAGGTCTTTGAGGTAGTATATAGAATTTTATCATTGTGTGGTATGGGAAAGATCCTAGTTTAAAGGTAATAGAACTAGGACCATAAGGTAAGTCTTAAAGGGATATAAAGGATGAGGAACCTGGGGCTGGACCCAGAGACACAATATTCGAGTGTTCCTACATATCTTGTAAGGGAAGGAATCAAGCCATACATAATTCTTAAATTCAATGCAGTTTAACATCATGTGGTAAGAATTAAGCAGGGGATGGACACTCTTAATGTGGAGGGGTGCATGGTGTAGCCTTTTTAAACTCTATCTGAATAAAGACCAAAGAGGTCCCAACCACAACATGTGAAATACTTGAAGAGAACTAAGGCCAAGGGGGGTCGAAGAGATGAAAATATTTGTGGAACCTTGGGCTGAACCTAAAGAAAAAATGTACAAGAGTTCCTACATATCCTGTGTGGGTATAAATCAAGACACATGTAGTTCTTGAATTCTATGCAGTTTGAAATCATGTGTTAAGGATCAAGAAATAGTTTAATGTCCTGTGAGATGGGGAATTTTAACATCATGAAGGAAAAAGGGGAACTCTCCTTTTAAGGTCATGCAGAAAGAACCATAAATACTATACAGTTTAATGTCTTTAAGGTAGGACATAGAATTTTATCATCATGTGGGATAGTAAAGATCTTAGATTAAAGGTCATAGAACTTGGACCATAAGGGAAGGTTGAAAGGGTTGGAAAGGTTGAGGAACCTAGGTATAAACCTAAAGACACAATGTCTGGGTGTTCCTATGTATCCAGCAAGGGAAAGAATCAAGATATACATAGTTCTAAGATTCTGTGAAGTTTAAAATCTTGTGTTAAGGATGAAGCAATATTTTAATTTCATTTGGGACAGGGTAGTTTAATTTCATGAAGGACAAAGGATCTAGGCATTTTTATGTCCTGTAGCTCGGATAAGGTTGAATAGTTTAATGTCATGAAGGATGAAAGAGATCTTATTTTAAGGTCGTAGAGATCATACTATGAGGTAATTGTATATAGTATGAAATTCATCATCATGCAAGATAAAAACTCACTCATGTGAAGTACTACATGAGGAAATCATCATTGGATAGAGGAGTGATCTACTCTCCATCCACAGTGACCAAAGAGTATACACCATTAGGATAAAGCCTATGAAAGATGTATGGTATTTCCCATTTGGGATACAGCTTTGGTGGATTCTGACTAGGTTTCATCAGTGTCTTAAGATACAATACCATGTCACCTTGTAAGAAGGATATGAGATGAAATTTCTTGATGAAATCCCTAGATACCCTACTCTGGTGCTCTCTAGGTTGTGCAAGGCCCAGAGCTTGTTCTCATCGAGGGCTTCCAGCTCAACCAGATGTAATTCTAGTACTTTTTTAGGCATCCATTGATCGTATATAGCTATACGAAGTGACCAAAACTAAATCTCAATGGTAAGGACTACCTCTGTTCTATACAACATGGAATATGTGGTCACCTGGGTGAAATTAAGATTTTTTTTCCAAAATTCCAAGAGATAATTGGGGAGATTTTCCGGAAAACCTTTATTATTATGACCAACCATATTTTGAAAGATCTTAGATGGGGTCTTGTTTAATTCCTTGATCTTCCCATTTTCCTATGCATGATATCGATAAGTTTTGATAGACCGGATTCTATACTTAGTGTAAAATTTCATCAATTTGATCTCTTAGAACTTCGTGTCGTTATCGGTGAGGAAAACATGAGGGACTCTAAATCGATGGATGATGTTGGATCTCAAAAATTCAATGATAGAATGGGCCTTGAGTTCCTTAAGTGGAATCACTTCTACCCACTTTTAGAAGAAATTCATGGTAGTCATAATGAACCAGCTCTAGAGAGCTAGTGGATATCATCCCATGACATCGAGTCCCCAGGCCATAAAGGGCCAGGAATACTTGGTAGTTTGGAGGGTCTTTAGTGGTCGATGAAAAATTTGGGCATGGATTTGACATGTGTGACACCTCTTGGAAAACTCTATGCAGTCATGGAGCATAGTGAGCCAAAATTATCCCAACCTTCAAATTTAGTGAGAAAGTTTCAACCCGGCCTAATGAGCCCCATAGGAACCAGCATGGACTTCCTACATAACATGGGGAACCTCATCTCCCTGAATTAAATAAAGGATGATTCTATAAAACCCAAATTTTTAGAGGATCCTTTCAAGGACGGGACCACCCTGAAGGGTGAACTACACTGCACGCCGATAGATTCACTCACACCCAGCTCTATCTGTCAGGAGGTTTCCATGTTGGAGGTACTTTACAAAAGGATTTATCCCATCAAGGGTTTCTTCTTCTACAATAGGGGTACCTTGAGGTCCTAATGTGGAATCATCATTGGTAAGGTGTCTTACCTATAGGTTATCATAATCATCTAAGGAGGCATAATTGATGACTCTTCGATGTGCCACATGAATAAACAAGTCACCCTGGTTAGGATCTACCAGGGATGTGACAAAGATGCATAAGGCCTTAGCATGACCATTCTGTCATCTAGGGATGTGATTGACCTCCGGTTTAGAAGGTAACTAGGCCATCAATTGATGGGTGCACTCTAACAGGGGCATGAGTTATGATTTCCTAATTACATAGACACCATTGATCTACTTGATGACCAGTTCGGAGTCCCCCTTTACATATAGGTTGGGGCATATCAATCTCAAGAGCCAACTCGAGGCCAATTATGAGGGACTAATAATTCAGCTATTTTTTGTTGAAACCTTCTGAAAATAAAAATGAATAAGGAATGACCACCTATGTGGGAATGATGAAGAAAATTCCTAGGTCTACTCTGTTGATCCTGGGATCATTGAGTCTCCTACCGATGAGGCTATGTGAGGAACCATCAAAGTGAATCTACCAACATGACACAATCTGATCCACTAAGTGTATAGCCTCATTTGTAAAGTCAAGATCAAAAGACTACTTTGTTGGGATTGTATGGGAGGCTAGAAAATATTCTAGCACCTGACCCTTAACATCTTTCTGCGCGATGAACATAATGTTGAACTACTAAAGGATCACTATCCACTGAGCTAGATGGCCTATCAACATAAGGCAGTTTAAAGTATATTTTAGAATATCCACATAGGACACCGGGTTTATATCATGATGCTATAAGTAATGCCACAACTTCTGCACTGTGAAAACTAGTGCAATAAATCTCTTCTCAATAGAGGAATATTTGGTCTCAATGTCGAGGAGCATGTGGCTAAGATAGTACAAACTATTATATATCCCACCATTGTTCTTCTAAGTGATAATAGTGTCGAGGGATCATTCTAGGGCAGTCACCTAAAGAACTAGTGGATTTTTGGAGATGGGTGGCATTAGACCAGAAGGCTGAAGCAGATACTGTTTGATTTCCTCAAAAGCGATCTAGCATTATTCATCCCATTGATAGACAGAACCTTTCTTAATGAGTTGGTAAAGGGGATTACACTTACCATCCAGATATTCACTGAATTTTACTTTTTAGGATAAGTGGCCTTGAAAGACTTAGAGCTCCTAAAGGTTTCTCAGAGGGGGAATCTAACTGATAGCCTTGATCTTATCTGGGTTGATCTCGATACCTATTTATCTAATAATGAATCCAATAAACATTCTTGAGGTGACCCGGAAGGAAATATTCAAGGGGTTCATCTTCAGATGGTGGGAGAAGAGGAAGCCAAACACTCTATCCAGATCTCTAAGATGAACCTGATGCTGGCGGGACATGACCACAAAATTTTCCACGTAGCATTTCACTATTGTACCATGTATTGGTATGAATATTTGGTGCATTTTATGCTGATAGGTTTCTTCTTCATTCTTTAGACCAAAAGGAATTACCTGTTATAAAAATTTAACTTGAATAAATATGAACGAAATGGACTCTTCTTCCTTGTGGGCCATCCATATTTGATTATATCCTTATTATCCATCTATAAAGGAGATGGCCTAAAATCTAGTATTGGCTTCAATCAATAGCTCTATCATAGGAAGGGGAAATCATCCTTCGGAAAGTGATGGTTGGGATCCTATAAGTTGAAATAGACTCTGATCTACCTATTCTTCTTCCTAACATTGTACAACCATCTAGGGTACTCAATTTACTTGATGAATTTGGCTTTTATGTTCTTAAAACTTCAGCCTCAACCCCAGAACCATGAGTAGGTTTCATCTTCCTTGGTGGTTTCTTTAACCCATGATAGCTTACTAGGACAGAAAGGTTGTGGAAGGAGACCAGATGATCTAATCTTGGCAACTCATCATAGCTCCAAAAAAATACATCATGATGCCACATTATAAAATCCACATACTATTTTTGTTCTTCAGTAGAGATGGCTATGCTGATTAGTATTGGCCTTAGATTGGTCTTGATATTGAGATTCACCTATACCAACTCATTGACTATGGTGGAAACACATTATTCAAATGTGTGAGGAACTTCGTCCAAGTCCTCATCATCATCTGAGATGAGAGTATCATTGGAAGGGGAAATTATTCTTGGTTAAATGACCCTGGAGTAATGCAAGTGCCAGCCTAAGCAGTAGTTTAATCCTTATCAGGAGACTTCTTCTCTTCTGAAACCATAGTGACAAACATTGTCGACCCAATTCCATTAGGCCTGTGACTAAGGGGCCCACACTTGATAATATCAATGCATTGGTGATGTGTCTGTCTGCAATGACTCAACCTAGCTTGGCAGAACATGCATGTATGATCTACATTTGTAGAAATAAGTTGAATATCTTGATACCTTATATGGGAAAGGGGATATGGAATAAATCTATCCTTATTTTTGTCGGAGTAAAAAATTTATCTTTCAGAGTTCCTTGTATCCAAGAACATGTTTCCCTATTTTCTTAGAAACAGCAAAGAAATGTCCCAAGTCTGGGGTTGTGGCCTCCAACTGACGGATTGGGAGGATAAAGGCATCATCCAATTCTACCCATGGGTCAACTATAGTTGTAGTGTTCTCAATATAATTGGTTTAAACCCACTTATCCTTGCTATTATATTATTTGGAATCTAAATAGAAAGCTTCAAAAGATTCAATTGGAGATGAATCACCTTGAAGTATGCCCACTCAACCATTAAGGGAGTACTTGAGTCATTAGTGATAAGAGGAGGGAACTATTGTGTGAAAATGGAGCTGAGGTCTACCCATCAACTCATTATAGGTGGTGTCTTGTGAGACAGCCATAAATTCAGTGCTGGAAATGAAGCCACAAAATTGGGTCATCATGTAGATATTTCCACAAAGACATTTTTATGTCCTATAATAACCTTGAATTTTTATGTCAGAGGGACTCAGATCTGCTTTAGACAGACCTATCTTGTGGAGAATCGAGGTCAGAATAAGATTAATCCCAGAACCTATGTCAAAAATACATGGGCGGAATTTCATGCCATTAAACTAGCCAGTGATGAAAAATTGGTTAATATGGACCTATACGGGAGAAACTGCATCTTCACTTGAGAATGAGATGATGTCTTGGCATTCTTCTAACTCAACTTCCTTAGCATAAAAGGTGTCTATATCCGCTACCTCCATTTCAAACTGGATGGGGATTTTTAAATCCTCTGTGAGGGATTCATGAAAATATTCTAACATGCATAGATCCTCAACAATCTGGAACTTTTTATGAATGATGGAAAGGTTCTTTATCACATCATACTTCTATGCTAGTCGCACATTTCTTCCAGTAGGGATATTTTCTATAGTAGGTGGTATGACAGTTGATGTTGGTCGAATTAACATATTCTAAATGGTGTTGTATATATCCCATTACTCACTAGTTGAATCATACAAAATGACTACCAGATGACTATCAGATGATTGAGTTCTAGCCACATCTAGAGATGGCGGGTTATGACGTGGTCACGACAGCTCTGCCTAATCAAGTAGCATAATCAGCATTGGTGGTGATCCTATCAAGACAATATAAGAGGGTGACGCACAATGAGTTCTGTGTTGAGCCTACTATATGGTCGTAGTGGATTTCATGAATTGGATGGAAGCACTATCCTAAGTATTCTAATGATTCACATAACCACACCTACTTTGACGATGGAACTGACTGGGGAGATTAGAAGGACCAGCCTGGCGCTCCTCATCATCCGTAACCATGTAAGGGTTCACCAGTTTGACAATATCCACTGAGACATACTCATCATCATCACATGATGAATCCTCTATTTCTAGAAGAATCATGGGGAAAATCCTCATCTCTAAAGGCATAAAGTAATTGAGAGTGCGGGATGGCTTCGGCACCTGTGGGGGTTGTGATTTCCCTTACACTGATGATGCTTACTCTTCTAAGTGAAAGAAGGCTAAGATATAGATGTAGAAGTGGTAGCATAAAAATGGAAAGAAACTTCAAAATGCTTAGGATTATTCAAATAGGCATGGATGATACTGTGGGTGTGAGCGACTACCCTGTGGGAAAACTAGTTTTCATTGTTATAAGACCCATGACTAGAGACCTACTTCCATTCACCCTCATTGTCGCTATCTAACTCTACAGAGATACATGCCACCTATTTCAGGGTAGGACCCAACCTGACTACATTATTTTTGACCTAGTCATAAATCCAATCCATTAACACATAACACTTATTGAGAGTATTTCCAACGAATCAGTGATAGGGAAATTAGATGGGGTGATCATTGATCTTAGCCTCTTGGTGTCTTCTGCAGTCTGGTAACCTCAAGATTCTCTGATCCAGGGCTCTCTAGAAATAACTAGGGAAATGAGCTTATTCAAATGAGTAGTTTTGGTTTCTAAAATCTAGGAAAGGGACTGGGGGAGCATAGTATTGATGAGGGTTTAGAGCTTGGTGAGGAGGTGGAACCTGATTATCTCACATCAGCGGTACTAGTACATTATATGGAGGTTCATACCGATTCTACGGTAAGAGATTGGGTGCCTGAGGCTAAGCCAGAGGCTGTTACCCTCGATGATGTTGTGGATATGACTCTACCGGTATAAACTCTATCTTACTAGGGGTCTCTACCTATGTGACGGAAGTAGTAGCAACTTTATCGACTCTTCTTGTAGGATCTATGAGAGTTAATGGACATGCATATTTGTCTTGCTGCAAAGACTTCCTCTAGGCGCTATTCCTTGTAAGAAAGATCCCAAAATCCACCTAGAAAATTTTGAATGATGAGTGATGGGAATAGTTCAGTATTCACATTCCCCACACACATTGTTAGTAGTTGTTTCTAAGTTACAAACATATCAAGTGAATACGTGAGGCCCTTCCACCTGGTAATGAATAATGTGACGCGGTCATTTGGTTGTTATGTTTACTTGAAGATGTCATCAATATTGTTCTTCCATGTTGTGGAGATGAACTGATAAATAAACTACATGTGAAGATCTTCCCATCCATCTATGGAACTGATGGGTAACTAGTTGTACTAGACTAACATGGGCCCTTCTATTGTCTAGATGAAAATGGAGCTTGGTGACTTTTTGTCATGATGAAGTCCCCAGCATGGGTCCAAACCTAGAGATAAAGTATTCCAGATGCCAAAATGGTTCTCCCATCCCATTGAATGGGGATAAAATAGGATTCCTAAAATCTAGGGGTGCTGGAATATCATCTACCTACACCAGATACGTATTTCCATTAGGCGGGATCACCACCTTCTGCGTTTCAAGGGTCTCAAGTCGATTGATGAGAGTTGGCATTGTATCATCCTGGTGGGGGATCCTATCTTAGTGAGGTTCCCTAACCACCAATTCATTTTCAGGTTCTTCAACATGATAGGAAGTCCCAAAAACTTGTGGAGACATTGGAGATGTTGGTGAAGTCACTGGAGGAATAACTTGGGGAACTTCTTGAGTAATTTCTTGTGGAGCAGCTAAAGTATAACCTAAATAGAAACTTGAGGATATACTGGAGGAACATCTTTTCAATGTGGGTCTTGGATAATATTCTTGCATCGATTGGGAAGATTCAGTGATGTATACCATGGTTGTCTTCCATAATCTACAACCTCTACCCTTTAAGTTTATACAGGGTTTTTCAGACCAATGAGAGAAAATTTTCTGAGAAGAATATATGGTTTCCCTTACTTCTCCCATAAAGGGTGGATGGTATCATACCGAGGATCACCATAATCTGGGCATAATTCTGCAAGACACTGAGTTAGGATCTCATTGATAATCTTCTTCTGTTCTGTGAGCTGTCGAAGCATCATGGCCTTCTCGGGATCATATTCTGTCTTCTATGATGATCCATACAGGTCAAATGAATTAACGGTCCTAATGTTTCCTTTTCCCTTGTTGGGGTTCTGACTAAGAGGCAATGGTTTGGTAGGTTCAGCAAGGCTGATAAAATGTATTTACTGGCGAGTGAAAATGCCAGGAGGGGGTCCAGCGTATGTTTTTTTGTTCCTAGTGGAAGGTTTTGTTCAATGATACCTATCATAGCATCATTTTCCCTAATAAGATTTAGTTCACCCATGTTTATTTTTAATATACATGGAATAATGTCCTTGATATCACCCGAAAAGTCAGGATGGTGCAGGATAGGACTGAAGTGAAGAGCTGTGTATTGTCCACAACCACGGATCTAGACATGTGGGGATGCCTCGACAATGATTATGTGGATCATAGTAAATCTCTGAATGCATAATTTCTAGAGGGTCTGATGATAACCGAGTGATGCAGGGTCCTAAGTAATAGGAAGCGCAACCAGTTTGACCATGCAACACTACTGGATAATATCGTCATAATGCTCCAGGATCTTTCGATAAACCAACCGATGGTGAAGAAGGAGGAAATTTGTTTCCCAAAGAGTCTGGTAGAAAAACATGACCTCAACCTAGGTGAGGGACTTTAGGATGTCAATTTATGGAATCGAGATCAAGAAGAAAATCTTGGGGAAACGTTCCTCTGTGAGAATGTCCCACATGGTTCTATGTTTAGAAGTGATATCCATCATCTGGATTCCCCATTCCTCCATTGGGTGAAGTTAGAAAAATAGAAATAGACATGATATAAACTATAATGGTAGTGGACTATTAGGTGGAGAGAATGAGGTACGATCTGAAAGACCACTACATAATGGGTCGTCTCTTAAAGATGATACTGATTTCATCATCATTTCCATACAGGATTGAGTGTCGCCCACTGCTTCCTGTACGAATGTGGCAGTTGTTGATTGTGCATCATGATGCTTCTCACCATCTACTAATCATAAGAACAAATATATGTGATCTTGGGTCAATATAGAGAATGATCCTGGTGACGACATAGGTGAATTCATGGTGATACACTAGAAATAAGTTAAATCGTCATCCTCCTACATGTACCTGCAGAGGGATTCAGAGATCTAGAACATTTCAATTTTCAAAAGGAAGAAGCCCTCACACCAAGTTCCTACCTTAGAACCCGATGTAGAGGTTCAGGGTGAAGGCTCCATCATCAAGTCACACTTTTCTTCAGAATCCAAAAATCAGATAGGATTGACTATGACCTGGTGCTTCACAGCATTCTACCTTTTTCTGCGACGGTTCACCCTCTTGACACAAAATAGTTCTTTAGGGAAAGGTAGATCTTCGACATAGGGGGAAACTTTATACGGGTTGATGCTGGAGTGGGGAGGACCTCTACTTAGGTTAATGACGGAGTGATGAGTACCTTCACATATACTATTGAGGAAGTGGGGAGGACCTTCTCATTTATGAGTTGGGGTGTAAGGAGAACTTGGGCATATGTCAAACGAAACATGGGGAGGACCTTTGAGTTCATTTCCTGATGCGTGGGGAATACCTCTATAGTAGGGAGTGCTGGAGCGATGAGGGACTCTACTAGAGTTGGTGATAACATGGGGAGGACCTCTATGTTGGTTGGTGATAGAATGAGGGGACCTCTTCTTAGGTCAATACTATTGCGAGGAGGACCTCTACTGGTGCTAGTGATGACATGGGGAGTGCCTTCATGTTAATAACCTGATATATGAGAGAAATTTCAGTATCTAGGATCATGGGAATGGGGTGAACCTCCGTGTTGGGTGTCAACAAGACTAAAAGGACCTCCACTCTGAATGATAATAGTACAGGGAGGTCCTCTGTACTGAAGGTCATCATCACGGGTTGTCTTGCGGTGGACTCTGCTCATGTTGGTGACCAGAAGAGTCATACCAGCCTTCCCATGGGGTGGAAGGGGTCTCAATCACGACCGGACATCGGATTTCCCCTTCCCTATAATAATGGGTAACTGATAATATGCATCGGTGGTGGCATGGGCCACTGAAGTTGTAGAAGATTACACCCCATGGCAGGCATCTTCCTAATCCTGTACCCAATGTTGACACCAGGTCAGTCGGACCGGGGTCGGTAGAGTAAAGGAATAAACTACCTGCTCTTTGGCCAGGGGGACTAAAAGATATAAGCACTGACAATCCTTGGTTAGAGCCCTCCTTGGAAGCTCCTAGGAAGAAGTTGAAGTCGGGATGACTCATACGTCCCTTACATCATCGAAATTAGGGAATGAATCATAAGATCATTTCAGGGAGATTATCCCAAATTTTTTGGATTCCATAGTGGGGATCAACGACTCTCTACATGGCCCTTGGGGGAAGTAGTGACGGCAAGGCATACCGTCCTCCAAATCCCGGTGGGTCATATCCCTCATCGAGATGAACCCCTCCTATTTGTAATTTCAGATAAGAGTGTCGATCACTCTTCTATGGATGTATTCTAAGGGTGTGATGGGGTGTGGTAACCCGGTATCCATGGTTGTGGATGACATCTTGGTGGAGGTGGAGTCGTGCGGGATTACCACATTGTCATTTCCCCTACCCCTCTGTCTACGGGTGAGAGGTGGCTAGTTTCTTATACCCTTGGTCCTAAAAAGTATGAGGATTCATCTATCAGTTTGGAAAATAAGAAGTTAGTACATAGTTCCTCATAATTTTTTAGTATTCCATGAAAATATAGAGAGATCCATGCTGATAATGTCGTAGACCAGAATGCCCAATGATTAACTGCTCCAAATTCTGGTGAGTTCCACACTAGGCCCACTATTTTCTTAGTGGGACCTAGTGTCGAATAGATGGATCTAGTAACACACTTATTTTCTAATATATAAAATTCCAATAATCCCTATGGTTTTAGGATAAAAGATTCACATAGGGTTCACCATTTTTTTTCTATGTTTTCTGCTGGGTCAGGCCACCATGTGTTCTGTTGACGATGATGGTTGCATTGTACCCCACATTCCCACATTCCAAAGGTGAGTGACATTCATCACTTCTTCAGAAATTTTTTCTCCTTAATCAAAATGAGATTATGGGATGTTGATTCCTCCATCGATGGATTCCACCTTAGAACTCGTCACCTATTCAAAGTCTCTCTTAGATATTAAGACGTTGTTTGTGAAACTCTCCTTAGTGTCTTCTTTATGTGGATTCTGGATAATTACACTAATTCTATCATAATGTTCTAAAGGGTTTAGTCATGCGAGAAAACTTCTGTCAGGAGAGTGGTTGCATTGGGAATCACTAGCATGTGTGGACGCTGGAAGATTAGTACAACTAAATTCTCCATTTTTAGAGGTTTTCTTGATGGTGTGGAAGCCTGAAGAAATCCATGTTGATAACGGGGTTTTCTATGTTGAAGGCATGTATCCAAGGTTTTCCTCATCTTCCCATGTCTATCATGGGGTATGACGCGAGTTTAACATCTAGAGGAGATGGATCCAACTAATCAAAACACTGACGAGAGTGGATGAGATAGGTACATCCCTAGGAGGGATCAATTAGAAGGTTTACCATATGGATGGGTCAAACCACCCAATAAGGATGGAATCAGGATAGTGTGTCCCAAAAAGGGAAGGTTTCACACCATGAAGGATGATCTGGACATCATAAAGGAAGGATTAGAGAGGCTCACCCCAAAACAGGTAATGCCAAGGATTACCATTGGCTAGGATTGAACCTCATGGAGGCTTCCTACATACCCTATTTAGAATATAGGGATCAAAATCCATGTAATTTGAAGGGGTGATTGGGGGCTTACACATAGTTAGCTTCCCGTCGTAAGAGGGGAACTTTTTATTGGATGGATATGATGTGCGGGGCTTATGCATGGTTAGATGCTCGGTTGTTGCAAAGAGTAATGGTATAAATGAAATGATCTCACTTGGAAGTGGTGTCCTGGGTAAGAATCAGGATGGATGATGAATTACTGTGTGAAGTGGGTGGGATGAATGATGTGGAACCGACGTAAAGGTGAAAGTGCTAGGTTTGAACCTCAGGGAGGCTTACTACATATCCCAATGGCTGGGAATCAAAGTCCACATAGTTTTCTAGGGAGATGGATCACCAAAGGAGGTGTCCCATGAGAATAGAGCACACGGATCCGGAACCGAAGGAAATAAAACCCCCAGATTGGGGCATGATCTTACTGATAAATAAAGGATCAAAGGAGATATTAAGATGGGAAATGGGTGATGGGATTGAACCTCATGGAGTCTTCTTACATACCCTATTTGGAAGAAAAGGATCAAAGTCCGCGTATTTCGGTGGGGTGATGGGATACATAAGGAGGCGGCCCATGAGAATGGATCGGATGGATCAGGACCCAAAGGAAGTAGAACCTCCAGATTGGGGCATGATCTTTCTGAGACACAAATACTCAAAGGAGAGATCATGATTGGAAATGTGTAAGGGGCTTGAACCTTAGGGAGCCTTCCTACATACCCTATTTCAAAGATAAGGATAAAATTACATTTAATTCATGATGGGGGAATAGAATTGGGGTGTGTGCAAAGGATAGTGACCTAGAGATGTGCCAGGGCTTATGCATGGTTAGCGACCCATGTGGATCAGAACACCTCAAATGATGGATCCAAGATATGAGTCCCAAAAAGGAAAGATGTCACATTGGGGGGGAACATCCCCCGAAGGAAGCACCAGGGTTTACCATTAGTTGGGATTGAGCCTGAAAGTGGAATTCTATGTATCCAAAAGGGATCAAAACCCACATAGTTTGTAGGGTTTAGTTTAACATCATGTATGATGAGAATGAGTTGACATGAAATAGTCGGAAAAATGGATTGTGGTGATTGAGGGGTTTGAACCTTGGAGAGGCTTCTTATGTACAATGTTTAGAAGACAAATATCAAATTCCATGTAGTTCAGTACATGTTCTTTAACATCAAGCAAGAAGAAGGGGGCACGGGGCTTATGCATTTCTAGTGTCCTAGATAGGATGTAATGATCGTTATTCACTATAAGCCCATATAAGTCATGCTTGGTTTGAGAAACAAGAGGTAATAGTAGACCTGATGATCGTGACACGAAAGGTGCTTCCATGAGGGATGGTTTGGGTCTTACACATGGATAGAATCCTAGGTAGATGGATATTGGGACTTACTTTAGAAGGGAAGTCTGATAAGGTGGTTTGAGTCTTATGTAGAGAGTTCCTGTGGTGTACATGGAAACAGAGCACAAAGGGAAACAGAAGGAAGATTGAAAAGCAGGGAAGTGAAAGGATCTTGGTGAAATCCCCTCTTTAGTCCTCTCAGGAATACCATGCATGTGGAAACTTATAGTTTAACATCATGTGTTCATTACGTGGTTGATTGGAAGTTTAACATCTTATAGCTCAGACGATGAGGACTCACTCCTCATCCTTTTGACTTACAGAACTTGTACCAACCCACAATTGGAAAAGGTAAGACATAAAAAATTCCCAGTGGGTGTGAGGTGGATTATTGGTCAATTGAGGGTTCCACATTAGCATATCTATTTGAACAATAAATATCTATAAGTTTATCTATGAGAAGAAACATAGGGTAGGGAAACACAGCATGAAACACCACTCGAGGGACCATAAAATCAATTGGCACAGGCCTGGAGGGATGTTTCAAGAAGCGTTTCATGATGCCAAGGGGCTTAGCAAGATGAGCATTGTTAAGGGTAGGATCTTCACGAATGAAGGGAGCTATGCAAAGAAAGGGTGATTCATGAAGTAAATACTTCGGTGGAGTAGAGCTTTGCCTTAGCAAAGAGATCATTATTTGGTGGGTGCTTCATAACGTCTTAATGCATCACAGAGAATTGAGTAACCTAAAGGGGATCCCTCGTTCATGAATGATGAATTTGTTTGAAAAGGGAATCCCTACAAGTTTGGTCCATGAAGAACATATAAAATCATAGTTCGTGATGCTCAATTACCTTAGGTGATCCATATTTCTCTTGAGTTCACAATTCTTGGGAGCTTTGTGAAATGGGAGGATGGAAGGTGAAATTCTAGGGTGAGAATTGTTGTAGGGGGTGTGATACTGCTATTTATATGCAATGGAGACTTGTAGTGCTCATGGGGATTGTCGTAATGAAAAATAGTGTGCCACGAAGAATATGTGACACTACGAAGAAGATGTGATGTCATGAAGAATAATGTGTCTGTCAGATTTTGTCAGACTCACGAAGTCACTGTGATAGTGGTGATCATGGGGTATGACACATAGAAAAAGGATACCAGAAAGGGTCCATGCTTTTTCGTACTCATTTGGACTCATGAATACATCATAAAACTTCTTCGCAGTCATGGACTAAATGATCTCTGTGGAGGATCTTCATGAAATAGATTCTTTAGAAGCTTTTGATGGATTTTGAGGCCATTCGGGTTCGTATTATCTTCGAATTGGAAATGTATTTGTTCATTCCTTAAATAGCATGATTTTCAATGCCAAAAAAAACTTACAGATGAATTGGCCCAGTCTTATTGGGCATTCTCATCATACCATGAATTTGAGGAATATCTGAAGTGAGTGGGGATTTATAAAGAATCATGGGCCTCAAAATTGCATGTATACCACCAACATGACATCATGCCAGAGCTACTGAGCAGGTGGTTTCTATGGAAAAACTCTTTCCATCTGCACCATGGGGAGGTTGGGATCAGCCTATGGGTCATTCACCAAATTGTTTGGATCCTAATCTAGGGAGATATGTATGATGAGTTCCTCCATGCAGAAAAAATGTGGAGGACCAGGAGAAAATTCCAACCCTTATGAGGGTATTTCTACATCTAGTGAAGGTAACCATCAAATAGAAGTCAAGGATAAGAGACATCCCATTCATGTAATGGTTCATCTATTTATTAAAGGAGCCAATGGGGGATCTAATTGAGGGGTAGGATCCAGAAAAGTATCTTTCGATTATGCTGTGAAAAATTACTAGGGGATACCATTGGTTCAAGGATCAATCCTACGAACAGATCTTAGAGGTAGGATAGTGGTAGCTAAGGGGATATAGAATTAATCCTGGAGATCCTATGGTCATGCTAGTGGGTTTTATTACTGCACTAGTCTATGGATGTATGCTCTTGGTGAGGGATTACCATATGAGCATGTGGTCAAGCACCTTCATTATGGAAACAGTGATAGCGATGGGTCATCACATCAATTTGGTTATCCATTTATAATAGAAGTTGTACAGAGTGCTTCACCACATCAGTGAAGAGAATACACCACTCCATGTGTATGGTACCCTTTATTATGTATGTATATGGATGGTTGCACACATCAGGGGATACAAGTAACTGAACCCCATCTCTCATCCTAGCATAAAGTTCTAGCTAGTGATCCTAAACATCCCCAGGATTCACCCTCTTAGGTTGGTTTTGGTGGACTTTCTATAGAAGGTCGGGCTGGCAGAGCACTACAAATTTCATCCATTCCCCCTCCCAACAAGGATGGTGACTAATTAACTTACAGGGATCTTTGAGTAGTGATCATACCTACTGGCCTTCTAAGGTAAGATAATAGTGGAGAGAGTTGACTGCAATCTGATCTATGAATTGTACAGCTCGTACCAGTTCACAAGGCAGTTTTTATTCTTGCAGAGGATAACACTAAAGGTGTAAACATAGGTGCACCATGAGTTTCATCCTTCAATTTTGAGGTATATTTGAAACTTGTTCACTTGTGGATATGGGAAAATACGGAATGAGCTTCTACTTACTATTGTCGCATATGGTCTTGTTCAAAACTATGCACTGAACAGGGGGAGAAAATGTCCCGGGGAGATGTTGAGGTACCCAACATCCTAGGTCGGTGAAGGAGTGGCCCTACAACTATGAGGTAGAGGTCGAGTGGTGGTTATATCATGGAGTGAAGTCCTAGCTGGACCGGTTGGCATGGAAGCATTAGCAGGTATAATAGTTCATGGACCTGAATAGGCAAGAGCTGTAGGGAGAGGAACAACATCAAACTTGATGTTCCTGGGTAAGTGGTGGCAAGAAGAAGGCGATCCCTCTAGGTAAATCTCTAGGATATTCATCCAAGCTCTCAATAATTGGTTGCATCTCATGGATATCCTTAGTGAAATTGTCTTTCCTAGATCTTGGGACAACTGGAATGTCTATAGGTAGTTCCCCATTGCTCTTGTGATTTAGCAGTAGCTTAATAGATATGGGATGAATCTCATTTGGATTGGTCATATCAAGGCTGATTTTCAGGTGTATCAGGATGAGGATGAGCGATATGTAGTAGATATGGAGGACCTCGCCCACTAATGAATCACTCCACTCTCCCTAAATAGCTAATAAAAGGTGTCACTGAACAAGACCTCCACCCCCACACAGCTTTCGATAGCTAAGTTGGTCATTCTCATGCCTCTTCTAGGGGATTTGAATGATTCTCGTGGAAGTAATACCTATAGGGTCTCACCCATGGGAGGAAGGACTAATTTCAACTAGATAGATATATGTATCTTATATGCATCAGGTATAACCTATTCTTAGAAATTTTCCCAAACACATTTTTTTCACCTGTGTAGGAATTAGACACAGAGGAGGGGGAGTTCCTAAATAGAAATAAAAAGGAGGGATATGGGACATCAAACATTCAAGGTAAAGGTGTGGGGTCCCTTCCTAATGTTTTGGTCATGGGAATATAGCTATCGGAGCCTACAATGGAGGGAATAGCCACAGAGAGAACCTTTCTTGGGGAACTACCTATAAACCTCCAATATCTTCTTACTAGACTATATATCTCATGTAAGTATCTTCCACCTTTATGACCTTGTCTCCTTCACCTTGTATTCCTATGCCTGACTGACACATTTTGGAATGGAAGTTTGAACAATGCTCACTACCTAGCCACTAATACAAACACTATTAATAACTATGCATGGGGTTGAGGTGGCGATAACAAATGCTAATGTCCCGGTGGGAAGGGACAATGATACCACAACGTTTGAATCAACAACATAGGTTCCACTGGAGGGGACCGCTGAGAGTGTTCCTTCAACAATGGGGGTCGAGACGGTGCCCATGATAGGGTAGGATGAAGGATCCATGACGTCATAGCCTTCCAAAGAGGCACCAGCAGAGGTGGCTATTGAAGCTGAATCCATGATGGATGAGACAAAACTATGCCAGAGGATAGGGTGGTTAGGGAGGTAGCATTGGATGTTCCTTCCTTGGGATCATCACTAGTGGTGGATACAAGGTTTGAAGCTCAGGTCTCACCACCAACATGGACAGTGGAAAAAGTTAGGGCAGTTTGAACCACCTTAGTGGTGCCATATGGTGTAGTGGAAGATTCTATTGTCGGTTGAGAGGATGAAGAGGATATGTTTTTTGGTGTGGATCTACATCCTCCCATGCTCAAATACCTACACCTAGAGGATCTATCCGATAATATATTGGTGGTATTTTATTCATACAAGGCTTCACCCCCAAAATACTTTGAAAAATTATGGATGGGAGGTTGCTGAGGAGAATCAGATCATGTGCCACAAGGATTAGAGGTACGAGAAAATTTTCATAACCTGTATTTAGATAGATTAACTACCATATCGAGTGGAATCTCTCCTCTATTGTTTAGTCAACCTGGGGACCTGTGGGGTGAAATCAAGAAACCTTCATGTACTAGCCTATGAATTCCTCATCAAGAGAGCATGTGCTAAATATTTGGTGCTTGAAAATTCATGGAAGAGGCACAAGGGTGAGGGTACCAAGGTACTTTAGGAAGCTAAGGATGTGATGTCCTACCTAGAAGGGATGGAATAGGAGCATGCAGCGGTTTCTTCTTCTCAAACTGAGATTTTTAACAACCTGAAGTCCATGTTGGTGGCGGATAAAGACAAGGTGGAGGAGGTAAAATCTTTGGTTATTGAATGTTGGGTTGATCATAACCAGTAATGGATCAGGGTTGAAAAGGTTTTTCCTGATTTAGATGAAGATAAGGTAGACCTGGTAGAGCAGAATCATATATTAGAGGCCACTCAGCAAAGGTTAGCTGAGATCAAGCACTCTATCATCTTGTTCGATCTCTAAGGGATACTTTTTCAAAGGATAAGCTTTAATATGTGGAAATCCTTCTAATACTTTGGTTTTTTTCAGATCCTTCATTCCTAAACATATTCTTTCATTTTATTATCATGTTGTGGTCATATTTTTGAGATAACCAAGAACTAATATCATGTGAGTCATTATTTGGGTGAGAAACAATGTACAACCATGTGATTGATCATTAATATGAGATCATATATAATCATCAAAAACTCAAGGTCTATTATTTTTGAATGGCCATCGAGAGTGTTCAGAATAAGATAGGTTGTGGCTAGAGAATGGAGATCTCTGAATAACCGACTTTCTTTTCCAATGTGCCCTAGTTCATGAATGGGATAATTTTAGGGGTGTTTAATTCTTCCCGAACAAAGGGGGAATGAAGATTGTGAATCATGATTCCCAAAACTTGGAACATAATGGGAGTGGTGTAATGATACAGGATAATTGTTGACCATATTCACAATACAACATCAATATCAATATCCTGAGATGGGGATAAACAAATGAGATTCAACCATTGAACATATTTTAAACACATAACCTATCTTGGAATTTCATTCAAATACCTTGAAGAAGTTGGACTAGAAGATAGGTAAGACATTTTATCTTGGAATCATGCCATTAGGGGGTCCCTTCATTCATGGAGGAGGATGGGGATCTAAATAAGGGGCATGAAAAACATGGAGATGAAGTGAAGTAATATTCAAATAGATTCCAAAAATCCCATAACTATGCCACCATCACTTAGATCACATTTATGTTGGCGTATCAATCTGAAAAAAAAATTAAATTCATTTTCATGAGGAGCATCATCTCGGATGTCAGGCGATGGATGAATGAACAATGCGGTTGATAACTAGAAAAGGAGGAAATGTCTTCTTGGGTGAGGGCTTAATATGCCTTGTAGTTTTATATCGTTCAATGAGGATGATTTACATACATTTTAATGCCATACATTGAGAATGTTGGACATTCAATTTAACATCATATTGTAAGGGAGGGTCATTATATAGTTTAACATCATCTGATCAGGATTTATCTCTTAATTTAACATCATGTGATTGGGATTTGAAGTGTGTGGGTATTATGCATTGAGGTGTCCAATGTTTCTTCCACATGTCAAGTTTAGAGGTAGTACCATGCTCATTGTATAGGGTACAGACACAGTTTATCATCCTTAAAAAAGGGATCTAGTGAACCAATGTGAAGTAAACACACCCATCCATGAGGGTTAAGGGAGATGAAGTGTAGCATTATGAGAGACCCTACACCGATAAACAAAATATGGGGCCAGGTTGCATATAGTTTAAGGTCGTGATTATTGGACCATGGATTTCAGTTGATGTTCATAAATCATGGACCTACTGCTAACAGTTTTAAGGTCACGTTGGATGGACCTAGGGGAGGGTGTCTTGAAGGAATGCATGTGAAATCGAAGTAGATTTACCCAATGTGAATAGAGGGGCCTAGGAAGCCACTTGATGCTGCACAAAACACCCCTGGGACAAACCAAACACAATTTAAGGTCATGACTTTTAGACCAGAGGGTGTCTTGAATTATTTTCCATTGAACAAAAAGATGTTAACCAGAAGTGAATAAGGGTCAAGATGGCCCGCGTGCCATGAGAAACATAAGGGAAGGTTGAAAATAGGTTAAGGTCACATTTCTTGGACCATGGATTTCAAATTAAGTCCATAAATCTTAGTTCGTGAAGTTACAGAAGGAAAATGGCATGTGATGATTTGGTGGAGGGGATAGACCCATGATAAAATATTTTGGCATCACTACGTATCCCATGAGGATTGGAATCAGGCAACATGTAGTTTTAGAACCTATTGTGGAAGAGGACTAATGATTTTAGGTGGATACCCTCTCAAAAGATTGTATTAAATCTTCTCAAACAAGGACGTGAGACATCCCAAATTTATAAGAGGTAAGGCTATAGTTTAACATCTTGTTCTAAGGATGCCAACTTTTTCATACCACATATATAATACAGGGAATCTAGGTTTGATATAAGGTAAGATCATCTCTCATTTAGTGGCATCATGAACATTTATAGGGTATGACTATAGTTTACTGTCACACATTGAGGTTTTTTGTGAACTTACACATCAGTCTACCCATTCATTCCTTCAGGCTATGAGGGAATTTTCGCCTACTAATGGGTAAATGGAATTGAATAGGTCTTATACCTATAAGTATTCCTTTGGGGAAATTTGGGTTGATCACACTGTAGATTATGTATGGTTTTGTGGTAAATATGTGGTTAGGATCAAAGGGGAAAATTAGGGGCATCACTACATATCCCATGAGGATGGGAATCAAGCTACACATTGTTTTGGCTATAATGCACATAGTTAAGGTCATATGGTCTAGACCACAGGATAACTGGGTTCAAGGATGTTCATGTGATGTAATAGTTAAAACCTAATGTGAATGAGCCAAGGAGGCCATGAACCATGTGAAGCAATCCTAATGTTATTTGCACATATTTTATGGTCATATGGTCTGGACCATGGTAAATAGTTTAAAGTAATTTTTATTGAACTATGGAAAGTTATAATAGAGTCATGATATGTGGAATATTGAAGTTTTTTTCAAGGTTACATGTGCAACATGAAGGAGGTAATATTTTATGTGAATTTATCCAAAGGAAGCCTATGTGACACACATGTATCAATACAAAAACAATGCCTAGTTTAAGGTTGTAATTATTTTACCAGGGAAAAGGGAGAAAACCGAATTATATTGTGATGCTTGTACTAGGGTGATATTGGCCCTACGTGCACCTATGTGGCATGGATTGATGTAATACGTAGCGTTAATGGAGCCAAAGGAGGCTCATGCACCACAAATGGGACAAGAGGGCCAAATGGTCAATGAATCTATGGTTGGGTCTAGAGGTATGAAGTTTGTGTGATGTTGTGTATCCAATGAGGATAGGAATCAATACATGCATAGTTCTAAAACATGGTGAGGTAGAAGACTGATTTTGTTAGGGTCTATCCTCTATAATTAGGGAATTTGAGTCATACCACTATTATCGTGGCCCATCCCATGTTTGGGTATGGTGTAAATATCATCTCTTATTCAAAACCATCCCCACTTTTATGAGGTAAGACATTAGTTTAACATAATACACTGAGGATTTAAGGCTTTATAGTTTAAAGTCATACAACTCAGGCTATAGGGGTTCCAAATAGTTTATGGTCATAATTCCTAGACCTGTTGAAAACAGTTTAAGTTCGGGTTTCTTGGACCATAATGTGGCTATTAATTTAAGGTCTTAAATCTCATACCAATGAGAGGCTCTTATTTTAGGGTCATAGAGTTTGGATCATGGGTCATTAGTTTAAGGTCATAGAATTTGGACCATGGGTGGGTGTCTCAAGTGAATATGTGTAGTGTAGTGGCATGAAAAACCCATCATGAATGGGGTACAATGAGGCCCAACACCACACACACATTCCAAAGGAGACTTGTATACAACTTAATGTCATGATTATTGGACTAGAACCCTGATATTAAGGTCATAGAGTTATGGCCCTAGATAGGGGCTCTTCAAATGGATATATGTATCATGGAGGAGTGACAAACCTAACGTGAATGATGAACATGGAGGCCAAACTCCACACCACATATTCCTGAGGAGGTTTTCATATAGTTTAATGTTGTGATTCTTGTTCTTTAACTCTTAGTTAAGGTCATAGAGTTTGGACCCATGAGGATCTTAGTTTAAGGTCATAAAGTTTTGAACATGGTAGATGATGTTTCAAATGGGGAACCTATAGTTTGGAATAAAGACATCCTCATATGAATTGAGGGATAAGGGGGACTTGAAATTGCACAACACATTATCAGATAATTTTTCACACAGTTTAAAGTCATTATTCTTTGAATTGGGCTCATAGTTTAAGGTAATAAGGTTTGGACCTTGGGGGTTGAGAGTATCAAGTGGATATGTGTAGTTTGGTGAAGTAACAAACACAACATGAAGGGAGTCCAAGGAGAACCAACACCACACAACACATTCTTGAGAGAGTTTTCACACAGTTCAATGTCATGATGATTGGACTCAAGATCCCTTAAGCAATGTAATTCTTGAGAAACTTGGTGATGGTAGGAGGTGTGAAAAACTCTTCATAGATGGTGATCAAATAGTATGCACCATTGTAATAGACTTTATGAATGATATATGGTCCTTCCCACTTGGGATCCAACTATGGTGGCTTCTTTCCAGGTTTCATTGGATTTCTGAGATCCAGTAATGTATCACCCTAGTAAAATGATCAGAGGAAAACCTTCTTATTGAATTCTATCATTATCCTATTCAGGTGCCTCTCTAGAATATGTAAGATCTAGATATTATTCTCGTCGTGGGATTCCATCTTATCTATATATACTTCTACCATTCTGATTGGTGTATTATGGTCATAGATATCTATTTAGAGAGATGGAATCTCAAAGAAATGGGAATTGATTCCATTTTTCCATACTCAAGGGGATATGGGGTCACTTGGATGGAATTATGATTTATTTTCTAATAAGACTAGAGGGAATTGGGTAGCTTGTTCAACCAAATTTTTATTATGGCCCAGCATTTTCTATAAAATGTTATATAGGGTCTTTTTGAATTCCTTGATATGTCTATTTTCCTACTCATGTTATTGGGAGGTATGGTTTGACTGGATATTGTACTTGGAATAAAATTTCTTCAACTCAATAGCCTAGAAGTTTTTTTGTTGTCTATGAAAATGGCATGAGAAACTCCAAACTGATGAATGATGTGGGAGATCATGAACTCAGTCATGGATCATTCCTATACTTCCTTCAGGGGAATTACTTATTCCAACTTGGAAAATAAGTTTATCATGGTTATAATGAACCTACACTAATGATATTTCATTGGCATTTATGGACCCACAACATCGAGTACCCACACTAAAAAGGTCTAGGAATACTTAGTTGTATGGAGGAGCTCTGGTGGTCGATGAACAAATTTGGCATAGATTTGAAATTCATAGAAATTTTTGGTGAAATCAACATAGTAGTGGACCATGGTGGTCCAGAAATATCCCAACCTGTAAATCTAGTCAAAGAGCTTCAATCCCACATGATGGGAACCAAAGGACCTAACATGAACTTCCTAAATGACTTGGAGAATTGTATCTCCTTGAATAAAACTGAGGATAATTCCATAAAACCCATGTTTTTAGAGATTTGATTCGATGTTAGGCCTTATCTAAAAGTTAAAATGTTACAAACACTAATGGATTCTTTCATGCTCGACTTGATCTGGTGGGAGGACACCACGCTGAAGATACAAAACGAAAGGAGTTTCCCAGAAAGGTGTTTCATCTATTGTGGGTGAACATGAGGGTCCCAAAATTAAAGTACAAGTGGCTAAATTATTTATCTACTATCTATTATCATCATCTGAAATTATGGATTGATGACTCTCTGATGCGCCACATGAATAAATTGGTCTACCTAGTCAAGATCTGTAAGAAAAGAAGCTAAACTGTCCAGGGCATCGGGTTGACCATTATGTGACCAAGGGACATGAGTTACTTCTATATGATAAGGTAATTCGGCCATCAGATGATGAGTTCACTTCAATAGGGGAACAAGCTATGGATTTCTGATGATGTAATAACCATTTATCTATTTGAAGACTAACTCAGAGTCTCCCTTTACATAAAAGTGGGGGGGACATCAATCTCAAGATCCATCTTGATACTAGTAATGAGAGCCTAATACTCTACTTCATTATTGGGGCATCCTTTTGATAGTAGGAATGATTATGGTAGGACAACCTATCTCGAAGTAATGAGGATGATCCCTAGGTCTACTATGTTGATCTTAGGATTATTGATCCTTCTACCGATTGGGCCCTAGGAGGAACTATTGAAATGCATCTTCCGACATGGAATAGCCCGATCCACTGATAGGATAGCCTCATATGGGAAATTAACATATAGGGATAGCTCTTTAGCAACTAGTTGGGTGATCAGGAAGTATATCATTTCCAGATCCTTGATGAATTTCTATAGAATGAATTAGATATAGAACTATTAAAGAATCACAGCCTAGTGTTCCAACCATCCTGTCAGTATGGGGTGATTCGTGATATAATTCATTAGGTACACATGAGACACCAGCTGTATCCCATGATTCTATAGATAATTCCACAACTTCTACACATTGAAAACCACCGTGAGAAAATGTTTCTTTATAGGGTAGTATATGGTCTCTATGTTGAGGATCATATATATGAGATAGTATAAACTGTTTTCTGTACCATCATTGTTTCTATGTGAAATAAGGGCACTGAGGGACCATTCTAGGGTGGTCACATAGAACACCAAAGGCTTTCTAGATATTGGTAGAATCAAAACCATAAGTGTTATCAGATACTAATTGATTTCGTCAAACATAGTTTTTTCACTCATTAATCCGTTGGTAGATGGTGTCTTTATTCATGATCCATGAAAAGGGATTACACTTTCCCTCCAGATTCATGATTAATCGACATATATAGTCTAGGTGGCCTTAGAAACCTCACATCCCTATAGGTTTATTAGGGGAGCCATCTGGATAATTGATTTGATATTCTTTGGTTCAATATTGATGCCTCTATAGATGAATAATAATCCAAGAAAATTCCCAGAGGTATCCCCAAATTCACACTTCAAGGGTTCATCTTCAAATCCTAGGAGGAGAGGAAACCGAAAAATTTCTCATGGTCTCTAAGATGGTCCTGACATTGCAGGGATTTGACCACCAAGTTTTCCATGTAGTATTCTATCAACATCCAAATAATTTGTTTAAATATGTGGTGCATGTCCTACTAATAAGTTCTCTTACATTCTTTGGGACAAAGGAAATCACTAGATAGAAAAAGTTCCCTTGATGCACCCTAAATGTGGTAGAATCATCATCTTCAAGGGCTATCTGGTTCTAGTTGTAACCAGAGTATTCATCCATGAATTAATGGGCCTGGAAATTGGTTGTAGCATTAATAAACATCTTTTTCACTAGAAGGGGAAAATAATCTTTCTAACAATGGTGGTTGAGGTCCTAGATGTTTATAAAGACTCTGATCTTCCTGTTATTATTCTTAATGAGGACAATTTTGGATAGATATCTAGGGTATTATACTTCCATGATGAAATTGGATTTTATATTCTTATCAACCTCATCCATGACCATGTCACGATGATAGTGGTTCATCTTTCTGGGTGGCTACTTAAACCCACAATGACTCTCTGGGACACTAAGATGGTGGACAGTGACATGGAGGTCAATTATTGGAATCTCATCATAGATCCGAGAAAATACATCACAATTCTACTTCTAGAAGGCCACATTCTATTTCTTCTCCTTTGGAGGTATGGATGGCCGCAGATCTTCTCAATGTTAAGATTCATCTGGATAAACTCATCTATGGTGGTCGAGACACCCTCTTCAAATGTAGAAGGGGGATCTCCCAAATCATCATAATTATCTGAAGAGGTAGAATTAGTATGTGGAGGTTCATCCAGGCTAGCTAACTCAGGGGGAGCATTGTCGCCTACTTTATCAGACACAGAATCCTTACTAAGGTGTTCTTATTATTCTTAAACTGTAGAAACAGAATAGATTAACCAATTCCATTTGAAATTCGGTTATAGGGTCCATAATTAATTTCAATGAAATGATGGTGAGTTGGCTTCCATTAATTCAACCCTATGCTGTGAAATAGATAGTAATTTCATTAAATAGTTTTCATAGGGTAAACCTCTCAGTACATCAGAAGGGTAGGGGATTCTGGTGTCACTTAGTCTTGTACCGTATAATATTACAAGTTAATCTGATCATGTTCCTTCCTTTTATGGATTTTACAACCCATTTTGTTGGAGACAAAAAAGCATCATCCAAGATTTGGTAGTGTAGCCTCTAGCTGGTGAATCGGGTGGATGAGAGAATCATCCAAGTCTTCCCACTAACTGGCTATGATGGATGTCAAATCATTGGTGTGATCATCCCCATTAGTTTGAACATGATTACTTTACCTATTTTAGTAGTAGGTATCCATATAGTGGGATTTGTAGGAGTTAAAATAAGATGAATCACCTTGGAGTACACCTACATGACTGTTAAGGGAGTATTTGAAGAATTGGTGATACGAGGAGGGGACCATCACATGTAGATGAAGCTAGGTCCTATCTAGTAGCATGTTGTTGGTGGTATCCTTCAAGACTACCATAAACCTAGTGATTTCTATCTAGATATTGAACCAGGTCTTCATCCAAATCGTTCCATGTGGTTTCTGCTCAGTTATATCATAACCTTGAATTTTCATGTCAGAGGGAGTCAGATCTACTTCAATTAGTCCCATCCTATGGACCATCCGGGTCGGGATGATATTAATCTTGTAACATATGTCTGATAAATAGTAGCAGATCCACATGCTATTAAACTAGAATGTGATGTACAATGGTCATATGTTCCCCTGCATGATAGTTCCATCATATTCCCTAGAGAACAAAGAGATTGATTGACATTCTGATTTCTTGGCCTCCTCTGCATAGTAGACCTTTATGGAAGTTACCTCTACTTCAAACTAGAGGGGGATTTGTAATGCTTCTGCAAGAACCTCATGCATTTCTTTCGACAATAAGAGACCCTAAAGGATCAATATCCTTTAGATTATTCTTTTTAGGTGCCTTAGTATGTCATAATTCCATGCCGAATGCATGCTTTTCCTCATATGGGGTTGCTCCTTTGTCGGGGGCACAATGGGTGGGGTTATTTGTATCATCGGGTTCTAGATACTGATAAACATATCATTTTACTGACTAGATGACCCACTCTAAACAACTGTAGACTAACTATTAGATGATTTAATCTTAACTCTTTCAAGATGCAGTCGATCATGGTGTGGTCATAACTGGTCTTCCTAGTTAGTTAACATGGCCGATTATGGTGGATTATCTAGTGGGGCGGGCCGAGAGGATTATGCCTACTGAGCTCTTCATAGAACCTACTGCTTAGTCTCAATAGAAAGTATAACTTGGTGTGAAGTTTCGGCCTAAGAATTCTAGAATCTTTCATGTCCTCATCCCCCCTTTGATGGTTTCATATAGAGTAACTTGGGGTGTTTACTTGATATTCCTCACTATCAAGCATTGTGAAGTAGTCTACTAGATCGGTGGAATTCATAGAGGCATACCCCCGCTCATTTTCAAAGGGGTAATCTGATTCTAGGTAGTCCTTAGGCGTCCTCCTAAACTCAAGAGGCATAATATCATAAAGATTTAGGGATATCTTCGACACCGGTGGGGGATTTTGGTTTCCCTTTCATCGTCAACGCCTAATCTTTTGGGGTTTGGAAGGATATGGATTAGATGTAGAAGCAGCGATCCAGGAAGGAGTGGTGAATTCTATAGGTTCCCATCATCCTATGTAGACATGGGTGACACTGTGGGCATGAGTTACTGCTCTATGAGCCAACTATTCATCATACACCTAGGTTTCATAGCTATAAGCCTACTTCCGTTCACCTGAACCCTCATTATCGCTTCTGATTTCGGTTGAGATATGTGTTACCTATGTCGCCACATCACCTAAATTGAAAAAATATTTATCCAATTGGTCGTAAATCCAATCATTGAATACATATAATTCCTTGATGTTATTTTTAGGGATCTCGTGGTAAGGGCAATGTTTAGGGAGGTCAGGGCATCCAGATTCCTAGGGCATCCTACTCTCTAGAAGCTTCTGAATCCCCTCTTTTAGGGTACAAGTCTAATAGCCTGAGACCTCAATATCCTTGAAATAATAGTTTTGTTACCTCCAGATTGGGAAGGTAACTATGGGATATTTCCCTTGATGAGGAGTTGTATCCATGTTTTCTTGTCTAGGCGGCTACAATTGGTGAGGAAATTCCTGATGGTTTTGTACTGGGAAAGGTTGCACTTTGAAAGTATGCACTCAGAGAGGATCTTCTTGAAAAGGAGAAAACAACTCTAATGGATCAAGGTACTATACCAGTATGGTGGAAGTAGTATCTACTTTGTAATACCTTCTCATAAGAGCAGAAAGAGGCAAAGGGTGTGCGTGTTATGCCTAATACAAGGTTTCCTCTAGAGACTAGACCTTATCAGAAAATTCTCAAAACCCACTTGGGATGTTTTATGTGATGAGGGTAGGGACCATATTATCCATGACATTTCCCAAACAAATAATTAGTATCTACTGAGAAATTGAATAATTTTCTAGATGATCTGGTATAAATACAAATCTTGTCCCTCTAGGATGTCAAAATTTGGGGTTGTAAGTGGCCAGAACAACACTAACAATTGATCGGCACCTAAATTCTCCCACACTACCTCTTGCTCATAGGAGGTTCCTACTCTTGATCGACCTAAACACTGATCATAACTATTCGAGAGATAGGTGGTGGCGTTAATGTGGATCAATTCAGAATATGGATAGCCGATAGAGGGGCCACTGCATCAGGAATCTGTACGCTGCAAAATAGGACATCTCTTGGGGGTAGTACCAAATGCATCATCACATCCCTACAAGATAGAGTATTTAGCACTACCTCATGTGTGAGGGCAGTGGTGATCATATGTGGCTCAGTTGGATACTCACCATCTTGAGGAGTCACCCCAGACCCTAACAACTCTCCCACATCTTGTTTAAGGTACATAGGGAAACTTCAATTGATGGATATGAATGCACCATGTGAAACTAGAATTGGGATAGAACATCCTCCACCTACATGTACCATCATAGGGATCTGAGGATCCTGTATATTCAACCTTTTTGATATGGAGAACTTTATTAGTTGGGATCCTACCCCAGATTATAGAATTTAGGGTGGAAATTCCATTACTGAGTCATCTGTTTACTCAGAATCAAATTGGTCAACGAGGTTGATGACAACTTCGTGTTTCCTAGGATTTTCCCTTTAGTGGTGAGTGTTCTCTCTTTTTTACTTAGGAAGGTTATTTGATGAAACTTACATCTTCGACATAGGAAGGATCTCCATGTTTTTTGGTGGTAAATTAGGAAGGGCCTCCATTCTTGTTGATAGGAACACAGAGACAACCTCCGTGTTGGTTGGTTATAACATGGGTAGGACCTTCATGTTGAGAATCGAGAGTACGACTAGTACCTCCTTACTGGTTCTTGAAATATTTGGCAAGACCTCCACTTGGATTGAATATAGTGTGGAGGGAACCTATGTACTGACTCTCATTATTACGAGTCATCCTGAAATGGAATTTGGTGGTGCTGGGGATTGAAAGGGTCAACCTGGCCTACCTATGTGGTGGTTGGGGTCTCAGTACTAATTGGGAAAAGATGGATCCCTAATCGCCTATTACAGGGACCTAGAAGGACGTTTCCGTGGTGGAATGGACCATTGAATCCATGTAATTTTCCACTTTTTGGGAATTCTCTTAATAATGACCTTGGCATTAGAGTTGGTTGGTTCGGACCGGGGTTGGAGGGGTAGGGGTAAAGTCCATATGTTCTTCATCCAGTTGGACCAATCATTTCTGCCATTGATGGGGCCTCGTAGGAGCCCTCTTATAGGATCCCGAGAAGTATTCATGGCTGGGGTGACTCATGAATCCCCTTCATCCTTGACATAAGGGATTGAGTCATAGGATCACTCTAAGTAGAGAATCCAGAAGTAGTTTTATATTGAAATGGGAGGTGGTTTCCCCTAGTGTGGCCCTCAGGGCATTGATTTGGGTGAGGTAATGATGCCTCTATGTCCTAGAGGTCCATATCTCTTGTGGTAATGACCCCATCATATTTTTACTTGAGCATGATGGCATTGATCACCCTTTTCTGGATGATATCTGAGGGCGATATGGGGCATGGTCACCCGACATCTGATGTCATGGTAGAAGTTCTGGTGGAATCATAGTAATGTGGGATTTTGGCATTGTTTCTTCTCCTTCCCCAATGACTATGGGTGATGGGTTTCTGATTTCCCATAGTTGGGTTCTTAATAGGCATTTGTATTCATCCATAAATACATGAATAAGGAAATAGATTTCCAATTCCCCAACGTAATCTAATCTTATGAAGATGGACAGGGATGGATACTAATAATTTCAAAGACCAAGGATGACCAATTACTAACTACCCCCAACATTTGGTGAGTTACATGTTGGGACCACATTTTTCTTGGGGGACCTAGAGCCATATGTTTAAATCTGGTGATATTTTAATCTACTAATTCCCCAGCCCTACTAGTCCCTAAGTTGAGGAGAAGAGTTTCATGTCAAGTTCACTATTTATTTTTATAATTCTTTTTCCATGGATTTCCTATGTGTAAATATTGATTCATGCATAGTCTTTCTATTTCCCCACATTCCCACTTTCCAAAGGTTGTTGTCTTTCACCACTTACAATGGCAATGTTTGTTCCTTGATTGAAATGGAATGATGTGATGTAGGTTCCTCCTTCCATGGATTCTTCCTTAGAGATAGTTTCCAAGTCCATGTATCCCTCATAGATTTAATTCATATTCATGGAACTCATTCTCTGTGCCGTATATTTATGGATTCTGGTTAATTTCACTAATTGTTTCTATCTGGATAGCAACCTTCAGTCCAGAGAGTAGCCATCATTGGGTATGTCTAGAAATTGGGTACATTGGTCACCTGTGAATCTTCCTCTTAGGAAGTAATATCATAGGATGCCTCTTATCCATGGAATCCAAGGCATCTTATATCAATCAATAGGTAATTATACCAGGGGTGTGACTCTTTAAAGGATTTTTACCTTAGGAATCCCATGTTTTTCATGAGGTTAGTATTTTGGGTTAGGTCATAAATTCTAAATCCTATGGAGATAGATCAAAACATATGGTTGAGATAGATTGGAGCATGAGTTTAACACATTGTGGATATAGACATAGGTTTAATGTCTTATGGGTATATAATGGATGGATAATAATTCCCCATGGAGGAGGATCTGGGAGGCCTGTACCAAGGAGGGAAGATTTCATGTTTGGGAGGATCAATCTGAATTCCCATTGAGGTTAATCTATAATCATGATCAGAATTCCCCTTAAAGTGGATCAAAGTTGTGTATCCCTAAGAGGGAATACTTCACACCTAGTTATATGGATCATAACACCCCTTGATATGGATTCAGAAGGATGATCGGAATACCCCTTGAGGTAAATCAAGGAGGTGTGTCCCTAGGGGGGATATTTCACATCTAGGTGGATGGATCAGAAAAAACCTTGAGGAAGATCTTTAAGTTTGATTGGAATGCCCCTTGAGGTAAATCAGGGAGGTTTGTCCCTATTAGGGAAGATTTCACACCTAGGTTGATAGATCAGAACACCCCTTGAGGTAGATCTGGAAGGTTCATCGGAACACCCCTAGAGGTGGATCGGGGAGGTGTGTCTCTATGAAGGAAGATATCATACCTAGGTGGATGGATCATAACACCCCTTGAGGTGGATCCAAAAGGATTATCCGGATTCTTCTTAAGGTGGATCATAGAGGTGTGTCCCAAGGATGGAAGACTTCACACCTGAGTGGATGGATCAGAATTCCCATTGAGGTGGATTCATAAGTTTGATCAGAATTCCTCTTGAGGAGGATCAGGGAGGTGTGTCCCTAAGAGGGAAGATGTCACACCTAGGTGGATGGATCAGAATGCCCCTTTAGGTTGATCTGTAAGGTTGATTGGAACCCCCTTGAGGTAGATCAGGGAGTTGTATCCCTGAGAGGGAAGATGTCACACCTGGGAGGATGGGTTAGAATTTCCCTTGAGGTGGATCCAAAAGGTTGATTGGAACTCCCCATGGGGTGGATCAGGACGGTGTGTCCCTATGAGGGTAGATTTCACACCTCAGTGGATATATCAGAACTCCCCTTGAGGTGGATCTGGAAGGCTGATTGGAATTCCCCTTGAGGTAGATCATGGAGGTGTTCCCCTAGGGGGGAAGTTGGCACACAAAGGTGGATGGAACAGAATGAACCTTGAGGCAGATCTAGAAGGTTGATTGGAACACCCCTTGAGGTGGATCGAGGAGGTATTTCCCAAAGAGGGAATATGAAACACTTGGGTGGATGGATTAAAACTCCCCTTGAGGAGGATTTTTCCTCAATATTTTGTGGAATAGAATGGTTTCTATTATTAGGTTACCATTATCACTTTTCTCGGAAACTCCCAATGGTTCCCCCATCTGTAGTTGGGTATGGACCTTCTTTCCAAAGGATGGCGTTTGTCTGAGTTTTCAAGCACAATGACTCTTGGGGACTCGAATTGGTTGAGAGGATGGGAGGTCGGGCTCATTGTACCCTTTTGGGGGATTTTTTTCTATTATGGGACTCTCTTATAGATTTAAGAAATGTTCATGAGTCACTTCCTAATCTCGATGTGGGACCAGTTTCCCTAACAAAACAGTTATGGGTTAACTCTATTTTATGTGTGACATACTGGGATCTCTTTTTTGAATTCATCTATATCTATCTAAGGTTCTTCATCATTTTCCAATAATAAGATGTCACTTATATGATGAGACCATATAATCATGCTTTCTTGGAAATGCTCCCTTTTATGGAGGCGTTTGATATTCTGAGGATGGGATTGAGCCATTATATATCCTACATATCCTGTTTATTTCAAGAATCAAAAACCACATAGTTCAGTTGATCTGTATAGCTTAACATCATGTGGTAAGGACTAATATGGAAGGTGTTAAAACACCAAATAGTTGAGCTTTAGTCTGTAAGAAACATCCTAAGTATCCTGGTTATGGTAGGAATAAGATTCATCATAGTTCAATTAATGTTGGGGCTTACACATTGAGGCTACCCTGGTGAATGGGAATTTGATGCCTAATGGGGTGTTTGTTGCATCCCCCTAATCCCACGTGAGCCATGCTCATTGTGATAAACTAGGGGGAGTGTATGATCAGTATGACGGCATATGGATATGTGACCTACATATTGGGGTAGTCCTTAGAGTGTTTGATATGAATCTTAGGCCTTTAAAGAGGCATCCTATGTATCCTAGTTATGGCAGGAATCTGAGACCTTGTATTTATCTTAGAGATGTTGGGTCTTACACACTGAGGTTTCCCTGGTGAATAGGACTTCTTATCAGGAAGGTCTCTCATGATCCTCTAGGCATACCCTATAGGTCATCATGTGACTTGGCTTGACACATGCGGAGGGTGTCGTGAGAGTCATGGTAGTGTGATTTGAGGGGTGTCACATATCTTGGATGAAACCTCAGGGAGACATCGTGGGACCAATCTAACATGTCTATAGGGTGTCTCATGTCTTGGATGACACCATGGGGAGACATTGCGAGACCAAGCTAACATGTCCAGAGGGTAGGTCATGGGAGATGGATTGTCAAGTATAGATGTGTCGATGAGACTCTGCTGACATAAGTGGGCGTCGTTATATGAGTTAGTCGCTGCGTCCTAAGGACATCACAAGTCCGGGGTGATGAACCCAAAGGGTTTATATGATTCAATTGGTACCTGAGAAGAGTCTGGAAGACCTGTCCTAACATGTTCGGAGCGTTTTTCATACTCGTATGACATGTTGAAGGGATGTCATGAGGTTTGGGTGGAGTTACTTGGTATCATCATGTATTCTTAATTGACACATGAAAATCATGCGGAGGACCATGATCATGTCTTCCACTTGGTTATTCCACTTTGAATCCTTGTTTTTTCCCTTTTATTGTGAGTTCCTTGGTTGGTTCAGTGTCAGTTTGTTTAGGTCTAGCATGACCTAGAGGATATATGATATGGTCTCTTCATGTCTCACCATAAGTCCTTCATGTGATCTTTTATTGATTAGGAAAATGGATTTATGATTGGAATATGATTGCTCTGGTGGTCCACCAATGTATTACCTAGCGAAAATTTTACCTGTCACATGATCGGATGTGTGAAGAAGCCTGAATTCTGAGCGTCGATGTATGTACTTGTAGTCAAGGTCCACACTTCTAGTGATTGTTAGACCAACCCACCAAACTCTTTTTCTAAGTTTTAGTAGAGAATTTATAGGCATATCCATCTACATACTCATTGGTTTTTTCGGGGCATCTGGTGCGAGTCCAGGCTAGGGTCAACGAGGGGTTTGGTTTTATGGGGTTTCATGAGTCTGTATGGTGGACCACATCATGGGAACTGCCTGATTTTCAGCGGTTGTAAGTACATCCATACTTTATTTAATTATTTCCAACTATTAAGGACTTTCACTTCAAAGAAAATTCATGTTGTCATGTTGACATGTCCAAGTGTCTTCACGAAATCCAAATGACTATTGGAAGGCATCTGTGAGTCCTTTGATGGCTTATCATGGGGTCTCACAGGACTACACCAAGGGTGTGATGGGAGAATCGCATGCCCTTTAGTGACTACAAACCATTTTCTCCTTTTCCATTCCTATATCCTTTATTTTATGTGACGAAGTTCAGGATTCGTGTGAAATTTTACATATTGTACTGAGGTTATTTTCTCTATTTTTGAGAGATGTGTCGTGTGACCAATACGGGTTGTATGGTGTGTGAGCATTTTGTGGACATTTCCTAGCGACAGGGGGCTTATGCGAGGTTATTCTAGTCATTATGGGCGCACAACATGTATTTTAGAAACCATGGACCCCTCTCGCTTCCCCTTTTTCTATCTCCTTAGTTTTATTTCACAATGTTCTAGGGCCATGCGGGGTTTTATGATCAATGTCTGGGTTTTATGTCTAATTTTTGGGTGATATCACACTTGACCAATATGGGTAATATGGAGATCATGCAATCATGTAAGGTAAAATTATGTTTGTCTTTATTTAGACAATTATAGAGTTGTATGGACGAAGGTATGGGGTTCCAAGAAGTGAGGCCGACAAGCCTAAGGGAATTTTCGAGGTGAGGCAGTCATGATGTCGAGATATTGTGGTGTCTCTTAGATCGCTAAAGGTACATGTCACATGTCCTTCAATGACCGTAGACACCACTCGCATCTTCCCTTTTTCCCCTCTATTTTATGTGACAAGTTTTGGGAGGTATACAAGTTTGCTCAAGTAATATCTGTGATTTTCACTCGATTTTATAGTGTAGTCTCATGTGAACAATTTGGATCATATGAGAGTGTGAAATTATTGTGTAAACCCCCATGAATCTATCCTTAGAGCACCATAGAATTTTCTAAAGTTTTCCATGTGGTGCATCTGATGAGCTAAAGGGGTTTCCCAAGGCGCACTAGATAGGTCTTGGTGCATCTCATGTCTTTAGGGGCACACTGAATGGCCTTCAGTTACCGTGATCCCCTCTCTTATACTCCTAGTTATCTCCTTCATTATTTTTGATGAAGGAACAAAGGTCTCATGAGATGTCTTGGATATCATCTAGGTATTTTATTCTTCCCAATGATGATTTTATGTGTGATCAGTGTGACCATCGGGGGGTCTCTTCCATGAAATTTTTCTTCCATTGATTTGTAAAGGATTCCATATGGTTTTCATGTACTTTCAAATAAAAAATTGTGTGGCCTAGTGGATGATCATCTAGCTATAATTTTTCAACCATTGGTGAACAAGGGTGCTTGTTGAGGAGGGCTCCATGGGACTTGTTGCGGGTTAGGCGCCTTGCGTGGATGTTGGATAAAATCCCTCAAGGTAACATTGAAACATTTTTTGGTAGGTTGTGTTTTTTTATGAGGTGAGTTTTAATGGTGAATTTTCATGTTCCAGATATATTGTTGACAATCCATGTTGACAAAGAACCATAACAAAGGAATGGATGATCTGGATGTGATGAAGAAATAATAGATTCAAGGTGGTTCCGTTTTCTAGTTTCTGCAAAATTTTTGGGGTCCAAAATTTGGAGTTATGATAGCATTGACAAATATTTATTTCCTTGAAGATCACATCAAAATATGGAAAAGGCATGAGTTTCAATAATATGGGATTTTTCAAGAGTGTTTCTCGAAGGATAAAAAAACTAACTATGATATATGTGACTATGATGAGATTAGGGAATGGCAGAGGTGAAGAGAATTGTGGTGGCACAAAGGTTTTGACAGAAGATCTATGACTGCGAGGGAAGGATAATCACATAGGTGCAAAGGCTATGATAGAATGCTCTGTGATTATGATTAGCATTGCGAACTGAAACTTTTCATGGAGCTTTTCAAAAAATGGTGCATTGTAGAGGAAAAATGGGAGCTCTGAAAAATGGTGTTGACATGGCACTGACGTGGCCAAAAGGATCTGAAGTTAGTGGGAAATGCCTATAAATAGGCCTCTACCCCCTTGAGAAGAGTAGAGAGACTCAATGAAAATATTAAATATCTCTAATCAATAAGGAGGTTCATGAAGGTAGTGGGATTCGTGAATTTAAGGGAATTCTCCAAGGATAACTGAGCATTGAGAAAGGAAGGAACTTTGCAAAGGCTAGTTGAGCTTTGAAAAGGGGTAGTTCTTTACAAAGGAAAGTGCTTCGCGAAGGATAGTCTGAGATTTGATAAATTGTGAGCTTCAAAAAAAGGTAGAAGCTTTGTAAAGGCTAATTTGAGCTCTAAAAAATAGTGAGCTTTGAGAAAGGTGGTGTACTTCATAAAGGTTGGTTTGAGCTTTGTGAAAGGAGCAAGGAAAAATTGTAATATTTGAGAAGGTTTTTTAAAATGGATTTCCCAGTGTTCTATAGTAAAGTGATATTCACCAGTAGATAAAAGTGGGACATCAATAGAGAATCTACATACAGTGGAGGATGCATTCATTAGTGATAATGAATGGACCTATAAGTACATAAACTATGAGAGTATCCCTAATAAGAGTAGTGAGTGAATGAAGAGGAAGACGATGATCTTTCCCATAGGCAGTGATCTAGAGGAAGAGACTTAGGGAGAGACCCTTGGGAATGTAGTGAGCTGACAATAAACATTGTAAAGGTAGTGATCCTGGGCATAGAAGTGATCAAGCATGAACCTTGTGATTGGAAGTGAGATTTAGTGGACTTGGTACATTGGCACAATATCATTGTATTCTCCTTGGATGTATTCTAGTGAGGGTGAACCAAGTAAAAATCTTTGTGTCCATGTGCTTGCATTCCTGTATTACTTTAAGAGCATCATCATAAGATAAATAAGAATAGAAGAGTTTGGAATAAACACACAAGTGAAAACAAAGTGACCCTTATAATAAATAGGTCAAGATCTAGTGGGGAAAGAAGAATTAAGAAAATAATATCCATACCATGATTCACCCCCACCTCTCAGGGTATCTAGGCTCCTTTTAGACCTAACAATTGGAATCATAGAGATAGGTTTCCTTTATCATATTTTTTTCTCTAACATGGTTTATTAAATTAACGAAGTTGAATATTTAGTCTTCTATTGTCTTTGTGTGCCATAGGAAATGTAAGAATGTTAAATAAGAAAAAAATTCAGGTGGTATTCCTTAGAGTGGAAGTGTTTATGGAAAGAGTGTGATTTAGATGAAGAAATCAAGTAGTGAACAAAATAAAGATTTGGATAAATCATATCATGAAAATACTTACTCATTCAATGATATAGAAGGAATGAGTGAAGAAACTATTATTCCAAGTGATTTTTGAACTACTGATGATGAAGAAATTTCAAGAAGACTTGATGTAGAAGTTTTCCACCAAACGAATGAATTAGATCAGAAATTGTCTGATGAAATTAAATCTAAAGATATTCAAATCTAAGTACTAGATATTGAAGTCAACTTTTTAAGAGGTTTAAATCAAAGGGTTATTAATGTGGATACTGGTCTTATGGAGAAGAATGATTCCCAAGATGACAAACTAAAAAATATTTCTACTTAGAGGGAAAAAAAAGGTGGTGAAAATGAAGAGAACTAGAAGTTAGATGAAATTCAGAATCTGAAATCTAGAAATGATGATCTTACTACACAGTTGTATGAACTGGTTCAAAATATTCAAAGGCTACAATAAGATAATGCATGCTATTTTTATTCTCTTTCTCAATAAAGAATTAAAATAAAATATAAATGTGATATGTTGGATAATCTCACACATGAACTGGAAGATGAGATGAGTATATGGAAGAATCATAAGAGAGAACTTAATGATCAACTTGAATCAAAGGATATAAATATTAAACTATTGGGATAATATATTAAATCAATGAAGAAAGAAGTGTAGAAGTCCAATGAAAAAGGAAATCCTAAAATTAAATATGTCTTGTGCTTATTATTTTATTATCCTTCAGTAGGTGACGATGAAGTGAAAAGAAAATATTCTATTTCTGAAGATAAATAAGAAAATATTTTCTCATCTCAAAGGACATACAGTTTAGGAAAATATGGTACTGGATATGAGGATCCCCATCCCATGCATGATAGGAAGATAATTGTGAAAAGTTACATAGATAAGAAAAATATTATAGATTCTGGAGAAAGACATAAAAAGGCTTTTATGGGAATTAATGACATCATGTGATATTTATGTGGGATGCATGGTCATACATTAAGTTTTTGTTCAGAAGATTTGGAATATATTTCTTGTTGTGAAGGCAGTAATATTACTAAATCTGATAATAAGAAGAAACTTCATGAAAATTATGATAGGAACACCTCTCATAAGAAAGCATCCATCAGATGCTATTATTGTGGAAGATAAGGACATAATATGAGTATGTGTCAAGAATTCCAAGAGCACAATGTTAGAGGAAAAACTCACACTGTATCAATATCTAAAATTAGAAATAATTACATGAGGTATGATTTTAATGGGAGATGTCTTATATGTTTTGATTATGGGCATTCAGCAAGATATTGTAGTAGGAAGAAACCCTAGAAGAAAAAATGGAGGATATACTCCAGTTGTGAGTAAAAAGAATGTACATTCAGTGAAGAACTCACCACCATTAAGAAATGGTGTGGAGACTCAAATAACTGATAAAAGAAAAATTAATTCTTTTTGTCTCCACAATATCACATGTTCCACAAGGTGATAAGTTAAACAAGGGGAAATATCCCTTCAATAGAGGAATAAGAAAGATAATATGGCTAGTGGATAAATTCCCACTCAAAGAAAGAACCATGAGAAATGGAATTTGGGTGGAACCTAAAAGAAGGAAATTTTTATTAGTGGGTATAAACCCCAAATTGTGAAGAAGTCCAGAACCATAGAACATAAATATCAGAAGAAGAATCAGAATGTGGGTAAAGAATGTTTAGTCATATGGCCAGAACAGTTGAGGTTGGTTGGGTAGTTGGAACAAGCACATAAAGAGAACAGTTATTTGCAAGAAAACATCAAAGGGTTGATCCAATAGGATCTACCAAAATACACTTATTTAGAATTATAGAGAGTCCCCTCTACCTATGTGTATAAATTTTATTAACTAATGATCAAGTTTTTCGAGTTCAAGGGAGATACAATCCAAGGGGAAGTGGCATTAAAAGATTCAAAATGGTGATGTGATGTTCTACAAGATATAAACTAATTAAAATAAGTCATAAGAGCTGAATAATTAATCTAGAAGAATTCTTTTAAAGGAGTTAATGGCTTATGGATGGAATTAATTGACCATAATAGTTAGTAATTGGGTTATTAAGCCTATCTCTTATTTCCTACACCAAGTACTGACTTAGTAGGATTATAGGTTATGTTGATGGCTTATTGAAAATTGCCACATAAGAATAAATGATGCAGGAGAAGAAGGAATATTGTGGGTAAAAACAATTGTCCCACCAATATGAAGAGTTTCACATCATAGGGGGATAACTCTATCTTCTAATCAGATGTAAGATCTCAATGGGATAAAAATGTTGAAAGTTTATGTTGTCTAACATCAAGAAGACTGATTGGGGGAGAAGTAGGAAAACTCATGTATTTCATGATTATCTATTTTGTTCTAACAATATGATATTAGCTGACTATTTTCATGATACCAAGAAGTTGCGAGAGAATATTGGAAATGTTTTAACAAGACTCTAAGAAAGTAGTCAAAAGCAATGATTTCACTATTTTAGAGAATGATTAGAATCATCCATTACACAGTGTACAGTTTTCTAATGATAGTGATAAAGACGTAAGAAACTCAGGGGGGGGGGGTTGATGTGGAAAATAATGATTCTTAAGAATTTACTGATGATGAGTAGGAGAAAGCAACTGGAGATGAATTGGGTTCAGGCTATGAATGAAGAGTCTGACCAAATTCATAATAATCATACATGGGAGATTGTTTCAAGGCCAGTATATAAAAATGTCATTGATACAAAATGGGTCTTTCACATCAAAATTAATTGAGATAGTGTTGTGATTTGGAAAAAAGCACAACTAGTGTGAAAAGGTCACACCCAGATAGAGGGTATCAATGTTGATAACACATTTTCACATGTTTTAAGCTTAGAGATAATAAAATTATTCTTGGCCATAATAGTGCAAAGCAAATTCAAGGTTTTCTAGATGGATATCAAGTCAGCATTTCTATATAAGGTTCTGGAAGAGGATTTTATATTGATCAGCTAGATGGTTTTCTAATTAATGAAGATGAAAACATATTTTTCCGACAAGGAAGGCTTCATATGGGTTGAAGTAAGCACCAATAGCATGGTATTGAAGGCTAGATCAATCTTTCAAGAGGCTCGGTTTCCAATGTGGTTGAGTTGATTACAATTTATATGTGAATAATGACAGTAATAAAATAATTGTTCTAAGAGTATATGTCGATGACATAATCTTCAGTGGATCAGATGAAGGCAAGGTAGTTAATATCACAGATTATAGGAAAATCATTGGAAGCCTATTATACATGACAGCGACAAAACCTTATATTGTCATTTCCACATTCTAAGTAGCAAGATATCAAAGTTATCCCAAGGGAATCCACACAATTGCAGTAAAAAAGAATACTTCAGTATATCAAGGGCACTGTGGATTTTGGTTTGATGTATAATGAAAAATCAAAGTAGGAGTAATTGGGATATATAGATGCAGATTGAGATGGATTAGCGGATGATAGAAAATCAATGTCAGGAAGTGATTTATATCTTGGTGGATTGTGTATTTCATGGATAAGAAAGAAAAAATATTGAATTTCATTGACAACCATATAAGATGTGTATATTTCGGCCACTAAAGAATGAATTTATTTATTGTGGATGAAACAAAAGCTTGATGATATGGGAGTTGAATTGAAGTCTCTGATCAGAATCCACTGTGATAATTAAAGTTATATCAATCTTCAAAAAAATATTGTCCATACCTCAAAGAAAAATAACATTGAGATCAAATATCAATTTATCAAGGAGAAATTGGATCAAGAGTTTGTCAAGTTGGAGGATGTTCCTACAGAACTATAGGTTGCAGACATTTTGACAAAGGCCTTACCCAAATAAGCATTTGAGTGGATCGACTAGCTCTAGGAGTTCAGTTGACTCCCCAAAATATAAAAAGTGTGGATGTGGAAACCCCCTCTCTGTGAGGTATGATGTGTTCTTCCAAAATTTACTAATTTTTGTTCCTTACTCTGTTGCAGACCACAAAGAAGTGGTCGTTTGGTTCATTGACAATGGGGGAGAAAGTGTGGCTCTTTGTGGGGGATAAATTGTGATTAAAGACGAGAGAAAATTTCTTCAATCACGACATGGGGAAAGGCTAACAGGTAGAGTAGTGAGATAGGGGGAGCAGTAAGATAGGGGTAGTATTAAATATAATGATTCTAGAAGAGATCAATCAAAGGATATATATCATGACAGCTGAGGTTTGTGATTAAAATAGTTTTTTGGTTTCAAGAATTGATGTTAGGAATGAAGTGACTCATTGATGAAATTTTCATACTACCCTTGTTTCTCATGATGATTATTGCTCATGTGGGATTAGAGTATGTGTTGAGTAAATCATTGATCACTATCTGAATCACAAGAGGCGAATGGTGGTAGATGATAGAAGGATCTCTAATAAAGTTTCAAATTATGAAAGAGTTGTCAAAAAACCCAAAGGAGGAGATTGTTGGGAAAGAATCCCTCAATGTAACATTGTAGAATTTTTGGGTTGGTTATGATTGTTGACAAGGTGGGTTTTCATAGTGAATTGTCAAGTTCTAGAGATATTGTTGACAATCCATATTGACAAATAACCATAAAAAGGAATGTAAGATCCTGAGGCATTGTAAAAAAACATATGCAAGGTGGCACTAATTTCAGGTGTTTGCCAAATTTTTGGGGTCCAAAATTTGGAGTTTGGATAGCATTGATAAATATGGATTTCTTTGAATATATCATCAAAATATGGAAAAGGCATGAGTTTTTAAAATATTTACTTCTTGAAGAGTGTTTCACGAAGGATCAAATAAATCTGACAGTAATCTCTGTGATTATGATGAGCATCATGAATGACAGAGGTGAAGAGCATTACGGTGGTGCTAAGGCTTTGATGGAAGTTATATGTTTATGAAAGAAGAATCATAATGGTGGTGAAAAGTCATTTACATAAACCTATATGATTACGATGATCATTGGAAACTAAAAATTTTTATGGATCTTTGTGAAAAAATGGGCCATTATGGAGGAAAAATGGGAGCTCTGTGAAATGGTGCTGATGTGGCTGGAAGGTTCTAGAGTAAGTGGGAAACACCTATAAATAGGCCTATACCCCCTTGATAAGAGTAGAGAGACTCAATGAAAATATTAAAGCTCTCAAATCACGAAGGAGGTTTGCGAAGGCAGTGAGCTTCGTGAAAGTAAGGGAATTTGTAAAGGCTAATTGAGCTTTGAGAAAGTAAGGAATGTTGCAAAGGCTATTTGATCTTTGAAAAATATGAGTGATTCATGAAGGAAAATGCTTCTCAAAGGCTAGTATAATCTTTGAGAAATTTTGAGATTCATGAAAATTAAAAAGCTTCATGAAGGATATTTTGAGCTTTATGAAATAGTGAGCTTCACGAAAGGAGGTGTGCTTTGTAAAGGCTGGTTTAAGCTTTTTGAAAGAAAGAGAAACATGAGGCATTGATCATTGCAATGGTTGTTCATAATGGATTTCCTAGTGTTCTGTGGTAAATTGATATTCATCAGTAGGTTAAAGTGGTACATCAATAGAGAATCTACATGTATTGGATGATGCATTCATTAGTGATAATAAATGGACTTACAAGTCCATAAAATGTTAGTGGATCCCATCTAAGAGTAGTGAGTGAAGGAATAGGAAGACGAAGATCCTTCCCATAGGTAGGGAGCTATAGGAAGATACTTAGGGAGTGACCCTTGGGAATGTAGTGAGAAGACCCTAAACATTGTAAAGGCAGTGATCTTGGGCATAGAAGTGATCTAGCCCAAACCTTGTGATTGGAAGTGAGATTTAGTTGATTTGGTACATCGGAACAATTTCATTGTATTCTCCTAGGATGTATCCCAGTGAGGGTGACCCATGTAAAAATATTTGTGTCTATGTGATTCCATTCCTACATCACTTTTATATCATCATCATATGATAAATAAGAAAATAAGAGATTGGCATAAACACAAAAGTGAAAATAAAGTGACCCTTATAATAAAGAGGTCAATATCTAGTTGGGAAGGAAGAATTTAGAAAAGAATATCCATACCGTGTTTCACCCTTCCCTCCCCCCTCTCAGGGTATCTAGGTCCCTTTTGGACCTAACAGTGGAGACTTCACATGACCCTGTGTGTTCACACAATCACAAGTCTTTAACTATCCTCTTCTTCCTTGATCTTGTGGGGAAAATAACATCCACGTTTGGATGTTTCCTTTTTTTGGTTTTCCTGTTGATTATTCGGAAGGCATCAAAAAATCCCCCCCCCCTCAAAAGCAATGTTCAAGGGGATAAGGACTCTATACTAATGAAAACTAAATTCCTACCAGAGTCCTTGGTGGTGTTGCGAACCCATGATCTTGAGTGATGTTCGGTTTACCAGGAGACCTTTGGTATTCTACAAACCACCTATATATAGGGTGTGTGGAGGAAATTTCATTCCACTGGATGCTTCCATCTCAAGAGAACTCCCACTGTTACCTTGTCGCAATACCTTGCTGAAAACCCTAATCACATGACCTAATTTTGAGCCCTACTATTTTTTAAGAAAAATTTCTACTCATACACTCATATGTCTCAACCACAGACTAAGATTCAGTAATTACTTAAACTTAGGCAGTTTTCTTAAGGAATCTGTGAGTTTTTCTGGCCCGGACTCTTCATCAATTCACATGACCATGTATAGGTCACATGACTATGATTCTATTAGGATATCATGCGATATTCTTGGGGGCTCGCAGGTGTTATGCATCCCGAGAGCCTTCTAGAGACCAAGTGGTTAATAAAATCTTTTATGGGGATCGTGAACCTTTTCCTGGGTCATGCATTGTGCATGATGCCATAACGGAATTTTCATGCCTTTATTTTTCTCACGAATTTATATTTTTTCATCTGACATGTGCCACATAATTATTTTTCAGATGGATTCTAGATCCCATAAAGTTTCCTTAGTTGTGGCTAATAAAAGTTCCATTCTTTCAAAGAATTGAAATGTCGATCCCTGCTATCGTGTGCATAATGATATCAAGATTTTTTGGAACTTCCATTTGCCCGAAATCCATGATTATCCCCTATCAGACTAACTTCTGCTGTATGAGTTTGGTTTGGCAGAAGATGTAGTTATTCCCTCCCTATAATTCAATATTTCATCTCAGTGGGTGTTTAGTTCCTCCTTCTATGTTCAGATGATGATTATCGGGGACGGTCAGCTAGTAACTGCCCAACCTTAGGGCTTATCCTACCTTCTGGAAAACTCTCCCCTAAGCCCACATGTTCATGATCTTTCCCAATATCCTATTACTCAGAGATATTCATGCGTATTTTCCTCTTCCCTGAACACTCTTGGTGGTGGTTGGTACTCGAAGTGAGACATTTTACCCAGTGGAAACTTCTCCGATGAATGGGCATGGTTCTCCTGGGTACGAAAAAATTGTATGGTATTTTCTGATGATCTATATATGGTTCATCTTTATGAATCCATGTGGATTTCTCAGTTCATCGTCTACAACCAGCCTGACCTCTTTCAAGAAATGATCAGGCACGGGTGCCCTGGGACCAACACATTCCACCTTCCCCATGGTGAGTTGGGTATCAGCCTATGGGATATCCATCAGTTAGGTGACATCCCTCTTCTTGGAGAGATTTATGGTGATTTCATCCCTACTGAAAATGTTTTGGATGATCCTATGCATAATATGGATTTATAGAAAGAGATGCTTGTCCCCATGAGGAAGAAAGTGGGGAGAGAGCTAACAGTGTGCTTTCTTGTTTCCTTCACTGACTTGATCATAGTTTTCCTATGTAGTAGTGGAGTTAAGACAAGCATCATTTTCCATCATCAGTGTCCCTCCCAATATGTTTGCGATGATGCTGGCTCATATTGGGCTATTATAGAAGTTTGGGATCACACTTCATGGGGATATCTAGTGAACATGGAGGTTTCTCTAAACCATTGGATAGAAATTTTTCTAGATATGTTTCTAAATAGGTGGCTCTTCACATCTGGAGATATACACTCTGGTGTCTATGTAAGCACCATGGTGATGGTGGCATCACTCGAAGAGGGGTGATGTCACAACTTGGCAGTATCAGTCCTTGTGTACCATTACTAGATGTTGGGCCACATCTAGCAAGGAAAACTCCCTACATAATTGGTGGTCCCCTTCAGTTCTTGTTCGGTTGGATAGGGGATCACATTCATTTCTATGAGTAATACAATAATCCAAGATTCCAGACCCATATCCTAACCCAGACTGTTGTATGTCTCTGGATTTGGGCCTATGTCCCTATCCCCTACAGAGGTTAAAGGCGGGTTGTTCCATCTAGACAATTTTGAGTTATCTAATCTATATATACTATCTAGTTCAATCATTGATAATGGTTGTGTCTCTCTCAATGAGAGATCTTATATGGTTTACCTTCAGGATGGAGTCCTTGTAGCCAGGGTAGATTGGATTATTATCTATGACCCTTACTCACAACATCGATTTTCTCATCAATTTGACTGTGGGAAAAGGGTTTCCCCCATTCCCTTTTCCAGTGTCCATGTGGAATGGCATCCTGGCATCATCCACTAATTTTGGAAGATGCTCTCTCATGAAGACACTAGATCTATAATTATATTTCTTCTTTCTAATTCTCCTGCTTGCCTTACACATGTTTATGATCAGTCTTGGATGATGGATTATCCCAATGGTGTATTGGGATAGCTAGTCCATCATGTGGACATGACTCTTAAATTTTTGACTCCTCTATTTGTAGAATTTATGGATCCAATTGTATATTTGGGTGAGGAGTCTCAGAAACAACCTCGCTCGGATAATATCTATTAAGACAGCGGACCAGATTCTATTGAGTAAATCTATTATCTCATGCATGATATGGATGATTCACCTCTATAATATGGTGTTTATGGGGCCTCTTATCCTATTTAATCATTGATTTAACTATTTGGTGATCCTTCTTCCATACCTACTTTTTCGGCTGTTGAGGCTTGGTCACACTGTAGGCTGGTCTAGGGGTGTATCTAGGCCTTGATTACTGAGAACCCTCTAGATACATTCTATCATCAAGGGGAGTTCCTTCACCAACTATTCCACGATCTTGGGGAATACGAATTTGATTGGAATCCTCTATTCAAAATTATGTAATGGGTTGTTCTAACTCAGAGAGAGTTTGGTGCACTAGAGAGGATCTTGCATGATTTTGTGAATGAAGCATCCCTTTCCCAACAATTGAAAGAGACGATAGAGGTACTAAGAAGGGCCCTATTATTTCATCTGTATTGAAAGCCCAAATTGATGCTTGGACAGTGCAGATAGGAAGGAATTAAGAGATAATTACTCAATTGAATTATAATCTTTTGACATCATCAAATTCCTTGCCACTATTAGAAGGAGGGTTGAAGAGATGAAAACTCTAGTTGAAGTTATTTGTCCTACAAAATAGGTGGAAGAAGTGGGGAGGACGACACTTGAACGCTCGATTGGCACATCCTTCCAAACCCTTATCGATCTTTTTATCACTATTGATCATTTTTTCTATAATTTACCGAAAACCATAATTTTTAACTGCATCCCTTTTTTTATGTTTTTGGAGAGAATATAAAAATTGGAGATTCCTCCCTTCTGACCATACTATTAATGGATGATCTTAGTTTACTATCCAATATTTTTCTTTGTATGATACTTTACAATTATTTTGCATTAGGAATTACTATAAGGGTTCATCTCTTACATTCTGATATATGAGCATGAATGTTTGATGTGTGGGGAAATCATCAGAATATGAGATATGTCCTGAATGATGAGTTCTTTTCATATCTGTAGAGAGCATCTTGAGTATGGTAGGGATGTAAAGTGGGCCTCAAAACAACTATCACTTGCTTTAGTTTAGGGTATTTACCTCAGACTATATGTTGCTTTAGTTTAGGGTATTTTGGATCAGACTTTCTTTTGATTTATTTTAGGGTATGTAGCTCATACCTTCTGTTGCTTTATTTTATGTTCTTTAGATCAGAACTTTTATTGCATTAGTTTAAGGTCTTTTAGCTCATACCCTCTATTTCTTTAGTTTTGGGTCTTTTATCTTGGAACATCATGGAATATAGGGTTGGCATGCCATAAATGACTCAAAACACTATGGGGTGCTAATTTTTTCTATGGTACTAATAGGGCTCATGAGGATAGTAGTTCCTTTTATATAAATGGGGAGATAATTCTACCTGGTAGGTTAAGTACCTTGTGTGTCATTAGTGTGGCTAGGAAAAGCTAATCTCCACTCTTCTATAAGGGATACAGACGATTCATGGGGGTAATATGGTTGAGGGTGAAATACTTGGGAAACTAGGCCTTCCTAGATAGTTTGAATGTGGGTGATATAAGTCATAATCCAAAAGTCTGAGCTGGGTGATATGGAATGGGATAGACATGCTGGGTATGTGCCTTAACACTATGGAGTGTTAGGTTCCACCATAGTGTCATTGAGGTTCACAAGGATTAGGAGGCCCTTTATATCAGGCCAAGATGTTTCCAGTCGATGGGTCTGAGCCCTTTCATCAATAGTGTGTCCAAGAAGAGCGATCTTGTTTCCTCTCTAGGGTATATGAAATATTTATGAAGGCTCGAACATCAAGATGATGAATTTTGGTATGGAAGGAATGTAACGACCCGGAATTTTCGAATAAATCTTGTTTCCTAATTTTGTGTGTTATTTAATTTTATACTCAACAAAACTATTTCATTTGATAAAATTAGTATAATTAGAATGAGACTGTCGAGTTTCAAATGTTATATGACAATTGGTCAATATGACCATTGGAAACTAAATGTTGTGATTATTGTCTCTAAAAACAAGTGATCTTCGTTAATTAATATAGAAAGAAGATTTTATGGCCTCATCCAGTAGTCTCGGGCCAATCGAAGCCCATCTAACAGAACTTGGGATGGAGGTAGCACCACCGGGCTTTGCTCTGGACCAAACCCAAGTCGAAATTCATCGTGTGAAGCTAGAACAAAATTGCCTTTGTGATAAGTTCAAACTGATAGAAATTACTACTCGTGCAATGTTGGTCGAGCCGCCCTCGGATTCTCTCACCTTAGCACACCATACAATTAGGTCCTATGCTGGAGTTATAAGGGGCTATGTAAGGAGACCATAACTGCTTTGTGTAATCCTTTGAGATAAATAAAATTGTGTTTTCTTCATATGGTGAAGTTTGTAAATTTTCAAATTTCCAGATAAATGTAGGATGTATATTATTGATGAATTTGAAAAAAAAGGATATTTTAAAATATTTTTGTAAACCATAAATAATTAATGATGTGTAATGATTTTCTAAAAATAGTCTTCTATAAATGTGTTCAGTAAAATATTTGGAGTCTAATAAGATCAACATAATTTTTTTGGTGAATAGTAATTTATGAATAGTGATTTTATGCTTCTGATTAGTAATGTGACCAAATGGATTAGTAATCTCACTTAAAGAAAGTATTAATATAATATAGGCACCTTGATTAAGTAATGTGATTCAATAAAATAGGTAAATAACTGATCCAGAAATTATTAGTCAAGTATTAGTTTTTTTATAGTGAATAGTGTTTTTAAATTAAAAATTAAATTGAAAATATTTTGAATTTTTTTTTATAAAATGGAAATTATTTTTTAATTCAGAACATCGATATTATGTTAAGGTAATTTTTGGGGTTTTTTCTGAAAAAAATGAATTTTTGGGGAATAGTGTTTCTATTTAAAAATCAAATTAAAAATATTTAGAAAATTATTTTTATAAAATTGAGTTTATTTTTGAATTCAGAGCATTGATATTATGTTAAGGTAAATTTTTGGGAGTTTTCTGAAAAAGTTGAATTTTCAGTGAATAGTAAAAATACAGTTTTAGGGTTTCAGTGTGTTTAATGACATCATGACTGCATCATGATAATTTCATGAGATATTTTAATGGATGGTCGACTAAAGGGGATTTATTTTTCTATTAGGGGTCCCATGTGGCCAAAACCGTGGGCAAATACCATGGGAAAGCCCATGGTTTTTCCAAAACCACTAGTGAGGTGTCCCTTGAAATTATTAAAGTATCACCTCCCTTTCCCTATAAATACCCACCCTTTCCCCCTTTATGTTTTCACTCCCAACTCTCCCCCAATGAATCTATAGTCCCATTACCTCCCAAGGAGTCCTCCGAAGGTTCATCCAAGCCCTCAAAGTCCCGACCTTCCAGTTTTAAGAGTTACATTTTAAGGCAAGGGATCCTACCTCTCTCTTTCTTTCCAAGTACTATCTTTTATTTCATTTGTTTTATGCTCCATGTTCTTATGTTGGGGATGTTCTTTTATATTCATCCAAATTTCCTTTTCATGTTAATATGATGATATACCCCCTCTTATCCTCATCAATTCATTTTAAGAATGTTTAAGTGGCGTCGTTAGGGTGCTGAATTTTTAAGGGATTCTTTCACCCTTCACATTTTCAAGTTCTATTTTCATGTCAAGTCTTTCAAGTTCCTTTTATTATTTTGGGGTATGATATATATATCTATCATACTGAAATTTTATGTTCATATGATGAGAGACCCTATTTTATCTCGTCAATTCTTTTTTTTATGTTTTAAGTGACATCATTAGGCTTCCGAATTTTCATAAGAGAAATCTTCTTTTTGTCTTCCTTCCATGTTTTTCATTTCATATGGTATGTCTTTAAAATTTCATTACCATGTTCTTATATCCTTTATATCCTATCCCTATACTTCTTATGAATCATTTATTGGTGGGTTACCCATGTCCCCTCTCTTTTCAGTATTTTCTAAAACCATATAACATAGTCATTATGCTGCATAATTCTCGTCTCAAAATGTATCTCTTGTTATCTCAAATTATTTTATTTTATTAAGTGAATACTCAAAGCTATTTCTTATATAGGGTTATTCACATATATATAAAAATGTTCTATTTTAATTCTGGTACTTCCATACATGAAACCCGCTTTCTTTTTTCCGTCGGTTTAAAGTGACATAAGGATCACGTCTTTAAAGCAGTTTTTAAAATGTGATGACTATGAAATGAAACCCATTTCTTTTATTCCATATGGGTTGTTTATGGAATTATTGATGATGATATATGTTTGTCTCACATGATAATAATGTAAAATTACGTGGGTGCCCTGATAGCGCTCCAATGCATTGGGTAAAGACTTAATCTCTAGAGATGACCATTTTTAACGATACCTTGGTGAATAACCTTGGTAATTTTTAATGACACCTTGGGGATGCACCTTAGTGAAACGGAAATGATTGTCTAAGTTAAATTTTGTAGCCACATCTTAAAGTTATAAAACATGTTATTTTTATTATGATATGCCTCATGATCTCTTTCTCATGCCTTAAATTTAAATTTTCATAACTTTTTGATGTATCCCAAGTTCACATGTAAAATGTTTCCCTTGTTTCCCTTACTGGGCCTTCTGCTAACCCTTTCCTTTGATGTATTCTCCCAGGTTATGATATGATGTAATGAACATAGGATTAATAAATTAAGAATACTTTCAAGTGTTTAAGAAGAATTTTTTTTGTCATGTATTAGGTTTCTGGTTTCCAAGACATTAAACCTTAAATATCCTTGATTTTGTAAAATGTAATGAGAAGTTATGTTATAAAAAGGAGGGATGCCATAGTTTGTATCAAAGGATGGTTTAGTTATTTGTGGAAATTAGGATATGAAAACTTCAGGAATAACCCTATAGAAATTTTCAAATATAGGAAATCTTCTGGGTATTTTGGTGAGTATTGAGTAAGTGGGTTCCAAACAAATAAATCCCTATCTGGATACGAACAAGTAGAAGTGGCTTTGACAAAAATTTTCCTAGGAGTGAAAACTATAACAAGGTGTTTCGGGCTTAACCTGTGATAACTTGGTACACGACAATGGGCCTTACTGCACTCTTGGTTTGACACTCCCAGGGGATATGCTTTGGTAAATTCATAAGCTTTGTATGAACCATTATTAAAGGGACAAAGATAAAATAAAATAAAGATTCACATAAGAATATATGATCATTGATAACCTAGATTGGAACCTAGGGGATCACAAGTTTGGGTATACTTTTCTTCTACAAGTTTATCCTTATATGCTTTAAGTTTCCTTTTCATGATTATTGGCTAAGTATTTAAGCCTCCTAATTATACTTTCTTTTCTTAGTTAATGGCGAGAAATGGAAGAACATGCCCCAAAAACCAATGTGATAAGAAATGTGACGATTGCCCTATTAATATGATAGACATGATGAGAGATCAAGTTGAACATATTTTGATTATGCCAAACCAGCTATCAAAAATCACAATTAATAATTGGTACCTAGTTGAATGCCCAAATTCATCAAGGAAGAAGAAGACGAAGTCTCAAAGATGTTCATCTGATAAAGTTGATAAGGGAAAGAAGACCCAATTACCTTTGTGAAAAAAGTGTGGAAAGGGGGACCAAGGAGAATGTCATAAAGGAACTGGGAGATGTTTTATGTGTGGGGTGATAGGTCATAAATTAGCTAATTGCTTTAAAAAAATGGATAATGTAATGAATAGAGATAAGGTTCGATCTAATGTACCTTATACTTTTCAATGTCGTAAATGTGGAGAAGTTGGACATTATCCAAGGAAATTCTCTCTTGGAAGGGATGAGAAGAATGATGAGCATCAACAATATTCAAGGACAAGGGAACAATGAAAGTCCTATGCTAAGCTGGATCATGATGACTAAAATACATGTAACTTCTTCGCAGTAATTGTCTATGTCATGTTGTATTTTAGTTCATGCCCTATGAGCATATCTTTAATGTTTTCTAAGAACATTGAGTCACTACCAAAGATGGTTTTATATCATTAAGGAAAAACTCTATTGTTATGTACCACATGTTGATGTTGTGAAGCTGTGCTTCTTAAAAAAAGATGATTAGGGGATTAAAAGATGATGACATTCACTATTTTGGGTACCCTATATGATCGAGGTAAATAGATTACTATGGTATTTTCTTTGAGGAGTAAAGGTTGACTTATATTTTTAAGAATCAATGAATTAAAGGTGAACTTATAGTAATTTAGGTTACTTATGGAAATGACTAACCTATATTGGGGAAAATAAGTTTAGGTTAGTCACTTTTGTTATAAGATGTTAGGAGTGGTTGATGTTGTTTGGAGATGAACGATAAAGTTTATCTTGGAAGACTATGTTATCAAATCCTTCTTGTATTTGGGTTTTAATCTTATTTTGGTTTATTTTGAGGAATTTTAAGGATAGTTATTTATGGAATGGTATATGATGAACTTTGGGTAGTACCGTGGAATTCTGAAAATTTAAAAGTAGTTTCCCTTCCTATGGGGTTCTTTATTTTTGAAGAGTTGTTTTATCTTACCCTTTCTGTTTTTGGGATAATGTTTAAAGATAGAAAAAATAGATAGTTATTATTTTGTGGATTATGTGATTCTATAGAAGATGATTATTTTGCTTTGATGAGACCAAGTATTTTTGAATGCTCATCATTTGGAGAAAAGATTAGTTTTGGTAGAAACTTATTAAAGGGTGAAACTCTACTTGAAGGTAGGTATATTTCCTTATGTTTTTATTCTACGTAGTAAATGAATTTCGAAAAATTATGAAAATGAATGTAAAAAAAATGTTGTATGTTAACATTTCCTACTATGAAATTAAATACCATTTAACCCATCACAAGTTTGTGATTTTCTGGTGGTTAACTTTCTCCTAATAATGTTTTCTATCACTCTCTATCAGAACTTGGCCATTTATTTTCTCTTCCATATCCATGTTTTCCTATATGGAATCCTAGTATGAGTTAACTCGGGTGACCTTTATACTCCCCTTTCTTTCTTTTAAAGTAATAGTTTTACTGACTCCTTTTCCAATGTGGGACTTTCAATGAAATTTCCAAGCCCAATTTTAAAAATTGCGAGGACGCAACTTCTTAAGGGGGGAAGAATGTAACGACCCAAAATTTTTGAGTAAATCTTGTTTCCTAATTTTTTTTTGTTATTTTATTTCATACTCAACAAAACTGTTTCATTTGATAAAATTTTAGTAATTAGAATGAGACCATTGAGTTTCAACTGTTATATGACCATTGGTCAATATGACCGTTGGAAACTAAATTTTGTGATTATTGTCTCTAAATAAAAGTGATCTTGGTTAATTAATATATAAATAGGATTTGATGGCCTCATCCAGTAGTCTCGGGCCAATCGAAGCTCATCTAATAGAACTTGAGAAGGAGGTAGCACCACTAGGCTTTGCTCCGGACCAAACCCAAGCCGAACTTTATCGTGTGAAGCTAGAATAAAATCGCCTTCGCGAGAAGTTCAAACTGATAGAAATTACTACTCATGCAATGTTGGTCGAGCCTCCCTCGGATTCTCTCACCTTAGAACACCTTACACTTAGGTCCTATTCTGGGGTTATAAGGGGCTATGTAAGGAGACCGTAACTGCTTTGTGTAATCCTTTGAGATAAATAAAATTGTGTTTTCTTCTTATGGTGAAGTTTTTAAATTTTCAAATGTCCGAATAAATGTAGAATGTATATTATTGATGAATTTCAAAAAAAAATTATATTTTAATATATTTTTTGTAAACCTTAAATAATTAATGATGTGTAATGATTTTCAAAAAAATGGTAGTCTAATAAGATCAACTTCATTTTTGGTGGATAGTAATTTATGAATAGTGATTTTACGCTTAGGATTAATAACGTGACCAAATGGATTAGTAATCTCACTTAAGGAAAGTATTAATATTATATAGGCACCTTGATTAAGTAATGTGATTCAATAAAATAGGTAAATAACTGCTCCAGAAATTCTTACTCAAGTATTAGTTTTTTTCGGGTGAATAGTGTTTTTTAATTAAAAATTATATTAAAAATATTTATAAAATTATATTTATAAAATGGACTTTATTTTTGAATTCAGAACATCGATATTATGTTAAGGTAATTATTGGGGTTTTTTCTGGAAAAAATGAATTTTTGGTGAATAGTGTTTTTATTTAAAAATTAAATTAAAATTATTTATAAAATTATTTTTATAAAATGGAGTTTATTATTGAATTTAGAGCATTGATATTATGTTAAGGTAAAGTTTTGGGAGTTTTCTGAAAAAAGATGAATTTTCAGTGAATAGTAAAAATACAGTTTTAGGGTTTCGGTATGTTTAATTACATCATGACTGCATCATGATGATGTCATAAGATATTTTAAGGTACGTTCGACTAAAGAGGATGAATTATTGTATTAGGGGTCTCATGTGGCCAAAACCATGGGCAAATACCATGGGAAAGCCCATGGTTTTGCCAAAACCACTAGTGAGGTGTCCCTTGAAATTATTAAAGTATCACCTCCCTTTACCTATAAATACCCACCCTTTCCCCCTTTATTTTTTACTCCCAACTCTCCTCCAACGAGTATATAGTCCCATTACCTCCCAAGGAGTCCTCCCAATGTGCCTCTAAGCCCTCAAGGTCCTGACCATCGAGTTTTAAGAGTTACGTTTTAAGGAAAGGGATCATACCTCTCTCTTTCTTTCCAAGTACTATCTTTTATGTCATTTATTGTATGCTCCATGTTATTATGTTGGGGATGTTATTTTATATTCATCCTAATTTCCTTTTCTTGTTAATACTATGAGATACCTCCTCTTTCTCTCATCAATTCATTTTAAGAATGTTTAAGTGGCGTCGTTTGGCTGCCGAATTTTTAAGGGATTCTTTCACCCTTCTCATTTTAAAGTTCTATTTTCATGTCAATTTTTCCAAGTTCCTTTTATTATGTTTGGTTATGATCTCTATATCTATCATAATGAACTTTTATGTTCATATTATGAGAGATCCTATTTTATCTCATCAATTCTTTTTTTTTTGAAGTTTTAAGTGACGTCGTTACGCTGCCGAATTTTCATAAGAGAAGTCTTATTTTTGTCTTCCTTCCATGTTTTTCATTTCATATAGAATGTCTTTAAAATTTAATTACCATGTTCTTATATCCTTTATATCATTTCCCTCTAATATTTACGGATCATTTATGAGTGGGTTACCCATGTCCCCTCTCTTTTCAGTGTTTTCTAAAACCCTATAACATAGTCTTTATGGTGCAGAATTTTCATCTCAAAATGTCTCGCTCTTTATCTCAAATTCTTTTATTTTATTAAGTGATTACTCAAATATCTTTCTTCTATAGGTGTATTCATATATATATATATCAAAATATTCTATTTTAATTATGGGAATTCCATACATGAAACCCGCTTTCCTTTTTTTGTGGGTTTAAAGTGACATAAAGATCACGTCTTTAAAGAAGTTTTTAAAATGTGATGACTATGAAATGAAACACATTTCTTTTATGCCATATGGGTTGTTTATGAAATTATTGATGATTATATATGTGTGTATCACATGATAATAAAGACAAATTAAGGGTGTTCCCTGATATCGCTCCAATTCATTGGGTAAAGACTTAATCTCTAGAGATGACCATTTTTAACGATACCTTGGTGAATAACCTTGGTAATTTTTAATGACACCTTGGGGATAGACCTTGGTGAAATAGAAATGATTTTCTAAGTTAAATTTCTTATCCACATCTTCAAGTTATGAAAAACGTTATTTTTATTATGATATTCCTCATGATATCTTTCTCATGCCTTAAAGTTAATTTTTCATGACTTTTTGATGTATCTCAAGTTCACATGTAAAATGTTTCCCTTGTTTCCCTTACTAGGACTTCTGCTCACCCTCTCCTTTGATGTATTCTCCTAGGTTATGAGATGTTGTAATGAACTTAGGATGGAAAAATGAATAATCCTTTCAAGTGTTTAAGAAGAATTTTTTTTGTCATGTATTAAGTTCCTGGTTTCCAAGACACTAAACCTTAAAGATCCTTGGTTTTGTAAAATGTAATGAAAGGTTATGTTATAAAAAGGTGGGATGCCATAAGGAAGGCAATCTGGGAAGGGTTATGGCAGCCTAGGGAAACTTAGCTCATAATTGAATAGCTCGAACCCTATGCCTTGTAGTTTTTAATCATGATTTGTGAGCCATAAAAAATTTTAAGAATGAAGGGTCGCATTACAGCTTTGAGAATGGGTAAAAAACATGGTGATGCAATGGTGAGGATATCAGATCCTCTTGGATAGTATGATATGGAGACTGTAAATCATAGTCCAAAGTGATAAGGTTATGAGGAAGGTATGGTATAATCACCTCAGAGGGAACCTATAGCAAAATGGGGTTCTGGGTTCTTCAATGATGATTCCAGGATCAGAATAATCATAAATCATTTTACACCGAGCCAAGATGTTTCTGGTTGGTGGGTCTGAGCCCTCGCATCAATAGCTTGTCCAAGAGGAGACATCTCTTTTCCTATTTAGGTAAAATGAATTAATTGTGATTACTTGAGACACTTCATATCATGAAGTGGGATATATGGGAAATGTAATATCCAAGAAGGGTTAGAACACCATAAAAGTTGTTCCACCACCTATCGAGAATATTCTCGGGGTGAGGAGATGTGACAAATCATCATTCTAATTCTTTCTTAGAACAAGGGTTCTAGAGAGAATATCTTGGATTTTACTATGGAAATAGAGTAAACCTTATGAGATTTATCCCTTATTTACATGGGCCCTAATGTTTTCCAAAACATTAGAGATGACAAGTTTGGCATGTGATTACTTGACTTTTTCTCATGTCACCCTTTGCGAGTTTTTAACATGATGAATTTTGTGACTCTTTCATTATTAGTTTAGGTTCTTGTGATTTAGACCATTATGTTATATATTTTAAGTTCATATAGCTTTTTTCAAATTGTGAGCAGTTTAATTTCATGCCACTTGGACTTAGTATGAGGATGTTACACAAGAGGCACATTTGGACACCCAGGGTCAAGAGTACTCCAACATCCTTTTGAGTGGGAAATAGAGATGTCGTAAATCATGTTTCAAGTTTATCATGTCATGAGTGATGATATGGGACAAATAATTTGGGGATAACCTATAACACAATGGGGTGTTGAGTTTCACCTTGGTGATCTCAGGCACACAAGAATCATAAATCCCTTTATGTCGATTCAAGATGTCTTTGGTTGGTGGGTCTGAGCACTCGCATCAATAGCGTGGCCAAGTAAAGAGACTTCTTTTCTTCTTCAAGGGAATTTCAAGATTTGTGATGACCCATGACACTTGATACAGGAAGTGTGGAACATGGATTGAGGTGATTAAAAAAATGATAGAATCACTCTGTTCTCTGGTTGGCAAGGGTAAGGATCTTTTGGTCCATTGATAAGGAGTGGTGATGGATGATAACCTATGTAGTTTATCGTCATATAGTGGGTATGTAATTCCAAGTAGTTAAAATTCATGTGGTAAGGACAAGATTCCAAGCTGTTTAATATCTTACAGCGAGGACTCTTCCACGAAATTTAATGTCATGTGATAAGGACATGAGAACCGACATAAAGGTGGTGATGTCGTGGCTAGGCCCTAGGATAGGGACTTGGTAATCACTACATATCCCATAGGAATGATAATCAATCCATACATAGTTATCAAAAGATTACATATAGTTTAACGTCATGTAGTAAGGAAGAAGGTGACATGTTGTGAATTAATAGGAACATCCATCTCTGTGCATTTTAACATCATGCGGTAAGGACATGAAAACCAACATGAAAGGTAGTAATGTTGTAGTTGGGCCCTTGGATGAGGACTTTGGAATCACTATGTATCCCTTAGGAAAGATAATCAATCCACAAAAAGTTATTGAAACAATGTGTAGTTTAATTTCATGTGGTAAGGACTTACATCCATGCATTTTAACGTCATGTGGTAAGGACTATGACATCCCGCATTTTTATTACATAAACATTCATTAAATTATTCAAAACCGACGATCTTTAAGGTTTAGTGTCTTGGACACCAGGAACTTAATACATGACAACATAAAACATTCTTCTTAAACACTTGAAAGGATTTTTCATTTGTTTATCCTAAGTTCATTACTGCATCTCATAACCTGGGAGCATACATCAAAGGAAAGGGTGAGCAGAAGGCCCAGTAAGGGAAACAAGGGAAACATTTTACATGTGAACATAAGATACATCGAAAGTCCTGAAAAATAACTTTAAGGCATGAGAAAGAGATCATGAAGCATATCATAATAAAAATAATGTGTTTCATAACTTGAAGATGTGGCTAAAAAATTTAACATATACAATCATTTCCGTTTCACCAAGGTCCATCCCCAAGGTGTCATTAAAAATTGCCATGGTTATTCACCAAGGTGTCGTTAAAAATTGTCATCTCTAGAGATTAAGTCTTTACCCAATGCATTGGAGAGCTATCAGGGTGAACCCTTAAATATTACATTATTATCATGTGATCCAAATATATCATCATCAATGATTTCATAAACAACCCATATAGCATAAAATAAATGCGTTTAATTTCATAGTCATCACATTTTAAAAACTGCTTTAAAGACGTGATCTTTATGTCACTTTAAACCCATAGAAAACGAAAGAGGGTTTTATGTATTTAAGTCCCAGAATTAAAATTGAAAATTTTGATATATATGTGAATACCCCTATAGAAGAAAGAGCTTTGAGTATTCACTTAATAAAATAAAATAATTTGAGATAAAGAGAGAGACATTTTGAGACAAACATTCGGCAGCATAACGACTATGTTATAGGGTTTTAGAAAATAATGGAAAGAGAGGGTACATAGGTCACCCACTCATAAATGATCCATAAAACAATATAGGGATAGGATATAATGTATATAAGAACATGGTAATGAAGTTTTAAAGACATACTATATGAAATGAACAACATGGAAGGAAGACAAAAATAAGATTTCTCTTATGAAAATTCGACAGCCTAACGGTGTCACTTAAAAATTCAAAAAAATGAATTGACGGGATAAAATAGGGTCTCTAATCATATGAGAATAAAAGATCAGTATGATAGATATAGAGATCATACCCCAACATAATAAAATAAACTTGAAAGACTTGACATGAAAATAGAACTTGAAAATGAGAAGGGTGAAATAATCCCTTAAAAATTCAGCACCCTAACGGCGCCACATAAAACTTCAAAAAATGAATTGATGAGATCAAATAGGGTCTATAATAATATGAACATAAAATATCCATATGATAGATATAGATATCATATCCCAACATAATAAAAGGAACTTGAAAGACTTGACATGAAAATAGAACTTGAAAATGAGAAGGGTGAAAGAATCCTTTAAAAATTTGGCAGTCTAACGGCGCCACTTAAACATTCTTAAAATGAAGTGATGAGAGAAAGAGGGGGTATCTCATCATATTAAAATTAAAAGTATAGTACAATTAATATAAAAGAACATACCCAACATAAGAACATGGAGAATAACAGAAATGATATAAAAGATAGTACTTGGAAAGAAAGAGAGAGGTAGGATCCCTTACCTTGAAGAGTAACATCGAAATCTTGAAGTTTGGAACCTTGGGAGGCTTGAGGGCACCTTGGGAGGACTCCTTGGGAAGTAAGGATACCAGAACTTTGTTGAGGAGGATTTTGGAATGGAAAGGATGAGAGAATGGCTTGGTATTTATAGGGGAAGTGAGAGGACGGGGCATTAATGGCCAAGGGACACCTCATTGCTGGTATTGGCAAAACAATTGGTATTTCCTCATGTTATTGGACACTTGGGACACCTAATACCTTATCTTACTGTTCATAAGTCGACCATCCCTTAAAATATCTCATGACATCATCATGATGCAGTTATGATGTCATTAAACATACTGAAACCCTAAAACTGTATTTTTACTATTCACTGAAAATTCATCTTTTTCAGAAAGCTCCCAAAAATTTACCTTAAAATAATACCAATGCTCTGAATTCAAAAACAAACTCCATTTTATAAAAATAATTTTCTAAATATTTTAAAAATAATTTTTAAATAAAAACACTATTCACTGAAAATTCATTTTTTTCAGAAAAATCCCAAAAATTACCCTAACATAATATTAATGTTCTAAATTCAAAAATAAAGCCCATTTTAGAAAAATAATTTTCTAAATATTTTTAATTTAATTTTTAATTAAAAAACACTATTCACCTGAAAAAACTAATACTTGACTAATAATTTCTGAAATAGTTATTTACCTATTTTATTGAATCGCGTTACTTAATCAAGGTGCCTATATTATATTAATACTTTCTTTAAGTGAGATTACTAATCAATTTGGTCACATTACTAATCCAAAGCAAAAAAACACTATTCATACATTACTATTCACCAAAAATTAAGTTGATCTTATTAGACTCCAAATTTCTTACTGACCACATTTGCAGAATACCATTTTTGGAAAATCATTACACATCATTAATTATTTAAGGTTTACAAAAATATTTTAAAATATCCTTTTTTTAAAATTCATCAATAATATACATCCTACATTTATCCAAACATTTGAAAATTTACAAACTTCCCCATAATAAGAAAACACAATTTTATTTATCTTAAAGGATTATACAAAGCAGTTACGGTCTCCTTACATATCCCCTTATAACCCCAGCATAGGACCTAAGTGTAAGGTGTGCTAAGGTGAGAGAATCTGAGGGCGGTTCGGCCAACATTGCACGAGTAGTAATTTCTATCTGTTTGAACTTCCCATGAAGGTCATTCCGTTCTAGCTTCACACGATGAAGTTCGGCTTGGGTTTGGTCCAGAGAAAATCTCAGTGTTGCTACCTCCTTTCCAAGTTCTTTTAGATGGGATTCGATTGGACCAAGACTACTGGATGAGGCCATCAAATCTTCTTTCAATATTAATTAACAAAGATCACTTTTTTTAGAGACACTAATCACAACATTTATTTTTCAACGGTAATATTGACCAATGGTCATATAACAGTCAAACCCCAATAGTCTCATTTTAATTATACTCATGTTATCAAATGAAACAGTTTTTTTGAGTACAAAAATAAAATAACACACAAAATTAGGAGACAATATTTATTCAAAATTTTGGGTCGTTATATTCTTCCCCCTTAAGAAATTGCATCCTCGCAATTTTTAATATTGGGCTTTTAAATTTCATTGAAAGTCCCACATCGAAAAAGGAGTCAGTAAAACTATTACTTTAAAAGAAAGAAAGGGAATTAAAAAGGTCACCCGAGTTAACCCAAACTAGGATTCCATGTAGGGAAACATGGATATGGAAGAGAAAACAAAGGGTCATGTTCTGATGGAGAGTGATAGAAAACATGATTAGTATAAAGTTAAACACAAGAAAATCACAAACTTATGATGTGTGTAAATGGTATTTGATTACCCAATAGGAAACTTAAACCAACAATGTTTTTGTTTTAAGTTCCTTTTAATAATTTTGAGGAATTCATTTACTACATAGAATAAGAACACAAGGAAATATACTTAACTTCAAGTAGAGTTTCATCCTTTAATAAGTTTCTACCAAAACTAATATTTTCTCCAAACGATGAGAATTAAAAAACACTTGGTCTCATCAAAAGCACAAGAATCATCTTCTAGAGAATCACATAATCCACAAAAGATCTATTATCTATTTATTCTATCTTTAAACATTATCCCAAAAATAGAAAGGGTAAGATAAAACAACTCTTCAAAAAGAAAGAACCCCATATGAAGGGAAACTACTTTTAAATCTTCAAAATTTCACGATACTACCCAAAGTTCATCAAAGACCATTCCATAAATAACTGTCCTTAAAATTCCTCAAAATAAACCAAACTAAGATTGAAACCCAAATACAAGAAGGATTTGATTACATAGTCTTCCAAGATAAACTTTATCATTCATCTCCAAACAACATCAACCACTCCTAACATCTTATAACAAAAGTAACTAACCTAAACATATTTTCCCCAAGATAGGTTAATCATTTCCATAAGTAACCTAAATTACTATAAGTTCACCTTAAATTCATTTATTCTTCAAAATATAAGTCAGCCTTTACCCCTCAAAGAAAATACCGTATTAATATATTTACCTCGATCATATAGGGTTCCCAAAATAGTGAATGTCTTCCAAAATAATAATCATCTTTTAATCCCCTAATAATCTTTTTTCTTCAAGAAGAACAGCTTCACAACATCAACATGTGGTACATAACAATAGATTTTTTCCTTAATGATATAAACCCATCTTATGTAGTGACTCAATGTTCTTAGAAAACATTAAAGATATGCTCATAGGGCACGAACTAACATGGAATAGACATTTATTTCGAAGAAGTTACATGTACTTTAGTCGTCATGATCCATATCAGCATAGGACTTGCATTGTTCCCTTGTCCTTGAAGATTTTTGATTCTCATCATGCTTCTCATCCCTTCCAAGAGAGCATTGCCTTGGATAATTTCCAACTTCTCAATATTTACTACATTGAAAAGTATAAGGTACATTAGATCTAACCTTATCTCTATTCATCACATTATCCATTTTTTAAAGAAATTGGCTACTTTATTCCCTATCACCCCACTCTTAAAATATCTCCTGGTTCCTTTGTGACATTCTCCTTGGTGACCCTTTCCACACTTTTTGCAAAAAGGAAATTCGGTCTTCTTTCCCTTTTCAACTTTATCAGATGAACATCCTTGAGACTTCGTCTTCTTCTTCCTTGATGAATTTGGGCATTCAACTAGGTACCAATTATTAATTGTAATTTTTGATAGCTGGTTTGGCATAATCACAATACGTTCAACATGATCTCTCATCATCTCTGTCATATTAATAGGGCAATCTTCACATTTCCTATCACATTGGTTTTTGGGACATGTTCTTCCATTTCCCTCCATTAACTAATAAAAGAAATTATAATTAGGGGGATTAAATACTTAGCCAATATTCATGAAAAGGAAACTTAAATCCTAGAAGGATAAACTTGTAGAAAAAAAGTACACCCTAACTTGTGATCCCCAAGGTTCTAATCTATGTTATCCATAATCATATATTCTTATGTGAATCCTTATTTAATTTTATCTTTGTCACTTTAATAATGGTTCATACAAAGCTTATGAATTTACCAAATCATATCCCCCGGGAGTGTCAAACCAAGAGTGCGTCAAGGCTCATTTTCGTGCACCAGGTTACTCGGGTCAAGACCGAAACACCTTTTTAGAGTTTTCACTCCTAGGAACATTTGTGCCAGAGCCAACTCTACTTGTTCGTATCGAGACAGGTATTTATTTGTTTGGAACCCACTTACTCAATACTCACCAAAATACCATGAATATTTCTTATATTTAAACTTTTCTATAGGGTTATTCCTAATGTTTTCATATCCTAATTTCCACAAATAACTAAACCTCCCTTTGATACCAACTATGACACCCCGCCTTTTTATCACATAAACTTTCATTACATTATACAAAACCGAGGATCTTTAAGGTTTAGTGTCTTGGAAACCAGGAACTTAATACATGACAACATAAAACATTCTTATTCAAAACTTAAAAGGCTTCTTCATTTGTCCATCCTAAGTTCATTACAACATCTCATAACCTGGGAGCATACATCAAAGGAAAGGGTAAGCAGAAGGCCTAGTAAGGGAAACAAGGGAATCATTTTACATGTGAACTTAAGATACATCAAAAGTCATGACAAATAACTTTTAAGGCATGAGAAAGAGATCATGAGGCATATCATTATAAAAATAATATGTTTCATAACTTGAAGATGTGGCTACAACATTTAACATAGACCATCATTTCCGTTTCACTAAGGTCCATCCTCAAGGTGTCATTAAAAATTACCAAGGTTATTCACTAAGGTGTCATTAAAAATGGTCATCTCTAGAGATTAAGCGTTTACCCAATGCATTGGATCACTATCAGGGTGCACCTTTATATTTTCCTTTATTATCATGTGATCTACATATATAACCATCAATAATTTCATAAACAACCCATATATCATAAAAGAAATGGGTTTCATTTCATATTCACCACATTTTAAAAACTGCTTTAAAGACGTGATCTTTATGTACCTTTAAACCCACAGAAAAGGAAAGCGGGTTTTATATATGTAAGTACCAGAATTAAAATACAAAATTTTGATATATATGTGAATAACCCTATAGAAGAAAGATCTTTGAGTATTCACTTAATAAAATAAATGAATTTGAGATAAATAGAGAGATATTTTGAGACGAAAATTCTGCAGCATAACGACTATGTTATAGGGTTTTAGAAAATACTGAAAATAGAGGGGAAATAGGTCACCCACTCATAAATGATCCATAAAACAGTAGAGGGATACGATATTTAAATATATAAGAACATGGTAATGAAATTTTAAAGACATACCATATGAAATGAAAAACACGGAAGGAAGACAAAAATAAGATTTCTCTTTTGAAAATTCGGGAGCCTAACGGCGTCACTTAAAACTTCAAAAACATGAATTAATGAGATAAAATAGGGTCTCTCATCATATTAACATAAAATATGAGTATGATAAATATAGATATAATACGCCAACATAATAAAAGGAACTTGAAAGACTTGACATGCAAATAGAACTTAAAAATGAGAAGGGTGAAAGAATCCCTTAAATATTCGGCAGCCTAACAGCGCCACTTAAAACTTCAAAAAAATGAATTGATGAGATCAAATAGGGTCTCTAAAAATATGAACATAAAATATTAGTATGATAGATATTGAGATCATACCCCAACATAATAAAAGGAACTTGAAATACTTGACATGAAAATTAAACTTGAAAATGAGAAGGGTGAAAGAATCCTTTAAACATTTGACAGCCTAACGGTGCCACTTAAACATTCATAAAATGAAGTGATGATATAAAGAGGGGGTATCTCATAATATGAACATGAAAAGGAAATTAGGATGAATATAAAAGAACATCCCCAACATAAGAACATGGATCATAAAAGAAATGACATAAAAGAGAGTACTTGTAAAGAAAGAGAGATGTATGATCCCTTACCTTGAAGAGTAACTTCGAAATCGTGATGTTTGGAACCTTGGGAGGATTGAGGGAACCTTGGGAGGACTCCTTGGGAGGTAAGGAGACCAGAACTTCATTGAGGAGGATTTTGGAATGGAAAGGATTAGAATATGGCTTGGTATTTATAGGGGAAGTGAGGGGACAAGGCATTAATTGCCAAGGGACACCTCATTGGTGGTATTGGAAAAACAAGTTGTATTTCCACATGGTATTGGCCACTTGGGACACCTCATACCTTATCTTACTATTCATAAGTTGACCATCCCTTAAAATCTCTCATGACATCATCATGATGCAGTAATGATGTCATTAAACATATTGAAACCCTAAAACTGTATTTTTACTATTCACTGAAAATTCAACATTTTCAGAAAACTCCCAAAAATTTACCTTATCATAATATCAATGCTCTGAATTCTAAAGTAAACTCCATTTTATAAAAATAATTTCCTAAATATTTTAAATTTAATTTTTAAATAAAAATACTATTCACCGAAAATTCATTTTTTTCAGAAAAAAACCCCAAAAATTACCTTAACATAATATCGATGTTCTGAATTAAAAAATAAAGTCCATTTTTTAAAAATAATTTTCTAAATATTTTTAATTTAACTTTTAATTAAAAAACACTATTCACCAGAAAAAACTAATACTTGACTAATTATTTCTAAAACAGTTATTTATCTATTTTATTGGATCACATTACTTAATCAAGGTGCCTATATTATATTAATACTTTCTTTTAGTGAGATTAGTAATCCATTAGGTCACATTAATAATCCTAATCATAAAATTACTATTCATAAATTACTATTCACCAAAAATTAAGTTGATCTTATTAGACTCAAAATTTCTTACTGAACACATTTGCAGAAGACCATTTTTTGAAAATCATTACACATCATTAATTATTTAAGGTTTACAAAAATATTTTAAAATATCCTTTTTTTCAAATTCATCAATAATATACATTCTACATTTATCCGAACATTTGAAAATTTACAAACTTCGCCATAAGAAGAAAACACAATTTTATTTATCTCAAAGGATTACACAAAGCAGTTACGGTCTCCTTACATAGCCCTTTATAACCCCAGCATAGGACCTAAGTTTAAGGTGTGCTAAGGTGAAAGAATCCGAGGGCAGCTCAGCCAACATTGCACGAGTAGTAATTTCTATCAGTTTGAACTTCTCATGAAGGAGATTCCATTCTAGATTCACACGATGAAGTTTGGCTTGGGTTTAGTCCAGAGCAAAGGCTAGTGGTGCTACCTCCTTCCAAGTTCTGTTAGATGGGCTTCAATTGGCCCGATACTACTGGATGAGGCCATCGAATCTTCTTTCTATATTAATTAACCAAGATCACTTGTATTTAGAGACAATAATCACAACATTTAGTTTTCAACGGTCATATTGACCAATGGTCATATAACATTTGAAACCCAACAATCTCATTTTAGTTATACTCGTGTTATCAAATGAAACGGTTTTGTTGAGTATAAAAATAAAATAACACAAAAAATTAGAAAGCCAGATTTATTCAAAATTTCGGGTCGTTACAAGGACGATGCATCATAGTTTAATGTCATGTTGTAGGGACATATGCGGATAGTTTAGGGTCATGTGATTCAGATTGTAAGATGGAGTCCCTTGTGGAGATGTGCAATGTGGTTCCATAATGTGACCTGATGTGTATAAATTCCGAAGATGTCTCAGCCACACCACACATCTTTCTGAGAAGACTCAAGGAAATGGGGCCAAAGGAGTTTATACCTATGGCTGGGCTGAAGAAAAAATGCATGGGTGTCACTATGTATCTCCTGAGGATGAGAAACAAGCCATACATAGTTCTGAGATCTCCATGCAATTTAACATCATGTGGTCAAGATGTATTCCCATGTAGTTTAATGTCATGTGGTAATGATGAAGGATCGCCCATCATGAAAGAAATACAATCCTATGGATGTACCCAGAAGTAGGGGTTCGGGTATCACTATGTATACTATGATGATAAGAATCAAGCCATATATAGTTCTTAGAATTATGTATAGTTTAATATCATGCGGTAAGGATGAAGATATTACATACAGTTTAACTTCACGCAGTGAGGATGAAGGCAAACTTACATGAATATGAAGAAACATATAAGGTCCATGAAACATCAAGCATGAACCCCATAGAGTTTTACTACGTATCCTAGCTAGTTGAGAATCAAAGTCCACACATTTCTTGGAAAATGATGTACTCTGCGCAGGTCTAGCCCATATGTAGAGGTGGGAATTATCTTATGTTGATAGTTATTGTTGGGCCTTGGATTGGAGATCTAGGCATCACTACATATCTCATGGGAGTGAGAATCAAGCTACACAAAGTTCTTGGAATTCTATGTAGTTTAATGTCATGCGATAAGGACGAAGTTGGGTGGATAAGGTTCTGAAGTGGATGTGAATGGTGTGATAAGGAAAACTCGACATGAATAAAGACTAAAGAGATCTACACCATTCCATACATTCTTGAAAGGGGCTCAGACCATGAGGCTGAAGTGATGGAAAGTTTCGTGGTACCTGGGCTTAGACCCAAGGATTAAATTCCCAGGAATTCCTACGTATCTCATAAGGGTGCGAATCAAACCACACATAGTTCTAGAAGCACCGTGCAGTTTAACGTTATTAGGTAAGGAAAAATTTCCGTGCAGTTTAATTTAATGTGGTAAGGATGAAGGTATTACAATGTGAGGTGAAGATAATCCTCTAGTTTTTCCTAGACGCAGGGGTTTGGGCATCACTACATATCTCATAAGGATAGGAATCAATCCGTATGTAGTTCTTGGGATGCTAGTGTGGTTAGAAACTGACACTAGTGATGGTGTTCCTCTCATATAGTTTCATGTCATGTAGGGGACATTAACATTGCAGTTTAACACTATACGGTGAGGACTCATTGCATACCCTTTACATCCTTGTACTAAGGATGATAATGATATCATCCCAAGAATTTATGTTTTATTTTTTATAGGGAAACCTTTACCAGAATTCCTAAGCTCGTGTGAGCTATTCTTGGTGAGAGAAACAAGGAATAACAAGGGTCCATTCAACAATTTAGAGGCATGGAGGACAAGATAGGAGTATTTAATGTTGTGTGGTGGTTGGTACAAGATATAGGATCGAGGCATCCCTATGCATATCATTGAAAATGAGAATCAACCCTTACATAGTTCCTGAAGGACCATTCATCTTAACATCATGTAGTAAGGATGTGAATTCACATAGTTTTTTTATGTGTGAGACATTCCATGTAGTTTAATGTCCAACAGAAAGGAAGATTATGGGACTTACACCATATTGGATTCCCTATTTCTGGTGATTATGAAAAGTATTTCTTGATAAATCTTTCATTGGTGGGTGGTGTGACACGCTCCTCATTCATGGAGGCCAGAAAATAGGCTCCATTATGATAGAATTTATGTATGATGTAACATACCTCCCACTAGGGTTCCAAGTTTAGTGGATTATTTCCTGATATCATTGGGGTTCTGATAGCTAGCACTATTTCTCCCTCGAGGAAATAATGGAGGAAAACCTTTTATTGAAGGCTCATGCTATTCGGTTCTGGTGGACATCAAGGTTGTGAAATGTGTGTAACCTATTCTAATCAAGCTTCTCTAACTCATCCATCTATTTCTATGCCTTTTCATCATCTGAGAGTTTCCTGAAAATGGCTATTTAGAGTTAGGGTAGCTGGATCTCTATGGGTAGCATTTCCTCAGTCCCATACACCAACAAGTATGGCGTCTCTTGTGTAGCAGTTCTTGTGGTGGTACAATAGGCCCATAAAGCATGGAAGAGTTTTTCTAGACAAGAATTCGTATCATTGTTCAACATATTATAGATTATATTTGATAGGGTCTTTTTTAATGCCTATATCTATCCATTTTCCATAGCATGATAGTGAGATGAGTGATTAGATACGATGTTATACTCTTCATATAGCTTCTTCCACTATGTATAATATAAGTTGGCATCATTTTCCGTCAATATCTTGTGAGGTACTCCAAACATAGTGATGATATGGGACTTTATAATGTTGATTATATTCTTTATAGTGAATTCCTTGAAGGTTATCACCTTATCCCATTTGGAGAAGAAGTCGGTGGCATTAAAGATGTACTTGAACTTCTTTGTTGTGGATGGGGGATATGTTCCCACAACATCCATCCCCCCAAATGAAAATGGCTATGAATATTTGGCTGTATGTAGTAATTATAGTGGTTTATGGATGAATTTTTCATGAATCTGGCATGGATGACATTTTTTGGTGAATTCCATGCAGTCTTGTATCATGGTCTTCTAGTAATATCTCAACCTTCTAATATGGTGGGAGAGCCTAGTTCTAGATTGGTGGGCACCACAGGATCCTACATGTACTTCTCCCATGACAATGAATATTTATCCTTCTTTTGTTAAATGTTCTATAAAATAAATATATATATACTTTATTTAATTTATCTGATCATTTTAACTTGAGTAAAATTATTCCAGGGTCTTGAGAATAATATTTATTTCATTAATTAAATTCAAATAAAATTAAACAAAGACCACCAAAAACACTTGGTGTGTGATCCTCTAGGATTCTTTCTCATTGGAATTAGGCAGGCTTGCCTAAAGTCCAAGAGTACTATCTAGCAATGGGTCAAAGAACCCAAGAGAAAGAACATAAAGTCACAACAACGACATTCACATACAAACGCTCACTATGTAATATAATACCTTTGTCGCAATATCTCATCAAGAAGGTTTCATGACTGTGCCATCCACTTTATGCTTGATATGTCATTCTTTGACTACTTGAAATAAATTAGTCATTCCACCATGGCCATGGAATTTTGCGCAACGGTTCTATTTCAATAAAAGTGATGAGATATCAACTTCCATAAATGGAAGGGATAAATCCTTCATTGACTTATCCATTAATAACATGCCACTCATGACGTACCCAATGTACCCTACTTCCCACCAACTGTCTTTGTGATGGTTTTTGTCAGTAAATTAATGTGTGTAAGTCGTGACACATATTAATGACAATCTTAAAGTCTAAGGATCATTACACACGCTCATAGATAGAAATATCTGATGACACCAAAACATGTGGAATTCATACTAGCAGGTTTGTTCTCGTAATCTTTTGTCTTGGATATTACCAAATGAGAACTTCATGAGAGGAAGTCTCATCTGCTTACGAGTACTCGCACCGGATGGTATGCATTCTATGTGTCCCATCATATCATGTCATCAAACCACATAACTATATTTAATAATATTGTTATATCATTTTAAGGTTCTCATCATAGTAGGGAACTACCATGACCTTATCAATGCAACAAATACTCTAGGACATTATTATATCATAATCATGCAGAAAAATGAAGATTATGTAATAACACATTAAATATCCATGTAATCAAATTAAAACCATTTGGTTCTAGGACACTAACTCTTACAAACTCTAACTTGGAGTAGAGCCAACTACCTATGACTTTCAGTCCGCTAGACCTCACATGATGATCATGTTTTTGCAGAGTCAAGGCTTTAGTCAAGGGGTCCTCTACATTTTCTTCCATGGAAATTATTCTTATTGCAACTTAACCTCTCTCAAAAAAATCCCTCAAGAGATGATACTTCCAATGTATGTGCTTCATCCACTAATGTGACCTTTTCTCTTTTGTAAGATCCACCACTATAGTATTATCACAGTACAGTGTGGTGGGATATTTATTGATATGTATCACATATTGCTCCTAGATGAAGCTTTTCATTTAAACTTCTTCTTTATTTGCCTCAGAAGCTGCAATATAATCGAACTCTTCTATATAATCAGTGACCACACTCTACTTTCACCTCTTCCAGATCACTGCACCTCCATTCAAAGTAAAGATGTATCTCATTTTCTACTTCATTTCATCATGATCTGTATGGAAACTAGCATCTGCATATCCTCTAATAACTAGTTCCTCATCTCCTCCATAAACCATGAACATATCCTTAGTATGGCTCAAATACTTTAGGATAGTCTTGAATTCCATCCAATGGTGGTTACCTAGGTCAGCTTGATATCTGCCTACCACACTCAATGTGTAGGCAACATCTAGCCTAGTACACAGCATGACATACATGACTAACCCAATCATTGATGCGTATGGATTCCTTGACATTATCTTTTTTTCGCCATGTTCCTGAGGACACATTTTATTGGAAAGATAAATTCCATGTGATATTGGAAACAATCCCCTCTTGGATTGTTCCATACTAAATCTCTTCATTATCTTATCAATGTATGTACTTTGACTTAGGCCCAACAGTCTCTTGGATCTATCAAGATGTATCTTGACCCCAAAAATATATACTGCCTTTCCCATGTATTTCATGGAGAAGCATTGATTCAACCAAGCCTTAACAGAATGTAAGACTGGTATCTCGTTTCTAATAAGTAATATATCATCAACATATACTATTAAGAAAACTATTTCACTCCCACTAAACCGTTGGTAGACACAAGGATCACATTCATTCTTGATAAAACCAAATTCTTTTATGGATTTATCAAAATGAATGTTCCACGACCTAGATGCTTGCATTAATCCATAAATCGATTTCTACAACTTTCATACCTTATTAGCATCCTTTAGAGTCACAAACCCTTCAGGTTGGGTCATGTAGAAATATTCCTGAAGGATCCTGTTAAGGAATGATGTTTTGACATCCATTTACCAAATCTCATAGTCATGGTAACCCATAATGGCAAGTAGAATTATGATGGATTTTATCATTGTAACTGGTGAGAAGGATTCATTGTAGTCAATTCCTTGACACTGTTTAAAACATTTTGCAACTAGTCGTGCCTTATAGGTACTAACTTGTCCTTCTATGTCCAGTTTCTTCTTGAATACCCATTTGAAACTAACATTCTTTACATCAACTAGAGGATCTACCAAAAATCCAAATTTGGTTTTGGTACATGGAATCCATTTCAAAATTCATGGCTTCTTGCCACTTGGCAACATCTGTGACACTTACTGCTTCCTTGTAGGTTAGAGGATCATTATTATTAACTAATAATGAGTCACCATACTCAGTAACTAGAAAACCATACCATTCTAGTTCTCTAACCTCTCTTGCACTCCTACGTAGTACATGTGTCTCTGGAATAGATTCTTCTTCCATGGGGCTTTGTGGAATATGTTCATGTACCAACTCTTGTGTACATTGAGCCTTGAATTCATCGAAGTCTATCTCGCTCCCACAATCTCTTTTGGATATGTGTTCCCTCTCAAGGAATATGGAATTTCTTGCCACTATAACCTTTTTTTTTCAAGGGTATTTATAGGTAATATCCCCTTCTTTCATTAGGGTATCCTATAAAGGTACACTTTGTGCCTCGGGGTTCATGTTTCTTACTTGAAGAGGGATTAACAAATGCTTCTCTACCCCACACATGTAAATTCTTTAACAAGGATTTTCTTCCACTCCAGAAATCATATAGAATACCATTTATCAATTTAGTTGGTACTTTTTTTTATTATGTGTGTCACTGTTTGTAACGCATATCCCCAAAAGGATAATGGAAGACTCGCATGACTCGTCATTGATCTCACCATGTATAACAAGGTGTGGTTCCTCCTTTCGCTCACACCATTCCACTGGGGCATGTTTGGAGGAGTGAGTTACGATAACATCCCAAACTCCTATAAGTAATCAATTAAGTATTGATAAAGATATCCTCCACCTTTTCTGAGTGGAGTTTCTTAATATACTAACCAAGATCGTTCTCAAATTCATTCTTGTATTCTTTGAACATGTCAAAATAATCCAACTTATACCTCATTAGGTATATGTATCCATATCTACTAAAATCATCAGTAAAAGTTATGAATTATGAGTACTCACCCCTTACTTTAACTAGAAATGGTCCACACACATTGGTATGAACCAATTCAAGAAGTTATTTAGCCCTTTCACCTTTCCCACCAAATGGGGCTTTGGTCATTTTGCCTTGTAAACATGCATGACATATGCCATGTGGTTTTAGTTCAAAAGAATCTAAATATCCATCTTAATGTAACTTTTTCAAGTGTTTCTTATTTACATTACCTAGCTGGTGATGCAAAAGTTGGGTGTGGTATGAGTCATGTGAAGTATCTTTGTCATCGATTTCTATTACCTGGTTTGTGTAATCCAACACATAAAGACTATTTTATTAATTTTCCCTACAAAAATAATTTCTATCTTTATAAAATAAGAAACATTAATTTCGAAACTTGAAACAAAATCCATATACATCATTTCTAGATACATAAATTATGTTTTTGGTTACAGAAGGCACATAAAAACAACCCTTTAACACAAAGATCATCCCAGTTAGCAATGTGAGGTGGTAGTCCCCAACTGCTACAGCAGCAAGTCTGGCTCTATTGGCTGCTCATAGATCTACCTCTCCTCGATCAATATTCATAAATCTATTTGGTTTCTGTATTTGGATAAATATGTGAGCACCACAAGCTATATCTAATACCCAATTTGTAGAAACATATAGATTTCATTCGATAAAAAATGCACCTGAAGCTTCCCCTTGCTTCATAGTCTGGGTGCAGTTCTTCTTCCAGTGGTCGTTCTTGCCACGTGTGAAACAAACAGCCTCTTGTTCCCTTGCCTCCCCTTTGATCTTCCTTTTCATGGAAGGCCATGAAGAAGCTTTGGGCTTAAAGCTCTTTGTCTGTAATGTCCCGGTTCTGGAAGCCACCAAGAGGCGCCCCATACTCGGTAGGTCACATGGCCTCAAGTGTATTTCCCCGAATGCCAGAGGCTTCCAACTAGAAGCGAGGGCCTTGGGAGTGATTGTGGATAAACTATGACCTCATTGGAAGAGTACACAATGGAAGTACACAAATACATACAACAGTGGAAGCAGTAAATAACAAATGATAGTAACAACGGAGGACTGATAAAGGAAACAACTGGAGCAGTTATATATATATAAATGATGCATGATACATATATGTATAGGAAAACATCCAAACATGTCACAATGCCGGAATCAAACAGTTCTAAACAAAAGTGAAAAAGAAAGCAGATAAACTCCTCAGCATCGTAGGCCACATCTTAGTCTCATGCTCTCCAGCTCTACAACAATCAAGAACCTGAAATCGAAGGGAGCTTTCCCTTATCTATACCTGCAACAATATAATTTTTTTGGGCCCAAAAGCATGAAACAAATAGGGTGTGAGAGAAAATACCAATAGGAAACCACCTGAATAACTGTGCCTAACAATCAGTGAATATATGGCAGGTAAAAGTACAGAAAGCAGTAAACAGGAAGGCACTCAGCAGCAAACAATCCAGACTTTCTAGCATATAATTTACAAACAAGTAAGCAGCCACTCAAGCAAGTAAAACAAACAGGTAACCCTCAGGTTAGTTCTCATATAATAACCCCTATGGTTCATCCTACAAGTACTATCAACCCTCTGGGAGGCACACATAGTCTCACCCCTCTGGTTTAGCTAATGAATAGACTCTCTAGGGAAGCACTCATGGTCAATTCCACCTATAGTCTTGTATCGTACTAAAGGCGCTCTGGGGAAGCACTCAATGTCTCATTCCCCCTATGACCCACGTTGAGGAACTACAGACACTCTGAGGAAGCACTCAACATAAATTCCCCCTTTGGTCTCGCATTGTATTATAAAGACACTCTAGAGAAGCCCTTACGTCCATTTTCCCTATGGTCTACTACACTAGGTTGTCACAGCCCTGTGTAAATTCAGCAAGTATTGCATCATGTAACAGCCAAAGTAACCTCAAGAACTACTTGGCTAGTATTCTATAGCATCTCATCATGAAGTAACATCAGTCACACCATCCTACAATACTAGGCATGGTAAAACAACAGCAGACAAAATGGTAATTAAACCTAACGGTCTAGACAGGAAAGAACATGCATGGAAAACACTTCCAAAGCCTAAAAATTATCCCAAAACACAATCAAAATCCTCTAATCTAGAATACAATAAAAGAAGGCATTCAATAGGGCTAAAACTGTAAACACGCAATACCTCGTTCAAGGGTATTGGTGGAATTTTCACAAAATACTCAAAGACTTTATACAGAAAGGCACAAACCACCTACCTTGATGTTAGTAGAACGATATACTCGAAGATCTGTGGATGCTCGGTGCTCTCGAACAAACTAAACCTATAAGGAGTGGTTTCTATCCGTCAGACTCCACCCCGGTGCGTTTAATGAAAAAAACGGCGTGTACTTTTGAAGTACACGGCGTGTACACTCCCTTTCCGTACTCCACTTTTGGCGGCCTCCACATCACCCACACATGGCCATGTATGTAGCCATGACATGGACAACACACATACTCTAGCAGCATCACAGTACACAACATTTACTTATAAAGTACACGACATGTACTTTGAAAATTTTTAGATTTTCCTCTTTTTCACAAAAAATTCCAGAAAAGGAAAAACATACCATAAATAAAGATCCGGGTTCTTACAAACTTCCCCCTTAAGGAAATTCATCCCCAAATTTCCCTAGCGCAGTATAGAAGAACAAACCCCAAACAGCTCCGGCCACTGTGCTCGTACATCGGTCTCCCTCTCCCAAGTCTCATCCTGTATCCGCCCGTGCTACCATAGCAATTGTACCAGAGGAACAGACCCGCCATGGAGAACCTTTGTAATACGATCAACAATCCGGATCATATGCTCCTCGAACAATGCATCCATATCAAGATCAACCTCCTTCGGTTGATGGACATGAGACGGGTCTAAAAAGCAACGTCGGAGCAGAGAAATGTGAAAAACGTCGTGCATAGCCCGATACCTCTGAGGTAACTGCAACTAATAGAAAACCATACCAACTCTATCCAACACCTCAAATGGTCTGACGTACCTCGATGAAAGTTTACCCTATCTTCTAATCCTCTTGTTCCCCAACATTGGTGTGACATGCAAGAAAACCTGATCCCCAACCTCAAACTCCAGAGGTCATCTCTTCTGATCAGCATAATACTTTTGTCGAGACTGTGTAGTAGCCATCCTCTTCTGAATCAACTCTATCTACTTTGTGGTCTCCTAGACAAGACGAGGTCTCAGAAAAGCTTCCTCTCCTGCCCCCATCCAACGTAAGGTTGATCGACATGGCCTACTGTACAAAGCCGCATAAGGTGCCATCTGAATAGCTTCTTGAAAACTATTATTGTAGGTGAACTCCATAAGAGGTATATGCTTCTCCCAAGAACATCCAAATTCCAGAATGCAAGTTCAGATCATATCCTCAAGCACCTAAATCGTACGCTCGAACTGGCAATCTTTCTGGGGATGGTATGTTGTACTCAAAAGTACATGTGTACCCAAGGCCTTCTGAAGCCCCTACCAGACCCGAGAAGTAAAACGTGCATCCCTGTCTAAAACAATGGAGTGTGGAACTCCATGTAGACATACAACCTCTCAGATGTACAATCGTCCTAGCTCATCAACACTAAAGTTATCCTTGATCGAAAAGAAATGATCAACCTTGGTGAGTCTATCAATGATGACCCATACATCATCATTCCCACGAGGTGACCTTGGAAACCCTATCGCGAAATCCATCGCGATGTCATTCCACTTCCACTCGGGAATTGTTAATTGCTGTAAAAGGCCTACTGGTCGCAGATGATCCGCCTTCACCTGTTTAAAAGTATAAAATCTCAAGAAGAAATTGGAAACATCTCTCTTCATACCTGGCCACCAATACTGGAAGTGTAGATCATGATACATCTTGGTGACACCCGGATGAACTGCCCAAACTGAGGAATGAAAATCCTGCATCAGCTCCTCGTGTATATCTGTTGACACCCATACGCATCCCTGGAAATGCAAGATCTCATCCTCGCCTATGGTCCATCCAGGAATAGGGTCCTCTCCTGAAACGCTTTCTCGTAGGACTATGCCTTCAGAATCTCACAGCTGCCTCATTCGAACTCGGTCAGGAAGCATAGAGGTAACAGCTACAGAAGAAAGAAATGTTTTCCCCCATCTGTCGTGCACCTTCAGATGCATTTCAGAGAACATATCCATAAGATTACACTCACTAAGGACCTCTTGAACTGCCTGTATTGGAGTTCTCCTGCTCAATGCATCAGCCACTGCATTTCCTTTCCCAGGTGTATAGGCAAGCTCAAAGTCAAAGGACTGAAGACACTCAACCCACCTGCATTGTCTCAGATTTAGATCATGCTGAGTGAAGATGTACTTGATACTTTTTGTGGTTAGTGAAAACCACAAAATTCTATCCTATAAGATAATGTCTCTAACAGCGTAAGGCATGAACAATAGCTGCCAACTCTAGATCGTCTGTCGGAAAATTCCTCTAATGTGGCCTCAACTGCTGAGACCCGTACGCAACGACTCCATATCCCTGCATAAGCATAGATCCCAGACTGATACCTCAAGCATCATAGTAAACAGTGTAGCTCTTGCTCAGCTCTGGAAAGACTAGTATCGGTGCTTAAGTCAACCTCCCTTTCAGCTCCTGAAAGGCTGACTCACAAGAATCTGACCATAAGAACTTCACACCCTTCTTGGTCACACCCGCCAGCGGTGTTGTTAAGAAGGAAAAGTCCTGTATGAAGTGTCTGTAGTATCCAGTTAGCCCCAGAAAACTCTGCACCACAAAGACATTCTTCGGATACTCCCAAGAAACTACTACTCTCACTTTCTCTCGGTCCACTGATACTCTTGTCTCTGAGATAACATGGCCCAAAAGGTGAATCTGATCCATCTAAAAGTGGCATTTCAAGAGCTTAGCATATAACTGATGCTCTCTCAGTGTACTTAGAATGATCTCAAGATGGGTATCATGGTCATGTCAAGTGTGATAGTACACCAAGATTTCATCCACAAAAACCACCACAAAAGAATCTAAGTATGGATGGAACACTCGGTTCATCAGTGCCATGAAAACTGTTGGCGTGTTTGTGAGACCGAATGGCATAACTGTATACTCGTATAGACAATACCTGCTCCTAAAGGCTGTAAGAGGTATATCTGATGGTCTAATGCGCACTTATGATAACCGGACCTTAATTCAATCTTCGAGAACACTTGGTCTCCTCGAAGCTGATCAAAGAGGTCATCAATCCTAGGCAAGGGATATCGGTTCTTGACCGTCAACTGGTTCAGCTTCTGATAATCCACATAAAGCCTAAGGGTGTAATCTTCCTTCTTCGCAAAAAGGACAGGTGAACCCCAAGGAGAAGTACTGGATCAGATGAAACCCTTTTCCTGCAACTCCTCTAATTACTTCTTGAGCTCCTACAACTCAGGTGTTGTCATTCTATAAGGAGGAATGGACACCGGTTCCGCTACTAGTAAAAGCTCAATGGAAAAGTCTACCTCACGCTCTGAAGGAAAACCTGAAAAGTCCTCTGTAAAGACATCCCTGAAATTATCCACCACTAGAGGAAAGTCTAACTACAAAGTCCCCTGGTCATCCAGATATAGACTGGAAATCTGAGTTGTAACTCCACCTAGACCATGATGCTCGGGTCCTACTCTACTTGCCTGGACATCCCACTCGCCTCAATGTAGAAATGATCCACCCTATGATGATATGAAACTCACCCTGTGGAGATAACAGCCGATGACTGCCTGGAAGGAAATGAGCCAGTCCATTCCGAGAATGACATCATAACATGTCATCTATAGGACATAGAGATCCCATATAAAGTGATACTCAACCACCTCTAGAGGTCACTCTTTTCACTAGCATACACTATCAATCCTAGTCCTCAATGGTGTGTCTAGAGTCAAAGTATCGGTAGAGGAAAATATGAAGATCCCAAGTCTCTCCAAAACAACAAAAGAGATAAATCTATGGGAAGCCCTAGTGTGGAAAATATCATAAGATAAAACTGAGGCTACTAAGATCGTACCTCGAACTGTAGAGGGATCGAGATCCTTCTCTTGTTGGGTCTGCACAACAGCAAAAGCCTGACCTATACCACGGCCATGTGACCCTGCCTGACTGCTCTGAGCTGATCCACCCTGTTGTCGCTGAAATACAGATGACTGACCACCAAGGCCTCGACCTTTACCTCAGCCCGAATGGCCGGAAAACCACCAGTTCCCATACTTGTGGGAAACTGGTGGTGCTTCTCCTGAACTTTGAGTCATGGATGAACCCATGTCACCAGCTGCTAGTGAGAAAACCTGAAAAAAGCACTGAAGGTGACCCATCTGGCCGCAATCTCGGCAATCAGCTTGGTCTTTCTAGCACTGCGGCCTCGTATGCCCAGCTCTTTCACACTAGTATCATACCACCTGGCTACCTGAAGATGTGTCTCGCTGCCTCAGATCACCACACGTAGACTCCTTACAGTGCTTTCTGGCTGTCAGCTGGTGAAGCACTAAATCTAGAATCAAAACCTCCATGGATCTCAACTATCGAATCTCTCAGATTGTGCTTCGCAATCAGTGCCTGGTTGACGATGGAAGTGATTTAAGTCAGCCTGAAGATATTAACCTGTGAGTGGATCTCTCGTCTGAGACCATACGCAAACTTCCCTTCCAAGAACAACTCATGTCCACCATAGAGGGGTGTGAAACGCTGCAGCTTAGTGAAACGAGATGAATACTCCATGAAAGAAAGAGTACCTTACTTTAGGCTCATGAACTCCCGGGCTCAGTTGGCCATCAGGGTCTCCAGATAGAAGTAGTTGTCAAAGACACGCTGAAACTCCTCCCACTCCATAACCTGCTGATGAACCACTTGTGAGATCACGTCCCTCCACCTCTTGGAGGAGTCTCATAGCATGTTGGTAGAGATATTTACCCGCCTTTCTAGAGGCATCTCCAGATGACCATAGATCATTAGCATGGATTCTATCCATGACTCTGCAGCCTGAGGTCCTCCTTCCCCCGAGAAGGTGGGAGGATGCTGCTGTTAGAAAACCCGTGTCAAGTCTACCATAGATGTGGAAGAAGGCAGAGATCCCTGGAAGGTTTGAATCATCCTCATAAATACTTCCCTAAACTGCGCATCGACGCGTGCTACCGATATCACTACTGGTGCCAAGGCTGGCACAACAGGAGGATCTGTGGAAAGTCCCTAATCAACCATATCCAGCATCTGATCACCGCCTGCCAACTAGCATGCAACCGGAGGATCTCTCAGTGCATGACTCTACAAGGTCAAACGCACACCTTAGATCAACATTACTAAGGACTAAAAACTAGGAGCATAAGAATGGAACAGGGGAAATAAAACATTCAAAATTTACAAAACATGACTACAAGACGTGTATAAAGACTACACAGCATGTTCCCTGAATCATCTTCCCCTGACCGAGTAATTCTACACGGTTAAGCCACACGGCTCTCCTAAGACCAAACTACACGGTGTGTTCAAGGTTGACATAGTGTGTACTCAACAAGCTTCACCTATCCCATGTTGTTAGTGACACTACTTGTGTTCCCAGGTCACACTACATGGAATGTTCCAGAAGTACTCGACGTATACTAAGAAGTCCCAATAGAACAAGTGGTTAGCTACACAGTCGGCTACATGACTGACACTACACAGCGTGTTCCAGGCGGACACAGTGTGTATGAGAAAGGATGACACCGACCCGTGTTGTTCGTGACACAGCCGGGTACATGGGTCAGACTACATGGCATGTTCAAGATGGACACGGCGTGTATAAGAAGAGACTCCACCAACCCGTGTTGTTAGCTACACGGCCGGACTCCTAGGATTACACTACACAGCGTGCAAAACCGGTACACGGAATGTTCCCCCAAGGTTTTCCTTATCCCTTGTCTCTTCCCACACGGCATGTGACACAGTTAGAGAATACACAGAATGTACATAAAGTACATAGTGTGTACTTAAGAAAAATTGTTTCTTCCCGAACAGAAGAACACATGGCGTGTAGTCAAAACTACACAGCGTGTATTCTGGGTTTTTCTAGACAATAAGCCTCAAAAACTACTTTGGAGCCCAGAAAACACTGAAACGAACACTAAAAGTTCCAAATTCCGATCTTTGGGGGCTCATACTCCCCGGAAATCAATGTTTGACATCTTTAACAAGTTATAAACAAAAAAACAGCACAATGATCCACCAAATTCCGGTCCATGAGGGTCGATAACACCTCGAGAATCAAAATTTGGTGTCCATTTAGGTAAAAACTTACACAATAAATGCTCTAATAAGAAGCAAATATTTTTATCAAGACATCTATCACAACAGCATGCATATTCTACACAAAATATATCACAACAACATGCAATCGCTAATGCATCTTGGATGACATGGAAAGAATGCATGACATGTGATTTCTAGCAAGTTCCTATATGATGTATGAGATGGCATACTCTCATCTCATCGGGTTATGACAGAAATAGAACCTCAATAAAATCAATGGTAACATCACAAAACATGTGAATAACTCAAGGTGAAATCAAATCAACTGTAATAATTGAAAAACCAGAAAAATTACAATTAGACGAGGTAGATTGGCTTTTCCATGTACACAGGTTAGCTACTCCCAGGCACGACTTATTACCAAGTACCTATTCTATCTTATCCTTGGCTAAAGGATCCAAACAGTAAATCAAGAGAAAAAAATCTCTCTGATACCAGTTGTAACATCCCAGTTCCGAAAGCCACCCAGAGGCTCCCCCTACCCGGTAGGTCACATGGCCTCAAGAGCATTTCCCCGAATGCCAGAGGCTGCCAACTAGCAGCGAGGGCCTTGGAGTGATAGTGGAGAAACTATGCCCTTATTGGCAGAGTACACAGCGGAAGTACACAAATATATACAACATCGGAAGTAGTAAATACCAAACGAAAGTAACAGCAGAGGACTGATAAAGGAAACAACTGCAGAAGATTTATATATATAAATGATGCATGATTCATATATGTCTAGCAAAACATCCAAACATGTCACAATGCTGGAATATAACAGTGCTAAACCAAAGTGAAAAAGAAAGCAGATAAACTCCTCAGCATCGCAGGCCATGGCTTGTTCCCATGCTCTCCAGCTCTACAACAATCAAGAACATGAAATCGAAGGGCGCTTACCCTTATCTATACCTGCAACAATATAATCTGTTTGGGCCCAAAAGCATGACCCGAACAGGGTGTGAGACAAAATCCTAGTAGGCAACCACCCGAAGATCTGTGCCTAACAGTCAGTGAATATATGAAAGGTAAGAGTACAGAAAGCAGTAAACAGGAAAGTACTCAATAGCAAACAATCCACAGTTTCTAGCATATAATTTACAAACAAGTAAGCAGCCACTCAAGAAAGTAAAACAAAAAGTTATCCCTCTAGTTAGTTCTAACAGCCTAACCCCTATGGTTCAACCTACAAGTACTAGAAACCCTCTGGGAGGCACACACAGTCTCACCCCTCTGGTTCACCTAAAGAATAGAATCTATGGGGAAGAACTCATGGTCAATTCCCCCTATAGTCTGGTATCATACTAAAGGCACTCTAGGGAAGCACTTAACGTCAATTCCCCATGTGGTCTCGCATCGTATTATAAAGACACTCTGGATAAGCCCTTACATCCATTCTCTCTATGGTCTACTACACTAGGTTCTCATAGCCCTGTGTAAATTCAGCAAGTATCGCATCACGTAACGGCCAAAGTAACCTAAAGAACTACTTGGATAGAATTCTATAACATCTCCGCATGAAGGAACATCATTCACACCATCCTACAATACTAGGCATGGGAAAACAACAGCAGTCAAAAAGGTAATTTGACCCAACAGTCTAGACAGGCAATAAGAAGCATGGAAAACACTTCCAAAGCCTAAAAATTAGCCCAAAACATAATCAAAATACTCTACTCTAGAATATAATAAAATCAGGCAATCAATAAGGCTAAAATGGTAAACACACAATACCCCGTTCAAGTGTATTGGTGGAATTTTCACAAAAATTCTCAAAGACTTTCTACATAAAGGCACAAACCACCTACCTTGATGTTAGGAGATCTATATACTTGAACCACGGGGCTTGAATGACCTTAGAAGGTCGAATATCTAAAACAAATTCTAAAACATGCAACCCATGATAACTTGGAAAAGATAAGTAATTGGAAAATGATGCTCTGGAAGAAGGAAGAGCTTATCGCTGTGATTACAATACACTCAATGGTGTTCAAATCAGAGGACGGATGGAGGATCGGGGCCTCAATGAAGATCTGCGCATGCTCGGCACTCTCGGATGAATGAAACCTAGGAGTGGTTTATGTCCGTCAAACATGACCCCGGTGCATTTAATGAAAAAAAAGTACATGGTGTGTAATTTTTAAGTACATGGCATGTACTCTCCCTTTACATACTTCGCTTTAGGCAGCCTCCACATCACCCACACATGGTCATGTGTGTTTCCATGACACAGCTAGCACATGACGTCTGATGGCATCGGAATACATGGTGTGTACTTATAAAGCACATGACGTGTACCTCGAAATGTTTCAGATTTTCCTCTTTTTCCCAAAAACTACCAGAAAAGGAAAAACATACCTAAAAGTAAGATCCAGGTTCTTACATTTTCTTCCCTTTCCTATTATTCATCATAATATTATAAGCCTTTTCACTCTTCATATCTTTGTCCACTTGGAGAATGAGGATAAGAAGATCAGATAGATACTTCTTGATGTTTTTCATATTGAAATTGAAAAAAATGTTAGAGAATTTCTAAGGGAGTGATGCTGAAAGGAGACCAGTTTCCATTTCTTCGGGGAGTTTAAAACCTAGAACCTCCAGGCACTCAATGTAGCCAATGATCTTGACTACATGAGGCCCAACTAGGGAACCTTCTCCAAGCTTACTCTAAAATAGTGCCTTAGAGATCTCAAACCTTTCATGTCTTTCTCTCTCTTGGTAAATACCAAGGAGGTTATTGAGCATGCTATAATAATCCATGTTTTCATGATACTTAATGAGCTCACTAGACATTGATGATAGCATCAAATATTTAATGTTGACTGCATTGTTCAAATGTTTCTCATAGACCAGGAAATCCTCATCACTCACCTCTTTGGCAGGAGGATCAGGTAATGCTGACTCTAGCACGTAAGACTTCTGTTCATGGCGTAGGATAACTCTAAGGCATTTAAACCATTCCTAGAAGTAAATACTGGTGAGGATGTTGTCTTTATCCAGAATTGATCATAGGGATAGTGTGGTTGATGAGTTTTTCATTTTTATTCTCCAATTAAAAGAGTAGATCATTAGTAATTTCTTAATTACATTTTATAAGAAATAATAAATTTTATTTATCCTCCCACTATTTTATCAAGTCCCAATAGCCCTCACCATTGAACTTGGAATTTCTAGTTTCCATGACATTCTAGTGGTAAGGATCCATATTCCCCTTTGCATAACCCCAAAAAGGGTTGTTCAAGATATTAGAAGGTATTTAGGTAGGCAGGTCTTTGCCAACTACGGTCTTGTAGCTCTTTGATATGTTGAGCGGACTCCCCAATCCTAAAATCATGAATTTGGATTTCCTCAACTCTTGCCTCCAATATTACACCAAGTCTCGCAAGGGATACTCCTCTTGATTTAATATGGTTAAGTAAACTCAAAACCTTTCATAATGGATTCCTATATAAAAGTAAGTGTCCCAACAAGGGTTGGTCAAACACATAGTTTTATTGAGTTTTTTCCTTAATCAAGTAATGGAAGTCTTGTTCTGGATTAATATTTTGTTTGAGGGATTTTTATCTCTTATGTGTGAATTTCTTATTATCATTATCACACGCTTGTTAATATTAAGTGGAACTTACTTAAGTGATTAACCGTGTCTTGATAATATTTACGCATAAGTCTAGTTTATTATAGTTCCATCTGGCATTCTTGTTTAATTCATTTATTATGGGATCGTGACAACACATCCATAACGATAAACCATGAAACTAATAGAAATAAAACAAAGTAAATGGAATGATCATGAGATTTTCTAATGGTTAGTTTATCTAGCGGTTGATAAACTAACCCTACCTAGGGGAGAAACACCTTGAACCTTTTGGGTTCGTGTTTATAGCTTCCACCTGACCACCTCTATATCTCCTAAGATTGGTTTCATCTCAGATCTAAATTGAACCACCTCCACTAGCTTGGGAGTTACATCCATTATATATTCACTTTTTAACTCATATTTAGGTGAAGAGTAAAAGTGGTTTTTACAAAAAAGAATCATTGGGCATGTAGGCCCTACATATTAATGAGAAGAAGGCTCACAGTTCAACAAATTTAATTCAAATAAATAAATTGAAAGAAAACATCCACATACAAAGGTCTTGGTATAGCTCATGATCATCCATATATGCAATGATATCTACACGTAAATAAAACTAGAAATAAAATCTTTAATCATTTTTGTTTAAGATAAATTACACTCGAATCAATTAATTATCATATTTAATTAATCAATCCTTTTATCTTAAACCATTTTATGAATTTCCTTGAGATTCTCATCCATCATAATTTTAAACAAAAAAATTCATTTAAAATTTTATTTGTACGTAACTTGTACCTTGGAGGAAACCCAGTGAATTCATATTCATAACTACCAAATGAGTAGAAATTAACATTACGTAGATGTTAAATTAAACACACATATATAAAACACCTATCACATGTTGCGCCTTAGCTTTATTCCTGCATGATGGTACGCGTCTCAAGGGTTTGTATAATATAATAATAAATTTTAATAAATCTACATAATTTGGATGAGTACACGACGTGTAGTTCCAAATACATGGCGTGTACTATTTTTCACTGTCTATCTGAAGTAAACGCCTAGGGAAACGGCGTCTGAGTATACTTTGGAAATTTTCAAAGTACACAGTGTGTCCAGTGGGCCACACACCATGTAGTTCCTTATTACACAGTCTCTAACCGATCAAGCCATGTCTGGGGTACACAGTACAACCCTAACCCAAAGGGACTACACTTCGTGTCTATTGGGCCACACGGTATGTAATCTGGAGACCACATACCACCTATTCCTAGTCAACACACTGAGTCATTTAAGACTTTGAAATACTCCAACAAACGTCTTAGTTTGTTAGACTAGTCTGATGCATTGAATCTTGACTACATGGCATGTACTGATGAATACATGACATGTGTTCTAGTGTTGTACGGACCGGAAGCTTTGGAACCTCTGGAAGATATCCTCTATTTTATTTTAATCAAAATTAAAAAGAAAAGTTTGTTTCTTTAAGGTGAACGCGAAATGAAAGAGGAGGAATAGATCTCAAGATTCATATTTTTAGAATGATTAACGTGAATTGAAAAAACTAAATTATTAAATGTGTAAGTCATCAATGAAACATTTAAATAATTATAAACTATGATGTAACCCCTCTAATACCACTTGAAGGTTCCGGGCGCAGCTGAAGCGTGGTTGGGACGACAACCATTTTTGATTTTTAACATGATAAATGATTATTTTGGTATCAATATGACGATGAATGTTAGTCTCCACAGAATATAATAAAATATTTAGATAAAGAAGAAAAAGACATGAAACCTTTAGAGAGGATCTTTCACATGATGATTATAATTAATTTAATTAATTTCATAAAGAAAAATAATACTTGGATATTTGGTATTTTTCTTCATTGATGATGTTGATCATCTGTAATGACCCTTCCAGATTATCTCATTGCGCTTGTAAGGATCCAAACTAGAATCCCTCTAGCGGTGATCAACACATGCTCTGATGGCCTCTGATCGACACCGTTCATTCTCCAGGTGCTAGCACAGAGAATCGAGTGTCTTTTGTTGATCATTCTTGATCGCCTATTCTTCAGCCTTAAATAATGTCTCTCATTCTTGATAGGGGAGAGAAGAGAATTTGAGAGAGAAATTGTTTGGATCAACAATTCTCAATTCACCAGGCATGTGGTGTGGTGTGTGGAAAAATAGGCGTACTTTCCTATTTATATACATGGAATTTTAGTTACAATATTTAATTTCATGGAAATAATTAAATACATTCATGAACATAGAGAAAATCCATGCATTTAATAATAATACCAAGTCATTATTTATGGTGCACAAACTTGCGCAAAACAGAATTATAAATAAAATTCCACATCAGAAAATAATATCAACGTTATTTTAATTTGTTCCAACTAGTTAAATAATTATTTACCGTCTTGAAAATAATTATTTTACTACCAGACCGACATTGGTCCACTTGAACTCCACTTCCATTTATTGAACACTAAAATAAATAAAAACATAAATTATTCTCTTAAATAAATATTTTATTTAAAAACTAGTAAATATATATTTATTAAATTTTCTATAAAATAAATAAATAAATTTAATTTAATTTAAGCGATCATTTTAACTTGAATAAAATTATTCCACGGTCTTGAGAATAATATTTATTTCATTAATTAAATTCAAATAAAATTTAACTGAGACCACCAAAAACACTTAGTGTGTGACCCTCTAGGATTCTTTCTCATTGGTATTAGGTGTGCTTGCCTAAAGTCCAAGAGTACTGTTTATAAATGGGTCAAGGAACCCAAAATAAAGAACGTAAAGTCACAACAACAACATCCACATACGAACACTCACTATGTAATATAATCCCTCTGTCGCAATATATAATCAAGAAGGTTTCATGACTGTGTCATCAACTTTTATACTTGATACGTCGTTCTTCGACTACCTGAAATAAAATTACCATTACACCATGGCCATGGAATTTCACATGACAGTTCTATTTCAATAAAAGGGTCGAGATATCAACTTCCATAAATGGAAGAGACAAGTCCTTCCTCAACTTATCCATTAATAACATGCCACTCGTGATGCACCCAACGTACCCTACTTCCCTACAACTGTCTGTGTGACGGTTTTCATCAGTAAATCAAAATTCATAAGTCATGAAACGTAGTAATGATAATATTAAAGTCTAAGGAGCATTACACATAATTATAGATAGAAATATCTGATGACAAAAAAACATACGGAATTCCTAATAGCGGTTTTGTTCTCATAATCTCCTATCTTGAAGATTACCAAGTTCCAACTTCATGAGAGGAAGTCTCATATACTTACGAGTACTTGCACCTGACGGTTTGCATGCTATGTGTCCCATCATAGCATTTCATCCAATCACAGAACTATATTTAAGAATATTTTTATAGCATTTCAAGGTTCTCATCATAGTGAGGAACTTCCATGACCGTATCAATGCAACAAATAATCTAGGACATTATTAAATCATAATCATGCAAAAAAAATGAACAATATGTAATAATACATTAAATATCAATGTAATCAAAGTAAAACCAATCACTTTTTTTCCTTTATATTTAGAGATATTCCTATGAGGATGTGGAGACTAATTATTTGTTAGTTCAAAATTCTGGATCCTTCTTTGATTCTGGGTGCACGCAACCTCATTTAGTGCATCCAAATCACCCTCCTCCTGGGTTATGTATTTCCTGTTGGGACCCTCTGTATTTTTATCTTGATTAATTTTTTCCATGTTAATAGTGATGACATTTATAGAGGAATATTGATCAATGGTTTTTTGGCCATTTCTTTCCACATGGTAATCTGGTTCCGCACAGGCTTCATTAGGGTTGTTACTTGAACCCTAAGATTTATTGTGTTGTTTCAGCTTGTGACCTCGGGGGGGGGGGGGGGGGTAATTTACTCATCGTACGCTCTTCTCCTATTGGTTCATGAATAGTGACCTTGAGGGAATTTTCAGTCAGGGTATCTGAATGTGTACCAACCAACCGAGGATTGTCTTGTGGTGAGAGGAACTTGTGGGACGCCGCCCATTGATCTCTTCCTCCCAACTTAGTGAATATTGATTCCCTATATGGTTCCAATGATGATAAAAATTCCACCATCCCTGTGGGATAGGGTTTATCTAGGTCTTTCATTAGACATGAAGATGTAGTTGTCCCCATCCCATTCGGGTAGAGGTGATCTGGAATATCCATTGATGTCTTCCATCCCTTTTTAGGGGATAAAAATTTTGGATACGATGATTGAGATATAAATACCCTCTTCCCTGTGGTATGGGGTTTGTTTGGTATTGTTTCAAGAACATACTGAACTTTCTTAGGAACTAATGACATAAGGGGTGAAGGTAGTGGAAACTTTTCTCCCGGTCTAGAGGTCTGAGTCTGTTCATGGAAAGCCATTATGGTAGTTATTACTATAGTCTTCATGATGCAGCATAGTTTTGCTTGCATGAAAGTTGGGTTTGATGGTATCCCATAAAGAGGATCGTTACATGAGGGTAATTTTCTAGGTGATCGAAATTTTGGTCTCTATGCTCGAAACATCCTTATATTATCTTGAGGGGTCTATTTTTATGTTTTGTTATCTATCCTCTCTCCTCATCTATGATGTCTATCCATTATTGGAGTAGGGTCATTTTATTGAAACGACCAACTAGCCTAAGCATTTCCTGGTCCCCTAAACTCATTAGAGGATATAAAATTGCAGGATTCCATGTTTGAGGGGATCTTCTATTCTAGTGGAGCGGTGTAGTGTAATGCTCTGTACTATTCCCATCCTTGAATTTGGATGCCTGACATGGATTTGGAGATCAGCTGGCGAAGTGTCATGCTGTAATGGCGAAAAGCATGTTGCAAATGTGTGTTGTGATTTTTTGGTTATGGATCACGAGACATTGAGATAGCGGCTAGGTCAAGTTGGAAATAGTGTATCCTGATGGTATGAGGGTGACACTCATATCTTGTATAAGGGAGATGTCAATCCTTCAGTTTATTATGAGTAGCCCACATATAATAGTGTAGATAAGGAATGTACTCCTTTTCTATCTCATCAGGGATCTCGTAGTTGGAAGTAGAGAGGGACCCGAACATGATGGGGAGGTTGTTTCTGGATAACTCTCTCCATATGTCAATGTCATAATCTTCTTCATCCCACTTATATTAATCCATTCAGTCAAACCATAGAAGATGACTCTGATGGTTTCCTATTAAAGGGAGTGGAGTGCTACTAGATGCTAATGGGGAACTATATATAGTTGAACATGGTGTTTTGAGCACCTCTCTATACAAAGTTGTTGGTTTTTGGTTCACCTATCTATATAGAGGTGTCTGTAAAATGGTAGTACTACCTTTCCCATGGGAGATATCATCGTGGAAAGGTTGAACACGGTGAATGTAAGGAGTAGAGTCCCTGCAATCCATCATAGTAATGAACATCTCCTTCTTCCTTTTGATAGAAGAGTCGATGGACCCTTGTGGTGTTGAGAGTGTGTCTCTAACAACCTCAAGGACACTAGCATTAAGAATATTATAAATATGATTCATGTTCTATTCCATGGTCGGAGTATGTCGATTTGCCTTTCGTGGTTTTCTAGGGATATAGGCATGTTGAACGACAATTTTCAGAACATGTATATAACCGCTTGGTGCTATGGGGATATGATACCACTACTGAGGGGATATCGGAATATGTCAATAATCTGGCTCATTATAAATAGGGATAAGATCCTATCCTAAGGCATGATCCACTCTCACTTAGTGATCCTCGGTCAAGATGGGTATGGGCCCAATCTTGAGCCATTGGGACATGTTGCTGATATTTGTTGGAATGAGTATCAGTCTGCCCTGAGGCATGTGCTACACTCACTTGGTTGGCCTAGGTTGGATTATGAGTATACTCTTGGTCTGAATATTCATTTCCTATCAGAATATGATGACAGACCTCTGAAATGGGATAAGGAATATAAGCCTTCTCTTATATTGCCTTGAAATTATGCTGGCACAGTCATTCATTGGAAAAAGTAGGAATATGTTCCTTGATTCTGTAATCTAATGGAGTATACCAAGAATATTCACTGACAAGAATATGAGCATTTCCCGAGACTTATGCCACTCTCACCTAGTTAGCCTCATCCAGAATAGTGGTATGGGCCCAATCTTGGGCCTCCATATTATGCCATTGGACTTATTTGATAGGCATGTTCCCCTGTCATGAGGTGTGTTCTACTCTCACCTTCTTATCCTTGGTTGGAAATTGATTATGATACCGATATGATTCCTCTCCCTTCATTAGGATATGCCAATAATCTTCCAAGGTGGGTGGAAGAATGTGAGATTTCTCCAGTACAACCACTTGATCATGATGATCAGATTGTGAGTTTTCCTGGATGTAGTGATAGAAGTATGCACTTGTCCCTTGATTTTAAATAGTGTTGGAATATTCTGGTGCAGTTCTTCAGTAGTTTCTAAAATTTATTATCATTTTATCAAAGTGTGTGTAGGGATATAAGCCAGCACATTTTTTGTCTCCATGAACTGTTGAAAGATATATTCTATTAAAGTGGGATGTGTGCCCACTATGTCCTTCATGTGCCATTAGGATATGTTGATGGGCTTCATGCGTGGGGGTAGGAGTATGAGCCTCCCCCCATATTTGTTGTGGGAATATTCCCACAGACTTGTTCTGAGCAAGCAAGGATATGAGCCTATTGGCTAGTCCCTTCCAAAGCATGCTGGTGGGAGTTGTCAATAGGAGTGGGGATTTTAGCCCTTTCCTGGGTATCTATCATTTTCTTTCTCCAATGAGTCTTCCTCGGAGGAGCCCGTGCATGGGTTTCCAAGGTGGATTTCTGGCAGAAGGTTCCCTCAGCAGGTATTTGATAGGTATCAGTATGATGATACTGGTGACAGTGGTTAGCAGGCGCCCTCCTTAATGGTGCCTGAATTGTAATGGATTCAAATTCAGCTTCCCGGTCAACCTTCATCATGTATGGAAGGTGGCAGTTGTCATGCTCTAGGGATAAGCTCCCGAATATATTGTTCATGTCAATGGGGGCCACTAGTTTAGTATAAACCTTCACCGAGCGATGTGGACTCACCTGATGACATTCTTGCAGAATATGGTGAGCAGCTTCCATAGTCAGGATTGTATCATATTGGTGGTACTCCAAAATCATCGTGCTTGGTACCTGCTGATGGATCCATTTGGGAATAGAGACCATTTTATGACACGTGGGGGTCACGATGATGGATGAATTACCAGAACAAGTGTAAAAGATGAATAAATTATCTCAGATCAGGAGTATGAAATCATGCAGACAACAAGGAATAAGGCCACCAATTAGTGTTATATCGTAGGCATAACAATGATCAATCATATATTCAAGGTTAACACAGTTTTCTTATATTCCCTTTCCATCCAATCTACTTTTGTGGACTTTTCAACATGAGTATGGACTTATCAGAATCCCGGATTATCATGGTCTTACTTCTTTGTTTGTATATGGTTTACAAATAAAAGTGTCCTAAGAAGAACAAGTCAAGCCTATCAGTGTCATTAGCATATAATGGGAAAGAAACATGGATCAATGGATTATAATCCAATTATATATTATTAAATTGATTCGTGTTGGATTCATCGCTTTTGTTTGGGTATGGGGAAAAATAGAATGATATGATAGATTATAACATGGTCATTTTGTTATTTCATACATTCACGTTGGGTTCACCATTTTTGTTTCGTTGGGATTTTGAAGTGTGGAATGGGTTTCTCTTGTTATGTTACCATTTTCAATTTTCCTAGAAACTCCCAATGGTTCCCCCATCCATATTTGGGTACGGAACAGCTTTCCAAAGGCTGGTGGTCGTCTGGTTTTTCAAGCCTAGTAACTCTTGGGCACTCACATTGGTCGAGAGGATTGGAGTTCAGACTCATAGAACCCTCTTAGTGGAATTGTTTCCTACTCCGATACTCTCTTATAGATTTACCAAATGTTTTTTAATCTCTTCCTAATCCTGATATAGGATCAATTACCCTAAAAACAACTATGGGTTAACTCTCCTTTATGTGCGATAGACTGGGATCTCATTTGTGAATTCATTTGTATGTATCTAAGGTTCTTAATCATTTTCTAGTAATGAGTGGTCACTTTTATGATGAAACCATATGACCAAGTGTTTTGTGTCATGCTCCCTTTTATAGAGGCGGTTGATATTTCGAGGATGGTATTGATCCATTATGAGGCATTCTACGTATGCTGATTATTGCAGGAATAAAAACTAGAGTAGTTTGGTTGATCTGTGTAGTTTAACATCTGTCATTAAAGACTAGTATGGGGTGTTGAAACACAAAAAAAATTAACTTGAGTATGGAATATACGTCCTTTGTATCATGGTTATGGCAGGAATCAGAGTCATTGTAGTTCGGTCGATTTTGGGGCTTACACACTAAGGATGTCCTGGTGAATGTGTATTTGGTGCCTAATGAGGTGTCAGTTTCATCCCCCTAATCTCATGTGATCCATGGTTATTGTGAGAAACAATTGGGTGTTCATGATTAGCCTTATGGTGTATGGATATGGGACCTATGTCCTAGAGCATTCATTGGAGTGTTTGATATGGAGCTCAGGCCTTTAAGGTGATGTCTTATGTATCCCATTTATGGTGGGAATCAGAGTCCTCTTAGTTCTCTTAGAGATGTTGGGTCTTACACACTGAGGATTCCCTATTTAATAGGCCTTCTTATCTAGAAGGTGTCACATGATCCTATTGGCATGCCCTAGAGCTAATCATGTGACCTGGATTGACACATGTGGTGGGTGTCACGAGATTCATGGTAGCGTGATCCGAGGGCTGTCGTGTATCTTGGATGAAACCTCTGTGTTACATCAAGGTACCCAGTGGACATGTCCATAGGGTGTTGAATTTGTTGGTTGATGCCTCAGGGAGATGTCGTGGGACCAAGCCATCATGTCTAGAAAAGTACACCGATAGAGCTAGATTTTCATGTCCAGATGTGTCGACAATACTTAGCCGACATGAGTGGGTGACATTATAGGAGTCAGGTGGTGCATCCTAAGAACATCACAAGTATGGGGTGATGAACCTAGAGGGTTTTTAGGATCCAAGTGGTTCCTGAAAAGGGTTCAAAAGTCTTTTCCTTACATATTCAGAGCATTTTGTATGTCCTGGATGACATGTCAAAGGGATTTCATGAGGTCCGAGTGGAACAAATTGGTATCATCACGTATTCTTGATTGACACATATGAACCATGCATAGTTCCATGATCATGCCTTATGCTTGGGTCTTCCACTTTGAATCCTAGTTTTTTCTCCTTGTATTGAGAGCACCTTGGATCGATTCTGTGTGGGTCTTTTTGGGTCACACATGACCTAGAGGACATGTGATATGGTCTTCTCATATCTCGCTAGAATTCCTTCACATGATATTTTATTGATAATGCATAGGGCTTTATTACTAGTGTATTAATACTCTGATGGTCCACCAGTGTATTACCTGGAGGAACGCTTACCAGTCGTGTGATTAGATTTGTGAAGAAGCTCGGAGTCTTAGTGCTGACGTGCGTAGTGGCAGTCTAGTTCAAAACTTATAGTGTTCGATCAACTAAATAATGATCCAACCCACCGAATGTTTTTTCTAAGCTGGAGTAGAGAATTTATAGGCATATCCATACACTTACACACTAGTTTTTGTGGAGAATCTGGTACAGGTCCATGATGGAGTCGATGTGGGGTCTGTCATTACGTGGTATCGTGAGTCTCTAAAGTGGACCACGTTAAGGGAACCACCATATTATCAATGATTGTAAGTCCATCCGTCCATTATCATATTATTTCCAACTATTGAGGACTTTCGCTTCAAAGGACTTTTATGTCATCATGTCGGCATGTCCAAGGGTCTTCATGAAATCCAAATTAATGTTGGAAGGCATCCTCAAGTCCTTGGATGGATTGTCTCAGGGTTCTCGAGACGACGTTGAGGGTGCGCTAGGTGCATAACATGCCATTCGGCGACCATGAACCACAATCACCTTCTCCTTTATTATCTCCTTCATTTTATGTGAAGAATTTCGAGAGTCATGCAAGATTTTATGTATGGTTTTTAGGGAATTTATTCTATTTTTTGGAGATGCGTTGTATGATCAGTATGGGTCATATGGGGCACGATCATTTTTTGTAAAATCACTTGATCTAAAGGGATTCTGTGAGGCTAGGCAAGTCGTCAGGGGCATGATTCATGTCTTTTTGTGACTATGGACCCCTATCACTTCTTCTTTTTCAATATACTTTTTTTTATTTCACAACGTTTTGGGTTCATGTGGGATTTCATGATCCATTTTGGGGTTTTATGCCCAATTTTTGGTTTATGTCTTGCTTGACCAATATGGGGCATATAGAGATCATGCAAGCATGTAGGGGACGACTTTTTTTGTATGTCTTTAGAGCACCACATAGTTTTTTGGATTCACTTGTGGGATTCTAAGTGGTGAGGCTGAAAATACAAAGGGACTTTTCAAGGCGAGGCAGTCAGGACACCGAGGTCTCCTGGTGTCTCACAGATTTCTCAAGGCATGCATCGCATGCTCTTCAGTGACCGAAGACACCACTCCCCTACTTCCTTTTGGTCCCCTTTGTTTTATGCGACAAGGGTTGGGTGGTATGCGATTTTTCTCATGTAATATCTATAATTTTTACTCAATTTTCCTGTGGTTTATCACATGAACAATGTTGATCATATTAAAATGCGCAAGTATTGTGGAAAAACCCACGTGTTTTTCCTTAGAGCAATGCAAAATTTTCCAGAGGTTTCTATGTGGTGTGACTGATGATCCGAAAGGGTTTCGCAAGGCGCACTAAAAATGTCATGTTGTGTCACATGTCCTCAGGGGAACGATTCAACTACTTCAGTGACCATGATCCCATATTGCCTCCTCCTAGTTATCTCATTTGTTCTTTTTGATGAATTCTTGAAGGTCTCTCGAGATGGATTGGATATCATATATAGATTTTATTCTTTCCAATGATGATTTGGTGCAAGATATGTGTGACCACCAGGGGTCTCTTCCATGAAATGTTGCTTCCCTTTATTTTAAAAGGATTCTAGATGGTTTTTCATGTACTTTCCAATGAATAACTACATGGCCTGGGGTATTCTCATCCATTTGTAATTATTTGGCCACTGGTGAACAAGGGTGATCATTGAGGACGGCTCTTCAGGACTTGTCGTGGGTTAGGTTCCTTTTGTGGAGACTTCATGTGACCTTGTAGTGGTTATGAAATCATGAGTCCTTAACCATCCTCATCTTCCTTTCTCTAATGGGGAAAATAATATCCATGTTCGGGTGTTTCATCCTTTTTGGTTTTACTGATTCTTATATGGTAGGTGTCAACAGTGGATATGGAAGGTGTTTCCCTAGGGGCTATTCCATGATTTTAGAATTTTCTGTATTGAACCTCGGGTAGGCATCCTAAAAAACCTGCTTAGAAGACAAGGATAAAAATCCACATAGTTAAATGTCATAGTTTAAGGTCATGGGATATGATTGATCCATATAGTTTAATGTCATGCAGAAATGAGGCTCATGTTACAGAAGGAGTATTGATGAGAGATGGTTTGGGGATTACACATGGAATATTCCCTATGTGGAAAGGTGTGGATCTTAGACATGGAAGTTTCCCTGAGTGGGTAGGTGTAGTTTCATCCCATTCCAATCATACATGGGGCATCCTATGTTTATTTCATAGGGCAATGCTATAGTTTTACATCAGGTGTTGAGGAAATGGTTGTGTTGTTTAACATCGTATGACTATGATGTGAAACAATTCAGTTTTACATCATGTAGCTTAGATGTGGGTAGACTCACTCTTTACCCCTTGGGTTTACATGACCACCCCTCATGTGCCTTTGGGCTGGTCATGGTGTTGAAACAGCCTTGGAGGAGTGTTCAATATTGTGGTCCACATTACAGTCCCTATGCTTAGAGAAAAAGGGGGTTATGATACCTATGATTAGAAGAAACATGTAAGTGGGAGGCTTGATCCAAAATTTGTGGTGAAGTGGGAAAACATAAAGAGTGTGTGGAACTCGTAACATGGGGACTCAACATGTAGATAAATTGGTCCTTGATTGGTTTGGGGGCTCTAGGAATTCAACCTTCATGAAGGGGTGTCTGTAAAAGGGAGTGTAGAGACCCGAATCTTGATGTACATAGACATTACATTACTTTTTCGAAATACTTAGTACATAACAAAAACACACACACAAGGACCATAATAGTTTAGTGTCTTTGGAAACTCGGAATATAATCTTCTAATCATGGTGAAAGATCTTCAACATCTCCCATAAAGATCTTCTCTTTTTTTTAAACCTAAATCATTTCTTTATGTCCTGGGGAAAAGAAAACAAAAAAGGGTGAGCTCAAATTCTTAGTAAGGGTAAACAAAAGAAATATCAATCACATCATATTCATAAGAACATAACATTTTGGAAATCTTAACCTGCAAAAGAGAGAATAATTTCATATCATGGGATAAATCATAGTAGTGAAATAGAATCCCAATAATCATAACATAAAACATGAAACTTTTGGCATACACACATAATCATAGATAATCATTTCTTATTAGTCAAGACTCATTACCAAGACTATCTTAGTGGACAAAGTCCATTTCTGAACCGAGTCACCCTCGTTTCAGTCCTGTTTCACTGAACCGGTATGACCTACCACTCCAGCCATGTCTATCTCATGAGATATAAAATCTTTACCCAATGCATTGTAGGGAGATATAGGTCCCACCCATCTCATAATGATACCATTCTTATGTGTGCCACAAAATCATAAACCATACATCAAAGCATAACCCATGTAATAAAAATGGGAATCTTAAACATCGGGACATCATAAAACAATTCATATAAGATAAAGGAATTCATAAAAATAATTCCATCACAACATAATCAAATCAATGTAATAATAGGGATAGAAACAGAACCCTTTATTATCTTAGATGGAAAATAATTTCGATAAAATACTTGAACTCCATTCTTGAAGAAAATATCCTTTCTACTTCAAAAACATTTTTCCTTTCTTAACATTTCATACAATTTTAAACTAAAATAAGTTGATTAAAAATAAACTTGAAAACTTGTAAAGGAAGCTTCTTGGAAATAATGTTTTAAAAATCCATTCATGCCGTATAAGTTAAAAAAACATTCTTCTTGTACTTTTGTCGGAAAAGTCAAAAAGTACCTTATATGAAAAATGAAAAAAGATTCCTTTTATATCTTTTACTAAAAACTCACCAAAGGGTAAAATTGGATTTAAACAATTTTAGGTGGATGGAAATAATATTACATATTGAGGAAACATGGATGTGGATGATAAAATACACCCCAGTAAATACTAAAGTATAAACAATATCAGATAAAAATGAGATTGTGATATTTCCCTCACCTTAGGTCTGATTTGCTTCGTAAGTGTCTGAACCTCTTGTATAATGATTTAAATAATGTCATTGACTTATCATATTAACTTTTATGATATTATATATGGTTCGATTATGACTTTATATTACCCGTTCTTTTGTAAATTTCATGTTACAGAGCGTTTTGGGTAAAATTGTTTCATTTGTCGTCTGTGTTTTGACTTCTAATTATTCATATGATTACTTAGATCATGATTACTTAATTCTAGAATATAAAACATGGTCTATATATAATATATATTCAGAATATACATATATATAATAAATCAGTAAATGGAAAGAAATACACCGTTCATGGAGACGGTAGGCCGTACGTACGCATGAACGCTGTTTTCATTTCCTTATTGAGTTGAATGGAATTAAGTAGATGAAATAAATATATATAAAAATAAATCCAGTATCATTATTATGTCATATATTTCATGATTACTTATTATATATACTTTATAATCATTCATTAATGGTTAAAGTGGAGAATGAATCTCATCGCGTCGTGGAGACGGTAGTCCGTACGTACGCACGAGCGATGATATCGTTCTCATGATCATGAGACTATATTGGAGTGTATGTATACTATTTGAGAATCAATATCACTTTAAAATAATCATATATAGTTATTATTTACACCATTATACCCATCCAAGTAAGGTGGTGGTGGAAAATAGATTTCACCACGACGTGGAGATGGTATTCCATACGTACGCACGCGCGGTGATTTCATTTTCCGCAGGATGGATAGATGGTGAAATAGGGTTGTTTCATACTTATAATAACATATCTGTATATTAGTGATACGGATGTTATTACTTCATAATGAAACAACTAAAGAAGAATAAGCGGAAGAAGAAATAAAGATGAAAGAATCGGTAACAGAAATTACATCTTCTTTGAAACGCCTCTTTGAGACCTCCTCTTAGGGCACTAAAATTGGTCTTTGAGGAAGAAAAGAACCTATAGGATGTTTCTAGGGAAGTGGAGAGGAGAAATTGTTAGGGGTTGGCCGAGCTTGAAGGCTCAAAGTGGTGTGAGGAAGAGGGAGGATGAGGTGCCCTTTTATAAGGGAGGAGAGGGGTACCTTTGGAATAACTAAAACTATTATTTTATTATAAAGTCAAATTCGGTTTTAAATAGCTCAAAATTGATTTATTTAGAATCTAAGGTGGGGATGGGTCGAAATCCTCTCATCCAATAGAATTTAGACAAGTTGAGGTACCTATTTTAACCTTATCATTTAGATTTAACATTAAGTTAAATAATTTTACTTTTACCGTGTCTTCTTGTGTCCTTATACTATAGGGTTAATAAACTTACTATAAGAATCTAAAAGAACCCCAAGTTGTTTATTATTAATATATATAACCTTATCTAAGTCATTTTACCGAACCTTAGATTTTTAGGAATAAAATAACAATTAATAATATAATATTTGTTTTAAAAACTATTTTATGTCAATTTTGACACTATTTGGTAATTAATTTTTGTAAAAATCATAACAGAATGAATAGTTAGAAAAAAGTTAATTAAATAATTACTAAAATGTCATATAAACCTATAAAATTAGTTTAATTCATAAAAAGTCTTAAATTACATTTATTTTGGTATTTATAACATCAATTATGTCAATATTTCATTAATAAGACAATTACGGCATCATCTTTGTGTCATAATAAATGATAATTATTTAATCCCTAAAAATTCTAAATAAATTTCTATGATTTAGATAATTGTATTAGAGTTCTTTAGACTATTCATGTTCGAAGTTTCATGAAGTTTATCACTAAATTAAAATTATTATACTTATAAGATTTAAGAAAGTGACATGTTGTCACATTCTTTGGTTTTAATAATAATTAACTTATTTTCATGGAAAAAAGTCCATTAAATGAATCTAATCCGACCCTTAGGTGATATGGGTTGACTTTTAGTCATCCAATATGATTTTGACATATGTTAGGGTAATTTTATAATCTTATTTTTACCCTTAATTACGCGATTTACCTTTAACTATAGTAAATAAAATTTACCGTAGTTACTATTCACAATGCCAAAAATAAAAAGTAGCTTATTAACATAATTTGGACCCACTGATTCCAAATATGGAATCCATTTTTCCAAATTCAATACTAAATATTTTCAGAAATTAAATTAAAATTAATCCCATTGTCGAAAGAAAACAGGTTTTTCTTTAAAACATTGCAAAAGATTGAATTGATTTAACCTACGAATTCAAGGTAAAATCAATGATAATGACATACATTATATTAAATGGTAAAAATATATTCTATTTATACTTTAAAACCATTCAATATTATAATTTAACCACATAATATATTACGATGAAAAAATTTGTTTTTAATTAAAATATAGCGTGTTTTTACTATTCATTAAAATATGAAAGTCATCAGAATAAACTGAAAAATTTATCCAAAGTAAATTTTTATTTGATGATTCCAAAGAATAATTTTATTTTGTCAAATGGAACTTATAAACATTTCAAAAACTAGATTTAATGTGGGTGTTCCATCAAAAGGCGGCAAAACTGTATTTTTTGAAAAATACTTATTTTACCCGATTTTTTTTTTGTTCTTATAACATGTTCTAGAGAATGTGTAAGATGAATAATAATGTTATAAAATTCAAATTTTAGTTAATACTATTCATAAAGGCTAGTTCATAATAATATTATAATAATATATCGTTGTTTAGTAACACCCGGTATTGCGTACAACACACGCTATCGAGGAAGGTCGCGATTGCGTGTAATGCAAGCCAAGTCAGGGTTGCGTGTTGTGCAAGAATCCTTAGTTGTTTTGTATAATAGAATCCAACCATATTTTATTTATACATTAAATATATATATATATATACTCAATGTTTCTTAGAATAACTGTTATCAAAATTGTGTGTAACATGATCCAAGAATAGTGTTGCATATACTGCAAGCTAATACGGTGTTGCGTATAGTGCAAGGTAATCTTGGTGTAGCATACAACACAAGAAATTAATGAAATTAAAAGAATATTTTTCATAAAATCTTAGGGTGTTACATTATACCCCCCTTAAAATGAATTTCGCCCTCGAAATTCGTCGGGGTTATAAATGGTTTACTATTCGAAAGTTTCTTTAATAGAAACCCACATCATAAAAAGGAATACCAAAACATGGCTTTAAAAACTAAAGTATGAAATGTAACGGTTACCCAAATTAACTCATCACTGGATTTCCACGTAGAAGAACATAGGTGAAAATATGGATATGGAAGAAAAATCTAACCATCAAGTTCTGATGGAGAGTGGTAGAGAACATGGCTATGGAAAAGCCAGCAATCACAAAGCCATAAATTTGTGATGATCTAAGGTACCATCTGATTCATCAGATATAAGAGCACTAGGAAAACATTTTTTGTTTTCAAGATCATTTCCCTAAAGTTGATGAAATTGGAATTAGAAGAAATACTTTCATGATTTTGGTATAGTCTCACCGTTTGTCATTCTTTGGACAATTTCCACTTCATATCTTAAAAAAATGAAGTTTAATTTGTCATTAGTGATGTGTTAGCTGATCATGTGATAGAATGATGGGTCATTCCATCTGTCTCAAACAAAAGGTTAGAAAAGTTATCAAAAAATACATAAGTCCATCTATAGTGAGATTAATCATATATGGTTCCTAAAATGAACTTATACTTCATATATCATACCGCTTAATAAAATTAAAATAGTTTCTACTAACCAGGGACATCCTGTAGGCCAGTGGTATGTGATAAAGGCCAGTCGCACTTCGGTTGTGGGTTCGATTCCTACGACCTTGTCCGATGCGATGGGATGTCGCCCATCCTACAGGTTGTCCTTTTTCTAAAGCTATATTACTATAACATCCCATCAATAATATTGAAAAAAGTTCTATCCTAACTTATGTCCAACATAATCCATTCCAATCTTTAGGCTTATCTAAAATACTTCAGTCCAAGCTCATAGTATAAAGAAAATGATCACGTGAATGCCATCATTTATCCCCCATATATCATAAGATATATCTTGTTGGTTAAATTACAAACATGTGAATACCTTAATCATGTATTCTCTTGAAGAATGAATACCCATTGAACCTTAGTGAAAACATGAATGCAGTTAAAAGTTAACACTTTACACATACCAAAATCCTCAAAATTCTATATACTCAAACCATGATATCACTTAGTCCTTATATCAATCATGAGCTCATGAATACTATCAAACATATTAGATTTTCTTTATCCCTTCATTATGTGCATATCATCTGCTTTCCAAAAATATTTCAATCACTTTTCATGGTTACCGATGCCATAAAATTATTGAAAACCACAATAGACCAAAACATAAATATTCTAATATTCCATGATACTATATACAACATTATTCTGGAATCCCATTACATAAACACTTAATCATTCCACCACATCGTTGTCATATTCAACATCACCAATGGTGATCGCATGTGACTTCCCTCTGTCCTTTTCCTTAAGTGGTTGCTCATGTCGATCATCACTAACCCTTGGATTAGGGCATTTATTAGCATAATGCCCCATTTTCTTGCACTTGAAGCATTGAAGTGTAGTAGGTTCATTCTGTGTATCCCTTCCTTTGTTTGCATCATTAGGCATCTTCTTCCCATCATTGCGGCATTCAAATGCCCGATGACCTTCCCTTCCATATTTGAAACATTTACTTGTCCCTTTAAGACAATCTCCACCATGCTTCTTTCCACACTTTGAGCATAAGGAAACATTCATCTTCTTTTCACCATTATTCTGAGATTTCTCCTTGAACTCCATCTTTCGTTTCTTGTCAAAACTATGAGATGGATAAGTAACACCAACTTCCATTTCTACCTTGATAGCACAACGCACAATTTCTTCATAGATACTGAAGTCTCTTATAGCTAATGCCCTTCGAAGATTTGGTTTTAAGCCACTGAAGAATCGATCAACTTTACTTTCAGGTTGGATGATAAATCCAGATGCATACCTTGCAAGCCTTGTAAAATTCTCTTCGTATATACCAACAGATTCATCATCCTTTTTCTTTAGTTAAAGAAACTCCTTCTCCATCTTTGTTCGAAGAATGCGAGGGAAGTACTTATTGAAAAATAAGTTCTTGAACTCGTCCCATTCCATGGGCTCAATTTCATCTCTTTGCCTCATATTCTTGATAAGATTCCACCATTGATCAGCTTCACCTTCCAAACGATATACTGTTAAGATGACTTTATCATTTTCAGAACATTGAAGAACTGAAAATATCTTTTCAGTGGTACTGATCCATTGTTCAGCAACAAGTGGATCAGAAGACCCACTGAAAGAAGGTGGGCGTTGCCTCATGAAGGACTCAATAGAATATTGTTCCCTTCTCTGCTCATTTGGAAGTCCAGAATGATTAATAGCTTGTGTAAGTATAGCAATAAGATTTTGCACTCCATCTCCCATAACATTTGTTTGTTCAGGAGGACAATCATTGCATTGTCCATTGCATTGATCAACACGGTTCCTTCGGGTTCCAGCCATCGTCTAAAACCCAAAAAGAATAGTGTGAGAGGCAAAAATCATGCTAGGGAAAAAAAATAAAGGGGGAGTACCTTCAATATCTAACATCTTAGGTTTAATTCTATGATCGTTAGCGTAATTCTAGTACTATAACTTATACGTATACTTAACCTTAGGGATATCCCTAGACATACCTTAAAAATATCTCTAGGGATCTCACTAACGTTTTCACATCCTAGTTTCCAAAGGTTGACTAAACTTTTCCTCTGATACCAACTGTAGAGACCCGAATCTTGATGTACATAGACATTACATTACTTTTGTGGAATACTTAGTACATAACAAAAACACACACACAAGGACCGTAATAGTTTAGTGTCTTTGGAAAGTCAGAATATAATCTTCTAATCGTGGTGAAAGATCTTCAACATCTTCCATAAAGATATTCTTTTTTTAACCTAAATCATTTCTTTATGTCCTGGGGAAAATAAAATAAAAAAGGGTGAGCTCAAATGCTCAGTAAGGGTAATCAAATGAAATATCAATCACATCATATTCATAAGAACATAACATTTTGGAAATCTTAACCTGCAAAAGAGAGCATAATTTCATTTCATGGGATAAATCATAGTAGTGAAATGAAATCCCAATAATCATAACTTAAAACATGAAACTTTGTGGCATACACACATAATCATAGAGAATCATTTGTTATTAGTCAAGACTCATTGCCAAGGATATCTTAGTGGACAAAGTCCATTTCTGAACCGAGTCACCCTCGTTTCAGTCCGGTTTCACTGAACCGGTATAACCTACCGCTCCATCCATGTCTATCTCATGAGATATAAAATCTTTACCCAATGCATTGGAGGGAGATATATGTCCCACCCATCTCATAATGATACCATTCTTATGTGTGCCACAAAATCATAAACAATACATCAAAGCATAACCCATGTAATAAAAATGGGAATCTTAAACATCGGGACATCATAAAACAATTCATATAAGATAAAGGAATTCATAAAAATAATTCCATCACAACATAATCAAATCAATGTAATAATAGGTATAGAAACAGAACCCTTTATTATCTTAGATGGAAAATAATTTTGATAAAACACTTGAACTCCATTCTTGAGGAAAATATCCTTTCTACTTCAAAAACATTTTTTCTTTCTTAACATGTCATACAATTTTAAACTAAAAGAATTTGTTTAAAAATAAACTTGAAAACCTGTAAAGGAAGCTTCTTGGAAATAATGTTTTAAAAATAAATTCATGCCGTATAAGTTAAAAAAACATTCTTCTTGTACTTTTGTCGGAAAAGTCAAAAAGTACCTCATATGAAAAACGACAAAAGATTCCTTTCATATCTTTTACTAAAAACTCACCGAAGGGTAAAATTGGATTTAAACAATTTTAGGTGGATGGAAATAATATTACATATTGAGGAAACATGGATGTGGATGATAAAATACACCCCAGTAAATACTAAAGTATAAACAATCTCGGATAAAAATGAGATTGTGATATTTCCCTTACCTTAGGTCTGATTTGCTTCGTAAGTGTCCGAACCTCCTGTATAATGATTCAAATAATGTCATTGACTTATCATATTAATTTTTATGATATCATATATGGTTCACTTATGACTTTATATTACCTGTTCTTTTGTAAATTCCATGTTAAAGAGCATTTTGGGTAAAATTGTTTCATTTGTCGTCCATGTTTTGACTTATAATTATTCATATGATTACTTAGATCATGATTACTTAATTCCAGAATATAAAACATGGTTTATATATAATATATATTCATAATATACATATATATAGTAAATCAGTAAATGGGAAGAAATACACCGTTCATGGAGACGGTAGGCCGTACGTATGCATGAACGCTGTTTTCGTTTCCTTGTTGAGTTGAATGGAATTAAGTAGATGACATACATATATATACACATAAATCCAGTATCATTATTATGTCATATATTTCATGATTACTTATTATATATACTTTATAATCATTCATGAATGGTTAAAGTGGAGAATGAACCTCATCGCGTCGTGGAGACGGTAGTCCGTACGTACGCACGAGCGATGATATCGTTCTCATGATCGTGGGAATGTATTTGAGTGTATGTATACTATTTCAGAATCAATATCACTTTAAAATAATCATATATAGTTATTATTTACACCATTATACACATCCAAGTAAGGTGGTGGTGGAAAATAGTTTTCACCACGGTGTGGAGACTGTATTCCGTACGTACGCACCCGCGGTGATTTCGTTTTCCGCAGGATGGATAGATGGTGAAATAGGGTTGTTTAATACTTATAATAACATATATGTATATGAGTGATACTGATGTTATTACTTCATAATGAAACAACTAAAGAAGAAGAAGCGTAAGAAGAAATAAAGATGAAAGAATCGGTAACGGAAATTACCTCTTCTTTGAAGCGCCTCTTTGAGACCTCCTCTTAGGGCACTAAAATTGGTATTTGAGGAAGACCAGAACCTCTAGGATGTTTCTAGGGAAGTTTATAGGATAAATTGGTAGGGGTTGGCCGATCTTGAAGGCTCAATGTGGTGTGATGAAGAGTGAGGAGGAGGTTCCCTTTTATAAGGGAGGAGAGGCATACCTTTGGAATAACTAAAACTATTATTTTATTATATAGTCGAATTCGGTTTTAAATAGATCAAAATTGATTTATTTAGAATATAAGGTGGGGATGGGTCGAAATCCTCTCATAAAATAGAATTTATACAAGTTGAGGTACCTATTTTAACCTTATCATTTAGATTTAACATTAAGTTAAATAATTTTACTTTTACCGTGTCTTCTTGTGTCCTTATACTATAAGGTTAATAAACTTACTATAAGAATCCAAAAGAACCCCAAGTTGTTTATTATTAATATATATAACCTTATCTAAGTAATTTGGCTGAACCTTAGATTTTTAGGAATAAAATAACAATTAATAATATAATATTTGTTTTAAAAACTATTTTTTGTCAATTTTGACACTATTTAGTAATTGATTTTTGTGAAAATTATAACAGAATTATTAGTTCTAAAAAAGTTAATTAAATCAATTCTAAAACGTCATATTAACCTATAAAATTAGTTTAATTCATAAAAAGTCTTAAATTACATTTATTTGGGTATTTATAACATCAATTATGTCAATATTTCATTAATAAGACAATTACTACATCATCTTTGTGTCATAATAAATGATAATTATTTAATCCCTAAAAATTCTAAATAAATTCCTATGATGTATATAATTTTATTATATTTCTAGAGACTATTCATGTTTGAAGTTTCATGAAGTGTATCACTAAATTAAAATTATTATACTTATAAGATTTAAGAAAGTGACATGTTGTCACATTCTTTGGTTTTAATAATAATTAACTTATTTTCATGGAAAAAAGTCCATTAAATGAATCTAATCCGACCCTTAGGTGATATGGGTCACCTTTTAGTCATCTAGTAGGATTTTGACATGTGTTAGGGTAATTTTATAATCTTGTTTTTACACTTAATTACCTGATTTACCTTTAACTATAGTAAATAAAATTTACCGTAGTTACTATTCAAAATGCCAAAAATAAAAAGTAGCTTATTAAAATAATTTGGACCCACTAATTCCAAATATGGAATCCATTTTTCCAAATTCAATATACAAAATTTGCAGAAATTAAATTAAAATTAATCCCATTGTCGAAAGAAAACGGGTTTTTCTTTAAAACATTGCAAAAGATTGAATTGATTTAACCTACGAATTCAAGGTAAAATCAATGCTAATGACATAAATTAAATTAAATGGTAAAAATATATTCTATTTATACTTAAAACCATTCAATATTATAATTTAACCACATAATATATTACGATGAAAAAAGTTTTTTTTAATTAAAATATAGCTTGTTTTTACTATTCATTAAAATTTGAAAGTCATCAGAATAAAATGAAAAATTTATCCAAAGTAAATTTTTATTTCATGATTCCAAAGAATAATTTTATTTTTTCAAATGGAACTTATAAACATTTCAAAAACTAGATTTAATGTGGGTGCTCCATCAAAAGGCGGCAAAACTGTATTTTTTTAAAAATACTTATTTTACCCGAAATTTTTTTTTTGTTCTTATAACATGTTCTAGAAAATGTGTAAGATGAATAATAATGTTATAAAATTTAAAATTTAGTTAATAATATTCATAACGGCTAGTTCATAATAATATTATAATAATATATTGTTGTTTAGTAACACCCGGTATTGCGTACAATACACGCTATCGAGGAAGGTCGTGATTGCGTGTAATGCAAGCCAAGTCAGGGTTGCGTGTTGTGCAAGAATCCTTCGTTGTTTTGTATAACAGAATCCAACCATATTTCATTTATACATTGAATATATATATATATATATATACTCAATGTTGCGTAGAATAACTATTATCAAAATTGTGTGTAACACGATCCAAGAATAGTGTTGCGTATACTACAAGCTAATACGGTGTTGCGTATAGTGCAAGGTAATCTTGGTGTAGCATAAAACACAAGACATTAATGAAATTAAAAGAATATTTTTCATAAAATCTTGGGGTGTTACACGGAGTCTCTATGGAGAAGCCCATAAGAGGTGCTTCTTAAAGATTGAATGTTAGATAAGAAGGGAACTACGAGGATTGGGGTCCTCATGGAGGTCATGGTCTTCATGAAGGTAAATTCATCATGAAACAGGGTGATCATGCCTCAGAGGGAAGTTTTGATTCAAAGGGGGTACTTTGCAAAGACTTAATTCTTCAAGAAGCCTCAAGTGCCTCAGAGGAAATTTTTCATTCCCAAATGGAGTACGAATTTAAAAAATTCATCCCCACTTTGGTTTTAGGCTCTCAATAACACGAGGTAAAAGGTTTTAGGATGACTAGATACCTTGGGTGATCCATTTTTTCTATGGTTCATGATGCTCAGGGGGGTCATGAATTGAAAGTGACTTCAAAAGTCTAAAGGTCAGAGGATCATCCTAAAATATCATCCTAAGGGAGGTATTTGTATGCAAGGGGTTTATGATGATTAGTCTCTTTCATGAAGATTTGTGATCTTTATGTTGGTGTGCAGTTTGATGAGTCCAAGAGTTTTGTTCATGAAAACACCATCAAACCTTCATGCATTCACGAAGCGTTTCACAACACTAAAATGTTTTTTCATGAAGGTATCATTAGGCCTTTATGTGTTTCACAAAGGAGATTCTCATATAGAGGGATCCAAAGGCTCCATACATTTGAGAAGAAGCTGATCTTCATGAAACAAACCCACTTATATGGATTTTAGGGTCTTTTTTGGATTAGATTCGCTCTGAACCAGTTGTTCCTTCCTCAACTATTCCCGTGGAACATGTATTTTAGTGCCAAAAATGTGAAGATGGGTAAATATGTATTTCAATTGAATAAGAAAGTGAGAAATGGGAATGGTTTTCAACATTATTTAAACTATTTTAAGACCATTAATATTACACAAAAAAATATTTATGAGAATAATAAAAGATGATAACTATTCATGCATTAAAATTCAAATGAAATTGAAATCAACTTATGTAATTACAATTGAAAACAATAAAAGTGCATAAAAATAAAGAATGGAGTAAAGGAATAACAAGTAGAAACCTTAGTTGGGAAGGTCATACCAAGATATTGGTAGGGCTTTGGTCATGCCAATGTATCCTCCTATGTGCTAAAGTTCCAAACCCTTTAAAGGATAAGAGGGGAGTTCATTTATGGCTCAAGGTGGTGGACTATTTCATTCCAAAGCATCCCCTCAAATTAGATCAACTGTTTGACTATTTAGACATTCGAATCTATAGATATATTCTTCTTCAAAGTGTTATATATGGTTTGTTATAGTTCATCCGTCAAATTTAGAGGCCATTAGACCTTTTGATCCAAATTTAGGTCTATTTTACCAAACAATGTTCCCTAGTCCGGTTTTGTGTCGAGTTTTTTCATGGTCTAAATGTGAATGAATTTATGTCTATGAATATTCCTTAAAATATGAAAAACAAATTCTAGTTTTTTTTTAATATGTCTTTAATTTCTCTCCAGAAAATTAAAACTCAATTTGATGTCTATATTTGGATAAAAATCATGAATTGTTGGTTGTTTTAAAACCCTAGACAGGATTATGGGCTAGAATTTAATATATAGATTGGGACTCTTGTTGGTTGATATAGGACATAAATTTTTATCCAATATGTTTCTTCATATCCTCAAACAAATTAGTTTCATCAAATTTGGGCTTGTGTATTAATCCTATAAGTTCAATATTCATGGATGGTCTAGTTTTCACCACATATTTTGTGATCCTTTGTGTGTGGTCCATATAAACCTTTAGATGGCCTAATTAGTCAAATATTTAGTGGAATGATTTATGGTAAATTGAATTAGGTACACTATAAAAAAAATAAACACACTATTTGGATAAGTATATTGAGAGTTATTATTATAATAGTAAAAATACTTTAATTTGGATTAATTCAAGAAATTCCCACAAATTATATTGAATATTAAAAAATGGGAATTTCTCATAATTGATGAACATTTACTTGAAAATAAGTAATGTGAGTAGATAAAAAAATTATAAATAAATTAATAACATCAATGGTATCCTGAAATATTGGTAAACTCTTGAGTAGGCTATGTTTCTAGAAAATAAATCTCTGTCTAGATATTGTAATGTGGATGCAGGATTTGGAACAATTGAACCTAAGGGTAATAACCCAGAATAGGGAATTTTGGGTATTAAATCAACCATTAATTATTTCACAATAAAGAGGCCTAACTACATGCCTGGATAGAAACTCTTAATAGATATCATTTAGTTGGTCTCATACTCTTTTCAAATCATTTTGAAGGATTAATTTATTTGTTACTTTGATGGATTATATTAATAAGTATGAGAAATCCCAACCTAAAGTTTAACCAATAATGATGTTGTTTGAACTAAAATAATTATAGACTAACATGATAATGTCAAAGAATAATAAATTTTAAGGTTTAATTCCTGTAATGTTAATATTCTTTTATGATTTTAATTATTCTTCACTCATGTTAACTCCTTTTTTGTTTTATTAATGTCCAAAACTATAAGGAATCGATTTAACAATGGGTGTGAGGGAAAATTGAATGGTTCCCCAATGAAAAACCCATTGTAATGGTATCTATAGTTCAAGACCCCATAATAATACCCACTCAACTTTCTCAATCTATGAACAATAACACGAACCACATTGAACTCTTGAGAACACCAATGAGGCATCAACTTTATATTGAGTTTTTTATATGGAAATAAACTCCCTTTTTTAGTAGCTATTCAAATATACTTACCACCAAGTAATGGATCAATGTGATGGGAAATATTTTTTCCATTCTGTAGTGATCTAAAACTGAGATGTTCATTTCGTTTGTTTAATAATTGGGAGGCAAGGTTGATCAATATTGGACTCTTATTAAGAATATAATGAAGAAAGATGAAGCATAATCAGTAGAATGGAAGAATTTAAGAATTTAATTTTACTAGTTATTTTACTCAAACACTTTTCATAAAGATGGAGAGGAAATTGTTATAGTTGAAACAAAATCAGGATGAATCCACTTGGATATATGAATTAAACTTCACAAGTATTTGAAGATACACATCTAGTTTTATCTCTACTTTAGGAAGTAAAATTAAGAATTTATTCAATGGATAATAACCTAGCATTCAAAAGACTTTTTCCATAATAGAATATTTAAGTTATGAAGCAATTTTTCTATATACGCTAAAGGTGGAGATGTAATAGGGGGTTTCTATATACTTCATAAATGGATAAAGGAAGGTGGAATACCAAAGTACCCCTAATGGTAAGTCATGTGGGGGAAGAAATTTCAACTCCCTTATTGATAAAAAGTGTAGTAGAAGCACACATGTAAAATAATTAATGGATTTAGGAAGTTTTCTATGTGTGTTAAAGTGGTCTTCCAATCACACAACTATATAAGTAAGGAAAAGAGGCCGGTTAACATAGTATAAGAGGTTAAGGACCCATTTAATGATCTACCTAAACTACAATTCTTCAAATGAAAGTATTTTGGACTATAAAATTCAAATCCCAAACCATTTTTTCAATGAATAAAATAGGAACTATAATACTCCCCAATAGATAAAATAAGTAAGGGAATTTGTGATAATTACCCCTTCGGTAGATCATGATAATGAAGTGATGTGAGGTACACTTAATATTTATTCTAGATCTATAAGTAATTTATTTTATTTTGCTTCATCACATTATTTTATGTCAAAAAAGTTTTCTAATAATGTTGAATCACCACCTCAAGTGATGGATATCAAAATATCTATAAAATAACCAAGTGTATTAGTGATCGTGTCTAAGATATATAAATATTATTAAATTGTGATTTTGGGGAGCATACTTCCTAAATATCTAATTCTTTTACCCTTGGTTGAATTTGATGTAATTTTTGGTATAGATTAGATATCCCCACATGGATCCCATATCAATTATCAGGAGAAGGAGAAATCATTTTGGATTCCAAATCATCTTATTCTCAAGTATCAATATTATGATGATCTTATCTTAGAATTAAATTCTATTATATGGTTTCTAATAACCAACAATGAGGGAATACTGATTCAAATGTATTGGGAGGAAGTCAACATTGATGACATGCCTATTATATAGTAATATACTAATTTGTTTATATAAAAAAATAGTATTCCACCAGAGCCTGAGGTTGAGTTCTCTAATGAACATATACATAGATATATTCCTATCTCAAGGAGTCATATATACTGTCTCATGTTGAACTAGAGGAATTAAAGAGGTAACTAAAAGAAATTTTGTACATGGGTTTTATTCTCCTTAGTTCTTCACCATAGGGAGCACTAGTCCTCTTTGTTAATAAGAAATATGGATCAATGTGACTATCATGATATTAACAAGATCATAATAAAGAATAAATATTCTTTACCCCATATCGATGAAATGATCGATCAACTCAGGGGATATCGTTATTTCTTGAAGTTTGAACTTAGATTTTGGTATAATCAATTAAGGGTTAAAAGGGAAGTATTTCAAAAATAGTATTCTGAATGATGTATGGGCACTATTATTTTACAGTGATTCTACTCATATGTACTAATTATTCTTCTATATTATTGGATCTAATTAATATATTAATTTGAGACTACATGGATTAGACTGTGATTTTGTTTAAAGATGATATTCCTATATACTCAAAGAGAAATGAAAAGTATGAAGATCATTTTCATATTGTATCGATAAATTTAATAAAGTAGAAGTTGAATGCAAAATTTAGAAAATGTGAATTCTAGATAAAAAGGTTTTCATTCTTAGGTCATGTAATCACCATCATTGTAATATCTATAAATCCTTCAAAAATAGAAGTTATTGAACAATGACCTAGAATAACAACTATAGGTGATATCCTTAGTTTTCTTAGGTTAGCAGGACATTACTGATGCTTTGTGAGAAAATTCTCACATCTATCAAATCCACTAACCAAGTTAAAATGGAAAGAAGTAATGTTCCCTTGGAAAAGGTAATTTGAATAAATATTCAAGGAAATTAATAAGAGTTTGTTCATTTCTTGTGTACATACATTACCCTACATTGGGAAAGGTTTTGTAATATATAGTGATTCCTCAAATAAGGTAGTAGGATGCATCCTTGTGCAAAATGAAAAGGCTATTGCTTATGCCTCATGATAATAAGAAACTCATGAGGAAAAATTACCACACTCATGATTTTGAGCTAGTAGTGGTAAACATTGAATTGATGATTTGATGACATTCTCTCTATATAGAAAAGTCTGATATATATACCCATCACAATATCTTAAAATATGTATTCACATAGAAGGAATTGAATATGTACTAAAAGATATGGTTGGAATTGATAAAATGTTATGATTGTTTAATACATTACCACCTGGGGAGATAAAATAATGTGGTTCATGCTCTGAGTTGGAAAGACTATGCCACTCTATCCCTTATGAGGATTGAAAATAACCCAATACTCATAGATTTGTAGGGTATGAATCTAGAATTCATAATGGGTGAAGATAAAACCTAACTTTCCCAATTGACTGATCAACCTTCCATTTGCATAAAGATCAAATAATTTCATAAAGATGATGTAGAGTTATAAAACAATTTGTGAATATTCCAGAGTTTAACTTTGATAAAAAGGAGTTATATGTTTTGGAACCCTGATCTCTGTCCCATTACAACTAGAACAGAAGAGGGAAATTTTGGATAATGATCCTAGCTCATCCATATCTATCCATCCAGGAAGCATGAAGATAAATAGATATTTGATCAAAAACATATGGTGGGATAATATAAATATAGATTACAAAATACATATCTGGATTCTTGGTATTCCATCAGTTTTAGGTTTAGTGATAAAATTATAAGGGTATATTGCAACCATTACCCCTACTAGTTTGGAAATGAGAAAATATTAGTATAGATTTCATTATAGGACTTCTCAAAAAATCTAAATCTATAATGTTATTTGGGTTGTATTCAATCATCTTAAAAATTCAGTATATTTTATTTCCATAAAATAATATTTCTCTCTTGACTGAATCGCTATGATATACATGAGTAAATTTGTAAGGATGCATGGAGTACCTCTATCCATTGTATCTTATTAGGATCTATGGTTTACCATTGAGGTTTTGAATAAGTATTCAAAAATAATTGGAGGTATATATGTGTTTTATCACTTCTTATCATCCTTAGATAGATGTTCAATATTAGAGGAAAATTAAAACTCTATAAGATATGTTGAGATCTTGTTTGTTGGATTTATAGGGATTTTGGGATTAACACCTCCCCCTGGTATAGTTCTCATATAACAACAGTTCCCATTCACACATTTATATGGCACCATATGAGGATCTTTATGGGAAGTGGTGTAGGACTCCAACATACAGGGATAAAATTAGAGAGAGGAAGTTGATAAGTCCATACCTTGTCTAATAAATGATAGATAGGGATCAATCCATTCAATGACATATGAAAGTGGAACAAAGTGGACATAAGAGTTATAATGATAATCGTTAATACGATATAGAGTTTGAATTTGGTGATAATGGGTTCCTTAAAATATCCCCTTGGAAGAATTTTATGATGTTTTAGAAGAAAGGAAAGTTGATCCATAGATATATTATCCCCTTCAATATCATTGATCATGTAGGGGATGTAGTTTATCACTTAGCACTCCCAATTGACCTATCCCAAATATATGATGTCTTCCATGTATCACTTTTCAATAACTAAATGATAGAACCATCACTTGTACTGAACTTGGAAGATATGAAATTGGAATATGATCTCTTATATTAGGAATAACCAATTGAAATTCTAGGTTGAAGAGATAAGGTGTTATGGAATAATAACACTCATCTGGTTAAATTTATACGGAGAAAACATATTTTTTAAGAACCTATATGGGAATTCAATGATGTAATAGGGAAAAAGTAACATCACTTGTTTCCATCCATGTAATTAAATATCAAGGAAAATTTATTTTTAATGTTGTTAGAATGTAACAACCTAGATTATTCCTCCTTAAATAAAAACTATGTTTGATAGCTTATTCCACACGCAACATTGAACAAAAAAACCGTGAAATATTTATGTAAAATATAAATATTAAAAATAGAAATAAAAACCTATATGTTTAATTAAAATTTATTAATATGGGTAAAAATAATATTATATATGTGTATAATGAGAATAATGACTACTTTTAATATTAATTATATACAATTTGTATAGCTAAAACAATTAAGAAATTTTATGCTTAAAAATATATTTGCCAAAAAATTTTGTTTTATTTCAAGAAAATAAGTATATTATGGTTAAATAATAATAAATATATTGATATTAAGTATAATATATTATGATTAAATTAATTTTAAATGATAAAAAATAATAATAAATAATAGTTAACATTTTTAAAAGCCATTTTCAAATATGAATAGTTTTCTGCTATATTTGGGGATCTTATTTAAATATTTAATTCTAAAATTTTAGATATTTAATTATAAAAAAAAGAAACATTCTTTTATTAATCATAATAATATAATATTAATATCAATATTTTGGATTTTTCAAAAACATTTTATTTTTACAGGAATAGATCAAAATATTGTTTTTACAAATAACATGAATTTTATAAGATTATTAGTTTATAAGTATAAATTATAAATTGATGAAAACATTTTATAAGACTAAATATTTATTTTATAATTTAATTTATAATTTAAAAAACTTTATATTAATTTATAAACAATTATTTTACTTTTTATAATTTAATTTATATTTTTTTCAAAAACAAATGTTTTTAACACATTACACATTTAGTATTTTAAAATAAAATTTTATCAATTTTAAAAATAGAATCAAAAAACTTATATCAAATTTATAATAATTAGGTCTAAATTACATAATAAGTACCATTTTATTTTTATTCATAACGGATACATTACCTTTGTAAAAACTAGTTACCGTAGTGAAAACCAAAATGGTAAAAATGAGTAGCCTAAGAGCTAAAGGGAAAAACATATTAAAAAAACTTAATTGAGGGTTTGAGGTGTAGATAAACCTTATATCCTCTTATATATATTATTTCTCAATTTTTGAGTAACTTTCCTTGGGAGTAACTTTCCATTATTAAAAGGTTTTGGGTATTTACAAAAATTACACTTATTTTCACTTATAAAAGAGGCACTCTTATACTCACTTACCATCACATTGAAACCCTTTATGTTATATAAAAACTATAACCATACCTTATCTAGACACTCCAAAACTCCAAAAAGAGGTTTTTTCTTCTCTAAAGATCATCCCTCAATAGTTTAATCCTCTTTATAAAGGAGATAAACCAAGAAGTGAGGTATAGGTTACCAACCTCTCTTTATCTATTCTAATTTGTTATGTGATCTTATTTTTCTTCAAATTTTATTTAAAAATTTTAAAATTAAAAAAATAAGTATAATTATTATATTGGTATGTTATTATAATTATTTTAAAATTATTAACCATTGTCACCTTTTCTATTAAGTAAAATGAAAACATGAATCATGAGTTGTGGGAATTACTGCCTCCATGAATAAACATTTCAATTTCCTTCACTTACAAACACGTATGGTTTTAGTTTAAATTTTATTATTTTATATGATATATATAATTAATAAATATTATTAATATGGTTCTTCTTGGGTGACATAAAAAGTGATGATCAGTATAGGTTAATCCATCAACATCAATAAATAACTTAAAGATAGTTTATCATTGTTTTCATCTTTATGAAATGTGATGAAATATCCCATGTAATGGAATTATAATATCATAATTAATCATAAAAAATAAAATATAGTAATTTTTTGAAACTTATATATTTTGGAGAAAAATGAAGATCGACACCACTTTTACGAACCCAGTTCAAAATGGTCAAGATTATTAACACCCAATGTTGAAAAGAGATTACAAAAATCTAATAAATGAACAAGATTGTTATTAATAAAGAGTATAAATAGAAATTTATATGAATAATTTTATTAAATATGTAATAAATATTTTTATATTTATGATGTTGGAGGTTAAATATCTTTTTTTGAAATCAAGGGTAAAGGTAATGGACTTGGTAACTCAAACTCCTTTCTTTGAGTTATACAATTTATTATTGAACTTCATTGTTCCAAGACATTCGATTTTGAATGATGTTATCTATTTATTTATAAGGAAAAATATTTTTTGAAAAAAATAACTTATCATCAAAGTTTTTCATTTCATTTTTCTTAAAAAATAGTCTTTTGAAAAGAGGCTCGTAACAAAGACTTTTACAACGATGAATAAAAAATGTTTTCAAAAATCTGTTTTCATGATTTGGTTTTCATTATCCTAATGAAATATATATTAAATGGAATTATGTTTTATATTTCACCATATAATTTATTTTATTATGTGATTATTTTTATTGATCAAGTTTTTAGTATCAAATGATTTAATTCATTATGTTATTTTATACCATTTGGATGTTTTATCAAATTCATTTATCTAATGGGTTCTTTATGAAAAGTGAATTATTTTCATTTTGTTGTTAAATAAAAACCCTTTTTATTTCCATTTATTCTTTATGGAATATTTCTTACTTCCATTTGGATGATGTATGAAAGCAATTTTTATTTCCATGGGATCTTTATGTAATGTAAATTATTTTAATTTGGATGTTTTATGAAACAAATATTAATTCCACGGGTAGTTTATGATGTGATAAGTGAATTATTGTAACACATAAGGATGTATGAATATTGGTGGGGTCCTATATTTCCCTCCAATTCATTGGTTAAAATTTTATATCTTATGAGAAAGGTATTCATGAGTACGTTTTAGTTTCTCATAAGCATAGTCAGTGATGATATGGATCATGAAACTAATATTCCCTATACTAATGTTAGTTCCATTTTTGAAAAATGTTTTTCATTCTGTTCTTATCCCATCATGATGTAGATCCTGAAGTTAATGTTTCCCTATACTAATGTTTGTTCCATGGTTAAAGGATGATTATTAATTATGGTATTATTCTCTCATGATTGTTATTTTATGTTAAATTATTCTAAATCATGTTATAGTTATTATGTTTCCATTTACATATTTTTTGGTTTTAAGTTCTTATTCTATGTACTTTGACTCTCAATTATGTTTTATGGTTATCACTCATTATGTTATGATATTTCTCTAACACTTATGTTTTTACTTATTCTTATAAACTTATCCTTTATGAAATGATTATTCATCCTTTAATAAGTGTTTGAAATCACCCTTTTCTTATTTTTTTAATTTTCTAGGTTATGAGGATAAGTCTTACTAATGAGATGTATAAAAGATGGTATAATGTGATGAATTTAAGGAGAATTTATCTAAAGTATTGTAAAATAATATGATTATATAGCTAGTATCCAAAGAAACTAAACCTATTAGTCCTTGGGATATTATGAAATAATTAATTTAATATTTATATCATGTAAAAGTGGTAAAATAAAGTCATTTTTAGCTTGGTTTCTATATTGAATTTATCACAATGCTCATAGAGTGTCTCTCCTATGGAATTTCTTATATAATATATCTCTTTTTTAATAGTTATAACCCTTGGAGTTATAATTAACCACTTTAGAAAACTTCTTTTAAGGTTATTCCTAAAGATACCTAGGATTATATACATAAATATCACATATTTTTCGTTTAATATTCAATACATTTCATTACAACATGCCTGAGGACCATGATAGTTTAGTGTATTTGGATACTATAAACACAATATTCTTATTTCATAAAAGATATTAAAAATCTCCCATAAATATCTTCTCACATAGTACTCTTCTAAAGCATACCCTATCTAAAACTTTAATCATAACATGGGGAAGGAAACATAATAAAAGGTGATATCAGATACTCAGTAAGGGTAAACATATGAGATATTTATCTATGATCATATGAAATCAAATGATAATAATAAGGTTATGTGATCATGAACATAACTTATAAAGTTCATACCCAACCTGTCATAGATCATAAATATGATTCATGGCATAAAACTTTATCATTTTAGAAAACATGGCCCATAAGAGTGAGAAATCATTATAAATCAATCATTAACTATAAAATCATTTCATAAAAGTGTGGAACCATAATAAATATAGAAAACCCATTTCATTTATCAAGGTTAACTACCAAGACCATGAATATAGTGATCATGATTTATCACATGTACCCCATTGTGGATCAAGACACACCTATTTTCCTAGTAGAATAATCTCATTGACTTGTTTCCCATTATTATCACATGAGATATAAATTTTTACCCAATTAATTATAGGGAGATATAGTTCACACCCATCTAATAATGAAAACTATACTTATGTGTGCTAAAATATCATAAAACATCTATCATATCATCCCATCATAACCTATGTAAATAAAATGGGTTTTATAAAAATATCATCAATTCACCATATAATAACCCATGAAAAATAAATGGGTTTTAAAAAAATTTAATCAATTAAAAAATTGACTATATAGATAAATGCTATGGATGGTGTCATTCAATATTATCCCTATTAAAGTATAAGTAACATCGAAGGATGTCGTCTTCGATGAAAAATGATTTTTAAAAATTGCTAAAAACATTTTCTAGGGAATATTTTCTTTCCACTTTGAAAATAACTTTTTAAAAAAATCTTCTCTTTAATATTAACCTTGGAAACTTATAAAGGAATATTTAAAATTCATTTAAAATTTTTCTTGAGGAAAATTTCCTTTCCATTTTGAAGATAAATTTTTTAAAAATAAAAAATCATAACACTTTCGAAATAATTTTCTCTGAAAATAAAATTTGAAACTTATAAATAAATACTTAAAACAATGAGTTGTTCATGATGGTAGAAAAAATCATTCATGATGTACATGTTAAAAAAATATTCCTTTCACATTTTCTAGTAAATGAAAAACAAGTTCCTTTTTTGAAAACAACATGAATATTCCATTTAAAAAACTTTTTAAAATAAAATAATGGAAAAATATTATTTAATAAATACTTTGGATAATTTAAAAATACTTTTTGAAAATATTTTAATAAAACATGGTTTTGGGAAAAAAAGGGGTTTAGACCGAAAAGAGAAATAAGGACGATTTTTCTTAAAAATGATTTTTTGAAATCTTGAGTACATATAGAAAGTAAAATGAATGGAAAACATGTATTATATTAGAATAACCATATTATAATAAAATACATAATTTTATTTAGATATATATCATAAGATTTCATTATCTGAAGCATAAACATAAACAATCTCGATAAATGATGAGATTGTACCATAAAACCATTACCACATTGTAAATATTAAATCATAAGCCCCATGAAATAATAACCTTAAATGAAACATAAAATATCATGAGAATTAATAAATTCATGATATTATATTTCAAAGGTTCCGTATATACACCTCATAAAATAATATAGGTGCATAACATAATATATGTCTCAAAGAAGGAAAATTGTCACAAGAATCGCTTACCACTTTAGTAATTTTGAACAGTAAACACAACTATAGAGATATCCTAAAATGAATATGAAAATTCTAATAATTTACATTTTAAACATCCTAAAATAAATTCTTTGTAAATATATGCACCATTAAAAATAAATAGGTGGTGAATATTGCATGTGTCTCACAGAAGTAAAAAAGTTAGATGGAAATCCCATACAACTTTAATAATCTTTTGGATCATAATACCAAATAAGGAATAACATAAATTGAAACATTAAATATCATTAAAATGAGGATATTTATGATATTGCATGTAAAATTCTCTGTATATTCACAACAAAAAAAAATGAGTGATGGATTTTCATATGTCTCCGATAAATAAAATAGAGACTATAAATCCCTTACCTTATGTCTCAACTTATTTCATACAAATTTGAACCTCCTATATAATAAATGTAAGTTTATTATAAATATATTACAGAACCATAATTATTTATTTCTTACCATATATTATTTATTTATCAAAATTTATTACCCATTTATTAATAGTTCCTTAGTAAAGTCATGCTTCAGATAATAACAAATTTGTTTTTCATGTATTTTTTGATTTTTTATTTTTGGAACACTGAATTTGATCATGGTTACCTCATCAAAATAATTTTAACCATGATATAAATATAATATATATTCATTATATATTTATTTATATTAATCCATAAAATTATAGATAGAAAATGAAATACACCGTCTATGGAGATGATAGGTCGTACGTTTTCATGAATGTTGTTTCCATCTTCTTGACATATTTAAAAAATAATAGTAAATAATATATTACCATTAAATAATAATTTTTATATCATATATATATCATATATTTTTATTTTAACTAATTTATATTACCTTCTATGTAAAGAGTATGTGAATAACGAATCACATCGCTTTTGGAGGCGATAGTTAACCGTAAACGCAAACGACGTTATCATATTCCCATGGAATGGAAACTAAGGAGTTATATGTGATATAATAATTAAATAATTATAAATATTTTACGTATATATTATATATTTATTTAATCTATCCTTATTACCATCCAAGTAAAATAGAAAAGAAAAATACACCACATCGGTGCACGAGGCGGTAGTCCGCCGTACAGATGAGCGATGTCATTTTTTTCCAATGGGTTTATAGGTAATAATATTGATGTGGTATAATTAAAGGGGTATAATAACACAGTAAATATAATATATAAACATTAAATCTATCCTTATATTTAGTCATAATAGATGGTTATAGAAAATGAATAACATTGGTTCGTGAGACAGAAGTCCACTGTACAATTGAAGGTTGATTTCTTATCTCATTTGATAGAATAAGAGAAGGATTTATGTTATTAAATTAACATAATAAAATATAAGTATATGTAACATCCCAGGTAAATAAAGAATAAAGAATTTTCATATGTATTAATATTTACGAATTAAATATTAATTTTAATTAAAAGGGGTTTCTACGTTCGATAGCGTACTCGGTACGCAGCGATGAGTTTCTTTGAAAACTTACGTTGCACACAAGTAATAAAATAATATTATTTTAAATGTTAGTTAATGAGTAGCCGTTGTACTGGCGGTAATGGATAGAAATAACTAAAATATGATTATATATGTTTTTAAATGTTTTTACATTTACCCAATAAAAGATAAAGGCTTAAAATATGGAAAGAGTTCAATTTTAGGCATTTATACCCTAATTTTCACGAAAGGTCCACTTATGACCTTTTGACGGAGAACCGTCATTAAATATAGTTTTGATAGATCTTATAAATTCTATTGGACCAAATATAACTCATCTTTATAATCAGGACATCAAAATTTACTTTGTGTAAATTTTTTGTACCTTTCTGATAAAGTTCATTTTTTTAATGAATAGTGTAAAATGTTGTATTTTAATTCAAAACCTCTTTTTAATATAATTTATTTATATGATTAGATTATCTTTTGAATTTTTTTTAAAGTGAAATTAGAAAATATTTTTACCATTAAATCCAATAGTGGTCGTTGGAATTAATTTCACTTTGAAATCGGACTTAAACTAGTGTCAATCTTTTGATACTTATTGTTTCATAAAAACACGCTATTTGCTCTGACAGCGGGAATAAATTATTAAATTAATTAATGTGACTTATATGTTTTGAATTTTGTAAAATAGACTTCATTTTTGAATTTGTAATATCAAATATATCTTCGGGTGAATTTTTGGTAATTTTCGGAAAAACATCAATTTTTGATGAATAGTGAAACCACTAAGTGGTACTTATAAAAACTGATTTTCCGTTTAAATGAAATTTTGCCATCATTGTGTTTTGAATTTCAAAAAATCCGACATACATGGCTGTCATTAAGAAGTAAAATGTGGTTCAGTGAGATTATAATAATTTTTTGGTGAATAGTAACTTATTAAGTTCTTAATCGTGATTAGTGGTAATTAGTGTAGTTTAAGGTAAAAATAATTCTTTAATAAAATAAGATGAGCTTGACACATGTCCTACCCTCTTTGGTTGTGTCATGGCCGACCAAGACAAGCCATGGGTCAACTTGGGGACCCCATGGAGACACTTTGGTTGGGAAATGACATAAATAACTTTTTATTTAATGTAAAAGTAAAAATGACACAAACATAATATGTTTTACGAAAACAATTTTTACATGGGGTTATAAAGATCATATTTTTTATTATAAATAGTGATTGGAAAGCTAAAAAGATTTCCTACATCAGAGTATTTGTTTTATAATTTTTAGACATTAAATAAATTAAATTATTTATGACATAATAATGATCCAGTGATGACATCATTATTTGACGATTTAAATAAAATGGAAAGATAATGTAAAATATATGAACTACACATGTCCAAAACCAATTGGATGATTGGCTTTCGAACCCTTATCACCGTATCCACGAGTTATATCAATGTGGGACCTTTTAAAACAGAAACACATTTTCAAATAAAGTAATATTCCTTTACTTTCCAAAAGTGCCCCTCCTCTCCTCTTATAAAAGGCCCCCACCTCTACCTCATTTCACACACTCCTCAAGCCTTTGGCTCGGCCAAAACCTGCCCATTTACTCTCTCCACATCCCTCTCCTCATCCTAGAGGATTACCTTTGGGCAGAATCCTTTCAAAGGAAGCCTTTAGGCTCAAATCAAAAGGAGTTACACTTTTAAAGGTAATTCATTTCTCTCATGTTCATTTGTATTATTTTGTTTCTCCAACCCCTAAACTCTTTTTATTTACTTATTTTGTAACAACACCAGTATCTTCAATATACTAGGATGTTGTTATAAGATTTATTCGAGCTACACTCTCACACAACTACTTCAAATGGTTAAAGAACATACGGTTTCCGTGGATGGTGAAATTCTGCCTCCTGAAACGATGATTGTTCAATACTCATTTAACACCTTCAAAGGTGGCCATTATGATGTCACTATTTTTATATATGATATATAATATGTTTAATTTTTCTTTAATCTTCTGTATTTTTCATTTTGGGCATACCTTTATGGTTTCCATTATGGGTAAACACGATATCTTCATTTAAGGAAGTGCGGACTACCGCCCCCTCAAAGTGATGTGATTCGTTAATGCCATACGTGGGACGTATAAAGGATGGATTTAATGATTTTATACTGGAATTATTATATACCTCTATATCATTATTATTTCTTTCCATTAAATTATGAGATAGAAATGAAAGTAGCATTCATGCGTACGTACGGCTTACCGTCTCCATGAACGGTGCATTTCATTTCTTATCCCCAAATGTAATGTACTATTAAAAGTACATGTATATAATGGATATATATAATTAATGATATATCTAAATAATGAATATAATTCTGGAATTAAAATATACATACCTCTCATTTAGTTTTAATTCCATTAATATGACAAAGAAATGAAAGTAGCGTTCATGCGTACATACGGCTTACCGTCTCCATGAACGGTGCATTTCATTTCTTACCTCTAAATGATTATGTAATATTATAAATACATGTATATGCTGGATATATATAATATATATGATATCCAAATCAGGAATGTCATTCTGGATATAAAGAACCTTTGACCACACGAACAACATGTAATTGTAAGAAGTCCACTTTCGACTTAAGAACCAAATATTGACAAAACAAACATTATTAACTTAAATGGTTACATAATGTTTATAACATGGCAATAAGTGATATAAAAGGAATAATGAACTTTAAAAAGGTTCTTAATCAAGTAGAAATTAACTCAAGTTTATTATTCAGGACGTTAAAGAACGATCGAGTCAAGTCGGACCCAAGGTAAGGGACTTCGTCTCAATCTCCTTTCATTGAGGCATATTTCGTTTTATACACAACTTTCTTTTATACAGTGTATAAACCCCTTTGACTTTTACTTTTATACAAAAGGAATCTTTTTATACGAAGCGTTTTACAAAACGACAAAAAGGAATGTTTCTTTTAACGTACGCAGCGACAACAACCTTTTCCGCCGCTGCGAGTATTATTTGGTCTTTGGCTTTCTCAACAAGCCGTAATGTTTTTAGAATAAAATAAATTCCATATAATCTTTTATGTATTTTTTTATTGAAAATGGTTTTGAAAAAGGATTCTATTTTGTCAATATATTTATGATATATTGTGATTGAAATGTGGAAATGTTATCATTCATTTATATTGGTTTTATGTTTTATGATTTTATATTGGTACTTGGACATTTTAACGGGTGGTTACGTTATAAACCATATGACGGGTGGTGCCATGAATACCAGGACGGGTGGTTAAGTTATAACCTTCAATGCATTGGGTATGGAAGTCGGCCGTATGGCTATTCCATTAAGTATCTATGGAAATTGGTCGTTTGGATATTCCATTAAGTGATATGTGTGGGAGTCGAACGTATGGTTATTCCACTTAAGTATGTTTATGTCCCAAGTTACCTTTATATATGTTATGTGTTCTTTTTATGGATTTTATGGTAATACTTTGGTTACAAAAAGGTAAGTAATGATACTTTATTCAGTGAAGAGTTTTTACTACTTCATGAAGGTGAAGGTATTACTTTGATAGAGTATATATGGTTTATTTGATGTTTGAAAAACTAACAGTTTTCATTCTTTGTATATCCCTTACTGAGCTTCTTATGCTCATCCCAAGTTTTTGAAATGTTTTTCACAGGTCAAGAGAAAGGTACATGATATGATGATAGTGTCAAGGAAGTGTCAAGAAATAATCCATTTTTTATTTCAAATGTGTTTTCCATTGATGGGAATGAAGAATACTATCTTTATGTAACCACTTTGTTTATATGTGGAGTGTAATGCAAGTTTTATGATCTAATTCTCTAAAACTCTAAACCCGAAAAGATCCTCAATGTGTAATCTTGTAATAACTCAAGATTAAGTAAGGTTTAAGGCCGGGGCCTTATAGTTGGTATCAGAGGTCGGTTTAGACAACTTTAGGAGTTAGAAAAGTGTTAAATTATAATATGATTGAAATGATATAGCATTTACGGATTACCATGTTGCTTCGCCTAAGATATTTCTGTGTTCAGAATGGTTTTCCACAGAGGAAACAAAGCAGCTATGTTGGGACGACATCAGGAGGAAAATAACCTTCCAAATCAGCAACCTGAGATGGTTGGAATCGGAACTGAACAGTTTGTTGCAGTGATGGCATAGTTGACTCAGGCTATAAATGGTGGTGGTATCCATGCACGAGATCAGCCAGATCAACCGCAGAGGAACATGTCAGTGGTGGAACATTTCATGAGGCAACATCCCCCATCATTCAGAGGATCATCTGACCCTGTGCAAGCTGAAGGGTGGATTAAAGCACTGGAGAAGATTTTGGATGTCATGGGGTGTTCAGAACATCAAAATGTTAGTCTTGCTGTTTACCGTTTTGAAGGTGAAGCTGATCAGTGGTGGTCAATGGTGAAAAATATAAGGGATAGTGATGATATTGAGGATCTTCACTGGGACGAATTCAAAGGTATGTTTCTTGAGAAATATTTTCCTAAGGTGGTTCGTCTTAGGATGGAAAAACAGTTCCTAGAATTGAGGCAGGAGGATGATTCAGTGGCTGCTTATGAAGAAAAGTTCACTCGATTGGCAAGGTATGCTCCAAACTTCATATGAGATCTTGATAGTAAAATAAACCTTTTTTACTCAGGGTTAAAGCCAAAGTATCAAAGGGCTTTAGCTTCTCGTGAGTTCAAAAGTTATGAAAAACTTGTTCGATGTGCGGAGAAGGTGGAAATGGAGTTTGCTGATGATCAGGTGTTCTATGACAAACAACAGAATAAGAGGTCTAGTTGGCAGGCAAAGGGGAAGAATTCATCAAAGAAGGAAGGAGGTAAGAAAACCAAATATCCATCCTGTGAGAAGTGTGGTAAAATGCATCCTGGAGAATGTTTATCCAAGTCTGGTAGGTGCTTTCGGTGTGGTAAGTCTGGTCATATTGCTCGTAACTGTAAGGAAGATGATCAAGCAGGAAATGAAAAGCCAACGGTAAGATGTTTTAAGTGTAATGAAATGGGTCATTATGCAAACGAGTGTCCAACGAAGAACTCAACTGGGGGAATGCAGCCAGACTACAAGCAGAAAGGGGTGGTGAAATCCTTTACAACAACTTCAGCAGATGTTGGGCCATCGAATGAAGTGGTATCAGCTCCAGGGAGCTCAGTATTTTTCGAAGATTGACTTGAGGCCGGGGTACCATCAGTTGAAAGTAAAAGAAGCAGACGTTCCGAAGACTGCGTTCCGTACTAGATATGGCCATTATGAATTTGTAGTTATGACTTTTGGGTTAACCAATGCACCTACTGTATTCATGGACCTTATGAATAAAATTTTCCATTAGTTATTGGATAAGTTTGTGTTTGTGTTTTGAGGTTTGGGAAGAGGTTATGTGTGCCTTGTGATTCACAGTTGAAGAATGAGTTGTTATGTGAGGCTCATAGTTCCCCATTTTCAGTTCATCCTGGCAGTACTAAGATATATAGAGATCTGCGGGAGTATTACTGGTGGGATGGAATGAAAAGAGATATTGCTGATTTTACTGTGAAGTGTTTGACATGTCAACAGGTTAAAGCAGAGCGGCAGTTACCAAAAGGGATGCTTCAGCCTTTACCAGTGCCAGAGTGGAAATGGGAGAATATATCCATGGACTTTGTTGTGGGATTACCGAAGACATCTCGAGGTAATAATGAAATCTGGGTTATTGTTGATCGCTTGACCAAATCTACTCATTTCCTTGCTATACGAGATACTTTCTCTCTTGATCAACTTTACCGTTTGTATCTTAAAAAGATAGTCAGGTTACATGGATTTCCTCTCTCCATTGTATCTGATCGTGATCCCAGGTTTACTTCTAAATTTTGGAAAGGCCTTCAGAAGTCGTTGGGTACTGAATTAAATTTTAGTATAGCTTTTCATCCTCAATCAGATGGGCAGTCAGAACGAACAATCCTGACATTGGAGGATATGCTACGAGCTTGTTCTATGGATTATCAGGGAAGTTGGGACCAACATCTTTCTTTGGTTGAGTTTTCTTATAATAACAGTTTTTATTCCAGTATACAGATGGCACCATTTGAGGCATTATATGGGAAGCGGTGTCGAACTCCAGCTTTCTGGGATGAAGTGGGTGAAAGGAAGTTGATGGGACCAGAATTGGTAGAAGAGATGGCAGAAAAAGTTCAGTTGATTCAGAAACACATGAGAATAGCTCAGAGCAGGCAGAAGAGTTATGCAGATAACCGGAGGAAGGATCTATCTTTCGAGGTAGGTGATCATGTTTTTCTCAAGGTTTCTCCTTGGAAAAGTGTGATGAGATTTGGTAAGAAAGGAAAGTTGAGTCCAAGGTTCATTGGACCATACAAAATTCTGGAGAGAGTTGGATTAGTTGCATACCGAGTGGCTTTACCTCCGAGTTTATCTCAGGTACACAATGTTTTTCATGTTTCAATGTTGAGAAAGTATATGCTAGATCCATCTCATGTTTTGAGTCCAGAGGTAGTTCAGCTGGAAGAGAACTTAACTTATGAAGAACAACCAGTCCATATTTTTGACCACAGGGAGCAGGTGTTACGGAATAAGGTGATTCATCAGGTAAAGGTTTTGTGGAAAAACTATGTGATTGAAAAGGCAACGTGGGAATCTGAAAATGCTATGAGGGATAAATACCCCCACTTATTTTGATAAGTGAATAAAGTTGCGAGGATGCAATTCCCAAAAGGGGGGAAGTTTGTAACATCCCAGGTAAATAAAGAATAAAGAATTTTCATATGTATTAATATTTACGAATTAAATATTAATTTTAATTAAAAGGGGTTTCTACGTTCGATAGCGTACTCGGTACGCAACGATGAGTTTCTTTGAAAACTTACGTTGCACACAAGTAATAAAATAATATTATTTTAAATGTTAGTTAATGAGTAGCCGTTGTACTGGCGGGAATGGATAGAAATAACTAAAATATGATTATATATGTTTTTAAATGTTTTTACATTTACCCAATAAAAGATAAAGGCTTAAAATACGGAAAGAGTTCAATTTTAGGCATTTATACCCTAATTTTCACGAAAGGTCCACTTATCACCTTTTGATGGAGAACCGTCATTAAATATAGTTTTTATCGATCTTATAAATTCTATTGGACAAAATATAACTCATCTTTAGAATCAGGACATCAAAATTTACTTTGTGTAAATTTTTGGTACCTTTCTGATAAAGTTCATTTTTTTAATGAATAGTGTAAAATGTTGTATTTTAATTCAAAACATCTTTTTAATCTAATTTATTTATATGATTAGATTATCTTTTGAATTGGTTTTAAAGTTAAATTAGAAAATATTTTTACCATTAAATTCAATAGTGGTCGTTGGAATTAATTTCACTTTGAAATCGGACTTAAACTAGTGTCAATCTTTTGATGCTTATTGTTTCATAAAAACACGCTATTTGCTCTGACAGCGGGAATAAATTATTAAATTAATTAATGTGACTTATATGTTTTGAATTTTGTAAAATAGACTTCATTTTTTAATTCGTAATATCAAATATATATCAGGGTGAATTTTTGGTAATTTTCTGAAAAACATCAATTTTTTATGAATAGTGAAACCACTAAGTGGTACTTATAAAAACTGATTTTCCGTTTAAATGAAATTTTGCCATCATTGTGTTTTGAATTTCAAAAATCCGACATACATGGTTGTCATTAAGAAGTAAAATGTGGTTCAATGAGATTATAATAATTTTTTGGTGAATAGTAACTTATTAAGTTCTTAATCGCGATTAGTGGTAATTAGTGTAGTTTAAGGTAAAAATAATGCTTTAATAAAATAAGATGAGCTTGACACATGTCCTACCCTCATTGGTTGTGTCATGGCCGACCAAGACAAGCCATGGGTCAACTTGGGGACCCCATGGAGACACTTTGGTTGGGAAATGACATAAATAACTTTTTATATAATGTAAAAGTAAAAATGACACAAACATAATATGTTTTACGAAACCAATTTTTACATGGGGTTATAAAGATCCGATTTTTTATTATAAATATTCATTGGAAAGCTAAAACGATTTCCTACATCATAGTATTTTTTTTATAATTTTTAGACATTAAATAAATTAAATTATTTATGACATAATAATGATGCAGCGATGACATCATTATTTGACGATTTAAATAAAATGGAAAGATAATGTGAAATCTATAAACTACACATGTCCAAAACCAATTGGATGATTGGATTTCGAACCCTTATCACCTTATCCACAAATTATATCAATGTGGGACCTTTTAAAACCGAAACACGTTTTCAAATAAAGTAATATTCCTTTACTTTCCAAAAGTGCCCCTCCTCTCCTCTTATAAAAGGCCACCACCTCTACCTCATTTCACACACTCCTCAAGCCTTTGGCTCGGCCAACCTCTGCCCATTTACTCTCTCCACATCCCTCTCCTCATCCTAGAGGATTCCCTTTGGGCAGAATCCTTTCAAAGGAAGCCTTTAGGCTCAAATCAAAAGGAGTTACACTTTTAAAGGTAAAGCATTTCTCTCATGTTCATTTGTATTATTTTGTTTCTCCAACCCCCTAAACTCTTTTTATTTACTTCTTTTGTAAAAACACCAGTATCTTCAATATACTAGGATGTTTTTATAAGATTTATTCGTGCTAAACTCTCACACAACTACATCAAATGGTTAAAGAACATACAGTTTCCGTGGATGGTGAAATTCTGCCTCCCGAAACGATGATTGTTCAATACTCATTTAACACCTTCAAAGGTGGCCATTATGATGTCACTATTTTTATATATGATATATAATATGTTTATTTTTTCTTTAAGCTTCTGTATTTTTCATTTTGGGCATACCTTTATGGTTTCCATTATGGGTAAACACGATATCTTCATTTAAGGAAGTGCGGACTACCGCCCCCTCAAAGTGATGTGATTCGTTAATGCCATACGTGGGACGTATAAAGGATGGATTTAATGATTTTATACTGGAATTATTATATACCTCTATATCATTATTATTTCTTTCCATTAAATTATGAGATAGAAATGAAAGTAGCGTTCATGCGTACGTACGGCTTACCGTCTCCATGAACGGTGCATTTCATTTCTTATCCCCAAATGTAATGTACTATTAAAAGTACATGTATATAATGGATATATATAATTAATGATATATCTAAATAATGAATATAATTCTGGAATTAAAATATTCATACCTCTCATTTAGTTTTAATTCCATTAATATGACAAAGAAATGAAAGTAGCGTTCATGCGTACGTACGGCTTACCGTCTCCATGAACGGTGCATTTCATTTCTTACCTCTAAATGATTATGTAATATTATAAATACATGTATATTCTGGATATATATAATATATATGATATCCAAATCAGGAATGTCATTCTGGATATAAAGAACCTTTGACCACACGAACAACATGTAATTGTAAGAAGTCCACTTTCGACCTAAGAACCAAATATCGACAAAACAAAAATTATTAACTTAAATGGTTACATAATGTTTATAACATGGCAATAAGTGACATAAAAGGAATAATTAACTTTAAAAAGGTTCTTAATCAAGTAGAAATTAACTCAAGTTTATTATTTAGGACGTTAAAGAACGATCGATTCAAGTCGGACCCAAGGTAAGGGACTTCGTCTCAATCTCCTTTCATTGAGGAATATTTTGTTTTATACACAACTTTCTTTTATACGGTGTATAAACCGCTTTGACTTTTACTTTTATACAAAAGGAATCTTTTTCTACGAAGCGTTTTACAAAACGACAAAAAAGAATGTTTCTTTTAACGTACATGGCGACAACGACCTTTTCCGCCGCTGCGAGTATTATTTGGTCTTTGGCATTCTCAACAAGCCGTAATGTTTTTAGAATAAAATAAATACCATATACTCATTTATGTATTTTTGTATTGAAAATGGTTTTGAAAAAGGATTCTATTTTGTCAATATATTTATGATATATTGTGATTGAAATGTGGAAATGTTATCATTCCTTTATATTGGTTTTATGTTTTATGATTTTATATTGGTACTTGGACATTTTAACGGGTGGTTACGTTATAAACCATATGACGGGTGGTGCCGTGAATACCAGGACGGGTGGTTACGTTATAACCTCCAATGCATTGGGTATGGAAGTCGGCCATATGGCTATTCCATTAAGTATGTATGGAAATTGGCCGTATGGCTATTCCATTAAGTGATATGTGTGGGAGTCGACCGTATGGTTATTCCACTTAAGTATGTTTATGTCCCAAGTTACCTTTATATATGTTATGTGTTCTTTTTATGGATTTTATGGTAATACTTTGGTTACAAAAAGGTAAGTAATGATACTTTATTCAGTGAAGAGTTTTTACTACTTCATGAAGGTTAAGGTATTACTTTGATAGAGTATATATGGTTTATTTGATGTTTGAAAAACTAACAGTTTTCATTCTTTGTATATCCCTTACTGAGCTTCTTATACTCATCCCAAGTTTTTGAAATGTTTTTTACAGGACTTAGCGTGGAATAGGGTCAAGGATGGGATCAAGGGAAAGTAATGCTACCTAAAACATGAAACTAGACATGTTTCCTTTTAAGAGTTTTTTTTTTATTTTATGGAAACTTAGTAGAAGTGACTACTTTGTAATCTTTTGAGATGTAATAGTTATGTTCTAATTCTCTAAAACTCTAAACCTGAAAAGATCCTCAACGTGAATTATTCATTTAATTCAATATTAAGTAAGGTTTAAGCCTGGGGCCTTATAGTATATGGGAGATATTTTTTATTATTTTATCAGTTTTTTAAAATATTAAATGAGGTGAAATAATAAATAAAACAAAAATGCATATTTAATAATTTCATCTCTTCTTTGGAGAGCCTCTTTAGGTTTACACTTAAAACCTTAATAGGAGGGATTAATAACATAAATAATTACTATAATATGATATTATAGAATTAACTAATTTATTTTAGTCTGTATTCACTAAACCAAATAGTTTTTTAAGTGTTAATATGAGAGGATAGGGGGTGGCCTTTTATAAGTGAGGTGAAAGGTACACTTTTAATTTTTAAAAACAAAAATGTGTACCTTTGTTTTTCACACGTCCAAAGACTCTAAAATTGATTATTATCAAATAAATAATATATAAGTTCAATATATGGCCATAAATTGGGTTTTTACATGTTTTATAGAATTTTAAACCCTTATTGTTTTAGCTTAACCCTACGGTAACTTCATTTTTAACTCAACTATAGTAAATAAATTTTACTACAGTTATTGTTTTCTTCATGTGTACCTCATTTTTACCTCATGTTTCATATTAGATAATATAAATTATGATGATTAAAAATATTTAATCTATTTCTATATATTCATTTCACATAATTTGAAAATTTTAATTTAATATTAATCACATAGACATAATGAGAAAATGGTTTTCCTAAGAGCAAATGTTCAGAAGTTTAAAAAGTTTTTATATAAGAATTCAATATAAATTTTATTACAATGACATAAATTAGATTAATAGATATATAATTAAACTAATTTTTCCTTTAAAACCATATTAAATCAATTTGGAATTTTTTTAAATGCTTTAAAAGAAAAGACAATTCTTAATAAAAACCAGTATTTTTTACTATTCATCAATAAATTTATCTTCTTATAAAATTCCAAACAAATATCCCTACAATAATTTTTGACGTGATAATTTAAAAATTCATTCATTTTTTCAAATAAATTTTTAAAAATTTTCAGAAAAATATTTTTAAAGTAAGTACTCAAATGGAGACAAAACTGATTTTTAAAAAAATACATTTTTTTAATCATAAAATTAGATTTATTCTTATCTATTATCTATAAATCGAATTAGATTAAGGTTAAAAAATTTATTGAATATATAATATATGTTTTCCATAAAAATAATACACAAAACGTGATTTTTTTAATTTATTGAGGTAAAACATGTTTTTGTGCTTAAAATAGTTTTTTCTGAAAACAATTTCCTTTATTTTCAAATAGTTTTTATTTTCATTTCTAAATAATTGGATATTAAAGAATTAATTTTATATAAATGTATACACCATATATTTTCATAATTTATTTAATATTATTCATAATCATCATTCAAATTTCTAGGTGATTACTGTCATATTAAATAATAATATTTTAATAGTATGTCATGTTTCGTTAAAACTCAATGTTATGTGTAATGAAAACTAAACTCAGTGTTTCATATAATGAAAATTATTGAAAATAATAAATTTATTTTTTTAAAAAATGTTTCACATAATCTTAGGTTGTTACATTATAACCCTCTCTACTTAAATAAATTTTTTCCTTTCAATTTGAGCTTGTGCTTGATAAATAAGGGTTTAACATCTTAAAATCACATTATGGGAAACCCACATTAAAACATGTTAACAAAACTTCCTTTTAAAAAGAGAGAAAGGGATGTGTTAAGGTCACCTTGAATTATATATAACTTGGTTTCTATATAGGATATCATTGTTGGGAAGTAAAAATATGGATATAGAAAAGAAAACTGACACAAAAATACTGATGGAGAGTGATAGAGAACATGGTATATAGAAAGTTAATGACCAAAAAACCATAAATATTTTATAGGTAAAAAAACTATTAATTAATCATAAATAAAGGTAAATGTATAACATTTTATTTCAATATCCTTTTCTTAAAGTTGAATAATTATCATGATAAGATATACTTACTTAATTTCATTTTGTTTCATAAGCATAATCCCATCCTTTTTTTGTGCCTTGATCAATTTCCAATCCATCTCTTACTTTAAGAGATGAATGTTTCATGTTGTAATTAATAAATAATAATAAGATCCATAAAATAATGACAATTCATTCCTTCTATATCTAGTTATTATCAAAAACAAAATGGATAGAATATGTATCCAAAATGAATAAATATTTATATGGTGAAATAATACATTAATCTCTAAATCCCCATCCAAAGTTCAAATTAAATCATTCCATAAATAGTTAACCTTATAACCATTAAAAAATTCAAAAATTAAAAATAATGTCACTAAATTTCTCAAAATCAACTTAACATTAATCCCCATATATCATATAGTATCTCTCAGTTGTAAAATACCGAAGATGTGAATAACATAATCATGTATTTTCTTGAATCATAGTGATAACCATAATTACCATAAAACCTTAATGAAAACATACATATTTCCTCATTCATTGAATAAAACCACATATTATTGAATATATTTTATAAATATAATAATTTTGTAAACTTCATCAATGATAACACAGACCAATTTTTTTAACAAATCATTAATCATTTCCATGGTCATCAATGATATCCAATTTTCTTTATTCATATCCATAATTTCTTTATCCCAACATCATTACCTCAACATCAGGAACATATTAAGGGTTATCTTCCCTTAATCATGTGTTTTTTATAAAATATCACATTTCAATTAAATCAATTTTCTATTTCGTTAGAACTATTGAAAGTATTATTGAAAATCCTTAATAAAAAAATTATAATGAACAATCTTTATATATTTCATGATTCATATAAAATAATTCTTGAATTATCATACATAAACACTACAATCATCCCACTTCCTTCTCGAACCATTAAATAGGATTGATCAACTTATTCCTTATTACTTATTTCCTACAATATGATATATGAATCATGTATTAACATTCATTAACCTCAATTTAATCTTGATTCTTATATATAATATAAAAAATACTATTAGAACATCCCATAACCATTATATTTCATTCATATTCTCTTTATAATCAGTAGTATAACCATTACTCATACAAATTTTCTAATTTTCTTTGTGATCTTTCCCCCTAAGAAATCAATTTGAATAATTCCCATACATTCCACATTTAAAACATTCATATATTTATAATAACTTAGGTATACTAATATTCTCAACCATTTAATTAACTAAAATTTTTATATTCCCTTTGTAGTTCCTTACTCTATGTCTGTCTTATCCATATATAAAACATCTTCTAATTCCTTTGAGACATTACTTGGAGTGACTATTCCAACATTATTGACATATAGAACACTAAATCTTCTTTCTTCTATGGTCTTCACCACCCAAACTCTCAAAAAACTCTATCATTATTTTTTTTGGTGATTATAAGAGTTGATTAAGGTACAATTTTTTAATCATATACCATGATAACTGATTAGGAATAATCACAATATCCTTCACTCCATTCATCACCCCATTTGGTTTCTCATCATCACATTGTCTATCATGTTCATCATTAATCCACTTTCTTCTGGTTCCTTCTATTTAGTAAAACAAAAAAACATAGTGTAAGCAACAATATTCATAGTGGTAACCACATAATCATGAAAAATCACTTATGGGATGTCGGAATCATGACACCTTCTTTTTACTATATGAAACCATAGGTTTATCCAAGGTTATTCATAGTCATTATCTATTTAAATCCTTCATGATGGTTCATAAATAGTTTTTCAATTTCAAAATCATATCCCTTAGGAGTGTCGAACCATGTGTGAAGAAAAGTCCATTATTTTACACTAAGTGGTGATCGATCTCATGTCAATGTGTCCTTTTTAGAGTTATTACCCCTAGGTACCTTTATTCTAGATCCACGTTTACTTGTAGTATATAAACAGGGATTTACTTTTTTGGAAACCACTCAATCTATCCTTTACCAAAATTTTAAGAACATTTCCTATAATTATAATCCTCATTATACTTATCCTTAAACATATCCATGGATATCTAATTAAATTTTTCATATCCTAATTTCGAAAGGTAAACTAAACATATCCTCTAATACCAACTATAGCGTGTAAGAACCCAGTTCTTATCTTTGAGGTACAGGTTTCTTCTTTTTCACTTTTCCTTATGTGTTTTTGAGAAAATATGGAAAATGGGGAAAAATCCCAAATTTTGGAAGTACACACTGTGTACTTTTTCTACTAGCCGTGTACTTTTGACCGTGTAGGATGAGTATACAGGGTGTGTGGCCATGTCAACGATCAAGGGTGTAGGAACCAACTACATGTCGTGTTGTGGTCCTTTACACGCCGTGTAGTCAGTCGGCAGGTGAATAGTAAGGTGGTGGCTAGCAGTGTGACATAACACGTCGTGTACTCATGAAGGTACACCATGTAGTCATGTCGGCAGGTGAACAGTGCTACGCTGGTGCGAAGCCGCCAGAGGAACAGTTTAAAAAATGAGAAGTACACACCGTGTACTTGGAAGTACACGTCATGTACTTTGTTTTTTTCGATTAAAATGGGAAGTAGCCTCCCCTGTTCACAGGGAAGGCTTAGAACGGGAAGAGGGAGCTCGAAAGAGGAGGCCGAAGCTTTGAAGATCCACTGAGTGCACATCTGGAATCCGTTTCTGCCTCGGACGATCTTGTTGGAACCGCACGGGTAAGCCCTCCACTATTATTTAACCATTCTTGCCAATTCTTCCCCTAATGGGATTTATTTTCATTTAAGAGAGAATTCTTTTACCTTATATCTATGGCATTCTTGGATGTTTTAGTAGGTTTTGTTCGTGTATAAGGTTCGTTGGCGTTTAATTTAGGTGGCATGGTGTCTATTTTCCAACTGTCGTGCATTTTGTGTGTTTTTGAGCTACGAACCCATATTTGGGGTGTCGTGTGGATGAGGCCATAGCTATTTTACATACCTAGAATTGAATAGGTAACTAATTGTGATAATAAAATTCTGTTTGGGATTGTTGCTTGGATCCAGGACCACCCTAGGGGTGTGTTCCTCTATTTAGTCATTTGGACAGGATACCCGAGGGTATGACTTTAAAGTGATGATTTTAGAATTCCCATGAGCGGAATTTCTTGTGTACTACTTTTTTACATATTGGGCATGGTCCGGTTACCTGTTTAGCCTGAGGGCAGTGTTGTGATTAGCCTGTGGGTGCTGTACTATTTAGCATGTGGGAAACTTCTTCCATGCCTGTGGGCAGTTGATTTTGTGCCTCTAGGCGACACTACTTACACATGTGGGCAATATCCGTATGCATGTGGTCAGATTCTTGTGATGGTTTCTCTTTACCCGAGGGTAAGAGTTTATGTGTTTGAGGAAATTGGCTGTTTACTTAGAATATTCACTATGGTGATATTTTAAATTAAATGCTTAAATGGATATTAAAATGGCAATATAACTGGTTAAGTGAGTTACTTTTAGTACTGCTTACTTTATTGCATTTTATTACTGCACACTATTGTCGCATGCTTTCACACAGTTGGGCACGGGCCTTTGGTGGGTGCCTACTGAGAATTTATTTCTCACACCTTGTTTGGGTCGTGCTTTTCGTTCCAAAAAAATTAGATTTCTGCAGGTGTGGATAGGTTCAAGAGTCCCTATACTGGTACTTGATTGTTGCTGGGGTGTAGGAGAGCATGAGACCGAGCGTTGGCTCACGATACCTCTTGCTGTTCTGCTTTGATTTTCTATACTTTTACTTCAGTTGTATTTTAAAGTATTGCAGTGTAACATGTTTTGGCTATTTTATAGAATAGTGACATGCTGCATCTTAATATATATATATGTGATTGCTGGTTTCCCTTTTTTTATCAGTTATCCTTTTCAGTTACATATATTGTTGCTGCTTCCACTGTTGTTGTATTTTTATTCCATTCCGAAGTGCTACACTTTGACAAATGAGGGGATAGTTTCCCCACTATCAGACCTGGGGCCTCACTTCTAGTCAGCAGCCTTTGGCGTTTGGGGAAATGTTCTTGAGGTCACGTGGGGAACCAGGCTCGGGGACCAGTTGCATAGCACCCGGATCCGGGACGTATCAAAGTGGTATCAGAGGAGTTCTTTTCTTTGACTTACTATTTGGATCCTTATTCGGGGATAGGACGGGAATGGTAGTTGGTAATAAGATGTGCCCGGGCATAGCTAATCCGTGTACAAGGAAAACCCAATTTACCTCGTATTGAAATTTTACTGATTTTTCAGTTTACAGTTGATTTGATTTTCATCGCTGGGTGACGTACTTGGAATTGTGATGTTATATTTTATCTATGGGTTTTATTTAGTTGCAGCCCGATGAGATGAGGGTATTCCATCTCATGCATCATTTAGGCACATGCTAGAAATCACATGCCATGCATAGTTTCCATGCCCTGTAGGTGCATTAGAAATTGTATGTTGTTGTGATAGTTGTTGTGCTAGTAAAGTATGATGTTGTGATAGCTATTTATAAATACTTGCTTTGTGATAGGATATTTTCTTGTGTGAGCCGGTTAGTATAATGGATGCCAAAATTTGGTTTTTGGGGAGTATGGGCCCCATTGACTAGAATTTGGTGGATCATTAGCTGTTTATTTTGTTATAACACAAATAAGATGTCAAACATTGATTCGTGGGGAGTATGGGCCCTCACGGATCGAAATTTTGCACTTAGGTGTTGTTTTTCAGTATTTGTTGGGCTCCGGAGTAGTTTATGAGGTATATTATCTGGAAACCCCAGTATACACGTCGTGTAGTACTTTATACACGCCATGTATGTTCTTCTATTCGGGAAGAAAAATAAACTTTTTGAGTACACACCGTGTACCCTGAGTACACGCCGTGTAGTCTCTTCCTGTGTCTCAAACCGTGTGGGCCACAACACGGGGAAGGAAAGAGCATGGGTAAAACACGCCGTGTACCTGATGTACATGCCATGTAGTGTTCACCCAGAGTCCACCTGAGTAACGAACAACACGGACGAAGGAGACCTTAAGACATACACGCCGTGTCCACTATGGAGCATGTCGTGTAGTCTGACCTGGGGAGTCCGGCCGTGTAACTAACAGCATGGGTCGGTGAACAATTGTACAAAACATGCCATGTCAATGATGAACATGCCATGTAGTGTGACCTGGGGACTCGGTCGTGTAACTAACAACACAGGTTAGTGTCACCTCTCGTTGAACACACCGTGTACCACTGGGACATGTTGTGTAGTCTTGTCCGAGGACTAACCGTATGGACCAGACCATGTGGCAGGAAAAGAGGGTGGTGTACACACCATTTGTGGGTGTAACACTCCATGTAGTGGCAAGCCGAGTAGTCGACCGTGTCACAAATGACACAGGTAGTTGGAAAATAACATCATACACGCCGTGTAGTTTATATACACGCCATGTAATTTTTGTTCAACGGGAGTCATGTGGCTTAGCCGTGTAGAAGGGTCCGGGTAGGGGAAGGGAAGTCCAGTACATGTCGTGTAGTCATTTTATATGTCGTGTAGTCTTGTTTTGAAAATTTTGAAATGCCTTCTTCCTCTTGTTTCCTTTGTGGTTCCTTCTCTTCCAGTCTTTGATAAATCTTGATCTAAGGCATGTTTTTGACCTTGTAGTGTCATGCCGCCTAGACGACCACGCGTTGTTAGCTAGGAGAGTGGCGACGAGTACACTCTAGAGATGGTGGGCCACGGGCTACCAGTGGATCCTCCAAAATAGCCAAATGTGGTGCCAACTGTTATACCGGAAACAGGCACGGAGGCGTAGTTCCGTGAAGGCTTTATGCGGTTCATACAGACCTTTCAGGGAGCACCGCAGGCTACCACATCTATGGCCGGGCTGACTCGTATCTTCAAACAGCAGCATCTGCCTACATTTTCCGAGGATGGCGGAACACAGGATGCAGAGTCTTGGTTGGGGTCGATGCAGAATATTTTTGAGAATCTAGAGATGCCTCCAGGGCAGAGGGTCAAGCTCGCGGCTTATATGTTGCGTGATTCCGCCAAGAGGTGGTGGGATGTTACCACCTAGTCAGATCATCACAGGAACACGGCATGGGAATATTTTCAGGCGGTATTCTATGACTTCTTTTTCTCAGATACGCGGAGGGCAGATAGAGCTCGAGAGTTCATGAATCTGTAGCAGGGCACTATGTTGGTGATGGACTATTCTGCTCGCTTTATCGAGCTTCAGTGCTTTTCACCCATGCTGGTGGGTGATGAGATGTTGAGATCCAGGCATTTTGAGGATATCCTCTAATATGACATCTGAGCGCTGGTGAATGTTTTCAGGTTGCCTTCAATACATGCTATTGTGAACCAGGCGCTGATTATAGAGAGGAACCTGCGGGAACCTCGTAGGTGTGGGCCAGGGCGGTTCATCACCAGTTACTGGTACTATTTCTGGTGGAAAGACGAAGAGACAGATGGACTTCTCTCAGGGTGGTAGTACCAGTCAGAAGAATGCTTCAGGTGGCCAGGTCATGTGCTACCAGTGTGGTAGAGAGGGGCACAAGTGGTCATAGTGTTCACAAGACCCAGTGGAGTGTCAATCTTGCGGTAGGATGGGTCATCTTCAGCTCTTTTGCAAGGCGTTTCCACCGTTGGCTAGTGAGAGGGGTTCTGTGTAGACTCCACGTGCGGGAGCAGGACCAGCAGCTTATTACCAGTCATGGAACTAGGGTACGTCAGGGCGTGCAGGCAGAGATGGTGGTCGTGTCCATGGTAGCCAGACACTAGGATCTCAGAGGCAGTAGTGCGGGACAGCTCAGGGTAGCTAGGTTGTGTCGCAGGTTTGCGGCACTGGGCAGGCATATGTAGTGCAACAGACCCAGCAGGATCAGGATCCCAGACCTTCTACAGTCAGAGGTACTATTCTAGTAGCTTTTGTCTTATCTTAACTACTTTTTGATACAGGTTTTATGCATAGTTTTGTATCTGTACCTGTTGTGGAGATCCTGGGGCTCTGTGTTTCTACTTCTTCTACTATCATGACGTTAGACACTCCATTGGGGACTAGAACGGCAGGTGTGAATCAGTGCAAGGAGTGCCCCCTTGAGGTTGGTGGGTGTCACTTTCTTTGGGACCTTTATGTCTTAGAGATAACATCTTATGACGTCATTCTCGGGATGGACTGGTTGTTTCCCTTTCGAGACTTTGTGGACTGCTATCGTCGTAGGGTGAGTTTCACATCACCAGAGGGTGGAAAGTTTCTATACAAGGGCGAATGGGATGTTCAGGCGAGTCGAGTTGGACCAGAGCATTGTGGTCAAGGTGGAGTCACAGCCCAGATTGCGAGTTTATATCTAGATAATCAGGGGAATTTTCAAACAGATTTCCCTCCAGTTGTTGATCGTTTCAGGGATGTCTTCCCGGACGACTTTTCGGGTCTTCCTCTGGAGTGTGAGGTGGACTTCTCTATCGATCTTGTTCCAGGAGTAGCAATGGTGTCCATTCCTCCTTATAGGATAGCCACACCTAAGTTGCAGGAGCTCAATAAGCAGTTAGAGGAGTTACAAGCGAATGGTTTCATCCGACCCAGTACTACTCCTTGGGGTTCTCCGGTCCTTTTTGCGAAGAAGGCGGATGGTACCCTCAGACTCTGTGTGGATTATCGGAAGCTGAGCCAGTTGACGGTTAAGAACCGATATCCCTTACCGAGGATTGATGATCTTTTTGATCAACTTTGTGGATCACGAGTCTTATCGAATATTTAGTTGAGGTCTGGATATCATCAGCTGCACGTGAGACCATCGGATATACTTCTTACAGCTTGTCGGAGCATATATGGTCTGTACGAGTACTTGGTTATGCCGTTCGGACTCACGAATGCGCCAGCAGTTTTCATGGATTTGATGAATCGTGTGTTCCATCCGTATTTGGATTCTTTTGTGGTAGTATTAGTGGAAGACATCTTGGTGTACTCTCACACTCGACACAACCATGCCACCCATCTTGAGATCATTTTGAGTACACTGAGAGAGCATTGACTATATTCTACGCTCTCAAAGTGTCACTTTTGGATGGACCAGACTCACTTCCTGGGTCATATCATCTTAGAGGCAGGAGTTTCTGTAGACCCAGAGAAGGTGAGAGCAGCAGTTTCCTAGGATAATCCTAAGAACATGTTTGAGATACGGAGTTTCTTAGGGTTGGATGGTTACTACAAACCTTTCATCCAGGACTTCTCCCACTTAGCAGTGCCGTTGACAGGTTTGACTAAGAAGGGTGTGAAGTTTGGTTAGACAGAAGCTTGTGAGACAGCCTTTCAGGATATGAAAGGAAGGTTGACATCAGCACCAATCCTGATACTCCCAGAGCAGGGGAAGAGCTATACATTTTACTGTGATGCATCAGGTATTGGGATGGGGGCAGTGTTGATGCAGGGCGATCGAGTTGTTGCATACAGGTCTCGGCAGTTGAGGCCATATGAGAGGAATTACCCGACGCATGATCTCGAGTTGGCTGCAGTTGTGCATGTGTTGCACTGTTGGAGACATTATCTCTTGGGAGAGCATTTTTTGGTTTTCAACCAACCATAAGAGCCTCAAGTATATCTTTACTCAGTGTGACTTGAATCTGAGGTAGCGAAGATGGGTCAAATACCTACAGTACTTCGATTTTGAGCTTTCCTATGCACCTGGTAAAGGTAATGCAGTAGCTGATGCACTGAGCAGGAAGACTCAGATATAGGTAGTGCAGGAGGCCAGTGGTGAGTGGCAGCTTATGGCTTTGTTCTCGGAGATGCATTTGGAGGTGCACGACAGCCAGGGGCAGACCTATCTTTCTCCTTTAGTTGTGACTTCTACCCTCCTAGATAGAGTGAGGATGAGAAAGATATCTGATCCAGAAGGCCTAATTCTACGGGAGTCGGTGGCAAGTGAGGACCCTCCTCCTAGTTGGATGATAGGCGATGATGAGGTTCTGCATTTCCATGGACGAGTATGGGTTCCAGGGTATATACGCAAGGAGATGATGCGGGAGTTTCATGCTTCAGCTTGGTAAGTTCATCCCGGGGTTACCAAGATGTACCATGACTTGAGACATCAGTACTGGTGGTCGGGTATGAAGACAGATGTGGCTGGTTTGGTTACGAGGTGTTCCACCTATCAGCAGGTGAAGGCATAGCATCAAAGACTATATGGACTGTTATAGTAGTTACCCATTCCAGAGTGGAAATGGGATGATGTCGCGATGGATTTTGTGACTGGTTTGCCAAGGACACCTCGAGGCAATGATGTCGTGTGGGTTGTTGTGGACAGACTCACAAAGGTATCTCACTTTTTGCCGATCAAGGAGACCCTCAGAGTTGACGAGCTCGAAAATTTTTATATCCGAGAGATCATACGTCTTCATGGGATCCCTCGTTCTATCGTTTTAGATAGGGACGCCCACTTTACATCTCGTTTCTGGTAGAGGTTTCATAGGGCACTGGATACACAGTTGCTTCTGAGCAAATCTTACCTCCCTCAGACTGATGGCTAGTCAGAGTGTACGATATTGGTGCTTGAGGAAATGTTGTGTGCATGCGTCCTAGACTTTGGGCGCTCTTGGGAGAAGCATATAACCCTAGTAGAGTTTTCCTACAACATTAGTTTTCAGGTAACTATCGAGATGGAACCTTATGAGGATTTATATGGTAGGTACTTCCGATCACCCTTGTGCTGGTTAGAGGCAGGTGAGGTAGCTTTACTGGGACCACGTCTCGTGCAGGAGACTTTTGAGTAGGTCTAGTTGATTCAGAAGAAGATGGCTACCACACAGTCTCGTCAGATGTCTTATGTTGATCGCCGCAGACGACCTTTGGAGTTCATAGTCGGGGATCGAGTTTTCTTGCGTGTTTCACTGAGGCTGGGACACAAGAGGATTAGGTGACACGGTAAACATTCACCAAGGTATGTGGGGCCATTTGAGATTCTAGAGAGAGTCGGGCTGGTTCCCTATCGGTTACAGTTTCTGCAGAGGTACTGAGACATGCATGACATCTTCCATGTATCACAGTTGCGCTACTATCATTCAGACCCATCTCACACCTTTCATCTAGAGGAGGTTGATCTTTAGTTTGATGCACCCTTTGAGAAGCATTTGATTAGTATCATTGCCAGGAGTGAGAAGGTTCTCCAAGGCCGGTCAGTTCCTCTCGTACGGGTGATATGGCAGCATGGCTGAGTGCATGATGAAACCTGGGAGCGGGATACTGACACAAATGCTTAGTGTCCAGAGTTATTCTCAGTTATATCTTCTCCACCCAAGGAAGGGAAATTCGGGGATGAATTTCTTTAAGGGGGAAGTTTGTAAGAATCTGGTTCTTATCATTGAGGTATAGGTTTCTTCTTTTTCTCTTTTCCTTAAGTGTTTTTTAGAAAATATGGAAAATGGGGAAAATCCCAAATTTTGGAAGTACACATCATGTACTTTTTCCACATGTCATGTACTTGTGGCCGTGTGGGATGAGTACACAGGGCATGTGGCCATGTCGGCTCACGTGGCTTGAGGTGGATCAATGGCGCTTTGCTTTTTGAATGTTTGAATTTTTAAATGTCTAGATTTTGCGGTTACCGGTTCTTCTAAACCGGTTTTTGGAAAATTTAAAAAAAATATTTCTAGTGCGCCCATGTCCGCGATGAAGGGTGTAGGAACTGACTACACACCGTGTATTGGTCCTTTACACATTGTGTAGTCAGTCGGAAGGTGAATAGTAAGGTGGTGGCCAGCTTTACAACAGAACACGTCGTGTACTCATGAAGGCACGTCGTGTAGTCATGTCGGTAGGTGAACAGTGTTGCGCTGGCGGGAATCCACCAGAGGAACAATTTAAAAAAGGGGAAGTACACGCCGTGTACTTGGAAGTACACACCGGGTACTTTTTTTTCACTCAAAATGGGCTGTAGCCTCCCCTATTCATAGGGAAGGCTTATAACGAGAATATAGAGATCAGGAAAGGAGGCTAAAGCTTTTAAGATCTGTTGAGCGCACGTCTGGAATCTGTTTTCGCCTCAGACGATCTCGTTGGAACCGCACGGGTAAGCCCTCCACTCTTCTTTAACTATTCTTGCCAATTCTTCCCCTAACGGGAGTTATTTGTGTTTAAGTGAGAATTATTTTACCTTAGATATATGGAGTTCTTGGATGTTTCAGGATGCATCGTTCACATATAACGTTTTTTGGCGTTTAAGGTAGGTGGCTTGGTGTCTATTTTCCAACTGTTGTGCGTTTTGTGTGTTTTTTGAGCTACGAACCCATATTTGGGGTGTCGTGTGGATGATGAAATAGCTATTTTAAATACCTAGAATTTAATAGGTAACTAATTGTGATAATAAAATGTTATTTGGGATCATTTATTAGATCCAGGACCACCCCAGGTGTGTGTTCCTCTGTTTAGTCGTTGTGCCAGGATACCCGAGGGTATGCCTTTAAAGTGATGATTATAGAATTTCCTTGAGAGGAATTTCTTGTTTACTACTTGTTTACATATTGGGCATGGCCCGGTTACCTGTTTAGACTGAGGGAAGTGTTGTGATTAGCCTGTGGGTGTTGTACTATTTAGCCTGGGGGCAACTTCTTCCGTGCCTGTGGGCAATTGATTCTATGCCTATGGGCTACACTACTTACACCTGTGGGAAATATCTGTATTCCTTTGGGCAGATTCTTGTGTTGGTTTCTTTTTACCCGAGGGTTGGAGTTTATGTGTCTGAGGACATTGGATGTTTACTTAGAATATTCACTGTGGTGATATTTTAAATTAAAAGATGAAATTGATATTAAAATGGCAATATAACTGGTTAAGTGAGTTACTTTCAGTACTGCTTGCTTTATTTCATTTTATTACTGCACACTATTGTTTCATGCTTTCACACAGTTGGGCACGAGCCTTTGGTGGGTTACTACTGGGAATTTATTTCTCACACCCTGTTTGGGTCATGCTTTTCATCCCAAACAGATTATGTTTCTACAGGTGTGGATAGGGGCAAGAGTCCCTATACAAGTACTTGATTGCTGCTGGGGTGTAGGAGAGCATGGGACCGGGTGTTGGTTCGCGATGCCGCTGGCTATTCTGCTTTTATTTTCTGTACTTTTAATTCAGTTGTATTGTAATGTATTGCAGTGTAACATGTTCTAGCTGTTTTATAGAATAATGACATGCTGCATCTTCATATATATATGTGACTGCCGGTTTCCCTTTTTGTTATCAGTTATCCTTTTCAGTTACATATATTTTTTCTTCTTCTACTATTGTTGTATGTTTTATTCCATTCCACGGCACTACACTTTGACAAATGAGGGCATAGTATCCCCACTATCATACCTGGGCCCTCGCTGCTAGTCGGTGGCCTCTGGCGTTTGGGGAAATGCGCTTGAGGTCACATGGTGAACCGGGCTGGGGGCACCCATTGTGTGGCACCCGAATCCAGGACGTATCATAGAGACTCCTGCTTCTATACATGAATATCATGTCTTTTTAGATGAATATTCAATACATTTCATAAACACATGTCTGAGGACCATAATAGTTTAGTATATTTCAATACTATATACACAATCTTATTATTTCATGAAAGATCTTCAACATCTCGCAAAAAGATATTCTCACATAGTACTCCTCTTACGTATACTCTAACTAAATCTTTCTTCATAACCTAGGGGAGGAAACATAAGAAATGGTGAGTTCATATTCTTAGTAAGGGTAAACATATGAGATATAAATATATGATAATATGAAATCATAAGATAATAATAAGGGTATGTTGTCATGAATGTAATCTAGGAAGTTCATGCCCAACCTATCATAGATCATAAACATCATTCATGGAATAAAAATTTGTCATTTCATAAAATATTCCCCAAAAGAGTGATAAATCATTATAAATGAATCATTAATTATACAATCATTTCTTAAAAGTGTGTAAGAATTATAAATATTGAAAAACCATTTCATATGTCAAGGTTAACTACCACTACCATCCACATAGTGGATCAGGACTTATCACTTATTTCCCATTGTGGATCAGGACACACCTCTTTCCCATAGTGGATCAAGACCATTGACTTGTTCCCATTGTTATCTAATGAGATATAAAGCTTTACCTAGTTAATTTGACGGAGACAAAGAACCCACCCGTATCATAATTTAAACCATAATTATGTGTTCAAAAAATTTATAAAACATTCATCATATCATCACATCATAAACCAAGTCAAGAAAATGCGTTTCATAAATATTTCATCAGCATAAATTATAACTGTACAAATAAATAATAAGGATAGTACCCTTAAATCGTATCCCCAGTAAATCATAATTAACATAAAATAATGTCGTCTTAGATCGAAAATGATTTTGAAATATCACTTAGAACATTTATTGAGGAATATATCCTTTACACATTGAAAAACACTTTTTAAAACATAAAACATTTTCAAAATCCATTTATTTAAAAATAAAATTAGAAACCTATGAAGTAATTATTAAAATTATTCAAGATATTTCTTAAGGAAAATAACCATTCCATTTTGAAAATCACTTTTTTAAAACTAATAATTCATAAAACACATTGGAAATACTTTTCTTTGAAAATAAACTTTAAAAGTTATAAAGGAATCTTTAAAATAATTATTTGGTCAGGATGGAAGAAAATATCATTCATGTCATAGACATTAAAATAAATATTTCTTTCAATTTTTCAGTAAAATCCAAATGGGCCTTGTTTTTTTGAAAATGACATAATATTCTTTTTAAATACTTTGTAAAATTAAAAAATGGGTAAAATGTTCTTTAATATATCATTTCTATTATTTTAAAACATTTTTAAAAAAAAATTAAAAAATGGTTTTGTAAAAAAAAGGGTTTTTGAGTGAATAGAGAAATACATATTATTTTTTTAAAACAATAGTTTGAAATAATAAGTACATAAAGAGAGGAAAATGAATGTAAAAGAAGTATTCTAATGACATAACTATAGTATAAGAAAATAAATTATTTTATTGAGAGATATATCATAATATTTCATTATTTTAAGTGCAAACATAAACAATCCTAAAAAATGATGAGATTGTACAATAAAATCATTACCACTTTAGTAACATTAAATAAAAAGACCCACGAAAGAATGACATTAAATGAAACTTTAAATGTCATTATAATTAATAAAATCATGATATTACATATCAAAGGACCTGTATATACACCTCATAAAATAATATAGGTGCATACCATAACATATATATCAAAGAAGGAAAATGGAGATAAGAATCCCTTATTGTTTTGGTAACTTTTGAATTGTAAACACCATTAAAGATATATCCTAAAATGTATATTTAAATCCTAATAATTTTTATGTGAATCCTCATAAAATAAATTCATGGATGGTATATACACAATATAAAATAAATAGGTGGTGAATATGGCATGTGTCTCATAGAAGTAAAAAGTGAGACAAAATACCTTACTAATTTAGTAATATTTTGGGTTGTAAGAACCAATAAAGAATAAAATAAAATAAAATACTGAATTTCATAAAAATAAGTATATTTATTATATAACATTCCAAAGGTTCAGTATATACACCACATAAAAGAAACTTGTGGTGAATTTGAATTTGTCTCTTAGAAATAAAAGAGAGACTATAAATCCCTTACCTTAGGTATCAACTTATTTAGTACATGTTATAACCACCAATATATTAAATATAATTTTATTATAAATATATTATATAACCATAATTATATATATCAGAAAATATATGATTTAATTATGACCTTTTATTACCTTTTTATTAACAATTTCTTGTCAAAATCACATTTCGGATAATAACCGCTTTGTTTTTCATATATGTTTTAATTTGTTATTTTAGGTCCACTTACATTTATCATGGTCCCATAATATTTATAATTTTAATAATGATATAAATATAATATATATTCAGTGTATATTTATTTATAGTAATTTATAAATGTTAGAGATAGAAAATGAAATACATTATTCATGGAGATGATAGGTTGTACGTACGCATGAACATTTTTTCCATTTTCTTGATGGATTGAAATAAAAATAAATTAAATAATATATTACCAATATATAAAATTTTTTATTTCATATATATATCATATATTTTTATTTAAACCTATCAATATTACATTCCATGTAAAGCGTACATGAAGAACAGATCACATCGCTTCATAAGATTGTAGTCCATTGTACACACAAGCAACATTATCGTATTCCCATGGAATTGAAAGTAATATGGTACATGTGATATCATAATTCCATAAGTATAAATATTTTACCCATATCATTTATATTTATTTGATCTATCCATACTACCATCCAAGTAAAATAGAAATGAAAAACACATCACATCGGTTTGTGAAGTGGTAGTCTGTCGTACACATGAGCGACATTATTATTTTACAATGGGTTTGGAGGTAATAATTTGATGTGGTATTATAATTATATAGATAAAATAATATCATAAATATATTATATAAATATTAAATCCATCATTATATCCATCTGTGAGAGGTGGTGATGGAAAATGAATAGCATCGGTTCGTGAGGTGGTAGTCTTTTGTACACATGAATGATGATTTTGTTTCCAATTTTATGGATAAGAGATTTATTTAGGTTATAAAATTAACATAATAATATCTAATTTTATGGGATTTAATGTTTTTATTTTTTAGAATATTTTAAAATTATTAAAGGAGGTGGAAGAAGAAGTAAAACAAAAATGCATGTTTAAGAATTTTACCTCTACTTCAAAGATCCAATTTAGGTTTACACCTAAATCCTTAATAGGTCGGATCCATAACCAAAATAATTCATTAAGTATAATTTTATATAATTAATGAAGTGATTTGGGTAGGTCTTGGATGAACCAATGGTTTTTAGAAGAGTAAAGAGGAGAAGAGAGGGTGACCTTTTATAAGTGAAGTGAGTGGCACACTTGTAATTTTTTAAACTAAAAAGGTGGATGAATATTTTTTACAAGCCAAAAGGATAAAATAATTTCCATTCTCAAACCTACCAGATATAAAATTGAAATATGTATCCCTGGTAAACCCATTTTTACCTTAATCGCATTAAATAATTTTTTATTTTTTAATATTTATTATGGTCAAAAATTAAGTGAACTTCTTAGATAATATAAAATATACTAATTCTAAATATGTGATCCTTTTTTAGAAATTAAATTCATATAAGTAGAAATTTTTAATTTAAAATTAATCTCACAAATACGATGAGAAAGAGGTTTCCTAAATAATTTTTTTTAAAAGTTTAAAATGTTTTTATATCAAAATTAAATTTGAAATTGATTTCAATGACCTAAATTGGATTAATATATATATAAATAATTTAACTAATATTACCCTTAAAATCATCTTAAAAAAATTTAATGTTTTTTAAATTATTTAAAATAAATGAAAATTCATAATAAAAATTGTAATTTTCACTATTCGTCAAAATTTTAGCTTCTTATAAAAATTATCAAAAAAATCACCCAAATATACATTTTACAAACTAATTTAAAAAAGTGTATTTAATTTTGTAAAATAAATTTTATAAAATTGGAAAATTTTAATTTTAAAATAAGTTTGCAAAAGGCGACAAAACCTCTTTTCATACAAATGAATTTTTAAGTGTAAAATTGGATTTATTATTATCACTTGTTATAAAATAAATATTAATATTTAGGATTTGATTAAATATATAAAATATAATTTTCATTAAAATCATTCACAAAAATAGATTTATTTAATTTCTTGAGGTAAATCCTGTTTGTGGGCATAAAATAGTTTTCTAGAAAAAGATTTCCCATATTTTCACATAGTTTTTATTTTCATCTCTAATTAATTAGTCGCCAAAGAATTCATTTTATATACTTTTGTAAACAATATATTTTTATAACTTAGATAATCATATTCAAACCCACAATTTCAATGGTTGTGTGATTACTATCATATTAAATAATAATATTTTAATAGTTTGTCATATTTTTGAAAAACTCAATGTTGTGTGTAACACAAGAAAAAATCAGTGTTGTATATAACAAAAAATATTGAAAGGATTAAATTTATTTGAAACAAAATATTTCAAAAAAATATTAGGTTGTTACAATCCCAATCATTGAGTTATCCAGAATGTAAGATATAAATCCATTCTTTGGATACTCCTTCCAAAGAGAATGTAGAGGTTCTACACTTGACTTATTCTTTATCTACTCCCCTAATTTTTAGTATGTAACACACCAAGGTGAATTCCTTGATATAATTATTTATATATTTTAATTCAAGTTCAATAAACTTTGTAAATAATTTAATTTATCCCATTTTAAGCCTAAAACTAGCCTATAATGGAGGCATATAAATTTAATTATTTTTGTTAATGATATTTTGTTCACACATTTCTCTTAATATATATTTTGGATGATATTTTTTGGTCTTAGATTCATATTGAACACTTTGTTTTTAAATTGAGACTTCGAGTGAAATTTTTTCAAAATATGTTTGCAGATTTTAAATGTGTTTTAATTATATTTGTTTAGTCACCAAGTTTCTCTCACTCTCTCGATCAAGATAGAAAATATGGTTACTGTTAGAATGGTACATGCAAATTAATGGTTAGGAATTTGAAACCACCTCCCCATCAATGGTGATATTTTTTTGGCACACCTTCCCTAGGTTGGTGTAAAAATCTATTACTACCACTGTTTAAACTATAGTATAGTAAGAACCAAATGTTGTCTCCAATGATGGATGAAATTATTTTTGCCATAATTAATGAAATAAATGAGGTTTGATTTGAATTTATTTGAGAAAACTAATAATAAATAAATAAATATAAAATAGATTTGATTTATCAAGTGATGAATATGCAATTTTTTTAGGGGTTGGATAAAAATTTTCAATGTTATCCTGGTCTTAAATTGATTAATCCTTCTAATTATATTTTATTATTAAGGTAATTTGTAGTCGCTTCTCTCTCACTAATGGTGGTAGTGAGTGTGAGTTTTGAATTAGTAGTGATCACTACTGATTGATCCCCTTTCCTATGAGTGTGAGAAGATATCATTCAATCGTATGAATCATGATAATGTGATCTTCCCAAATTACTTAAACAACTTCGAATCTAGTGAAGGTGATCTTGATCAATCCAAAAAGATTCATTTCCTTCCACACTCATATCATTAATTGCTTCGAACTTTACCACAATACCTATACCAATACCATTGTATATGGGAAAGATGAAGTATATGGAGAAAATAATTTATCACCCCAGTCAGAGAATAGTGCATGAAATATCAAGCAAATACAATCACATTCAATTAAACAACTCAAAACTAGAAACCTAGATAAAATAGAAGTATAAGAATTTACTATTTATATTAAAACATAATCATTAGAAAAAGGTTCACCTCTAAACTATCCTAATAACCAAAAGGGATACTTGTATAGGATTAAAGCTATGAGAGACCAAAGATATAATAAAAATTTGAAAACAAGACCAGAATACCCAACTCTAAAAACTTGTGTTACACTCCTTAAAGCCTCTCCAGTTTCTTAAATAGCTTATAAATTCCTTCCTTTTTTCTAATGATGATTCCATGTGTATCCAAATTCATGAGATCTACTCTATATGGATTTTGAATATTTCCCTCTATATTTTAGGTTCTTAGGAGTTTATATATAGTCTCCATAGATTTTACAGACTCCAAGTTTCATCTAGATGATCATTGTGGTCATAGAACCTTTTGGGTGTTTTGAAAATATTTATTTCTTAAGTAAATTTTTATTATCCTCGTTTTTTAAGTAATAAAACCTTTATTTGTTCCCTATAAATTAAAGTGTCCCTTATATAAGTGTTTAAACCCCTTATCCATTCTATGAAATTATAGTGAAACCTAGTAAACATTATGTATGTTGATATTAGGTACACTTCAAAACCATGAGATCATGTAAATATAAAAATTGTCCATCATATTAGCATCATAACTTCATATATGATACTGGAGTACATAGTTTTCAATGTGAGGATATCATATAATTATACTAAACATGAAAATTGAATCAAAGTGATGACTCGTTAAATTTGAAAACATTTCTTCATTCCACTCATTTTTTATGATATTTTCTTAAAGTATATAAATAGGGTACCCTCTAGATCATCCACACATTATTTAAAATCTTACTAATGCATCGAAATACAATCTTCTGGGGATATTTTGGAGATTCAAAGTTTATTTCAACATACTCATGATGGTTGGAGCACTAATTAATCAATATAGGAAAGACATGTTGGATCATGGTTATTCAAACTATTTTTTGTCACTCTAGGAAGTGGGATATATATGGAAGAATCTCTAAAATTCATTGGGTAAATAGTGACCATGAATTTTAGCTTATTTTTTGTGTATATAGGTAGGCAATTACTTATTAAATTTTCACTTTGAAACTTTAAAATTTTTAACCTTCTAAATGATTCATATATGACACTTATGACCTAGTAAACATGTCATTATAGAAATAAAAATTTTATCACTCACAACATCAAGATTATGTAATGTGCTAAAATATGATTCACAAACATAACTCACTTCTCCCATAAAATATTTAACAAATAATGAATAATGAAAATTCATTCATAAATTTTTTTTCCTTATATTAACTTAATAAATTGGAAATGCTTTAATTTTATAAACTCAAAACTTATTATTATAAATAAAAATAATATTGAATTTATTTATTTTATTACGATCAATTAAAATTGGACATTACCTAACCCCTATCATAGTCCCACAATGTTCTAATACTCCAATTCATTAGAATTATCCAAAATTTATAATGTAATTTGTGTGTAACCATATAGGAACTTATCTTAATAGTATTGAGTATCACTCATAGACCAGGATTAGTGTTTAGAGACACATAAAATACCCTAAAGAGATCAGGTTAAGTTATTTTAATTACAACCTTACCTATGAACAAACATTATGTAATATAATCTATTTGTCTCACAATATCTCATAATTTTGGATGGATACCTTATTCCATTATCCTTACATGCATTATTTATTCTTTATTTCACCATACTGAATGGGAATACCTCCTTATATCATGCCCATGGATTTAATGAGGCTACTACAATCCTAGAAAATGGGGCATGTGATATCTCTTCTTATACTCAAAAGTGATAATTCTTTTCTTGATTATAAAATCAATGTCATATCATCAATGATAAACCTGATGCAATATACCTATACATTGACATTAACTCTCATTGTTTCTATCATAAATCAAAGTACAAGAACAATGATATAAATTAATAACAATATCAACTCTGGAGACAAATATTGATGTTAATATAAAAGAATAACCAATGACACCCTAAACATGTGTTGTTGTTATTGGGGGCCAGTCCTCATGATTTCATGTCCTCAAGATCACCAAGTAAAAACTTAATAGGAGGAAGTGTCAATGCACATGATCCTATAGCACCTAATAGTCAAACATTATCCATGTCCCTCTAGAATGATGTATCTTGACTATATGATATATGTTAAATATTATTATCATAGTATATAGATATTCTCATTATAATTTTGAACTGTTATAACCTTTTTCATGAAATTTAATCTATGAAATTACCATATATAATTTATACATAAGTAATATTACTGTCATGGTAAGTGAAACACATATCAAGCTATGTACATGTAATGGTAATCAAATTACACATAATTGTTGGGTATAGGGAACTACTCTCACAATGATTCCACTTAAACTAGACCTAACTACTAAAAACTCTAAATAATCAAGATCCAAAATGAGAATCATACCTTTTATAATATATATATATATGTGTGTGTGTGTGTGTTTCCATTCAATGGGTCTACCATGTTATCCTTTGTGGATAATATAATAACTATGACTTCACTTGTTTCAGTAAAATTCCTTAAGATATGAAACTTGTGAAGTATATGTTTTCCTTTGGTGTAATCTGGTAACATTGAAAAGTACCCACTATTTAGTATTATCATAGTTTATTGTTATAGGGTCTTCAATGTTAGTTATAACACCAAGATCTAAGCCAAAGTTACATATCCAAACTGCTTCCTTAGCTACATCGGAAGCTGTTATATATTCTGGTTCTTTTTTATAATCAGTGAGCATGAGTTTCTTCATGCTTCTAAAGCTCAATACACCACCATTAAGAAAAAATACATGTCCTGAATATGATTTGATATCATCTTGATCTATCTAGATTCCATCATCAATGTATCCCCCCACCATCAGCTCTTCATATCCTATATACACTAAGAACATATCCTTTGTACTTTTCATGTATTTTAAGATAGTTTTAAATATTTCCCAATGTGTCGCTCTTAAATTAACTTGATATATTCTTAATATGATTAAATTATATGCAATATATATCATGGAATACATTATTAATCCCATTATAGAATCATAATGAACTCTACTCATTCTTTTTATCTTCTTGAATGTTTGTGGACACATTTTCCCAAGGGATTAATTCCATGTGATATTATTAACAATAATCTCTTTTATTGTTTCATGTTAAACATTTTGGGTACCATGTCAATTTATGTACTTAAACTTAGTCCTTTTTCATTTAAGATATATTTAAATAGATATTGATCCCAAAAATTAGCGAGACACCCTGATTTTTATTAATTTAATTTAATTATTTATTTATTTATTGGTTGTTATTTTTTCTATGGAGTTTCATGGTTTTTCTCTTTTAATTATTAAAATTTTAAGAATTTTAGATCTATCATATGGTTAGAACATAATTTTTGTTAATCATGGGATGACCATATGAGGGGTGTTTGTAATGGGACATATCCATTTATCATAGTTGGTTCATGGTTTCTCAAACCATGTGATTCAACCATGTGGGTAACTTTTTTAACCCAATGATGGATGCACAGTTTGCACACGGTTTTGTTAAACCATGAGGAAACAGTGTTAAATGAACATAATTTACAATAATTGAATATTTAGAAAATTAACCATGACCCTAATTTACCCTCATCTATTCCCTCCCCCTCTCTTATCCTCTCATGTCGCACACCCATGGCTGATCCCACTCTCCGTGCACACAATCCCTTCCCTGAACTCCCCTAATTCTTGATTCTTCATGAAATATTGAGTGGAAATATATTAGAGTAAGGATCCTTCTCTTCTTTATTTCTTATTCCTCAATTTTCTCTATGGTTTATATTCTACCCCTATACTTTATGTTCTATGTTAACACTCTAATTTTTTTAGTTTTATTCCATCATGGTACTTTATTATTATGTTTTTAATGGGTTCTTCAAGCCTTCCTTTCATCGTTGTTGAATGTTTTTCATAATTTTCACTATCCGTAAGTAGGTGTTTACATGATTTTTCATTTCCTTAATTTAACACATCTGATTTTATGTTTTAAATATTTCCTATAAAGATATAAATTCTATTTGAGTTTAAATTAATTTAAATAAGTATGTTTCCCATAGTTTTTAAGTGATTTTAATTAATTTTAAAATGGGATTTTGTGGTATGGGACTAGATTTTTAACTGGATTTAAATAAGAGATTTTGTTTTTTCCAATAAGAGATTGATGATTCTTTTAAAAAAGGATTTGTTTTTTTTAATTATTTAATATTGTTTATAAAACATTATTGGTTGATGTGTGAGTTAAATAGGAAAAATGATTTTGATTACTTACTTTAGGAATTTTAGTATATTAATCTTATTCATCCTTGTGTTATTCACTTGTGATTGATGTTAAGTGTGACTAAAATCATATTATGTGTTATACACATATTTAAGGGTATATATATACATGTTCACATATTCAAAAGATGACACGTGAATATTTTCATTGTGAAATGTTTATAAATATGTATGTAATTGCATATGTGTATAATGTTTAAAAAAAGGGAAATTTTAAAATTGGTTTTCAAATATGTTTTTGAAAATGTGTTTTTTAAGGGTTTGGATTTTATTTAGATACATTTTTGAGCTTATAAAGTATTTTATAAATTTTTTTGAGAAAGATGTTTGAATCTCAAGTGAGTCTCCAAAAGTGGTTTTCAAAATGAGGCATGGTTCTCAAATTGTGTTCTTGATTATAGGTTGTTATTGATAATGGATATATGAATACTATGTTTTTTGTTTTTTGTTTCTCACATGGGAGACCATAGGTAAGTTGGTAACAGGATGGGTACTAACCTAGACTTAAGAATTTTTCTAGATATGGTTCATTGTCGATGTCCTCAAGAGGCCCATGTTATGTTGATTGTTTAGGTTCTTGTAGTTCAGAAAATAATTCTATGAGTGAGTATTACTTGCCTTTGGAACCTATAGGTTAGATATCTTCCCATGTGTCTCATACTACACTTTATTTCATTCCTACTCATACTTCTATGAATTATGTTCTTATTGTTTTTTATTTCCTATATTCACCTTACTACTTACTTCTTCTTAACTTTGGTATCGTATTTAGCCTTGTTTAATTATTGCTTATATTATCCTTTTATTTCATTATTATAGGTTGTTACTTTGGTTTCATTTTTGACATAAAACTAAAAATGGTGTTTTTAAGTCATGTATGACATGGGTTGGTTTTCTTTTAAAAGGGATTTTAGATGTGTACTTTTTATAAAAGAGTATTAGGCTGAGAAAATCATTTTCGAGTGATTGTATTCATTTAATGAAAAATAAATTAATGTTTTAGAAAATAATTAATCATGATGTTTTATTTTCATGAAATAATTTATAAAATTTATTTTCTAAATCAATTTCAAATAAGTATTTTATGTTTTTTTAAAGAAAAGCATAGACTCTATGGTTCTTACTTACTAGGTTTTCAATCTCACACCCTACTCACTCTACTCAGTGTTTATAATTTGAGTAGTCTTTTATAGGTTCTATTTCGATTATTATAAAGTTCTTTTTATTTGAATGGTGTGTAATAAGGGTTACCTGGGAGAACATGATCAAGTATGTCAGAGTTTATTTTTAGTATTTAGTACCTTTATACACATAGACGATTTCCTTTTTTCGGTTATGGTTATTAGTGGTGCACTATATATATGGAGGTCAAAATGAGGCTCAAAGATAGTTCCAGATGAGGGGGTTTAACCATAAACTGAGGGATTTATTTTTCATCTATTATATCTACTACATGCTTAAATTATTTAAAATTATTTATTCTACTATTTTTTTGGTGGGTACATCTAAAGTATGGATAGGTCTTATTGGAATTTTTATTAAATTACACCTATATTTAAATTATATTTATCTGGTTAAAACACTACCCAATGATTACTTTTGATTCCTATGGAACTTGTCATCAGCCTAGGGGAATAGAGGATTCCCTTCAGATCATTGGTGAGATCGGTTAGGTGTCGGTTTATGTGATATCCTGGGTTTGTTCATTAAAAATGGTATCATATCCTAGGTTATTCGGTGTACCTAGGTTTCAAAATTCTATTTTTTATTTTTTTGGTTCTAGTAGATAGAGGTAGGATAATCGAGACTCGAGAGGTAAGAGTAGGAATAGTGTTACGGGATCTTACTCATTCTGAACCTTAAGTCACCATGGAATGTTGGTTTTTGAGTATTGAATTTTAATTTATGGTTTATTTCTCATATTTTAGATTATTTTATGGATTAATGTATTTTGAGTAATGAAACAGGAGTTTAGATTGTGGTACACAATGATCTCACATGGTTTGGTAACCCATGTGGAGCCAATGTATATGGTTCTTTATTACTCTAAATATTAATTGTGTGATTGGAATATAGTCTACCAAGACATGTGGCTGATTCAAACATAGTCACTAGTCCTATTTGTATTGGCCATATTTTGTGTGATGCTGATCAATGGAGTTTTTTTGGATGTTTTTTAAATATATTTTTTTAAGTTTAAATTTTGTTAAGTGGATTTGAAAGATTTTAAAAAGGAAAGTGTGAATTTAAAATAGTTTTTTGGGGATTATTAAATGATTTTAAAATAATAATAAAACTATTTATTTTTAAATGGTTTTTAAAGGGTTTCATAAATAATGTTTGATTTAAAACGTTTTTAAATATTTTTTAACGATTTTGAAATTAAAATTTAAAGGTTTATAATGACTTTTAAGGGGATAAATTTAGCTTTTAAATGTGGGGGTTTATCTTAAATTTCTTAAATGAGCTTTTGTGTTTGGAAAATATTTTATGAATGGGTTTGTCAATATTTTGGATTATTGAATTTGTTTAAGTAAACGAAAAAAATTAAAAAAATTAAAGTGGTATTCTAAGTAAATTTAAAATGAAATCGATTCTTGGGAATTTGAAGATGTTTTCAGCATATTAAATGTAAGGTTTTCAAATGGGGCCACTGATTTTAAAATTTAATTTTTTTGGTTTTGAAATCATTAAAAGGGGGACTTTTATTTATTTAACTTTTCCACCATTCTCATTTGTGCTCATGGTTTGTGTTCTTGAGTTCTTGTTTTGAATTGAGATATGATTCTGGAATAGGGTGGTTGTTGTTTTGGATGTGTGATTGATTGGGTATTGTTTTTCTCCCTATTATTGAAAGTACAACCCTATAGAAGTATCAAGTGTAGTTAGGTTTTGGTGGTCATCTTTTTACATTGATTTTTATTAGTGATTCTTCCTTAGAACATTTCTTAGTTTCTTCTTATGAATTATGGTACTTTTGGGTTTTCTCATGTTATATTGGGATGATTTGGTCCTTTGAATTTTGAGTGTGACTTTGTATGGTGAGGTTGATTTAATTTCCATTATTATATGGGGAAACCTTGGTTGTTCTTTGGGAAACTAGTACTGATGTGGGACCAATTGATATTATGTACTAACTATTATAGGTTTTATTTTTTTAGGATAGTTGTGATGGGTGTCCTATGTTTGGGGTCATAGTGTATGATTCCTTCATTATTTGACCCAAGGTTTGGACCCATGTCATTTTAGAGGCATGTTTTTATATTATGAATTATTCCCTTTGGTTATTTGATGATAGGTTTTGAGATCATTTTTTACAATTTTTGGAGTGTTATTATGGTTTTGGTCTTCTTCAAGATTGATTTGGTGGAGGTTTTGAGGTTCCTTCTGACCTTTTTCATATTGATGATTTGTTTTTTGTATTTGATTTGTTCAATATCATGTCTATAGAGAGATGTACTTATAGTTTTTTGGAAATTATGGACTCATTTTGGTCATGGGTTTTCTTGATATCTTTTTTCTTGTGGTTTGGGTCACCTTTCATAGTGTTATTTTGGATATTCCCTTGTTTATTTTTAACACACCATTCTAGTAGTTTCTTAAATGATTATGAGACACACTACAAGTATTCATCTCTTGATTTCCCCATTATTGGTTAGTTGTGTATAAATCCCCGAGGATTTAGAGTCTGGATATTTTAGATACATTTTTTGTGTATTGAGATAAATTTATTTTTGAGTAGATCAAAGACCATGTCATAGCTTTCCCCTTCCATTTAATTGATATTCTTATTTGATTCGCCTAGATTTTACTGGATTTATGGGGGTAGAAAACATTGTGGTTGGGAGTATTTTGACACCCTATATTTATTGATTTTATTTTATTTTATTTATTTTTGATTTTTGATTTTCTTCTGAGGAGTTTCAAGGTTATTCCATTTTAATTTTGTAAATTTTAAGAATTGTTGAAATGTTTTACAGTTAGTGTATGGTTAATTCAAACTATGTGGTGGTAATACAAGGTATGTCTATAATGGGATAGATCCATTTAATATGTTTATAAAACAGTTCCTCAAACCATTGGATTCAATTATTCATGATCCCTTATGGGTTCAGTGAAGGGTACATAACTTGAGTAAACTATGTGAAAACCATGCGATATGTCCAGAATTTAAAAACAATTACAAAATGTTCATTCCCCTAATTTACCCTCACATGAACCCTCTCTTTTACTCTCACATTACAAGCCTATGGTCGATCCCCCTCCCCAAGTGTGTTCTCCATTCTATGACCTCCTCTAGTTCTCGCTTCTTCTTGTGATTTTGAGTGGATCTATATCTGGGTAAGGATCCTTCTCCTCCTCCTTAATATTTATCTCCTTTCATTATGGTTTATTTTTTACCCCTTTACTATGTGTTCCATGTACAAACCCTAAATGGGTTTTAGGATTTTCTCATCATGTTTCTTTCTTTTTAGGTATCTGATAGGTTCTTAAGCCTTCCACTGGCCATTGCTAAAGTTTTCATATCATCTACTGTAGCCCTAGGTAGGTGTTTACATGATTTTATTTTTCCTTAATTTAAAAGATATGATTTAATGTTTTTAATAGATTTCTTTAAAGTTATAAATTCTATTTCTATTAAATTTAAATTAAATAAGTATTTTTCTCAAGTATTTTAAGTGAATACCGTTGATTTCCAAATGGGGTTTTTCAGATTTGGCCTTTATTTTATCTTCCATCAAAAAAAATTATATTTTTTTCCAATAAAATATTTATAATGGTTTCCAAAAATTATTTTGGGGATTTAAAATTATTTTAGATATTTTATGAAAGTTTATTCTATAGTTTTTGATTTAATGATTTGAAATATTTTTGGATTCCCAACTTTAGTAATTTTGTTATGTTTATCTACTTCATCCCTATTTTATTCACTTGTGATTGATATTGTGTGCGCCTCAAATCATATTAGGTGTTTATAAACATATGAAAGTGTATGTGTGTATATATATATGTGTGTGTGTGTGTGCACATATTCACATGATAATATGTTAATATGTGAATTGGTAAATATATATATATATCTGTGTGTGTGTGTGTGTGTAATTGAATATGTGTATAATATTTTAAAATGGATCTTTTGGAAATTAAATTCAATGTATGAAATTTTTTTTCCAAAAAAAATTGAAGAGGAGTTTTTAAATAGTTTAAATTTAATTTATAAATATTATCAATCATTTAAATTTTGTAAGAAATTTCTTTGAGAAATATGTTTGATTTTCAAGTCATACTCCAAAAGTGGTTTTCAAAAGGAGGCATGGTTCTCAAAGTGTTTTCTCGATTATGGGTTATTATTGATAATGGATGGATGATTTATATGTTTTATTATTTTTGGTTAGAATATAGGAGACCATATATATGAGGGTAACTTAATGTATGTTTCCCTAGCCTTTGGTAAGATGTTATCTTGGTTCCATTGTTAGTGTCCTAGAGAGACACATGTTGTATTAATTTTTTAGGATCATGTAGGTCAGTATAGTGTTCTATGAGTGAGCCTACTTACCTTTAGAATATTTAGATCATATATCATCCCATGTGTCTCATGTTACACTCTATTTGGTTCAACTATTACTGTTATGGATGATTTTTTGATTTTTTTTATAGCCCATATTCATCTTACTACTTAATTCTTCTTCACTATGGTCTCTTATTTAGCCTTATTTATTTATTTCTTTCATTATAACTCGATTTAAAGGTCCTATGTTATTTATTTAGTATCATTTTATATAGAAAACCCAAAATTATATTTTCAAGGAATTTTTGACATGGTTTGGTTTTATTTAACAAGGGATTGCAAATGTGTGCTTTTGATAAATGTGGTTTAAGATGAGAAAATTATTTCCAAGTGATTGATTTAATTTAATGAAAAAAATGGAAGTTTTTAAAAATGGTTAAATGTGATGTTTTGTTTTCAATAACTCATTTATAAAAAATATTTTTGAAATTTATTTTAAAAAATAATTTTTTGTTTTTTTGGAAAATAATATCATGGGATATATAGTGCTTACCTATAGGGTTTTTGAGATCACACCCTACTCACGCAACTCGGTGTTTGTAGACCGAGTTACCTTTTATAAAAAATTGATTTTATTCTTAGAACGGTTTCTAATTTTTGATAGAGAGTGACCAAAGGTCAAATGGGATAGATTGATCATGTATGTCAGTGTTTATTTTTAGTATTTTAGTTGATTCATACAGACAATCCATTTCTTAGGTTCATTTATGGTTGAATCTGGTGCACTATATTTATGGAGGCCATAGTGGGACTTAGATATGGTTCTAGGAGAATGGTTTGGAGGGAAAACTGAGGAATTTATTATTCATATTTTATATTTGTTGCATGTTTAAATATTTTTAAATTATTGGTTCTTATTTTTTATTTTTGGAATGGATTTCTGAAATACGTATGGGTCATAAAAAATCATCATTAGAATTATATTGTATGTTAAATTATATTTATCTAAAATAAATAATCCTTGATGATTTAACATGATTCCTATGACCCATTTCATTATCTTGAGGGGTTGGGGATTCCCCTTTGGTCAGTAGTGAGATTAGTTGGGTGTCGGTTTTGGTGGAAACTCGGGCTATTTCACTACATGTATGCTAGTTCACCTAAGTCTTTCATGTAGAAAAATTATTTTAAACAAGACTTTATTGACTATAAGACTTGTACTTTATTTTTTATTAAAAACGTTTCATCAGAACATAATATTAAGAAAATTTTGAAAGTCCTATTAACCTCCTTAAAGAATCATGGATCATTTTCATTTTTAATGAAACCAAGTTTTCTTATAGCCTCAAAAATGATCATTTGATAATCTTGATTCCTAATTTAATCCATAAATGGATCTCTATAGTTTTAATACTTAATTAGAATTAAAAGTAATTATAAACCCTTCCAATTGTGTCATATATATATATTCAACCAACTTCCCATTTAGGAAAGAATTATTGGTATCCATTTTTTAAATCTCATAATTATTGAAAGTTACTAATGCATGAAATATTCTAATAGATTCTAGCATTGAGATCGGTGATCAATTTTTTCCATAATCAATGTCTTGATGTTATTTGAAACCCTTTCTAATTAGTTATTATTTATAGTTATTTACTCTACCATTCAGGACAAACATTTTCTTGAATACCCATTTTTACTCAATAGGTTTTATATCATCTAGTATGTCAACCAAATTACAAAATTTATATTGGTATATAGATCCAATTTTATAATTCATTGATTATTTTCATTTAGTATAATTTTTATCATATATGGCTTACTTATAGGTTCGTTAAGGATTAATGTGTCACCATACTGAGTTATAAGTAAATCATATCTCTTTATCTCTGTAACCCCCCTTATAGACTTATATAGTACTTATGTCTAAAGAAATTATTCTTCTATCACTATCTCATGTGGGGTTTGTTCTCATTTTAATGGGACAAAAATTTCTCTAATAAATGAAATCATATTTTACAATGACTATTTTGTTATGTTTTCAAATAAAATCACATAGAAATACCTCTAAATTAACTTACATATTATGAATTAATATTAACTATAAAATCAAAAAATAATATAGGGAGATAAATCAAAAATAACAATGCACTCACTAATGTAAACTATATAGGCTTAAATTCTCTAATGAAGATCACTTATACTATAAAAAATAATAAAAAGAAATAGGATAGTTAAGAATGTGAAAGGAATTATCAAGGTAAGTGTATAATATTTATAATAAATTAGAGAATTTAAAATTATTAAAATAGTGGAGTGTATATATAGTGTGTAATGGGAAACGTGGTCATTAGGTTCTGATCGTTACCTGATCGTTGAACAATATTATAGTTGGTTAGTATGACCATTTGTCAATATCACTATTGGAATTAGTTTATATAATGGGTAATAATGAGAGATGATTGATTAGGAAGGTATAAATTATATCCTCAAACAGTATTACCGTGCATTTTGAAACACATCTATCTATACATTAGAGGGGGTGATCATATAGTGCTTCCTTATTCATTTCCACACTTATAACGCTATGTCAAACTGATTATTGACTGTAAATTCCAAATATAATAAAAAAATTAATTTATATTTGTTTTAATTGTTTAGTTTTTATCCCTTTTAAAAAGTTCAATTTCACTTATTTATATGATTACATTGTAGGTGGAGGTGATTTGGAGAGCCCATGATAAAATTCAAGTAAAAAAAGCCAAACTACGCAAGATCCCAAGCACATTTGTGGAGTAAAATAAAAACTACATCTTATCCATGAATACAATAGGGATTAAAATTTGTGGTTGGATGAAGAACCATGTGGGATACATGTCTCTAAAAGATAATAATCCCAATTCATCAATTTTGATTCCCAAAAGGTTCCATCATGAAAAGAATGGCTCCCGTTTTTCTCTCTGGAGGAGTGGGTTCACCGGCGGCTCCTCCGGTCTCTTCTGGAGGTTCTGCTGAAGGGTTCAGGATTGGTGCTATCTCCAGAGCCTCCTTCAAGGAGGTGCTTTGTAGGGGATATTCGGGGTCTGATGTGACTGCTCAGCCTTTGAGCCCTGCGGAGCGCGTGGAGGCTCCCTCGGTGGTGGTGGTCCAGCGGGGACCTGCGGAGTGCTTGGAGGTTCCTTCAGTGGTGGTGGATCGACGGCCCCCTAAGAAGGTTGTGGAGGTTCCTTTGGTGTGTTTGTCTTCTCGGGACCTTAAGGAGGCAGCTTCCTTCCATGATCTCACTCTGGTAGCTCAGTTTGGTCGCTCCAAGCAGTCTCTCAACTTTTTCCAGGACTTTGTCATTTCGTGGGGACTGTCTTCTTCGGTGGCGGTTTCTGACCTGTCGAGGGTTGATTTCTATGTGCATCTGGCTTCCCAGGAGGATTTTGTGAAAGCATGGTTGAAGGAGGATAGAAGGTGTGGTTCTTGGAATTTTTCTTTGTCTAGGTGGTCGTGGGACTGCCATCATGGGCGTGAAACCTCCTCAGATGCGGTTTGACTGTCTTTTCCGGGTCTCCCTCTTCCTCTTCAGAACCCGGCGATCCTGAAGGAGGTTGGCAGTTCTTTGGGCTCTTTTCTATTTGTGGATGAGGACACTAAGATGCTCAGGAAGGCAGCGAACACTCGCCTTTGTGTTGAGATGGATCTAACGTTGAAGAGGCCCTCAATGGTGCAGTTTGAAGCTGAGGACGGTTTCTGGTGGAAACAAAAAAAATTATCAATAATCTCTTCGTTTCTGTGTGTTCTGTGGTTTTCATGGTCACGAAACAAAGTGTTGCCGGCGACGGAGGGAGGTGGCAGAAGCTTCTGGTCCTGCCCTGGATGGGGAACCAGGTCGTGATCCACCTGTCTCGGGTGGGTGTGCTATTTCAAAGGATAACGTTTTCCCTTCGGAAGTTTCAAATTTGAATCCGGCCAGTGACCCATGTGGGTTGGGTTACTCCAATGACCAAAATGGGGAAACATTTCCTGATAGGGATGGGCGCTTGTTGGAGTTACCCTTTGGGAAGATGGACCTCATCTCTTGGTCTTCGGGTCCGGTTCCATAGAGGTTTTCCTCTTCTCATAGGGGAAAAGGAAAGGAGGTCGAGGTTTTGTCTTTTTCTCTAGGGAGTCCGGCCAGGCCGCTGCCCTCTCCGGCCTCTCCCATGGATTTCTCCTCGCAGCTTTCTCCTAGGGCCATCCAGACCAGCATTGCGAATAAACTTCTGGCCACTTCGGATGAGGGTCTGGAGGTGTTTTACTGGAATAGAGGTGCAGAGAAGGAGGTGTTGTCGTCGCAGCATTCTCCTCAGAGGGAAATTATGTTCTCATTGTTCCGGAGTGATCTGGGTTTGGAGTCTCTCCCTCGTGGCCCATCAGGAAGAAAGCCTCAGTTGGAAGAGTTAGATAATATGTGTAATGATGGTCTTTTATCAGAAAAACAGAGCAGCGGTAAGGAAGGTTTTTCAGGACCGCTCACTCGTTTGAAGGCTAAGGGGAAGGGTGTACCTGTACCCTATGAACTATCCTTTCCTTTGGGCCAGAGAGCCCGGAAGAACCTTTAGGATGCTTTCCATCATCATTTGGAATGCGCGTGGTATGGGAGCTCTTGCCAAGCGAGATTTTTTATCTTTGGAATGCAGGAAGGGAAAAGTCTCTATAATAGTTATTCTCGAACCAAAACGGGAGGCTTGAAAGCTTCCTAGGTTTTCAAGAAAGATGGGTTTTCCTAACTACTTTCATGGTGGCTTAGTGAACTCATAGGTCTGGGTTGGATGGAGGGGTGGCATATTGGTGGTTAATGTAGGAGTGATGTCTCAGTGTTTAGATATGAGGGTGGAGATGGATGGTTCCTCTCTTATGTGCTCATTTGTCTATGCGAGTAACAAGGTGGTGGAGAGGAGGGAGTTATGGTCTCATTTGAAATCGCTACAAACTAGATCTATGGCCTGGTTCATGGGAGGCGACTTCAATTCAATTGTAGATATTTCAGAGAAACGTGGAGGATTGGGGTGAAATGTTAAAGGTATGTTGGAATTCAGAGAGTGCTTGCTACAAGCAGGATTACTAGACATAGGCTTCAACGGGGCGAAATACACATGGTGTAATAACCGTAGAGGGCAGGATAGGATTTGGAGTCGACTGGATAGGTGGCTTACCAACGTGCATGGGCTGGACATGTTCTCTAAATCATCGGTTAAGCATCTTCTGCATATCCTTTCAGACCATGCTCCTCTCTTACTTGATATTAAATGTGAAAATATCGTTGTCAAGAGTTTTTATTATTCAAACGATTGGAATAAAAACGATGGTTTCTTACATGTGGTGAGGAAGTCCTGGGAGGAGGAGGAAAAGGAGAGGTCTTGGGGAGGGTTGGCGAACCGTCTTAAAAGACTCAAATAGGAGATCAACCAGCGGTTGATGATCCAACAGGACTTGAATGCTGGGGTGTCATCCCTGCAGGAAGAGGTTAACGGATTAGAGGAGTCTCTTCTAGCCTTGTGGGATGAGGATGTATTTATTGAGCTTTGTGATAAAAGGAGGGTTTTGGCAGAGAAGTTGCTAGAGGTGGAGAGGAACTTCATGCAGCGTTCCCGAGTGCGATGGCTTAAGGAGGGGGACCAAAACAGTGCTTAATTCCATGCATGCATTAATGAAAGGAGGAGTATGAAAATCAATTTGAAAAGGGAGGATGGGTCTTACACATCGGATGTGGAGGTAGCGGGCAGGCTTGCTCTGGATCACTTAAAGAACTTGTGGGCGGGGGAGAATAGCACCAGTTTTGAAAGGGAATCTCTAGGGGACTCTGGTTTTTTGAACTGTGTACCTATGCTGATTACTTGTTCTGAAAATGAATACTTATCTTCTTTACCCCAGGAGAGGGAGATAAGGGAATATCTGGGGAGCATGTCACGCGAGAGTGCACCTGGGCCGGATGGTTTTCCGACTTCTTTCTATTGTGCTGCATGGGATGTGGTCTGGCCCTGTGTAGTGGAGATTGTTCAAGACTTCTTTCGAGGGGTCCCCTTGATCAAAGGGATCTCGGCCTCAAGGGTGGTTCTTGTTCCAAAACTCAAAGACCCCTTCCTCATCAGTCATTTTAGGCCAATATGCTTGTGAAACGTTTCTTATAAAATATTGGCAATAGTTATTACCAGGAGGTTATCTAGTCTTCTCTCCAGGATTGTATCTGAGGAGCAGCATGGTTTCATACAAGGGAGGAGTATACAGGGGGCGGTTGGAATCGCGAGCGAGATGGTCCACAATCTGAACAGGAGGACAGTTGGATCCAATATTATCCTACAGGTGGACATGAAGAAGGCGTACGATAATTTGGAATGGGGTTTTATACTCCGGGTCTTGAGAAGCTTTGGGTTTCAGGAATAGTTCTGTGATCTTTGTTTCAGATGCTTTTCCTCCCCCTGGATTTCGGTTTCGTTACTGGGGAAGTGTTTTGGTTTCTTCAAATCGGTGAGCGGGGTGCAACAGGGTGATCCACTCTCACCGGCTATCTTTGTCTTGGCTCAAGATGCCTTGTCCAGGAATCTGAAGAAGGGCATGACAGAGGGTACCTTGAAGCCGTTTCGGGGCAAAAGATGCTTCGAGGTTATTTCTCACCTGATGTTCGCTGATGACATACTTTTGTTTTTGAATGGTGGATGCAGGACTTTAAGTGCCTTTAAGGCCATTATGGGTTTATACAGGAAGCAAAGTGGGCAATCGGTTAACCATGAGAAGAGTCATGTGTTCATATCTAGCAAATGCTCGGCAAGGAGATGTAGGACCATCCAGGAGGCTCTTGAATGTGGGCAGAAGCAGCTTCCTATTGTTTACCTGGGGATACCTCTATCCAGTGGGAGGATAATGAAGATGCATTTCAATGGGGTTGTGGATCGCATCTTGGGGAGGATATTAAACTGGAAGAACAAGATACTTTCATTTGGGGGACAGATCATGTTGATTAACAGTGTGTTGCTATCCATTCCCATGCATCTCTTTTCCATCATTAGTCCCCCAAAGGGAACTGTTGAAAGAATTGAGTGCATCCTGACATCCTTTTTGTGTGATGAAAAGGGAGATGGCAGGTGTCACTGGGCATTGTGGAAGAGGATGGTTGTTCCAGTGGAGGAGGCTGGGGTTGGGTTACGAGATCTCCAAGAAGTTGTACTGGGAATGCAGGACAAGCTTGCATGGGAGGTGATTGTGGGTAAGACTCTGTGGGCCAGTTTTTTCAGATCCCGGTATGGATGGAATGGGGACATCTGCATGCATGGGGCGACGCGACTAGCCAGATGAATGTTCTCTCATCTTGATGTACTTCTTGATCACACCAGATTGGTGATTGGACACGGGGAGATAAGTTTTTGGAAAGACACATGGACAGAGGAGAGACTCTGGTTTGAAGGCTGCTCCAATCCTGACATCTTGTTTAAGGATGCATGCGGAAGTTATGATTTCATGCATGCAAATCTTAATGTGGCACAAATGAGTCTCCTAGACAACGTGGTTATGAACGATGAGCCAGATAGGTGTTGTTTCACAGAGGTGAGATCGGGGCGTTTTAACTTGAATGGATATAGGAGAACTTTACATGGTAATGACACGGCGGCTGGAGAAGAGGAGACTACTTGGTGCAAGGTTTTACCAACAAGAATGAACTTTCTAGTGTGGAGGGTTAGAAATCAAGCCTTACCAATAGAGGAGAATATTCAGAGAAGAGGGATTAGCTTGGCCTCTCAGTGCCACTGTTGCGAGAAACCAAGTGTGGAGTCCACTCTCCACCTGTTTTTTCAGGGTCGATGGGCATCTTTCCTTTGGGATCGGTTGATCGTTTCAGTTTTCCATGTGGGGAGTACCACTCGGTCCGTGACTACATTTATTTCTAGCTTTCTAGAATTGATGGCAGGTCAGGGGGGAGAACAACACGCATCATTGCTCTTGTAGCCATATGCTGGACCATTTGGGAGGCCAGAAACCAGGTAAGGTTGGGTGGTGCGAGGTCCTTTTTATTTCTTCAGATCCGGATGAAATCTATTATTGTGGAGTTGTCCTCCCTTCCCAAAAATGGTGTTCCATTGCTTATGATGGAGGGCCTGGTTAGTGAACAGGCTGGACAAAGGATGGATAGAGGACGGTGGATCAAATGGAAACCTCCAATGCATGGGTGGAAGCTTAATGTGGATGGCTCATGTGTGGGAGGAATTATGAGGGGCGGTGGCTTGCTGCGAGACTACTGGGGTTCGGTTCTGGTTTCTTTTATTGCGTATTATGGCCCAGCTAACTCTATGGGCATGGAGTTTAGAGCTCTTCTTTCAGGTTTGATGGTATGTAGGAGGAAGGGGCTCCCGGTGACAGAGGTGGAATTAGACTCGATGGTTCTGGTCAGATCTCTTCAAGGATATCAAGACATCTCATGGGATCTAGTGTATATTTGACGCCGGTGTAAAGTGGAGACTAATCAGGGAAGGATGGTTCACCATAATCTGAGGGAGTCTAACTTTGCGGCAGACGAGCTGGCTCGTTGGGGTCGTCCTGAGGAGACGCTTGTGGTTTATGACACCCTTAACTCTTTACTTGTGGAGTGTGTTAATGTGGTTCAGAAGTACTCTCTTGGCCTTCACTATTTTCGTCCCCCGTGAAATGTAAGGTGGCTTTCTTTTGGTATTAATAAAAAATAACTTTCAGTCCAGTCCATCATTATAGAGATTCTTCACTGTTCATAGTCTCGAGGTTAGCTCTATAATTCAGCCATATCTCAGGGTATAGGCCTCTAAATGATTATACATTTTCTGTGAATAAATTTAATAGGTGGTTATAAAAATTAGTTTTTCAAAGTTCAGATAAGGTTTTATGCTATTAAAAATCTACAAGACAATTGTTTTTCAAAATTCAGTGTTCCCAAAACCACCTTCCATATTTATTTTAAATTGGCACCTTGTACACCCCATTTAGAAGTTTAACTACAGAGAAAGGTTATTCCATTTTAGATATTATAATTTTTTCTCACCCCTTTGGAGGTTTTGGAGTTCCCTATCCTCATTGGTAGATTAAGGATGGAGTCAGAGTTCTACATAATCTTCCTCCTCTCGATGGCAGGCTAAATGGTGGGTGATTGTTGTTTTGGTTCTAAAAACTTTAATAGGGAGTTATATCACATAATTCCCCACTATTTTGGTGTATATTATCATTTTGAATTGTTATTATATATTTATATCAACTTTTGTTTTTATAAATTTAGTTGATACACTTTTTGTTTCATAACTGATCGATGTGTTATTTTAAGTGTGTGACTTGTGTTGTTCTTATTGTACAACACCATAATCATCTCCATTACAAAAAAATGAAATTTTTGTGTTCTTTGGAAAACCTTAAAGAATTATTATAGGTAAAAACTTGACTATATTACATTTATTTCAATTTTTAGTCCTATTTAAATCTTTTTATAGGCTTTATAGGTAATTGAGATCTTTGTTAACCATTAACCAAATAATTGCACCAAAACCTAATAATAAATTAACAAAAAAGAATGTTTCATGTTATGTGGTAACTTAGAAATGAACTTATAATTATCTTATATTTTTCAAAATCCACTTGAATTATTACTATTAAACTATTTAATTATGTTTATTTACTTAGAACTATTTTCAAAACACCCCCTCTCTTTTGTTTTGATTTATAAAATTATTGAAATTTCACACTTTTAACTCATAAAAGATCCTAGAGATATATCATAGGGTATTCCCTATAATAAATTTAATAATCTAAAGCCTTTTAAATTTCATGTTCCAAGATAATGAGGTTAAATTTTGGCACTATTTTTGGGGAGTGCTTTTGTTTTTAGTGTGTGTTTTTATAAGAATTTTATGTATATTGAAAATATTTTTTTATTTATCTATATATTTTATTTATATAAATGGAACTATAACCAATTTTTATTTGTATTTTATGTTCAAAATATGATATAATATAGTTGAATGACATCCTTTCAAACCCAAACCCGAGATAATCCTATTCCAGTGGCCCTGAGATACATAAGTTGTTCCTTTGAAGGTGGACACACCACACCTCAGGAATTTTCTAAATCACTCTTCTTCTTCTAAAACTAAAATCAAAATTATAATTAACATTCATAATATGAATGAATATAACTATACATTAAAATAACTAACCAAACCTAATATATATATCTTTCCCACATATATTCAAATACAAGTCAAAGCACCTAATTTTGAAATAAAATCTAAACTCATTCACTTATTACCAATAATTCACGGACTATTGAGAGAAGACACACATAAGAACTTAATGGAATTACATGTTATATGTTCAATATTAAAACCTACTAATGTGGATAAATAATTAGTTATGATTAGGGAATTCTCATTCTAATTATAAGACACTATAAAATATTGGCTATACTATGTTAATTCCACAATTAGAGGTTGCACAGACTTGAAACTCCATTTCCTTAAAAAATACTTCCTAGCCTCTTGAACTACAACAATAATGAAAGAAATTTTTTGAAAAATAAATTCTCAAGGGGAAAACTACATGAAAACTGGGAATGATTTAAAATGTTATGCTAAATCTATTCATTCCACAAAATAAGTGATCAACTATTAATACAATAATTATATGAAGGATTAATTACAATTGATCATAATATGATTAACACTGCTATAGGTGGTGCCATAGTGTACCAAAATCTAATCTCTAAAAGGACCCTAATTGAAAACATGGCATATAAAACACATAAAAAATCATTTTGAGCTCCATTTTACCCATTTGAGGTGTCCAATAGGTAAAAAGTTCCAAATTTGAGAATAAGGTGGATAAAAATCTTAAATAGGTAAGTACCCTTCTCCCATAGATTTCCTTTTCTAAAGGTAAATCTAAATCTCATCCTCCTATTGATTTTGATATCTATGCCACTAACACCCATTATTCAGACCAATTCCCTTAATTGAGAGAACCTTCTAAGAGTTGTGTGGCAATCATCCCAAGCCACCCCTTTAACCAACCCATTAGACAAGAACTGTACAATCCATCCAACACTATAAGGAAGTATAACCAAGACTATATTATAGGTGGTATTGAAACTAACTTTAATATTCCAATAACCATCAAGGGTGGAGTATTCATCCTCCACTACTACCCAAAAAACCCCAAAATCAAAAAGGCCTTTCTAATAACCCCTCTAAAACTTGAGCCTAGCCTTCATAATATGATGAAACAAATGGATGTAAATATATCCAATTCCAAAAAAACACCCAATTATTAATAAATGACCTAAAAACTCAATTAGCATAAATATATAACTCATTGGTTAAAATCCAAAGTCAAAGGTTGGGTAAAATATCTTCTCACCCACTAGTTAATCCTAGAGAAAAGGGAAATACCAATTACATTACCCTTCAGAGTGAAATGGAAATTAAAATAAAAATGACCCCTCCATTAGATTCAAAACCTCTTTATTAAATCACTATTATAACCATCAAAAATGATCCAAATGAAAAATATCTTTATCATGAGATAAATTCCAACAATGGAAAGAGATTATCTTTTGAGGAGCCACCTAGACCAACTATTCATATTCCATTTCCCCAAAGGGCCACCCAACCAAGGAAAAAAAAGCAACTGAACATGATAAAGAAATCTTAGAAACATTCAAAAAAGTTTAGGTTAACATATCCTTGCTTTATATCATGAATAAAATTCCACAACACACTAAGTTTTTAAATGATATTTGGACACACCAAAGTTGAATTCGAGGTGATGAAAATGTGATATTGGGGAGGAATGTATCATCATCGATAGAGCCATCACTTCCCACCAAATGAAATTATCTTGGTATTTTTCCATTCAATACACCATAGGGGAGTGTTTCTTTTCCATTGTTATGATTGATTTGGGTGCTTCTATAAATGTGATGTCTCGCTCTATTCTCTATTCATTATAGGTTGGTGAACAGAATCCCATAAGAATAGTAATTAGATAAGAAAACTAGAGTACTGCACACCCCAACAGTGTGTTATAGGTTGTTCTTGTGAGGGTTAAAAATTTATTTTTTTCCCATTAATTTTTATGTGCTTAAAATTTAAGATGATAGGATGAATAGGCATGAAATAATTAAATTTAAGAGACCTATATTGAAAACTATGAAAACCATAATTAATGTCTACAATGGTACATTATATATGGATTTTGGTGGTCACATTTTCCACTTCAACATCTTTAATACTACGAATCACCCCTCATAAGACCATTCCTCCAATTAGATTAATTCTACTGATGTACTCACTTTACCCCTAATAAAATTATCATATTTCCCCTAATCCCCCATTTTAATTTTCATCATTGATAGAAATTTTATGTAATGAATCATTCATAGAATGTTTTATTAAACTAAAAAAATGTCATCCATGTTACTTAATTGATGGTTTATTATGAAATAAGGACACAATGACCATCAATGATTGTACTCATCTTATATAATCTTATCCCTCATCTGATGATGTTACCATTGAGAAATTAGATGATATTATTGACCTATTACTTTCTCATTCACTCTAATAAATCCAAAATTCCCCTAAATTAGAACTTAACCAATTTCCTTAAAATTTAAAATATTAATATCTTGAGAATGGAAACAATTTTTCTATAATCCTTTCTAGTTAACTCCCTCTATAATATGAAATATAAATTATTTAAATTTTTATTGAGTGTAAATAAGAAATATGATGGAAACTTGTTGAAATTATGAATATTAGACCGTCAACTTTCATGCTTCATATATTGTTAAATGATGAGGCTAAACTAGTGAGGTAGGCACATCTCCAACAGAACCCAAACCTATTTAAAGTTGTTAAAAATATAAGTAACAAAATTATTGGCTATAAGAATCATTTACACTATCTCTGAAAGCCGATAGTTTTTTCCATTGTAAGTGGTTCCTAAAAAATAGTATAACAGTAATAAAAATTTAAAATAATGAATTGGTTCCAACCCATGTGAAGAATAATTGTTGTGTCTATGCTGACTATCATTGAATAAACTAGAACACTAGAAATGACCATTTATATTGTTATTCATTAACCAAATACTAGAGGTAATAGTGTGGAAGTCTAACTGTATCTTCCTTGATGGGTATTCTAGATACTTTTATATCTATATTACCCCTTTTGATTAGAAACAGACAACCTTTACTTTCCACTTTGGGGAATTTTCATATAGGAACATGCCATTTTTCATTTTCAATGCTCTGGGTACTTTGTAATGATTCATGGTTAGTATTATTTTTTATTGCCTGTATAATTTCATTGAATTGTTCATGAATGATTTGACTATTTATAGTTCCTATTTCGATGAATTTTTGAGTTATATTAGTTCTATCCTATGTCACTGGATTGAAAATAATATTGTATTAAATTATTATAAATTACATTTCACAGTGTGATAAGGTATAGTACTTGGACAGGTCATTTCTTAGGATGGTATCCAAGTACATAAATCAAAAGTGGATATCATTTCTTCCACAAAATTCCCCAAAATGTTTCAAGATGTGCGATATTTTTTAGGTCATGTTATATTTTATCATTATTTCATTCATAACTTTAGTAAGATTTCACCCCCTATCCCAATCACTCCAAAGATAAAAAATAATTTATGTTTGATAAAAAAATGTTAGGATTATTTTAAAAAAATTAAATGGAGTCTCACATAATGCTCAGTAAGCCAACCAACTTGATGGGATTTACAATTTGAGCTTATGTATGATTCCATTTACTATTTAGTTGGGGAAGTCTTATCACTATGATTTAATTGAGCTCCACATTTCATTGCTTAATACTCACGCACTATGGACCCTTCCCATGAAAACTACACCACAGCTGAAAAAATTTCTTTCCATTTTTTCCTTTGGAAGAATTTAGGTTAAATATTTTACAGTCTAATGTAATTTTGTTCTATAACAATGCATCCCTCAAGTATATTCAGAAAAAAATAGAAGCCAAACCATGTCTCATTCATTGGATGATCCTCCTTCGGGAATTTAATTTATAAAATAGCGATAAAAAAGGGATTAGGGAATATGGTGGCTAACTATATAAGTATGATCCTTATACCCTCAGATATTGAATCACCTCCATATATTGTCATACTTGACATGTTTCTTGATGAGTAATTATATTGATTATAGAATGATATTACTTGGTATGCTGACATTGTAAATTATTTGGTATCATCTTACATTCCTACTAATTTTAATCAAAACCAAGATGACTGTATGAAATATATAGAGACCCTCATTTTTCATACATAGACATTACATAACATTTATGGAATAATTAAAACATTATAAAAACATACTCCCAAAGACCATACTAGTCTAGTTCCTTTAGAAACATAGAAACATAAACACTGATACATAAGTGAGTTACATCATTTCCCACTAGGTTCTCCTTGACTAGTACCCTTCTTAGACACATCAAGCATAATACATATCTTCAAAACTTGGGGTAAGGAAACATAATAAAGGGTGAGATCATATGCTTATTAAGGGTAAAAAAGGGAGATACATAAGCATAATAATGAGCACAAGGGTTGGAGAACATGATTGTGAAAATATAAGATCATACCCTACATATAAAAGTTCATTAACATGAATCATGGTATAAATCATGGAAATTCATAATACATGAATCATAAATAAATAAAGAACATAATCCATGAAATAAATACACAGGAAAAAAACATGAAATTATGGCAGACACATAAGAATATATAATATGATTTATATAGTAGCCAAGGAATCACTACGAAGACAATATTGGTAGTATGGGTTCACTCCCCATACCATCTTGGTAGTTATGGTTCACTACCATGGCCATCTGAGTAACATTACTTCACTCCTCACACCATCTTGGTAGTCATGGTTCACTTCCATGGCCATCTTAGTAGTCAATGTTCACTCACAATACCATATTAGTCTATATCATGAGATATAAATAATTACCCAATGGATTGAAGGGAGATATAGGTCTCACCTATCTCATGATTAAATCATAAATACATCTTCCACAAGATCATAAATAATTATATCATAACCCATAAAATGAAATGGGTATTATAAAAATGTAATCGCATCATAACCTGTGAAAAAATATAGGTTTAATAATAATTTCATAATATTCATAACCCATGAAAAGAATCAATTTTAAAAAGAATATAACCCAAAAAATAGAAACAGGTATCATAAGAATCATTCCATGAAAACATAATCCTTTCAAGAAATAATATGAATGAAACATTTGGATTATTTCTTATAAGGGAATGAGTAACATAAATGGATGTTATCTTAGATGAAAAATAACATTTAAGTATATTTTGAAATCATTTATTGAGGAAAATATCCTTTCTTATTTGATAAAATATCTTTAAAACATAGAACCTTTTGAAACCCATTTCCTTTGAAAATGCTTTGAAAACTTATAAATAAGTCTTGAAAACATTTTGAAAACCATTTTCATTTAAAACTAATAAAATATTATTGAAATTTTTTTAAATAACATTCTTCCTGAAAACTTATAAAAGAATGTTGAAATAATTTTGAAAACAATTTTCCTTGAAAACTTATAAAATAATCTTTAAAACATTTTGAAAACCATTTTCCTTTAAAACTTATAAAATATGATTTAAAAAAAATTAAAACATTTTAATTTGAAAATAGATTTGAAAAATTATAAATAAATATTTGAAAACAATAAAAAAATTAATGTCACTTTACCTTGAAAATTATCTTCAAGGATCATTTGAATACATTTTTCAAAACATGTTTTTTAAATAAAAAAGATTTCCAACCAAAGAGAGAAATACAGTCATATTTTTTATAAAATCATTTTCTTAATTTTATTAAGTAAAAAATTGTGTAAAATGGTACTAATACATGGATATAACTTGAATAAAAAGAATTATAAGTAAAATCATGAGTGTTCTTCAGATATTGATCAAAATATTTCATTAAAGAAAGAATAATCACTAACAATCTCTAAAAGTGATGATATTGTTTCAATAAACTCTTACTTCTTGGTTACTTGGGATCATATTATCCATGTAAAAAAAGGAATTAAATTAATCTTAAAAATATCAGGAAAATAAGTAGATTCATGATATAACATGTAAAATTGAATTATATACACCTTCAAAAATAATTTAGGTTCATAACAAAACATGTGTCTCAAAGAAGGAAAATTGTGACAAAATAATCTTACCAGTTTGGTATATTTTCAAACATTAACCCCATGAAATAAAGATCATATAATGGATATTTACATAAAAATAAATTTAATTATAATAACCATAAAACACATCCATGTCTAGTATACACACCACGCAAACAGAATCAGTGGTGGATAAAGCATGTATCTAACTGAAATAAAAAGTTAGATGAAAGTCTCTTTCCTTGTGTCTTGAATCTCATCGTACTCATTAAAATATCCTGTATAATAAATATAAATTTATTATATATCTATCATATAACAATATTCTTACTTATAATACCATACAATGTTTGATTATGTCTTTATATTACCTGTTTGTTAACAATTCTATATTAAGTATTCACTTTGGGTAATATCCGCATTGTTTTTCGCATGTGTCTTAATTTGTTATATCTTGGGTCCTTATACTTATATTGTGATTTAAAGAATGTAAAACATGATTTAAATATAATTTATATTCAATATATGTGTGTTATAATAATCCATATAATATATAAGTATGAAACAGAATACATCGTTCATGGACATGGTAATTTGTATGTATGTATGAATGTTATTAAATCATGTTAATAAAAATATTATATAATTAAAAATTGACCATATTAGACATTATAAATTATGTTAATAAAAAATATTAAATCCAGTTTTCAAAAATCTAATCACGTAAGTGGAATAAATTAATTTGAAATTAATCCCACTGATGGGATGACATTGTGGGTTTTTAAAGTAAAAACATCAAAATGTTTGTTAAGTTTTTATTCCCAATTTCAGAGTAAAATCGATTCCCATGACCTATATTTTATTAATTGATAAAAATATTATTTTTTATTTTAAAATTGAAAGAAATTTAAAATATAATTTATTCTTATAAATAAATTACATGAAAAAGTAGTTTGAATTAAAATCTGGTATTTTTCACTATTCATCCAAAAATGAGGTTTCTCATAAAAAACCCAAAAAATAACCCTAAGATAATTTCTATATTATAAATTGAAATATAAAGTTTATTTTATCAAATTAAATTTCTAAATGTGTCTAAAATTAATTTTATTACTTTTCATGGAAGTATTTCAAAAGCTGTTCATTTGAGAAAATATTATTTTTAAAGATATAAGGACTTTACTAAAAAATATATCTTTCATCATCGATATGTTTTATTTATATAAAACCATAATAAAAAATATTTTAAAACTACTTTTCACTATTCATATTAATAATTTTAATATCTATATTATAATTATATAATTTAAATAATTATAACAATAAAATGACATTATATAGAAACTCAGCGTTACATGTAATGTACACCAATTCGGTGTTGTGTGTTTCATACACCAATTCAGTGTTGAATGTTGCATATTCCAAGTAGGTGTTGCATGTAGATAAAGATACAATTAATGTTGTGTGTAGTGCACTATTAGCTTGGTGTTGCATATAACGCAAGCCAAACATAGTGAAATAAACTATTTTCAATGTTATGTGAAATGGAAAATATCACAATGGTTAAATTAATTTGAAAAAAATAATTCAAAAAATCTTAGGGTGTAACATTCTACCCCCATTAAAATTAATTTCTCCCTCAAGATTCATCTGGGTTATCAAAGGTATAATACTTTAAATTTTCATTCATATAAACCCATATTGTAAAAATGGATACAAAAACTTCTCATAAAAAGAGAAAGTTGGAACAATAAATTTTACACAAAGTAACATATAAATAGGTTTATACATAGGATAACATAGGTTGGGAGTAAAGATTGGACATGGAGGAAAAGTGAAAATATTTATAGGGAGTGATTGATTTCATCAATCCCAAACAAGTTAATGATCAAAGAAAATTTTAAGGCTTAAAAGTCATAAATCTATAATGATTTAAAAGGTCATCGATTCAAAAAAATTAATGTATTAGGAAAACACATTTTCTTTTTATCATTATTCTAATGTTGAGTGATTATTTTATCTACCAAGAATATAAGTAATATACTTACTTGATGTATTTATAAAAACAAAATTTCATTCTTTAGTTGTGCTTTTGTCAATTTCCAATCCATCCATTACTTCATGTAATGGATGTCCAGAAATTAACTTTGATGCATGAAGTACTAAAATACACTTTTAGCAGATCTTAAGTCCCATAAAAGGATGAAAAGTATAACTATTTATCTATAATTATTCTTATTTATCTATAACTATTCTTAAAAATCAATATGATTAATACATTGATCTCCAAACATAAAAAGTAACACTATTTTTTTATCATAAATAATTATTCAAAAATAATAATTATACATTAACTGGGACATCGCCTAGGATAGTGGTAGCTGTGAAACCCTTATAGTCCTTCGTTCATGGGTTCAAGACTCGCAACCTTACTGGACTTGATTTTTTTCTCCCAACATACATTTCGTCCTTTTCTAAAACCATAATAATATAATTTCCAAAATATAATGGAGATACTTGAAATAACGTTAATCTCTAACTATCCTTTTAACCAAGATTTTCAATACAAACTCAGTGCATAAATACATCGTCCCAATATTAACTTAAACTTTTAATTAATATTTAACCTTATAAACCTTCGTAATGATGAAAATACAAAACTTTATAAATAACATCATGAAATCAGAATAACATTGATTCCACCATATTTCACAAAGTAGATCTTGGTTTCCCCATTCCAAACATGTGAATACCTTCATCATATATTCTCTTGAAACATAGTAATGATCTGAATTACTATAAATAATTATTGAAAACATGCATTCTTCCTTATTAAAATTATTTTTCATTTTTTCCATAAAACCAAAAATTTTGTAAACTTCATCAATGTTAGAATAAACCACCTATCAAAAAGTCCTTAATTAGTTCCAAGGTAAATTTTACATTCCAAATTACTTATCCATATTCCACATATTTTTATCCAAACAATATTATCATAACATAAGGAAAATATTAAGGGTTATATTTCCCTTAATCATGTGTTTTCCATGGACATCACTTTGAAATTATATAACTTTTCTATTCTATCAGAACCATTCAATATGTTCTTGTAAATCCATAGTGAAAAACATAAACTAAAAAATCCTTATATATTTCACCATTCATATAACATAATTCTTGAATCCAAATACATAAAAAAATTATTATTATACTTCGTACTTATTACATTAATAAGGATACATCAACCTATTACTCAATACCTCTTTCATTTTACATTTTATCTCTAGTATCGTCATCATTTGTAAGGTAACCATTACTCACACCACCTTGATGATTCTCTTGAGTATCTTTCCTCTTAGGACATTTATTTTAATAATGAACATTTATTATACACTTAAAACACTTAACCTTTGATGATGACTTAGGGAGGCCAATATTCTTATCCGTTTTGTTAACTAAACTCTTCATTTTTCCCTTGCATTTTCTTGCTTTGTGTACTTCTTTTCCATGGTCAAAACATTTTATTGTTCCTCTAATACATTCACTTATGTGATTATTTAAACATTATTGACACAAATGAAACCAAATATTCTTTACACCATGGTCTCCATTACCTGGACTCTTAGATAACTCCTTCTTTATCTTCATTGGTGAGTCTGAGAGTTGGTTAAGGTACACATTATTAATCATGTTTTGTGAAAACTAATTAGTCATGATCACAACATCTTTAACTCTATTGATCATCCCAGTTGGCTTCTCATTATAAAATCATCCATAACATTCAATGATAATCCAGTTCCTTCTAGCTCCCACCATTGACTAAAACTAGAAGTATAGTTTGTGCATTACTTATCATAGAAGAAAACCACATATTCATGAAAATAATTACTTATTGGATTTCTAAATCATGGAATGTTCCTTAATCTATGACACTATAGGTTTATACTAGGTTATCCATAGAAAAAATATATTTAAATCCTTCATGATGGTTCGTGATGTTTTTGTGAATTCCCAAAGAATATCCCCCGAGAGTGTCAAACCAGGTGTGTAGAAAGACCCATTATCATGTAGCAGATTACCCTGAGTTGGGATCGAAACATCTTTTCAGATTTTTTACCCTTAATTAAATTTGTTACAAAACCACATCCACTTGTAGTATCTAGATAGGCATGTATTTCTAGGAAACCACTCACTTTATCCCTCACCAAAATTCCAGGAAATTTTCTTAAATGTTTCCTTATCCTTAGAGTTATCCCTAGACATGTCCTTAAGGTTCTCACTAAGGTTTTCTCTTCCTAGCTTCCAAAGGTTAACTGAAACTTTACTCTGATACCAACAATAGTTAACCTTTCTTTTATTACATAGACATTACATAACTTTTTCAGAATACTTAAAACATAATACAAATATATGCTCAAAGACTGTACTAGTCTTGTTCTTTTGGAAACATGGAAACATAAACACTAGTATATAAGTGAGCTACATCATCTCCCACTAATTTATTTTTGACTTACACCCTTCTTATACACATCAAACATAATACATGTATTCATAAAATGTGGTAAGGAAACATAAAAATGGGAGAGCTCATATGCTCACTAAGGGTAAACAAGGAGGATAGGTGGGAATAATCATGAACATAAGGGTATGAGAATATGATCATTAAAATATAAGATCATAACCTACATATCAAAGTTAATAAACATGACTCATGGAATAAATCTTATCATCTCATAATACATGAATCATAAGAAAAGAAAGAACATAATCCATGTAAGCATAACATAGGAATAAAACATGGAATTTTGGAAGACACGTAATCATATATAATATGATTTCCATAGTAGTTAAGGCATCACTTCCAAGACCATCTTTGTATAATGGGTTCACTCCCCATACCATATTTATAGTCATGGTTTACTACCATGGACATATTAGTAGCATGAGTTCATTCCTAATACCATATCGGTAGTCATGGTTCACTCCCATGACCATCTTAGTATTAAAGTTTTAATCCCATGACCTTCTTAGTCTATCTAATGAGATATAAATCTTTACACAATGCATTGGATGGAGATATAGTTCCCACCCATATCATAATAAAATCATACATACATGTTCCACAAGATCATAAATAATCATATCATAACCCATGAAATGAATTGGGTGTTATAAAAATTTAATCACATCAAAACATATTGAATAAATATAGTTTTAATAATCATTTCTTCATAAGAATAACCTGTGAAAATAATTGAGTTTCAAAAGCATACAACCTATGAAAGAAAAACTAGTGTCATAAGAATCATTCCATCAAAAAATAAACCATTCAAGAAATAATGTGAACAAAACATTTGGATTATTTCCAATAAGGTAATGACTAACATCAAAGGAGGTAATCTTAGATGGAAAATAAATTTTAAGGACATTTTGAAAACATTTATTGAGGAAAATATACTTTCTTCTTTGAAAAATGCTCATTAAAACATGAAAACTTTTGAAAACCATTTCCTTTGAAAATATTTTGAAAACATATAAAGAAGGATTCAATACATTTTGAATACATTTTTCCTTGAAAAAATTATAAAATAATATTAAAAACATTTTTAAAACCATATTAATTGAAAACTTATAAAATAAACTTTAAAAAATTTTGAAAATCATTTTCCATAAAAACTTATAAAATAAGCTTCAAAACATTTTAAAAACATTTTTATTTGAAAAAGGTTTTAAAAACATATAAAGGAATATTTAAAAACATTAAAACATTTTTTAAATGCTTTTTCATTTATAATAATTTTCAAGTATCATTTGAAAACATTTTTGAAAATGTATTTTTTGAAATAAAACAGATTCCCAACCGAAGAGAGAAATACGATCAGATTTTTATTAAGAAACATTTTTTTAATTATCTTAAGTAATGAAGAGTGGGAAAATGGTACTAATTCATGGAAATATATTAAATAAATAGAGTATAAGGAAACTAATGAGTGTTATTGAGATATGGATCATGATATTTCATCAAAGGAATCATAATCACTAACAATCTCAAAAAGTGATGAGATTATTTCAATAAAATCATACCACTTGGTTACTTGGGATCATACTCTACATGTAAATAAAGAAAGTAAATTAATATTAAAAATATCATGAAAATAAGTTGATTCATGATATAACATGTCAAATGTAAGTATATACTCCTCAAAAAATAATGTAGTTGCATAACAAAACATGTGTCTCAATGAAAGAAAATTGAGACAAAATTATCTTAACGATTTGGTAACTTTTGAAAAATTAAACCCATTAAATAATTATCATAGAATGGATATTTAAATACCCATAAATTTAATTATAATAATAATAGAATACATACATGTAAATTATACACACCACACAAAAGGAATGGGTGGTGAATAAAGCATGTATCTCACAGAAATGAAAAGTTATATGAAATTCCCTTACCTTGTATCTTGACTCTCGTTGTACTCATTCAAAACTCCTATATAATAAATATAAATTTATTATAAATCTATCGCAGAACCATATTATTACTTATAATACCATATATGGTTTTATTATGTATTTGTTTTACCCACTTGTTAATAATTCTATGTTAAGGTTTCACTTTGGGTAATATCTGCTTTGTTTTCCACATGTGTCAGAATTTGTTATATCTTTGGTCCTTATACTTATATCATAATTTCTAGAATTTAAACCATGATTTAAATATAATTTTTATTCATTATATTTTTATTATAATAATCCATAGAATATATATGTATGAAATGGAATACACCGATCATGGAGATGGTAAGTCGTACATACACATGAACGTTATTTCCGTTTAATTGTCATGTTGAATGAAAGAAAGTAAAAGACATATATGTATATATATTTAATTATTAAATTATTAAATTATATTTTTTATATCATATATATATCATATATATTCACTAAACTCATCCTTATTTCATTCCATGTATTGTATGAACAAATGACATCACTTGGAGGGGGAGGTAATCCACACTTCCTCAAACAAATTTATCTTATTAACACAAAATGTAAAATAGAAATACATGTGTTATAAAAGAATTAAAGAATATTAAATACATAATAAATATAATATATAACATATATAAATATATTTTCCATCATAATGTTCACCATGAGAGACGGTAATGGAAAAATGAACAATCATCATTTCGTGATGCGGTAGTTTTCTGTACACATAAATAGTATGTTCATTACCCATTAGATGGAGGTGTGTGTAAGTGTAGGTAAAACCACTACAATAAAAACAAACTATTATATTTAAGATAATGGTTTTGTTATAAAATAATGGAATAAATATATTTTAGGGGTGGATAAATAAAATAAAAGAAAGGAGCTTGAGAGAAGATGTTACCTCTTAATTGGATAACTCCGTTTGGTTTGTGCCAAAAGGATTCCTTGGATTTATTTATGTCCAATGGTAGAATTATAAGAGTAAGATAGGGATTTTGGAAACATTATTGGGCAGATATTGTATTAACCTAAATGTTTTTAGTGGTGTGAAGAAGAGGGAGAGGTGGTGTCCTTTTATAAGTAAGGGAAAGGAGACACTTGGCATTTTTGAAAACAAGTTTGGTGTACCCATTTTTTTACTTAAAAAAGTTATAAAACCCCAAAAACACTCAATAATGAAAGGTTAATGGAAATATAATTTCCATAAAATGGGTTTTTTACAAGTTTATAGGTCTTTTTGGGTATTAAATTAAGGTTTAGTACCTTATTAACCTAATTTTTCTCTTAATTGTTGTAATTAATGTTATTCACTTGCACTAATATTTTTCGTCAAAAAAAAATTCACATTATTATAAATTATAAATTATTATTATTACAAATATGGAATCCATTTTTCCAAATTATAATCACATAAGTGGAATAAATTAATTTAAGATTAATCCTGCTGATCAGACGACACAACAGGTTTTTAAAGTAAAAATATCCAAACTTTTGCGATGTTTTTATACCCCATTTCAAAGTGAAACTGATTCCAATGACATAAATTGGATTAATTGGTAACAATATTATATAATTAAACTTTTAAAACATTTTAAAATATAATTTAACCTTATAAACAAATTAAATGAAAAGGCGGTTTTGAATTAAAATCCAATATTTTTTACTATTCATCTAGAAATGAAGTTTCTCAGAAAAATCCCTACAAATCACCCTAATATAATTTCAAAATTCTAAATTCAAAATTTAAGTTTATTTTATAAAATTAAATAAATTAATTTTTATAAAATTAATTTTATTATTTTTTATAGAATAATATTAAAATAAATTCATTTGAGAAAATAGTATTTTTAAACATATAAGGACTTTACCAAAAAATTATATCTTTCATCATCAATATGTTTTATTTATATAAAATCATTATAAAAAAATATTTGAAAAGTAATTATAACTATTCATATTGCTAAGTTTAATAGATATATTATAATTATTTCAATTAAATAATTATAACAATAAAAAGATGTTTTTTAGAAACACAGTGTTGTGTGTAACATATGCCAAGTTAGTGTTGTGTGTTGTATATGCCAAGTCAGTGTTGCGTGTTGAATTTGTAAAGTTGTTGTTGCATGTATAGAAACCTAAAATTTATGTTGTTTGCAGTGCATGATTAACTTGGTGATGCATATAATTCAAGCAGAACATAGTTCTTCAATATAAAATAAACTATTTTTAGGGTTACATGAAATAAAAAATATCAAAAAGTTTAAATTAATTCAAAAATAATAATTCAAAAAAATCTTTGTGTGTTACGAAACATGAGTCTCGTTGGTTCATTTGGGATAAACCCTACCTTTAGATCACTTTTAGTGATCAATTTTTTAGGCATTGTGTTCCCTGTAGAAATTTTTATTCCATTCTTAGGTTCTATCAATCTCTTTCATGTGGGGTCTAATTTAGTCCATGATATACTGCTCACACGATCCTTGATTCTAGTTTATTTTAGCCGACACTAATTTGGTATGCCCATGGATTTTTTATATCTAGTACTTATTTTCAAATTATGTGGAATTACTTCAAAAGAAATGAAATTTCACAATAACCCATTCTCTTTAATGACATTTATTATGTTTGGGAATTAAATTTATGGGTCCATTTCCTAATTCCTTTAGCAACTTGTACATTCTTATAGAAGTAGATTATGTTTCAAAATGGTTATATTCATGGGACACAAGTACTGATTATTCAAAAACAATTCTATATTTTTTTATAACAAAAAGTTTCTATAGGTTTGGATTAAATAGCTTCATTATCAGTGACCAAGGTTCTAATTTTTACGAAAAAACAATTCAATCAATTTTTCATCAGTATATGGTTTAGCATCGAGTTTTTACTATATATCACCCCCAAAAAAATGGTCAAAACAAGGTATTATAGAGGGATTTCAAATAGACTCTTCAAAAAATGCTTCAACCCAATAGAAAATATTGGCATCTTGGACTCAATGATTCTTTGTAGGCTTACCTGAATGCTTTCAAAACTCCAATTGGCATGTCACCATATTAGCTAGTTTTATTAAAGAGTTTTCATCTCCCTATTGAGATAGAGAACTAGGCCTAATGGGCCATTAAAAAATACAATTATAATCTTTCTAGTGTAGTTCATCAAAGGATGTTATAGATTCAAGAGATAGAGGAAATAAAAATATACCCATATAAGAACTCATGAATATATAAGGAGAGAAGTAAGGATATCCAAAACACCTAATCTTTCATCATAAATTCCATATTATACATATGGTTATCTTTTACAATTAAAGGATGAAGTTTCACCTATGTAAGTTTGTTCCCACTAGTTTGGACCATATAATATGACTAATGTTTATCCTTTTTGTGTTGTTCAGGCTCAAAATGAAAAAACAAAACAAATATTCACCATGAATGGGATGTGGTTGAAGCACTTACATGAAACTCTTCTGGAGCCCCCAATAGAGGAGAAACACATTCTATAAGTATCCTATCAGTGACACCCACGAGTTTATATCCTTCATTCCCACATTCTCTTTTATTATAGTGAGGAAACTACACACACTAGGTTTTTAGGGTAGATACATTTCTAGGATATTTGGGATTTTCATTATCTTTCTTATTTTTCTTCTTTTTTACTTGTTAAATGGTATTTTTATTTTACTTTGCTTTACTGAGTTCATTAGGAATTATTTTCAAATTTATTTATTTTTCTCCTTTGTCACTTGTTGCATGATATTTTAAATTTCCCCCCACTCTTCATCATATTCATTTCACTTTTATGTCGGGATACTCATTTTGTTTCCCACCTAATAATGGAATTTATTGATATGGAATGAAAAATTTCCCAATTTCATTTTTTTTTACATTTAAATAACATTTATATCACTCATGTAATGTGAGTTTACGCATTGAATTAACATTTAGGGAGTGATTTTAAGTAAAAGTGGTTTTTATCAATGATATAAATGATTGTATCTTTATAAAACCATTGAGATATTATTACTTTTTGTGTGAGTTTTTTGTGGGTTAATTGTTTCATTTAACATATCGAAACATAACTTCACTCAACCATGAAGTGTGAATTTTTATTACATAATTAAAGGTATATATAAGTTAGGTTAATATTTTTCATATTTACAAATTTATTTTTCTATAAATTTGTTCCTTATTTAATCTATTTTATTACTATACCAAATTGACTTGCACATGTGTACCTATTATCCAAATTTTTTACAACCTCCAAAATAAGAAAATTACACAAATATATAATGAGGGGAGTGATGAAATATACAACATATGGGGATAACTTGGTCAGGAGATTATTCTTTTACTTTAAATAATGCTTAAATAAGTGGGTCTTGAAATTTGATTACATAGGATGTAGGGTAGGTTTGGTGGAAAGAATCATATAAGTGGAAATTTTTTAAAATAACCTATACTTACTAGATATAAAGTGGAAATAATAACATGAAATGGTTATCACATAAACATGTGGATATTTATTTACATGGTTGACTTTTGAATTACTTGATAAAACTTGTATCAAATAACCCCTTCAATTTTCTTCTAATATAATTTATAAGACACTCATTTCCATGCTTACACAGATTAATTCTTTAATGTGATTCTCCATTTTCTCACTATGATGACATGAAATTAGTTTACTATGAATGTTAAATTTTCATGATCTAGGGAATATATTCATGCATCATTTTATGAAATGATATTTTTTTTGGGAATGAAAATGTTTAAGTTTGTGGGTGTGATTGTGAATCAATTCACTATTCATTTCCACCCTTATACCACTTTGTTAAACTAATTTTTTATTGTAAATTCAAAATATAATAACAAATTTAACTTCACATTTGATTCAATTAGTTAATTTTTATCATTTAAAAAATTGTTAATTTCACTTTTTTATGATTACATTGTAGGTGGAGGTGATTTGGGGGGGCCCATGAAGAAATTCAAGCCAAACGGGCCAAACTGTGCAAGATCCCAGGAACACATGTGGAATAAAACACAAACTGTAGCTTATCCATGCATCCAATTGGGCATAAAATTAGTTGGTGGATGAAAAATTGTTTCTTATAAAATTTTAAACAACACTATGGATCCTAATTTATCTATTTTGAGTCCCAAAAGGTTATATTATTTGATAGAATATTCATTATTCATAGTATTAAGTTCAATTATATAATTCTCTCATATCATTGGTTATAGGACTCTAAATCATGCTAAACATTTAGTGTAAATAGTCAAGATGTGGGGTTCAAATTTTTTTTTAAAAAAAGTGATATAAGTCTATCTGATATCACAAATTTATTATCCAATTGGTTTTTTAATTTAGGTTACCCAAAAACACTTTCCACATTGCCTATAAATTGTAACATTGGCACCCCATTTAAAATTTTGACTGGGTGTAAGGTTTTGTAGTGCCCTGACTGAAATTTCCACTAGAACAGTGAAATTGAATGAGTGCCACAAGGCCTTAAGAATGCCTCCTTGAACACCAAAGGCTATTTACTAGTAGTGAGGGTTTGAAAGGGTAATGGTGGGGAGACTATAACATTAGTTGATGATATAATAATGGTCTAAGTATATACATATAGCATGCAGTGGAAGAAAATAAAGACATACTCGAATTGGTAACTCACTAAAGGTGGAATCACAACAATTTCAATCAATAGTGGAAGCATAATCAACAATGGAAGTAGAAATAAACAACCAAAACACAATTAATTTTGTAGAATCTAAAGACTGAACATGCACCCATATCAGGTCATACAATATAATAAGAAGAAGGGTCTCTAATGTTTGACCATAGTATGTACATATAAGTAGCTTTATGATACAAAAGGTAAACAAAAATAAAAAACTCTAGCTGTGGTAGGAGCCTCAAGGCCTCTTTCCAATATCCCATGTTAACATCCACTAAAATCCATCTTTTGAGCCTGAAACTTTACCTGAATGAAAAATCATAAAGTCTACAAGTATCCTAAATAGACCATGTAGGGTGTGAGAATGAGTCTCATTATGGTACCATTCACGTGTTCATACCTTAAATTTGTGACTAATCAAGTGAATAATAAAAATAAATAAGCAACAATACATGCATAAAGTAACCAAAAGCCTCCCTTGTTATCAATATCCACTAGGAAGCTACCACCTACTTTGGCCAACATGAGAAAACTAAAGTGTAGAGGATACTTAGATCATAGCCCAAGGTATCCCATGATACAGTAATTCCCATGTGAACCCTCAGGTTCCATCTCCAAAAACAAACCGTCACCACATGCCATCAACTAAGTAACCGATGTCCCAAAGGCACACCCAATAAAATAGAAACCCAGTCCCTCAAACCCCTAATCAAATGAAATTGTCGACTCAAATCCCAATGTTTGGAGGCATAGTGATTTATGTACTCAAAATAGTAAATATCATTTTCTCAAAGCACAGTGTCCCGTGGAATGGATATGACCATCCTCCAAAATGATTCTGACCTAATGGCCTCAAGCATAGTAGGCCTCATCCTCCAACAGATAGCCTCAACACTGGAATCTGAAGGCTCCTCACCTTCCTCGTGGCTTTCTATAGAAATCACCCCCATAAAAATTACCTAAGGCGTATTACCAAGGGACTATACCCACATGAGTGGTCAAACCCACTTCATCGCTGATTCAACATGTGTGCACATAACTCCAAATGGTGCTTTTTCCAAAATTGAGTTAGCAGAAATCACCAATTTAGTACCTAAAACACATCCACTTCGACACCTCTTTCCCATGTGACCATATCACTCAAATTCGAAGGCCATTCTATCCCATATCCCATGATCCTTTTCCAGGACCTAATAGCCTAGCCACCCCATCCAATAACCAAGTCTCCCAACTAATTATCAACACCACCCAAATTCCTTGGTCCAAGCCCGTCCTGACAATATCGTCACCTCAAACATATAGTCATCGTTATCTCAATCCTTAATCCATGCTCATTACATTCCATTGGAACCTAGAATAAATTCACACACACACACATACACACACACACACACACACATATATATATATATGTGTATTTGTGTGTGTGTAAAACAATTCACTTCAATAAACAAAAAAATCAATATGAAAAAAACATCATAATTAAATTGAATAACTCAATTCAAAGGAAACTAAAACAACTAATTTAATAAACAACACCTCAACCTAAAACCCTAGGTCTGAGCCCCTCAAACGGCTCAAACATTTTCAGACTTGGGTGGAAGTACCCATTGGAATCCCACATGGGTTCAACTCAACAATTAAAGAAAACCATTAATTTACAAGGGTCCTTCTTGGTCAACATGATGGAATGCTAGAATCCTATCCACCCAAACACTCATTAAATCACAATGAAAAATAGGCACCACCTACCTTGGAGTTATAGATGTTGGCATGTTTGATCTTAGCCTCTAACTCTAACCAATTTTTAATAAATCAAAATTTTTGATGAATTCCTTGAAAATAGGGGAAAAGTCGAATGTATTTATTGGTCTATGATGTGATAGAAAATAAGAAAATAATCATGGGTGAGGAGAGACTCACTGATATGGGTCCAATTCCACAAACATCTTGAATGTCAGATGTCAAACGAAGGAGGGAGGCCAATCCCTAGTGGATGAGGAGGAGGAGTAGAGTTCCTCCTTATTATTGCATGGTCTATGAAGGAAGAAGCATGGGAAAGAAGAGGAAAATGAAGGAAATAGATGGAAGGGTAGATAGGTTATTTAACCCATTTAAATAGGTCACACAATCATCCCGCATGTTTTCCAAACCATGCAGCAACCATGTGGCTCTATTTTCTTGGAATCCTAGCCCCACATAGTTTTCCCTAATTGTGTGTGTTATAGTGTGAGGTCACTACCTAAGTGGCACTAACCATGTGGCATGCGCATGGTTTTATAAACTATGAAAAAATCATGTGGAAGCCCTATGTAAAAAAATGTAGTCTTCCTCACACGGTCGTGTGCCCTAACCCGTATGGTTTTCCAAACCATGTGGCAGTACAAAATTGGGTTGCATGGTTTGCACTGAGAGGTTTCACAGTTGACCCAAAATCATGAACCTCAGCCTGTAACTTCCAAAATAGGGCCTTTAGGCCTCTTACACACTCAAACACCATATAAACACCTGATACACTTTCCAAGCCTCTAAAACCATCAAAAACACACCACTTTAGATTGATGGAGAACTTGTAATTAGATTCTGATGATCGAAAAACAAATTGGCATAACCACCAATTCAAAAAATTCAAAACAGGTGAGAATTTCGACCCACTCCAAATACTCATGAAATTATAGGTTTTTCCAATTTTTAGATTCTAAGGTTTGTTTTCACCCATTTATAGGTTCTATAATTTCCTATCATCATTGGGAGATCAAGGATGAAGTCGAAGTTCCACATAAGTTTCCTCCGCCTCTTGATGGTGGGATAAATGGGGGGTTATCATTATGATGGATATATACACTTGAAGATGGAGTCATGGCCCATAATTATCAACTTTTTTTGTATATTGTTGTTTGGAATTATTCTTTTAGGTGTATATTAACTTTTTTTATACTTTCAGATAAAACAATTTTTATTTTATGACCAATCAGTATGCAATTTTAAGTGTGTGACTTGTGTTTTTATGATTGCAAAACACAATAATCCTATTCATTTCCCAAACATTTAAGTTTTTTATGTTCTTTGTAAAACTTTAAATCATGGTTATTGGTGTGAAATTTAATACATGGTTTTTATTTCAAGTTTTAGTTCAATGTGTATATTTTTAGAGGCTTTGTGGGTAATCGTGATCTTAGTTAATATTCAAACAAAAGATTTCACCAAAACCTAATAACCAATTCAGTAAAAATAACAATTCAAGTGATATATTAACTTATAAATGATCAAATAATTATCTTATTTTTTTAAATACACTTGCATTATCAATTATTAAACTCTTTAATTATGTTTATTTACTTATAAATATTTTTAAAACACCCCTTGTATTTTGTTTTTTTATATAAATTAGTAAAACTTCACACTCTAAACTCATAAACACTACTTTATATATGACCTAGGGTCTTCCATATGTTATATTTAATCATATAAAACCTTTTCAATTTTACATGTCATGACAACGTGGTCAGGGAGGTAGCATCATTGGGGTTCTCTCTTGAGCAAGCCAAAATAAAGGTTCAACATGTAAGGATTGAGAAAAAAAATAAATATTGGGGAAGTTCAAGTTAGAAAAGATCACCATTAGATCAATTTTAGCTGAGCCACCCCATGAAACCACCTTTTCACACCTTTCCCTTAGGGTGTATGTTGGTGTAATTTGGGGTTATGTATCTAGAACTGGGTATTATAAGGTGTGATTTTCTTTTTATAAATTAAATATTGGTCTCTCTAATACCATTTTAATTAATATTTTATTTAATAAAATAAACATTAATATAAGATAAATATAATAAATATATTTTTTGATGAAAACAAAACATAATTGTATTATTGAAAAATATATAATTTCAATTGAAATACAATTTTATGATAAATTCTAGTATTCTAAACGTCATTTCCATAGAATAGTCTTATAAAAAATTGTTTATTTAAATATAAATGATAACATAATTTTATAATGTCCCAAATGATCTTTATAAGGGTCAAAAATTTGATTATTTTAATAAATGATTAATTTATTTTAAAATTGTATTTCATTATATTTAGTTAATTTAATGAATAAAATGGATGTCATTTTTTATAACAGCACATATAAATTAGTCAATGGATAATTTTTCATAATTTTCTCAGATAGTCCAATTTTTGGGTTAAAATTAAAATAAGATATAAATATATTGTAGGTATTATGACATCATAATGACATAAAAGTGATTTAATAAATACATTAATGTATTTCTCAACCAAAAAATCTTATTAAAAATGTATTTTAAAGTAATGAGATTAAGTTTACAAACCTATAAATAACCTTCCAAAACCTAAAGGGTATTTTAATATTTTTTTTAAAAAATATTAATGAATATGAGACACTTATACATCATCAATGATATAATTTTATTTATTTCTATTACTAAACTAATAAAATATTAAAAAAATCCTCCTTGGAAAATACCAAGCCGAAACCGTGGTAAGGCCAATAGTTTTTTATTTTTTATTAACAAGGTGTCCAAGGACTAAGTTTATAAATTAATAAACAATTCCCCTTGTTTTGATATAAAAACCCACGCATTGACTCATTCCACTCAACTTGTAAACCTTTGAGTATGAATTTTCTCTCAATTTCCCTCTATAGAGTCTTTCCAAGCAGTTCTTAAGGTTCCAAGAAGCACTTACCAAGCTTTAAGAAGAAACCTCTCAAGCTAAGGTGTTCTCTCCCTCCTCTTTTCAATTCAATAATTAACTTTTTTATAATAATTTCATTTCTAAATAATTATGTTTCCATATTTTCATATACATCCCATACATCCCAAATAATGAGACACTACCTTTCTATCTCATTAAGCCCTTCCATGAACTATTATGTGCACCCTTTATACTTCCAAAATTATCCCTTGATTTTCCATTCCATGTTTTTATGAATACCCAACCATATCTTCAATAAAGGGTATTCAACTAGATATAAATATCCATAATTTATTTTGGAATTTCATTTATGAAATCCATGTTCCCTACTGATCGATTAAAAATTATTAAAATAATTTTTATGATATATAATCTATGTGGAATACATAAATTTAGACATATAAGGGTTGTTACCTAATAGTTCTCCATTGAATTGGGTGAATAATTAATCTATAGGGATAACATGTTTATGATAACTTATTGAATAACCTTGGTAATATGTTTTAAAACACCTTGGTGATATTATTATGAATGTGTCATCTTAATGTTATAGCCACATTCCCATGTTATACCTCATGTACTTATGATCATGATTATACTTTATGCCTCATATATTTATGATCATGATATATTGTTATACCTCATGAATTATCCATGGTCATAAACTTTATATTACTTTTTTATCCATTTCTAGAATTTATTCTCACCCTTTCCTTTGATGTGTGTCCCTATAAAATATTATATAGTGAAGTGAACTAGGATGGGATTAAAAGAGTCTTTAAATATGATTAAATAAAGTTTATGTTTATGATTTCCTTCTGTAATTCATGTAATATGGTCCTAGTTTCAAAGACACTAAACCAAAAAAGGTCCTTGGAAGTTATTAATGTAATATTTTTGTTAAGGAATTATGTTAGAAAACATGTATTAAAAAGGTGGGTCATCATACCCATACCAACTCTTGCGTATATGGTTCTTCGACTTCATCAAATCAATCTTTATCTCACAATTTATACTAGAAATGGTTTCCCTTTAAATAAATATAAGATTTATTTCCATAATAAATTTTCTATTTGAATTTTTATATTTTTAATATTCCTTAGTTTTTTTAAGATAACCAATAAAGATGAACTTTATTCTTAGAGATTATAGTTTTTCATTAGGTATTTTCTGGAAAAATTTGACGCATATCTATACATTCATATGTGATAGACTGGGTTTTTTTCTATACCATAACTCATATATAATCCCATATATCTCTTTAGTTGGTACTTGGTTTAATGTATATGTTACTATTTATAGTGAATAAACCTAAAAGGATAAATGTATATTTACATCACTCAATATTTATTTGATCATGTATAGAATGGTACAATTCCTCCTTTCACTTACCACATTCTACTAAGGTGTATAAGGATTATTTAGTTGGGAGACTATCCCACAGTCATTCAAGTGATCTATGAATGCTTGGTTAAGATATTCTCCACCATGGTTTGAGTGAAGCTTCGTGATTTTCTTACCAAGATGATTCTCTACTTCATTCTAGTATTCCTTAATCGTGTTAGAGAAATATGACTTCTATTTTATTAAGATATATCCATTTATGGGTTTTATAGGATCATTATATGATCATGATAGTGAAAGAAACCTATATAATTCCCAATCTATAATCAATATAACTAACATATTAAAATTAAGAATATAAATAAATAGATGTACCTTTATTTCTACAAAATCCATCTTTGTTGAATCCATAGGATCTTGATTGATTGAGATCACTGAGTTAAAATTAAAATATTCTTGCCTATATATATGTCACACTAGCTACTAGTATCCTAATATGCTATGAGAGGACACTCGAACACCAACGGAGTGCTAGCACCTTCTTTGTAAAGATAATAAAATAACATGGAGGAAGAGAGCTTCGACTATGTCTTGTAAGTATCAAAAACATCTAATAAGGGGATAATATACATTTATATATACTCCCGTTATTCTATAAATATAGTTAAGTGTCCACTTCCAACTCTTATAAATCGTTATATGTTACAGTAACTTAAACCCTTTGAGATATGATTGTTTGAGCACTTTAAAAAATCATGATCTGTTTGTATAGACATAAATAAATCATATTAATGATCTATAACCAAAGTAAACCATAGTTGAAGATATGGAAGTTTATAAACACTTGATATCCCATATTGTTATATATTTTAAACTATGATAGAAAATAGTTGTATGTTATGATAGTAGCATCAGTATACCCATATCGTGGGCTATGACTCAAGCATATCATAAAATGTAATATCTTTATTTTAGTGAATTTCCAAAAATCTCCCACTTACACTAGAATCCCATACATACTTTATGAAAAAAATTACGACTCTTTTTAAATCCACCCAAAATTCTTTGGATATGATTTATCAAACACTCTTCATTTTGGAACAAATGTTTTATCTAAAATTAAATCCTTATCCTAAATCCTACCATTGTGACCCTATGGGACTTTATATAATTCAAAATAAATATAAAATCCAAATTCCTTATATGTAAACAAAGATAAATCTATAGTAAATCATCAGTGATACTAAATCTATAAAGGGGCCTAGTGTGATATCAATCAAACTGCTCATATCTCCATATGAGCATTTTCATCCCAAGATGTATTATATATGTAACACCCAAACTCCAGTAACTCAGATCCAATGGTTACTTGATTACATTGGTACAAAATGAATAGATCACTAGATATAATAGTTTATTAGTCTCTATAAACTAGATAAATAAATAAAAATTAAATTAAATTGAAAACTTAATATATATATATATATATATATATATCAAATGAAAAAATTAAAATTTCTTATTTTCCATTGAAAATCCATATTCCACACATAGTAATCCACTCAATTTCCTATGGAAATAGAAAACAATATAAATGGTGATCTTAGACGCTCACTAAGCGGTAGCATATAATATAATATATCATACATATTCATGATTCAATAATAAGATAGGAATAAATAAATGTCATAACAAATAATATATCCATAGATTACATGATAATAAATAAATGCATGGATAAGAATATTTGATCTCAAGTTATGGAATGTATAATTTTGGTCATCATAAGCATACATTCAATGTATTTTTCCAAGATATCTTATATAAATGTGTAAGGATTATACCAAATACCCAACTATCTTTTCTCATGAGACTGATTAATGCATCAAGGAGCTATATAATTTTAGGCCCCACTAATCACATAATAAGTTCAATGTATCCATCATATGAAGATAATGTTTAAACAATACATATCAAAATTTTCCCTAAATAATGTCATATATAATCATGGATGAGTAGTAAATGGTTCTACATATTGGAATAATAGATATATGGAATATTAATATTTCCCCATTCAATGTAACAATTTGTCTATCTAGTCGAATATCACACAATAAAATTAGAAATAATGGTAAATTAAAAATGTAATTGAAATTACCCTTATCAAAGGAATGATAACAATGTATTAGTAAATATTACATTCATGGTTTAGGGATATCAATATGAAATAATCCTTCATTGGGATTTTTAAAGAGATTATGAATCAAATCATTCCCCCTAGAGTGTCAAACAATGTGTGAAGTTATACCCATTAGTTGTATACTAATTGAATATTGATTAGATACCCAACCAAACTTCTTCATGGCTATTATACATATTTTAATTTTATCAAAATCATGCAGCCACTTGGTTTTATCCAAAGAGGGATTCCACTATTAGGAAATCACATATTCCTTCCCAAAATTTTAGAATATTTTATGGCTACATGAATATATGATCATTGTAAAAACTTATGATGGTAGTATGATGGGAGGGAATGGTGATAGATCATTGATAATATAATAATTAATTTATAAAAATAAATCATATTAAAATATATCATTGAAAGGGAAAAGTAATTGGAAGGATTGAAAAAATAAAGGTAGATAAGAGGTTAGGAACCCTTACCTTACAAAGTAGCTTCTTAAATCTTGATAAGAACACCATAGAAATTTAGAAACTCCTTGGAAAGAATATTGAGAGGGGAAATGACAGGTAATTAAGGCTTAATGGCTTTGAAGTTTATATTAATGGGAGAATATGTGGGTATTTATACTTCATGAGGGGGTATTTTTGGGTTAAAATATTGATTTTTTTTGTTATTTAGGCCAAAAATATTTAAATAAAATTGATTTCCATAAATTTATTTGGTTTTATTTTTAAAAAATGAGGTTTATTTTATATTTAAATAAATATAAAACCATTTTCAAAAAAATAAATCCAAAACCAAATGGAACCTTCCAATCACTCTGTTAATGTCAAAAAACTAAAATTAGTTTTTATTAGGATAGAATGTAATTTAGGTTATAAATTTTCAAATATAAGTTTCTAAATTAAATATAATATTTTTGAATTCGTTATATTTTTCTTTAATTACATTATTTGATAAAAAACTTTCTTAAATTTTTAATTCATGATTGCATCATGCTGATTTCATAAAATATTTGGGATTTGTAAAAACTGTAATTTTTACTATTCACTAAAAAAAATTAATTCTTCAATAAAATCCTACAAACTCGCCCTAAAATAATTTAAATGTGAATATTAAAAATTTAAATCCATTTTTATGAAAATAGTTCTTTATATATGTGAAATTTAATTATTAAATAAAAAAATATGTGTATTTCACAATTACGCATTTGGTGCCTCAAATTCAAAAACTAATATTCTCATAAATATAATTATTATTTTGATAAATATGTGTCTAATTAATGTTCATTGATTAATATAAAATTTTAATAGTTAATAATTATATTATTATCAAAAGTTTATATGAATTTTATTGGACACATTAATAAATAATGGTAATATTACCTTAGCTGAATCTTGGGTCCTACATTCTCCCCCCAAATAATTTCATCCTAAAAATTAGAGGTTTATATCAATACATAAACAAATGAGGATAATTATTTCCTATTAGTTCCTCATGATATCATTTTTTCCACTAAATTTTAATTCCTCTAAAGAAATTTCACTAGTCGAGTTGTGTGATTATGTAACACATATTCTCTAGTGTTAAGAATCTAGATAGGCTATTCATTATATGATAATTCAGGTTAATACTCTATTCTCTTGGTGTTTAGTATGTATACTTGGTCTATAATATACTTCATTAACATTTATACATTCAATACATCATTAATTTTAGATAGTTCAGATGTAAAATCCAAATGATAATACCTGAATCCAATTCTCTCTAAAATATCAAAAGTACCATTGTACCTCATACTTAGATTTCCTTTATTACTAAACCTTATAACTCTCTTCTGTGGTGATACTTTCAATAAGACATGATCTCCTACTTAGAATTCCAATTCCTTCCTTTTATTATCATCATATTTTTCTATCTTCTTTGAGTTTTCTTAATATGATTCTAGATAGCTCACAATTTCTCAATTTTTTCATCAATGATTTCTAGACCAACTAGTCTTCTTTCTCAAACATCATCACAGCATGTTTTAATATAATATTGTTTCCCATAAAAGGCCTCATAATGTGTCATGTATGTACTTTAATGGAAGCTATTTTGGTTTGAAAATCCCCCCAGTGGATGGTATTCATCCCATGTCCCATAACATTTAATTTAGAATGACCTCAAAATGTCCTATAAGGTTTGGGAGGTCCTTTTAGACTTCCCATTAGTTAGAGGATGGTAAGTGGTTCTTAAAAACCTCAATTCTCAAATAATGTTAAATAAACCTCTAAAATTATGATGTGAAATGAGGGTCATGATATGATACAATTGATAAAGGTTTACCATGAAGTATCACAACTTCACTAATATAAAGTCATGTAAGTAATTCAAGTGGTAAATCCTCTCTTATTGGTAAAAAATGTGTAGAATTGTTAAGTTGATACACAATAACCCATATAGAATCATTCTTCTTAGATGAATTATATATTATATTAACAAATTCCACTGTGATATCATCCCACTTCCACATTGGTACAAGGAGATAATGCATCACAACTATTGGGAGTTATATCTTAGCCTTTACTTATTGTCATATTGAGCTTCTTGAAACATAGTCAGAAATTTCCTGCTTCATGTTTTCCCACTAGAACTGATCCCATATATCCCTATACATATTTTTTCTACCAAGATTTATATATAAATTTGATCTATGAGATTTATCCAGCAATTCCCTCCTCATATCAGGTAATGATGGTATACATAGTATCTTTTCAAACTACAACATTCCATATTCATAGATAAATATTTTCAATATTCCATATTATATGGATTTAATATTATTTTTAAACCATTTTTATCTTATTAAAAATTATTTATATTATTTATTAAATATGGTGGGTAAATTTCTCATAAAAAATGATGTTTTTCCTTCCTTAATAATTTCCATATCCAACCGATCTAAATCCATGAATATTTGATCCTTTTCTATCCTCATAATAGATAAGACTCCATGATATTTCCAACTCAATGTAACTATAACCTTTTTTCCCTTCCTGGTATAGTAGTGTATTGTAAATTCATAGTTCTAATGTAATTCCCATAATATCCTTTATCTCATTTTGAGCTCTTTCTGGGTAAATATATACTTCAAACATTTTTTATCGATGTATATATGTCACACTTTCTCCATAAAGATAATTCCTCCACATTTTCAATGAAAATATTACAGCTTGCAGCACAATATTATAATTTATATAGTTTTATTCATGGGTCATTAATTTTATTGATTCATAATCAACAACTCTATCATTTTGTATAATAAAAAATCCTAGTCCTTTCTTTAATTCATTGATTTATATATTAAATCCTTCCATTCCCAATAGGAAGTTCAATATTGGTGAATTGATCAATATATACTTTATTTTCTCAAAATATACTTTAAATTACTTTTTCCATGTTAATTTGAACCCTTTAAATGTAAACTTGGTTAATAGATTAGCTAATTGAGAAAAATACTCAAAAAATAACCGATAGTAACCAAGTAATAGTGCGTGAATAAAATACATTGTCGGGAGACTTGGCGTATCTCATGAGTACGTTTATGTTCCCTGGTCAATGTGATCCACATTTTAAAACTACTATATCATATATTTATGATGATATTCATATAAATACATGGATTAACTTTCGCTTTTGGATAGGGGAACCTTGTATTTCAATTATAACTTTATCTTTTTGTGTACATGTGAATTATATAATGATGTTAAATAAATATAATAAGTGATGATGATAGTTTGAAAAGGGAAACATTAAATGATATTTTAAAAACATAATCACACATCCATTTTGGTTATTTTAATGGATCAGTGGTGGTATTTTAATTTGGTATTAGTGCCCAGTTCCCTTTACTGACTCTTTATTGTGTGGTTGTTAAAGAAAAAGGGTCAATGTTTGGTTGAAATTTAAGATTGTAATTTACATTTATTGTAATATCATGAATTTTAATTGATGGAATAACAAGGTAATTTACTCATATTGTTGAATGATTTAGAAAATCTAGAGGAATTAAATATTTCTATATTTTTATCTGTAATCATGGATGTATTGGATGAAATAGTTTATGGTCTTCCCATCTTAAAAAATGATAGAATAAATCATGAAAATTATGGTCATTAATGGAATATGATACTTTATTCCTCATCATATAATTAGTTTCTAAATGTATGATAATAAATGTAGATAAAATTATATGGGATAAACTAAAGTACATTTATAAAGGTAATAACAAGTAAAAATGAAAGAAACTATATATATATAAATTGAGATATAAGTACTTAAATAAGAAGAATATTTTAATTTGTAGGTTATGTTTTCACAAGTTTAAATGAAATACAATGAACTATTACAATATTTGGAGAGAATATGGAGGATAAAATCGTGTTTGATAATATATTTCACAAAATTCATGATATTTTAGATGCAAATGTCTCAAATAAAAATAAAAGGGATTTAGGTACAACTCATTTAGATGGAATAAAAAATATTCTCTTAGCTTATAGGATGAAGAATGAAAATGATACATGAAATAAGTGAAGGATAAAATTGAAATCTCTTTTAAAGACTTAAATAACAAGAAATAAATAGTGAAGTGGAAGATGATAATGTTGGATGTTCATATTCAAAAAAATATGTAGATAAAAATTTTGATAAATTTTGTATGTTATCTCAAGAAGTATAAAAAAATGTGAGAGAATATTCAAGGAGATGGTTCCCATAAAATGATATAAAAAAACTTATCAATTTGAAATTTTACATAAAACATTCTATGATTGAAATAAGACTATTCTAGTGAATTTTAATATGAAATACCCATAGGGTTCTCTTAGAGGAAGGAAAAAAATAATGACTAATCATATTGTTCTTCAAAATTGAAGGGGGATAATTTCTTTAAATATAAAAATAAAATCTAATTATTTATGTATAAATATAGTGATTATATTGGTGAATAATAATAAGTTGATAAGTCCAATTATATTAATAGGATCTTTCTCATTAATGATGTTAGAGAAGAAAATTTTATAGGTGATAAAATTAGTAATACTAAGAGTAAATAAACAAATAAGGAAGGGAATCTATTGAAGATATAATTAACGTATTTTATTTAAAAGATATAAAATTTTGAAACACATATCAAAATATTAAGGAAAAATAATCACTCATCTAGCAGGATAGAAGATCCTTTTATATAAGATAATTCTAGGATTCTAAAATATATTAATGATTTAATGAAATTTATTAATGATAGAAAGGTTATAAAATAAAATATTCAATAATTAGTTAAGTAAATGGATAATATTATTTAATATATTCATCAATTTTTTAATTCTCAAAATGAATTAAACACTTTCATATTCAAATTGAAGAACTACATGTAAGATGTCTGATAAAGTTTTTGAGAAAAGGCTGTGAAATATTATGAATTTTTAATGAAGTGTCTGACTAAATAGAGACAATAAGAACCATACTAAAAGGGTGATAAATATTTTTAGTGTGTTAGAAGAAATTACAAAATGAACAAATTGGACAAGAAGACCATTTTTTGTGAAATATTCTGACACTATGAAATCTATAATTTCATGGAATACCTAATTTAAAGAAAAAAATATTACCACTGGTCTTTATAATAATACAAAAACAATCCTATCATGATGAATGAAGTTTTAGGATTCTATAATATCTTTTTCACCAAAAGTATCCATGATCGATGACTCTGATACGGATAAAAGTCATGCATCATATTGTAGAAAATAATTTGTTTATAGAGTAAAATACATTTTCTATAGATTTTATTGAAAATGTATAAACATTTTGATATATTATGGGAATGTGTGGTTTTAATAAAGGAAATTTTAATGAGTATAGGATATTTTGAGGGTAGATTTATAAGGGGTCGGCCTGATAAAAATCTAAATGTTTATAAGCATTTAGAAATTTATCGACAGAATTATGGGAACTAATTTAAACAATTAGAATCAGCTTACAAAAGATATGAACAACCTGGTCCACTTTCTGAAGAATTCCTCACCACTCTACCATTCCAATTGAGTATTAGTTTTAATTATATATAGTCTCAAGGGATAAAGATAAAGTAAAATGGACATTTTTAGTTGAAGTGTAACATAAAGTGTCCATGAGGGGATTATTGTGGATTATGGAGAGTGAATATTTCCCCCACATAAATGTTAATTTTAATCTTCTAGAGGATATTAAACTGTTAAAGGATGTTTTGTATTTTTTTTGTAATAGCTTGTCACTTAAGATCAATGGTGATGGTTTAGAAAATATTATAATGGAGAAATTGAAATTGAAGAACATGTTTTTGATGGATTGAAACACAATTAATATATTGTGTCTTAGTTATGTGATAAATAAAATTATGTGACCTATAAATTGGATTCATTTTTTTGTGAAGTTTTTTAAAAGTATCTGTTTGTTGGGAAGAGGAAAATGGAAAAAATATATCATATTATATCAACTTGGTGATAAAAAAAATTAATGTTATGTATGAATGAAAAAAGAAAATCATTTAAGGAGTCTTAAAATTATATATATAGGTCAATAAAATATGAGTAATCTCACCATAGGAGATCATGTATATGAAAATAATCAATTAAATTTAAAAGGTGATTAGATGTGTTCTATATATCAAAATGAAATGATTTTGATATCATCACACAAGAAATAAGAAATTCAATCTACCCATCCTTTGGTGCTTATCTACTCTCACATTTTTAGTCCCATGAGGTTGAAATAAATTCATGGAGATAAGTATTATTTTTATATAATTATTGACATTATTCAAATTAGTTTTATTAGGTTTATGAAACCTTAATCAAATAATCTAACAATGTTCATGAATTTCATACGAAGTATAAAAAAGGAGTGTGGTTTCTACTTAACGAAAATAAATATGGATAATGGTATTTAATACATTAGTTGCGGATTAAAATTATGTTATTAGAATCATTTTATTGACAATTAAACTAGGCGACCACATACACTACAAAATTCTATTTTTGATTAAAATAATAAAATTTTATTAGAGATTTATTGGTCTATGTTCATTTAGAATGATATATCTAGATACATTTAGAGGCAAGATATTGGTGAAACAATTAATATTTAAAATCATTTCATGTATACAAAATGTTCATATATATTAAGGTATTAGATATATTAAAATATGTATCTAAGTCTGAATTACTTAAGAGTGTTTTATTTTCCTCGTGTTATCAATGTTAAAGGATACAATCATTTGATGTTCTAGAAGAGTGTAAAATATGGTAACTTACTTTTTTCTCTTCTAAATGGAAGAGGATATCATTGTTTCAAAAATAAGAAATCAAATATTGTTGAATCTACTGATGTAATGGTTATGCAATGCTGAATGAAATATGATATGCATCAAGAAACAAGTTGGATTTGTGATGAATATGAATTTGTTTTTATTCACAGCATGGTAATGCTACTGAATGATATTTCAAAATAACATCAATAAACATTTGATGATTCATCAAATTTATGAGATGAATAATAATCCTTACCCCATCATCCAAGGATTAGAAATTTATTATAGTTTACAAAATTCAGTATAGGTCAAGGACAACAAGTCTAAACATGACAAACTTTTAGGAAACAAATATGTACCTCATTGTCTTCTAAGGATGGAGGTAGAGTTTTAAAAAAATATTTTGATAAAGTTTCGTGGATTGTTTCTACGAATGAAGAATTGGATCATATAACAATGAATGATACATGGGAGTTGGTACTCATTATAGAAAAATAATATTTTTGGAACTATATGTGTATTTTATAATTAGATGAATGAAAAAGGATAAGTCATGAGAATCAAAGAAATACTTCTGTGTAATGGTAATTTTCAAGTTGAAAGAATTGATCTTGATGGTAAATTTATATCAATGGTTTGTCTAGAAGTTGTTATAATTTCTATTTATATAATGGAAAATTAGAATTACAACATATTCCAAATGGATATCAAGACTACCTTCTTCAATGGGGAATTAGAGTAAGAGGTTTATATAGAATAACTTTTTTTATTCTACATTAGTGTGGTATAGAATTATGTTTACAGGTAATACAATCTCTATATGAGTTGAACAAGTTCCAAATACATTGTTACTAAAAGTAATATAACTCATTGAAGAACACATTTTTTAGTAAAGTATTAATTGAAGAAAAAATATAATATATTTCAATATAATAATATTTGACTACCACTCATATTGTAAACCCAATTGATGTTGATAAAGTCTTAGATGGAAGATCATATGGTAGAGGTGAAGATTCCGGTTCTTGTTGATTTCCATGAGAAAAATTATATTAATCTATCAATGAATCACTTTTAATATTCATAATCAAAGCACATTACTATAAATTATCACTTTATCAAAGAGTTATTATAGTAGAATTTATGTATACTATACTTTCTCTCACAAAGGATAAAGTGTCTGATAAATTTATTAACCCATTTTCAAATTATGATTTTCTATGTTTTAGGTTGATCATAAGAGTTGAGCCTCATTTATATGAAGGATAAGTTATGATGTATTTTTATACTTTCTCATATTGTTCTTTGGATATTTTTTTAAAGGGGAGAAGAAAATGGACAACATAAATCCATTAATGCTTTCATAGAGATGGAGGAATACTATGTTAGGGTAGTATTATAAGGTATTGGATTATCTTATATAGGGGGGATTATATATTTAGAGATAGTTATTAAAATGGGTATGTTGTGAAATAAAATTTTGTGATGGGTTTTTACGTGTTTGGGAACTATTCTAATTAATTTGGTCAGACTAAATTAATGAAAATGTATATATATGTTCTATGAAAAAAATTCAACATGAACGAGGGATTGATTCTCAAACTGAAAACTGAAATGATTTCGTCTCATGGTATCATAATGACAAAGAGTAGTGTTGGGATGAATGTAAGTAAATTTTAATGGAAAATATAATATTATTATTCAATGTTATTTTTTAAAAAATTTATTATGTTCATGTAGTTATAGACATATCTAACGATGGTTGAATTATAATTTAGTCGAGTTTGAATGTGATTTATGCAATTTGGTAAACAATAAAATCCAACGGTCGAGATGGTTGAGTCCAAGATCTATTTTAGGTTTATTTTTGATGGGGATATGGTTGATTCAAAAATCATATAATCAGAATAGTGGGATATGGAGTGGATATTATTAGTGTGATGTAACTTTTTTTCATCACATAAATCATATTCAATCACAAATGTTCCATGATGAATCATTTGAGTTGTAGATAATTCCATGGATTTGTAAGGATTTAAAGAAATTTGATGATGTTTTGAGGTTAAAAAGTGGAGTTTCATTGTGTTTAATAAAGAGTTGACATCACCATATTGTGGAAGTACACCCAAACATTCATGAATATGTCTTATAAATATTAAATGGTGATGTTTCATATAAAATCGGTGTTTGGTTTGACATGGTCTAATAATGACTTTTCAACTATGTCATGGTTCTATGAGGAATATTACATTGTTTTATAGAGGTCTTAAAACAACAAAGACACATTGATACCTCCTACAAAAAGACCATTTTGAATAGAATTTCAATTTAGAGTTTAACTTGATGTAAATAAAAAAGTATAACATGCCACAATGGAAGTCATAGTGACCTATTTTAGAGGTGTTTTTTGGGAATCAAAATGGAGAATACCATGTTAGGGAATAGTTTTGATGGGTGATTTGATGTGTTTTTTTATCATAGGAGGTGAAAATTTTGACATGGATCATTTTATTGTGTGGGAAAAGATAACATGTTCAAAATCATGAGTGGAAAACAGCTCATAGTGTTCCATTTGTGTCCATTACATGAAATACTAAAATAATATGGGTTTATATTTTAGGAATTATGTAATAGATCGGCAGTCTAAAATGGGAAATTTAATGTCACAGTGTGAAATAAAAACACATTTCCAAAATCAAAAAGATATAATATACCAAGTTTATATGTTTTTTAAAGTGTGGTTTTATTTTATTTTATAATAGTTCAAATAAAATGGTGTTCAACACATCTTAGAGGTGGTTGTGGTCAGAAAAAGTTTCCAAAACAACATACATCATTATATAGTGATGGTCTTTGTCTGAATATTGTTCCATATTCAGGTGGATCAGATTACATGGTTGTTTTTTGGCTTCATGATATAATATACATGATATCTAAATTCATTAAAACACGTAAATGTTTACTGAGAATTCCTGTTGGATCCATTGGTTCTAAAATTGGTTAGAGAAGTTATCTGGTAGTTTGAAATTAAAATTTTATTTTGAAAATTCAATTTTGAACTTAGGAAATATTTTATTGTTATTAAAAGTTATTATAGTAGAGATAAAAGATTTTTAAAAGAGATAATATATGTATATATTCTCTATAAAATATGAAAGGAATAAAATAAGAAGATAATTATGATAACGAAAATTATTCGAAGAAACACTATAATAAATTTACAGAACTCTAGTTCTATTGAAGACTTTCTTTTTTGTTGATATAAATTCAATAATCATTCTAATAGTGTTGTAAGTAATTAAAAAATAAATGGAATTTCTATGTCATAAGAGTACAAGGATATTCCCTAATCATTTAAATCCATATACTGATACTAGTGGAAAATATGGCCTTGGTGAAAATGGATCATTACAAGGATTATCCTCTTTTTTGTAGAGGTGAGCCATATTAATCTATTATTATTTATTCTATCTGTCCCTATGTTAAATTAATATTGAATTTAAATCACAGTATTACTAAAATATATCCGGAATAAAGAAACATTATGGTTTTGAGTGGGAACCCAATATTATATTTAAAGTGATATTATCTCAAAAGAAAACACAAATCCATTCCATGAATATTTTAATGTGTTGGATCCATATACCCATTGAAACTTCCAATAAATTGAGAAGTATCTCCACTATAAATTATCATTAAAGAGATCCATAAAACTGAAATCCATATTTTCTGATATCTTGGATTCTTTTCTAAACTTATATTCCCTTATTTAATAAAGTAAATAAAAATGAGATCCTATGAATTGATCAATGTCATTAGTTCCTCATTGAGGTTGATTTGGATCTCTTTTCATATATTCTTTGATATTTATCCTTTGATACTTTGATCTCAAAATGGTCTTCCAACACATTTTCCTTAGAAGGAATAAGTATATCTTAATTAGAAATTGGATCAACTTTTACTTCATTCTCACTCTCTTTACCTTATACTTGTGTGATCTCTATTTATTCACCCATATCTTTTAGACACTAGACCAAGGGGTGATGTTGATTTCATATATAAATTTCATGTGCTAAAGAATTGATATTGTTCCTCACAACTACTAATTTCCAAGGGTATCTATTTTTGTTCCTACTAATTCCATAACCCCTCTCAACCTACATATAGTAAAAATGTTCTTTTGGTTGAAATACCACTTTACTAGGAAATTTAACAAACACATTTGTTCCAAGATCCTTACTCACTGATCCCATACTCATTGGTTAGGAATGTTTTTATTAGTCCCTCATAACATTAATCTTATTATTTTGGTTAACTATATAATCCCCCAAGTGAAAAATAGCATTCATTCCATTATCAAATATTCAAAAATAGAACTTATTTTTTTATCTGCTTCATAATTTGAATAGTATGGGGAGTAAATATTACCCTATTAATCAATATATTTTAGAAATCCATCCTTATGGTTTGTTATTTGAATTTATGATATCTTTATCTTTTCCATAATTTATTTTCCTTTTCTATTTTTTATTTATTTTTTCATCCATCTGAATCATTATAACCCTCATTTTCTTCATCAATGATAGGAAAAGGGTTCTACATTTGAGACATAAAAGGACCATTCTCATCCACTCAATTTTTTTTGGGGTTCAAGATAAATTTAACCCAAGATAATAAGTATCATCCTTTAATGGCATAAGAATATCTTACAAATAGAAATGATGACATGATGTGAGTCAACATGCATATATTGGACCATGGTTTCAAGGGAATGTTTCACTAAACTAGTCTAAGGTCCCTTCCAAAATGAAAGATTAGACACCATCTTTTCCGAGTCTACTTTATCATATGTTTTCCCTTATCCAATACAAGAGAACCAAAAACCAGATTTCCCTTTGGTGATTTTGTTGAAGGACTAAAAATCGTATCCTAGAATCAGCCATGTGGAGTCTATCATATATTTGTTGATTTGAAGTCACAACATCTGAATACGAAAAATTCTATGATCCTCAAACATATGATGATCGATTGGATGAAACAACCTTAAATTTAAAACTTTCTTCAGCTGCGTAATTATTGGTTTGAACATAGAATTCGGGTCCTCTAATATCTCTTCTCAATTGAAAAAATATTCCAAAGATTCTCAGATCCATGTTATATAAAATCACACTTTTTCAGCTATTGAACCTCTTAGTGAAATGGAATTATTATTAGACACAATTGAATAATAAAAATAAAGCGATGGGTTTCCTATAATCCGATATTTCCGTGCAATAACAAGCTGAGTACAAAACATAGATATATCTTGCAATCACTGAATTTTTCCACCTCTCAGTGATTTCCCTGATATCATCGGGTTATTTCCTTACTTTAGTAATTAACTATTATGGATTTTAATATTATATCATATATTTATCGATACTTTTATGATGGTTTTCATTGTATCCCAAAAACATTACTTATTAGCCTTTGATGTGAATTAACTAACATAGAACTTTGTCTACCCTTAGCCTACCCATGTTCAATGTTAGTTAATTCACACCATAGGATAATAATTTATTTTTTGTGATATTTATGGTTTTCTTGAGTATACATGAGTTATAAATAACCAATGTGTTTCTTTTACATTCAGAATCACCTTATACCATCTTGTTCCATGTTCTAATTATATTAGTAGGGAAGTTCTTATCACTTGTTACATGATTTAATATGAAATTTTGTTTATATTTTCATTATAAAATGAATTTCAAAATTTCAACTGAGATATAGTTATTCATGAAACCTTTTAACCTTTTTTAATGTAATTTCATTCTAAAAATTGGATTTATTAAAAAGTAGCATGATATGTGTTTTTTATCCTTCATAAAAAATAATATAAAATCTATTTTATATCTTTATGTGAAACTATGTAGAATCACGGTTTTAGTAATGAATTAGATGAGAAATGAATTTATTCTTGGTGATATCCTACTTGGTGATTTCCCATAACCTACATACAAATTTTCATGTATATGAAAAACAAGTTTATATTTTATTCATGTATTGGAAAAGAATCCACTTCCTATGATGGTGTACAATGAAAGCATATCATGGTGAATGGATGTTCAATTTTGACCATATTAATCGAGGAAAAGGTTAATCTGGATTCATTGTGGAATGTTGGTTATCATAGATTGTACATGTATGTACCTCCCTGTCATATCCTGGATTTGATCTATCTTGTAGATTATATTACATTTATTTCATTAGGAATTTTATCTTTGACAAAAATGTTGTGTTAATTATTTTTTTATGGACCTATTTGAATTTTTATATATATTAAAACTATTTATTTACTTAAAATGGCTACCCAATGTATAGAATGATAAATAATGTGATTTTGATATCATTGGGACATGCATCTCACCCATAATGATCTAGAATGTGATTAAATCATTGTGATAAAATTATTTGGATGATTTTGCAGGATGGCGGAACCCGAATCATTTCAAAAAAAAGCATATATAACATCTATAGAGTCATGGAAAACTCAAGAACCACTCTTTTATAAATTTGTAATTATCCTAAAAAAATATTTCATTGACTTGAACTCAAAATACATATACCCCAAGTACATCCTCTAATTTATAGGGCCTCTAAAATAGTTTTTGGGGTCTAAAAGAATATTTGGGTGGAATGATTTTACCCCTTTTAGTGAAAATAATAGTCAATGTCAGATTATGTAAAAACTATATTATGGACCATCCATAAGTCAAACATATCTATAATAAAATAATAACCTATTTTAAAGGTACAACCTATCATAATGGTATATAAATATCAATTGAACTTCATTGTGTATGAAATTAAAAACATCACAATATTCCAAATATAACAACACCAAAAATTGGATAAAAATACTAAAATTGAAATAATCTGTGATGTTCTATAAGAAACATTGTGATTTTAAAGACCAACAATCTACAGGTCTTGACTAATTCAAAACCTACTAATGTAACATCAATACCATTGAAATATATATAGAATCTAAGCATATGACCATTTATCTTCTTATGCATGAAATTAAAATTGTGATTTTACAAGTCCATCAGGGTGCAGTGGAGGGGTGTGAGTATGAAGACTCGTTGAGAACCACCAAGATACGTCATCTAACATAAATTAATATTCAATTATATATATTTGTAGATTTAGAAAAAATTAACAACATATTAAAATTAACAATAATAGAATAAAAAAAATTTCATGTAAAGGTTCATCAATTGATATTAATTGAATAAAAATAGATAACTATTACATCTCCAAGAGAATCAAAACCTTCTTGGAAACTAAGATCAAAATAAAAGAAAAATATGTGTACATCTTCATTGAATAAATCAATTGGGTAAATGAATTAACATACAAAATCCTATTGTATAATGGAAAATTTTTAATTCAATAAATCCTCAATAGTATGGAAAAATATCTTAAATGTCATTGTATATCCATCTGTATAATAACTATCTATAAGATTATAAATATGTGTATAATAGAAAACAAACACACACACATATAGTAGAAGTCAAACATTTATATAAAGTAGAGAATTCATAAAAGATATTTTCAATTACAGTTTAAAATATATTGACCACACAGAGGGATACAAATTCAGCCATTGGTATAAAAATAAAAATATATTAACGTAAATAATTAAAATATAATAATATTCACGATTTAAAAAAATAAATATTAATCATGTGATGCTATAGAAAATTAATTTTATAAAAATAAAATTCAACTTAGTTATTTTATAGACTGTAAATGATCATTGTAAGTAACCAGATACACTTATAACTCAATTAAGAATTATATAACCCTTTCCAACAACTATACCACCAATTATACTAAATTACTTTTAGTTCACCTTCTACAATATAAAAAAATATGTTTCCTCACTCATCACCCTCTATTCAATGATAATATATAAAAAATATTTAAATCTATATCATCGTTGTTACCTAACTCATATTTCCTTAGAAATCCATAACCACACCCAACCCATTATATCAATAACTACATTCCAAATAGAAAACTCCCTTGCAACCCTAGTAAATGATACATCATTAAAACCCAAACCTCTTCTTCAATATCATTAAAAACTTACACTGAATAGATATTCCAAAAATAACCACCCAATCACAATTCATGAAAATACATGTATAGAATTCATACCTTTATTCTCCATATTGTCTTACAAAAAAAACTTGTAGTTGAATCGTAGTCTCAAACTAGTAAAAAATAATTAAGAAATAGGAAGAAATATCAAATGATATAAAACAAACAACCTAAAGAATTTAACATTAGCATGACAAAAATAAATGTAATGTTAAACTATATAATAATTTTAGAGATGAATAAAATAATATATGGGAGACTAACCATAAAAAACATACCTAAAATGTACTATTCTGCAACTGGTTTTCTAATTTCACCTAGTATGATCACATTAAAGACTACTAATTCCTCAAAAATTACTTACGTAGATTTTTTATTAAATAATAATAATTTTTAAATGGTGTAATCATTTAGAATCTAAAAAATTTCTTCGAAAATCATATTTATAATTAATTAGTAACTCATCTCCTTCAATCTTCTGAAGCATAAAAATTACATTTCCCCAATGCATCGTTTTAAAATGATATTTATTTTTTTAATTTAATTATTATTTTTTTATCATATATATGGAAAATAATGATATATTCTTATAAATCCAACTAAAAATTTGTGAATTTTTTTTAATAAATTATAGTTTATAAAAATAATACTTTGTTAGAGAATCAATCGATACTCAATTACTGAATAAAAAAAAGTCATACAGGGTTATATAATCACACACAATCAATAATTATTTTCTTAATGATAAAATAATAATTTAATCAATTTATCTAATATTCTAGTAATGTATTATACAATAAAAATATTTCCTCAATAATTATCAATTCCAATGATTACACAATAAGGATACAAAAATATAAAAAAGTAGATATAATTTAATATATTTTATAGCATCACAATAATAAAAAAATTATCTTAGAGGTTCCATATTAAAAAACATTAATTTATATTTCTAAAATATACATTAAATTTTTTAAATTTTTAGAAAATAATATTGCAGGGACATCATATGTAAATAATAATGAAAATAAATATAGTTGGGACCACATGTCTTTTTGAAACATTATCAAACACATTCTAAATTTAATGATCCTATAATGAACACCTCCAATAATAAAACAAAAATTATAAAAACAATGAAACCAAAATACCAAGAAAAACTATTTTTATACAATATATATCATACACTCAACACAATTAGCCACAAAATACCAAGATTTTGTAACATTACAAATATTTTATTTATCAAAAAAATAGAAAAATTAAAAATTAATTACACCAAGATACCTAACATTATCAAAATAAAAATCTACATATAGTAATCAAGCCTTTATTTCCTCTTATAAAAAATATAAATGAAATAACTATACCAAAAATTTATTCACCTTTCCATAGTGATGTCATAATTCCTAATATTTAACTCATTAAATATAATAATATGTTATTGGGTTCCCTAAATTAAATTATTAAATATATATATTATTATTACCATTTAATGTATAAAAATACATATATAAATGTATCCCACATACCATTAAAATATTACTTCTACATATGTTATACAAGGTTATGTAGTATTATGACACATCCTAGCAACTGGTTACAATAGTTCTAATATATAATGTAAACCTTGTAATACCATGACAATACTATTAATTAAATATCTTATGGTCTATAGAAATTAATTAGACGTGAAAAAAGGATGTTTAACTCTAAGGTGTCAGGTTATCATAACCATTGACATGTGTACTCATAATGTTCACACATAGTGATATCATGTTTAAAAATATAATGGATTGGACCTATAAAAGGAATAAAAATTGTGTCAGGTGTCCCCTTCATTCCTATCTAGGAAAATAAGTATTAGTCAATTGAATTGATATCAGAATCAGTATATATCACTGATCATGCACTTTGATGAAAAATGAAAACTAAAATAGGAAATGATATTTCTGATGTATCCTAAATAATAATTATATGATAATGGTTAAATGATCATGTCTTGATTATTCACGACAAAAATGAATAATATATATTTTTAATATTTGATGCATATGGTAGTATCATGATTAAATACAAGAATATTCTTTAATAATTCAAGTCCCTCCTATATGTCTTACATAATAAAAAATAATAAATTTAATGATAGTGAACTAGTTTATGAATACTTATTTAATAGATTTCATAAGACAATTAGATTTTAATTCATAGTAAGTGTCCATAAGTGTTTTTTTATATATTTCAATTGTCATTATATCTCCAGGGGACATGGTGTGTTACTAGATACCACGCATATTCTGTGATTTTTCCTCATTAATATTGAGATAAGGGCTAAGAGGTTCTCACAAAAAGTGTATTTATAGTTTAATCAAACTCAAATTAATTATATTTTAGAATGAAGTGGTCCCCACATTCTTGAGAAGGTAAACATATATTTTTGAATATCACTTGTAATTAATTTAATAAATTCAATTATATGTTATTTATCTTTAGAATGAAATAATTTAATTTGTTACTAAAGGTATTCTAATGTTTTGTATATTAAATAAGTGAATATGAGATAAATTATTCTTCAATGTTATATTAAACAATTATGTTTTGGTAAACATATATGACAAGAATAAATTACGTTACAAGCTATTAAATTATCAAATAATATTAAAAATGCTATCTATTTGTGATGTGGTTTATTTATCACATATGATACAATAATAATTTGATTTTTAGAATATTGCATCTGTTTAAATGTTTTACATTCTCTAGGCACCAAAATGAAATTTTGATATGTTTAAATTAGCTGAAAAATTAATTTATGATAGTTGAACATATAGGTGGATATGTTCTCCAATTTCTATCCACTACTGTATTCACTCTCAAGTTCTGGAGTAAAATTTTAAAGGATGAATGATATTAAATCAATTTCACCCCATAAATTGTTCTAGTGTTCTTACTAATTTCAAATAACCATCATACCGAGCTTGTATTTCCCATGAGAGGATATATAATATGGAAACAACAATCTAGAAGATTCTAAAGATCATGTGGAGGATCTAGATGGCACCTTAGTTGGATCCTCCATGCTACGGTACAGTGATGGTGAGTGGAACACTTAAAAATATTCAAATCACATTGAATATAATTTTGATTTAGTTTTTTAACAGAAAACATTATTTTTATGTTTTTTATGATGAGAGATATATATGATCATTCTAAATATAATGATTCATGATCAATTCCCTATAGATAATTTTTACTAACTAGTTATCACACTTCTTCCTCATACTTGGTTACTTCATAGAAAACAAAAAATTTAAATAAATAAGATGTAAACAAGAATACAAAAGAAGGTTTCTCTCAATTATTTTAGTGAAATATATATTTACTTACAAGAATATACAAGTGTTTTTATATAGTGAACCTTTAAGGGGTTATTATTAAAGAAAAAAAGAAACATTATTTTCCCCCACATAAAATTCAAAATGGATTGGAACCATTGGTTAACAAGCGACTCTTCACTAACCACCATGTGGCCCATCGAATGACAAGTGAGATCCATAAAAGTTTCTAGTGAAAAACCAGTACATATTAACCCATTTCTTAGTTCACTGGGGTCTTAGTAGAAAAAATACTAGGTACTTGATTACATTGCACAAACCTCCCCACCCTATAATTTAATATATTAAAAAATAAAATCATCAGCTATAGGATTTTCATTCAATATTTACATCTTCAATAATTATCTTCAATCAACATTAAAACATATTCAAATAATCTCTCTCTTAATATAAGTCAAAAATTAAACAAGAATAAATTTATACCTTTAAATTCTAAAAATTAAATCATATTTCAGTTTTAATTATTTTAATAATATGTTTGTGACATTACAATAATATCAAGTATCCTTAATTATGAATTCCATTTTAATATACAAACCATGAATACACATTACAATTTGGGAGGTTACCAAAAATATATATGACTTTTTATAATGTATCGACTATTCAGAATGGTTAACCTTTGACCAGCCTTAACAATCATATACATTATTTATATAATATACTTTACATTTTAAATCATTTAATTCACCATTATAAAATTCATAATGAATTGTAATTGGAAACAGGTTCAATGATTGATGATGAAAAAAAATACATCAACAAAAATAATAACTACGAAAAACTAATTTAAATTTATTTATTTCTACCGTTAGATATTCTATAGTAGTTCACCTACTTACTCACTTGGGGGAGGCATGAAAATATACCATAATTAGTCCCACAAAATGAACTTTAACTATATCCTAACATCCATTACATGAAAAAGACAGATGTATGACCTCTAATAAAACTCATATAATCATATTCAATCACAGTTTTAATGAATCCAATTTAATACCAATACAATGCATTTTTAATTATTTAATTCCATTATCCTCTAAAATTATGTGCAAAAATCATATCAAACATCCAAAAAATCTAAGTGAAAATTAATTATGGTTTTATATGATTGGAATAAAAACCAATGTGAATTATATAAAACACTAATAGTGATTCCTAACAAATTGAATGTTATAAAGGGATAACTCTTTCAACATACTATAGATGGATATGATTACCCAACAAGAAATGACTTCTAAAAGTATGGAATGGGAGGGGGAAGAAAGGTAACTGAGAAAGTGTGGCACCATCTAAATAGAGTTTTCTAATAAATCATATTATAAATTATCAAGTCCAATAAATAGAAATATTGTTCTATTAATCATTAATATTTCTTTCTTGGAACTGTCTAAATACTAGTATTCTTCCACTATGACATTGGTTGATGAGACAATGACTTGGGTTTTCTCATGGTCTACTAGTTATCCTATGAGCTCCTACTAGAATCTTGGTAGAGCGACATTATTCACATAACGGTTCCTCCCCTATATTTTCTCTTAAAAAATAATTTTATGAAATATTATATTCTGAAATAACATCTCAATGACAATCATAAATTTTTCATAAGAGACAATATATATTCCCTCTTTATAAACGATTAAATTTTAAATTTTATATTATTATTTTTGGATTTCCTGGATTGTTAACACCAAGAAAAAAATCTAAATAACTTATAAAAAATAGAAATATTAAAATCACCACACCATAAATACTTTTCATCATAAAAATTTTTTTTAGATACTTATTGATGAACCAGTATAGAAGATTTCTCATAGTATTTTTAAATTCCAATACTTACTATATAGATATGTAGTTTAACTTATAGTACACAACTACCAATTATATTAATTTATCTAAATCATTAAAAAATTTCATCTAACTTCATATATCCTTATATTAATCTAGATAATAATGATATTCGCATTGAATTTATGAACTCCCCTGATGTCACACTACCCCGGATCCTCTTCTATACAATTAACGCTTGATGACTCATGGAATTTAGGGATTCAATGTTTTATAATAAGTAAAAAAATTTATCCTAAAATTATTTTATAATAAATAAGCTTATTAAATACCATTCCATTCAATAATTCCATAACTCCTGGGTCATCACAACCTAATCATAAACTCTCACACTCTTGTGAAATATCTTTCACTTTTTAGCCTTCTTGGAAAATTCACATAGTAAGGACCCCTAACCAAGGAGGTGCTATAATTTCCTATAACTAACCTATTGAAATCTAATTGACCATGAATAATATCCTCATATATACTCTATCTTCCAAATATCACCAATAATTATTTTTCATAATCTTAAATAAATATTATATTGAAACCACAATAATTAACCAAAATAACAATTAATTGAACAAAATAGTTATTAAAATATAAATAATTTGAACTATAACATATACATATTTATTATTTCATCCACTTACATGATTTAAATTACTTACAATATAGATTATAAAATATCATTACAATTTACCAATCTTATTTTAACTAATAAAATTCACTTTTAATTTCATTCAGACATCACATGTAGTTTTAATTTCAACCATATGATTATTATATAACCACATCAAATAATAGAATTCAATGTATATATGTATAAATCTTCAATATAATTATATAAAAATATAACCAATCAATGACCATATGTAATATTTTAATTAGAAAATATAATATCCTCAAATTTCATGATTTAAATTTACCTTAATTGGGTAATTTTAAAATAATTAACTTCTAACTCACCTAATAATGAATATTAGTAATTTTAAAAATTATTTTATTCAGGGTATATCAATTAATATAATGATCACATAAAAATTTATACTATTAAATATTATGTTTATGGATTATATCATGTATACTAAATAAATAAAACTACTCAACATCTAATTTTTGTATATTAAATGGAATGAAGTGCTGTTTATAATTGCAATACAGTATCATGGATCTGTGGTCAGTAGCTCTATTGACACCACCATTCATCCTACCCCATTATTCCACATATGTGTGTCTCTGTATTTCTTATTTTCCCTATCTAAAACACACTCTATTCCTTCTCTAAGAGATTCTTGTTCTCACTATCCTTTGTGATTTTATTATCCTAAGTATTTTCCTTTTTTTCTTTAGTCATCCTCCACCCTATTGTCCTACATTTTAATACATATCCCTATATAGTTAGCACATCGGTTTCCATGGAAGGATGAGGTGGTGTTGGTGGATCATTTGGTTGTTGTTTCATTTTATTGTGCTATTTTTAATATAGTGGGTCCTAAAGGTTTTTTCAGGACATTGTTAATGGACCCATTCTTGTTCATAGAGGCAGATCCCTCCTGTATCATCCAGTAATTGATGATCATCAGTGGTTTTTCATGTATGTAATTTTTGATACTTTATGACATTGGTTGTTAATGGAAACACCATTCACTACCTCTGGTCATTGGTGCAGTTGTCTTGATATTTAAATTTCATTTAAAACAATTTTTTACAGTTCTCCCCAACCCCTATAAAATGGCGGTTTAATGATTTTTAGTTATTCTCCCATTCATTGTATATTTTGGGATTAAATAGGTTCCCCCATAACCATGGTTAAAAGTAGACTTAGAATAATAAAAATAAATTATTAGAAAACAAAATACAAACTTATTTTTGACAATTATATGATTAATCTATTATTAAAAAAGAATTATATATAAAAAATTGTTTTAACCCCTAAATTAAACAAAAAATATAACTTACAAGGCTCAAATTATTTATTATCATCATATTTGTTATAAACACATTTCAATGATCATTATGAAACAACTTTTGATTAAAATTTCACTTTTAGAAAATTTCCAATTAAATTATCTATACTCAATTATGAAAATGTTTATTAACCCACTTTTTCAATATAATATTTCCCAATAAATCAACAAATATTTAATAATATATATTAATAAATAAAATTAACCAATTTAATAGATTATTAGTCCCTAAAAAATTAAAATAAACTTACCCAATATAGTTTTTCGAAAAATACTTTAATCAAACAAGTTATTTATTTTAAATCAAAGGACATTTTTCATTTAAATTCCTCTGTATTTTTAAATATTTTTTTCATTTTGAGATAAAAAATTATTCTATTTTACAAAGGAATTTTAAAATTTTTTACATTCATAAAATTAAATCAATAATATTTTAAAATTTTCACATGTTACACCATGTTTTCAAAAAATAATTACCTTCTATAGAAATCCTTTATTTATAAAATCAAAAATTTAATATTTCCATTAAAAATACGTAATTTTAGCTTATAAAAAACTCCTATATTTGGAAAAACATCTACCTTCATAACCATTCATTTTAGAACATAGACAGATAAATTTAAATTCAAAACCTAATTGAATTACTAATTATATTTTACCAATTTTATCTCATTTAATGTTTTCTCCAAAAATAAACTATTAAATAAATTATTATATATTTTAATACAGATTTTGAATTAATTAGAACCATACACTAAAATCACAATATAAAAAACTAAAAAATATAAATATATAATAATTATATATAAATCTATATGTATATATAAACTACACGAAACTATATTTGATACATGAGTATACTATCAGTATTGTCCAAGATACCTCTAATCCCATACTTATAGGATTGGTTCTATAAACACATAATTTTTATACATAATATGAACATTTATTATATTGAACCATTCTAGGAATAATTTGTTTTGTGTCTTTAGGAACTAGGAACATAATGAACCATTAACCTATATAATACAATAAAAATTTAATTATATCATTCATCATAAGTATTCAAAAAATTTATCTGATCATTCATAATATATGGGATCCCTTGGGGGAATACATCAATAAAATAGTTAAATAAATATCCCAATAAGGGGAAAGAAATTGAAATATGAAAAAAAATAATCATTTTCTGATATGGAGACTCTATTAAGTATTAAATTAGACTATATCATTTTAGAGGTATAAGTCTTAACATTATTATATGGAATTGGGCTGTGGAATACCATAAAATCTTTAAGTGGATCATAGAATCATAGGAGAGAAATAGTTCACAATAGTATATCATATAATAAAAATATGGGAATAATTGGAATACAGTGAGAAATGTGGAACAATCTTAATAATAAAAACATTACAATCATATGTTAAGGTTCATTTTGAAAACAACATAACATAGATGGGTTATAATCACTAATTATTTCACAAACATTGAATCTCTTGAGATATAAAATTTTCTCAATACATTTTAGTGATGTATAATTCTTATTCCACTTGTCACAATATAATATGTTAAAATAATGTGTGACACATAGTAATAAAGGGATCCAATATATCAAACATAAATCAATAATAATAACATGGATAACGTGTGATGAAATAGAAAGAAGATTCACTAAAATATAAAATATCATGTAATTTCAGTAATCAATGATAAAAAATTAAAAATATTGGTAAATACAACTGATTGAAAAGAGCGAGGATTAAGATATTTTAAATTTTATAAAAATAATTAATATATTTACTTAAAATAAATTAAATAGAGTCAAATGATAAAGTTGGTGAAAATTGAGGGTGACTTGGTATTGGATCCTAAAAAATTAAGAATAAAAAAAATTGAGAATAAGTTAAGGAAATGAAAATCCTTATAAATAAAAAATTAGAAAATAAAATGAAAAGATAAATATAAGTTATACAATAATAATTTAAAATTATATTGATAAAGAGAGAGGATTTCAATGTGAGTAGAAAAGTACTTCTATGCAATTTTTTTATCAAGAAAAATTTGATATTGAAAAGGAAGAGATATCCAAAAATGTAAGAAATATCAAATATAAAAATCTCCAGGTTATATTCAATATAAGAAAATAATTCATAGGAGAATATATAAATTAAACAAAAAAGGGAGCTAATTGGGAGTGAACTCCTTGGAGATTTGGAAACATATGAAATCTGAACCAATCAATGATGGAATTACAAAAGGACATGTATATAAACATTAATCAAATGATATATTAATAAAGTGATTTCACGGGATAGTTTATAAAAAACATTGAATATAATATTCATATAATATGAATCTTGATTCAAAGAATATATATTGAGATAAGGGACCCCTTACCTCAATTCATGTGTTTCTTTGATGAGGCTTAGCCATTTATATAACCTTTATTAATTAATTATACAACACTAAAAAAATATGCATACATTTAGTTTACTATATAAATGATATGGATGTACGAACCTGTAGAATAAATACTTCTCAAGTATGTTCATACAATTACATAAATTATTTTCAAAGATTCGTGTTCATTATTATATAGTTATCTTTCCTTTATTATACATAAAATTATTATAGAATAATTCATTCAAATAATTCTAATGTTTTATCTTTAGGGTTCTATCATTCCCCATTATTTTTTCATGTTCCTAACATCTACATGAATGTAAAAATAATAACCATGAGGTTTTAATGATATTTTTCTATGGGTCGATGTTCAATAATTAATATTTTTTGAGGATTTGGATGTTATTAAAAGAATTCATGTTTTAAAAATTATTGTTTCATTGGGATTAACTGGCCATAAAATCAATCATTATGTAAATTATATAAATATTAATAAGATCATTTCATATTGTAAACATAACCAAATTTCAAATTTATAAAGTATTTTTATTATACTAACCATCTAAGGAGTTGGTAATAATGGAATAAAAGACAATGTAAATAACATTAATGGATTAGAAATAAATTCTATTATTTTCAATTAAATTATTTTACATCGTAAAAATATATTGGTTTGTGAAAAACGCCTTTTTAAACAATATTTTAATTTTATATCAAAATGAATTCATGTAACACGCTATTTTTGTAAAATTATATTTTTTATTCATTCCTAAATTAAAATATATAGGAAAAAATACCACTTTAATAATTTAAATGTGGTGATTGAAAAATTTTAATATGTATTTTGATAAATAATTAATTAAATTAGATAAATTAAATATTTTAGTTTAATATAGTAGCAACGTTTAACTAACATTGACAAATTCATTTCTAAGGATATTAATGTTTTTTTAATTGTATAGAACCAAAAATAATACTTATAAAATTAAATGTTCATTTAGTGTATTTTGATATTCATAAAATGGAATTTATTTCCATATATATTTATTATGTTATTTTCCCATAATAAATATTTTAAATTCAAAAGGGATGGTTACCATTCAAATGGTCAAATTTCCTACTACTAACATATCCATTTCAACATATTAACTATTACTAAAATATATATACTACTAAACTTTGATACTTTTCATCCACATGTTTTTTCCTCAAGGTTCCCTATATTTATTTAAAAAAACTCTCTTATTATGTTATTTGTCATTCTTAATAGAATGATTTTCATAACTGTTGTGTTTCTAGGAGCACATGACGCATGCAATTGTAAAAATATTTTCATATTATTTAATTATTATTCTTGACTCACTGTACTTTAATTTATATTATAGATTTAATTTATTCATCCTATAAAATAATATATAATGATTCAATAAAAAATTAAGTGTTCGTTATGTGTTGCAATCAATTTATTTATTATATAACCATTATCATAAATTTATATACTGTAAACAAAAATATATTTGACCAATAAATTAAAAAAAATGTATGATAAATACATACATAAATTCTTGGTTTTTATAATCATAAATAGAAAAAAACAATCTGTTTATTTTTTTACAAAAATAAATTAATGGATAATATTTATAAAATACATTGTTATATATATATATATATATATATATATATATATATATATATCTAAAATATTGGTTATTACATTCACCCGTCCTTAATGAAATGGTTTCCTAGAAATTTTATATGACATGATTAAAACCTATAAATATTACCTCATATGTTTACCCACAATGTTATTTTACGAATTAATTTATCTTTGTCTGTAATATGCCTCAACAAAAATTGAGTGTATGTTTTCACCTTATTTGTTATTATGATGTGATGATATTATTGAAAACATAAGTTACATCCCTATGGGTTTTTATACTACTGTTTCTATATCAACATTTTGAAAAATAAATTTCTAAAATATTCTCTAATTAATTAATACACAAATCAATCATTCACTTCAATTTCTGATGATACAATTAAATAATATTGATACATAACTTGAACATGAATTACATTTAACTATTCTTATAATTCTATGTTTAATGTTTTTTGGAATGCGATATATAATATATCATAAAATTATATAATAGAATAATAATTTAATAAAATTAATATTCATATAAATTTTAAAAATAGATCAAACACTTCATAATACACAATATCCCTTAACAATATACATCAATGAAAGGGTGAGCTAAAATTCGTAGTAAGAGGAATTAAATTGAAACATGATAAATAAAATCAATATGAAATATCAAGATGTTATTATGTATTACATGACATCATAACTGGAGACTAGAATAACATAAAGTATATGGATATGTTATAAGAGTGTGGAATGTAATGATATCACCAATTTCAATAAAGAATAATAATTGAGATATTAGTAATGAAAATAGAACACTGAATAATGTTTTGGAAATAATAGGAAAATGGAAAGGATTCAGACAGTTTATAATAATGAAACATCATAAAAATAATTCAAGGATCACATCCAAGAAACCATAACATAATTTTTTTAGGCTCAATTCCATTCCACATGCATAAAATCTCAAGATATATAAACCTTGACCATTGAATTAGAAGGATATATATAATTATAGCCCCACCCGTTACATCATAATATGCTTAAAAGAATATATTTTAAAGAGAAAGTAAAGAATATTATTGATCATTCATTAATTAGTAATCCTGCAATGGATTCCATGTGTTGAATTCCTACAGGGCCACACCGTACTTTTATACATCAAATCATAACTTCAAACTAAGGGAAAAATATAGAAATAATATAAAATAACCATGAATGGAAGGATATAAGATTAATATATTTCTAATTAAATTTATCGAAATAAAGTATTTAAAAGAAATAAAATAAAATGAGTCAAAGGTTAATGTAATATTTAAATGATAAGACTTCAGAAATAATCCAAAAAAACTATTGTAACTACTATTGTAAGAATACGTAAAAGTAAAAATAAGAAAATGGGATGCAAATATATATATATAAGGGAATATATAGAGTGGAAATTAAATTGTAAACAATGAATTTAAGAGAAGATATTGAAATATTGTTTCCGACGCTTTTTCCAGGACGTGCACATCCGTCTGTGGAGGACGTGCATCTGTAAACCTGTATTCCCACTTCCCAAAGGCGGGCGGTATTTACTCTATATTCAAGGACGTCTGCTCTTTGATCGAAATAGGATGATGGGATATCGGTTCCTCCTTCCGTGGATTCCTCCTCAAAATTCGTCACCTAGTCCAGGTCTCCCTCATAGATTTAATACGTTGTTAGTGAAACTCTTCCTAGTTCCATGTTTCCATGGACGCCGGTTAATTCACTACTTCTATCAGGACATCCAAGGGGTCTGGTCAGGGCATAAACCTTTAGTTCGGGGTGTAGTCACGTCGAGGCATCATTAACGTGTTTGAATGCTGGGGAATTGGTGTGTCAGTCTTTTTTCCCTTATTATAGGGCTTCTCGACGGCACAAAAGCTCGAGGAATCCCAAATCAAGAGCGGTTAATCATATTCCATAGGCATGTATATGAGGTTTTCCTTAGCTTCCTGTGCATAACACGGAGTATGCTGCAAGTTTAACATCCAATGGGGACGGATCGGACTGATTATAACACTAACTGGAGTGGATCAGATTAAGGAACCCCCTTGAGGGAACACCGATGTCGGATCCATCCCGTGGGTCGCTTCCCTAATGTTGTGGAGGGGAATGGGGTGGCATGATCTCACTGGGATGTGGCGGCCCAGGTAAGAATCATAATGGAATTGGGAGAGTTGAATGGAGTGGAGGGGGAATGAGATGGGACCATCGTGGAGATGACGGTAGTGATGGGCTTGAGCCTCGAAGATACCTCCTACATATCCTCGTGGTAGGGAATCAAAGTTCGCGTAGTTCGGTCTGTGAGATCCAACGTGAGGGGGGTCAGAACGACCAATGGGTGATGGGCTTGAACCTCAAGTTGGCTTCCTACGTACCATACCTTAGCATGGATCAATGTCCTCGTAGTTCGGAATGGGGGCTTGGCATGCTGACACGGATGAGGTCGGGACCAATAGTTGCGGGCTTGAACCTCGTAAGGCTTCCTACGTACCATGCCTTGACATTGATCAAAGTCCACGTAGTTCGTGATGGGTGTGTGGGGCTTAGACTCTAGGCTGCCCAAGGTGGTGGGTGAACCGACGTGAATGAGGTCGGAATGGCCAGATGGTTAGATTGAACCTCGTGAGGCTTCCTACGTACCATGCCTTGACATTGATCAAAGAACACGTAGTTCAGAATAGATGACGGTTAACCAACGGGAAGAATGACCTTGCTCTTATGGGTGTTGGGATTGAACCTCGTGATGTTTCCTACATACCATGCCTTGACATGGATCAAACTCCACGTAGTTCGGGATGAAAAGGGGTTGTTGAACTGACATCAAGGGGTGTCCGAACAATTGGATGGTAGGGTCACAACGGCTTACCGCTGGATTGGGACGCAGTTTAATGTCATGTGGGACGAGGGCATGTCGGAGAACTGATGTGTATAAGGACCTTTGTCTAGGTGGGTGGTAGGCTTGAACCCCATGGAGACTTCCTATGTACCATGCCTTGACATGGATCAAAGACCACCTTGTTTAGAATGAATGTCGGAGAACCGACATGAAGATGAACCGGGGGTCCGATTGGTGTTGGGCTTGAACCACGTGAGGTTTCCTACGTAACGTGCCTTGACATGGATCAAAGTCTGCATAGTCCAGGTTGGTCACAATGGCTTACCACTAGATCGGAATGTAGTTTAATGTCATGCGGGACGGGAGTAGAACCTGCCATGAAGAAACGACCAGGTGGTGGGATTGAACCTCGTGAGGTTTCCTACGTAACATGCCTTGACATGGATCATAGTCCTCATAGTTCGGGTGTAACGTTTAATGTCATGCGGGACGAGGGGCATTTGGGGCTTACACTCTGAGGTGGAACAAGGTGTCTCATGGTCGGTGCTCACTCTATCCCACGAGAGTCATGATAGGTGTGGGAAACAAGAGATTGGAGGGACCTAATGGTCACATCGTGAAGGGTGCGTCCGTGGGAAGCAAAGAGGGGCTTACGCGTTAGGTGGACCATTGTGTTGGGACATACTTCAGGATGGAGTCCCAAGGGTGAAAAAGCATAGAGGGAGAGGGGAAGTATGGAGGTGCATGGGTTCTACCTTCCGCAAGAAGGACTAGGGGCTTACACCACGATGGCCGCCCTTCCCCATGGACAAACGCCACTCCCAGAAAGAGGATTTCATCCCTTGTGGAGACCAGGGGGTGTGGAGAATGTCCAAGGTGGTGGTGCCCTGCATGAGAGGCACGGGGCGATGTCACAGTTTAACGTCATGTGTTGAGGACAAGGGTCTTGGTAGTTTAACGTCCTGCAGCTCGGATGAGGTGGGTTTACTCTGCACCCCTAGGACTTACATGACCGGTACCCTCTTCTCCTTGTGGGAGGGAAGGTACCGACAATGCCGTGTAAAAGGGGGGTTGCAAAGTGAACAATCGAGGGTTCTATGTTAGTTTGGCTATGCGAAGAATCAATATCCATTAGCGTGCCTATGAGAAGAAGCATTAGGCGAAGCAATGCCATGGGTGGTATCGTCCAGGGGAAATTGAGGTCCCATCATGCAAACCTGGAGGGTTGCACGGGAAAAGGAATTTCCAAGCAGAGGGGTCCACATGCTGGGGCCTTGTGGAGCTCGGTTACTCCGTGCAGTGGAGGGAACTTGCGAAGTGGTGTGCTTCGTGAAGTGGGGTGCCAAATCCTTAGAATGTGACGAAGGTGAAAATGGGAGGTTCTTCCCCATGTGGAAGGGTGTTCGCGGAGCACTGCTTCGCGGAGAATAGGTGACTCACGAAGCAAAGTGTCGTGAAGAAGTGTGCTTCGCGAAGTACAGTGACCCTACCTTGGCATGTAGATCATGTGTACAGGAGGGGTTTTTCGTGAAGCATAAACTCTCTGCGACTACCCGGTTCCCTTTGGGGATCCCCTTCCCTCATGAATGCCCATAGACTTTGCGAAGGGTATCCCTCTCAGAAGAGGCACTCAAAACGAGACAATGCAGAGGACCCTCACGAAGCAAAAATACCTTGCAGATCTCCTGATTCGCAGATCAAAGAGTGCTTCGTGATTTGGGAGATGAGAAGCCAAAAGGTCGGACTGTCCATCCTTGGTACTCAGGGCGAGCTCGGTATTTAAAGGCAAGAGGTGGCACGAAGCAGAGCTCACACGGCATGAAGGGGGCCTCGGTTGCTTTGCGGTGGGTCGTGAACGTAAACCAGGTTCGCAGAGAGATACAACATCCTTTTCTTCCCGGCGGGTTCGATAACATCAGGGGAGTTCACGGAGAGTTATCGCCTCCTTTGCTTCGCTGCGGGTTCGTGAACTTCAGGGGCGTTCGTGGGGAGGTACCGCCTCCTTTCTTCATGATGGCCATGTTGATTGGGGGGCTCCGCGTCGTGGCATCGCGAGGCAGGGTGTGGGGCCTCTTTTTCTTCTCTCTTTTCTTCAAATATTTTGGGGCCCACAAATGCACCCTACCCCCCTCAGACTTAGACCACATAGGGGCCATGGGTAGAATTTTGAGGGAAATCACCAAAATCAATAGTCGTTCTCAGAGATAGATCGCGAATACTGCTCGTGAGGTAGACATCTGATGTGTAGGCCACGTGCGCCGTGAAGATCGACCCGCCCGGACGCGCCGCGAAGCTCCGCGCGGACCATAGGTCGATCATCCATACTGTTAGGGGGTTCCTCCATACATCAAAGAGGATGAGAGTCCGAATAAGGGGCACATGAAGAGTGGGATGTGGAGTAAGGGTTTGTTCGAACAGAATCCAACACTCTTAAGGTTACGCCACCATGGTCGGAGTATGCTAGATGGGATAATTAGTTTTGATCATGGATCATTCTTTCTTTCAGACAGAATGTCTCTGGTGAGGGAGTCGTCGGTTCCCAATGTCATCTTGGGGTATCCCGAACTTGTTCAGTGAAAAATCGCAGTTACATAGCTCCCCTCGAGGGGTTAGGATAGAGGATAGAAGTGAAGGGGAACATAACTTATGATTCCTATGGCTGGAACCTAGGCGAAATTCCAGGGTGTCTCTACGTATCCCATGAATATGAGAATCAAGTCATACGTAGTTCTATAAGCACAGTTTAACATCATGCGGGACGATGAGAAGCCTGGTTGCACTGGTACACATCTTACAAAAACTAATAAGCCCTCGTGAGTTGTGCTCGATGTGGGAAACAAGAAGTAATGGGGGAATTTCCCGACACAGGAAGGGGAATTGTGGGGAAAAGGGACTCTTGGTGAATATCGGCCCAATGATGCTAACTCGTCTATATAGCGCAACTAGATGAGCAAAGAGATAAAGCCGAGTATGTTGGAATTCCACTTGAACACGAGGAAGTGGAAATGTGTGAATCAGGACACTCGAAATTCGGATCACAATAATGGTGGCGTGATGATGGTGGATAACTATTGACCATGGTGGAAACACAGCATCCATATCGCATTAGCCTGGGATGGGGACAGACAAATGAGGGTCGACCGTTGACCATGTTCGAAACACGGGACCTGTCGCAAATGTCATCCGATATCCTTAGGGATGTTGGCCCAAAATGATAGGAGATCCCTTAGGACCAACATCCATGGAGAGCCCTTAATCCTAGCATCCATTTCGTCTGAGGGTCCATTTGGATGTGGAAGAATATGAGGATCCAAATAGCGAGCTCATGAAGCTTGGTCATGTACTTAGGGGAATGTCCCCATGAAAATACCACACTTCGGTCTCTTTGTCAAGAACACATATGAATATGTTAATGAGATGTATTAGAGAGAGGGATTCAAGTCCTTTCCAATAGGGAGATCTTAGTTTAGGGTCGTAGAGTTCGGACCATGGATGGGAGGAAACACAGGATGCATGTGGAAGGTAATTACAAAAAAAAACCGTTGTGAATGGGAACCAGGGATGTGTACGGTGCGGTGAATAACCCGACGTGAATGACGACATAATCCCACACCACACCGCACAACCCCCTTGGGAGAGGTTTTAGGTCATGGGACTGAAAATGAGAGTTGAGTTGCGACTGAGGCAAAATGTACAGGCATTCCTACTTATCCCATGGGGATGGGGATCAAGTTACAGGTAGTTCATGAAGAGTTCTTAGTTTAAGGTCATAGAATTCGGACCATGAATGGGTATGGAGAGAAGGGTAAACATATTAAGGTGGTCACAAAACCCGTTGTAAATGAGGACATAAGCCCTACATACCATGTGTTCTCTTTGGAAGTGCTCAAGTCGAGGGATCGAACATGAAAGTTAGGATTGGCCCATGGGGATGTTCTCTGGTGATCCTACATATCACATGAGGATGGGAAGCAAGCCATATGTAGTTCTATAGATGGATGGTGAGCATGGTTCTAGACTTCACACCAAGAGAAGCGGTATTTGATAAATCTTGTTTGTCTTTTAAGGTGAGTGGTTTTTTATTGAAGCGACAAGCCTAGGGTATCAGACCCTGGAATCACCACAAGAATCAAGCCGTAGAAGGCATTGAAAAATGGTATGGCGCATGACCGATACCAAATGTGACATCCTGTATGATGATTTCATCGTAATGCAGTGTCGTTTTTTGTCGTGTGGCCAGGATGATAATGTCATAGTTTAGGGTCGTGTGATAGGACCAAGCATTCATTCTAATGTCAAGCAATGCAGACATAGCAGAGACGATGATAGGTGGGGAATGTGTATGGTTCCATGAAACATAACCGACGTGGATGGGGACATGATCCCACATCACACCGTACGTAATTACGAGATAGGAACCTTGGGCCAACGGACACAAATTGGGGTAAGAAGGAAAGGGGTAGGAGAAACTAGCTCCCAACTGAGCTGGACCTGAAAATGAGATGTCTGGTTGATCCTACGTATCCCATAGGGATGAGGATCGAGCTGCACATATCCATTAATGAAGATCTTAGTTTTTGGTCTTATAGCTCAGACTGTGGGAGCCACAAAGGATGTCGTATTGTAGATTTTTTCCCCTGACGTGTAGAGGTTCACTGAGGGATAGTGCCAAGAGTGTCGAGATTCCACCCAAACACGATGGGGAGGAACATAATGTTAATCATGCAACCAACATTCAAGGCCTGAAGGGGCTTGCATGACGACATAGGATTACTACTGACCGTGGCTTAAAAGCATCATCCATATCATTTTAGCTGAAATGGGAACAACATATGAGCATCGACCGCTGACCATATTCGCAACGTGGGATTTGTATAGATTTGTTGTCCGAAAACCTCGGGGGTGTTGGCCCATAAAGGTAGGAGAGCCCTTATGTGTGGTATCTAGGACATTCTTGGGGGTACCTCTGGGTATGAGAGATGATGGAAGATCGAATGAAGGGGAACACGAATCTTGAAAAGTGGAAGGAACTTACCTAAGTTGAATCTGACACACTTGGTCCTAGACCAGAGTACTCTTAACAGATGGGTGAACCACTGCAAGGGGTCAAGGGACTCAACTTGAGGGCAGCCAAGATATAACGTACTCCCAGGAGAAGGGGGCATGGTGCCAAAAACCATGTACCACACCTATATACCCCCCTCGTGGAGAGGGACATGCCAAGGGGCCTAGGTGATCAAGAGATCGGGAGATCCATAAGAGGTGGGGCTAGACCCAAATTCTAGACATTTGGTTGGTCCTACTTATCCAATAAGGATGGGAATCAAGCCACATGTAGTTCTAGAATGTTTCCTTTTAATGTCAGGTGGGACAGGAAATCGGAGGGATAATTTTATAGAACGGGGTGCGCATGGTGCGACAATTTCAAACCCGACGTGAACGAGGACATAGTCCCATACCACACCACGCAGTCCCATAGTCATGGTCTCGAAGGCGGGATAGATAAGATAAATTAGCAGAACTCAAGCTGGACCCAAATATTGAAGGTTTCTGGGTGTTCTTACGTATCCCATGAGGATGAGAATCGAGCCGAACATAGTTCTGCAATGATCTTAGTTTATGGTCTTAGAGCTCGGACCGTGGGGGGGTGGAAGAATTCCATGTAAGTGTGGACCTTGACCCGATCCCTAATCCCATGTGAGTTAAACATGGTGTGGGAAAAAAGGGAGGAATATCCTTATTGCAATACATGGAAATCTCGTCAAAGGTAAATCGGTGCAGAGCCGGAAGGTCACTCTTACCACGGCATTATTCCCCTAACGCGTGGATGAACACTGAGGAATAGTACCAAGAGCTTCGAAGCTCTACTTGGACATGATGAGGTGGAGAAGGATGTGAATTGTGTAACCGACATTTTGGGCTTTATGGGGTTTCCATGGAGATGGTGGATAACTGTAATCCGTGGTGGAAAAAATAGTCTCCATATCATGTTAGCCTAAAGTGGGAAAAATGAGCATTGACCGCTGACCATATTCGCAACGCGAGATTTGTATAGATTATTTGTCTGAAACCCTCAGGGCGTTGGCAAGTAACAGTAGGAGAGCCCTTAGGCGTAGTATCCAGGCCGTTCTTGGGGGTCCCTTTGGGTGTGACTGATGATGGAATCCCTGAGGAAGGGGAATAGAAAGCCTGAAAAGCGGGTGAGAACATGTCCGAGTAGAGTCTAGTACTCCCGGTAGTAAACCAGAGTACCCTTAGGCACATTGGTGAACTGCCGAAAAGGGTTGGCGAAACGGCTCAGGAGGGAGAGGTACATGGAGTGTTCATTACAAGCCTGACGTGAATGAGGACATAATCCCATAGCACGCCATATACTCTCCTCTCCGGGGAAGGGTAGGCCAAGGGGCCAAGGTGAAATGTAGATTTTTGAGAGATGGGGTTGGACCTGAAACCTAGACATTCGGGTGGTCCAACGTATCCCATATGGATGGTAATCAAGCCACAAAAAGTTCTCAAGATGCAGGTTAACGTCATGCAGGACGAGAAGGGGTGTAGGATATCCCCAAACAAGGGAGGTGCATGGTACGGTGAATAAACTGGCACGAATAAGGAAATAATCCCACACCACACAATACACTCCAATAAAAGATGACATGGGTCGGAGGCCCGAAAAGGCCAAGGGTCCTGATAGTTGGGCTTTGGATTGGAAGGCCTGGCCTAATCGCAGTTTAACATCTTGCAATGAGGACGAGGGTCGTTGAATAGGATTCCATGGACAGGGGAGGTGTACGGCACAGAGAGAAACGCGACGTGAATGAGCACATAATCCAACACCAAACCATACACTATGGGTATGAACTTGTGCTATGGGGCCCAAGAAGGCCAAGGGGCCTGAGGCTGGGCCTCGGTCAAGATGGCCTGACCAGCTTGAAGTTTAACGTTGTGTAGTGAGGACGGGGTCTGGGGGGCCGGGAAGTCCAAGGGGCCTAAGGCTGGCCCTCGGTCAGGAAGGCCTGACTAGCATGCAGTTTAAAGTCATGCAGTGAGGATGAGGGCCGGGGCCCCAAGAAGTACAAGGGGCCTGAGGCTGGGCCTTGGTCAGGAAGGCCTGACCAGCTTGTAGTTTAACGTCGTGCAGTGAGGACGAGGGTTGAGGGCCTGAGAAGGCTAAGGGGCCTGAGGTGGGGCATTGGTCAGGAAGGCCTCACCAGCTTGAAATTTATTGTCATGCAGTGAGGATGAGGGCTGGATAATTTTTCTCTTCCGGGGAGGTGTACAGTACAGTGAGTAACCTGACATGAATGAGGACGTAATCCCACACCACACCAACCAATCCCATCATAGAGAACCTGGTCCAGGGGCCCAACAATTGGCCCTTCCCAGGAAGAGTTCGTCACTTCAGGATAGGGCAGAACAAATCACTACACTCGATGTTTGGGACATCTTGGGGTGGACCTGAAGATCCAGGGGGATGTTGACCATGTTCGAAACACATTGTCCCTATGGTGACCTGAGATGGGAGAAACAAATGAGCATCGATTGCTGACCACATTCAAAATGTGGAACCTGTATTGAATTGTTTCTTGACATCCTCAAGGGCGTTGACCCAAATTTGTAAGAGAGCCCTTAGGCCTATAATCCAAACCATTCAGGGTCCCTTCCGTATGGGGAAAGAGATGGAATCCTATTCAATGAGTGGGTGAAACATAGTAGTACCCATCTAATAAAGAGGCGAACATATTCAGGGAAGGTGACATACAGCCGGACCGAGGCTAGCTCGATGTGCATTGCGGAAAACATATGCACCCTGTCATATGTCTTGACCCGAGGGGAAGATTCTGGCTTTTGTGCTAGGCCAATGGAAAAAGTGTCTGGGCATTCCTACGTATCCCATGAGGATGGGAATCAATCCATAAGTAGTTCTTGAAGGCCATGCAGTTTAACATCGTGCGGTGAAGACATGGGGGAATAGAAGAATGGTATTGGGCACATGGTGCGGCCATTATAATCCTTGTATGAGTGGGGCTAAGGAAGCATACTCCACATCATGCGAGGAACCTCTGTGGAAACTATACCAAGGGGGAACAGTCAAAGAGAAAATATTGGGGCTGGGATCAAGACGAGAGGTCTGAGTGTTCCTACATATCCCATGAGGATGGGAATCAAGCCATATGTAGTTCTAGAAGCACAATTTAATGTCATGTAGGATGATAAGATGTGTCTCAACCGGGGATGTGTACGGTGCGGAGAGTAACCCGACGTGAATGAGGATATAATCCCACACCACACCATACAATCCCACAAGAGAGCTCGGGTCAGGGGCCCGAGAAGGCCAAGGGGCTTGAGGTTGGGCCTTGGTCTGGAAGGCCTGACCAGCTTTCATTTTAACGTCTTACATTGAGGATTAAGGAGATCTTAGTTTAGGGTCATAGAGCTCGGACTATTTTATAGGTTATTATAATGCGGGACGATAATGAGCAGTTTAACATCATGATAGAAGATGATGTATTTTAACATCATGCAGGATGATGGTGCTATTTGAAGTCATACAAGAATGGATAGTTTAAGGTCATGTAAGACCATCGTGCATTTTAGGGTCATGCGGGACCGTCTAGTTTAAGGTCATGTGGGACTATCGTGCAGTTTAGGGTCATGCAGGACTGTCCAGTTTAAGGTCTTTTAGGACCATCCAGTTTAAGTTCATGTAGGACCATAAAATTTAAGTTCATGTAGGGCCATCCAGTTTAAGGTCATGTAGGACCATAAAGTTTAAGGTCGAGCGGGAACGGGGTGCAGTTTAGGGTCATGCGGGACTCGAAGGCTTAGGAAAAGTATTTTTTGAAGAACTTGGTGTTGGTTGGAGGAGTTATGCGCTCACCATCCACGGTCACCAAGGAGTATGCTCCATTGGGGAAGACCTTATGAATGATGTAAGGTCCTTCCCATTTAGGCTCCATCTTGGGTGGTTTCCTGTGGGGGATCATTGGTGTTTGGAGGGCCAACACCAGGCCGCCTTGCAGAAAAGAGCGAAGGAGAACCTTCTTGATGAAGGCTCTAGCTATCTTATTCTAATTCCTTTCTATATTTTGAAGGGAACATAGCATGTTCTTTTCCAGTGCTTCCAATTCATCTAGATGGATTTCAGACACCTTATCTAGCATCTTCTGGTCATATAATGCACTGAGTAACGATGGCAGCTAGATCTCAATGGGCTGGATGGCCTAAGACCCATACACCCAGGAATATGGAGTCACCTAGGTGGAATTGCAAGTCATCGTCCGATACGCCCAGAGGGTGTTGGGGTGCTTGTCCAGCCAACTTTTCTTGTTTTGACAAACCATTTTATGAAAAAATTTAGAGAGGGTTTTGTTGAATGCCTCAATCTGTCCATTTTCCTGCGCGTGATAGCGAGAGGTATGGTTCAAACGGATATTGTACTTGGCGTATAATTTATTCAGCTTAGCTGCTCGAAAGTTGGTGCCATTATCAGTGAGGACAGCGTACCTGAATCCAAATCGGTGGATTATATTGCAGCTCCCAAAGTCAATGATGGAACGGGCCTTGAACTCTTTCAGTGGAACTACCTCTGTGGACTTGGAGAAGAAATCTGTAGCGGTCAGGATGAACCTACACTGGCGATCTGTCGCTAGTGGATATGGTCCCACAACATCGATTCCCCACAGCGCAAATGGCCAAGAGTACTTGGTGGCGTAGAGAGGCTCTGGAGGATGATGTATGAATTTATCATGAACATGGAACGCATGGCATCTCTTGGAAAACTCAATACAATCATGGATCACAGAGGGCCACAAGTACCCCAATCTCCAGATCTGTTGGGACAGCTTCGGCCCAGCCTGGTGGGCACTACAGGAACTGGCATGAACCTCTTGCATGACCTAAGAAATCTTCACTCCTTGAATGAAATGGAGGATAACACCATCAAAGCCCCACTTATAGAGGGTCTGCTCATGGGTGGGACCACTCTGGAGGGTAAACTGCAGTGTGCGGTGTCAGATTCTATTGCGCTCAGCCTGTTCTTCCGGGAGGCAATAATTTTGAAAATACTCGACAAAGGGTACTCTCCAGTCAGGAGTGGCATCAACCACTGCATCTGAAGAACCTGGGGCTCCTGACGTGGAGGATCTGAGGGTAAGATCGCTTACCCACAGGCCGTTTTCATCCTCTAGGGTAACAGGGCAATGACTCTCCATTGTGCCACATGTATAATAAGATCATACAGCTCGGGTTCTACAAGTGACACCGCTAAGCTGGCAAAAGCACCTGATCAACCATTCTGTGACCGAGGGACATGGGTAACCTCTAGTCGAGAAAGGAACTGGACCATAAGATGTGGGGTGCACTCCAACAATGGCATGAGCTCTGGCTTCCTGAGAACATAGTCTTCATTGACCTGCTTGATGACTAGTTTGAAATCCCCTTTCACATGAAAGTGGGGAACATTGATCTCAACGGCCAGATCGAGGCCAGTGAGGAGAGCCTCATACTCTGCCTCATTGTTGGTGCAGCCTTATGAAAATAGGAACAAATATGGCAGAACAGCTTGGGTCGGGGTGATGAAGACGTTACCCAGACCCACTCTGTTGAGCTGAGGATCGTTGAGCCTCCTACCGGTGGGGATTCGGGAGGCACCATCAAAGTGCATATTCCAACATGATAATACATGATAAACTGAGAGGATTGCCTCATTAGGAAAATACAGGTCCAGGGATTGATCCGCATAGGTTGTATGGGCAGCTAGGAAGTCTGCCAATGCCTGCCCCTTGATAGCCTTCTTGAGGCACGAACCTGATGTTAAATTGCAGGAGGATCACCGCCCACGGCGCTAGTCATCTAGTGAACATAGGATGATTAAGAATGTACTTCAGTGGGTCTACCCAAGATACCAACTATACCTTATGGTGCTGTAGGTAGTGTCACAATTTCTGTATGGAAAACACGAGCGTGAGGCAGCACTTTTTGATGGGGGAGTACCTGGTCTCTGTATCGAGTAGCATGTAGCTAAGGTTGTAGAGGTTTTTCTCTATCCCCTCATTGTTCTTCTGGGTGAGCAGGGCACTGAGAGACCTTTTCAAGACGGTCACATAAAGGAAAAGCGTCTTTCCGGCAAAAGGTGGCATCAGGACCGGAGGCTGGAGAAGATACTTCTTGATTTCCTAGAAGGCATCCTGACACTCTTCATCACATTCGTAGGCATAACCTTTCATCATGAGCCAAAAAAAGGCTTACAATTTCCAGATAGATTCGCAATGAATCGATATATGTATGCTAAGTGTCCTTGGAGACCTCGAAGCTCCCAAATATTGCTTAGGGAAGGCATTTGGATAATGGCCTCGATCTTCTCCGGGTCTCTCTCGATGCCTCGGTATCTGACAACAAAGCCAAGAAACATCCCTGAGGTGACCCCGAAGGCACATTTAAGCGGGTTCATCTTCATGTGTCAGGATCAGATGAAATCTAACACTTTCTCAAGGTCCTTGAGATGGTCCTGGTGGTGACGAGATTTGACCACCAGGTCGTCCACATATCACTCCACCAATTTCCAGAGAATTGGCTGGAATATACGGTGCATGTCCTGTTGATAGGTGGAACCTGCATTTTTCAGGCCAAAGGACATGACCTGGTAATAGAAAGTACCTTGGGGAGCACAAAAGGTAGTGGACTCCTCGTCTTCGGGGGCCATCTAGATATGGTTGTACCAAGAATACCCATCCATGGAGGAGAGGGCATAGAACCCAACTATAGCATCAATCAACAACTTTGTCACTGGAAGGGGAAAATCATCCTTCAGACATTGTCAGTTGAGATCACAAAAGTCAATAAACCTCTGATCTTCTCGTTCTTCTTCCCGAATGGTACAATGTTGGCTAGCCACTTTGGGTACTGGACCTCTTTCATGAAGTTGGCTTTGATAAGCTTGTCAACTTCAGCCTCAACAATGGCACCATGGGAAGGGTGAATCTTTCTGGGAGGCTTCTTGAACCCGTGATGGTTGATCAGGAGTCCAAGGCGGTGGAAGGATACCTGGGGATCTAGTCCTTGAATCTCATCGTAACTCCAGGCGAACACATTACGGTGCTACTTAAGGAAGTCTATGTACCACTGCTGCTCCTCGAGGGACATGGCGGCACAGATCAATGTGGGTCTCTGATCTACCTCGGTACCAAGGTCCAACTGTACCAGCTCATCTACCGTTGTAGAGATGCCTTGTTCAAAGGAAGGCGGAGCATCCTCTAGATCCCCTTCTCCACTTTTAGAGGGATCTTTCCTAGGGGGAGTTGCATCTAAGCCACCAGACTCTGATGGTTGGCTGTTGTTGGCTTGAGCGGTAGTGGTCATCACATCAGTAGAATCAAGTTCCATTGAGACCATAGCGATGAAGGATGTTGATCCAATCTCATCCGGTCTTCGGCCCAAGGGGCCACACATGATGAAATAAAAGCATTAGTGGCACGTCAGCTAGAGTCGGTTAATTCCAGCCCGGAGAAAGATACATGTATGACATACTGCCATTGCCATGGGCCTAACATCCTGATACCATATAGGGGTAGCAGGTTCTGGGATCATCTGAGCCTAGTTGGTGTAAGAGTACGAGGTGATTTCCCACCGTCTCATGGACCTGTGAATATGCCTTCCTCTTATACCCGAAACTACAAAACACTACCCCATGTCGGGGGTCGTGGCCTCCAACCGATGGATCAGGAAGATGTATGTGTCATACAGACCTACCCAGGGATCACTTCTGACCAAGGTGGGTTCAAACTCGCTTTCCAAAATCTTATTATCCTTGCTCTTGTAATAGTAAGCGACCAGATAGCGGGCACCACAAGAGGAAAAAGGAGACGCATCTCCTTGGAGCATGCCTACTAGACCATTGAGGGTGTATTTGAGGCATTGGTGATATGACAAAGGGACCGATGCATGTAGGGGAAGCCATGGCCTTCCCACCAATGCATTGTACGCGGTGTCCTAGGAGACGACAATGAATTCAGTACTGGGAATTAGGCCTCTGAACTGGGTCTTCAAAAGGATCTTGCCGATTGGGGTCTTCTCGGTCTTATCGTATCACTGGATTCTTAGGTCGGTCTGATTTAGATCATCCTCAGACAAACCTTGCTTCCACAATGTCCAAGTCGGGATTAGGGTAATACCAGAGCCCGTGTCAACAAGACAGCGGTGGACTTCCATGACATTGAACTGACCAGTGATGAATAGTGGACAAATGTTCCATTGTATGGGTGGGTCTTTGTCTTCACCATAGAACGAGATAACTACCCGGCATTCGACACTCTCAATCATCCCAGTGTGGAAGGCTTCTGCAGATGCTAACTCCGTCTCAGACTGGAGGGGGCTCCTAAGGGTGTCAGCAAGCGCCTCACGCATTTCATATGATAGGTGAAGAGCCTCAAGGACATAAAGTCTCGCTGGAATGCTGGCAAGGTGCTTCAGAACATCATACTTTTTGTGCCAAGCATGAGCTGCTTACAGAAGGTGACTCTGCAATTGGAGGCACGACAGGCCCTGCCGGTTGGGCCGACCGCTAGCTAGTGCTAGGTACATCCCGTTTATCACTAGTAGAGGCCTGAAGAGAAGTTGCCGGATGAGGACCGGAAAACTGAGATTGGCCTGCGGTAGGGCGATACTGGTAATGATACGGACGAGGTAGATCTACCTGATCTAATAGCACAAATGGCGGTGGATGTAGAATCGAGGGCACCAGATGAGAGGGTTGTGCATGCTGAGCTCTGCGCCAAGCCTGCTGTCTAGTCTTAGTGGCGTGCACGACCTAGTTAGAGGTTCCAACTAATGCACCCCGAGGACCCATGTAGTCACGGCTCTACCGACGTTGACTTCGACCAGGGACATTGTGGATGTTTTCCTGTCATTCCCCCTTGTCGGGAGTCATATAGGGATTTACCAACTCCATGGTATTAACCGAAGTGTACCCCTGACTGTCGCTTGAGGAGTCATCCACCACTGGGCAGATTTTGGGAGGAATACCCATCTCAAGTGGAATTATATCACCAATAGTGTGGGATGACGATGGCATTAGTGGAGCGCGTTGCTTCTTTTTGCATCGCTCATACTTGCTCTTCTGGGAAGAGGCCGGCTGGGATGATGACGTAGAGGCGCTAGCTGCAGCCTCTGAAGGATCTGACTGATTCAGGAATGCCTGAATAATACCATGGGAACGGGTGACTATTTTACGAGCCATCTAGTCATCATACTTCTGGGATCCGCAGCTAGGAACCTACTTCCACCCACCTTCGTCGTCACTACCACTTTCTGAACTCACAAAGACACCTGCCACTTGTGTTGGGGTCGGGCCAAACCGGACTATGATGTTATCGACCTGGTCTTGGAGCTTGTCTTTAAACACATAGCACTGCTTGACGGTGTTCCCCATAATCCAATGATAGGGGCAGTAGTTGGGGCGATCGGTGAGATTCACCTTTTCCAGCCTTCTGCACACGGGTAAGCACACGATCCCATACTCTAGGGAACTACGGAAGTAACCAAGGAATTTATTCTCATTGAATGAGTAAGTCTGGTGCCTTCTTTCCGGATAGGGAGCTCTGGGATCCTAGCCTTGATGAGAGTATGGATTGTCCTACCGAGGAGGCGGGGCCTGATTGTCTCGCCTAGGACGCAGTGGCGCGTTGCGTGGGGGAACCTGTCGATGCTGAGGTGGTCGCTGCTGTGCTGGAGGCTATGCCTGAGGTGGCAGGCCTCTGAGAGGTTGCGTATATAGTTTTACTGGTAGAAAATATATCTTCTTAGGGGATTCTATTTGGGCCACCGCATCGGGCTCGACTCGGGTATCCCACCTTGCTGGGATCACAGGGGGAGCAGGCGCGCCTGATTAGCCTGTTTTAGAGCTTCTTCAAGGTGTTGGGCCTTATCTGAGAAATCTCGGAACCCTCCAGGGTATTCTAGGTGATCAAGGATGGAACCAGTTCTGTCTTGAAATTCCCTACTCACATCGTCAGTAATATCTCCTAAGTCAGTGGCATGTCGAGGGAGTATGTGAGCCCCTTCCACCGGGCGATGAAGTATGTGACTCGCTCATCAGGCCTTTGTTTTCACTTGAAGAGGTATACGATGCTGGTCTTTTGTGTGGTGGAGTTGAACTGGTATAAGAATTTCCAACTAAGATCCTCCCAGCCGGTCACCGATAAAATAGGGTGCAGGTTGTACCAGACGAATGCAGGGCCCTCTAATGTCTACACAAAACATTGGAGCTTGGCGGATTCCTACTGTGCTGGGGTCCGCATCATGGGGCCACACGTGGAGGAAAAGTGGAACATGTGCTATAGCAGGTCCCCTGTCCCGTTAAAGGGTGAGAAAGTGGGATTCCCAAAACCTAGAGATGCAGTCATATCATCCACCCACGCGAGATATGGATTGCCTTCTGGTGGCACTACCACCTGCTGTGTTTCCAATGCCTCGAGGTTGGCGATGAGTGTAGCTATATGATTATCTGGGTGGGGGTCCATGTTTTGACGGGGATCCCTAACCACGAGTGCGTTGTCGGGATCTCTGACATGGTAGATGGCTTCAATGGCTCGTGGAGCGACTGGCAGAGCGGCTCGATAGGTAGCTGGGGGAACCCGGGCTAGATTCCTTGAATTGTCGCGCCGTTCGGGAGGGTTTCGTGAGATGTATCCCGCCCTCTTTCCATGAGTTTTGGCTTCTGTCCTGTCTGTTGGAGTAGCATGATCAGGGTTGTTCGGAGGCATCTCACTAGGGAGAAATTGTTCCTACCCATGCTGCCCCAGCCTAGGATCACCATATTCAGGTTTTCGCTCTATAGCATGCTCAGCCAAGAGTTCGTCGACCAGCCTCTTCTGCTCAACAAGATTTTGGTTCAACATGGCCTTATCGGTGTCTTCGTTCGTCTTTTGTACCAAGGCAGATGGGTCGGAGTGCTTGACAGTTCTGACATGCTCTTTACTCTTACCTTCATTACTACTGAGTACCAAAAAGTCTATGGGTGCAGGGAGACCTAGGAGGTTCTTCTGCTGATGAGTAATCCTCCCTGATGGTCCAACAGTGGTGGTACACCGTCAGTGGTTAAGTCTCAATCGAGAAACCCTAGCTCATCCTCCTTGTCCACTATGTCAGCCATGTGGATGGAAACCCTCTTTGGGTGCATGTCCTTAATGTCTCATAATGAGTTGGGCTGCCACCGAATAGGACTGAAGAAGAGGGAGGCATACTGTCCCTAGCCATGGACTTGCATGTGGGGGTAGCTTTGCTAATGATTTTATAGATTAACTTGAAAATCTGAACGCATTTTTGTTGTTGGGTGTTCTGGAAACCTGGGGACTCAGGGCGCTGGGCCACGAGGAGTGCCGCCAAAATGACCAGATTGAATTGCTCGATTATTTCCTCTAAGTGAACTTAGCTCTTGGGGTACACCACCCGATGATAACGGAGACGGAAGTGCATTGCCCATAGGGTTTGACAGAAGCACTCTACTTCCTCTGGGGTGAGGGATTCAGGCACACGAATGATCGATGCTGCCGTCAGCCAGAACTTCACCGGGATGTGGTCCGCCACAAGAATGTTCTAGAAGCTCCTGGGCTCGGTTTCAGATTCTAGCCCCGTATTTCCCCACTCATCAACAGGAGGTGGCTGAGGAACCGGTAGTGGTACTGAGGCGGACCGCTGGGATAATAAACTGGGCGTTGGAGAATATGGCCACCGAGCCGACTAGCCGCCGAATTCCGGGCCATCCTCCAAAGAGTGGAGGGACCTGCCCACAATGTCACGATAGTACTTGCTGATATCCACAGCTTCCGGTGCATGGATCGTGGTTACCAACGATGGGTCATGCTGTTGTTCGACCGCCATCGGAACCCAAAATATCTCTATGTGATCTCTGGTTGAGGTAGAGGGCGCTTCTGGTGACGACGATGGTGACTGCATGATCAAAACCTATGGGACTCTGAAAATTGCCTCCTCCTGGATTTACCTCCGACGAGAGGCCGGAATCCACTGGACTTCACATTCTGGAAGGATGAGGCTAACAAGAATTGTTCCTGCCCCGGTCCTTGACACAGAGGACTAAGGGGAGGGTTCCACTGCTGAGTCATATTCTACCATAGAATATGAGAAGCGGGCCAGCTTGATCTTCGTCCAAGCCATCCTAGGATTCTTCTTATGGCGGCGACAACCCGCCCTGCTGCCCCAAGATGGCTCCTCGGGACAACGCAGATTCTCGACATGTAGTCTTGGGGCCGCGCTGGTGATAGGGTGAAGAGGACTTCCACTTGAGACAGCCGGGGTGTGAGGTGCACCGGGACAAATGTCGAAGGGTATAAGGGGAGGACCTCCATGAACAGCACCTGAGTGGGTGAAACAACCGTTGGAATCGATGAGAGCATGGGGAGGACTTCCATGTATAGTGTGGGTGGAGCAAGGCTGCCCTTCACCCCTCTAGTTTCCAGGGTGAGGAGGACCTTCGTTAGCTACAGATTGAACATAGGGAGGATCCCCACATTGGAGAGGGACCGGATGGGCAATGCCTTCACATTGATGGTTGGGGGCAGGAGGCAAAATTCCATACCTAGTGTGGTGGGCACGGAAGAGGCTTCCGCCTCGAGTGTCACTGTCGTGGGGCAGGCCTTTATTCGGGTTGGGGGTAGCACGGGGCATACCTCCATAATGAGATTCGGAGCAGGGAAGGCCCAAGCTCTGTGGAGTAGTTGTATGGGGAGGACCCCCGTATGGGGTGACATCACCGCAGGTTGGTTCGCAGCGATCACCACTCATGCCTACGACCCAGAGAGTCGACCCAGCCTACCTGTGGGGCAGTTGGGGCCTCAATCCCGGGTGGGCATAGGAGCGCCCCTGCGCAACGAGTGCAAGGACTTTATGATATGCATCGGCGGTGGCTCAGGACATAGTAGCTGTCAACGTTAATGCCACTTGGCAGGCGTCCTCATCTCGGGCTGAACGCCGGCGTCGGGTCAGGCGAGCTGGTGCGGGTGGTGCAGGCGCATAGCCTACCTGCTCCTCTAGTAAGGCCAGGAGGCAGCACTAACACTGTCGGGTTAGGGCCCTTTTATGGAGCCCTTGAATCGGGACTCTGACCGGGCTGAGCCAAACGTCACCCACCTCATCAGCGTAAGGTAGGGAGTCGTCAAGGCGTTCCGGGGACAGTCTCCTGAAACGATTGTATGTTGGGGTGCGGAGTAGGGGCTCCCTACACAGCCCTTGAGGGTGGCGTTGATGGCAGGGACTGGACGCCTCCAGGACCAGGCGGGCCATATCCCGAGTTGGGATTATGCCCTACTCCTCGTAAAGGCATACGTGGACGTTAATCACCCTTCGTTGGATGACTTTTGTTGGGGAGATGGGGCATGGGAACCCCACGTTCGTGGATGCAGACATCGTTGTGGCAGAATTGGAGCCACCTGGAGTAGTTGTGCTGGTGTTTCCCTTACCCCTGTGTAGGCGGGTGGGTGGTGATCGTGTCCCTGTAACAGCAACTTGATTCATGAGAAGCAGGGAGATTAACTCATCAGCACTGTGAGGAAATGAAATCAACCACCAGTTCCCTAGCGTCATTCCCTCTTCCATGATAGGTAAGAGGGATCCATGCTGACAACGTTGTAGAATGGAATGCTCAACATTCTACTGCCCCAACTTCTGGTGAGTTTCACGCCAGGCCCACTATTTACTTTGAGGGACCCCGCATCGGATATCTAGATCTAGTGACATGTCAATCTACAGATGTATTTAGCGCTACTAATCTCTATATTGAAGAGAAGAACATCATTCGGGTTCACCATTTCTGTTTCCGACGATTTCTTCGAGACGCATGCATCCGTCTGTGTAGGACACCTAGCTGTAGCCCCGCATTCCTTCTTTCCAAATGCTGGTGGCAACCACTCCCTATTCAGGGACGTCTTCTCCATGATCTAAACAGGGTGATGGGATGTCGGTTCTTCCTTCTGTGGATTCCTCCTCATAATTCATCACCTATTTTGGGTCTCCCTCGTAGACTTAATACGTTGTTCATGAAACTCTTCCCAGTGCCATGTTTCCATAGACGTCTGTTAATTGCACTGCTTCTGTTAGGAAATTCAAAGGGGTTTGGTCTGGGCCGCCACCTTCAGTTGGGGGAGTAGTCATGTCAAGGAATCATTAACATGTCTGAACGATGGGGAATTGGCGTGTCTATCTTTTGTACCTTATTATAGGGCTTCTCGAGGGCGCAGAATCCCAAGGCATCCCACATCGAGCGCGGGGAATCATATGCCATAGGCATGTATCTGAGGTTTTGCTCATCTTATTGTGCTTAACATGGGGTATGCTGCAATTTTAATGTCCAAAGGGTATGGATCAGACTGATTAGAATAATAGCTAGAGTGGATCAGATTGAGGAACCCCCTTGAGGGAACAATGATGTTGGAGCTAGCCCATGGGAAGCTTCCCTAATGTTGTGTAGGGGAATGGGGTGGCATGCTCTCACCAGGATGTGGCGGCCAGGGTAAGAATCAGGATGGAAAATGGAAAGTTGAATGGATTGGAGGGGTAATGAGATGGGACCATCGTGGAGATGACGGTAGTGATGGGCTTGAGCCTCGAATAGACCTCCTACGTATCCCTGTGGTAGGGAATCAATGTCCGTGTAATTCGGTCGGTGAGAACCAACATGAGGGGGTCGTAAAGACCAAAATGAGATGGGCTTCAACCTCAGGGAGGCTTCCTAGGTACCATGCATTAGCGTGGATCAAAGTCCTCATAGTTCAGAATGGGGTCTTGTCATGATGACATGGAGGCGGTCGGGACCAATAGTTGTGAGCTTGAACCTCGTAAGGGTTCCTAAGTACAATGCATTGACATGGATCAATGTCCACATAGTTCGAGATGGGTGTGTGGGGCTTACACTCTAGGTTACCCAAGTTGGTGGGTGAATCGACGTGAATGAGTTCGGAATGACCAGTTGGTGGGCTTAAACCACGTGAGTCTTCCTACTAATGATGCCTTGACATGGATCAAAGACCATGTATTTCAGAATGGACGTCGGAGAACCAACGCGAAGAAGGACCATGGTCAGATTGGTGTTGGGCTTGAACCTCGGGAGGTTTTCTATGTACCATTCCTTGACATGGATCAAAGTTCACATAGTTTGTGTCGAAAAGGGGCTATTGAACTGACATGAAGGGGTGTCCGAACAACTAGATGACATGGTCACAACGGCTTACCACTGGATCGGGATGCCGTTTAATGTCATGTGGGACGAGGGCGTGTCGGAGAACCGACGTTTATAAGGACCTTGGTCCAGTTTGGTGGTGGGATTGATCCCTATGGAGGCTTCCTACATACCATGCCTTGACATGGATCAAAGACCACGTAGTTCAGAATGAATGTTGGAGAACCGATGTGAAGATGGACCGGGGGTCCGATAGGTGTTGGGATTAAACCTCGTGAGGTTTCCTACATACCATGCCTTGACATGGATAAAAGTCCGAATAGTTTGGGTTGGTCACAAAAGCTTACTAATGGATCAGACTGCAGTTTAAAGCCATGTGGGATGGGATTGGAACCTGACGTGATGAAACAACCAGGCAGTGGGCGTTAACCTCATGAGTTTTCCTGCATACCATGCCTTGACATGGATCAAAGTCCTCGTAGTTAGGGTTTACAGTTTAACGTCATGCGGGACAGGGGCATTTGGGGCCTACACTCTGAGGCGGCCCAAGGTGTGTCATGGTCGGTGCTCACTCTAAGCCCACGGGAGTCATGCTCGGTGTGGGAAACAATAGATTGCAGGGACCTGACGATCACATCACAAAGGGTGCATTAGTGGGAAGCGAAGAGGGGCTTACGTGTTAGGTGGCCCGTGGTGTTGGGAATTACTCCAGGATGGAGGCCCGAAGGTGAAAAAGCGCAGAGGGAGAGGGGAATTATGGAACAACGACACTCTCAGAAGGAGGATATCATCCTCTGTGGAGACCAGGGGGCGTGGAGAATGTCAATGGTGGGGGTGCCCCGCGTGAGAGGCACAGGGCGATGTCACATTTTAACGTCATGTGTTGAGGATGAGGGGCTTTGTAGTTTAACTTCCTGCAGCTCAGAAAATGTGGGTTTACTCTGCTCCCCTAGGACATACATGACCGGTACACTCTGCTCCTTGTGGGAGGGAAGGTACACTAGTGCAGAAAACAGTTTTTACGTCGGTTATTTTTCATTATTTACGTCGGTTTTTAGGCGACGTTAATACGGACGACGTTATAAATAACGTTTTTTACGTCGGTTATTTAAAACCCGACGTAATATCCCTAACATCACGGTGTTTATCACGTTGGTTCATTAATAACCGACGTGAAAAATAATGGGGGATGGGGATTTATAACGGCGGTTATGATATAACCGCCGTGATAAACCGCAGGTGGGGGGTTTAGCACGTCGGTTATTATATAACCGACGTGCTAAACATGAGCGGGGGAGTTTATCACGTCTGTTATTTCTAAACCGACCTGATAAAACGCCTGGGATATCGTTTATCACGTCCGTTATGTCATAACCGACGTGATAAACCCTTCCCCGGGCCTATTATCACGTCGGTTTCTTAAATAACCGACGTGATAAAATGGCCTGGGAACGTTTTAGCACGTCGGTTATCCAATAACCAACGTGGTAAATCGATTCCCAGGCCTTTTAGCACGTCGGTTATATTAAGAACCGACGTGCTAAAAGGCCCGGGAACGGTTTAACACGTCGGTTCTCAAAAAAACCGACGTGATAAACCCCTACCGATTTATTTACCATGTCAGTTATTTTATAACCGACGTGAAAGCGATATTTTTTTTAAAATAATTACACTGCTCTCACCAAAAAGCAACCAGAAACCAAACAACAAAAATAACCATGCCAGCCCTCCCCCAAGCCACAACTGAACCCCACCCTCATCTATACCCACCTAACAACCTGGCCAGCCCTCCCCCACCACATTGGAGCCCCACCACAACCCTTGGACACCCCCCACCCCTTGGACAGTCCCCCACCCTCATTTATACCCCCACGACCCCTAGTACAGCCTCAAACAACCATTGGACACCCCTCACATATCCCTTGGACACCCCCCACCCCTTGGACACCCCCCACCCCTTGGACAGCCCCCCACCCTCATTTACACCCCCAAGACCCCTAGTACAGCCTCAAACACCCATTGGACACCCCCCACACCTTGACAGCCCTCCCAGACCCCTTGGACACCCCCCCGACCCCTGGACACCCCCCGAGCCCTTGGACAGCCCCAAACACCCCTTGGACACCCCTCCCATATCCCTTGGACACCCCCCACCCCTTGGACAGCCCCCCCCCCCCCACCCTCATTTACACCCAACCGGCCCCTTGGACAGAACTCCCAGACACCTTGGACACCCCTCCCATATCCCTTGGACACCCCCCCCCCACCCCTTCGACACCCCCCACCCCTTCGACAGCCCCCCACCCTCATTTACACCCCCCGAACACTAGGACAGCCCCAAACACCCCTTGGACACCCCTCCCATATCCCTTGGACACCCCCCACCCCTTGGACACCCCCCACCACTTGGACAGCACCCCCACCCCCTGGACACCCCCCCGACCCCTTGGAAACCCCCCGACCCCTTGGAAACCCCCCATCCCCTTGGACAGCCCCAAACACACCTTGGACACACCTACTATATCCCTTGGACACCCCCCCACCACTTGGACACCCCCCCACCCCTTGGACAGCCCCCCCCCCACCCTCATTTACACCCAACCGACCCCTTGGACAGCCCCAAACACACCTTGGACACCCCTCCCATATCCCTTGGACACCCCCACCCCTTGGACACCCCCCACCCTCATTTACACCCCCCCGACCCATAGGACAGCCCCAAACACACCTTGGACACCCCTCCCATATCCCTTGGACACCCCCAAACACCCACCCACCCCCTTGGAACCTCTCCCCCCATACCAAAATCCAGACCAGAAAAACCATCAACAGTAGACCAAAACAAGAAGTAGAGAAAAATTAAACATTCACTTATATAACATTCAAAACTTACACTGTCAACTTCAAAAAAAACTAAATCCAACCTAAACGACTACGAAATACACAATTACATTGACAATATTCAAAATTACATTTTACATTACAAACAACTAAAAGTCCATCAAACCTGTAAAATAATTTGACCACTCCACTTGTAAGTGTTTGATATCTTCAGCAGTAAAGGGTTGAGGGTCATCAAAAAGCTACAAAGGAAAAGGATAGTAGTCAACGTGTATAATGAATAAATCAAATTGAAATATTATGATAAAGAGGAAATCTTACCAGGTCAAAACTCAGAACTGTCCCAGTTGTTATTATTTCATACATAAATCTTAACATGTAATATCCGCATTCGATGATGCCTTGTTGCTCATGACATTTCTGTTTGAATGAGTGTAAATTCAATATATTATTTTTATGTAATAAATAAAAATGTACAAATTATAAATGGATATTTACCTTCGCATGTACATATTTGATCTTGTAATTCCTTTTCTTTGCGCTTTTTCGAAAGTGGACCCATTCCCTGTTAGAAAATGATTCGAATGGGGTAAATTTAAAATTCATTATAATATATAAAACTATTGTGAAATTGAAACTTACGTTTCCAATATAATCTTAAAACTTTCTCGCACATCATCATGGAGAGAGCATATCCAATAAAGTGCTTTCTCCCTAGGGAAAAAAACCCCTAACATCCAATGATCCCTGATAAAAGGAAATTTAACATTAGTGGTTTTTTATGTTAAAAGATAATTAACTCTTTGAGAGGGATGTGTTTCATACATCTCACAAAAAGGCATCATCCAACACTGTGTGATTACATTCTTTTCAAATCTATCAGCAATATAAATCATTCTTTGTTCCTCATCCAATGCACATGCATCAGGGGAAATCAATTGTGGGTCCAGGAATCCATATACATCTGTCAGCTCATTCCTCTCACAAATTTTATACAGATACCTAATACAAAGCAGACATAAGTATACATTTTTAATAAATATAACGCAAGGAAGAGGTGTTAAGACTTACATGATAAAAATTTGCACCACGTTGATGCCCAACTTATCTCCAGTGACAAACTCCATGATATCAGTTTTCATAATCCCCACAGTTAGTTCACGTCCACAGACATGAGCTTCCATTGTAAAGTCATAATGATCCGCCAACAAATTTGAATATCTTGACAATTTGTCAAGACTGCTAGTATCTGCATCTGATGTCATAGCTATCTGTCTTTGTTGTTGTCTATACAGTATTTCTTTACCTTTGAAGTATTCCTGTAAAAATAAATTGAAAAATATATTAGATTTCAAATGATAAAACATTAATAAAAATATAAAATAAAAGATATAACATCCATACCTCTATGGTAATGAGTCGAAGAAGTCTGGATGGCCAAAGTAAAAAATGGCCGATACTATGTCCAACTGTCGTCACCTCATCTGTAGGTAATGGTATCCGAGCTGATCTATCTATAATATCCTGTACAGTGACCCTCTGATTCTCTACCTCTAACTGTTGATGATGAACTGTATCTCCTATACAATATACCATCCCATATGCAACTATATAATGTTGAGGATCATCAACATACAACTCACAATAAGTAGGTAGCTGCGGCGGAGGAGGAGGATCAAAAACGGGGTCCGCAGGCTGAGGTGGGGGAGTGGGAGCTACTGGGAGAGGTGGAGTGGGAGCTGCACCCTGAAATTGTCTTTGCAAGTCTGCAAACATAAACTGCACCGATGCTCTAATATTGTCCTCCATTGTCGCATTAATATTATGGACTTCAGCCTCCAAGGATTCTATTTTTTTTATAAACTCCCTCAACGTTAGAAGTTGAGGAACGTGGCAGCACTTTTCTTACTGATACACCTGCCGGATATCCTCTTACACGGCCAGGATGTTCGGGCTTTCCCAATGCCACAGATAAAATATCTTCCCTCCCAGATGGTGTAAATGTCCCCTGTGAACTCTGCTCCTCAAGAGAGTCCTGTAATAATTAATTGAACATTTCTATAATGATTGGAAATATATGACGAAAATAGTAAACTGAAATAAATAAAATAGATATCTTACAATCCTCTCAACTACGAGTCTCGATTCTTCCGAAAGATATTGTCCTTTTTTGCCCTTCCGAGCTCTTTTCCATTTCTCATGTCTAGATGGAGGGGATGGAGGGGCCACCTCTCCAGAGCTTGAAGACTCAGCTCTTAGTTATTGAAATTTTTCTGCCATCATTTGTTCTTCCAATAATGCATACCCTCCCCGAGATAAACTATGAGGGTATACATTTTTAGATTGGATCTCTTGATGAGCTTTCCTTGTTTGCTGTAAATTAAGAATAAGTAATCATTAACAAAACAATAATAAGATCATTTATATAAGAAAGCTTATAAAAGTTTACATTGCCCTTACCAAAAATGATTCTTTTCTTCTACTTTCAAAAAATTGTCTCCATGTGTCTTCATCTATAAAAGGATATATACGACATGGATTCTCACGACTCCTATGACCATAAATGAAATCAGATGAGAGGGTTGATTTGAAATCCCTCCATCTCCTAGCATCCAACGATAAGCATTTCTTCCTGACTCCTCCAGTGTCAGGAATATCAAATGTCATCTGATAAAAAAGAGGTTAAAAATATTATATATACTAGAAACATTTAAAGAACAGTCAAACAATAGCAAAAGATCTTACCAAAATGGTCTCCCACAGCTGAGAAATTATCGCCTTATCCACACTTCTCCAATCATCATAGAGAATGCTTTCTTTGCTCTTAGCCTGAGTTGCTACAAAACCCTTAAAATCTTTAGCATTTGGACCTCTATGAAGATCATCATCATCAAACTCCACGACTATCCTCTCCTCCTTCGTACGGGCAAGTGATAATTTTGGTAAACGTGTGCACCCACGCTTACCAACCTTTGAACTCTTTTTCGTAATAGGAGCATGTGAATGTTCCTCCCCAGATGTATGACCAATATGCTCATCTCCAGAATCATGTGGCTGATCAACTGATTGATCTGTCATTTTCCTTCAAATCAAAAAAACAAACATTAGTTCACAAATATACAAATTCAAATATTGTAATACTACTTAATCAGAAAATAGAAAAGTGTACTAAATTACATAATAGTAAACATTGGTAATATGGTAAGCATGTTAAACAATGATAAACATGGTAAACACAGTCTGTTTTACCCCTCTCTCTTGGATTTTAATGATCACAATCACTCTTATTATGTTCTAACTTGTTTTCAAGTGTTTTTGTTGATAGGAAAAAGGTTGCCATGGAGTTGGCCCAAGAAAGCTGAAAAGTGGACTCACTGAGTCCACCAGTCAGCCGGTGTGAGCTCACCGGCCAGCCGGAGGACCCAGGCAGTAGACTTGCCCACTGCCTGGTGTCACCGGCCGGCTGGTGGCTCACCACCGGCTGGCCGGTGGACCAGACAGAGAGCCTTCCTCTCTGTCTGGTCCACCGGCCGGCCGCTGGATCACCCCCGGCTGGCCGGTGGACCAGACAGAGAGCCTTCCTCTCTGGACCACCGGCCGGCCGCTGGATCACCACCGGCCGGCCGCTAGACCAGACAGAGAGCCTTCCTCTCTGTCTGGACCGCCGGCCGGCCGCTGGCTCACCACCGGCCGGCCGGTGGACCAGACAGAGCTTTGTTGTCTGGACCACCGGCCAACCGGTGATCCACCACCGGCCAGCCGGTGCGCCCAGGACTTCTCCTCTTTACGGTTTTTATTGTTTTATCATTTTGGTTTGATACATGTTTTAATAAGTAAAAAATTTACAATATCTAACATTATATGAAAAAACTAAATGTAAAAAAGAAATAAACATGTGTTACCTGTAATTTTAGGAATGTACAGCTGGATTGTTTTCCCAAATTCCTTCGTCGTGATCGTTCCTTATGGCACAAACCATGTCTTCAACATACTCATCATTATGTTCTATTAATCTTTCCATGGAAGTAGGGATGTCACATGAATCAGCATCTTCATCAAATTCATCCTCACCAACATATTGTTTTTCCCTTGTAAAACAACAGCCCACTGCATATCTGATTGATCTACTACATAGAAAATTTGTTTGGCATGCGTTGCCATTATAAAAGAATCAGCTGTGTCTTCCAATCTATTCAGATTAACAAGTGTCATTCCAAATTCATCGTGTCTGACACTGTTGTTACCGATAAACCATTTACAGTTAAAAACAGGAACTTTAATTTTAAAGTAATCAGCCTCCCATATGTCTTCAATCACTCCATAATATGCACTTGTTGTCGAAATTGGGTTTCTGTCCTTAGCACTCGAAAAATGAATTGCTTCTGCAAACACCAATACACCACTATTCTGAACTGCACTTCTGTTGTCCAGAGCTTTCGTATGAAATGTATAGCCATTAATGTCATAAGCGGACCATGTTATCACATTTAAAGATGGACCACCCACTATCCATTTTAATGTCTCTGATACATCTGATCTACCAAGCAAGGTCTTTTTAAACCATGGCAAAAAAGTTTTGTTGTGCTCATTCAAAATCCACATTTCTTTCTTCTTTGGATGACATTGTTTCAACTCATTAATATGCAATGTGATATACGGTTGAACATCAGCTATGTTATTCAAGATGTATGATTCTAGCTTCTTCATCTGTTCAGCTGACAGTGATTTGACTTTCAAGCCACGAATCCCCTTTCCCTCATTATTAACCCGTTCATGGCGAGATGGAGGCAAACCTATGTGTTGAGCCGTAGCCAAGTAGCTCGTACAAAACTCTGCTACCTCCTCAGAAATATACTTTTCAATAATGGAGGCTTCAGGTCGATATGGATTTTTAACATATCCCTTTAATATTTTCATATACCTTTCAAAAGGATACATCCAACGAATATATACAGGTCCACAAAGCTTTATTTCTCGAACCAGATGAATCATTAAATGCACCATCATATCAAAAAAAGTTGGAGGAAAATACATTTCCAAATGACAAAGTATAAAAATTGCATCCTTTTCCAAAATGTTCAAAGCATTCACATCAATCGCCTTGTTACAAATTGAATTGAAAAAATAACACAACCTCATTATAGTCCTTCTGACACGGATGGGCAATATTCCACGCAGTGCAACTGGTAGAATTTGTTGCATCATGACGTGACAATCATGTGATTTCATACCTATCAACTTCAAGTCTTTCAATGAGACAAAATTTTTTACATTTGAAGAATAACCTTGAGGAACTTTGATATCATGAAGACACTGATAGAAGCTACTTTTCTCCCTCTTCGATAATGTATGACAAGCCGGGGGAAGAAATGTTCGTCTTCCTTTAGGAGTGGGAGCTAACTCCAAACGTATTCCCATTGATAGTAGGTCTAACCTTGCATTCAACCCATCTTTTGTCTTCCCTTTAATATATAGAAATGTTCCGATCAAAGAATCACAGATATTCTTCTCCACGTGCATGACATCAATATTATGTTTGACTTCATGATACCTCCAATATGGTAGCTCAAAAAATATTGACCTTTTCTTCCAAATATGTCTATCATTACCAGATTTCTGTGTCTTTCCCAATGTCACATCAAGGTTTTTCACCCTCTCAAAATACAAATCTGGGGATAATAGTTTTGGAGTAGTATCAAATTCTTGTGAGCCATTGAATGCCTTTTTTAGTCTTCTATAAGGGTGATCCATAGGCAAAAACTTTCGATGACCCATGTACACTGTTTTCCTCCCATGATGTATTGACCAAGATATGGGAGGTTAATTGAATTTTGTGTTAAAATAGTTTTTTTGTAATCATTTCCTGGAGATATTGATAATTATCATCATAACCCATAAGAAAATACACTGACCCATCACAAAATATCAGGAACCTTAATGAAATAAAATAAAATAAACATTGGAGCACCGAGAGACATCCCTTTAACATTTCCTTAGGTATGTATTCTATGATTATGGAATTGAGAGTTCATAAAAAAATATATAAAAATATAAAAAACCATAGGTAACTAGGGAAAAAACATAGTATTAATAGTTTAAGAATTGGATTTATAATGATGAAAATTATAGTAAACCCTTGATATGTTTGATAGGAGGAGAATCACTTCATAAGAGATATTAGGAAAAATTTTATGGATATCATTTTATATTATTCCACAACTATACTCAAATAATGTGTTGATTAGTGAACCTATATTTCAGTTGATTATATCCACATTTTGGTATTGCGTAGGAAGATATCTTATGTTGAGAGAATATTCAAGAATCTTATGGGATCAGAAATTCATTCCAGTATTGATCTTCATAATCTTGTAGAAAAATTAGATGTGGTATGCTTCAATTCCCTACTATTATATTGGAAGATGAGTGTATCTTGAGAGAGGTGATCATGTGATTGTTGGTGTCAGTTTAATTGGATGTAAGATACGGTCTGATGGAAACTGGTTTGAGTTTTTTAACCTGAAATAATGAAAGGATAAGGTTTTATATTTATTAAGGCACTACTCGAAATTGGGGTAATACTCAATTGATTTGGACTCAAACAGTGGTCTAAAGTTGGTGTTTTACACTGAATTAAAGTGAATAGAGATCATTAACAATACTGATGGACGGTTTTGTGTGAGTCAGCAAGGGTGATCATGAATGTGGAGTGATGGTTCTTAATAAAATGAATGTTAAAGGGTCCAGTATTAACATGGGATTGATGAGGGTCTGAAACATGATGATTACATGAATCTATCAAGGTTCATGATCAGGTATGTCTTGGTTTTGATGGGATAACTCAGATATGGAATTGGTACATTTCTTAGCTAACAGTGATGTGGTTGGGGGAAAGGGCTTGACATGAGGAATACGAAAATTCACTACATATATGGATGGAAGGGTTTTCCTATCTATAGGTTTTCTGTAGTAGATTCATTAAAATATTTGGTCAAACACATGTTGTGCGATGATCTTCATAACCATAGATAGTGTAATAGGAATTGTCTAGGCCTCATTGTCATCAGACCTATACAAGGATAAAAATAGGTTAGCTTCATTGTATTCCTCAATCGAGCCTCATAAATCATTACATTATCCATGAATTGAAGGCTCTTGTAGGTTCATGATTTACTAGAATCCAATTTTGGATTGTTTTACAACTCAAAATCCCACAAAAATGACATCTCATTCTTATTGGAGCATCATTATGGAATCAACTAAATCAACCATGGTCATGATATATTTTTTATTTCACATGTTTAATCCAAGACTGACAATGTTATAAATGGGTTTACATGTGGTCCTGAATTATCCTATGTGATCTTACATGAAGGTAATCTATTTTTATTCATCCCCATAGCTCAGAAACATGGGATGGTGTGATTAGGAAAAAGAGGACCTGGTGCAAATATGAAGTCTCCTGGTTGACTATATTTCCTCCCGTGGTTTGATGAAACTGTTGAATGTGGTATGGTTAATTGGTCGACCATTGGTTTTGTGGCTGGTGGATCAGCCGTTCATGGGGTATTTAATAATTGAAGGGAGTTAAAGCACCACACCAAGATTATGGATGGGTGGTAGTTTAAATTTTACTTCAGGGTAGCTTTAGAATATATCTTGATGTATCTTAGTAGATTTCATGAAGTGGCTTGTGGCTTCCTAGTTGGTATTTCAAAAGTCCCTTTTATTTGGGATTTTGAAAATTAATAATTTTACATATGTGAAATTGATATATTTTTTGTTTATGTACATTTGTTAATTTATTTAGGTTAGATTATTTATGAATTATTAGAATATACTATTGAAATATGGAATTATAGTATTTGGGAAAATTGATAGATTTTAAGTTATTATTATAGAGGTGGGTTTGTAAGGGACAATATTTTTGTGAAGGGGATGTTTGAGATTAACATGTTCTATAGTGGGGAGTATTCTGGATTATTTTTGGAAGTTACACATATAATGTTTGTTGACTATATTAGGAGATAGATTTGGTGTGATGGCTTTGATTTACTGATCAAGATAAGTATTTTACATTGGATGATAGATGTTTTTCATTTTTATGGGTAATCAATTATGGTGATAAGTTTATAACGATAAATATATTTTATCAAATTAATATAACATAAAACATGATAAAAAATTTCATATCTCATGTTGTAAAATCTAGAATTTGTCACATTTTCAATTTAAAATATGAGTGAGATTATTATTTTAGGTATTTAGGAATTTTCAAGATAGCCTATTATGATTATAAGATTGGTCAATAATCCTGGTGGTGAAACTTTTGTTTTTTCAAGTATAAATTTGTAAGGAAATTGGTACAATAAGAATCTTTGAAATTTTGAACTATGTTTGTACACCAAGCATATGGTGGCCTACCAAGTGATCAATAAAGATTTATTGGGAACTTCATGGTGTAAACACCATTTCTTTATAATTATGGTAAATTAGTTTTTTTGATTTATTTTAACCCCCTTCAGAGTTTAGCTATGCATACCTATAATAGTGATTCAGTGACTCTATCCTTTTTTACCTTTATCCCCCATACCAACCGATTTTTCCTTCACATGAGAGACATATTTTTCTCACTAAAAAGTTACATATTCTTATTTATTCTTCATTAAATATTGACAAACCTATTTTTTATTTTATATCTATCTAATTACGTATATAGAATTCAAATTTTACCAAGGCACGGTAATATCAGTTGGGGGTATATGGTTTCATATTTATTAATTATAGAGGAATCCTTTAGGGGTTCATCATTCTATACTGATCACTATTTTGATGAAGATATGTTGTTCAATTAATTTCATTAGTTACTTCCCCAATTTTTTGTAAAATTAAGGATTTTATTGTTTATTAAATTTATAACCTTTTTTGGGGATATTATTAATTTAATAACTCACTTATATCATTATTTTGAAAATAAGAATATACATCATATGAAAATGGCGTAAATAATGTTTCTATTTAGTTTATTAAATTTTTATAAGATGAAATTCAACTAACAAATTTATAAAACAACATAACTCAAACGGATAAAAAACATTTTGGTTAAATAAAGGTATAATTTTAGAATACATGTATCATATTTGAGAAGCACTTTCGTGGTGCTGATATAACACATCAATAGATGAAGAACCATACTCATCATCTAAATATGTTTTTATCAATATGGTTATAATTGAGCCCAAGTTTTTTGAAATTTATCTATTGGGGTTTTATAAAAAGCAACATATAAATAATTCCAAAACTTGTGTTTAAAAATTACGCAATTTAATTTTATGATGTAATATAATAGAAATATGAAAGTTATTGTTCATTTTTAATATTTATAATTTCAAATTGATGAGTTTGATTCCATTTAGTGTAAATTTTTTTGTGTTTAGATAATATATATTTTCATATGAGGTTAACATTGTAGATATATTATATTTTACTTTATAATTCATCTACTGATAGAGTGATTTTTGGGATAGGACGAATGAGGACAATCCGATCATCTGACCGAGGGCTTTCATGGATCTAAAGACAACGCCCATGTTCATTCGTAGTGTAGATATGCTACCATTGACATTTATAATCAATGAGATTATGGAGATCGAATAGTAGACCTTTTGATAAGTATAAAATTGGGGATACCTTACGATAGGTTTAAAATAATGGATACCTCAGATTAGGTTTGTAGATATATATTTCACATTGATTTAAAAGTGAATGGATATCCTTTATAGGAGTATTTTAATTTTTCAAAAATACTTCATTTTATTTATAAATTTCATTTGTACATGTTTTTAAATTTCATTTTCTATAATTTAGTTATTTATAATGTTCTATATTTATAAATTGTTCATCTCTAAACTAAAATATTTGGGATTTTATTTCCTTCAAGAAAACTATATTTCTATACAATAAATATATTTAGTTACTATATTCTTTGATCTCATTGATATTTAAAATTAATAACTATATTTTATAGGATTATAATTTATAAAATATACTTATCATAATAGAAAAAGAGAATTTTTTTTTAAAAAAATGAAACTCAACCAATCCCTTTTATATTGTTCACAAACACACCCATAAACACTTTTGAGGTTAGAAATATCACATGTCCAATATAAGTTATCTTTGATGTAATTTCATTGTATTTTGTTTTTATTTTTTTATAATTTTTTTTATTATTATATGGAGTTATGAGGTATTTATATCATGATATTCTGAATAGTGGTTTATAAATGTAAGTTCCGTCACCACCATTTTGGGTTTTAGGAAAAATAGTTGATGGGATTTTAATTTTATTTTTCAAACCCAAATACAATTAAAATTATTTTTTTGAAAATATTAATATATGGGATGTAATGAAAATTGTATAATACATTTAGTTTTAAAATATTGAAATTACCTAACCAAGTTTGATTATCTCTTGCATATTTAAAACATTCTATATTTGTTTAGATTTATCAATTTAACCATTAAAATTTTTATATATCAATATTTTATTTGATAAATATATGGAATCTTAAATTAAATTGTAATTAACTTTTTTCTTGTAAAGAAAAAATATAATAAGATATGTGTGCTCATGTTATTTGATATATCTTTGACTTTTTTCAAATTCAATACTTGATCATGAACTAATTCTTAAATAATTTTTTATTTGAATATATTCTTCTTTATTAATCCCTTTGTCGAAAACAATATATTATTATTAATACTTGTAAATAATTACATTCCATTTATAGCCTGGGGGAATTATTCGTCAACAAACAAAACTTGACATTGGCTAAAGATGTTGCATTAGTGGTGATGTAATGGATGGGTTTTGTAAATGAAAATATATGTTCTAGTCAATGTTATTGATATAATTTATTTCAAATAAATAATTTTATTATATTTTATATTGTTTTCACTTTAAAACATATTTATTTGGCATGAGTGATCTAGGTAAAAAAAATTATATGTATTATTAGTTTTGAATGTTATCCAACATGGTATGTTAAGATCACTAATTAGATAACATCCCTTTATGGTTATAGTTATTTATGTTGAATTGTATCTGTTCATGTTTTTCTTATTTTCCATAATTATTATATGGATTACTTTTCAATTGGGATTTTTTAATGGTCATTTTGGAATCCATAGGTTGAGATTTTTAAATCATTTAGTGCATCTTTAACTTCCTTATTATTTTGTAATCTTGTAAGATATTGGTTAAGCTAAAAGATTATTTTTTGGATAGAAGATATGTAGTATAATAGTATGAATTTTAGAAGGAGTTTTTTTAGTATGGGTACTTGAACGATTTTTTATGAAATATCCTCCAAGTATAAGTGTGTTGTTATAAGGTTTATTATGGTTGTATTACAATGATATATCAATTATAATGGATCTGATAGAGTGAAGTCATCTGAAGATACTAATAGTTCGAGTTGTTTATGTGATGTTATAGAATATTTAAGCATTATGAGTTAGGAAAAATGATTTATTAAGGATTTTATGTTCGGTTCTGTTTTGGATAGAATTGTGTGTGATGAAGGAATAATCTTTCCCTGTGACATTCCTAAAAATATACTTAATGTGGTTTAACATAGTTGGAGTAGTTTTTTTGAATTTTTGATATAAGGACTGGTATAGTTTTTTATGTGACTTATTAATCCAATATATTTTTTAATTTATAAAAAAAAAATATAAATTTTATGTTATTTTTTAAAAATGGGGGTTTTATTTTATGCCTTTTTTACCTTTCTATAGTCTTTGTATAATGATTAATCATTTGTTACTTTTGGGTAGGTATTATATTATTTTTGTTATGCCCATGGAAGAAGTGATAACCCTCTATGTGGTCGGTATATATACATGTATGTTTTCAATTATAATACATATTTTTTGGTTTATAGTGGAGTTTTTCTTCTAAAATATGTATATGTACAAAAAATATATATAGCCACACTTTTCGATTTTTATATACACAAAAAAAATTATATTAGAGATATTTCTTCCACTTACAGAGGATGTTGTAGATAGAATATTTACCCTCTAATAAGTGAATGATATATGTAAGCTCATTTTCCTTCTTTATTTATTCAATCAGAATGTAGGAATTTTTTGAAGGATTTCAAGTGTTCTATTGAAGTAGGTATGGATCCTCATAGGGTAAATTAATTATAAATTTTTATTCAGAAATCTATGATTGATGAACTATGAAATGATGATCTGATTTATTTTATTATTTGATATTTATATGTTTTTAATATATTATAAAAACTGACATATGGTTTCACTTTTTTATTCCATTTTGGATGTTGAGATTACTTGGTGGTTCCCACTAAGTCTTCATACTAACACACAACAAGTGCACCATATAGGACATGCAGTTTCACTATTTTCATTTCAGGTATAAGTTTGTATATTGTTAGCTTCATTAATGGTTTGTCCACTTGATAAATGTTGTTTTCAAATTAATAAGTCAGTACACTTTAATGAAATATAGAATATTAGGCCAACATTTTCAAGAGGAGTCCTGTGGAAGATCATATATAATACAATTATGTTTATATCATTCTAATATTTTTTCTAAAAGAAAATTAATGTATAGTCGATATTAATATATTTTTATTAATGGTATACTCTTGAATATATGTTGATATTTAATTTTATAAATGTATAATATAAGTAATGGTCATGATGATTTTTTTAACGAATCTTGTATTAACATAAAGTGACACTAAAATAGGTTAAATTTCCCCTATTAATTACTTTAGTTCTCCATAGAATCCTTCCCATGGGGACTAAGGAATGTTCTTTCAGTAATTGGTGATTAATTTTGGGTTTATATATGATATACTTCAGGTAATATCATTGTTGAACTCAAATACAAAAATTATTAGATAGAATAAAGACATATCTAGATAATAGAGATTGCATCATGGATTTATTGAATTGATTTTTTGTAAAATTATGTGTATAGATGATCATATAGGGTCCTATTTTAATTTTTTAGTAACTAGATAATTCATCGTATGAGTATACTATATTATATTATGGAAATTAGGGATTCACATAAGGTAGTAAATTCCAAAGAAATGGTGACAATTTAGGATAAATTGAATTTTTTTAAGTCATATATAATAGAGGTGAAACACATCCTGATCTATGAGTTAACATAGTGTGTGATATGGAAGAAGAGATACAAGTTAGGGGATGTGGATTTTATTTTAAATTATTATGATATTGAGCATGATATTGAGTTTGTTTTGCATTTTGGATTGCATAAGAAAAACTATTTATAGAATACATAGGACAAAATGACCTTGACATTATACAATTACATGGATTTGGATTTGGTAATATATAGTAAAAAATAATTTCATCCTGTTTTCATTTTACCTATTTTTCTCAAGTTAGGTGATTATTTCCCCACACATTCTATGATGACAAAGACAAATAATTTTTAATTTAACTTTTCATTTATTAAAATTTAGTTTCCTAGGTTATGTTATTACTTCCGAAATTCATTTTTTTTTGTTTTACTAAAATAAATATATGATTCATTATCATTAAATTAGTCCATAGTGGATTTTTATATTACTTCCCCATTTATTTACTTATGTTAGAGTTATAGCATCATGATTTTTATTAAATTATTATTAAATCTTTTTTTATATATGTGGGTAATGGTTAATCAATTAATTTACAAATATTAGATTTAAATAATCCATATAGTTTACATTATTTCCATTGGACCATGTTAGTAATTGTGTGTTATTGATTTACCTATCTATATAGTTTTGTTTGATTCAATTTATAATGAGTTTCATGGTGTTTTATTTAAAATTATTCTTATAATTTAACATGAAATGATGTTATGGAGACTCATATATCTATATGGTTTTTCTAATCACATATTGAAGTATTTACTTTCCATTTAAGTGATGCATGATAAGTTATCGGTTATAATTCATAGTGGTTTCTTTTATTTTGAATAAAACATTTCTAACACTATTATCCATTCAAGATTGATTGGTTATTTTTTTCATGTAATCATGTATCTAGATCATGATGATGATATGTTGAATAATCCAAAAAAGTAGTTCATCGTAACGTCTGAGACACTCTTATATATTTTAGATTATTCATGAAATCCTTCCTAGTTACCCTTTATTGAATATGAATTTTAGGACAATTTATTTATAAGAACAATAAATAAAAGTCTCTTTTTTCTCCAATATTCGTTAATTATGTTATAGTTTTAATCCAAAGGGTATGGGACTAGGTAAGTTACCACCATAAATTTTGGATAAAAGAGTTTTAGTGGTGGTGTGATTATCCATGTGATAAGGGATCATATTTATTATAGTGATGGTAATCAAAGCCAAAAAATTTTAGATCTATGTGATTAGACATGTTAAACTGTTTCTGGTAATTTGACAACGACCTATGTTTTTCCTTTTAAGGTAATTAATAAATTACCATAGGTTCTTCCTTTTAGGTTTGTGTTTTCAATAACATACTGTGTTATTTTTATAGACATACATCTAGAAAACTGTGTGTATCAGTTTGTTGTTAGACAATAAGGACATATGCTAAGAAGTTTAGAGACTCATAGTGCAGACAACTAAGTGAAATGTATCATGAATTGAATTTGTGTAGGACTTATCCATGATCCTCCATCTATAATTTATATTAATAGACAATTTATCTATGGAAATTATGGAATTAACCGATAATGAAATAGAATTTGTAAACTACTTATTTTCATTAGTGATACTACATTGATGAGAGGTGATGAATGGATCTAGGGAAGATGGGAACTACTTGAAGATAATTTGGGCTAAAACATTTTCATAAGTAAGTTGAATATAATTACATAAAATGTTATGAGTTTACCCAATATGGTTATGTATGATAATTCCATATAAAAATATTTGGAATTGTGTAGCAATTTCCAAATGTGTATTAGAGATTAATTAGTAATGGGTTTTTAGATACCATCCACGTGAGATACGAATAAAACCTTAGTTTTGATAATCAAATAAAAACATTGATTTTGGGTATATAAATAAATGTTCGGATAGGTTCGTAACAAATCACAAATATACACGGAGAACGCATTAGTACAAAAGTCAAGGTCCTTGGATAGGTATATATCACATTAGAATTTATATCCAATTGGATAGGCTAAATTCACTAACGCAAGATGTTGTCCTTTTATTCTACTAAACATTAGAGTTCCACTCAAAGGTAGTCTGTTATGATCCAAATTTATGCCCATAGTCTTCATAGATCATTTTTAATTTTTCCATAGGTTTGTTTTTCTATAGTTTAGTATCTTGATCATAGTGTGTTTAAATTATGTTTGAGTATTCAAATGTTAGAGGGCTTATAAATGTGTCTATAGTATGTAAGTGGTTTGATTCATATATATTTGGGAACCTTTAAAATATGTGTTTCTATACTTTTTCAAAGCGGTGTTGTTAAAAGGTACCATATCCAAACCCAATATGACAATTCTCTTAATTAATATTACATTAGTTTTATAATTTTAGATAAATTATTCACCTCTAAGAGATAGTATATATTTTATGGCTTCCCTAATGGTCATAAATATAAGGCCTCCAATGAAAATATGAGTGTATGATTGGAGTTTTTTACCTTTGGAAAGTCAGAAAAAATTGCCTCTCTGTACAATAAATGAATTTTAAGGGTATTTAGTGTCAAATAGATCCTATGTATAGAAGACATGATATGAATTGAAATTGTTATGAACTTGGTATATATTGGAATCTATAAAGAACTGGTCAAATCATTGGAGGAACCACACAATAAATAGATTTCATGTGGGATTTTATTCTAATAATGGAAATGTATTCATGATATCAGACTTCTAAAAAAACATAGCTTATATTTATGTTGGGTGACATATGACTTTCTTGGAATGCATTTAGCAGAAGAACCATAAAGATGATATACCTCCACACCACCTCATCATATTGGTGAAAACTATTTTCACCCATAACTCTTCTTATTTACCTTGAATATATGTTTTTTACTTTTAAATGTGGTTAATATTGACATTTTTTTAATTCCTTTTTTAAGAACATTTCCAGTTCCCATAAATTATACCCTTTAGAATGGGTATTCTTCTTGTAGTGAAATAGTACTAAACCAATATATAATCAATTAAATATCTATTCACCCCAGAAAACCTAAAATATTTAAGTCTAGTTGTGTTATAATTTTAAGGGAATTAAGAACACCATTTAGGGTTATGATATTTAACCAATTACAATCCATGGTTTTTGTCACTGAAATTCTTATCCATGATTCTTTGTTACTGGCAGTTTCTTGTGTGATGTGATCAAGTGGTGATCAGGGTTTTCACAATAATAATTGTGCCCCTGCTAGCCTATAGTTAGACTCATAAATTTTCTATGTTGATTATAGAAAATATATTATATAAAATCCAAATATTTTATAATATATTTTTAACTTTGAATATATTTCATGTATTTGATATATTTCATTTCATGTAACAGCGAGTGTACACAAACCACATAATACTATTGAAATATTATTTTTAAATTGGAATATTATTTCATAATAATTAGATTTATAGGTTTTAATAATACCAAATAAATTAATATATATATATATATATATATATATACTTTTTACATAATGAAAATGTATTAATTATTTTTAATAAAATAAGTAATCAAATTTTAGTAATAAGAATAACGTTATGAGAATTTTACTTTCTACATGTGTTTTTTTAAATATATTGAACTAATCTTATAAATGTTGAAATATATTGATAATATATATAACCAAAGGAATAATATTTTTTTCATTGATTATTTATTAATTTTAAATGAAGAGATAATAATTTTAAGGTAAAATAGAAATGTTCCCAAAAACAATTATTACACAAAATGTATTTAATCGTAATAAATTTATGTAATCACTATTGATGAATTCTTTTAAAGAAATATAGCGAAAATATATTTAATAAAATATAAAAAATTAATAAAATTGAATTTTAATAGGAATGTAATTAGAATAAAACCATTTCCCTTCTAAAAGAATAATGTTTCTCTAAATCTTTTTTATGTGTTTTGTGCACATATATTAGAATTATTTTCCAAAAAATATATAAATTCACAACTATAAAATTTATTAAATATTTAAAATAATAAAATTATTTATGGCGAATATATTTTTGTAAATTTTTATCCTATATGAATATTTACTGCTCTGAAGATATTGCAACCACGGTAAGGGTAGTAAGGGTTAAAAGAGAACTTAACAAAAGAAACAATGTTTGAAAATACATAAAAACATTCATAAATCTAATTGGATGACATAATTTCAAAATTATGTAGTTACGATTATAAATTATGACAACTTTTATGTACATGGATTGAGTGAGAAATATATTATATAATAATTATTTAAGTATTTACATGTTTTACAAACACCTCTATTTCAAAAGGGCACCACATCTCCTCACTTATCCACAACACTTGAGCACTATAGTTTAAAAAAGGCATATAAAATCTTTTAAAACATTATTTATCACATTCTCATAGCCCTGGACTCCCAAAAGGACAATAATAAAAAATATTAATTTATAATCTAAATAATGATACCCAAAAAAGAGGAATTGTTTTTGCCAATCTATTTCAAGTCTATTACTTCTATAATATCATATAAATATTATATAATCATTATATTATTAGTAAATATGTATCTTAAAAATAAGAAATCTTTCAATGTTAATGTTATAAATTTTTTCTATCTTTTTAATAACTAATTGAAGAAAATATCACTCGTGCATACATACAGACTAATTTCTCAATGAAACAATTTATACTATTCTCCCCCAGTATCACTGATGGATGTTTATATTGATTTATTTATTTTATATATATGATATATATATAACATAATTATTATTATTAATGATAAAATAATATATATATTGTTACCCTCCCATACATTAGAAAACGATAACATCACTCATGTGTATGCGTACAGTACTAAATCCACAAAGTGATGTGATTAGTTTTTTATTTCAACATAAAATGGATTTTAATAAGGGTATATTTACTGAATTTATATAATTTATTTTTTATTATTATGATATTAGAAATACATTTTATTATTGGCCATTATTTTTTCCCTTTCATAGAAAAGGAACACGTGTACATAAAGATTAACATCTCTAAAAAGTGATGTAATTTTTTTACCACTTCATTAAATGAATGAATATAAAAGTGTATATAATAAATATTTTTGATACATGTGAAATTAATATTATTGTTGAGTTGATGAATCTATGACCATGGTGAAAGGAATAGAATCGAGGAACTAAAAGGTACATAAGAATCAGAACTGTAAAAACTGAAAAAATGACTTTAATGATGAATTTATAATAATTTGTTATATAGAAAATGTTAGGAAACAATTAATTAAAATATGAGTATTAATGGGGTTATATTATCTATTTATAATAAATATAAATTTATTATATCAGTAGTCAAAAAACATATAGATAAAGTAGGGTCTTTAGGTTATGTTTTATATCACATTCTCATTTATTTTATTTTTATTCTATAATTTATTTAGAATTAGTTAAATTTTATGATACATAACATTTAATACATATATTTTCCTCTACTATTTTTTTGGGGGTTTTATGTATTCCTTTTATTATCTAATCATCAGTACTTAAAATTAATTGAGAAATGTTTTTATGTAAAGTCGACCTTATTTCCTCCTTTCAGTCATGAATCATTCCCTTAAATATCCACATTCTTTAAATAGTATTATATATGTTTTTACCATTAATAATTTTAACGTTCACTCTATAAAATATTATTTATAAAATATTAAAACAAATATTTTCAAGGGTTTTCAACCAACTAAAAATTTTGTTTTTTAAAAAGTGTGAAAATAACATTCTTTTTTAATATGTATGACAAGACTAGATTTTCTAACAATCATGTCCTTACTTTATAATAAAGAAAATTTTACATGTTAATTTTTTTTACCAAGAAGATATCATTCCCATTTTTATGGTAATTATAGATTCTTTAATTTACCAAATGAAACTGAATTTCTTCTCATAATTATCAATGTGTATTTTAAAAACATTTGTAAAATAGATTATTCATCTAAATCAACATATTTTAAAGAATATTATTATTCGCTTAGGATATGATATTATTATTTCAAAAACATTATTTATCTGGATATCATATAATGATGATTTTTAAGTATGATTTATTTATTCAAATTTTATTCCAATGAGTTAATTATGCTACTATTAAATGTTTAATGTTTTTATAATCTTATTATTAGACTTATTTAGAGGTTTCTTTGTGGGATATATGTGTTCAGAAATATTATATCCCTCTAATTCTTTAGGTAATTATTTATGTCTCATGAGATAATATAAACTTGAATAAGGTGTCAAACAAACCCATTAAAGGACTCTGTAAACTATTGTAGTCTTGGAAATGATCTTAAAACTAAAGAATTGATTTTTTTCTTATGTGTTTTCCAAAAAAAATTCTATTATTATGAGATTATATCATTTCTCACGGTTGATTATTGATGATTCAAAACTATTATTTCTCATTTATTTTTTGTATAAAAAAGCCTTAAGACAAGACTTATGATTTAGGGTTTATGGAATGTTGAGTCTATGTTCATAATATGTGATCATGTTCTCATGCCCTTAGGCTTATCTTATTATTAATCATGACCATCAATAGATATCTCCCATATTTTCCCTTAACAGGGTCCTGATATCACAATTTTTTATGTTAACTTTTCCCTAGGTTACGAAGAATTGTATTTAGTTGGGTATGATTATGAATGCTATTATACATGGATAATTTTCTAGGGGATTTTTAAGATCATTTAATAAATAATTTGATTACATAGCTAGTCTTGGAAGAAACTAAACATTTATGGTCATTAAATATGAGTTATTGTGAGGTGAAATGAATATTAATAAAAAATAATGTAATATTTAGGCATGTAATTGTTGGTGCAACACATTTTATATCATAGAAGGGTCTAGTTAATTTATAAGAATAAGTTACCATAAAAATTAATATAGAACCTAATTCATCCTATAATGAAAATGTGGTGAGATATTTTGAACCTAAAGTGTAATAGGATGAAAAAAGATGTCATTATATTTGTTATAATTGGTATTATTTTTATGATTATATGATTTCTCACACTGATTAATAGTGATTTATCCCCACACTCGGTTTCTTGGGATTAGGAAATGGTTTATACAAAGGGTAATTGTCTTAAAAATTAATTTGGGGGAAAACTCAATGAAAAGCTTCATTTGAAAATAAATAAAATGAGAGATGGAATGCTTTTTTCCTATGTTCATGAAACACCCACTAGTTTTGAATTAGGATGTTAATATAAACAACTAAAGGAAGGGGAAATGTACCATTGATTATTTTAGGAGTTCATTTCCATATTACATTAGTGGTTACTCTAATACACTAATTATCTTGTAATGGATCAATACCATTAAAAATATATTTTCCTTACTCCATTTCTTGGATGATGAAATATGTGTCCTGATTTTTTTATCATTTATAAGTTCAAGTTGATCAATTATTGACTCTTATTAAAAATATGAATCAAAAGAAAGAGATTGACCCCATGATATTGGATGAGTTCAAGATGGTATTTTTTTAATATGTACATTTCTTGAACACATCACAGAAAAATGGAATGTGAATTTTTTTATCATAAGAAGATGAATGATGGATCTATCAATACATATAATGAATTTTTCACCAGAACTATAAGGTAAGCATCAAGTTTTGCCATGGACTCTAAAATAAGTTATCATTGATTATTTAGTATTTTAAAATTAATTATCTGAAAGGTGTTATCCAAACAGATATTAGTATCTATGATGAAAAATCATTATATGTTGTCAAGGTACAAATTTAAATAGAATATGCCCATTATTATCATTGTTTTGGGGACAATAACATAATTATGGGTATTTTAGGAGATTCAAATAATGTACCCATGGTGGAAAGATAATTGATGTTTCTTTTTTTCAACATTTTGTCAATAATAATGGGGGAAAATTACCTATAGAGACTCGTAAAAGTTTTATGTATCAATAATAATACCATTGAAAAAACAAATGTAAAATTCACATAAATAGATAAAACAATGAATCAAATAGATATTGAGATTAAATAAATGTGCCACAAATAATCCAGCGCTATAATTACAAGTAATATGAAGTGTTTTCAAAATTGTGCATAAATCTAAGGGTTACACATAGAAATTGACATAAAAACATTCTTTGATAAGTGATAAAGGGGAATTTCATGCGACCATGACCGCTGATGCGGGTTATGTGACTAAAGTGGTGAAAGACACTCTAATAATCCTATCTACAAATTCAAATGACTTATTTGACTCCGGTTTCTAAGAAATCATTTATATTTGAATAATTTTATAAATGCATCACATCATCAACATTATGATTAGATTATAAATTATCTATCATAAATATTAAATTTATGACGATCAAGTCTTAGGTTTATAGATCCTATACAATATAGATTTGTGGGGATTTGATTCTTGGAAACATTTTGTTATCTCCCTTTAGTTAAATTTAATTTGATATTGGAAATGTATTTAATCTATTAATATAGACCCTATATCAATTATATGGGAAGAGAAGTCGCATTTATATTCTAAATCAACTTATTGACTACTATATGTGTGAGGAATAATATAAAAATCCCATGTAAATTACATACATTATATGTATTTTACAACCTATTCATGAGGGGTATTTATCTCAAATGGTTTGATAGAAATTCATTATTTAATAACATTCAATTGCTCATGAATATGATGATTTGTTTCATGAAGAGTATCCAAGTATTCCCCTAAATCTTGATGTAATGTTTTCAATAGAACTCATACATGGTTCAATGCATATTTTAGAGACTCCATATATAATATAATAAATTTAGTTGTAATAAATAAAGTAGTCACTCCATTAGAATATTAATATCGGATTAATTATTTATAAGGATTTATTTTGTGGTGACCCTATTCTTTTAATTATGAAAAAATGTTATGCAATGATTTTTCAGGGATTATCAAGAACATAATAAGATCCCTATAAAAAATATATATCCCCTACTCTATATTGATAACCAGTTTGATCAACTATATAGATCACAATAAAGTTTTATGATTGAACATCGATTTGGAAATCATCGACCGATGATCGAAAAGGGGGATATACCTTATAAAATATTCTTTTTGAGGTAGGATAATTATAAATTCAGATTAATGTGATTTTAATTTACCCATCATTCCAAAAAGTATTCATGTATATAATGAATATAGTCTTTAGATATTACCCACATCACTTATTTGTTATCTTTATAGTTGGTATTTATTAATATATAATGATAAAGGAAGAGAAAAAAGATAATTTAATGATTGTGATAAAGTCTGTCAGGAAGGAGAAAATTTATGTAAAACTTATCAAGTTTGAATTTTCGATACATAATTTATTATTCATAGCTTATGTGATCACAATAAAGGATATATAGGTAGATCCTTCGAAGATGAAATTTATTGAACAATATACCAGACTAACCATAGTAATCAAAATACATAGATTTATTGGGATGGATGGATACTATGGTATATTTTTTAGAATTTTTTCGTGGTTATAAAATCCTATAACCAAATTAACTCAGAATGGAACAACTTTCCATTGGACATTTGAATGTGAACAAAATTTTAAGGATTTAAAGAAAAGGATGTTCAATTAAATTTTTGTTCCATTATCCTACTTCAGGGAAGATTTTTTGATATATATTGTTTCATCAAATAAGGTATTACTAAATGAAAATTAATTTTTTTATCCAAAAACTTTTGGGGAAAAAGTGAGAAACCATACAAGAAATCAATGATTTTAAAACAGAAAACCCACTTCGATAAAAAGAATAAAGACAAACAACTCACAAACTTTATAAAAGGTCCCATACCCATCATCATAAACATAAATATAAGTTTCCTCTTACTCAACACTTCATGACAAGTTGACCCATGCTTGGATGGATGAGCCTGGTACCGATGGCAAAGCCATACCCTCCCAAATATCCAAATCTGAATGCAATGATGTGGAGGAAAACTCTGCTCTAAACCCCACCAATAGCATATTCTACATCCCAGTTAAAGGTTCATGAAAATATTGCCAGAATTCTGATTCAAAGTTGGCAGTAGTAATATTTTACATTAAAAGTACAGTTTAATTATCTATATATTTATATTTGTGCTATATATACTAATAATAAAATAATTAAGAATATATTCATATATAAAGAGATAAATTTTCAAATAAAAGTATATGGTTGATATTTAATAAGGATTATGAATACTCAATACACTACCCCCATGGGATGTGACACACACCAATCATAGGATGTAACAAAAAATTATTTTTATTTTCTAATAAAACACTATGGTAAACTCAGATCATCTATCATATGGAGCATTCTTAGTTAGTGACTAAATAGTCTTATTTCACATTATTATCTACCAATTAATATAATGAAATAATCTTGTTTTGGAAATGTGGAATGAAAAATTTAAAATGTAAATATTTGAATGAAAATAGAATAAATAAAGATATAATAAGGTTTATAAGAAAGGAATAACTATCAAGAAAATTTCTCAGTGTCAAACTTCATCACTATATTATTAGTCTCATAATTAAATGATCACCACACTTTATCATATATGTGAACATACTCAACTAAAATTACTGTGAATATACATTGTACGCATTATGTAAACTACACATCCACCACCATGACATAGAGAAAATATTTCCCAAAATAAGAAACTAAACCTTGGGTGGAATGTAGAGGCACAAACATTAATTTTTTTCTTAATATTATTTTTTTTATAACTAGAATTAAATATGTATTATAGACCATGAATTCATAAGGACTAATATTAAACACTAATTCATTCCCTTGAAGATTCCTCAGGTTAGTTACCCATGATTATGACATTAGGAGATCATATTGAACAATGAATGAGGAGCAAACAAAAAAGAGAAAAAAATTAAACCACTAAACACAATAAAAGAGTAATATATATTATTATCTTAAATAAAATTACAAAAAAATCTAAATCAATAAAAATTTAATAAAAAGATGAAAAAATTAAATTAATAACTCTTTGAAATGGGGAGGATATACATTATTTTAGGGAAATGGGTGTAAATATTTTAATTATATTTTGACATATAAATGATATAAAGTGGATAGGATGGTAAATAGACAAATTTGGGAAAGTTTTCTTCTAGTATTTTATTGTAAATTTCATTATTGTAACAAAATTGAAATCTATTGGTCCCATGATGAAAAAGATATTACCTTGTTACTAAGGATACTCTTTTTGGCCTACAAACTCTTCATATTCTCCTTCTCTATTTTCTAATAAATTTATGAACATAATTTATCTAGAATCACATGCGTAAAATTTTTTATGAAATGATATTAGAAAAATAATATTTCTATAAACAAAATATTGCTCCTTTACTTTGGAAATTTTGAATATATGGTACCATATTTGAGAGTCACAAAAACGGGGGACATATTTTATTGTCCTATAAGCATTCTTATTTTGGCCCTAGTAATATTTGATTCATCCCAATTCCATGTTAAATTAAATTTATTACAATGATCATTGAATCCTTAATGAATAAATATTCATAATTATCATCATATTAGAAAATGATGTGGTGGATATATGAAAGTTAATAAAAACATTTCAAAATATAAAATTATGATATTTTTCAATTATTATCAAGTAACTAATAAATCTTTTCATTATAATAGTTTTTTTAGAAAATAACACATTGTTGTGATTGAAAAATAGAATTAAAATTATAATTTTTAAAAATATTAGCTCTATCAGAAGGTGAGATAGGTGGGTGATGTTGTGAGTTGAATGGACCATTCTAATTTATCCATGATTAGGATTGAAAGAGATTCAATAATAATGGATTTAAAGAGTATGGACCTTTAAAACATAAGTAAAAGTGAATAATAATATCATTCTTTTATGAATGTCCAACCTTCCATTCATTTGATGATTAAAGTGGTATCAGAGGAAGTTGTAGTGCTATAAGTTTCTGTAAATATTTTTATGGGGTTCAACCATTACCATGATAGAGTGATCAAATTCAATAACATAGTATGGGTATAATCATTACTAGAATTAATAAAATAATTTATTAGATGAAGCACACCAATCATTATTCTATTTTAATATATGATGTATGATAATATATAGATATCCAAAATATTATTTAGGGATAGAAAACATTAGAAGTCATATCATGAGTATGTATCTCAATGTTTGTAATGTTAGTAAGTTAATACAAAAATTTATAATTCTAAAGTTATGTTGAAAAATTTACCCATACTAATATAGAAATTGGAAAAAATCACCATTGGTTTTTTCATAGGTTTTCTCAATCCTTGAAAATTCCATAACACTATTTGGGTTTTACTAAATCACTTAACAAACATATAATATTTCATTTATGTCGAAGAATATTTCCCTCTTGATTAAATTTATAGTATATATACAAATGTAGTGGAAAGTTTGCATGGATTATCACATTCTATTATATCTTATCGACCTATGATATTTACCTCGATGTTCTAGAGAAGCATTCAACAAGAATTGAATTTGGAGTTGAGATTTATAATTTTTTATCTTCCATATATTAAAGGAAATCATAATAGGGTCATCAAAAACATAGAATATATACATAGATATTTCACTATGGATTTCAAAGGTAGTAGGTATTTCATAAATTATATGGTTTCATTTTATTATAGTAAAATTCTTCACAAACTAATTTATATCGATCCTTATGAAACCCTCTATGGAAAGAAGTGTAGAATAATGAAATACAGGGATGATTTTTGGGAAATGAATCTATTAGGACCTAAAATAGTTGACAAATAGAAAATGAGGGGTGATCTATTCAGCATCACATTTTGGTATCTTATAGTCAATAGAAAATTAAAACTAAAAATCATCATTGATACTGAGATTTTAAAGATGGTGATAAGGCATTCCTTTGGATATCAACTTGGAATAAGATTATGAGATTTGGAGTAAAGGTAAAATGACCCTTAAATGTATTAATCCCTTTAGAATTATTGATTATATCAATATTGTATATTTCCTATTTGTGCTTCCACTAGCTATATTACATGATACAATGTGTTCCACATATCTCATTTGAGGAAGTACATAACTGATCCATCACATATCAAACACATAGTAGTTATACCACCAGAGTGTGATATATCAAATTTTGAATTGTGATTATAAATTCATTATCTAAGATATAAATTTATACACAATAATATCCCTCATCTGGTCAAATACCTGTAGAGAACCCAACTATTTTAGGATGCTAAGTGGGAACCTAAAGATGTGATGAGGAAGAAGTATCCTCATTGGATTGAATCCACATAAAAAAATTTAATTGTTAAATTAATATAAGGTTTTTCAGATATAGTAGCCTAATATTTTAGAGTATATTTTTATCTTTAAATAAACTCATAGTGTTTGATAGCATTTTTAACACACAACACCAAGCATAGATGAACTATTACATAATATTGATCTATTTTTAAAATGTAATTGCTTTTTATACACACAAGATTAGGGAGTATGAATATGAATAATATAATTTTTCATAATGTTTAAAAATCAATACCCCAATGAAAATTTATTGACCAATTCTTAGTAAATAATTCAAAAAATAATAATTATTAGAATAAAATAAAATGAAAACTATTTTCTAATAATAGTATTTTCTATATAGTATATATTATTTATCTACATAAATATATTGATCACTATATATGAATAATTTAATAAATTAATGATTTATATAATTAATGGAACAATCATTTATATATTGATTAATAATATGTTAGAAATAAAGATAACGAAATTTGAAGGTAAAAAAGAGAAATTTTTCAAACAATGTTTTTTATTGTGTGCAATAAATTTTATCATAACAAAATAAATTAATCATACTTGAGGAGAAATTTTAATAAAAGGAGTAGATAATATAATCAATAATGTATATTGAAATTAATATAATGTTTGTTACAAGGCATGTAATGGGAATAAAATAAAATTTATTCTTAAATATTCATTTTATCTAAAAACTATTTTCACACATTTTATGCAATAATATTATAAGATTATTATTATATTTCTTCTAATTGAATATTGAAAAATAGTAACTATATTTTCAATCATCAATATTCATATTATTTAATAAATTCAAAATTATTTTTATCACTAATGTGTAATTATCACAGTTAAAATCTTATTACCACAATAAGGGTATAGATGTTTAAAATGGTGGATAACTAAAGTGATTAGGTTCAAAGTAAGGAAAAAAACATTATAAATTATCATTGGTTGATTTCACTTTTAAACTTACAATTAAAATATTCGAAACTATGACATTTTTTTACCACATGACATGAATAATGCATATGTTTTATAATAATGTTTTAATTATTTATAAGTTTACCCATGACCTCAAAAATAAAATGGAACCTCCTATTATCTCTCCCCCTCACCCCTGGTTTACTCTAGTTTAGCCAAGACCCACCCAAAATCCATTCCCATCATTCCACCCCATGAACTAGAAGACTTTAAATCACCAAAATACTATTTCATAAAGGCCTAATGTGTAATCTAAAGGAACATACCCAAGAAATTTGTAAATGTGTAAGATTTATTTCATATTTTTTCATAACATACACAAAATAATATGTATACATTTTAACATGGTGAAATATTTATAACTAACATACTCAAAAGTTTTTATATTAATTGTATAACCATTTTTTATCCCCTTTACATCTAATGGAAAATAATAATGTAACTTAGGGGTACAGACAAACTAGAGTATTCATAAAGAGATGTATCTTATATTTCATCATCTTATTTCATTGATGGTTGTACAACTAGATTAAATGGATATAAATAATTTTTTTAAAATAATTATGATTCTCTAGTAATAAAATATTACCTATCTTTTTACCATCTCATCCTTTGTAAAATAATAACATCATTCATGGGTCTGTGTAGACTACGACATCAAAGAAGGGATGTGATTAATTGTTTTATTTTTTTTGTAACATAGAGATGAATTAGGATCAATTTAACTAAAATACATCACATTTATAAAATTATTGTTATTCTATAAAAATATTAAATTATTTAACTTTCTTTAATTCTATTCTTTCAAAAAATGAAAACATAATTGATGCATACATACAAACTAAAGTATCCAAGAAGTAATGTATTTAGTTTTTTATAAATTAATTATAAGAATAGTAATGATAATTTACATAGTGAATAGATTTGATATAGGTGAAAATATTAATATTCTGTTCATTATTAAATGATAACCATGTTTAATAGACTAGAACTCTTGATGTGAAAATTTCAGGGGAACCAAAAAACATTAACATTAAAATGTTGAATTTAATAAATAAATTTTAGTAAATGGGAAATTAGAAAATAAAATATAATTATAAATTTAAAGATGATAATAAATAATGTTTTTGTATAGATATATAGTAAATTGAAATTTTTTTAATAGAATGTTAAGAGTCTCTATAATGAATATATATACTTAATCCACAGGATTATAATATAATATCATTTTTGGGTATTTTATATATTAAATTTCAAATGATGAAAAATATATGATACTTATATTTCAAAACTCATATATATTATTATCCTCTTGATATTTTTTGGGTTTTCATAATTTCATTCCATTCCCCTCTCTTTGGTGCATAAAATGATTGAGAATTGTTTTTCATATACTAGTATTATTTCTTCCTTTTCACTTGGAATATTTATCTTCCATATACTTCTTCTTTAAATTGTTTTATAGATTTTATACCTATAGTTATTTTTTTCTAAAAAATACCTTAATTTTTTTAAATAAATAAAATAACACTTTTCATGGGGTTTTTATGCCTCACTTGTGAATTTTTACAAAATTGTAAAGAGTGGTCTCTTTTTATTATATATTACATTAAAAGATTTTTACACAATAATTTCATAATTTCTCAATGAATCATCAAATTAAAATTTAAATATTTTTAGAAAGAAAAGAATATTCCCATTTTTTGATTTTTTTAATATTTTTTAAGAAAATTGTGTTTTTCTCATGATTTTCAAACCCTGTATTAAATGATTTTTGAAAAGAGATTTTTTATCTATGTCAACATAATTTATGGAATAATATACTTCAATAGGAATATGTTTTTATGATACTATCTAATTTATTTCTCTATATATCTTATGATGATGATGTTACAACATTAATTTCATCGAGCCAATATCATTCAGATGGGTTAATTACACAATGATGAAATAATGAATGTTTTTACAATCATGTAACGCACTAGTGTATGGTTTTAATCAAGTAATGTGAGAGATTTGAAATACATATCCATCTATTTTATTGGGTAAATATTTATGTATCAGGATATAATATAAATTGGAATGGCTAGTTAATATATTTTTTTAAAGGTATCTATCCACTAGATAGTCTTGGTAGAAATCCATGTCAAAGGAAGTGATTGGAATGGGAAGTGAACCCAATAGACTAGAGGACTCTATACACTATTATTTTTATGGTACTGATCCTTGAATAAATAAATTATTTCCAGTTCTTATGTGTATGCTAAAAACATATGATATATTCTTATGATATACTCTCATAGATATTGATTGATTATTGAATATTTTCACTCTTCTAAATCGTTTAGTTTTTATGTTATGGTTTATTATAGAAATATTTATTTATATTCTATGAAATTATATGTATATTTTCATATGTTATGATTCTTAATATTATACCATTAGAATTATATTATGCTCACTTATGATCTTCGATTGATTTCAATCATGTTTACCCTTAATGAGAATCTAATATCACGCTTATTATATTTTATTTTCCCCCATGTTACTAATAAATGTTTTATGTATAGAATATCTAAGAAGGGTAATATGTGAGAAGTACTTTTTGGGATATTTTTAATATATTTTATAAAATATGTTTAAAATATAATCAATCTTCAAATATGCATACCCTTTATGATTATGGGGTGTCTGTCATTGTGAGATGTGTTTAATATTATTCTAAAATGATGTCATATAGGTGTATTAAATGAATGGTCAACTCATATACCTCGAAAAAGGATAAATTAAAAGTTCTGACTCGAATCATATCAACGACCCAATTTCATTCTTAAATGGTTGGATAGTAGATCATTTATGTGGTTATTAGTTAAGAAACTCCATTATGGTTCCCCGTAATATCCTCCACCCTTAACAATATAACAATTTCAATGTGAAATATATATCTTGGGATATTTTCAAAATTTTTGATATGATGAGTGTGTCCACATACTTTATGTTATTCCTTTATGCGATTTCATATGGGGAGATAATAGATAACTCAAGTGGTTCCCTCATGGAATGATCCTATATTGTCTCTTATAGAGATGGGGTTATAGTGTCATATATGGATTTGTATATAATAGGTTATCCTTATGAACTAGTTTTTTCACATAATTATTCAGGTGATTACAAGGAATCTCTTCATTTTTATATAGGAGTGTTTGTGAAATTCAGTATCCCATGGTCATGGGATAATTTTGGATAATATTAATTCTGAAGGATAGAATTTTTAAGACCATATAAATTCACCAAAAAATTATATCCAATAAGTATAATAATGATTTTATATTGTGTTTTATAAATACATTGTTAAGAGGGGTTTCTTGGTGAGCATGTCAATAAAAGGTCTCAAAAGTATCCAGAACAATGAATCCTATAGATCTGACATGAGAGTAAATGGATTATCCTATAAAATGCATGTGGTAGGATAAATATATTTCCCATACAATAAATACCATAGTTTTTAAATAACATATTGAGTCTGGGGAGATGGTAAACGGGTTATCTCAAGTTTCCAATTACGATATCGAGGTTGATTCTATAGAGTTTGAGAAGGTTGGCACATTATGGGCATGGTCCTTCTACTGTGTAACAACCTATATAATGATAGAAAACATATTTTTCATATTTATTAATAATTATTAATTATAAAGTAATTTTAAAATAAAATGTACGTTATTTCCAATAGTGTACACTACACACAATAATGAGTTTCATATAATTCTTGCATTGCATGCAAGACTGAGTTATACCAAACAATAATATACAATTAATATTATTTATTAATTAGGTAGTTATCACCGAGCCAAAGTATCCTTTGGAATGAAAATGAGTAAATATATTATGTTTACACATTTTTATATTTTTTTCATTCATACAATAAATATTAAATGCATAAGATAAGAATAAAACATATTTTACATATAAAAATATTATTTTTTCTAAAAACCTGTTTTATTACCTTTTAATGTCACACCTATTTTAAAACTAAATTTTGACAGTAAATATTTTTTTATGAAAAAATAAAATTATTTTATAAAATATTTATATAAAAATTATCTTCTGTTATATTTTTTGTTGTTTTCATGAAGAATATTATATATTTTGATGAATAATGAAAAACATTGAATTTCAATTGAAAGCTATTTTTTTCTCATTTATGTGTACATTAATATTATGTTATTAGTTAATTTTAAGGTATAATATTTTCAATTTTACATTTATTAATCAAATTTAGGCCAGTGAGAATATTTTAACAATGAAGTAATATATAAAAACTAAACAAACATTTGAATATGTTCACTTTAAAACCGCAATTTGTCATCCCATTTGTAGGAAAAATTTTAAATTAATTCATGCCACTTATATTAATGGAATATTAAAAAATCGATTCAATATTTTGAATAATAATAATTTATAGTTTCTAATAAGGTAAAATTAATATTTTTACTATTATTAGTGAAATAAATTAAATTAATTACCATGATTAAGGTAAAAATGTGTTTACTTAGTGGTTAAATGTTATTCTTAAGAGATCAAATGATCTATAAACATATTTAAAACAATTTTATGGCCACTATTTGACCATATGCCCTATTTTATTCAATTGGTATTATTATTGGTGGAACATGATTTTAGAGAGACCTACCAATAGTGTTCACCATTTTATATTCCCAAAAATTCCACTCCTCCTCCACTTTATAAAGACACTCACCCTTACCAATTATTCACACCAATAAATCCATTTTTATTAAATTAAAACTGAACAAATAATCTCAAAACAACCTTTAAAAACTCTATAATCCTCACATTGGGAATAAATCTAACCAAGGAATCTCTTTGAGGAAAACCCCATGGAGTTACCTGAAAAAGAGGTAACATTCTTCCATGAGCATTTCTATTTTATTTATTTCCACAACCATTAAATTATAAATACTATGTTATTATATAATAAAATAAGTATCATAAATAAACTAATAAGTTTTATGGTATTTTTTCATCCTAAACCTAGCCACACTTTTACCAAGTGGGTAACAAAATTACAGTTCGTGTGTACAGCAGACTACCACCTCCTGAAACGATGTCATTAATTTTTCCATTAACACACCTTATGTATGGGAATTATGACGGAAAAAAATTAATATTATATATATGAGATATTTTTGATTAAATAATACATATGTAATTTCTATACACACATACCTTCATGATTTCCAATTTTTGGGATTACAATAACATCATTTTTCTATGTGTAGAATACTGCCTCCAAAAGCTATGTGATATTTTCACACCTTACATGAAATATATCAAGAAAGAGTTTACTAAAATTAAGTGGCATACATAACATATATTTTATTTTAATGACTTAATTAACTTTATATAAATATAATGTATCATTTTATTTTTTACCCTTTCACGCACTGAAACAGTGATATGGTCATTCATGGATGTGTGGACTACCATCTCCTTGATGTGATGTAATTACTTTTATATACCAAGAATTATATATATTAGTATATATAATTACATAACAAGGTATTTATTATATCATTATCATTTTATAAAGATAGAAGTTACTTACTTATTTTTATAATGATCATTGAGAAATAAGAATGTTACTAATGTGTACCTATGACCAACGGTCTCCACGACTGTAACGTTGTTTAATTTTTTATAACCATATTTCATGATTGGTTTTAAATGAAAATATTATTTACAAATAAAAAAATTATTTCATGAGTTTTAGTTTGTATGTGTTTGAATAAGGAACCACTTGAAAATAGTTTACCTATAAAATTCATTTTTGACACATAATACAAATATGGCCCAAAATTCAAGAATAAACATACTTATTTAAGTAATTTTATAAAAAATTGTATTAATGAAATAAAAGTAATGTTAAACTAGAAAAAAATTTGGAAGCAAATAAATATTTCACATAATTTTATTATTTAAGAAGATAAAGACACACAACATAATTAAGACTAAAGGTAAGCGATTTCATCTCGATCTCCATTCATTGAGGCACAGTTTGATGTTATACACCCACCTTATTTTATGTGGTTTATATATATAGCCCTCCATATATCCTATCTTCAATTTACTAATTATTATATTGTTATTTTTTTAAATGTAAATATTTCATGGGGATTGTGTTTTAGTTATTAAAAGTGGTATGGGACACATTGAATGTTAAAATATTTAAATTCAATATATTTTCATAAATTCCAATATAATTAATATTATAATACATATTTATCAATATAGATATAAATATATTATAAAGGATGTTTATTTATTCTTTTAATTTTATTCAATGGTTTCAAAAGTAATCATTTTACATTTTTTGTATATAATGTTTTGTTAAATGAATAAAAGAGTGTTCTATTATTATTGTACATAGTGATAATAAATTTTCTTACACCATGACTAAAATTTGATTTATAGATTCCCTTACAAGAATGCATGTTTTTTTATATACAAAAATTTCTTTTCATTTTTGTGTATATTTTTATTTAAAATGAGATTTTAAATGGATTTATTATTTCTATAAGATGAAATATTTATTTATGAGTAAAAATTAAATATTATGCGTGATATGTTGAAAATTGATTTCATTTATATGATATGATTATATAATGGTACATGGAAATTTTATGGGTTGTTATGTGATAAACCAGTAGTGGTTGGTTCTATGATAAACAAATTATGGGTGGGTCTAGGATTTTCCCCCCAATTCATTAGTTATAGGGGCTATGCATATGTCTATTCAATTAATATGTCTTACATGTATGGAATTTGACCACATGGTTATTCCATTTACATGAGTGAGAGGTATAATAATTTCCCCAGAAATAGCGTTGGTTTCTATGCATGCTCTAGGTTTTATGGTCATCTTGTGATTATAAAATGGGTATGAAATGAGGATAACTTCAATGGAATGTATTTACTACTTATTAAGGGTGAAAAGTATTACATTAGGTATGTGTTTTCATGGGTTATAATGTTTATCAATTGAATAAAAATTTCCTTATTTTTATATCCCTTACTAATCTTTTTATGATCATCCCATGTTTTTAATGTTTTTAATAGGAAATAAGGATGAGTAAGGGATTATAAGATGTCATGTTGAAATTAATGAATATCTTTCCAACATATAAAATGATTTATTTTAAACATTTTCGATTATTAGAAAAATGGATACTGTTCTGAAGTGTCCACAATGTATTTGGTAGTTTTTTTATATGTGAGTTATGGCCTAATATTCTAAAACTCTAAACATGAAATGATGATCAATTTTAAATAATGAAATTTCTTCACTACATATCAGGATTATGTAATGTTTAAGTCTAAGGACTTATAGTTTTTATCAATTAGAATATTTTTAAAACATTAGAGTTTAAGTTAATTTTCGTATCATGCCCTTGAAATATTTTACATTATGTTTAATGTGAATTGATATAGAATTTTATGATTACCTTTTTTATTAATCTAAATTACCTCTATTCATAATAGTTTTTCATAAAGTAAATAAGGAAGCAGTATTGGAAAGACTAGAAGAATAAAATATCCTTCTAAATTGACACCACTAGATGGTCGGAATTGGTACTGTGTTTTATGTTGTAATGATGCCTCATTTGAAACATGCTATATATAGTGGTGGGGTCCATGAATGAGAGAAAATAGATTTAAAACACAAGAATGTGATGATGGGGGATCATTTTATGATATAACATCTCGTGTCACTTAGATGACCATCAAGACATGTGCTTTCTGAAGGATTGATTAAAGTCCTTGAAAAAATAATAAATGTCCTTGGTTGTTTAAATCTCCAAAAGGCAACACTTTCAATTAAGTTTTTTGAATTTTAACTTGGTAAATGGTGGTAGATGGTTAAGAATATCAAGGTTTGCGAATAGATATATTCTTTGTAATGGGATGAATTTAATAATATTTTCCTTGAGAAATATTTTCCTAAGGATGATTGAATTATAATGGAATCAAAATTCTTCAAATTGAGTAAAATGGGGGAATATTTGGTGGTTTTTTACAATGCAAACTATACTCAGCTGGCAAGGTATGTCACAAATTCTACCTGTGATATTAATAGTAATATAATTCAATTTTATTCAGTATTGAAGACTATATATCGAATGGAATTGTATTCTCATTAGTTCATGATCTATGATAAACGTTTTTTGATGTGACGAGGATGTATAAATGGAGTACTCCTATGATCATGTGTCCCATGAAAATAGGCTAAAGAAGTGGTCTAGTAGATAGGAAATGGAAAGAATTCATAAAATAAGTTTAAAAGTTAAGAAAACCAAATTCCCACCATGTGAGAAGTATTTTAAAAAGAATCCATAAGAATGCATTTAATAGTATGGAAAGGGATTTTGATGTGGTAAGATTTGTCATATGGTACTTGAATGCAAGGAATATGGCCAGGAATATAATGAAAAGATAGTAGTAAAATATTTTATTTTAAATGAGTTAGAAAATGACGCCAATGTGTGCCCAATGTTTATTAAAGAGGATAAAGACCATCAAAATCAAAATAGAAAATATATGGAAAAATATTTTTCTGCTACAATGGTTTCTTTTGGGCCATCAATTGATGTGGGGTGAGGTATGTTGTTTATTTTTTATAATTATTAAAATACTATGTTTGATTTTGGATATTCACATTCATTATTTTTTTAAAAAATAGCTAGAAAATTTGGAATATCACCCCATGAATGTAATATAGAAACATTGGTAAACACTCATGGTGGGAGTATTACAGAAAATAAGATTTATTAGAATCTCCATATTTTCATTAGTAGGATTTTATTTCCTTAAAATCATGTTCAACTTCTAATTGTGGAGTTTCAAATCAATTTGTGTTGTGATTAGATTTTAGTTTATCTTGATAAAATATATTTTAAAATCATTAAAATTTTATTCAATGATTTTATAAAATTTAAAATACCAACTAGAAATGAAATTTATTAATTATGGAAGTTAAATTTATCTAGATAATTTTATTCAAATGAACAAAAAAATTAGGATTTCTGACATCCTAGTAGTTAATGACTTTATAGATTTTTTTGATTATTTTCCTGTTGTTGTTCCCAATAATGAAGTTGGATTTATAGTTGATTTTGTGCTGGATTTTAATCCTATTTCTAAATAACCTTATTTAATATCACAAGTAAAACATGTGGAATTAAAAACTAGTGACAATAATTTGATGATAATTGTTTTATTTGACCTAGCAGTCCACCAAGTGGTGCCCTTGTTTTATTTGTGAAACAAATATGGTTCCATGAGATTTATAATTGGTTATAGAGCCTTAAATAACATCACTATTATGAAAAAGTTTCATTTTCCTGAAATCGATGATTTGTTTGATCAGCTCCATGGAAGATAGTGATTTTTCAAAAATGATCTGATGTCAAGGTATAGTTATTTAAAGGTTAAAGATGATAAAATTCTTAAGAAATCATTTCAGATGACATTTTCGAATTATGAGTTTGTATTTATGATTTTTTGGATATCTAATACATCAACTATATATATGAATCATATGTATATATTCATTTATTAGTTTTTGTATCATTTGTTTTTGTGTTTATAGATGATATTTTGGTTTCTTCTAAAATACATAAGTAACATGAAATACAGTTATGGATTGTTTTGAAAACCATAAAATATAAGAAACTATAATTAATGATGATTAAGAGTGAATTTTGTTTATAAAAATTTCACTACATTAACATATTATTTCTAAAGGTAGCATAAAAGTTGACCCTACCTGAAAATAGTTGTTGACGAGTGTATAAGACCTACCAAAATCATATATTCTCATAGATTTCGTTGATTGTAAGGTTATTACCAATGGGTTTTTTAATTCTTTTCTTAGGTATATATCCCATTAACTAAGTTAACATGAATGCCTGTTACGTTTACCTAAATAAGAAAATGTTATGTTTTTTTAGGTACTTAAATGTTGATTGTTCAGTGCCCTAGTTTTGGACCTCCCTGCCAAAATGGGTATTTTTTCTTTTATAGTATTGATTTATTAAAAGGACATGGTTTTGTTCTGATGATGAATTAAAAGGTAATTTATTATCATTCATGTCAGTGGAGAACTGATGTGTTAAATTACTATACACATGATTTGGAATTCTCTACTCTTGGTTTTTCATTAACAATTTGGAGGCACCATTTCTATGGAGTGAGGTGTGAAATATATACTAATCATAAGAATTTTAAGTATATATTTACCCAGAATGAGCTAAAAATGAGAAAATAAATATATAACTGATAAAGTATTATGATTTCACAAATCATTATTATCTCAAAAAACACAAAAAGTGGACTATTCTTTGATTCAAAAAAGTAATGCCACATTAACCATGTTACAATTGGAATGTTACCCTTTGATTAATTATTTAAGGAATTTTGTCATAGATGTTTTGGATGTAGGGAAATCCATTTGTTTGGTTTCAGTGTAGTAGATATTATTAGAAGGAACTAATGCAACTCCAATGGTGGATCAATATTTTAATGAAAAGGTAATGTCCTTTAATGAAGGAAATATTCTTGATTTAAATATTGATGAATAAAGGGGTATATTATTTGGAAATATATTATGAGTAAATGTTGACTAAAAGTTGAGAAAAGATTGGTTTATTGAAGATCATAGTACTCCATTATCCATTCATACAGGAAACACTAAGATGTATGTATACCTTCAAGAGTACTACTAGTGGTATGGAATGAAAAGAGGTATTTCAGAATTTATTATGAAGTGTTTAACATGGAAATACGTTAAAGGAGAGTGACTGTTACCAAAGGGGAGCATCAATCATTTATTGTGTGAAAGTAGAATTGGGATAATATATAAATGTATTTATTGGTAGGATTTTCAAAAAGTTCTCAAGGTAATGATTTGATTCGGGGTTTTTATCGATTATATTAAAATTCACATTCCCTTACCATTTGAGATACAATTATATTAGATCATATATCTCATATATATCTAAAAGTTATTTTTAGGTTACATGGAGAGAATCTTTTCATTTAATTATATTGTAATACTAGGTTCACATCTAGTATTTGGAATAGAATTCAAAAGTTTTTTGGTACTAAATTAAATTTCATTATAGCTTTTTATTATCAATCAGATAGATAGTCTGAGAAGAAGATTCAAACATTGTAAGATATCTTTCAATCTTGCTCAATGGATTACCATGGATTTTGGGATCAACATCGTTATTTGGTTCAATTTTTTTATAATAATAGTTTTCATTCGATTAAATAAATGGATCCTTTTAAGACATTATATGGAAAGTAGTGTTGAACACCATTGTTTTGGGATGGAGTACTAGAATGTAAGTTAATGGGACCAGTGTTCGTAGAATAAATAATAGAAAATTTTTAGTTGATTCAGCGACACATGAGGAATGATCAATGTATAAAGGAAAGTTATAAAGATAACTAGGGGAAAGATATTTCTTTCAAGGTAGGTGATCATGTCATTCAAAATGATTCTCCATATAAATGTGATATTCATTTAGGTTATAATGGGAAACTGTGTCCACGACTCATTGGAACATATTAAATACTAGATAATATTGGATTAGTTTCCCATCAAGTGGATTTACTTCCTTGTTTATCCAAGGTAAACAAAATTTTGTTCAATGTTAAGGAAGTATTTACCAGATTCATCTGAGTTTTTGAGCTATGAAGTAGTTAAGTTGGAAAAAAAATATTTCTTATGAGGAGAAACCAGTTCTGGATCATGAACATAGAGAGAATGCATTGTTGAATTAGTTAATTCACTAGGTAAAGGTTTTATGAAAAAAACAAATATGGTTGAACATGAATAATTGGAATATCAAAACGCGATGATGGAAAAATATCCTCACTTATATGATAAGTGAATAAAACTACAAGGACAGAAATTACAAAAGGCGAAGAATGAAACAGCCTAAGTAATGATAGAATAATACTTTTTCATATTTATTAATATTAATTTATTATATACTAATTTAATAATAAAATTTATTTTATTTACAATATTGTATAGGAAATTCAATAATGATTTTCATTGAAATCTTGTGTTTCACAGCAGACTTAGTTATAAAATACAGTATTATAATATTAATATTATTTTCTTAATATAGCAGGTTTCTCCTAGTTGTTGTATTAAAGGGAATGAATGGTACATAATATATTATGTTTACAGATGTTTAAATTTTTTTAAATTCATCCAATAAATTTTATAGGCATAATATAAGAATAAATCTAGTTTTACACTAAAAAGTGGTATTTTCTAAAAAGCTATTTTACAACCTTTTAATGGAGAGCCTATATTAGAACTAAATTTTAACTCTTTTAGAAAACTTTATGACAAAATAAACATCATGTTTGAAAGAGGGATATCAATATTAACTTTGGGTGAATTTTTATAGTATTTATGATTAGTTTTTTATTTTGAGGAGTTGTGTCGAATAACTAATTTCAATTAAAAAGTTCATTTTTTATAATTTAATTATATATTTAAATTATGTTTTGAATTGGTTTTTGTAAAACCCATATAATTTAAACTATTATACTTTTATAATAAATATAATTTTCTTATTTGCATGATTTATAAACAATGTTAATGTTACACTACAGACAACACTGAAATAGCTTGTGTTAGCCATAATTGTGGTTTACCACGTTATCAGAGTGAACCAATTTTTATGGTAAATTTTGAAACATTTATATATTTTATTTCTCAAAATAAATATCATTTGTTTATTTTTTATTTAAAAATTATCTAAGGGTTGATTTTTTGTATTTTTATAAGAAGTTTGATTTTTTGATGAACAGTGAAAAATATTGTATTTTAGTCAAAACAGCTTTTTTTAAAATAATTATTAATGTTGAATTATATTTGAAATTTATTTTTATGTCAGAAAATTATATTATACATGTATTAACACATTTTAGTTCATTGGAATAATTTTCATAGTTATAAAATCATATTGAACTTTTGAATGTTTTTATTTTATAACTTGCTTTCACACCATTTATGTGAGATTAGTGTTAATCATAATTTTCCCACCATTATGATTAGAATATTGAAAAAATAAATAAATTGTTTTTTAAGAGGAATATTTTTTGTTTAACTAGCTCAACCTAATTTTTTTGTAATAAATGATTCGTGAAAGTGATTAAATATAATTATGGTGATTAAGGAAAAATTATTCTTAATCAGGGACTAAAACATAATCTTAAGGACCTTCATGACCTGGACACTTATCCAAAATCAATTTTACACCAATAACTTGACCACATATCTTATTGGTTATAATTTTATAAGTTATTGTGATATTCTAAAATGGAATTTTCCTATATAAAAGATCAAGCAAGGAAAAACACAAAAGGGAACTTTCCTTACCTTTAACATTGATAAAACATTCAGATATGTAAAAACATCATATTTCGGGATATATATATCCATTTTGAATATAAATGGGTTGTTTTTATCATAATAAGTTATAAATATTTTTTAGATATGATTTAGTTACTTTAAATTCTTACGAAATCCCACCATAGTGACTATTTAGTTAATAATTAACTAAAATAAATGATACTATAAATATTAAATATGAAATATACTGAATGATGTATTTCCATTAATTTGTTTTTATATTAATATATCATTTTAAATCGATTAAAAATTAATATATTTTTATTCCAATATCAATTTTATATTTTAAAATAAAAATAAAAAAAATTTCAAAATTCACATTATTGTTATTTTATAATAAATTATATATTATTTCATATTTTAAAATTAATAAAAATCATATATTATAAAAATTGATTATTAAGTGTTCATAAATATAAAATATGTTCTATTAATGTACCAATTGGTAACTTATAATTAATATATCGACCAATATATCCAAAAAACTTTGTTAACATGGTCCGAGATTAAGGAGTGTTTTAGCGCGTCACATACTCTTTTTTTAAAATTCATTTCAATATTACATGAAATATGTATTTTATAAATTATATGCCATATTAATAATTCCATATCTATATGTATTATAAAAAATCTCAATTTTATAGTCTCAATGGTTAAATTAATTAGGTTAAAAAACTAGAAACTTTAACAAAAACCCAAAAGATAGAATTCAAGAATCTTAAAAGATAAGAAAAAAATTATTAAAATTAACATATTTCTATGTTTTGGAGTTTTTCATACACCCTTATTTCCATTTAATCAACTATTTTTTCATTATAGAGGACCATTAGGTATGGTAGACATCCAATTAGTGAATACATTTCAGTATTTACAAGAGTCCCACCCCCTCCAATATAAAATGGAAAGAACTCTACCCCTTCTTCACACCCCTCAAGACAAATTGGATCATCCAAAATCTACTAAAATAGTCTCCCAAAATCCATCCCCTATACCATGAATTTTTACTTTGGGTAGATCTCCTTCAAAGGAAACTTTTTGGAACAAACCAATTAATGTTACCCAATTAAGAGGTAACATCGTCTATTAAGCTCTCTGTTTTGATTTCTATTCTATATCCACTAAAATATATTAATTCCAATATTAAATTACAAAAAAATATCCTTAATTAACTATAATTTTGTTATTTTATTGTTTATACCTACACTGATAAACACCTCCATCAAATGGTTAACGAACATACTGTGTTTGTGTATGGTGAACTTCTGCATCACAAAACAATGATTGGTCATTTTTTCCATTACCACCTCTCATGTTGGCCATTATGAAGTAAAATATAATTTGATATGTTATATATGATATTTATAATTTTTTTATGATTTTTTTAGTTTTATTTATAACATACCTTGATACTACCCATCTTGTGTAAATATGATAATTTCATTTAAGGACGTGTGGACTACCGCCCCTTTAGAGCGATTTGACTCGTTCATTCCATAAATAAAAAAAATATAAAGGATGGTTTTAATAAAAATATTTAACATATATAATATATATATTATACAATAATTATAATATAATTATGTAACATTATTTCTCATTCTTTCAATATAAAAAATAAATGAATATAGTGTTCATGCGTAAATACGGCCTAACGTCTCCATGAACGATGCACTTAATCTCTAATCCCCAAATGTTATAGATTATTCTAAATTAATATTTACTGAATATATATGATAATTAAATAACGTTTTAAATTTCTTACATGATTAAATATTGATATATTTTATTGGAACAACAAATGAAATATAAAAACGTACTTCAGTAAACTAAGTAATTAACACCTAAAATATTTAAAATAATGAATGTGTGTTAAAAAATAGGAAATAAAATATTATAATGAATTAATATATGATATTATAAACATTATTATGGTTATGTAATATATTAGTAACATACTATAAACCACTATACATTAGGATATAGACCACACAACAAGAGGAAGTTTAAGGTAAGGCATTTCGTCTCCAATTACATTCCAATGGGACTTGTTTGTTGTTATGAAGAAATTTACTTTTATTTAGTATATTTACTGAACGTTAACATTTTTTAACATGAATATTCTACCATAGGGGTATTTTTTGTCTAATTTAATTTTATTCCTTAATGGGGTTTATGATTTAAATGGTTCAATGTGTTATGGGAAACATTGGAATGTTTAAAAGGTTATTTCCCTAAAGATTGTTTTTAAGATTTTCAATGGTAATTACAATCATTAATGTCAACATCCCTTCTTGATATTTATAATTCAATGAGGTATTATTGATAAATCCATATTAATTATCTAGTATTTATATTTTATAAGGCACATTATTTATTGGATATATGAGGAATGCTTTGGACCAGAACGACACTGGTGGGGCCTAGTTATAGATAGCCTTGTGAGGCATCAGTAGTCTCATGAGATGAATAGTTTGTCCAAATCAGATGGGTATTTACCAAAAATATTGTAAAATGACATTTCAATGGTCTTGTAGTTTAGTTTACCATATACCTAGTAAATATGGCATCCAATAATTTAGTATTTATCACTTTTAGATTTTGTTATTATTCAACAATGAAATTTTTCATCGACCTATCTATGGATAAATTTCAATGTAAATTTATTTATTTATATGGAATGAGTTTAATTTTATTACCATTCATTATTAATATTTATTGATCAAGTTATTTTAATATCATGTGTTATCAGTTATTTATATTTCTATGTTAATTTGTTCTCATTGGTTCATTATTGCTTCCGATTTACTTACCCTTAATGAGTATTTGAGATCACCCTTATTATGTTTTCTTTCCCCAAGTTATGGAGAAGAAATATCTGAATAGACATTAAAAGATTATGTTTCTTTCTTTTTATTATGTATCATGTTTGTATTTATTGTTTTACAATGTATTATGGGTATCATGTATGTAATCTATATTTCCAAGACTGATAAACTAATCAGTCGTTTGAGATTTGATTCTATGTAATCATTACAATATAATAAAAAAATGTATTGGCTCTTGGATATTGGGGTTAGGGCGTTACAATAGGTGTCATAGGAAATGCAAAAACAACCTTTGAAGCTAGATTAAAAAAATAGACTAGGGAGAACAACCTTAATATAGACATTAAGGATACGTATATAATGTCTTGTATTTTCTGTGTATCATTTTGAATTATTATGTGGAATTATTATGGGACCAAGCGTAGAGATGACATGTCATTCTATGGCACGGTGAGCTTGGAATGGTGGTTTAATCTTGTTTATTTTAATTAAGTTTTCGGGTGTGTACAGTTGTGGCAGTTTCCATACAGATGCCCAAATTAAAGATCTAATGGCACGGTTGCGTTCGAGAGGATGACTTTACCTATGAATGGGTGTAACCTTAGTTGGCACGGGTCGAGGGAAAATGTTAATTTTTGTATTTTTTTAGTAAATATAAAAAATAAAGAAATGTTTCTTTTATTTTATTTGGAATCATTCGCTGCAGTGCAATTATAGGGCAGTTGTTTCAAAATTTAATGTTATTCAATATTGACCCAAGAACCGCATTGCTGATTTATTAATTCCCCAGCATGACAGAATTATGAAACAAATTACCTCCTTTTAATAGGTTAATTGAATTATAGACATGGGGATAAATTAAGATAACTTCTTGTAACTTTGGAGAGTCCTCTCAGTGATGAACGACAAGAATCCAAAGTGTGAATAAATGTGCCGATGAAGTTGGAGGATCTCTACGAAAACAGTTTCATATTTCCTTCACTTGTGATCGATCCATTCTCTAGGTAGGGGTTTTGTTTTATATTGTTCCTTCTTGTTCAAGAATTAAATGATGAACATGAATCAACTGACAAACTGGTTTACCCACGCATCTTCGTTCTAGTGGGAGTGATTTTATTGAGCTGGTTCATTCCTAGGATTTATTTTGTCCTGTTTAATGATTAGATTTTCTATTTTCAAAGTTTCAAACAGGAGAGGATTAACGCTATGGAAAACGTCAACAAAGGTTCATTCCTCATTTTTTTTTGTTTTCTTCCTCCCTCTTCCCCGTATTCATCATGTTTTTCACAGGGATATGAATGAGTAATCATTGTGTGCCCATTTTTTAGCACAACAATCCAAAAATGGAGATCTATCATCGTGATGACCCAACAGATATGTTCGGCGATAGCATAGGATGATTGGATATGGTTTGGGAGTTCTCATTCTTCAACCGTTCTTTGTGCGGTTAATTCAGAACATGTTTTTGGGGCCGATCGGAGGTCCAAAACCCATGTAATCGGACATATGGTGTTGGGGTGAACTCAACCTTGGAGTTTTGTGATGATCGGGTTGCTGGATAGAAGAATGGGAATCCCAAGAGGCATGCTGGAAAATAACATATGATCTAGATATTTCCAAAACACATGGAGTGTATCCCAAAGAACATGTCGTGTGGGTCCGGCTAAGTGGTTTCTAGGGTTTTGTGATGCTCGAGGTGATGACACAACATGTTTTCTTAACAACACGGCATGTGGGTCCTTACGCGAGACACGACATGTATCATAGGTGATACAAAAACATAGGGTGGATTACATGGTCGTGTACTCCACCACATGACCAGACTAGGCCAGTTACATGGGTCACCCCGTGTACCAATTACAAGAGATGACACACAGGTTGAGGTTGTGTACAGGCACACAGCCTAGTCCACAGAGGGAACCCTAGTTACTCTGACACGGCATGTGGTCCATCTTACACGACATGTACTCACCTTTGTACATGGAATGATCCATTACAAAGGGGTAATACCCAGATTCATGAGACATGGCCTGTGCCCCCTTCTACATGCCATGTATATCCTAAAACATGGCTTGATCATTTTTTCCACCATATCATGTACATATTTTGTTTGGGTTAGTTCACACCTTTTTCTTATTCCCCTGAAGGTCAAGTGTCATTTAAAACAATAGTATTGTGATCCATTTGATAGGACATTCCGAGATAGAGTCAGGTATCCCCCCAAGAGGCCAGGAGCGAGATCATCTATCCATTATTGACCTTAGGAAGAGTCAGGTATCGACGTGACTATTCCCACAGGACACTGATCCCATACTTTGCAGGTGAATCTGAATGGGTCACAGTATCCACCAAGGACATAGAAGTGATCCTCATCTGTGTATCATGATCTTCTCCCACTAATGAGTGTGTACTCCTAGAATGAGTGTATCTATCTCTCGTGACCTTTCCCAATGAATAGCACTTATCGGACAGACGTCATTAGGACTATCAGACTAGTGGAGTGACTTCTCCCAAACGAGTGCTTCATCAAACCTTCAAACTGAATCACTAGAATGGTTTTTTGATAGTATGACTTTTTAGTATACTATGGGTCTGGGTTTTGAGTATATCAGGATTGTGTTTATCCTTTTATATATTCAGTATAGATATATTTTGTATGGTGGACTATACCCTTCATTTTTTTATTGTTTTGTGGTTTTCATGATCCTCTAATGAGTATTGTTATACTCACTCCTGCACGGGCTTTTCCCGCACATGTCGTGTCTTGTATAGAGAAGCGGCCTTTTGGTAGAGTCCAGGGCAGACCAGGACTGGACCGAGCTTTCTGAGTTCCCTATAGGATGAGGTGTTCCTATGGCTACGAGTAGCAGTCTGAGTGCCTCTTAGTTCATAAAGGTTGGACTTCGTGCTTTGCAGACTCTTTTTTTTGGGCTTGTATTCTAGCCAGTTTTACATTCTATACTTTACTTTCATTGTATTTTGTTGGTCAGGTTTAGTTCTGTGCAAGAAATTTGTTTCATAGTGGTTTTAACATTTCATCATTTTTGGGTTTGGTGAAGTGTGTGTGTGTGTACAAGTACTTAGGAAATGCCTCCCATGATTGTAATATTCCTACTCAGTGCTAGTCACCAGCCCCTGGCCTGTTAGGGGTGGGCTTGGGGAGTCGAGGTACGGGCCCCACTAATATATGTCGTGACAAAGTAATCATGAATATCAAATAATTTTGGTAAGGTAATGATTTTTTGGGTTTTTCTAGCAATTCATTCTTTTCTAGATACTAAAAGTAGACGTGGTTCTAGAACATATGTACCTAGAAGTAGTAACTCTGAAATCGTGTTCTGAATCTGAATTGGGGTAACCTGGTACAAGAAAACAGGCCTTACTATGAACATAGTTTGATGATATCTGGGGATACACTAAGGATAAATCACCTATTATTTAAATTCCATTATTAAGGATTTGAAATTAATGATCACCTCAAATTAACCCAAATTTATGGTTGTAGTATTAACAATTCCAAAATTTATGTCATGTGTTAAATTGAATATTGAGTTATAGAAAGTTCAAAACTTTTTTGAGATAATAAAAAGTATGACTTTGCTTAGAAATAGAACATGGAAGGAATAATTGTATTAGTACTCATAGAAAAAGTAGAGATTCCCAATTCAGGGGAAATATAACAGTTATTAGAACTGAGAAATTTATGGATATATTAGTGTAGAATAGTCCGATTATGACAAATAACCTTTCCCAAATAGATAAAAATATTCTAAAAATTGAATCTATTATGCTAGATTTCCTTATGGGACAGAATCCCTCATCATTTATTGGGACTACTAATCCAATTATAGTTGAGAAATTGATGAAGTCTAAAGAGATGATATTTATTTCCCTGGGATCATATGGAAAGGAAAATGGTTACACTTGTATTTTATTGTATCCAACATGATGATGACGAGAGGAAGTTTTTTATCTAGAATACATAGGATTAAGAATAAATTGTACTAATATAATACATAACTTTTAAGGATACATTAGCTGATAAATAATTTCCTTGTGATCAATAAATAGAGATAAATAGGAAGTTCTTTGTTTTAAATAAAAATGAAGAAGAGAGTGTGGAAGATTATGAAGCTACCATTATAAGGTTAGCTAGGTATAAAAAAGATTATATATAAAACATGGAGTAAAATATACACCACTTATTTGATGTACATAATCCATGAATTTAACGGCTTCTACTGCCTAAAAAATCATCATATAATGAAATGGTTTTATTTGTGGTCATGAAAGAAAAAACATTATCCAAGTCCTATGGCTTTGAGGGAAACGAAGAAAATAAGTTATCTTATAAACTCCATGAAATGTGGAATTAGTTAGAAATAATTATGGGAATGAATTATTTTACAACATGTGATAACTGTGGAAATAATCACAATGGTAAAATAATGAATGGTTTGGGAGTTTGTTATATGTGCGGAGAAAAGGGTCACCATGAAAATGTAATGAAAATGAAAAAAGGAAAATACATATATTCAATGTTACAAATACAAGGAGGTCGGGAAATATGCAAAATAATTCCCAAAGCATCAAGATAATATACCTCCTAAGAAGCTAATGGATCAAGGCTAAGCATATTTTATTAACACACCCGAAGTGGAATGATTAATGTATTACTGAATTATGAACTATGAAATATGTTTCAAAATTACTTTTTATGATGTTACCATCATATGATTTATGAAATATATAAGGATTGTACTATATTACAGTTTCTTTAAGGATTTGAGATCATATGTTGAGTGGAACCAAGAAAATTTATCAAATAAAATGTTAAAAATTTCAAACAATTCATGATTGAGGGAAAGAAAACCCTTATTATGTTATGGATGTTTATATAGTTAGAAAGAAATTATTGATTTAGGAAAGTGATGATGACCATGGAATTCATTAATGATTTTTTGATAAGTGGTTTATTCTATCATTTATGGAATTTACCACACTTTTTTATTTAAGGAATATATCCAACAACATGTTCTATACATTATGAATAAGTAACAAATCACGTTTCCAATAATGTTTTATCATAATTTTATTTATTACTATATTTAAAATAGATACATGATAAATTTATTCACATGTTTGGAATGTGAAAATTTAATGTTGCTTCATGTTGACTAAAATATAATAATAAGTCCATCTTTGGAAATTCAATGACATTATTTCTAAATTATTGGATTATAATATTTTCCAGATGTTAACTATTTATTAAATGGTTTATTTTTATATTTAGACAAGGTTTTATAGACTATTTATTACATCAACATATAAGAATAAAAGTAGAGATAGTTCAAGTCACAACCAAAGGATAATATTGTATTTATGGAAACATATATTTACTTATATTATAATAGATTAATAGAATTAAAAATGTATATAAAAAGTGACTTGATACAAATTTTTTCCCTATTATGCACATTTTTGATGATATCGATGATGCTTATTCATACCTATGATTTATGGTTTTGTGGTCCAAAAATTTCATCTAAACATGTTCTCTAGCACTCTCCATCTGAACTTAATTGTTGAAGTTTTTTTATTTTGTATGCATCTTTCCTTTTCCCACATATGTTCTCTATCTATAGAACATAGTAATGTTACCATTTTACATTACTTTCTCTATTATTAATAATATTTGTTATAAACACTAGTTATGATGTAGTTTATTCAAAAAATAATCTATTTTCAAATATCATTCCTTTCATTATAGAGACAAATTTTAAATTTTGAGGACGTAATTTAATTAATGTGGGGAGAATGTGAAAAACTAATATCCTAAAATATTTTAATTTTATGAAAAACATAATTTTTTTGTCAACATTATTTATAGACAATGTTACTCTTATGATACATGCAACACTGAATTATTTTGTGTTATGCGCAAGGTCAAGTTTTACCACCTTGTAATGGAAAACCTATTTTAAAACTAAATTTTGACACTTTTATAAATTTAATTTTTCAAAAAAAAATAATTTTCTATTTCTAAATGTCAAAAGTAGACTACGGTGATTTTCTAATTTTTTTTTGAGAAGTTTTATTTGTTGATGAATAAAGAAAAATACTCCATTTTAGTTAGAATCAAAATTTTTGTATAAATAATTACTAATGTTCAATTATAAGTCAAATTAATTTTTGAATCCAAAATAGATAAATTATAAATATATTAACCTATTGTAGGACATTGGAATACATTTATAGATATACAAATTTATTGAAAATTTGAATTATTTTACTTTAAAAACTAGATTTCTAACTGTGTATGTGAGATTACCATTATTATTAATTTTCCCACTTCATTGATTTTAATTTTAAAAAATGGAAATAAGAGGTTGTAATTAGAAAATTATTTTGTGTCCTAATATTATCATCTCAATTTTTAATTAAAAAAAGAATTGTGAATGTGATTAAAATTAATTGTGGTGATTATGGTAAAATTAATATTAATAAGGGACATAACCGTAATGTTAAAGACCCAAATGACATGGGAACTAATCCCAAATCCATTTCATGCCAATAAATAGACCATATACCCTATTGGATAAAATTATATGTTTTATTCAGATATTATTAATTGGATGTTATATATATAAATGGTTATGTAAGGAAAAGGAAAAAGGGAACTTTCATTGCCTTTAAAATTTATAAAACATTGAGATATGTAAAAAAATATTTAGGGTTATTAATATACTTTTCAAAGATAAATGGGTTATTATTATCATAATAATTTGTCAATAATTTTTATAGATGATTTTGTTACATTAAATGACCAAAAATTACAATGTAGTGATTAAATAGTTAATAATTAACTTAAATATATGATACTATAAATATTAAATGTGATATATATTGATTTAATTATTTACATTAATTATTTTTTATTAATATATGAAGTTAAATATATATAAGATTAATATATTTTAATTAAAATATCTTTTTTAAATTTTAAAATTAAAATTTAAAAAATAAGGTCAAAATTAACATTATTATTATTTGACAATAATTGATATTTTATTAAATGATCTAAAATTAATAAAAATCATATATTCTCCATGTAACTTTTATGTGATAATACATAATAAATATTTTCTATTAGTTGACCAATTTATATCTTATAATTAGCATATAGACCCATAAAATTTAATAACATTGTTAACACGGTCTGAGATTAAGTATTGTATTAGCGCGTCACATGTTGTTGTTTTAAGCTAAATTTACAAAAAAACATGGGATTGTTTTATAAATTAGATATAATATTAATAATTAATTAGATCTATTTTTTATAATAAATCTAACTTTGTTTTATTCTTTATAGATTAATTAATTTAGTTATAAAACTATATTCTCTAATAAAAAACAAAATGATAAAATTTGGGAGTCATAGAAGTTAAGAAACCAATTTGCTAAAATTATCATGTTTTGTGCATTAGAGTATCTATTAAACAATGATTAGACTTTAATCCAATATGTATCTATTTTTTAGGAACATTTGGTAATCTATACATCATATTAATGAATACATTTTGGTATTTACAAGAGTGTCACTCCCCCTCTTGTATAAAACAGAAAGCACTCAACCCCTTCCTCACACATCTCAAGCCACATTGGATCATAAAAAATCTTCCCAAATAGTCTCCCAATATCCCTCCAATATTCCTTTAACCCTAACATTGGGCATAAATCCTTCCAAGAAACCCTTTTGGTTCAAACCAAAAGAAGTTACCCAATTAAGAGGTAACTTATTCTACCAAGATGTCATATTAAATTTCCATAATTCACCCCCTCAAATAACATTATTCCATGACTAAATTTTAAAAAATATAACTTTGATTCACTAGGATTTTTTTATGTGATTATTTCCACCTACACATAAACACATCTCCATCTAATGGGTAATAAACAACCTATTTTTGTGTATGGTAAACAACTACCTCGTGAATCGATGATTGTCCATTTTTCATTTACCCCCTCTCATAGTGTCTATTTTAATGGAAAATATTCTTATATATTTTATATATTATATTGATAATTTCGTTATTATTCTATAAATTTTTGTTCAAAAAATACATTTACAATTTCCATCATGTGTAAATACAATAATTTCATTTTAGGATGTGTGGACTACCACCCCTCAATGTGAAATGACTCATTCATGCCACACATGGAATGTATAAAGGATGGTTTTAAGAAACCTATATAACATATATAACATATATATGATATTTTAATTATAATATACATATGTATCATTTAATTTTAATTATTCTAATACAACAATGAAACGAAAGTAGTGTTCACGCGTACATAGGACCTACCCTCTCCATGGGCAAAAAAATTATTTCTAATCTAAAAATACTATAGATTACTCCAAATTAATATATACTGAATACATATGATAATTAAATCATTGTTTAAATATTGGATATCATGAAAAAAATATCTATCTAATAGGAATACAAATGAAATTTGAATACAAACTTGAGAAAACTAAACAATTAACACGTGAAATATTTAAAATAATGAAAGAGTATTAACAAATGGGTAATGAAATATTAAAAGTAATTAATATATGATATTATGAAACTTATTATGCATATAGTATAAGATATTAACATATTTTAAACCAATATACAAGAGGATAAAAAACACACAACAAAAGAAATGTTATTTCAAGGGATTTCATCTCAATTTATATTCCATTGAGACTTATTTTTCATTATCAACCAATTTACTTTTATATGGTGTAATTATTGACCTTTGACATGTTATATCATGAATATACTTAATCTCATATATTTTATGTTTTATTTAATATTATTCCTTATGTATTATGATTTAAATGTTTTTATGTTGTGCGGGACAAATTGTAATGTTTAAAATGTCCTTTTCCTCATGATTGTTTTATGATTTTTAATGGTATTTCCGATAATTTATGTCAACAACCCTTTTTGTTACATAGCCTCCTATGTGGTATTATTGATGAATCCATATTATTTATTCAATATGGATATTTTATAAGGCACATTTATTATTTTATATATGAGTAATTCTTTAGACTGTTACAACAAGGATGAGGCCCGGTTATATATTTCCCATCGATGCATTAGTAGTCTCATAAGATTAATCATTTGGCCGAATCAGATGGATTTTTACATAATATATTGTAAAATTTATTATGAAATTAATTTAAGTAAAAGGTAAAATTCACTAAAGAAACATGTAATCCAATAATTAAGCATTTTCCTCATTTAGATTCATTTATTATTCATCAATGAAATTATACTTCCATATATCTATGGATACATTTCATTCTCACTATATTGATTTATATGGGATGAGTTTCATTTTTTGGAAATTTCATATTGATATTGAATTATAGAATAATTTTAATGGAATGTGTTATCAATTATTTACCTTTCCATGTTAACTAATTCTTCTTGATTCATTAATGCTTTCACTTTACTTTCACTTACTCATCATTGGAGATCACCCTTATTATGTTTCCACTCCCCACATTATGAAGATGAAATATTGGAATAAATGTTTATGGATCCTATTTTTTTGTTTTTGTTATCTATATTTTTTAATTTATAATTGAAAATTTTATTTTCGGTACCATGTATGTAATATGGATCTCCAAGACTGCTAATCTGATCAGTCCTTCAGCAGTTCATTCTTTGTAATTATGCCAATGTAATAAAATAATAAATTGTTTCTGGCCTTCTATGGTTAGAGAGGTATATTTTTAATGTATAATTAGTTCAATTTTACATATGTTAATCCAATTTAGGTCATTGGGATTATTTTATCCTTGAAATAGGCTATAATAACTAAGAACACCATCGAACAATATTCACTTAAAACCCACACTGTCCTCTCATATGCAGGATTAATTTTAAATTTATTTATTCCACAGATATGATAGGAGTTTGGAAAAATAAATTATATTTTTGGAATATCTATAATTTATAGTTTCCAATAAGTTTAACATATTTTTTTAAAAATTATTAATTTATGTAATTAAAATTAAATACAATGATTAAGGTGAAAAAATGTTTACTTAGTGGTTAAACATTAATATTAATAGTTTTGATTTCATATCCACTTATCCAAAACAAATTGAATGGACATTAGATGACCATATTTCCTCCTAGATATTATTGGGATCACTATTGGAGACAAATTATGTAAGGGAGACCTCCAAATAGTGTCTACCTTTTTATATTTACAAGAATGCCACCCCTTCCCCTATAAAAAATAACTCACACTCTACATTTAATCAAATCAATAAAGCCATTTGAATCTTCTATACATAGGACAAAAAAGCTCCCAAATTTCATCCCCTCACCCTAAAGTCCTCCGTTTGGTCATTAATCCATCCATGTAATCCCTTTGGTTCAAACCAAAAAGTGTTACCCAAAAAGTTTTTAATGTTCTTCAACGTTATTTTTTGTTTTGTTTCATTCTCCACCAATTAAATTTTGATTATTAATGGATTATATAGTAAAATAAGTATCATAAACATATTTTTATGATTTTATGTAATGGTTTTTACCTTCATTTACAAACACTTCCATAAAATGGGTAAAGAAATTAACGTTCATGTGTACGATGGACTACTGACTCACAAAACGATGTTGTTCGTTTTTCCGTTACCACCCATCATGCATGTAAATTATGAAGAAAAAAATGTTTTATTTGATATAAATAGATATATATAATATTATTATTCATATTTATATAATTTTATATAAAAATAACTTCATTCTTCATATTTTTGTGGAAATATGATAGAATCGTTTGTGGACGTATGAACAACTGCTCTTCAAAAAGATGTGATACGTTTGCATTTTAAATGGAATTTATTAAGGATGAAGTTAATAAAAATATGTGAAATAAATAAAAATATATATGATATCCATCAGATAATTAAATTTCTATAAATTTAATATATCATTTTAATTATTACCCTTTCACACACTAAAAAACTGAAAATGTTATTTGTGGACATGTTGAATACGGCTTCCTCGATGGGATATGATTACTTTTACATAAAAATAATTCTATGTATAATTATATATGATTAAATAACGTTTTATTTATGATTTAATTATTATATTATAAAGATAAATGTTACTTAAATTATTTTCATAATTATCATTTATAATTTGGATCATTACTCATGATTACATATGACATACCGTCTCCAGTATGGTAATGTTAGGTCATTTTTCATAACAATGGTTCATGATTGATTTTTAATGTATATATAATTTATAATATTATAATTATCTCACGATTATTATTATTTATATGCTTTAATAATGATTCCCTTTACCATAGTTTACCTACCAATCTCATTTTTGACAAATAACCTAATATGGACATAACACCCAAAATAAACATAATTGTTTAAGTAGTTTTATATAAAAAAGTATTAAGTGAACTAAAATTTAGTATTCTCTTGAAAATTATTATAATTAAATTAAATAATTAACAGAAGTTTATTATTCATGAATATAAAAACAAATGTGATAATTCAGACTCATGGTAATGGATTTTGTCTCAATCTCCTTTCATTAAGGAATATTTTTATGTAATACACCCACATTATTTTATTTGGTTTATATATATACACATTGAAATATTATATCATGAATTTACTTATTCATATGTTATTTAATGTTTTTCTTAAATTTTATTCTTTCATGCAGCTTATGGTTTTAATGATCAGATTGGTATGAGACACTTTGAATGCATAAATATTTAATTTCAAAATCCTTATCTCCGGGTTAATATTAATGATATTATATTAAATTTTTATTTATATGTTAATAAAATCGTTATAATGGAAATTTATGTCTATTTTTAAATTCATCCAAAAGCTTTCAACAAGAATCGTTTTTAGATGTTTTGTATGGAATATTTTAATAAAATAAAAAAGGAATATTCTATTATTATCATAAAGGGAGATAATGAACTTTCCACCTCTTTTCTGATTATTCAATTTCTAGAATCCTTTAGATGATTTCATATTTTATTATATGAAAATTACACTTTATTTTTTTTTATTTTTTATTGAAAACGGTATTTGAAAACAGATTTACAATTTCAATGACATTACAAGTTTCTTAAAAGTTAAAAAGGAATATTATAATTGGCATGTTGAAAATTGCATTATATTATGTTATATTATTTTATAATTGTAAATAGAAATTTTATGGGTGGTTACATGATAAACCAATAATAGTTGGTTACATGATAAAACAAATAATGGTGGGTCTATGACATCCCTTCATTTTATTGGGTATAGAAGCCAGTCGTATGGATATTCCATTAATAAGAGTGACATGTATGGAAGCTGACCGCATGGTTATTCAATTTAAAAGGGTGAAATGTATAACAATGTGTCAAGATAACTTATTGTTTTTTATAGATTTATATGGGTTTTATTGTAACATTGTGATTATAAATTGGTTAATCAATTCAATCATTTTAAAAGTAAAGTATCTATTACTTCTTATGTGTTAAATTTATTAATTTATTATAATGTTTTTGTCGGTTTTAATGTTTGTTAATGGACTAACAGTTTCCTTCAATTTATATATTTTGCTAAGATTTTTATGCCCATATTTTATTCTTAATGTTTTTTATAAGATTTGAGGATGAGAAGGCCTTGGAATAAATCTTTTCAAATGTTTTGTACTATTTTCATTAAATATATTATGACGTATTTTAGAAGTTTTATATTATAGGAAAAATTGATAATATTAATAAGTGTCTATTTCATATTGTATGGTTTTATTATTAATGAATTATTTCCTAAATCTATAAGCTTCTAAAACTGAAATGGTCAACAATTTGATATAAATAAATTTATTGACTAATAATAAGTATTATGTAATATTTAGGGATGTGAATTAAAAATTGAATCAAACACACAACTAGGAAAGAACATGTCACTAAATATTAATCCATATTTTCCTTTTAAATCGATCCAAATCCTTAAATGAAAAATATAAACCCTAATAATATTTTTCGTGGGATATATTGATTGGTTTTAATTCATTTAGGCTCCACTGAGAACTTAGTAATGAGGATAAGGGCTTAGTAAGGAATTAGTTCTATTATCATCGATACGTGACTAGAGGTACATAGAGGAAAATCATAATATCTCTCTCATCTCTTTCAAGAAAAATGATTATATGATAACAAATATTGAGCACTATATACTACCATCCATTTAAATATTATTGTTCAAGAGAGGATTGATGTTTGTTATACTAACCACCATAAAAAGGAAATAGAGATAAACATGTAGAATGCTTAGTATATCAAGGAAAAATATTGGCCAGTTAGGAAGAAATTGGATTTCAACACTCTATATAATCTAATGACCAAAATTCCAATAGATAATAATGTGAAATCCATTTATTATCCCTAAAAGTGAGAATTCAAGAAAATTATAATTTTTCTTTAAACCATATTAAATCATTTTGAATTTATGGATTCTTAAGTGATGTTACTTACTAGATATAATTTCCTTTTCTAATAGTATGACTAATCTCATTAATATACAGATTATTTAAAATTTATGAAATATTAAATTTTATATTAATGACCATTACTATTAGATGTTGACCTAAATTATGGGTTTTACATTATTTTACTAACATTAGAATAAATTTATCATATCTCCCTTTACACTCTAAATCATTTATACGTATAATAAAATCATATATTTTATATGATTCATCACAACATTAAAGTCAAGAGAAATTAAATTACATGGGAAATAATATTTCATCATCCATTCAATTTATTTTAATTATGTGTTTCTATATGATATAAAATATAAACACACCAGAATAGATTAATAATATCATTAGTGAATAATCCCAATGGTGATTGAATTTTCCATAGTATGAAGATGATTAAATTGGTGATAAATTATGAAATAATTTTTATGAGACACGGACAAAGATTAAAGAAAATATTTTTATCCATTAGACCTTTTCACTTAGGTAGGTATTGATATTTTTTCACACTTATCATATCACTATGGATTAAGAATAATCTATTAGGTAATGAATAAAATTATACTCTCCTATCAAATGGGTGTTATGTAATTGGTATGAACTAGTCATGTGTGAATATTCCATAACTATAAACCAAGACTAATCAATTTTAAAAATTATTTAATTTAATTCCTATTAATACATGTGAATTCAGATGAGTATATGTATGCTGTATATGAGGCATATTTATCAGCATCATAATCCATATTTACTTAGTTATGGGTTGGAAGGTTTTGAAGGGTTAATGAAATTAAGATATGAAATTCTGTTTAAATGGAAAATAGTGTCTTATGAAGAGAATTTTGGGATCATAAGAAAAATATTCTTTAGTCTCTATGAGGAAAATGAGATAGATTTATATGATAGATCATAAATTAACTCTAATTGTTTCCTATATCGATGTGTGTAGTGAGAATATAATGACTCTTATTAAGGACATTTATTGACCACATGAGATTTATTAGGCAACCAAAATATTACACACACAAATATTGAATCATTTAGGATGAATAATATATAAGTTTAATAATAATACTCAACCAATTAACAAAAATAATAATGTATTTAAAGACGATATACATAATCATATAATATTTTGAAATATCTTCAATATATCCCCAAATGTTCCATTCACATAGAACATATATTAATCATAACCTTACTAATAGCATTCTTAAATATTATTTATATTGGGAAATTTTATTTATTCATTAATTATCACAGTATTCTTGTGGTTTTATTTTCAATAATATATAACAAATAAAATAAAATATTAGTACATATCTAGATTACCATGTTTAACGTCATAATTGATTTTATAAGACTATAATTATTTTATCAAACACCAATCACCCTTACAATTGTATTTGGAATATCATATTCTATGTATATTCTAGTGGAGAGGATCCATATTCAAATTTTCATAACCAAGTTGATAGTCAAGTCATATTTATCAAAGGTATTTATGTATGTAGTAATGAATAGTTTATTAGCTCACTATTCCTTGATCTCGTGAGCATAATACCCAATACTAAAATCCTAAAATATGATTTTATAATCCATTCTTCTATGATACAAAAATTATTTCAATGGTAATAACTATATATGGTAACTTTATCATGTTGAAAACAAACATTCCTCATAACTCCTCGATAAATGAATGTTCCATAATTAGCGAAAGGCCAACACTTGTATCTTTGGTAGCATCCAATCAATATAATGGGGGGAAATATCTCATTTAATAGTTTATTATTGGATTTTGTCTATCTTATGAATAAATGTTATTTATTTTTTCCCTTTACATACTTTTTAATATTATAAATTTTTTAAATAATCAATTTACCAATTATGATAAAATGAATTATACATAATCATTTTTTTCTTATTTAATTCATGTTAATTAATTTAAATTATTTCATTATTTTTAATAGTCAAAACAATATTTATCATCACATATATAAATAAATAACCATGTACTTGAAAAAATAAATTGAACATTTGATATGATTTAGACCATTTAAACTAATGTTTTGTTTTATAAATAAAAGATACCCTAACCCATGAACATAGGGGAAACCTCCGTGATCAAATACTTGGATCAAGTTGCATAATACATTCAAAAACATTTTCATCACCTTAGTCTGTTTAACTTTAGATCATGTCTTAAACCGCATCATACAAATGTGATCTCCTACCATTAAAATTTTCTACATGATCATATGGTATTTGTAATAGGGGATAAGGGTTATATAAAATAATCTTTGGACATGTAAGCCTGGATATAATAAATCATGAAGGGATGATACATGGATCAACATATATAATTATATAATAAATTTATCATAAAACCCATTTTAATAAAAAATTAAATTAAATAGAAAGCCACCGCATATATAGGTCGGTTACACTCTTCATAGTTTACAATGTTAAATGATTATACAGAAAACTTTATGTAATTCAATTCAATTTTTTTCATTATGATAAATTTATCAAATTAATTAATTAATTCTTTATCATAATTAACATTACAAATAGTCCCTAAGATTATCATCTAATTTAATATAAAATAAAATAAATTAATTAATTGTAATTTGAAATAAATTATGTGGATGATGTGTACTTGATAAATCATGTAATATACCGTTTTTTTAATAGTTAAAAACCAGTTATAGTGTTTAATACTTAATCAACATGTTTATTCACTTTACCTGGTGTGAAAATAATATATCTTATTGTTATTTTTAAATACAAGGTACTTACATGAGATATATTCAAGAAAGGAAGGATGAGATATTATATGAAATAATGCTATGGGGGTATACGCATGTAGTATTGACATTATTTTTTAAATGAATGTATGTGTTGAATATACAAAAAATGTACTTATAAAATTTAAAATTATGTATAAAAAATGTTAAATGACTATTAATATACATTATTTCAAAAAAAAACTAGGAAATCAACAAAAATAATTTAATCTCCACGTAATGCACTGAAAATGACTAACTGTGTACTCTAGTGTGGAAATTGAAATTACATTTTGTGTAAAACCAGCTAGAAATTATGCACTATAATTTTTTTAATATATTTATTGTTTTTTACTTACATGATACTCTTATCTTAGAATTTACATTGCATGAGTAATCACATTTTCAACAACATCAAATTACTTGAAACTGTTTCCATAATTTATTATCTAATGCTGCAATACTAGGTTGTCTATCAATGTGTCCTTAAATAATTAATTTTAAAAGATGATTTGATTATGTAAATGATATGGGGTTATTATGAAAAGGGGTTATGGGTTTATATAACCACGAATAGTTATGAAATTAATGTGTGATAGTTGAAATAATAAAAATGATATGTGAGCACCCAATGTAATCCCCTTGATGCTAACCCGTAATAACTTCACAAAAATTATTTGGATAATTTATCCATAATTAGAACAAATAAAAACTAAAATGGCACTGATTCTAATCTTGGATAACTCCATGGATATATAGAATAAAAACTACCTGATGAAGGGAAAATAGAGGTGGTTATTTATATGTTTAGATGGAATTTTAACCTCCCCTAAAGAGTTTTACAATGATTTTTAGAAATCACTGTGAAATATCCTATTATTATGAAGTTAATTATGCCCCTAGAGATTTTGTTTTTTATAAATAAATTCATATTTACAATTACTTCTGTTTAAATTAGTTTCATTTTATTACAATTAAAAATTTTCTGGTTGTTTCATCATATAGCATTGGTTATTATTGTTAGAAAAAAATTAGTAGTGGTTTCCAGAATAGAAAATATATAGCAGACATTTTAACCAACACAACATAGGATAAAAAACCAAATTTATTAGTGGTTTAAACCTCTACTAAATGAAACATTGTGGTTTAAAGGACCCAAATTTATTATAGGTAGATAAATATGCAATTAATTTATAGGATCAGAAAAAATAAAATTCATTATATCCTCTTTTACCAAAAAATAGTATATAACATATATATATATATAATACATAAACTGTCAATGTTTATAAAACATCATTACATATTATAAAAGTACATTAAATTAAAAATAAATAAAACATTAATATATTTCACAGTTTATAGAATATCAATACAAATATCAATTAAGACTCATGAACTCAGATATATGTTCACTACCTTACACTCGTCTATCATGTATTTTCCCATCACAGCCTCCCCCCATCCTGACTCAAGAACACCAATTTAAATTTGTTAAACATAGAATATTTATGATCATATACAATGTATAATAAAACAAGTATAAAAAATTATAGATGATTAATTTTAAATAAATTTTATGTAATGATAAATTAATGAGTAATATTTTTTGAATCCATAAGAATTATTCTATCTAATATAAAATTACTATAAGATCATTGGGATTCTGGGAAAATAATAGTGGAATTTTTCTTTAACAAATAAAAGTAAAATATATATTTCTCTCAATATCACCCAATTATAACTCAATTATCAAAATAATGTCAATTATATTATATAAGAGGTTAAACTATTTTAGTTAGTTCATGGTAAAAGGTCAATTGAAATTTTTTAACTCAATGTATAAAGTAATTTTAAAATTATTTTTTATTTCATATAATGATTCACAAAAATTATCAATTTGAATCTTGGTTTCTTATTTCATCTTCACGTAGTGGATGGATGTGTTAACAATTTGGTGTTGGTTATTGTGGAATTGGGTTATGATCCTGGCGGTGATATATTTTTTCAATGTTTTTTAGATTTCCTTTATTAGTCAAGGCCTTCTTATTAACTCATTCTTACCTTAGTGTCACAAAATATTTTTTGAATCCTCATTTGATCTACAGGATTCAATAACATTGTTTTATTTTGTTTTTAATGTTAGGTTAAGAAAAATTTTACTACTATGTGGGGATGATGAGTATTATCATAATAAATATTATGAATTATAATAAAAATAAATTAATAGTAAGCGGTGATTCCCATGTGTTTACATAAATCCTGATGTTTTTTGTGATTGGTTTCTCATTATCATTTTTTGGAACTGGAAAATTGTGTGCTATAACGAACAAAATGATAAGCATCATGATCTGAAATCATAGTTCGTTTCATAGGGAACAATTTCAATGGTTGTAGAGCACAAACAGATTTACAACTCAAATTTTATTACCTTTTGAATACTTTCTTCCAATCCCAGATCACAGAGCTCCTTTCTTTAAGGTCCTTTCATGGTGGTCCGGTTCGCAGAGCTCCTTTTACAGAGGTCCAGTTCACATAGGTTATGCACATTGATCTCCCACCAAGAATGCGTGAAGTTTTTATAGTAACCTTCATAAGAATTACATTCAGTCTCATGGATCCGAACCCATTTTTCATGTCCACCATCCTTTAAGAAATCCTCTAACCCTTATGAAACCCATGCCCAATAAATATCCTCTCATTCATTCATTATTAGGTGGAGTAAATTTTGGGCTACAAAATTGTTCTCTCTATTTGAAAAGATCTAGTGATTTTGGAGGCACACCTCCACGAATCTCCAATCCTAACAACCCCCACCATTGGTTATAGAGTCCCTCCACTTCATGTAGATATGCCTTTCATGATTTCTTATAACATTTTGCATGTAGGAAGACCCTATGAGGAACTTGTAGCTTCATGAACCATTTAGCATTCACGAAGCACTGCCTCTTAGAATCAATACTTCACTCTGATGAAGGGGAGACCATTATCTGTGAAAATCCCCTATGTGAGACCCTGAGCTCCATAAATCTTGTTCACGAGACCCTAATCACTAGGAAGTTATGATATTTATGAGACCCAAATCTCTTCAAATAACTATCATTCTTAGGGAAAAAAATCCCTCATGAAGCACCTACCTTCGCACCTAATGTTCCATATCATTGGGGATACACCCCACACCCCCACCCAGGATCAATATTGGGATGTGTTCTCAGGCCTTTGGCCTAGTCCATTCTCCATCATCACTTCCTGCTTGATAAATGAATAGTCAGACCATAAAATTTTTAGGTTGGGTCTACGAATGTTTGGGTATCACCCTTATGCGGCCCCTAAATCCACCCCTATAATACCATGAATCAAGACACCATTTTTACTTTCTCAAAATTATATTAATTCGACCTATTCTTATATGTATCTTTTCTATGTCCTGAGTTGTGATTATCCTCTTGGATTCCCTATGTACCTTTAGTTGAGCCTTTCTCTAATAAACTCCTCAATACCCATCACCTGACTCTCATGACAAGTTAAAATATAAGCACCACCCATTTGTACATGCCACACTAGCCATTTATGGGCATTTTCTGGCTAGTAGTACTCACTACAGGTCATTGAACAATAATATACACTAGCATTCAACAACACAATTCAATTTATTCAAGAATAAGATACCGCATGGCATGATCATGAGAAGAAATTCGGTAGTCCTCCCTATATGAGTTTAAATTGTAGCATACCATATATGAAAACAAATATGATGAATTATTTGAAATGAATAAGATTCCTTATGTGTCAAACATATGATTTATAATTTAATAATCAATATATTAATACCAAAAAACAACCATGGGTATCCTAATCCAGTGTAATCCCCAATAATATAACTCGACCCTGCATCATGTCGAGATGCCCACAAGACTTGAAATTAGGATGACAAAATGGTCACCTCAATGCGTAATCCCTAAACAACACATCCATTCACATAACATTAAACTATAATATTACTCCATGAAATTTACAAGGAATTCCCTCTTGAATAGACATGAGAGATAAATGACAGGCCTCTCCCACATGTAATACCCAACAACAACCTCATCTCTCCTGGTATCACATGGACCGCTCCCATGCATAAGACCCAATAATAACTTCCCTACTCCTAGATTCACATAGAATAATTCCATACAAAATCCCCACACCAATCAAATAAAATTTTTCCTCTGGTGAAGATAATCTTCCATACATAAGCACCATACCATCCCACTTATATGAACATTTAATTACACGAGAGTCCTTACCACATGACATTAAACTACATGGATCAGTCCTGTCACATGACCTTATGTATAGGCATATTACTATGTGGGTTTTTATACTTTTATTCAAAGCATCATATGTTGGATTCCACCCAGAGGTTCAGTATCCACCAATGGTAAAATTAGCTACCCCCTAGGGACACACATCTTGGATCCGCATCTACATTGTATTCTAATCCACAATCTTGGATCCACCTCCGTGGGGTGTTTTGATACATCGATAAACTCATGGTGTTCCCTTCTAGGTATTCACCTTACTAATCTAATTCAATGGAGTCTAATTGATATTAAATATTTTCTCCCATGGGGTGTTCCAATCCATTATAATACCTTCAAGGTTTGACATATTTTCTCCTTGGGATGAACCTCCTTCATATGCTTCAAGGGGCATTCTAATCAACTTCATGGGACCGCCTAAAGTGGAGTACTGACAATGGTATGATCACAGTGTCCCCACCAAGGGATTCAAATTCTGACCCAACATAATGGGAATTCGAATAAACCATATGGATCTAGATACATAGGGAATTCTGATTATTCGATAAACCTTATATGATTGAAATCTTCATTCATAGAGACACACCAACTAGATCTACCTCCAAGAGGCTTTCTGATCATTCTGATCCACCTCCATTGGGTGTTCTGATCCTCCAGTAAATACAAGTGTGAAATATTACCTCAGAGGGATGAAACTCCCTTATCTACCTCATGGTAAATTGTGATCAATCGATAATGGATCCGCCTTGAGGAACATTTTGAATCATCCCCTAGATAGTTCAGTTGTGAAATCTACCATCTTCTGGACAAACCTACCAGACTTCCTCCATGGGGAATTCTGACCCATCCAACCTATCCCAGAAAGGTTTTAAACCTTCACCCAACCCTACTCTACATGAAATTAAACACATTCCCCAATCAGTCTTAACCAAACATTCTGATCTATCTTTATAAGATGATAAAGACATGACCAGATCTATAATACCTACCCCATGTTATAAACATGGGATTAGTAAGTTAAAATTCATTGTAAGACTTATTCCCTTCGCATCAACAACATCATGATCAATATGGTATTCCCTATTTTACATTCATAAGCCTCATCATATGAGATCACTATAGCATTATAATGACAAGGCCACCCCTATAATCTATTACCTCATGATCATCGTAGGATGACTTAGTCTCCATTCCTAAGATGAATCATATGATATTACCTCTAAAGAGGATGAATTTACAAGTTCCCAACACACCTAGTTTGTAGATATGGCAAGACATGATCGAAATTTCCATTTACAGCCAAGAAACGTTTTATACCTTGTTGAGTAAGAAGTATCATAACTAACTTTTATCCACAAAGTGATGGCATCGGGAACGATTTCCACAAAGGTAACTCAAATATATGAGGGAGACCCATAATAGGTGATGATATACAATGGGAATCCATTGATGGAGGAACCAAAATCCCATTACCTAGTTTTGATCAAGGATCCTACATCACCAATAATTTTGGTAAAGGCCTTCTTCCCATTGAAAGAGTGAATATAGGGAAGTTTTGTGCATCAGTTCATCGATGAATTCCTTGAGTAATAAAGTGCATTAAAATATCACCATTTCCTAAAATATTGTTATATTATTTATTTACAATGTGTTTTCACTGTGATTTTATGATGGAAGGACCATTCAAAAAAGGGTAATCATGAAATTAAGAAAATGTTTTAAATGAATTAAATATTAATTTTACATGACACTTCTTAAAAAATATATGTGGAACTAATATGATAGAATTATTTAAAATGGATTTTAATGATCTCTTATAGGAAATGCTTACTTTTGTTACAAGTATGGTTTATTTCATTTTGGTGATTATATGGCCTCAATGATGAGATGTAGTGGTTGGGGTAAAGGCATTGATGTGGAAGGTCAGTAGTGCTGAAAAATGATGGGATGATGTTATATTGTTTGGACAATATTAGGGTTTTGGTATGAAATATGTAAAGAAGTGATTGCTATAGTGGGACAATAATGGATTTGATAGGGAGGTATGGTTTATTATATAACAAAGGCAGATCGGTTGTTATGCGATATGAATTTTGTGTCATTGTATCATTAAAAGAGACAACCACATAAAAAAATAAACAAAATAATTTCAACATAGAATAAATCACTAATATAAGCCTCATCTAAAACCTATTATCCTTTATACTTTCATTAGATACCAAGACTTCTCTATAATGGATAAAATATAAAAAATTAAATTTATAAAACATAACATTTGTATTAATATTATAATGTTAAATTATCATAGAAAAGATATTATTTCTTATAATTGGAATGAAATTTACTTCTCTTCTACCCCTTTTTAGTGTTTATATATCATCATTAATACTTTATGTCGTCTTCTAAAACAAAATATCAAACACACTCTTTAATTCAAACACTGGATCATTTTTGTATTAATATGTGATTTCAAATCATTAATGGTATTATTCAAATCATGAATTTCATTTTGTAAACCACGATCCGAAAAACCTAAATCTCCATATTATAATAATTTTTGAAGATATATGTACCGTAACAAACACTCATCATGGAGATAGACTACAACCCAACCCACTGAAATTACTTGAATGTTGTTTTTAATAACTTTGTCCATGGAATCCTTTGAGTATTCTGAAACTGACAAGGTTGGGTTGGTGTCCCCAAATTCATGGATTTTATACTATAAATTACTAATATTATATTATAATGATATTTATTAACACCAAATAATAACTAAAATCACTTAATCATTTGTTTTTTGTATGGTTAAAGTCATAACTTTAATTTTTTATGTGAACATCGAACCAAAATTTTATCATTATAACTTAATGACCTAAATCCATTGCCAGTTTGATAAATAAATTAAATATCTAATATTTATAAAAAAATAAACTACTTTATGAGTTAAATATATAAATTATTAAAATATTGCAGGACACCATCCCATTTCATTTCAATGTTAATAACATTGATCCATTAGTGTGGGTAATTTTTTGTTTCTCCTCATTAACATAATTCCACATACAAATAATCTGAAGAATTCATATATTAATAAAACATGAAATATTTTTGATACATCATTATTAATCTACTAACATTTTTTAGAATACCTTATGAGATTCATAGTGATGATGGTCAATGACAGTTTTCCATTTGTCCCTAGGAATTGCTTCAGGGTCATTGTAAAACATTGTGGAAGTGAAAGAGATGTTTCATTGAATTCATTTCATAATCACTACTAGAAATATTTCCTTTTTTCCTAAAGTTTTTATGTATTTGGAGATGAAATGAGATAAGGAACGACAAAATGGAACCAAATGTTCAAATAAATAAATAAAAAGCATTAAATCTTATACACATTAAGTAAAAATGTTTAATTTTATCATATATAAATATATAATAATTATAATACCTTTTATGGGAATCAAACAATTCATTTTTAGGATAATAGAATTTTTCTCCAATTAAAAAAATAAATTGGGAGAGATGTCACTTCAGATGCATAATACCCTTGTAACTGCCCAAACAATTCCAACAACATCCTCAGTGGGTACATAATATTCATCTAAAGGGAAAACTAAATTTAGATTATTAAATTTAAAAACATATTTAATATTTATATACTTATGCCTGTCATTATAATTTTTATATAAAATAAGAAATTACTATCAATATTTAAGAAATTCTTATTGTCATAGTTAATTACATATCGATAACAGTAACCTATCCAAAACCTCTTGATGGAAACTGGTTGTCTCCTAGATTTGTTGAGAGATCCATCGTAGGTGTAATATATGATTCCAAGAAATATCCATCAGAATTCATACCTATTATTGAAACAATATTATGAACATTTAACATGGTATTAGAAAAATTTACATGGTATGTGATATATTTAACCCTGTGTTTCAGAGGGAGAATGAGAACTCTAGGATGCGGTACATGTATAGTCACTAAACCTCTTCCGGATCTGAATACATAAAAAGGAAAAAAAAATAAATATATACTTGAATTCATACACAATAGAATATTAAATATAATTATATTAATGGATATAAAAAATACATTTAATTTAAAAAATAATGAAATTTGAAATTTTATTAATTGGGATAAAAATATAAACAAACGTAATTTAGTAATTCACTTGAAATTTATTTTATTAAATTATATTAGAATATTATGTAACAAATAGAACATAAAAATAATATTTTTAGAAGTTATATAATCAGTTTATACACAAATAATTAATAAAAAAACTAAACCAAAAGCATTGAACAAGAATTATAATTCTTTATTTACGACACCTAACTCTATAACACAAGCATACCCAAAAATAGAGAACAAAATCAACTACCTATGACTATATCCATACAAATATTAAAGGTACCACCCATAATATTGGTTAGGGTCCAGTGGAATAGGGGTAGTGCGATCTGGCGTCGATGTATGTTGGTGGGGAGGCTGAAAGGGGGCTCTATGAACAACGACATTTATGGGAAGTCCAAGAGGTATTCGACATCGAGAAGCCATTATAAAGAGTCTGAGACCGGTCCTTCATCTCGTGATTGTAAAGGGAAGAACCATAGTCAAGTGGTGGTGAGTGCAGATAGGGTGTCTAGGTGGTTTTTTGGGGCGATATGTTATAAAATAGCGTGAAGGGGTTTATAAAAAACAATTATAATTTTTTATTAAAAATAATTATCTTATGTTTCAAAAAAACCCAACTAAATACAAATATTTTAAAATAAAATTCTAAAGAGTGGAATGTTATATGATTTTTAAATTTAGTGGAATTTTATTGAACCACTATAAAAAAACTACCAGAACTAAATATTTTTCATGTAATGAACACAATAAGATTCAAATACATTCTCTAATTAAATAGTAAATTATACTCTACATTATAATTGATACTCATTAAGTGATCAAATAAATAACTTTATGAGTAGCCCGTAATTTTTTTATTAATTTTTAATGTTCTAATTTAAAAATTCATGCATATTTTTAGTTATAATTCTATACATTATCAACTAATACATCATCAAATTGTGCTCATGAGGGAAAGATGATAACAGTATAGGAAAACATGATCAAATCAACGAATGATCCAAATTATGCCTGAAATTATGAGGATTTATTTATTGATTATTTTGAGATTATAATAACATTAAAATATAAAAAATGATAAATAGAACATCAACCTGGAATTAATGAGATCACTACGAAAATATCAATTATAAGTTAGGATTTTAGTAATGTTTCTCCCTATTGTGATAATAGAGAGCATAGATCTCTATGGAAGTGGTAATAACAAAATGTGAACAAATATAGCATCCTAATCCTCCCTAAAAAATACCTATATTGAGGTTACTTTGATAATTATGGGGAAAAGAATTTTTATTTGCATATTACTCAAGATAGTTCCAATAAAAGTCAAGAAGCCTAAGGGTATTGGTGATTTATGTTTTTTCATAATTATCCACCAACTAGATTTGCAATGACTAAAGATTTTCAATTCATATAATGACTTCAAATAGGATGGAGATATGATATATTGAGTTTTATTTCCATTCTTCTACAATTAAACAAATTAGACATCAATATTTCTTATTATAACATATTTAAAAAATGGAGGTCCAATCTAAATCACCAAAATTTTATTTTCATTATGGGTCCCATTTGAAATAATGTTATTAAACACATCTCTTGGTCTATTTTATTAACATTTATCCTATTTAATAAGGAATAAAAAATAGTTTTTAATGATGGATAAATAATAAAAATTATGATAAAAATACATACATTATATCAATTTATACCATAATATAGTTTTGTAACATTGAATTTATTTACATATAATGAATTGAAAATATATATTGAGTGAAGATATATATAATATTTAGATATAAAAACACATAAAAATTATGAATAAAAAATATAAGTATGAAATTATAAGATATATCAATTTTTGATAACACCCCCACACCTATACTTTTTCACTATTTAGTGAAGTCTTATTTGAAAATCCAAATCCACACAAAAATAAATATTATTAATATGTGAATGTGTTTTTAGTGGGAAATAAATCATGTTTCCATTATCAAATCCAATTTCATTACATTATTATTCTCTCATATAAATTTTTTTTCTACATCATTCATTTACTGATAAAAAATAATGATACAATTTTTTTGTCTAATAAAAATTCTTATATACAACAAATTTGATGAAATACCTTATCATTGGATATCCATGCAAGAAATATTAAATCACGTGAAATTGGAAATGGTGAAACTATTATAAACATTTACTGTTCAAAATACTATTCTACTTTCTTGTGTTTAAAACTCATTTAAATGATATTATAGATATCATAATGAGTTTTAAAAAGGCCCCCCACCTCCAGAGATATCCATTGGTTGTACATAAATCATTCTTCATACGAACAAGACTCTCATTCACCAATGGTGTAGTACCCACTAAATTTTAATAGGATTAATAAGATGATAACAGAATGTTATGGTATTCTTGGCAATATATCATATCCTACTATTATCCTAAATGTGTGATACAGACCTGATATCCAGTAACCTTAAGTCATAGTTGGTGAAATTGATATCTATATCTTTCAATGTAAGATAATAAGAATGATTCTATTATCGAAACATTTTCAGTCATAGCTAAAAATTTTGAATTATGTTATAGGAAATAACTATAAGAGATCTCAAAATTGATCACATGATGCATTCTATAATATGATAAAATGACATATCTCTGGAAGAATATCATGTTTTATATCTTTTCCTAAAATAAATTTAATGAATGTGCTCTCAATAAAAATGACATCCATAAAAATAACTTTTATTTAGTCATATAATATCCATATTTCACTAATTAATGTCCTTTTTGTCTTTGAAATCGTCATTTTAGTTATCTGGGGAGGATACCATGAAGTTAAAAACTGTTTTGATTCTTGGATGGTTTAGTGAAAAAACTATTCATATCAATCATATTTACAATACTCAAAATTATTCCTCTAGTATAAAAATCATTAGGGTTTCCCAACTAAACATCCATGAAATATCACAAAAGTTTGTGGTCATCTGACCCTACAATTAACAAAATCCACAATTCCTTACACAGGATAATACAAGGGAACCCCATTTTTTCATAAAGCTACTTAGTTATATGATTGAGATCTTTTAATGAACTACATTTTTTGAATATTACATATAATATTTGGGGGGATTTTTTTAAAGTGAGACCAAATTAATAAAAATATTATCTATATTAAATTATAATAATTTCCATTATATGAAATAATTATTGGGACATGTTTTATTCCGCATTAAATTAATTATTCTAGTGATTTAGTTTTGTAATCCCTATTCCATTCAGAAAATTACTATATCTACAACATATTAGTGTCTACCTCATTACAAAACTCAAAAGTTTTGTTAGTCACCCAAAATTAGAAAAATAACACGTTTATACATATTCAAATTATTCATATGCATGAGGTATATGAACTATTTATATAAATATTTACAATTATATGTTATTTAAATTTTGCACATGATGAATCCAAAATACATAAATATCCAACCTACACCATTCATGAACAATTCATAATCCTCTTAATCAGTTGTAAGTCCAACCAAAAGTAATGTTACATATGGATACATACTCAAGGGAAAATGTAATTAATTATAACTATAACACCATAAATGTATAAACTATCTTCAAAACGTAAATTTACGACAATAAATTAAATTATACACCATGTTCAGGGTAGATAAAAATCAAATCTTAGGTTTTCAAACATATCATGTAATGCATGGATTTATAATTTATAAGAATAAATTTATCATGCAATTTAAGTATACAAAATTATCATATTTTATTAATTTTTATTAAACATGAATATCTTAAAGTAAAATATATTCAATTTATTTATCTTACAAAATATGATATGAAAATAAAAAAAAATTGACATTTAATTTTGGTAATAAAAATATCACTATTTTAATTCTAAACACATAGAATTTATAAACCAAAAGAATATTTATAAAGTATTAAATTGTTAACATTTTTCGGATATATCATATTTTATGATTAATAAAGGGAATTATTTATCTTAAATTTTTATTCATACATAAGAGTAACCGTTATAAATAATATTTATTGATTCTTAACTTATGATACAACCAATTATAACTCATTAATTATATAACTATTTATGATTTCAGATGTTATAAATCTCCAATCGTATTTGATGATATCACATATATCGTTTAAACGATTTTATGCTCTATTTTTTTAATACAATCTTTGATTAGTTATGTCTTTATATATCATATATCATATCCTATTGAATATAATAAATCCATTGGTTTTTATTATATTATACCCTATGATATATAGTAATGTTTTTTATATTAACAATAATAATATAATCATTTCTTCATTTCATATGCTCTGATATAACCAAAAAACGATTTTTGATATGTGTGTTCTTTAAAAAAGGTTGGAAAACATATTAATATATTAAATAACATGTATTTAATGAAACTATTGAGTTTTAGGTGATCACCTAATAAACTATTGAAGTAGGCAAGATCCCTGAACTGCTTGATTTGTCTTCAATAATATTAACATGAAAAAAATGAAAAAAATTAATCATGCGGGTACTAACAAAAATAAAATTATAAATCAACCATATTTTACTCTTATAAACAATATCTTTGATGTAGATAACCATATAAATAACCAAATTCTTATTTGTCATTCTAGATTATAGTGGCCTATGGAGAATTATTCACAATGAGTGGACCCTAAACAACCAAAGTACTGATAATTACTTCACGTCAAATGCATATAGTGACTTAAGATAAAAGGAGAATTGAATTATATTAGGAAAGATTTGGTTTTCATAAAAATGAGGAATCTTATGAACTTAATAGAATATATATATTAAATGAAGATATTTTAAGTGACAGAACATCAACTGAATCAACTACCATATCAATGATGATACAATACTTCCCATTGATTAATACTATCACTATAATTCATAAAGCAGTTTCACACACCCTGATGGAATAAATCTCATTTATTCAATAATGTAGAAACCCTACAAGAAACCCTAAATATACAATTAACTCAATGTTTTATCCTAATCATAAATTATGGTAATATACCATCATGACTCACATCACCTGAATATAATTATAAAATTGGTGATAACATACCCTCAATATTCTGTTCAAGGTTACATTGGTTAACAATGTATCCTTGAGAATTATATAAATTATATTAATATCACTAGTTATGATATATGGGGATATAATTTAATAACATAAACCCTTTTACTGATCAACCAATGAAGGGTACTTAGAACTGATTTTGAGTGGTACATATGTTGTACTAGACTATTTTGGTTGAGCGGGATAAATATGTTAAGTGATGCAATTAAGGTAATTACACTAGAATAGTAGAATATATGTAATTTCATCATATATATAATTTAAATAATAAGGGGATTGATGAATAAACTCATTGAAAATGGCAACCAGTGAGATGAAACATAAAATTATTCTAGATCATTATCCTGCTGAATATACATACCACAAGTGATGTGAATTCAAAAAAGGGATGTAATTATGTGAAGCCCTCGTAATATTATTGATAATTATATAGAAAATATCCAATTTTCATTTTATTTAAGTTATAAATAGTAATTGGTATCTAGATATTTCATATGGTTATATAACAATAAAAAGGTATAGGAAAAGTAGCTTGATGTTTGGGGAATGTTTATGAACTCGGGTAAAAGTAAGTGACTATCATAGAACGAACTCAAAGCACTTATAAGCTTATTTTTTCTATAAATAGGAAATGGATATCTCATGGAATATTTTTATCCCTTTTATAAAGATGAATATTATAATGTGTGAATGATTTACTATATTTTCCCTCAGTAGTGAGTTATAATGTGATAATGTATCACTGAGATACATTTGCATACAAATAAAAGTTTTTCTTTCAAAATTGTTCGATCATTAATTATATCTGTGAATAAAATTTTCATGAACATCTCTATTACCACAATCATGTTATACATATGAATTTGGGGTAGTAAAATTACATCACATGTCCTCCATGGTTCATATATAATCATTTAACTATAATTATGCATAGTAGTGGATTGAATTTGGGGGAAAGTGTTGATCTGTTCTACTTGCGACCTTCTTATACAATAAAGGTTTTTATAATTGAACCACTAAACCTTTCTTCAAAATAAATATTAATTTTCATTGTAATGTATGATATGTGGCACTTGGAGTCTAAGGAATCCATGATGGTTGGTTGTACAACAAGAGAAAATTATTAAAGAAATTATCGTAGGGTATATTTTATATCAATATTTTGTATTAATTGGTAATTTTATCCACATTCATGATTATTTTATAACTGTATTCAATTTATGTAGTTGTTTTAAATTTAAAAAATTTGCTTAAGGGATCTAATATATAAATATTTTTTGTTTATATTGAACATTTATTTTTATCATGCCTAAACTATAGGTGTGTAATAAAATATTTTTTTGTATGGATTGAATGTCTAGAAAGTAAATTTATAACAATGTTTATTTATTCCTAGATTATAATGGTTTAGAATCAATAATTTTCATTGCCTATGATGATTATGAAGCTTAATGACAGTCTATGGAAGTCTCATTCAATGGTATTGTATTTTAAGATATGTCATTATAGAACAAATAGAGGTAAAATAGTGATGTTCATGTGTCTATCAGAAGTGAAGTGTCATATTGATCAACAAATGAAAAAGACACCCACCTATATACATGAATCACAAGAACTAAGTGGGTTATCGATATTATTACATCATTCCTGTACACACCATTTCTTGAGTATTTACTGATATATCACAAAATTTATTATAATACTAAAAAAATATTTTTAGTATAAATATCATTGGAATTAGTTGTATCTAAAGATAGATATTTTACATGAAAACCCACTATGAAATATCTTTTGGAAATTAATAAATTTTAATCAATCGATTGTTGGTAATACAGTTTTTTGGAATTGTAGGGAAATTAACGTTAGTAGTATTGCATGGAGTTTGATGAAAGGAAAAACAGTCTTATTACAATGACGCAAACATTAAATCTATACTATAAACATTTGAAGATATATATGTATACCTTAAAATAATATTGGTATATTTATTATACACATTAAGATTTAGTAGGTTCAACTAAATAATCCCAAAAAGGAAATCTACATTAATAATGAATAATTTAATCTATTTGTATAAATTTATATAGAAACATCATTTGATCATTGTATCAACAATTTAAAAGATAAAACACACATAATTGTATTCATAACCACTTCATTACATATATTACATTTGTTAGGTTTAGTGTACTATATTGTATGTAAGTTTATTTTTAGGGAAATAATACATTATTTTGTAGATGTGTATTACGAAAATCCATTAAATTCTAGATCACATTACATAATAATAATGCATAAATGATAAATGAACAAAAAATATAATTCATGAATAACATGATGTGACATAATTATTTATAAATAGTGACACTTCTTATAATCATATTAATATGGTCTAGAAACAATATGAGATTGGTTTCTAGGATTGTGTCAATGAGAATATAAAGATCATCATAGATATGGAAATAAAATTTATCCTCGTAATTCTAAGAATATATTATAGGATTTTTTTCATGATCTGTATAGAGTATAAGGAATGGTGTTTGTATATATTTTCATTATTAAAATTATCAAACCAAATACATAAATCACCTAACAAAAACATCACAAAATCCAACAAAATAAAAATTCATATTTTAGTCACCTCTAAATTTATATATATTTTTTGAAATTATGGATAGATTCTTCCATCATTAATTTCAATTGGATATTTTCAACAATTTTAAAAATTGAAAACAATATATATTTAGTAAATTATTTTTTATTTTAAAATATTTTTTTATTTAGTCAAATATATTAAAATTCTTGAGAAATATTCAATAGAGAATTAAGGGTTTTTTTTGAAACTTTTCACCGACTATAAATTTAAATCACCTTTTAAAATATTTTTATATTTAATAATTTAAATTAAATCCTACATAAATAAATATAACTCGTTAATATATTAAAACTAATTAAATAATTCAAAATAAAATTTAATTTATTAATTACACATTTCAATAAATTAATTAAAATTAGGTAACTAAATTAAATTATAATTTCAATATTTTTGGATAATTTTATAACAGTATGGTCCCTTTTTTTATTAGTGGTGGTTTATATATACTAAAATTAACAATTGATTTCAAAAACTATTTTTAACCCATTTTATATGAGGGGTGTATATAATTTATTAAACACTTTTTATATATATTGAAATAATAAATTTCTTTATTCCCAATATTTAGTATGTTTTACACACACATGACAATAATTCTCATAAATCTAAACTCACAATATATTAAATACACTAGGTTGATGAATAAAAATATCTTTTTATTTTTTCTGTCAATATTTTCGAATAATAATACTATTCATTAACATTAATCAATAAAGTATTCAAAATTTTATTTATGAAAAATTAAATCATAATTATATTTTCATTTCCTCATGAAATGTTTCATACACAGAAATACTCTATTGATTTAATCTAAACAATATATGACAATGCGTATCATTTCCCCAACCTTCCATATAGGAGATCTATTTAACCTCAATTTCAAGGAATTATAATCATTTTAAAATTTATTGAAATTAATTGAATAGTAATAATCATCATATATAATAACATTATGGTAGATCCATATTTTCAAGTTCATAACATTTATTTCAATGTTTTAACTCATCATATAACTCTATGATAGTAAAATCATGTTAGTCATACCATTAAACCAAAATGTATGATAACAAATGATGTATTTTGATTGGTGATAAAACCAGGGTACAATTTTCCTACAATGTTGTTATCAAAAAATATGTATAAAGTAACAAATCATAAATGATAATTTGATATATAAAAAATAGATATAAAATACCCGATACATGCCCTAAATATCCAAAATTCATCATCATATGACTAGATTTATTGAATATATTTAATATGGTGTCTAATCTGATAGAATTTAATCCTGATCATGAAATTTATTTTTCCTAACTATTATTTATAATATAACTTGAGAATTCAGTGTGTTTTACTAACAGAGTAAATACCTAGTAATAATTTACTTTAAACTACTGTACATAAATGTAGAGGATTAAACTATAAGGGAACAAGATTATCTTTAATCATATAATATATGTGTTTATTAAATCTCAAAATTTTTTATTCTATTATGGGATTCAAGTAATACTATATTATAAAATAATCCCATTAACCCTACATCAAAAAAGTATATAGAAATAATGAATTGAACTATAAATAAAAAATGTCCATAGACTAATCAGTAAGACAATATTTTCTATGGTATATGTTACCACATCAATAGATCAACATTATAACCTCTAAATATTTAGTTTTTTTAAAATAAATGCTCTGGAAAAATTTATCATTCCATCGGTTGTGCTTTCTAGTCAGTTATTAGTTGAGGATGTATCTAGTGAGATCACGAAGACGTAAGTTTTTAGATCCTAATATTTTTTAAATGTGAATAAATTATTACTGTACTTTTCAATTATTTATAGAGTTATTACATCCTTATCATCATTATTTTTTATGATTAAAGGAAATATTGGTGATGGGAATAGATGTTGGATCATTTAGAGAGATTTTGGGAAGTTACATAAATATCAAACTATGACAAGGTTTTCATAGCATAATTGTGTTGAAGGTAGAATTGATACTATGAATTCTTTTATGAGAACTCTACACCATAGTGATATAATAAATGTGAGATATTTAGTTGGGTGAGTATATTTTGAGTAATATTTAAATACACCATGAGATTTGAATAACATTGTGTCCCTAAGTCTGTATATTGAAGAAAATGTTTAAAAGGGTCAACATGTAAGAGTAAAATTCTAGTTGAAGTAGGAAAAAAAGGAAAAGACCAACCCTATGGTTCCATAATTATGTAATATTAATTATTTTCAAGGAGGTTCATTTGTGTTTCATCAATAGAATTAATACCACACTAAGCAATAAGTATTGTGTGAATAAGATTCATCATAAAATCATGGGTGATTTATAGATTTAATTTATATAGCACCATATATTGTCAAATAGTGACTATATAATTGGAAATTCACTAAGTTCCATGCATAAGTCCATAAATAAGATTCATCATTGATAAGTGTAACATTATTATGGGGACACCCTATTATAGCATAAATTTTTTTACTTAGAATTTTTTGAAGATGTTCCATTATACATTGTGGAGGGTTTAGTCATATAGTGATGAGAGTTTAAGCATTACATAGTTTGAATAATATAATATGACATAATACCATAAAATAATACATTCATTCATTGAGCTAGATAATCTGTATGAGATAGTTATGAGTTTGATAGTTTTTTCTATGACCAATTATATTTCACACTAAATTGTTTTTTTTTTCAAAAATAAAAAATAAAATCCCAACTGATTCATTGATATCATATGTCTAAATTCTTAGGGGTTTCAGTGTTTTAATGGAATGATTAGTCCATAAAATCATAATATAGGGAAAAAGTCATTAAATTTATTTCGATGGGTATTAGATATGATTTTTTGTCTTGTCCCATATAGTATACAACACGATTTCTTTCTCTATTTCATGAATCATGTGTATCCTATAAATATTAATCATTTTCAGATTTAGGGGCATCTATATAATGTATTTTTCTACTCTTTTGTTGAAAATTTCATTACTTATGATTTATTTTCATTCAGGTACTTCAACATCTTCATTGTCATGATAAAATCATGTTATGTTGTTTTTAGTTTTATGATTCTATTATTGTCTTTATTCCACTATAAAACTTTTTGTAAAAGATGTAATTTTGACCTGTGATCGAGATTTTTTATACAATTCAAGGATAATTATTTTAACTATTTAGAGGTTAAGTGTAGAGGGATTAGTGTGAGAATTTCATTATCAGTCTTTGTTATGGAAGGTTGTTCTAATTATGAATATTTTTTCCACATAGTTAAATTATATTACCATAGATGTTTTTCACCAAGTTAATCATGGAGGGTAGACCCCAAAATAAATTTAGTGAATCATTATATTAATATTAGATCATATTACTCCCTTTATCTAAGGTTTGACAAAAATACATCTAGGTTGAATACTTATATGATAAATATAATTTTATTAGTCTCGGTAAAATAACATAGTTTGACCATAAAGAATTAGTAATCCTAGAATAACCTTTACACAAATTAAATTTCCTAATCCATGACTGAGAGAGTTAACATCTATGATATCATCCTTTGAAATTGTTCCTTGACCCCTATATTATTTTATTGTTTTTAATAATAGAAAATTATATTTTTAAAATTTTGATCGAATGTTTTCATAGATAATTGGGTTAAAATCAGATATTAAATTACTATTTATCTTTTCACTACTTTATCATGTGGTTGAACTTAGTATTTTCTATTATACACCCAATTAGTTAGAGAAAATCAAGGAATTTTAATTTCTGATCTTATAGATTCCCATCTGTGTTAATGAAATTGTTACTGTAAGCTATGTAATTATATCCATTATTGTATCTGCATAGATATATGATGAGTTTTATATTTATGATGATTATCTTTTAATTTTCATATGTCATTTTTTTTAATATTTTTATATGAATGTGGTACATTTTTTAATTGTGTAGAAAAATTGGTTCATGAAAATGTAATTAAAAAATCTTTCATGGAGTGTGGAATCATGAGATAAACTTGAATAAAACTAGTGATTTTGTTGGTTTTAATCTCACATTGATGTCCTTTGATGGAAGAGTAACAATACCCCACTGTGCAAGACCAATATTATACTTAATTCTACAATATATATCTAAAAAATAGATAATTTAAAAGCCTAATTCATTTACTATCATGGCCAAAAATAATGCATCTATTAAGGGGGATACCCTATGAGTTTTTATCCTTTAGTCTAGTAAAACAAATTTAAATCAAACATAGCCTTATTCAGATGGTTTAACACTTGGGGTAGTTTGTAGAAATTAAACTGAAAACTTGCATGACAATTTCTCAAATATCATGATGATATATGACACTCACGAAAAAAATATTGTATCTTTGGATTCTATCATGTGATGAATATTCATCTTCTCACTCTATGATCAGACCACAGATTGGTTGAAGAAAAAACTGGAGAAGTTTATTACTACATGGGATGAGTTTGACAATCAAATTTTGGATAAGTATCTTCTATAATCAATAAAATTGAATCTATGGATATACTTTTATGTTTTTTTTCAAATTTAATGAAATGGGAGAAATTAATGAAATTGACGTATTGCAGGATCGTCATTGTATGTTCTCACAATAGAAAATTAATATTTGGAATAAAATATAGGCATTCAATATTTTGATATAATTTTCAACTTGGGTTGGGTTTGATGCATTATTATATGGTGGGAAAATGTGGATAACTCTTTATTTCATTTGTGACATCATTGATAAAATATCTCTCAATTGTGGTTTCTCAAAAAGTAATATAGAACTATCATAGTTGGGAATGCATCATGTTGATGACACCACTTGATTATCCACTCATGTTGAAGAACCTCTGATGATGTTGGATACATTCAAATTTCCAATGACACCTACACCATTGTATAATGAATAATCACTTCTAAAAATACTTATAGTTAAATTCTATGAGTTTTGTGTCTATCCTCATTGTTTTCATGTGTGTAATGTTAAAGAATAAATTAATCAATCCCCACCCAACTATGAATATGTTTGTTCTAATTGATAGGTATATCAATAATAAAATATTTATAAATCAGTGAGGCCAGTATATCCCCAACATAAAAAAATTTAAGGTTAGAAGAATTAAAAATAATGGCAGAACATCATTCAGAAAAAATGAGCTTTTGGATACACACCTCAACCACAACCACAATGACTGTTTTCACAAATTACAACCCTCTTACCTTAAAATTTCATTCCATTTAAAAAAATTCCAACATATACCATACGAGCCTTAGCAACCACCAAGAGGGTATCTTGAGGATACTGTTAAAAAAATTCTAAAACATTTAGTGTATGATTAGTCTAGAAACACATATGATGGATCAATACTCCTATATCTCAACTAGCAATCAAAACTGGGGAAGATCACTTAAACTATGAAAAACTTATTATTCGGTACACTACTGGGAAACCTGAAGACAACCCCAATGGTGGAGGGGAAGTATAAGATGTTATAAAGTGGGTAAGAGTAAGATTAAATGATTAACCATGTGAGTAGTAATTATGGATAACTTAATCCAAAAATGATGAAAAATATTTAAAAGAAAGTTGACAGGGATGTAGGGAATGTCAGGAATGAAAATAAAGAATAGTATTTTAGAAGTGTATAATATCATGACCAATAATAAGTGAAGAAATAAGGGTATACTAATCAAGGGAATTATAACCCTCCTATACCATTTCAGGATAGGATGAGGTTATAAAAATTTTAATCTCAATAAAATATATTTCATTACTATTTTAAATAGTTGTATATTAATATTCCCTTTACTTAGGTAATTGAACATATACTTGCATTTGAAAAAAAAATTAATGGACCTATTTTTTAACAAAATATTTTTTAATATTTAAGAGACATTTTTATTAATGATAAATTTTGAAATTAATTTAATTAAATATCCCTCCAAAGTCAAGAGATCATGGGATTTTTTCCAGTCCTTGAACCATTGTCATGTGTTCCATTAATAAGGGAATTTTTGATTAGGTAATGATCATTAATCAAATTATATTGATTATATTCCATAAATGTGACCTAGAAGAAACTATATAGATAAGATTTACACTTCATATTTTTTACCAAAAAATATATTACATTAGTAGGCTAAATTAAGATATTATTATCAAAGATTGTAAGTTAATAACCCTTACTAATTTCTTGATAAATGAAATAGAAAATTAAATGGATTGTTTCAACAGTTTTGGAAGTTCATTCCTTGAAACAAAAAAAAACAGATTGATATAAATCATTGCATACTTATTTTTGGAGTTGGAGTGTAACACGTTAGTTTTGATCAAGTAAAATTTGTAATGTATGGGTCTGAACAAAATGACTAACTGGTTATTTTAATTTTTGAAGAAAAACCATAAATTCTAATTTTAAAAAAATAATAGAAGGGAATGATATGTATAACTAGTGAGTAGGTTGAAGATAAATAGGATTATATCAGTTCTTAATATAAATATAGAATTATGGGGGGGAGTAATGTCACCATACCCATTATCATTAATTCTGTTATGTCCAAGGGGAAAACTGAAAAGCCAATTAGCAGCATTGAAGAGGATAAGATAAGAAACATCTTGGAGAATTAATTAAATCCAAGTTATTATTCCCATTGTTTGAAAACATAATGTTATATTGGAGGTAAGGAATATGGTAATTCATTAAGCATATAGAATACACACACCACCGATGAGGGTGGTTGTCTGCTAGGAGGTGATTAAACTATTGGATACAAGAATTATATTTTATTTATCCAATAATGAATGGGGAAGAACCTTATTAGTTTTTCTAAAAACTTAAGGTCTTACCATAGTAAAAAATGAAGATAATAAACCAATTCAAATAAGAACAGTTATGGGATGGTTAGTTTATAGTGATTAGATATTGGAAATGATGTTTTGCAATATATTTTAATTATTTTTAAACTGGTACCCTAGTTAAAATCAAATACCAATAGACTCAATAAATCAGTCTGATAGCAATAGTTTTGTCTCATTCCACAATTCTATTAAATTCTTATTATCCTTATAATTTACCATAGTGTCACACCCTTGGATCAATCACAAGGTGGCCGCTACCACACACATATTTTAATATTCTCAATATTTTAATCTAACTAATTTAATACAATTTAACTACTATAGATGGGGGTTTGATATGGATAAAATATAAATATAATTTATAAAAATTAAATTCAAATTGCAATTTTGTTATATGGAATAATGATGGAATATGTTATTAGGAGTTCATGGTGATTGAAATCATTATTCAAAATGGTTCTCAACATTCAAATATATATGCTGATGAAGACCTTTAAGAGTACACCCTCTCATTTAAAATGTGATTACCCCATATGATGTATCTATATATGATGCAATGCACTTATGAAAATAAAATAGGATACCTCTTAACTAACCATCACCAATAATTCCATTATCCACATTTTTCACAACATAAATAGTGAATGTAATGAAATAAATAATAAAGAAGAAGAATTTAGACAATAGGTAAAATGGAGTAAAAAATCACCATAATCATTAAACAAAATCACCAAAAATTCAATAATTGATTAAATAGATACAAAATAAGATCACAATAAACTCAATAATATCGTAGTTCCCTACCTTTGAACAAGATCCAAGGCTAATTCTCCATTTTTAGAAGAGTTGATAAGGGAACACGATGAGAGAAAAACAAAAGATAATTAAAATGAAAAAATGGAGGTATGAACAAGATTAGAAATATATTACAAGTAAAACACTATTATAGAAAGTAAATCACTAAAAATATATTGAAATAGAAAAAATAGCTACCCCATGTTTCCAACCAATTGAAAATTTGAAGAGACACTCTCTTTTTAGGGAGAAGGAGTGAAACAATTGGCTCCAATTCTGTCTACTGAATGTATTCATGTGGATTCCCAATTAAATGGACAATTCATCAAAATTTATATTCATAGGGTTGTTCCATTTTTATCCTACATCTGTAAAAAAGTATCATATCTATTGGTTGTGGTTTATTGGATTTATGGAAGATTTTATCTAATAATGTATTTATGTCCAAGAGACTCTTCAAATTCCACTTTTCTAACTTCATATTCTAAAATGAAAAAGAAACATGCTGATTCATGCATGAAATAATTCATTAATGATATTCCATAAATTATTTTCCAACTCCATTTTAGTTTTCGACATCATTTTCCTAGACCAATCCAATATATAAACTCATATTTAAAACATTCTGTATCAATACACAATTTTCAAGGCCCAACTTGTGAGATAGTTTTGGGCATCCAAAAGATGGATTGAGATTTGGTTCTTGATGGATGAAATGAGGCCCATGATATATTTAAGCCAAAATATGAATTTTAAAATATCATAGGGAAAGAAATATTTTGTCTGAATTAAAAAGTAAAAAATAAAATAGTTAAATCACAAAAATTGTCTATTTTTGCAATTAAGCTGAAAATTGCACAAAAACCTTAAAATTTGTCAATTTACCATCAAATAATACTATAGTGTTATTATAAACATTAAATTGTAGAATAAAATGTATGAAAATATTATTTTCATCACTCCCCAACACATAACTAACACACTTCTAGGAAATCATCATTAATTCAAATCAAAATGCACACAGTAATAAAAAATGAGATAAAAATCAATGATCTATTCCAAAAAACAGTTCCATCATATCTTCTATATGGAGAAAATTACATCTCATTTTAATTAAACAAATTTAAATTTTATCAACCTTATAAATTCATCCATGGCCCGATCACAACCAACCTCACATTGAATTTTAGTTCAATCTTCACTCATGAGAAATTAAATCTAGAGTTTTTCTCATACAAGGAAAATTTATGTATCCCCATAGTCTTGGGAAAATTACCATTTCTAAAAAATAAAATATATAAAAATACATTCAATAATGATGTCTTTTTTAGGTGATGTTTTTGGATTATGGTTGGTGGGTAAAATGATTTAAATTATTAAGGCAAGAAAGATTATGTTTGACAATTAAGTACAATGCATGAATAATCAAGTGAAAACACAGGATGAGCCTCACACAAATCCCCTTAAAATTTGAAAAAAAACACCAAACCACTTTTTTTTTATTTTTTAATTGTGGAAATAAATGGTTAAAAAATAATGATATTATCCAAATTCTCCCCCCTTCTTTTTTTTTCTAATGATCTAGAATGGAACAACATTATTTTATTTTTTACATGATAGTTTTCATCGACGATTGGATAAAAATAGAATAAAAATAATTAATGAAGATCATGACCTTAATTTTAGAGAGGAAAATGAGTTATAAAATAAATAATAATGAAAAATTAAATGTCTTGTTTATTTTATTTCATTTTAATTTTTTTCCCTTGTTTCTTTTTCTGGAGGAGAATGGATGAAAGAAATAATAAAAAATGAGATGATGACTCAAGTCCAATTATTACATTCTCCTCTCCCAGGATGTTTACAGAAAAATTACACCACGAAAAACTGAAACACATCCCAAATAAGAAACATTAATGTCCCTCCCCCCACTCAAGCTTTAATTATACATGCAAAAATATCAATAGTACGGGTGGGTAAGGAAACTTTTCCTTGTATTGTGGCTTAAACCAATAAAACAATTCAAGGAATCTAAGGGATAATAAAGGATAGATTTATAGTTAGGTATTAGTTAAATATGTTTATAGAGAAATTATATCCTCAATAATATCAAAAACATTCCATGAAATCCAAATCATTGAAAGAGAATAATCACAAGTTCTACTTCTTAAAAAATCAATGTTTCTATCAAGAAATTTTTGGTAATAGAAATAATATATCAAATTTGTTCAGAATACCTCATAATGATACATACATATTTTGAGTCATATTTTCATGGGAATAGATTTAAAAAACTGTTTAAACTCATAAAAATTTATCAAAATTCAAATCAAGGAAAAATAGTACACATCAATAGTAATTTTAAACGAATTTCTTCACAAATAATTTATATTCACTAAAAATCAATTGATGCGTGAAAAGTTATAAGAATTATAATTAAATAATATGTTTCCTAAAAATGAAAACCTAAAATAAATGGCCCACAAAAAATATTCAGTAGGTTTTCACTCACCCCATACATAGGTTTAGTACTGTTCATTTCAGCTCAAAAAAATAAAAATATGTGCAGAAAAGATAAAGCGAAAAAAACATAAAACATAGATTTATTTTCCACTGTAAAATATGAGATAATATCCACGGAATTGGAAATATACCTAATAAAATAAAAAAATAAATTCATAATAAAAATAAATAAAATCAAATAAAAAATGGAAATTTGATAGAATATGGTTCGGAGTCCTATATGTGTGTTAGGTTTTTACAACCCCTGGTCTGGCAGTTGGAGTGGTTTAACCCCAATATAAAGGTGGATAAGGGTTATTTATTAGAGTCCTCCAAATTTTATTTCTCTGAACATTAATTAATATATGCTAGGATTGAGATCATCTAAATAAAATAAAAAAAGTCCCAACCCACATAATAGATGAAGAATATAATTTGAGATCATGATACGGGGAAATAATGTAGGGTAACTCCCTATTAGGATCCACTAGAGGAATAGAATCCACTGGTGATGGAGGTGGAGGAATAAAAAGTGGATTATCTTTTCATTTGGGTTAAAAAATTATTCCTCAAGGATTTCCTTGTTTCTTCCATCGTCCTCATTTTTACAAGTGTACAGCTCGAATGGATCCTCCGTTCTTTCTATAATGAAAAAAAACTACATCAGCTTTTTTATCTATGTCCTGCAGAAAATATTTTGAATATACTAAAAATATAATTTGAGGTATTAGTTTTAAATATAAAATTACTAAACTTATTAAAAAATTAATTCTCAGAATTTTTATCTACATCAAATTTTTTATCTTAGAAATCTTTTTCTTTATTCAGGGTAGTTTGGAAGTCATTATTCAAAGAGGGAAGTGGATATTCAGGGTTTTCTTCGACCTCACCAATGTATTATTGAAAGGTGTATAGAATATTAAATTCATTTTCCTTATCTTGTGGTTGTTTTAAATCCATCCATATAACTTTTACTTCTTCAACTTTAGCTTCCAACAATGATACCATCTTAATTCCTTGTTCCCACATCATGAAGTTATCATGAAGGGTGAAGGCATTTTATTCAATATGTAAAGATGTTTTTCTTTTTTATTGTGAATTATATAGAATTTTAATCTTCAAAAATTCCTCCCTGCTAGACCTCCAAGTACTAGTCCACGAATATAAAAAATCACTAAAGAAATCTATAACGTAAATAAACAATGATATGAAATGAAACTAATTTTTTTATTTTATTGACATATTTTATTTTTATATCATTTTATGAAAAATATCATGGGTAAGAACCTGGACTCCTCAAAAATGACTCTAAATTAATGGAATCAGTTGGATTCAAACAACTATTAAATTAAATTCTTATTACCAAATAATTCCCTATAATGGAAAACCTTAGAGTCAATCCCAAGGAGGTCTCTTCCAAACACATATTTTTCTGTTATCCTTATTTTAATCTAGATAATATAAAACAATTTAACTAATAAATATGGGTGGTTTGATATGCTAAAATATAAATATAATATATATAAATGAAATGAAAAATAGAATATAGTTAGACGAAAGAAATATGAAAACTGTTCTTAGGAATTATTGGATATTGAAATAATTATTCAAAATAGTTCTCCATATTCAACTTAGTGTAGTGATAAAGGCTTGTCACACTACACCCTCTCTCATGAAATTTTATTACCCAAAAACAGTACATCTCCATATGAGGTAATTCACTTCCAAACATCATCTTGGTGACCTCTTTATTAATTGTCCCCACTAATTCCATGATCCATTGCATGTACACCACAAATAGGTAAGGGATGTAAATTAATAAGCAAGAAGAAAAATTCATACTATAGAGAAAACTGGTAAACTTCTTAGAATAATATTTTTAACCAATTCAAAAAATCCCATGATTTAATAAAGATATATTAAAATAAATAAAAATAATCTCATTCAAATAACTACTACTTCCCTTGAACAAGTGATGAGGTTAGTCCTCCATTTGTAGTGCAGTTGAGAGGGGAATATAGTGGGGAAAGAATAAAAGAATAAAAAATTTAATACGTTCTCTTTGAATAAGAACACTAATTTATTAAATTTAAAATAATATTATAAGATATAAAACACTAAAAATATACTGAAATGGAAAAAAATTCAACCCTTATGTAGTCAACCCTTTAAAAATGAGAAGAAACAATCTTTTTTAGGGAGAGGGGGTAAAAAACTGAGCTCTAATTATGTCCGAAGAATGTATTCACATTGATTACCAATTAATGTTTCAAATATTCCAATATTTTCTTCATTAGAGTTGTTAAATATTTTATCCCTAATTACTCAAAAAATAATTCTTTACTGGCCACAGTATGTATGAGTTACGAAAGATGAAATCTGAGAATTTAATTCTGTCCAGGTGACACTTCATATACCACTTTTCCAAATTACTAAGCCATAATGACCATGAAACCAGTAGATTCACACAATGAATCCTCCAGGGAAGTTACTCCTTAATTCATTTTCCATCTCCCTATTTATTTTATATTCAACGTCCTATCGCAAGTTGATATATAATCTCATATATAAAACATTACGGATCTATCCATAATTTTTTAAGCCCAACAAGTGAGATTGTTTTCAGTTTCCAAAAGATAAATATAGCTTTGGATCCCAAAGAATTAAATGACGCACAAGATTTATGAAAGCCAAAAAAATTCAATTTATCCATTTTGTTTGATGTATACAATTTTATGGAAGAATTACCGAATAAACATAAAACAGTTAAATGATAATATTAATCCTTTTTTAAATTAAACTAAAATAACTAAATACAACTAAAACATTGAAATTATCTATAAAATAATACTATTATTGGATTAAAAACAAGAAATTAGATAATGAAATGAATGAAAATATAAACTTAATCACATCCCAAGATTAATTTCACCTACATGCATGGTATTTTCACCTATTATTACATGTAATTCAATAACTACAATGCATATGGGTAATTTCAAAGGTACATAACACATATATTTCATTATATAGTGGAATAAATTATAGAAATATTTATTGATAAATTTTCTATCTATGGTAGATCATTCAATTTTTGTTTGAGAGAATTATACTTAGTGCAGAAGAGATGTGAAAAAATGCAATTGGTTATTAATAGGGATAATATCCACCTCATCATGAAAGAATTAATTGTACTCAATATTATAAATTCATTGAAATGAAATTGAGTTAACCCCATAAAGATAATGGTGATAAAATAGATTCTTGATCATACTACAGTGAGGGGTATTGAAACATTTTTCAAAAAAATATTTTAATCACTACATTTTCAATGATTTGACTAAGATAGCTCATTGACTTGTTCAACTTTTTAATAAAGGATGATTTATTTTACATTGATAAATCATATAAATAATACTTCACTATCCTGAAAATTAATCTAGTGGAAACCATAATTATGATACCTACACACCAGAAAAATGATATGTAGACAATGTGCAATGTGATGGACTGTGCTCTAGTAGTTGCACTGGAAAAAAATTGTGTTTTCCCAGCTAGAGAGATGATTGAATGGTAAGTGGGGTGGAAAATCTCCCAGTTTATAAAATATTTAATATAATATTAGAAAAAAAATATTCATTGTGGTAAAGTAAAAATATGAGAAAAGGATGTTTTTTACATAAGTTTGGAAAAATGTGATCCTATGTCCACTCTTAACTTCTTTCTATCAATGAGTTAAGTAGAACCCACCAAATTTTCAACATTTTCCAAGTTGCATCACAAACCAAATTATAGACTTTTGAAACTAATATACACAACCCAAATATAACCTTTATTGGAGGTATAACTAAATAGGACTTGTTATTTAATAAAAAAAGATATGGTAAAAATTATTGTACGTTGAAATAATATGATGAAATATAGTACAAAAAACTTGTTTTAAATAGATAATGTTGGAATTTTAAGGCACCCTATATAACCGTGGTTATATGGTTCAAAATTATGAATTCCACCAAAAAGAGTTGAAAAGTGTCAATATCATAAAATTATATTTCTTTTTTATATCACATGCATCGTGTATTTCACACTGCACTATCTGAGCCTCATTTCTAACAAATTTAATCGTTATTTAAATATCAATTTATAGGTATTCATAATCATCATCATTAGTTTGAAAATTAAAATTTGGAATATTTATATTTATCATAATTCTTTTCTATAGCATGAAATCTTGAATAAAATGATAACAAACTACTTCAAGGAATTTTAAAATAATTATATGGAATTTTTGATATTTTCTTAGAAAATGCTTCATAATTTCTTCTCTATTTAACACATGTGTAATCCACATTTCATATTAACAAATATTGTTATTATATAGTTATAAACATTCAAAATTGTGATGAAAATTTTATAGTTATAGAAAATTATTATACTTCAATCATCCAAAATAAAAACCATAATATTTAATAAAATATTTAATTTCATTTGGGAAATTTTTCTATGAAGTTTTCATTAAAATCTAGTTTTGTGATACGATCATTTTTAAATTAAGGATCAATTATCTTTAAATATCAATATAAATATAAGAATATTTTTTCCAAATGTAGGAATCTATATATGGATAATTTTCCATCATAAGAATAATTTTTTAAGGGACTATTTATGTATCCAAATGTGTTTCCTAAGAATCAATTTTTGTAAACATCAAATTTTTCATCAAGAAAAATATCCCAGAGAATCATATTTCATACATGTAAGAACGTTTAAATCTATGTATGGATTGTTATATGCTTTATATGGAGACACATGTGTTTAATATTTTTTTGGAAAATTCATAAGTGTTATTTGAAAAGAGTAAGAATAATATCAAATTATAAATGGAATATTTACTTTTTAGAAAATCTACTCCATAAAAATAAAATTACTTACATCATCAAGATTGTTTAAAAAAAATATTCTTCATAGAGATTATATATATAATTAATTTAATAATAATAATATGAAAAAAAATTCATAAACATTTAAATAAAAACTAATAAATGAATAAAAGATAAAGATTAAACAAGTTCAACTTCATTATTTTATTCTACAATAAAGGTATGATTAAATACATATGATATTTTTTTTTCAAAGATCATGTTTGAGTGAGAAATGAAAATAATACTTTTGTATCTATGATACCCAAAAAAAATTATAGTTATGGAGACAATAAAACATCCCCCTCATTTTGATTATGAAAATACTATTTATCTTACATAAAAAAATACCTTCATGTTTTCAAAATAATGAATTTTTTTGGAAATAATTACTTTTCAAAATTCCCCAATTATTTAATTAATTTTCACTTATGATAATCTAAAATAAACATTAAAATTATTAGTTTGTTAAGATGATAACATATATTTTACCTTCTAAGTGTTAAATAGAAAATATGATATATAATTTGAAAGATATCTCACCCAATGTAAAATAATATTAAATAGAGGGTAAATTGGAATACAATGACTAAATAAATTAACTTGTAAATAATATTATCTCATATTAAAAATGTAATACTTATTTAATAACTGATGTTTCATGATTCTAAAGTATATTTGAGAAAAAAAATTAAAGTAGATTTTAAGAATAATAAGTACACCATAGTTAAAAATATTTAATGATTATAACTATCCATTAACTAATTTATAGAAAAAATCTAAACTAAATGGAAATAAATTTAATAAATATTACATTAATTTTGGATTTCTTATTATTAATTAATTTATCTTATTATATTAGGGTGGACTAATGTTAATCTAATCATAGGTGATGTACCCCAAAAAACAAAGCCTATAAATAAATGAAATTGAATTAACCTATACGTGGGGGATATTTTAACGAACATTGGTACCAACATATAATAGATAGTCTAAACAAAAAAATAAGCTTAATATACTATATAAAAACATATAAGTATCTAATTTCACTATAAAATAGAATATAATCATAGTCAAATAATTAAAAAAGACTAAAAATTTATATGATAATGAAAGTACTAAAATACAAAGTGAATATATATATCAATGCAGAACCATGACAAAATCCCCTATTTGTTATCCCAAAGCTCCAACTCCAAAATTGAAAATATTGATGCATCATAGTGATCCTATTATGAAGTAAAAAATATTTACCTTACCTATATCAGTGGAAACAATGTTAGAATAGGAGTAATCATTCATATGTAGGGTTTTAGTGTATTTTCTCAGTAGGTAATCCCTAAGACTCCAAACACACACTAATAGTACAAGAATATGTTAGATAACATTTAATATGAAATTGGGGTGAGTAATATAAAATATTATTGAAAGATATACATATAAAAATTAGTGATAAAAATAGTACCATGAAGGTATCCTGTTTCTTTAATCTATAACCATGAAACTCACACACAAAATACATGTCATGTCTAACAAAGCCCACTGAATAGTACATAATTAAGAGTGGCACATGTCCCCCCATATCCGAGCTGCAATTAAAGGTGGAATACCTTAGTTAAAAATTGAACAAATAATAAAGTGTAACCCAATGATTCCATTTACATATTAAACAAGAACTCACACACCTATCTATATGCTAGTTACCTATACTAATCATATCTTTTTAACAAATATCTAATTTTATAAAATCATTTCAAAAATAATTATTAAATACCACAAACTGTCATTTTAGTATATTGTAACATAGGGAGAACTATTCAGATATGTTTATCCACAACCAAAAAAATTAAACATTGAAAAATAATTATAATTTTCTAGTAGAAGTAGATAGAGAGTGACAAGACACCAACAATAAAAGTGTTTGAACATAATAATTCTTCCAAATGTCATGGATCTAAACTCTATTTTCTATGGCATAAATATATCCTAATAAATATTTATTGAAACATGACCCTACACATATATCTAGAAATTATTTCCTTGATATTGGGTTTCTAAAAAATAAAAAGAAAAAAAATTACTAAGGGAAAGAATAGCCTAAATCATTAAATATGATTCCCTAGGTCTGATATATGAACCCTTGTTGAATCCAATCTTTAGAGGTAGTAGGATCACCCAAAAAACATGATAGGGTTGGGTGATTGAGGTAAATGATGGGATAATTATCATAATTGAAGGTTTTTTGAATAAAAAAGACTTGCTAAAACATATGAAATTAAATATGTGAAAGAAGATTTCACATTGTGATTGTTTTTCAAATACATATAAGCCAAAAATATCACGACGTCAACTATAAACCCCAAAATTCATTAATTATTTTAATGGAATTCATATATAATACCAATGTGTTATTGACATTGTGACGTCACCATTCATATCATCAATAAACTCATGAAAGTAGAATGTGGCTTCTGATCTACTACCCCTTTTGACCACTCAAAGTGATTCAACCCAAGAACTCCAAACATAATAGGAATAATAAATAAAAGGAATATACATAAATCTATTGTTTTCACATTCTCACCACCAATTTGATTTTTTACATGGAAATCCTTTGCCTATCAGTGCTTTGGAGTTCTTCCAACCATTTATCTATCATATGAAAATCTCATTCACACGTCCATTCCAACATTTTAATATGTTTCTATGAAACATATACCATATTTATCTTTCTATCATTTAATGAAATTTATAGATAATAAAAAAATATGAATTATTGTGTTCACAAACAACACAATAGGATCTAGTGGCACAAAATCCGATCTAATCACATAGAAAAGACAAGATTGGTAAATCTTTAATTATGAGGCTTGGGAAAAATTATTAACTAAAATAAATCAGAGTGTTCGAGAAAAAATATAACCTAATATACTATTCTATATTATAATTTCAAAGGGGAAAACATACCATCAATCTGACATCCCATTCTTACCAAAATGATGGGGCCTGAACCTTGGTCCTTTTACTAGAATACATGATCTACCATTTCAAAAGAAAAGGGTCAACAATAAACATATGAATTATATTTTTGATGGATCTATGATGTTTCCATGATTTTCATTATCATAAACATATTATTAGTTGTATCACACAATATATATATAATTAAATGGGTGACTATATAATGAAATGTATAGTAAGGACCACTATGGGATCTAATAAAATACCTCATATAGTTATGTATGTGTCATGACATGATAAATTCTATTATATGATACCTATACTAAATGAGTGTTGTATTCCCCTTGATCACCTTTTCATCACACAATATCAATGAAAATTATATAAGTTATGTATCATCCACTCAAATTGGACATCTATTTGTGGATGATATGCTATTGTAATGGTTAAATTGGTTACAAGGAAATGTTGTATGGAAAACCAAAATAATGAGTTGAATCTATTGTCCTATTCGAAGATAATAGACATTGGTTTAAATTAAAATTGACCACTTCATATGTATTGATCATTAAAAAAATTCAAGCATATTCATCTCTTGAATTGGAGTGAAATGTAATGATTTCATGGTTCCTTCATTAGTAACTATTTCTGACGCTTGTGCCGGGGCGCATGCATTGTCTCATTCGAGGACGAAGGATGCGGTTTTTTGTTACCCCACATTCCCTCTTTCCAAAGGAAGGTGGAATTCGCTCCTTGTTCAGGGAAATCCACTCCTTGATCAGAACAGGATAATGGGATATCAGTTATTCCTTCCGTGGATTCCTCCTCAGAACTCATCACCTAGCCCAGGTCTCCCTCATAGATTTAATTCGTTGTTGGTGAATCTCTTCCTGATCCCATATCTTCATGGACACCAGTTAATTACACTACTTCTGTCAGGACATTCCAAGGGGTCCAGTCAGGGCAGAAACCTTCGGTTATGGGCGTAGTCATGCTGGGGAATCATTGACGTGTCTAGATGCTAGGGATTGGTGTTTCTCTCTTCGGTCCCATATTATAAGGCTTCTCGAGGGCGCGGAAGCCCGAGGAATCCCACATCGAATGTGGGGAATTGTATGCCATAGGCGTGTATCTGAGGTTTTCCTCATATTCTTGTGTTTAACACGGGGTATGCCGTGAGTTTAACGTCCAGCGGAGATGGATTAGACTGATCAGAACACCGATAATAGTGGATCAGATTGAAGAACCCCATTGAGGGAACATCGATATTGGGGCCAACGCGTTGATGGCTTCCCGAATGATGTGGAGGGGAATGGGGTGGCATGATCTCAACGGGATGTTGCGGCCCAGTTATGAATCAGGATGGAAGATGGGTTTTTTGGGCTTTAGCCTCGAAGAGACTTCCTACGTACCATGTATTGACATTGATCAAAGTCCTCGTAGTTCAGGGTTGATGTGTGGGGATTAGACTCTAGGCTGCCCAAGGTGGTGGGTGAACCGACGTGAATGTGGTCAGAATGACTAGGTGGTGGGATTCAACTTTTTGAGGCTTCCTACATACCATTCTTTGACATGGATCAAATACCACATAGTTTATAATGGATGTCAGAGAACCGACGTGAAGACGGGCCTTGGTCCGATGGGTGATGGGCTTGAACCTCAAGGAGGATTACTACGTACCATTACATGTCATGGATCAAAGACCACGCAGTTCAGGTGGGGGATTGACACACCAAAACAAAGTAGGTCGGGGCCAATGGTTGGTGGGCTTGAACCTCGTGAGGCTTTCTACATACAATGCCTTGACATGAATCAAAGACCACGTTGTTCAGATGGGTGTGTGTTAGCGAACCGACGTCAATAAGGACCTTAGTCCATGTGGGTGGTGGGATTGAACCTCGGTAGAGTATCTTACGTCCCATTACTTGACATGGATCAACGTCCTCATAGTTTAGGATGGAAAGGGGTTCTTGAACCGATGTAAAGGGGTGTCGGAACAACTGGATGGTGGGATCACAACGGCTCACTACTAGATTGGGATGCACTTTAATGTCATGAGGGATGAATATGGTGTCAGTGGACCGACATCAATGAGGAACTTGGTCAAATGGATGGTGGGTGTGAACCTTTTGGAGGCTTCCTACATACAATGACTTGACATGGATCAATGTTCACGTAGTTCAGGTATACAGTTTAACGTCATGCAGGATAGGGGTACTTGGCAGTTTAACGTCCTGTAGCTTGGACGAGGGGTTGGGGCTAACAATCTATAGCGACCCAAGGTGTGGTTTGGTGAACCGTCATGAAGGAGGTTGGAATGACTAGGTGGTGGGATTGAACCTCATGGAGGGTTCTTATGTACCATGCCTTGACATGGATCAAAGTCCATGTAGTTCATGAGTACAGTTTAACGTCATACGGGACGGGGGTTCTTGGCAGTTTAACATCTTGCAGCTTGGATGAGGCGTTTGGGGCTTACACACTAAGGTGGCCCATGGTGTGGTTTGATGAACCGAAGTGAAGGTGATCGGATCGACCGGGTGGGGGGATTGAACCTCATGGAGGCTTCCTACGTACCATACCTTGACATGGATCAAAGTCCGCGTAGTTCAGGCGTACAGTTTAACGTCATGTGTGATGGGATTGCTTGGAAGTTTAATGTCCTACAGCTCGGACGAGGGGTTTGGGGATTACACTCTAAGGTGGCCCATGGTATGGTTTGGGGATCCAATGTGAAGGAGGTCAGAACGACTGGGTGGTGGTATTGAAACTTGTGGAGGATTCTTATGTACCATGCCTTGACATGGATCAAAGTCCACGTAGTTTAGGGGTACAGTTTAACATCATGCTCGATGGGGGTGCATGGAAGTTTAAAATCATGTAGCTCGGATGAGGGGATTGGGGCTTACACTCTAAGGCAGCCCTGGGTGTTTCATAGTCGGCGCTCAGTCTAAGCACACGTGAGTCATGTGCAGTTTGAGAAACAAGAGGCAGTAGATACCTGACGATCAAGTCGCGAAGGGTGCGTCTGTGGGAAACGATAAGGGGCTTAAATGTTGAGCAGCCTAGGGTGTCAGGACTTACTCCAGGATGGCAGCCCGAGGGTGAAAAAGTAAAGTGGGAGTGGTATTTGGGACCAAAAAAAGGAGGATCTGTATTCCATATCACGTCCTCCGCTGGCCTTGGGGACCAAATATGAAAGGAGGGAACAGGGGGCTCTGCCTCCCGCAAGAATGGCTAGAGGCTTAAACCAAGGTAGTTTCCCTTCCATGCAGACAAATGCCACTCCCAGAATTAGGATATCATCCCTTGTGGAGACCAGGGGCATGGATAATGTCCAAGGCGGGGGACTCTGCGCGCAAGGCACAAGGAGAGGTCACAGTTTAATGTCATGTGTTGAGGACAAGGGTGCAAGGATGTTTAATGTCCTGCATCTCGAATGAGGTGGGATGGCTCCACACCCCTAGGACTTACATAACAAGTACCCTCTTCTCCTTATGGGTGGGAAGGTACTAGAAATGCCATGGTGAAGTTGGGGTCGCAGGGAAAACCATCGAGGGGTCCACGTTAGCATGGCTATGCGAAAAAGAAATAGCCATTAGTGTGCCTACGCGAAGAAGCATTAGGCATGGCAATGCTACGGGCAGTATATTTAAGGGGACATTGAAGTCGCATCGTTCAAACTTGTAGGGTCTCCCGGGAAAAGGTCATGCCAAGCAGAGGGGTCCAAAGGTAGGGGCCTTGTGGAGCTCAATCGCTCTGCGTGGTGGAGGGAACTAGCAAAGTAGTGTGCTTCGTGAATTGAGGTGCCTTATCCTTAGCATCGGGAAGTGGATTGAATGGGAGGTGCTTCGCGAAGTGGAAAGGCATTCACAGAGAACAACCTCGCAGAGCAATGGTGCCTCATGAATAAGGATGTCGAGAAGCAATGTGTTTCACGAAGTACAGTGATCCGGCCTTAGAAAATGAATCAAGAGTACATGAATGGTGTTTCGCAAAACATAAATGATCCGCGATGACCCGGGTCTCCTTAGGGATGTACTTCATTCAAGAAATCCCTTAGGCTTCCAGAAAGACATCTTTCATGGAAGAGGGGATCAGGACGAGACTATGGGGAGGCACTTTGCAAAGTATAAGTACCTCGGACAGCTCATGATTCCCCGAGCGGAAGAATGCTTCAGGATTTAGGAGCTGAGAAGCCGAAAGGTCAGATTGTCCATCTAGAGAGCTCAGGGGGACCTCGGTATTTGTAGGCAAGGGGTTTCGCGGATCAGATCTCATGTGGTGCGAATGGGGCAATGTTGCTTCACAGCGGGTTCACTAACATCAAAATGGGTTCACAGAGCATCCAACCTCCTTCAATTCGCGGCGGGTTCACGAATGTAAAATCCATTCATGGAGCATCCTGCATCCTCTTCTTTGTGTCGGGTTCATGAACATCAACTCCATTCGCATAGCATCCCACCTCCTCTACTTCGTGGAAGCCTCGTGGTTGGGGACTCCGTGAAGAGGCTTCACAAAGCAGTCTGGGGCGTTGTCTTTCGGTAGGTTCTTAGTGCCAAATTTTGGCGCCAACAAATGCCCCCCCCCCCTCAGACTTAGATCCGAGGATGGATCAAGGGTAGATGTCTGAGGGAAATCACCAAAATCATCGATCTTTCATGATGCTAACTTGAGAAGTGGGTGAGAAAGGTTGAGTGGGGCCGCGTGGTCTGGGCGCGCCAAGAAGCTCCGTGCGGACTCGACCCACCGTGAAGCTCCGTAGGTCGCCGCCTATAAATAGAGGGCCTTCCATCTCTTTTGTCCTTTCCGTTATCCACGATATTTTTTTTATGCTCTCAATTCATGATGCTAGGCGTACTCCACGAGTGATCTCTGCGAATCGAGGCTTTGCGGTGCACAACAAGTCTTTGACAATGCATTTGCAATCCGCGATCCGTCTTTGAAAGACGAGGCATCGCTTCCACGAATAGTCTTCGTGAGCAGCCTTCGCGAACTCACTTTGTAAACTCACTTTGCGAACAATCTTCACGAACCATCCAAGGGAACATCCAAGTCCCAGAACCAAATGGCCCACCAAGAAGCTGCACAGGGGGTCCTTGTAGATGCCGCCTGGAGGGAAGAAATGGCGAACAACCTAGGGCTAGGGGATCTTGTCTGGAGCCACTCGGACCATAATTTTCTGGTGGAGCTACTGTCAGAGAGCCGGAAGAATTACCCATTGTGCAGGAGGTTGCCTCTGTATGGCTTCGGGCTGAGGGATGGGGTCTTCATCCCTACAGCGATTCGGGATGATCTGGCTTATTGGTTCCAGAGCATGTCATGCCAGCACCGATGGTTCAGGGCGCCTGATGGCCATGCCCATGAGGACTTCACACCTTTCATCACTGATTTCCTATACAATCATCTGAACAACATTGACAGGAATCCATTGGAGGTGAAGACGTCCCCTCCACTATACCGAACCATCCTGAAGGTGGCATTGGGGAACCCAGAGAAGGGTTGGTCAGAGGAATGGGACCTATGCCAGGGTGGAAATTTCACGAATGATAGGTCTTGGCCCTACTGAGTAGGTGCCTCGTGTGAGGAGTCTGGCATAGATCTGAGGAGAGTGGGCCTATATGAGGCAGCTTTGGCATCCCAGTTCCATATCTACCAGCCGAAGCAGTTAATGCCGAAGTTGATGAGCCGGTGGTCACCGGGTCCCAATACGTTTCACCTGCACCATGGGGAGGTTGCCATCAGCCTATGGGACATTCATTTGATCTCAGGGGTCCCGATACTAGGGGCAATTTAGGACTAATTCCTCCTGGCCATGGGTGTGTGGGAGGATCTGGAGCAGATGTCTCATCTGGCTATGGAATTGATGGAGTTCGTGCCCGGAGAGGACAAGGAGGCTGTGAGGGATGTCCACTTCAAGATTTGGTGTAAGAAGTTCTTGAACTTCCTGGAAAATAGGCAGTTCCTAGCGAGGCCTAGAAATTTCCCGAAGGATGCCCGGAGCAAGGAAAACTCATACTGGTGACTGCTGGAGAAAAGCTAGTGGAAGAACTGGGGGTTCAGTGTCAATACTGAACAACGACCAATAGTCAGGATATCAGCATTCATTGCAGCCCTCATCTGTGGTTGGATCCTACCGGTGAGGGATACAAACATGGGAGTGCAACCAACAACATTCACCATGGTATCCACCTTGGCGATATGAGGGTGGGTCAAACTGGGGATCCTAATGCTCGCCAAGTTGTACAAGATGTTATGTCACATTAGTGAGGGGAAAAGGACACGTATGATATGCGGGCCATTCCACCTCTTGTACGGTTGGATGGCGTTGCACATCATGAGGATCCAAAAGGCTGATGATGGGGTCCAGTGGCTACAGGCCCGGGCAGATGAACATTTCTCTTCTCTCGGTACACAATCAGAGCTCGTCTTGCAGCTAAAAGCTCAGCTGGCGGAAGCCAAAGAGGGCTTCAGGTGGGCTCTAGGGAGGTGATCACCATTAGGTCCGGTGTGGAGCGGGCCCAGATTGCGGCCGATGAGTTGTGCCCTCTCACCATCGAGGAGGAGCAGGAGGTAAACAAGCGACAGCGTCTCTTGGACGCCACCAGCCAGAGGGTGGCAAGCTGCAACGTTTCTTCGACAAGGTCAATCCGTCCATGGGAGGAGTCGACCCCCGTGTACTGAAATTTTAACAAACCATTAAACGCACTTTCATGCATTAATTGTTTGAATGTCGTAGCATGCACAAGTTCTGTTGTTTAAATTGGTTTATTGCATCCTCATGATGTTCGCGGAACGTCTCGCGACCATTCCCTAAGATCACGCGGGTCGGGCCCGATGTGAGAAACAAGGGATAGCCACCTCATCATCCCACCCAAACATAGGAGTGAAAACCATGCTTTGGGCGTTTGGGGTTTGGACAACCGGTCTGGATTTCTGGGAAATGGGAGAGACCTGATTGGAGAATGAAGTTCTCAGAATAGCCGAATTACTATTTTTCCAGTGTGCTCTTGTGCACGAACTGTATACCACTAGGGGCAATAAAATCGATCTGAACAGATGGGAATGAGAAGTGTGAATCACGATACCTAGGATTTGGAACATATTGGGGGTTGGCATGACAATAAATAATAACTGGTGACCACATTTGAAACATAGTATTCTTATTGCATTAGCCTGGAGCGGGCATAGAAAAATGAGGGTCGACCATTGACCATGTTTGAAACACATGACATGTCACAAATGTCATCCATTAGTCTTACAGAACATTGGCCAAGGATAGTAGGTGGGCCATAGGCTGAGCATCCACACTATTAGGGGGTTACTCCAGACATGAAAGAGGAAGAGTGTCCGAATAAGGGGTACACACAATGTGGGATGTGGAGTGATGGATTGTTCTAACAGAATCCAAAAATCACAAAATTATGGCATAGTGGTGGGAGTACGCTAGATGGGTGAATCGGTTTGATCATGGATCATTTCTTCTTTCAGACAGGGCCTCTCTGGCAGGGGGGGGGGGGGCTTTCACTTCCCAATGTCATTTTGGGGCATCCCTAAACTTGTTTGGGACAAAATTGTAGTTGCATGGTTCCTCACGAGGGGTCAGTCCAGGTGCCAGAACTGGAGAGGAATAAGACTATATGATTCATGTGTTTGGACCCTAAGAGAAATACCGGGTTGTCTCTACATATCCCATAAGGATGGGAATCAAGTCGTACATAGTTCTAGTAGCACATTTTAACGTCATTTAGGACGATGAGAAGTCTGGTTGTGTTGGTACACATCCTACCAAAACGACTAATCCCAAGTGAGTCGTGCTCGATGTGGGAAACAAAAATTATTGGTGGGACTTAAGGGACATGGTAGGGCAAAGGGATGCTCGGTAAATACTGGCCCAATGATGCTAACTCGTCTATGTAGATCACCTAGACGCACAAAGAGATATTGTTGAGAATGTTGGAATTCCACTTGGACATGAGGAAGTTTAAATGTGTGAATCATGACGCTCTAAATTTTGATCACCATGATGGTGGCAATGATGATGGAGGATAACTGTTGACCATGGTGGGAACCCAACATCCATATCGCGTTAGCCAGGAATGGGGATAGACAAACGTGGGTCTACTGTTGACCATGTTCGATACACGGGGCCTGTCACAAATGTCGTCTGAGATCCTTAGGGACATTGGATCGAACGGTAGGAGATCCCCTAGGCCTAGAATCCATGGAGAGCACTTAATCCTAGCATCCATGTCGTCTGAGGGTCCCTTTGTGTAACACCCCAAGCTTTCACGATACGCCTCTCTTTCAATAATGCAATAGCTTTCATTGTACGCAAGTTCGAGTTCTAACACACCGCGACTAATCAAAGTAGCCGTTATGAATAGTAATACCCACTTTTTAAAATTATAGAAGTTTTATATTTCAAAATGGACTTCATTTTTGTATTCGTAATATCGATATTATCCTAAGTTTAATTTTTTGTAATTTTTTGAGAACTTCCATTTTTTTATGAATAGTGAAAAATACTTAAAACAAATTTTTTAATAAAAATAATTTATAGTGATAAATTATACTATTGAGTGGTTTTAAAGTATAATTAGAATATAATTTTTCAATTTTATCCAATTTTGTTCATTATAATTAATTTCACTTTGAAATTGGACATAAACAATTATCAATCTTTTGATATATATTGTTTCTTAAAAACACGCTATTTGTTGCGACAGGGGGAATTAATTATAAAATTAATTAATGCAACTTATATGTTTTTAATTTCGTAAAATAGAAATTATTTTTGAATTCGAAATATCAATTATAGATTAGGGTGAAATTTTGGCATTGTTCTGAAAAACATCAATTTTTGATGAATAGTGAAACCACTAAGTGGTAGTTAAAAAACTGATATTTCGTTTAAATGAAACATTACCACTTCTGTGTTTTGATTTTCAAAAATCTGACATACATGGTTGTCATTAGGAAGTAAAATGTGGTTCAATGGGATTAAAATAATTTTTGGTGAACAGTAACTTTTAAGTTTTATTAATCGCGATTAAAGGTAATTAGTGAAATTTAAGGTAAAAATGATATTATAAAAATATGAAAATACCTTTACACATTTCCTACCACTATTAGATGAGTCATGTCTGACCAAGACAATTGATGGGTCATGTTGGGTACCCCATGGAGCAACATTGGTAGGAAAATGACATTAAAAATGTTTTATTTAATGTTAAAATAAAAATGTCACAAACAAAAGTTGTTTTACTAAAACAATTTATAAATGGGGTTAAACAAGTCACATTTTTGACTATAAATATTCATTATAAAGATAAATATATTTCCTACATCATGCTATTTTTTTATACTTTTTATACATTAAATAAATTATATTATTTATGACACCATGATGATGCAGCGATTACCTCATTAATTAATGATTTAAATAAAATGAAAAGATAATATAAAATCTAAGACATACACTTGTCAAAAACCTATTGGATTAGTAGATTTCGAACACATATCACCTTATCCTCGAAATATATAATTGTGGGACCATTAGAATCCGAAAAAGCATTTCATAATAAAGTAACATTTCAACCTTTCCAAGACTACCCCTCCTCTCCTCTTATAAAAGGCCCCCACATCTTCCACCTCATTCACACTTTCAAGAAATTTGGCTCTGCCAACCTCTTCCAAAATACTCTCCCAACTTCCCTCCCTTAATCATAGAAGCCTCACTTTGGGCAGAATTCTTCCCAAGGAACCCTTTGGCTAAAATCAAAAGAGTTACCCGATTTTAAGGTAATGTCTTCTCTAATGTTGTTTTGTTTTATTTTTCTTCTCCAACCCCTTAAACTCTTTTTATTCCTTTCTTTTGTAACAACACAAGTATCTAAAATATACTAGGATGTTTTTATGATAATGATTTGGTTTACACTTACACACACCATCGTCTAATGGTTAAAGAACACATTGTTTCTGTGGGTGGCGAAATACTGCATCACGAAATGATAATTGTTCAATATTATTTTAACACCTCTAATGGTGGCCATTTTGATGACACTATTTTCATATATGATATATATATTATGTATATGTTTTCTTTACGCTTCTGTATATCTGATATTTTGCATACTTTATGATTTCCATTATGGGTAAACGCGATAATTTCATTTTAGGAAGTGCGGACTACCACGCCCTCAAAGTGATTTGAATCGTTAATGCCATATGTGTGATGTATAAAGGATGGAGTAAATGGTATTATACATTATATTATTCTGTAATTATATTATACCTTTATATAATTATATCCTCATTCCATTAAATACAAAATAGAAATGAAAGTAGCGTTCATGCGTACGTACGACTTACCGTCTCCATGAATGGTGCATTTCATTTCTTACCTCTAAATGTTATGGGATATTATAAATGCATGTATATACTAGATATATATGAGATATATGATATCTATATCATGAACAAAATTCTGGATATAATGGATATTTCACCACATGAACAAATTGTAATTATAAGAAGTTTATTTTTGACTCAAGTACCAAAGATCGACAAAATGACCATTATTAACTTAAATAATTACATAATGTTCATAACATGGTAATAAGTGATATTAAATGAATAAAAAACTTGAAAAGGTTCTTAAGAAACTATAAATTAACTGTAGTTTATTATTCAGGAGGTTAAAGAACGGTCGAGTCAAGACATGACGCATGGTAAGGGAATTTCTTAACCCAATTTCCAATCTCTGGGTTAATCTCCTACTTTCAAATTATTTCATGATATTATTATGTCCTATATTGTATTTGTACTTTCATTATGTGTACATATAGTGAATAGACATAATAGATCTGTTTTATTTTAAAAATTATCTTTTTAAGGACTTCGTCTCAATCTCCATTCATTGAGGCATATTTTGTTTTATACACAAATTTCTTTTGTACGGTGTATAAACCCCTCTAACTTTTACGTTTATTCAAAAGGAATCTTTTTATACGAAGTGTTTTTACTAAAAGACAAAAAGGAACATTTTTATTGTCGTACGTATGTGGCGACAATGACATCTCTGCCACCGTGACCATTATTTGAGTTTATGCTTCCTCTACAAGCCATAACTTTTTTTAATGAAAAATAAATAAAAAGTTTTAACTTTCTTTTATTTTGGTATTGAAAATGGTTTTGAAAGTGTTTTTATTATATCAATGTGTTGTATTGATATCTTATGATTGAAATGTGGAAATGTTATGTTTCCTTTATGCATGTTTTATGTGATACGATTATGTTATGGTTTATGATATGTTTAAACCTATTCATATGAGGAATGCATTGGACTTAATAAGTGACGGGTGGAGCCCGCTATAGCTCCTCGATGCATCGGCATGTCTCATGAGACAAACTAGTGTCTTCTAATGAGGCCTTGACAAAATCTTATTTGTGGTCTTGGCACGAGGCCTTGGATACGTGGTTATGATAGTCTGGCATTATGCATTCCATCATTATGAAAGTGGTTATTGATATTTCATGTGATTATTCGACCAGTAGAATATCCATGTGAATAAGTAAATGGAATTATTTCATTTTACTTTTTCTATATTATGTTGAAGTTCAAGTTTAAAATGCTTTTGTTTTAGTTATACATTACCTTAAATGTTAATGTTTATTTATGAAAGCTTCCGCTATATTGTTATCCTTACTGAGCATCTGAGCTCACCCCTTTCAATGTTTTAATTTTTCCAGGATGTGTAGAAGTATATCATGAATGACCTGCAAGGATAATATAAGGGGATATAAAGAGAAGATGTTGTATTTTTGTTTTACTTTATGATGTAATGTAAGACTTATGAATGTATCAAGTGTTTCCAAGGCTACTAAACTAATCGGTCTTTCGAGACTTGATCTTTTGTGATCATGCCAATGTTAAGAAATAATGCACCGACTCTGGGTAGCTGGGGTCAGGGTGTTACAGTTGGTATCAGAGGTAGTTTAGTACTACCTTTGGAAGCTAGATTTAGATAAACTCTGATTAGAGCACATAGCACAAATATAGACTTTGAGGATTAGTATAGAAGAACTTCCTAAAATTTTGGTATTATAGAGATTTTGTGAGTTTTCCGAGCAATACATCCCTGTCTAGATACGAGCAGGTAGAGGTGGCTCTGGCACATATGTACCTAGGGGTAAAACCCGAAAACACCGCTTTGAGCTAGACTCGAACCGGAACGGGTGCACGACAACGGGCCTTGCTGCACTCTTGGTTACGACACTCCCGGGGGATATGCTTAGGATAATTCTCGTTTTCTTTACAAACCACTATGAAGGGTTATAGGTATATACTTACTCAAAGAAAACATTTTTATGATTATGGATTATATCCATAAATATTTCAATTTATGTTTTGTATTTTATAAGTATGGAATTATGTATTTTGATTCATAAACTAATCTAGTTTATGCCATTGTTTAGAAATGGTGCCTAGTGGAAGGAATGGAAACCGTATCAATGCACGCACTCCGTGTAGGGATTGCCCTCCTTCTCAAGATAATTATTATGGAGCTGTAGATACAACTGGTGCTGATCAACTTATTACCGTATTGGGACAACTCACTGAGGTTATGAATAATAACCTTACTCATATAGAGAACCCTGATCCAAAACGTGGAGGATCAATGTTAGACTGCTTCATGAGGCAACAACCGCCAACATTTATTAGGGGTAAAAATCCATTAGTAGCTGAGCAATGGATAAACTCCTTAGAGAAAATATTTCGTGCCTTGGGGAGTAGCGAAAGGGAGAAGGTTGTCATGGCAGTCTACCGCCTCACTAGAGATGCCGATCAATGGTGGTCGTTGATTCAAAACAGAAAGGAAGATGAAGAAGTATCAAATATAGAATGTGGAGAGTTCAAAGATCTTTTCTTAGAAAAATACTTTCCTCGTGACCATCGAGCAGATATGGAAAGGCAATTTCCGAGTCTGAGACAAAAGGAGGATGAGAATGTCTCAAAGTACGAGGCCAACTTTACAAGGTTAGCGAGGTATGCTGCAGATTATATACGTAACCCAAGGAGTAAGATTGATCATTTCATTGATGGGTTAAAACCATTTCTCTGTTGAGCTTTAGTATCACAATCTTTCTCATTTTACGGAGATATTGTCTCGTGTGCTATCAAGACAGAAAAGGAATTCTTTATGAATTATGACAACAGAGTAAAGCAAGAGAAAAAGAGAATGGTGGAACAAGAGACGGATAAAGGGAAAAAGGGAATGAATGATTTTCTATTATGCGATAATTGTGGGAAGAATAACCCCGATACTTTCCTGAAAAGAATGGGAGTTTGTTACAAATGTGGAGAAAAAGGTCACCAGGCGCGTGACTGCAAGGGAAAGAAAGAGGCTATCAATGTTGAATGCTACAATTGTAGAGAAATGGGGCGTTATGCAAATGAATTTCCTAAGCGTCAGGGAAACATACCTCAGAAAAGGCCAAGGGATCAAAGACAATCTTATGCTGTTACTACAGTTGAAGTGGAATAATTAATGTATTGGTGCTTTTGGACTAAAGGATTATATTCTGGTTATAAGAATAATGTGATATATATAAGGATTGTACTGCAGTACTTGTTGTTTTCATTAAGGATTTAATATGATGAAGGTAATCATATTTTTAGTATGTGACAATAAGAGAAACTTTACTTTGTTTTGGGAATCTGATGTTACTATTGATTTTGGAATTTAGAGACCTTTTAGAGAAAGTCTGGACAGAGGTATTTTGGATAACTATAAAGGTTGAAATGGATTAAGTGGAACCTTGTAAAGTATTGTTTAATGTTAAAAAATTTCTGAAGATTACTTTTAGAATATTATAATACTATATTTTTAGGAAAAGGACAACCTGCAGGTCGGGGGATAACCCGTCGCATCGGACAAATCTGCAGGAATCGAACCCACAACCATAGTGCGACAAGCCTTTATTACCTACCACTAGCCTACAGAAATTCCCTGGTTATTAAAAAATAGTTTTACTAATCTAAATGGTATGTGTTAATATTTGGAACCTTATACAATTTGGATAAATAGAATATTTTTGAGTTCTATTATCTTTTAGAGTGAAAGATGGATTTGTGGTAAAAATTTATTAAAGAATGAAAGTCTACATGACAAATATGTATATTCCCTTACCTTCTTAGTAAATCTAATAAATAAATTCCTCAACATTATAAAAGGTAACTTAAAACAAAAACGTTTCCGGTTAACTTTTCCAACTCGGGATTCAATGAACGTTTAACCAATAACAAGTTTGTGATTTTCTTATGGTTACCTTTATCCTAATCCAGTTTTCTACAACTCTCCCTCAGACCTTGATGGTTTTTTTTCTTCCATATCCATATTTTCATAGAATCCTAGTATGGGATATCTTGGGTGACCTTTGTACTTCTCTTTCTTTCTTTTAATGTTATATTCTTATTAACCCTATTTCCGATGTGTGTTTTCCACAAAGGTATTTTCTAATTTAAAACTTTTACTTTCAAAGAAAAATTTCAAATTGTGAGGATGCAATTTATTGAAATAGGGGAGAATGTAACACCCCAAGATTTCACGATACACCTCTCTTTCAATAATTCAATAGCTTGATTTGTACGCAAGTTCGAGTTCTAACACACCGTGACTAATCAAAGTAGCCATTATGAATAGTAATACCCACTTTTTAAAATTATAGAAATTTAATATTTCAAAATGGACTTCATTTTTGTATTCGTAATATTGATATTATCCTAATTTGAATTTTTTGTAGTTTTCTAAGAACTTCCATTTTTATGAATAGTGAAAAATACTTAAATCAACTTTTTTAATCAAAATAATTTATAGTGATAAATTATACTATTTAATGGTTTTAAAGTATAATTAGAATATATTTTTACCATTTTATCCAATGGTGTTCATTAGAATTAATTTCACTTTGAAATTGGACATAATCAAATGTCAATCTTTTGATATATATTGTTTCTTAAAAACACGCTATTTGTTGCGACAGCGGGAATTAATTATAAAATTAATTAATGTAACTTATATGTTTGTAATTTTGTAAAATAGACATCATTTTTGAATTCGTAATATCGATTATAGCTTAGGGTGAAATTTTTGCATTGTTCTGAAAAACATCAATTTTTGATGAATAGTGAAACCACTAAGTGGTAGTTAAAAAACTGATATTTCGTTTAAATGAAACATTAACACTTCTGTGTTTTGATTTTCAAAAATACTACATACATTGTTCTCATTAGGAAGTAAAATTTTGTTCAATGGGATTAAAATAATATTTGGTGAATAGAAACTTTTAAGTTTTATTAATCGCGATTAAAGGTAATTAGTGAAATTTAAGGTAAAAATGATATTATAAAAATATGAAAATACCTTTACACTTGTCCTACCCCTATTTGATGAGTCATTTCCGACCAAGAAAATCCATGGGTCAACTTTGGGACCCCATGGAGCCACTTTGGTTGGAAAATGACATTAAAAACGTTTTATTTAATGTTAAAATAAAAATGTCACAAACAAGAGTTGTTTTACTAAATAAAATTTAAATGGGGTTATACAAGTCATATTTTTTACTATAAAAATTAATTAGAAAGCTAAAAATATTTCCTACGTCATGATATATTTTTTTATAATTTTTAGACATTATATAAATTATATTATTTATGACACCATGATGATGCAGCGATTACCTCATTAATTAACGATTTAAATAAAATGAAAAGATAATATAAACTCTAAGACATACACTTGTAAAAAACTTATTGTATGAGTATATTTAGAACCATAATCACCTTATCCTCGAAATATATAAGTTTGGGACCTTTAGAATCCGAAAAAGCATTTCATAATAATGTAACATTTCAACCTTCCCAAGAGTGCCCCTCCTCTCCTCTTATAAAAGGCCCCCACATCTACCACCTTATTCACACTTTCAAGCCATTTGGCTCGGCCAACCTCTGTCCAAATACTCTCCCAACTTCCCTCCCCTACTCCTAGAAGCCTCACTTTGGGCATAATTCTTCCCAAGGAAGCCTTTGGCTCAAATCAAAAGAGTTACCCAATTTTAAGGTAATGTCTTCTCTAATGTTGTTTTGTATTATTTTGCTTCTCCAACATCTTAAACTCTTTTTATTCCTTTCTATTGAAACAACACCAGTATCTAAAATATACTAGGATGTTTTTCTGATAAGGATTTGGTTTTCACTTACACACACCATCGTCTAATGGTTAAAGAACATACTATTTCTGTGGGTGGCGAAATACTACCTCACGAAACGATGATTGTTCAATATTCTTTTAACGCCTCTAATGGTGGCCATTTTGATGAAACTATTTTCATATATGATATATATATATTATGTTTATGTTTTCCTTATGCTTCTGTATTTCTCATTTTTGGCATACTTTATGATTTCCATTATGGGTAAATGCGATAATTTCATTTTAGGAAGTGCGGACTACCGCCCCCTCAAAGTGATTTGAACCGTTAATGCCATATGTGGGATGTATAAAGGATGGAGTAAATGTTATTATACATTATATTATACTGGAATTATATTATACCTTTATATAATTATAACTTCATTCCATTAAATACAAAATAGAAATGAAAGTAGCGTTCATGCGTACGTACGGCTTACCGTCTCCATGAACGGTGCATTTCATTTCTTACCTCTAAATGTTATGGAATAGTATAAATGCATGACTATACTGGATATATATATGAGATATATGATATCAATATCTTGAATATAATTCTGGATATAATGGATATTTCACCACATGAACAACTTGTAATTATAAGAAGTTTATTTTTGACTCAAGTACCAAAGATCGACAAAACGACCGTTATTAACTTAAATAATTACATAATGTTCATAAAATGGTAATAAGTGATATTAAAGGAATAAAAAACTTGAAAAGGTTCTTAAGAAACTATAAAATAACTCTAGTTTATTATTCAGGAGGTTAAAGAACGGTCGAGTCAAGACAGGATGCAAGGTAAGGGAATATCTTAACCCAATTTCCAATCTCTGGGTTAATCTCCTACTTTAAAATTATGTCATGATATTATTATGTATTATATTGTATTTGTACTTTCTTTATGTGTACATATAGTGAATACACATAATAGATCTATTTAATTTTAAAAATGATCTTTGTAAGGACTTCATCTCAATCTCCTTTCATTGAGGCATATTTTGTTTTATACACAAATTTCATTTATACGGTGTATAAACCCCTTTGACTTTTACGTTTATTCAAAAGGAATCTTTTTATATGATGTGTTTTTACAAAACAACAAAAAGGAACGTTTTTATTGTCGTACGTATGCGGCGACAATGACATCTCCGCCGCCGTGACCATTATTTGAGTTTCGGCTTCCTCTACAAGCCATAACATTTTTTAATGAAAAATAAATACAAAGTTTTAACATTCTTTTATTTTGGTATTGAAAATTGTTTTGAAAGTGTTTTTATTATATCAATGTGTTGTATTGATATCTTATGATTGAAATATGGAAATGTTATGTTTCCTTTATGCATGTTTTATGTGATACGATTATGTTATGGTTTATGATATGTTTAAACCTATTCATATGAGGAATGCATTGGACTTAATAAGTGACGGGTGGAGCCCGCTATAGCTCCTCGATGCATCGGCATGTCTCATGAGACAAACTAGTGTCTTGGAACGAGGCCTTGACAAAATCTTATTTGTGGTCTTGGCACGAGGCCTTGGATACGTGGTTATGATAGTCTGGCATTATGCATTCCATCATTATGAAAGTGGTTATTGATATTGCATGTGATTATTCGACCAGTAGAATATCCATGTGAATAAGTAAGTGGAATTATTCCATTTTACTCATTCCATATTATGTTGAAGTTCAAGTTTAAAAGGCTTTTGTTTTAGTTATACATTTCCTTAAATGTTAATGTTTTTTTATGAAAGCTTCCGCTATATTGTTATCCTTACTGAGCATCTGAGCTCACCCCTTTCAATGTTTTAATTTTTCCAGGATGTGAAGATGTATATTATGAATGACCTGCAGGGATAATATAAGGGGATATGAAGAGAAGATGTTGTAGTTTTGTTTTACTTTATGATGTAATGTAAGACTTATGAATGTATCTTGTGTTTCCAAGGCTACTAAACTAATCGGTCTTTTGTGACTTGATCTTTTGTGATCAAGCCAATGTTACGAAATAATGCACCGACATTGGGTAGCTAGGGTCGGGGTGTTACACTTTGGATGTGGAAGAGGATGAGGATCCGAATAGCGAGCTCAAGACTCTTGGACATGGAACAAGGAGAATTCCCCCATAAAAATCCCACATTTTGGGACCTTTGTCAAAACACATATGAATACTAAAACGAGACGTATCAGAAAGAAGGATTTGAACCCATTCCCATAGGGATATCTTATTTTAGGGTCGTAGAATTTGCACCATGCATGGAAGGAAGTACGGGAGACTCATGGTGAGTAATTACAAAAACCCGATGTGAATGGGAACCAGGGGTTCTGACCACCACGTGTTCCCTGGAGGGGTTTTAGGTCAAGGGACAAAAAACGATAGTTGAGCTGGGCCCATGGTAAAGTGCACAAGTGTTCTTACGTACCCCATGAGGATGGGGATCAAGCTACATGTATTTCTTGAGGTGGCACGGTAAGGTTCCAGTTCTAGGGAAAATGTGGGTGTGTGGTCGTGGCCCTCGCACCAAAAGAAGTGGTATTTGATAAATCTAGTTTTTCATTTAAGGTGAGTATTTTTTTGTGAATTGAAAGGCCTAAGGTTGCAGGCCCTGGCGTAGCCATAAGAATCAAATTGTAGAAGGCGTTGACAAATGGCATGGTGTGAGCTCAATACCAAACATGGTTTCCCCATGAGTGAGGACATCATAATGCAACTCCGTTTTTTTTTGTGCGGCCAGGAAGATATTGTCATAGTTTAGGGTCATGTGATAAGACCAAGAATGTATTTTAACATCATGTAGCATAGATGTAGCAGAGACGACGCTAGGCAGTGAATGCGTTCGGTTCAATAAAACATTCTCGTTGTGAATGGGAACATAGTTCCGTATCACAATGTACGCAATTCCTAGAGGGAGACCTCAGGCCAAGGGGCCCACATTGAGGTAAGAGGTAAAGGGGAGGAGATACTGGCTCTTAAATGTGATGGACCTAAAAATGATACGTTCAGGCGTTCTTACATATCCCATGTGGATAGGAATCAAGACATACGTATTTCTTGGGGGTTATTTTTAATTTCGTGTGGTACAAAATACCGTTTAATGTCATGATGGATAGGAAACAAGAGGGCTAATTTTTAGAACAGCGTGCGCGTGGTGTGGATCTTGCAAACTCGATGTGAATGAGGACATAATCCCACACCACGCTACATGGTCCGGTAGTTGAAGTCCAGAAGGCGGGACAAAAATAAAAAAAAATAGCAGAACTCAAGATGGACCCAAAGACAATATGCCTAGGCGTTCCTACGTATCCCATGTGGATGGGAATCAATCCATATGTAGTTATGAGGATATCTTAGTTTATGGTCTTAGAGCTTGGATCATAGGAACCCCAAAGGACACCGTATTGCATCTTTGTCCCCTTGACGCGCAAAGGTGCACTTGGGGATAGCGCCAAGAGTATCGAGATTCCACCTAGACATGATGGTGTGGAACATAATGTGAATAATGCAACCATCATTCAAGGCCTTAGGGGTCTGGCGTGACGATGGGTAATTACTGCTGACCATGTTTGCAACACAACATTCGGTCACGTTATCCTGAAATGGGGACAAACAAATGAGCATCGACCACTGACCATGTTCGCAACGCCTAATTTGTATCAATTTGTTTCCTGAAACTCTCAGGGGTGTTGGCCTGTAACGGTAGGAGATCCCTTAGGTGTGGTATCGATGTCGTTCTTGGGGGTCCCTTCAGGTGTGAGAGATAATGGAGGTCTAAATGAATGGGATCACAAAGCTTGAAAAGTGTAAGGAAATTGCCTAAGTTGAATCTGACACTCTTGGTCCTAGACTGGAGTACTCTTATCACATGGGTGAACCACTAAAATTAGTCAAGGGACTCAACTTGAGGGTTTCCAAGAGATGGTAGATTCCCAAGAGAAGCGAGGCATGGTGACAAAAACACAACGCAAAGAAGGGTGTAGCCCTATACCAGACCTATATATCCCCCTCCTGGATAGGGACATGTAGATGGGCCTTGGTGACCAGGAGATCAGGAGATCTCTAAGAGATGGGGCTGGACCTGATGTCTAGACATCTGGGTGGTCCTACGTATCCCTTAAGGATGGGAATCCATCCATACATAGTTCTAGAAGAGATCATAGTTTATGGTCTTAGTGCTCGGACCATGGATGGAGTGAAAACCCTCCATGTAAGTATAGACCTCAGCCCAATCCCTAAGCCCACGTGAGTTAAACGCGATCTGGGAAACAAGGGAGGAAGATGTCTTTTACAATTCTTGGAATGCACTCCAAAGGGAAATCAGTGTGGAGCCCTGAGTGACACCCCTATCGTGGCTTTGGTCCTCCAAATGTGTGGATGCGCACTGAGGATTGGTACCAAGTGTTTTGAAGCTCTACTTGGACATGATGGGGTGGAGAAGGATGTGAATCATGTAACCGAAGTTTTGGGCTTAATGGGGTTGGCATGGTGATGGAGGATAACTGTTAGACGTAGTGGACATGCATTATCCATATCGCGTTAGCCTGCAATGGTAACTCCAAATAAGCATGGACCACTAACCACATTTTCTAAATGGGATTTGTATTAATTTTTGGTCTGAACCCCTCAGGGGCGTTGGCCCGTAATGGTAGGAGATCCCTTAGGCGTGGTATCCATGACGTTTTTTGGGTCCCTCTGGTTGTGAAAGGTTATGAAAGCCCTGGTGAAGGGGGAAACAAAGCCTGAAAAGAAGGTGAAAAAATGTCTGAGCAGAGTCCGAAATTCCAGGTACTAAACCAAAGTGCCCTTAGGCACATTGGTGAACCGCCAAAAAGGGTTTTCAAAGTGTCTCATGAGGGAGAGGTAGGCCAAGGGGCACGAGGCTGGGCCTCGGTCAGGAATTCCTAACTAGCTTGCAGTTTAATGTCTTCTTGTGAGGACAAGGTTCGGAGGCCCGAAAAGGCAAAGTGGCCTAAGGGTGGGCCTCGGTCAGGAAGTCCTGACCCGCATCTTGTTTAACGTCTTGTTGTGAGGACGAGGGCTATGGTAGGTCTCATCCGGGGATATGTATGACACTGCGAGTAACCCGACATGAATGAGGAGATAATCTCACAACACGTTGTACAATCCTATCAGAGAGAACCTGGGCCGGGTGGAATGTCATACGCCTCTTGTACGGTTATTTCCTCATCACAGCTCCTAAGACAACATGAGTGGTGCTCGGTGTGGGATACAATGAGCCAATCTTCGCTATCTCAATCCAACGGGTCTTGAGAACTAGCATCGCCTGAGGGTAGTTCGTCTCCTAGATGTGATGGGACAGAACGAACCACTACACTCAGTGTTTGGGACATCTTGGGGTGGTCCTAATGATCCAGGAAAACTGTTGACCATGTTTGAAACCCAGTGCCCCTTTAGTGACCAGAAAAGGGATCAACAAATGAGCATCGACCGCTGACCACATTTGAAACGCGGGACCTATATCGACTTGTTGCTCGAAATCCTTGAGGGTATTGGCCTGAAATGGTAAGAGATCCCTTAGTACTAGCATACGTACCATTCAAGGGCCCTTCCGGATGGGGAAGGTGATTGAATCCCAGTTAAGGAGTGGTTGATGCATAGTTGTACCCATCTACGAAAGAGGCGAACATCTCCAGGGAGGGGAACGTATAGCCGGATCGAGGCTAGCTCGACGTGAATTGTGGAAAAAGTATGCACCCTTCCATATATATTGACTCGAGGGGAAGATTCTGGATTTTGTGCTGGGCCAATAGAAAAAATGTCCAGGCATTCCTACATTTCCCATGAGAATGGGAATCAATCCATACATATTTCTTGAAGTCCATTCAGTTTAACATCGTGTGGTGAAGATGCGGGAGGATAGATGAACGGAGTGGTCACATGGTGCAACCATTATAATACTTGTATGAGTGGGGTTAATGATTCCTACTCCAAATCATGCAAGGACCCTCCGAGGAAGCTATACCCAGGGGGGATAGCCAAAGAGAATAGTTTGGGGATGGGCACAACGTGAAGCGTTTGATCATTACTACGTATCCCATGAGGATGGAAATCAAACAACACGTAGTTATTAAGATGCAGTTTAACATCATGTAGGATGATGCATAGTTTAAAGTCGTGTAGTACCATCATGTAGTTTAGGGTCTTGCAAGACCGTACAGTTTAAGGTCGTGCAGGACCAAGGGTCTTAAGAAAAGTATTGCTTGAGGAACTTGTCATTGGTGGGAGTAGTAATGTGCTAACCATCCATGGTCACCAAATAGTATGCTCCATTGGGGTAAAACCTGTGGACTATTTAAGGTCCATCCCACTTGAGCTCCCACATGGGTGGTTTCCATCCAAGGATCACTGGCGCTCAGAGGGCTAATACAAGGTAGCCTTGCAGAAAAGAGCCCAGGTGAACCTTCTTATTGAAGTCTCTAGCTATCTTATTTTGATTCATTTCCAGATTATGCAGGGCACAGAGCCTACTCTCGTTAGGTGCTTCCAATTCAGCTAGAGAGATTTCAGCCACCTTATCCGGAGCATTCTGGTTATAGACTGTAGTGTGTAACGATGGCAGCTGGATCTCTAGGGGCAGGATGGCCTCAGCCCCATACACCAGGGAATATAGAGTCACCTGGGTAGAATTGCAATTCATCGTCCGATATGACCAAAGGGCATTGGGGAGCTTATCTAGCCAACTCTTCTTGTTTTTACCAACCATTTTATGAAAAATTCTAGAGAGGGGTTTGTTGAATTACTCAATATGCCCGTTTTTCTGTGTGTGATATCAGGAGGTATGGTTGGAGTTAATGTTGTACTTGGCATGCAATTTCTTCACCTAAGATGCTCGGAAGTTGGTGCCGTTATCGGTGAAGACAACGTGAGGGACTCCAAACCAATGGATGATATTGGAGCCCATGAAGTCAAAGATGTAACTGGTGTTGACCTCCTTGAGTGGAACTGCCTCTGCCAACTTTGAAAAGGAATCTGTGGTGGTCAGGATGAACCTGCATTGGCCATCTGTCGCCGGTGGGTATGGTCCCACGACATCAAGTCCCCATACCACCAATGGCCAAGAGTACATGGTTAAGTTGAGAGGTTCCAGCGGCCAATGCAGGAAGTTATCATGAACATGGAACACGTGGAATCTCTTGGAAAAATTGATACAATCATGGATCATAGAGGGCCATAAATACCCCAATCTCCGGATCTATTGGGACAGCTTTGGCCTAGCCTGGTGGGCACCACAGGAACTGGCATGAACCTATTGCATGACTTGAGAAATCTAAAATCCTTGAATTCAATGGAGGAGAACACCATCAAAACTGCGATTATATAGGATCTTTCCAAGATAGGGACCACTCTGGAGGGTAAACTGCAGCGCGCGGCGTCGGATTCACTCGCGCTCTGCCCGATTAGCTAGGAGGAAACCATTTTGGAGATACTCGACAAAAGGGTCCTTCAAGTATGTAGTCATCTCAACCACCGAATCTAAAGAACCTTGGGCTCCTGACGTGGAGGATCTGGCGGTAACATGTCTTACCTGCAGGCTGTCATCATCCTCTAGGGTGACGGGGGAAATTGCTCTCCTGTGGGCCACATGTATAATCAGATCATCCTACCTGGGCTCCGCAAGTGATGCAGCTAAGCTGGCCAAAGTGTTCGCTAAACCATTCTATGACTGAGGGACATGGGTAACCTCCGGTCAAGAAGGGAACTGAGCCATTAGATAGAGGGTGCACTCCAAAAATGGCACAAGCTCTGGCTTCCTAACAACATAGTCGCCATTTACCTTCTTGATGACTAGATCAGAATCACCTTTCACATGGAAATGGGGCATGTCGATCTCAAGGACTAGCTCGAGACTTGTAATGACAGCATGATACTTAGCCTCATTGTTGGCGCAGCCTTATGACAACAAGAATGAGTACGGTAGGATGGCTTGCGCTGGGGTGATGAATAAGATACCCATGCCTGCTCTGTTGAGCCTAGGATCATTAAACCTCCTACCAGTGGGACTCCAAGAGGCACCATCAAAATGCACCTTCCAACATGGGATGACTTGATCGACTGAGAGGGTTTCCTCATCGGGAAAATCCATGTCCAGGTACTGGTCCACAGAGGTTGGATGGGCGGTTAGGAAGTCTGCCAATTCCTGCCCCTTGATAGCCTTCTAAGGCACGAACCGGATGTCAAATTGCTGGAGGATCACCACCCACCATGCTAGTCATCCAGTCAAGATGGGGCGGTTCAAAATGTACTTCAGCGGGTCAACCCGAGAGACCAGCTATACCTCGTGGTGATGTAGGTAATGTCGTAGTTTTTTCACAGAAAATATGAGCGCAAGGCAGCTTTTCTCAATGGGGTAGTATCTTGTCTCTGTATATAGGAGCATGCAGATGAGGTAGTAAAGTCTATTCTATGTTCTCTCATTGTTCTTCTAGGAGATCAGGGTGCTGAGAGACCGTTCTAGGGCAGTAACATAGAGGATCAGTGGATTTACGGGGACAGGTGGCATCAAGACTAGATTTTGGAGCAAATATTTCTTTATTTACATGAAATCGGCCTGTCACTCTTCATCCCATTCATAGGCAGAGCCTTTCTTCATGAGCTAGGAAAAGGGTTCATATTTCTGGGAGGCTGGCATGATGTTGGCTAACCACTTGGGGTACTGGACATCCTTGACAAAGTTGGATTTGATGAGCTTGTCAACTTCATCCTCGACCATGGCACCATGAGAAGGGTTCATATTTCAGGGAGGCTTCTTGAAACCTCAATGGTTTGTCTGGAGGCAAAGGTGATGGACGACTACCTGGGGATCTAGTCCTGGAATCTCGCCGTAACTTCAGATGAACACATATTGGTGCTCTTTAAGGATGTTCACGTACCGCTGCTGCTCCTCGAGGGACATCGAGCAACTGATCAACGTGGGTTTAGGATCTGCCTCACTACCAAGGTTCACCAGTACCAGTTCGTCGACCATGGTAGAGATTCTTTCTTCAAAGGGAGGGGGAGAATCCTCCAGATCATCTTCTCCACTTATGGAGGAATCTTCCGTCGGGGATGTTGCTTCTAAGCCAACAGACCCTGGCGGGAGGCTGGTGTCGGCTTGAGCGGTAGTGGTCATCACATCAAGAGACTCATGCGCCACTAAGACCACAGCGATGGAGGAAGTTTATCCAATCCCATCTCGCCTTCGTCCCATGGGGTCACACTTGATAACATCAAAGAAGTAGTGGCGCGTCAGCTTGAGCCAGTTAATCCTAGCCCATTGAAATAGACACGTATGACGTACTGCAGTTTCCATGAGCCAAACGTCCCAATACCATACATGGGTAGGAGGTTCCGAGATCACCCGAACCTAGTTTGTGTAGGAGTATGAGGTGATTTTATGCCGTCTCATGGACTTGGGAATAATCCTTCCTCTTGTAACCAAAACAACAATTCATTGTCCCATGTTGGGTGTCGTGGCCTCCAACAGATGGATCATGAAGACATTGGCATCATCCAGACCTGCCCAGGGATCACTTGTGATCGGGGAGGGTTCAACCTCACTTGCCAGAATCTACTTATCCTTACTCTTGTAATAGTCATCATCCAGATAATGGGCATCACAAGTGGTGAAAAAATATACATCACCTTGGAGTACGCCTACTTGACCATTAAGGGTGTAATTGAGGCACTAGTGATACGATGAGGAGACCGCATCGTGCATGTGGAGCCATTTTCTACCCATAAATGCATTGTATGCGGTGTCCTGGGATACAACCATGAATTCGGTACTGGAAACTAGGCCACTTAACTAGGTATTCAAATGGATATTTCCAACTGGGGTCTGCTCTGTCTTGTCATATCACTGGATCCTTAAGTTGTAGGGAGTCAGGTCATCCTCGGATAACCCCATCTTCCTCAGCATCTGCGTCGGGATAAGGTTAATATCGGAGCCCATGTCAACGAGACAGTGGTGAACCTCCACGCCATTGAACTGGACAGTGATGTACAGTGGGTGGATGTGCCCCTGTATAGGAGAGCCTTGATGTTCTCCCAAAAAGGATATTATGGCCTGACATTCGGCTTCCTCAACTGCTTCAGTATGGAAGGCTTCTGTAGCTGCTACATCCATCATGAACTGGAGGGGGCCTCTTAAAGCCTCAGTAAGGGCTTCACGCATATCTGGAAACATGAAAAGGGATTCAAGGATAGGAAGCCTCACTAGGATTCTAGCAAGGTGATTCAGAACATCATACTTTTGTGCCAGGTGCGAACTTCTACTTATAGGAGGCCACTCTGCGATTGGAGGCATGACGGGTCATGCCGGCTAGACATGCAGCTGACTGGTACTGGGTACATCCCACTACCTGCTAGTTGAAGCTTGGAGAGTAGCTTCCGGATGAGGACTAGACAACTGTGGTTGACCAGTAGCTGGGCGAAGCTGGTCACAGTGTGGCCAAAGTGGGCTATGCCCGGTCCAGTAGCACAAATGGTGGTGGAGGAGGCCTTGATGAGACCGAATGAAGAGGTTGTGCATGCTGAGCTCTGCGTTGTTCCTGCTGTCTGGTCTCAGTGGCATCCACAGCCTAGCTAGTGGTGCCAACTGATGTGCCCCGACGACCCATATAGTCGTGAATTTGCCGATGCTGACATCAGCCGGGAACGTTGGGGAGGTTCTCCTGGCATTCCCCCTCATCACAAGTCATATAGGGATTTACCAACTCAACTGTATTAACCGAAGCGTACCCCTGAATGTCACTCGAAGAGTCATCCACTACTGGGCGGATTCTAGGGGGAATCCCCATCTCAAGGGGCATGAAGTCGCCAAGAGTACGATACAACGACATTGGTGGAGCGCATTTCTTCTTTCTGCGCCACCGCTGCTTTCCCTTCTGGGAAGAGGCGAGATGAGATGATGATGCAGAAGTGCTGGCTACAGCTTCTGAAGGCTCTGACTTGTTCAAGAGTGCATGGATAATGCCATGGGCGCGAGCGACTATTTTACGAGGCATCAAGTCGTTGTACTTCTGGGATCCGTGGCTAAGAACCTGGTTCCATTCACTTTCATTATTGCTACCACTCTCTGACCTCACAAAGACACCCGCCACATCTTTCGGTGCCAGGCCTAACCTGAATGTGTTTTTATCGTCCTGGTCATGGAGCCAGTCTTTAAAAACATAGAACTACTTGAGTGTGTTCCACAGAATTTGATGATAGGGGCAGTAGTTGGGGAGATCAGTGAGATTCTCCTATGCCGACCTTTTACACTCAGGAAAGCGTACAATCCCATACTCTAGGGAACTATGGAAGTAACCGAGGACCTGATTTTTGCTGAACAAGTAAGTCTGGTGTCTTCTTTCCGGATAAGAAGCCCTTGGAGCCTGGGCTTGATGAGGATCTAGAGGGACTTACCAAAGAGGAAAACCTTGATTTTCCCACCTGGGAAGTGGTGGTGCCTGCCGATTTTGAGGATGCTGCAGAGTCGGAGGTTGTGCCTCAGGCGGGTGGCCTCTGCGAGGCTACTAGTATGGTGCTATTGGTAGCAATTTGAGCTACCTGGGGGACTCTATTTGGGCCACCGCGGTGGGCTCGGCTTTGGAAGCTCTCCTTTCTTGGATTGCAGGGGAAACGGGCATGCTTGCCTGGACTGTTGTAGGCATTATTCGAGATGCTGGGCCTTTTCAATGAAGTCTCGAAATCCCCCTTGATAGTTTTGAGTAATCAGGTTGGGATCCAGTCCGCCTATACATGTCCCATGCACATCGTCAGTAATTGTTACTAAGTCAGTGGCATGTCTAGGGAGTATAAGAGCCCCTTCCACCGAGCGATGAAGTATGTGAGTCGCTCATCAGACCTTTGTTTGAACATGAAAAGGTCTGGGATACTGGTCTACCAGGTGGTAGAGCTAAACTGGTTGAGGAATTGCCTGCAAAGGTCCTCCCAACTAGTCACGGATCCGATGGGGAGCTGGATGTACCAGAGGAACGCTGGCGCCTCTAGAATCTGAACAAAACAGCAGAGCTTGGCAGCCTCCTACTATGCCGGAGTACCTAACATAGGCCCACACCTGGAGTTGTAGTGGTCCAGGTGCTGTGGAGGGTCCCACGTTCCATTAAAGGTGCAGAAGGTGGGATTCCCGAAACCCGGAGGCATCGAAAAATCATCCACCCTATCCAGGTATGTCTTGCCATCAGGTGGGATAGCCACCTATAGTGTTTCCAAATCCTTGAGGCGGGAGATGAGCACCTCTATAGGATCATCTTGGCGGGGGTCCCTGTCTTGAAGGGGATCCCTAACCACGAGTGCGTTTACAGGCTCTTCAACACGGTAGACAGCATCAGCGGCTCATGGAGTGGCTGGTGGAGTGACCAGCAGGGTGGATGGGGGAACCCAGGCAGGATTCCTTGGATTTCTGCGCCGTTCGGGAGGGTTTGGTGAGACATACCGCACCCTCTTGCTGTGAGTTCCAGCTTCAAATCTGTCCGTGCTGGCAGTGTGATAAGGTTTTCCCAGAGGGATCTCTCCGGGGGATGTTGTTCTTGCCCCTGCTGCCCCGACCTATGATCACCATAGTTGGGTCATCTCTCAACTGCAAGTTCAACTAGGATTTCATTGAACAAACTTTTTTTCTCAACATGTTTCTGGAACAACGTGGACTTCTCAAGGTCCTCCTCCATCTTCTGTACTAAGGTGGATGGGTCAGAGCGCTTGACCACCCCGACATTCTCTTTTCCCAAACCATCATTCCGATTGAGTACCAACGACTCGGTGGGTGCAAGGAGACCTAGGAGGTTCTTCTACTAATGAATAATCATCCTCGATGGGTCCATCATGGGTGGTACACCCTTATGGGGTAAGTCTCCATAATGAAACTCCAGCTCATCCTCCTTGTCCACTACGTCATCCATGTGTACCACGACACTTCTTGGGGGAATGTCCCTAATATCGCATAATGAGTCGGGCTACTACCGGATAGGACTGAAGAGGATGGAATCATACTGCCCCCATCCACTGACTTTCATGTTGGATGTAGCTTCCCTGACAATTCTGCGGAGTACCTTAATACTCTGAGTGCATTGCTGCTGGAGGGCCTCATGACGGCCTTGTGACTCGGGGCACTGGGCCACCAGAAGTGCAGCCAGATCGACTAGACAACATTGCCCGCTAATGTCTTCATAATGTGCTTGGATCCATGGATATACCAATTAATAATGATGGAGACTGATATGTGTTTCCTAGAGGGTTTAGCAGAAGCACTCAACTTCCTCTGGGGTGAGGGACCCGGGTATGCAGAAATCCTATGCTGCCGCGGGCCTAAAATCTTCGGGGAAGTGGTCCGCTGCAAAAATGATCCAAGAGCTCCTTGACTCAAATTCCGAGTCTGACCCTTGATTTTCCCACTCTCCAATTGGGGTGGTTGAGGAACTGGAAACGGTACTGAGGCGGACCGCTTGTACGGAAGGTTGGCCAGTGGAGAATTCGGCGAAAGGGATGATTGGCCGCCGATCCTCGGGCTATCCTCCGAAGAGTGGAGTGATTTGGCCTCTACATCGTGGTAGGAGGGGTTGAAGGCCATCATTCCTGGCTCGGGGGTCCAGGGCTGCTAGTGCTAGGTCACGATGCTGCTCGCTTATCATTGGTCCCCAGAATATCTCTCTGTGATCTCTCGTGGAGGTAGAAAGCGCTTTCGGAGATGATGGTGGTGACTTCACAACCGTATCCTGCGGGGTCACCAGGTCTTCATCCTCCTTGATAAATCTGTGGAGGGAGGCAGGAATGTTGTGGACCTCGCATTCCGGGAGCACCAGGCTGATGTTCTACATCCCAGCCCCGTCCCTTGACACGGATGAGCGAGGGGAGGGTTCCTGAGCAGAGTCGCACTCCACTTCAGAGTCTGAGAAGCGGAGCAGTTTGATCTCCATTCGGACCTTCCCAGGATTCTTCATGTGGCAATAAAGACCCACCTTCCTGCCCCTGTGTGGCTCCTCATGACAGGGTTGATGTCTGACATAGGGTCCTTCTACCGCACTGGTGCTAGGGTGGACAGGATTACCACTGGAGACAACCATGGTGTGAGGGGCACCAGGGTAGATGTCGAAGGGGACATCGGGAGGACCTCCATGAACAACACTAGAGTGTTCAACACCTTCACTGGAGCCAGCGGGAGCATGGGGAGGACCTCCATGCTTGGTGCGGGTGGAACGAGGCTTGCCTTCTCCTTTTAGGTTTCCAGGGTGAGGAGGACCATCGCCATATATAGAGAGTATGTATGGAGGATCCTCGCTTTGGAGAGGGACCAGATGGGAAATTTTTCCACATCGACGATCAGGGGCAAGAGGAAGAACACCATACCTGGCGTGGTGGGCACGGGAGAGGCTTCCGTGCCGAGCGCCACTGCAGCGGGGCAAACCATCATTCAGGTTGGGGGTAGCATTGGGCATACTTCCATGGCGAGCTATGGAGCAGGGATGGCCCACGCTTTTTGTAGTAGTGGTGTGGGGATGACCTCTGTATGGGGTGACATCACCACGGGATGCTTCGCGACGATCACCACTCATGCCTGTGACCAGGAGAGTCGACCCAGCCTGCCCATGGGGTGGTTGGGGCCTCAATCCCTGTTGGGCGTATACGCACCCCTGCTCAGTGTGTACATGGACTTGATTATATGTGTTGGTGGTGGCTTAGGCCACAGTTTTCACTGACTTTGGATCCCCTTGGTGGGATTTCTCCTCAACCCATGCCCGACGCTAGCATTGGGTCAGGCGAGCTGGTGCTGGTGGGGTAGGCGTAGAGCTTACCTCCTCCTCTGGAAAAGCATGACAGCGGCGCTAACGCAGTTGGGTGGGGGCCCTTTCTTGGAGCCCCTGGATCAGGACTCTGACTGGGCTGAGCCAGACTTCACCCACCTCATCAGCGTAAGGTAGGGAGTCGTCAAGGTGTTCCGGGGACAGGCTCCCGAAACAATTGAATGTTGGGGTGGGGAGTAGGGTCTCCCTGCGTGGCCCTCGGGGGTGGCGTTGATGGCGGGGCCTGGTCACCTCCAAGTCCAGGAGGGCCATATCCTGAGTTTGTATTATTCCCTTCTCCTCGTAATGACGTACGAGGTCATTAATCACCCTTCGTTGGATAACTTCCAATGGGTAAATGGGGCATTGGAACCCCACGTTCGTGGATGCAGATGTCATTGCTGCAGCAGGGGAGTTTCCCAGAGCGACTGTGCTGGCGTTGCCTCTGCCCCTGAGTATGTGTGTGGGCGGTGATCGTGTTCCTGTAGCAAAAACCGGATTCCTTAGAAGAAGGGAGATTAACTCATTATCACTTCTAGGAAATGAAATCGACAACTACTACCCCAGCGCCATTCCATCATCCATGGATGGTAAGAGGGATCCACGCTGACAACGTCGCAGAACGGATGCCCAATGTTCTACTACCCCATCTTCTGGTGAGTTTCACGCCTAGGCCCTCTATTTTCATTGTGGGACCCTGTGCCGGATATCTAGATCCGGTGACACTTCAATCCATGGATTCCCCAAGTGTTACTAATCTCCATATTGAGGAGAATAACTTCACGTCGGGTTCACCATTTCTATTCAGATGCCTTCTCCAGGTCACGTGAATCCATCTCATTCGAGGATGAAGGACATGGATTTTTGTTACCCCACATTCCCGCTTTCCAAGGGCGGGCGGAATGCGCTCCTTGTTCAGGGATGTCTGCTCTTGGATCGAAATGGGATGATGGGATGTCGGTTCTTCCTTCTATGGATTCCTCCTCAGAACACTTCACCTAGTCTGGGTATCCCTAATAGATTTAATACGTTGTTTGTGAGACTCTTCCCAGCATCATATCTTCATGGACACTAGTAAATTACACTGCTTGTGTGAGGACATTCCAAGGGGTTCGTTCAGTGCAGAATCCTTCGGTTAGGGAAGTAGTCACGCTGGGGCATCATTGACGTGTTTGGACGCTGGGGATTATTGTGTCTCTCTTCAGTCCCTTATTATAAGGCTTATCTAGGGCGTGAAAGCCCAAGGAATCCCACATTGAAATCAGGGAATTGTATTTCATAGGCATGTATCTGAGGTTTTCCTCAGCTTCCTGTGTTTAACACGGGGTATGCCACGAGGTTAAAGTCTAGTGGAGATGGATCGGACTGATCAGAACACCGATGAAGGTGGATCAAATTGAGGAACCCCCTTTAGGGAACACTGATATTGGGGTCAACGCATGGGCGGTTTCCCGAATGTTGTGGAGGGGAATAGGGTGGCATGAACTTACTGGGATGTGGTGGCCCGGGTAAGAATCAGGATAAAAGATTATTTTTTGGGTTTGAGCCTCGAAGAGACTTCCTACGTACCATGTCTTGACACGGATCAAAGTCCGCGTAGTTCGGTATGGATGTTTGGGGCTTACAATCTATGTTTCCCAAGGTGGTGGGCGAATCTATGTGAATACGGTTGGAACGACCAGGTGGCGGGCTTGATCTTTGTGAGGATTCCTAAATACCATGCCTTGACATGGATCAAAGACCACGTAGTTCAGAATGGATGCCAGAGAACCGACGTCAAGATGGACCTTGGTCTGATGGGTTATGGGCTTGAACCATGGGGAGGCTTCCTCCGTACCATGCCCTGACATGGCTCAAAGGCCACATAGTTCAGATAGGGGCTTGGTACACCGACATAGAGGCAGTCGGGGCCAATGGTTAGTGGAATTGAACCTCGTGAGGCTTCCTACGTACCACGCCTTGACACGGATCAAAAACCACATAGTTTAGATGTGTGCATGTCGGCGAACGGACGTGAATAAGGACCATGGTCCATGTGGGTGGTGGGATTGAACCTCGGTGAGGTTTCCTATATACCATGCCTTGACATGGATCAAAGCCCTCATAGTTCGGGATAGAAAGGGGCTGTTGAACCGACATGATAGGGTTTCAGAACAACTGGATGGTGGGATCACAATGGCTTACTGTTGGATTGGGAGGGAGTTTAACGTCATGCAGGATGGGGATGGTGTCGGTGGACCGACGAGAATGAGGACCTTGGTCCAATGGATTGTGGGATTGAATCTCATGGAGGATTCATATGTACCATGCCTTGACACGGATCAAAGTCCATGTAATTTGGGTGTATAGTTTAATGTCTTATAGGACGGGGGTACTTGTCAGTTTAACGTCATGCAGCTCGGACGAGGGGTTTGGGGCTTACACTCTAGGGCGGCCTAGGGTGTGGTTTGGTTAACCGACGTGAAGGAGGTCGGAACGACATTGTGGTGGGATTGAACCTCGTGGAGGCTTCCAACGTACCATTCCTTGACATATATCAATGTCCATGTTGTTCAGGGGTACAGTTTAACGTTATGCGGGACGAGGGTGCTTGGCATTTTAACGTCCTGCTACTCGGACGAGGGGTTTGGGGCTTACACTGTATGGTAGCACAGGGTGTGGTTTGGTGATCCTACGTGAAGGAGGTCGGAACGACCGGGTGGTGGGATTGAACCTCATGGAGGCTTCCTACTTACCATGCCTTGACATGGATCAAAGTCCACATAGTTCAGGGGTACAGTTTAACACCATGCAGGATGGGGGTGCTTGGCAGTTTAACATCTTGGAGCTCGGACGAGGGGTTTGGGGCTCACACAATAAGGTGGCACATGGTGTGGTTTGGTGAACAGACGTGAAAGAGGTCGGAACGACTAGGTGGTGGGCTTGAACCTCGTGGAGGCTTCCTACATACCATGCCTTGACATGGATCAAATTCCATGTAGTTCAGGGGTTCAGTTTAACATCATGCGGGATGGGGGTGCTTGGCAGTTTAATGTCCTACAGCTCAGACGAGGGGTTTGGGGATTACACTCTAAGGTGTCCCTGGGTGTGTCATGGTCGGCGCTCACTCTAAGACCACATGAGTCATGATCGGTGTGAGAAACAAGAGGCAGTAGAGATCTAACAATCACGTAGTGAAGGGTGCATTCGTGGGAAATGAGAAGGGTCTTACACGTTGAGCAGCCTAGGGTGTCGGGACATACTCCAGGATGGAGGCCTGAGGGTGACCAAGTTTATTAGGATAGGGATTTGGGACTGACGAAAAGAGGATCCACATTCCCTATCATGTCCTTCGCTGGCCTTGGGGACCGTAGGTGAAAGGAGGGAGCATGGGTCTCTACCTCTTGGAAGAACTGCTAGGAGCTTACTCCAAGGTGGTTGCCCCTCCTCACGGACAAACGCCACTACCAGAAAGAGTATATCATCCCTTGTAGAGACCAGGGTTTGTGGAGAATGTCCAAGGCAGGGGACCCAATGTGTGAGGCACGGGGCAAGGTCTCAGTTTAATGGCATGTGTTGAGGACAAGGGTGCATGGCAGTTTAACGTCCTACAACTTGGACAAGGTGGGTTGGCTCCACACCCCTATGACTTAAATAACTGGTACCCTTTACTCCATGTGGGAGGGAAGGTACCGGAAATGTTGTGGTGAAGGGGGGTCACAGGGAAAACCATATAGGGGTCCATGTTAGCGTGCCTATGTGAAGAAGAAATAGCCATTAGCGTGCCTATACGAAGAAGCATTAGGCGCAGCAATGCTATGGGCAATATCATCCAGGGGATGTTGAAATTGCATCGTGCAAACCTAGAGGGTCGCACGGGAAAAGGGCTCGCGAAGCAGAGGCGACCAGAGGCGGGGGCCTTGTGGAGCTCATTCGCTCTACGTGGTGGAGTTCACTGGCAAAGGGGTGTGCTTCCCGAAGTGGGGTGCCTTAGCCTTATCATCGGGAAGAGGTGCGAAAGGGAAGTTCTTCACGAAGTGGAAAGGCATTCGCGGAGCACAGCCTCACGGAGAAAAGGTTCCCCATGAAGCAGGATGTCAGGAAGCAATGTGCTTCGTGAAGTAAAGTGATCCTTCCTTATCAAATGGATCACGAGAACATGAAGGGTGTTTCACGAAGAATAAATGCTCCGTGACAACCTAGGTCCCCTTATGGATCCCCTTCCTCCGCGAAAGCCCTTACGCTTCGTGAAAGGCATCCCTCTCAGAAGAGGGGATCAGGACGAGACAATGGGGAGGCACTTCGTGAAGTAGAAGTACCTCTTGCAGCTCATGATTTAGCGAGCGGAAGAATGCTTCGCAATTCAGGAGATGAGAAGCTGAAAGGTCAGATTGTCTATCTTGAGAGATCAGGGGGACCTCGGTATTTATAGGCAAGGGGCGCCATGGAGTTGAGCTCACATGGGGTGAAGGGGGTGATGTTGCTTCGTTGTGGGTTCGCAAACGTCCAATGGGTTTGCAGAGCATCCCACCTCCTTTTCTTCATGGCGGGTTCACGAACATCAAATCCATTGACAGAGCATCTCTCCTCCTTTTCTTCGCAGCGGGTTCGTGAATGTCAACTTTGTTCGCGGAGCATACCACCTTCTCTGCTTCGCGGCAACCGCGATGATGGGGACTCCGAGAAGAGGCTTTGTGAGGTAGTTCCGGGGGGGGGGGGCGTCATGGGGTCGCTTCTTCGTGCCAAATTTTGGCACCAATAGTCACCCAAATGACATCATTTTTCCAATGATTCCATGGAATACATGTGTCAAAGTCCATATATATCTACTTTAATTCCCATAATTGTATGGGAAATGACTATAATATGTCATCTAGTCCTTGATGTTTTTCCTAAACATTAATACAAGTAAGAAATATCCATGATTCCCATCCACATTCCATCCCATACTAGACCACTATAAGTGGTCCTTTATTTACATACACACTTTATTGATACCTAGGGGGATTGCACACCTCCAATGATAATAATCATGAAGGATATAACAACCCATTTTTAGTAACCCTTAGCTTCTGATTTTATTAATACATTTGTATAAGATAGAAGATATAGTCTCCCAAAAGATCAAATATATTTTTTGTCTTAGGTGACTTGATAAATACATGATTCTAACTTTCCAATTAAAAACATTAAATTAAACATAAAAACATTGAGAGAACATTATTAATTATTCTTATATATCCTTAAAATAAATAATAAATCCCTTATTGGTGTCATTGTGAAATAAAAACATAATATAGGGTTATCTCATATTCTCAATATAGTAAAGCAACAAAAGAAGATATAATATATAAGTTGTTTTTCAAATTCCATACACCATAAATAGTTTGTATTATAAGACATACTGATACATTGAGGTCTATAATGGGTCCCATACATCACTTACAAAGTAAAATTCCTTCATTATATGAATTAATTAAATCAAAATTCCATATATAATTAACATAATCATCCTTATAAAAAATTATCTTATGAAATGTTATTATTTTCCCTGGTGAATAACTAACTAAATAAGTCAAAATCCTTCTAGAGTAATATGATGGATAATATATTTTATTTATATCACCAAAGAATAATAATATTTCTCAATGGATGTTGACATAGATGAAAATTATTTTTAAATATCACTCGAAAAATTCTTGAGTAAAATAATATTTTTATGTTTATATCAATTAATTACAGTTTAATTTTTTCAAAATATTAGAATAATAGATTCTTTGAAACTAACCATGAATACTTGTACACAAATATTCAAGGAGAAGAATAGTCATGATGGTGGGAAAAGATGTTCACATAGTAAAAATAAAAAAAAATAATTCGCTCACATCATTGGTAAAAAGTAACTCATTATAAGAATGATATATGACTCCTTTTAAAAAATCATAGAATGTAAAACATAGGTAAACATGTCTTAAATATGTCATTGTAAATTGTTAACAATATTGTAAAAAATAGTATAGAGAAAATATGGATATTGAAAAAAAATAACATAATGAATAAAATATTAGTCTATGATAAAACAATTCTCTTAGAATTTTGAGATCATATAGAGAGGAAAATGAAAGGTAAAATTTTAATTTCTAGAATTTAGTAAATGAGTGGAAAAAATTATATTTTATATAGATATATTATAATAGATAAAAACTCTCACTCCCATATTTAGTACTGAAATTGAAAACATTACATTTCCAGATTTCATGCTGAAAAGTTTGACCCAATTCTCTCATCCAAACCATAAAACACTAAAAAGAAAAAATTATATCACTTAGAACCACAAAAACCATTTTGGTTTGGAGTATTAGAGAATTATGAAAAACTATTACTCAAATAGTTCACAGGAATTTAAATTATAATTTCTCCCCTTAACCCAACTTTTTTTCAAAAAAAGACGTAATTATCATACATATGAATTCCCTTATAGAAGAACATCATTTATCCTATTTCATTATAACCTATGTAGAATGAATCATATGATGGGTGATAAAAAATGATCAATAATGGGAAATTTAACAATGAGAAAAAACTAATCAGTTTGCATTAGAATAAGATGAGGTTATGATCACATAATCATAGTGCAATAGTACAACTTATATGTATTCATACCCATCTATACCTCGATCATCAAACATTAAAACAAGGAATAAAGAATTAACCAAGTGCGAATTTCATAAGAATAAATAATACGGCTCCATGTGATGTTAATCTTGATTGAATAAAACACCATAATCCCACTTCATGAATATATAAAAACATAGTGGTTTCTAGGAACATCATTTAATATATTCATTATAGAATCCATAAAATAGGGGCAACCATACAGCTGAATTCCAAAATAATTCTCTGATGAAAATAATCATTCCCCAATAAATTAGTGCACTCTCTTGGTGAACCCATCATATAATCTATAATGGGCTCACACGAAGTTATCTAGGTGTAAAAATCATATATAATGTCCAAGAACTAGGAAATGAATAATTTACATAAATCTTTCAGAATAAAACTCATATAAAAATCATTATTCTTCTAAAACCGAACTAAATAATGGAATAGAAATGGGTATAATTTAAATCTATTTAAAAATAATTAACTTGTAGAAAGTGAAAACGTTCCATTATAATCACTTTGAATCATGATTAAAGCATGGAAAATAAATGGATTCTAGTATAACATCCTTTGATTAATCTTAATCCATCTAGAGAAATATTGAGGATGGTATCATTAAAAAATATTCCCAGTGAAGAATAAGTATCAACAAGGGTTGTTTATGTTGGAGAATTTTATATCATTAAATTATCAATGGAATAATTCTAGTGGAAAATTGCCTTTACAGTTTGAAAAATAACTTTTTAAATTATAAGACATTTTAAAAATAATGTTCGTAGAAAATAACTTCTGAAATCATTTTATTAAAAAAATAAACTTAAAAACTTGAACGGGACTATTTAATGAAATGATGTTCACAATGGCAGTTAGTCCCAAATTTTTTTTAAAAATACATTCCCTTTCTAGTGTAAAAATTTGTAAAAGTGTCTTGGTTTGAAAACAACAAGAACATTCCATTAACATTTGTGTTAAATACCAAGCTGGAATTGTTTTGAAAAAGACATAAGGTTCCTTTGAAAAAAAATTTAAAGAGTAAAAATTGGGGAAATGTTTTTTGATGAATCGTTTTGAAAAGGTTAATTTTTTTTAAAACAATATAGATATAGGCAGCGATGTGTGCATCACATCAGTATATGGTTACCTAGACATGACACATGTTTGGTTATCTAGGAGGGATGATGCTGGGAAGTTGTTACCCTAGGTCTTCAGTTCATGTTCATGGGCCACATGTTCTTAGGGATAAGCTCTATTTATTGGGTCTCCCTATACCGATTTATAAATATGAATTTTTTTCATAATAAAAATAGGTTTCGACCTCAACTTTAGAATATATATATACATATATATATATATCTTACCGAATAGATTACTTATGTTGGATTTTCATTAAAATACTTCCTCAATAATTTTAGGTAACAAAGTGTTGGAAAAGTTAATATTACTTATAAAATTCACGAATAAAAATGGGATGGGAAATTTTCCAAGTTTCATGATATATGAATCATAATATCTCATTGTTGGAATCATAATCATAAATAATCAAGATAAATGATGAGATTGTAATATAAAACTATTACAACTTTGGTGTCTATAAATAATAAGCCTGATGAATGTAATACATTATATGAAACCTAAAATAGTATGAGACATTATAAATTCATGATACTTCATGTCAATTAAGATGTCTATAGACCTTATAAGATAAGTTGGGTGCATAACATGACATAAGTCACAAAGAAGGAAAATTGTGGAAAAATACATTAACGCTTTGGTAAATTGATCCCATAAACCCCAGGAAAATAACATTTAATGTCAATTTTGACATTATTCATTCAAATTAAATTTAACATATACAAATAAAGTGATGGAATTTGAATATATTGTTTTAAAACTTTTGAAACATTATTTATTAATCAAAACATAATGTAAAATTATAATTCAATCAATTTACTTCACTTTTAAATTTTTTGTATCATTTATTTCGTATGATTTCAAAAAAAAATAATTATTGTGTTAGCATCTCTTATTAATTCTAGGAAGTTATTCCATACAAATATATTAGTGATAAATTATCATTATAAAACATCTATTTATTCTTTAAAAATATTATATATAACCGAATATATGTTGTTTTTGTTCCTATTCCAATGAAATATAAAAATTAAAAGAACAAATGTTCCTTTTTCCTTTTTCATTACATAGCATATTATTCGAGTAAATTTCATAGAAAAGTGTCCAAAAAACTCAAATAAATTTATCCTAAGGTCTTAAAAATCCAAATATGTCCCGATAATGATATTTTAACAAAAACGTTAATTCATTTCTTCCAATGTAAATTTCAATCCCTTGGTATACTCATTTTTACCTTAAATAATTTAATTAAATTTAATTATTTTTAATAATAAATTTGGTAAAAAAACTAAATTATAAATATTAGAAATTATAAATTATGATATATCAAAATATGGTATCCAATTTTGGAAACTCAATTCACTGATGTGAAATTTTTTAATTTAAAATTAATCCAACAGACACAGCGAGACGATGAGTTTTTAAGAAGATTATTATTTTAGAAAAGTATTATTCTCTATTTACTCAATAACCAATAATAATCACTGTATAAAACTCAATTAATAATTAACGATATGTAATCTATACATTTTATTCAAAACATTTACCATTAGTCATTATTTTAATTAATTAACATGGATAAACATTATGCATTTTAAAACTGATATAATGTTGGTTTACATGTCATTAAATACAAATAAAAAATACATATGTTACTTGAAAAAAATTGAATTACACATTGAAACATTTAAATTAATTATTTTTAGGGAAATAAATGAATTTATACAAAAATGGTATTTTTCACTATACATCGAGAAATCAATATTAACTGAAATGTCCAAAAATTGAATCCAAAGTAAATTTTTATATTCATATTCAAAAAATAAATATAATTATATAAAATAAATATTATAAAAGCAATAAATATTTATTATGATATGTTCTTTATTAAAAATCAATAAAGACAATTTTTTAATAAATCATATTTTTGATGAATAAATTCACATTACTAAAATTTTATTGATTATTTATAGAACATTTATCAATAATTTGTAATGAATGTGATATATATATATATATATATATATATATATTATAAATTAGTTAATATTATTGAAACTCATAAATATAATGGCTAATTTGTAATGGTAAAATACATATAATGGTTCATTTATAATCTTTTTCTTTGTTGAATATGCTATTGAATATAAAAATCTTGAAGTTTCATATTACATAATATAAACTGAGTGTCACATATAACTCAAGATAAATATAGTTTTTTATATTCATTATTCTATCATATATAATTTTCCTTTTTATAAATATGGAGGTGTTATATCTTCTTCCTATAAAAAATTGTGTTCATGCAAGTTGAACATTTTAACTGTAATCAATGTATGGAAATTTGAAAATAATTTTTTCAAAAACAATGTAAAAAGGCTTTAATAAAAAACACCTTAATAATATCAAATGGGGAGTACAAAGTTCAAATAGAATAACACATAAATAGTTTTCCAAATATAATAACATAGGTTGTAATGTAAGAAACACATAAATAATTATAGAGAGTGATTGAGATCGTTACTCAAAAATAATTGAATGGTCAATGGAATGTTGTTGGCACCAAAATTCGGGACAGAGAAGAAGCCAAAAGAAGGCCTCATTGACTACCTCGTGAGGCCACTTCACGAAGTCCCCCCATCACCATGGCCGCCACGAAGCACATAGGCTGGCCTCTCCAAGAACTCATTTGTCATTTGTGATCACACTATGAAGCAAGGAGGTGGGAGGCTCCACGAATTCATTTGACATTCGTGAGCCTGCTGTGAAGCAAGTATGAGGGACGCTTCGCGAATGCATTTGACATTCGCAAACCCGCCGTGAAGCAACCCAATCCCTCTTCATGCCGTGTGAGCTCCGGTTCAGGGTGCCTATTGCCTATAAATACTGGGCTCCCCCTAATCCCAAAGGACGGACAATGCGACCTTTCTACTTCCTAGCTCTAGAATCACGAAGCATCCTTCCGCTCTACGAACCATGAGTTGTGTAAGGTACCTCACTTCACGAAGTGCCTCCCCTTTGTCTCGTTTTGATCCCCTCTTCCGAGAGAGATTCCTTTCGTGAAGCCTAAGGGCCATCGTGAAGGAAGGGGATCCCCAATGGAACACGAGTCATCACGTATCGTTTATACATCTCAAAACACCCTTCATATACACATGATCCGCATGCTAGGGGTGGGTCACTGTACGTCATGAAGCACATTGCATCACGACACCTTGCTTCATGAGGCACCTTTGCTCCGTGAGGCAGTGCTCCGTGAATGCGTTTCCACTTCATGAAGAATCTCCCATATGAACCTATTCCCTATGCCTAGAAAAAGGCACCCCACTTTGCGAAGCACACCACTTCGCAAGTGACCTCCACCACACAGCACAACAGAGCTTTTCAAGGCCCCTGCCAATGAATCCCTCTACATAGAAATTCCTTTTCTTCTGCGACCTTCCATGTTTTCACGATGTGACTTCAATGTCCCTAGGATGATACTACCCATTGCATTGCTTCACCTCATGCATCTTTACATAGGCACGCTAATGGATATTGCTTCTTCGCATAGCCATGCTAACATGGGCCCCTCAATGGTTCGCTCTATAAACCCCCTCACCACAGTTTTTCTTGTCCCCTCCCTACACCAAGGATCAGAGTGTACCAGATATGTATTTCCTAGGGGTGTGGAGTGACCCACCTCCTCCTAGCTACCATAAGTTAAACTGCCAAGAATCTTTATCCTCAACACAATATGTTAAACTGTGACCTTTCCCTGTGCTTCTCACGTGGGGTACCCCCACCATGGACATTCACATCGTCCACTGGTCTCCACAGGGGATGAGACCCTCTTTATGGGAGTGTATTTTGTCTTTGGGGGAAGGGCAACCCTCTCGGTGTAAGACCCTAGATTTCATGTAGGAGGTAGCATCCTTGCTCCTCCATTTATCTTCATTCCCCAGTTCCAGCGAAGGGCATGGTAGGGAATACTGCTTCTTCTTTCTTCAGACCCAAGTCCCTCTCAAACTGCGCTTTATCTTCATAAGGCCTCCATCTTGGAGTAAGTCCCAATTTTTCTCTCCCTGGGCCTCCCTATGTTTAAGCCCCACTCCATTTCCCACGAATAGACCATTCACGACGTGATCGTCGGGTCTTTTCTCTCTCTTTTTTCTCACACCGAGCATGACTCACATTGACTTAGAGTGAGCACTGACCATGACATCTTCCTTGGGCCGCCTCAGAGCGTAATCCCCTAATGCACACAACTCGAACAATGAGGACATTGATCTATGTCAAGGAATGGTATGTAGGAATCCTCCACGAGGTTCAAGCCCACCTACCATTGGACCCCAGGTCCTCATTCATGTTGGTTCGCTGACACCCATCCTAAACTATGAGGACATTAATACATCTCAAGGCATGGTACATAGGAATCCACCACGAGGATCAAGCCCAACAACAATTGGACCTGAAGTCCTCTTTCACGTCGGTTCACCGACACCCAACCCTAACTATGGGGACATTCATCCATGTCATGGCATGGTATATAGGAAGCTTCCACGAGGTTCGAGCCCACCCACAATTGGACCCCAGGTCCTCCTTCACGTCGGTTCGCCGATGCCCATCCTGAACTACTAGGAATTTGATCCATGTCAAGGAATGGTACGTAAGAAGCCTACCTGAGGTTCAAGCCCACCACCACCCGGTCATTCTGATCATCTTCATGTCAGTTCACCAACACCTTGGGCAGCCTAGAGTTTAAGTCCCATGCCCCATCCCAAACTATGATGACTTTGATCCATGCCAAGGTAAGGTACATAAGAAACCTCCGCAAGGTTAAAGCCCATGACCTAATAGTTCTGACCCCCTTCATATCGGTTCCCCCCATCCCACACGACGTTAAACTATGGAACTATTCCAACGGTAATCCGTTTCAATCTCATCCAGTGGTAAGCCATTGAAAACCCCAATTAGTGGTAATCCATCATCAGATGAACTACACGGACTTTTATTCCCTAACATGGGGATATGTAGGATGCCTCTTCAAGGCTCAAGACCAAAACCATTTTCATCTTCATGACGATTCCATCCCATTCACCCACTCCCCCTACTTTATTCAACCGCTCAATTATCCATCCCGATTCATACCTGGGCTTCCACATCCCTGTGGGATCATGCCACCCCATTCCCCATTCCAACTAACAGCATTTGGGAGGCCACCCACTCGATGGCCCTAATATCGGTGTTCCCTTCAGGGGGGTTCCCCCATCTAATACACTATAGTTAGTGTTCTAATCAGCCCGATCCATATTCACTGGACATTAATCTTGCGGTATACGTTGTGTTAAACATAGAATGCTGAGGAAAACTGCAGATACATTCCTATGGCATACGATTCCCAACGTTCCATGTGGGATGCCTCGGGCTTCCGTGCCCTCGAGAATCCCTATAATAAGGTACAGGAGACATACACACCAATCCCCAGCATCCAGACACACCAGTGATGCCCAACGTGACTACTCCTCTAACCGAAGGTTGCTACCCTAACCAAACCCCTTGGAATGCCCTAACAGAAGAAACATAATTAAATGGTGTCCATGAAAATATGGTGCCAAGAAGAGTTTCACGAACAAGGTCTTACGTCTATGTGGGAGACCCAGACTAGGTGACGAGTCCCGAGGAGGAATCCATGGAAGGAATAACCGACACCACATCATCCTATTTTGGTCAAGGAGAAGATGCCCCTGAATAAGGAGGGGATACGACCCACCTTTGGAAAGCCAGAATATGGGGCCACAAACAGCCATGTCTCTCATCCCTGAACGAGACGGACGCGCACGCCCCGTCGAAAGCATCGAAAAAAAATTTTAAGAACCTCAAAACAATATATTTTTTATGATAAAAAAGGCCACTGGTTCTTTAGAATGTAATGTACTAGGATATCATTTTTGTGTCATGATCCTTCTCATAGAGTTTATGGATTCACTTATCATATAAAATATGAGAATATGAAAAGATAATTTCATGATTATTATAATTTCATTATTTAACAAATTTCAACCAAAATACCATCTTCTTCTCTGAGTGAAGATTATTGAAGATGAATTTTCTTATGATTGGTGAAAAAAATTAAATACCACAATACCATATAATGGAATATCATGATTTTCTTCGTATTTTTTGAAATTAACCAATACAGAAATGGTTAGCACGTGGTAATGTAATCAAAATGTGTGATAAATAATATGATACATTAATATTAAAAATTAAATATTAATACCCAATTATCAAAAAAAAATCCTTTGATAAATAAATATTATTAAAATTAATCAAATATTTGTTGAAGATTTTTGAAATCCAATGATTTGAATGATTTGATCATTTATTCTTTAAATATAAGTCTATTCATATTCTTTGAATAAAAACCCATATGTTTCTGAAATAAAATTTATATTATCCTATAAAAATGACATAATACAAATGAAATCATGTAGGCTATTATATTTCACGAAACCCATATCATCATTTGATCATGGTTTCAAGTCCCACTACCAAACTGGATGTGATGGGTTGTCACACCTTTTTCTTTAATCCTAAAAATTAATTTTTCCAAACAAACCCTCCATGTTGATACCAGGGTTTACAAAGACACAAACCCAATAAAATGTATTAGAAACTATCATTAATCACTTTAAGATATCAACTATTAATTAGTAAATGGGGTGTCTAATTCTTTGAACGTATAATAATCCATAAGATTATAGACCTATGATGGTATCCACAACACTTAAGTTAAACTCATAAGAAAATATCATCATCTCCAATGTAATCTAAAATTAAATTTCATACCAACTATAAAAGACTAGAACCCTTACTCCAATATTTAGTGTTGAAATTATAAAATTTACTTTTCTGGCAATGATACTAGTAATTGTGACCCAATTCGTTTCATTCAACCCATATAACAAAAAAAGGAAATATTAGATCACATAAAACCTCAAGGGTCATTAATGTATATAGTTTTAGATAATTATGAAATACTTATACATAATAAATTCCCACGTATTAAAATGATAATTTCTCCCACTTCATCCAACTTCACTTTTTCCCACTAATACATCATCATCATCATCCATACTAAATCCCTTATAGACATAATTAATTCATTATATTTGTTTATAAACATCGGAGAATGAAATTTAATATGTGTGGATAAAATTCTTATAAAGGGAAAATTTATGTGTATCAACCCGAACCCAGATAGCCCATAGCCAATGTATACTATCAATTGCATTTGAACGATATAATGAAATAAAATCCTAAAGAATATAGATTTTTTTAATCTTGGAAAACAAATTAAATAAATAAGTCTTGTATTACATACTAATATACTAATTATAATACACTTTTTTTCTAACAAAATTATAGGATGACATTATCCCATAATATATATCCCTATATATATTTCATAGTATGCTTCTGGGATTCATTGGGAACAGAAACATAGTATGGATGTGCACACATTCTCAGTAAGGATGAAGTATTGTTGAATAAATAATAAATTTATAATAATAAATCAATATAGAAAGGTAAATAACTGAAAAAAGCATTCCAAGTATTCAGTAGCCTAAAAAGAAAGCAGATAAAAAATATGGAAAAATAATAAATGGAAACAAAACCATCCAAATAACTAGATATGGTAAAGTAAATATGGAATGGTAAGAATGTGAAACACATACAATTTAATGAATGAACTGAAAATTAAATGCATCCATAGATATGAGGACACAAAATATCATGGATAAATAATAAATGAGTCAAAATGAAGGAACTATTTAATTATTGGAAGTTAGTTCTAAATAACACGAAACCTATACCATCAAAACCTTTCAGTAGATAGTTTAAAACTACTGACAGAAATCTATTTAATTTTTACAACTTATTTATCTCACGGTACCTATCGATGATTAGAGGGGCTATATAAAGTCTGGGCCTAACCATCATTTCCTATCTGAAACATTCCTTATATTAAATAGTCCAAATAAATTAGATTCCTTATCTAATATTTTTAATCAATAAAGTACACATAATTATCAATATTTCCCTAAATTATCAAATAACCATCAAAACAAACATGATAAGCAAACTTGTATTTGTTTTAGGAAATAGTAATTTCTATGAAAAATGAAATGGTTAATTTAGGGGAAAATCAAATTTCAATGATGATAGGATATGGAATATTTCCAAGGGATTAACGAATGAATCAAGGAAGAGAATGTGGATATTACCATTATCATAAAAAACAAAAATATATATGGAGGAACAATAAGGATGGTATAATTAAAATTTATCCCATGTGGAGTAAAATAAATGGTCGTCATCAGCTATGAATAGAAATACTATAAAAATATCTTTTGAGATCACTCTTGAGGAAAATATACTTTGGTTTTGGAGAACCTTTCAAAAAAATATTTTATTGAAAAACCCTTTTGAAAACATTTTTTTTTAATAATTATCCTTTTAAATATGAAAATTAAACTTTAAGGAAAAAAGGGAGGGTAAATCCATACATTTATTATGAGGTAAAAACGAAAATTCCTTTTAAACCGTAAACATTTAATAAATGGACTAATTTATAAAGTGAAGGAAGATTGCTTCAAAAAAATAATAAAAGGAAAAAATGGATATATTTTTTTTTTAAATCATTTTTTAAAGTTTAAAACATTTTTACAATATTTTAATAAAACATGGGTTTAGAATAAAATAGGTTCTCCAAATAAGGAGAAAATTGTGGTTGGGTTTTCATAAAACAAATTCTATAGAATTGTGAGTAATAAAGAGTTTGAAAAAGGTACTATCACTTTAAAAAGGTCATGAATAACCCAAGAAGATCAAAATTTAAGAGTTTTTTAGAAAATAGAGTCATAATTTTCCCTTGTGAAAATTTATGTGTAATCAATCCCAAATAAAATAATATTGTAATTTAACCCAATTAAAATACCCTAACATTGAATTAAAACTCAACAAAAAAATAGATTATGTGTGTCAAATGCGAATCCACAGAAAGGAACTATAAATAAAACAATAGTCTGTGAAAATTTATTACACACAAAATATACTAATATTAACGATAATGACAATGTAATATATCTCAATGAAATGGAATTGGGTTTTCATTTTTTTCCACTTCATATCTTTTGACTCAAATCCCCTAAAATTAAATAATTCAAATTCAAACTCAAAATATCATGAAGAAAGAATGAATCATGATTTTTATGCCAAATTGGATGTATGTACATGATATATAGTATATTAGGTTTACAAAAATAAAGTAAATGTTCCAATAGAAAGATAAAAATCCCAAAATGAAGTGAGATTTCAAAGGTAATCATTAAAAATGTTCTTGAGGAGATTAATATTTAAACATTCCAAATTCTACCATACCACATTGAAACATTTGAATCATAATATACATGAATTAATATCATTGATTGAAACATATAATATGATTATAATAATGATTTTCAGGATATAACATGTAAAATATTAGTTTATACACCGTATAAAATAAAATATGTTCATAATAACAAATAAGTCTCAATGGAATGCAAATTTACATGAAATCCCTTACCTTTCGTATGAATTTTCTTATGTGTCTTTATATTCATGAATAAAAAAATAATATTAATTATTTACTTTTCTAAGAAGAAATTTCTTGTTTATCATAAGATTAATTTCACTTTTTTCAATTTTTTACACAACTACAAAAACAATTATGTTTATGCCATATTTGTTTATCAAATTTAGTTCATGTATTAATAACGTAACTTTGGTAGGTCAACTATGATCAAAACAATAATTATATAAAATATCTAGAATAATAACAGTGAAATAATTATCATTTTTATACATCAATTATAAATGTATAAATAATCATTAAATATGGTTATTAAAAATGAACCAATGTTACAATCATGGAGATGATAGGTCGTACATACGTATGGGTGACATTCCCATTTTTCAATGATCATTATGGAAAGAAGGTATGTAACACTATATATTTCCATAATGATAATTATATCATAAATACCATTTTATATAATCATATATACGTAAATATATATAATTATTAAGATTTAAAAGGAATCACAATGTGTCCAGAGGCAATATTCCACATGTCCACGAATAACGTTATTTACTTTTAAAGTATGTGACTGTGTAATAAAGAAAATGAAATAAATTATATTTACCAAAATAATATTATGTCATTAATATCATGTATATGGTTTTTATATCACATAAGATTAATTATAATCATCATTTATACATTCCACATATCGTGTGAACGAATCACATCGCATTGAGTGGGTGGTATTCCACACTTCCACAAATGATATTATCATTTTTACACAAAATAGAAAGTATAATTATATTTTTTGTAAAATAATTAGAGAAGATTAAAGATTTCATAAATATATAATTTAACATATATAATTATAGTGTCCATAATAATTCCCAACAATGATAGGTGGTAAAGGAAAATGAGAAATCATCGTTTCGTGAGGCGGTAGTTCACAGTACACATGAATATTATGTTTGTTTCCAATTAGATTGGAGTTTTATTGAGTGTAGATTGAATACATAGAATAAAAAATACTAGTATATTTAGGATATTGGATTTTCATATAATAATGTAATAAAAATATTTGAGGGTAGGGATAATGTAAATAAAACTAAAGATCATGAAAAAGATGTTACATCTTCTTTGGGTCACTCCATTTGGTTTGAACAAAAATGATTCCTTGGAATGATTTCATACCATGGGGAAGCATATTGGATTAGGTTAGGGATTTTTAGAAGCTATGTTTTTAGATATATTTTGATCCCAAGTGTCTAGATATTTGTGGGCAAGTTGGTTGAGAGTAGGCCTTTTTATAGTGGAGGAAAAGTAGAACTCTAGTAAATTTTTGGAATGGGAATTCCAACCAGGTTTTCCCCTTTAACATGGATCTATTAATTCTCCCAATTCTATAAATGATGGTATAGGGTTGAAATATTTCAATCCAATTTATCTTTAACATGTTTTTATGTCATTTGGTCTCTTAAGAATAAGGTTTAGTTTGTTATTAAGCTTAATATTCCCTTAATCATTGTATTTAATATTAATTGCTTTCACTGATATTTTTGGTTGAAAACTAATTTTACCTTATTTTAAATTATAAATTATTTAGAAATAAAATATATAATACATTTTTCTAAAATTCAATATTATAAGTGGTGAAAATTAATTTAAATTTTATCCAAATGAAGGGATGACAGTGCGGGTTTTTACATAAAACCATTAAAAAGTTTTATATGCTTTTAAAGTCAATTTCAAATTTAAATTGATTATAATGACCAAAATTTTATTAATTGATTGACCCATATGGTGACCAGGAAAACCTCCCCAACATTAAAATCTGAGTCCAGGGGCTGGTTCGCGGAGTTTTGATGGGCAGGTAGAAATTCTGCCAATGCTCGTCCCTTGAAAGCTTTCTGAGGGACGAACCTGATGTCAAGCTGCTGGGGGATTACCTCCCACCATGCTAGTCAACTGGTCAACATAGGGTGGTTCAGAATGTACTTCAGCGGGTTTACCCGAGACACCAGCTGTACCTCGTGGTGTTGTAGATAGTGTCGCAATTTCTGTACTACGAATACCAGTGCATGGTGGCTCTTCGTGATGGGGGAGTATCTAGTCTCTATATCGATGAGTAGACGACTGAGATAGTAGATACTATTTTATACCCCCTCATTGTTCTTCTGGGCGAGAAGGGTACCTAGAGATCATTCCAGCATAGTCACATACAAGATCAGTGGCTTTTCGGGGATAGGTGGTATCAAGATCGGAGACTGGAGCAGATACTTCTTAATTTCCTCGAATGCGGTATGGCACTCATCATTCCACTCATAGGAAGAGCCTTTCTTCATGATCTGGGAAATGGGCTTACACTTGCTAGCCAGATTCGTAATGAATTGGTTCGTGTAGGCTAAGTGGCATTCGAAACCTAAATGCTTCTGATTATTTCTTGGGGGAGGTATCTGGCTGATGGCCTTGATCTTCTCTGGGTCGATTCAATTCCTCAGTACCAGACAACAAAGCCAAGAAACATCCTGGAGGTGACCCTGAAGGCACATTTCAGCAGGTTCATCATCATGTGGTGGGACCGAAGGAATTCGAACACTTTCTCCAGTTTGGTAAGATGGTCCTGGCGCTGGTGGGATTTAAACTCTAGATCGTCCACATAGAATTCCACCAATGTCCCAGCGATTGGCTTGAATATGTGGTGCATGGCCTGCTGATATGTGGCACCTGTATTTTTCAGGCTCAAGGGCATAACACGATAATATAAAGTACCTTGGGGTGCCCTGGAAGATTTAGATTCCTCGTCTTCAGTGGCCATTGGACCTGATTATATCTAGAGTAACCATCCATGAAGGAGAGGCCTTATAACCCTGCCATAGCATTGATCAACAATTATGTCACTGGAAGGGTAAAATCATCCTTCGGACAGTTCCAGTTGAGATCTCGGAAGTCGATGAAAACTTTGATTTGTCCATTCTTCCTCCTGATTGGCATGATGTTGGGTAGCCACATGGTCTACTGGACCTCCTTGATGAAGTTGGCTATGATTATCTTATCAACATCGGCCTCGACCATGGCACCATGAGTAGGGTGCATCTTCCTTGGAGGCTTCATGAACCCTCAATGATTTTTCGGGAGATCGAGGCGATGGACGGCTACCTAAGGATCTATTACTAGCATCTCATCATTTCTCCAGGTGAATACATCACGGTGCGGCTTCATGAAATCTTCATACTATTGTTGATCCTTGAGGGACATGATGACACTGATCAATGTGGGTCTAGGGTCTGCCTTGCTACCAAGGTTCACCTGTTCCAGTTCATAGATAGTGGCAGAAACGCCTTCTTCAAAGGAGTGGGGAGTGTCCTCCAAATATTCTTCATATCTTGCAGAGGAGAGGTGACAGCGAGAGAAGCTTCCTTTGGGTCGGCAGATCCTGATGGGAGCCTGGTACCTGCCTATACCATAGTGGACAACATATCAGGAGATTCACGCGCCACTGAGACTATAACGATGAAGGCAGTTGATCCAATCTCATCTAGTCTTCGACCCAATGGGCCACACTTGATGATATCAATGCAATTGTGGCATGTCTACTTCAGTCGATTGATCCCATCCCGGAGAAACAGACAAGTTTGACGTACTACCGTTGTCGTGGAGTAGTCATCTTGATACTGTATGAGGGTAGGAGGTTCTGAGATCACCTGGGCCTAGTTTGTGTAAGAGTATGAGGTTATTTTCCATTATCACTAGTACGTGGGAATATGTATTCCTCTTATACTAGATAAAACAAAACATTTCCCCATTTTGGTGTTCATGGCCTCCAATCGATGGATCGGGAAGTCGTAGGCGTCGTCCAGACCTGCCCAGGGGTCAGTTGTGACTGTGGCGGGCTCAACCTCACTTCCAAGAATCTATATATCCTTGATCTTATAATATTCAGCGTCTAGATAATGGGCTTCACAAGAGGTTAAAGGAGATACATCACCTTGGAGTACGCCTAATCAACCATTTAGGGGGTTCTTGGTGCACTAGTGATATGATGAGGGAACTGCCACATGCTGGTGGAGCCATTGTATTCCCATAAATTCATTGTACGCGGTTTCCTGGGAGACAACCATGAACTCGGTACTGGCAACAAGGCCATCAAACTGGGTCTTCAGGCATATCTTATAGACTGTGGTCTGCTCGGTCCTATCATATCCCTGGATCCTTAAATCAGAGGGAGTCATGTCACCCTCATATAACCCCATCTTCCACAATGTCCGCATTGGGATAAGGTTGATCCTGGAGCCAGTGTCAACAAGACAGTTGTGAACCTCCATGCTGATAAATTGGCCGGTGATGTACAGAGGAAGGATGTGCCCTTGTATGGGGGAGCCTTCATCTTCTTCTGAGAATTCAATGATGTAATGGAATTCTACACTCTCAATTGTTTCAGCATGAAAGGCCTTTGCAGTTGTACCTCCATCACAAACTGGAGGGGGCTTCCTTAAAGCCTCATTGGGGGCCTCGCGCATATCCGACGATAGGTGAAGAGCTTCAAGAATGGAATGACTTGCTGGGATGTCGGCAAGGTGCTTGAGGAAATCATACTTCTGTGCCAGGCAAGAAATTCTGCTTACAAGAGGTCGCTCTACAATTAGAGACATGACGGGCCCTGTCGGCTGGACCGGCGGCTGGCTAGTGCTGGGCATGTCCCGTTGTCCATTGGTTGAAGCCTGAAGAGTATCTGCCAGATGAGGACCAAATGACTGGGATATACCTGTAGTAGGGCGAGACTAGCTGCGACCTCGACGAGGTAGCTCCTCCTAATCTAGTAGCACAAAGAGTGGTGGAAACGGTCCTGACAACACTGTATGAAGAGGTTGTGAGTGTAGAGATCTGTGATGGGCATGATATCTAGTCTTAGTGGCAAGCACGGACTAGCTGGAGGCTCCAACTAATGCGCCTTGATGACAAATATGGTCTCGGCTCTGCCGATGTTGGCATCGCCTTGGGACGTTGGGGAGGTTCGCCTGGTCAGCATAAGGGAGGGAGTCATTGAGGAGGTTCTTTTGGTTACCTTATGGGTAAACCCATAGGGCTGCAGCTCTGCTGATGCCTCGCACTGCAGTTTACCCTCCAAAGTGGTCCTAGTCTTTAGCGGATCCTCTACAGGAATGAGTGTGATGGTGTTCTCGTCCATTGTATCCAAGGAGTCGAGTTTTATTTGGTCATGATGGAGGTTCACGCCGGTTCCTATGGGGCCCACCAGGCTGGGCCGAAGCTGTCCCATCATATCAAGAGAATGGGGTAATTTTGGCCCTCTATGATCCATGATTTTATTGAGTTTTCCAAGAGATATCATGCATTCCAAGTTCATTCTATCTTCCTGCATCGGCCGCTAGAACCTCTTCAATCAACCAAGTAATCTTGGCCTTTTGCAGTGTGGGGACTCGATGTCGTGGGACCATACTCACCAGTGATATCTCATCAGTGCAGGTTCATCCTGACCACCACAGATTTCTTTTCCAAGTGGGAAGAAGTAGTTCTGATCAAGGAGGTCAAGTCCCATTCCATCATTGACTTCGGGAGCTCCAAATCATCCACTGGTTTTGAGTCCCTCACATTGTCTTCACTGATAACGGCACCATCTTCTGAGCAACCGAGCTGAAAAAATTGAATTCCAAGTACAAAAACCTTTCGAACCATACCTCCAGCTATCACGCGAAAGAAAAATGGAAGATCGAGGCATTCAAAAAAACCCTCTCTAAAATTATGTAGAAAATGGTTGGTCAGAACATGAAGAGTTGGTTGGAAAAGCTCCCCAATTCCCTTTGGGTCTATCGGACAACGACTCTTAATTCCACCCAGGTGACCTCATATTCCATAGTGTATGGAGCTGAGGTCGTCCTACACATCGATATCCAGCTGCCCTCATTATTCACAGTGGTCTATGACTCGCAGGTTCCAGATAAGGTATCCGAAATTCTTCTGGATGAATTGGAAGCCCTTGACGAGAATAGGATTTGTGCCCTGAATGGTCTGGAAAGGTATCAGAATAAGATAGCTAGATCCTTCAATAAAAAAGTTTGCCTATGCTCTTTTCTGCAAAGAGACTTGGCATTGGCCCTCAGGGTGCGAATTATCCCTGGCAGGAAACCACCCATGTTGGATCCCAAATGGGAAGGACCTTACATAGTCCACAAGGATTACCCCAATGGAGCATACTCCCTGGTTACCATGGATGGTGAGCGGATAACTCATCCCACCAATGCCATATTCCTCAATCAATACTTTGCCTCAGCCTAATGGTTCTGCATGACCTTAAACTGGTTGGTCTTGCATGACCTTAAACTAGGTGGTCCTGTATGACCTTAAACTGGTTGGTCCCGCATGACCTTAAACTGGCTGGTCCTACAGGACCTTAAACTGGTTGGTCCTACATGACCTTAAACTGGTCGGTCATGCACGACCTTAAACTGGCTGGTCCTACATGACCTCAAAATGGATGGTCTTGCATGACCCTAAACCGCACACCAGTCCCGCATGACCTTAAACTATCAGGTACTACATGACTTTAAACTGCTCATCGTCCTGCATGATGTTAAACTACATTTTGAGAACTACGTATGACTTGATTCCCATTCTCATGCGATACTTAGGAATGCTCAGATGCCTCATCCTGAGCCCATCCCCAATCTCTTCTTATTTTTTTGACTATCCCCCCTCTGCGTAGATCTATCCGAGGATCCTTACATGACATGGTGTAGACATCCTTAGCCCCACTCATACCGAGATTGTAATGGTCACACTATGTGACCACTCCCCATTCTTCGATCTCCCCACGTCCTCTCTGCATGACATTAAACTGCATGTCCTTCAAGAACTACGCATGACTTGATTTCCATCTTCATGGGATAAGTAAAAATGCCTGGAAATTTCCTCTATTGGCCCAGCAAAAACGCCAGAGTATTCCCCTCGGGTCAAGACATATGGTGGGGTGAATAATTTTTCTACAATTCACGTCGAGCTAATCTCAATCCGGCTATACGTCCCAATCCTCAGAGACGTTCTCCTCCTTCATAGATGGGCACAAATATGCTTCACCCACTCCTTTTATTGGGACTACATCATCTTCCCCATCAAAAAGGGCCCCCGAATTGTATTGATGCTAGGCCTAAGGGCTATCTTACCAGTTTGGTCCAATTCCCTCAAAGATGTTGAGAAAAAAATGATACCAGTCCCACATTTTCAATATGGTTAGCGGTCGATGCACATTTTTTGCTCCCATTTTAGGTCAATATAGGGACATTGTGTTTCGAATATGGTCAAAAGTTGTCTTGTGACGTTGGGACAACCCCAAGATGTCCCAAAAATTGAGTGTAGTGGTTCATTCTACCACGTTGTATCTCCAAGAGATGAAATCCCTTTGGGCAGAGCCAAGTCTTAGTTCCCCGTATGACGGGGAGAGATGAGATCGTATCCTTGTTTCTTACATTGGGCATTGCTCACATTAGATTAGGAGCTGAGATGAGGAAGTAATCGTACAAGAAGGTATATTGCCTTCTACCTGAGGCCCAGCCTCAGGCCCCTTATCCTTTTCATGCCATTGTCTTATGTTCTCTCTCATGGTAGTGTGTGGTGTGGCATGGGATTATGTCCTCATTCACTTCGGGTTTCTCATCGCGCCATACACATCCTCAGATGAGAAGCCTTATCCTCTCTTTCATTCTCACTACAAGACATTGAATTGAAAACTGGTCGGGCATTCCTGACCGAAGCCCAGACTCAGGCCCCTTGGCCTTCTCAGGCCCTAGCCCATGTTCTTACCTGGAGTGTACGGTGTGGTGTGGGATTATGTCCTCATTCACATCGGGTTATTTGTTGTTCCATACACCTCCCTTATTTGAGGGATCACCCTCCTCTTTTTCGTCCTCACTACAATACATTAAACTGAAAACTGGTCAGGACTTCCTGACCGAGGCCCATCCTCAGGCCCCTTGTCCTTCTCGGGCCCGAGACCAAGTTCTTACCCGGAGTGTACGGTGTAGTTTGCGATTATTTCCTCATTCAAGACAAGTTATTGGCTATGTCGTACACCCCCCTCGTTAGGGTATCCTACCCCCATGTTCTTCCAGAACTACGTACAGAATGATTCCCATCCTCATGGGATATGTAAGACCACCCTAATTTCTATACTTCGGGTCCATCTCCATCTCTCAAAATGCCCTTTTTTTCCATGGCCACATGGCCTACCTTTTCCTGGGGAGGGCATTATATGGTGTGGTATGGGATTATGTCCTCATTCATGTTGGGTTTGTAACGACCACGACACGTACCTATTCCTCCTAGGAATTCTCTATCCCCTATTCTATACTCATCCCTTCAAATTAGTTACTCTCAAGTTTAGCACCCTCGTCGACCCTCTTCGAAGATTCACCAATGTGCCTAAGGGTACTCTGGTTTAATGTCAGGAATTTCAAACTCTACTCGAACATGATTCCACCAATTTTTATGGCTTTGTGTTCCTCGTCATTAGGGCTTCCATCACCTTTCACACCCGAAGCGACCCCCAAGTGGCATGAATACTAGGCCTAAGGTCTCTCCTACCATTATGGGTCAACATCCTCAAGGGTCGCAAACAACAAGCTGATATAAATCCCACGTTGTGAATATGGTCAACAGCCGATGCTCATTTTTTGTTCCCATTCTAGCCTAACGTGATATGGATAATGTGTCTTGAACATGGTCAACAGTTATCCTCCATCACCACGGTAACCCCATTAAGCCCAAAATGTCGGTTACATGATTCAAATCCTTCTCCACCTCATCATGTCTGAGTAGCACTTAGACACTCTTGGTTCTATTCCTCAGTGCGCATTCGCACGTTAGGAGGACAAAAGTCATGATAAGGGCGTCATTTGGGGCTCCACATCGATTTCCCTTTAGCGTCCGTTCCCGGTATTGCAATAAACATCTTCCTCCCTTGTTTCCCACACCGAATTTGACTCACATGGGATTAGGGATCGGGTTGAGGTCTAAACTTACTTGGAGGGTTTTCTCTCATATATGGTCTGAGCTCTAATTCCATAAACTAAGATCTCTTCTAGAACTATGTACGTCTCGATTCCCATCTTCATGGGATACGTAGGATCACCAGAGCATCTTGTCTTCAGGTACATCCCCATGAATCTGAAATCCTACCCTCAATTTCGGCCACTCGGCCCTATTTTGGCCCATCAGCCCGAACTATCTATGAAACATGTGGTATAGAGAGTAACTCATGGGTCGTCACTCATGTCAGTTTTTGAGAGGACCGCACCATGTGCCTCCCATGTCTTCTCTCATCCATGGTCCGAGCTCTAAGAACATAAACTAAGATCTCGTTTATAACTACACGTGGCTTGATTCCCATCCTCGTGGGACACGTAAGAACACCTGAACATCTTGTTTTCAGGTACAACTCAATTGGGAGCTAGTTTCTTCTACCCCATACCCTCTTACCTCTATTTATGCCCCTTGGCCCAAGGTTCGTCTATCAGAATTGTTTACGGTGTTGTATGGGAATATGTCCTCATTCACGTCGGGTATGTTTTATTGCACCATACAAATTCCTCATTTAGTATCACCTCTACTATGTCTGTGTTTCGTGATGATAAAATTCACATCTAGTCCAATAACATGAAAATAAACTGTGACATTATCGCCCTTGATGCACGACGAAAAACGGCACTACATCATGATGTCCTCACTCAAGGGGAAACCAATTTTGGTATTGGTCACACCTCATACCATATTTCAATTCCCCCTATGGCTTGATTCTTGTGGTGATGTTAGGTACTGTTACCCTAGGCCATTCGCTTCACAAAAAAAGAACTCACGTTAATGGACAAACAAGATTTATCAATTACAGCTTTTTTTGGTGAAAGAGCCATGCTCACACACCCCTTTTATCCCTGGAATTGGTACCTTATAGTTCCACCTCTTTAAACTACGTGTATCTTGATTCCCATCCTCATGGGTTATGTAGGAACGTCCGTGTACCTTACCTCGGACACATAAAAACTCTCATTTCTGGTCCCATTCCCTAGAACCTTCCCAGAGAACATGTAGTGGTTGGTTCCACACGTTCCCATTCACATTGGGTTTTATAATTACCCCACAATGTGTCTCCCGTATTTTATATCATCCATGGTCGGAGTTCTGTGACCCTAAACTATGATCTCCCTATGGGAAGGGACTCGACTCCCTCTATCTAATACATCTCATTGTCATATTCAAATGCGTTTTGACAAAGAGCATGAAGTGTGGAAATTTCATGAGGACATTCCCCTCTTTTCATGTCCAATCTTTGTGAGCTCGCTATTTGGATCCTCATCCTATTCCACATCTGAAGGGACCCCCTAACATCCTAGTCCCATGCCACATCGGCTCACCTACCGTCCTGGGCCAATGCCCTGAAAGACTTCAGACGAAATTGGTAACAGGTCTCGTGTTTCCAACATGGTCAGTGATCGACCATCATTTGTCTATCCCCATTCCTGGATAACATGATGCAGATGCTATGTTTTGAGAACGGTCAATAGCTATCCCTCCATTGTCACAACACCATCATTATAATCAAGATTTCGTGCATCATGATTCACACATTTCCACTTCCTCATGTTCAAGTGTAATTCTGACATACTCGGGTTTACTTCTTCACACGTCTCGGTGAGCTACATGAATGGGTCAGCATTATTGGGATGACATTCACCGAGAGTCCCTTTTCCCTAACATGTTCCTTCCTGTGTCGGGAAAGTCCCACCAATACATCTTGTTTCCCACATTGGTCATGACTCACATTGCGTTAGTATTTTTGGTAGGATGTGCACCAGCGTAGCCAAGCTTCTCATCACCTCACATGACGTTAAACTATGCTTCCAGAACTACTTACATCTTGATTCCCATCCCCATGGGATATATAGAGACACCCCGGTATTTTTCCTAGGGTCCACCCTAGGAATCATAAATCCTATTCCTCCCCATCCCCCCTGGCCTGACCCCTCGTGGGGAACCATCTAACTATAATTTTTCCCTAAACAAGTTAGGGTTGCCCCCGCCCCGATGAAATTGGGAAGCCACAGCTCCCTCACCAAAGAGGTCCTGTCTAAAATAACGAATGATCCATGATCAGACTGATTCATCCATCTAGTGTGCTTCCACCACAGTGGAGTAATTTCAAAAGTGTTGGATTCTGTTTGAACAAACCATCACTCCACATTCCACGCTTTGTGCACCCCTTATTCGGACCCTCATCCTCTGTCATGTCTCAGGTTACCACCTAACAGTATGGATTCTCAGCCTATGTCATGCCTACTATCCTGGGATAACATTCCGGAAGACTAACAATTTACATTTTGAGTCAACCCACATGTTTCGAACATGGTCTGTGGTCTGCCCACATTTTCTATCACCACTCCAGGATAATACAATAAGAATACTATTTTTTTGAATGCGGTCAACATTTATTTTCTATTGTCACACCACCCACACAATGTTCTGAATCCAAGGTATCGTGATTCACAACTCTCATTCCCATCTGTTCCGATTGATTTCATCGCCCCTGGCGTTACCCAATTCGTGCAAAATAGAAGACGAGGAATTGGTAATTCAGCTGTTCTGAGAGCTTCATTCTCATATCAGGTCTCTCCCATTTCCTCCCAGAAATCCGGACTGATTTTTCAATCCCCGGATGTCTGAATCTTGGTTTTTACACCTATGTTTGGATGGGGTGATAAGGTGGTCATCCCATATTTCTCACATCGGGCTCGACCCACGTGAGCTTAGGGAATGATCGTTGGATGCTCCGCAAACATCACAAGGGTGCAATAAACCAATGTAAACAACAAAACACATGCATTCTATGGCATCAAATAATAAAAACAAGAATGTATGTTTAAGGTTTTGTAATAATTACAGTACCCGAGTGTCGACTCCCCCCATGGAAGGATTGACCTCGTCAAAGGAACATTGAAGCTCCGCCACCCTCTGGCTGGTGGCATCCAGGAGTTTTTGACACCTGTTTACCTCCCTCTCCTCTTTGAAAGTGAGAGGGCGCAGTTTTCCAGCCGTGACCTGAGCCTGCTCCACACCAGTCCGAATAACGGCCATCTCTTCAGAGGATCGCTTCATGCCCTCTTCGGCCTCCTCTAGCTATGATTTCAGTCACGAGATGAGCTCTTATTTCACATAAAGAGAAGCGGAAGGCTCATCCGCCCGGGCCTACAACCGTTAAACCTTTTTTTCGGTCTCCAGGAAACTCTTGATGTTCACCACCTTCCTCCACTACCAGCCCCTACTGAGGCCACGGTCATACTCTCTAATCATTTCCGCCATAGGATCTCGGTTGAGCATGTGAGGGAACTAAGAATCCATGCCCCTGACGCACAGTTCATGTAGTCGTGAGTGATTTCTCCCCATCTCATCCAACCATAGTGCTTGGGGATATCATTGATGAAGTGTGTGATCAACTTCCCCAATTGGAGAAAGACTATTTTACTGTCCTCCTCATTAGAGGTCGTCTCGTACCCGTCATCATGATTGGCAGGCTCATATGCAGGGAATGCCCCCACGAACTCCTCAGCCAGGTCCACGTCTGGAATTGGATCAGGCGTGGTGGGGATTGAACTGTCTGGTTAATCCTCATCATCAGATCCCGCCTTGATAACCTCAGGTGCAGTACCACCGGCATCCCCACCAGTTATCATGAGCGTTGTAGTTCGGTCAGGCAGGATTTCAACCTCCACGACCATTGTCATGCCTCTGGAAAGGGCGCTACCAAAAGTCCCAACCAACTTTACTGTAGCGGCCCAGGCCAGTTGAAGAACTGCACACGCCAAAAAGGGGACATGAATGTCAGTTAACGTGGTCAGGAGATAGCAGTCGTAAATACGGTTGAGGGGACTTATAGAGATCAAACCCCTAGTCTCGCTCTTGGGATAGTGTCATCAGAACCTCGAGACGTGGCCCCAAATATATGGTTCGCAGGTTTGGAGACTCCAGGAGAGCCGCCTTGAGTATCTTCGCCCCGCCAGATATAGAAGTTGATGCATACACAAGTGTGGATCCCGAAGGTCCCACGTCGGGACCCACTAAGGGGCGAGAACGAGGAATATGCATAATGTCCTCCTTCAAAGTGAAGACGCTGATAAGGAATCCAGAGTAACCTAAGAACAGCCCGTGTGAAAGGAACTTCGGAATTTACCTCTATGGCCTCCGCGAAATATTCGTGGTTCAAGGACTGATCTCCGACTTCACCCTCCTCTAAAGTACTCCCTCTACCAGCCATGTCTCCCCAGGAGGACTCGTCCGATTCTTTTGGAAGAGGGAAGCACTCCCTCAGGTCAGCAGGTGACAGTTGTCGTGGGACTGTATGATCCAACAACACACTGACCCGGTCTGTTATCGGGTGCAGGGCACCCTAGGAGTGGATAAAGTCTTCCAATTTGGCTAGGTATTTCTTCTCCTCTTCCTGGGATACTGTAAAACCGGCTATAATATTGAAAATCCCTGGAAAGTTCATCTCTAGGCGGTTAAGGTACTGCCATAACTCAGATGGTCTGAGGAATTTCTGGTTGACTTCCCAGATGTCCCAGGCGTCCTGATAGGCAGCATCCTTTGGCATGTCAATATGGCACATCCGTTTCCCCAGGGCCTGGGTATAAATCCTGCAGAATCCTCTTGGTGGCCACCCCTCCGGATGACTCTGTTGTCCTAGGACCCCCCGAGTCCGCTGTCGCTACCGGATCCACTACCACTGCTTCCCCCTCAACAGGTACGGGCATCAGTGATACAGGAGCCCCACCACTATGGGATGCCCATGTCACCTTCCGACCATAGCCCCAAGGTCGGTGAGGCTCACTGTAGAGACTCATATCTTGATTTACATGGACATTACATTACTTTTGAAGAATAATACATAACAAAAACAGACACCCAAGGACCGTAATAGTTTATTGTCTTTGGAAACTCAAAACATAATCTTCTAATCATGGTGAAAGATCTTCGACATCTCCTATAAAGATCTTCCCCTTTTTTTATCTTACCTAAAACCATTCTTTAAATCATAGTGAAGAGAAAACATATGAAAGGGTGAGCTCAAATTCTCAGTAAGGGTAAGTACGGAGAAAATAAAAAAAACATATACATTTGAAATTAAAAACAAGAACATAAAGTTTAAACATCAAAATCATGAGTCGTGAAATAAATCGTGGCAGTATGTAAGGCATAGATCACAAAGGAACATTAATCTTGACAAAATAGTGTGGTAATAAAACATGTAAATGTGGAAAAACATTAAGCAAATGATATGATTTCCATAGTATCCAAGGCATGGCTTCCAAGAACATCATAGTGGACAACGTCCGTTACTGAACCAGGTTTACTTTCCATTCCAGCCATGTATTACGGAACCAGATTCACTTGTCATTCCAGCCATGTCTATCTCAGGAGATTCAAATAATTACCCAATGTATTGGCGGGAGATATAAGTCCCACCCATCTCATAATGAAATAATTCTTTCATGTGCCATAAAATAAAAATAAATCATTTGTCGTAACCCAATGAATAAAATGGGTTTTATAAACATCATTCCATCATAACATAATCCATATAGAATAAATGGATATCATTTCATCATAAGAAAATGAAACCATGTAAATCATGAAGACATTATACTTGAAACGTAAACATATTAAATAATGTCACCTTAGATAGAGAATAGTTTTGATAAGACACTTGAAATGTATTCTTGAGGAAAATATCCTTTCTTCTTCAAAATAATTTTCCTTTTTCAAAATTCCATGAAATTTTAAAAGGGATTTTGTTGAAAATAATCATGAAATTATGTAGAGAAATATTCATGGAAATAAGGCATTATGAAACTGTAAAAATATGATAATCCCGTATAAGTTAAAAAAATTCTTGTCGTACTTTTGCCGGAAAAGTCAAAAAGTAACGCGTATGGCAAACAAAAGAATGATTCGTTCCATACCACATAGTAATAGTCAATAAGAGGTAAAAATGACTTTAAACATACATGAAAAAATAGTAAAAAATTTATGTAAACTTTTTTTTATAAAACATGGACATGGATGATAAATATAACACCAGTAAATACTTATGAATAAATAATCTCGGATAAAAACGAGATTGGAATAATTATCCCTTACCATATGTACAATTTATTCCATATATGTCTGGGACTCCTTTATAATAGGTTTAAACATATTATTAACTTGTAATGGAACCATAATAATATTTATGATATCATATATGATTCACTAATGACATTATATTACCCGCTCATTTGTCAATTCCATGTTAAAGGAGTGTTTTGGGTAAAATATTTTCATTTGTCATACGTGTTTCTAATTCTTATTATTCATACGATTACCTAGATCCTGACTACTTACATCCAAAATGTGTAGAATTATATATATATAATATATATTCATAATATTATATATATATATATATATATATATATAATAGGTCAATAAATGGAATGAAGTACATTGTTTATGGAGATGGTAGGTCGTACGTACGCAAGAACGATGTTTTCGTATGCCTATTAAATTGAATGAAAGTAAGTAAATGACATATACATAAATACAGTATCATTATTATTTCATATATTTCATGATTATTTATTATATATACTTTATATTCATTCTTTAATGGTTAACATGAAGAATAAATATCATCGCGTCGTGGAGACGGTAATCCGTACTTAAGCACGAGCAATGATATCATTCCCATAATTATGGAATGGAGTTGAAGTGGATGATATAATATCTCAGAATCAATATGATGTTATAATAATCATATATATTTATGAATTCCTCCATTATACCCAATCAAGTATGGAGGGAGTGGAAAAACAGAATACAACACGTTGTGGAGACGGTATTCCATATGTACGCATGCGCGGTGATTTTGTTTTTCGTAGGATGGATCGAAGGTGAAATAGGGTTTTTTAATATTTATAATAACATATCAGTATATTATTGATACTAATATATTACACCATAATGAAAAAACTCAATAATAGTAAGTAGAAGAAGAAATAAATTTGAAATAATCGGTAGAAGATATTACCTCTTCCTCGAAGTGCCTCCTTTAAACTTCTTCTTAGGTCACTAGAGTTGGTCTTTTGAGAAGACCAGGACCTATATAATGTAACTAGAGTGGTTTAGAAGATTAATTTTTAGGTTTTTTCTGATCTTGAAATCTCAAAATTTAATTAAGAGGAGAGGGAAGGCGGTTCCCTTATATAGGATAGGAGAGAGGCACTTTTGGAAACCTTCAAAATATTAATTTATAATAAACTAAAAACCCACTTAAAAACCTCCAAAATGACTCAAATTAGAATCTGAAATGATATAGGGTTGTAATAAAATTAGACAATAAAATTTAGACATGTTGGAAAATTATTTTAAACCTAATCAATTTGATTTGTCCTTATTTAATATATTTAATCTTATTTGTGGTAATAATATTCTAAATTTTAAACAGTTATAAATACTTACTTATGTGTTGTTAATTGTCCATAATTGGACATGTTATGCCATTTTAGACAATATAATGTTTAATTTATAATTTGTAAATATTTTTGTGATTTTTAGAAAATTTAATAATATGTTATTTTAATAAAATATCAATAGTGTCAATTTTGACACTATTCATCTATTTGAATTTAAATAAAATCCACATAGAAGATATAATCAAACTAAAATATTTAATATATTTCTAACATGTAATATTCATATAGAAAATTTATAGAGCACATTAATTAGTTCATTTATTATTTATTTTAATATTTTTAAAATCATTTATTCGATATTTCTCTAAATAAAATAATTACTAAAACATTTTTTATGATTATTTAATATACCATTTTTTACATAAAAATTAAAATGAAAATACTATGATGAATATAAATATAATTTCTTTCATAATAATTCTTTTAGTCGAATATATATTCTAAAACACCCAACCTTTAAAATGATATGTGTATTAAATTATGAAGGTGACAACTTTGACTTCATTTAAAATAAAATAATATTAATGTCATAATCTGTTTTATAAGGATAAAAATTGTCCACAATTAACCACTTGGATTATTATGATGTAGATATACCCCAAAAATATGTTTTGGTCAAGTGTTTTGGTCTTTTTATGGGTATTATTATTTTAATAATAACTATATTATTGTTTTTTTACAAAATAAATAATTGTTTCATCATTAATGTCTAAGAAATTAAAGTAATAATATATTTTTAAAAATAAAAAATAAATTACCATGATAAAGAAAAAAAATTAGATTTAAAATGAGTATTTATAAACAAATTTATATTATGTATAACCTTTTATTTAAAATACTTTAATTATTAAAGTTTGAGTGAGACATAATTCATTTTCCTTAAATTTAATATATTAATGGTCTTAATCACATCCTACTGGGTTACAATAGATTCCATTTCGACCCAAGTATGATTTAGGGAGAAATATAATCATCCAATTATATTAATACATGTTGTAGGGTTATTTTATAATATTATATTCACCCTTAATTACCCGATTTACCTTTAACTGTGGTAAATAAATTTTCCGTAGTTACTATTCATAATGTCTAAAAATAAAAAGTATCCAACTGTCATAATTTAGACCAACTGATTCTAAATATAGAATCCATTTTTTCAAATTCAATATACAGATGTTTTATTGTTTAATTTAAAATTAATCCCGTTGTTGAGAAAATGGGTTTTTAAAGTTAAAACACTGCAAAAGATTAAATTGTTTCTACGTATGAATTCAATGTAAAATTAACGATAATTACTGAAATTATATTAAATGATAAAAATATATTCAATTTATACATTAAAACCATTCAATATTATAATTTAACCATATAAATTATTTTGATAAAAAAGTTATTTTTAATTAAAAGTTTGTGTATTTTTACTATTTATCAAAATATGAAAGTTAACAGAAAAATATAAAATATTTGTCCGAAGTAAATTTTCATATACTTATTGAAATGAATAAGTTTATTTTGTATAATTTAACTCATAAACATGTTAAAAACTAGATTTAATATTGGTGCGCCATCAAAAGGCGTCAAAACTGTATTTTTTGAAAATTACATATTTTACCTGAAAAAATTATTTTGTTCTCATACCCTATTCTAGAATATGAATAAGATGAATTATAATGTTATAAAATTAATAAAATGGTGACTAATATTAATAATGGATAGTTCATAATAATATTATAACAATATATCATTGTTTAGTAAAACTTGATATTGCGTACAACACACGCTATTGAGAAAGGTTTCTCTTGTGTGAAACACAAGACAAGAATAGTGTTTGCGTATAATAAAAGATAATACGGTGTTGTGTATAGTGCAAGCTAATTTTGTTGTGGCGTAAAACACAAGACATCAATGAAATAACAAGGAATATTTCCCATAAAATCTCAGGGTGTTACATTCTACCACCCTTAAAAGGAATATCGCCCTCGAAATTCTTCAAGGTTATAAATGGTTTACTACATGGAAGTTACATTCATAGAAACCCACATCGTAAAAAAAATAAAAAAACATAATTTTAAAAAAGGAATGTTATAAATATAATGGCCACCCAAAGTAACTCAACACTGGGTTTCCATATAGGAGAACATAGGTGAAAACATGGATATGGAAGAGAAATATAACAATCAAGTTCTTATAGAGAGTGGTAGAGTACATGGCTATGAGAAATCCAAAAATCAAAAAACCATAAATTTGTGATGATCTAAGGTACAATCTTATTCATCAGATATGATGGTACTAGGACACCATTTTTGGTTTTCAAGATCATTTCCCTAAAGTTAATTAATTTTTTTACTATAAGAAATACTTACATGATTTTGGTACAATCTCACTGTTGTTTGTGCCTTGAACAAATTCCACTTCATCTCTTAAAGAAATGAAGTTGAACTTGTCTTCCGTGAAGTGTTAGAAAATCATGCAATAGAATGTTAGGTCATTCCATCTGTCTCAAACGTAAGGTTAGTAAAAGTTATATACATATGTCCATCTTGTGGTGAGATTAATCGTATATGGTTCAAAAATGGACTTATACTTCATTTATCATAGCGCATAATAAAATAAAACTAGTTTCTACTAACGAGGGATGTCCTGTAGGCCAGTGGTAGGTGATAAAGGCATATCACAATTCGTTTTTGTTTTTTATTCTTGTATCCTTATCTGACAGGACGAGTATTCACTCATCCTAGGTGTTTTCCTTTTTCTAAAACTATACTATCATTACATTTTAGAAATAATATCAAAAAGTTCTAGCAATAAAAAATACTATCTTATGTTCAACTTAATCCATTCCGTTCATTAGGCTTATCCAAAATACTTTTGTCCAATATCATAGTATAATGAAAAAGATTACAAGAGAGGTCATCTACCAAGCATGTAAATACCATCATTTATCCCCCATATATCATAAAATATATCTTGTTGGTCACATTCCAGACATGTGAATACCTTAACAATGTATTCTATTGAAACATGAATTACCATAGAACCTTAGTGAAAACAAGAATTTTGTCAAAAGTTAACGCTTTCCACATACCAAAATCCCAAAATTTCAATATACTCAAACCATGATGTCACTTTGTCCTTATATCAGTCATGATATCATTAATGCTATCAAGGATATTATTTTCTATGTATCCATTAATTATGTTAATATCATATTCTTTCCAAAAATATCTGAATAACCTTTAATGCTTACCAATACCATTCAACATATACTTTCAAATACTTTATGGAAAAAAATATTGTAATAATCATTAGATGTTTCTTTATTACATAGTACCATTACCTCTACAACATAACTCGTGATAAACATAAATCATTCCACTACCTTCTTAAACCATTGACCGAGCTTCAACAATTCTTTCATCACACATATCATTTGTAGTATCTTCATCATCATCAACATAAATACTACTCATACGACCATGATGATTTTCTTCATGATATTTTCCCTTAGGGCATTAGTTTGCATAATGCCCATACATTCCACATTTAAAACATTTAACCATTGTTGATGTCCTAGAAATAACATTGTCCTTTTCCATGATATTAACTATACCTTTTCCTTTTCAATTACTAGATTTGTGTCCTTCTTTTACACACCCAAAACATCTTCAAGTTCCTTTGAAACATTCTCCCTGATGCCTCTTACCACATTATTTTCATGATGGAAATTGAACTTTATTTCCTATATGATCATAATGAAACTCCATCTCATGAAACTTACCAAAGTTGAGATTATTGATCATATTATTATATTTCGGATTAGGCATAATAACTATGTTTCGACTTCCAAATACTGTTTCATTTGGCTGCTCTGGAAGAATAACATTCCATTGTCCATCAAATCCCCGATTATCGTGAATCTTCCTGTTTTGAGCCATTTTCTAAAAACAAAAAAAAATAGTGTGAGAGGAAAAAATCATAGTACAAAAACAACATAATCAAGGGGATTACTTTAAATCTATAACATATTAGTTTTAATACTAGGATATTCATGATCATTATCATAATTCTAGGATTGTAACCTAAACTTATACATAACCTTATGGAAATCCCCAGAGATACCTTAGAAATATCTATACGGATCTCACTAAAGTTTTCGCATCCTAGTTTTCAAAGGTTGAAAAAACCTTCCCACTGATACCAACTATAGAGACCCATAGCTTGAGGTACATGGAAATTAAATTAATTTTGCCGAATAAAACATAAAAAAATAGACACCCAAGGACCGTAATATTTTAGTGTTCTTGGAAACTCGGAACATAATTTTCTAACAATGGTTAAAGATCTTCAAGATATCTTATAAAGATCTTCCCCTTTGGTTATCTTACCTAAAACCTTTATTTAAATACTGGAGGAAAAAAAATATAAAACGGTTAGCTCAAATGCTCAGTAAGGGAAAGTATGGATAAAATAAAAAAACATATACATTTTAAATTAAAAACATGAACATAAAGTTTAAACATCAAAATCTTGAGTCGTGAAATAAGTCATGGCAGTATGTAAAGAATAGATCACAAAGGAACATTAATCATGATCAAATATCATGGTAATAAAACATGTAATTGTGTAAAAACATTAATCACATGATATGATTTCCATAGTATCCAAGACATGGCTGCAAAGACAATCATAGTGGACAAATTCCATTACTGAACCGGGTTTACATTCTGTTCCAGCCCTGTATTACTGACCCAAATTCACATTCGATTCCATCCATGTCTATCTCATGAGATATAAATCTTTTACCAATACATTGGAAGGAGATATAGGTCCCACCCAGCTCATAATGAAATCATTCTTTTGAGATCCACAAAACAAACATAAATCATTCATCATAACCCAATGAATAAAATGGGTTTTATAAACATCATCACTTCATAACATAATCCATATAGAATAAATGGATATCATTTCATCATAAGAAAATTAAACCATGTAAATAATGGAGGAATTATACTTTTAAAATAAACATATTAAACAATGTCACCTTAGATGGAAAATAGTTTTGATAAAACACTTGAAATGAATTCTTGATGAAAATATCATTTCTTCTTCAAAATAATTTTCCTTTCTCAAAATGCCATGAAATTTTAAAATAAACTTATTTTTTTGAAAATAATAATTAAATCATATAGATAATTCTTCATGGGAATAAGACATTATGAAACCGTAAAAATCGGTTCATGCCGTATAAGTTAAAAAAACATTCCTCTTGAACATTTTCAAGAAAAGTGAAGAAGTACCTCGTATGGTAAACAAAAGAATGAATCATTCCATACCACATAGTAAAAGTCAAGAATAGGTGAACACGACATTAAAAATACATGGATGAATAGAAAAAACTTGGTGAAAACTTTTTTTTTATAAAACATGGACATGGATGATAAATATAACCCCAATAAATACTTACGAATAAACAATCTCAGATTAGATTGACATTGGAATAATTGTCCCTTAACTTATGTAAAATTTTCTTCTGTATGTGTCTTATACTCCTTTATAGTAGGTTTAAACATATTATTAACTTTTAATAGAACCGTAATAATATTTATGATATCATATATGATTCACTTAATGACATTATACTACCCGTTCATTTGTCAATTCCATGTTAAAAAAGTGTTTTGGGAAAAATCGTATCAATTTTCATACGTGTTTTGACTTCTAATTATTCATATGATTACTTAGATCATGATTAATTACTTTTAAAATGTAAAACATTATTTATATATAATATATATTCAGAATAATATATATATATATATATATATATAATAGGTCGATAAATGGAATGAAATACACCGTTCAAGGAGACGGTAGGCCGTACGTACGCATTAACAGTGTTTTCATTTCCTTATTAAATTGAATAGAAGTAAGTAAATAACATATACATAAATAAATTATCATTATTATGTCATATATTTCATGATTATTTATTATATATACTTTATACTCATTCTTGAATGGTAAAAATGGAGAATGAATCTCATCGCGTCGGGGAGACGGTAATTCGTACGTATGCACGAGCGATGATATTGTTCCCATAATTATTGAATGGTATTGGAGTGGGTGATATAATATCTCATAAATAGTATGATGTTAAAATAATCATATATATTTATTATTTCCACCATTATACCCATCCATGTATGGTGGGGGTGGAAAAACAGATTACACCACGACGTGGAGACAATATTCCGTACGTACGCACGCGTGGTGATTTCATTTTTCATAGGGTGGAAAGAAGGTGAAATAGGGTTGTTTAATGTTTATAATAAAATATAATTATATTAGTGATACTGATGTTACTACTTTATAATTAAACAACTAAAGAAGAGGAAGTTTAATAAGAAATAAATTTTAATGAATCGGTAGAAGATATTACCTATTCCTCGAAGTGCCTCCTTTAAATTTCCTCTTAGGGCACTAGAGTTGGTCTTTTTAGAAGACCATAACAAATATAATGTAACTAGTGAGGTCTATAATATTAATTATGAGGGTTTTTCCAAGCATGAATGGTCAAAATTCAATTAACAGGAGAGGGAAGGAGGTGCCCTTATATAGGAGATGAGAGAGACACTTTTATAAACCTCCAATATATTAATTTATAATAAACTCAAAACCCACTTAAAAACCTCCAAAATGACTCCAAATAGATTTTGATATGATATAAGGTTGTAATACCATCATCCAATAAAATTTATACATGTTTTTAAATTATTTTAAACCTTATCAATTTGATTTATCCTTAATTAATCTATTTAATCTTATTTGTTGTAATAATATTCTAAATTTTATATTCTTATAAATAATTACTTAGGTGTTTTGAATTGTCCATAATTGGCCTCTTTAGGAAATTTTTGACCATATAAATTTCAAATTAGAATTTTTAAATATTATTGTAATATTTAAACAATTTAATAATATTTTATTTTTATAAAATATCAATAGTGTTAATTTTGACACTATTCATCTATTTGAATTTAAACAAAATCAACATAGAAGATATATTCGAACAAACTTATTTAATATATTCCCAACATGTAATATTCTTGTATAAAATTTATGGAGTGTATTAACTAGTTAATATAATATTTATTTTAATATTTTTAAAACAATTTATTTTTATATTTTTCTTAATCAAATAATTATTACATCATTTTTTATCATTATTTAATATACTTATTTGTTGCATAAAAATTAAAATTAAAATTCTATGATGAATATAAATATAATATATTTCATAATAATTCTTTTAGTCTAATTTATCTTCCAAAAAAACCATCTTTTAAGATGATATGTTTATTAAATTATGAAGGTGACATCTTTCACATCATCTAAAATAAAATAATATAAATATCATAATCTATTTTATAAGGCTCAAAATGGTCCAAAAGTCGACAATGGGATGCTTAGGATGTAGATATACTCGACCAATAAGTTTTGGTCAAGTGTTTGGGTCTTTTTATGAGTATTAGTATTTTAATAAAAACTGTTTTATCGATTTTTCACAAAATAAATTATTTTTGCATCATTAATGTATAAGCTATTAATGTAATAATATATTTCTTAAAAATTACAAATAAATTACCATGATAAATAAAAACATTTTATATTTCAAATGAGTCTTTATAACTGAATTTATATTTTGCATAACCTTATATTAAAAATACTTTAAGTATTAAAGTTTGAGTGAGACATATTTCATTTTCATTATATATAATAAATTAAAGGACTTAATCACATCATAGTGGGTTCCAATAGATTAAATTTACACCCCAGTATGATTTAGGGAGAAATATAATATTCCAATTATATTTATACATGTTTTATGGTTATTATATAATATTATATTTACCCTTAATTAAGCGATTTACATTTAACTATGGTAAATAAAATTTACCGCAGTAACTATTCATAATTTCAAAAAATAAAAAGTAGGCTATTAAAATAATTTGGACCTACTGATCCAAATATGGAATCCATTTTTTAAAATTCAATGCACTGTACTTACAATATTTAATTTAAAATTAATCCAGCTGTTGAGAAAATGAGTTTTAAAAGTTAAAACACTGCAAAAGATTGAAATGTTTTTACCTATGAATACAATGTAAAATTAATGATAATGACTTAAATTATATTAAATGGTAAAAATATATTATATTTATACTTTAAAGCCATTCAATATTATAATGTAACCATTTAAATTATCTTGATAAAAAAATTTATTTTTAATTAAAATTTAGCGTATTTTTACTATTCATCAAAATATGAATGTTAACAGAAAAATATTCATAATTTGTCCAAAGTAAATTTATATATACTTATAGCAATTAATATGTTTATTTTGTCAAATTGAACTAATAAACATTTAAAAAACTAGATTTACAGATGGTGCGCCATCAAAAGGTGGCAAAAATGCATTTTTTGAAAAATACTTATTTTACCCAAACAAATTATTTTGTTCCCATAACATATTATAGAATATGTGTAAGATGAATTATAATGTTATAAAATTCAATTTTTTTTAATATTGTTCATTAAGACTAGTTCACTAGAATATTATAACAATATATCATTGTTTAGTAAAACTCGATATTGCGTACAACACACGCCATCGATGAAGGTTGCTCTTACATACAACACAAGACAATAATAGTGTTTGCGTATAATTCAAGCTAATATGGTGTTGTGTATAGCACAAGATAAATTTGGTGTAGCATATAACAGAAGACATCAAAGAAATTACAAAGAGTATTTCTCATAAAATCTCGGGGTGTTACACTCACCATCTCCGACCAGAGTGGTTGGCCGCTTCAGCATCTCCCCCGGGTAGTCCTCCTCCCAGCTTAGGGAATATTCCTTTATCAGCCCAGGAATGGTGGTCGGCGGAGGTAGTTCATTCCACATCTTATCGTCTTCTCATGTGAACATGAGCCACATCTGCCTCATCACACATGGGTGCCCCTCGCGACACACCTACAAGTTGACCTATAGGGTCAGTCACTGCAAGAACTAGAATTTCCCTACAAACCGGTTTGGGGTGTATGGCTCACAGAGATGCCCGTGGTGCACCCTGGCCACCAATACTCCACCTCGAAAGGCCAGGAAGTAGGCCTGATGCTCTTTTGTCCCCCGGCTGTCATCAGTGAATACCCCCATCTGCAACAGAAACAGGTGGAAATTGAAGTGCTCCACCCTCCATACCCAGTTCAGAACCGACGGTGCGGTCTTCTTGGTCGGAAATCTCTCTATGGAATTCAAGATCGATGGGTGGATGTTCGACCCTATATGTGAGATGGGGTTCAGATACTCATAGATACCCCTGATGTGCACTGTTATCCACCTGTACAGGAGGTGGAATGGCCCGCATACCCTCTGTGGCATCTACCCCATTCTGATATTCCAAAACATCAAATAAAACTTGGAGAGCATCGGGATCCCTAGGTTGACCTTCCCTCCTGTTTCCAATGTGGACTCCATGATGAAAGTGCTTGGTCGCACTCCCATGTTGGTATCCTTCACCGGCAGGATCAAACCATAGATGAGAGTTGCGATAAATGCCGCCAGCCTGACTATTGGTTGTTGCTCAGTGCTGACATTGAACCCCTAGGTCTTCCACTGGCTATTCTCTAACAGCTGCCAGTATGAGTATTCCTTACTCTGGGCCCCCTTTGGGCAAGTTTGAGGTCTCACCGGGAAATGACGGTCTACCAGGAAGTTCAGAAACTTTTTGAACCAATCCTTGAAGTGGACATTCCTCACCACCTCCTTATCCTCCCATGGAAACAAGCTCCATCAATTCCATTCCCAGACGCGACATCTACTCCGGATCCTCCCACACACCCATAGCAGGGTGTAATTTTTCATACATCGCCCCCAGTATCGGGACCCGCGAGATCTGATCCACGTCCGATAAGATGATGTCGACCTCCCCATTATGCAGGTAGAAGGTATTTGTCCCTGGTGACCACCGACTCAACACCTCCGGCATTAGATGCTTTGGATGGTATATGTGGAATTGGGAAGCCCAAGCTGCCTCATACAAGCCCACTCTTCTCAGCTATGCTCTGAACTCCTCACATGAGGCGCCTACCCAGTAGGCCCATACCCAATCATCAAGGAAGTTACCGCCCTGGCACATGTCCCATTCCTCAGACCACCCCTTCTTCTGGTTCCCCATCGCTGCCTTGAAGATAGTTTGGTCTAGAGGAGGGGATGTCTCTGGATACAATGCCTTTTCATCGACGTTGTTCAGATGGTTATATAAGCCGTCAGTAATGATGGGTGTGAAATCAATCTGGTCATGGCCATCACCCAACCTAAACCATCAGCGCTGGCACGACATGATCCTAAAATTTTATGATGGATCATCCCTACTTCCGTCAGGTATGAAGACGTCATACTTCGGCCCAAATCCATATAAGGGCAACCTCCTATACAACGGGTTGTTTTTTTGGCTCTCCAATAGTATCTCCCCCAACGAACTATGGTCTGAGTGGCTACGAACCAAATCTCTTAGCCACAGACTGTTCTCCATCTTATCCTTCAGGGTGGCAGTCGCATGGATCCTCTAGGCAGATTCTTAGTGGGGAATTCCGTTCTGGAACATGGATGTTTTTCTGGCTAGTTCGCGAAGCTCGTCCGTAGAGCACGTTCATAAAGACTCTTCGCAAATACAGTTCATAGAGCACTACCTAGGAAATCATGTGCCAGATCATGGAGTGAAAACATGGAGTTGAGGACTAGTTGTGTGTCCCGAAGACTCGATCCGTAGAGAATACTTGCGGAGTACGTAGAGCTTCACGAATCGAGATGGCAAAAGGAAAAATTTGTGGAGAAGGGAAAGGAAAAAGGAGACAACTTCCCCCTATTTATAGGTGATGACCTTCCGAGATTCGTGGCACGTCCAGTTCACACTGACCATAGCGGCACGCGAGGTCCGCGTATCCCTTACCCGCCTCGTGAGCGCTCTTTGCGAGCCAGCATAGTGAACAACCAAGGATTTTGGCGATTACCCTCATAATTCGACCCTTGATCACTCCGCAGCTACATGTCTGAGGGGGGGGGGGAGGGAATTTGTTGGCATCAAAATTCAGGATAGAGAAGAAGCCAAAAAAAGGCCCTGTTGACTCCCTCTCGAATCCACTTTGCTGAGTGCCCCCAGCACTGCGGCCACCGTGAAGTAGGGTGGCGGGCCACTCCATAAACATATTCGATGTTCGCAAGCCCCCCACGAAGAAATAAGGTGGGATGCTCTGAAAAAGCATTTGACCTTCGCGATCCCACATCGAAACAATGAGGCGGGATGCTCTGTGAATTCATTTGACATTCGTGAACCCGCCACGAAGCAACCTAGTCCCTTTTCGCACCGTGTGAGTGCTGCTTCATGGCACCTCATGCTTATAAATACCGGGCTCCCCCTGAGCCCAAAGAATGGAAAATCCAAAATTTCAACTTCCCGGCTCATGAATCGCAATGAATCCTTCTGCTCTGTGAACCATGAGTTGTGTGAGGTACTTCTGCTTCGCGAAGTTCTTCCCCTTTGTCTCATTTTGATCCCCTATTCTGAGAGTGATGCCTTTTGCGAAGCCTAAGCGCCTTCACAGAGGAAGGGGATCCCAAAGGGGACCCGGGTCATCGCAGATCATTTATGCTTCATGAAACACCCTTCATGTACACATGATCCGCATGATAAAGCAAGGTCACTGTACTTCATGAATCACATTGCTTCACAACACCTTTCTTCATTAGCAACCTTTTCTCCATGTGGAAGTGCTCCGCGAATGTTTTTCCACATCGCGAAGAACCTCCCATATGCACCTATGCCCTAAGCATAGGTTAAGTCACCCCACTTCATGAAGCACACCACTTCGCAAGTTCCCTATACCACATGGCGCAACAGAGCTTCTCAAGGCCCCTACCTATGAATACCTATGCTTGGAAATTCGTTTTCCCATGAGACCTTCCAAGTTTACACAATGTGACTTCAAATTCCCTTCGACGACACTACCTGCTGTGTTTCTTTGCATCATGATTCTTCGCCTAGAAACACTAATGGCTATTGCTTCTTCTCATAGACACGCTAATGTGGGACCCCAGATGGTTCGCTCTGTGACACCCCCCTCTCCACGGCTTTTCCTGTCCCCTCCCTACAAAAAGGAGAAGAGGGTACCGGTTATGTATGTCTTATGGGTGCGGGGTGAACCCACCTCATCCGTGTAGAAGGATGTTAAACTGCCAAGCACCTTCATCCTCAACACATGATGTTAAACTGTGACTTTTCCCCGTGATTTTCATGTGGGGTACCCCCACCCGGGACATTCTCCATGCCCACTGTTCTCCACAGGGGATGATATCCTCCTTATGGGAGTGGCATTTGTCTGCGGGGGCAAGGAGACCATCTCGGTGTAAGCCCCTAGATTTCATGTAGGAGGTAGCATCCTTTCTCCTCCTTTTATCTTCGGTCCCCCGGGCTAGAGAAGGGTGTAGTGGGGAATGATGCTTCCCCTTACTTTGGTCCTAAGTCCCTCACCTGATACGCTTTGTCTCCAAAGGGACTCCATCCTGGGGTAAGTCAAAATCTTTCTCTCCTAGGGCCGCCCCATGCGTAAGCCCCACTCCATTTCCCACGGACGCATCTTTCGCGATGTGATAGTCGGGTCTTTGCTATCTCTTGTTTATCACACCAAGCATGACTCATGTGGGATTAGAGTGAGCATTGAACATGACATCTTTGTTGGGCTACCACAGATCATAAGCCCCAAATACACACCACCTGAACTACAAAGACTTTGATCCATGTCAAGGCATGGTACATAGGAAGCCTCCATGAGGTTCAAGCCCACCAACCATTGGACCCCAGGTCCTCCATCACGTCTGTTCGCTGACGCCCATAGAGAACTATGAGGACATTGATCCATATCAAGGAGTGGTATATAGGAAGCCTCCACGAGGTTCAAGCCCACCAACCATTGGACCCCAGGCCCTCCTTCATGTCAGTTTTCCGACGCCCAACCTGAACTACGAGGAATTTGATCCATGTCAAGGCATGGTATGTAGGAAGCCTCCACGAGGATCAAGAAAACCCACCATTGGACCCCAAGTCCTCCTCCACGTTGGTTCTCCGACGGCCATCCCGAACTATGAGGACTTTGATCCATGTCAAGTCATGTTACATAGAATGTCTCCCTGTGGTTCAAGCCCACCAGCACTCGGTCATTCCGATCAACATTACGTCGGTTCACCAACTCCTTGGGCATCATAGAGTGTAAGCCCCATGCCCCATCCCGAACTATGAGGACTTTGATCCATGCCAAGGTAAGGTACGTAGGAAGCCTCCACGAGGTTCAAGCCCACCACCCAGTAGATCCGACCCACTTTACGTCAGTTCGCCCCTTTCCCACATGATGTTAAACTTTGGACCTCTTCCAATGTTAAGCCGTTGCAATCTCATCTAGCGGTAAGCCATTGAAAACCCCAATCAATAGTAATCCATCATCAGATGAACTATGCGAACTTTTATTCCCTACCACGGGGATACATAGGAAGCCTCTTCATGGCTCAATCCCAAAACCATTGACATCATCTTGACGATTCCATCCCATTCACCCACACTCCATTCAACAGCTGCATTATCCATCCTGATTCTTACCTGGGCCACAACATCCTGGTGGTATCATGCCACCTCATTCCATGTTCCAACTAATAGCATTTGGGAGGCCACCCACGTGATGGCCCTAATATAGATGTTCCCTCTAGGGGGATCCCCCATCTGATCCACTGTAGTAAGTATTCTGATCAGCCTGATCCATCTCCGCTGGACATTAAAGTTGCGGCATACCCTGGGATAAACATAGGATGCTGAGGAAAACCTCATATACATGCCCACGGGATATGATTCCCCGTGTTCGATGTGGGATGCCTCAGGCATCCACGCCCTCGAGAAGCCCTATAATAAGGGACAGAAGACAGAAACACCAATCCCTAGCATCCAGACACGAGAGTGATGCCCAACATGACTACTCCCCTAACTGAAGGTTGCTGCCCTGACCGGACCCCTTGGAATGCCCTGATAGAAACAGCGTAATTAACTAGTGTCTAGGAAAATATGGTTCCAAGAATAGTTTCACGAACAATGTCATAAGTCTATGAGGGAGACTCGGACTAGGTGACGTGTTCTAAGGAGGAATCCATGGAAGGAAGAACCAACATCACATCATCCCATTTCAATCAAGGAGTAGACTTCACTGAATAAGGAGAGGATGTCGCCTACCTTTGGAAAGTGGGAATGCGGGGAAAAAAATAACCGCTTCTCTCGTCCCTGAACAAGATGGACTCATGCGCCCAGACGAAAGTGTCAGAAAAAAATATTAAGAACCTCAAAACCATATATTTTTTATGATAAAAAATTACATTGTTTCTTTAGAATGTAATGTACTTGGCTATCATTTTTGTGTCATGGTCCTTTTCCTAGAGTGTATGGATTCCCTTATCATATAGAATAAGAGAATATGAAAATATAATTTCATGATGAGTATAATTTCATCCTTTAACAAATTTTTACCATAATACCATATTCTTCTCTGAGTGAAGAGTATTCAAGAGGAATTTTCTTATGCATGGTGAAAAAAAATTTAATACCATAAAACTATTAAAGGGAATATCTTGCTTTTGTTTCTATTTTTTGAAATTAACCAACACAAAAATGGTTAGCACGCGGTAAGGTAATTAAAAAATGTATAAAAATTTACATGATACATTAATATTGAAAATTAAATAGTAATACCTAGAGATAAAAATATCCTTCCATAAAAAACTATTATTAAAATTATTCATATATTTCTTGAATATTTTCGAAATCTAATGATTTGATTTATTTGATCATATATTCCTGAAATATAAGTCTATTCGTATTCATTGAATAAAAACCCACATTTTTCTGAAATAAAATTAATATTATCCTTTAAAATGATGTATAACATAAGACATCGTGTAGGCCAGTATATGGCATGAAACCCATATCATCTTTCGATCGTGGTTTCATGTCCCACTGCCAAATTTTTTGTGATGGGTTGTCAGCCCAATTTATTTAATCCTAAATAAAAATTTTTTCAAACAAACACTCCATGTTGATACTAGGGTTTACAAAGACACAAACCCAATAAAATGTATTATAAATTATCATTAATCACTTTAAAATGTCTACTATTAATAAGTCAATGGGGTGTCTAATCCTTTGAAATTATAATAATCCATAAGCTTATAAAACAATGATGGTATACTTAACTCTTATGTTAAGCTCACAAGAAAACATCATACGCTCCAATTTAATTTAAAATGAACTTTCATACCAACTATAACATACCAGAAACCTTACTCCCATATTTGGTGTTGAAATTATAATATTTACATTTATGGAAATGATACTAATAATTATGACCCAATTTTTTTCATCCAACCCATATAACAAAAAAAGGAAAAATTAGATCACATAAAACCTCAAAGGAAATTAATGTATAGTGTTATAGATAATTATGAAAAACTTATACGTAATAAATTCACATGTATTTAAATGATAATTTCTCCCACTTAATCCAACTTCATTTTTTCACACTAATACATCATCATCATCATCATCCATACTAAATCCCTTATAGACATAATTCATTCATCCTATTTGTTTATAAACTATGGAGAATGAAATATAATATGTGTGGATCAAATTATTATTAAGGGAAAATTTATGTGTATCAACCAAACTAAGATAACCTAAATCCATTGTTTATTATCAATTATATTTAAACAATATAAAGAAATAAAATCCTAAAGAAAATAGACTTTTTTTAATCTTGGAAAACCAATTACATAAATATGTCTTGTATTACATACTAACAAAATAATTATAATACACTTTTTTCTAACAAAATTATATGATGACATTATCACATCTAATATATCACTATATATATTTCATAGTATGCTTCTGGGATTCATGTGGAATGGAAACATAGTATGGATGTGCACAAATTCTTAGTAAGGATAAAGTATTGTAGAATAAATAATAAATTTATAATAATAAATCAATATATAAAGGTAAATAACTGAAAAATAATTCCAAGTTATCAATAGTCTAGAAAGTAAGCGAATAAAAATATGGGAAAATAATAAATGGAAACAAATCCATCCAAATAACTGTATATGGTAAAGAAAATATGGAATGGTAAGAATGTGAAACACATACCATTTAATTAAAGAACTGAAAATTAAATTAATCCATAGATATGTCTTCACAAAATATCATGGCTAAATAGTAAATGAATCTAAATGAAGGAACTATTTAATTATTGGACCTTATGTCAAAATAACATGAAAACTATACCATCAATACCTTTCAGTAGATGGTTTAAAACTACCGACAGAAACCTATTTAATTTTCCCAACTAATTTATCTCTTGGTACCTATCGATGAATCGAGAGTCTATATAAAGTCTGGGCCTACCCATCATTTCCTATCTGAAACAATCCTCATATAGAATAGTAAAAATAAATTATACTCCTTATCAAATATTTGTAATCAATTAATTATACATAATTATCAATATTTCCCTAAATAATCAAATAACCATCAAAGTAAACATGATAAGTAAACTTGTATATGGTTTAGGAAATAGTAATATCTATGATAAATGAAATGGTTAATTTCAGGGAAAATTAAATTTCAATGATCATAGGATATTGAATATTTCCAGGGGACAAGCAAATGAATCAAGGAAGTGAATGTGGATACTACCCTTATCATAATAAATAAAAAAACATATAGATGAGAAATAAGGATGGAATCAATAAAATATATCCCATGTGGAGTAAAATAAATAGTTTTCATCATCTATGAATAAATATAAAGTAAAAATATATTTGGAAAGCACTCTTGAAGAAAATACCCTTTTTGTTTTGGAGAACCTTTTGAAAAAAAATTTATTTAAAACCAATTTTGAAAAAGTTTTTTAATAATAAAAATTTTAAACATGAAAAGTAAGCTTTAAGGAAATAAGGGAGGGTAAATCTAGACATTTATTATGAGGTAAAAATGAAAATTATTTTTACATGGTAAAATGTTAAGAAAAGGCCTAATTCATAATGTGAACGGAATATTGCTTCAAAAAAATCGTATAAGGAATAAATGGATAAATTGTATTTAAAAAATAATTTTTAAAAAGTTAAAAAAATTTACAATATTTTAATAAAACATGGGTGTAGAAGAAAAGAGGTTCTCTAAATAAGGAGAAAAATGTGGTTGGGTTTACATAAAACAAATTCTATAGCATTGTGAGTACTAAAGAGTTGGAAAATGGTACTATCACTTTAAAAAGTTCATAAATAACCCAAGAAGATGAAAATTAAAGGGTTTTTTAGAAAATGGTGTACTAATTTTCTATTATAGAACTTTAAGTGTAATGAATCCAAAACAAAATAATATTATAATGTAAACCATTTAAAATACCCTAAAATTTAATTGAAACTCAACAAAAAAAATATATTATGTGTGTGAAATGTGAATCCACAGAAAGAAATTGTAAATAAATCAATAGACTGTGAAACTTTATTACACACAAAAACTAATAATATTAACGATAATGGAAATGTAATATATCTCAAGGTTATGTAATTGGGTTATAATTTTTTTCCACATGGTAACTTTTGACTCAAATCCCCTAAAATGAAATAATTCAAATTGAAACACAAAATATCATGAAGAAAGAATGAATCTTGAATTTTTATGCCAAATTGGATGTATGTACACCATATATAGAATATTAGGTTCTCAATAATAAATTAATGTTTTCAATATTATGTTAAAAATCCCAAAAGGAAGTGAGATTTCAAAGGTAATCATCAAAAATGTTCTTGAGGAGAATAATCTTTAAAAATTCTAAAGTCTACGATACCACATTAAATTTTTTGAATCATAATATACATGAAGGAATATCATTAATTGAAACATATAATATAATTATAATAAGGATATTCATGATATAACATGTAAAATAATAGTGTATAAACCATATAAAAGAAACTATGTTCATAAGAACACATATGTCTCAATGGAATGTTAGTTGAGATGAAATCCCTTACCTTGGGTATGAATTTTCTCATGTGTCTTTATATTCATGAATAAAAAAATAATGTTAATTATTTATATTTCTAAGAAAAAATTTCATGATTATCCTTACTTTAATTTTATTTATTTCTATTTTTTTACACAACTACATAAACAATTATGTTTATTCCATATGTTTTTTATCAAATTTAGTTCATGTATTAAAAACATAACTTTGGTAGGTCAACTATTATCAAAAGGGTAATTATATAAAATCACTAGAATAATAAAAGTGAAATAAGTATCGTTTTTATACATCAATAATAATTTTATAACCAGTCATTAAATATGGTTATTAAAAATTAACCAATGTTATAATCATGGAGACGATATGTCATACATATGTATTGGGAACGTTCCCCTTTTTCTATAATAATTATGGAAAGATGGTAAGTAACACTATATATTTCCATAATGATAATTATATCATAAATACCATGTTATATAATCATATATACTTAGATATATAATTATTATGATTTAAAAGGAATCACAATGTGTTGAGGAGGCAATATTCCACTTGTCCCTGAATAACGTTATTTACTTTTTATGTGTGTGAACATGTAATAAAGAAAATGAAATAAATTATATTTACCACAATAAAATTATGTCATTAATATCATGTATATGGGTTTTATATCACATATGTTTAATTATAATCATCATTTATACATTCCACATATCATGTGAATGAATCACATTTCTTTGAGTGGGAGGTAGTTCACACTTCCACAAATGATATTATCATTTTTACCCAAAATGGAAAGTATAATGATATTTTTTATAAAATAATTACAGAAGATTAAAGATTTTATAAATATATTATTTAACATATTTAATTATAGTGTCTATAATAATTCCCAACTATGATAGGTGGTAAAGAAAAATGATCAATCATCGTTTCATGAAGCGTTAGTTAACAGTACACATAAATAGTATGTCTGTTTCCCATTAGATCAGAGTTTTTTTAGTGTGTGTTGAAACCATAGAATAAAAAATAATAGACTATGTGGGAGACCCAGACTAGGTGAAGAGTCCCGAGGAGGAATCCATATAAGGAAACACCGACACCACATCATCCTATTTTTCACAAAGAGAAGACATCCCTGAATAAGGAGCGGATACCTCCCACCTTTGGAAAGTCAGAATGTGGGGCAACAAACAACCACGTCTCTCATCCCCGAACGAGACGGACACGCATGCCCCAACGAAAGCATCGAAAAAAAATTTTAAGGACCTCAAAACAATATATTTCTTATGATAAAAGAGACCATTCGTTCTTTAGAAATTAATGTACTAGGATATCATTTTTGTGTCATGAACCATTTCCTATAGTTTATGGATTCCCTTATCATATAGACTATGAGAATATGAAAATATAATTTCTTGATTATTATAATTCCATTCTTTAACAAATTTCAACCAAAATACCATCTTATTCTCTGAGTGAAGATTATTGAAGACGAATTTTCTTATGATTGGTGAAAAAAAATTAAATACCACAATACCATAAAATGGAATATCATGATTTTCATCTTATTTTTTGAAATTAACCAATACATAAATGGTTAGAATGTGGTAATGTAATTCAAAAATGTATAATAAATTATATTATACATTAATATTGAAAATTAAATATTAATACCCAAATATCAAAAAATCCTTTGATAAATAACTATTATTAAAATTAATCAAATATTTATTGAAGATTTTTGAAATCCAATGATTTGAAGGATTTGATTATTTTTTCTTTAAATATAAGTGTATTTGTATTTTTTGAATAAAAACCATATTTTTCTAAAATAAAATTAATATTATCCTTTAGAAATGACATAATACATAAGACATCATGTAGTCCATTATGTTGCATGAAACCCATATCGTCTTTCGATCATGGTTTCAAGTCCCACTACCAACCTAGATGTGATGGGTTGTCACAACTTTTTCTTTAATCCTAAAAAATAATTTTTCCAAATAAAACCTACATGTTGATACCAGGGTTTACAAAGACACAAGCCCAATAAAATGTATTAAAAACTATCATTAATCAATTTAAGATATCAACTATTAATTAGTCAATGGGGTGTCTAATACTTTGAAATTATAATCATCCATAAGATTATAGACCTATGATGGTATCTACAACACTTAAGTTAAACTCACAATAAAATATCATATTCTCCAATGTAATCTAAAATGAACATTCATATCAACTATAAAAGAATATAACCCTTACTTCTATATTTGGTGTTGAAATTATAAAATTTACTTTTCTGGAAATGATACTAATAATTGTGACCCAATTCTTTTCATCCAACCCATATAACAAAAAAAAGGAAATATTAGATAACATAAAACCTCAAGGGTCATTAATGTATATAGTTTTAGATATTTATGAAAAAATTATACATAATAAATTCACATGTATTTAAATGATAATTTCTCCCACTTAATCCAAATTCACTTTTCACACTAATACATCATCATCATCATCCATACTAAATCCCTTATAGACATAATTAATTCATCATATTTGATTATAAACATTGGAGAATGAAATATAATATGGGTGGATCAAATGCATATTAATGGAAAATTGATGTGTATCAAGCCGAACCTAGATAACCCAGAGCCAATGTATATTATCAATTGCATTTGAACGATATAATGAAATAAAATCCTAAAGAATATAGATTTTTTTAATCTTGGAAAACAAATTACATAAATAAGTCTTGTATTACATACTACTATACTAATTATAATACACTTTATTTCTAACAAAATTATAGGATGACATTATCCCATAATATATATCCCTACATATATTTCATAGTATGCTTCTGGGATTCATAGGGAACAGAAACATAGTATGGATGTGCACGAATTCTCAGTAAGGATGATGTATTGTTGAATAAATAATAAATTTATAATAATAAATCAATATAGAAAGGTAAATAACTTAAAAAAGCATTCCAATTAATCAATAGGCTAAAAAGTAAGCAGATAAAACATATGGAAAAATAATAAATGGAAACACATCCATCCAAATAACTAGATATGGTAAAGTAAATATGGAATGGTAAGAATGTGAAACACATACCATTTAATGAATGAACTTAAAATTAAATGCATCCATAGATATGTTGACACAAAATATCGTGGATAAAAAATATATGAGTCTAAATGAAGGAACTATTTAATTATTGTACGTTATGTCTAAATAACACGAAACCTATACCATCAAAACCTTTCAGTAGATGGTTTAAAACTACTAACAGAAATCTATTTAATTTTCACAACTTATTTATCTCATGGCACCTATCGATGAATATAGGGGCTATATAAAGTCTGGGCCTAACCATCATTTCCTGTCTGAAACAGTCCTCAAATTAAATAGTCCAAATAAATTAGATTCCTTATCCAAAATTTGTAATAAATAAAGTACCCATAATTATCAATATTTCCCTAAATAATCAAATAACCATCAAAACAAACATGATAAGTAAACTTGTATTTGTTTTTGGAAATAGTAATATCTATGGTAAATGAAATGGTAAATTTAGGGGAAAATCAAATTTCAATGATGATAGGATATTGAATATTTCCAGGGGACTAACAAATGAATCAGGGAAGTGAATTTGTATATTACCATTATCATAAAAAATAAAAATATATATAGAGTAAAAATAAGGATGGTATCATTAAAATATATCCCATGTGGAGTAAAATAAATGGTCGTCATCAGCTATGAATAGAAATAATATAAAAACATCTTTTGAGATCACTCTTGATGAAAATATCCTCTGGTTTTGGAGATCCTTTCAAAAAAATATTTTATTGAAAAACCCTTTAGAAAACATTTTTTTTTAATAATTATCCTTTTAAACATGAAAATTATACTTTAAGGATAAAAGGGAGGGTAAATCCAAACATTTCTTATAAGGTAAAAATGAAAATTCCATTTAAACCATAAAAGTTTAATAAACGGCCTAATTCATAAAGTTAAAGAAGATTGCTTCAAAAAAATAATTACAGGAAAAAATGGATATATTTTATTTAAAAAATCATTTTTAAGAGTTTAAAACATTTTTACAATATTTTAATAAAACATGGGTTTAGAATAAAACAGGTTCTCCGACTAAGAAGAAAATTGTGGTTGGGTTTTCATAAAATAAATTCTATAGAATTGTGAGTACTAAAGAGTTTGAAAAAGGTACTATCACTTTAAAAAGGTTACGAATAACCCAAGGAGATCAAAATTGCAGTGTTTTTTAGAAAATAGTTTAATAATTTAATCTTATGTAAATTTATGTGTAATCAATCCGAAATAAAATAATATTGTAATTTAACCCAATTAAAATACCCTAACATTGAATTAAAACTCAACAAACAAATAGATTTTGTGTGTCAAATGTGAATCCAAATAAAGGAACTATAAATAAAACAATATACTATGAAAATTTATTACACAAAAAATCTACAAATATTAACGATAATGACAATGTAATATATATCAATGAAATGGAATTGGGTTGTCATTTTTTTCCACTTTATATGTTTTGACTCAAATCCCCTAAAATTAAATAATTCAAATTGAAAATCAAAATATTATGAAGAAAGAATGAATCATGATATTTTATTCCAAATTGGCTGTATGTACATGATATATAGTATATTAGGTTTACAATAATAAAGTAACTGTTCCAATAGAAAGTTAAAAATCCCAAAAGAAAGTGATATTTCAAAGGTAATCATCAAAAATGTTCTTGAGGAGAATAATCTTTAAAAATTCCAAAGTCTACCATACCACATTGAAACATTTGAGTCATAATATACATGAGGTAATATCATTGATTGAAACATATAATATAATTATAATAAGGATACTCAGGATATAACATGTAAAATCTTAGTTTATACACCGTATAAAATAAAATATGTTCATAATAACAAATATGTCTTAATGGAATTCAAATTTACATGAAATCTCTTACCTTTGGTATGAATTTTCTCATGTGTCCTTATATTCATGAATAAAAAAATAATGTTAATTATATACTTTTCTCAGATAAAATTTCCTATTTATCTTAACATTATTTTCACTTTTTTCATTTTCTTACACAACTACAAAAACAATTCTGTTTATGCCATGTTTGTTTATTAAATTTAGTTCATGTATTAATAACGTAACGTTGGTGGGTCAACTATGATCAAAATAGTAATTGTATAAAATCTCTAGAATAATAATAGTGAAATAATTATCATTTTTATATATCAATTATACATTTATAACCAATCATTAAATATGATTATTAAAAATGAACCAATGTTACACTCATGTAGATGATAGGTCGTACATACGTATGGGTAACGTTTCCTGTTTCCAATGATCAGCATTGAAAGAAGGTAAGTAACACTATATATTTCCATAATGATATCTATATCATAAATACCATGTTATATAATTATATATACTTATATATATATATTATGATTTTAAAGGAATCACAATGTGTCTAGGAGGAAATATTCCACATGTCCACGAATAATGTTATTTACTTTTAAATTCTGTGAATGTGTAATAAAGAAAATGAAATAAATTCTATTTACTAAAATAATATTATGTCATTAATATCATGTATATGGTTTTTTATATCACATATGTTTAATTATAATCATCATTTATACATTCCACATATCATGTGAATGAATCACATTGCTTTGAGTGTGTGGTATTCCACACTTCCACAAATGATATTATCATTTTTACACTAAATGGAAAGTATAATGATATTTTTTGTAAAATAATTACAAAAGATTAATGATTTCATAAATCTATTATTTAACATATATAATTATAGTGTCCACAATAATTCCCAACAATAATAGGTGGGAAATGAAAATGAGAAATCATCCTTTCGTGAGGCCGTAGTTCACAGTACACATGAATAATATGTTTGTTTCCCATTAGATTGGAGTTTTTTTAGTGTAGATTGAATACATAGAATAAAAAATACTATTATATTTAGGATATTGGCTTTTCATATAATAATTTAATAAAAATATTTGAGGGTAGGGAGAATGTAAATACAACTAAAGATCATGAGAAAGATGTTACATCTTCTATGGGTAACTCTATTTGGCTTGAACAAAAGGGGTTCCTTGGATTGATTTCACACCATGGGGAAGCATAATGGATTAGTTTAGGGATTTTTAAAATCAATTTTTGCAGATATTTTTCGAGCCAAAGTGTCTAGATATGTTTGAGTATGTGGGATGAGAGTAGGCCTTTTTATAGTGGAGGAGGAGTATCTCTCCAGTAAATTTTGGGAATGGGAATTTCACCCATATTTTTTCAATTAAAATGGATCCAATAATTCTCTTAATTCGATAAAAGAAGATATAGGGTCTAAATATTTCAATCCAATTTATATTTAACAACTTTATAGGTCATTTGGTCCCTTAAGAATAAGGTTCAGTTCGTTATTAAGCTTAATATTACTTTAATTGTTGTATTTAATTTTAATTGATTTCACTAATATTTTTGGTTGAAAACTAATTTTACCTTATTATAAATTATAAATTGTTCAGAATGGAAAAAAATAATACATTTTTCTAAAATTTAATATTATAAGTGGTGAAAATTTATTTATATTTAATCCCAATGAAGGTATGACAATGCAGGTTTTAACGTAAAACCATGGAAATGTTTTGTATGCTTTTAGAGTGAATTTCAAAGTTAAATTGATTGTAATGACTAAAATTTTATTAATTTATAAATATTTTATCTAATAAATCTTTATAACCAATTAAAAATATAATCAGACCTTATAAATAAATTATATGGAAAATCAACTCTGAATTTAAATTCATTATTTTTTATTATTCATTGAAAAATGAATCCTCTCAGAAAAATACCAAAGATTTAACCTAAACTAATTTTTATGTTTCAATTTAAATAATGAAGTATTTGTTGATATTTTACATCTATAAAAGTAACAAAAATTTTATTTAAAATAGGTTCAACATTAAATGGTGTTAAAAGTGCCATAATAAAAATAAAGTATTTTATGCATAAAATTGGGTTTGTTTTTATTTTAAGACTGTAAAATATGTTGGATGAATATGAAAAATATTTTATTAAATAATATATATATATATAACATTAATACCACCCACTAATTGTTATTAATTTATTTAATTAGTGTAAAACTACCTTGTGAGCATAAAAATAATAATATTTTCCTTTATATTCAATTCATTTTAATATTCATTTATAATTAATTTTTAACCAATTAAATAATTTTATATTTTTGTAAGAAATATATTTTCGCAAGTTATTAAAACATTTTGATAACAACAATTTCTATATTCTATATTGTTATATTAAGTAATAATATTTTGATAATATATTGTTATTTGGTAAAACTCAGTCTTTTGTGTAATACAAGCCATCGAAGAAACTCATTTTTGGGTATGTATAATGCTATCCTTATATAACATTCATTGAATGATATAAATAATATTTAATTTGTTTAAAATAGTAATCTTCTTCTAATACCAACTCTATCGAAATGATCCCAGATAGCATGGAGTTTGTATCTACTCTCAGTTACATTACCATGATTACAAGGAAACAAATCCTAAAGGACCTAGAGTATAATAGTATTGGTAAACAAGATATATACATCAGTCTTGTATTAAAATTTATTACACTAGTTGGAATAAAATATTTTTCCAAAGAAACATATAAGATATATTTATTCCATCTAGTATATCCCTACATATTTTTCATTGTAAACTTTTTGGATTCATAGGGAAATGAAATATAATAATGGGAGCTCAAATACTAAGTAAGTGTAATGAATAGTTGAAGCAATAATAAATAAATAAGATAAAATCAATATAGGAATATAAATAACTAAACAAAAATTACATGTAATCAATATGATGAAAAGGAATTGAATAAACAACAAGGTATTGTATTAAATATCAACACATGCCAGATAAAAAACTAGATAAGTCAAAATAAATATTGAAAGCTAAGAAAGTAAAACACCTAGAATTTAATCAATGAACAGAAAATGAAATGTATCCATTGTTATGTCGATAAAAAATATCATGTTTAAATAATAAATGAATCTAATTGAGGGAAATGGTGTACTATTGGATACCATGTATAAGGAACATTTAAAACAATACCATCAAGAACATTCACAAGACGGTTTAAAACAACAGATAAAACCCCATTTAATTTGAACAACTTAATTGTCTCATGAGGACCTATCAATGCATTTAGGGGAAATATAAATTTTTATACCAACCCATTATTACAGGTCCTAATCATTCCTCATATTTAATAGTCGAAGTAAATAATTTTCCTTGTCAATTATCTATATTGAGTAAAGAATATGGAATTATTAATATTTTCCAAAATATTTAAATATCTATCAATGTAGACATTGTGTGTAAAATGTAATTTGGTTTAGGAAATAATAAAATCCATGATAAATAAAATGGACAATTTAGGGTAAATTCAATGTTCAATTATCATATAAGGTTTAATATTTCAACGAGACAAACAAATGAATCAATGAAGTGAATCCCAATAATATCCTTTTCCAAATCAGTAATAAACCATCTGATTGATGAATAAGTATAGAATAAATAAAATAAATCCTATTAGGAGAAAAGTTTATGGTATTTTCATTGAAGAAGAAAAATACTATAAAACATTATTTTAAAAAAACTCTTCAGGAAAAAATCTTTTTTTAAAAACCATTTGAAAATACATTTCATTGAAAACCACTTTGGTAAAAAATTATTTAAAAAGTTTCCTTTCAAACATTCCAAGCCAACATCCATGAAATGAAAGTAGGTAAATCTTTGCATGCCATATGTGGTAAAAAATGTAATTCATTTGTCTTAGTAAATTGTTAGTAAAATGTTTTTTTTTTTGAAATCCGTAGGAAGATTCCTTTGAAAAAAATATCCAAAATTCAAAAGGGTAATAATTTCATTACAAAATTATTCTGGAAAGGTTTAAATCATTTTTAAAATTTTTTAATAAAAAATGGTTTAAATATGAAAGCAATTACTCTGACTAAAGATATAAATGATGTTGGTTTTTCTTAAAAATAATTTCTAAATGTTTTGAGTACCAAAGAGTGGGAAAATGGTACTAAAACATGAGAAATGTCATCTGTAACCCAAAGAGATGAAAATTAATGGGTTTTTAAAAAAATTATCAAATATAATCCTCTCATGGAAATTCAAGTGTAATATATTATGAACAAAATGATATTTTAATGTAAACCATTGAAAATACCATAACACTGATTTTAAATTCAACCAATGAATAAATTATGTGTGTCAAATTTGAATCCACATAAAAGAAGCTGAAATAAAACAAAGCATAGTGAAAAGTGATTACACAAAAAAATTAGAATATTAAAAACAATGAGGATTTTATACAACCCAATTAAAGAAAGTAAGTAAAATTATATCTTTTTATAATTATAATTATATCATAAATACCATTTTATATAATCATATATAATTATATTTATAATTCTTTTGATGTAAATGGAATCACGTCCTATTGAGGATGCGGTATTCCACACGTCCATGAATGACGTTATCAATTTTTTAGTGTGTCATTGTGTTTTAAAGAAAATGATATATATTATATTTCATGATATTTAATTATGTAGTGTATCAAATATAGGGTTTTTTATATAAAATATTTTAAATTAAACCCATCATTTATACATTCCACATATCGTGTGATTGAATCACATCAATTTGAAGGTGCGGTAGTGCGCACTTCCGCAAATGATGTTATCATTTTTATGAAAAATGGAAAGTATAAAGATATGTGTTGTAAATAATTAAAGAAGATGAATTAAAAACTGAATATAATATATAAATATGTATATACGCATAGTTTCATTCATATTTCCAAACCATGATAGGTGATAAAGGAATACAAACAATCGACATTTTGTGAGGTGGTAGTTCTTCATACACATGAAGGGTATGTTCATTACCCATTAGATGGAACTGTGTGTGAGTGTAGGTTGAAACCATTGAAAAAAAATTCTATTATATTTTGGGTACATGTTTTTTTTAAATAATCATGTAATAAAGAGAGTTTAGTGTGTGGATAATTTGAATCAAACTAAAGATCTTAAGGAAAGATGTTACCTCTTCTTAGGGTAACACCTTTTGGTTTTCACAAAGGGATTTCTTGGATGGATTTTTTCCCAATGGAATTATTTTGGGATGAGTGTGGGTATTTTTAGAAACAATTGGGGTAAATCTTTGTCAATCCAATGTGGTTTGAGAGGTGTGAGTAAGTGGGATAAGAGGAGGCATTTTTATAGTTGAGGAAGAGTGACACTTTAGTAAATTTTGGGAAAGAGAATTGCATGACATTTTACCCATTGAATGAGGGTCCAAAAAATGTCCCAATTAGATAAATTGGAGTATGTGGTCATAATATATCCATACAATGACTCTTTTAAATGTTTCTATATTATTTGGGCTAGTAAGATTAATGTTTATTGCCTTGTTATGATTATTTTTACCATAATCATTATAATTAATTTCACTAATATTTTTGGTTAAAAACTATGGTCATATTTTTATAAATATTAAATTATGATGATTAAAAATACGGAATCCGTTTTCCAAATTAAAATCACATAAGTTGTAGAAATTAATTTAATTTTAATTTTGTAGATAAGACGACAATGCGGGTTTTTAAAGTAAAAATGTCCAAACATTTTGTATGTTTTTATAGTCAATTTCAAAGTGAATCTGGTTTCAACAACCAAAATTTTATTAATTTATAAGAAATTATATAAATAAACATTAAAATAAATTTATAATATTATTTGACAATCTATGTGAATTTTTTGAGAAATAAATTTTGAATTAAAATTCAGTATTTCTCATTATTCAGTAAAAAATGACACTTCACTAAAAAATACCAAAAATTTACCCTAACCTAAATTTTATGTTTCTATTTCAAATAAGAGGTTTATTTGGACATATAAAATATATAACAATTCCATTAATTGTATTTAAAATCAGTTCTCTATTAAAAGGAGGTAAATGTGCCTTAATAAAAATACAGTATATTATGCATAAAATTGGGGTTGTCTTTATCATAAGCCTAAAAAGTCTATTGGATGATTATAAAAAAATATATGATTTAATAGTATATAGATATATATCACATTAAAATAACTCACAAATTTTAAATAATTTAATTTACTAGGGTAAAAAAACTATCTGAGCATAAACATAATCCAATTTTCCTTTATATTAAATTGGTTCTCATATTCATTTCAAATTAATTTTAAACCGGTAAATTAGATTTATAATTGTTTAAAAGAGAGAATTTTACATTTTATTAATCCATTTCAACAAATACTAATTTGAAAAATACGTTATATATTATTATGTTAAATAAAAATATTTTAATATTATATCGCTATTCAGTAAAACTCAGTCTTTCATGTATTACAAGCCATTGAAGAAACTTGTTTTTGCATATGTCATTCAATAAATATTTATCAAATATATTTCAAGATATAAATTATATTTTATTTTTTAAAAAATAGTAAATATATTATAAATTATCAGGATATGATATTCACTTACACATTTTGGGTGGCATGTTATACACGCTATTAAATACAATGTTTTACATTTAATTTTCACAGTGTTATAATATTAATTAAAAAAATGAATATCATTAGTGATCATAAGGATTGAATAAGGGTATAATTACATAATGAAGGTTCATGAGTATAAAAAATGAGTATTCATAACCATCAATACATAGATCATTAAACATTAAAACATGGGATTATGAATTAAAAAGGAAAAAAATAATTAAAATAAATAATTATATTCCATGTCAAATAAATCTTGATCAAATAAAACACCGTAAAAAAAGAATGTATATATAAAACATATTGGTATCTTGGGAAATCATCTCCTAAAAACATTATTGTTTACTTATAGAACCCTTAAAATTGGAATAACCATATGACCAACATCAAATTTAATTATCAGGGAAACATAATCATTTGTCAATGAATTTGAGTGATATCTATGTGAATCATTTTATATGATATAATGGGATCACATGTCCTTATATGGGTACACCCATCATAAAAAATTTACAAAACTAGAACAAGAATAATTTAAATAGAGCTTTAATTGTAAAACTCATAGAAACAATCATTATTATTCTATAACACGATTAACCAATGAAAAATAAATGAGATAGATTTAAATATCTTTGAAATATGATTAACCAATGTAAAAGGAATTTATGGGATATATAGGGGTACCTCATGGTGGACAGGAGGCTAGGAGAGGGGCTAGGGATGCACTGGACACACGACACAGGGGGGAATACTGGTAGAGTGGGGAGTGCTTGGAACATGAGGGAATAAGGGATACACACGGGGGGGGGTCACAAGGGAGGTTGTGGAATGAGAGTGACCCTGTAGAATGGGGTTTGGATGGAATGGGTTGAAAATTGAAAGAAAAAAAGTAGAGGTGGTTTTCTAAATCTCCTTTAATATCTAGCTCAATTGGAGGGGGTTAAAACTCATCTAATTTTACCTCATTTAATAGTAGTTCCCAAAAACATCTCTAATATTATGATTACCACTCAATTAAAGGTTTTTTAATCCCCCCGAATATGATAAATAAATTTGAGGGGGTTTTAAACCCCTTTAATCTGACATTTTGCTGTGAAATTAGAAGGTGTTTTAACCCCTCTAAAATAACCACAGCTAATTACATGTTACCATACAAATGGTTTACCAAAACCACTTTTAAAACCTTGTTTCTTCCAAAATATAAGTTGTTACGGGTAACCACCACTAATATATTTATCGGGGGTTATAACCTCCAATAATCTAAAATTAACCGCTTCTAATAGGGGAATTTTTAGTTGCTGTTTCATGTTAAATATGCATGGGAATATACCAAGCTCATACTTTCATGTAATGAAATATAAAATGAGAGTTTCCTGTAATGAAAGATAAAATAAGTTCATCATTTATTTTATGTTAGTGAATATAAATTTCATTATCTAAAATCTTATGTTATTACATATATCTTAAAATTTCCCCAAAAAAATATTCATTATATGAAATCCAATTAAATCATGAGATTATAACATAAAACCCTTATCTCAAGTTCAACATTCTTCGTAGGTTCTTATAAATTTATTATAATAAATTTAAATTTAATATAATTAAATACCAAAAAATATTCAGACATATAATAACATAATGTGATTACTTATAACATCATACCACCCATTCATTAACAATTTCTAATCATCACCATCATTTCAAGTGTGAAGTGATCCATTTTTCATGTAGTCTTCAATTTTATAGTTATGTTACGTGAATTGAATTCATGGTTACATTGTATTAAAATTGTTAAACATGATATAAATATAATGTATATTAACTACTAAAATATTTTTATCCATCGATAAATGGAAGGGATAAAAAATTGAATAACAATATTCATGGAGATAGCAGTCTGTACATACGCATGAACACTATATTCATTTTTAATTGAAAAAACAGATTTAATGAGAAAGAAAATTTCATAATTAAATAATAAATTTTTTTTATTAAAAATGGTATATATTTATTAAATTAATCATTATATTTAATAATGTGAGGTGGTGATGGAAAAGTAATCATATCGATACATAGAAATGGTAGTCCACATGTACTCATGAGAGATACATTCATTTCAAATTAGATTCAAAGGAGGGGAAACTTCTTGCCCATTTATCACAATAATATATTTGTATACTTATGAATTTGGAGTATTTATTTTATTATGGAAACAAAAAAGTTAAATGAAGTTGAAGAAGAAATATTCATTGAAATAATATATTATGATTATTACCACTTCTTTGAGAGACCTCATTGGTCTTACACAACATTACTTCATAGGATTATATTATTGTAATAAATGAAGATAAATAATTAAATAAATGAATATATGATGTTTTTTGGGTAGGTAGTGGCTGATATTGAGGGTTAAATGGTTTTGTATAAGAGTAGAGAAGACGTTCCCTTTTATAAGTGAGGGGAGGGACACATATTAAATTACTTACATGTTTCAAATAATAGGAATACATATTCTTATGAAAGTATAATTAAATGAATAATAATTAAAATTAATGATAATATATGGTTTAAATACCATAAGAATAATATTTAGATAATTTAACTCTTAGTTTAACCCCCGATAAACCCTTTTTTCTTTAACTCAAGTATAAATTTATACACTTTTACCCATCAATTATGAAAAATATTTATGTTGATCTCTTTACATAATATAAATTATTATGATTAAAAATAATTAATCAATATTACAATATTAAATTTAAATACATCAAAAAATTACTTTAATCATATGCTTCTAATACCACGATATTGTTTTTTAAAAAAATATTTTTTTAATCATAAAAATGATTTTTTTAGAAAAATGAAGTATAATGTCCATTATAATAGAATTAATTGGATTAAAATAAATAAAATCATACTAATTTTAATTAAAAACACCACACTAGAAATTTCATTTTAAATACTTTTTTAAAATATTAGTACTAAATATAGTTTTTATTTTATCAAAAAGTTTACACAGATTGGAAAACATTAAAACATATATTTATAAGATCAAATTATATTTTTATATGAAATATATTAAATCTTAAATATATATTTTTTCTATAAAATTTTTTACATAATCGTTCCAGTAATTCTTATATAATTATAATATTCTAAAATTGAATGTTTGTGAAAAAATCGCTATTTTTCACTATTCTCCAAAAAATCAACCCTTTTCTAGAAGATATCAAAAATTCACCTTAATATAATTTATAATTCTTGAGTAATATTTTTACTAATTTCCTCAAATTAAATTTATAAAATTTATGAATTTAGGTTTTTTATCAAAATCAAAAATAAATCTATGTGCATTGTTCTAATGTTACATTAGAAATAAAATATTACTTACTATAATTTAAGACCATGTGTTTGAAAATTGATTTAATTTTAAAGATAATGTAGTTAATATAATCTATGTAATGTGAAACATAAAATTTGAATCCTCTCTCCAACTATCAATGGTCTCAAGAAACATTCTGTTTTGACATCACTATAAGATAATCAAGGTTTATTTACATAGCGATGTTCTACCAGCATTTTAGAGGGGCCACACCAGATGGGGACCATAGATAAACCTTCACATGTGCATGCCATTTAAAATTGTTTAATTGAGAGGGTATTTCCACGCCATCGGTTTTGGGCCCGTGTATTCGTGCATAAGACAGCTTGCTGAATGGTCAGGTAGGGGTGAGGGTTTTTCATTCTTTGCATTGGATAGGGAGGGGTGGTTCCTCTTTTTGGTCCTGGTTTTATGGATTCCTGAACATATTATTGGGATTTGGGGTTTAACACGTTCCCCTCAAAAGTGTTTTGGTTATTTAATAAAAACATTAATTGTCAGTCTGTTTCAATTAGTCCAAAGACTGCTTATACAGTTGATTACATGACTTATTACTCAAGAAAAATTTGATAGAATTTCTTTTCTTACGTGTATAAACCAAGTTAAAGTAAAAAAATATGAGGATATTATATCAAGTTTCTTTTTCCATGTATATGTTTCATTTTTAAAAGACATGTTTTTAGCTGTTGTGACCTATGAAAAAATTGAACTATTCACCAATGAGATAGTGACACCTCATCATTAATGCATGGACCCCTATGTCTAGTTATAGATCATAAATTATAATGTTCTAATCTTGTATCATCAGTTTTCATTATTCTTAAGTTAGGACGTGATCCTCTATCTTGAGAAAACAACCCAATATAGAACTAAAATAATCAAAAAAGAAAACACTCTACTTAACTAATTATTAAAATATTTGGATTGGTGAATTATTTTGGTCCAATAATTCGCCAAATGAATTCTATGAATCACTACACTAGAAGAATTTAATTAAATTTATTTTTAATTTAGTCAATAGAGAAGTGAGACAGGATATATTGTAACACCTTGACCCCAGTTTCCTAGACCTAATGCATTATTTTATTACATTTGAGTGATTATAAAAGAGTCATTTCTTGAAGGAATGAATAGTTTTGTTGTTTTGGAAAACTAGATTCAAACAGATGTTAACATTACAAGTTTAAAAAAAATGGAGATTCTATTGGAAACATACATAACTCCTAGATGATCCCTAAAAGACATTCATAATATTTATCTTCGCATCCTAGGGAAAATAAAACATATGAAACGGGTTATATCATATGCTCAGTAACGGTATCCAATATAGTGGAAGTTATCATAAACATAAACATTAGGCACATTGAATAATAAAAAGTACATGCCTTAAAAAATCATGAGCACAATATGGTAATAATGAAATATTAGAAAATAAATCCATATAACTGATCATAGGATCATGAAACTTGATATGGATATTCTAGTACTTGAAAAAATCACATGGTTTACAAAACACAATTATCATAATGAGGAAATTCATAATTTTGGACATCTGAATCATGTTGTCAAGGCCTCGACCGAGACGTATGGAAAACTAGTGTAAGGGCTCGGCGAAAACCCAATTTTGTGTTCTCTCTTGAGACCTACCGATGCATTGAAGGGATAGAGGGCCCAACTCATCAGTTTTTATGTCCAATTAACTCATTATATTAATGGATTTAAACATAAAATTCATAAACATATTCAATTTAAATAACCTTCAACAAATTTTAAACATAATTACTAACCATTCTGAGTAGTATAGTGAATGGCATCAAGATAACACATCCACAGTCAAACATATCACAAAAAATTTAATACAGTATGGTGAATGATAAACATAATATATTAACCTCTATAAGTCATAAAATTCAACATATGTGTTGAAATGGACAAAAATACTAAAATAATATCAATGTGGAATTTCTGAGAGAAATAAATATTACTTTGAAAAGAGCAGTTCCTTTCGAAAATATATACTTGCATAAAAGCATAAATTAATTAAGGTAGTTTCTCCAATATAAAATTAGTGGGTTTTAAAAAATAATTTTTGATTATACATATTATAGATTTCACTTTAAAATAGGTAATAATTATATAAATTCCCTTTATTCGGGCTTGCTTATCATGAAAAATCTAGAAGGGAACCCTTTTAAAACATGATCTTTCGCACACTAAAAAAGCTAAAATGATTAGAATACACGATTTTGGAACATATAACCTTAATTTATAAGAATTATATATAATAAATAATGGATTAAATTGGTATGAATTGGAATAAATCACAACCCAAATGAAATTGAAGGTTCAGGAAGGAAACTCATACCTCGTGTATGAATGAGTTCTGATCATGATGTTAACATCTTGAATAATCAAATTAAATCCATTAATTAATTATTTAATAATATTATCAACATTAATTTTAATTAGTATAATTTAAAAAAGATTATTTATAGGCTTTTGGAACAGTTGTAAGATAGAAATTTATTTCTCGGGAGATTTCGTTTCTTTGGTCATCAATATTGGTATACGTGTATATTATTATGGAAGATCATGTGAGATGGATACAATTCCCGATAATTGAATTTATATATTATTAATAAAATTAAAAATTTTCAAATTTTCATATATATAATTTTGTTACATCGTAGGAGGATGAATCATTAGATAATACATTTAGTGGTAATTGTTTAGATTTTTACAGTGGTTTTTCGATCACAACCAACTAGTCTGTTATATTATTTAATATCATGAATAAAAGGTAGTTAAAAATCATTAAATAATATATATACAGATTTTAGAATCTGGTTCAACCATAAAAAAAATTTCATGACCATCTGTGAAGGAGAAACAATGAAAGAATGTTCATCTCCCATGAAGGTTGAAAATCGGGACCTCCCCTAAGATGATTTCGTTTTTAAGACAAAGTGTGAGAGATAGTAGATTGAGGAGGGATACTACATTAACATGATATCATTCCAGTATATAGATGAAATTGGATTTATCATGATCATTTGGAAAATGTATGTGAGGGGATACTAATAAAATAAATTGAAATAAAATTAAATGAAAAAGGACAAGGATTTTTCTCATGAAATATCTACCTTGAGAACTTCCTTACAAAAAGGGGTTTTGTTCTTTTGGATAGCAGAACTGATCCTAGACGTGGTGAAAGACATGGAAAGATTATTTAGGAAAAAAATAATGCTTAAAGGCTTAGAAGAGTATGGATTAAAGGGACTAAAGGGGGGTTTATAGTGTAAGAGAGTGTGATTTATGAATATAGTATTCATTATTTTATTATTTTTCTCAAAACTTGTAGTAGTATTGATTATTATGAAAAAATAGTATTTTTTTAAGAAAGTGACATGAATTGGTTTCCCAATTCATGCCAAAGGGAATTTATTAATTCAAAAAGTTAAAGAGAATTCTCAAGGTGTAATGGGATTACACCAATAGAAAACAAGGAAAAAAATTCAAAATACATTGAACCATAGAGGGGAGAGAAGTCATTCTTCAAGCAGGACCGCATCTGAATCTGAGAGCACAAAATAAGCAGGCAAAAAGTCATCTGAAAATACAATGCTGATAAAATAGCCAAAGTGAGCTTTAGAAAAGATACTTAAAGATAGACCAACTTCAAGGTAAGAGTACTGTAGCTGGAGTCTCAAATCCAAGGGTTGCATCCAACCAAATCCTCCAAAAGGGATCTTAACATGTCATAAGAAGAGTCAAGATTCTGTATATCAGATCATGCAGAATCATAGTGCAAACTTCAAATGAAAATGAAAACATCATGCTGGAATAAAAACATAGCAAACAGCCAAAGAGAGATTCAGGACAGAGCCTTCAAGAGGACCATCTTCAAGAGGAGAGCGCAAGCAGAATATGTAGATGATTCTGTTTCTAAGGAAGCAGCTGGTCTGTAGTCCTTTTTAAGATCCTTCTTCAAACCGAGCAGCCGGACATCCCAGTCCATCTTTCATAAAGCCTGCAACTGGTTTTCTATGAAACACCTCACCTCAAAACACATCAAATCAGAAAAATCAGAATGGTTCTGCGTAGATACAAACAGCTCAAGACAAATATAACAGAGCTCAAATAGTCATTAGCAGTCTGAAAATTAGAAGTGCCAGCACAGTAATGCAGTATCAGCTCAGAAAAAAAGATAGTCCTCAAAAAACAGACCACAAATTCCAAAATTTACTGATCCAGATAGCAAACTCTCAAGATATTGAAATACATTTTTAAGAACACCTCTGAAAATCATTAAATTTTAGATAGAAACCCATAATCCTCAAGAACTGTATAGAAGAAACCATCAAACCCAATGTGAAATGACCTACTGTAGAGTCTAAACAAGACCCCATCCAAGAAGAATGATCTAGAAGAGATAAACAGACCAAAAAAAGAGAATGCATCATACAATGTTCTTGGTTAATAACCCAAAAACTAGGCAAGATCAATATCCGCAGGCCTAAGTAGAGAACATCCAGTAGATGAAACAATTCTTGTAAAGGGATAAACCTCCATAAGAAAAACAGCAAATAGAAACAAGTACAACCCAACAAAATTTAAGCATAAAGAGAAGGGAAAACCAGAAGCAGAACTTATTCAATCAATGCTCTTGAAATCAAAGTAGGGATCTTTGATGAAATATTTAGCATCTTTAATGAGCATCCTCATCAGAAAAATCAGAGGATTGTGAGTATTCAAGAAGAGGTTCAGAAGGAAAAGGCTGTGGAGGAATCTCAAGGGCAGAGCTTTTAACTGCAAATGATCTTGTGATAATGGTTCTCTCATGGTTGGCATTCTCTCTATGCTTCCTAGTCTTCCTAAGAATTGGGGTGATGAAGCCATCAGGGTCCACAATGATTTTTCCCCTTTTTGTTCCTTCCAATGAAAAGATTTCCCCACATTGTGGATCTTACTAGAATTCACATGGGAAGATTCATCAACATCTTGTAGAGGAACTTCTTTGTTAACCTTCTTACCATTGCTAATCACCTAGTTTTCAGAAATTGAAACTCCTTCCATTATTGAAATAGTAATAATTTCATGTGAGTTCAAACCAAGTGTTCCTGCATTTGTGATAACTCAAAAAATATTTTGTTTAACTTCTCATGTATTTACACCGTAAATTACAGAATTATACTATTCACAAAATATTATTTTATTTCAGATAAATCCCAAATATTCACCATAACCATTTCTGACATTATGAATATAAAAAATAGACACCATTTTATCAAAATATTATTAATAATATGTGAAATATATTTTTTAAATAAAATAATTATTTATTTTAAAAATAAAATGTTTTAATTTTAAAACAGATATTATTACACTTTCGAAAACTAACGAGGGTTTTATAAATTTATTCTAAAATCATTGGAAAGATATATTGATATATGAATAATGATTATGAAAAGTAATTTTCTTTTAAATAAATTTATTTATTATAAACTTTTAATTAAATACTAACACATAAATATTAATTTTTAAATATTCAATTATACCATGATATAATTATACCATTGTTTCATTTATAAGATGCGTTATTTTTATTTGTACCTTCAAGGTTATAGTAACTATTAATTAGATAAGCTTACTACTAATAAGGGTCATATTACAATTCCTAATGTAATGATACTCTTCACTAAAAATATAAGTTGATTCTATGAGACCCTAAATATCATACTGATAGCAAAAGTGTATATTCAATTTTGGAAAATCAAGTCACTATGTTGAAAAATCTAGGTTTAATGGATTGGTTACAAATAAAAAGTACAATTTTGAAGGGGCTTAGGGTTGCATGAATTTCATTCTCTATTAAATTTATTTGTAAGTCCTTAGGGTATTAAATTCTTCACCCCTTAGAAAACTTATGTCCTAGAAATTTACAGAATAATACCTTACAAGCATATTTGGGTAGGTCTTCAACAAAAGTTCATATGGATCCCATGTCTCCTCTTTTATTTTATGATTTTTACGTAGTATCTTTACCACCTGAGTCATCTTATTCCTCAACACCTGTTCTTTAGTGTCCAAAATTCAAATAGGCTCTTCATAGTAATAATAGTACAGTTCTAATTATATTCCTTTACAAGTGACTACATGTGTTAGTTCTAGCATGTATATCCTTAACAAAGATACATGGAACACATTTTGTACATTAGAAAGGCTAGGCGTCATTTCAAAATTATAAACCACAAATCGAATTCTATCAATAAATTTCAAAAGTATCAATGAACTTTGGGCTCAGTCTCCCTTTATTTCCAAAAATATAACACACTTCCATGGAGAAACATTCAGGAAAACGTGATCTCCAACTTGAAATTCCAAATCCTTCCTTCGATTAAGAGTGTTGACCTTTTTTTTATTTGTGCTTATTTGATATTGGTTCATATATACATTACCTTTACTTTTTTTACCTATACAAACTCTGGGTCTACAAGATTCCTTTCACTGACATCATCCCAACATATTAGTGTTCGAAATCTCTTTCTATACAATACTTCATATGGTTCCATTTGAATACTACAATGGAAACTATTGATGTGGTAAAACTCTACCAAAGGTATATAATAATCCCACAAACCTTTAAAGTCAAGTGAGCATGATATCAACATGTCTTCAAATTTTGGGATCGCCCTTTCTAAATACCTGTTATTTTGAGGATGATAAACAGTAATCAAATGAAGCTCAGTATCCAAAGTTATAAAGATAATTTTCTAGTATTTTTATGTAAAACATGGATTACAATCCAACTAAATTCAAAGATTTTGTCCATGAAGTCTTAGAAATTCATTGATATAGATTAGTTCAAGGCACTCCATTTGAAAAAACACAATTATTATGATGAAATGTTCAGATTTTGTATGTAGATAAAAAATTACACTTATAGAATCAAAACTTATTTCAGTTTTTGGTAATCTAGTGAAATAATCCATGGGGATGCCATCCCATTTCAATGTGGGAAAAGGTAGAGGTTTCATAACTCTTCTATAATTTTGTCTTTTAACCTTCATATATTTACATACTAAATATCTAGATACACAATCAGCAATTTCATGATTCATTTTGTCACTCTAAAAATGTTCTTTAAAATCTCTATACACCGTAGTTCTACCATGGTTTATAGAGAATTCGAGATGTTGGCATCATCTAATACATTTTTTTATCTTGGCTTTAGAGGGAATACATAGCCTTCTACCAAATTTCATAATTCCATACATATACATGAAGTATGCCAACTTCCCATCATTTACAGGATTAATATTCTTTTTAATATTCTCATATTCTAGATGAGAAATTTTAATCCTTTATAATAAAGATGGTTTAGAAAAAAATTTATAGAGAAATGATGTTTCACCTTCATTGATAACACCCATATCCATCCTTGCCAGATCCATGTCTATAGGATCCTTTTCAATCTTTGTTTTGTGTAAAACTCCATGATCATTCCCTATTAATATGTATTTCACCTTTTTTTATTCCCTGAATGGTGGTGTATGGAAAAATCACAATACTTGAGTAGGTAGAGCCATCACCATTTCCTGATGTTGAGTGATTTCTATGAGAATATATATTTCAAGCTCTTGTGATAATTATATCTCTCATATCATTCTCTATAGAGAAAATGTATCCATTTTACTAGTAAAAAGATTACAGCTTCAAACTCATGATCATGAGTTGGATATTTTTATTCATGAATTTTTAACATCCTTATGGCATAGGCAATAACTCTATCATTCGTTATAAGGACATTGACATGTACTTTCATTGATGATTCACTATTGATCAAAAATCCATAATTTCCTAATGGTAGAGTAAAAATTGGAATACTGACTAACCTATTTTCAATTCATAAAAACATTCTTCACATTTTTTGGTCCATATGAACTTCAATCCATTACAATTAAGCTCGGTTATCCAGTTAGCTGATCGGGTACAGTTTTGAATGTAACATTGATAATAAACTACTAATCTAATAAAAATAAATACCTCGGTTACACTCATTGTTGTAGGCCAATCCAAAACTGCCTTGGTCTTTGCATGGTCCACTATGATTTCATCCTTAGAGAAAATATGTTGAAGAAAAGAAATATTTTGAAGCCAAAATTCACACATTCTAAACTTCCCATATAACTCATTTTTTATAAGACTCTTTAGAGTAATGCACACATTATGCTAATTTTCATCATAGATTTTTTATTATAAAAATATATAATCAATAAATACCACAAAAACATCATTAAAATATTCCTTGGTAATACTATTCATTAGATCCAAGAAGATAGTGGGTGCATTAGTCAGTCCAAAAGGCATTACTATAAACTCATATAGCTAATACCTGGTTTGAAATGATGAATTTAGAATAAAATTCTTCCTCAAAATAAACTAATGATATCCATATAAAAGTTCAATAATCAAAGAGTATTTGGCTCTGTGATGTTGATCAAAAAAATCATCAATTTGAGGTAGGGGATACTTGTTCTTTATTGTAAAAGTATTGATTTATCTATAGTCAATTAATAACCTCTTGGACATATGTTTCTTTTTGATAATGAGAACAGGTACTCCCCATGGAGAAACACTAGGCAAGATAATCTATTTATCACTCAATTCCCCTAGTAGTATCTTCAGTTATACGAACTCAATTGTGGCCATTCTATTAGGATTTTTAATATATATCTTCCAGAATAAATTTAATCAACAGAAAACATAATTTCTTGCTCTAGAGTATGTATAGGTAAATCCAATGGGAATAAAATAAAGTATTCACTATAAATAGATACATCCCCAATTTTATTATTTCCATACTAATCTATATATATTGTTTTATCTTCCTCCCCAAGAATTGCATTCAGTAGAGATACTGAGGGTGGATCTAGATAAGAATAAAATGTTGAGGTTCTACTCTACATTAATGGATTCTACAACATTCATAAAAATAATAACTTCTTTTTTATATTAATAGATCTTCACATCATAACCAGAAAAGAAAATTTATACAGAGAATTATATCAAAGACAATCATGGGTATATTAATAAGTTCAGCAACAAAAGCATGTTTATGTGTCATACGGGGGACTGATTGATACAATGTTTTTTCATAAAATATTCCCATAATAGTTTTTAATCACAACTCCTTTATTAATTCAAATCATGAATGTCTAATTTTCCTATAAAACTGGGAAGATATAAAAGAATATGATGATCCATAATCAAATAAATAATTGGCTAAGTTTTAGGAAATGATAAAATTACCTTCAACCACATCAATAGAACTTGAACCTCAACATTTCTGATTTAATAAGCTTGGCCTTTGTCCCCTGTCATTCTCTAGGTGATGATTCCGTAATGATTATGATGATCATTTGAATAATGCACCATCTCACTACAATTGTCACATTAAGCATTTGTATCTTATTTCCTTCCCTTATAATCATGAGATTGGTGGACTCTTTTTCCACATTTATAACAAACACCATTTACTTTTAAATAGGCTCTGATGTGTTCCATTCCAAAAGTATCACAAGTGAAAAAACGCCCATTTTTATTAATCCATTTATCCATTATTTCCTCCACCACCCACTTATTCACTTACATTCCTTTAAAGTCAAATGGAATATAGAATTTTTTCTCTCTCATGATGGCACATGAGACTGTATCTTCATATCATGAAACTTTTTTGAAACCAGTGACCTAGGAAGTAATGGTTTTAAATAGTCAATTAATAGATCAATATTTATCCTATGATTATGTATGTTGTCCACATCAAGACTTGATAGTCTTGTAAAATTGGATTCAAACATCGCAATGTTATCCTATTCTTTCTGAAACTCAAGAATTACCGATCAATAACTACTCATTGTTCTTAAAGAAAATATTTTTCTAATAATTTTCCCTCAAAGTCCCTTCATCCCCTTTCTTTTATTCATTCCTCCTGCTTTTTGTTTTGAATTAATGACCACCACTGATCTACATCTCCTGATAGATGATAACCTTCTATGATAACCTTCTCCCTTTTATTACATCCCAAACTGAGAAATATATTCTCTATAGAACTCTTCCACTGCTCCACTATGAATGGGTTTATAGTCCCATTGAATAATAGAGGATGTTGTAACTTAAAGAATCCTAACATTTATCCTCAACATCATGGATCTGGATGCTCCATACATGTAAGGTTATTTTTCATAACTTGATTCTGGTGTCCCAGAACAGTTGTAAGTTGATCAGCACTAGTCGTATCCTTTGAAAAAACATCATTATATTCATAGATAAAAAATCCCTACATGGGATACGTGTGTTCATGAAATTTCCATTCCTTCTACTAGGCACCATTTCTAAATAATGGAATAAACTAAATTATATTAAAAATCATAATGTATAATGTTAATAAAAAATTGTTTTTAACAAAAATTAAAATTTTAAGCATGTCTAATTTCATAATCCTAAGTATGGTTTCTTTGAAGACATATTTACATTTAAATAATTCATAATGGTTTACAAATAAAATGTAAATTATATTATAAATTTACCCTAGGAGTTTCAAAATAGGTATGTAGTAATGTCTATTGTCATGTACCAGGTTACCTCAAGTCAGGCCCAGAACACCATTTCAGAGTTATTACTCCTGTGTACATATATGCCAGAATCACATCCACTTGTAGAATTTGGATAGGGATGTATTTTTTATGAAGATCTGCATAATAGATACCTTATCATAATTATCATATGTTATTTTATTCTTATCCTCAAAGTCTTTCTTAGTGGTTTGTTCCCTAATATAATTATTCTAAATATTGTTTCCATGGATTATACTAGACTTCATCAGATTCCAAATATAATGCTCCAACCCTAGTTTCCCAGAGTGGGTGATTTATTTTATTATATTGGCCTAATTACATGAAATTTTTATCCCTAAGGACATAATTGTTTTGTAGTTTTGGAAAACCAGATACAAATAAATGTTTTACATTACAACATCAAAGGAAAAAATAATATAGAGATTACATTGGAAACATATATAAATTATTTATTATCCCTGAAATTAATTCATAATATTCATTTATTCATCATGGGAGAAATAAAACATAAGAAATGCGTGAGATCATATTCTTATTAAGGGTAAGTAATAAAAAAGCAGTTAGTAGAGACATAAACATTAGCCTTGTTGAATAACTAAAAACACATGGCTTTCAAAATAAACATGAGAAAAATATGGATGGAATCAAATCTAAGTAAATTAGGACATATATCTAATCATAAGAGAATGAAACATAACATTGGATATTATAGTTATAAAAAAACTAATATGTTTTTTCAATTACTATTTTCATAATGAGAGAATGAATATTGTCAGATATTTAAAACATGTTTCCAACCCCTCAACCAATACATATACAAAAACTAGTGTAAGGGATCAGCCAAAACCCACATCTATTTTGTCTCATGAGACCTACCAATGAATCAAGGGGCTATATAGGGCCCCACCCATCACATTCTAAGTCAAAATAATTCCACATATTAATTTTCTTAAACATAAGCATCATATATATATTCAATGTAAAAAAGATTCCCCAATCTGTAAACATAATTACTGACCATTCTAATTAGTTTGGTGATTGGTATCAAGATAGCACATCCACAATCAAAATGATCAAAAACCCCTTTAATAAAAATCTTGGATGATAAAAATAATCTATTAACCTTTATAAGACATAGATTTCAACATAGGTGCTGAAATAGAAAGATATACTCTAATAAAATCATCTGGTAATGTTTTAGAGAAATACACTTTTACTTTAAAAGGAAGAGTTATTTTGGAAAAATATATTCATATAACCAAAAATTCACTACTATTGTTTTCCATGATAAAATTGATTTTTTTTGGAAAATAATGGTGGATTAAAACATATTGTAGAGTGAACTTGAAAATAGTCAAGAATTTGAGAAGTTCCCTTTAATCAGGCATTCTTATTGTGAAGAATTGAGAAGGGAACCCTTTTAAAAGATGTACTTTTCTCAAACAAAAATATAAAATAATCAGACTAAATGATTTTGGAAGATAGAACCGTAATATAAAAAATTATATAAAACTAATTAAGGATCAAATTGATGTATAAAGTGAGAAAGCCCAACACAAATAAAAATGATTATTGAGGATGAAAACTCTAACCTTATGTTCGAATGAGTTCTGAACATGATCTTAATTTCTTAGATAATAAAATAAACTAAATTAATTAATTAATTAATTAATAACCTTATATACATTAATTAGATTTATTTTAATTTTATTAAGTTCATTTATGGCCTTTTGGATGACTTATAAGATACAAATTAGTCACATGGGAGCTTTCGTTTCATTGTTTTTCAAGATCGGCATGCTTGTATATGAGTATGTTATAACATGTGGGATCGATATAATTCACTATAGTTGAATTTATATATTATTAATGAAAAAAATAATATTAAATGGTTATATATATCATTTTGTTACATTTTATGTGGATGAATAATTTGATAAGACATTGATTGATAATCTTTTATATTTTTACGGTGTTTTTTCGATCACAACGAAAGTAGTTTTTTATATTATTTAATATAATTTATAAATGATGGTTCTAAAAGCATTTGAAAAGATAAAATACATATTATAGAAACTGGTTCGACCATAAAAATGGTTTCATAACCATCCATGAAAATGAAATTAAACAATGAATGTTTGCCGCCCACGAAGGTTGTAAATCGGTACCTCCTAGACGATGATTTCATTTTAAGACATTGAGAGATATTAGTTTGAATAGGGATATTCAATTAACATGATATCATTCATTTATATATAGTATACTGGATTTATCATGATCATTTTGATATATGAAGTGAGTAGATACTAATAAAATAAATTGAAATAAAATAAAATTAAAAAGAGGATTTGCTCTTGAAATATCCTCCTTGAGAACAGCCTTAAGGGAAGGATTTTTGGTCTTTTTGAAATACCAAGAGCTTATGTACATGGGGAGAGACTACAAAAGTGGATTTGGGTATAAATTTGATAATATTAAAGGCTTTGAGTAGTGATTGGAAGAGGGAGTGAGGGGTGGGGTTTCAATTGGAGGAGAGGGGTGATTTTTGAATATCTTATTCATCATTTTATTATTTTCCTCAAGACATGAAATAGTTTTGATTATTCTTACCAAAAATAGTAATAATTTCATGTCTGTTTAAACCATGTATGCTTAAATTAGTAATGACTCAAGGAATAGTGTATTTAGCTTCTTATGTATTTATACCATAAATTGTTGTATTTTACTATTCCCATAAAATTCTTGTAAGTTAGAAAAATAACAAAAATCACCATAAATTTTTTTAACATGTAGAATTATGAAATTTACTCTATTTTATAGAAATTATTTTCTACATATGTGAAATTTAATTTTTAAATAAAATTTTTTTTACTTGAAAAATCTATATTTTAATTTTAAAACAGATATTATAACACATTCAAAAATTATCTATGATATTATAAAATTATACTAAAATAATAAGGATTAAATAATTAATTTATGAATACATTTTTTGAAAATTAACATTCTTTTAAAAAAAATAGTAATTATAAAATTGAAATTAAATATAGACACTTAATTTTTAATTTTTAGATATTCACTTACTTATACCAAGATATATTAAATTATTTGTTCATTTATTAGGTTTCATAATTTTATTTATACTTTCATGGGTGATGTTACTATTCATTAAGCTGATTTACTATTCATGAGTGTCATACTACCCTTCTTATATTCAATTTAATATTCACTTAAAAATGAAAGTTTATCATATCAAACCCAAAATATCTTACTTATCCCAACAATTTATGTCCATTTTTCGAAATTCAAATCAAATAGGTGGTAAAATTATATTTGCCGGTTAGGTTATCTTAACAAAGTGTTGTTTCAAAGAGAATCAATTTTTCATGAATTACATTATATATTAAATTTTTTTGTAAATCCTTAGGGTGTTATGGATATCATGGACAATGAATTTTTTATAAGCTCATAATCCCATGAATATGTCTATCTTGAAGACATTTGTAGGTAGTAGGCAGTTGATAACTACCTCAATAATCTTTAGATCGATTGATGTACCATTTTCTATTATGGAATTCCCAAGGAGGTGAACCTATTATATCCAGAAGTCATACTTTAATACTTTTTCATAAATAAAATTATCAAGTAATATACCGAGAAAATTCTTCAATTTTTTTTAATGATCATCTTTTAAGAGAGAGTACACTAAGAATAATTCCAAAAATACCACCATGAAAGAATATAGGTACTTTTGAATGATATGATTCATCAAGTCATTGATGTATTCTTGTGCATTAGTGTGACCAAAGGGAATGACCAAGTATTCATAGTCATTGTAAATATTACAAACCTTATAATTAATGAAACATATTTATGATTTATTATATAATAATACATATAATATAAACCTAAATGATCAATAAGCCTTTGTTATTTGTGTAATTATACATAGAAAACAATAAATGGAAATAGGGATACTATAATATTATTTAAAACTCCAAAACCTTATCTAAATACTCCATCACCATTGTAAGACTGCATGGGATAACATGGACTTTTATATAATAAAGTAGTGGCCAATAAATCATAATAATTGAATAATCAATGTATAACATTATGAACGTAAATAATTTTATTGAAGAGGCATATCAAGGAGGAAAACATGGTAGATAATCATAATCATTAACATGAAATCATGATATAAGATGATAACATCAAGGCAACATTGGAATGTAGAAACAACATAAAACAACACAATGTAAGCACAAATTCAGGATTTCCTCCCTCATATCACAACATAGTGTACATAGGATAAACTCCCTGGAACCATACATATAATATCATAAGATAAAATATTTACCCATAGCATTTAATGGAAATATAATATCTGGACCACCCATCAATCCATATCATGTACATGTTTTAGTGTGACACATGGATCATACAACATAAGAGCACATTGCTTAACATTTAATCCAATAGAAAATTATTATGGGTTATATACATGGATGTTTCCATTAAATGATGGATATTTAAATCTTCGTTAATACCCTTGAGTCAAAATAGAGATGTGTATTCACTATAAAAATTCCTTCAAAATCATAATATAGTTTTTTTAGCATAACCTGTCCACAAAAAGATTAATAGAAGGGATTAATGAAATATAAAAGGATATACTGTTACATATACATCATAAGTTAATTAAATGGTACATATAAAAACATATTCCAACATGAAAAATTATAAAAATAATGTCATAACTCAAATAAAGCTCTTGAATAAAGAGGAGGATGAGAGAATCCCTTAACTTGATATGGTGCATCTAAAATCTTGGGAGGATATTCGAATGTCATTGGTAACATCGTCGGAGGGATTTATCAGTTATAAAGAGTGTAAATTCAATAAAGATTCTTTTTAGTGAAGTGGAGTGTATAGGGACCCACAACTAACATACAAGGATATTACATCAATTTATATGAATATTCATTACATTACAAAAGTACATTCCCAGTGACCATAATAGTTTAGTGCCTTAAGAATCTTGGAAAAAAGTCTTCTAAAATGGGGACATATCTTCAATGATTCACCAAAAGAACTTCCCCTTTAGTACTTCTACTTAAAACCATTTTCTATAACCTGGGGAAAGGAAACATAAGAAAGGGTGATCTCAGATGCTCCGTATGGGTAAATAAAGGAGATACATAATCATACCATGAGCATAACAGTATGAGAACATGAGAATAGAATTTGAATATCATACCTTAAATATCAAAAAACATAAACATAAATCGTGGAATATATATTGGAAGTTCATAAGACATGAATAATAAAGGAATCAATAGCATAAGCCATGATTGGATAACATAGGAATAAGACATGGAATTATGATAAAAACATAATCATATAAAATGATTTCCATTGTAGTCAAGGCTTATTGCCATGTCCATCATAGTATTTTGAGTTCAATCCTGATACCAACTTGGTAGTAATGGTTCACTTCTATAACCATATTAATAGTCATGGTTCACGCCAAATACAATATTAATTGACAAAGTCCATTATTGAATTTAGTTCACTCCCCATTCCATTAATGTCTATCTCATTCTTTATAAATCTCCACCAAATACATTGGAATTAGATCTATGTCCCACCCATCTCATAATAAAACACATAAAAATATGTTCCACTATATCATAAAAAATAATCATCTCAAAACCCATGAAAGGAAATGAGTATCATAAAAATGTAATCATATCCTAACCTATGGAAATAAAACAAGTTTCATATTCATTTCTTCATAGAAAAGCGCATGAAAAGAATTGTGGTTCATATGAATATAACCAGTAAAAAGGAAATTGATATAATAATAATCCTTCTATAAAATCATAAACCATTCAAGGAATGAATATTAATGAAACCCTTGGATAATTACCCATGAAAGGAATGAGTTACACCAACATATTTCATCTTGGATGGAAAAATAATTTTAAAATATCCTTTAATAACATTTCTTGTGGAAAATATCCTTTCTGAATAAAAAAACACATTCTAAAACATAAAACATTTTTCTTTGAAAATAGATTTCAAAAAATATAAAATAATATTTTAAAACCATTAATCATTATCAAAATAATTTTTCATTTAATATGAGCATAAAAGATCATTTAATAAAATCATTTTTTAAATAATGTTTTTTATAAACTAGATTTCTGATCAAATAGATATGAGAAGTAATATTTTCTTGAAACAAATATATTAATAATAATAAATAACAAATGGTGGGATAGTGAATCTAATACATTAATATATCATGAATAACTAAAGGATACCAAAATTCATGAGTGTTCTTTAAATATGGATCATAATATTTCATCAATGAAAGTATAACCATTAATAATCCTAATAAAGGATGTGATTGTTTCAATAAAATTTTAAGACCAGGTATATTTTAATAATACTCCCCATGTAATAACCGAAACAAAACCCCAAATTAACTCATATCTATGCTTCCACATAGGAGAACATATGTGTAAAGTTAAAACACAGACAATGAATAAAATCATACATAATCATGTATATTGATAACGACCACTGATCAAATGAACGTGGGTAATCTAGAGAAAGTTAACAAATCATAAAACCTAAAATTGAAGAAGTGTGAAAGAGGTCATTTATATCATAAAATGATGATTATAGGAAAATATTATTTCAAGGCAGTTTTTCTAATCTGGAATAATCTTCTTGAGAAGATATACATACATTATTAAAGGAAAACCTTGCCCATTATTGTGCCTTGATCCATTAAAACCTCATTTCTTATTCCAATAATTGAAGATTAATATATAATTATAGAGGAATTATAATATCATGAGATCTATAAAAATAATTATAGGTGATTCCATATTGGTTATCACAAAAAAATTTAGCACATGTTATCCAATATGTATAAAACCTCATATGGTGAGTAAATAAATTAATCTCTAAAATATCATTATAATTTTGACATAAATAATTCCATAAATGGTAAACCATATAACCCTTCCAAAATAAGGAAGTCCAAAAATTTATATATAAGGTCAGCAAATTTCTCAAAAACAACTTTGAATTGATCCCTAAAATACCATAAAGTGGCTCTTTTTTGTCACATAATAAACATGTGAATACCTTCATAATGTATTCTCTTGAAACATGGTAGTAACCTGAATATCCCTATATCCATATAGAAAAAAAGAATGTTTAATTATTCAAAATTTTATTGGATATATTCCTTAAGTATAAAAATGTTGTAAACCTATTAATGATAACATAAAAAGCTTGTTAAGAAATCCATAATTTGTTCCTGGGTAATCAATATCGTCCAATTTATTTATTCATATCCAATATATTTTTTTCCAAATATTATTATCATAACAAAACCAACATAATAAATATTATTTTTCCTTAATAATGTTTATCCCATGAACATCACCTTTCCATTAAATCATTTTTTATTCTATCAAACCATTAAATATATTTTTATAAATCCTTAGCTAAAAATATAAACTAGAAAATCCTTTTATATTTTTCAATTCATAATTTTTAAATACAAATACATGAATGAATACATTATTCTAAATAATACTTACTCCATTACAGTGATACCTCATCCTATTTCATAATATGTATTTTTATTCATATTTAATCTGTAGTTTCATCATCATCAGCAATATAACCATTACTCATATCTCATTTCTTATTCTCCTCGAGATCTTTTCACTTAGGATATTGAATTTCAAATTTACCCTATATTTCACATTTAAATAATTTAGATGTCAATGATAATATCTAGAGTCTATTATTATCATTCACTATAATAACCATGATTTTTATTTTCCCATTGTAGTTAATTTTGTTGAGTCCTTATTTTCCACAGTCAAATCATATTTGTGTTCCTCTAAGACATTTTCATTGTTTCCTCCCTCTATATTCTTGACACACATGAAACTTAATATTCTTTCCTTGATGGTCTCAATTTACAAAACTCTAAGAAAACTATTTCCTTATCTTCTTTTTTGAGTCTGAGAGTCGGTTATGGTTCCCATTGTTATTCATGTTAAATGTAAACAGACGATTCATGACAAAAACATCCTCCACTCCAGTGATCATCACATCTGACTTCTCAGAAGAAAAATTTATATTATATTCAACATTAAAATAGTACCTTCTAATTATTTTAATTTCATAAAACAAAAAATAATATTGTGAGAATAACTTATCAATGTGTAAAACCATATAATCATGAAAAATATTTTATAGTATTTATTAAATTATGAATCCTTATTTTAAATATGTTAAACCATATGTTTGTCCTTTATGACATCCCCATACATATCCATAGAACTATCCATATGGGTATCACTAAGGTTATATTATCTTTGTTTACAAAGGATGAATAAATCCTTCCTTTCATCCCAACCAAATAAAACTAGTATTGAAATAAATCGATGTTACATCTATTTAGATGAATATTCAACACACTGTAAAAGTAATTTCCTATGGACCATAATAGTTTAGTTTCTTTGGAAACATTTTAAAAATATTCTAACAAGGTGAAGGATAATTAATGTTTCCAAAAAATATCGTAACCTTTATTATTTCTACATAAAATAATTATTTATATCATGGGGAAAGTGAAAATTAGAGAGGGAGAGCTTATATTCCCAGTTAAGGGAAATAAAGGATATATTCAAGCACAACATGAGCATAAGGATATAATAATATGAGAATAACATTTTGGTATCATTCCATGCATTTAAAATAACAAAAATATGAAACATTTAATAAATAAAGACATTTCATAAGACATGAATCATGAGGGAATCAAGAGCATAATCCATGAAAGTATGGCATAGAAACAAGATATGAAATTTTGGCCAACTGATAATCATATAAAATGCTTTCCATAGTATTCAATGATTATTTAAATGTCCATCTTAGTAGTATGATTTCAATCCCCATAACATCTTTGTAGTCATTGTTCACTCCCATGACCATATTAGTAGTCAAGAATCACTCCCAAGAACTTCTTAGTGGAAACATTCTTATAATTAATGGATTTCACTTCCAATTTAAGCAATGTGTATATATTTTTTATTTAGATTTTTACTCAATGCATTAGAGGGATACATATGTCCCACACATCTCGTAATGAAATCATACATATGTGTTCCACTAGATAATAAAAATCCATTATATAATAACACATGAAATGAAATGGGTATCATAAACTTGTATTCATATCATAAACTATGGAAAATAGATAGGTTTCATGATCTGTTCATCAAAGCATAACCCATGAGAATAAAAATATTTCATATGTATATAAACCATGAAATGTAATTTTGATTCATTAAAATCATGTCATCAAATCAAAAACCATTAATAGAATGAATATGAAATGAACCTTTAGGTAAATTCAAAAAACAATATATGTTTAACACCATTAGATTTCATTTTGGATGAAAAAACTAGTCTTGAACATCCTATCAAAAACATTTCTAGTGGAAAATATTCTTTCTCTTTTGAAAAACTATTTTTAAAACATAAAAAAAATTGAAAACCAGTTTCATTGAAAATATCAATGAAAACATATAACAGAATATTTGAAAACCATAAAAAATTAAAATAAATTTCCAATGAAAATGATCATAAATGATCATTTTAAAATACCTTTTTTAGATCCATTTTTGATAACATGGTTTTTTGAATAAAATAGATTTTTTATTGAAGATGGAAATGTGGACATATTTTCTTAAAAAATTTCCCTTAATTATAATATGTAAAAAATAGTATAAAATGGTACTAATACATGAATATATCCTAAATTACTTTATAGAAAAAAATTCATGAGTATTATTGAAATATGTATAATAAGCTTTCATCAATGAAAGCATAATCATAAACAATCTAGATAAACGATTTGATTGTCGCAATAAACTCATACCACTTAGTACCTTTGAATAATACTCTTCATGTAATAAAATCATATTAAATAAATATGAAAATAACTTGAAAATAATAATATTAGTGTTATTACATGTATAATGGTAGTTTATACACCTAGTAGAATAATATAGGTTCATAACATGGAATTTGTCTCCATGAATGGAAATTGCGACAAAATTACATTATTAATTTAGAATCAATTGAAACATAAACACCAAGAAAGAGATATCATAAAATGGATTTGTAAATAACCATAAATATAAGGATAAAAATCATATAATATATTCATGGGTAGTATATACAACACACAAAAGAATAGAGTAGTGAACATGGAATAAATCTCCTTGAAATAAAAGTAAGACGAGAAAACATTTACATTTAGTCTTGATTGTCTTCATAAAGATTAAAAAATCATGTATAATATAAATAAGTTTGTTATAAATTTACCAAAGAACTGTATTTTAATATCTAATAAAATATTTTATTTTATTATAATTTTTATCAGCAGTTTATTAATAACTCAATGTTAATGTTACATTTCGCCTAATATCTGTGTTTTTTATCATATAATTTTTGACTTTTTATTATTGATACTATTAATTAAATAATTATTTAATTAGTTTAAGAATTAAAAACATGATATAAATATCTTATTTATTCAATATATAATGTATTAAATTAATATCTAAAATATATAAATATGAAATGGAATACACCATTCATGGAGACAGTTTGTCATAAGTATGCATGGATATTGTTTTCATTTTCATATTTAATTGAGATAAATAGAGTAAATGAATATAATTATAGTAGCATTATTATTTCATATACATCATATAAATTCCATAAAACTATACTAAATTCATTCCATTTTAAGTGTGAATGAATCAAAACACTTTTTGGAGGTTGTAGTCCACATATCCAAAAACAAAGTTAACTTATTTTCAAAAAAAAAGGAAAAAGTGGAGTTATATTTTATATAATAATTAAATAAACCTAAAAAATCATAAAAATCATAAATATCATATTAAAACATTATTTTCATCATAATTCACAACCCTGGGATGTGGAAAAGGAAAAATAAATGACATTGTTTCTCAAGGTGGTAGTTTCTCAAACACATTAATAGTTTGTTTGTTATGCATTTTATAGAAGTCTGTGTTACTGTAGTTTTAACCTTTAGAATAAAAACAAATATTTATATTGTGTATAATTAGGTTATTACATACACATGAAATAATAGTATTTTAGTGGGTGAATAATGAAAATAAAAAATAAACTTGTGGAATGATGATCCCTCTTCTTTGGGTAACTTATTTTGATTTGAACCAAATGGATTACTTGATTGTATTTATTCCAAAACTGAGGACTCTAGTATACAGTTAGGAATGTTTCGACGCGATTTTTTTTGTATTTTTCTAATCCAAAGGGCTTGATAGGTATAAAGAATTTTGGGGGTGAGTTACCTTTTATAGTGGGGGAGGAGTGGAATTCTTCGGAATAAAAAAGGTAAACACTATTGAGAGGTCTCCCTTATACAATATGCCTCAAATAACTATAAATATTCAATAAAAGATGATAATTGGTCAAACTATTACCATATAATGGATTTTGAAAATATTTTTAGGTTATTTTTTCCTTTCAATTATTACTTAACCACTAAGTAATCTTATTTCACCTTAATCAGTGTAATTTATTTTTATTACATTCACAAAATTTTTTGTGAAAAAACTAATTAGAAATTATTATAAATTATAAATTATTATGCTTCAATTTTTTTCAATTATTCAAATTATAATTACATAACTGGATGAAATTAATTTTAAATTAATCCTGCAAAGGTGTTTCGTCATAAAGTTTTTTAATTGAAAATATTTAATAGTTTTAAATGTTTTTATATCCATTATAAATATGAAAATTATTATAATGACCTAAATTGTAGTAATTGGTTTTAAATTGATAAAATTAATATTTAAAAGCAAATTGAAATGTAATTTATCAATATAAATATTTTAAATGAAAAGGTAAACTAGAATTAAAATTCAGTATTTTCCACTATACATAATGAAGTAAAACATCTTTGAGAATAATAAAAAACATAACCAAAGTAAATTTTTATATTCTAATTTGAAATATTATATTTATTTTTTAAAAATAAAAGTTATAAATATGTCAAAAATTATATTTAATATGGGTTATCTGTTAAACAGAAGTAAAATTACCTTTTAGAAAAAAAACACCATTTTATTCATAAAATTGGGTTTATTCTTATCATATACCTATAAAATATTTTGGATGAGTATAAAAAATTACTTACTGAATATATAATATATAAATTTTATTAAAAACTTTAATTAAAAGAGGATTTTTATTATTTTAGATACATTTTTGTTAATATAGAGAAAAATATTTATCATAGAAAAGTAATTTTTGTATTTCCAAATAGTCCGTACATTCACATCAACTGATTGATAAACAACAGATTTATTTTATTTACATGTTTAAATCATATTTTCAAAATTTAGTTAATCATATTCATAACTTCTATTCCAACTTCTATGTGGTATCATAATACTATTTTAATATTAATATTAATAGTATATTGTAGTTTGGTAAAATTTGGCCTTGCGTGTAATGAAAGTTATCTAAGGGACACCATATTGACTCTAATAAAATCCAAAGACACTGTTGTGTGCACCAAAATCTAGTCTAATTGTTTAGTGTAGTTTGAAATTTATTTGGTTTTTTGTATAATTAATTCGAAACATAGTCTTTACCTATAATACAACAGATAATTAGTTTGGTGTTAAATGAAAAATACCGAAAATATTAAATTAATTGAAAAAAATAAAAAAAATCTTACGGTCTTACATATTTAGAAGATATGTGGGTATTTAAATAAAAAAGAGTGTAGATATCAATATTAATTTCAAAATATAAGTTTTGGATTCTATATAATAAGGTTCCGAAAACTAAAAAATTCCTATGTTTTTACCCATGGTTTTCATAAAAGAGTACAGGTTTAAAATATTATATAATGTAAGTAACTGTATGTATTAAAATAATACCATTGGTGATGTGGAAGTGAATCATTTCTATAAAGAATTGTTTTAATCCCATTCCATATTATATATGTTTTTTATAATTCATTACATGATTATAAAAATAAAAAAATAACTTCAAAAAAAAATATTTTAAATGGTAATCATGATTTTGGTCTAGGACTCATGTTATAGAATTTATTAAATCACTTTAAGGCTATTATGACGTCATAATAAAGACTGTATAATCATAACGTATTTTTGTTTTACCCAAAAATTAGACTATCTCGTAAAATTATGAAAAAAGGGACATTGGATAATCTCAATATAACGATTTCAAAAATAATATTGATTTTTAAAAAACAATTTCATCAATATCATAATTTTCTCAATTAACTAAAATATATTTATTTACTAAGAATACCTATTTTTTGATACTAACAAATCTTTTAACTTTAAAAAACATATATTGGAATTCATCAAATTATATTATAAATTATATTTAAATAAATATTATAAGATAATAATATATTATTAATATTTTTAAGAAATTCATGAAACCATCCAATGATTATATTACTTGAGTGTAAATATTTCCTTAGAATATTATTTTCATTTCTTCATATCAAAATCATTTTTTATAAACTAATTATATAATCATTAATAATGTAATAATAAATCAATTAAAAATAGTAATATTGAATTTAAAAAATAGAATATATAATTTCATATTATTAGGTTTACCATATATAACCCTTTATTACACCAGAGTATTCCCTAAGTTTATGTTGTGAAATGGAGTTGCATCTTTTGGATGGTTTGGTGGAAATTGATTAGGTTTTAATCTCTGTAAGCTTTATCTTATACCTAAAATGGTGTTAATCAAGCTTTAGTTTATGGATATTGTCTTGGTATTTGTTAAGAATGAATCCTGGTGATTCCTTCTCCCTTGAAAGCTCTAATAAATGGTCTTTATAGGATCTAGTCCTACTGGTCAAGGCTACCACTTCATTTATATGTTCTAATTGGATTTTATCATAACCCATAATATATACTAATCGTTACTATTACTGTAAAATGACTAAATTATCAATGGTTAAAATTATTAATTGAATTTTAAATAAAATAATTTTTATTATATAAATTTACAAAATATCTTATTTAATCATTGTTTTTGAAATAAATAAATTAATAAATATTTAATTAAATAATTTAAAAGTTAATTACATTTATGAAGGTTTGGTTTATTACATTCTTCTCCCTAAAAAAATTTCACCCTTCAAATATTATTTCATACTCTAAAAAAGATGACCACATTTATGTTTTATCTCATCTTTCAGTTACCATAACGCCTCCTAAAATTTGTGGTTCGGGGAGAAAAATTTTACATGGTGAGTTGTTTTTTGTTTCCAGAAATTTGTCACTATGATCTAATATCTTCATAGGATCTTTTTATATGAAAAAAACTATTCTCCAATGGAACCACCTATGGATTCAATACATGTGAGGAATCTGAAATGTACTTTGCCAATAGAGAGTCATGGAATACATCATGTACTTGAGATAGGTTAGGTGAGAGTGATATTAAAGAGACCACTACTCTAAAGTGATAAAGGATCTCAAAGAGAACATTTTTTCTAGGAATTATATTTCCATAAGTCAAAATAATCTTGAAATTTATATGTGGATATATAATAACAAACACATAATCTATAACCCACTTGAGGTTTTTCTTCTGAAATATATACATCTTATGCTTCTTGGACGAATATATAAGAATTATATTTTCACATAAAACATAAGTTCCCTATTCTATTATGGTAATTATGGGGAAAATATTCAGGTTCCAAACCTTATTACAAAATCATTATCAATGTTGACCTCTAGAACAATCACTATATTCTTCTGTATCCCCTCATAGTCTTTTTGGATTTCCATGATCCTCCAAAGTATATATAGTTCATAGGTACTATGAGAATATTATAATGAAGATTTTTTACTATTCAAATGTCCATCCTCTTCATGTTCATGATCAATGTATCCATTTAAATATTCATTATAGATATGGTTGTAAGATCCTTTCTACACATTGTATATGCCACTTTGTTCAAATTCCATAGATAGTAATGGATTCATAAATAATAATCCTTAATCACTTCTATCAACTTCTGTTGGGGAAAATTGAGATCCTTTTTGTCTAAATATATACTAAAGGATTTTATGATTTGTAGATATTTCGCACTTCTAACCATGAAGATAATTCCACCAAATCATTAACAAAAAAATCTCTGAATCTAATTCCAGATCATGTGTTGCATATTTCTACACATGGATCTTTAATTTTAAGGAGGCATAGGCCATCGTGTTTTCATATTGAATTATTATAATACCCATGAACTTTTAAGATGCATAGATTCAGGTCACAAATCTGTCCACACTGTACAGTAATGTGAGAATAGGTGCAATGATTAACCCCTTCTTGAACTCCTTAAATTAGTCCTTGCCTTCATCAATCCAGAACAACTTCACCCCATTTTGAGTTATCTTGGTTAGTGGTCTTGAAAAATATGATTAATTTCTCAAAAATATATGTTATTACCTATATCACTAAAGTAAACTAAATATCTCCATCATATATATTGGTTTAGGTTATACTAAGATTACCTATGTTTAGATGGATCTTCTTATATCACCTTACTGTTGATAACATTCCCCATGAATGTTACATTATCCATCCAAAATTCACATTTTCTATTACTTGAATATAAAATTGACATTTTTAAGGTCTTAAACAAGAAATTAACATTCTACTCATTCTCCTCATTTAATTTGTAGTATATTATAATATTTTATATAAACACTTCTATAAATTTATCAATTCAATCAATAAATACTCTATTCATTATGTATTTAGAGATAGTTAGAGAATTACATAGTCAATGTGGAATCACTATGAACTCTTAGTTCTTGTAAATTGTATGAAAAAGAGACATCATGATATCCCCCTTATTCACCTTTAAATGATAATATCTAGACCTAGGATCCACCATAGATAAGTATTGTTCTTCACGAAGCTGATAAAAAAAGACATAAATCCATGAAAGAGGATACTTATTCATTATCATGATCTTTTTTAGATAAATATAATCAAATTATTAGAGCATTGAACCATCCCTCTTCAGGAAAAAGATGACCACTGCAACCCATGGTTCAGCCCTAGGTCATAGAAAACATTTATCAAGATTCTTCTAAAGTTTTATCTTTAGTTATTCATGTTCAACATTTTCAATTCTATATACAGTCTTGGATATTAAAAAATTTATGGATAAAAATTTATTGAAAACAAAACCTCTTGTACTTTAGGGAAACCATAAAATTCTTCTAGAAACATGTCAATATATTCCCTATCAAAGGGAATTTCATCACTTATTAACTATTCCTTTGTCTTATTCATTGGATCTAGATACTCTTTCTCATATAGAAATAGTATCCATGCTAGTGATGATTATACCAAATGTGATTTATCCATCTCCATTCACTATTCTATAAATTAATTAGATGTGTGTAAAATTATTTCATTCTCATTGAAATATATTTTTTCTCGATATATTAATATCCACTGTATACCAAGAATTGTATTGAATATCATTAAAGAGAGTATCACAATTTTCACTGAGATGTTTATCCTGAAAATATAGATAGGGGAGATGTTATACAATTTGATTTCAATAGTTTACCCATTTATAATTTTCAGAAATACAACTACATCCATGTTATAAAGTAGTGTTTTAATAGTTATAGATAACGTGCATGATATTGATGAATTCATAGAACTAAAATAAAATAGTATGTTAGCTATCTGTAAATGAATAAATAGATTACCGATCACCACATTGTTATTGGGATACACCTCAGAATTTTGGATGACATAACATTAACCTTTCTCTCTAGGACTTATAGGTTGCTGTTTTTGGTATTCATCAAAAAACCAATGATTATATGACTGAGTAACCTAGTCTCTTTATTCCTCGAAGTTAAAACATTTCACATTAGGTTAAGGGATGACTGTAGAATTTATTTCATCCATCTTATTAGTGGATTTCTATCAGGGAAATTATCTAGCAGGGTTCCTTTAAATTCCACAAATAAATCATTTTCTAGTCCCCTTTATCCAATTACATGGTTACTTAATCCCAAATTTTTGATAAGGGGGATGTTGGTATTTTATAACACCTTTATTTTTCTCCATCACTTGACCAGAATTAAAATCCATTCTCGGTTTCTCTCTCCTGGCCCATGGGACCTCTATAATTCACTGATATCCTTTTCAACATTGAGAGAACATTATAAAATTTCCTCATAGTAATAAAATTGTTAAATTTATAATGACTTTCATATATTTATATATTTCACACTAAAGAAGAAGCGAACATTACATTTGGGGTCAATGACAAAGCACAGTGCCCTTCACACATGTGTTATGAGGTTTTCCCCCTAACCCTGAATGGATTAATGATCCTTATGCTTTATGCCAAAGAAATTTCTTTCTAATTTTATTAAGAGTGTAATAGACAATATTTATCAAAAAAATTATAGAATAAATTTCAATCCATATATTCAATATACAGCTTAGGATTCAATTTTTTTTTTATCAAAGACCACTATTTATTACCTTCTTCCTCAATATCATATAAAAACGTATCTTTCTCATAATATTAAAGGATGGAGACTATCTTCTCAAAATAGGTGTTCTGTTGTTCTATGTTTATGAAATCAAAATAACAACTAAATGTCATAGGGATTTATCGTATAAAGGTATCAATTTAAATCTTATCCTACTTAGGGGTTGTGGATTTTTGTCTTAACTAAATTTCATATTCATAATATGAGTTAATTGATAATGAAATGTCATGAAATTCACAAATATTTCTCCTATTTGGTTGGGAATATAATTTGTGTAGTCATCACATTTTCCCTCACAATGTTTGTTGACTCGATTCCCCCTATTTGTAGACATTAACTATAATAATGGGAAACTTGTGGACGAGAATATTAAAATTATTAATCATATAATAGTGTAAAGTATAGATATTTATGGGATAATATATAAACTAAAAACATTCCATAACCTATAATATTCATGGTTTGGATCTATTTTATTCATGTTCTATACCCTAGCATAATATTTTATGGGAATGTTTTCCCTTCACAATGTTTCATAAGGGGATTTTGAATTTACCAATGCATAACCCCCAATAGTGTCAAACCACATCAAAAACAGTGTTTTTTTCTTCTCTAGGTGACAATTGAGTTAATTCCCAATGTCCAATTTTCAGGTTAATTACCCCTAGGTATAACTGTACTGGATCCAAAACCACTTCTAGTATATAAATGGGGATATTGTTGGTTGGAAACCACATACCATATGCGTTACCAAAATTTATGGATATATTATTATTTTTACTATTACCAAATGGGTTTCAATAATTTTTTCTAATAATTATTATGAAAAATATACTTTCAGCTTTTACCAATAATAACAACTCTAATTTTAATACACCTTAATTCATGATTTATTAAACAAATATACCCATAATAAATACCAGAACGATTGAGGGGCCAAGTTTCATTGGGTAATTTGATACATTATTCAATAAATTAAGTTATGGGAACGAAAAATAATTTAAAACTCCATAAAATGATCTTAATATTCGATCTCTCTTTTAAAACTTATAGGATAACCTTGGGATGTACCTAAAAAGGGGTGAGATATAAATCCTAGTAAAGGAAATTTCAAAATATAACATTATTAAATTAATAAATGTTATTCAATAGGTATATCAAGTTGACATATGTGTTTTATGATCATAAACATAAACATCTAATAATGATATAATATGATAACATCAAGAGAACCTATGCATGTGGCAGTATCATAAAACATGACACTATAAGAATAAGTCAAGGATAACCACTAGGAAATTATAACATATTTTAATTATGCTAAAATGTAATTCACTGTACATTGTATCTCATGAGATATAAGAATTACCCAATGCATTGGATTGTTATATATCTCCAGGTCCACCCATAACATCCATATCATGTATATTTGGTAGTGTGTCGCATAAAGAATTAAATATAAAAGATCCATTCATGACTTTTAATCACATGATTATGGAGTCTAGGTTATATTCAGGCACCTAAATAGTATGTTAAATATATGTACATCTAGTTTAATACACTTGATTGGAAGTGGGGATGGTTATTCACTATACGAATGCAAGGAAAATTGCAAGATAATTTCGATGGCATAAAAAGTGCACATAAATATTCATGGAAGGGTTTGAAGAGAGTGAAATGCATCAATAATTATATGTAAATAATAATTATAAATAAAGGGATGTTTTAAAATATATTACAACATGAACACTTATATATAAAAATGCTTAACTCAAATAATGTGCAGGATCTAAAGTGGACGATGATAAAATCACTTACCTTGAGAGGGATCCTCTATAAAATGGAGAGGATATTCTTAAGAGCTTAAGAATACAGAGAGAGGTATTTATAGATCTAAAAAGAGACTAAAATAATTCTCACTGGGTTTTTAGTAATGTAGAGTGGGAATATGTGTGGCTTTTTATAGAAAAACAATTGGAGTATTTTTTATTAATTTCTAAACACTTTTTTTGGAAACTATATGACCAAATAATCAATACCAAAAAACATACCATTGTTTTTTCACATGGATTAAAACATAGTATGGTGTGATTTAATATTTTATAATGAAAACAACCAAAACTATTTAAATAATAACATTACTGATCTATATGTGATCCATGTTCAAAACGAATTGATTTTAAACCCATAAAATGTAATATATATTTTCAAGGATTCATGAAAGTATTATAAAATTAATAAAAAATCTTGAAAAAACATGTATATAAAATTGTAAAATTATTTTAGTTTTGGATGATCTTTATAGATTCTATTAAATCACTTTTGGTCTATTGTGATTGCATAACATAAAATATATATTTATAATTTACCAATTTTTTATCAAACTGTGTGACTATATTAGAAAATATTAAAAACATATCAATGGATAATATAAATGTGCCACATTAAAAATTAATATTTATTTCATCATAATAATTGCACAAATATTTAAATTTTCACTTTAAAATAAAAAAATAATTATTTATTAACATTTCTAGTTTTTATGATACTAATAACTTTCTGAAATTTATAAAAATTACATTCGGATTTATTATATTACATTATCATTTGTATGTAAATAAATAATTCTTAACAATAATATTATTTAAAAATTAAATTTATTTTAAAAATTCTTGAAATATTGAAAATATTTTTATACATGAGAGTATATATTTTAAAAAATATTATTTCATCATATAAAATTCTAATTTCTATCATCTGATTACATAATTAATTATAAAGAAATTATTAAATGCGATAAATTATATCATTAGTTAATCAAAATATATAATATATAAATTCAAATTACTAGGGTCCACATACATAACGAATTATCACACCATCATATTCTCTAAGGGTAATGTTTATGATGGTGGTGCATTCTTGGGGTAGTTTGGAAAACACTATTTGTTCTATGATCTCGATAATCATAATCATATCTTATAAATAGTTTCACATGAGCTTTTATTGTTGGTCCTTATCTTGGGGTTGATCAAGGGAAAAGCCCTGAGATTTGATCTCAATTAAAAGCTCTAATAAATGTGCCTGATTCGGTATGATTATACTAGAACAGTTAAGGAGACTTTTATCTGTATGAATTGAATTTAATAATAACCATTAATATATACTAATCATAATGGCCACTATACAATGGAGATATTATTAGTGGTTATGATTCATAATATAAATTTAAATCCAATAAACTATATTTTTTGACAGTCTGAAATACCAAAGTAGTGCATCTGTTTTATGTTACTACTTTACTTAATAAAGAATTTATTCATTTAAATTGAATTTGATATAAAATTTTTTGGGTTGTTATAATAAAATATAAAACAAATTGACCATATTATATCCTCCTTCAGACGAAGAAGTTTTGATACCTTAATCAGAGGCTAATTTTGGAGAACTAGTAGGCTCCTTTTAATTGACCAAAAATATCATTAATTTAAGGTAAAGTACATAAATTGTTTATTATAACTTGATTCAGTTTACAATAATCAACATAATGTTAGAGTGTTTCATATTCATTTTAAAAAATATAACTGGAGTGTCCCAAGTACACATACATGATCATATCAAACCCTTTATTTCATACTCTTCCAGTTGGACCTTTAACTCTTGAAACACTATTAGAAACATTATTTAAGATTCTAGAGTAATAGGAATAGTTCTTGGGAGTAGGTTAATAGAAAATTACATGTAACATTCAGGTGTAAAACCAAATATGTTATCTAAAAAAGGGTATCAATTCAATTTTGTATGAAAATAAAAAAAAATTAACTACTTAAATATAACCAAGGTGGTCATTTCCAAACTGATATGAGATTGTTCTACTATGTCCAAATATGGTCTTATTCTTCTTGAATTAATATCTAATTCTCTCATGAATAATTGGACAACTCCATTGAAGTGATTAAAAGTCACTTTTTGAGTGTATTATTCAATATGAGACTTGATTGATTCAATAAAATTAATTCCCAATGTTTGATCAGTGATATCCATATCCAAAATAGTAAGTTCTTACAAAAATTATGTTTATGAAATGGTGGTGTAATATGAAAGACATTTAAACATTCTGTACTCTTGGTTCAAGAGACGTGTCTTGATTATCATAAAGTGAGGCACACTTTCCATTGCTTAGACCAGTTTTTTTACTACAAGTTAAGGAAAAAAGAATGGGTAAATAGTATGAAAATAAAAAATCGTCAAAATGTAATAATGTATAATAGTTTGTTTCACTATTGATGGACCATCATCCTTTATTATCATGATAAACACACCTCAAATAATGTTATCACTCTACTCCCATGGAAAAATTAATTAATCCTTTATGACATGGTCCCCATAAATGTTTTGGGTTATTACTAGAATCTCCCATATTACATCGATTATGATGTAAATCACTACTCCTAAAAGTGAATCTTGGTTGGGTATTAGATACTTAGGACATAGAAGAATTGAAACCACCATTGAATTTAGGTTATTTGTGTAGTAATGCTACATATACACCTTTTGACAATGGTTTTTATTGAATCAAGGATGTGTAGAGAATTAAATATTCATTTATTCCAGTGAACACATTGTAAACAATAGGTTTGGTTATTGAAATACAATTTGAAGTAAAATGATTTGGTGGAATAGTTCTCTAGTGCCCTAGTACCCTAGGAGTACATGCCCCTTCAACACATATTCCATACATTGGTGTTCCCACCTATGTGTGGAAGGAATATGTATTCTCTTTATTAGAACTCTTGGTGTTGTACTTATCTACCGAGAGATCATTATTCACAATGTTTATGTAATCCCCTATACTGATAACTAGTACTCAAAAAGGAATGCTTGATGACACCCCTCATTGATCATTCATGCCATGTGTGATTCTCTATAAGCTACATCTAGAGAAAAACATTAATGGTGTGTAAATGGGGATAAACTTATATAACCAATAGGTTTCCTTACTTCAATTGGAAGAATCATATTTCTCCTTATTCTCAGAAGGACTACCATTAGAATTATTTATTAATCAATCCAACAAATCAATCAATATTGAGTCTTTGGTCATCTTTATCATGAATAGCTATGTCCCAACATTGTTGTTTGAGGTCCTTGATAATATAAATTCCTAGTGTCACTTTATCATTCACTTATCTTCCTTCAATGTTAGATATTTTTTTCATTATACCTAAACATGCTTCTTCTTTCTTAGATCCTATGTCTCCATGGTGGTTAATTGTGTTCATCCTCTTTGATTATGGTGAGAATGTAATATAAAATGTTTTGTAAAGTTATTAAATTTTCTACCCCAAAAAAATGATTCCATGATTATTTTGATGAGATTCTAGTTAACACGTTGTTCATCAAGTGGAACCATATTCTTAGAAATATCCTCTTAGAGCTTCATGGCTCTCATAACTAGAAGAATTTTCATATAGTCACCACAATATTACCCCTTCATCATACATGGAATCTTTAATCCCATAACCATTAAAATATACTAATTCATGAGAAGAAGGATCTTAAATTATCATATTAATGATGAATCCCAAGTGTGGATTCTAACACTAATGCATTATACTAAACTCTCATCATCTAAATGCATGATGATGAGGTTAAGGGAATCCTAAAAGGGCATAATAAAACTTTTGTACGAAAACTACATTAAATTTTAATGTTTAGTATAAATAGGATTTTGATATATTTTGATTTTTACATTTCATTTCTTGATATATCATATCTTCATACATACTATTACCAATTAATAAACTGACAAAGATCTAATAAAAATTAAAAATTATTTATGTGGCCATTGGATTAGAGATAATTAAAGATTCATTAAACTTAGGTGACATACTGTTGACACTTCATTCCATTTAATGGATAAGATAGTGAAAAATTGAAATACCTTAGAAAAAAGAGGCAAAAATACATGGAGGATTTCAAGATTTGAAAAGGGTCCAAATTGAAATATCACTAGTTTATCCAAAACACAACCAACATGCGTGGTACATGGGTGCCACCATTTTGGCATGCAAGACACTTGTGTTACCAACCATCGTTCACCTAGGGTTTTAATTTTTACTATAAATAGACCCATGGGGTCTTCATGAACGAATTTCCCAAAATCCAAATTGTTAATATGGTTGCCCAAGTGCTCCACCCAAGTCTTCTAGAACCTCCCAAGAAGTTCTTGAACACCTAAGGATAGTGTATTAAATGCGTATTATAGTGATCAAGTCCATTCATTGTTTTGAATCCATAACACTGGCACCCTAATGTTCCCAACCTAAATTAATCAAGAACACTTGAGCACCCTCTATTCCTTATATAGGAACTTGAGTTACATACATTTGGGATTACCTATGAAGACTCTTGATGGTTTGAACCAAGTTTCACCCAAGTATTTTCCTCCTTTTTCATCACTTAAGGTGAAATCAAGTCAATCAAGCCTACATGGTCTCCCAATACCTGTGCACTAGAGATATGACTGCCCTATAATGGTTCACCTAAGTTTTTCATATTTTTTGAGCCTATTAGGAAGCCTTCTTCAAATTCATTTTTGGAATATAGTCATATTTATTGGCTCCCTTATATAAAAGGGATAATGGTGAAACATCCACCAAGACATCCTGATTTACAAAACCTTAGGGAAACCACACCAACATGTCTCTTATTTGGATTTCTATCTCTAAAGTCAGTGGTTTCCCATACTTGTCCTATTGGGAAGCTAGGTATCGTAAAATTTATATGGAGTTGAATATCCACGGTCACAAGGGCTCTTATAACATGAATAGTGTTGGGGAGTTCTTTTTTTAGAGGATAAGGGTATGGTCCTTGTTCGTCCCTTGTCTCTAAAACCCAGAGACTCAGTTCCCTGGGAAGTAAAATATAATTCCCAAGAGTTTTTCTTTTATAAAAATAATAAGTATCCAGCCTCTAGTAGGATCAATTTTAGGGAATCCCCCTAGAGTAAAACCCTACCTTTTCTAGCTAAACCCAATGAACTTCACTTTCATTTCACATTTAAATGTTTATTTCTTCAAACCCTTGTCCATCATTGTCATGGATTCATTCACCATAGGCCCAACCTCTTCTATAAATGAATGAGTAAGTGTGTGGTTTAATGAATCTTTAAAATACTATAGGTTCTCACATTGATCATGACTCCCACGGGCATTGAGATTTGTAATTATTACAAAAATTGCACAATATACATCACCTCTGGATCTACGGGAACTTTGATTCACACTATAATTGGGATACGTAGGAAGCCTTCACCTAGGGCCTGAGCCCAATAGAAATCCTCCTTGGGATTCAATCCATAATTCCCTTATCTTGGCATTTTCCTTATGATTAAGCACTAAATTATGCCCCCTTTTAATCTTCAAGAGTTAAAATATCTATCATTGACCTTGTTACTAGTGCGTCCTCTTTAAGAGTAATACCCAACCTATTTCTCTCAAAGGAATATACCCCCCTATGAGACTTACTAAACTACATGGGTTTGATTCGAATCCAAGTGGGGTATGTAGCAAGCCTCCCTAAGGTACAAACCCAACAATCTAAGTAAACCTTGTTATTTCTACGATATATTCCCATAAGGGTCTAATACATCATGGAAACCTACATCATTTCCATGTTCCTTAGGTTGCTTATGATTAAGTCCAACAAAAAGATTTTACTAGGCATATTTCGTCTACGATTTTCCTACCACATGACATTAAACTATATGGATAGTTTCTTATCACATGACCATAAATGTTTTGATGTATACCATTAAGTGGTACCAAATTATGAGGGTTTAGATTCCTTTCAAGGGGATATATATGTATCCCATTGATGTGTATGATCCAAACATCAAAACAAAATATACCTTCATTACCATAAATTAAAAAGTACCCTAATAAGAGGATTCAGAACCCAAATCATCGTGACAACAGAAAAAAAACTCTCTGAGTACTATATGGGAGGATATCACTAATGGAAAACCTCGAATACATACAGATATCTCTATTGATGAACCCTCTAATACATATATATGATACTAAATTTCATACATGCTAAATAGTTGATTGAGAATCTCAAGGGAAACCTAAATTATATTTGGTAAACAAACAAGGATTCATGAACATATCTTAAAACAATAAGAGAGTAACATAGTAGGAAATAATTCCCCCCAAAAGTATGTGGTGAGCCTGACCCACCATCCTCTCGACCAATGTGAGTCCTTAAGTATCGTAGGCCAATAAACCTAATGAACGCCTACCTTTGAAAAGAAGGTCCCATTAGATATAGAACCGTTGGATGTTTTTGGTTACATAAGTAAATCCAATGGAGACCATCCAACATTAGTTTTTCCTAATCAGAACAAATGTCCTCTGGGAAACAAAAAATGGTGAATGTGACATGAATCCACAAACAAGATGGTAGTTTTACCCATCTGTTAGGCCCCTATAATATGATAAAAGGTCCTGAAAAGGGAATTAATCACACATGTGTTAATTTAAAAGATTCTTATTTAATAGATTTCATTGTTTTTATTTTTCATACATCTAGGTACTTTATTCCCAGAACTCCATTCATTCCAAATGGCTTCCTTTAGGTTTTCACACAAGAATGCCACAGATACAGCTCAAGTTCTATCCTCTTCTGCTTGAAGGACATCATCACCAACTCAGCATTTTCAACACTAGGTCTCAAATGAATTGGTCTGGGTGTACCCATAAGAAATTTTTATCCCATCATTGGAGTCTGATTGAAAGTCCCTCTCAATCAAGAATAACTCTTGGTCATCTAGTCAATGACAACTAGTTGGTCATAAGAAGAAAATGCCAACAACCATCTTAAAATTTTGTAGGAGTGTATCCCTAGAAAAAAATCAACAGTCCCTCCACTATTCTAGAGAGGTCGACCAAGAGGATGCCCACGGCCTCATCGTAAAGACACAAGGATCCCTCATAAGAGATCCTTCCAACAATCATTATATCAAACGCTACGCAGTAGAAAACCCTTCATATGATGGGTGTGTTTTCACCAGTTTTCTGACCAAGGTCCCTTAATCTCTGACATAATGATAAACAACCAGTGAAAAAAACTTCCAATACATAGAAGGTTCACACCTTTTACCCTCTATAGAAGTTCATCAACTCAGCTTGATGGAAAACAGAGAGCATGAAAATACTCCAATCCTCATTAATTCCACCATTCAGCAGACTCATCTGGTAGAACTCACCCAATACTTCCATTCCAATCTGATGGAGTACTGTGAGAAGGCACATACAGTTGCTTACAATGTTTCATCCAGTCACTAGATTTGTATAGATGCATTCAATAAATCCCATCAACCAAGTATAGTAGAAACATGTAAGCATAAATATAAACCTCGCTTCACATACCAAGACTGCCAGTAGTCTCATGTGATAGTATTGAAAGAATCCCATCGACCATGCATGGACAAAAATAGTCAGCAGGCACATACACCTTCCAACATCCAACAAGACTTCTAACATTCTCGGTTTCCAGCAATCAGAGAAGTCAATCTGAAATATCAGATGACAAACCTGGGTTAGTATTAGCTCTCTTCCACCATACATGAGTAATTTCTGTATCAATTAATAAGAATGGGATTATATAAGAAGGTGTGTAATCCTAACCCAAATATATAATTGATTTATATTCATGTTCTATCCATAGAAGTTACCATATACATTTTGGAAAACATGAAACAAAAGACACAAATTACTTCTCATATCCTATAAGCTTTATAGAATATCCTAACGGTAAATTCAGTAGTACTAGAGGGATGGACATATAATTATATCCCCACACATGGTATGACTCATCATCATGCTATCCCGGAGGAGATAATTACATGTGTTCCAGTCTAGGGGTATGGGGTATGCTCCCCCATATCATAAAAATAATCGGGTCAAGCACATGCAAATATTCCAATTAGAGATAATCAGTCTATTTTGACAACTTCCGTAAATAAGGCACATACACCAGCTTGTGATAACCGCTTTTCCCAACATGTGGCCCCAATTACGTGTAAGATAGAATTTACGAAGAAGTCTCACTAAGCATAGTTTGATAATCAAGAATTATTCTTCAATGTAGCTCCACTTAATACTGGAGTAGATGAATCCTGAAAACATTTATTTATTTAAGATAAAGATTATACCTTTCTATTAAAAAAATTATGTGATTAGTAGCAGTAATTTTGAAGTTCCCCATTGGATACGTCATCATGAAGGCTTGAATCATGAGAATTCAGTCAATTTAGAGAACCTATCTCTGGAAAATGTCTGTGACAGCCCTCTGTTTGGCCAGAAGACCATGGATAAAGTGTATTTAACCGTTTTTATAATCCACCATGGTGGTCCACCCCATGATGGAACTTGCTGTGAAAGTCCTCTCCTCATTATTATTTCACATTTTCAAGACAATTATCCAACTAAAAATGTAGTAATGATGAATCCCTCTTATCTTGAGGCACTTGTAATTGTATGTTTATTCATGTCTGATTCCTTATTACTGTAAGGTGAATTAATTTCTCATCTTGAATAAAACCCAATGTGATGGTCATTATATGAAACTCTTTTGGATCACTTTCCATTTAAAATAAAAGAGGAAATATCAACTAACCCATTTTTTGTGATAAAACAATTAATAAGAATCTAATTTGGCCAGAACAAGTTGAGAAATCTCTAGAAAAAGATGATCAGTATATGTTATGAGAAAACAACTGGCTATTAGTGAAATACCAATCATGTGTTTTTCCATTGGAAACCATTAAATAAAAAATTCAAGAAATTATGGAAGAAGATTGAATTAATGATATCCACAACAACCTATGGAAAAATATTCATCATTTAAAAATAAAAGTATTAATCTACTATGAAAATTGAAGGCATGTCCTGGAAATAGAAGATTTGAAGTGAAACCATGACTTGGAATCCGTCTAGTTTTCTGAACATACAAATATTGATAAACAACATGAGGCCATTAAACACACGTGCCTCAATGCATTAATGTTGTGGCAACAATTGATAACAGAAACCCCATCAGGTGTCCATATTAAAGGGTGAGGTTTACATGGAGTATTTCATTTTACTACACTCCAAAATCATCAAAGATCGTCAAAATTGGTCCCATTCAATGTTATTGTCTCAGAATAGCTACAACAAAAAAAAATTTGTTCATGACCGAAGAGTTGCTCGGTAAGAGCAGGCCTCGACTGGTTTTCACCAAATTCATAAATAAAGAGAGCTGGATATTGAGATGCTTCTATATCAAGCATTTGAATACATAGAGCATACTTACCTCTTAGAGGATTTATGCCATAACTGTGAGGTTTCAACTGTGAGGTCTCAACTGTGAGGTTCAACTGTGAGGTCTCTTAGAACACGTTCTCTACTGGGTAGTTCTTTTGGAGGGCTTGCTGCTCCAAACGTCACTGTCCTGACAGGACTGTGAGTAGTATCAGGATCACTCCCTTCATCAATTGGGGTGTTCTCTCTTGCAGAGTCACCAACTACTGCAGTCTGTTCATCATCTGAGTATACAGGTCCAGGCTCATCAGGCTTTAAGCCTGGATCTCTCCTATCTCTCGGTCTAGAGGGATGAGTAGAAGGGCTAAATTTATCATAGATTCTCTCCTCATCATTCACCCATGATTTCTTCCAGGGATTCCAACTGATCTTCATGAATTTGCAGATTACTTTCGAGATACATACACTGTTCTTTGCCACTATCAACTCTTCCTGACTTCCAGCCGCACCTTTCACTTTCAACATAACCGAAATGAGTTTAGCATGAAACAAGGCACTTGATTTTGAGCTTGCCTTTATCATGTCCTCCATCTGAGCCATCAGCAACCTACAAAGGTTGATCTTCCTTCCATGTTTTAATAAGTAAATCAAGTAAATATCCTGGTGCTTCAGAGTTGCAAAATCTCCTCTTCTAGGACTCAGTACATGCTGAATAAACTTAAACAGAAGCCTGTCCTCTCCATTCATTTCAGCAGCAATAACCTTTCTTACTGTGCCATTGCCTGTCAGTTCTTCCAGAGCCGTCTCATGATCAAAGATTCTACTATTTGGAGGAGCCGCTCCAGAATAGTAGTTGTAAATACCCTCATGAGGCACTCTTAAACAAGCAGCCCATTCAACGGATGAAAAACTGACTTCATTGCCATTTACTCTGGATACCAGTCTATGCAGATCATCCTCTTCCTCAAACTGTAGATATTCATAGAATTCCTTCACCAGTTTCGGGTAGTACGGTCCATTATTGTTTGCGAAGCATTCGGTCCATCCTTGCTCATTAAGTACTGCCAGTACTAATGATCTGCTCGATAAAATCCACTCTTCACTTAGCTCCTTCTCAGCAACTATTTCTCTCTTAGTCAGATGTGGATTAACAGGTCTTATCGAGGCGTTCCCGGTGCCACTGGATTCGACTTGAGTCCTCTTTGGCATTGGTGCATCTTCGTTGACAGTCGGGGGTCGCTTTGTTCTGGCCATTTGAACTGAATGAGGTTTCGAGGTTCGGTTGAAGGTTTAGGGTTTAGGACTTGAGAGAGCAAGGGTCGAGATGAGTGGATTGAGATATGTTCGATGTTCTCAATTTTATCATTTAGGGATTTAGAAATAAAAGTATAAAGAAAAAACGGTTCGAATTCCCGCAAAAATAAAATAAGATTAAACAGCGAAGCAGCCTACAGAGAGATGCAACAGTGAGGTACACCGGTGAGGTCTAACTGTGAGGTTTCAACTGTGAGGTCTCAACTGTGAGGTTTAACTGTGAGGTTTCAACTGTGAGGTCTAACTGTGAGGTTTAACTGTGAGGTTTCAACTGTGAGGTCCTAACTGTGAGGTTTCAACTGTGAGGTTCTAACTGTGAGGTTTCAACTGTGAGGTTCTAACTGTGAGGTTTTAACTGTGCTATAATTAATCATACCTAACTCATGTTTGATGTAACTTAATCTCTCAGAATTCAAAGGCTTTGTAAAAATATCAGCTAACTGATGTTCAGTGCCAATGAACTCAAGAGTGATATCACCTTTTTGATAATGATCCCTCAGAAAGTGATGTCTCACATCAATATGTTTTGTCCTAGCATGAGATACTGGATTTTTGGAAATGTTAATAGCACTTGTATTGTCACACCTTATAGAGACATGTTTGAATTGATATCCATAGTCTAGTAAAGTGTGTTTCATCCACAAGATTTGTGCACAACAGCTACCAGCAGCTATATACTCAGCTTCAGCAGTAGACAATGCAACAGAATTCTGCTTCTTACTGCACCAAGATACTAGTGACTTGCCTAAAATGTGACATGTTCCAGAGGTGCTCTTTCTATCTAACTTGCAGCCAGCAAAATCAGCATCAGAATAACTTAATAAATCAAATGATTGTCCTTTTGGATAAAATAATCCCAAATTGGGAGTATGTTTTAGATATTTGAAAATCCTTTTAACAGCACTCAAATGAGACTCTTTTGGATTGGCTTGAAACCGAGCACACATGCATACACTGAACATGATGTCAGGTCTACTGGCAGTAAGGTACAGTAGACTACCTATCATACCTCTGTAGTTGGTTTGATTCACTGGTTCACCAGTTTCATCACTGTCCAACTTGCAAGTGGTGCTCATAGGTGTGTCATTGCCTTTGGTGCCATCCAAAGAAAAACGTTTTAGAAGATCTTTAATATATTTACTTTGGTTCAAAATAATACCTTTTTTTTTGAAAGATCTGAAATCCAAGGAAAAATTTGAGTTCTCCCATTAAACTCATTTCAAACTCATTTTGCATTATTTTTGAAAAATCAACACATAAAGAATTTTTAGAAGATCCAAAAATAATATCATCAACATAAATTTGTACTATTAAGACATCTTTAGAAATCCATTTAATAAAAAGAGTAGGATCAGCTATCCCTTTAGTAAATCCTTTCGAAATAAGAAAAGAGCTGAGCCTATCATACCAAGCTCTTGGAGCTTGCTTTAAACCATATAAAGCTTTAGATAATTTAAAAACATGATTAGAAAATTGGGGATTTGTAAAACCAGGAGGTTGTTCCACAAATACATCCTCAATTATATATCCATTTAGAAAAGCACTTTTAACATCCATTTGATATAGTTTGAAATTCAGATGAGCAGCATAAGCAAGTAATATCCTAATGGCCTCTAGTCTCGCCACAGGTGCAAAGGTTTCCTCATAGTCTATTCCTTCTTCCTGACTATACCCTTGTGCAACTAGCCTAGCTTTGTTTCTGATTATATTACCAAACTCATCAACTTTGTTTCTAAACACCCATTTAGTGCCTATGGTAAGAGTGTCTTTAGGTCTTTCCACTAATTCCCAAACTTTGTTTCTTTCAAACTGATTTAGTTCTTCTTGCATAGCCATTACCCAGAATTCATCACTGATAGCATCATTGACATTTTTGGGTTCAAGCTGTGAAAGAAAAGCTTGATGTTCAACCTGATTTCTTAGAGAAGCTCTAGTTTGTGTTCCTCTATCAAGATTACCAACAACAGCATCTAAAGGATGATTCTTTAGAATCCTAGTTGATTTGGTAAAGGTTGGACTAGAGATTTCAGGTTCATTTATAGGTTCGGGTTCCACAGAGGAAGTTTCTGGAAAAAGTCCAGAACTGGATGTTTTTATTACAGGTTCTTTAGATTTGTCATTTCGGTCCAGAACAGATAAGTCTTCCTCAACATCTTCAAGAGACGTTTTAGACTCATGTGGATCAGTCTCATCAAACTTGATGTGAACAGATTCTTCCACATATTTGGTTTTCTTATTGAACACTCTATAGGCTTTACTAGACATAGAGTAACCCAGGAAAATTCCTTCATCACTTTTTGGGGCAAATTTATCAAGATTATCTTTGGTATTCAGAATAAAGACTTTGCAACCAAAAACTCTAAAGTAATTAACCTTAGGCTTCCTATTATTCCACAACTCATAAGGGGTTTTCTTAAGAACCGGTCTAATCAAGACTCTATTAATAACATAGCAGGCTGTATTTACAGCTTCAGCCCAAAAGTAAACAGGCAGGTCATATTCATTAAGCATAGTCCTCGCAATTTCTTGCAGGGTTCGGTTTCTTCTTTCCACTACACCATTCTGTTGAGGTGTCCTAGGAGCAGAAAAATTGTGAGCATAGCCATTGTGTGAGCAGTAAGATTCAAATTCTTGATTCTCAAACTCACGGCCATGATCACTCCTCAAGGTCTTAATCTTAAGTCCACTAAGATTTTCTACAGACTTAGAGTATTTAACAAAGGAAGAGCAAGCTTCACTTTTGTGAGCTAGAATGTATACCCAAGTATATCTAGAAAAGTCATCTACAAGAACATAAACATAGTGCTTCCCATTTAGACTTGAAATTCTTGATGGTCCAAACAAATCCATGTGAACCAGTTCAAGTGGTTGAGAAGTTGAAACTTCTTTCTTTGGTTTAAAAGAAACTTTGTGTTGTTTTCCCTTTTGACAGGGATTACACACTTTGTCATTTGGGAATTCAAGCTTAGGTAGGTCTCTAACTAGGTGTTTCTTAGAGAGTTTTCTAAGTGTGTGAATGTTGCAGTGTCCTAATCTCCTATGCCACAGCCAAGACTCTTTATGAAAAGCATTTAAGCAAGTAACATTATGTTTAGCTAAAGTGTTTAAGTCAACAGCATAAACATTTTCATTTCTTAAGGCAGAAAATATTAAAGCATTTTTGGAATTATAAACATCACAAGAATTGTTTTCAAACTTGACATTAAAACCATCATCACAGAATTGAGAAATGCTAAGTAGGTTGTACTTAAGTCCATCAACAAATAAAACTTTGGAAATTAATACTGAGTCAGTGTTACTAATCTGGCCTAAGCCGATGATTTTTCCTTTTGAGTTATCACCAAAAGTGACATATCCTCCATCAACCTTTATTAAGCTTTTGAAGCACGAATAGTCTCCAGACATGTGTCTTGAACATCCACTGTCTAAGTACCATACCTTCTTGTAATTGCTTTTCAAACAGATTTCCTACAAAACAGATTAGACAGGAAATGACTTTGGTACCCAGATTTTCTTGGGTCCAGATATGTTAGCAATCAAGGATTTAGGTACCCAGATTTGTTTTATGGGTCCCATATAATTAATAGATGCAACAGATTTAGAGATATATACTTTATTTGATCTACAACTATTTAAATAACCAGTTGAGGCATACGAATTTCCAAAACTGGAACTAGCAGGGTTTTTTCCAGACTTAATAAATCGGGTTTTAGTAAACTGTCTTTGTCCAGGTTGGTATCCCAAGCCAGTAGCATACTTAGGTGCAACTTGCTTTCCTAGCAGTTGGGTTAGAGTATCTTTTCCATTTGTGAATTTTTCTAAGTCCTTTCTAAGTTGTTCATTAGATAGTTTCAGTTCTGTATTCTCCTTTAATAATTGAACATTTTTCTCTTTTTCTACATCAAGTGCAGACTTGACACTTGCAGTAAGAGCATGCTGTTTCTTTAGAGACTTATATTTATCCTTTAGTTCATTACACGTTTCTTCCAGAATATTACAGTATTCAGTCAATTCATCTTTAGACATATTTTCAGAATCAGAACCAGATTCTGCTTCACCTTCAGAATAATAAGAGTTTAAAGTGGGAGTATCTAAGGTTACCTCAGATGTGTTTGTCATGAAACACATATTAGCACGATTTCTTTCAGAATCACTGGACTCTGATTCACTTGTGTTGTCTTCTGAAGCACTCCAGGTGGCCTTCATAGCTTTCTTATAATTCTTGTCCTTGTACTCATATTTCTTCTTGAATTTTAACTTAGGACAGTCAGCTTTGATGTGTCCTTTCCTTTTACATTCATAGCAAACTATGTCTTCTTCTTTATCAGTTTTCTTCCAATCTTTCTTCCACTTACCTTGTCTATCATACTTACCCCTGTAGTTTGGTTTTCTGAAGAACTTCTTCTTCCTATATAACTTCTTGAATCTCCTTGCTATTTGTGCCATCTCGGCATCACTGTCAGAATCTAAGTCTTCACTAGATGAGCTTTCAGTTGGTATTTGCACTTTCTCCTTGTCTTTGCTCTTTGATGAAGTAGACTTAAAAGCTACAGATTTTCGTTTTGGTTCCTCATCTTCCTCTTTATTTACCTTGAGCTCTTCTTCGTACATCATCAGCTTACCAATTAACTCCTTGACAGGTAAAGTTCCAATATCACAGGATTCTCTAATTGAAACGGATGTGCCTCTCCATCTGTCAGGCAGACATCTCAATAATCTCATGATTTGCTCCTTTGCTGGAATAATCTTTCCGAGTGAGCTCATTGTGTTGACTATCTCATTAAACCTGAGATACATATCAGAAATAGGTTCATCAGCTTTCATCTTAAAGTTATCATATTTGATAGTATAAGTATTTAACCGCATTTCCTTGACATTAGTTGTTCCTTCATGAGAAACAGCTAAGGTGTCCCAGATTTCAAAAGCAGTTTTACATGCAGAAATTCTATTGAATTCCTCATCTCCTAGAGCACAGTAGAGAGCATTCACAGCCTTAAAATTATTATTGTAAGCTACCTTAGTAGGTTCATCCCAAGTTATTCTTTCAGTTTCTGTAATCTTGTATTGAGACTCTATAGCAGTCCAAATATCAAAACCCATACTTTCCAAATGAATTTTCATTTTGAGCTTCCATTGGGCATAATTCACACCATTAAAGAAGGTTGGCCTGTTAGTAGCAGCACCTTCTAGTCTATTATCCATAAGGAAATTTTAGAAAATGTTTTAAAGAGATAAAATTTAGAACTAACAGAAATTTAAGATCTTTTAGATAAAACTACAATCACAGTTTAAAAACAGAGAGTTAAAATAAAACTTTGAGCAAGTATAACAGAGATAAACAACCCTCTGATACCAAATGTTTGTCGGAGTGGACACTCAAGAGGGGGGGGGGGTGAATTGAGTTCCAATTAAAATTTCTGTTAAAAACAATTTCTATTAAAATCCCCCAATTTCAAAAACAAATTAAACTGTAGTGAATTTATATAGATTATAAAGGTTCAATTAACTTCTCAAAGATTGATTAGTTCTCAGTTAACTTAATCTTAAGATCAAATTAACTTTTGAAACTAATTTACTGATTTATAATAAATATAAACACTTGCGAATTTAATTATCAAAGTAGCTTTGAAGATAGATTATATTTCAAAGTAATAGCAGCGGAATATGAAATAAATATGTATAGTATGGATATAGAGTATAACTACAAACACAGAGAAATAACCAAGAGGTTCAGTCTCAAGCAGAGACTTAGTCCTCTTCCACTTGGTGATCACCTGCCACCAAGCAATTTTATAACAAGGATTGATACACAGCCTGTATCGGGCTTTACAACAGCTTTCACAAACTGTCCCGGTTTGACAACCTCTGCCACAGTTATACGTGGGAAAACAAATGACCAAGCCACACCAGGCTTCTTCCACAGTTATACGTGGGCAACAAATGTAGAAAGGTTTGGGATAGGTATTTTCAGTATCCCTCAGTTTAAGCACAGGAGACAGTGTGTGTAATACTAACACACTGCTCACAAATGTAAAACACTTAAACACAGTAGAGCAATAGATAGAAAGAAGAAGGTTTAGAGTGCTCTATAGTGTTGGCAGATCAGTTCTGGACTCGTAGGAATGAGTGACTTGAAGCTTTGGTCCTTTTTCTGTAAGTTGACACTAAAACAGAGTGTCGTGCTTTCCAGACTTCCAGATGTTCAAGTGATCAGCTTCCTTGAGTTTGAGTGCTTCACAGCATGGCTTTTAGAAGATGATTCTTTCAGTCGGTTCACTTGAAACTCTTTTGTTCTTCAGAATGGATGCTCGAGAGTTCTTCTTTTTTGTTATCTCTTATTATTTTGAATTCTTCTCTCTTCTTTTTATACTCCTCCATATATGCCCTTTTTGTTCATCCGATGCCGACAAGATACACGTGCGATCTTCCTCGTACATCGTATTATTTCTTGATATGTCTGCAAATATCAATAAATAATGTTAGGTGTATTAATTTGTCTAGATATGACCGTTAGATTAGTATTACTCAAATTGGTAAAGAAAAAAGGTAGAAATATAATAATAATAGACTGGTCGAGAATGTATGTCACTGTGGACTTCAACTGTGGTCTTCCAACTATGGACTTCCTTCTGTGAACTTCCTTCTGTGGACTTCCTTCTGTGGACTTCCTTCTGACTGCTGACTTCAACAAAAGACTTGCTGTCTGTAGGCTTGCAATGGTAGCTTTTACTCCATGTAACTGTTGCCTTTCTAACTGTAGACTTGTAATATAAAATTTGTAGAACTGTAACCTTTGTCAACTGTAGACTTCGATCATCTGTAGACTTAGTCGACAGAAGCTGTCTAACTGTAACCTTGACTGTAGACTTATGACTGTAGGCTTGTTCGACTGCGAACTTGTTACAACTGTAGACTTGTTCGACTGTGAACTTGAGCAGAGAAAACTTTGAACAGAAGTCTTGTAACTGTGACCTTCGTCTGTGAGCTTTGACAATAGATAGCGGTAGAGTTGTGACTGTAAGCATGTATTAGTCTTCGACTGTAACCTTGTAACTGTGAACCTATTGCAACAGTAACTTAAGGTGAAAGTTAGCTGTAACTGTGACTTTGAAGAGAAAACTCTGACTGTTAGCTAACAATACCAAACTTATGTAAATACTACTGTAAGCTGTTACAGTAAAGTTATGAGAGTAAGAATATGAACTGTTTAGAATAAAATACGTTTAAGCATAGAATAATAAGATTAATGCAAAGGTTTAATACATCATAATTAATGTTTTAAGCATGATTTGGGATTGTCAAAACAGGTGATTCCAACAATCTCGATTGTCAAAACAGGTGATTCCAACAGGTTTATTGTTTCATTTCTTGATGTAAAGGTCTAACACAATCATGAAACCTACCAATCCATCATGAAGATTTATTTCCAATCTATGTGTCAAATCATTGTGATGCATTTCAGACACCACTAATCACTATGAAATACAAAGAAGGGTTTTGAGAACATGATTCAATCTCCCAACAAGTGGAGAATTCCATCACAGAAAGCAAAGATAAGTCTTGTGTAATCCCCTCAGCTCCGAGAAGGAGAATATGAAAAAGTAGAAGCTTCCACAGTTACACTTAAGAAAGCTCATCTAAAAGCTTCTACATTAATTCCCTCATCATACAATTGGGATCCTCCTCTCAAATTTATCCAACAATAAATCCCTCATCAAGATGATAAAAAATATTAGATCTAAACAAAGTTTGAGGAGTAAATGAATACAGTATATTCTTTTCGGAATGAATATGTTCCTTGTTACATCATTTCAGCCTTGGAAAAAAAACTTAGTCCAGATTACAAGGCCCATGACACCAAACAAAGAAGGATATGAGGACCTCCCAAATAATTGTACCTTTCATCAAATGTGGGGAAACTGCATTTAGGAATGGTTTGTTTTCAAATATCTCTTACAAAATATAGTTGAATATGGACAAGTGAGACTAAATATTTCATCATCTAAGGTAGCACGTGTTACCATTACTTATCCAGAAGAAGAAAGTGAATGGATTAAATTCAAAATAAAGAATGTGAAGATGTTTGATGATTGGATGTTTAGGAAAATGATCAATCAAACTCAATACATTCGATGAACACAGTTGAAACAACCGATTGTGCCTCCTTCCACTTCCACTTCAACCAAGCCATGTTCATCAAAATATCAGTCCCCCAAAGGTTGATCCTCGAAGATGTGATCTGATTAGAAAGGTAAAGAGAAGTTAGATAAAGATGATATCATGTTAAATCAAGTGTTATCTTTGATATTGGAAAATTTCATACCATATGTCTTAAAAGCATGGGAATCCCCCCATAAAATGACACAAAAAGAACCGACCTGTCTGGTAGAATCTCCATTAGATGACGAGTTGATCATTGTTTCAACTAACATTATCCACTAAACAGATCACTATGTAAATGATTATTTTGGTTATGAACTTGAATTCAATGTACTTAACTGGAGAACTAGGGGAATAATAAATGTATGGGATATAAGGGATGATGTGGGTATACAAGAAGCCATTATATTTATTTCACCCATGTTGGATAAATTTATACAGTATAAACATGGGGGAGATTCCTTCAGCAGTCTTAGAAAGAACAAGATAAATCTATCACACATGATAGGATCAACCCTGATATGATCATTTTAAAACACCGATTAAAAGCTATACCACCACATTCTTAGCATGTGGGAATATCTAGTATGCATAAACCATCAAGAGAATAAGTATTTCCAGCCTCTACAATGACACATGGTATGTCTACATTAGGAGCATAAACTTCAAAGGCACCTATAAAACCACATCTACATGATTGGAAACGCAAACCTTTGGACCAAAAGTATGATGTTTTGAAGCTATTATCCAATTTATCAATCCAGGATGTTGTGAACCTATCAATAGACCTTTATAAATCACTTATTGAGGATTTTTCATGTCTTCAAGAGTTCAAAAATGTGGTTAGTGCTGCTGATGTCTACTATATAATGAGTGATCCTATAGAATTTCAAATAGTTATATCATTCACAGATCAAGATGAGGATAATGATATAAAATGATTCATAGGGCCTTGTATTTATCAAAAAATTTAATGATACAGACACTTGAAGGTCCTTCATTGATAATGGATCATGAGTCAACCTCTTTCCCATCCTTAAAAGTTGATAGTTTGGTCTCACTAAGTCTGTCTTATCTCCCTCCACTTTGATGTTTCACAATTATGAAAATAATGAAGAAGAACCTCTAGGAGATATTACACTCAGAACTCAGTTTGGGGATCTAGTATCTAATTTATATTTCATGTTTGTTTGACAGGACACACCATTCCACAAACAGCATGGAAGGCCTTTTCTATATCAGCATGCGGCCATTACTTTATCATACTGCCATTTCCTTGGTTATTGCTTCAATTTTCAAATTGGGACATTGCACAATGATAATTCCCTATTCAAAAATTGTGAATATCTATATATTGAGGCATAGTTTTATCACCCAAAGGGAACAAGGTCCATGGAAAACGATATAACAAGAATCAATTCTTTAAATCATATATTCATAAGGACCCCTTTTCACAAAATACGTATGGATTGATTCTTATTCCAATGTGGTACGTAGAGACTCCCATATCTCCAATATTGGGCCCAGCAACAAAAAAATAAAAAATCTCCCATTCCTTGTGTTTATGAGTTAGATCTTCAAAAGGAATACAATTTTTAACATCTTTGTGTGGCTTGATTCTCATTCCATTGAGATACATAGTGACACAAAGATCTCAAATCATAATCCTAGACACAACCACAAAAAAATTTAGTTCCCATTTTCATCCTATATGTGAACCAAATCTATATAGAGTACTCTTCTTGAATACATGGTTTGATCTTCATATAATCTTTTTTCTTAAGATTAACCATTATTTCGAAATATATTAAAATCCCAAATCTCTCACGTCATACTCAATTAGTGTGGGGAATTATCTTTTCAAGAACTATGTTTGTCTTAATTCTCATTTCAACGGGACACATAGAGACACATAGGTCTCCAATCATAGGCCCAACCATGTCAAAAAAAACTAATAAAATCCCCTATATTCCATATGTGTATGAATCAAGCGTACATAAGGAATGATTTGAGAACCACATGGGGCTTGATTATCATCCATATGAGATTCATAGTAACACCAAAATCTCTAATTTATGGCCCAAATACAATTTCATGAAAGAAAAGACTCGTTCTGTTACCTATGCACAAATAAAATTTTCATAGGGACTCCTTCCAAGACTAGTATGATGATTATTGTTTTAATGAGATACATGGTGATGCCTACACATTATACTTCAGGCACAACCATCAACCTAGAAACTATAAAAATCCCTCTTCCCCAATCCAAAATTGATGGATTTGGGGAAAAATCTCAAGAACTATGTGTGGCTTGATACATGCTTCAGCAAGATACGTAGTGATGCCTGAGTCCTAAAACCTCGATAAGCCACCATATTATTACTATACCCTTATCCTTCACTTGTTATGCCTTTGTGTTGCAGAAGATACCATTTACCACTCCTTGATTCTGACACCGAGCACAAATCATGTGTGCTTAAGGATTGGTTAAAGAAATTACCTACATAAATAAGTTATTTCAATTCTAATTTTCGGTTATATGTACTCATCACATAACAATAAATTTAATGATTTCCCTCAAAAACAACATGTATTTTGATTCTAATTTTTATGATACATGTAGTCATTTAATGTCAATTCAACTTATTCTTCATCGCAAGATGTTAAACAGTATGGTAATTGGCTTTATCCTCAACCATATGAGAAGTGTAGCAACATTCATACATTCAAATCTTAGACCTAGCCACAACATCATTCAATTAATTACTTTCTTAACTCATGTATGAATTGAATCTATATAGAGAGATTCAATACGTGTTTCTATCTTATGTAAGAACCCATATTCAGAATACCCCTATTATTACTCACTTTTGAGTATGATTATAGTGAGGATACCTTTATTTTAGAACTACATGTGGCATGATTCTTGCTTTAGCAAGATATATAGTGACACCTGGGTCTTATTCACTAGTCTGGATGCTATATTCCTTTTCATGTCAGAATCAATTCACGTCCTGACCACATGACAATAAACTGTATGGACCTACATAAACTACGTGTAGCCTAATTATTAATTAAATTAGATACATAGTGATCTCTCGATTTTCAATCCTGGACCCAGCTGCTGCAAGATGTGGAGATGCCTCTTCTCTCCCTTATACGAGTTATATCTACATGAGGAGATAAAAATTCTATTTATTTCAAAGCCTCTATTGTCTTTTCTGAATGAATTTAAATAGCTTGGTATCCAAAGATATTTTTATGGATTGATTGTCATCATATTGAGATACATAGTAAAAAATATGGCTTAGATATTTGTTACATCTATAGGATAAAATAAATTTTCCCATCTCCTACATTCAATTAAAAATCTATGTTGGATCCCTTTATTTTAGGTCATCTATTTAGAGATCCAACTAAAGAAGCATAAGATATTCATATTATACATATTAATCAAATATATATAAGGACTCCAAACTCATGGCCAATACTGATTCAAATATTTTTCATGTGCATTGAAAATCACCCCTTTTTTCATTTCACAATCTTTATATTCAATACATTCATATCATCATAATCATTCTTCAGTTTCTAGTGGAAGAGATTTTGATACATGAGAACTCTTTTTCTTGACTATGAAGTACATTCCCCTTGGTGGTCTTACATAAATATCTCCTACATAATGGTCATGTTAGCCAAAGGATGTCACTGTTTGGCTGTGTAGTATATGCCCTAGTCATCCCTATGTAATATATCCCCCACAACTGGTTTTTCAAATTGTGGTAACAACATTCTTGGTAGAATCCTCTCCTTTCCCCTTCAATCTTTGATGATGATATATAAGAACCCATATGTTAAATAGGAAATATGTTGTATATTTGTACCTATCCTTTCACATGACCTAAAAGACTCCATGACCATGGTTTACTTATTTTTCCTCTCCATCTGTTCAAAGTATATTGAAATAAACATGATCATTTTACAACATATCATCCATTTTTTTGTTATATTATGATCTTAGTCATATGACATAAAACTATAGACACAATATTTCCTACATTTGGGTAAAATCTTTGTAGAGATCATATTCCTTTAATTCGTTGAAAATCATGATTGGAAATATCTCCTCAATATTCACGTACTTTTCAACAAAAACTAAACTTTATGTTTAGGAAAATCCAAATCTCCAAAAACATTCATCGAATTTTAGAAATATATTTCCTAATTTTGTTTGAGAGATCTATTATCTGACTATGTAGTACCTTCCCTTTGGTGGGATTAAATAAAATTGTCCTACATAACCGGCCTATCTTCATATGGATTCCACTATTTTTCTATGTATCACATGCCCTAGGTGGCACTACATAATGCATCCCTGATAATTGGTTTTTCAAATAGTGGTATCTTTGTTCTTAGAATAGACCCCTATAATTCCATTAGCCATTTTCCCATATCATTCTCAATATTTGAGAATCCTCAAATCACATCTTACAATTCTCCCACTCCATACCAAAATATGGTAGCACATTTCCATATAGGTTATGAATAATTGAAAAACCATCAAATCTTTGGTCGAAGATAAGGACCTTAAAATACAAATATCATAATGTCATTGCTACATGGCTTTACACTACATAGAACAATGTACATGTTGCATGATTTTAAACTACACAACCCCATAATTTCCTTACTACATGACATTAAACTATACAATATAATATCATAAAACCAATTTCTAAAACAATATACCCTCATTCACATACCAAACTTGTGTAGGAGTGGTTTCTTATTCATATCCTATATCAACATAGATATCTCTTTATTATATTGTATATTTCCTTGGAAAATCCTTCCACTATGGACTCCAAACATCCAAATCATAAAGCACTTCAACATTTAGCAATATAATTTCAAATTATTGAGAGCTCATTTATCAAATTATGCAGTACATTCCCTTAGGTAGACTTGAATAAAATTTTCCAATATAATAGGCTTATTAGCAAAAGGATGTCACTATTTGGCTATACAGCATATTCCATAGCTGGCCTTGCATAATACAGACCCCATAATGGCTTTTCAAGATAGGGTATCTTTTTTAATTGATGATACCTCCTCTATCTATATACTTCATGTTTTATATTTAGTTACCAAAAAAAATCATGACTCAAGATTCTCCTTGGAAATATCTAAATAATACTATTACTTTCCCCAACTATAAATCATTGTTTGGGTTATAATATCAAAATTTATTGTCAAACTGATTTGACCGTAAAATTTATAATTATTATTCCAAAATGACTGAATTTATACTACCAATAAAAAGGATATAGTACTCACCATTTTGAATAACCAAAAATTGAAATCTTCACAAAAGTTGAGTTTTAGCTTGCTATTATTACACACTATATGGTCTAGAAAATATTGAGAAATAAAATTAAAAGGTAAAAAACCTATTAGGTTGAAAACCTAAAAATGTAAATCTAATAAAAATTCCAATAGTACCTTCTAAGTCTCATTAATATTGAGATTAATAAAAAAATCTAGGAAACGACATAAAAGATGAAACGTTTTATGGGTTTTCTATATGACCCTAGTAAAAATCAAACATTCCTCACTAGGCCCATTGTCATAGAAACAAATGTAGGGATCAAGACATAAATGATTATGAAAAAAATTAATTTCATTTAAAAGAAAAAAAATTCCTAGAGGAATATACAAAAAATGGGGTTTATCCATTATAAATCATAAAAGGTTGTCGACATAGCTTTTCATTTGTTTGATAACCTCTGGTTATCTATCAACTACCTATTTATGTTTAGTAAGGTGAATAGTCTCATTATTATCATCATGATAAATTGCATACTTTGCATCTGCAATGGAATTTTCACCCACTTTTTGGGATTCTTATATAGAACCATGAAGTTGGTCAAACTCCCCTATAATAGTATCTTTTTCTTGTTGAAGACATGAAATTTGAACATCCTTCTCTCTAACTTGCTACATGAGTCATGTCAGTATTGCAGTATGATTATCCTCACTATGGGATAACGCTTCTTAGTATTGACGTACAATATAGATTTTATTATATCATGTCGATGTTTCTACTCTTTCTCCCTTTTTTGGATGGTCTCTTTCACTATAGTATGGATTTAACATTATTCAAAACTACCAGATCCCAATGTTATTAATAGAGTTGAAATCCATGGTATTTGTGAAGATAGTTCCTCAAGGGGAACCTCAGATATTATCTTACATATGTTCTTCCATTCCTTGAATTTTTCAAGGTGAAGATATTTCTACAACTCCAATTTTGATTAAAAATAGCTATCATAAGGGGGGACATATTTTTGGATTAATGTACTTAAAGAAGTTTCATGTTCTTTTCCTTACCTAATTGTGGATACTTTAATTTCTGATGCTAGTTGATATGGTGTAGAAATTTCACCTTTCGACCAAGCCATTGAATTTGATAATCTTATATGGTGAATTTTAATAATGGTTAACTTCAAAGGAATATATAGAGAAGGAACAATCGAAATGATGACAACCCTAACCGAACAACATATTAGAAACTTAAGAAAACTCATCTACAACATTTTCATCCCTAGTAGTTTTTGTTGACACTTCTTTTTTTGGGATACCTTCTTGAACGTTCTCAGAGTCCTCTAGATTAAAATTAGGAATATTTTATGTTTTAGGGTTCACCTGAGCCAACACCTCCATAATAGTGGGATTTAAAGTGATGTTGACGCTTCCTCCATGCATCGTCACTATATATGTTTATGTATATGGAGATACAAATTTCAACTGATTATGGTTTTAATATTAGGAATGATATGATTGATGGAATTAACAACAAAAACTCTGATCTTTTTGGTTATATATAAGGATATTCACATTCTTCTAAAGCATTGGGCATATTAACATGTTCTAATGTCTCTTCAAGAGACATGCCAGTATTTACTATAGATTCCCAAGACATACCAAGTCTCATATAAGTCTCACCCATGAGAATATTTTAAGAGGTTGGTTCATGACTCTCCTCTGACAAATTTTGACCCCAAATAACCTCCTAAATGACAGTCACAAGGTCATTATAATGCGCTATATAATTTTGTGGTTCATGTGATGAGCCTAAAATATTACAGAAATGAATGGTAGTTGAAAATACACATAATTACCAATGAGGTACTTATAACTTACCAGAGGTCTCCTCTCTCCTAGTAGAATAATTATATGTAGTTCTTGGAATAGATGTTATTTACACTAGCCTAAATACCCCTTTAATCAAATGAGTCGCTTCATTGGCTGAATGTTTCACATGATTGTATTTACCCTTCGTTGTTCCCTGATGCTCATTAGTAATTTCTCTAAGGGAATAAACAGAAGGAGTGTGTGAAATTCCAAGAAGTTTAAACTCTTTCTACTTGTGAGGCTAAAATTAATGTTGTTAGGATTTCTTACCACTGTTGATAAAATGTTTAACCATAGTATTTTTTCTTCCGTTAATCTTCTTTTTTGTTTTCTTTTATTGATAAACTTGCATCATTTTCTCCAATTACAAGCATTGGAGATCGCAATCCTCCTACTATCTCATCCTCCATGTCATGTCGGCCTAGAGATATCTCTCCCAATTCCTGAGGTGATCCAACAGCTCCTAGTACAGTACCACCAAGGCTATACTATGGTGACATATCTTCAATCGACTTTCCAATAGTCAACTGCAATTTCAAGATGGTATGTCCCTTAAGTAACAATGGTTTTATTAAATTAAAATAAAATATTATAAAATGATAAGATAAAAATAAATATTAAATCTTTATGATGTACAAAATTGTGCCATTCTAAATCCAATTAGTGTTTAATTCCTTCATTAGCACCATGATCTATCATGTCCTTCATTATTTTTGTGGGGGGGATTTATTCATCAGTTGTATATATAAAAATTTTAAACTCCTGTATATGAATCCTTATGTCATTAGAAATTTCTCAAATTGTATATTAAGTGAAGCGCACTAATCTACTATTTAGAAAATATATATCTCTTCACATAAATTTAACCGTGTGGTTTCATCATCACAGTGAAAAAATTTCGATGATTGAACCCCCTCTGGTCAAACATATTCAAAGTACTTTCTAGCTAGTTGTGAAGATGATCCCACTATCCCAGATCTGACAGGCTTCGCAATTCCAACCATCATAGATGGTGGATTAGAAAATGGGACGTGGTGGTCTTCTGAACAATGACAGCTAGACCATCTCAGTGTAGCTTCAGTTGGTGATGTTGTTTTAGCCTACTTGAATATACCATATTGATTTTATCTTTTACATGGTTTATTTTGTGAAAATGGATCCTTTTCATCCTTCCCCTCTAACTCTTATGAATCAGCCTCTGATGATGAATATGCACCTTCAAAATGAGAGGGTTCCTTCTTACTTCCTATCATTACTCTTTCCTGATACACGAAATTATTTTTCATCCCTTCAGGGTATGATGTAACCCAACACTCAGCATACCATATAGTCAATATTCTCATTGCATCAGTGGCAAGTAAATTAAATACGACTTTGGTCTTCTCTATAGTTTTCAGCAACCATACTTATCAAGCCACAATTGAATGTTTCACTAATATGACATGAAATAGTGGAAATATTGTAATACATTTCAATAATTTGAATTGATGTGAAAATATATAATAATTTTAATCCTCACATATGATTTCCCCGTCAATCATGGTTTCCAATGCACCATATCTACAAGATATTACATACACCCTTAACAATAATATGGTTGTCCCGTTATCAAAAAATCTCCCCATTAGCAGTTTCCCATTAGGTAAAAGATGGAACAATGTTAGCATAATCCACCTTATCTTAATGTCATAACGTGTCATGGAAAAGGTAAAATACCCAATAAATGTTGAACATAATGTCAAAATGAACTAATGAGGACATGGATCCCACTCTACATAGCATAGGGTTTGAAATGAGTAGTGATCCATCCCAATAAAACGTGGAATGGTCCTAATATTCTTAAAGGAGGCATCCCACCATGAATATGCAACATGCTCATATAGATATTTTCCAGAATAGTTTTATCCAACTCCCCCATCTTCCTCTCTACCCGCTTGGCCGCTATAATAAGGGTTCTAGGCCTTACACCACCCTTGGAATCTAAATTAGGAAACAAATATACACATTGCCACACATCTAAGAAACTCTCAATACGTGTCTTCATAGTAATTTTAGAGGTACCTTAAAACACCCACATTTAAAACTCTCCCTTCTCTAAGGTTGGCCAGAAAGTGTTGGTCACACCTATCTTTTCTTCCTTCGGACTTCTTTTCAGACTTGTGGAGGGGGGACCTTTATCCTTCTTCTTCACAAGGAACATCTCCATCCATTTCTCTGAGTGAATATGTTTTCTTGTATTTGACTTTATTGTGTCTAAATTATTGAGTTTGTATAATATATTCAATATTTCATGTTCCAAGGATGGTGTCTTTTCTGCTTCATTACATGTCATATTTTGTGGAATAAATTCATCGTATATATCTCTAAGTATCAATGCTCTGAAAATCTTATAGACATCCCACAAACTGATGCCTACTTCTCCATGTGTCAATGGAAGTAATTTGGCTCTTGACTCCATCAAATCATCAGATCTATCACAAAATCATCATTTCTATATACATGAGTTTTTTCAAACCATACAGCTTCATAAATTCTAGCACCATTCAAATCATCCATAAATTATCTTGGGAGACATTATTTTAGGATCCCTTGAACCTACAAAAGAAATGAAAAATAATTTTTTAAGATAGTTCATTTTGAACTTTTATCAATAAAAATTATGAAAAAATGAAAATTCATTAAGGCGAAAAAGTTCTACTAGAGTGCGTAAGGGTGTCTCCACACATTAGGCATTAAAGATCCACTGTGGTGCACAAGGTAGTCTCCCCACATTTGGTGCACAACTAAAATATATACAAAACAATAACAAAAAAGGTTTTTCAGGAAAGATGTCTAATGGAAGGATCTTCCATACTGAGTTCTTGATTTATGGGATACATTGTGATTTTCACTAAATTGAAGGGCCTATATATAGACGTCAAAGACTGCCTTCATGAAATCACCTTGGGCGCCACTACCTTTAATGCTTCTACCTTGCATGAAAATCAAGAGTGACTTAATTAGAATTCTCTTCATCACTTTACCTCAGCATAAGAACCTCTTTTCATTTTGACCCAATCCTGAGGTGGGGGGGGGGTTGACACTTCATTCCATTTCATGCATAAAATTTGTCAAAGGGAATTAACTTAGAAAATTGAGTAGAATATACATGAAGGTTTCAATATTTGAAAAGGGTCTGAATTGAAATCTCCCTATTATCTCCAAAACACAGTCAGCGTGCAAGGTACATGGGTTTCGAACCATCCATTGCCCAGGGTCCTATTTGTTCTTATAAACCGTCTCATGGGGTCTTCATTTATAAAACAATATTTCCCTGATTCCCAGTTTTAGCTATGGTCGACCTAGTGCTTTGTCAAAGTCTTTCAAAACCTCCACAGTAGTTCTTTAACAACTAATTAGAGGTAATTATGGGACGATCGTAGGACTTAAGTCCATCCAGTGTTTGAAATCTATAACGATTCCATTCCCAATGCACCCAACCTCTATAAATCTAGAAAACTTGTGTTACATCCATTCTTTATATAAGAACATGAGCACCCCACTTCTGGGAATACTATTGAAGACTCTTGAAGGCTTGAAACAAGTTTCTACAAACTCATACCCTCCAGGTTGTTCGTCACTTAAGGTGACACCATGATTCCCAAGCCTACTTTTGTGCCCAATACCTAGACACTAAAGACTTGATCACCCCACTTTGGTTCACCGCATCTTTTTATCCTCTTTGATCCATTCAGGAGGACTTATTCAAATCCATTAATGGACAATCTTCTTCTTCATTAGATCTCTTGTCTGAAAGTGATCATGTGGAAACCTCTTCCAAGACCTCCCGATTTACAAAACCATAGGGAAACAAATACCAATGTGTCTCCTATTATGATTTGAATCTCTACGATCATTGGTTTCCCATAATTGTCCTATTATGAAGATAGAGTTATTGTAATGTCTATGTAGTTGTATCTAAAAATTCATGAGGTCTATTCTCCCTAGAACAGTGCTGAGGAGTTCCCAGATTAGAGGATTAGGGTTTGGGAAAAGTATGTCCCTTTTCCCTAAAACCTAGAGCCTTATATCCTTGGTAAGGAATGTACTGTTCACACCTACATTTCTTTTCAACAAACAAAAAGACTCCCTCGAATACTGGGATAAATTTTAGGGAATCCCTCCTGGAGTATGCCCCATGCCTTTCAGGCCGGACCCAATGACTTTCACTTTAATTTCATATTGAAAGGCTCATTGATTCGTCATTGGTCCACTGTCGCCCTAGATTCATTCACCTTAGGCCTAGCCTCTCCCATCAATGAATGAGAAAGTGTCTAGTTTGTGGAATATTTCACATCCTCTTGTAACTCACACCAATCATGAATCATGTGGGCTTAGAGATTTGTGATGATTAACAAATATTTATAATCCAAATCACCTATTGAATACGAGAACATAAATCCCCACCATAATTGGGATATGTAGGAATCCTTTACCCAGGGCCTAAGCTCAATAGGCATCCTCCTTGAGAGTTTGACCCTAATTCTATTAATATAGGCAGCCTCCTTAGGTGTAATACAAGAATTAAGTCCCCTTTTAATCTCAATGATTACAAAATGAATCTCATGGACCATGTTACAAGGGAATCCTCTTTAGGAGTAAGCCCCAACCTATTTCTCTCTATTGGATCTACTCTCCTATAAGACTTACAGAACTACATGGTCATTGATTCCCATCCAAGTGGGATACCCAGGAAGCCTCTCTAAGGTTCAAACCCAACACTCCAAATCAACTATGTTCTTTCTAGGATAATTTATAAAATTGTCTAATGCCACTTGGAAAACTATATCATTTTACATGTTCCATGGGTTTCATAGGCTTAAGTCATACACCAATCTTTGACTAGGAATTATCCATCAAAGATGTGCTTACCACATGACATTAAACTATAAGGTTAGGTCTTTATCACATGACCTTAAAAAGTATAATGTGTCCCATTAAGCATCAGTAGACAACAATGTTTCTTATTGATTTCATGAGAATATGTTGGAAACCCATTTATGGGTACAATCCCAACATTAAAACATCTTTTTTCGACTCGGATAACAATAAACTCTAGATATACCCCCTGAGTGTCTTAAAACCAACATCATTATGACAATGGATAAATAATATCTATGTATTATATGAGAGAATACAATCGACAGAGAACCTTGAATACATATGAATATCTCCATTGATGAGGAACCCAGAATAAAAACGGATGATTCTTAATTTCACACATGCTAAATAATTGATTGACAATCCCAAAGGAAATCTACATGAGACTTGGTAAATTAATAAGGATTCATGAACATGTCTTAAATATATAAGAGGGTGAAAAAGTAGGAAATAATTCCCCCCCCCCAAAGTGTGTGAGAGCCCGACCTCCCATCCTCTCGACCAATGTGACTTATTAAGTATTGTAGGACAGCAAAACTAATGAATGCTTACCTTTGGAAAGTAGGTCCCTTTGGATACAGAACGGTTGCATGTTTTTGGTTATATAAATAAATTTAATGGAAACCATGTGGAAGTAGTGATTCCTAATTATAACACACATTTTGGGGGTAACATATACCTTATACACCGAAGGATGGAAATAAATTCCAAGGTATTAAAAAACATTGGGGAATAATTTTACCTTATATAGAAAACAACTTATAATATATACACTTAAAAAACGAAAATGACCATTATGAATGATATAAAACACAAATATAAATCTTTTTATATAAGAAAAAATCACATAATATAATTCAATGAAGTTAAGTAGGAACAAAAATTCTATAATAATGAAATAACAAAAAAGCCAAATTCAAACACAGTACTAAGGTGGATCCATGACAGTCTCTATTGTAAAACATATCCAATATCCTGCTCCAAATATAAAAGGAATGCAAGATCAGGGGTGTAATTATAATGAAGGATGAGGAATTACCCTATATTATATCATGGAAAACAACATCTTCATATGCAACATGATGTATTTTCAGGGGCTCGATATATTGAATCAGTAGGAAACCCCCATGAATTCTCACACACACCACTATGAAAAGAAAACTTTTGTTAACATTTTAATGAAATAGGGGTGAGTAATATAAATGAGCTTTTAGGAATATATAAATTAAAATATAGGTGTAAAACTCATTATATCATGGTATTCAATTTCATTAATGAATACACATGAAAGACACACACTAAATTCATGCATTTTCCAAACATACGCACTAAATTGTCCGTACTCAAGAGTGACACCCATCCATCCTGATAAAATCCTTTTATTACTAGTAAAACCCATTTAATTATTATTGAACCTATGACATAGTCAAAACAAATTAGGATATTTTCATGTGTAATATATACTCACACACACATTTCAATGCCATCTTATGACACCATAAATAGTTTTTGAAATATATTTCACATTTTATATAATTGTCAAATAAATTGTGAGTGAGGCCTACAATCTATTGTTTCAAAAACCCGTAGAAAAAATAATAAATATCTTGATTATTCATTAAGAAAAAAAAATTATATTTCAAAAATAATGTTTTATTTTCTATGATAATTGGGTAGGGAGGGTAGACTCCAACATTAAAATCATTCTACAATAATATTAATTCCATGAATTGTGGACTCCTGCACCCTATATTTATTACTTAACTAAATACTAAAGAATATGTATCAACAAAATGCCCTAAACCATAGATAAAGGAATTAAACTCTTTGTTTAGGGTTTCAAAAAAATGAAAAAAGGGAATTAAATACATAATGAAGAAACCAAATCATTACATTTAATTGCCTATGTCTCCTATTGGAAGCCTTATTGAATATTATCTCGGAATGAAGTAAGATCACCAAATATGACAAAAGATGGTTTGACATTCATGGTATAATGAGGGAGAATAATTTGAAAAATAGAGAAATCAAAAAAATATAGTTAGAAGAAAATTGGTTGAATTCATGGTGTGTAATAAGACATCATGCTATGATTTATTAATATAGCCACATACACTAAAATTTACATCACCTAAATTAAATGGTCCAAAACATATTCACAATCTGAATTGAAATCATGGAAACATCCCTAGATTTATTCATATCAAGAATTATTCATTGATGTCCTAACTAAACTCTTATGACTAGATTATTGATTCTATACAACATCCTCATCTAACAAATCCCAGTGATTTAACCCATGTAGTCCAACCATAAAAGTAACAATAAAAAAAATTTCACCTCAAACTCGGGGTTTTACATTAATTATCACGGATAAAAACTGGTGAAGCTAAATTTTAGATTATATATATTATATTTATATGTAACAATAAAATTTTTAACACCTCCTAAAAAATAAAAAACACATTTTAAGAAGGATGTACGATGATTATTAGAGACTAATAAAGAATTATACACTAAATACCCTTAAAAAATAATAGATTTGAATCATATATCTAGCATTCCACTTTCATAATAACATATTGTAACTTAAATAAATTTATTATTCTTGTAAAAAATCATCCAAATTTCCATATATAGAAACATATTCCAATATTTTTCATTATATACATGTATATTAGTGAACAATTATCTTAAATAAGTATGATTAGTTATAGATTGTTAGAATGTGTTTTCATAAATAAATATAGAAAATCAATTCTCTTGTAATATAAGAAACCTATGAAAATGAATATCAAAATGAGTTAATTTTTTTCATCCACATAAGCTGATCTCAATAACTAGTAGCAACTTTAGATTTGTCTTCAACTATAGATAAATGAACTGATAATTGTTACTTTTAACCCTATGAAGTTAAATTTTTCATAAAAAGGGAAAATGTCACTTGTACTTCATCTGTTGATATTTGAAATTCTAAAATAACATTTAGAATGAATTTTGAATTCAAAATAGGTTCTAATGGGGTCAAATAAACAATGTTATTTGGGATATGTAACATATTTAATAATTTTCTAATAGCTTTGAAGTGACTTTCTTGAGGATCTGCTTGAAATCTTACAAAAATGAAAATAGTAAACATTAAATACAGTCTAGAAGATATTAAATATATAAAAATAGTAATCAATAATATATAACATTGAACATAAATAGATTTATGAAAGATATCTATATATAATTTATATGAACTAGTAAAAGGGGTATATGAGTTTTTACTAGAATCAAGACCAACCATTTAAAATAATTATTTATCATACTTACACTGATTAAGAAAAATTTCATTATTTCATTGAGGAACATATAGTAAAATTAATTTCAATTCTTCTATAAGAATCATGTTACTTTTTTAATTCATTAAATATAAAAAATTGTTAGGAAATAATTACACTTAATGGTACAAATAAGATATATTAGACATAAATTTTAATAAACAAATTGGTTTGAAATACATTCAATTAAATTAAATGGGATGTGATTTTTTATTTAAAACCCCATTTTGATGTCACAATTTAGTCAACATTTCATATCTTGCATGAGGATATAAATTAAGTATATAAGGAGCCTTCTGAATTTTAAAACATCATAAGGTTTCTTTTGTAATTAAAAATCATGGGGATATTTTTCATAAACATCTTTAGATATATTTCTATTTAGAGAAGGATTATTTACTGAAATTTGGAATGAAATTAAACTATGTTGAGAAATATAATATAAAAAAATTCAATATATTAAAATATATCAATATTTTAAAAAGTTTCATCACAGTTAATATCATCATCACGACAATATCCTTGATCAAATAATCTCTCCTACCATTTAATAATTTCATTAGATTCGTCATGTTTTCATTTAAATATCTATTTATTACCATTAACATATAGATATTTATGTTGTTAAACTAAAGAGTAAAAATTATTTTAGAAAAAATATATTTAGATCATATTTCACATATAAAATCACATTAATATTTTATAAATAATACAATGTATTATTTCAGAACAAATTTTTAAGTAAATGAATAATGGGAAGAAATATTGCTTAAATAATTTATGGTTTTACCTCTAGGATCTATAAATATGATAAATATTTCTATATGAAGTTACTTTTTGTTTTAGAATATATTTCAATATGGTGATTCCACATCAATAGGTGCATTCAATTTACGATTTTCAATATGGTAATTCTAACTAATTTTCTTCACATGATTTATCTTTTAAGTCTTATTCATCCTACTCAACATGAATATATTCCCAAACTACTGTATATATATATATTTTTTATGAATATAAAATCATTTATAATATTTTAATATCATAAAATTTTTTCTTTATCATAATTTTCATCAAATTTATTTAATTAATCTTTATTACAATTGATAAAATCCTTACCCACAAAGTATGAAATAAATGACTTTAGGATTCCTTATAATCCAAAATTCATAGTACGTTTTAATTAAAATTGGTCTTAATAGAATTATATTTTAATTATTAATATTTATATTTATTTATATTTTGTATGAATATTTTTGTATAATATATTTGTATAACATATTTTTTTAATTTCTTGAATTGTCCTATTTTTGTCTTTCAAATATAACATTTTGTTACGGGGCTATGGGGACAAAATATTTTTTCAAATAATCATTTTGGAGATATAAGAGAACCATAGCCTATATAATTTCCTTTCATAATACATATAAAACGTTTAATAGTAGATAAATTTCCATTATAAAATTAAAAAATTAAAAAAATTACATTTTTGGTTATTTCTAATCAAATCCATCTCTACTCATACTTATATGTTTTTTATACATACTCATCATTTAAAAATGAAATTTTACGCCTAATTAATAGTGGATATATTTTTTGAGAAAAATTAAATTCCCTTTTTAGGAAATTAATTTTTATTTTGAATAAACTAAAATTCATCAGAAAATACATTGACATGTACTTAAGAGTCTTCATTTATATAAGATACAAAAAATAGAACATAACATGTTCTTCTTTAACATTCCTATTTTATTAAGAATCTATCATTTGTTATTTGAAATTATGATTATTATTTTATTTACATTGTTTATATTGTTTAGAAATTTTAATAATATCAATATTTAATATTTTGGTTTTTTATATAACTAATCAATAGTATATTTTATATATATAGATTCATTAGAATCGTAATGAGAATTACTAACCTTATTTATTGAATCCATGATACCTAGGTTAGTTGATTCTAATTTTTTTGTATTAGTCAAGAGAATCTGAATTTTCTATAATAATATATCTAATTTATAAATATATTTTCACTTTATTGGTCATATTATTATTTAGTAATTCGGCCTTTACCACTAGGAACTTTGGCATTATAAGGATTTTTCTTCTATATTCAAAACAAATTATTTATAAGTTATCTTAATAAAATATATTACATTATTTGTATCATTTAGAATAATATCTAGAACAATATTTTATAATAAGTCTATAGTATCATTTCCTTCTATTATACATTCATTTTTCTACTTGAGTAACATCATCTATTTCACTTCCATATAACTCAAAACTAGATGTGTAAGAATTAACATTAATATTATATTTAAAAGAGGTTTAATATCATTTTATAACATCATCATCAAAACTATTTTTATGTTTGAATTCATTTTATAATAACGAACAAATGAGTTCAGCTAGTGTAATTTCAATAAAAATATAACTTCCATTAATGTAAACCTTTTTGTCATTCCATTTCAATGGTAAAGATCTAAATACTCTTTCAATGGTAATAAGATTATACAATGTTTCTAATAAAGCAGTCATATAATTAAACATGATTATAAATTTTAATAATATTTGAATTATAGTTTCTTCTTGACCTATTTTAAAATCAATGCATTCAACTCTTAGAATGTCATTTTCTGTTATTTTTAGATTTTTAGTTCCAAAATATGTGACTTGTATAATTATTTATATATCATGAGTAGTTTTACAAGTAGAAATATGGATATACAATTTTTTACAAACATATTAATATAAAATATTCATGATTTTATATTTTTAACCATACTTAACTAAATCTTTCCCAATAAATGATTCAATGTTAATCTTGAGTAATTAACATGATTTAATCATGAGGGGATAATGATTAATGATTACTTATTTGAAGAAATTTTCTATTCCACATTTCCAATATCCATATTTAGAACTATAACATAATGGATGTCTCTGAGGAATCAAAACATCATTAAAACATGAGTATACCATCTCAAATGATCTTTTTACATATATTTTTTTGTATTGGTATTGATTAGAAATACCCCCACACACCCAAACTCACACACACACATAAGAGTACATCAACCATTGATGCAGACAATAGTAGCACTTTACTATTAAATATCTAATACTATTTATTTATCAATTTTTGGAGATTGTTAGTTAAGAAGTGGTGAATTGAACCATTTAAAATTTTTTAAATAGTATATTAGAGTTAAAATTACATAATAAATATAAAAATTAAAATATGATAAAAAAGAATGTTTATATAAGTTCAGATCAAAGGGATCAAATATTAATACTTAACTTATATCTATCCTCAAGAGAAATGGATCCTACAAAAGTATTAACATTCTAGGGGATTCAAAACCTATTTAAATCCTTCTTTTTCTATTGGAGGGACAACCAACTCAAGAATATTACTTTTAAAGGGGACTAATAGCCTATTATAACCTTGTATTTTTAAACCAAGAGTCACGAAACCAAGACTTCACTTTATCACCCTATAGACACAACCTAAATATTCCATTTAATTATCATATAACCAAATGGGTCCTAATTTTGAACCCAAAATAAAAAAAATAGTTATTTAGAAAATAAAAATTATAAATTAATGAAGAACCGCATAAAGTACTATTCAACAGTGAAAGATTGAATGTTGAGGAATCCTTGAAATATTTTGTTTTTAGGTTTTGAATGATTATTTAAAACATAAAAGTGTCTAGTATTATCAAGATAATGAAATCTATTGATTCTTGGTATCAAACTCATCATATATTCAATATAGCATAGTCTGAGTTTTATTTGGAAGACCTATACTAGTTCTCTAAATATATTTTTATAAATATTCTTCCTCATCAGCATCTATTAAACTATTAATTTATTTAATCACCATAGGTGTTGAAGAATATTAATTTTCTAATTCATTTCTTCATGAATGTAATGACACTGATCTGCTTCAGATTATTTCACAATCTTTATAGTGATTATTTGCAAATTTCATAATATACTCTTCATTAGTTTTCCTCAATTTAATGTTTTTGTAACCTCATTAAACAATAAAGAATATTATTCATGTATTTATTCATACAAAAAATAGAGTAATTTTAAAACATAAATCATAAATACATCAATTAAATATACATAGAAATAAAAAACAATTAATAAATTATATATTTAGTTTTTTATCCAATTTTTTATATGTATTTCTTCATAAGGGTCTAGTTATGTATAAGGATAATTTTATCATAAACAACACTTTTTACATAAGAGTCAGTTTTTTCTGTATGGATTAATCTATATAATGATCAATTTCCATTATAAACATCAATTAATTCAGATATATCAATTTTCAAAAATCATTATTTTCATTATAAAGATCAATTTGTGTAAGAATAAACATATTTTCAATGAATAATTTTTATAAGAATCATATTTCATATGTTTGTAAATATTTTAATATATATATAAGTTAAGTATATACTTCAAAATGGTGAAGTCCTATAACATTTAGAATATTTTTGAAAATAAATTTTGATATGAATGTTTTCTAAACATTGTATGGATGATTTAAAAAGTGAATGGATCAAAAATAACTACATAATAATGTTTTCCATCATTAAAGACCCACTTCATAAGGAAACAATCCATGGCACCATAAGGATATATTGGAAATTATTTTAAAAAAAACCTTATAAAATAGAATATTAAATGATCTAAGAGAATAATTGGAATCTGAATAAATAAATAATAACGATTAATGAAAAATTAATAAATGAATAAACAATAGAGATTAAAAAATTCAACATCATTAATTAATTTTAAAAATAGTTTATGTTTCAATCAATAATATATTTTCTTACATTTGAAAACTAATTAATGATAGATTAAATGAATTAATTATTCTTGGAATTATCAAATCTTAAAAGGATATAGTGTAAAGAATCCACTCCATAAGTTTATCATATTATTCAATCATTGTACTATAAAATCCGCACAATTAATTATACGATGTGTGCTTTTGTTTTTATATTCTATGACCCCGTTTCATCCTCTCCAATTTGATAGTCTATAATGATCATGTCGATTTATTGTACATGATCACAAATAAGGATTTAGATACATGTTTGATTATGTGGATCCTTCTTTTATAAGTATTTGATATCATAATAAATGAAAAAGTTAGTCAACAGATGTGTTGACATGTCACAAATCTAGGATTTGGTTATAGAACATAGAAATATAGACATATATTGATATCACTCATCAATTCATTGATGAAACACTTTTCTATGATGATATGTAAGATGAACCATTGATTGATGATATTGAAAATAATTTGTGAACATGAAACATTATCCAAAATTTTCATATCAAAAGATAATGGAATTTCTAGTTAACTCTATATATTATTTATGGTATGATCTTATTTTCATCAGGAAAATGGGTATATGGATGAATATAATGGTTTGTTCATGTGAGAGAGGAAAATCATGTTGTAACCCTACCATTCCCCACCCACTAGAAGAAAATATGACCCTAATATATCCTGAATGGCCCGAAGGCCTTTATTTTTATTGATATTTGATAACCCCCTTTCAAGGGATGAGGGGGAACTCTTACAAGGCTCATAGGCTTAGAGATTACATGGCCCGTAGGATTAAGAGATTAAATGACCCGAAGGTCTTAGAGAATTCATCTAGACTATCTAAAAAGAAACTACCCCTCCCTAGCATCTGCATCATGATAGTTGCTCTCCACATTCACATGGTCGTCTGGCTAGGCTTCTCGTTCAAGCAAAGTCTGGTCTTGATGGCATAGTCATACCCACTCATTCTAAAAAATCCATTTGGTTCTGCTCAAGTGAGGGCACCTTCTCTGAATCCTCTTCTGGGGCTACTCCTTTTTTGTAGTGTGTCTGGGGCAACTGCATGTGGCCCGAAGGCCATGAGGTGGCCCGAAGGCCATGAGGTGGCCCGAAGTCCCTACTGACCCGATGTCCTGGGTGGCTCAAAAGCCTTAAATACTCGAAGCCCTAACAGGTGGCTCAAGGTGAATAGTTACAGCTGCAATAGTACCGAACAGTAACTACTAAAGTACCTTCTACAGTACACGTACAGTGTACAGTTCTACTACAGTACCTGTACAGTGTACAGTTCTGCAATAGTATTTTGAAACATATACCTTATAGTGTCGACACATATACCTTAGAGTTTTTGTGAAATATTTTCTTAAATTTGTTGAAGCCGAAGGTACTTCTTTGGATATATCCTATCTGGTTATTAGATTTTTGAATAGGATCAAATTTCCTCAGTTTTTAATTCCATATATACTTATTACTGATTTTGGAATACGGTTTAATAAACACAATATAAGGATATTTCATGTGAAATATAGATTTTGGTAAAAAAACGTTATTATACATTATAATTTAAAATCCACTAAGAATGTAGATATATCAAATTAAAAACTCTCACCAATTTCATTAATTATTGTAATCTCATGAAATAAAAATTCAAGTAGAAATATAGATGACACATTACTAGTGTTTAAAAAATTTAAAATGAAGATATGTTTGACCCCATTAGAGCTCATCTATTGGGAAAATATATCATATAACATTGGATATTAGGCACCGATCAAATTATGCTACTAGAAATATGAACATGATTTCACAATAACATGGGAAGAAGAGCCAACTTCCACAAGATGTGCTTAATGAACTCACAATGATTTTATATGAGAATTTAAGATTTTATAAGGATAATAACAATTAATGGAATGACCAATGTATCACCAGACATAAATTTTCACTTGGAAATAATATATTTCTATTTAATTCATTGTTGAAATAGTTTCTAGGGAAGTTAATGTATTGGTTGTTGAGACCTATCATGGTGGTCAATGTATTTTAACAATGATATGTTGAGATACATGGGGAGAATTATCCCTCATTCATGTTAATAAGATGATGGTTAGATCTGTTCATTATAATATTCCATGAGGATTGTGTTCTCTCTATAAAATTCATGTCATGACCCAACCCACCATGGCCCCACCTAGACTGGAAGTATGAAACGACTTACACCATAATCATGTGTCTTATAGGCCATGGGATTATGACTTGAACAATGTATTTATATCACATATATGGAAGTCCTTATCCAAAAAAATCCACACACATAAACACACACACACACCACCATGTACATCACAACCATGAATTTCAAATAAATAGTACAATCCCAAGAGGAAACAATGTTTGTGATAAACCCTAAGAACAAGAAATATAAAATATATACCCTATAAATGGGAATAATACATTCCCGTATATAAATAAAGTTATCGAAAGTTAAAAAATTTTGATGTGGAATAGTCTTTCTTATGATCTATGAAATCAACCACCTCTTTTAATCACTACATCCCTATAATATTAATCTCATCCAATACCAACTCATCCATGTTAAACCTATAACGTCCTGTCATCTATATGAGAAAAGAAACATATAGAAAAATACCATGAATGGGTGAGTATATACATTTTAATTGGGTATCTAAAAAATAAAAATAAACATCCATTTGAATCCACAAGACTGGGGTGAATAGGAAACCTAGAAATGGATATGATCATAATGATAACCAAATAGAGAATGTTAGAGAGGGAGGGGACTCTAAATTTTCAAAATAAGGAAAGTGACATGATTAAACCTACAACTCCCAAACATTGTGTTGAAATTATTCGAGTATCCCAATATAAACCTTACTGGATATATGGGGAGACCATACATCGCAGATTTCATGTCATGACCGAGGGGGTGCTGACCCTATAATGGAGGAGGACCAATGTTACATTTATAATAAATTTTTAGAGGGTTCAACAAAATATATAGATTACCATGTCCCCAAGGTTATTATGGGGTTTCTGATCATTCTTGTATAGAAAATAGGGGACCCAATACCTAACCTACGTGTGAATTACTGGGGGTTATGAACCTCACAATCACTTCCAAAAGAATACTAGAGTCTCCAATTAGTTGCTTGTGTTCAACAGATTGATGTAATTATGCCATGTCAAATTAAATATTTGATATTGAAAAAAAATTCCACTGACATGCTTGATGTGAATAACTAGTTGTAATTGGATTTTTGTCGGCCGAAATCCACGTTTTGAGGTAGGAGATATAGTCGGTAGAACATTCAAATAAATAATATATCAAGTTTCTCTTGGTGAACATGAGGTGTACCCCTAAATCCAAAAAATATCATTCCCTACTGAACTATATGGAATTTTTAAAAGAAATTTGTAGGGTATGTGGTCTTATCCACATGATGTGTTGGACCTCCAGGGGTCCCATATGTTTACATATGAAATACAGCTCAGTTGGCCTGGTGGAAAAACATGACATACCCACTAGGAGTGCACGGCGTGTTGGACTACTCAGTGTCATAGTAATTTAGTCTTTAAGCATGGATCATCTTGTCGCCTACACTCACATTGTATGTGGTCCTTCTATATTACAATGTTATTCAATACTATAGATAAACCCTATTAGCTGTAATGGCATGGAATACTCAATGGTTTTTAGGTTTTCCATTGAAGAATATGTTTTCTTAAAGAACATTTATGCTCTCTATGAATATTCCATTAATAACTCTCGTATCACTATACAAGGCCTCAATATTGAGGAATTTTTTTTTGATTATATATATCCACCCTCCATTGGTTAGAAAATTATATGTTCATCAATCCTGATGATGTATGTCATACACAACATTCCAGTGTCATTTTTCCAATATATGATCTTCAATCATTTATCTAGAATCTAACATGTATAAAGACACCATCCCCAGTTTTCGTGATCCGATAGAATATATAATACATTGGTATAAAAAAATATTAATTCTTATCCTAATTGACTGAATAGATTAGTAGTTTTGGAAAACCAGATATAAACTTAAGTTTCACATTACAACATTGAATGAAGATACAACATAGAAATTCCACTAGAAACATTCCTAACTCCATGATTATCCCGACAAGTCATTCATAATATTCAACTTCACATCTTGGGGGAAAATAGAACTTATTAAAGGGGTGATATTAGATTAACAATAAGGGTATGTAAAAGAGTGTAATCATAAAAAATATGGCATTGGGAATAACTAAAAATACACATTCCATTAAAAAATAATGTTGATCATAATATGTCGGGATGAAAAGAAGATTAAATAATTCCATAATAAAACATAACCATGGATATTTTACAAGTTTAATAATCACATGGGATATGAATTACTATATTCATAATGAGGCAATGCATAACATAGAACATCATAGACATATTGTTAAGGCCTTGGCCAAGACACCATACAGAGTTGGTAAAACCGAGTCTAGTTTGTCTCATGAGACCTACCGATGCATATAGTGTATATAGAAGGAACCACACATCACATCTTATGTCCAATTAATTCCTCATATTAATGGATATAAACATAAACAAAATATAAATATTAAATTTAAATAACTTCCTTAATCTATAAATGTATTCAGTAACCATTCTGAGTAGTATGGTGAATGGTATCAAGATAGCACATCCACAGTCCAACTGATCACAATCATTTTATTAAAGTATGATGGATTATAAAAATAATAGATAAATCGAAATAAATCATAAAATTCAACATTTTTTTTAAATAAATGAAAATAATCTAACAAAATCATCATTAAATTTTTGAGAGAAATACACTTTTTATTTTTCAAAGAAGAGTTCATTCAAAAAAATAATTTATATGTTTCATGATTGTTCGTATAAACCCAGTAATGAAAAAATATAATTTTTCCGGACAAAATTAGTGATTTCAGAAAAATAATCATTTCATAAAAGAGATAATGTATGGTAATTGAAATTGGGTAGGAAATGTAGTTATTCCATTTAATTGGGGATGTGTATTAGAATTCATTATGAATGGATCCATGAAAACAAGTAGTTTCCAACAAAAAACAGATAGACTGTTCACAATACATGATTTTGAAGAATATAATAATAATTTATAAGAATTATATAAAATAAATTAAAAATTACATTTGCGTATAGAAGAAGAAAGTGTAGTCCTAATTAAAATTGATGTTGAGGAAGAGAACCATTACCTTATGTGCGAATGTGAATTGGACTTGACCTTAATGTCATGGAAAATAAAATAAAATCCATTAATTAATTAATTAACAACCATTAATACATTTATTTGATATTTTTAATTTTGTTAAGTTATTTTATCAATTTTTTATTAGTGTTAAGATATAATTTTATCAATCGGGAGCATTAAGTTCCTTGGTTTTCACGATTCGTATACATGTATATGAGCATAAAAGTTCATGTGGAATGGGTTCAATTATAATGAATTGTATTTATATTATATTAATAATCATAAGTAATACTAAATTATTATATAATTAATTTGGTTATAAGTTATGAGTATGATTCATTTGACACAACATTAGTGATAATCAATTAGATTATTTTGGCGGTCTTTCGATCATCACAAATGAGTTTTTTCGTATGAATTTATATTATGTACATATAATGGTTCTATAAAAATAACTAGGTTTCAATAAATATAATATAGTTTCTTTAACCATAAAAATGGTTTCATTACCATCCTCATATTCGAAATGGAATAATGAATATTCCTCATCCATGAAGGTTGTAAATCATCACCTCACGGATGATGATTTAATTTATAAAATAAATTATAGAGAGAAGGGAGTTTAAATAAAGATATAACATTAACATGATATAATTACATTATATAGTTGATACTTGATTTATAATTCCCATTTGTATTGAGAAGGTTATGAGATGTTAAAAAATGAAAAAGGAAGAGTAAGGTAAATAAAAAATAAAAAGAAAGAGGATTTACCCCTTGAATTCTCCTCTCTGGGAACATCCTTAATGCACCTTGGTTTGGTCTTCTATTGTGACCAAAAGCACCTTAATGTTGTGGAGAGATTTGGTAAGGTTATTTGGGAATAATTTGCACAATATTGAAGTCGTAGAGGTGTGAGGAGAAATGCTGGTGTGGTGTGGTATTTATATTGAACGAGAAGGGCATTTTATTAATTTTTATTCATTTGTTTATTTTTTCGCTTAAGACAATCAATATATTGAGAATTATGCTATAATATATTAAAATAATTTATATGAGTTTTGATATTTGTTCTCACCTTATATTTGACTCATGTAATAGTTTATTTTCTTATAATGTATTTATACTGTAAATTACCATATTTTTCTATTCACAAAAAAATCTAGTATTTATATAAATCTCAAACAATCACCATAACCATTTTTTGATGTGCATAATTCAAAAACTGGACTCCATTTTAAAGAAAACAATTTTAATAGGATAAATCTAATTTTTTAAATAAATCTATAATAAATCAAATAATACGTATTTTAAATCTATAACTGATTTTATAACACTTCCAAATATTATCTAAGGTCTCATAAATTAATCATCATATAATAAGGAAAAAATTTCATTATTAATATAATTTTTTAAAATAAATTTACTTTTAAATAATATTATTAATTATATAATTGTAACTAAATATTAATAAATTAAAAAAATACCAACACTTAAATATTAATTATTCAAATATTCACTTACTTATACTCCAATATAATAATATCATACCTTGATTTATCAGATTCCTAAATATTATTTACAAATTATTGGGTGAGGTTACTATTCATTTTCCAATTTAAATTTCAAAGGGGTCTTTTTTCTATTCCTATGGTCTAGATACTATACCATCAGTATAGGTTCCTTAACTTCTACAAAAACTTCTTAATTTATTAATTCTTCATTCATAAAACTTTCAATGTGTTTTATAAGTTATTTTATGTGATCTATATTATATTAAATAAAAAAATATTTAAAATCTCATTGATAGAATTATGGGTCATTAAATTCTCCCCACCTACAATAATTTCATCCTTAAAATTTCTATAATTTATCCTCATAAAATGATTTAGTATTTATTTATTATAAGATCCTCAAGATCCCATGTCACCTATTCAATTTTACATTTCATCAAAAGTACCTTTACTGTATGAGTCGTCTGATTCCTCGGCACGTGTTCTTTAGTGTCCATAATCAGGATATGCTCTTCACTATATGATAAATCATGTTCCAATTCAATTTATTTATAAGTGAGTACATCTATTGGCTCTAGCATGTACATCCTTCTAAAAGGGATTTGGAATAAATTTTTTACATTATAGATTCTAGGTAGCATTTCCAAATGATAATCCATAGCTCCAGTTTTCTCTAGAATTCCTAAATAGACAATGTATCTGGGGTTCAGTTCCCCTTTCTTCCCAAATCTTATAACACCCTTCTATGGAGATACTTTAAAGAGAATATAATCTCCCACATAAAATTCAAAATACTTCCTTTGATTTTAAATATACCTCTTTTTTCTAAATTTACGTGATTTGATATGGTTTTGAATAGTCTTTACCTTTGATGTTGTTTCTTCCACAAGCTCTGGGATGAAAAGCTTATTTTAACCAACTTCAGTCTAAAAAGTCAGTGTAAAACAAATGTTCACATATAATTCTTCCAGTGATGTCATTTTAAAACTAGAATGGAAACTATTGTTATAAGATAACTCCCTCAAAGGTAAATAATGAACCAACATCGCTTGAAAGCCAATATAGTAAGATCTCAACATGTCTTCTAATGATTAGATCATCCTTTCTGACTACCCATCGATTTGAGGGTGATAATCAATACTCAAATAAAGACAAATATCCAAATCATTCTTAATACCTTTCTAGGATTTCAATATAAATCGTGGATCACAATCAGACATAATTGAGAGAGGAGCTCGATGAGGACATAAAACATCATTAATAAAGATTTGTGAAAGGCTATCTAGTGGAAAACCGTCCCTTATAGTGAGAAAATGTGCACATTGGGTATGGAAATCAATAACCACCCATATTAAAACATCTGTTCATGGTTTATTTGGTAATCCATTAATAGAATTCATAATAATGTTATCGGATTTCCATAAAAGAATTGTAATAGGTTACAAAACTCTTCTAGGATGTTATCTTTTAGCCATCACATGTTCATAGACTAAACATATTGATAAATAATTTTCAATTTCCAGCTACATGTTATCCCACAATAAATATTCCTTCATATCTCAATACATCTTAGTGATACCATGGTGTATAGAAAAATTAAAACTATGGGAACCATACAACAATACCCTTTTTAGATCGGGTATAGAGGGAACACAAAGCCTCTTCCCAAAGTTTAGATTTCAATCTTAATGCATGAAGCCAAAAAACTTCCCATTATTTTGGTATAACTCCATGATCATTTCTACTCTATGAAATGACTACCTTATTCGCCTTCTGGTGGAGGTAGTGTATTGTACAATCATAATACCTAAGTAGTTCATGCCACAAACGTTTCCTCGTGTTGAGTTATCTCTATGAAAAGATATATTTTATAATCTTAGGTTCTGTATATATCTATAAAATATATATATATATATAGTGTCTCCATATATTTTAGAAAATATTAAAGCTTCTAACTTAAGATCATGATTTGGATAGTTCTATTCATGAATTATTAACTTTCTTGATGCACAGATAAAAACCATATCATTATGTATATGGATACACCAGAGTTATTTATTTGATGCATCCATATAAATAAAAAATACACCATTTTCCTATGGTAGACTAAAGATCATAGTGTTCACTAATATCCTCTTTAATTCTTCAAAATATTCTTCACATTCTTTTTTCCAGAAAAACTCAACCCCTTATCAAGTAAGCTTGGTTAATTGGTTAGCTAATCGGGAATAGTTCTTAATGAAGAACCAATAAGAACCTGCTAGACAATTAATACTATGTACCTTGGTTATGTTCGTTGGTGTAGGCCATTCCTAAACTAACATTGTACTCATAGGATCTACTTAGTTTCCATCGATAGAGACAATATGGCCTTAAAAATAAAGTTAATGAATCCAAAATTCACACTTGATAGACTTCCTATATAATTCATTTCTTATAATAATCTTCAAAAAACAACAAGTGATTCTTATGGTCTTCGTAGATTTTGAAGTATACCATGATATCATCAATAAATACGACAACAAATTCATCAAAATATAACATGAAAAAAACATTCATTGTATTCATGAAAAAGAGGGTTCATTAGTAAGTCTAAACGGAGTTACTATAATATCATTGTGTCTATACCTAGTTCGAAATTAATTATTTAGAAAATATTCCTCCCTCACACACAATTAATGACATCCAGATCAAAGCTCAACCTTCAAAAAGTATTGATCTCCCTGAAGTTGATCAAATAAATAATCAATGCAAGGTGGTGGATACATTTTCTTTATTGTAATAGAATTTATTTCTCTATAGTCAATTCACAATATCATTGATCCATCTTTCCTCTTAATAAATAGAATATGGGCTCCCTAGAGAGGAACACTAGGGTTAATAAATCCTTCAATACTAAATTACACTAGTTTTTTCTTCAGTTCTATTAATTCAAATGTGGCCATTTTATATCATCAGGAATTAAATCAATAGAGAACTAAACTTCCCTATCTAGATGATATCCATGTAAATCCATTGGAAATAAATCTTTACATTCATGTATAATAGCTAAATATTAAATTTTAATATTTCGTTCCTCATCCAGAGATGATGTTTTCTCTTCTTCTATAGGGATTTCTGTCAGTAGACCTATTGGGCGGTGCTCGGAATAAGAGTTAGTTGATGATGATTCATCTCTAAAGATAAGGGATTCTACATTAGTAATAATAATTGTAACATTATTCTTCTTGAGATTGATTTTTGAATCACAACTTGAAAGCCAATCCATACCTATGATTATATCAAAGTAAATCATAGGTATGATGAATTGATCATCAAATAAATCATGTTTATGTTTCATAAGGAGGAATTAATTACAAATATTTTTTGCAATGATATTTCCATTAACATTTTCTGCTGACAACTCCTTTATTAAATAAAAAAACATATAATTTTCATTTAAAACTGGGACTATATAAAAGAATGTGATCATCTAGAATAAAAAATATTTTTTATGTTTGAGTAAATGATTAAAGTATCTACCACAACATCATTTAGAACTTCAACCATATTAGTTGTAACCACATAAGCTTGTTCGTGATCCCTTGGCCTACATTAGGGAAACTTTACCTTACGATTATAATAATGATTTGAATAATTTACCATCTCATTGAAGTTGTAAAATTGAACATTAATACCTCCTTTCATTCCCTTACAATCACGATATTGGTGTTCTTTTTATACACACACTTAACAAACACCCATACCCTTAAAGAAAGTACCGAGGTGTTTCTTAAAATAATTATCATAAGTTGGAAAATCGTTTCTTCCCTTCTTCCCTCCTTATTTTATTTTCTATAGTTTTTAGCATCCATATTCATCTTATTCATTAATTTGAAGTCATATGACTTAGAAAATTATTTTGCATTCTTGATAGCACATGAGACTATATATTCATATGATACGAAATTTTGAGAGAGAAATTCCATTCATAGGAATGGGTTTAAACTATAAAGGAATCAATAAATCGTGCACCTTTTATTACATATGTAGTCTTCCACATTACTTAATAACTTTGTAAAGTAGGATTCAAACTTTTTAACCTTTTCATCCACTTGTTTTGTAAAAATCGACAATTCCCTCTCTTTATTTACTTGTTGCTAGTGAGGAAAATATTTTTATAGGAAAATTTCTTTAAAATACACCCATTCCATATTTTTAATATGTTCCTCCTCATTGGTGTTTTGAATTATTTTAGACCATTGATCCATGTATCCCAATAGATAGTATAATTCCATGGCCAACCATCCCCCTTTCATTACTTCCTAAAGTGAGAAATATCTTCTCAAAAGAACTTATCCACTATTCAAATACAAATGTGTTTGTAGCCAGATTAAAGGATGGAGGATGTTGTCACATAAAGAATTAAAACATTTCTCCCCCATGTTGTGGATTAGGATGCTCTATATAGGTATGGTTTTTATTAGTATCATAAGTAATTTGTCCTAGTATAGTTATAAGAGTCTCAGCAGCAGTCGTAGTTCCAATAAAAATATAATTATCTTTCGCTAGAGGAAATTACCTATATGGGATATGTGAAATGATAAATTTTACATTACATACACTAGGTGCTAATTATAAATAATGGCATATACTATATTTGGTTATGAATCCTAATGGGTAATATGGAACTAGTGAAACAATTATCATAAATTGAAATTTTATGCATCGCTAACCTCATAATCAAAAATATGTTTTCTTTGGGGAAATATTTAATTTTAAATCATTTTTAATGGGTTGTGAATAAAATTTTATTATCCAAATCATTTCCCCTGGGAGTTTCAAATAATGTTCACAGTAAGGCCCTTAGTTTTGTACCAAGTTACCCTGAGTTATTACCGGGACACCTTGTCGGTGTTGTTACCCCTAAGTACATCTGGGCCAGAACCATGCACAGTTGTTATATCCAGATAGAGATGTATTGTTAGAATATCCACATAATATCTACCTTACCAAAATTCTAGGATGTTATTCTTTTATTATACCCATTGTATAACATATGTTTATGTTCTCTAATCAATGTTTGCTAAACAAAAACCAAGGTTTCTACTAAACATCCACTAATAAAAATCTTAAAGACCGTGACCCCATTATCCCATATTTGGTTAATTATATCAATACATTGTTATAATATACAATGAATTCATATCCCAAAGAATATAATAGTTTAGTATTTTTGGAAAACCATATACAAACACATGTTTTAAAATACAACTTTTAAATAAAATATAGTATAAGGATTCTATTGGAAGCATTCATAATTCCAATATTATCTTTTCAAGTCATTCATAATATCCATCTTCACACCCTAGGGAAAAATAAACCCTAAGAAAGGGGTGCACTCAGATGCTCTATAAGGGTATGTAATAAATCAAAAGCATAATTAAAAATTCATGGTTAATAACTAAAAATAACCAGGCCAATAAAACATAATTTTGAGAATAATGGAGATGAAATAAAAGCTACTGAAATAATTCCATAATAAAACATTACCACAGATATTATACTAGTATAATAATAACATGTTCTAATAATTACTAGAATCATAATGAGTTAATGCATAATGTCGAACACCCTAAACACACCATCGGAGCCATGGCCAAGACAACATACATAATGGGTAAAAAACCCATTTTATAATATATCAGGAGACTTACTAATTCATGAGGGGATATAGAAGAACCCACCCATATCTTAAAAAGTCTAATTAATTCCCCACATGAATGAGGATAAACATAATCAACATATACATATGAAATGTAAATAAAATTCCACAATTTTCAAGCATAATCACTATCCATTCTGAGTAGTATGTCGAATGGTATCAAGATAGCACATCCATAGTCAAAATGATCATAAACCATTTCATAAAATATTGAGTATTGTAAAAATAAGAGATAAAAATAAATGAATAATAAAATTCAATATAGGTATTGAAATAAATTATAATACTATAATAAAATCATGAATAAATTATTGAGAGAAATAAACCTTTTACTTTTCAATGAAGTGTTCTTTTGGTAAAATAATTTATATTTTTAATGGTTTTTTGTATAAAAAAAGTGATAAAAAATATATTTTTTCATTGAAAATTTTTGTTATTTTATAAAACTAATTGTATATCAAAATATATTCTTGATGGTAATTGAAAATTGGTAAGAATCATAGATATTCCCTTTAATCAGGCTTGTATCTCGGGATGAATTGAGAAGTAGTCCATATAGAACATGTATTTTCCCACAAATAAAAGATAATGTGATTAGAATACTTGATTTTGGAGGATATATTCATAATTTAAAATAATTATATATAATAAAAGAATAATTACATTTTTGTACATAGAAAGAAAGCGTAACCAAAATAAAAATGGAGGTTTAGGAAGAAAACCCTTATCAAATGTCTGAAACTGAATGTGTTATGAAATTGACCATAATGTGTATGATATTCAAATTAAATTGTATAACTAATTAATTAAAAATCTTTTATACATTTATTTTATTTATTATAATTAATTATTTTCATTTTTGATGAGTTATATGATATAATTTTATCACTCGGGAGCATTCGTTTCCTAGGTTTTCACAATCGGTATACTTGTATATGAGTATGGAAGTTCATGTGAAATGGGTAGAATTCTGAAAAGTTGAATTTATATGATATTACTAAAAATAAAGAATATTAAATGGTTATATAATTCATTTTTTAATATGGTATGAGGTTGATTCATTAGATAACACATTCGTGATAATCACTTAGATTGCTTTGGCGGTTTATCGATAATCATAAACTTGTTTTGTCATATAAATTAATATTATATATATATAATGGTTCAAGAAAATTAAAAAGGTTTTAATATGTATATTATATTCTGGTTTAACCAAAAAAATTGTTTCATTATGATCCTTGAAATAGAAATTTAAGAATGAAAATCTATCGTCTATGATGTTTGTAAATGAGCTTCTCATAGATGATGATTTCGTTTTTAAAATAATAGTGAGAGAGAAGGGATTTTGATGAAGGATATTCCCTTATCATTAGATCATTATAGTACATTTATGATAATTTATTTATCATTCTCCTTTAGACAAAGGATTTTGGTATAGGCTAATAAATTAAAAATGAAACTGAAAGGAAATTAAAATAAAAAGAAAGAGGATTCACTTCTTGAATTCTCCACTTTCAAAACCTCATTAAGAGACATTTGTTTGGTATTATGTTTTGAAAAGAACCTCCTAGGAGTGGGGGGAGAATTCGTAAAGGGTCTTGGGATGTATTTGGACAACCGTCAGGGCATAGAGGTGTGAGGAGAAATGGTTGTGAGGGGTGGTATTTATAGAGGAAGAGGGATGTTTTTTAATATTTTATGCATTAGTTTATTATTTTGGCTCATGTCGATGAATAGTTTGACAATTATCATCTAATATGTTACAATAATAAAGTTTTGTTCTATATTATGGTGCTTACACTAGATATGAATCTGGTAATAGTATATTTTCCTTTTAATATATTTACACAATAAATTATTGTACTTCACTATTCACCAAAAAATCAAGTATTTTAGAAAAACACAACAAAATCACCCTAACCATATTATGCTGCGTAGAATTCAAAAATGTAAATAATTTTTTGAAAATAATTTTCAAAATATGAGATATTTTATTTTTAATTCAAAAAATAATTTACTTGAAAAATACAAATTTTAAATATAAAACTAATTTTATAACACATTCAAAAAGTAACTAAGGTCACCTAAAACTAGCATAAAATCATAAGAAAAAAATGAAAATTTAGAAAGAAATTTTGTTAAAACAAATGTTCTTTTGGATCATTTTATTAATTATAAAATTTTAATTAAACATTTATTACATATAAAAATACCAACACTTAAATTTTTATTTTTAAAATATTCACTTACATACACTATGATAAAATTATATCATAACATCCTTTATAAGATGCTTAAATTTTATTTATACATTCATGGGTGATGATACAATTCCTTTGACTGATTTTCTATTCCAAAGGTTCATATTACTATTCCAAAGGTCAAGTAACCATTTCATCGTTATAGGTTCCCTAACATCTATAAATACCTCTTATTTCATTTATTCTTCGTTTATAATGCTTATTTTGTTTTCTATAAAATATTTTATGTGATCTATTCAATATTAAAGAAACATAATAAGGGAAATCTCATTAATATAATTATGGTTCTTTACACCATAGATCATCATATCTTCTAAAAAATATTTTATCAATCATCAAACATACAAAAAACATGGTTCTAGGGTTCAATCATTCTTCAAAGCAATTCTATAGTCAACTGACCAGCCTAATTCAAGAAAATGATAAACCAAAAAGGCCAAGGGGATAATGAGTCAATAAAAAATTGTATTCATGGATGATAATTTTTAACCGAATCATTAATCATAAGTATATAAATTGAAAATACAAGTTAAATATGGAACATAGATTATTTTATGGCCAAAGAGGAATTAATAAATGAGATAATGTTATTGGGTGGAAATTTAAAATTAAAACTAGTAATCATAATCCAGTATAGAAAGTTGAAAATAATAGTGCATGAATCTATAAATAACTAGGACTACCATATCATGGGATCATTAAATGGTGATAATGGATATATTATTTCTTTTTGTTGGCGATTTAAGTGAATTCCATCATTAAGGATGACAACTTTATAATCCATTCATGAATCCTCGAATCCCAACATTAATAATCAAATATCCTTATAAAAAGAGAACCCCATATCCATTGACAATTTCTTAGGTTTATGTGGGTAGACCTATATATTTTATATAGTAGTGTTTATGTAGGGGAGATTTTATTAACAACATTTGTTAAAAAAAATTGTTTTTTATTTAATTTTCCTGTGTAAACTATTGGAAACTGCACATTTTTTGGAAAACCGATGCACAAAAATATTATATCAATCCAAGGGTAAACTGAGTTTTCCGAACCTACAAAAAGTTTAAAATTCATCATACATATACATTATGAATGGGAATTATATTAACCCTAAAATTATTTTCATGAATGATTTAATATTTTATATAATTAATAAATTTAATATATTGATTCCAGTGTTTGGAAACACCCATCATATTTTCGAATCTTAGGTAAAACCTTGGATATTATTTTAAAATATTCAAAAGGAAAAAATGTGAAAATACAAGACATTAAAGTCATTCCATAATGAAGTATTTCCCTATTAAAAACTAAATTATTCAAAAAGGTTGAGGGTATCAACATTACATTGAGATCTCACACTGCCATGATCTTTCAAGATGTCTTTCATGATACTGAAAACCCCCAAACAGTAGGATAGATGACCTATCGTGGATCCTCTCATGTTGATAATCAAAGGAAACTATTTACTCAGAAATGTGTGGATAATCCTCAATTTCATACATTCCATATTTAATAAAATGTGATTTGTCATTCAAGTATCTTCACATATTTTATATATAGAAGACATCATGAAAAAATCCAATTCAATGGGTAAATTTATGTGGTAGGAAACATATCTAAGCATGTGATACATTTGGATCAACATGGTAAACCTTGATAATAACTTTACATAATTACCAAACCATAGTAAAACATACTATTGAGAGACTATTAAGAACACAGGTTATCCCTAAACTAAATCAGAGGGCATATAATGTCATTTAGCATCGAGTTTCTTGATTCACTCAAAGATCACTTAAACTTTCTCCAAAATTTCTTATATCTCCTCCAATCCCATAAATTATGAATTGCATATTTACATCCATTAAAAGGGTTTCCTACAGTGTCTCTTATACTAATATTTTAATGGTAATGTGTTGATATTACAGTGATAGTTTTTATTGTGGTAAAACATCACCAGTGTAAAGTGATCGTCCAAACATTAACCAATATACAACACATAGGATCTCTGAATATATTACAAAAAGTATATGGTTCATTAATTTTATCATATATTAGGGGATTTGAGTTCATGAGCCTTTATAAATGGGTCCTAAAGTCCTTTAGACATCCGCATCACAAATATATTTCAAACTGAGTATCATGGTCAGAGATAATCATCATGGGTACTGCATAAATTAAGATTATCTCTTATACATAAAAGTTCTATAAACCCTCAACATAACTCATCTACATGATTATAATAAGTTTACCTACCTTGGAAATTTGATCAAAAATCACTTAGATAGTTTCATTGACTCACATTGTCTATAGAATCCCCATAAATAAATCCAATGCTAACCCATAATCACTACCACGGTAGGATATTAAATGGTTAGTCCAATCCTTCTACAACCTATATCTATTCATTCACCTGTTAATAATATATTCATCAAGTAAAAATCTTGGAAACACTCCACAACATTTTTACTATCAAAACTACTATATTAGATCATGACATATCATTTTTCCTCCTGTATGTACCAATAGGGGAAAGTATGAAACTCCTTTGACACCACTTCATGAAGCATGAACATAACCATATTCCTTCCTTAGAAAATTATAATTTCATCTCCTCTTTTAGAAACTCAATTTTTCACATATTCTATGGATATTTGGTCACATAAAACATAATAATTAAAATCTCCCTATAGATCATCACTCACATTTTAGAGACAAAGTGGATTAACTCCTGTCAAATAGAGATAAACTGCATCCCATCACTATTATCTATGACAATAGAAATGAGTCCTACCACTTTCATTCCAACTAAACCAAGAACTATAGGGATTTTATACCAAAATAATCTCATATAATGTTTATATTCTCTAGAGTATAAACTATCTTAATGTTGCAGTTCTACATGAACTCCATCCAATGTCTCCATCTCCAGTTGAGACATCTCTTTGAAATGATAAACATGAGCCTCTAGTGGCCTGAGTAAACTAAAAAATGATCTCTTAAAAGGTATAGACTCAATATCTTCAGAAATAATACTATAGATTCAAACTCTATGTCATGATTTGTGTGATTTTTCTCATGGGTTCTTGTCTTCTTATACACATAAGAAATTTCAATATATTTCGTCAGCAATACACATTAGATCCCAAATCAGGACACATCACAAATGGAATGATTAAAGAATTAAATAATACGTATTATATCATCTATATGAATATTTAATAGATATAACAACTATTCATTCCCTAGGACCATAATGTTTTAGTGTATTTTTAGACTAGATAAAAAATTAACTTTTTTCTTACAAGTTTTTCAGTATTTCCAACAAATTTATTCATACTAGTACCCTTATAAACATATCATACATATAACCTTCAATCAAAACCTAGGGATGGAAAAAATAATAATGGGTGATATAATTTGCTTAGTAAGGGTAAACATGAGATATATTAATCATGGTAGAGAATACGACGATCATAGCTATATGATAACATAATTAGGTGATTATTCTCAACATAAAATATTCATTCCCTAAAAATAAAATATAATAAAATAAAAAATCAATTAAATTCTATAAGAAATATTAATAAAGGTATGCAATTATATTTCATCATTTAAAATTCATAATAAAGTATGTTAGAATCAAAATCATTAGAAATCAAAATTTTGTTAACCAAGATATTTATTGTGATGTCCACAAATAATCATATGAGAATATAATGAAGTAATCAAAATCAAACATCAGAATGTAAATATATCTATTTAAAATAAATTACAAACATAATATTTTTGAAAATAGATAGTAGTAATCAAAATCATTCATAATAATGTGAACATAGTTATTCACAATTAGGTCTACTCTCATCATCATCATCTCAAATGATATCTATATCACATTACTCAATGAATTGGAGGGTTTTAATTCTCCCAACCTATTTATAATTAAAGATATACTAATATATTACCAAATATCATAAAAATAGTAAAATTTTAATTATATCATAATCCTTAATAAGGAAATAGTTTTCATAAACATTATATCATTTCATTATAGCATTACATGGGGAAAACTAGTTTCATAAAGAATTAATGATAACATAATTAACATATCGGAAGGAAATGTGTTTTATATAATCATCCCTAAAAAATCATCATCATTAGACTTCCATAAAAATTATATGGTATCATAATATTTTATCCATAGTAAAGAATAACAATCATTAAATTGCATTGAATTATATAAAGATTCCCAGTAAAAATCATTCAAACTTCTATTTGAAAAAAGGTAAAAATTGTATTTTACATTGATAAACTTTTTACTAAAAAATCCTATAATTTTAAAGAAAATATTTTCTTTGAAAATTATCATCGAAACATTTAAATATAATTTATTGAAAGGAATAGTCATGGAGATGGAAGAAATTGTTCATGTTGTATGAAATCATAAATTACAAGTTCAAAAAACATTGTAAATTGTAATATTAAAACCTTTGAAAAGAAAATAAAATTTTCCTTATAACGAATTTAAAAACTCATTGGATCATATAAATGTAAATTCTTGATAATAATTCTAAATAATATCTTCATGGAAGAAACAATTTAACAACCAAATACAAAATAAGGTCACTTTTTCATGAAAACATTTTATCCAACATTTTTAGTATCAATGATAGAAAAAAGGTACAATTAATTATAAATTATTGGAAAAACTTGAGTAGAATAAAATATATAGTTTTTTATTATATTAATCTCATAATTTCCCTCAATGTAAATTTAACATAAACGATCCCTAAAAGTAATGAGATTTTAACATAAATCACTTACCTCACGTCCCACCTTTCTTCCTATGAGTTTAAGCTTACAATATAATAAATATATATTTATTAAAATTATATTCTTGACCACTATTTTTACATTACATACTATTTATTATTCAATTATAATTTACAATTATCCTTTATTTAAAAATTTCATCATTAAAGTAATCATTGAGGTGATAATTCCTCTATTCTACGTGCATACTTCAGTTCGATGTTTTTGGTGCATTCACTTTTTTCATGGTATTATAATCCATAGAATCGTAATGATGAAACAGTTATCATATTTTTTAATTCTATAATCTTGTATAATTATTCATATAATCTCTTTTGGAATTATTATTTACATCACTTCATGGAGATAGTGCTCCATACGTAACCATGAGTCATGTTCTCACATTTAAATGGATGGAAAAAAATAAAGATAAATTAAAATTTACCTTTATAGATTCTCAATTATATCATAAATAACATATATATTAATTTTTTCAATATTTATTTTAATTCATTTAAAAAATAAATAAATAATGAATCACATCACTTCATGGAGTTCGTAGACCACACGTATGCATGAGAGACGTTATCATTTCACAACAGATTGGAAGGTATAAAGGTAGATAAGAATATGAAATTCCATAAGCATAATTATGTATCAAATATTATATATTAACATTAAATTCATCATAATAATGAACCATAAATTATGTTGAAGGAGAATGAATCATATCGTTACATTGGGGTGGCAGTCCACATGTACACATGAGTGATACATTCATTACCATTTTATGGAAAGGAGGTTGAAAATGGATGTAGAATAATCATAAAAACATATTAATATATCATTGATATTCGATTATTTATTTTAGGAATTATCCAGTCTATTTATATGATATTCTAGATGAAATAAACATTGAACAACTGGGTTGGACGATTACCTCTTCTTTGAAAGGCAACATTTGGATTACTCTTTATTCCTTCTCAGGATAGTAATACAACAAAACCAGGAGATAAAAAATAAATATAAATAAGTTAAATAGGTATTTGGTTAGTTATTTTATGATTTATAAGTCTTATATTTTTTAATAATGGAGGAGAAGAGGTTCCATTTTATAAGTTAGGTTAAGGACACAAATTGACTTTCTTCAATGATTAAAATTATATATGGTATTTTTCTAGTGAAAGTGGCACAAAATGGGAATAAATTTCATATTATGAGAAAAAAAATTATATTTTTCTTCATATTATAATATTTTTACATATTTTTGGGTATTATTTAACTTAATATCCTAGTTTGATTAGTGATATATAAATTCTAATGCTAATCGTGGTAACATATTAGTACTATTTTTACTATTCATTATGACAAAAAAATTAATGTAAACTTATTATATTATTTCAATTATGATGATTATAAATATTAAATCCATTTTTAAAGAGTCAATTTATTTAATTATCATAAATTAATTTTAAAATAACTGTTAAAAACACCACAAATCCATTTTTAGAACAATTAACATTTATGCTTAAAAATGACGTTACATTAATTACATTATATAAAAAATATAATAGATGAAGGTTAAACTATTTGATCAAAGATAATATATTTTTTGTACTAATATAATTCATAAATAAAAATTATTTTAATTAATTATGATACAAAAATATTTTGAAAATAAAACAATTTACAAAATATAACTTTTTGCCTTCAAATGTTCTTATTTTTATTTTTATCAAATTGAAAAAAAAATAATTCATTTTATAAATATGTAAATAATAACTTTCTATGTAATATTTACATAAATTCAACCCTCCAATTCAATGACTAGGAGAGAGCTATCATAATAAATATTTATATTTAAATAGAATATAATGGCTTATTTAGACTCAGTGTGGTGTATAATGAAAACTATCGAAGAAATAATATTCATATAAACACAAATACTTATAAAATAACATGATTCTATTGAAGAATACAACATAATCCACACTATCCTCTATTAGTGACAAAATATTAGCATTGGTTAACCTTTACCTCCCCTCTTCCAAGAACTTATGATGGTTCTCACTCTAGGTGAATGGCTGAAATTTTTTTCATCAAGCCATCATAAGAGAGAATATACATAAAATTTCATTCCAAAAACAATGATAGAACCATGGAAAATAATATAACCTATAAACTATGGATTTTTACCTAGATGGGTCCAAATATAGAATTGCCTCTATCATTGTTGGACTTATATCCACAAAATTCTCTGAGATGAAATGCACTATCAAGTGAACCACCACATTATAAAATTTACACTTCAAGAGATTACAATATAACTACCGCACTTGAGTAAATCTAGGTCCTTACTCAAGTTCCCTATGTGGTCCTCCTCAAATTAAAAGTAAATAATAATGGCATTAATAAAGAAAACCATGAAACTGTGCAATAATGGATGAATGATCAACATCATGAGTCCCATGAAGACAAGTCGGTAATTCAATAATACTATGGGAATAACCAAAAACACATAATTCGCATAGTGACATCACGTTTCGGTGTTCATAATATCTTCCTCACAAAACTAATTCTCATGGTAGCTAGATATAATATTATTATTTTAGAACCATATTGTGCCTTTTTATTGGATGAAGAGTTCATCGATCGTTGGAAAGGGGTACTTCTTCTTAATAAACTCTTATTTTAGGAGATGATTTCAATTCATAGCCTCGGGATCACTCCCACCTTAATTGTGAATAATACTGAAGGATCCCAAGGGGAAAATTTCGGTAATATGGAACCATTATCCTAATGGTCCTATAATGTAATCCTCAGTTACCAGTTCTTAGTAAGGGCAATATGATATGCCAAAAAGGTTATTGATCTAGTCTCAAAGTTCATATTAAATTAGATTTCAATCTTACTAAATTGATTTCATCCCAAAACATCTTCAAGAATGATACCCATTTATTACTTCACTATTAATATAATCAATGTTCTTGAGGGAACATATACTCAATGTTAAAAATATTTTAACTAATGGGACATAGGTTGTAGCTTCCTACTCATGCACCTACCCCATTCTTCCCACATGTCCCTCAATCAATTAAAGTAAAAAAATCATCTACTCATTGGAACCTAAAACTTATTTAGTGATTGACAATCTAGGTGTATACCATGGATAGAAAGTCCATTTCCAAACTGACATCACATTGTTTATCATAATAACTAAGTGATTCTAAATAAATTCCACCTCATTAAGTTTCATCCATAAAATTTAGTGGAAATGTGAGAAATGGTGGAATCACTTACTGTCGAAACCTTCAACCATAAATGATGTTGTAAAGAATCTATAAAAATCATAAACTCTAAAACAGATTATAATGAGGTAAAATAATATCTCCCAACATTTTAAAGAAATAAAAATTTTAAATCATATATGATATATATTGTACCTCATAAATTTAGGAAGAATTTGAATTATAAGCATGATTTTCCTCTCCTCCCATAACTTTATGATAATTCATGATGTCTATGGATAATAAAACCTTATTCTCCATAAGCTTTACATCATCCATGTTTGGGGAATATGAGTATTTTATAAGACCTTCTTACTTTAGAACCACTATTCTGATTCTAAATTTTAATATGACTCCTATATTTTGAGGCTTATGCCAAATTCCCATGGGAAATAATACATTGATCAATCCTATGATGTCTATAAACAACTATTGATGACCAGTGATATCATCTCAAATAGATCTCCATCTTCCAAGAATTACCAAGAAGATCCTAAACATGAATTTATTGCTTAATAGATAAATTAAACTTTTTTTGGAAGAAGTTATCATTCTCTACACAAAGAGAGTGTCCTCTCATCAAGAACATGGGTGACTGGATGCCACCAGACACCCACCACCTCATGGAATAGGCTGCTACAACTAAACCCATTTAATCAATTGTTGTTTCCATGAATTAAAACCTCAAACATTAGAATCTATCTATTTTTATGACTATTGGAGGTGTATATCATCCCATAACCTAGGTGGTATCTTACTCATTATCTATATTAGTAATCTCATTCTACATGTGTCACCTCTATAAACATCTAAAAATATCAGTAGTTAATCATTGCATAGATTATCTACCTGGTCCACCAAAGGTGTATCTGATCACTACCCAATGAGTGGAATAATTTCTCTCAATTCATCCGATGAAAATAACATGTGTACTAGACCCTGAATGAGAGCCTCAGAACTGAGTTGGATATTTTTAAGGCCCATTTTTGGGAACCCTACTCAATTTCTAAATGGGAAAATTTTTAATTTAGTAAGATATACCTCAGTTAAATTAGAAAATATGGGGAGGTGACTCAAGAAGGTCAAGGAATTCAGTGCCTTAATTATATTTGAGGAATTTAGCATTGGTTTCCATAAAATTGGTGCCTTAGTTTGCTGATTCAAATAGTAAGTGGTTAGAGTCTTTGTGCATGGATATGTGGTCTACTACACCATCACTAGGTTCCTCGGCCTAAAAACCAAACTCAAAACACATTAATATCATTTCCCTAGTTTCCCAAATGAATCCTCATAGTAAATAAAACTCCAAAAAAACAATATCTTAGATATATATTCTTTAATACAACTATATAATATCCCAACCCAGTGAGCTCCAACCTAGACTATAAATTAATTGAAAGTGACACCTCAAGACAACCTCTAATAAGATAGGGGATAGAGACTGGGGAAATGATTCACTTCACACATATGAAAGGCCATAACCTAAAGAACCACTATAAATACACTCCCATGTACATAAAAACCATGAATTTGAAATAAATTTTTAAACCTAAAAGAGTATAATTCAAATTAAAAATATTATGAACTACTACAGAGTATTAATATAAAATATATCAAGTAAAAAGGGGAAAATTTGCAATAATGGATAGAAATAAATGATTATAAAACTAAAAGCTGTTGTGGAAGTTGAATACTTAAAAAAATTTCTAAAACTGGCCAACACTTCTGATTACCTCCGACCTGTACTACTAACCTATACAAATTACAGGCCCATAGTGGTCATTATGTATTTGTTATCTATATAAGACACAATGCATGTGGGAAAATACCATGCATGGTTAATATATACATACTCAGTATGACATCTGAAAATAATAGAGAACCAATATCAATTAATAACCAACTCAGACCACAAGATGTGGTAATTATAATCCAAAAATAGATATTGTTACACTGGTACTCAAACCAAAAGAGATATAAAAATATCTTGGTCCTCAAATCCATATAAAGAATATTTTTGTAGAAAAAATTGTTGGATTAAGTTCATAATTGATGTTAGTATCCCAATATAAACCACACTATATTAATGGGGGGAACCATTAGTCATTAGTGTAACAACACAGCCAAGGGGGTGTTGAACTTCTATGGATGAAGAATCCATGCCTCATCTTTTCTTGATGAAGAGAGGTCTCTACTTCAAATAGTGAAGACACACACTATAGGGTGAGTATAAGGGACGATGTTCCCAACCCTACCTATAAAAAATGGGGGACTTATTCCCTTAACAATATCTTTCATTATGTATCTTTCCAACCCCAAAATTACTCCAAAGTTCACAATAAAATCTCAACTTATGTCGATCATGATAAAATGAGTGGTCCAATAATTATAAATCATGGCATATCTCTTACATTGAAAAAAATATCATTATTCTAAATGAAAACAATATACTCATAATGGACTACTCCCCTGGCCAAATCGGGGTCCCTATGAAGGAGACACTAGATGTAGACCATTTGATGAAATGATACACAATGTGTCCCTTATTGAGAATGATTTATACTCCAATGTCCAAAGATGGTCGTGACCCATGTCCCTACATGGAATGAGGAAAAGAAATTTTTATAGTATATAGTAAGAGAAATAGGGAATGTGGGACCTCCCATGGCCCCAAGGATGTACATCTTGAATATCAATTGGATGGCTAGGTAACATGACACTGAATGTTAACTAGGTGGACATGGAGTGTAAAACCAAATGGGTTCATAGAAGTGCACTTCCTATACACAAATAAATTACCCATTTATATTCACATGTAATTTTTAATTTCCACATGGTCATGTGATAGAAACATGGGATAAACCCTTATGAAACACACGAACATAGACAACACCATGTGTGCTTCTCTAGGATAGATGGTGGGTTTTCAGGTTTTTCCCTGAATTTTATACATTCTCAATGAATATTTCCATTCCCAATGAATCTCTATGAAATTTATTCTAATGCTCTATCTAGGGACTTAGATTTAATTTAATAATCTTGAACCATCTCTTTTCAACCTCTAATTACAAAAAAATAATATTTTCATTGATCAATGTAAGGTTTGATAAACCTTTCACTCCCTTTTCACTATCCAAAGTTTCAAATGTTCTTCACTCATATAGAATCCACCATGGATTTGACCGCTTTCAATAATATTCAACTATATTTTCAAATGCATAAAACAATATAGGTTCAAGGATCAATCACACTTTGAATCATATGGGTGGTAAAATTTAGAACCTACCACATGGTAATGAAGAACATGTAATAAATGATGGAATAATGAATAAATATTAATAGTAAATGTAACATACCAACATGTGATGTTGGGTTCATATGGTTGGAGGTTAGATTAGAATTTTTTGTCCCAACATTTACTAACTACAGGGGCATAATATAGTAGAAGTACAGGGTTAATCCCATAAGAAGGAAGCCTGATATTATCAAGGATCACTGGTTTGAGACCCTTACAAGCATCCATTCAAGTTGTCTTTATGTTTGGTAATTTTACTAAATCTCTAGTCGAGAGTTATTTCAAGTAATTAAGATGGGGTCAAGATTAATTTCACATATATGGATAAAGGATAAACATAATTCTAATCATGACAGAGTCTTATGGTTTAGGCTGTGAAGAAAAAGGCAGTTGCTAGTTGACTTTGGTCAGGCCACCTAGTTCTACATTGGATGTGACTATTACATGATCATGAGATAGTAGTATCCTAAGTTCATTATGTTTGGATTCATTGGTAGAATGTATCCTAGGTTAGTGAACTTAGACTTCTATATTCTAATTTGGATAGGGTCTTCCATTTAAATATCTCATGTTCAGGTACACTCTAACGAATTGGGATGACATTGGCTATGTATCTAGATTACTATTTCCTTTGGGTTTCCAAAAATATATTTAAGGATTAATTAAGGTTTCGGATACATCTACTCTTGATCCCTACCCTTATGACGTTTAGCTACTCATAGTGAATGGAGATGCAGTTATGTAAATAAGGAAACTCATGCTTGACAAGATGTTTGAATTTAATTGAATCACAAACTTGTAGAGGTTTATGATTTTAAAGGGAATGAACCTAAGATTTGTATTAAAAAAGATAAATCACATATTAATAAATTGCTTACTTGAGATTAAAAATGGAAAGGGATGACGCATGTGTTGTCAGAAATTGAGGTTGAACAATGGGGATTGATGTAGTGGAAATTTGAAAGAGTTGATGGGAAAAGATAATGGATCATTAATTGAATTAAAATTTAAACAATGAATAAAATCTAGTTTTAGGTATAATAGGGGTGAATTAACTCGAAATGGATGAAAACCCATAGAAGAATCATGACTAGAAATTTTTGTGAAATGCTTTGTTGAAGCTCTGTATTTATAGAATGAAATGGTCACGATTTGTACTAGAGGTACACATCGTGTAATGTTGATCGAAATATATTTTAGTGTATTTTGGATCTCCTACATCCCTCATGAATATTTGTTGAATTTATGAAGTTTGACTAACTACACATCTTGAACTGAGTGTTCACGGTGTGAACTAGCCACAAACCATTCCTCAAAGCAGATTTCTTGTAGATTTCTCAGTTAACAGTTTTGACTAAAGTCATGGCTTGTACTTAAACTTCACAACATGTAATTTCTATTTTCTTCTACTGACTTTTGGTCTTGGTCACATTTTGGCTCATGACTTGTCTCATGTTGTGAACTCCTACTACATGACATGTATGGACCAGTCATGAAATGTACTAACTAAAATATGCATTTTTCTATATTTATTATTTGTAATCCTATGAAGCCTTATTATTAAAAAGGTTGATCATATACCAAATGCAATATCAAATAAATCAATGTAAATCTTTAAATAAAGGATAATAAAAAAGTGTATACAAATTTGACTTATCAAATCCACATACACTTGAACAACTGGTTGTCCTCAAGAAAAAATGTCTCAACAATGATTTACACAATAGAAAAACAAATTTTAAAACATTAAATATTCATTATGTCTAGGTAATTAAGGTTAAAAGTATTTAGAAAAAGGCAATCCTCCAGAATTATCTCTGCATAGAAAATCTGTCACTCCCTTTAGTGAATATTTTCAAAACAAACTCTAACATTTTTATTACAATATTTTAACTATTCCATGAGTCATATACCATATTGTAATTTACCTCTGAATAAATTTTCTCCCATAACTTTGTTAAAATTTAATTTGAGTTGGGATAATACACGATGTACATGTTCCTAACCATAAGCATTCATTGGTTCTGTCAACTCCACATTGTAAATACATGTAAATCATTAATAATGAATGCTTCAGCAGTAAGGTTCTGATGAATATAAGGCTATGGGTAGGAGGGTAAGAAGTTAAAATCAAGCTCAAATGGTGGGAAATCACTTAATCATAATGCATGAGTATCATGAAATGTGTTAATTAATACCTACATCTATCTAATCATGTCCATACTCAAGTATCTCTAGTTGGGTACATATATGGAAAGTAAGTAGCAATGATGATTATGTTCCTTTCCTTTTTCATTTACATCTTTATTTTTCAAAACACATGTCCAAGATAGATCTCGCATCCATCCACTAACCACATATGATCTTTAAAGTGATTCATTGGTCTAGAAATAATGATTTTTTATCTTCCTAGTGCACAAATCATATGAATTTTTCTTTCATTTTTTTTTCAAAGGAACAGAATGAAAATCAAATGAAGCAAAGTAGATATGGATCACAACTCAATAGTCTAATAAGTACACAATTCATCTACTTACAATAAAATCATCCCAACTATTTAATTTCCTCCCCCACACATGTAGTATCATTCATTATACATATAGAACGGTAGGAAGGGAAATTGGATTGAAATAGATTCATCATGTAATTTCATTCAAGAAATATATGGGATACACAAAGGATATATGTAAGGTGGTTCTCAATGAAAAATGGATAACAAGGAGTGCCTCTATAATTTTAAATTTTTACTTGTTAATTCGTTACCTTAGTAAGGTCCCAATGCATGTTCTGATAGGATGAAACTTCCTAGGTATTTTTCAAAAAATATGATTAAAAATAATGTGTAATTAAAGGGTTATATTCCTATCAGGAAATGTGAATAAAAAAGAAACTGTAAAATTATAATGGGTTTAAAACTATGTAGTAGGTCAATTGATAATAATTTCCAAAATTTCGAATTTGATTCAAACTTCTAAACACAACAATCCTTCTAAAATTCTAATCCAAGACAAAATATGGATTAGGATATTATCCAAATTATATTTTTAATTAATTTACCTAAGCATAATGTTATTCATGTTTTAATGTATGCTTATCATTTTTAAAAATATCTCTTATATAGGCAAGAACAAATAAAAATTCTAGTATAACATTTGTTTAAAACATGAGAACCCCCCCCCCCACACACACACAGACACTAAGAAAGAGACAATGTATGTACATTCCATGAATAGTTTGTTGGTGTGGTATAGAAATAAATTCAAAGGATATGAAATGAAATTTTTGACAAATGTAATTTAGGGAATCTAGAGCTCCCTAGATAGTTTATTTTTCTTTAGGGAATATTATTTGTCTATATGATAAGTCTGGGCACCTACAAAATGGGTTAGAGAACTAATGTTGCACTAGATAAAATATTAGTCCATAGGTAATATCTATATAATAGTATAATAATAGGTAGGTGTACATAGTAATAAACAGAGATAATCTTTTTATAGAATTTGTTTTGAAATATCCAAAATACAGTTCAATCAAAGACTAAAATGAAAAATTAAAGGATTCAACGATTATGACTAAAACTAAAAAAAAAGATCCACTGTAGATTGCCTCCCATAAAACGCTAATAAGATGTCTTTATCCATATAGATGGACCAAGATATTCTGAAGTGGGTCCACCATATCAATTTCTCCCTTTCCTCTTATAGATACTAGAGTATATATCTTGTAGTTATCATGGTCTCTTTTGTGGGTTGATGACTTCAGGTGATGAAGAATGAGCATGAATGAGGTGAGGCAAGAAAGGGATCACAACACAAGGTTGTTTCTGCTATCCATGGATTTCCGTTGAATTTTATTGAAGTTGACACGTGATGTCTATGACATGGCCAAGTACCGTTTTTTCCAAAACATATTGTTGTATTGGGCCATCAATAAACATAGGGGTTTAGAGGATCTAGATATTTGTATGTACAAAAACAAACAAATGACAATCAAAAAAATAAGAAAGTGTGAATAAAATCCCATAAATAGATATCAAAAGTGAGTACAAAATAAGGGATAAGAAAGATTAAAACAATGAGCATCCATCATAATCACAAAACAAAAAAAAGTCCCAAAACCCTAAAAGGTAGATCGGGCATCAAGGGTAAAGATCTCTTCAAGAATCAGCCTTCCATCAGGTGGTGAGACAATCTATCCAGCTAGGTCATCTTCTACCGCAACAGTAGTAATCAGTGGAGTGGAAGCTGTTGTGAATGGTTGGGTGGGGGAGGTAGGTAGTTGGGCTGGGGTTAGTGGTGGAGAGGTACCAATCTATACCACTTCCATGTGTCAGGCAACTAGATCCACAAATGGTACCTCACTGATGGAATCAATGGCTAGCCACTTTCCCCTCTAGTCCTGCTCTTCTAATAACCCCCACTAAGTAGTGGGGTTATTAAGGTCTGGAGGCTGGTCTGGGTGGACTATAGTGGGTGGGGGAATGGAGAAAGATGACAGGCCATATTGGTTGCAAGGAGGTGGTGTGGTGAACTCAGTCGGTTCAATTAATTTAAGGTATAGATGGGTTGAGATATGGAACATGTTCGCCAAGATAAATTAATTAGTGGCCTAGATCTCGGTCATGGTGGGGTGGAAGGTTCTAGGAATGATAGATGAGGTGGGGAAGAGGTGGTAGGAGGGATGGATGGCATAGATTTGGGGGTTGAATGTGGCGGAATAGATGGGTCTACTATTGATGTTGGTTGTGGCTCCTATGGTGAAGGATCATATACTCTTAGTACACAAAGGTACATTTCATCCTCCCTCACTAACATCTAAATATGTTTTAGCATCACAAGATAAATAATCACTAAATTTCCTAAGGAGTTGAGGTTTAGTGAATCATTAAACACAGCAAGGTACTTCTCTGGATCTATGATTAAGGAGCCACCCATTAAAGTACCACACTTATACAGGAAATTAATTCATCTAAGGCATATCATCCATGTAATACCTATTCCTATGGGCCTTATAAGGGTTACAACTCACCCCTTGAAAGGTGGATTATCAAAAATCAATAAAAAATGAAGGGCTTCGAGCCCTTGGATGGATGAGTCTTGAAGTAATAGGAAAACTAGGATTCTATGTTAATAGGTGGACCGCCAATTTCTATTGTAAGAATCAAGATATATACCTAGATGACTCTAACTTAACTCTTGGATTTTTTAATCCAACCATATTCCATGGCTCTATGTAGGATAGGCAGCATTGGGCTTGTAGCTGAGTATACTTCATGATACGATGTTCATTGTGAGACTAGAGGTCCCGGGTTATCATATTCCACAATTGAGGAGAAGCCTCATGATGTGGAAACATTGTATCATGGTATATATATCTAAAATGAAAAACTCCTCAGGGTAGAGGCCCATCCTAATCCCAAATTTGGCAAAATATATCTCATGGGGACTTCCACCCAATCAGATATGGAGGAAGTCAATGGATATCTCGAAGGTGGATAAATACTCCAGAAATACATCATGGAAGGTTTTCTCCTGAATCTCTAGAATTGTTTCAATGTGTAGTATCTATAGGAGATACATGATATTATCAGTGATATTCATTCTGGAATGAAATCACATTTTGAGTGTCTTGTCGGTAGGCATTGGTTTTTCCTACAAACTAGAGAAGATTGAATTGGTGTTGTGGGTTGGAAAAATAAAGAATAAGATGAAGGTGGATGTTAGTTTCACTGTAAGTGGAGGTTGAGGTGGATTAATACTGAGGACCCGATACAGCGTAGGCTGTAGGTGGTATACAAGGTTTGGAAGGCCCAACATAGGGGTGCTTGGATGGCGGTTTCTCTTTGGAGAGAGATGAGGAGGAGGAGGATGAGAAAAGTTGGTTCTTGTTGCTGCGAGCCATGAAGACAGGTGATGGGGCTAGAAAGGGGAGGGAATGTGGTAGTTTGAGGGGTTTGTCAAGGGAGTGTCATGTAGCATTGAGGTAGTGGAGGGTGTGGTTTACAGAGGATAGCGTTAGGAGGGGTGCACATTTGAGGGTGAAGGAGAGGAATAGAGGGAGATGAGGGGTTGTAGTTTGGGGAGATTAGAAAGGAGGGTGGGTCACTGGATGACACAGGTGAGAGGGTAGGTGAGGTGTAGGGACACCAATTTTGTTAAAAAAAATAGACTTGATGATATACATGACATGTACCTATAGTTCATGTCTTTTTCTGTTAAGTAAAAAATGATATTTCAGGTAAAAGGGTATATGCCATGAACCTACATTACCCAATGTGTACTGAGATGTTTTATATTTAAATGTGATCTTCCCTTCATTTCAGATCCTGCCCAACTTGAGGCTCTCCTAAGACGATCCTACTCTAACCAATGATATCCAAATCTGAGTTGACTCCCAGTCAGTAATTCTTTTTACATCTAGAGCTTTACTCCATTAAAGTTTAAGTAAATTTATGGTTGATGAAACAGACTTCCTAGAAGGGTTCTTGAAAAATATTCAGCCTTTGACCGTTCACTTTCAATGGAGTCCCTCCTTCTAGATGAATATCAATAGTTCTTTATGGGGTGACTTGAACTACTTATAATGAGCCTGTGAAATGAGAATTCATCTTACCAGGGAACAGTTTCAATCTCAAGTTAAACAACATAACCTTATTCCTAGGTATAACGGTATGCCTCACTATGAACTGATCATTTTATTTCCCCATCCTTTTTTATAGATTTTTTCATTTTCATATACGTCACTTCTTATCTCTTCCAAATTGGTCAATTGCATCATCATGATTTCTCCATATTTATCCAACTCTAGATACATTTTCATGATCACCCAAAATGAGTGATGCTGTAAATGATCAAAAGATAACATGGTTTTCCATTAAACAATCTGAATGGGGTGGTGCCTATGGGTGTCTTGTAAGAAGTTCAATATTTCTATAGTGCATTATCTTGTTTGAGACTCCAATCATGACTATTTGTATTCATGGTATTTTCCAAAAATATCTTGATCCCTCTGTCAAATAGTTCTATGTTACCACTTATTTGTGGGTGGTAGGAAGTTTTGGTATTGTATCTGATGCCATGTCTTTCTAAAATTCCTATCATCTCTCAATTTGTGATGTGTGTTCCTCCATCACTTATAATAAATTTCGTAAATATGAATCATGGAAACACATTCTTCCTTATAATGTTCATGAGAACTTTTGTTGTGTAATGTGATGTTGCTTTAGCTTCAACCCATTTTGATACATAGTAAAATGCAACCAAAATGTAGTTTCTTCCATGTGATGTAGGAAGTAGTTTCATGAAGTTAATGTCCCAAACATCAAAGACTTAGAATTTCATGACGGGGTTTTTTTTGGAATCTCATTCCTTATGCTAATATTTCTAATCAGTTGGCATTTGTCTCATTATTGGAAAAAAATCCAATCACGTCTTGGTGCAGTGTGGGCTAGAAAAATCGACTTTTTAGAATCTTGTCCACTACACGCTCAGGTCTATGATGTCCACCAATTGGTGACGTCTGAAAAAATATCAATTAAATTATGTGTTTCTTCTTCAGGGATGTAGGGTCTCAATAGTCCATCAGCATAATGCTTGAATAATAGAGGCTCATCCTAAAAGTAAATCATGGCATTTGAAAAAAAATCTTTTTCACGGATGGTAAGATAGGTCTTATTATAGAAATCCCCTGGAAACATAATTGGAAATATTTGAGAACCACTAAGGAATCTTAACACTAAATGGGGTTTCATTTGGAAAATCCATATCAATGTCAGTATCCTCATCTTCGTTGATGATGGGTAGAAGATTTCTCAATTAATGATATTCAGTCACATTTTATGTCCCTTTTGTGTCCTTGAACATGACATTAAATTCCTGTAGCAGTAGGATCCAACGTATCTTCCTAGGAATCACATCATTTTTTTCTCATTATATACCTAAGGGTAGCATGATAAGTGTATAAAATACTTTGGATAGAACCATATACGAGTGGAACTTCTCTAAGGCTTATATAATGGAAAAGAGATCTTTCTCTGTAGTCATTTAGTTCACTAAAGCTTCATTCAGCATATGAATTTTCTAATCAATGGGATAGAAGACATGTTTAATTCATTGTCCTAGCACATCACCAACAACATGGTCATGTGCATTAGCTATTAACTCAATTTGTTTCTCCAAATTTGGTTAAATGATGACTGGTGATTATATCAGTGTTTTCATCAGTGTATCAATAGTTTTTTGTCTATCCTAAGTAAATTCAAAAGAAACATAATTTGAAAATCGATGTGTCAACATGTGGGAAACTATAGAAAAATATATCACGACTCATCTATAAAATCATGAATGGCACATAAAACTTCTGATATTCTTGATGATTGGGGTTCTGGAAGATATTTGATGACGTTGAACTTTTCAGGATCAACTATGATACCTTCGTTGGAAATTTTATGTATCGGGACAATTCTTTCTTATACCATCAAATGTAATTTCTCCCAATTTTGGGCTAGACACTTTTCATCACAGTATTGTAAGACTAATTCCAGATTGCATAAACAGACTTCAAATGATCTTCCATTGAACAAGAAATCATCCATGAATATTTTTGAGTAATTATTCAGACATGTCATGGAAGATATGTGTCATACATCTCCGAATTATTTCTAGAGAATTACACATTCCAAATGACATCCTTTTATGAGAAAAGGTACCAAATGGGCATGTCAATTTGTTTTTTGGAAAATCATAAGGGTTGATTTCATTTTCAGTGTATCCTAAATATGCATCATGGAAACCATAGAATTCATGCCCTGCCAGCCTTTTTAGCATCTGATCCATCATGGGTAAGAGAAAATGATCCATTCTGGTTGCTGAATTCATGCATCTGTAGTCCATTAAAACTCTCCATCCATTGATTTTGTGTGTTTAAATTGGTTCTTTTTCATCTTTTGGTTCTATAGTGAGTCCCCTTTTCATTATAAAAACAAAGAAGGGACTCAACCATTCACTATCTGAAATTGGAAAAATGATTCCGACATTTAATAGTTTTAGCAATTCATTTTTAATTTCATCATTCATTGGTGGTGTGATCCTCTTCTGGGGTTGTCATTTTTCCTTTGGATTCTCTTAGAGTAAAATTTTGGGAGTGTATTTAGTTGGATTAATCCCTGGAATGTATACTATTACCCCCAAGATATTGATATCTATTATCTTATCAAAAAATTATCCATGTTTTATTCCTGTAATTGGTTTATTTCAGAGTTTATAATGATTACAATAGAGGATAATCCTCCTAGGTATGAGTATTTCAGTTTACTGTGTAGAGGATTCAGTTCTAGATGGGGTGGATGAATGATGGAGGGTATAAATGGAGGCATCATGTCCCTTATGAGTGGTTCATTGACTCTTACTTCTTCATTGAAAATTATAATTGTGTGTCCCAAACATTAATAACTACAGGGATGTGGTGTAGTAGAAGTGTGGGGTCTGACCCATGAGGAGGAAGGTTGTTCTTAATGAGGATCACTAGTTTGAAACCATTAGAGGAGTCCATTCAATTTGTCTCGGTGTTTATGAATTTTACAAAATCTCTAGTTGGGATTGATTTCATGTAATTAAAAATGGGTCAGGATCAATTTCACATATCTATAGAAAGGATAATTTTAATTCTAATCTTCATAGGGTCCTAAGCCTTAATTTTCGAAGAAAACGGTATTCAATAGTTGACTTCTGTAAAGCTACCTAGTTCTACATGGGAAGTGACTATTTCAGGATCAAGATATAGTAATAGACTAAGTGCATTAATTTTGACATCTTTGGATGAATGTATCATAGGTGAGTGATTGTAGAATAGTCTACATTAATTAGGATAGGGCCTTCTATTTGAATATCTCTTGGTCAGGGAAACTTTCATGAATGTGGTATAATTTGGTTATTTTCACTAATTAATAATTCCATAAGGCTTACAAAATTATATTTAAGGATTAATTATGGATTCATATACATCTACTCTTGACCCATACCCCTAAGAGATTTATCTACTCAGTGTAGATGGAGGTAAAATTAAGTATACAAGGAAATCTTGCTTAACTTGCTGTTTTAATTTAATTGAATCACAAGCATCCATGGATTCATAATTGTAAAGGGAATGAACATGAAATTGGGTTTACAAAAGAAAAGTCACACATAAAAAATTACTTACATGAGAATAAATAAGGAAAGAGATCTCACACATGTTGTTGGATATTGATGACGAATGATGGGGATTGATTTATAAGAAATTCAAAATAATTAAGGAAATATATCCATGACTCTTTAGTTGAATTAAAATTTAAAACATTGATGAAATTTTACTTTTAAAGAGAAGAGGGGAGAACAAATTCGAAAGGGATGAAAAAGAGAGAAGAATTCCATCTGGAATTTTTGTGGAAATGATCTGCCACTGCCCTATATTTATAGGAAAAAATGGTCAAAACATCTACTGAATGTACACATTGTGTACCATTAAACCAAATAAACTTCATCATATTTTGGATCTCCTTTGTGCCTCATTAAAATATAGCAGATTTATAATGATTTAGGAACTACATGTCATGTACTGAGTGTTAATGACATGTACTGGACTCCGGCTATTCCTCCATGTAGATTTATCCGAGATTTCTCACTAAACTATTTTGAGTGAAGTCACGGCGCATACTTAGCCATCACAATATGTGCTTTTTATTTCCTATGTTGACTTTGCAGCTTGGTCACAACTTCGATCACGACTTGTCTCATGTTTTGAACTCCAAATTCACAATGTGTATTATAAGGACCTGGCCTTAAAACATTACATAATATTTAATTAAACGAATTAATTCACATTGAGGATCGTTTCAGGTTTAGAGTTGTAGAGAATTAGGACATAACTATTACATCTCAAAAGATTACAAAGTAGACACTTCTACCCCGTTTCAATTTTCTTCATAAAATAAATCCTTTTGAAAAAAAGAGTCATGACTAGTTCCATTTTTAGACAGCATGACTTTTCTTTGATCCTATCCTTGACCCTATTCATCATTAAGTCCTATGAAAGACATTTCAAAACATGGGATGAGCATAAAAAGCTCAGTAAGGGTTATAAAACAATGAAATAAAAAATTAGTATATAAATACATAAAAAACATAAACTCTTTTACTTACCTCATGAAATCATAAGATTTATGAATAACACATAGAAATCATAAATCATAAAAGGTAACTTTTGGCATCCATAACATACTTACATTATAGTTGTCACAGCTACATAGGGAGTTAATTTGGAATACCCATCGTAGTATATTCCCTAAATCTCTTAGGAGAAACATCCACGTTTACCTCTGTCACGTTACCCAATGAATTTGAGAGCTATCTCGGGCTCACCCACCCTAGGTTTATCACGGAACCAGCAGTATACATAAACAATGCCCAAGAACCATAAAAAGTTCGTAACACATAAAAAACATAAAAGAAAGATAACTTTTCACATTTTAGTCAAAATATATTATTTAAATATATAAACATAACAAATCCATTATCAAAACCATTTTCCATACCAAAAATACATAAAAGAGTGTATGGTATTTATTTTCTTTATAAAAATATTATGGCTTGTTAAAGAAGTCAAAGATCAAAAAATACTCGTGGCAGTGGAAAGGTCGTTGTCACTGCTTAGGTTAAAAAGAAACATTATTTTTTATAATTTAGTAAAAATCCTCGTAGAAAAAGTTTCACTTTCAATGGAATGAAAATTCAAAGGATTTTATACAGCATAAAAAAGAAACTCTTGTATTAAAACAAAAAATGCCTCAATAAAAGGAGATTGAGATGAAGTCCCTTACCTCATGTCAAACTTGACATGATCATTCATTAATCTCTGGAATAATAAACTAAAGTTAATTTCTACTTTCTTAATAACCTTTATCAAGTTTATTATTCATGTTATATCACTTATTACTAGGTTATAAACATTTTGTATCATTTATGTTAATAACATTCGTTTTGTCGATATTTGGTACCTGAGTAAAAAATGAACACATTATATTTACAAGTTTTCTATGTGGTCAATAATATATTTTATCCAGAATGATAATCATTATTTAGATATCATATATATAAAATATATCCAGTATATATATATATATATTTATAATAGTACATATCATTTGGAAGTAATAAATGAAATGCACTGTTCATGGAGACGGTAAGTGGTACGTAAGCATGAAGGCTACTTTCATTTCTATTTCTTATTTTAATGGAATTAAAACATAATGATACATAGTTATATTATAATTATAGTATAATATAATATATAATATCATTATCCCCATCCTTTAAACTTCACACATATGGCATTAACGAGTCATATCACTTTCAGGGGGCGGTAGTCCGCACTTCCTCAAATGAAATTATCGTGTTTACCCATATTGGAAACCATAAAGGTATGATATAAAAGAAAAATAAAAAAGAATAAAGAAAAAATAAAAATAATATATATCATATATAAATTTAGTGTCATCTTAATGGCCACCATGATAGATGGTAGAAGATAATCGAACAATCATCGTTTCATGAGTCGTTAGTTTCCCATCCACAGAAATAGTATGTTCTTCATCCATTAAATGGAGGTGTGTGTATGTTTAGTTGGAATTTTTATCATACAAACATCCCATTATATTGAGGACAATGTTTTTGTTATAAAATAAAGGAGTAAAAAGATTTAGGGGTTAGAGAAGTAAAATAAATGATAAGAAATTAAGATAAATTGTTACCTTTAATTTGGGTAACTTCCTTTGGTATGAACCAAAAGGGTGTCTTGAAGTGCCTTCTCCCTAAGGTAAGGATTCTAGGATGAGGAGAGGGATATAGGGAGATTAATTGGGAAGATTTTGGATGAGACAAAAGGCTTGAGAGGTGTAAGGAAGTGGTTAGAAGTGAGGGATATTTATAAGGGGGAGGATGGGTTCTTTAGAAAAGTGTGATAATATTATTTTATTATATAATGATATTCGGTTTCTAAAGATCCAAAATTCTTTAAGGTAAAATATAAGATGACTCACAGTCAAAATAAATTAGTCCAATCATAATGGGACAGGTTTTGGATTTTATTTTAATATTTATAATCATATTTATTTAAATCATTTATTAATGAGGTAAACAGTGTATCATTATTGTGTCATGAATAATTTAATTTATTAAATGTCTAAAAATTATAAACAAAATACCATGATGTAGGAAATCATTTTATATTTCCAATTAATATTTATAGTCTAAATGATAACTTATATAACCCCTTGTAAAAATTAATTTCCTAAAAGAAATTTGTTTTTCTCATTTTTTCCTTCACATGAAGTTAATTAATCTAAAGTGTCATTATCACTCCCAAGTTTCCCAATGGGGTCCTAAAATATACCCAAAGATTTCCATGGCCGTAAATGACTCAACCAATAAGTTTTGGACAAGTGTTAGGATAATTATTTATGTTTATAATATAATGTTTACCTTGAATTACCCTATTTACCTTTAACCGTGGTAAATAAGTCAACAATTTCTATTCACCAAAAAATATTTTCATCTTATTGAACCAAATTTTACTTACTAATAAAAACCATGTATTTTGAATTTTTGAAATTCAATTTAAAAATGTGGTAAAATTTCATTTAAATAAAAAAATCAGTTTTTAACTACTCCTAAGTAGTTTCACTATTCATCAAAAATTGATGTTTTTCAGAAAACTACCAAAAATTCAGCCTAAGATATATTTGATATTCTGGATTCAAAAATGATGTCTATTTTTCCAAATTCAAAATGTATAAGTTTAATTAATTAATTTAAAATTAATTCCCGTTATCAAAAAAATAGACTGTTTTTATGAAACAATAACTATCAAAAGATTGATACTTGTTTATGTCCAATTTCAAAGTGCATTTAGTTACACTGAAAAAAATTGGATTAAATGGTAGAAAAATATTCTAATTTAACTTTAAAACCAATTAAAAAGATAATATAACAATACAAATAAATTAGATTAAAAATCACTTTTGAATTAAAATACAGTATTTTTCACTAATCATTATAAATGAAAATTATCAGATTTTTTTTTAAATTTACCCGATGTAAATTTTGATATCCTGAATCTAAAGAAGAATATTATTTTGTCAAATAGAAAATATAAAATTGACCAAAACAATATTTAATGTGGGTTCTCCATCAAAAGGCGGTAAATTGACCTTTTACTAAATATTAGGGTATTGATGCTTAAAATTAGATTCATTCATATTTTAAGCCCCTAACTTTTTTTGGATAAATGTAAAACCTTTTAAGAAACATGTATAATCATATTGTAGTTAGTTTTATTCATTCCCGCAAATACAATTTCTAGGAGTTAACTACCATTTAAAATAATAATATTATATTATTAGCGTGCAACATAAGATTTTAAAGAAACCTGTTGTTGTGTATCAGGTGCGCTATTGAACATAGCTAGCCCTTTAATGTAAAATTAATATTTAATTACAAAATATTAATAAATATGAAATATGTATTATTCTTTATTTACCTGGGATGTTACATCCTTCCCCCCTTTTGGAAATTGTGTCCTCATAATTTTTATTCATTTATCAAATAAGTGGGGGTATTTATCCCTCATTGCATTTTCAGATTCCCGCGTTGCCTCTTCAACCATATGGTTTTTCCACAAAACCTTTACATGGTGAATTACCTTATTCCGAAACACTTTCTCTATATGGTCAAGAATCTATATTGGTTGTTTTTCAAAAGAGAGATTCTCTTCCAACTAAACTACCTATGGGCTTAAAATATGATATGGATCTGGCATATACTTTCTCAACATCGAAACATGAAAAACGTTGTGTACCTGGGATAAACATGGAGGTAAAGCCAATATGTATGTAATTAATCCAATTTTATCAATGATTTCATAAGGTCCAATGAACCTCAGACTCAAATTTTCCTTCTTACCAAAACACATCACACTTTTCCATGGAGAAACATTGAGAAAGACATGATCACCTACCTCAAAAGAAAGATACTTCCTCCGGTTATCCACATAACTTTTCTATCTACTCAGTGCTATTCTCATGTGCTTCTAAATCAACTAAACTTTCTCTACCATATATTCTACCAATTCTAGTCCCATCAGCTTCCATTCACTTATATCATCCCCAAAAGCTGGAGTTCGACAACGCTTTCCGTATAATGCCTCAAATGGAGCCATCTGTATACTAGAATAAAAACTATTATTATATGAAAATTCAACCAAAGAAATAAGTTGGTCCCAACATCCCTGGTAATTCAGTGAAAAAACAAGTAGCATATCCTCCATGGACTAAATTGTTCGTTCTGATTTCCAATTTGATTGAGGATGAAAAGATGAACAAAAGATTAATTCAACACCCAACGATTTCTAAAGGCCTTTCCAAAAGTTATAAGTAAACATGGGATCATGATCAGGTACAATAGAGAGGGGAATCCATGAAACCTTAATATATCTTTAACATACAACTGAGAAAGTTGATCTAGAGAAAAAGTATCTCTAATAGGGAGGAAATGAGAAGATTTAGTCACCTGTTCAACTATAAATCTAACTGCATTATTACCTTGAGATGTCTTTGGTAATCCCACAATGATGTCCATGGATATATTTTCCCATTTCCACTCTGGAACCGATAAAGAAAGAAGCATCCCCTTTGGTAACTGTTGTTCTACTATAACCTACTGACACATCAAGCACATCATAGTAAAATCAACAATATTCCTTTTCATTCCATCCCACTAGTAACACTCCAGAAGATCTCTATACATCTTAGTACTGCCAGGATGAACTGAAAACAGGGAAGTATGAGCTATGCATAACAACTCATTATTCTACTGTGAATCACAAGGCACACATAATCTTTCTCCAAACATCAAAACACAATAATTATCAATGTTAAAATAAGGAAACTTACCATACTGAACCAACTCTACCTTTTTTCGTAACACACTATCTTCTTTCTGTGCAGCTTTATTCTGTATGATAGAGATGATCTCACTAACACCATATACAAAACAGAAGAATATTCAGCACCAAAAACTTCTATGCCAATTTTTATCAAATCAAAAAACAAAGTATCTTATTCCAAATGCATTATGGTTAATGAAGCATTACATTTTCGACTCAAAGCATCATCCACTTTATTTGCTTTTCCCGGATGGTAATGGATCATGGAATCAAAATCCTTGATTAATTCTAGCCATATCCTCTGTCTCATGTTTAATTCTTTCTGAGAGAATATATACTTTAAACTTTTGTGGTCAGTATATATTTCAAATTTTACTCCATACAAATGATGTCTCCAATTTTTTAAAGAAAAAAAATAGCATTTAATTCCAAATCATGTGTAGGGTAATTTAACTCATGTGGATTTAACTGAAATGAAGCATAAGCAATTACCTGATCATTCTACATTAGGATACAACCAATCCCTTTCTATGAAGCATCATTGTAGATAACAAACCCACCATTTCTAGATGGTTGTGCCAAAATTGGAGCGTTCACCAATATTCTTTTCAATTCATGAAAACAATCATCACGTTCATTTGTCCAGATGAACTGAACACCTTTTCATGTTATCTTAGTCATTGTACTAGATTACCGTTAAAAATTTTCCACAAACCTCTAATAATAACCTGCCAAACCAGAAAACAACATATCTTGGTTATATTTGGGGGCCTTGGACATTCTTCAACAACTTTTTTTAGCAGGATCAATGGTTATGCCATTTTTTGAAACAATGTGACCAATGAAAGAAATTTTTTGTAACCAAAACTCATAGTTTCTGAATTTCCCAAACCGTTTTATTTCTCTTAATGTTTGCAAGAAAAACCTTATATGACTTTCATGTTCCTCTTTACTTTTGGAATAAACCAAAATATCATCAATGAACACAACCACAAACTTATCCAAGAACTTATAGAAAATTCTATTCATAAGATCCATGAATATAGCAGGTGCATTGGTTAAACCAAAAGGCATAAATACAAATTCATAATGGCCATATCTAGTATAAAACACAATCATCTGAATGTCTTCTTCTTTCACTTTCAACTGATTGTACCCCGATCTCAAGTCAATCTTCAAAACATACTGAGCTCACTAGAGCTGATCAAACAAATCATCGATATGAGGAAAATGATACTTGTTCTTAACAGTGTTGTTATTCAATGCTCTATAATCAATGCAAAGTCTCATTGAGCCATATTTCTTTTTAACAAACAAGACAGGATCACCCCATGGTGATGTGCTAGGTCGAATGAAACCTTTATCTAATAACTCCTACAATTACTTCTTTAGCCCTAAAAGTTCAATTTGAGGCATTCGATAAGGGGGTTTTGAAATTGTCTTAGCATCGAGAACTCTGTCAACAGTAAATTCAACTTCCCGATTAGGTATAATACCAGGAAACTCATTAGAAAAAACATCGAGGTAATCATTTACCACTGGCACACCATTAGTCTCAAGAATACCTTTATTTTCAAGAATATGAGAAAGTTAACATTCATTTTCATATTTTACTAGTTTCTCAGCTCCTGTTATGTTATCAAAATCAAAGGTTCATTCTTGTACACAAACTGAATATCATTCTGAAAAGAAACCTCTTTAGCACTGCAGTCAATCGTAGCATGATAAACAGAAATCTAATCCATACCAAAAAAAACATAAAACTCTATTAGAGGAAAACCAATTAGGTTTAAAGGTAGATTCTTTTCATACACAATGATAGGAATATTCTTATGTTTTATTTTTGTCTCAAAATTTCCTCCATGTGTTTTTATCGCAAGTTCTGTATTCATATCTTGAGATGGAATTCCCAATTTACTATAAAAATTCTCAGAAATTAAAGTGTGTAGACCCTGAATCAAAAAACACATTGGCATAATCTGAACAAACAAACAGTGTACCTAATACTACGTCACTTGATGGCCCAGCATCTGCTGAAGTAGTTTCAAAGTATTTCACCACCCATTTTTTCTTGTAGTATGGCCGGTTTTCCTCAGTTGAGTTCTTTGTTGGACACTAAATTGCATAATGAACCATTTAATTTCACGTAAAACATTTTAATGATGGTAAATAAGATTTTTTCTTACTATTACCATGATCTTTTTAGTGAAATTATGAGCCTTGTGTCTCCTTTTACCACATCATTAGCACATAAAAGAATTCGAAATACATTCCCCAGCATGTATTTTACCGCATTTTCCACAACCTATAAACTTATGTTTCTTACCATCAGACATTTTTGAAGAGTTCTTCCCTTTTGTCTTCCACCTTGACCTCTTATTCTGTTATTTGTCAAAGAACACCTGATCATCGGAAAACTCTATTTCCACCTTCTCCACACAACGAACAACTTTTTCATAACTTTTGAACTCATGAGAAGCTAAATCCCTTTGATACATTGGATTTAATCCTGTGTAATCAGGGTTGATTTTACTATCAAGATCACCTATAAAATTTTGAGCATACCATGCCAGTCGAGTGAATTTTTCTTCATAAACAGCCACTTATTGTAACAGCTCGAGATTTTATGAAAAAATATTCTTTTTAATTTCATTAATGTCTTGTGTTGTACGCTACACCAAAAAGAGCATGCACAACATGCATCCTTGACTTGCCTTTCATTACACGCAATCTCGACCTTCCTCGATAGCGTGTGTAGTATGCAATAATGAGTTTTACTAAACAACAATATGCTATTAAAATATTATTAAAACTAGCCATTATGAATAGTAATAACCACTTTTTGAAACGTTATAAATTTTATTTTTAAAAATGGACTTCATTTTTGGTTTCGGAATATCGAAATTAGCCGAGGGTGAAATTTTGGTACTTTTCGGATAACTTTCATATTCTGGTGAATAGTGAAGATTACTAAATTTTAATTAAAAACAACTTTTTTAATCGAAATAATTAATAGTGATAAATTATTAATTTAAGTCGTTTTAAAGTATATTTAGAATATATTTTTACAATTTAATACAATGTTGGTCATTGGATGTAATTTCACATTTAAACCGGTTATAAACAAGTGTCAATCTTTTGATAGTTACTATCTCTTAAAAACACGCTATTTGTTTTGACGACGAGAATTAATTTTTAAATTAGTTAATGTAGCTGATATGTTTTAAATTTGATAAAATAGACATCATTTTTGAATTCATAATATCATATATAGGTTAGATCTAATTTTTGGTATTTTTCTGAAAACATTCAATTTTTGATGAATAGTGAAACCACTAAGTGGTAGTTAAAAAACGGATTTTTTCCTAAAACTTAATTTTACCGCTTCTGTGAGTGGAATTTCGAAAATCCGAGAGACATGGTTGATGTCAGTAAGTAAAATGTGGTTCAATGATATGAAAATAATTTTTTGTTGAATAGTAACTTTTAACTTTTTTAACCACGGTTAAAAGTAAATAGGGTAATTAAGGGTAAAAATGATATTATTATTACCCTAAAACATGTCCTAATTCTATTGGACAAGTGTAATTCGACCAAAGACAACCTTAGGAATAAAATATGACCATTTAGGCCCACTTGGATTAGATTAGGACATTTATTATTAATTTATTTAAAGAAGGGTTAAAATAGTTAAAATCAAAGTTTAACAAGTAAATCATTCTTAATATAGGGTTATACACAAGATAAATTCGACTATAAAAATTCATTATAAAGATAAAAATATTTCCTAAATAATTATATTTTATTTGTAATTTTTAGACTTTAAATAATTTAATTAATTTATGACACAATGATGATGCAGTAATTACCATAATAGTGAAAAATTAGAATAATTGATATTATAAATACCTAAATAAGTATAATTTGAGACTTTTTATGAATTAAACCAATTTTCTAGGTTAATATGGCATGTTAGGATTGATTTAATTAACTTTTGTCGAAGAAATCATTCTGTTATGAGTTTCAAAAAAATAAACTATTGAATAGTGTCAAAATTGACATAAAATAGTTTTTAAAACAAATCTTATATTATTAATTGTTATTTTTTCCCTAAAAATATAAGGTTCGGCCAAATGACTTAGATACGGTTAAATATATTAATAAAACACAACTTGGGGGTCTCTTGGATGTATATGGTATGTTTATTAACTATATAATATAAAAATACAAAGTGACATGGTAAATGTCAATCTAATTAACTAAGAGTTAAAACTAAAAGATAAGGTTAATATAATGCCCTAAACTTGTCTAAATTCTATTGGATAAAAGGGTTTCGACCCATCCCCACCTTAGATTCTAAATAACTCAATTTGGAGCTATTTAAAACCGAACTTGACTTTATAATAAAATAATATTTTTAGTTATTCCAAAGGTGCCCCTCTCCTCCCTTATAAAAGGGCACCTCCTCCCCCTATTCCTCACACCACATTGAGCATTCAAGCTCAGCCAACCCCTGCCAATATCTTCTCTCCACTTCCCTATAAACATCCTAGAGGTTCTGGTCTTCTTCAAATACCTATTTTAGTGCCCTAAAAGGAGGTCTCAAAGAAGTACTTCAAAGAAGAGGTAATGTCTGTTACTGATTCTTGCATCTTTATTTCTTCTTCCATTTCTTCTTCTTTTGTTGTTTCATTATGAAGTAATAAAATAAGTATCACTCATATACTGATATGTTATTATAAGTATGAAACAACCCTATTTCACCATCTATCCATCATACGGAAAAAGAAATCACCGCGCGTGCGTACGTACGGAATACCGTCTCCACGCCATGGTGTAATCTATTTTCCACCACCACCTTACTTGGATGGGTATAATGGTGTAAATAATGACTATATATGACTATTATAAAGTGATATTGATTCTGAAATAGTATACATACATTCTAATACAATTCCACAATCATAGTAACGATATCATCACTCGTGTGTACGTACGGAACTCGTTCTACATGATCTTCATTTCATAATGATTATATAAATGAATTGAATGAATGAATATGATATATATTACACTAATACCATTCTGGAAATGAGGTATCTATAACCTAAAGAGAAGAATAAAAATTTATTCAACAAAACACGCATAAGAACAAAAAGTAATAAACACCCGAATAACAAGTAGTAATAAAATATTAGTAATAATAATCTAAGAATATGACCATATATGATATCATAAAAATAAGTATGATTCTATAATAAGTCAATAACATTATTTAAATCATTATACAGGAGGTTCGGACACGTACAAAGCAAATCGGACCAAAGGTAAGGGAAATATCACAATCTCATTTTTATCCGAGATTGTTTATACTTTGGTAATTACTAGGGTGTATTTTATCATCCACATCAATGTTTCCTCAATATGTAATATTATTTCCATCCACCTACAATTTTTTAAATCCAATTTTACCCATCTATGAGTCTTTAGTAAAAGATATGAAAGAAATATTTTGTCGTTTTTTGTACGTGGTACTTTTTGACTTTTCCGACAAAAGTACGAGAAGAATTTTTTTTTTAAACTTATACGGCATGAATGGATTTTTAAAACATTATTTTCAAGAAGCTTCCTTTACAAGTTTTCATGTTTATTTTTAATCAAATTCTTTTATTGTAGAATTTCATGACATGTTAAGAAAGGAAAAGTGTTTTTGAAGTAAAAAGGATATTTTCCTCAAAAATAGAGTTCAAGTATTTTATCAAAATTATTTTCCATCTAAGATAATATAGGGTTCTATTTCTATCCCAATTATTACATGGATTTGATTATGTTGTGATGGAAATATTTTTATGAATTCCTTTTTCTTATATGAATTGTTTTATGACGTCATGTTGTTTAAGAATCCCATTTTTATTACATGGGTTATGCAATGATGTATGATTTAAGATTTTGTGGCACACATAAGAATGGTATCATTATGAGATGGGTGGGAACAATATCTCCCTCCAATGCATTGGGTAAAGATTTTATATCTCATGAGATAGACATGGCTGGAATGGTAGGATATACCGGTTCAGTGAAATAGGACTGAAATTAGGGTGACTCGGTTCAGAAATGGACTTTGTCCACTAAGATAGTCTTGGCAATGAGTCTTGACTAATAAGATATGATTCTCTATGATTATGTTTGTATGACACAAAGTTTCATGATTTAAGTTATGATTATTGGGATTACATTTCACTACTATGATTTACCCCATGTTATAAATTTATGATCTCTTTTTCACGTTAAGATTTCGGAAAGTTATGTTCTTATGTATATGATGTGATTGATATTTCTTTTGTTTACCCTTACTGAGCATTTGAGCTCACCCTTTTATGTTTTCTTTTCCCCAGGATATAAAGAAAGGTTGTAGGTAATAAAAAAATGGGAAGATATTTATGGGAGATGTTGAAGATCTTTCACCATGATTAGAAGATTACGTTCCGAGTTTCCAAAGACACTAAACTATTATGGTCATTGTGTGTGTTTTTTTGTTATGTACTAAGTATTCTGCAAAAGTAATGTAATGTCCATGTATGTCAAGCTTCGGGTCTCTACAGTTGGTATCAGAGGAAAGGTTTAGTAAACCTTTGGAAACTAGGATGCGAAAACGTTAGTGAGATCCCTAGAGATATTTCTAAGGCATGTCTAGGGATGTCCCTAAGGATAAGTATACTTATAGGATATAGTCCTAGAACTATGGTAACGATCATAGAATTTAACCTAAGATGTTAGATATTGAGGATACTCCCCCTTTATTATGTTGTTTTCCCTAGCATGATTTTTTCCTCTCACACTATTCTTTTTGGGTTTTAGACAATGGCTGGAACCCGAAGGAACTGTGTTGATCAATGCAATGGACAATAAAATGATTGTCCTCCTGAAAAAACAAATGTTATGGGAGATCAAGTGAAAAATCTTATTGCTATACTTACACAAGCTATGAATCATTCTGGACTTCCAAATGAGCAGAGAAGGGAACAATATTCTATTGAGTCCTTCATGAGGAAACGTCCACCTTCTTTCAGTGGGTCTTCTGATCCACTTGTTGCTGAACAATGGATCAGTACTACTGAAACGATATTTTCAGTTCTTCAATGTTCTGAACATGATAAAGTCATCTTTGCAGTATATAGTTTGGAAGGTGAAGCTTATCAATGGTGGAATCTTATCAAGAATACAAGGCCAAGATATGAAATTGAGTCCATGGAATGGGACGAGTTCAAGAACTTATTTTTCAATAAGTACTTCCCTCGTATTCTTCGAACAAAGATGGATAATTAGTTTCTTGAACTAAAGAAAAAAAGATGATGAATCTGTTGGTATATATGAAGCGAATTTTACAAGGCTTGCAAGGTATGCATCTGGATTTATCATCCAACCTGAAAGTAATGTTCATCGATTCTTCAGTGGCTTAAAACCAAATCTTCGAAGGGCATTAGATATAATAGACTTCAGTAGCTATGAAGAAATTGTGCGTTGTGCTATCAAGGTAGAAATAGAAGTTGGTATTACTTATCCATCTCATAGTTTTGATAAGAAACGAAAGATGGAGTTCAAGGAGAAATCTCAGAATAATGGTGAAAAGAATATGAATGTTTCCTTATGCTCAAAGTGTGGAAAGAAGCATGGTGGAGATTGTCTTAAAGGGACAAGTAAATGTTTCAAATGTGGAAAGGAAGGTCATTGGGCATTTGAATGCCGCAATGATGGGAAGAGGATGTCTAATGATGTAAACAATGGAAGGGATACACAGAATAAACCTACTACACTTCAATGCTTCAAGTGCAAGGAAATGGGGCATTATGCTAATAAATGCCCTAATCCAAGGGTTAGTGATGATCGACATGAGCAACCACTTAATGCAAAGGAAAAAGGGAAGTCACATGCGATCACCATTGGCGATGTTGAATATGAAAGTGATGTGGTGGAATTATTAAGTGTTTATGTAAAGGGATTCCAAAATAATGTTGTATATAGTATCATGGAATATTTGAATATTTATGTATTTTTCTATTGTGGTTTTCAATAATTTTATGGTACTAGTAACCATGGAAAGGGATTGAGATATTTTTGGAAAAAAAGATGATATGCGCATAATGAAGGGAAAATGAGAAAATGAAAATTTTGATAGTATTCATGAGCTCATGATTGATATAAGGGCTAAGTGATATCATGGTTTGAGTATATCGAATTTTGAGGATTTTGGAATGTGGAAAGTGTTAACTTTTAACGGCATTCATGTTTTCACTATGGTTCAGTGGGTATTCATTTTTCAAGAGAATACATGTTTAAGGCCTTCGAATGTTTGGAATGTGGCCAACAAGACATATCTTATGATATATGGGGATCAATGATGGTATTAAATCTCTGGTAATCATTTTCACTATATTATGAGATTGGACTGCAGTATTATAGATAAGCCTAAAGATTGGAATGGATTATGTTGGACATACGTTACTATTGGTTAAGGATAGAAGTTTTTTCGATATTATTGATGGGATGTTATAGTAATATAGTTTTAGAAAAATGAAAACCTATAGGACGGGCGACAACCCATCGTGTCGGACAAGGCCGTAGGAATCGAACCCACAACCGAAGTGCGACTGGCCTTTATCACCTACCACTGGCCTACAGGAAGTCCCTGTTTAGTAGAAACTAGTTTTATTAAGAAGTATGATATATGAAGTATAAGTCCATTTTAGGAACCATATATCATTAATCTCACTATAGACGGACTTATGTATTTTTTAGATAAATTTTCTAACCTTTTGTTTGAGACAGATGGAATGACCCATCATTCTATCACATGATCTGTTAACACATCACGAATGACAAATTCAACTTCATTTCTTTAAGAGATGAAGTGGAAATTGTCTAAAGAATGACCAACGGTGAGACTATACCGAAATCACGAAAGTATTTCTCCTAATTCCAATTTCATCAACTTTAGGGAAAAAATCTTCAAAACCATAAATGTTGTCCTAATGCTCTTATATCTGATGAATCAGATGGTACCTGAGATCGTCACAAATTTATGGCTTTGTGATTGCTGGCTTTTCCATAGCCATGTTCTCTACCACTCTCCATCAGAACATGATGGTTAGATTTCTCTTCCATATCCATATTTTCACCTATGTGTAAACCCAGTGATTAGTTTATTTGGGTAATCGTTACATTTCATACTTTAGTTTTTAAAGCCAAGTTTTGGTATTCCTTTTTACGATGAGGGTTTCTATTAAAGAAACTTTTGAGTAGTAAACCATTTATAACCCCGACGAATTTTGAGGGCGAAATTCATTTTAAGGGGGTAGAATGTAACAGCCCGAGATTTTATGAAAAAATATTCTTTTTAATTTCATTAATGTCTTGTGTTGTACGCTACACCAAAAGGAGCTTGCACAACACGCATCCTTGACTTTCCTTGCATTACACGCAATCGCGACCTTCCCCGATAGCATGTGTAGTACGCAATAACGAGTTTTACTAAACAACAATATGCTATTAAAATATTATTAAAACTAGCCGTTATGAATAGTAATAACCACCATTTGAAATTTTATAAATTTTATTTTTCAAAATGGACTTCATTTTTGGTTTCGGAATATCGAAATTAGCCTAGGGTGAAATTTTGGTACTTTTCGGATAACTTTCATATTCTGATGAATAGTGAAGATTACTAAATTTTAATTAAAAACAACTTTTTTAATCGAAATAATTAATAGTGATAAATTATTAATTTGAGTGGTTTTAAAGTATATTTAGAATATATTTTTACAATTTAATACAATGTTGGTCATTGGATGTAATTTCACACTTAAACCAGTTATAAACAAGTGTCAATCTTTTGATAGTTATTACCTCTTAAAAACACGCTATTTGTTTTGACGACAGGAATTAATTTTTAAATTAGTTAATGTAGCTTATATGTTTTTAATTTGATAAAATATACATCATTTTTGAATTCAAAATATCAAATATAGCTTAGATCTAATTTTTGGTATTTTTCTGAAAACTTTCAATTTTTGATGAATTGTGAAACCACTAAGTGGTAGTTAAAAAACTGAATTTTTCATAAAACATAATTTTACCGCTTCTGTGAGTGGAATTTCTAAAATCCGAGAGACACGGTTGGTGAATAGTAACTTTTTACTTTTTTTTACCACGGTTAAAAGTAAATAGGGCAATTAAGGGTAAAAATGATATTATTATTACCCTAACACATGACCTAATTCTATTGGACAAGTGTAATTCGACCAAAAACAACATTAGGAATAAAATATGACCATTTAGGCCCACTTGGATTAGATTAGGACATTTATTATTAATTTATTTAAAGAAGGGTTAAAATAGTTAAAATCAATGTTTAATAAGTAAATCAATTTTAATATGGGGTTATACATAAGATAAATTCGACTATAAATATTCATTAGAAAGAGAAAACAATTTCCTACATAATAAGATTTTATTTTTAATTTTGAGACTTTAAATAATTTAATTTATTTATGACACAATGATGATGCATTAATTACCATAATAGTGAAAAATTATAATAATTAATATTATAAATACCTAAATAAGTATAATTTGAGACTTTTTATGTATTTTTCTAATTTTCTAGGTTACTATGAAATGTTAGGATTGATTTAATTAACTTTGGTTGAAGTAATCATTCGGTTATGAGTTTCAAAAAAATAAACTATTGAATAGTGTCAAAATTGACATAAAATACTTTTTAAAACAAATATTATATTATTAATTGTTATTTTATTCCTAAAAATCTAAGTTTCAGCCAAATAACTTAGATAAGGTTATATATATTAATAAAACACAACTTGGGGGGTCTCTTGGATGTATATGGTATGTTTATTAACTATATAATATAAAAATACAAAGTGACATGGTAAATGTCAATATAATTAACTAAGAGTTAAAACTAAAAGATAGGGTTAATATAATGACCTAAACTTGTCTAAATTCTATTGGATGAGATGATTTCGACCCATCCCCACTTTATCTTCGAAATAACTCAGTTTGGAGCTATTTAAAACCAATCTTGACTTTATAATAAAATAATATTTTTAGTTATTCCAAAGGTTCCCCTCTCCTCCCTTATAAAAGGGAACCTCCTCCCCCTCTTCCTCACACCACTTTGAGCCTTCAAGCTCGGCCAACACATGCCCATTTCTTCTCTCCACTTCCCTAGAAACATTCTAGAGGTTCTGGTCTTCTTCAAAGACCTATTTTAGTTCCCTAAAAGGACGTCTCAAAGATGCTCTTCAAAGAAGAGGTAATGTTCGTTACTGATTCTTCCATCTTTATTTCTTCTTCCACTTCTTCTTATTTAGTTGTTTCATTATGAAGTAATAACATCAGTATCACTCATATACTGATATGTTATTATATGTATGAAACAACCCTATTTCACCATCTATCCATCCTACGGAAAAAGAAATCACCGCGCGTGCGTACGTACAGAATACCGTCTCCATGCCGCGGTGTAATCTATTTTCCACCACCCCTTACTTGAATGGGTATAATGGTGTAAATAATGACTATATATGACTATTATTAAGTGATATTTATTTTGAAATATTATACATACACTCCAATACAATTCCACGATCATAGGAACGATATCATCACTCGTGCGTACGTACGGAATACCGTCTCCATGATGTGATGTGACTCGTTCTACGTGATCTTTATTTAATAATGATTATATAAATGAATTGAATGAATGAATATGATATATATTACACTAATACCATTCTATAAATGAGGTATCTATAACCTAAAGAGAAGAATAAGAATTTATTCGACAAAACACGCAGAAGAACAAAAAAGAATAAACACCCGAATAACAAGTAGTAATGAAATATTACTAATAATAAGCTAATAATATGACCATATATGATATCATAAAAATAAGTATGATTATGTAATAAGTCAATAAAATTATTTAAATCATTATACAGGAGGTTCGGACACATACAAAGCATATCGGACCAAAGGTAAGGGAAATATCACAATCTCATTTTTATCCGAGATTGTTTATACTTTGGTATTTACTGGGGTGTATTTTATCATCCACATCAATGTTTGCTCAATATGTACTATTATTTCCATCCACCTACAATTGTTTAAATCCAATTTTACCCTTCGGTGAGTCTTTATTAAAAGATATGAAAGGAATATTTTGTCGTTTTTCGTACGTGGTACTTTTTGACTTTTCCGACAAAAGTACGAGAAGAATTTTTTTTAACTTATACGGCATGAATGGATTTTTAAAACATTATTTCCAAGAAGATTACTTTAAAAGTTTTCAAGTTTATTTTTAATCAACTTCTTTTAGTTTATAATTTTATGACATGTTAAGAAAGGAAAAACGTTTTTGAAGTAAAAAGGATATTTTCCCCAAGAATGGAGTTCAAGTGTTTTATCAAAATTATTTTCCATCTAAGATAATATAGGGTTCTTTTTATATCCCTATTATTACATGGATTTGATTATGTTGTGATGGAAATATTTTTATGAATTCCTTTATCTTATATGAATTGTTTTATGATGTCATGTTGTTTAAGAATTCCATTTTTATTACATGGGCTATGCAATGATGTATGATTTAAGATTTTGTGGCACACATAAGAATGATATCATTATGAGATGGGTGGGACCAATATCTCCCTCCAATGCATTGGGTAATGATTTTATATCTCATGAGATAGGCATTGCTGGAATGGTAGGTTATACCGGTTCAGTGAAACATGACTGAAACGAGGGTGACTCGGTTCAGAAATGGACTTTGTCCACTAAGATAGTCTCGGCAATGAGTCTTGACTAATAAGATATGATTCTCCATGATTATGTGTGTATGCCAAAAAGATTCATGATTTAATTCATTATTATTGGGATTAAATTTCACTACTATGATTTACCCCATGTTATGAATTTATGATCTCTTTTGTAGGTTATGATTTCCAAAAGTTATGTTCTTATGTATATGATGTGATTGATATTTCTTTTGTTTACCCTTACTGAGCATTTGAGCTCACCCTTTTATGTTTTCTTTTCCATAGGATATAAAGAAAGGTTTTAGGTAAGAATAAAAAGGGGAAGATCTTTATGGGATATGTTGAAGATCTTTCACCATGATTAGAAGATTACGTTCCGAGTTTCCAAAGACACTAAACTATTACGGTCCTTGTGTGTGTGTTTTTGTTATGTACTAAGTATTCTTCAAAAGTAATGTAATGTCTATGTACGTCAAGCTTCGGGTCTCTACACTGATTCACCTTCCTGCCTCAATTCCAGGAATTATTTTTCCATCCTAAGAAGAACCCCCTTAGAGAAAATATTTCTCAAGAAACATACCTTTGAATTCATCCCAATCAAGAGCATCAATCTCCTCACTATCATAGATCGTTTTCACCATCGACCACCACCATTCAACTTCACCATAAAAATGGTAAACAACAAGACTAAATGTTTGATCTTTTGAACACCCCAAGACATAAAACATTTTCTCCAGTGCTTTAATCCACCCTTCTGCTAGCACAAGGTCAGATGATCCTTTGAGTGATGGGGGATGTTGCCTCATGAAATGCTCTACTATTGAAATGTTCCTCTGTGGATGATCTTTTTGATCTCATGCATGGACACCACAACAATTTATAGCCTAATTCAACTGCACCATCACTACAAAAAACTGTTCAATTCTGATTCCAACCATCTCATGTTTCTGATCTGGAAGGTTGTCTTCCTCCGGATGTCTACCAAACATAGCTTCCATGTTTCCTCTGTGGAAAAACATTCTGAACACAAAAATATCTTAGGTGAAGCAACATGGTAATCTATAAATTCTATATGATTTCGATAATAACATAAAATGCTTTATGGATATTAATTTAATAATGCCCTAACTACAAATGTTATCTAAATCGACCTCTGATACCAACTATAAAGACCCGGCCTTAATACATTACATAATATTGAATTAAATGAATTAATTCACATTGATGATCTTTTTAGGTTTAGAGTTATAGAGAATTAGGACATAACTATTAAATCTCAAAAGATTACAAAGTAGACACTTATACTCAGTTTCCATTTTTTTCATAAAATAAATACTCATGAAAAATAGTTTATGTCTAGTTACATGTTTTAGACTGCCTGACTTTTCCTTGATCCCATCCTTGACCCTTTTCATCTATAAGTTCTGTGAAAAACATTTCAAAACTTAGGATGACCATAAAAAGATATTTAAGGGTTATAAAATAAAGAATGAAAACATTAGTTCATAAATACATACAAAAGATAAAATCTTTTACTTACCTCATGATATCATATGATTTATGAATAACACATATAAATCATAAATCATAAAGATAACTTGTGGCATCCATAACAAACTTACATTGTAGTTATCACGGCTTCATAGAGAGTTACTTTGCAATACCCATCACAGTATATTCTCTAAGTCTCTTAGGAGAAACATCCACGTTTCCCTCCGTCACGTTACCCAATGCATTGGAGAGCTATCTCAGGCTCACCCACCCTAGGTTTATTTTGGAACCACCAGTATATGTAAACAATGCCCAAGAACCGTAACATGTTCGTAACACATAAAAAACATAAAGGAATGATAACATTTCCACATTTCAACGTCAATATATCATTTAAATATATTGACATAAAAAATACATTATCAAAACCATTTTCAATACCAAAATATATAAAAGAGTATATGGTATTTATTTTTCATTTTAAAAATATTATGGCTTGTTAAGAAAGCCAAAGATAAAATAGTACTCGCGGCGGTAGAGAGGTCATTGTCATCGCTTACATTAAAAAGAAACAATCTTTTTTGTCATTTAGTAAAACACCTCGTAGAAAAAGATTCCCTTTGAATGAAATGAAAATTAAATGGTGTTTATACTACCTATAAAAGAAAGTTGTGTATTAATACACAATATGCCTCAATGAAAGGAGATTGAGAAGAAGTCCCTTACCCCGTCTCTTTAATTGACTCGATCATTCTTTAATCTCCTGCATAATAAAATTAAGTTAATTTATACTTTCTTAAGAACCTTTATCACTTTTATTATTCTTTTATATCAATTATTTCCATGTTATAAACATTATGTAATCATTTATGTTTTGTTTTGTCGATATTTGGTACTTGAGTCAAAAATGAACACCTTATATTTACAAGTTGTCCATGTGGCCAATATTATATTATATCCAGAATGATATTAATTATTTAGATATAATATATATCAAATATATCCAATATATATATAATAGTACATATCATTTTTAGGTAAGAAATGAAATGCACCGTTCATGGAGACGGTAAGCCGTACGTACGAATGAACGCTACTTTTACTTTTGATTCTTATTTTAATTGAAATAAAACATAATTATACATAGGTATATTATAATTCTAATATAATATCATATATAATATCTTTATCCCAATCCTTTATACATCCCACATATGGAATTAATGAGTCATATCACTTTGTGGTGGTGGTAGTCCGCAATTCCTCAAATGAAATTATCGTGTTTACCCATAATGGAAACCGTAAATTAATGCTATAAAAAAACATAGAATAATAAAGAAAACATTAACATAATATATATCATATATAAATATAGTTCCATCTTAATGGCCACCATGATAGGTGGAAGGAGATAATCGAACAATCATCGTTTCGTGAGGTGTTAGTTTTCCATCCGCAGAAACAAAATCTTTTTCACCCATTAGATGGATACGTGTGTAAGTGTAGTTAGAATCCTTCTCATAACAACATCCTAGTATATGGAAGATACAATTTTTGTTATAAAATAAAGTAATAAAAAGATTTTAGGGGTTGGAGAAGTAAAATAAAAGAAAGGAAGTTAAGAGAAATCCATACCTTTAATTTTGATAACTTCCTTTTGTATGAACCAAAAGGGTTTATTGAAGTGCCTTTTAGCTAAGGTAATACTTCTAAGAGGAGTATAGGGATGTGGTGAGATTAATGGGGCAGATTTTGGATGATCCAAAATGGTTGAGAGTTGTGAGTAATTGGTTATAAGTGAGAGATTTGGTTAGGGGGAGGAGGGGCTCTTTAAGAATGTGTGATAATATTATTTTATTATATAAAGATATTATCTTTATAAAGGTCCAAAACTCAATAAGGTAGAATATAAGATTACTCATGGTAGAAATAAATTAATCAAATTAGAATTGGATAGGTTTTTTATGTTATTTTAATACTTATAATCTTATTTATTTATATAATTTATTAATGAGGTAAACACTACACCATTATTGTGTCATGAATAATTTAATTTATTCAATGTCAAAAAGTTATAAAAAACTACCAATATGTAGGAAAAATTTTTATATTTCCAATTAATATTTATAGTTTTAATGATAACTTACATAACCTCTTGTAAAGATTAATATACTGAAAGATATTTGATTTTTCCATTTTTTCCTTTACTTTAAGTTAATTAATATAAAGTGTCATTATCACACCCAAGTGGCTCAATGGGGTCCCAAAATAGGCCCAAATATGACCATAGTCGTACATGACTCATCCCATAAGGGTTGGACAAGTTTTAGGATAATTTTGCATTATTATAATATTATTTTTACCTTGAATTGCCGTATTTACCTTTAACCGCATTAAATAAAAGTCAAAATTACTATTCATCAAAGATTTATTTCATCTTATTGAACCAAATTTTACATAATAATAACAGCCATATTTTTTGTATTTTTTAAATTCAATTCAAAGAAGAAGGAAATTTTCATTTAAATGAAAAAAGTCTGTTTTTTAACTACTACTAAGTGGTTTCACTATTCAACAAAAATTGATGTTTTTTTGAAAACTACCCAAAATTCAGCCTAAGATATATTTGATATGAATTAATGAATGGTGACTTTTTTTAAAAATTCAAAACAAATAATTTCCATTAATTAATTTAAAATTAATTAACGTTATCAAAACAAATTTCGTGTTTTTTAGAAATAATAACTATCAAAAGATTGATACTTGTTTATTACAATTTCAAAGTGAAATTAATTACAATGACCAACATTGGATTAAATGGTAAAAATATATTATAATTACACTTTTCAAACAATTAAAAAGATAATATATATATATAAATAAAATATATTAAAAATCATTTTTTAATTAAAATTTAGTATTTTTCACTATTCATTAAAAAATGAACTTTATCAGAAAAATACCAAAAATTTACCCCAAGTAAATTTTGATATCCCAAATCTAAATAAGAATTTTATTTTGTCAAATATAACATATAAAAATGACCAAAACTATATTTAAAGGGGTTTCCCCATCAAAAGGTGATAAATCAACCTTTTACTAAATATTAGAGTATTTATCCTTGAAATTAAATTCAATCATGTTTTAAGCCCATAAGATTTATTGGATAAATGTAAAAACATTTAACAAAAATGTATAATCATAATGTAGTTAGTTTTTTCCATTCCCACCCATACAAAGACTATTAGATAACTTCTATTTAAAATAATAATTTTATATTATTAGTGTGCAACGTAACATTTCAAAGAAGCCCGTTGTTGCGTATCAGGTATGCTATCGAACATAGAAACCCCTTTAAATTAAAATTAATATTTAATTCAAAAATATTAATAAATATAAAACATGAATTATTCTTTATTTACCTAGGATGTTAAATGTATCGACTGATCATGATGTGTACTAGCTAAAATCTATATATTTTTTTGCATTTCTTCCTTGTAATCTGGTGAAGCCTTATTCTCGGCAAATTTAAGCATATACCAAATGCATTTTCGAGTAAATCAATGGAAATCCATTAATAAATTACAGAAAAAATTCTATATAAAATCTTCTTATCAGAACTAATTAATTGAAATTATGAACTTATACATTGATCAACAGTGTTGAAATAAAAAAATAGAAGACAAATCCAATACAAGGAATATTTTAGTGTAAAAGGAAAAATATTTAATTGGGCCATACCAAGGGGTGGAAATATAGAATTAAATGTAGTGATCATAATCTGTGATTTAATTCCAAAAATAATAGGGAATGAAAATATAAATAATGATCCCTATATAGTTTTTGGATAAATCATTGCGGATGAAAAAATATATGATATTGTAATAGTAAATATACGTGAAAAAATTCATTGATGATGAGCACTACGAAATACATTTGGAATTAATTTTCATCAAATAATTTTCACTAAATATCCTCCCAATAGGATCTCTATTACATAGGATGAAATATATCAGGGCAATGTAGCCAACCCTAATGATGTTTCATAATAGGATTTATGTATGGGAAGAATTATCTTAGAATATTAATTAAATGAATTCAATTATTTATTCAATATATCTGTTTAATATTTTGGATATTATAAATCATTCCAAAAACCATATTTCCACAAAACATATATCACTCCTATTGTAAAACTCATGTTATAAATGAAATGGAAGTATCAGATATCCCATTTGGGACCGCAATCAATGTGAATTCAATTAATCCTAAAAAGATTCATTTTTACTTGATTAAATATATTTAAAATGTTTAACATATCGATACTGGGACCTTTTGACACCCTTAATGTCATAGTAATTTGTAATATAAAACAATGGTATTATTTTAAGATATTAAAAGGGTTTAAACATGTGAATTAGTATCATTAAAATTTGATTGATTGTATGAATTGTATTTCCTGAAATGGATACTAAATAATGTGCTGACTATTAAAAAATATATGTATGTCCTACTATTATATTTTTGAATTAAATTTTATTAGTATATAATATTTAATTGGGTAAAGACTATAGGCCATTTCCCCTAATTCTATATTAGAACGTCAATGGAATTATAGTATGGCCATAATAGAAATCTGAGCAGATAGAGAAAATAACTATATTACAATCTTCCCCATGAAATAATATGTATTACACTAATACAATTTAAAAAATTATAGTTATCTACCCACTATAAAAATGGAAATGTAATAACACATTATATGTATCAAAATTAATGAGGTAATAATTATTTTATAAAACAGTGATATGAGAAAAAATCATATGAGGAAGTAGTTTGTCATGGTCGAAGTTACTCACACCATGACACAATTAGAGGGAGGCCCTATGACACCATCTCAGAAATCTCCCTGATCACCATGTGAAAAATATTAGAACTATTTCAGGTTAATTCACAAATCCTTGAAAATTAATTTATTGATATTTTTAAATAATTGGTCATGTATCATAGATCTAAATAAAGTTTTGTTACATTTGAAAATTATGAATATTTTCAACACTAACCCTAACAGATATTGTGACCCTTTATATCCCATGAAACTAGAACACATAATAAGTGTCATGCCTACTTCAATAAATCTAGGATTTCCATCATTGAACCAAATAATCCTCTCAAATACAATATTCAAAAAAATTTACTGCTCCCCCATTTCCAAGTTCCCAAATTGTTTTATTCATCCAAAACATTCACTATCACCTAATATACATTATTAACATCATTACATCTAATCTTATCAAGCCTTTGAAACACCATATTCCACATTTTATATTTTTCAATCCATTTCACATTTTTTATTTCATGATAGTATTTCCCAAATAAAATTTCAAACACCCATCAAGAAAAAAATCTCAAAAAAGGTCCTAATGAAATAAGAGAAGAATCAATGGATCAAAGAACTATCACCTTTATCCAAACAGTCACCTAACTATTCACCAACCACATTCCCTCCATCCACTCATATCTAATAAAAATTACATTAGTTATAAATGGTTATTCTTATAGTAACAAATTTATCAGTGTTTTAACTTCACTAACATGAAACACCAAGAGTGGTAACAGAAGTTGTTGATGAAGGACATACGTAATAATATGACATTGTACATGGGAATCAATCGGTATATAAACATAGAAGATGATTTTATGGATTTCCATTAAAATATTAGTATTGAACAAAAATATTAGGTCCAATTTAATGATTTACGGGGGGGGTAGAGTTTTTATCCACCTGGTGGGATTTTTCTTGAAAGATAACTCTAAACTATGTAAATAGTGAAGTTTATCATTGGATGATATTAGAGTGGTGTGGGGAAAATAAATCAAAGATATTTTTAAATACCTATAATATTAGTATATAATGATTTATATAAAATTAATCATGTATCTTAAGATATTTATCACCAAAGCATCTGAACCAAAAAAAGACCCTAATACAACTAAGAGAACATAACTTAAGGATCCCCTCTTTAGGGATATATATATGGCCTTTATAAATGGGATTCCAACCGTAACTAAGTCAAAATGGAATATGAGGTATCTAGATGAGCTCACACATTATAGTATTTCATGTGGGATAACGATTAATTTGGCATGATGACTTTCCATTTACATTTAGGTCCATGTTAAAAATCAAAAGGGCATGACCATGGAGGAAAAATACATAACCTATCTTTCCAAACACATGAAGGTGTTCAATGACTTATTATCCCTATCGTCCTAAAGAATTCAATATTTTAAATATGTAAATTTTATATTTTATATAGGTATATTGAAAATGGAGGGAAAGTGTATGAGTTAGATAATGAGTATAATTATATTTCAGATGAGGTTAATTCCCTATAGAGTCATTCACCAACTAACCCTATATTTTCAAAAACCTATGTACCATGAGGGAGGAGGGAGGATATAAATCTATATTATCCACCTTTTACCTCTTTAATCATGAGGATTCTAATAATATTTTTTTTCATAATGTTTATCATTAACACTCATTAGACTCTCTTTTAGTACATGGGGTTTTCATTTACTATGCAGTTAGTACAACCATATTCATAACCAAGATATATATCAACGTACCAGTAATAGACTTGGGATAAACATTCTAAGACCATATCAATAACTCCTCGTGACCCTAAGAGGATATAATACTCTATTTGGCATGCATTTTAGAGGATTTCTCAGTCAATAAAATGGATACTTCATGAGATCATAAACATTATCAATGATCTAAAGGTTTAATAAGAATTTTATGTAAATTCCCACAAATATAGAAATCTATTTTTCATTGATATAGAGAATGAGGTCCCATTAAATAATCTAGTTTCTTATTTTTGAACCTATCCCTTCATTAGAGTGCTGTATAGTTCAAAAGGTACATTTATAACCATACCATCCATACATATACCACCACCATCTACCTCTCTAACTAATGATATAATGAGAAATAACTATTTTAAGCAGTATATATAATATACCTTGAATTATAGATCTATAAAAATTAGTAATACTATGGCATTTGATGAATCAGAGTATATTAAAAGACCTATTCAGGAAGAGGAAATTTTTCGAGAGCATGGGAACATGGGCAAAGAGACTTATGGTTTTAACACCAATCCTAGATATTTTGTTTATTTGCTATATTCTTTTTTCATGAATTTTTTTGACTATCTAACACATAATATTCTTATACATTTCAGTCCTCCATTATATCATTAGGTAAAAATTATAATAGAATATATGTAAAAACATTTCCCTGAAACTTCTTAATGAATATATTTTCAAATCTTCCATGGAGAAAGTAGTATTTGGTGAAGATTTTTAATATTTATAATCGTTATACAATTCCAAATTGAATATATTTTCTAGATTATACCAAAATGATGTTTTGGGGAAGGTAACAATTTCTTAGTGGATTTTCTAACTCTCTCTTAATCATTGTGTCATTTACTTATAAATTTTAGTAAAATATTCATATACTGTTTTCTCACCTTTTGTTTAATTAACAGGGAAAATATTTGATATTAAGTGCGGGGGAGTAATTATTAGATATTTATTATATTTATCTTGAAGTAATTTATGGCTTATAAAATATATTAAAACCCCATAAATATAAAAAAAATAATTTATTTTGAATAGAATTAATTGGATATAAATTTCTTATTTACTTTTATGTTAATGTTTAGAATGATTACTAAATTAAATTTTTCATATAATTTTAATTTTATAAAATAAATTTTAATTAACTAAAAAGATTGAATTATTTAACTATGTTATTTCAAGTCATTTTGAAATTCCATTATAGATATATAATGGGAGAAAAATGTTCAGAATCTTTTATATGCCCTCTTTAAAGTGAGAAATTCGAACATGTATAACAACTAGAACATTTGATTTTATTTTAAAAAATTATATATATTTTTAAAACCATAAGGATATGATTGAGGAATTTTTTTTAATCCCTTTTCCTTTAGACATATTTTATGTCCAAAGAACATTTAAAGCCATGGTATTCATGAATTAATATGATGGGAGTCCATATATCAAGCCTAGAAATCCTTCCCACCCTAATTCCATTAATGTGATTACATGATTTTTCAATTAATATTTAAGAGGGAGATTTAAGGGCCATAACAATGTTTGGTGAATGTTATATTGAAGGGAAGATGCAAGGTATCCAATCGGATATGAGTATTTGATTCAAATAATATTTTCACATTATTTTTATGATATTTATTATATTTTTGAAAAACAATTACAGTAGTGGGTTATATACAAGACCAATTGATGTTCACCATCTCTCAAACAATATTCTTATCATATTTATTAAAAGTAGTTTAATGTGGAGGGAAAATAAGTGTTTTGAGATTGGTGGTTATGTTCCACAATGTTTATTTCCATTGGAAAATTTATGAAAAAATTAAAATAATAAAATAAAAAAAAGGGAGAACAATTTATGTCATTTATTATATTATAGACAATGTATGAATAATTGAGGATGACGATATTTATGGGGGTGATTAAATTTGGTTTATTAGAGGTGTTTTATTTCACCTAAATTCATATATAATATCAACAATTATGCAAACATTGTTGTGCCTTCCATTTTCCAGCATAAAATTTTATAATTACATTATGGACCACCCACCATTAAGCTTGGTATTATTAGAACAATTTTGGTAGCACCCCTTTATTAATATGATTTCATATCACTATTGATTTTAATTATATGTTGTGAAATCACATGTATATATTGTATGTTCTTAATATTTTTCATAAATATATCTTGAAGTTTTATTAAATATATAGTAACTTTTTCTCAGAAATATTGATCGAATCGTAAATATGAATATTTAATGATTTTTTTCAGAATAATAATCGAATTAAAGTGTAATTATAGTCATAATTTAATAATTAATTAGTATGTTATTTCTAAGAGGAAGGAGTTATTGATTATTAATGAATTTGGGTTAATCATATATTTTATTGATATACACGGGGCTTCTTTTCTTAGGTTTTTTTGTGTTCATTTGTAATAGTTTTTTAGAATATTTTTTTGTGAGTAAAATATGAAAATATTATCATTTCAAAATGTTCATATTTTATTTATATAATTTTTAATGTTTTTTGGACAAAAAAACTAATATTATTTCAATTTAGTGATTCATTAAATAATTGGTGATAGGGATATTTGTTGGAGTATTTAGTTAAATTATAGGATGTTTCTAATTTTTAAAATTCATGAAAGGGTGTTCATGAGTTGATTGGGTTGATGTTTGTTAGGAATTTATGGTGTCTTAGATGATTTCCACATGAATAGGAACTATGATCAAGGGAGAGATTTTATCCAATGAGAATGATTGGATCCAGAATTGATCGCACAATTAAACTTTAATATCAATGTTCCCTCAAACAAAATGATAACTAAAGTATTCGCAAAAGATTAATCTGTAAGAGTAAAATTTGAATTCAAGGAAAAAATGGAAATATTTTCTACCATGGTTCCATATTTTCAAAATATTAATTCTTAGTCAATGTTAATTCAAGTTTTTCTAATAAATTCATGATCTAGTTCACTAGAAGTAGAGAATGAATAATAATCAAATAAAAATATTAGTTGATGTGTATGATTCATTAACTTCATGCGATAAATTTTCATGAAATGGCCTCAGAATAGTCAATTTTGATAATTAAACCATAAGATAGAATTCATAATATTCTTTTTTAATATGTATAATATTATTATAGGCTATCCCTATAAATTTATAAGGTTTTATACTTTGCTGGTAGTGAATAAGTTCTATTCTTTATTGTAGAGGGTTATGTTTCTCCCTAGTGGGAGTTATGGAAGATTGTACATGGGTGAATTTATCTAGATATTATGATCAGGTTGATGTAGACACATCATGATATAAAAAAGATTTTTGATAAAGTAGTAATTTTAGAATATTTCACTTGAGAAAATACCATTCATGAAAAGGTGTATATTTCATTAATGATATAAGATGTCATCCCAGTTGATTTGTTAAGATCTGACTCCTTGATTATTAGGGTGATAAAATTTAAAATGAGATTATCATTCCATCACTCCATAATTGAGGATTCTAAAACATTAAATTCCTAAAAAATAATAGATCATATATGAGTTTTTTTTCACATTCCATTCTAGTACATTTTGTGATGCCTTATATCATGTCGGGGCAAATTTATTACTTATAAATAAAAATCATTTCTAAATTTTAGAGTGGTTTAGATAGTTTCTTTCTTTTATATTTTTTCTAACCTTTGTTTTATACATTTGTTTTATTTTAGTACTTCATCATTAAAATTGTTAATTCACATAAATATTTTTTAATAGTTTCTTAAAATTTTTATTTTTTCCTCTCCAATATAATTCTTAGGATCTGATAATCATGGTTGATGAATTTGTGTTCTATCGTCCAAGGATTATTTACTTCAGGGTGGAGGGATCCAGAGGATAAGGGAGACTGTCTAAATTCCAATATCAAGCTCATTCATGGATGTTTTTTTCTGATTATATTTTTTAAGCATAATTAAATTATATTACATTTAAATTCATTTATTTAGATAGATGTGGAGGAATGAAGCAAAATGAAATTTAGAATAGTGTGTTATTAATAGAAGATCTTATTTTAATCCTTCTTGAATTATCATGATTAATAAATATAAGTTCATATATTTATTCAAATAATAATAATATTTTATTAGGCTTCATCATTGAAAGGAGCTTCAACATATGTAATCAATAACATTACAAGGACCTTGAAACCAACTTAATTGTACTGACCTCAGACTCTTATTCTTCACAATACCTCGTCATGGGATTGACCATGGACTATTATATTCTATTCTCCAGTTGTAATGGAAATAATGGTAAATATTACATTTCAAAATTTTATAAGCTTATCGGATGTAACAATGTTTCTGGGGCCTATAATATCTATTCCATGTATATTCATTAGATATGTAGATGAATATTTCTAAAACACGATTTCATATTTAAGTCATAATATTATGATCAAAATCATATATGTATAATTCTTTGAAAAATATGTAATCAATATCATTAAAAATAAAGATTTACTTATACCTAATATTATATTAAAATATTCTGTATTCCAAAAAATGTACAAGTTCAAACGTCCATAAGAGATGAAATTTTTATAAAATAACCCTTAAAATTAAAAAAATAATTAAAATCTGTGATTAAAAATCGGAGGACTCAATTATACCCGCTATATATTATATGATCATTTAATGATCTAGATGATTATATTCATCATAAATCTAATACTTCTCAAGTAAAAAGATATTTATTAGAAAATATAACCTAAATAAAATATATTTATATATAGTACAGATCATTTATTGTTAAAGGGGGTCCAAAAACCCATCTAAAATTGTATATAATCCCTATAAATAAATTTAGTTTCATATGATGAATGATTTGTAAAAAATGAAGAAGAATTGTTTCTTCATTTTATTATAAATTTATAAGGTAACAATGGTATTAATGAAAATTTGGTATTTTAAATCAATTAACATTGTAGTTAAATAGTAGTTATGCAAATTATACTTTTCAAGGTTTTCCTTCATAATAAATGAGTATAATGTAATGATAACTTTTCAATAGTGTTATAGAATATTTTAATATGATTTATAATTTAAATGATTATTAGAAATTCCATAGATCATGGGTAGATAGATGTGAGGGTAAATTTTATTCTCTAATATCATAGTGTTGATATATAAAAAATAAAAATTGGATGATTAAAGGTTTATATAATATAAATCCATGTATAAAAACTGAATAATTATTTTTCACTTCCTAACTTCATCCTCTATATTTCTATAAATCTATTTTATAAAGGATATACACTTCTTCCATTTTAGTGAAAATTTCTAGTAAAGGGGAAAATTATTAGTTACTTGGACTATGAACATGCCTAGGTCACTTACCCTTATCCTATTAGAGAATTCCCATGTGTTTTATCCATAGTGTCCCAGTTCATGCATAGGAATCCTTAGGTTCCATGGTCTCCAACCCCATTTTCAATTCACTTTTCGCAAAGCCTATATGTGTTCCTCTCTTATGTTCCCAATTCATAGCGATGAATAAGGTTATGTCTCTTACTAGCGAGTGAAGGTAGTTACCCACCTAGTATTATTCTATAGAATCTCATTTTACACAAATACACCCAATGCATCTCATTTTATAAGAGATGTAGAGTAGATAATATGGAGATGAATGGGGACCCCAAAAATAGAGACTCTTGGAATATTCCATCCATTTACGTATAATTCCCAAGACTATCCTTATAATTAGGATATTTAATAAGTCAAAACCTAGGTGAAATAATGAACATTATGGGTAATTATATCATTTTAATAATTTAATAGATACATCAACATGAAATACCACTTCGCATATTATCCTTAAGGAATAGAGAGAAGTAACACCATCTTTTGAAATCCACACCAGGGGGAAAATTCACAAAGGCCAATCACTAGGATGATACTTAATCCTACCCTATACAGGGTAAGAACATCAACCTACCCTATACCAGGGTGAAACTGTTACCTACCATATTCCAAGGATACAATTCTTTATACCCTTTACCAAGGTGATTCCTTTTCTTACCCCTTCTTAGAGTGACATGTTTGTTGACCCCATACTGGGGCTATCCTTCAACTTAGACATTAACTAGTGTGAACATTCATCTTGGACTCCTTATAGTGTGAAAACTCACTCTACTCCTTACACTAGAATATGATAATGTCCCCAGATACATGTTTGAATGTGAAAATAAATTGGTCTCTGGCATGTGTTCCATACCATCCTTAGTCTCCGGCATAGTCCCAATCGTTCCTATGACCCATACTAGGGTTCTCATTCCTTCAGGACTCCTCCATATCCTCCTAATATATATGAATGTGTTGTAAAAATCAATGTAAATTCATTTGATCATGTATTTATTCGGTAATACATCATCCCTATTATTTCATCCTATATGAATAGGGTCCTAAGGGTGTTTAAAATAATCTTCACTATTTATAATGATGGTCATTATCATAAAGATACCTATGGAACATCCCATATCTCATGATTCATTTTCGGTATTTTCTATATCGAGAATCCTTTCAGTCTCATCATATGATGGACTCCATTAATACACTCAAATCTACTAAGAGGTTCACTTTACTCTAGTTTGGTGTAATCCCCAATTATAACCTCATCATTTTCTACATCCCTTGTCCACACAATGATCCATGTACAATATAGTAATCCAGTCTCATCTTATCCATGAATTAAACCTTCACATGAGTTATCTACCTGGTTGAACCATATATGGGCCTCTAATCTAGTGTGGTCTACAAAACCATGTGTCACATGAGCTATTTTCTAGGTTTAAATATATATGTAATCATTAATGTATAATACTTACTTAATCTCACATTATATCCACTTTCACCAAAAACACATACATATTGTTCGATGTTAAACTGCATGGACCATTTTTGACGTATGAACATAAACTACTCAATTCATACTATGTGGTAATTGATTCCCCTTAACCTAGATACATAACACACATCTATGAGGATAAATCATAATAGATTAATACATATATGAATCCTTTGAATACACATAAGCTCCAAACCTTCATAATATGGATATATTCCTCATGAATCCAATCCTCAATGGTTTCTATTACTCATGGAACTCATCCTCAATTAGCCATATTCTCCATAAAACATCATCCTAAAAGGCATATAATTCCCATTAATCACCATACTATGTAGGTCATTATCGAAATGGTACACATCATCATATGGCCAAATTCACTATAGAACTCAATGTCACTAGACCAGATTCTCTATGAAACCTATCCCCACTATTTTATATTTCAATTGAGTATAATGACTCCATCTCCTATTTATTTACCAATAGATGTGGTGAATTAGAGAGTGCATCTCATTCCTAAATTTAACACCAACCATTACTAGGAACCATTGTCCTAAGATCACTGGATGCATCACTTTAATATCAAAAACATTTTATCCATTTCACTAGATATTAAAATAAATTGAATATGTGTAATATGTATAACCTTAAATGAAACATTATTTTGTAGGAGAGGATAACCTTAAAATACACCATCAATGTCTTTGGAACATGACCATAAGAGTTATGATGTGTATCATTAAGAATCAATAAACTACTTGGTTTCTCATTTCATTCAAAGGGGTATATAGAAAAAACACCATTATCAGGATTTAAACCACAAAATCAATTAATAATTAAAAAATACAAAAAAAACTTCTATTGAATATTGATGTTCACATCAATGCATGTTTGATATAAATTAATTAGGAATCAAAAAATAGTAGAAATATTATTATTTGAAAGGATTCATGAACATGTTTTAAATCTGTAATAGAGTCGAGGATTAGGAAACAATTATCCCTAAAAGGGAGAGGTTTGATCAACCTCCAATCCTCTCAATCAAAAAACAAGGAATGATTCATTGGTAAAGTCATAATGATCACCTACTTTTTAATGTGTTCATTACCAAAAAAAATAAACATGGGTGTGGGGGACATAAGAAAAATAATGGTAGACTTGATATGAATATGATACTGATAAAAAGGAATTATCAACTGTAAAATTGTAATTTTGATGATGTATTAGTGGGTTTTCTTATATATAGTTGTATATTTTAGGAACCTTTTTAGAACATCCTTCAATATAAAATGAAATATTATTATATATTGTCTTATATAAAATTAAAACACCATCTAATAAGTAGTTTGGGAAATATTAGTCTATTGTACATCACCAAATAATTTTGATACATATGCCTCAACCACAATGAAGGTAATGGCCTCACAACTGAGGATGATGTTTTCATTGACCAAGTGACTACAAAATAAGTTTTGAATCCCCCTTGTTTAGGATTATCAGCACAATAGATTTGTACTAACCCTGTAGGTATCCAATGAAAGCCTTTAGGATAGTTATCCTCGTTGGTTATTTTCTCAATGATGCGTTGTAAAGAAGCATGTGTCCCCTACTTCAATGTTCAACCAATTCGAGTTCAATAGCCTAAAGTGTAGCAATTTATAATTCCCATGTCATAATAAGGTAGATAAGTATATCGATTTAATCAAAAAAAATTATTTATGAGATAACTAGTTTTGTTATTAGTAAATAATAACATCACCAATATTGAATGACCTTGATCCCTTCGGAACAATCATAAGATATCAACCTTAAGATAATAATAATAGTGGTTTAGGAAAAGGTACCTTGTATGGGTTTTCAAAGAGGCTTTCATGTGAATAATATGTGTAAATAGTCACATATTCATATTCTCGCCCAAGACTTCATCCCACATATCATGGAAGAAACTATTGGATGAGATCATATCCTTATGTTCACTAAAATATTAGTTGGAATGTTTTTATGGAAACAACTGAGTAGGATCATATTCCTTCCCACCTTAAAGAGGTTCATTAGCATATATTGGGAGTAACTAAAGGAAAATTTCATATTCAAATGCATATTAATGAGATCACTAGAATATTCTCCTGGTGAATACTATTAAATCCCATATTCCTTCTTTCATTGAAGAAGACTGTTAATATATCTCATTGGTATCCCAAAAACTGGGCCACAACCCTATCCACTCAAAATAGAAACATCAACATATCTTAATGGTGATTATGGAATAGGATCATATCCATTATCTATCATAATAGATTCATTAAAATATACATGTGAAGCCATAATAAAGGGAATATATACCTAAACCCCCTAATATCCATAAATCCCCATGAAATATTTTGGTCGTAATTCAATAAAAGGTTCATATCCAGCACACATGCAGAGGGGTAATCAATATAATATAGTGGAAATGAGGGCATTAACTAGGAGGGATCCCTATAATAAGGTTTATTTCTTACATTTATTGTCCCTATATATGATTGAGGTTTCCATCCTAGTCACCTAATGGAAAATATACAAAAGTAGCGTTCATTGAGAAAAATTGATAATTTAGGAATATACTGATATCCATATCCACAAAAGTGTTCATGAGTCTCTTATAAACCTATTAATAACATCTGAAGAATATGTTAAATCCTATACTATAGAAGATTAAAAAATATTCATAGAGGTCCTCCTCATGGTAACATGATCAACAACTCTAGAGGTCCTCTCTATAGTACATGTCAAAAAGGGCATCTCGGTTAAAATATAATGGTCAATCATAAAGGTCCATACATTAAATTTGATGGAAGAGGTATGACCCACGTCCTAGAGATATATATTTTTATTTAGTTACTCCCATTTCTAACATACCACAAATTAGTATTTAAGAATTTATTCCATGTGTCAGATGGTCTAAGAGCCTCATAGGTCCTACATAAGGAAGATGTCACATATATACTATTTGTGACAAAACAATACATCAGAAATGGTGGTTATCTCTATAATGGTGAATAAAAATCTTCCATTGAGGTCCCCCATGGTTCTCATTATCATGGTCCTCTAAAAAATCATCAATTGAGGTCCACCATGGTTCCCATGGTTCTCATTGTTAAGGTCCCCCATGGTTATCACTATTAAGGACCCTCATTACCATTTTGAATACATGTCAATATTTTTGTATTATCTAGAGGCACTTGAGAAATCATGGGTAAATATATCAAGAACCTTATCACCTATAAAAAAAATAACATCTCAATGAGGTGGTTAATCAAGGAAATGATCCTCATTAGTGTGTCCTCCTAACAATATTCCATTTCATTCCTCTTAGGATTTTCTGGATGATATCATGCATCCTAAAAATGTAGTGGTGGAAATAGACTTTTTGGTCAGACCATATCAAGGAACACCTAAAATAAAAAGAGGATGAATCCACAGATATGTGAAATGAAAATGGTGATGATATAATTTAATTAATATTTTGAGTTATATCCAATCCTCAGGGATAGATACATACCTTACTGAACATACAATAAGCATGTCTAGGTAATAACTTAGATGTGATTATAAATTTATTTGGCCACCTGTTCAATATCTTGAAACCATAGTTCATTGAAATAGTGTGAGTTCCTTTAGTATATTTTCATTGATAGTATAAATTTACTCTTTCAGATAATTTCTGGTACCCTATTGAGAATCAATTTTCCGTAATATTGAGCTATAATGCAATGAAAATTAGCTACTCAGATTATAATGAAACATGGGAAAATAATTCTCAGTTGTTATAGTGCTTAATTATATAATTAATATGAAACTATTTTTAAATATTATTTTTTATTGTTTTCTCAATTTTTTGATGTATAATATATATATATATATTTATTTATATGACTGGAATTACATTTTTAAAATTTAATTTTAAGAGAATTAATTTTTAATTCATTCTCTAGATAATTTTATGGAAGAATAAGTTCATGTCTATTTTCTTAATGTGAGGTTTCAAAGCTATAAATTTTTAAGTGAATAACTGATCAGACATTGGAACATTTTCAGGGTCAAAAATTTATCTCCATTAACCATTTAAGTTAATATAATACAAAGGGTGATATTTTTATCATACTGACTAGGAAAATTATCGGTAAACGGATTAAGAAAATAGACATTGTAATAAACCGGCTCTAAAAATTGAAGAAAAAAATTGAATAATAATAAATAATTTATGTATCAGATATAAGAGGACATATAAAAAAGTAATGGATTGAATATTTTGTCAGAAGAAACATTGATGATCGTGCATAAATACAATGAAAAGTACCTGATCCACTTCCAGAAGAAACACATATATTCTTCATATTCCATCCATTATAAAGGATGATTGATTGAAAATAATCCAAGGTACTATAAAAAAACTAATCTACCACAAAGAAATATTGACCAACCATTATTTTAAATGGACCACACATTCATCTAATTGATGAAAATTGAAGAGTTAAACAAATAACACATTCCTTTATGCGGATGATCCAAGATATATCTGAATTTTTGTCTATTAAGGTAAAAATATAAATTACAAAAAAGTAATTATACAACCTAAAATCAAAATCAAACTTATATTAACTACTGGACCAAATCTGGATGAATCTATGATGTATCCACATGGTTATCCAAAGGATTATTTAATATGAAATTATTAGATATTTTTTAGGAAGACTAAGATTATTTATTATTCCCATCATCCTCATTCTATAGAAAATAATTATACACTTGGACACACTAAAAATTGATGAATTGGGTAATTAATTGGAATAATTTCTTAATGATTATAGAATATTTGGTGAATTAAAATGAGGGATGCATCATGCATGGGACATATACATATAATGAAATAAGAATAAATATTCAAATCATGCAATGTGAGGATTATTCTTACCAAAGAAAAGGTGGATAAAAACCATGACTACTTGATTGAGCTATCGTGTTGATATTTCAATTTTTTGTATTTCAATTTTTTGTATCTATTCGGTGATTGGACACTAAGATATTAATGGTAGTGCTGTGGAAACACCCCAAACACCATGTTAATGATTTTTTATTTAATCAATATCTTATTCTTTATTCTATATTGATGTGTTCAATTTCACGGAAAATAGAATATTTCTATCTATCATAGTATTTCAATTATCCTTTACTCATTATTGGTTTTTCACTCATAGTCTAAATAATTCATGTTCAATTATTATGAAATTTAGCAGTAGGGATGGTCCAAAATTGATTGGGGTTTTCTATTCAATGGTATATGGAAAACTATGTGGATTAAAATATCATTGAATCTCACTACATAAGAAAAAATCACCACAGTCAGATAATTAGTTGGGATTTCATATTATTTCAGAGAGAGAGGGAGAGTAAATTGGGGTGATGATTTAATAGGTATGAAGGTAATATCCAAGGATAATCCATTTTTTAATATTAAATCTGAAACTGTATCAATTTCATCCTCAATCAAATTCACTCGCTTTTTTCAAAAAAACCCATAAACAAGAGAATAAAAACACTATAATACTCTTTTATCTGATGCAAAATGGAATCGCATTATTTATAAATATTACGTGGTTTCAAAAAAATCTTTATTGAGGGCCTCTTGACAAGCCTCCAGTCAACCTTGTGCCATTGTTGTGGATGCCAATGTTTTTTATTACATTATTTCATTTATAATGATTTTGATTGATGACAATATTTAGTTCAAATAACCTTGTTGGTTACAATATAACGGTTGAATGTACAATGCCACCATGACTCGGGTATCTAAAGACCCCTAAATATGATATGAATTTTTTTCACAATCCAATTGAAAATTAAACCATCCTTATCTACGTTTTTAACTATAATTACTATATGTAGTGTAAATATGGAAGATAATTTAGATCAAATAGATAGGGAAGTAAGTGTATTATATTCACTTATGTTCCAAAAAACAAATAATCAACAATATTGTGGGATTATTACTTGAATTATTGATGGAATATCTAATTTCCATTTTTTTAGGGGAAGATCTTAATTGAAACTTGAGGGTATCTAGAGAATTCTGTGATAGCTTCAGATTTAGAGGATTCTTTGATAAATACATTATTAATAAGAACATTCCATTATATGTTGATGGAATAACCAAATAATTTCTCCACAACATCTATTCTAGAGAAGTAGTCAACAAGGATGAACTTCCAAAATCCTTCCTTCTAAAATTCTTGCTATACTCTAGATTTCCTACATGAGTAAATATATATTTTGAATCAAACAATAAAATTGAGAAAAAATTTGTGTATTTTGTGAAATATTTATGAAGGTAAAAAGTCATTACCAAACCATCCCAATAAATATAACCATTTAAAAGTAGTATTTTACCTAATATTGATCAGAAGCTTTTAGATGGCTCCTATAGAGGATCACTGACCAAACAGTTCCATGATGAAGTCATAGAGATGATAGATAGAATTTTACAGAACTACCAACAATTTATCTCAACAAAAAATTCAATGGGAGTTCATGAATTTATGAGGTATCAATCCCCAAATTTTGAAAACAAAATTAAATATCTAACCTGTATTTTAAGAAATTTATCCTTGAATAAGGTTCTGGACACCACACATTTACCAATCTTCATGTCTTCAAAATTTCTCACACCATAGACCACTACACTGATGGATTCCATGATGTTAATGGAATTTGAACCTATGATTCAATGTTTCAAATGAAATATTAGCAATATAAATAAAGAAACCAAGGTTATTTGGAGGTTTCAAATACCTATTCTTGTATTATATACCATGAAACCTCAAGACCAAAATTCCAGTAGGTCTTTCAACAAACTATCTACCCATCACCATTTAAGAGAAAGAGTTCCCATCATTATATTATATATCAATAAGGGAATGATAAATAACCCTCATGAGTTATCATGGAGAAATATTAGTTGAATTGCAACCACACTAATGATATAATGTTTAACAATTAAATGGAATATTTATCGAGATTCAATGTATCCTCAATGATGTAAAAAACCATAATTCAAGTACGATTTCTGAATAGCTAAATCCAAACCCCAAAGTGAATATTATTTTTATATAATTAAGGATTTACAAAGATCATATGAATAGTGAAGAATCACCATATCAATATAAATCATGAATTCGATATTCCAAGGAACGTGAATAATTTATCCCTAAAAACATGAAAATTAAATCTAGGAGGAGAAAAAACTTGTGAAGAATGTCATGGAAATGACCAAGCAGTAACACCTAAATCAACCCCAACCCCTTTTCCCACATAATTTAATCAATCCTTATAATCCAAAAATGAAGAATTGAAACAATAGGTCTTAGAGATATTCAAATGTTTGGAGATCAACATCCCTTTACTAGAATCTATCCCCAAAATCCTATGGTTGTAAAATATCTTGAGTAAATGAGCACAATATAGCGTAAATAAAAAGGTATGAATATTTAATCTTATTAAGGTATATATAATCCCTTTTATCCATAAATATCATATTAAATACTATTATATAGCTACTTTAACTATTTATTTATTTATTGGATAAGTCACTTTTATAATTCATAATGTGATTTGGGAGAATCAATTAGTGTAATACCTTTCTCTTTTTATTCTTCCCTATAGATAGTAGATCTCAAACTCACTTAATATGTTATAAAAAATTCTAATCAAATGATTACCTACCCAAATATAGTTTTAGAGGGTGTTCTAGTGAGCCTATATAATTTTTTATTGTTTTTGTTTACATTATGAATATGGAAGAATAAAGAGTTAAATATCAATTCTTCCTTATCCTATGGAGGCCATTTCACAATATCTCAAGTATAGTAATAAATTTGAAGGAAATGAAATTTTTAATAAAATATGGGGAATGTATAGTAAAATTTAATACTTTTTACTCAATGAAATGTTCCCAATATTAGAATATTGTGTTTATATTGAATCATTTTGAGTTTAGATGAGGATATAAGGAATAAATAGAATCATTTAATAACATAATCATAATAGAGGAATTATTATACGAACATTATTTTTCTAATGAACCTTTTTGTGGAAAATATTTAAATCTAGAAATATTTTTGTGTGTTGATGAATGTTTTTTTTATGATAGGTCATTTGAATGTTTTCTCAAAACATCCCCTAATAATTTTACCTTAACTATGATGTTTAAACCAATATAAATAACTCAATTGAAACTATCATTTCAATACTGAAATACCTTAAAATAAAACAACTTCCTTCAAACATCAGATATTCTTTTCTAAATGAAAATAAAAACAGTATTTCATACTCTCTAACCGAAATAAACCAACCAAAAACACCAGTAGCTTAATATCTAAAAACAAAATTCTATATCTATAGTATTTTCATTAGGATACATCCTTATTATTACACCACTACCTATATGGACAATGTTTTGGAATAATCAAAATCAAAACCTATGTTTTTAGCTAGTGGAGGATCAACCCCACCCTCTTGGATGTTGTAAAAAAATTAAGATGAATGAATTTTGAGAGTCTGAATCATATAATAAATTTTATAATCCCAAAGTGTATTTCATATTCATATAGTCCCCAAAAAAACAAGATTCATAATTTTTAAAAATAATGATAATGAGTTCAAGATGATTAATTTTTAGAACAGTTGGAGGGTCAGTATAGACATTAAAAAACCAAATCATGTTCCCCAAAAACACCACTTCTCCATTATATCTTTAGACGAAGTTATATAGAAACTTACTAGGAAGGATTAACACTATTTCACCGATGGGGTTTATTGATATTTTTGGCACCCAATTGCTTGGGTGTTGTTGGAAAAGAATAAATTCATCATTCCATTCTATATAATACATTATCTAAGAAGATCCTTTGAATTATCCAATTCCCTGGGTAATTTTCAATTCTTCATGGTATGTAACTTTTTATATATTATTTATAGATTCATTTATGTATTATTTTTTTATTTTAATTATTATCAAACATGATGAAATATAAATCAAGAAAGTATATAAATTTTGTTCATAAATTGTATTAAGAAAAACAAGTTTTTAGATATTGGAATTTTTATTTTATGATAGAAAAAAGAAATGTTTTATACCACATATTTTATAAATATGATATTAAAGTGGAGAAGGAAACAATTGAAATTATTTCTATACGTTCTTACCCAACCACTATGAGACATATTAGATCATTTTTAGGCCATGTTGGATTTTATATAAGGTTTTTTATGGATTTTAGTAAGACTTATTTTACCATAACAAAACTAATAAAGAAATATATTAAAGTTTTTTGATGTTTCATACATGGAGTATTTGGAAAAACATAAATATAGTCTATCTATAAACCCTATGATCTACCCACCTGACATGAATTACCCATTTAAGATATTATGTAACGGCTAATCAAATGTCATGGTGCAGTAATGTTGAAGTACGATGATAGAGTGGAGAGAATTATTCGTTCTAAAATTATATTAATATGATATTTAATATATTTTAATTATATTTCAAGGATATTACAAGCTTGTTAACAGAGAAAGGGTTTAAATAATGAATAACATACCTGAATCAAAATCATAGCATGAGGAAACTGGAATAATGAAATTAATCCTTGATGACATGAACATTGTGGTTAATTATAACTATATGGTTCCTCCCAAAAATACATTTGGATAGCTCATATAAACCATATTAAAACAAGTGGATGGTAAATTCTCTATAAATCGTTTTAAGACAACATAAGGATATGTGTATATCTATTTTGGAATCAAAAAATATGTAGTGATACATAAGTGAAACCTCCCCAACTATTTATTCTATTAATTTAATATTAAAATTAATATTGTTGGATACCTTCTATATCGCAATTGTATCATTAAATGTGTAACTACACTAATCTAACAGGTGATTTGAACAAATATATCTTGGAAATATTTAATATGTGAAAATTGATAAAGGGGACGAAAGTATTTGTATAATTTTGAAAATAATTTATCGAGGGAAAAAAGATTTATCTAAAATCCATTTTGGAAGTGTCTTGGAAGTGTAAAAAGAATCATTCGGAAATGAAACATTAGTTAAAGGGATTTGGAAAGTACTAATTTTTACAATTCATATTCCACTAGGATCTAGTCTGTCTTCAAACATCAAATAATAAATCTAACTTGAATATAAGCTAAAGAAGATTCTTATATATATAAAAGATTCATAATAATTTAATTGATAAATGAATCTGTAAATTTCCTCTTACTTGGTATGACTACCTGATTCTAGCCATGACCAATCTTTTTAAATTAGTGAAATTCCTTATATTTCCATGGTTAACTATTATGTATGTTTTGGGGAGTGAGGAGATATATATTTTATATAATTTTTAAATGATTTTAAATAGAAATTAACCTCCTTAATTATATTAAAAACATATTAAATGTCTAATATTTTTTTTACTTTGGGGAAATTTAGAATTAAATGATAAATGAATTTATTAATGATTTTAAATTTTTTTTCATAATTGAATTTAATGGATAAGAGATCTATTTATTTTATTTCTTGGAATTAAATTATTTAATGTTTAATTTATTTAATTTCATTATTTTATTTCATATCATAATGAACACTAGAAAATAATATATTCAATTCTACTTTGTTAATGTGCGGTTTTGAAGGTATAAATTCCAAAGACTGATCAACCCCAAGTTGAAACATTAATATGGCCAACTTCCCCTTTCAACTGACTATGTAAAAAAATAAATCATAAGAATAAAATTAGATCAAAATTAGATCTTACTTATTATGATGAAAATATAGTAAATGGATTAAGTGATTGCATACTGAAACCCATAGACTACAAGAGATGACGAAACTCCAAGTGCATCAGAATTGATCATGTGAGGATCAACCACCATATGATATCCAACTGACTGTAAAGGTTATATATTATAAAATAATAAACATAACGATATATACATTAAGATTTTACAAAAAACCCAATTTACATAAAAAAGAAACTCATATTGACCACAAGTTCAATTAACCCTAAGGGAATATTTAAATATAAGAATCTAATATTCTATAAAGGTCCAAGATATTGAAAATTAATATAAATAGATAGTGCCTTTATAGAGACTAATGTTTCATTTAGTCATCTACAACTCAGGATTCAATAAACTGTGAATTTACATCGTATTTTTGACCAAATAATTTCTCAAATCTCTAACAATAGTGATTAAAGTCCATAATTTCACAAATGGAATTTTGAAAAGTATAAAACCTATTTTCATTTCTAGGTTATTATAAAAGAATATCTAAATTATATTCATGGTGATCCTGCAAAAGAAGAATTATGTGGAGACCTTGGGAGTTGTTTGTATAAGATCATGAATATTCGAGATTCCCAACTACCTCAATCACATCCCTCAAGCTTGATATAGAATGAAAATAAAAGAAGAAGTGACTTTGAATTAAATTTTTTGAATTTATACATTGTTCATGAATCATTGGATATGTAAATGGAGGGTTGTGACATGCTTATTGAGTGTGGTGCTGCTCAAATGAGCATACATATTTTGATCATGCTTTACAAAGATGATTGCTAACTCAATGAAGGGAGCTGAAAACCACAATTCATCAATAAAGCTAAGATATTACTATTTATTCCTTTATCATTTCATTTTTTTCTATGTCTCATTTGATGGAACAGTAATCCTAATGTGGTAGATATGGGGATACTCCCCTTACTACTTGTTAATAAATTCAATTTTTTTATGAATCTCTTCAACGTTTTTATCTTAATATGTGTATAATTTAATTAATAGTGGTATATTGCACTCTATTAATGAATTTAAATTCTTATTATATCATTATTTATTTCTTACACACATTCAAAATGGGTCAACTTCATTACTAAAGATTGATATTGGTGTAGATGATCTTTGATTGATTTCAGTTTTCTAATCAATATATTAAGTAAGAGCATTGGATATAGTTATCGTTTCATCTATCAAATTAATATAAAACCACCATGTTTGGGTAATTAGTTGCTATTTTAGTGGATGAGATAAATATTTGGATATTTTACTATAATCATGATTTTATAGCAATTAAATAGTATATCTAAGGTTAGGATAGTATTTTTAATATTATATCTAAATGTAACTCAACTGTATCCATGATCAAATTCAACCACTACATTAATGATAATAAAATCCTAAAATAGGAGGAAAACAAACCTATATCACTTTACTGTTGGGAGAAAACATGAGTCCCATTATTTATATATTCTTACTAAGGTTTATATTTTTCTTCTATGTACCCTGCAACACATCCCTCATTACACCCTTCTTGATGTACATATCATAGGGTGGGATGAATACGATGCTCTATTATTCACCCAATATTTTACTAAACAAATTGACCATAAGGGAAGGAAAGATGATACATTTATACAATAGGTTAATACATAGGCCTTAGATTATCCTATTCATTTGGTTTATCAAGAGTAATATTATAGATTCTAATGCCCTGTATAGGTGTCTGTGATGGGATTAAGGCTTTGATAGACTCTCTCACTAAGAGGAAATAAATTTCCAATAAGTTTCCTAAATAAGAATTTGAATGAAAATAGTTGTTGAGAAACCATTGATTAATAGAAGATATCATCCAAAAAAAGGTCTTATATCAATTCCATTCTTCAAAAGAGGTCTGAAAATTTAGGATTTGCGAAAAAAGGTTGTATTCATAGTTTCATTGGCAAAAAGCTAGACACAGTCCTAAAGGAATTTCTATAACTACCACTCCCCCTATATATAAAAATATCTTGAATGGGTCTAAGATTTCATTGTTGTGGAAGAAAGCTATACCTAACCTAGAGATATGGGGGAATTTTTTACCTACTAGTCCTCTAAAGAAGTTTTTAATTTTTATAATAGGAGGAACATCATAGGAAACACATCCATTGTATCTCCCACATAAAAATATTTATTCTTCAAATATACTACATTGAATAAAGGCTTTTGGATTATTTCATATGATCACCATATAAAAACCACATATGGGAGAATTTAATGGAGGATAGGTGATTCCTCATAAAGGTATTAAGATAAAGTAGAAAACAAAATGGAAAATAACTATTTAGATTAAAATTGTGTCTCGAAAATAAAATTCATTAGATTATTAATCACCTTTAAAATTTTATATAGATGATGATATTATCACCACTATGTGATATAAAGTAGTGAATGTTTGAATTCCAATTTCATAGATAATAGAAAATTATGAAATTGACCCAAAATTATTTGATAAGGGGACATCTATTAAAAATGTGGTTCACAATGAGATAGATGAATAAGGTGTATGTACCATAAATTTAATGAAAATTGGGATTAATAGATTCTAAAAAATTCAACTACTTAATACTTGGTGGAAATCTATTAATAAAAAATGGAAATATGTACCTATATTTCACCCATCACATAGAGAAGTTTTGATTTTATCTACTAAGGAGATGTTTAACAACCCCTTCTCTAGTAACATTGATCTGTTGGTTATTTTTTTCATGGAATATATATAAGGGTTATAATTCCAAAGGATCAATTACTTTAGTAGTATTATATATCCATATATATATATATATATATATATATATATATATTCCTAAAACTAATTTTATATTATAAATAAATTATGAAACATAACAAAAATCAAAAATTATACACCCTTGAAACTTTGTCAAGGAATTAATATTCATAACCATGGGAAAAGAAACAAAATACGTGTGATATAATAAGATCATTAAGGGTTATATATAGTTTTATCTATATTATTAAATATTTCATGGTTAATATTTCCACCAAAATAATTTAAAATAAATGTTATTTATTCAATAACATGAGCAGGAAATGCATCTATGTTAAATTAATTTCAATATTCTCTTAGAAAATAATAATGAAATTCATAATGAAGTAAATGATTAATATTTTAGGTCATATTATCAGACATCATTATATCTATACTATCATGACCTTGTCACAAGATAGAATAATTGATGGGTATATATAACACAAAAATTCATTTAATTTGGCGAACGGATTTATCTAATGTGACATATAAATGCATTGAGGTTCTAACTATAATAGTTCCCCATATTTAAAATAATATATATGTATTTACTAAATATTTATTAATCAATTTAATTCATGAAAAATATGCCTTATCAACAATTATCATAGTTGAGCAATGAACAAAAAATATCAATATTTCCCTTGTCAATCAAATAACATTCAATGTAAACATTGTATGTAGAAATGGTATATGGTTTAGGAAATAATCACATCCATGATATAAGAGATATTTAAATTTAAGATAAATTTAATATCCAACAATCATCAGAAATTTAATGTTTCACGAGAAAGCTAATGACCAAAAGATTGATAATAGATGATCATTAACTCATATGGAACATATGTTTTTTTAATAAAAAGCATATCCTAGGATGAAAAAAATAAAATGGAAAAAAATAATTTAATAAGATTTCATTTAATAGTTTTCTTTATAGAACCATTGAAAACATGTATAATAAGAAAAATAATGTAAAATAATTACAACAATGGGAATGTCTATTACCTTTGTATATATTAAGAAACATTCCATTGGATTTTATGAAAGTAATTTCACAAACAACCCGTTAAAAACATTTAATATATTATTTTTATACCCATTAAAAAGTCAAGGGTAACCTAAAAGTTCCCCAATAAATCATTTAAGTAATTAAAATGGATTTGTAATGGAAATTTGAAAAATACTGGCGTGGAAGAAAATTATATCAGATTAAAAGTTAAAAAAATATTTTTCTTTTAAACATTTCATTACATGATTAAAATACCAAATAGAGGAAATGTTGGAAGAATATATCAAATATTCTTAAATAAATAGAGTCTATGAAAATAAACATACTTTAATAATGACAGGTTATAAGTATCCTTCATAGAGAATAAGATCAATCCCAAAATTGAGATTGTAAATTAAATTCATACATATTTTCTAAAATTTAAATTGAAAACCCTTGAAATAATAAACCTGAGATGAATAATTAGTCATCATAAAAAATTATTTTTTCATATGTATTTCATAATTGGTGTAGTATATACCCTATATAAAATTCAATAGGCCCATAATAACAAATATATCTCGATAGAGTGTAAATTAAGATGAAATTAGTTACCTCACACTTCTTGTTAGGTGAAAATGATTTAAAATTATATGTAATGGTTTTAAACATGTTATTAATTGATATTAGAACAATATTAAAATTTATAATGTCATATATGACCTTCTTATAACATCTTATCACTTATTTGTTAATAATATAAAATTATCACCATTGTTTTGAGTGTTAAGAGTTTCATTTTCCCAAGCATGATCTTTTCGGGAAGTTTTGGTTCTTGTGCCTATGTTATAAATAAAACATATCCAGAATGATATTAATGTTATTAATATAATAATTATTCATTATATATAATTTTTCAATAATTACCTAAATTTTAACATTGAAAATAAATAGTATCACTTCATTGAGATAGTAGGTCGTACATGTGCTAAAGTGAGGCTTTAACTTCTTTAATGGTTTTATGGTTAAGGAATTATATTATATAATAAATTTATACAAGAAATATTATATCATATGTATCATATATATTCATACGTTCCATTTTATTGACTATCAATGTGAGTTACTGATGGAATACAAATTAAATAAATTTGCGAGGAGGAAGTCCTACGTACACACAAGTGATGGTTTGTTTCACATTTTACTGAGAAAGGGATGAATAAATATTATGCAATAATATTAACAATATATTATTATATGTGTTAAAATGGTGTTTTTATATTTTAATATTTAATAATTTATTTAATTTGGTAAAACAATATGTAAAAAAGAAATATCTTGGTGAATAAAATTGCATTCCTTCATAAGAAACTCTTTTGGATATCTTATTAAGGATTATAGGGTTTTTATATTGGGAATAAAAGAAACTATTTAATGAGTATAAGGAATTTTTTTATATATTATTTTAGTTTATGTTCCAACTAAATTGATGGATAGATGTGGAGAAGTAAGGGGAGGAGGTTCCCTTTTATAATTGATGTGGGTGGCACAATTGTTAATCAACAATGTTAGTTAATAATGACGGGACATTTTTGTGGAAGTATGGTTCCAAAAAAATATTTTTAGGTTATAAGTATAAGGATTATATAGCACTATCCAATGGTGTTTTAGCATGTGTTCATGTTTTTTTGAATATTATCCTTTTAAATTAATCACGGGTAAACCCGTTTTAATATAATTACGATAATCAATTATTACCATTTTTACTAATAATTATGAACAAAAAATAAGTTAAACTAATTATAAAATATTAATTATTATGATTAAAAATATATAATACATTTTATAAACTTTAATTCATACATTTGGTATAATTTAATTTAAAGAGAAACTCATAAAACATGTTGTAAAATAGTTTTTCATAAAATTCTTTTTACAATCATAATATTATATTATATTAACCATTTGACTAAATATAAATATTATATGGTTTTATATTCATATATTTATATCTATGATATCTAAATATAATAAAAATTATTCATAATTAATTATTATTCTAATTAATTATAATGGGAAGACATTATGTCTTAAAAATAATTTTTTGAAAAATATCCCCTTTACCTATAAATGATCATATCCTTATATCTATCAAATTATTATACAAGAAATTGATAGTTCCACATATTATAATAAATTATTATAAATAAAATTAATAATATTTAAATAATTAATTTTCAATTATTTATAAAACCTTATTTCTATGTAAAAATTTTAGAAATCCATTCCAGATTTATTTTGACCCACCATGTTCAAAATCATTATTCATCATATAAAATTTGAATTTTTATCCCAAAAATATTAAAAAAGAGAATTATATTAATGTTTTCTAAAAATAAAATTTTCACTTACTATAACTGAGGATCATTTGTTTCATTCATCCCTCCTAAAAGAAATTCCACCTTGAAATTTTCATGGATATTACATTCTAAACAAATGAGGTCGGTTATTCTTCATAGAATCTGCGGGTTCGATCATTGCTTCCTCCATTTTATAATTTCTCCAAAGTGAATCTAAGTTTGAATTCATAAGATTATTCAATACTTTCTCCATAGAGTGATGAATTAGGATGTTCTATTCATATTAAGAAATATTGTGTTCTCTTCATTTGGCCTAGAATATACTTCCTTATAATTATATATAGAGCACATTATGTATGTTATGTAGGCATGGTGTAATTTTTTATTTATAAATCTATGAAACTAATTATTTCTTTAATTTGAATTAGATTGGTTTATCTATAGATCATTTTCCATTACCCAACTGTATAACATTATTCCACTGAGATACTTTCATTAAAAAATGATCTCCCACATGAAATTTTAATTCCTTCCATTATTTATCAGCATAAAAAAATTTCTTACTTTGAGATTCTTTATTATGTGTCTAAATAGTCTTAATATTTTCTGTTGTCTCATAAAATAGATCTAGATATATGACTTCCCTTTCAAAAAAATCACCCAAATACGTTATATTATGACATCTATTTATATATAATGCATTATGCGGTTTCGTTTGAATACATTAATAGAAACTATTGTTATAGGATAACTCTACCAATAGTAAATACCAATCCCACATTAATTGAATGTCATGTGATGATACCCATAATTTTTGTTTTAATTTTTGAATAGTCCGTCCAAACTATCCATTTAATTGATGATGGCAGGTGGTGCCCAAATAAAGCTCTGTATAATAGCTTTTTGAAGACTCTTCAAGAATTTTGATATAAATCAAACACCGTGATCAGATACAATTAAAAGGTATTAACTATTAATTATTTAAAATTAATTAATATATATCTGTGTAAGGTTCTAAATAGATAAATATTCTCTTATAATAATGATATTTTTATATTTAGTTAGTTGATCCACAATAATCTATATTTCATTGTTCATTCTTAGAGTCTTTGGTAGCCCAGTGAAACTTTGCATAGTAATATCCTTCCATTTCCACATAGGAATAGGTAAAGGTATCTTCAATCCTTTAAGATTATGTATCTTAGCAATCACTGGTAAAAAAAAGTAAGCACTGTGATAATAATCAACAATTTACCACTTTTGGTTATCCCACCAAAATTGTTCCCTCAAATATTTATATGTCTTAGTGGTACTATCATGTATAAAGATATTAGAGTTATGAGAACCATCCAATAACTCTATTTTTATATTAGGTATGAAAGGAACACATATTCTTTTTACAACTTTTATTACTTCATCATCACAAATTAAGTCTCCCAATTTTCCATCATTCATGAAATTAATTTTCTTCAGAAAATTCACATCATTAGATTAGAAATTTTTAACATTTTCCAATAAATATTGTTTAGAAGTCATTTAAAAATGGAGTGTCGTCTACCCTTCTATAATAATTCCCATATCTATATTTACTATATCCATGAACACAAGATCCCTATTGAACCTCATTTATGACAAGACTCCATGACCATTCATGCTCAATGCATCTGATACCTTGTTTTCCTTCACTGGGAGGTAGTTTATTGAGTAAGCATAATGCATGAAAAATTTGAGCCGAAAACATTTCCTTGTATTGATATATTTATTAAAAATCCAATTTATTTTAGTGTCTTATGGTATGTGTATATCCAACATTTTTCACCACAGAGATGATTTGTCTAAATCTTTGTAGAAATGATTACAGGTACCAACTCAATATCATCGGTTGGATTGTTATTTCATGAGTTTCAAACTACCTAGATGTATATGAAATAACATTATCATTTTACATATGGACAAAATTGTGTCCATTCTTATATGAATCGATATATTTTACAAATATATCATTTCATAATGGTAGATTCAAAATCAGACCATTGAAAAATATTTACTTCAATTCTTCAAAACATTCTTCACATTCCATTATCCATAATAGCTTAACCCATTTATTCATAGTCATGGTTAATGGGTTATCCAGTCATAACGTTTATTGAACGAATCACTGATAGTAACCTTAAAATTCAATGAAACTACATACCTGTATTATGTTTGATTTAGTAGTAAGTTATTTTACTTCTTTTTTCATCATATGATCAATTAATATTCTATCTTTAGAGACTATATGGCCAAGAAAAAAACTCTCTAAATCTGTAATTCACACTTGATAAATTTTCCATAAAAAACATTTTCATTTATGATTATAAAGAATGAATATAAAGTGAGTATAATGGTCCTAATAGATTTTATAATACCCAATAATATCATAATTTAACACCCCAAACACAATTATTAAGACAATACAAAAATAATATATTCCTTAGATCTATAAAAATATAGTGAATTAGTGATACAATTATAATTACTATAAAATCATAATATCCATACTGAGCTTGAATTTTGTTTTGGAATATCCTACTTTTCTACTCCCAATTTATGATACTAACAGCAGTGTTTAATCACTGAATTTTTTTTTATCTCTATGAAGTTGAATAAATATTTCATCAATGACTATAGAGGATACTTTTTCTTTATTATATTATCATTGATTTCCTATAATCAATACACAACCTGAGGGATCCTTCATCATTCCAAATTAAGATAATAGGATATCTTCAAGGTCAACACCATGGGTGAATAAATACCTTATCACACAACTCCTATTGTTTTTTATTCGACTCCACTAATTCCACGGTGTATTTTATACATAGATGATTTCATATTGGTCATTTATTATAGATTAAATTGATTGAAAACTTATATTCATAATCTTGTGTATGCCTAGGTCTTTTTCTAGAGATACATCAATGAATTCCTATACAATATGTACATCCTCAATTTGATGATTATATTTTACATCCAAAGATTTTTTTTTCTCTTCACCCCATAGAATATAATTCAGAAGTGCTACTACGCGTCGATCAATATTTGGCTCAAATGATAATGTCTCCACTCTAAAGGCAACGAATTAGGCATCTTCATCCCAAATAGAAAATTCTTTCACTTTACAATTATTTTATTAAATAAATATTAAGAATGATAATCCTTAGAATGTATTATATAAATTTCAACCATAAGTATAATAATGAAATCCAAAAAGGGTCATGTTTATTTTTTATAATGGGAACTTCCTGCCACATCTTGGTTATAGTGAGATTTCCTCAATGAGTATTAACAAACAACTCCCTTCATAAGGTGATAGGGAAATGTATAATTTTCATAGAAAATATGAAAGATATAAAAGAGTGTGAGTATCCATAATCAAATAAACTATTAGGTAAATTTGTGGCTATTTTGTAAGTTCCAACCACCACATCTTTGGTAACTTCATCCACAACTATAAATATCTCATAATCTTGGCATATTCCTCCATGGACTCTTTTATATAATATTCTCATGAATCATGGGTCATTTATTTGAATAATGACATGTTTCTTTAATGTTTAAGAATTTCATAGTAGTAATATATTTATTTCTATTATATTTATGATCCAAAAAACCCGTTTCACTATTCTTGTAAATCAATGTCATTCCCATCAGTCATTTTCTAGGATTTTATTTCCAAAATTTTCACAATATATAGATTGATTCATTTTATTGTTCTTCTTAAATGTATTCCATTTTAATTTTTGTTCAGACAACCCCTTCCCCACTTTATTCCCTTGTAAAATAAATTATCATGAAAATTTTTCTTTTTTCTTTTGGAGCATAAATATTTTTCATTATTGGATAATAAAATTTAGACACCAATTCCCTTTCATATGATTGGATTAATACATTAAAAAAATTTTCAAAATGTCATTCTATATTGCTTATATGATCCATAAGGTACATGGATAGTCTTTTAAAGGTGGGTTTATAGTCAACAACCCATTTTTCTTCCTTTTCTTTTAATAGGAGGAACCTTTACTTTATTTCATTTCATTTCTCTCAAGGGAAATATATATCAAAGAAGTTACTTAAGAATCACTTCATTATATGTGTTATATTTCAACATCCTCATTATTATTCTAGGTAAATAACCACCATTGATCAGAATCACCATTGACAAGATATCTTGCCAGTATAGACATTTCTTTTTCATTGCATCCCAAGGCTAGAAATACTTTTTCAAGGAACATAATCCATTTCTTATCTACCACTAGATTAGAAATTCCACTAAATGTTAGGTTATTATATCATAATAAATAATCTAATATAGTTGTATCATTCCAAGTAACATCATCTTTTCCCTTATATTCAATGTTCTTATTCATAGCTTAGGTATGTTTCCCTAATATAGCCATGATCCGGTCAACTACACAATAATATTAGCTTGCCCACAGGGGAAATTTATACAATGGCCATGAGTAATGATACCATTAATTAAAATACAGACCATTTATAAACAATGAAATATAATGATTTATTTCATAAAGTTAAAATTTTAAAATAATGTTATATATTTCTAAATCTGGTGTAAAAAGTTCCAAAAATTGAAAAATTATTCATTAATTATCACATAATATTAAACATGGTATATTTGGGAATATCACTAAATACCAAAAATATTTTCAAATTATTCATAATGGTTTACATAGAAAAATGTGAATTTAACAAAACATATACCTTAATAGTGTTAAACCATGTGTTTGGTAAGGTAACACTCACTGTGTAATAGAATAATGGCTGAGATATAATCCAATGAAAGCATAGTAGGGTTATTACCCCCAATATTAATCTATTCCAAGACCACATGCACCTTTAGTATCTAGATAGTGATTTGTTTCCTTGGAAAAACCATATAATATCACCCTTACAAAAAAATTAGGATGTTATTCAAGAATTTAGGGTATTCTAAATTTATATCATAGGGTTTCATTTCTTAATATATGTTTGCATAATTCAACATCTCGGTGATTATACTAAATGTGCTATGGTACCAACTATAACAACCCCTAATGCAGTAACATAGAGTCGGTGCACACATTATTACATTGGGATGCACATAAGCATCCCAGTCTCAAAGGATCAATCATATTTGTAGTCATGGAGAGCTAGATACATGCATGATACCCAGATGATATTTTGGAATAAGAGATTATACATGACAAATGTGACCATTCTTCATCCTTTAAAATCATTCAAAGAATTTTTCATCATTAACTAGGGAAAGGAAAAAAAATAAGGGTGATCTCATATTCTCTATAAGTATTAATTATAATAGGTTCTATCAAGTCTAATGGAGGAATAATCAATTTAGAAAGAAAAATAACTAAAAACATGCCATTTAATCATAAACATGATGGAAAAATATATACATGGATAAAATCGATGAAAAACTATCATATATAATGATAAATCAATTATCAATGAATTAAATTAATTTTATTTTAAATCATGATATTAGATATCATTATATCATTACCATCAAGATCTTTAACCAATATAGTTTAATTAATGTGTTAGTATACACTAAAAACTCCATTTAATTTGGTCAACAAGTTTATCTCATTAGACATATCGATGCATCGAGGAGATATCTCTAACAATGACCTCTATATCACTTCATTTCCAATACATTCCCCATATATTTAATAAATAATTTAATTTATCAAAAATATTCATTATCAATAAAAATCCACATTGAGTAATGAATAAAGAATATCAATATTTCCTAAGTTAATGGAATGAATTTGAAATTTAAAAAAAAATATTGAAATTTTAAATGGTTTATGTATTAATAATATAAATGATAAAAAGAATATCTATAATTAAGAGATATTTAATGACCAGTGATCAAGAGAAAGTTAATGATTCATGAGAAAGTTAACAACCACTATATTGATAAGAGAGGATCTTCGGTTGAATTGGAATATTTGTTTTATAATAAAATTATAACATCTGGAGAAATAATTGTAATGGAAGTGAAATACTAAAATAAGTTTTAATGTAAGATTTTTCTTTTTTAAAACTATTTAAAGCGTGTATAAAATGATAAATGTAAAAAAATTAATATGATAGTGGGAATGTTTTTCAATGCTGTGCACGTGAAAAAAAAATTGCATTTTGACTTTTTATAACAAATGTAATAAATGAACCTTTTTAAAAGCATTGAAAATATTTCTCTAATTATTTTTAAAATGTAAATGATACCATGAAATTTACATAATAAATTATTTTAGTAAATAATAGTTATTTTTTAAACAATATTTGAAAAATATGGACATGGAAGAAAAATATATATTGATTAAAAGAGAAATAAAATCTGTTTTTTCATGTTAAACATTTCTATATTTAATTAATGTACCAAAGATTTGAAAATATGGAATAAAATATATAAAATCCATTAATATAAAGAGTATATGAAAATAGAATATGTTTAATATGTATAGGTTATACGTTTACTTTAAAGAAATGGAGATAAATAAAAAATTGAAATTGTAAAATAAATTCTTACCTCTTTCGTAACTTTTATATTGAAACAAGTTGAAAGAATAAACCGTTGTTCAAAAATTAATCATAATTATTAATTATTAATTCATATTGAATACATAAAATTTCTGTTATATTCACTACACAATGGTTAATAGGTGAATAATAATAATAATGTCTAAATGGAGTGTAAAGAGACATGAAATCCCTTACCTCACCATTCTATTTAGATGAAAAAGATTATAACTACTATATAATGGTTATAAAATAGTCATTTATTTATTATAGATACATACATATATATATATAATACCATATATTATTCTTTTATATCATTGTATCACACATTTTTTAATAATATTTCATTATTTACATTGATTCAGGTGTCAAATGCTTCATTTTATCGTGCATTGTTTGTCATGAAAGTTAAGATTATTCTACATAAGATATAGTTCCGTAATATAACGAATTAAATTAAAATTATAAAAATAATATTTATTCATTAGATACATTTTTTTGAATCATTCTTCAAATTTGAACATAGAAAATGAATCGCATCACTTCTTGAAGACGGTAGGTTGTATGTACTCACAAGTGATGTTATCACTTAATTAATGGGTGAATGCCTAATTAATTAGATGAAATATTAAATTTAAATATTAACTATCATTTCATAAGTACCATATATATAAATTTTTTCCATCATTGTGACTTTCCATGTGATTTAGTGATGGAACAATAATTACATCTGTTCACAAGGTGGTTGTCCACTGTAAACATAAGTGATCATTTTATTTCCCATTTGATGGAGAATGAGAAGGATATATATTAGATAATAAAAATAATAACTTCTAATTATTGATTATATAATATTATATTTATATTTTAAGTATTAATACATTATTGAATGTTGTAAAATAATAAGTAAATAAGAAAGATCTTGGTGAATACAATTACATTCTCTTTGATGAACCTCATTTGGATATCTTATTAAGGACTACAAGATTTTCATTTTGGGAATAATAGACCATATATAACTTTTAAAAGGTATTTTTTGAGATTTTATATAGGTTTTTGTTCAAGATAAATTCATTTATATGGTTTAATTTTTATGGGGATGATGTGTCATTTTATAATTGAGGTGAGTGACACACAAGTAATTTTTCATTGTTTTTAAATAATATCTTCTCCAATTCATAGAAATATGATCCAAAATTGATTATATTATAAGAGTATATAGAAAATTTATATGTAAAACAAACCAATGTGGTTTTAGAATTTGATCATTTTTTTGACCCATCTCTTCTTATATTAACCCCTCAATACACCCATTTAACCTAAATCATGGAAATAATTTTCTTAAAATTATTTACTATTCATTATTATCAAAACATAATATTACCTTTTTACCTAATTTTAATTATTATTTTCAAAAATATGGACTAATATTTATCTAACTCAATTTATTTATGTCAAAGAATTTAGTTTAAAAATAAACCTGCCAAACGTGTCGAAAAATGAATTTTCATGAAATTCCTTCTTTCAAGAATGTGATGATCTTATATTAACAATACGAATTATAAAAATTATTAGATAGATTGAAATTCACATATTTAGATATATAATATATTAAATTCTTTAAAATATTTAATCATTAAAAGTTATTCTAATTAATTAAAATGAAATGAAAATATGGCTTTTTAAAACATTATTCTAACAAATACCTCCTTTTATCTCTAAATGATTTTATCTTTATATCTATAAAATTGATAGTTAGTAAATTTTTAATTCAAAGGATTATAATGAATTATTATAAATTAAATGTGTAATAATTAAATATAATATTGTAAATTATTCCTAGAAAATTATTTCAAACAGAATATTTCTAAAAATAATTCCTTGATTATTTTTACCATGTAAGTTCAAAATCAATCTTCATCATTTAAAATTATAATTATTTTCTAGGAAATTTTTTAATTTTCATTTTTTTGTTGTTTTATTAAAATATAATTTCCAATTCCTATAATTTAAGTAGTGGTGTTATAAAAATAAATATCAATATGAGATTCAATGATATATTTATCTACAGAAATATCCCTACCATGTGTAAATCCAAGTTCAAGAATAATATATATCATTTGTAAAATATTTTTTAAAGAGGTGATAATATAAAAATAATAATATATTTATATCATCTACCTTACTATGGAACTATAAATCAAACTTATCTTTCCCTATCATTCATGTATTTTCAATAATTTCTTCTTATGGGGTAGAATCTATAACCCTTAGAGAGCTAGCTAAGGTTGAATTGGTCTGGGTATGAATACAATAGTCAAAAAATATGAATTTTTTGGGACCCTACCACTAATATTACTTGTGAACAATACTAAGAAATATATCCACAAGATATAATTGAGTTCATTGAGTCTATCACCTTCGGAAAAAAAATTCATGGATGGGAAACACGCATCGATGTATTCTCAAAAAAACCATTCCCTAAATTGGTGGAATTTACTTCTTCATCACTCAATTTGTTAAAACGTACATTTATAACATTCAACGGTATAGGATATCAAAATAATCAATTTAATAATTGCATATCTTAGTTCACCCAATGATTGAGATGCTATTGTTGTAGGAAAAAATAAATATTAAGTGTTTTGTTATAACCCTTGAAGGATCTATATTTTTTTGTATATCACCCTACCAGCTGGATCTATTACTAATTTTTAAGATATATAAATACCTTTCCTATATTGATTAATTTTATTAATGAAAATTTAATTATCCCATTAACTATAAAATTAAATATATCATGAAAATGGAAGAGTTATCTATTTCATTGATATAATAGAAGGAATTAAATTATCCTCAAATATGAAACTTCTTTTTTGGAAATTTTTAATGATATGTATATAAAATCATGAAAATGTGTATCAGATTCCTCTTCGCCTTTTTAGGAACCCAATTGTGTTTCTTACATTGCAATAATTATATAGTAACTATGACATAATCATCGACTCCCTAAGGCCACGTCTCGATCAATGGTGTCATCACAAAAAAATTAGTTACTACAGAGACTAGTAATATTATATCCAAAATTGAATCATTAAAATATTTAACACTTAATATTGTGTAATATCATATGGTGTAGACTATAGAAAATTAACTTAATAACCAGTGAACTCATTAAGATAAGAATAATTAGAAATTTCATTGGATGATAAATGATCATAGGAATAAATATTATTCTTTTTGAAGTGAAAAGGTTCAAATTTATTATGTTGTGACTTGAAAAATAACCTAATAAAATTGTCAGGGGTCATAAAACCCAATGCATTCATTCAAATTGAATTATTTTATTACTATACCTTAAGTTGTACACTTGAATCCCACATCACATATAGATTAATATTTAAGGACATAGTCTAGATGATGGATTATTCCTAGAAGAAAATATTGGAAAAAACATCATAAATTGTTCCCTACATCTCTTCCACCTCACCTGAATGTGAAAGAGAATGTAAGGTATTACTAGATGGATATGTGAAAATATCAAATGAATATATGAACATGAACTGACATAGTCCGGAACAAACTAATCATAGGGCGCCAATAAATTATCAATTTCTATCCTTTCTTCCAAAAATATTGATGTGATTCCATCATCAGCATATTTATCAAATTTTTTATGCATTACTAACCATTGAATAAAATATAGAGAAGATCAACCCATGTCATTACAATAGATGAATCAGACTCTTCAAGAAATCCTACCCCTATCATAAATAGGTCGACCACAACCCTTCCATATGAGAATATCATTTTATGAAGAGTTTTAATATAGTTCTCTCAGTTTTATCTACTTTGTATAACCCTTGACCAATGATGAAAACATTTATATACCTATGATTTCCATCAATAATAGTGCAGTTTTTCGTAAAGGATGAGGGGGTCTGGGAAGGTAATATCAAGTTAGGTCTAAATGTTTAACATTATTTCAGCTAAACCCATATATATAGATGAAAATTAAAGGTAGACACTCCATTTTTCATAAATAAGAATATCTATATGATCAAAAATAAAATAAGTATAATTCATATTTATTCATACTAGAAAACAGACTAGTGGAAATTTATTTATTTGGTAAGATTTGGAGTATTAGAAAGCTAGCTCAGCCACACCGAAATACCATAAAAATATCCCTTAAATTTTAGATAATGGAAGATTCTCCAGTATAGAAAAATTTAGTTTCCAAACCATAAGAAGGTAGTATTTTGAAATACAAAAGCGCAAACCCTTAGTCTAAAATGTGACATTCTGAGTAATCTTATTATTATCCCAATAGGTGTCCCTATTTTGGGTACCATTCACCCATTTAAAAAAACTCAAGGAAACCAATGTTGTTGATCTTTTAATACCTTATGTGTTTATACAATGTACTTCATAGCCAAGACATATCATGACAAGATGATATCCAACAAATTACACATCGTCATTACTTTCACAATACACAAACTAGAAGTTTATATACATAGAAACATCATACCCTTATTTTTGTAAATAATTATTGATAATATTGATGTCTGAATATCCAAAATTTATTATGGTTTTAGGATCATCGTAATCTAAATTATATACCTCATGCATCTTTAATATATTAAATATAAATTGTCTCATTCTGATATAATAATTCAAGGGTAAATAAAAGTAAACAATGACCCCTTTGGAAGATCCTAGGGGTAGGTAAATTAAATTATAAAAAATCTGACTCCAAATTCATTATGTTCTATCCATACATAACATTATAGATCTATCTTGGTAGTCTATAATACCAAAGTTCTCTAGTCATACAATGCATTCTAGAAGTAAACAATTCTGTGGGAGGATAGGGAAATATAGAGTTATAATTCCCCTTTTCAATCTAGTGGAAGACACATGGTTCTATGAATGGTTGGGGAAGTAGCATGTGGTAAATAAATCCATCCATGTCACTACCCCAATGGTCTTAAAATTGATACTATCAACCCATAGAGTATACTTAGTAAATACAATATATTATTTTAATCAAATTATGGTGTTACCATATAATCCATGAAATTATTCAGTTATGTTATTTACATTGGATAACAAGTCAAAACACCCAATTACATTCTTGTTATGTGGCGTTCAGGTGGGAATTTCCATTCAGTGACCACCACTGATCGGAAAAAGGGTCTTTGGATAGTCCCTGAAAATAAACGAATATGCTAAGAATCTTTATGGAAAAGAATTTATAATTGATATTCGGTCGACCATGGAAAGTATAAATGACTATGTGGGTTTGAATTTTAGGAGGTGGATAATAACATGGGGTCTAAGTGCATTCATCCACCTTCTCACGGTGTTAGTATCATCTGATGAGGCCATAAATTCATTATATAAATATAATTTTGATTGTAATAATAATAGTTCCCCCAAAAAATTTAATATTTTTCAAAATTACCAACCACAATTCCATTTTGATAGTAGCGTAGAATAAGATGATGATGATGACGATGATCTAATTGTTTCCCTAAATGTTTTTTTTGAAATTCCTCTCCACTACTGTCGAAAAAATGAATAGATAATGTTGGGTACAAAAGAAAATATGTAGACAAAAATGGTTAGTACCTATATAGATCTTATGAAACACGAGAACTAAATATTAGGTCACACCAGTTGTGTCTTCTAATTTCCTCCAGACATGTCATCTTGGATCATGCATCACCCTCCAGAAATGTTTCATTTACTCTCACGATTCACTCCAAGTGTTTTAGAAATATTTAGTGATGACATAAATGAATGTATGTTTGGATCATGTGACTCCATCTATACATGTCATCCGGGATCATAAAATCGATTCTATGATCATCCAGCCAAGTCTCCCAATGTCTTATGGACAATTCATCCTTCATCATATTATGAACCTCAAAACATGCCATCTTGGATATGAAAAATCCATAAGGAAAGGCAAATAGATCTTATGATTGTCTTTGAACAAGTCCAAACTGTAACCATATATTTCCATATATCTTTTAATGTGCAAAGATAGATGATCAAGGCATGTTATGTAGTCGGTGATGAAATTTAGGTAGAAAACCATGCCATGTCAAATGGGTATCCCAGGACATGATAATTGTGTCCACCCTGATAGTGTAAGACCTAATAATAATGGAAACATCAGTGTTTAAACCCCAATCCGGGGAAATATGATGTCTATAATTGCTAAGATAACCAGGATACATAGGATGCCTCCCTAGGTCCCAAGCTATATATTAAGCATCCAAAAGGGAATTCATAGTGCATAGGTCCAACATTCAAATTTAATGAGACTTATTATTTTCCATCCCTTGTTTCATATATTGAGAATAGCTCCTATGGTCATACAAAGTTTCAATGTTCATATCATTCATATAGGGAAACCTTAGTGTGTAATCCATGAATAGAGGCATACAATGATATGACCTCAATATAGGAAATCATCAGTGTGCAAGGGCGAATCAACTAAACTATGATGTCTCTGATTCATTAAATAACAAGGATACATTGGACATATTTATAAGGACCAATATAAAATAGGAAGCCACTTATGTGTGTGTCCCCTCATGTCTCTAACATTGAAACCATCTAGACACTATCATTCCCATTGTATGATAATTTTACCTCATTGATCAGTGGACTGAGAATCAAACTGAACTACGATGACACTGATTCCTGTGATAACTAGGATACATAGGATTCCTCCTTCAGTCCCAAGATCCATATTAAAACATCCAAAGAGAAAACCGACACATAATCTTCAAATTCATGTGTAGTGATACTGATTACTTATTATCTCTTATTTCTCACATTAATCCGGGATTGAGAGGGCTTGGGGAGTTACGATGGCCATATCATTCGCATCTCGAATCTCCACCACCTAGGGAAATCTCATAATGTAATCCTAAATGAGTTCCATAATATAAATATCCCGCATATGAGGGAATATACCACATGTCCAATCCCTAGGTTATGATCACACAATTATAACTCCGATTCCCTCTATAATCAAGATACGTATGATGTATCTTTGAGATTCAAGCTGAAATATCCAGTGCCTAAGTGACCTCACATATATAATGAACACATGCTATTAAACTATAGGGGATTAATTAATTATGTGGGATTTGATTCTTGTAATAAATAAGATACATAGTATGCATAATAATGGCTTTATCCCCACCTTGGAATATTAACTACCAGCCTACATGTAAGAAAATTCTAAGTGTCCAGTTATAAGGATTCATTATATTAGATGCAGTTCATTGCTGGGAAATAGATGAAGAAACTTGAATACATACATATATATTCACAAATGATATCCCCTTCTTCTTCAAATAAAACAATTTATCCTATGGTCATTTTGTTATGGTAACTAGTCTCGTATTAAGATTAGGAAGTGATTGTTGAACATATCATAAATATATAGGTGATTCCCAGAGTATGTAAAAATTCCCCCCAACTGGGTGTGATGAGCCCGATCTCCCATCATATTGACTAATGCGAGTCCCTAAGCATCATTGGTTCTAAAACCTGAACAGACCAAGTGCCTTTAAAAATCATGTTTTTACCCAACTATGGAAGAGATAATCATTAAGAATTTCTATTAAAAGAATCAATGGTGAACCAACAACAATGACTGTATAAGAAATTGAACCCATCATAATTAATCATTTGGAAATAGTGAATTCACCACAATCATACTATTTTTATCTAAAACAGAAAATGGTGAACCTAATATGAACTTAATCATGGAATTCATTTCACAACATATAAGGTATAGATTTCCATGTTCTCATCAAACCATTTCGTTTCATCAAATGAGGGGGTCCATGTTGTCTCTTTTATATAGAAACAAAAATGGTGAACCAGGAAATAATATCTAAAAAAATAGAATGAATGGGGAATCATTCTCTGTGAAATTTTATTTTACATATTCGATGCAAAAAGACAATGATCTCAACAAAAACACCTGAAGTAGAATGGATGGTCGGTTTTCCATATGTCTAGTCACTTTTTTGGAACATCCCAGACACAAAAATTAGATAAGATGGACCTAAATATTATATTTGATAATTTATTACTGGGGTTTCTATGAAATAAGTCCAACCTCACTTTGAAAAATCTATGTGTGTAGAATGTCTCGATCGAGAATAAAAGGAAGATTGTGTCAACTATGAATATCTAATTGACCGTGCATATTCCATATAATATTTCTCTAAATGGTGACCTTATTTTATATTTTCTACATGAATATAGATACTTCGCTCGAACAAAATCCCATTTTGATATTATTTCATCAACCAGTGACTGTTCTGGTAATTCAGTTATAACTACTACCTATATGGGTTAAAAAATAATCTCACATACCCAACAACTTCAATGTCAGGTGGAGAACATAATTAGTCAAGAGTATCATCGACTTAGTACAATAATAATCATTAAAGAATCATAAAAGGTTTTCCACATTCTAAAACTGACAAGTATGCATCATTTGAATAAAGCTACAGTTAAGCCAGTGGCGATCATTTCCAATGCCAACCGCTTTAGGAGCATATCACCAGAGCATGACAATAACCACCTTCAGCATATGATGAAGTTGTAATAGGGTGTCAAATATGAATCCCTTATGGTTTAGGTAATGCTTTAGAGGGATCTTATTAATCACCATCCCCAACAATATACCATAGTTACTCATCAGTTTCCTACTCAGGGTACCACATGACACATTTCCACCTCTGAATCCCATGAATGCACAATAAATAAGACACATAGGGTAATGATGAAACTGGATATCCCATAGTGGGGTCATTTCCTCACTCCCTTTGATGATGTATGTAGAAATGTTATAGTAGTTACCAGTGATCAGGCTCACATCCTTCATCACGTGGAACAATTATATGGGCATATTCCAAAAGTAGGAATGGGGGAGGCACATATCCCTACCCCCATTCATGATGTATGTCAACATATTCTAGGGGATCAAGGAGGATAAAAGTGGGCTCATATACCATATTTAATAAAATATTCATACAAATATATAGTTTATACAGAAACCATATAGTCTTATATCTCCTTCACACTTTGCTAAAATGAAAAAAACATATTAGAAATAATAGAAGAACTCCACAGAAAGATTCCAACATTGGTACAAATAATGGGACAAGCACATATTAATCTCCCTATAGTCAGGGAAGATCAACACTATGAAAACACGGAAGAAGTGGTTTCTCTTGGAAAATCACATATATTTACTCCCTTCTATGACAATTATCAACATTTTTTAGTAAAGGATGAGGTGTTGGAATGGACTCATATTTCTCTTCCTCACGGGGCTTACTAGGTGAGAGTCCAATATGCCTCGATATAGGGGAACATGCCGGTAAAATAGGTATGATGAAATATTTTTTAAGCCAAGGATCAGGCTTATAACCCCGTTCTAGATGGGGATGACCATGTGAGAGGGTACGATGACTTAGGACTGGATCATATTATTATCAATGAACTAGTGACATACTTCAAAGGCCTATTAATGGGATCATATCCGTATTATAGATGGGTCTCACCAAGTGATAATGATACATGCCTCGAGGTAGACTCATATTCCTATCAGTAAATATTTCTATCATATTCCATTAGGCCATAGAAGCTAGGTACTTATTCCTACTCCCCCAAAAGAGTGACTGCACCAACATCATTTTAAGGAAATATAAGAGGAGAATCATATCCCTTCTTCCAATCTGGAGGTCTTTCAATATATTCTGGTGGGGAAGTCATATTCGGACTAGGATCATATTCGTTTTCCAACCAGGGCTCACTATGTTAGAGTAGAAAATTCCTTGAGGAAGGCTCATACTCCGACCAAGAATGACTAGTGTTATATTATGAAGGCATAGGATCAGGCTCATCTCCCATTCCTAATTGAGGCTCACCATGTGAGAGTGAAACAAGTCTCATTATAGGATCATATTCAATTTAATAATAAGGATTATCATTTTATTATTACATCATCTTCCCAGTAGTGGGATTATAATCTCATGTCATCATACAGTTTTCAATACGTTCTGACAACTGTCATATATAAGGATCATATCTCTACATAGTTCCAAATAGAAGTTAATCACATTATTTCCATAACACAGAAAGACACCCATATTCATAAAATTCTCAATTATTATTTCGTTGAGGACATTCGAGACACATTCTCCACAACAGATGGTTCTATTAACTCTTCAAACGAAGTAGAAGATGGCCATTACCATGATAGTTATCAAAGTTCAATTGTGGATATAGATCACATGGATCAAGCCCTTACTATCATCCATGGTCAACCTACCCTTGTTAATATCCCATAAAGATAAAGAAATAATTCCCTTTACTAGAAACCTTCATATAGATAGGTGTTTAAAACCCATATTTGTTCTTATAGAGAGGTGCTCGAAACGTCGGGGTCAACCACATATAGTGCCTCATCATTATTCAAAAGAACTCAATTCTAGTCAGAAGGTGACCCAAGAATATACTTTTATGGTATGACTAGATGGAGGAATGTTAGTCTGAGTAAGAAGAGGCTGACATTGGTATATATAGAGTGTTATCTGGAAACTACCTACCCAATATGTTCTACCCTTGGGAATTTCTGACTGTGAGGTCCCAGATGATCTATAAAAGTAGTGCATGTTGTATCTATGCTAAAATATGTGGGATATTCATCAGTTATGGAAGGATAGATATCTTCAATATCTAGGATAAAATTATTTCCCTCATATTATCAATACACGTTTTAATCATCTAGAAATGGATTCCTTTTCCATGGTCTGAAACCTAGCAGAGGAAGAGCATGAAAAATTAATATGTAGTGTTTTTTACTCGATCATGACAACCTTCCTTCGACTGGTTTTCCCAGCATCACCAGACAAGAATATCCGATGATGGGAGAACTATGGATAATTTCACTTCACTATGTCCCCAAAACAAAACAAACCCTCAAATATGGATTCCTAGGATGTCATAGCCTCTAGTGAAATCAAGGGATAGGGAAAACGCAGTATATTTGGTCACAAAAACAAAATTACTCCAACTTCAACATTCGTAGAAATTACAAAAAAAGGGAGAGGGTAGATAATCAGATTTTAAAGTTGTTCGTTATAGCAATGGGAATGCATTTCAGACACGAAAGTCAATGTTATGATCTAGCTGACAACTCCCCTTAAATAATGATACCCATCATGGGCATCCATCTCACCCAACTAATATTCCTGAACAGCTAAACCAAATCTACTTGGATATAGAATCAGTTTTAATATCATCCATCTAGGAGAGAAAAACACCCATCACGTTCAGGGAATGTATACCACTACCTCCTCCCCTCAGATCAACAATTACGTAGAGGATTCAGGATGAATCATAAGCGAATGAAAACAAACACCATCCCACTAGGCTTGGAAAATTTATATCTCAATCTTCATCACCAAGTTCATCACACCAATAGATGGTCATGGGGAAATCGATTGTGTTTCCAGATCAACCTATACCTTCTAGGATGAGTGAATTAATATCTTAATGTAAGCCTTAGGATTCAAAAATCCCCAAATAAAAACATTTTTTCCTTAAAAAAGTATCAATCAAATTCCAATTATGACTCTGAATAACCGCCAAACAATAGGGTTGGTGTAATTTTCCTCATCATCCTCATAGAGTGAATAAGTATTCTCTAGGTTGGGAGGTAAATATTGATCATTGAAATCCCATCAATTCCACTTATCACAAGGAAAACCTTTGTTATTATGGGACCGTTTGGAAAAAATGATCGAAAACTCCCTCATGTTTCACTATTCATACATCATGATGGGAGGAGCATATGTAGAAGAAAATTAGAACCTTCTACGGTCACAAGAAAAAGTTGACCAATATGTCCATGTTTTGAAGAATGACCATAGTGCAAGCCGTAAAGAATCATCCTTCTATGTTTAAAGTAATGGGACAACCGAAATTTATAGATATGAATATGTGAATTTCATCACATTAAACCCAATAGTTACTATGTATCAAGACATAAATTAATAATTCCATGAAAATTAAAATATTCCTCAAGATGTGGGTGATTTGGATGCTCAAAACAAGGCTATAAACATCGAAAACCATAGGAGGATCCAAAACCAAGAAACTATGAATATCATGTTGCCACCTCTTTGATGGGACACTACCAAAGGAAAATGAAAATGTGTGGCCACATCACAATGACCACCCTAAAGAGTTGAAGTTCCTTCCTCATGGAAACATTTTTTTCAATATGAGAATGAGATACAAACTCATAGAAAAAATAATGCATAACTACTTAGGGTAAATATTCTTGTTGGCTATGATCTCTAGGATGAGGTAAATATTCTCCCTCCAATACATTAGCCTAGATATGAATCTAGGAAGTTGGTCTACATAAATTATGAGGTTGATAATGATCATGACTTCACTCTACTGTGGAAACATCAAACCCCTCACCAGTGAAATCATTTAGCTTTAGGATAAATCATGAATCATTTTGAGACAAGGGTAGGGCCACCTCATAAAGCCAAACCCAATACCTTTAGAAGAGAGTCATCTTAGAAAGTAGTGCCCTTGGAGCTTATTAACATCATCATGTCATGGGACTCATGAATGGAATCCAAGGATGGGTGATGCACACCTATACATTTTGTGATGAAGTTGTATCTTTAATGGGTGAAAGACACGTTAACCCCATCCAATTTGGTAAATTGTACCTTCTCCGCCATTTTCAGTGTGAGCGGGCCTAATAACCCACTCACACTCTTCGTATCTGGATGTGGGTCGATGATGATCCCTAGAGATCAATAGGAGGAGCCCCAGATGAGGTGTTCTATGTAGACTCTGACAGGGCCACCCATTATTTGGTACAATAGTCTACCAGTAGGATCCACTGTATGATGGGGAGAACTTCATCATCAATTTATTTATCATTTCAGCTCCACACCAAGAAGAAGAAAAATTGTTGACATGAAGAACATCTAAAAATGAAAAAATGATAGGGTGCATCACTTAATAGAAATATGGAATGGTTTAACTTGTTCACTCATCACCCCTAACTCACATGAAAAACATTTAAAACTCTAGAATGAAAATATTTGGGATGTGTTGAAGACACCTTTGATCCCAATGAGGTATCCATGTTTGTTTTTTGAGTTTGTAGAAATGACCCAACGATCGAAAGACACCATTCTGTGAACCTAATCCAATGATCGTCTCATTACTTCAGTATAAGGTAAAAGGATAAGAGAGTAAAATATATATATTTTTACCCTTAAGATAATGGTAGTTCCCATCCAAGAACCTAGGGGGTCCCAAACCAAGAATCACCTCTTTTAGAGTGATAGAAACCATAAAAACACCCTCAGTAAAAACATAGAGAAATCATAGTCTCCCAAGATTTGAGGAATATGTGAATAAATCCTACTCCTTATAAATGAAAAATTATATGGTTATGTCCTTGATCAATGGACAATAACCTACTCACAATTCCACAATATTGGAATCCCAATGAGGTCAACCTCACCATTCATCTTGACTACTCCCCTTTCCATAGAAGGAATGGTCATAATATTCAAGAATGCTTCATCTTTAATAAAATCCTACTTGGAATGGTCAATTCTGAAAATGTGTTGTTAGATAACTCCTCAGATCAGGTGTCCAGCACAACCATCGCTGAGTTAGATGAATAAAGTGATTGGCATAAAGTCCCAACCATGTGTGGGAGGAAGTTTAACAATTCGATGAATAGATTAATATTTGACCAAGCTCATTACACCCCTAGACCACATCAGAAAAAACCCATAAGAGCTCCTCCACCTAGGGAGGTAACATTAGAAATGGATCAAAAGATGAACGTGACCATAAAAATCTTGAAGAAATAGAAGAGGATAACTCATATTATTCTCCAATTCAAGCTCGGAGTCTTACTAATTTCTTCCCTATAATATCCGAAGAATGGGAACTGGTCCACGAAATGATACCCTCATTGGAATAAAATCTCATATTTGGTTCTGTCAATATGATGCAATTAGAAGACCCCTTCTATGATGAAGAATATTATCTATAATATGCATTTCCAACACATTACTCTGGAACAAGAGGTTGCATGTGTAGGAACCAAGGATACAGGTGACAATGTAGTAATGGTGATACCAAATATTTTAGTCACATACTTTTAGAGGACATATATGTTTCTAAGTCACATGGGAACGTCCTCTAGGAGGCCCAAAATAGATATTGAGTTTTTTGAGAACCCTCCAGGAGTTGCCCTAGCCTAGTTTTCCTACACAGCAGCTTAACAGGGGTTTGATTGTCTTATCTATCCAATAATCCTGGAAGGCCAAAACGACCTACACCACTAGTATAATATGATACCTAGACCTTTACACATGTTCCAAGACCTTCCATGTTGAATTCATCATCTTCGGAGCCACATGTCAAGTACTATCCCCACATTGGAAAGAGTAGACCTTTAGAAAGAAAGTACGACACTCTGAAATAGATGGAAGTTATCCCAGCCAATCTCTCAATCTTGTATGTGCTCTATCTTTAAATATAACTCAAGGAGAAACTCATTGAATTCCTCCATAACCCACAATATTTCTATATAGAACTCATTAAATGTGAGGTTTATCGAGTGGAGACCATTCAATCAGTATGTCGTGTTGTCATCTCGTTCCCTAACCAGAATCAGGAAGAGGTTATCCAAGGGAACATCAGTCCATTAGGTGTTTTGGGAAGAATAAATATTGGTGTGTCCTAAGTTCTATGATTGAAAATTATTCCAAAATCGACCTTATCTTTTTTTGATACCTCTGATGTGTTGGATATAAAAAATGGGACATGTCTCCCAAAAATATGACAATTCAATGGTATGATAAGAGTGAGAAAATATGTCTTGAGAATAGCATGATCAAAACTCATTTTGGGGATCTCAAATATGACGTTTATTTTTTGGTTATCCAGTAAGACACTACATACATGGTTCTGCTTCAATGGTTTTGAATCCAACACCATATAGTGTTACCTACAACATTCCATCAATATCCAAAATACCTCATCAATGGGTAGGTTAGAATACAACATGGTGATAGTACCCCATTTGATTCATGAAAATACACATATACTGAAGTAGGTTTCTATAAAAGGGATAGGAAACCACCAACGGTGGATAATAGTATGAAGGTCGTATCGCCCAATGGCTTTGGGACAACTTCTAAAAATATGTGGTGTAAGCTCGATAGTGAATATGCACTCCCCTTAAATCTAGTCGAGGTGATATAATTGACCCCTGATGACCATAGTTTTCATATGCGTTGAGATAAAATAAAAAATCAATCAGCTCTGAAAACTTTCATAAATGACCCAGATTGAAAGGGATGATGTTGTCCCTTCTCATGGCCTCTCTCACACTAATAGTGATAGAGAATCCTCCAGAGTGCTAAGTTCATCTGAACGTTTTTCTACGGACTCAAGTGTAGATGATGATAGGGATAACCTCAGGAACACCCCTCCCACATTAGAGTAAGTCATATCCACCAGAATTGAAATGTTCATATAGATGAAATAGGGAATGGAAGAATACATATGACCTACACTTATTAGTACTGTCATGCCCCTTTAATAGTAAGAGATATATGTTACATTTCTAAATTAGCACTGATATGTGTTGACGTGGAAATATACATAAATTATCAGATTGAATCCTAATGTGTCTACACACCATTGTGTTATACCCGATGAGCATAAAGTCTTCAACATGGTTTTTAAGAGAATGCTCCCCACTCATGCCTCAAATGTAAAGGAAGAAGATGAAAAACTTATAAAAGAAAAAATTTTATGAGAAGTGAAATACCCAACACGGATTTCCAAAATCATCAATGTCAATAAAAATAACGGGAATATTATAATTCACATCAATTTGAGAAAACTTAATCAGGACATCCATGATAACGATTTCCCATTAGAGATCATTGAATTTTGATCAATTAAATTGGTGGATTCAAATACATTTCCTTCATGGAAGGTTATTCAGGGAACAATCAAATACATATATCCCCAGAAGATGAAGAACATAAAATCTTCAATGTGAAGTAGGGGATATTTTACTGTCAAATTATGGAATTTGGCATGAAGAATATCAGTGTCACTTATCTTCTTACCATGAATCAAATCTTTAAGTAGTTTTTGGGAATAATAGATTAATGTTATATCAATGAACTAGTGGTAAAACAGAGACAGTAATACGATGAAATTAAGGATCTCAAAATTATCTTTAATAATTTTTGAAAACATAATTTGAAGATGAATCATCTAAAATGAAACATCATGGTAACATCATTTATGTTCCATGGTTTTGTGGTATACCTTCATGGCATAGTGTTTTACCAAAAAATGACTAGTGATATTTTATCAATGTCACGCCAATAAATATCAAATAACTAAGTGGTATCCAAGGGTAAAACACCAACATTATATGTTTCATAGCCAACCTGGATAGAAAATATCTCCCCTTCACTATGATAATGTAGAAGGAAATTACCTATTAATGAGATAATGACTGCCAAGATGCCTAAACAAATATGAAGAAGTATTTACTGCACCCATATTTTATGATGCCTCTAGTGGAAGGTAGGCCACTCATATTACATATGGTTTGTTTGAAACAGTCAATTGGTACCCTCCTCAGAAAGAAAAATGATACAGGGAGAGATAATAGTCTCCATTACATTAGCAGAAAAATTCTAGGTACTAAGAACGAATACATGGATATCAAGAAGAACTTCCTTGTACTCATTTTTGCAGTGACACAAATAATTAATTACATTTAGCATCATTAATTCCATCAATCAATAAAAATTATCCACACAAGTACATCTATACTCATTCTATGTTGACTGGTCACTTAGCCTTATGGAAAGTCATTCTTCTACAATATGATATTCATTTTTTATCTTAGAAATCAATGAAATGGAAATCCCTAGATGATTTCCTCATGGATAATCCTAACTCGTAGAATACACCAGTGCACACCAAGTTCCTAGATGAGGGGGTATTCAATTCGCATGACAGTCCCCAAATATGGAAGAATTATTTTGATGGAACAGCTTAGATACCTATTGAAAAAATTAGGGAAACCCCATAGTTCAGTTGGATTTATGTTGGCGTTTAATTTGTCTCTCCGGAAAAAGTAGTTTCCCCTACTCATTTTTAATACCCAATGGTTGCACCAATAATGTGTCTGAATACCAAGCCCTCATCGCAAGCCTTGAATCATCCCTATAACTGAAAATATCTTACATGAATATCATAGGGGATTTAAAACTAGTGATGAATAATACTATTGAAAAAAATTCAATAAAAATTAAGAACTAGCGGCTCTCACTTGATATGTCAAGGAAAAGATTGAGTAATTCCCTTTTGATCCCACGTTTCATCATGTTCCCCAATCATAGAATTATCATGCCAACCTATTGGATAATCCTTTCAAAGACTTGGCTAACCCTGATCCAAAGGAAGTAATATTCCGTATCCCATGTAGAAGAGTGGTTTCAGCAGTCTTCATCTACTATATAAAAGAAATCAATCAGGTCAACACTTCCCCAGAGTATGATAAACTAGAATTCACCCCTAGATGGACATATCCTATAATCAGTTAGGTCCAAATGGGGTTCTCCTGATAGATAGAGTGGTAAGGGAGAAAATATGGTGTTGTGTAAAGGAATTCACGCCACAGGGTGGTCCAAATGGTCATAAGTCCCTCTATAAGAATGGATTCGATGTCATCCTCCTCATATACATATTAAAAGGAGAGATTATCACCATCATTGAAAAAGTCCATGAAGGATCCTGTGTCACTCATCAATCTAGGACCAAGATCTACCACCATGTTAAGAGTATGGTTTACTATTGGAAAACCATGAAACATGATTGTATGGAATTCACTAGTAAATTTCTTGCATGTAAGATCCATGAAAACTTAATCCATAAACCCTTATAATTTCTACAAACACCTAAATATTCTAGTCCATTTTCTGTTTGTGGAATGGATGTTGTGGGGTCAAAATCCCTAGCCGTAGTTAAGTAGTTCAAGTACATCCTTATAGATACTGACATTATTTCAAATGGGATAAGGAAATAATGCTCAAATAATTAGGAAACAATAACATCATCAACTTCATAAAGTTCCATATAATCACCATTTTGGAGACCCTTACACAATATTGATGGTAAAATACACCAAATTAGGTTCTTCAGACTTTAAGAAACTATACCAAGAGTAAAATATCGAGTACAATCACTAATCTCACTATCATACAACAAAAAATGGAAGTATATAGGTTATCAATAATACTTTTTAAAATATAATCCAAAATATGGTGAACATGAAAAAACCATTCCATTTTGGAAAATATCTTCCATGCCTTTAGGTCCTACCATACCACCACACATACTACTACGCAGACAATTCCATATTCATTGGTGTATGAGACAAAGGTAGTGTTAACAATAGAACTCTAGCTACCTTTACACTAAATCACAATTTTCAGAAAAATCATTGATAACGAAGAATCAAAAAAGATTCTTGATGAATTGGAGCATCTCAATAAAAATATTTGGTGTACGTTGCACAAACATGAAGTCCATCGGGATTGGATCGCATGGGACTTCAATAAAAAGTTCACCTATATTCATTCATCCAAGGAGAACTAGTGTTGGCTCTCTGGACCCCAATGTTACCAAGATTGAAGCCTCTAAATCTGGAACACAAAAGGTATGGGCCATACATCATACATAAGGTATATCACAATGGAGTATACTCAGTGGCTATAATGAATGAAGAGCATGTCACACCACCCAAAAATGTGAAATTTGGCATGAAATTGTTCTCATAGTTATCTTCAAGAGAAAATCTTCATGGTTTTGTGACATTAAACTACACAATTTTATCATGATCACACGATGTGAGACAATACAAAACTCATCCTGGAGGAAAGACAATAAAATGAAAAGAAACTCTCATCCTGGCGGAAAGATGTTAAACTAAATATGAACTTACATCCTAACCACGTTATTTCAAACTACACAGATCTTGTCCTTACTAAATTTCATTAAACAACATGGTAGATTATATCAACACATGATGTCAAACTATAGTAGAATCACTATATCACTAAAAATTTCACACATATAAGCTAGATCTATGTGAATGTGTGATGAAATATTCTCATCCCTGTGTGAGAGTCAACTCCACATAGGGAGTCTCTCCTCCTATGAACTATGTGTAGATTTATTCCTATCATCACAAGCTATGTAGTGATTCCCTAAAGTCTCTTTTTTATGCCAGACTAATTATCACTTCCCTTTCACATTGGGTGACAAACGTCCCTACCACATTACATTAAATTGCATGATTCTTTTAGAACTATGTATGGCTTGATTTTCATTTCAATTAGTTATGTAGGGATTCCCTGATTCTATATATTTTTTCAGACACCAAAAGATAAAATATTCCCCTATTATATCCTTAATTTCCTCTACATGGTGAGAGGTATTGTTGTTATTCTGTGTTTCTTACACTAATCACAGCTCATGTAAGATTAGGAATTTCTATAAGGTCTTCCCTGCACAAACAAATTTCATAGAAACTCCTAAAGGGTTCATCATGGCCTAGAATAGAAGACATTAAAATTTATACCCGGATTCATAACCATATTATGTTAAATAGCATGGTTAATGTCTTCTCATGATATAAAACTGCACATCCCTATATTCCTCACCCTAGAGGACCACTATAGTTGGTGATTGGTCTCCTACCGCACCTCAATCTTCATCAAATACTTGTGTCTTGATTCTTATAATCATAGGATTTAACACCCCATGTTTTTCTAAAAATAAATATAAATTCATGGAGCCTTGTTTTAAGTAGATATTTATAACTATCCTTTAAAAGATAATTTTTCCACTTCTCTGTTTTGAATTTCAAAAACTGTCATCTACAATTGTGTTCAGTATGTTATTTGGAGTCTGATGAAACAAACTTGTTTTTTAATAGTAACATACCCTCAGGAATTGTAATATGAATAGTAATTTGACCCAAATGAATAGTAAATTTTATTATTATTTTATTTTCTTAAGGATTTAAGATAATAACATATTGGTTAATTTTTTAGCAAGATATAGAAGTAGTTAAAGAATTAGAATTGTTAATTATTGAAATAAGTATACTTTTAATTAAAAATTAAATTAAAACTATGTAGAGAATTATTTTCAAAAAATGGACTTCATTTTTGAATTCTACATGTCGAAAAATGGTTAGGTTTTATTTTTGGGATTTTTCTGAAATTCATTAATTTTCGATGAATAGTGAAATAAAATAAAATACTGTATAATCAAATCAATACTAAAATTCACTATTTATGACATCATAAGTGATTCAAGGCCACTTGGATAGAACTCACATTCCATTATTACTCTTTGAGGTCACATGAACTAAAACTATTCATAATCATGGGAAATGTTATAATAATGAATAAAATAAAGAAAAATAGCCCCTCCCCTCGGCTATATATACCAACCTCACTCCCCTCTTCTTCCCACACCTCTCAAGCTTTGTTCCATTCCTAATTTATTCCCAATACTCCTACCAAGGCTCATTATAACTTCATAGAGCTACTAGTATCACCAAAAGACTAAAACGGATGCCCTTAAGAAGGATCTCAAGGATAAAAGATCAAGAGGAAAACATCCTCTTTTATTTTCTTTATTTCTTTTCGTTTTATCTTATTCTCTCCCTTTCCCTTTAGATTATGTTTGGATATTTCATTCCATATCACCCCTTACTATACATATTATGTAAGAGTTATGATATATCCCATTTCTCTCATCAAACTATTTTTATCAAATTTTTTGAGACGTCGTTGGACTGCTGAATTTTTGTGAGAAATTTCTCAAGTTTTCTTTTATTTAATGATTCCTTTATTTTCCTCTTATTTCCTCACCTCCTCTTAACCTAGAGGAATGAATTATCTATATTCATGAATATTATGAATTTTTTAATGTTCCTAAGAAATTCATCATTATTCTTCCTCTTTTCCCCCACTTGTTCAAGGAATTAAAAACATTTCCCGTGATGTGTCGAATTTCCGACATCTTGGACGATGTGATTTCAATTGGCTTTAATTACCTATAGCCATGTAATGAAACAATTTTGATGGTTCAATAAGGTTATAATATATGTATTATGTCTCATCAATCATTCTGTAATTCTTTTTTAAACATGGTTTTTATTTATAAAACAAAATGATGTTGTTATTATCAAAGAACCACTAAAATGATCTAAACGAACATCATTAATGTTTTAACTTATGAATCATCCTCAAGTAATAATTCAAAATATTAAATGGTCTAATTTATGTTACTGGATATATGTAAATATTAATCCATTCCAATTATGGTGTTTCACTTCTAATTGACAAGAACATCCACCATTAACCAATCCTGGAAATCATGTAAAGAACTCACCCAAAAACAGTGCAAGGGGAAAAATACTAACAATTAAAAGGTGAAATGATGTTATGAAATGATCATATAAGATGTTATAAACATGAACATGTTTCTTTAAAATACTAATAAAACTCTTTTAACCATTATACAATAATTTTAAATATATTTTGATGTAATACAAACCCGAGGTAAGGGAATTCTTAACCCAATTTCCATTCTTTGGGTTAACCTTCTACTTCACTATTTATGTTGTATTAAAATTGATTGTGTGATGGGTTTTGATAATATTATTTTTAATTGTGTATAATTACAGTGCATATACATATTCCATTCACTCTTAAAGTCTATCTTCCATTGTATGATATTTATAAGTGGATTTTCTTTCAATATTCTATTTTACAAAATTCAAAAGAAATGTTTTTATGCTAATATTCATGTTGTAGGATTATGTTTTGGATCTTGGTCATTTTTTATGATGAAGGGTATGACCTATATCTCCCTCCAATGCATTTGGTATGTGTAAGTAGGAGGTCGTTCATATGGTTACACCAAGTGTAACAGTGATGGTTACTCAAATCGTAAGGTAGTCGTGAGGGTTACAAATTATAAGGTGGCCAGGAGGGTTACGAGATAGTGTAAGTAATGCCCCAAGATACCTTTATGATTCTAATTGTGTTCTTATGTATTTTTGAAATATCATGTTTTAAAATGTAAGTATATATGGGTGACAAGCATTTCTTTTGAATGTGATTTCATACGTTACAACTATTCATGGATGTTGAACTCTCTAGGAATCTAGTTGCTTTACTATATTTTGATAATTCCAATTATTCTTTATTATATGTTGATAATCTCAATATTGCTTATTTATAGTTTGATAATTCTTATGGTGTATAAATACTTACTTTATTATTTGTGTACTTCATTCACATATTTATATGTTATAATAATTATATTATGATAAAAGAATTTGGTTAAGTCTTTCAGTTACTGGATGTATATATATTATGAATTAACCCATTCTGCCAATAGAATGTTTAAACAGAACAAAGATACCGATACAGTTAAGTCTACCGCTATGTTCGAGCTACCGATACAGACTAGTCACAGTTACATTAAAGTCCACCGTTATAGATAATAGCTACTGTTACAGAACAGAGCTACAGATACACACAAGTCCACCGATATGTTGAAGCTAATATTATCAAAGGAAGTCTACCAATGCATCAAAGTATACCGATACATCAATATCCACTGTTGTATGCAAGTCTACCGATACATCGAGGAAGCTACCGATAGGGACTTACCGCTACTGATACAAAACAGAGCTACCACTACCGATACAAAACAGAGCTACCGCTACCGATACAGGACAGAGCTACCGCTACCGATACAAGACAGAGCTAGCTCTACCAATACGAGATAGAGCTACTGCTACCAATACAAGACAGAGCTACAGCTACCGATGCAATCAAGTCTACCGTTACACAAGATTCTACCGATAAAAAGCATACCGTTCTAGAGACAGAACCCGATGCTGCTTTAATTTCTTTGTCATTATTTAATCTAACCAACGGTCATATCAGGTATATTTTAATACACTGAAATTTATTTATTGTGTGTTGTTGGATGTCAGGGAACCGTACCTCGTACCTGCAAAAATAAATCACTTCTTTTGCCAGAGCTCGTGCAATAAAAGTCCATGTTGCTATACAAGAGGAGACACAGATGTTGTTCTATACACACACGCATATACACAAGGATATACACACAGACATAAAAAAACACGAGGTGTGCTGAGAACAAGGAAATATGCATGAAAAGAAACTATAGAACTTACAAAAAGAGGTCATACATTCTTGTATACCAAGAAATAGAGCTGAGAACGATAACATCAACACAAGAACTTCATTGACTACTTTTTCCTCTATCTCTACCCCTGGAAGTCAAGGAAGCAGATGACACTCTGTTTTCCAGAAAAAAACCAGAAGAGGACTCAGAACCAATTCTGATCAATCCAAAGGAGTCCAGAGCTGCACTACAATCACTAGAGCCATTCTAAACCCTACATCTTTGCCTTTGTGATTTATTATATACTTTTCGAATAGTGTGTGTCATATGTTGTATTTTTACACACAAACTTTCTCCTGAACTTTAATTGGAGGATCTGTAAATCCTCACTGAAACTCTTACATCTTTTATTTCCCACTGGGATAGTGGTAGAGGTCGTGTGTGACCTGGACAGCTGGTTTGCTATTGTGTTTGTTTCCCACGAATAACAGTGGTAGAGGTCTTAGACCTGGACAGTTGTATACTGTTGTAATCCCCGATCTAGGGTGTGGATCACTTTTATATAACGTTTTGAGAGGACTAAGTCTCAGCTTGAGACTGAACCTCTTGGTTATATCTGCTATGCTTATTTCTTTTCAAAGTCATTTTTATTCCGCTGCAAACTACTTTAAACCAAAAACTGTTTTAAAGTCACTTTGATAATTAAACACACAAGTTTTTATATTAGTTTTAAATCAGTAAGTTAGTTTCAAAAGTTAATCAACTCTTCTGATTTGATTAACTGGGAAATAATCAATCCCTTGAGAACCTAACAAAACCTTTACTTTGATTATAAATTCACTATAGTTTAATTCTGTATTTTATTTGGGGGATTTTAATACAAAGTATTTAAACAGAAATTTTAATTAGAACTCAATTCACCCCCTCTCTTGAGTTTCCACTCTGACTAACATTTGGTATCAGAGGACTTTAAAATATTTTCTTAAGTACACTGTTTTTCAACTATGATTTTAGTTGTATTTTAAAGTTCTTAAAATTTCTGTTATTTCTAAATTTTTATTTCTTTAAAATCATTGCTTTAAGTTAGTTATTATGGATAACAGACTTGAAGGTGTTGCTACCAATAAACCACCATTTTTCAATGGAAACAACTATGCTCAGTGGAAAATCAAGATGAAAATTCATTTAGAGAGCATGGGTTTTGATATTTGGACTACTATAGAATCAGAATATAAAATTCCTACTACTGTTAGATCTACTTGTAATGAAGCTACTAAAACAGCTTACAATAATAATTATAAAGCTATGAATGCACTGTATTGTGCTTTAGGAGATGAAGAATTTAATAGAATATCTGCTTGTAAAACTGCATATGAAATTTGGGATACCTTAGTTGTTTCTCATGAAGGAACAACTAATGTTAAAGAAAAGAGATTGAACACCTATACTATTAAATATGATAATTTTAAGATGAAGCCTGATGAACCCATTTCTGACATGTATCTCAGGTTCAACGAAATTTTCAACACAATGACCTTACTGGGAAAGGATGTTGCATCCAAGGAACAAATGATGAGAATTCTGAGATGACTACCTAAAAGATGGAGAGGAACTTCTACCTCAATTAGAGAATCATGTGATATTGGTGAACTTCCAGTTAAGGAACTAAATAGCAGGCTAATGATGTATGAAGAAGAACATAAGGTAAATAAAGAAGAAGAAGATGAACCTAGAAGGAAGTCAGTTTCTTTCAAGACGTCAACTTCAAAGAACAAGGATAAGGTGAAGCTTCAAGCTGTAAATGAGAGTTCAAGCTGTGAAGACAGTGAGAGTGCTTCTGATAGTGATGCTGAGATGGCTCACATTGCTAGAAGGTTTAAGAAGTTTTATAGGAAGAAGATGTTTTTCAGAAAATCAAATTACAAAGGTAAGTATGACAACAAGAGACATTGGAAAAGGATTGGAAGAAATCAGACAAATCAGATGAAGTTGTCTGCTATGAGTGCAAAAGAAAAGGACATATAAAAGCAGACTGTCCAAAGCTGAAAAACAAGAAGAAGTATGAGTATATGGAAAATAGGTATAAGAAACCCATGAAGGCTACTTGGAGTGCTTCTGAGGATAGCTCCAGTGAATCTGATGTTTCTGAAACTGAACACAGAAATAATGAAAACATGTGTTTTATGACAAACACTTCTACGGTAACATCAGAAACTCCTATTTTAAATTCATATTATTCTATAGATGATTCTGATTCTGGAAATATGTCAAAATATGAACTATTTGAATACGGTGATATGTTGGAAGAAACCTGTAATGAGCTGAAAGAGAAATACAAAGTTTTAAAGAAACAATATGCTTTAAATGTTAATCATAAATCTGATCTTGACATAGAAATAGAAAAGAATGCTCAGTTACTTAAAGAAAACACTGAACTTAAATTGTCAAATGAGCAACTTAGGAAGTATTTAGAAAAGTTCACAAATGTCAAAGATACTCTTACTCAAATGCTAGGTAAGAAGATTGAACCTAGATATACTACTGGCATTGGATACCAACCTAGACAAAGAAAAATTACCAAAACTAAATTTTTTCCTAAATCTGGAGAGAATGTGGTTAGTTATAGTTATGGAAGCTCATATGCTTCAACCAGTTATATTCATAGTTACGGATCTAATAAATTTTATCTTTCAAAATATGTTGATTCTGAAAATTTTATGAGACCCATAAGACAAATTTGGGTACCTAATGTTTTATTGGCTAACCTGTCTGGACCCAAGAAAATATCGGTACCAAAATCATTTCCTATCTAAATCTGTTTTGTAGGGAACCTGCTTAAAGAGATCCTGTAGAAAGACCTGGTACTTGGACAGTGGATGTTCAAGACATATGTCAGGAGACTTCTCATGCTTTAAAAGCTTAGTCAGAGTTGATGGAGTTTTTTTCACCTTTGGTGATAATTCTAAAGGGGAAATCCTCAGCTTAGGCCATATTAGTAACACTGACTCAGTATTAATTTCAAATGTTTTACTCGTTGATGGACATAAATATAATCTGTTAGGTATTTGTCAGTTATGTGATGATGGTTTTAATGTTAAATTTGAAAATGATTCTTGCAATGTTTTTAATTCTAAAAATGCTTTAGTATTTTCTACCTTACGAAATGAAATTTTTTTTGCTGTTAATTTAAATTCTTTAGCTATGAAAAATATTACTTGTTTAAATGACTTTCATAAAGAGTCTTGGCTTTGGCACAGAAGATTAGGAATCTGAAATGTACATTAACTTAAAAAAACTTACTAGGAAGAACTCAGTTAGAGACCTACCAAAACATGAATTCCCAGCTGATAAAGTCTGTAATCCCTGTCAAAAGGGAAAGCAACATAAAGTTTCTTTCAAATCAAAGAAGGAAGTGTCAACTTCTCAACCTCTCGAGTTTGTTCACATGGAATTGTTTGGACCGTCTAGATTTTCTAGTTTAAATGGGAAGCACTATGTCTATGTTCTAGTAGATGACTATTCTAGGTATACTTGGGTATATTTTCTAGCTCACAAAAGTGAATCATGTTCTTACTTTGTTAAATATTCCAAGTCTATAGAGAACCTTAGTGGACTTAAGATTAAAACCTTGAGAAGCAATCATTTTCGTGAGTTTGAAAATCATGAGTTTGAATCCTACTGCTCACTCAATGGCTATAGTCACAATTTCTCTGCCCCTAGGACACCTCAGCAAAATGGTGTAGTGGAAAGGAGAAATAGAACCCTTCAGGAAATTTCCAGAACCATTCTCAATGATTATGACCTACCTGTTTATTTTTGGGCTGAAGCTGTCAATACAGCTTGTTATATTATCAATAGAGTCTTCATCAGACCTGTTCTTAAGAAGACACCTAATGAGTTGTGGAACCATAGGAATCCTAAGGTTAACGGATTCAGAGTTTTTGGTTGGAAAGTCTTTATTCTTAATACTAAATATAATCTTGATAAGTTTGTATCCAAGAGCGATGAAGGAATTTTCCTATGTTACTCTATTTTTAGTAAAGCTTATAGAGTTTTTAATAAGAGAACCAAATGTGTGGAGGAATCTGTTCACATCAAATTTGATGAAACTGATCCACATGAACCTAAGAACTCTCTTGAAAATCTTGAAGATAATATCTCTGTTTTGAACCTTAATGATAAAGACAGTGGACCTATAGTTAAAACGTCCAGCTCTGGAAATTTTCCAGAACCTTCTTCTGTTGACTCCCACCCTATTGATGAACCTAAAATCTCAAGCCCTACCTTTTCAAGACCAACTAGGATTCTAAAGAACCATCCTTTAGATGCTGTTGTAGGAAACATTGATAGAGGAACACAGACTAGAGCTTCTCTAAGAAATCTGGTTGAGCATCAAGCTTTTCTTTCACAGTTAGAACCTAAAAATATCAATGATGATATCAATGATTAATTTTGGGTAATGGCTATGCAAGAAGAACTAAATCAATTTGAAATAAATAAAGTCTGGGAACTAGTAGAAAGACCTAAAGACACTTTGAACATAGGAACAAAGTGGGTGTTTAGAAACAAAGTTGATGAATCTGGAAACATCAATAGAAACTAATATAGGCTAGTTGCACAAGGTTACAATCAAGAAGAAGGAATTGACTATGAGGAAACCTATGCAGTTGTAGCTAGATTAGAGGAAATTAGGATCTTACTTTCCTTTGCATCACATCTGAATTTCATGTTATATCAAATAGACGTGAAAAGTGCTTTTCTAAATGGTTTTATTGTTGAAGATGTTTTTTGTAGAACAACCACCTGGTTTTTCAAATCCTCACTGTCAAAATCATGTTTTTAAACTTTCTAAAGATTTATATTGTTTAAAACAAGCTCCAATAGCTTGGTCTGAAAGACTTACAAATTTTCTTATTTTAAAAGGATTTACAAAAAGAATTGTTGATCCCACTCTTTTTATAAAAATAATTTCAAAAGATGTTTTAATAGTACAAATCTATGTTGATGATATTATTTTTGGATCTTCAAAAAATTCTTTATGTACTGATTTTTCAAAGGTTATGCAAAATGAATTTGAAATGTGCTTAATGGGAGAGCTTAAGTATTTTCATGGATTTGAAATCTTTCAAACTAAAGATTGAATTATTTTGAATCAGAGTAAATATACTAAGGATTTATTAAAACATTTTTGGTTTGGATAGTATTAAGGGAAGTGATATACCTATGAGTACCACCTGTAAATTGGATTTTGATGAAACTGGGAAACCAGTTGATCAAACTAATTACAGAGGTATGATTGGGAGTTTACTTTATCTTACTGCTATTCGACCTGATATTATGTTTAGTGTATGTATGTGTGCTATATTTCAAGCTAATCCTAAAGAGTCACACTTACTTGCTTTTAAAAGGATTTTTAAATATCTTAAGTATACTGCAAATTTAGGTTTGTTTTACCCAAAAGAACAATCATTTGATTTAATAAGTTATTCAGATGCTGACTTTACTGGTTGCAAGTTAGATAGAAAGAGCACATCTGGAACATGTTATTTACTTGGAAATTCCCTAGTATCATGGTGTAGTAAGAAACAGAACTTAGTTGCATTATCTACTGCCGAAGCCGAGTATATAGCTGATGTTAGTTGCTGTGCATAGATTCTGTGGATGAAACACACTTTACTGTACTATGGATTTAATTTTAAACATGTTTCAATTAACTGGGACAACACTAGTGCGATTAACATCTCTAAGAACCCTGCGTCTCACTCTATAACCAAACACATTGATGTTAGACACCACTTTCTAAGAGATCATTATCAAAGAGGTGATATAACACTTGAATTTATAGGCACTGAACTTCAATTAGCTGATATTTTCACTAATCCTTTAAGTTCAGAAAGATTAAGTTTCATTAAACATGAATTAGGAATGATAACTTACCCTTAAACCATTACAAAACCTCACCGTTAGGAAACGTCACCGTTAGAGAAACATCACCGTTAGAGAAACCTCACCGTTAGAGAATCCTCACCGTTAGAGAATCCTCACCATTAGATAATCCTCATCGTTAAAGAAACCTCACCATTAGGAAACCTCACTATTAGGAAACCTCACTGTTAGAGAATCCTCACTGTTAGGAAACCTCACTGTTAGAGAAACCTCACCATTAGAGAATCCCCATTGTTAGGAAACCTCACTGTTAGAGAAACCTCACCATTATGAGACCTCACCGTTAGAAGACCTCACCGTTAGAAGACCTCACCGTTAAGAGACTTTACTGGTACATCTCGTGATGTTCTAAACTTCTGTAAAGCGGAGACATAGAACCGTTTTTTTATATATGATTTATTTTATTTGTGCATCCTAAATGATATTAAACCGAGTCTAGACATCACTCAATCTCACTGCGAACTCGTCTGTTCGAATCCCTCCAACCTAAAACTCTCAAGCTGCGAAACCCTAAACCTCAAATCTACAATGGCCCATGTTAAGAGACTTCAAGTTACAGATGGAAGTGATGCGCCAGAAGCTAAAAGTCAGAAGGTGACCAATGATGGTGCTAGTGGAAGTGGAGAAAGTGTAGCTCGAAGGAATCTAGTAAACCCGCATCTCTCAAGGCGAGAGATTGTCGTTGAGAAAAAGGTGTGTGCAGAATGTCTCATAGAGAGCAAGTCTGTGGTTCTAAAGGTTTTAGAAGAAAAAGGTCGGATCGAGTGCTTCACAAACAACAATGGACCTTATTATCCAGGATGGGTAAAACAGTTCTATGAGTTCGTTCATTTTGAGAAGTCCGAAGAAGAAAGCAAGAAGATTTCTTTTGTAAATGTTCAGGAATTTGCCTTTACTTCGGCTGAATTGGATGGGAACTTAAAAGTTCCTCATGAAGGTGATTATGGATTTTATTCAACATCCATACCTACTTCCAGTGACTTTATCAATTATGAGGATGCCTTGTTGGAGTTTAAAAGAGATGGAACTCCTAGAATGGTCATTGCTGCAGAGATGGCAGGGGAGGATAAACTACTTTTCAAGTTGATTCAGCATGTGATTAGTCCAAGGAGAGGAGATTTTGCTACCCTCAGATTTCAAGACATTTATTTTTTGTATCTGTTAAATCATGGAGTTAAGGTAAATCTGTGTATATTGATTATGATTTAGATTGAGGACATGACTAGACCAAAGTCTAAGTCAAATGCACTGTTCTTCTCAGAGTTGATTTCTATTTTGTTGAAAGTAAAGGAGGTTGCTGGACCTCAGGATGAAATGATAGTAGTTAAGGATAACTTCTGCATCACCATGACTGTCTGTAAATACATGAAGGTCAGTTGGAATCCTTGGAAGAAATCATGGGTTAATGATGATGGAAAAATCTATGACAAGTATACTCCTATGGATCATCCTTCTAGAACAAAGTATGTGAGGGATCCTGGTCTTGGACCAGATGAGCCAAAACCAGTCTACAGTGATGATGAAGCTGAGGAGGAAGAGACATCGGTTGAAGAAGGAGGAGACCCTGATTTAACTCCTAGTTCTTTGCCTCAAAATATGTCTTATGGCTCAGCTATCCCTCCAAAAGAACTACCAAGGAGAGAAACTATTTTCAAGGACAATGACACTGAGACTAGGGAAGAAGAATAAGAAGAATGTCAGTATGTTGTTAAGGAAACCTCTGATGAGGATGAGGCAACCGAATCCAATCATGTTTTTAATGAAGAAAAGGAGGCATCTGGTGAAGCAGATGATATGGAAAATGAAGAATAAGAGCTCAGTTTGAGCCCTCTGATAGATAGTACATTCAGGAGAGTGCCTGATCAGGAAGGAGAAGCTGCATCTGTTGATGAGAGAGTCATTGATGACTTAGAAAAAATGGCTATTTAATCTGCTGTAGTTGTAGAAGAAGTTTTAGAATTACATAGAGCAGAACAGTTGGAAGAGATTCCTCAGGAAAATGTTCTAAGTGAGGAGGAGCATCTTGGTTCAGTATCTGTGCTGTATGACATTGAAGGTTGCACATCAGATCCTAGATATATGGTTCTTGGACATTCTTATGGAGATTCGGATGAGGAAGACTAGCCCAAAAAGGAATCAGTTATCCTATCTGCTGTGGCTAAAAATGTGGAAACCAAGGGGACCTTGAGTCCTTAAAGGCTGAATTGAAAGAAGAACTAAGAAAGTCAGTGGAAGATTTGAAGCACAGTCTCGTTGATGAAATGAGGAATGTGGGGAAATCCCTAGAGCTATCTCTGGGATGTGCTGTTTCTAGCCCAGTACAGAAAATTATGGATGAAGTTAAGGTGTGCCATACTAAAATTGAGAGTTGGACAGGAGATTTAGTTGATCTTAGACAATCAATTGCTTCATTGACTGCTTTGAACAGTTCTCAAACCCAAGTGCACACTAATATCAGATATATCAAATAGGTAGTCAAACAGTTTGTGGATGTGTTTGAGGCTTTTAAGAAATCAGTCAAGGAACATCTGCACAGTCAAGATTAACTTGTTCAGAAGGTGGTTAGTAATCTGGCACAATCTTTCAAGGAGACAGTAGCTTTTTCAGTGAAACCTCTTCCCTCATCCAGCTCCTCTGTGAACCTTGACCAGATCAGAACTGTTATTCAGGAAGAGTTGGCAAAGGCTGGTACTAGTGGCTCCTCGGATACTCAGATCCTTACTACCACAATGGAAGTGAGTAGTTTTGTTTGTGATCACCTACGGGAAGCTACTACTTCTCAAGAGGCAATTAAAAATAAGGTGGATGGTTATTTTGAAAAGATTTATACCAAGCATCAGATGACCAACCATTTCAAGCTCTTAATGGAAAATATGAAGTTTCCTCCAATGACTCAGGCCTTCAGAGAACAGGTTAGTAAGCTCAGAGAGCTTACTCCTGCCTTGGATAAATTCAATGAAAATAGAGATGAATTTGTGTCAGCAATGGAGAGAGGAGGTAGTATTATTATGGATTTTAGGAATCTGTTGCTACCATTCATTCATGTGGATGCCAGACCTGTGATTGTACCTCCTGCACTTCCTGATTCTACCTTTGGGAGTACACCTCAGTTGACTCCAGTTCAAGACATCAGGAGCTTGACACCTATGAGCCCTCAGAGGAGTACAGATTTCAGATCTGGAATAGTTTCAGTAGCTAACCCTCCAGTTGTGCTTTCAGCTATTCCTAAGCCTTCTACTGAACCTGAACCTACAGCCTCTTCTGATCCTAAGGGAAATACTCCTATTCAAGCGGAAGATTAAGTGATTCTAGATATTTTTGATAGGATTCACTTGTATTTTTGTTCTAATTTTATCAGTGTATCTTTTGTATATTAATGAACTTCCTCTTCATTCTCTACTTTACTATGTTTCTATTACTTTGTCCTTGATTCTATTCTAGTCTATATCTTTTCTATTCTACCATTCATTTTGTTAATCACAAAGGGTGAGAAAAACACAAAATGAGAAAATGAGTTCTAAGAGTTAACAAAAGGGGAGAAAAACACAAAGGGAGACAATGCGCCTAAGAGAATCTTGTAGTACATTTGAAAGGGGGAGGAATATGAAACCTTTGTTTTACTAAAAGACATCTTTTCCTCTGATTCTAATTCTTTTCATTTTTGCATAAGTTTTGATTATCAAAAAGGGGGAGATTGTTGAACCCTCTAGGAATCTAGTTGCTTTACTATATTTTGACAATCCCAATTATTCTTTATTATATGTTGATAATCTCAATATTTCTTATTTATATTTTGATAATTCTTATGGTGGATAAATACTTACTTTAGTATTTGTGTACTTCATTCACATATTTATATGTTATAATAATTATATTATGATAAAAGAATTTGGTTAAGAAATGCTCTATTACTTTATGATTGAATATAAGTCATTTGGTTTCTGGATGTATATATATTATGACTTAACCCATTCTTCTAATAGAATGTTTAAACAGAACAAAGCTACCGATATAGTTATGTCTACTGCTATGTTAGAGCTACCGATATAGACTAGTCATAGTTACATTAAAGTCCACCATTACAGATAACATCTACCGTTACAGAACAGAGCTACCGATACACACAAGTCCACCGATATGTTGAAGCTATTGTTATCAAAGGAAGTCTACTGATGCATCAAAGTCTACCGATACATCAAAATCTATCGTTGTATGCAAGTCTACCGATACATCAAGGAAGCTACTAATAGGGACCTAATGCTACCAATACAAAATAGAGCTACTGCTACCGATACAAAACAGAGATACCACTACCGATACAAGACAGAGCTACCGCTATCGATACAAGACAGAGCTACCGCTACCGATACAAGACAGAGCTACCACTACCGATACAAGATAGAGCTATAGCTACCGATGCAATCAAGTCTACCGTTACACAAGAGTCTACCGATACAAAGCCTACCGTTCCAGAGACAAAACCCGATGCTGCTTTAATTTCTTTATGATTATTTAATCTGACCAACGGTCATATCAGGTATATTTTAATACACTGACATTTATTTATTGTGTGTTGTTGGATGTTAGGGAATCGTACCTCATACCTACAAAAAGAAATCATTTCTTTTTCCGGAGCTCGTGCTATAAAAGTCCATGTTGCTGCACAAGAGGAGACACAGATGTCGTTCTATACACACACGCATATACAAAAGGATATACGCACAGACATACAAAACACGAGGTGTGCTGAGAACAAGGAAGTGTTCATGAAAAGAGATGACTGAACTTACAAGAAGAGAACATACATTCCTGCATATCAAGAAAGAGAGATGAGAATGAGAACATCATCACAAGAACTTCATCGACTAATTTTTCCTCTATCTCTACACCTGGAATTCAAGGAAGCAAACGACACTCTTTTTTCCAGACAAAAACCAGAAGAGGACTCAGAACCAATTCTGATCAATCCAAAGGAGTCCAGAGCTACACTACAATCACTAGAGCCATTCTAAACTCCACATCTTTGCCTCTGTGATTTATTATTTACTTTTCGAGCAGTGTGTGTCATCTACTTTATTTTTACACACACACTGTCTCCTGAACGTTAATTGGAGGATCTGTAAATCCTCACTCAAACTCTTACATCTTTTATTTCCCACTGGAATATTGGTAGAGGTAGTGTGTGACCTAGACAGCTGGTTTGCTGTTGTGTTTGTTTCCCATGAATAACAGTGGTAGAGGTCTTAGACCTGGACAGTTGTATACTATTGTAATCCCCGATCTAGGGTGTGGATCACTTTTATATAAACTTTTGAGAGGACTAAGTCTCAGCTTGAGACTGAACCTCTTGGTTATATCTTCTGTGATTATTTATTTCCAATGTCATTTTTATTCCGCTGCAAACTACTTTAAACCAAAAACTGTTTTAAAGTCACTTTGATAATTAAACTCTCAAGTGTTTATATTAGTTGTAAATCAGTAAGTTAGTTTCAAAATTTAATAAAATCTTCGGATTTGATTCACTGGGAAATAATCAATCCCTTGAGAACCTAACAGAACCTTTACTTTGATATAAATTTACTACAGTTTAATTCTGTATTTTATTTGGGGGATTTTAATAAAAAGTTTTTAAACAGAAATTTTAATTGGAACTCAATTCACCCCCCTCTTGAGTGTCCACTCCGACCAACAATGGACTAATGTGCTCTTTCCTTATTTTTCACCCCTTACTGAGATTTTGTGCTCATCCAAAGGTTTTAAATGATTTTCATTGGTTATTAGGATGTGTAAGAAATTGAAGGAATCCAAGTTATATGTTGGAATATCTATCAACTAAATCATGTTTTATTTGGAAAGTTTTATATTTTTGAAGAAATGATTACTATTTTTATGATATCCACTATATAATAATGTGTAATGTTATGAATTTATTGTCCTAATAGTATAATTATATATACTTGAAATGATCCTCAATGTAAGAAAGAAGTGTTTTCTTGACTAAATTAAAGATTATGTAATGTAATAAGGCTGGGTCCTTATAGTTGGTATAAGATGATGGTTTAGATAACATTAGAGGTTAGCGTGATGTTAAAAGAAACCATAAATGATTTTACTCTATGATTAATTTGAAATTTTTTAGCATTTAAAGATTACCATATTGATTCATCTAAGATTTGTTCGTTCATATTGGTTATTCGTAGAAGGAACAGGGATGTTGAAGAGGAGAGGCACTGACAGAATGAAATCCTTCCAAATCTATAGTCCGGAATGCTATGTATTGAAACTGATTATTTTGTGATAGTAATGGCTCAACTAATGTAGGCAATAAATGGTGGTGAAATCAATGCAAGAGAACAACTATAGGTACCCCAACGGAACATGGAAATAGTGGAACATTTTATGAGACAACACCCTCATGATTTTCAATGGATATTCTGACCCAGTAGTAGCTGAAGGATGGATCAAATCCCTTAAAAAGATATTTGATGTTATGGGATGTTCAGACAGTCAAAAGGTAAGTCTTTCCGTTTTTCATTTTTAAGGGGAATGTGATCAGTAGTGGTCAATGATAAGGAATATTAGGGGTAGATTGGATTTTGCTGCTTTAGAGTGGGTTGAATTTAAAAGACTTTTCCTTGAAAAATATTTTCCTAAGGTGGTGTGACATAGGATGGAGTAGAAATTACTTGAATTGAAACAAAATGAGGATGATTCACTGGCTGTGTATGAAGTGAACTTCACCTGAGTGGCGAGGTATACTCCAAATCTTTTTCTAGATCTTGATAGAAATTCAACCACTTTTACTCAAGACTGAATCCAAGGTATCAAAGGGCATTGACCTCCCGTGAATTCAAAAGTTATGAAAAACTTGTCTGATATGCTAAGAGAGTAGAGATGGAGTTTGATAATGATCAAGTTATTTTTGGAAATAAGGAGAATAAGAGGTCTAGATGGAAAATTATGGGTAATAATCCACCAAATAAATCTGATGGTAAGAAAATCTAGTTTCCAGTTTGTGAAAAGTATGGCATGAAATACCCAGGGGAATGTCATAGAAAAACTGGGAAGTGTTTTAAATGTGTTAAGTTTGGACATATGGACTGAGAATGCAATGAAAATGATCCTAAGACTAATCTTAATAAGTATACTGTAAAGTATTTTAAATGTGGTGATATGGTTCATTATGAAAATGTCTTCCCAAAGAGAGATCTGAATGATGCAAAGAAGCCAGACTATAAGAAGAAAGGTGTAGTGAGATTATTTGCGACTACGTCAACAGTTCCTAGACCATCCAATGAAGTTGTATCAGGTACTTTGTTTGTTCACATAGGTTTTTCTAACTTTTTTGTTTGATACAGGGTATACACATTCCTTCATCTCTAAGAAATTTTCTGGTAAATTGGAAACATCACCTCAACAAATGAGACTCGAATTTGTTGTTAAAACACCAGGGGGGAAATGTTATAGCAAAGAGGAATTATAAGAATCTTTCTATTGTGGTATGTGGAAAGACATTACCTACAAAACTTTTTGTTTTACCCTTATTCGAGTTTTATGTGACTCTAGTAATGGATTGTCTTTCTTTTCATCATGATAAAATTGACTGTAAAGCTAAAGAAGTTGTTTTCTAGAAAGAGTTTCATTTTTTATATAAGAACGAACCCATACAATTGATAACATATCAGGAAGCTGAGAAACTATTGAAAGATGGAAATTAAAGTTATCTTTCTCATATTGTTGAAAACAATAGAACTATTCCGATTAATGATGTGCTAGTGGTAAATGAATATCTTGATGTTTTTTCTAATGAGTTACTTGGTGTCATACCTGATCGAGAAGTAAAATTAACAATTGACTTATTTCATGATACTAATACAATTTTAAAACCCCAATATCATATGGATCCAATATATCTTCTTGAATTGAAAAATATGCTACATGGTTTTCTTGATAAAGGCTTCATTCACCATATCACTTCACCATGGGGAGATCCAATTTTTTTTGTTAAAAAGAATGATGGTTCCATGAGACTTTGCATTGATTATAGTTCTTTGAATAACTACAACATTAAAAACAAGTATCCTTTACCTCATATCGATGAATTTTTTTATCATCTCTAGGGAGCTCTGTACTTTTCCAAGATTGACTTGAGATCCAGATACCATTAGCTGATGGTGAAGGAGGATGCCCTCCAGAAAACAACCTTTCAGACTAGATATGGGCATTATGAATTGGTTGTTATTCCATAAGGATTATCTAATTCCCCTACTATATTCATGAATCTTATTAATTGAGTATTTCATGAGTTCTTGTACAAGTTTGTGGTTGTGTTTATTGATGACATACTGGTATTTTCTAAAAATAAAGAGAAGCATGAAAAACATCTAAGGGTTGTTTTACAGACCTTAAAATAAAACAAACTCTATGGAAAATTCTGTAAGTGTGATTTTTGGTTGCAACATATATCATTTCATTGGAACATTGTAAATAAGGATAGAATAACAGTTGATCCTGCCAAAACAAAAGTAGTTTATGAATGGAAAAGACCCACAAATGTTACATAGATTTGTAGTTTTCTTGGGTTAGTAGGTTATTACCAAATATTTGTTAAGAAATTTTCTCAGTTATCTAGCCTGATAACTAAGTTAACATGGAAAGGGGTTAAATTTTTTTGGACAGAAGAATGTGATGTTTGTTTTTAGGAACTGAAGAATAGATTGGTGAATGCTTCAGTTTTGGCCTTGCCTTCTCAAAATAGTGAGTTTGTCATCTACAGTTATTCTTCATTGAAGGTACTTGTTTTTGTTTTGATGAAGAATGATCAGGTAATTTCTTATGCTTCAAGACAACTATAGCCTCATGAGTTAAATTATCCCACACATGATTTGAAATTGGAAGCTGTACTTTTTTCAATGAAAATTTTGAGGCATCAATTATACGGAACGAAATATCAAATATATACTGACCATAAAAGTCTGAAATATATATTCACTCAGAAGGAATTAAACATGAGGCATAGAATATGTCTTGAACTAAAAAAGGATTATGATTGCATGATCAATTACCCTCATAGAAAAGCAATCAAATTGGCAGATTCCAAGAGTCAGAAACATCATGCATCATTAACCATGATACGTTTGGAACATGATCACTTGATTAATGATTTGATAAATTTTGGAATTGATGTTGTTGGTGTATAGAAGAAATCTTTTTTTTCAGGTTTCAGTGTAGTCTTCATTTTTAGAAAGAATTAATCAAGCGTAGAAGGAAGACTGTGAGCTACAGAAAAAGGTAGATTTGGTTAAAATGGGTAAGTTTCTAGAATTTAATCTTGATAAAGATTATGTTTTGAGATTTGGAAAAAGGTTTTGTGTGCCTAGTGATTCTCAGTAGAAGAATGATTTGTTGTGTAAAGCTTATAGTTCTTCATTTTCAATTCATCCTGGTCGTACTAAGATGTACAGAGACCTTTGTTAGTATTATTGGTGGGATGGAATGAAAAGAGATATTACTGATTTTACCATGAAATGTTTAACATGTCAACAGGTGAAAGTAGAGCAGCAGTTACTGAAGGGGATACTTCAACCTTTTCCAGTTCTAGAGTGAAAATGAGAGAATGTATCCATGGAATTTGTGGTGGGACTACCTAAGACATCTTGAGGTAACAATAGAATTTGGGTTATTGTTGATCGGCTTAATAAATCTGCACATTATCTTTCTATACGAGATATAATGTCTTTTGATCTACTTTCTTGACTTTACCACAAGGAGATTGGCAGGTTACATGGAGTTCTTCTTACCATTGTATCTGACCGAGATCTCAGGTTCACATATAACTTTTGAAGGGTACTTTTCTAGTCGTTGGGCACAAAATTAAATTTTAATACAGGTTTTCATCCTCAATCAAATGAGAATTGAGAATGAATGATTCAGACTTTGGAAGATATGCTTCGAGCTTGTTCAATGGACTACAAGGGAATTTGGTATCAACATCTTTCTTTACGTGAGTTTTCATATAATAACATTTTACATTCTAGAATACAGATTCCACCTTCTGAGGCTTTGTATGGAAATCAGTGTCGGACTCTAGAGTTTTGAGATTAAGTGGGTGAAAGAACGATGATGGGGATGGAATTAGTAAAATAAGTGGCTAAGAAGGTGAAGCTGATCTGGAAGCACATGTGGACATCTCAGATAAGGCCGAAAAGTTATTCAGATAACATAAGTAAAGACTTCTATTTCGAGGTAGGTGTCCATGTTTTCCTTAAAATCTATAATTGGAAAAGTGTGATGAATTTCATTAACAAAGGGAAGTTATGTCCATGGTTCCTCGATCCATTTGAAATCTTGGAGAAAGTTGGAATGGTTGCATACCGCGTAACATTGCCTCCCAGTTTTTCTGAGGTAGACAATTTTTTAATGTTTCGATGTTGAGAAAGTATGTGCCAGATTCATCACATGTCTTGAGCCCAGAAGCAGTTTAGCTGGAAGAGAACCTTTCTTATAAAGAAAAACCAGTTCAGATTCTTGATCAAAGGGAACATGTATTGCAGAATAAGGTAATCCACCAGGTAAAGGTTTTGTGGAGAAACTACATATTTGAATAAGCAACATGGGAGTCTGAAAATGCTATGAGGGAAAAGAACCCTCAGTTGTTTAATAAGTAAATAAATTGCGATGACACAATTTCTAGAAGGTGGGGATAACATAACAGTCCAAGTTTTTTTAAAAATAAATAGAAATGCATGGAACTCTGTTTTATGTAGATACTTATAACTACACTTTAAAACATAATTTTTCCACTTCTATGTTTTGAATTTCAAGAAACTATCATCTACAATTGTGTTTAGTATGTTATTTGGAATCTGATGAAACCAAATTGTTTTTTTTGTGAATAGTAACATACCCTTATCAATTGTAATATGAATACAAATATGACCCTAATGAATAGTAAATTTTATTATTATTTTATTTTCTAAAGTCTTTAATATAATAACATCTTGGTTAATTTTTCTTTGTGATATAGAAGTAGTTATAGAATTAGAATTGTTAATTTTTGAATTAAGTATGCTTTTTTTTAAAATTTATTTAATAATATTTAGAAAATTATTTTTAAAAACTGGAATTCAGTTTTTAATTCTACACATCGAAAAATGTTTAGGGTAAATATTTTGGATTTTTCTGAAATTCCTTATTTTTTATTGAATAGTGAAATGTGATAAAATACCGTATAATCAAATTATCACTAAAATTCAATATTTAAGAAATCTTAAGTGATTCAAGGCCACATGGGTAGAACTCAAATCCATTATTACTATTTTAGGTCACATAAACTAAGACTATTCATAATCTTGGTCTAAAATATTATAATAACGATTAAAATAATGAAAAATACCACATATCCTCCACTATAAATACCTCCTTCACTCCCATCTTATTTCCACGCCTCTCAAGACATGTGAAATTCCTACGTTCTGCCCAATAATACTCCCAAGGCTCTTCCCCACATCCTGGAGCTTATGGTCTCACCAAAAGACCCAAACTGAAGCCCTTAAAAAGGATCTCAAGGAGAAAAGATCAAGAGGTAAACATCCTCTTTTATTTTCTTTCTTTTCATTCATTTTATGTCATTTTATTTTATTACCTTTGGATTATTTTGGGATACTTCCTTCCATATCTCAACTACTATACATATTATGTAAGAGTTATGAGATATCACCTATCTCTCATGAAACTATTTTTATGAAATTTTAAGAGACGATGTTAGGCTGCCGAATTTTCGTGAGAAATTTCTCAAGTTTTCTTTTATTTAAAGATTCCTATATTTTATTCTTCTTTCCTCACCTCATCTTAACCGAGATGAATGAAAGATCCACAATATTGAATATTCTGTAATTTCTCATGGTTATGGGAAATTCATCATCAATCTTCTTCTTTTCCCCCACTTGTTCAAGGAATTAAAAACATTTCTCGTGATTTGTCGAATTACCAACATCGTGGATGATGTATTTTAAATTTTCATTAATTACTTCAATTCTAGTAATAAAACCATTTGTATGGTTGAAATAGGTTATAATATATCCATTATGTCTCATAAATGGTTCTGGAATTCTTTTGTACTGATAGTTTTAATTTATAAAACAAAATGAGGTCGTTGTTATCAAAGAACCACTAAAATGATCTAAACGAACATCATTAATGTTTTAACGTATGAATCATCCTCATGTAAGAATTAAAATTGTTAAATGGTATAATTTATTTTACTTTATATATGTAAATATTACTCCATTCCAATTCTGAAGTTTCACTTCCAATCGACAAGAACATCAACCATGAACCAATCATGCAAATCATGTAAAGAACACACCCAACAAATAGTGCAAAGAGAAAAATACTAACAATTAAAGGGTGAAATGATGTTATGAAATGATCATATAAGATGTTATAAACAAGAACATGTTTCTGTAAAATACTAATAACACTCTTTTAACCATTATACAGGATGTTTAAACATGTTTTAAGTAATTAAAACCAGAGGTAAGGGAATTCTTAACCTGATTTCCATTCTTTGGGTTAACCATCTAATTCGTTATTTATGTGGTATTAAAATTGATTGTGTGCTGGTTTTTGCTAATATTATGTTGAATTATGACTAATTATAGTATATATTCATATTCCATCCATTATATTATGTCTCTTTTCAATTGTATGATATATATAATGGGATTTTCTTTTAAAATCCTCTTCTACAATTCTGTTTTACAAAATTCAAAAGCATTGTTTTTATGCTAATATTAATGTTTTATGACTATGTTTTGGATCATGGGAAATGTTTATGATGATGGTTTGGGCCTATATCCCCATTAAATTAAATTGGTATGTGTATTTTTTAGGTCGTTCGTATGGTAACTCCATGTGTAATTGCGATGGTTACACAAGTACTAAGGTAGTCGGGAGGGTTACAAATTATAATGTAGCTGAGAGGGTTACAAGATTATATATGATATTCCTCAAGATACCATTATTTTTCTAATTATGTTATTATTTATTTTGTAAATAATATTTTTACAGAGTAAATATATATGGGTGGCAAGCATGTCTTTTGAATTTGATTTCATACATCACAAGTATTCATGGACTAATGTGCTCTTTCCTTCTTTTTCAACCCTTACTGAGATTTTGTGCTCATCCCATGTTTTTAAATGATCTTCATAGGTTATAATTATTTGCATGAAAGTTAAGTAATCCATGATAAATGTTTGAAGATCTATCAAAGAAATATTTTTTATTTGGAATGTTTTAAATTTTGGAAAGAATGAGTACTATTTTTATGGTATCCACTCTGTAATAATGTGTAATGTTATGAATGTATTGTCCTAATTCCCTAAATCTCTAAACATGAAAAGATCCTCAATGTAATAAGGATGTGTTTCCTTGACTAAATTCAAGATTATGTAATTTAATAAGGCTGGGTCTTTATATTGAATACATAGTTTCACCCAGATCTCCAATCTCATGCCCAGCTATAATAATCATTGGAAGTAGTGCCCCCCTCTATGTTAGGGGAAAACCTGCATAGAGAGTTTACCATTCATGAACTACATGTGAATTTATTCCTAACATCACATGACGTGTAGTGAATCCTGAATCCTTAATCCTAGTTTTGGTCACAACAAATTTAAAAATACCCCTTGTTGCAGCTAGGCTAGAATTGTGCCGGATGATCATTAAATAACTATGTATCTATTGATTCCTATTACCACAGTTTACATAGTGATGCCCAAATTTATTTCCATCGGTCCAGAAACCATACACCATTTCATGTTAGGAAACCAACAAATTTTCCTCATGTCATTAAACATAATGGTTCCTTAAGAACTATGTGTGGCTTGATTCTTATCATCACAGGATATGTAGTGACATATCCTTCTCTAATCCTATGGCCCAACTATAAAAATAAATGGGATGAATTCCCACCTCTACATATGGGATATACCTATATAGAGTATTTAAGATTCTTGAACTATGTGTTTCATGATTACTACCATCAGAAGATACATATTGATTACCAAATCCCAAATCCTATGTCCATCTACAATAGCCGAAAAGAAAAAATGCACCCCAAACTGTATAGGGGTCGAGTCATACAAGATATTTTTTCTTTTTATGAGTCAAATATTCTCAGGGATATATTTTTTGCATAATATATCATACACAATTTCCCATGATGGTTCTCACATCCTTAACACATGACATTATAATTCTATGTAACATCCTTACCTCATGATCATAAATTTCATCACAAGTGTCCTTACCACATGATGTTAAAATACAAAGAGACAGAAACAAAATCCCCACTACATGATGTTAAGTTGTGAAAACTATCACCCATTGTTCATCCATTATCAAAGTACCATGATATCCTTACCCTGATCAGCCATAGAATAGGTATCATCCACCATCTTTTAATCACATCAATCCATAAATCACACATCATGTATCATGTGCCATACATTGTGAAAAATATTCCATGGCCCTTGGAACTGGATACCTAAATTTAAGGAACCCTTTGTCTGACTATGTATTCTTGCATATAGCTCCAGAATATTCCTCTATGGTTATCAACAAAAAAGTTTCATTTTTAAAAATGGTCTTTCTAATAATTATGATCCATCACATCCCCGCGGAAGAACTCAACACCTCGATGTGTTTTGGTCCATTCCATGTATGACTTTCCCGTATCATTAGTCGGGTCAGGTGTACCTCATCCATGATTTAAAACACTTCCATCTCCCTATCAGAAGGATGTTGGAGTGCTCTTGACCCTAGGTATCCAAATTTGATCTTTTGTAATATACCTCATATCAGGTCTTTATGTGTCATGACCTTAACCGACCTACACTTTGGTCAAAATTTGTTTGAGTTTAGACTATATAATATAATGTAACAAATAACAAAAACTTAAACAACAAGAAAATAAGACACAGAACATTTCAGGTTGAATAACTATAAAGGGAATTGTGAAAAAAAGTAATTTCCTCACTTGCTAAACTCATTATCTCCAAAGTTTAAGAAACATTTAGGTCATGAATAAATAAGTCATTAAGAACATAGGGATAACTTCGTATCCCTAGTAAAATCAAAGAAATTCTTGTCGGATCCCCAAGGTTCAGGAAAAAGATAGAGTAATGATTTTTCACATCTTCTCATGATGAAAACATGTTCACAAGTTAGTGACACAACCTTTAGGGTGCTCAAACCAAACATGAATATTACAATCTCCATAAATCACACCTCATGATTTGAGTTAATCAGATCACAACAATCTTGTATATCCCTTTTAAAATGATACATGGCTACAAGGGACCCTTTGAATATGAATGTATGACTATGGATCCTGCATATGTGCATATGGTTGTCAAACATATTCATCACTCTGTAAAAAGGGGACTTTGATCCTTGTAAGACCTAGAATCACTATGGAAGAACTAAATACCTCAGTGTGTTATGGTTAATTAATGGTATGACTGTTTGGGTCCGTCCTCATATCCTCCACACTTTTGACCATGATTTACAGTTCCCATGCAAAACTATACAAGAGGATTAAAAATCCTTGACTTTATTTCACAGTGTTTTATACCCTATCTCAATAATGGAATGACACACTCCATTCCCTAACCATTTATGGACTAAAAATCATGATTCTAGACCACAGGACGTTGGGATCAATATTCAAAATTTAAGAGATATACTTCCATATGGTGCGATAACACTTCCTGTATTTATTTCTTCCCATTCCCAACATCATTATCTTGGAGTTTGAGTCTTTAAAATTATTTTATGGACATCAAAGAGGAGTGGATATCATATTTTCTTGAAAATGATACCAACACATAATGGCCTTGACCAACTAGCTAAAGGAGTCTCCTCCTTTCAAGAAAGGATCTTCAATCCTTGTGAGCACTGGAAACACTGTGGTGGAACCAAGAATCTCAGAGTGTTGTGGTTCATCTCCATCATGTCTGCCCCATTCCATTTTCACGGACTCAAATGTTTGCGTTATGAATTATATAACCCATATTATGATTACCCAAGAGGAACTAACCTCCCTAATGGTTGACCCTCAATGAATATTACCTGCATAAATCTTCCATGATCATTAGATAAGTGTATTGATATCTATGTTTTTAACTGATATCGATGCATAAGGGAATTGAATGGAAAAATAGAGGCATCTACACCTTCTAGGAAATTATCTGTAATCTTTATGAGCCTTAACAACACCACAGTAGAACTCAACACCCTAGGGTGTTTTGGGAAATTACTAGCATGTCTGCACCATATTCCATGATCGTTGATCCAATACTGGTATTATGACTTTAAACTAAATGGAATCATATGATCCAAGGTAAATTAACCTAAACTACAAAAATAAAACTTCTAATCTAAAATACCCTAAACTAGAATTAAAGAAGGTACACTCTAAAATACCCTAAACTACAACAATAGAATGTCAGAGCTAAATAACCATGAACTAGAGTAATAAAAGGTCTGATCTAAAAGACTCTAAACTACAATGATAGAAGGTCTGATCTAAAAGGCCCTAAAATTCAGTGATAGAACATGCCAACTAAAATACCCTAAACTAATGTGATAAAATTTATAAGCTAAAATACCCTAAACTACAATGATAGAAGGTCTGAGATAAAATAACATAAGCTACTATGATAGAATGTCAAATAAAAAACACCATTAATCTAAAACATTAGAAGGTCCGAGCTAAATGGCCATAAACAATAGAACAAAAAATTATTAGTCTTCAACAATAGAAAATTCGGTAAGGCCCACCATATGGTATTGTCAAAAACCAATATGTGCTCGCCAATCCTGTCAACTTCGGTGAAATATAGTGCACCCTCCAACTAGAAAATATATTCTAAACAAATTATCCATCTAGGAATTATGTTATCTCTTGATAAATTGAGAATATATATCCATAAATAATATCATGTTAGTGGAAATTCATGGGCACTTCTTGAGAATAATATGTTAGAACTATAATATTTAGATAGATATATACATTTTTACTTGATATTATGAAAAGTATGGGTATCATTTGTGATTAATATAACATCATATCAGTCGAATGTCATTCACTTCATGAATATAGGAATACTGGAAAAAAAGATATAAAGCTTTCGAAAATGCATTCATTGATAGTGTACACAATGAGGAATATCCACATTTATTATTGTCTATAAGAATATCATAAAAATGAATGTAAATAAAAAACTACATTAATATTTGATTAGATGATATTACCATGTTGGAAAGAGTCTAGTGAGAAGCATCAGTTGAACAGGAAAGTGTTTCTCATCCTACCACTTCTACTTCTTCCCCCAGGACAGAGGGTCTCAACTAATATAGTTATCTCCTACACAATTTTTTGTGAATTTTACAATGATGATGATAATGCTAAAAGGTTTCACCTAAGGTAAGCTATGATTTACACATGTCTCCAAATCATAATGGACTGGGAATCTACATGAACATTAAATTTAGATATAAATGGTTGACTCTATTCCAATTCCCCCAAGGCCTCCTTCATCTATTTTTCAAGGGGAGTATCATCTTGATGATCACCCGAGCCCCTATCATTGATGGTAAAATAATTACAAATAAGGATACTTATCGTCATGATTTTGTACATTGGTTGGTGGTCAAATAAATATATTCCCAAGTCATATAATTTCTGATTAAGGAATTCCTCTTGTCCATGAAATGTTTTTATAGGTGTCTTAATAACCCGGGTGTGATTCTACTTCTAGATCAGACTACGCCATGTTTAAGCTCTTTTGATGGAGGGAGTAGGTATGATAGGATGATGAATAAATATTTTTTCTAGAAATGAATCATGTTATTGAGTATCATATGTTCTTATCTAAACATTCTTATCATCTTTAGATTATCCTAGAGGAATAATTTTCTTAACATTTTCTATCCCATTATCAGGATTGTTGTTGCTAGTATGGGGGAACTGAAGTTACCCAGCCAGGATCAAAGTATCACTGAGAGGGGGAGAGGTGAATATGCGATATCTTTTATTTTTATGTTTCCTATCTTGTTGAAAGAACCTTTGCCTCTTTTTAAAGAGTTCTTTCCATGATGAATGCACACAACCAAAGGAACACGATATTTACAAGGTCCAATACTTAACAAGAGTAGCTACGTCCTTGGTATGGTATGGATATAATATAGTACCAAAAAATACCCTAGAAAAATCCTTTGATATGGATAAAACTATTAGGATATCCCCTTTTACTCGTGTAGTACATGGGAGATAATCCACTTGTATGTGTGCAACCTCTTAGAATAAATAGGGTAATGAAATATCTCTATGCTTCTTGAAAAACATTCTCAAATATGATCTTCAAAAAAAAGTCTTCTATTTCCAATTTAGAAGCTTAAAGGAACTAAATGGAATTCAAACTAATAATTAGTCCTAAACCCTATTCATATCTTGATCTACTGGAAATAACTTATTGGTAAATTTGGGTACTCAAATCTTCAACTCATAGAGATCATTTACCGAGCTCCTTCGCGAAGCTCCCAGATTCGCAGAGCACTCTAGTTATTAATGATCTCTAGATATCAAAGCTAACTATATCATAGATATCACTATATCATAGAGCACATATTGGTCGTTTTGAATTTAACTTCTTTTTCAAAGATCAACGACTCACCGTGAAGCTCCTTTCCATCAGAGAGCTCACTGCCTTTGTAGAGCTTGCTTTTTCTGTGAACCTTCTTCGCAACATGAGAGCTCTAATATTGTAGTTATGTCTCTATACTTTTCCAGAAGGTTAAGGGAATTTTTATAAGCATTTAACACCGACTATAGAACCTTATAATCATCTCATTTTCACATCATCACAAAATCACAGTTCTCTGAAATTTCCACTAAAATTCAATCTATTTCCTGAAGCACCATGTCTATTTTCCAAATTTTCAAACCGCATAATAGTCACAAAGAGTTTTGTAAAATACTTTTTTATACCACAATACTCCTTATTCCTTTGAGTAACTACAATTATCCACTCACAATTATATTCACTACCGCAATGATCGCTTGCAAAGCTCTTCACCTATGTCATTTGCAAAGGTTGTCGTAATGGCGAAACACTCCATCAACAATCATCATGTCTTCGTGAAATCTACCTCATGAATCTCATATTCTAGAAATTCATGACTTTTCGATTTTTTGATGATATCTTCATCTAAATCCACTTTATAAAACTGATTCTTTATGACCATCCATATGGATTGACCACATATTTTTCCCCCTTTCATTCATAAATCTTGCATCACAAGTTCTCCAACCAACATACGATCTTCTGTGAAATACAAATCAGCAAAGCATCGTCAGATATACCATAGAATGTATTTGTAATGTTCCTATAATTCCTAACCCACTTATAAAAATTGAAGTGATTGTATTTCTTCACAAACATCCTTGAAAACAAAAGAAAATACTTCATGCATCCAAAAAAACTTCATCATCCAACTTTGTCCCAATAGGAACTTCTTCAAGGTCTCTCCCATATAATACATCAACTCCATATTATCCATAGACAGAGTGGTTGGTAAGGTGAATATATTTTACCCATGATGAACTAATCATCTTAGCACACCAGCTATGTAGGATGCTACCCAAGACTAGGGATAATCTGATGTAAGTAAGGTATGTGCATTAGTATATTGAAGAATGATCTCATTGTTAGTGTCTTCACATGCCAACATCATCAAAAATTAACAGATGATCCCAGGGTTGTGTACTCCTCGTAAGTTGAACGAATAATGAGGGGAGACCATTTGTGTGTAGCCAAACCAATAAGAAAAATGATAGGGTGTATATAGATCATAGATGATCATATCGTCTATACTAGCTACAAGAACCTCATCCCAAAAAAGAGATATTGTGCATCCTTACATTCATAAGACCACCACCATAATGAATAATTGGAATAATTGGTGTGGGTTAAGGGTTAAAGAAAATTCTATTGGATCAACTCAAAACATTTTTAACCTCGTCAAATCATAGTGACATTTCCTCAACCCATGATATGGTCAGCAACCTAGGAAGAGATCATGCATCAAGGATCCTACGGGTATTGTAGTCTTTGTTGCAATTGAAATACTCTCCTATCTAGATAAATTAAAAAAGTGAAAGGACCATGAATACTATATGGGGTTATACCATGATGAATATGTCCCAAGAGTTGGTAAAGGAATATATGAGTTTTAACCACCAGATTAAGGCAATGTCCCTCCACTAGCCAAGTTGTCATCACAAGTGTACTGTTGCTGATTCCTGAATGCGCATCCTTGGTTGGGAAATGACACTCATTTAGGAACATGGTCATAAATACCACCAACCTAATATTGATTGATATATCTATATTGACTCATTATTCCCATGAATTATGATCCTTAGCTTCCAAAATGGCCCAGTATGAAACAACACTCTGACAAACATTCCAAGAAGGGCACCGATCAGGACATATAACATCTGTCCTAGATCTATTGTGATAAAAATGTTGATACAATCTTTAAAATAAATTACAAATCACTTATACATATCCTTTCAAACATTTTCGTTCACAATAATGAGAATATATCTCTCCGATATTAGATTATTCATAGGGTCATCACAGAAATCTATGGCAAGGAAGAATTCATCATACATCACTCTGAGAGGGGGTATCAGACCTAGTTGATAGATATCCAAGAGTATGATTCCAAAATCATTCTAAGATAAAAGGAATGAATTGTTACATGGACACTAATGACTAACCAATACACAAATAATTTCATATTGGTGATAAAAAATAATTTGGTAAATCTATACTGCTTCATAGAGATGGAAACATATTGTTGGTCAAAAATCTCTATGTTGTTTTGGCTAACCTAGAATAGCCAATCCCGTTCATTGAAAATGTTTCAATTTTCGAGAAAGTCTCACTTCATATTTATCCAGTACATCAGTTGTTTATAGAAGATACAAATATGATCAAATAAGTTGGATAAATTGGGTAATGAGCTAAATCGCAGCATTTCGAATCTATGGGAGAGTTTTCCAATATATATGACAACCCCTGGGATCATTTGGTGACTAGTATCCCATTGTATGAAATTCTATTTTGAATACAGTAAAGAGAATATGACACCCAGTAAGATGACAGATTCAATTATGAAGGAGGAATGACAATGTCTTCTAGTAAGACAAACTTGTATATAGGAATCTGGTGTGATAAAGGTTAATTCTAGAGCTCAGATTAGAGGATCCTATTCAGAAACTATTTATTAGAATTCACATGGCATCGAGGGTAAAAATTGTAGTTTATAGAAATAATGGTCCTTTGAATGACCGTGTCAGAGTATATTTGATGGGAATATGAATCCATTTGAACAAAAGTATGAGGTGTTTGTCAGACAAATACAATAAAAACATGTCAAAAGAAAGAAATAAATTGGCATTATCCTTGACATCACATGAATCATCAAATGTATTAAAAATTCATATAATAGACATAATAATCACCAAAACTTAAAAATATCTCATGTATCATGTAAACCTACAATGGAATCACACAACCGCATCACCCCATAAAAGACTCATGATCATGTGACCATTACATGGTCATGCGAATCGCAAAATACTTACAGGAACATGTGATCAAGCCAACAGATCCCATGAAAATATTAAGACTATCATGAATCACCAATTCCAAATTTCAATCAATTACCACATTTTAGCTTGTCATTGATTTAATTAGGCTCCTTGGCAAGGAAATTCTTGTAAAGCATCTCTCGCAAAAATCATCTCACGATGAAATATCATGAAAATGATCTCACGGGATGGACTTATGACATGGTTTTGATATTAAAGAAAGGCACTATAGCTCTGAATAATTGAGTATTCATTTAATGAACCCCTCTCAAACTCCCAATTTAACAAAAATTATAATAAATACCAAACATCTCCCAGTAGACTAAATGTTTATTGGTAGACCAAGCATATCCAAAGACTCTAATTGGTGATAGCACCAAATCCTTAGGCGGGAAATTATTGTACTTAGAACTGGGGCGTTATCCCCGTGGATGTCTCTCCTAGGAGGGGGAATCTGTTGAAACCCTCCAAATAAGAATTAGAAAACACATGAGGGAAGAAATAACTGAATATGGGTATTAATTTCCCAAAAAATGAAGGGAATTAGAAGGTAGTATAGATCACATGGATCACATGAACCCCTAAGAGACCTGCAATCACATAACCATTGAAAGGACATGCAGATAGTCACACAAAACACATGGCATGTGGATTATCCCACAAAGGCCCTTTGAAAAAGTCCTTCTACAATAAAAATTCTCCACAGACAATCAGTTATCATGAAATAGTACTCTTATAAGCTCCCCCAAGTCACACATCTTATAAAATAGATGATTCCCGATGAACCATCGAAAAATAATTCTAATATAGGATGATATATCCAAAAAGATTGTGCCACTTGAGGTTGTGAATCTCCAGAAGCTCTTCACCAATGGAGAAAATTATTTTCTTCAAGAACACTCAAGAAACCTTTTGAAACCCCCATCCATTGTAAAATAAATAGTGGAAAAAATAAGGGGAAACGCGAGTCTCTTGATGTTTTAAAAATCATGTGATGCACCCCAATTGGTTTGTAAGAGACCAAAATCCCACATCAACATGTATGTCTCATCTCATGAAATATTATTATCAGTTCATTCTTGTCATGAGTAGTCTTCCGAATATGTCTAAGTCACCATACCATCCCACATTGGATTCACATGGACAAACAGAATGAACTTTCCATGAAATGATCAAACATATCCATAGTTTCCCTTGTTGGCCTTGCGACACATCTCCAAGAGGTAGAGTGATTGCCTTTGATAAAACTCATACAACCCTATGATATCCCAAACCCTAGTAAAATAAAAAAGGCAATAAATTGGGGAATTAAGGGAGCCTATCATGGTCATAAAACTGACACAAAGAACTAAGGTTTTCTACAACATGGTATCCTAATACCCCTTGACAAGCTGGTTTTGTTTTTTGAAGGCCTATAGGCATTCCATCCTTGTCTCATGAAAGGCCCCAATAAAGTTACTTAAAATCATGTGACAGACTTTCATCATCCATTTTGGTATCAAAAAGGCACTTGGGCATGTCAACCTAACAATATGAAAGTCCAATAGCATGACCGTATGATTCATAAAGTACCCATTAATCTAAAATAATCCATTAAAGGAGGCATTTATGGGATTAACTTGTGGTCATGGAAAATTATGTGACTCCCCCAGAATAAAATACGATGGGAAGTCATGAAACCCATGACACTGAGGCCCTCCACCAACTCCATCCTTGATTCAGTTGATATGCACTGCTCAAAGTAGAGAATAATAGGAGTAGGGAGTCGTATATAGAATGTCATGTCCATAGTTACCTAGAGTATGTGCATTATTACATAATATTGGCATGATAACAAAAGATCAAGTCTCGAAAGACCGATTAGTTTAGTATCTCTGGAAATACTGGATACATTCATAAAACTTACATTACAACATAAAATGAAAAACTACAAAAACATAGTCTCTATAGGCCACACTCATATCCCTTATACAATCCTTGCAAGTCAATCATAATATACTTTTCGCATCCTGGAAAAAATAATACAAATAAAAGGGTGAGCACAGATGCTCAGTAAGGATAAAAATATAGCAGAAACTTTCATAAATAAGAATAAACATTTAAGGCAATGTGAGATTAAAACAAAATCATTTGAAACTTGAAATTTAGCATGATATGGAAAAGATAAAATCAAATAATTTCATTTACTTATTCACATGGATATTCTACTTGTCAAAAAACCACATGCAATATCAATAGCCACTATCATAGTGATAAAATGCATAATTCCATACATCATAACCACATAGTCAAGGCCATGTTCCAAGACTAAAAATATGATTTTGTCAAGGCCTTGTGCCAAGACACTAGTTTGTCTCATGAGACCTACCGATGAATCGAGGAGATATAGTGGGCTCCACCCATCACTTATTAAGTACAATGCATTACTCATAAGAAATGGTTTAAAAATAACATAAAAATTCGTATTAAAACTAGCATAAGAAATGTCAATACTTTATCCATAAAAAATGAATGGTATAAAAATAAAACATCCACAGTCAAACATATCTGAAAACCTTAATTACAATATGGAATTTTGGTATCATAATAAATCAACTTCAAATAATCTCACAATCCATCAAAGGTTGTTGACAAAGATTAAATCAAAACATTTTTTTAGAGAAATATCTCTTTCTATTTTGAAATCATTTAAAAGTCATATAATTATTAAATAAAACATTTATTTTGAAAATATTCATAAAATCTTGTAAGGGAAACTTTGACGATGTTATAACAGCGGAAAATAGCCTCACCCGCCGTATAAGTTAAAAAAACATTCTTACCTTAATTTTGTCGAAAAGGTCATTAGGTACCTTATTTGGAAATCGATGGAAAGATTCATTTAAAATTTTTTTATAAAAAGTAAAATGAGGGTATAAATTAAATTAACCCATAGTCATGTAAATAGTAAAAAAATTTGGAATATATTTTTACAAAACATGGATGTGGATGATAAAGATGTCCCAGTAGATACTTACCTAAAAACAACCTCATATAATAAAGAGGTTTTGAAATTAACCCTTACCCTATACTTTTCCTAGGTCGAGGGTAGGTTATCCTCCTGAATAATGGTGAAATAATTTTTATTAAATTATACAAGAACCATATACATTAACATGATATCTTATATGATCTTCTAATATTTCTTTGTTAATGATATTTCAGTAGTATCATCGTTTCGGGTGTTAACGAATTTGTTTTCCTTTACATACATGCTTAAGTAGGCCATGTTTGTTATGTATAGGATGTATTTGATTCATATACATAATTATATTATGTTCAAAAACATTACCTTCAATCATAAAATTAAAATTATTCTTTAATGATTACATTGGGGAATGAATCTCATTGTGTTTGTGGAGACAGTAATCCGGACGTACGCACGAGCGACAATATCATTCTTTTGATATTAAATTCATATATAATTGGATGTTATATCATACATAAATAATAATTATCATGTTATATTTATTATTTAAATCATTTATACTCATTATTATACCTATCCAAATGATGAAGTGTTTGAATAACAAACTACACCACGAAGTGGAGATGGTAATCCATACGTACGCACGTATAGTGACATTGTCATTTACATGATGGATAGAAAAATAAATATTGTTGTACCACTTTTATAATAACATAACAATATATAGACGATACTATAGTTATTATTATATAATGTAAACAACTAAGAAAGAGGTAGTGGAAGAAGAAAAGAACTTGGAAGAGGTGATGAAATATTTACCTCTTCTTCAGGTTCTTCCTTTTGATTTGATCCAAATTGATCCATATGATGGATTTCTAACTAGTGGAAGGCCTCTAGGATCAAGGTAGGACATTTGAGATGATATTTGGGAAGGTTTTGTCTGAGAAAAATTCATTGAAGGTGTGAATTTGATAGAAGGGGAGGTGCCCTTTTATAAGAGAGGTGATGGTCACTTTAGGAAAAGGTTAAAATATTATTTTAAAATAAAATCAATTTTGTTTTATAATGGATCAAAAATGAATTATATAAAGTATAAGGTGGGTATGGTTTGAAAAACTCTCAACCAATAGGTTTTATATAGGTTTAGGTATACATATTAACATTATATTTTAGACTTAACTCTTAGTTAAATTGTTCGACATTTACCATGTCTCTTTGTATTTTTATATTATATAGTCAATAAAAATACTATAAACATACAAGAGAAACTAAAGTGATTAATTAATGACATATATAGTATTATTTAAGCCCTTTGGCCAAACCTTAGATTTTTCGGAATTGTATACCAATTAATAATATAATATTTGTTTTAAAAACACTTTTATGTCAATTTTGTCACTATTTGGTATTTTGTTTTTTTAATTAATATCATAATTATTAATTCAAAAAAAATTCATTTAATCAATAGTAACATGTCATATTAACCAATAAAATTAATTGAATTTATTAAAAATCTCATATTAGATTTATTTAGGTATTTTAAATATCAATTATTTTAATCATTCAAGAATAAGGTAATTACTGTTTCATTATTGTATTATAAATAAATTTAATTATTTAATGTATAAAAATTATAAATAAAATACCATTATGTAGGAAATAGTTTTATCCTCATAAGTAATATTTATAGTCGAATTTATCTTATGTATTACCATATATTAAAAATGTTTTAGTTATTAAACATTAATTTTAACTCTATTAACTATTCTTTAAATAAAATAAAAATATATGTCCTAATCTAATCCAAGTGGACCAAAGAAGATCATATTTTATTCCTATTCTTGGTTTTGGTTGAATTACACTTATCCAATAGAATTAGGACATGTGTTAGAGTAATTATAATATCATTTTTACCCCTAATTACCCAATTTAATTTTTAACATGATAAATAAAAGTAAAAAAGTTATTATTCCTCAAAAATTATTTTCATCTTATTGAACCACATTTTACTTATTAATATTAACTATTTCTCTCATATTTTTGAAATTCAACTCACAAAAGCTGTAAAATTACGTTTTATACAAATTTGCAAATGCACCTAGGAGGTGGGTAAAAGACGGTAAATAGTTCGATATAATTTTATATATCTAAACTTATTATAAAATGACTCCAATGAATTACGTTGAACATATGTATGTATTATAAATATATTTTCACTGAAATTAAATTAAAATAAAATAACTAATTATTTAAATAAAAAGTCGATTTTAAACAATAACATGGTGTTTTTTCACTATTCATTAAAAATTGAAAGTTTTCAGAAAAATACCAAAAATTCACCCAAAGCTAATTTAGATATTATAAATCCAAAAATGAAATCCATTTTGAAAGATAAATTTTATAAAATTTCAAAAAGTGGCTATTATTATTCATAACAACTAGTTTGATTGGTCGTGGTGTGCTAGAATCTCGAAGTTGCGTACACTGCAAGCTATCACATTATTCAAAGGGAAACATACTATGGAAGCTTGGGGTGTTACATTCTTACGTCCTTCAAATAATTTCTTCCTCGAAATATATATAATACTATGGAAAAAAAATATTTGGGTTTTCCTTCATCATAAGTTCCTCTGGTTCCCACATTGCCTTTTCCATGGTGTTTTCATAGAACTTTTACCAGAAGAGTTTTCCGGATTCTTGGCACATGTTCTCTTGTATCAAGCATTATGACAGACTCTTCACAATAATATAGATCAGGTTCTAGTTCAATTTACTCATAGGTGAGTACATGTGTTGGGTCAGGAATGTATTTTCTCAACAGTGATATGTGGAACACATCGTGAACTTTGGAGAGACTTGGAGGCATTGCCAAAAGATAAGCTACAGCCCCAATTCATTCTAGAATTTTGAAAGGTCGGATGTACCTGGGACTCAATTTACCCTTATTACCGAAATGTATAACACCCTTCCATTAAGATACCTCCAAGAAAACATGGTCTCCTACTTGAAATTTCAAATCCTTCATTTGGTTATTAGCATAACGCTTTTTTCTTACTTTGGGCTGATATGATGTGGGTTTGGATAACGTTCACCTTCTCCATTGTTTCCTCAAGAAGTTCTGGGCCTATGAGTTTTCTTTCACCAACATCAACCCAACAAGTTGGTGTGCGACATCACTTTCCATATAACGTTTCATATGATGTCATCTGAATACTTGAATGGAAGCTCTTGTTATAGGAAAATTATACCAGAGGTAAATATTGATCCTGCGTACCTTGAATGTCAAGTTAGAAAGATATCAACATGTATTATATGGTTTGAATAATACATTCTGATTGTCCATCAGTTTGAGGGTGGTAGGCAGTGCTTAAACGAAGTTCAGTATCCAGGGCTTTCTGAAGACTTTTTCAGAATCTTGATGTAAAAATGTGATCACGATCAGAAACAATCGATAAGGGTACTCCATGAACTCTTACAACTTCATTAATATATTGTTTTTCTAGATGTTCAAGTGGTAAATCTTCTCTTATAGCAATAAAATGTGTTGACTTGGTAAGATGATCAACAATTACCCATATTGCATCATTCCTTCTAGGTGTCTTTGGTAGCCCCATGACAAAGACCAACGTAATATTATCCCATTTCCACTCAGGTATGGGAAGAGGTTTTATGACTCCTCTAGGATATTTCTTTTCAGCTTTAACTTGTTGAAAAACCATACATCTTGACACAAAATCAGCGATCTCCCTCTTCATGTTGTCCCACCAAAAATGTTCCTTAAAATATCTATATATCCTGGTTCTACTACAGTGTATAGAGAAATTGGAGCTATAAGAATCATCTAATAATTCCCTTTTTAGATCTGGTATATCGGGAAAACAAAGTCTCTTCCCAAATTTCAAAATCCCAACTTCATATATGAAGTCACTCAATCTCCCATCATTCACCGCTTTAATATTCTTCTGAAACTCCTCATCTTCAGCCTGAGAACTTGTTATACATTCTAGTAAAGATTTTTTGGCAAACATTTGAAAATGTATTGATGTTTCACCATACATTATTATTCTCATATCAATTTTCACTAGATCCAAGAAAAGAGGACCCCTTTCAACTCTCATATTGTTCCAAACTCCACGATCCTTTCTACTCAAAGCATCTGCCACCTTATTTTCCTTCCCTAGGTGGTAGTGTATAGTGCAATCATAATCCTCTAGTAGTTCAAGCCATCGTCTTCACCTCAAGTTGAGTTATTTTTGTGAGAAAATATTATTCAAACACTTGGGATCTGTATAAATCTATCAATTTTCACCATAGAGATAATGTCTCCATATTTTCAAGGGAAAGATTACAGCTTCTAACTCATGATTGTGAATAGGATATTTTTTATTGTGAATTTTTAGATGTCGTGATACATAGGAAATAACTCTATCATTCTGCATAAGGACACAACCAAGTCCTATCTTCGAAGCATCACTATAACTAACAAACCCATCATCCCCTGATGGTAGATTCAAGATAGAAGAATTGACTAATATTCTCTTCATTTCTTAAAAACAATATTTACACTCTTTTTTCCAAACAAATTTAACCCCTTTTCATGTGAGTTTGGTTAATGGTTTAGACAATCGAGAAAAATTCTAGACAAAACGCCGATAATAACCTACTAAACTAATAGAACTAAATTCCTTAGTTATACTCATCGGTGCTGGCCATTCATGGATTGCCATGGTATTTGAATAATCAATATATATGTCATCCTTAGAAACAATATGGCCAAAAGAATAAATATCTTGAATCCAGAATTCACACTTGTTAAACTTCTCGTATAATTATTTTCATCTGAGGGTTTTCAGGGTGGTTCACAAGTTATTTTCATGATCTTCATTGCTTTTAGAGTATACCATGATATCTTAAATAAATACCACTACAAATTCATCAATATATTCCTTCAAAACTTTGTTCATTAGATCCATGAAAATAGCGGGTGCATTAGTTTGCCCAAAAGGCATTACTGTAAATTTTTAGTGCATGTACCTGGTTCGAAATTCTATTTTAGGAATGTCTTCCTTCTTCATGCACAACTGATGAAATCCAAATTGAAGTTCAATATTTGAAAAATATTGAGCGCCATGAAGTTGATCAAATAAATCATTAATGCGAGGTAGGGGATACTTTTTATTTATTTTCATAACATTGATCTCCATGTAGTCAATGCACAACCTCAAAGATCAATCTTTCATCTTAATAAAAAGGAAAGGGGCTCCCCATGGAGAAACACTAGGGAGAATAAATCCCTTATTACTCAATTCCTCTAGTATTTTATTTAGTTCCACTAATTCCACATTGGCCATTCTATAAGGGTTCTTTGATATGGTCCTTGAAACATTAATTAAATTAATAGAAAACTCAATTTATCATTCTGGAGGATGTCTAGGTAAATCCTATAGAAACTAATCAACATATTCTTGCACAATAGGTACATCCTCTATTAGAACATTATTTTCCACACCCTTAGTTATTCCATTCTCTTCTTCCCCAATAATTGAATTTAGTAGAGCTAATGGGGGAAGATCTAGATAAGAATCAGGTGGTGACGTTTCTTCTCTAAAGATATGTTACTCCTTATCATCATCAAAAAATGTAACCTCCTTCTTCTTAAATTAACTTTTCACATCATGGTCTGAAATCCAATCCATTCCAAGGATTATATCAAATTCAATCATGTGTATTCAGACGATATCAGTAGATAATGAAATTTTATATGACCTAATGGGAACTGATTCACAAAACATTGTTGTGATGATACTTCCCTTAGGTGTTTTGACTGACAACTCCCTTGTTAGATCAAATTGAAAATATATATTTTTCATAGAAAACTAGGAAGATATGAAAAAATGCGATGATCCTGAATCAAATAAAGCATTGGATAAACTTTTGGAAACCATTAAATTACGTCCACCATGTCTTTCTGAGCTTCAACCTCAGCAGTAGTGATCACATAACCTTGGCCTTGTGCCCTAGGCCTTTTCTGGGGTAATTTTTCTTGGCGCATAATATATTATTTTTAATAATGCCACTTTTCTCAATAAATCTAGAATTCTACACTGATATCCTCTTTCTTCCCCTTGTAATCACGAGCTTGGTGTCCTTTTTCAACACACTTGTAATAGACTCCAATTCCATTCAGGCAAGTACCGGGGTGTTACTTCCTGCATTTACCGCACGATGGATATTCAAATTTTCCCTTCTTCTCATTAATTCTATTTCCAGAGTGTTCAGCATATCTTTTTTACTCTTTCTTTTCTTTAATGTCGTAAGACTTATAGAATTACTTTTCTACCTTGATAGTGCATTAGAATATATCTTCGTATGATGAGAAGGATAGTGAAACAAATGATCGATAGAAAAATGGTTTTAAAATATCAAATAATCGATCAATCTTACTCCATGGGTTATGTATATAATCTGCTTCATGCCTTTCTATCCTTGTAAAGTTAGCCTCATACTTTGTGATATTCTCATCCTCCTTTTTTCTCAGACACAAAAATTGTCTTTCCATATCTTTTAGATGCTCATGAAGAAATTATTTTTCTAAGAAAATATCTTTAAACTCCCTCCATTCCATGTATGATACATCTTCATCTTCCTTTGTGTTTTCGATTAATGACCACCATTGATCTGCATCTCCTATGAGGCAACAAACTATCATGACATCTTTTTCCCTTTCTCTACTCCCAAAATCATGAAATATTTTCTTTAAGGAATTTACCCATTGTTCATCCACTAATGAATTTTTACTCCCATTGAATGTTGGTGGTAGTTTCCTCATGAATCAATCTAACATTGATCCTCCACATTGTGGATCAGGTTGCTCCATACATGTAAGGTTATCACTCATAACCTGAGTGAGTTGTACCCGTATGGTGATAAGCTGATCAACACCAGTTGCATCACTACCTCCACTATAATTATCTTGAGTAGGAGGGAAATCTCTACATGGATTACATGTATTGATATAGTTACCATTACTTCCACTAGGCACCATTTCTAATCAATGGAATATAGTTGATTAGTTTATGAATTGCAATAAATAATTCCAAACTTGTAAAACACTTATCATTAGTTGAATAGTTTTTGGATATAATCCATAATCATAAAAATGGTTTCTTTGAGGAATTATATACTCATAAACCCTTCATAATGGTTTTTAAATAAAATGATAATTATCCTAACCATATCCCTCGGGAGTGTCGTAACCAAGAGTGCAGCAAGGCCCATTGTCATGCACAAGTTCTTGTTCGAGTCTAGATCAAAGTGGTGTTTTTAGTTTTTACCCCTAGGTACATCTATGCCAGTGCCGCCTCTATGACTCGTATCTAGATAGGGATATATTGCTCGGGAAACTCACAAAATCTCTACAGTACCAAAATTCTTTGAAGTTCTTCTATACTAATCCTCGAATTCTATCTTAGGGTAGTGTACTTAAATCAGAGTTTTTCTAAATCTAGTTTCCAAAGTGTGTACTATACTTCCTCTGATACCAACTATAACACCTTGACCTTAGTTTCCCAGAGTTGGTGCATTATTACATAGCATGGGCATGATTACAAAAGATCATGTCTCGACAGACCGATTAGTTTAGTATCCTTAGAAATAATAGATACATTTATAAGTTTTACATTATATTATAAAATGAAAAACTACAACAAAATAGTCACCATTTGCCACACTCATTTTCCTTATATTGTCTCTAAGGTCATTCATAATATATTTCTTCGTATCCAAGGAAAAATAAAACAAAGAAATGTGTGAGCCCAGATGCTCAAGAAAGATAACAATATAGCAGAAACATTCATAAATAAGAATAAACATTTTAGACAATGTATTACTAAAAAAAGCCTTTTAAACTTGAAATTCAGCATAATATGGAATAGATAAAATTAAATAATTTTATTTACTTATTCTCATTGATATTCTACTTGTGGAATAATAACATGCAATATCAATAGGCTCTTTCTTAATGATGGAATGCATAATTCTAGACTTCATAACCACATAGTCAAGGCCTTGTACCAAGACACTAGTTTGTCTTATGAGACCTACCGATGCATCGAGGAGCTATAGCGGGCTCCACCCGTCACTTACTAAGTTCAATGCATTCCTCATATGAAAAGGTTTAAACATAACATAAACATTCATATTAAAAATAGCATACGAAATGTCAATACTTTATCCATAAATTTGGAATGGTATAAAAATAACACATCCACAGTAAAACATATCACAAAACATTCAATATAATATGCAAGTTTGGTATCATAATAAATCAACATCAAATAAGCTCACAATCCATCAAAGGATGTTGACATAGTTGAAATAAAAACTTTTTTTTATAGAAATGTATCTTTCTATTTTGAAACCATTAAAAAGTCATATAATTATAAAAGAAAAAAATTATTTTAAAAATATTTTTATAAGATTTTAATGGAAACTTTGATGATGTTATAATGGTGGAAAAGAGCATCACCCTCCATATAAGTTAAAAAACATTCTTACCATAATTTTGTCGAAAAGCTCATAAGGTACCTTGTTTGGAAAATGAAAGAAAGATTCCGTTCAAATAGTTTTATAAAAAGTAAAACAAGGGTATAAATGAATTTAACCAACAGTCTAGTAAATAGTAAAAATTTATTCGATTACATTTTTAAGAAACATGGACGTGGATGATAAAGAGGTCCCAGTAGATACTTACGTAAATATAACCTCAGATAATAAAGAGATTGTGAAATTAACCCTTGCCTTGTAATTTTCCTTGGTCGAGGGTAGGATAACCTCATATATAATTGTGAAATAATTGTTATAAAATTATACAAGAACCATATACTTTAATATTATATCATATATGATCTTATAATATTGCTTTGTTAATGATACTTTAGTAGTATCATCGTTTTGGGTGTTAAATGATTTGTTTTCCTTTATATGCTTGGTTACGTAAGCCATATTTTTTATGGATAGGATGTATTTGATTCATATACATAATGATATTATGTTCATAAAATTTATTTTTAATCGTAAAATGAAAATTATTCTTGAATTATCACGATGGGGAATGAATCTTATCGCATTAGTGGAGACGGTAATCCAGACGTATGCACGAGTGACAATATCATTCATCTGAAATTAAAATAGTATATAATTGGATGGTATATCATATATATATATATTCATTATCATGTTATATTTATTATTTAAATTATGTATACTCGTTATTATACCAATCCAAATGATGAAGTCTTTGCGTAACAAACTACACCACGACGTGGAGACAGTAATCTGTACGTACGCATGTATGGCGACTTTATCATTTATAGGATGGATTGAATAATGAATATGGTTGTACCATTTTTATAATAACATCACAGTATATATAATATAATTCATTTATTATTTCATAATGTAAACAACAATGAAAGAGAAGTGCAAGAAGAAAAGAACATGAAAGAGGTGATGAAATATTTACCTCTTCCTCCGGTTCTTTCTTTTTGATTTGATCAAAATAGCTCCTTAAGATGGAATTATGACTAAGTTGAGGCCTCTAGGATGAATGTAGGACATTTTAGAGGATATTTGGGCTGTTTTTGGCCGATCCAAATGGCTTTTATGGTGTGAATATGAGAGAAGGGAAGGTGCCCTTTTATAAGAGAGGTGGGGGTCACTTTAGGAGAAGTTTGAAATATTTTTTTATAATAAAATAATTTTCGGTTTCTAATGGATAAAAACTGAATTAATTAAAGGATATGGTGGGTTTAGGTTGAAAACCTCTCAACCAATAGGTTTTATACTGGTTTAAGTCATCCTATTAACCTTATCTGTTAGATTTATCTCTTAATTAAATAGTTTGACATTTACCATGTCTCTTTGTATTTTTATATTATATGGTCAATATACTTACAATAAACATCCAAGTGAACCCAAAGTGGTTCATTAATAACATATATAATATTATTTAAGAACTTTGGCTGAACCTTATATTTTTAGGAATATAATAATAATTACTAATATAATATTTTTTTAAAAAAATCTTTTATGTCAATTTTGACACTATTTGGAATTTTGTTTTTGATAAATTCATAACAGCATTATTACTTAGAAAAAAATCCTTTAGTAAATCCTAAAATGTCATATTAACCTATAAAATTAATTTTATTCATTAAAATCCTCATATTATATTTATTTGGATATTTATAATATCAATTATTTTAATCATTCATTAATAAGGTAATTAATGCATCATCATTGTGTTATAAATAAATATTACTATTTAATGTCTAAAAATTATAAATAAAATACCATTATGTAGGAAATAATTCTATATTTCTAATTAATATTTATAGTTGAATTTATCTTATGTATAATACTATATAAAAAATTATTTATTTATTAAACATTGATTTTAACTCCTTTAACTCTTCTTTAAATAAAATAATAATAAATGTCCTAATCTAATCCAAGTAGTCCAAAGAGGATTATATTTTATTCTTAAGGTTGTTTTTGGATGAATTAAACTTATCCAATATAATTAGGACATGTGTTAGGGTAATTATAATATAATTTTTACCCTTAATTATCCTATTTACTTTTTACCGTGGTAAATAAAAATAAAAGGTTACTATTTACCAAAAAATTATTTTAATCTTATTGAACCACATTTTAATTACTAATATTAACTTTGTCTCTCAGATTTTTGAAATTCAACTCACAGAAGAGATAAAATAATGTTTTATACAAATTTACAAATGCTCCTAGGAGGTGGGTAGAAGACTGTAAATAGTTCGATAACATTTTATACATCTAAGCTTATTATAAAATGACTCCAATGAATTACGTTGAACATATATATGTATTATGTATCTTTTAGGACCTAAAATTGATTAAAATAAAATAACTAATTATTTAAATAAAAATTCTGTTTTAACCAATAACGCAGTGTTTTTTAACTATTCATCAAAAATTGAATGTTTTCAGAAAAATATAAAAAAATCAACCTAATATAATTTCGATATTACGAATCCCAAACTGAAGTGCATTTTGAATGATAAAATTTATAAAATTTAAAAAATTGGTTATTTCTATTCATATCGACTAGTTTGATTGGTCGTTGTGTGTTAGAATCTCGAAGTTGCATACAGTGCAAACTATTGCATTATTCAAAGGGAAATGTACCGTGGAAGCTTGGGGCGTTACATTATAAATCCTCTACATAAGAATTAAAAAATCAACTTCATGCTGATGGACTTTTTTCCAATGGAACCTTGCACTAGCACACCCATTACCCAGAGAAATTTTCTTGGCATGGTTGATCTTGAAAACAGGTAAGCTTCTCATCAAGTAAGATCTAGTGGATAATTAGAACAATCATGCAACATACTAAGAACAACATATGATCATTTATAGATAATGTGAAGGAAATCTGGTGGAACACGTGAAGAACATCCCACATATCTTCTCGATCATGCGAGACTTAAGAGAAGATAATACTAAAACAAGTCTAAGGAATTTGAAATAAAAGGTTTAATGAAAAATAAAATATGGGAGACTTATGCAATGAACAAATACCTTGATTCACATGCACTTCACGTGAACTTCCCTAGTCATGACACAACAACCATACTTGTCGCCTAAATCTTATGACACTCTTTTGGAATACTATATGGATCATGCAAGGTCTTATTTACAAATGCAATAATGTCAAATGGAACCCCTGAGCATGCCACCCAAGTCTCGTAAATCCCTCCAGGATCACCATTAAAACCTTATCATGTCCTTTAGACTTGTTTCCTAACCCATTAAAACCCATATCATGTCACCAAAACATGTTACCTAAGTCTTGCAATAGCACCCCGGCAAGTCAACAAGCCCTCATGATGTCTTCTGGGCACACTAGCTAGATATCATGATTTCCTCTTGACATGCCATCTGAGACCATCTGCCACCCTCTAGACATGCCATATTGACTCTCATGATGCCATCCAAGTGTTTCATCAAGATTTCCCAATGAAAAATTGTTTAATTATATTTGATCATAAGACTCCCTCTAGGCATGGAAGTTAGGATCATGTGATGACTACCGGGATCACCCATCCAAGCCCCTGAATTTCCTTCAGATATGTCATCCTAGAACATGTTATGGCCCTAAAAACATGACATATAGGATATTCAAAATCAATTAGACAATCCATATTGATCATATTATTATCTTTATACATGTCCAAAATATAACTAGACGTGTTTATACATCCTTCAATGTGTTAGGATAGATGATCAAGGCATGTTAAACAGACGATCAATAATGTTAGGAAGAAAACCAAGACATGTCAAACTAAAATACCAGGACATCATAACCATATCCACCTTCAGTGTGTAAGCCTCGATCAGAAACAAAAAATAAATGTGTAATCCTCAATCTAGACATCTATGATTACTTCGATTCCTGCCACAACCAGGATATATAGGGTGCACCCTCGATGCCTGAGATCTAGATTAAGAATCCAAAAGGACAGTACTAGTGTATAAGCATCGCTTTCACATGTAGTGACACTAATTGTTTTCCACCCCTTTTTTCTTACATTGATCATTGCTCATGTGGGACTAGGGAGTTGTAATGATCATATCATTCATACAAGGAAATCATAGTGTATAATCCATGATAAGAGCCATAATATAATATGTCTTCAATATAGATAAATGTCAGTTTATAAGACCTAATAAACTTAACTATGATGACTCTAATACTCCTAATAACCAGGATATGTTTGATTCCTTTCAACATAATTATTTAAAATAGGAATCCACTTGGATGTAATTCCCCTCATGTACCCAACATTGAAACCATTAGGACATAATCCTTCCATTGGGAATATCATTTTAACTCATCCATTAGTGAACTGAGAAGCCAAATAAACTATGATGACTCTGATTCATACAATAATAGAGATATGTAGGACACCTCCTTGAGTCCTGAGATCCATATTAAAATATCCAAATGGGTCATCCCATCACATAATCCCTGCATCCACATGTAGTGATAGTGATTACTTTTTGTTCTTCATTTCTCAAATTTATCATGTCTCACATGGGCTTAGGGGTTTATGATGGTAATATCATTCATATAATGTATCTCCACCTTCTAGGGAAATCTCAGAATGTATGCCCTAATGAGTGGAAGTATATAAATATCCATAATATTAAGTAATATACCCTATGTATATTCCCAAGGGTATGATAGAACTGTGATAATTATCATTTCTATACTAACAAGGCTATGTAGGATGTCCCATTGAGACTCAAGCTCAAATATCTAATTCCTGAGTGCACGTACATATGTTCATTCCATATGACTTTAAACTACACAGGTTTAATGAAATTTTGGGTTTTGATTCCTGTAAAAATACCATAAATATGACACCTCATTACGGATCAATCCCCACCTTGAAATATTAACCACCTCCCTATATGGTATCAAATTTTGAAGTGCTCTGTTATAAGAATTCAAGATATAAGAAACAATTATTTACTAATAAATTAATTAAGAAATATAGAAGCATAAAAATGGATTCACTAATGATATCCTATTATTTTGTGCATAAAATAGGTTAACCTGTTATCATTTTTTAGGGAAACAGGTCCCATATTTGGATTTGGAAAGAATATCAATCTTATCTTTAACCTATAAGAGATTTTCAGAGTATAAATCAATTCCCCCCAATATGTTGTGATGAGACCAACCTCCCATCCTATCAACCAAAATGAGTCCCTAAGTATCTTCAGGTTTGAAACCCCAACTGACCACCTTCCTTTATAAAGAATGTCCATAACTAGAAAAAGATGAGGGAACTATTGGGTGTTTCAATTTAGAGAAAATATTGTGACTTGAAGTAAATGATTGGGTGTGAAATTAAACCGCTCACAATCAATCACCGAGACACACAAAATTCATCTCATTGGTCATATTTTTAATCGAATAAATGGTGAACCCAATCCGAACTTAATCCTAGAATCCCCTTAAAAATATAAGAGGGATAGACTACCTAGTTCCCATCAATCCATTTTCTCCATCAAATGAGAGTGTCTGGGTTGTCCCTTTTCTATTGAAAAAATATCATTCCTAAAGAAATGTCAATATGTGTTTTCATATAACTATAATGAAGTACCCTAATTGCATCATGATGTGGATACCCAACATTTGGGTTTATTAAATGTTCAACATGCCATAACTATGAAATTATGGGAATTCAACCGACCCCAACTACTAATGTGGGTTATAATATAGATTATTTCACCAATACCAACTTTATTTAGGAGGTACAATACTTTAAATGGATCACAAATATCATTCATATTTAAAATAAGAATAAGAAAATTAGGGTTTGTGTTGAATTTCTATACCTCAACAGGAATTTACAAAATTATGATTTATTAGTCTTAATTTGAATGCAATTGATCAATTAAGTGTTTGAAGTCCAATAACACTTCATAATTAATTGATACTCTACCTATAAAAATAATCAGGATGTCCCCCAAAGATGATGAGTCAACCACTATTAGGGAACCTCAAGGGGTATAATAGTACACTGTAATTCCCTTTAGTCTTGATAAATTTTGACACCATATAACAATTCACTATCTACAATATCTTAATTTCCTTTCTTTTAAAAAGTATTGAGTGCTTCCTAGAAAATATTTTGGGATAGTTTCAACAATAATGTGATCATATTTGTTTATTATGGGTTAGTTTGTTAAAACAAATACAGTAAAATAGATTGAAGATAAACCCCAAAAATGATTGTTTGGTGTAACATAGTGTAAAATACTTATCTTCATGGTACTCCATCATGAAATTTAATTCCACCATGAGAAAACACATACGATTCTTGATATTCCACTTCCATGTAATTTCTAGGAATTGAGAGGAAATCAAGTTCAAATCACATGTATTAGATGCTTAATAGTTAATCTGATTGTTGAGTGTTTACACTTCATAAATATGAAGAAAAAATGGATCAATTCACACTAGGATGTGAAATATAAATAGTCGTTTGATTTTCGAAAAAATTATTTAATGTATCCATCATTATTAATGTCAATCGTAAAAGGAAATTTTTTTTATCCTCTATATTGGAACAACTGAGAGATGGCCTAACACCCTTAGTACTCATATGAGTGATGTGATTAAGAAAAATGGACTTTGTTATCTCATTAATACAATGTTGGATAAGGAATATTGATATTTTTACATTAATAATAACTATCTTATATTTATTTTCATAGTACATGAATCAAGAAACTCTCTTTATCCCCCATTAGGTCCACCTCATCTCTTTGGTTCAACTTCATAAATATATTCTTAGTCGCCCAATGTTAACTTGGTATCAATCTTGGTGGATGGTCATTATCCATGAATTTTTTATCTAGATAATCTCTCATAAGGTGCTAAAGGGGAAATAATTGTCAAATTTCCTTAAAAAACACCCTATCATAGAAAAGGAATCTCTAGATAAAGATATTCATGAATAAAACATTTTCTCCATACATCAAGTCAACCAAGAATTGGAGAATTTTTTTGATGGTTCCTCTAAGAGCCCAATGTGACAATGTGTGACTCCGAAATTTATTTATGATTTTTTTATTACATAAATCTTTCTATATTTTAAATTTCACACAACACTTAATATAGCTTATGTTATATGAATGCGCCAAGTTATTAGGGGTATTTACACAACCCCAAGTCGATCTTGAGATAAATGAAATACTTAGATTATTTTTTATTACACACAAAACTATTTTAGTATTCTATTACAAATAGTATTGAGTTCTTTTGATAATATGCATGACACACAAGACTTGTTTTTAGCAAACTACAATGTACTATTAATATTATTATAGTTTTCACAAAACCGTTGGAATGGAAGATAGGAATAAGATTAATTAAATTACGAAAATATGGTCTAAAAATGTATATAAGAATAATTATTTGGTGACTAATTTACTAGAAATGAAAACATTACCCTGATGGAAATATATGAATTCTTTTGATAGAAATCAAAATTTATAAAATAGAGCACGTTTTACCTCAAAAAAAATAATTAGATCACTTCTGATAAGTTGTTTTAATGTAATATATATATATATATATATATATATATATATTTATAATTATACTATTTAACATTCATCTTATGTTTTTTCTAGATAAGAGATAATAATAAACACAATTTTATGAATAAAAAGATGTATTTTCCAAAAAGGTCATTTTACCACCTTTTAATGGGGACCTATTTGAAATATATTTTTTAAACATTTTTTTTATTTTTATTTTTAAAAATAAAGTTCATTTTTGAAATAATTATATAAATATATACAATGGGTTAATTTTTTGTATTTTCCTGAGAAGTTTCATTTTTTATGAATAGTTAAAAGCAGAAAAAAAATTAATTAAAAACATTATTTCATATAATATATTTAAATAGTAATGTAATATTTTAAATTGGATTAAAATAATAATAATTTCAAAAATACATAAATAAAACCAATTTATGTCATTTTAATCAATTTTACTACAAAATTTGATTGGAAAACATTTAAATATTTTTAACCTTTTTTACTTTAAACCCCCTCTTTCCTGTCACATCTGTGGGATTAATTTTCAATAAATACTTGATACATTCATTATTGGAATTTGGAAATTTTTATTTCATTTTAAGAAGAAGAATAATTCATAATTTATAGTATGTTAAACATAGTTTTAAAAAAAACAATTATAGAGTGTATTTAAAATTAATTACTGTGATTAAAGTAAAAATGAGTTTACTTAGTGGTTAAACTTGGACTTAAAGGGGAAAATAACATATACACCTAAAAAATCCATTGAGAGGTCTTATTTAAACTATACAAACCATTTTATTTAAAATACACTATTATTGGATGCACATGATGTAAGGTAGACCTCTCCATTGTATTTACCTTTTTATATTAATAAGAATGTCATTCCTCTTCCACTATAAATAGGGCACTCACCACCTCACTTAATCACGCCTCTAAAGCCCTTTTTATAATCCACAACCTGAAAAAATAAGATAGAAAATTTCCTCCCTTCACCTTTTAGGCCCCAATTTGGGTGTAAATACAACTAATAAATCCCATTGGAGAAAACCAAAAACGAATTACCCAAAAAGGTGGTAACACCCTTCAACAAGAACTTTTGTTTTATTTCTTTCTCTAACCATAAATTATTTATATTACCTTTTTATATAATAACCTCATTATGATAAATATACTAATTTTTTTTATTTGAATGAAATTTCATGCACTCATAGAAACCAACATCTAATGTGATACTCAGTCATCAGGTGTTTGTATGGTGGACTACCTCCTCGCGAACTGATGTTGTTCGTCCATCTATTACCACCTATGAAGGTTGTGAATAATGATATAATTACTATTTTTATATTATATATATGATATAAATGATTTATTTAAGATTATATAATTATTATATAACCTATACCTTAATTCTATCAATTTTTTTTGAATATGATAACATCGTTTGTGGACGTATGGACTACTGCCTCCTCAAGGCAATGTGATTCATTCACACTTTACATGGATTGTATTAAGGATGTGTTTAGTAAAAATATATGATATTTATGAAACAATAATTCTACTATATTTATAATATATATATATATATTGAAATATTATATTTACATTCATTCTTTCAATATGATAAGAAAAGGAAAACAACAGTCATGCGTACGTACGACCTACTGTTTCCATGAACAGTGGATTCTATTTCATAATTCTATATTTATAGATTATTATAAATATATATATATATATAATGGATATATATTATATTTATATCATGTTTTATAATCTTTTAATAATTAAATATTAATATAAGTAATAGGGTGAAGAATAACAAGTCTAAACACATATGAAAAACAAAGTGGTTATTACTCAAAATGTAACTTTAACATGAAATTGTTAATAAATGGATAATATTAAGTCATAATAAAATAATATATGGTATGAAATATAATAATAATGTTATTATATATATGTATAAAAAACGTATATTTATTATATATGAGGTTTTAATGGGAACGAAGAAATTTAATACATAAGGTAATGATTTCCTTGTCCCACTTTTATTTTTGTGAGATATATGTCATATTCACTAGTTATTTTTATTCTGTGGTGTATATACATACCTATGATATATTATAAAATGTATTTAACTTATTTATTTATATTAAATTTATCAACTTATTTTATTCATTCACATATCCCATGATTCAAAAGTTACTCAAGTAATAAGGGGATTTATCATCTCACTTTTACTTCTGTGAGACTATTGCCTTATTCACCACTGATATATATTTTTTGTGTATATACATAACATGAAAGAATTATATGATTATTATACATAAATTTATTTCTATTTAAATATTCATTTGATAATCACTCTTTATTGGGGTCTACGTTTCAGATGATTCCGAATCGGTAATGCAATTTTGTCTCAATTTTCTTTCTCTGAGACCCATGTTATGTTCTGCACCTTTATTATTTTAAAATGTGTATATACTTACCTTTAACATCTTATATCATTAATATATTTATTTATTTTATTTTATTAATCTTGTAATTTTATTATTTCATGTGGATAAGGATTCAAAGTTACCAAAGTGGTAAGTGTTTATTACTACACCTTCGTCTTTATCAGGATTGTTTATGATTATTCATCCATTGATAAAATATTATGATCTGTCACTCAATAAAATTCATTATGTTTATTATACTATGGTTATTAAAGATATCATCAGGTAATTTTACCATTTCTTTACTCTGGTACTTAATATACCTAATAAAATATTTTTAAGAAAATTCGACTTCATCTCTCTACGATCAGAAATCTATTTTCTTCCAAAACTATGCTTACTAAAAAGGGTTTCAAAAATGATTTTCAAATAAATTTAACTATTATTTTCAATGAAAAATATTATCAATGAATGTGAAAGAATACTTTATAATGTTTCAACATATATTCAAATATAAATGTTTTTAAAAATGTTTTTTTATTTATAAAGTGTTTTAAATGATTTTCAACGCATCCATTACATGTTTTAAAAAGTTTATTTTCAAAGAAAATAATTTTAATTATTTAAAATATTTCTTTATATTTTTTTAAAATATTTTCAAAGAAAATGTTTTATAAAAAAATTTTAAGATTTATTTATAGTATTTCAAATTGTTTACAAAATAAAATGGTTTTCAAAATTTTCTAATGAAGAATTTATAAGTTTTCAAAGTGTTTTGAAAGAAAATTATTTTCAAAGTGTTTTCAACCATTATTTCAATATTTTCAAAGTGATTTCATTGAAAAAGGTTTTAAAAAATTTCTAAGATTTATTTACGTTTTAAAAAAATCATTGAAAAAGGTTTTCAAAATGTTTCAAGATTCCTTTATAAGTTTTAATAACATTTTTTAATGAAAACATTTTTCAAAATGATATCTATTTTAAAAATAGGTTTTCAAAGAAAAAATATATATCTCTCAATAAATCTTTTAAATTAAATTAAAAATCATCATTTATAAGAAATGAATTATTGAAATGGTTTTATCAGAGGTATTTTCAAAGAAAGTCTATTTTTTTTAAGACATGTCCCAAGTGATATTTCAAAATACATCCCCATTTAAGATGAAATGTTTTTTTTTGAAATCCATTTCCCATCCACATGTAATCATTGAGAAATGTTCATGAAAGTTTCTTCCTTTAAAAGGTTATTCTATGATGAAATGAATATAAGACCAATCAATTTCCCCCAGGTTATTATATGATTAAATTCTTATGATCACCATTTCATTTCATGGGTTAGGATTTTATGTTTATGAAAACCTTATCTTTTTATGGGTCATGATATGATGAATGTTTTATTTTAATATAGAAAACATATGTTTGATTTAATAATGTGATATGTTGGACCTATATATCCCTATAATGTGTTAGTTAATGATTTATATCTCATGGGATTGTAATGGTAGAGTGAACTCAGTTATATAATGGACATTGTCTATAAAGATGGTCTTGGGATTAAACCTTGACTACTAAGATGGTCTAAGGAAGTAAGATGGTTTGGGGAGTGAACCCATTCCACTATAAGGAAAGTGTAACACCCTGATATTTTATGGGAAATTTTTTTTTTATGTATTATGTTATATGAAACACCAAAGGAATCCTTCACTACACACAACACTGTCTTGGCATGCGTAACACGCAAGAGCATCCTTCCTCGATAGCTTGCCTTGTACGCAATACTGAGTTTTAGTAAACGACGATATGCTATTAAAGTATTATATAAACTAGCTGTTATGAATATTAATACCCACTTTTTGATATTTTATAAATTTTAACTTTTAAAATGGACATAATTTTTGGATTCGGAATATCCAAATTAGCTTAGGGTGTATTTTTGGTATTTTTCTGAAAACATTCAATTTTTGATTAATAGTGAAAAACACTGAGTTATAATCTAAAACCGAATTTTTATTTAAATAATTATTTATTTTCTTTAAATTTATAGTAGGTAAAAATCGATACATGATACATTTATAAGTTAAATTTAATTCATTGGAGTCATTTTATAATAATTTTAGATATATAGAATATTTATTGTACTTTTTACCGTCTTTTACCCACCTCCTTGAAGAATTTTCAAATTTACAGAAAACATAATTTTACCACTTACATGAGTTGAATTTTTAAAATCCGAGAGACATGGTTAATATTAAGGAGTAAAATGTGGTTCAATAAGACAAAAATAATTTTTTGTGAATAGTAACTTTTATCTTTTATTTACCACGGTTAAAAGTATATAGGGTAATTGGGGGTAAAAATGTTATTATTAATACCCTAAAACATGTCCTAATTCTATTGGATAAGTTTAATTAGAACAAAAACAACCTTGAGAATAAAATATGACGATTTAGGTCCACTTGGATTAGATTAGGACATTTATTATTATTTAATACAAATAAGAGTTAAATGAATTAAAATCAAAGTTTAATAAGTAAAACATTTTTAAAATAGGGTTATACATAAGATAAATTAGACTATAAATATTAATTAGAAAGATAAAACTATTTCCTACATAATGGTATTTTATTTATAATTTTTATACATTACATAATTTAATTTATTTATAACACAATGATGATGCAGTAATTACCTTATTAATAAAATATTAATATAATTGATATTATAAATTCCTAAATAAATGTAAGTTGAGTATTTTTATGAATTAAACTAATTTTCGAGGTTAATATAACATACTAGGGTTGGTTATATTAATTTTTTTTAATTAATAATGCTGTTATGAATTTAGAAAAAAAACAAAATACCAAGTAGAGTCAAAATTGACATAAAAGAGTTTTAAAAGAAAATATTAAATTATTAATTGATATTATATTGATAAAAATCTAAGGTTAGGCCGAAATACATATATAAAAATATATATGACATTAATGAACCAATTGGGGTTCTATTGGCATTTTATAGTAAGTTTATTAACCATATATTGTAAGAATACAAGAAGACACTATAAAAGTTAAATTATTTAACTTAGAGTTCAATCTAAATGATAAGGTTAAGATGGTAACCTAAACTTGTCTAAAACCTATTTATTGAAATTATTTCGACTCATCCCCACCCTAGCCTCGAACTAAGCCACTTTGGATCCATTATAAACAGACTATGAATTTATTATAAAATAATATTTTAGGTTTTTCCTAATATTCCCTTCACCCCTCTTATAAAAGGGAACTCCCCCTTCTCTATAATTCACACTTCCAAAGTGATTTGGCTCATCCAACCCCTGCCAAAATACCCAATAAATTGTCCTACATTCATCTTATAGGCCTTCCTTTAGTCATAAATCCAACCTAAGTATCCCTTTTGATCAAATAAAAACGAAGAACCCGAAGAAGAGGTAAATATCTCACCACATATTTCAAGTTCCTTTCTTCTTCCACTCCCTCCTTCTTTGTTGTTTCCATTATAAAATAATATCTATAGTATATTATATATAATGTGATGTTATTATAAATGGTACAACCATATTAGTTATTTTATACATCCTATGAATGAAAAAGTCACCACACGTGCGTACGTACGGCTGACCGTCTCCACGTCGTAGTGAAGTTTGTTATTCAAACCTTTAATCATTTGGATGGGTACGATAATGAGTATAAATGATATAAATAATAAATATAACATTATTAGTATTATATATATATGATATACCATCAAATTATATATGATTTTAATATCAATATAATGATATCATCGCTCGTGCGTATGTACGACCTACCATCTCCACGACGTGATTCGACTCATTCTACATGATCTTCATTGAATAATGATTATATAAAAGAATTGAATGAAAAAATATGATATATATTACACAAATACAATTCTGTAAATGTGTTATCTATAACATAAAAATAGGAATAAAAATTTATTCGACAAAACAGGCATAAGAACATAAATCAATGAACACTTGAATAACAAGTTGCAATGAAATATTACGGATAAGAAGATAACAATATGACCATATATGATATCATAACAATGAATATGATTCTGTAATAAGTCAGAGACATTATTCAAATCATTATACAGGATGTTTGGATATGTACGAAGCATATCAGACCTAAGGTAAGGGAAAATCTTACAATCTCATTTTTATCCGAGATTGTTTATACTTCAGAAATTACTGGATCATATTTATCAACCAAATCCATGATTGCTCAATATGAAATATTATTTATATCCTTTTAAAGTTTTTTAAATCCAATTTTACTTATTGGTGAATTTTTAGTAAAATATATTAAAGGAATCTTTTTTCGTTTTTAGTATGAGATACTTTTTGAATTTTTCGGCCAAAGTACGAGAAGAATGTTTTTTTTAATTATATGGAATGAATGGATTTTTATGATTTGATATAACATTATTTCCATGAAGCTTCCTTTACAAGTTTTCATGTTTATTTTTATTTAACATCTTTTAGTTTAAAATTTTATGACATGTTTTCAAAGGAAAAAAAATTGAAGTAGAAAGGATAGTTTCCTCAACAATGGAGTTCCAGTGTTTTATGAAAATTATCTTCCATATAAGATAATGTAGGGTTATTTTTCTATCCTTATTTTTACATTTATTTGCTTATTATATAATGGAAGTTTTTTTATGAAGTCATTTTATATTATATTGATTATGTTATGATGGTATGATTTTTAAGAATCCCATTTTTATTACATATGTTATGCTCTAATATATGATTTATGATTTTGTGGGTCACATATGAATGGTTTCATTAAGAGATGGGTGGGACCTATATCTCCCTGCAATGCATTGGGTAAAGATTTATATCTCATGAGATAGACATGGCTGGTACATCAAGTTAATCTGGTTCAGTGATACTGGACTCGAATGAGGAGTGAACTTAGTTCAGAAATGGACTTTGTCTACTATGAGAGTCTTAGAAATGAGTATTGACTAATATGAAAGGATTTTCTATGATTATGTGTGTATGCCACAATGTTTCATGTTTTATGTCATGATTATTGGGATTATATTTCACTACTATGATTTATCCCAAGTTATGATATTATGATCTCATTTGAAGGTTAAGATTTTCAAAATGTTATGTTCTTATGAATATGATATGATTGATATTTCCTTTGTTTACCCTTAATGAGCATTTGAGCTCACCCTTTTGTATGTTTTATTTTCCCCAGGTCAGGTAGAAGGGTATTATGTAGGATATTCCAAAAGGGAATCTAGATATAATGAAATAAATGGGAGACAATGTATATGCTTTATGAACCAGTGGTTAATGTTTCCCAGTTTCAAAAGACACTATACCCATATGTTCCTATCATGGTTTTGTTATATTATGTAATAAATATGCTTCAATTATGAAGTAAAAAATGTATATAAAGTGTGGGTAGTTATAGTTGGTATTAGGGGAAAGTTATAGTCAACCTTTTAAAACTAGGATGTGAAAGACTTAGTAAGAACCCTAAGGATATGTCTAGGCATAGAACGCAATATTAGTGTTTTAGAAATGGCCATGAATAACCTATGATAAGACCTTAAGTGTGAAATTTTATTCTTGATTATGTGGTTTTCCTATTATGATTATTGTTTCTCACACTATGTTTATTGGTTTTAGTCAATGGCTGGAACCTGAAGGAACCATGTTAATGCTGAATACGATGGTAAATGCAATGATTTCTCCCCTGAGCAACCAAACGTTATGGGAGCTAGAATGAAAAATCTTTTATCCATGCATACACAACTTTCTCAAGCTCTGAATCATGGAGGACTTCCAAACGAGCAAAGGAAGGAGAAAAATTCTGTTGAATCCTTCATGATGCAGCATCCACCCTCATTCAGTGGGTCTACAGATCCATTAGTAGCTGAACAATGGATCAGTACCACTGAAAATATATTTTCAGTTCTTCAATGTTCTGAACATGATAAAATCATCTCAACAGTATATCGTTTGGAAGGTGAAGCTGATCAATGGTGGAATCTTGTCAAGAATACAAGGCAAATAGAAAAATTGAGTCCATGGAATGAGACGAGTTCAAGAACATATTTTTCAATAAGTACTTCCCTCGTATTCTTCGAACAAAGATAGAGAAGGAGTTTCTTGAACTAAAGAAAAATATGATGAATTTGTTGGTACCTATGAAGATAATTTTACGAGAAATTCAGGGTATGCTTATGGAATTATTATCCAACCTGAGAGTAATAACGATCAATTATTTAGTGGCTTAAAACCAAGTCATCGAAGGGCGTTAGCCATAAGGGACTTCAATATCTATGGTGAAATTGATCGATGTGCTCTCAAGGTTGAGATGGATATTGGAGTAACCAATCATTTATATGGGTTTGATAATAAGAGGAAAATGGAATTCAAAGGGAAATCTAAATACCACACTGAAAAGAAGATGAGTTTTCCCTTATGCTCAAAGTTTGGGAAGAAACATGGAGGGAATTGTCTTAAAGGGACAAGTAAATGTTTCAAATGTGGAAAAAAGGTCATCAGGCATTTTAATGCCACAATGATGGGAAAAAGATGTCTACTGATGTGAACAAATAAAAGGATACACAGAATGCACCTCCTACACATCAATGTTACAAGTGCAAGGAAATGGGGCATTATTCTAATCAATTCCCTAATCCAAGGGTTGTTGATAATGATCGATGTCAACAAATTCTTAAGGCCAAAGAAAACAGAAAGTCAAATGAAATTTTTATCGGCGATGTGGAGTATGATAAAAAAGTGGTGAAAGGTACACTTACCATCCACTCTAAAGTAGAAAATGTTTTATTTCATTCTGGATCCACTCACTCTTATATTTCTAAAGAATTATCCAAGGGTATCACCGTACTACCTCAACATTTAGCTGTTGAGTTAGCTGTGACAACTCCTAATGGCACAACGGTTGCCTCAAAATTTTATAATTCTTCTCTAATTGATGTTTTTGGGAAAGTGCTTCCTGTAAATCTTATGACCCTTACTATAGTGGAATTTGATGTGATTCTCGGCAATGATTGGATTTCCTTATATGGAGCTCATATCGATTTCCAAAGAATGGAAGTCAAATTTAATTTTCCCGATCAATCTATGATCATCTATCGATGTAAGGTAGAATATAACCTTCTAGTAGAAATTTCTTTCATCTTATGGGTGTTGATTCCAACAAATGAAGGTTATTTATCTCAAATTGTTGGAGAGAAACTCATGATTAAGAATATGCCCATTGTACTGGAGTTTGATGATGTCTTTCCAGAGGAATTGTCAGGTCTTCCACCAAATCATGAAGTTGAGTTTTCATAGAACTCATACCATGTGCTATGCACATTTCAATGAAACCTTATAGAATGGCCCCAATTGAGTTGTAGGAATTGAAGAAGCAACTCCTAGAGAATATTGATAAGGGATTCATACTCCCTAGTGCATCACCTTGGGTATCACTTGTTCTGTTTGTTAAGAAGAAATATGGATCAATGAGACTCTGAATTGATTATTGAGAACATAACAAGATCACTATCAAGAACAAATATCATTTCCCATGCATTGATGACTTATTTTACCAACTATACAGAGCTCAATACTTTTCCAAGATTGATCTTCATTCAGGGTATCATCAATTAAGGGTCAAAAGGGAGGATCTACTAAAGACGACTTTTCTTACAAGGTATTAACACTATGAATTTATAGTGATGCCATTTGGTCTTACTAATTCCCCTTTTATCTTCATGGATCTAATGAATAGAGTCTTTAGAGAATATCTTGATCAATTTTTGGTAGTCTTTATAGACGATATTATTTTCTATTCAAAGAGAAAGGAAGAACATGAAGATCACTTGAGAATTTTATTAAAGATCATAAGAAAGGAGAATATTTATGCCAAATTTACCAAGTGCGAATTTTGGCTTCAAAAAGTTTCATTTTTGGGTCACATAATCTCAAAAGAGGGGATATCTGTGGATTCGGAAAAAACAAGGGTTATCGAAAGTTGGTTGAGGCCAATAATAGTAACCGAGATCCGAATTTTCTTGGTTTGGCTGGATATTATCAACGTTTTGTGAATGATTTTTCACGATTATCTAATCCAATCGCCAGGTTGACATGAAAAGGAGTTATGTTTGTTTGGAAGGAGGAGTGTGAAGAGAATTTCAAAGAGTTAAAAAGAAGGTTATCTATTGCACCTATTCTCACACTACCTTATAGAAGAGAAAGGTTTATGATCTACAGTGATGCATCCAAGAAGGGATTCGGGTGTTTTCTCATGCTAAACGATGTGGTGATAGCTTATGCCTCATGACAGTTGAAAATACATGAGAAAAATTACCCAACTCATGATTTGGAATTAGCTACGGTAATCTTTGCATTAAAAATTTGGAGGAATTATCTTCATGGTGAAAGGTGTGATATTTATACTGATCATAAAAGTTTAAAGTATATTTTCACACAAAAGGAGATGAATATTCACCAAAGAAGATGGTTGGAGCTGATTAAGGATAATGACTGCTCAATTCATTACCACCCTGGGAAAGAAAACAAGGTGGCAGATGCATTAAGTTGACAAGACCATGCGAGCTTGTCCATGATGAGGATCACAAAAGATCCAATATTTATAGATTTAAAAAGGATGGATCTTTGAATTATAATGGAAGGGGAAAAATATTATTTCCTCAAATGAATGTTCAAACATCTATAATTATGAAGATTAAAGAGGCACATAAAGAAGATGTAGAGTTACAAAAGAAGGTGAGAAACATTCCTGAATTCCACATTGATTGTGATAAAATAATAAGGTTCGGGAATCGGGTTTGTGTTCCTCCCATCCCAAGAATCAAATAAGGAAATACTTTATCAAGCTCATAGTTCTTCATTCTCTATTCACCCTGGAAGCACGAAGATGTATAGGGACCTGGAGGAGTACTTCTGGTGGGATGGCATGAAAAGAGATGTTGCGGAATATGTCTCTCGATGCTTGGTTTGTTAGCAAGTTAAAGTTGAGTAACAAAAGTCTAAGGGGATGTTACAAGAATTACCCATTCTAGAATGGAAATGGGAAAACATCACTATGGACTTTGTCATTGGACTTCCTAAAACATCCAAAGGCAATAATGCTATATGGGTTATAGTTGATCTTCTTACGAAGTCGGCACACTTTATTGCTAGTAGAGAATATTTCTATCTTGATTAGCTTAACAGTATATATGTGAAAGAAGTGGTAAGATTGCATGGAGTACCACTTTCCATTATATCTGATCGGGGATCTAAGGTTCACCTTAAATTTTTGGCGAAGCCTTCAGCATACTCTAGATACAAAGTTGAGTTTCCGCACTGCTTATCATCCTCAGACAGACGGTCAGTCTGAGAGGACAATTCATACTCTAGAAGACATGTTGAGAGATTGATCTATGAATTTAAAATGTGGTTGGGATCAACACATACCTTTGGTGGAATTTTTTTATAATAATAGCCTTCACTCTAGTATTCAGATTTCCCCTTATGAACCTCTCTATGGAAAGAAATGTAGAACTCCAACTTGATGGAATGAAGTTGGGTAAAGAAAGCTATTAGGACCTGATCTTGTTGATGAGATGGCAGAAAAGATAAGATCTATCCAACAACACATAAGAGCATCTCAAAGTCAAAAAAAATTATGCCTACAACAGAAGAAAAGACGTAGAGTTTGAAGTTGGTGATAAAGTGTTCTTACGAATATCTCCATGGAAGAGAGTAATGAGATTTGGAAAGAAGGGAAATCTAAGCCCAAGGTATATTAGTCCTTTTGAAATAATGGATCATGTTGGTAAGGTAGTTTACCGATTGGTGCTTCCACTGAATCTCTCTCAAGTTCATGATGTGTTCCAAATATCTCTCCTGAGAAAGTATATACCCGATCTTTCACATGTACTAAGCTCAGAAGTTGTACCATTGGAGAAAGAACTTTCTTATGACGAACAACCAATAGAGATTCTGGATCGTAGAGAAAAATTTCTACAAAACATGACCACTTACTTTGGTAATGTTTTATGGAGGAACCAACAATTAGAATAAGCTACATGGGAACTTGAGTATATGATAAGGGAGAGGTATCCTCATCTGTTTGTTTCTAAGTGATGACTTTCTAGGTTGAAATTATTTTTAAGGGGGTAAAATGTAACACCTTGAGATTTTATGTGAAATATTTTGTTTTTATGTATTATGTTATATGAAACATGAAAGGAATCTTTCACTAAACACAACATTGTCTTGGCTTGCATTACACGCATGAGAAACCTTCCTCGATAGCTTGCGTTGTACGCAATACCGAGTTTCACTAAACAACGATAAGCTATTAAAATATTATATAAACCAGCCATTATGAATAGTAATGCCCAATTTTGGAAAATTTATAAATTTTATCTTTTAACATGGACTTCATTTTTGGATTCAAAATATCGAAATTAGCTTAGGGTGCTTTTTTGTTATTTTTCTGAAAACTTTCAATTTTTGATGAATAGTGAAAAACACTGAGTTATAGTTTAAAACCAAATTTTCATTTAAACAAATATTTATTTTATATATATTTATTTTAGGTCAAAATAGATACATAATACCTATATATGTTCAGTGTAATTAATTGTAGTCATTTTATAATAATTTTAGATATATAAAATTTTTATTGAACTTTTTACCGTCTTTTACCCACCTCCTAGGAGAATTTGCAAATTTACATAAAACATAATTTAGATGCTTCTGTGAGTTGAATTTCCAAACTCCAAGAGACATGGTTAAAATCAAGGAGTAAAAATTGGGTCAATAAGATAAAAATAATTTTTGGTGAATAGTAAATTTTAACTTTTATTTACCACAGTTAAAAGTAAATAGGGTAATTAAGTGTGAAAATGATATTATTATTACCCTAACACATGTCCTAATTCTATTGGATAAGTGAAATTTGACGAAAACAACATTAGGAGTAAAATATGACCATTTAGATCCACTTGGATTAGATTAGGACATTTATTGTTATTTCATTCAAAGAAGAGTAAAAAGAATTAAAATCAGAGTTTAATAAGTAAAACATTTTTAATATTGAGTTATACATAAGATAAGTTCGAATATAAATATTAATTAGAAATATAAAACGATTTACTACATAATTATATTTTATTTATAATTTTGAGACATTATATAATTTAATTTATTTATGACACAATGATGACATAGTAATTACCTTATTAATGAAATATTAAAATAATTGATATTGGAAGTACCCAAATAAATGTAATTTCATACTTTTTATGAATTAATCTAATTTTATAGGTTAATATAACATGTTATGATTGGTTATATGAATTATTTTTGAAGTAATAATGCTGTTAAGAATTTAGAATAAAACAAAATACCAAATAGTGTCAAAATTGACATAAAAGGGTTTTTAAAACAAATATTAAATTATTAGTTGATGTTATATTGATAAAAATATAAGGTTAGGAAAAAAGACTTATATAATAATATATATAACATTAATTAACCAATTGAGGTTCTATTGGCAGTTTATAGTAAGTTTATTAACCATATAGTGTAAGAATTCAAGAAGACACGGTAAAAGTTATATTATTTAACATAGAGTTAAATCTAAATGATAAGGTTAAAATGGAAACATAAACTTGTCTAAAACCTATTTTTTGAGAGGGTTTCGACCCATCCCTACCCTATCCTCTAAATAAGTCACTTTGGATCCATTCTAAACCGAATATGAATTTATAATAAAATAATATTTTAAGTTTTTCCTAAGGTGCCTCTCACCCCTATTATAAAAGGGCACTCCCCCTTCTATCTAATTCACACTTCCAAATCCATTTTGATCATCCAAAACATTCCCAAATACCCTCTCAACTGTCCTCCCTTCATCCTAGAGGCCTTAATTTAGTCAAAAATCCAACCTATGTAGCCCTTTTGATCAAATCAAAAGGAAGAACCCCAAGAAGAGGTAAATATCTCACCACCTATTTCAAGTTCCTTTCTTCTTCCAATTCCTCCTTCTTTGTTGTTTCCATTATAAAATAACAACTACATTATATTTTATATAGTATGATGTTATTATAAATGGTACAACCATATTAGTTAATTTATCCATCCTATGAATGAAAAAGTCACCACACGTGCGTACGTACGGCTTACCGTCTCCTTGTTGTGGTGTAGTTTGTTATTAAAACATTTCCTCATTTGTATGGGTATGATAATGAATATAAATGATATAAATAATAAATATAACATTATTATGATTCTTTATATATTATATAACATCCTATTATATATTATTTTAATATAAAAACAATTATATCATTGCTTGTGCGTACGTACGGCTTACCATATCCACGATGTGATGCGACTCATCCTACATGATATTCAATGAATAATGATTATAAAAATGAATTGATTGAATAAATATGATATATATTACACTACTACAATTATTTAAATTAGTATCTGTACCCTAAAAAGAGGAATTAGAATTTATTCAACAAAACATTCATAAGAACATAAAGCAATGAACACCAGAATAACCAGTATCAGTGAAATATTACTAATAAGAAGATAAGAATATGACCATATATGATATCATAACAATGAATATGATTCTATAATAAGTCAATGACATTATTTAAATCATTATACAGGAGTTTTGGATACTTATGAAGCATATCAGACCTAAGGTAAGGGAAAATCTCACAATCTCATGTTTATCCGAGATCGTTTATACCTCAGAAATTACTGGGGAATATTTATCATCCACATCCATGTTTCCTCAATTTGTAATATTATTTCTATCCTCAAAAAAAATTTACAACCAATTTTACCTATTGGTGAATTTTTATTAAAATATACGAAAGGAATCTTTTGTCGTTTTCAGTACGAGATACTTTTTGACCTTTCCAGCCAAAGTACGAGAAGAATGTTTTTTATCTTTGAAGGCATGAATGGGTTTTTATGATTTCATAGAACATTATTTAAATGAATATTCCTTTACATGTTTTCATGTTTATTTTTAATTAACTTCTTTTATTTTAAAATTGTATGACATCTTAAGAAAGGAAAAATGTTTTTGAAGTAGAGATGATATTTTCTTCAAGAATGGAGTTCAACTGTTTTATCAAAATTATTTTCTATGTAAGATAATATAGGGTTATGTTTCTATCCCTATTTTTAAATTGATTTGATTATGTTGTGATGGAATTGTTTTTATTATGTCCTTTTATCTTATATGGATTATGTTATGATGGCATGATATTTAAGAATCTTATTTCTATTACATGGGTTATGATCTGATATATGATTTATGATTTTGTGTCACACATAAGAATGGTTTCATTATGAGATGGGTGGGACCTATATCTCCCTCCAATGCATTGGGTAAAGATTTATATCTCATGAGATAGACATGGCTAGAATGGAATGTTAATCTGGTTCAGTAATACAGGACTGGAACGAGGAGTGAACTCGTTTTAGAAATAGACATTGTCCACTATGATAGACTTGGAAATGAGTCTTGACTAATAAGAAATGATTTTCTATGATTATGTGTGTATGCCAAAAAGTTTTATGTTTTATGTTATTATTATATGTATTACATTTCAATGCTATGATTTATCCCATGTTATAATATTATGATCTCTTTTGTAGGTTATGATTTTCAAAGTGTTATGTTCTTATGAATATGATATGATTGATATTTCTTTTGTTTACCCTTACTGAGCATTTGAGCTCACCCTTTTGTATGTTTTCTTTTCCACAGGTCAGGAAGAAGGGTATTATGTAGGATATTCCAAAAGGTAATCTAGATATGATGAAATAAATGTGAGACAATGTAGATGCTTTATGAACCATTTGTTTATGTTTCCTAGTTTCTAAAGACACTATACCTATACTGTCCTATCATGGTTTTTTTATATGTTGTAATAAGTATGCTTCAATTCTTAGGTAATAATAGTGTATGTAAAGTATGGGTCATTATAGAAAGGGATATGGACCGGGATAGTGGTGCATCCTACTAATTAGTTTAATCCCCTATGACGTGCACTAGTAGGTTTTTGATATGAGCCTTGACTTATTGGAAATGATTTTATATACCTAATTTTGATTCCACAAATTCCATGTCATATTCCTATATTATCATTTTGTGTATTATGCACTCGATTACCTTCTGATTCATGTCTTATTAGCTATCAACATTTATTCCATGAATCTATATTGTGATCTTTAATATACAGGGTACGATCTTCTAATGATATGATCATGTTCTTAAAGCATTATGATAATGTTATTCTTACATATCTCCATTTTTTACCCTTACTGAGCATCTGAGCTAACCCTTTTCTTACATTTCCATTACTTAGGTTATGAAGAATTATTTTATGTAGATGTACTAAAGGGGATTACCCTTAATGGTTATTTGTAATATCCTTGACCAATATAGAAGATTATGTTTCAAGGTTTCCAATGAAACTAGACTATTATGGTCCTCAAGAATATAATCTTGTAATGTGATGAATATTGATCTAAAATGATCTAATATCCATGTATGTAAATCATGGTTCGCTATAGTTAGTATCAAAGGAATGTTTAGTCAACATTTTGGAAACTAGAATGAGAAAACATTAGTAAGATCCCTAGGGATATTTATAAGTATATTTCATTGGATGTCTCTAAGGATAAGCCTTCTGTTTCATATATTTATAATAATGCTCCATGATTTAGTGTGGAAACCTGACCCAGGAGCCACTGAACTGTGCCCCGGGCCGGTTGGCCACATTCTCTCTAGCATGCCTCCATGTACGCTAGAGATTTCTGACTAGTAGTGAGGGTCTAGTATGTCAGTCTTGGGGAAATTGTACCCTCTTTTATCAGAACAATATATATATGAAATAAAATAACAATAACCAAGTGCGGAAGCATATAAATATCAAAAATAATTCATGCCATATTATAAACAAAACATGAGAATACAATAAACAACTGAAATTTAAAACAAGCTATGATAATGAAAATTTCATATGTCAACAATGCAACTGAAAGTAAAGATACAGTGACTCCAAAGTGGGTCCTGAACTACGTCAGGTTCCCTCTCAAATGCCCCAATCCTAAACTGAACCTATCATAGGCCCTTTCCCTTATCATATCATGCAACAAATATGTTTTCTTAGGTGCTAATCAAGTGGCCCGAATATGGTTTGAGTACAACTCATTAGGACACCTCCAATGATGTCTAAAAAGAGTTCAATCAAAAGATAGTGTATGCATTTTTATGAAGCAGTAAATATAATTCATAATTAACTAGTAATCACATTTTCATTTATTATTTAATCTCCAAATTAATAAAAGTTCTATTTATAGTTTCCCATTTGAACCACGATTAATTATCATTATTCATTTGGTGTAGGTCTTCATGCCTAGCACCCCAATCTTGTTGAGTGTAGGTCGCCATACCTGGCACTTAATTTATCATTCTCTATAGGTATTCATGCATAGAACCCCATAATCTAATCCTTGGATAACTATTGGGGGGGAACACCATGTCCAAGTACCAAATACTAGTAGGTCTATAATTCCATGTCTATCACCCCAAAATTCTCATCCATTTAGATATTCATTATTTCACAAGAATTTCCACATTTTTCCTTTAATAATACAAAATTTACTTTAACATTTCAAAGGACATTAGTTAACTCAATAATTATCTAATAACATAACACATTAAATATTTCCTCAATTAATTAATCATTCAACATAAATCTTATTCCATAATTAATTAATCAAAATTAATTATCCATATCAAACCTCAATTTTTCATAATTAATTTTCAAAAATTAATTATATTTGGTCAACATCATGGAACATAATTAATTCTCATAATTAATTATATTTGATCAACATCATGGAACATAACTAATTCTCACATTTAATTTTCTTTGGTCAACATCATAGCACGCAATTAACTATCATAATTAATTATCTTATATAACCAAACATAATTTCATGACTAGTTATCCCCAATTAAGTATCTTAACACAACCAATTCAATATCTCAATGACAATATCAATTATGGTAACCCCCTTCATTTGTTCCGGGATTCAACTCTCAATAATCCCCAAGAAAAACTCAATTCTAATCCATATTCCTAATTACTCCAATTTTGGAAATAAATCATCAATAGAAACTATAAAATCATAAATCACATTCACATATCAAAAATAATGACTATAGGTGTTTGATTTAGACCACATACCTCTGTTTATTGATGGAAGTTAGCCCAGTGGAAATCCACAAAATCCGACAAGCACAACTTCATAAATCATGCTCCATATCTAAGTCCCTAAACCAAAATTAATATCTAATATATAAAGATCTTCAAAAAAGAGATCAAGATCAAAAATCCAATATCTACATCTCAACGCATAAGTTTACATCCAAGAAAATGGTGGAGATATTCAATGAAAAGTTCTATAAAACCGAAAGAATAGGAGAAGCATCATGACCAAATCTACTTACCAGGAAGATATCAGATCTTGAATTTGGTATTTAGAACTTGATTAATGGTATTTAGATCACCATTGAATCCATCTAGAAGTCTCTAGGGACACCTAGTAATTGTCAATCCTGAGCTTAGGTCGAATTAGAGAGTTTTTGGGGGTTTGGGTGGTTTTAAAACGAATTTTCAGATTAAACTGCTCTGCATGCATAGTCTAACTGGGGAGTCCACATGGTTTGGCCAAAATGTGTGCCAATTGGTTGGTCTTACATAGACCACATTGTTGGATCGTGCATAGTTATGAAACTTGGGCACCAACTGTGTCGACCTCTAATATCTGCACAATTAACTTGTGCACGGTTTGACCAAACAGTTAGAAAACTATGCACAGCTCCATGTCCTCTCAAGTTCCTTAAACATTCACCAAAACGCACCCAAAGTCACTAATCCAAATCAAAGGTACTTAAATGCTTCAAATGTACCTAATAAAGAGCTCGATATGACTCTAGAAAAGGTAAGGATCTTATAATTTTACCACCTTATAACAACTCGTCCTTAAGATGCACTCTTGAACATCTATAAGATTCTGTGCCAAAAAGATTGGGCCATTGAGCCCTCATGTTTTCTTCCCATTCCCAAGGTTCATTTTAAAAATTTCTATGTTTCTATAACACATGATCTAAGGGAATAGTCTTTCCCCATAAAACTTTCTCGCTATGACCCAACACATGTATTAGATGCTCCTCAAAGGGCCCATCTATCTCAAGATCAACCTCTTCCTCATCAATCACTTGAGAATGTTCAGGGTTATACCATTTTAGTTGTGACATGTCGAAAAAATCATGCATAGTGATAAACTTCAGTGGAAGTGCAAATTGGTACGCCCCTGGATCGATTGTCTCCAACACCTCAAACAGTCCCACAAACTTGGGTGCTAACTTTCCCTACATCAATATCCTGTGGTGACCCAATTTAGGTGATACCCTAAAGAATACATGATCACCCTCAGAAATCTATAGGGGTCATCCCCATCTATCAGCATATGACTTCTGCCTACATTGAGTCATAGCCATACATTTATTAATAAATTGCACCTACTCCGATGTCTCCTGAACGAGACTCGGTCCCAACAGCTCTGACTCACCTGACTCTAACCAGAAAAGTAGTGATCTACATGGTCTACCATAAAGTTCCACATATGGTCCCATATTTATAGTTTCATGATAACTATTATTAAAGTAGAACTCCACTATATGCAAAATGATTCTCCCATGATCCCCGAAATTCAGTCACACATGATCGCATCATATCCTCTAACACCTGAATGGTATTCTCCAGCTACCCAATTATCTATGGGTGAAAGGTCATACATAACAAAACATGTATACCAAGAAACTTCTATAAGCCCTCCTAGAAGCATGAATTAAAGTTTGAACCATGATATGAGACTATAGTCCATGGCACCCCATGCAAACAAACTATCTCTCTCACATATAGTTCTCCCAACTGCTCCACTGTAAAGGTTTCCTTGATAATGAAGAAGTATGATACATTTGTTGGTCGATCTACAATGAGTCAAATAGAATAATTATTCCTAAGATTATCTATAAGTTATTCCATGAAATCAATAGTCACGTCATCCCACTTCCATACTGGAATAGATAATGGCAGCAATAGGACTCTAGGTTGTTCATTCTCTACCTTCACCTACCGATAGGTGAGACATCTTGTTACGAACCCTGCTATCTCCTTTTTCATTTTGTGACACGAAAACTATCATTGTAGGTCACGGTACATTTTTATCACCCTAGGATGTGCCGCCCACTTTGAAGCATGAAATTATCAAATGAGTTCTTCTGGCATACACTTAGGCACAGTAACCCGATTTTTCACATAGATGATCTCATACTCATCTATTATCTAGTTTGAAGGTGTCTCCCCAACTTCAATGCTTTCCCTTATGGATAAAAACTCTATATTCTCATACTGCCTATCCCGAATCTATCTCATGAATGTAGACTCAATTTTTATAGAAATCAGATTCATCCTCTCGTGTATCTCCAGCACTACCACATGCATTTTTTCAAGAAAAGTCATCATATTCTGCTCTGCACTCGACTCATGTACCAACTGAGTCTGAGTTTTCCTACTTAAGGCAGCACCCACACTATTCCCCTTTCCCGGTGTATATGCCAATTCAAAATCAAAGGACTGCATATACTCTACCCAAATTCGTTTCCAAAGATTAATGTCGTGTTATGAAAAGATATAATTCAAGATTTTGTGATCTGTAAAAACTGTAAACTCTTCACCCAAAATATATTGTTGCCAATACTTAAGATCATAAACCACTACATAAAAATTGAAGTCATTTGGAGGTTAATTATATTCATGTGGCCTCAACATACAAGACCCGTAGGAAATGAATCGATTCCCTTGCATCAACACAGGTCTGATTCTAATCCCAAAATCATTACAATACATCGTGTACTCCTCACCTGACTTAGGTAAGATCAAAATTGGGTCATATGTCATTCACTTCTTCAACTTCTATAAATAATTCTCACATGATCCTATCTAATAAAAGTTTAAACCTTTCTTTTTCAAACCTGTATGAGGTGATTCCAATCAGTAAAAGCCTTCGATGAACCTCCTTTAATAACCAGTTAATCACAAAAAGCATTGGATATTAAAACAATTCTTGGGCTACTCCCAAGAAACCCCTGCCTACACTTTTTCTAAGTTGACATCCACACCTTCTTCAGAGATCATGTTCCCCAAAAAGTGTAAGCATATCAATCAAAAACTAACATTTAGAAATCTTGGCATATATTCTACTCTCTCTCAGTGTACCTATAATGATGTCAAGATGTTGGGAAAGATCGTCATCAATCTTAGTGTACACCAAGATGTTATCCAAAAACACCACTAAAAGTTGATCTATGTACAGATGAAAGATCATGTTCATCGTATCCATAAACATTGCTATAGAATATTTCAATCCAAACGGAATTATGAAAAACTCAAAAGGCCAAAACTTCTTTTAAAAGATGTTCATAGTATATCAGAGGTCCGAACTCTCACCTGATGATACCATGATCTATGATCGATATTAGAGAACATAGAATCCCCCTTTAGCTATTCAAACGGATCATCGATATGTAGAAGAGGATATAAGTTCTTCACAGTCATTTAATTCAACTTCCAGTAATCGACACACAAGAGTAGACTCTCATTGTCCTTATTTTAAAAAAACTAGTGATCTCCAAGGCGACGTACTTGGCCGGATGAAGCATATATCCTCCAGTTCAACCTACTATGTTTTAATCTCTTGTAGCTCAGTCGGTTCCATTCTATAACGTGTAATAGATACCATCTTAGCCACCAGCATTAGTTAAATAGTGAACTCCACATCTCTCTTAAGTGGAAACCCTGAAAAGTCTTCAAGAAATGCATCCTGAAATAGTTCTCCTACTAGTGGAAGGACGTCTAGCCTACCACTCCCATCATACCAAAAAAGGATAGAAACATGGATTGTGATCTCTCCCAGTTGGGGGGTAAATGGACCATCTCAGCCTACATGCATGTCACATTCACAATGAAGGACATACGGGTCAACCTTAAGAGATACAAAAGTCAATCTCATGTGGTAACAATCTATGCGGGCTCTGAATGTGACTAGCCATACCATACCCATAATCATGTTGAATCCCAATATATCAAGGACATAGATATCCCAAATAAAATGATACTCTTCAATCTTTAGAAAATATCCTTTGTATTAATAGATTTCCCTAGTCAGTGTACCCAATTGTGTATTGATATTCATCACCCCACTTACAGACTCCACCTCCAGGCTCAAACCATTAAAAAGATTTACAAATATAAAGGAATGAGAGGCACCAATATCAAAAAAGGAGCTAGATAAAATAAAAGAAACTAGAATAGTACGTCTCACTGTCGATGGACCAGCCTCACGCTCCACAAGTGTAGGTTGCACTGCATGTAACTGTCTTTCCCCTCTTCTTTGTGTTATCGTCTGACTCCCCCGAGAAGCACCACTCTGATAACATGGGAGCTCATTCCCCATAGAACCATGTCTACTAACTCTAATGCCTCTTCTAGTATAACTCTATATTCCAGACCTATATGGTGTATAAGACCCACTTCCCTCACTTGGACTCGGAGAAGCTGCTCCCTCAGCACCAGCCTTCCATTTATTCATGCTGAACTTCTGTTGGTGCCCCATATTTCCACAAAACCAGCACTCTACTGCTGGTCAAGGAAAATGTGTATGATATTGTCTCTTCCTACTGCACGGGTGTCAAAGTACATGAGAATTATCATGTGAAACTATTCCTCCTGACTATCCACCTTGCTTTCCACTGTCCTGACTAAGATTCTCGTAACGATTCTTCATGTTCTTAGAAGGCACATTCCTTGATCATCTACTGATAGCTACCTATACAATAGTAGATGTCTTTTTTAAGATCCCCTCTGAAATGAGATCCTAATTAACCACTTTCGAGAATTTCTGCAGCCTACAGATATTCACCTGGGACTTAATTTCACACTTATGTCCATCTAGAAATTGTTTTTTTGAATAAGCCTCATCTATCACCAAAGATGGAAAAAAATTGTAAATATGTGAAGTGTTCAGAATATTCCATTATGGGCATGCATCCTTGGGCCAGATGCATCTAAATATATCTCTTCTCTTTTTGTGTCTAGATAGATGTATTCTGAAAAAAATTCAAGAAAATACTTCTATAACATATCATCAGCCTGTCCAGATCATACATGAATGTCCCACTAGCATTTTGGTGACCCCCATTGCATATAAGTAGCCAAAATGACCCTCCACTTAGATGGAGTATCCAAATGTTCAAGTATCATCTCTATGGATTCAATCAAAAATTCATCTCCCTCACGTCCACCCACTCCATTAAAAGTAGGAAGGTGTTGCAGCTGAATCTCCCTTCTCAACTCTTACATGCTTTTCTAACCCACCTTGGATATATCTCCATATATTTCTTGAAATAATAAATTGTTTATCGCAACTGTTCCTCTTCCTCTTCATCTTGCAAAAATGGTGCCTCAAGCTCCCTGTTTAGAAGTTTGTTCCGGGCCATACCCCTTAGTCTCTCCCTAAACAAGCATCGCATAGAGATATCTCTACAAATCCAAACACACATCGTAGGTCTCCTAACACAACCTTAAAACATTTACGTACGAGGAGAAACTAGAAAAACAAGTTTCAACATGTCCTCTCCCCTTTTTTCGACACACAGTCAACACAAAGGCCTTATCACTACCATTAACCATCCTACTTCTAGGCCTTAGTTAAAATGAGTACAAACATTCTTATTAATTAATAAAACCATTGATTAGTTAAATTTTCTTAAATTAATTAATTCAAAAATTATTTAATTAATCATAATAATTTATTAAATCAAGGTTCTCATAATAAAATTATATTTTCTCAATTTTTATCATTATTTCAATCTCATAATAAGGAAAAATAGTTCAACAACTTACCCATAACCCATTTTCCAAGGAGTTCCTAGAGTGATGCATTTTATAACAACCTTGAGGGCCTAGAATGATTTATGCAGACTCAATTATCATGCCTCTTTAGTCTGCGAGTCAAAATTCATCAATTTTCAAAACAAATATCACATCGCACCACTAGTGTGTCACCCAAGGTGAAATAATATGCAACTATAAAAAAAACAATAATCACAACAATACCACCCTGAGTACTCAGATTTTCTCTTCTACATGGGTTTGTAAATCCCATGCATGATCTCACTACCAAGCCTCAACTTTTCCTAGTCACCTTTTTACCTTTACCAAAGCATTAAGACAAAATAATTAGAAAAAAAAGGAAGACTCCTCTAATACAAGTTTGTGGAACCCCGACCCGAGAGCCACTAAACAGTACCCCAGGCTGGTTTTCCTCATTCCCTCAAGCGCACCTCCCCGTGTTCGAGAGGGTTCTAACTAGAAGTGAGGGTCTGGTATGTAAGTATTTGGGATACTATAACCTCTTTTATCAGAATGAAATATCAATGGATTCAAATAATAATAACCAAGTGAAGAAGAGTATAAAAATCCAGAAAATATCCATGTCAAATAATAAACAAAACATGAGAATACAATACTCAACTGAAAGGTAAAACATTCTATGACAATGTAAATGTCAAGTGTCTATAACTAAACTAAATGTAAAGACAAAACGACTCCATAGTAGGCCCCAAACCATGTTTGGTTCCCTCTCCCATGCTCCAATCCCAAACTGCAACCTATCTCAATGGGATTTATTTATCTTTTCCTACAACAACAAAGTATTCTTGGGTACCAATCAGGGGGCTTAAATAGGGTGTGAGTAAAACTCAGTAGGCCACCACTAATAGTGTCTAAAATGAGTCTAGCCAAATGATAGTTCATGAAGTTTTATATAGAAATAAGTACAATTCATAATAAACCAGTTACCACATTGTCATTTGATATTTAATCATCACATTAGGTTAGGTTCCATTTCATGTTTCCCATTTGAACCATCATTCATTATTATTATTCATTTTGTGTTGGTTGTCATGCCTAGAACCCCAAATCTCAGTTGAATAATCATTTATTATCATTATTAATTTTGTGTAGGTCATCATGCCTAGCACCACAATCTCATTCGGTGTAGTTTTTCATGCATAGAACTTATTTTTTTGTTCGTTTTAGGTCATCATGCCTAACACCCCATAATCTCAAGATTGGATAACTATTTGGAAGGAACGCCTTGTCCATTTCCCAAATTCTAATAGTCCTAGAACTCCATGTCTAAAACCACAAAAATCTCAGTCATTTAATCATTCCATAATTCACAAGAATTGCCACATTATTCCTTTTCTAATATAATGATTTGTTTAACATTTCAAACACCAATAGTTTAATCAATAATTAACTAAGCACATAAACCATTAATTAATTCATCAATTAATCAATTAATCAAAACAATTCTCATTCCATAATTAATTCTTCACAATTAGTTATCCATATCAAATATCAACTTGTTGTAATTAATTCTCAAAATTTATTATCATTGATCAACATCATGGAACATAATTAATTCTCATAATTAATTATCTTTGGTCAACATCAGGGAACATAATTAATTATCACAATTAATTATCTTTGGTTAAAACCATAGCACATAATAAATTCTCACAGTTAATTATCTTACATAGTTAAACATAATTTCATAATTAATTCCCCCCAATTAATTATCTTAACAGAACTAATTCAATATCTGAATCACAATATCAATTTGGTTAACCCCCATCATTTGTTCTGTGATTCTACAATCAATAAATAACCAAGGAAAACTCAATTCAAATCCATATTCCTAATTACTCCAATTTAAGAAATAAATCATCAAGAGAAACTAGAAAATTATAACTCACATTCACATATCAAAAAACACGACTATGAGAGTTTGTTTTAGACCACCTACCTCTGTTTATTGATGGAAGTTATCCCAGTGAAAATCCCCAAAATCTGAGCGGCGCAACTTCATCTATCAAGCTCCATATCTAAATACCTAAACCAAAATTAATATCAAAGATATAAAGATCTAGAAAATAACGATCTTGATACAAAATCCTAGATCTAGATCTCCACTCATTGGTTTAGATCCCATAAAACATTGGAGTCATCTGTAAAAAATCTTGAAAAGAAAAGAGAATGAATTGGAGAAGCATCGGGATGAAATCCACTTACCCAGAAGAGAGAGGATCTTTGATCCGAGCTTTATTTCTTGATGAAAGACCTTGGGATCACCTTAGAATCCCAGTATAAGTCTTGGGGAACATCTTTAAATTTTCATTCCCGATCCTAGGTAGAATTAGAGAGGTTTTGGGGGTTCAGGTGGTTTTAAAAACAATTTTTAGATTAAACTGCTATGTGCGCACAGTTTCACATGGGAGTCTTCGCGGTTAGGATAAACTGTGTGCCAAATGTGTACTCTTCCACTACCCACATGTCTGGATGGTGCATTGTTAGGCAAACCATTTTCCAACCATGCCGACCTTTACTATCTGCACTGTTAGATTGCGCACTGTTTCGCTAAATAGTGTGAAAACCGTGCACAACTCTGTATCTTCCCAGGTTCCTTAAATATTCAACCAAACACACCCTAAGACACTACTCGAAATCTAAGGTACTTAAAACCATCAAAATTAATTGAAAACATGCCTGTGATAACTCGTAAAAAGGTCAGTATCTTACATTTAGATATCTATTAAGTAATATTTCATGAATATAAGGTTTTCTTTTATGATCATCATTTCCCTCACTATGATTTATGGCCTTATTCAATAGTGGGAACTAGAAGGAACATGATTAATATTGAATGTTTTAGATGTGGGATTTATGGGAATTATGAAAATTGTTGTCCTAAGTGGAAATCTCATGAATAAATTTGGAAGGTGGTATGATTATTTGTAATACTGAGGGAGATAAATTGACATAGAATGACATGTGAAAGGTTATGGATGTTCAAATAGTATTTTTTTCATATAATATAATAAGCGTGACTAATTTCAGTTTGTGGAACCTTAATACTAGATTTATAGTTTATATTCTAGGAAAAGGGTATTAATGAATTATATGATGAATCATAAGTAATGGATTAAGAATAACGTTTTATGATTAAAGTGTATATGTATTGGAACTAAAGAATTATGTTATCTGAATCATGAAGTATTTGTTTACCATTAAGTATTTTTAAAAATATATTGATTGATATTAATTAACTAGAAAAGTTATTTAATGGAAATGTGATGTTTTTATTGAGGGAAGGTAATCCTTAATTAATTCCAAATGTTGATAATATTTTGTTTATCTTGGATTAAGAGATGATTGATTTAGATAAAGTAAATTGGTTATTACTTATTACCATGGAACTGATTGTTGATTTATTTAAAAAGTGGTCTATGTTATTATGGATGAATTTTACAAATAATTTTTTTTGGTTAAAGTAATATATCCAATAATTGTTATAAAAATAAAGCATACATGTTTTCAATAATTTTTTATAGCAATTCAACTTATTATCATATTTCATGAGAAAACATGATAAAGGTATTAAAATTTTTGGAATGTGAAAACAAATTGATACATTAGGATAAATTGGAGATAAATTTTGAATATATTTTGATAAATTTGTGAGTTTATTTATAATTTTTAGGATTTTCATCTTTTGGGAGGGTTATAAGGTTAACCATTTATGGAATGGTTTAAGTTTAATTTCAGATGTGGTTTTAAGGATTAAATAATTATATTTTGAGAGTTTAGGTATATTGGATAACATGTCCTTAACATTTTTCTATGATGATAACTAAAGATATATGGATTGAATTATTCTTATATTTATGGATCTCAGAATCTTATAGTGATTTAGTAATGATGAATTCACAATAATTTCCTTCTGTAAGAGGTGGAGTGGAAATTGGTCAAGGCACAACCAAGGTTTGAGATTCTAAATATGAAATTTAATGAAATAAAGTAGGTATATATTGTTTTGATAGCCCTTAAACATTAGTAAAATGATATTGAAGTAAACTTTTTTTTGTCCTATCATATTTCTTGATTATATCAACGACCCGTTTCAAGCCACTTTGGTTTATGGTTTTGAGTAGTCATTAACCTTCTCTGAATCACCCAAATTTTTTGTGATCAATGTTCTTTATTAGTCTCCATCAAAACATGATGGTTATATTCCTATTATATATCAATTTTTCAGTTTCTTCTTATTTTATCGTATTTTAAATCCTACTTATGAGTCAGATTAGGTAACTGTTATGTTTCCAACATTCCCTTTGTAAAGGATATTTTAGTACTCAATTTTACGATCTGGGTTTATATGGAATGAATTTCCAAGTTTTAATTCATTGATAAATTATATACATTTCTAGGGATAAAGTACTTTTAAGGGGGTATAATGTTACACCCTTAATATTTTATGAATTATTATTTTTCTATTAATTTAAAATTTTCAACATTATTCAATTTACGAGACACTAAATAAAGATTATGTTATATAGAACTACGAAATTATTCTTAATCTATATGCAGTACCATTTTGAGAATGAAATATAATAAATAGTTAGATTAACTAATGATAAAATAAACACTATGTTTTTATTCTATTACGCACAATGAACAGTTCCTTCGATAACATGAGTGGCATGTAAGACCCAGTTTTACAAAGCTAAAATATACTATTATTATTATTAAAGTTGTCATCTATAAATTGAAATAGAGGATATGAATAGTGTTAATTAAATTATGAAAATATGGTTTACACATGTATATAATAAGAATTATTTTGTGGCTAATTAACTATAAATGAAAATAAAACCTTTTTGAAAATATAAGAAATAATTTTTTAGAAAACATTATTCTTTCAATCAAACAGGTTTTACATAAATAAATTAATAAAAAACATTTTAATAAATGATTTTTATAAAATATATATATATATATATATATAATTGATTTAACTATTTAATATTCACCTTATGTGTTTTCCAGAATAAGGGATAACAATAAATCCAATTCTATGAAGAAAAAGTTATATTTTTCTAAAACGTAATTTTACCACCATTTAATAGAGAACCTATTTTAAATATATATTTTAAGCCTTTTATAGTTTTTATTTGAAAAAATAAAATTAATTCATCAAATATTAATATCAAAATGTACTTTGGGTTGATTTTTGTATTTTTTTTAGAAGTTTAATTATTTGATTTATAGTGAGAATTCTCAATTTTAATTAAAAAACTTTTTCCATATAATTTATTTATATTGTTAAATAACATTTTAAATTATATTTTAACTATAATTATTTCAATTATACAATAATAAATCCAATTTAGGTCATTGGAATCAATATCACATTAAAATTGGTTATAAAATAATTTTAATCTTTTTAGCTTCATTACTTTAGAAACCCGATTTTCAGTCACATATGCTGGATTAATTTAAAATTAGTTTCTAAAAATTATATGATTGGAAATTAAAAAAAATAAACCTTTTTACTCATCATTATATATAATTTTTATTATTTTAATATTATTTTTCAACTAAAAATACTCAGAAAATTAATTAAAATGAATTAGAGTGATTATTGTAAAAATGAGTTTACATAGTGATTAAAATTTATCTTCAGGGGGAAATAACCTAGAAAAATATCAAATATACATTGGATAGCCATATTTATAATCCAAAAACACTTTTATAGAATATTTTCTGTTATTTGAGACACGTGATATATGGGATACTTCTCAATAGTGTTTACCATTTTATATTTATAAGAATGACACTCCTCCACTATAATAAGGGAACTCCCCCCCCCACTCACACACAATTATTAACAAATACGATGCCATTTTTATCTTCAAAACCTCCCCAAATAAGCTCCCAAATTCAATGAATTCATACGAGAGGCATCAATTTGGGTTTTAGTCCAACCAAGGAATCCTTTTGTTGAAAACCAAAAGGGGATACCCAAAAAAGAGGTAACACCATTCAGCAAGAATTTATGATTTATTTCTTTCTCCGCCAATTAAATTATTATTATTATATGTTTATATAATAAAATCAGTATCATAAATATAGGTTTATTTTATTATTAATTTTATTACCTACACTCAAACACACTTCCGTCAAATGGGATATTCAATCATTGTTCATGTGTACGGCAGACTGCCGCCTTGTGAACCGATATCATTCGTTCTTCCATTACCACATTTCAAGATTTGTAATAATTATTGAAATAATTTTTTTATAATATATATATGTTATTATTATTACATTATTATTATTGAATTATTATATAACACATAACTTCATGATTTTCATTTTTTGGGAATACGATAACTTCATTTGTTGATCTGTGGACTATCGCTTCCTCAAAGTGATGTGATTCATTAAAACATTTCATGGAATGTATTGAAATAGTTTTAGTAAAAATATATGATATATATTAAATAATAATTCTTCTAGAATGATTATATATACATATATTTCATTTACTTTATATCTTTAATTTTAGAAAGGAAATGGAAACAACATTCATGCATACGTATGTCCTACCATCTCTAGGAATGGTGTATTTCATTTCATAATTTAATAATATATAGATTATTATAAATACATTTATAATGAATATATATGACATTTATATCAGTTTATACATTTTTTACCTAATTAAATACCAATCTAAGTAAGTGGAGGAGGAATAAAAAGTCAATACACGTATGAAAGACAAAGATATTATTACAGAAAATGTAACATTAACATGAAATTGTTAATAAAAATGTATTATAAAACCACAATTAGATCATATATGGTATGAAATATGATAATAATTTTATTTTTTAGACTTATAATCAACTTATATTTATTATATATAAGGTTATTATGTGTATGAATAAATTTAAGACATAATGTACGGATTTTCTCATCTCACTTTTATTTTGGTTAGATATATTCTATATTCACCACTTATTAATGTTGTGTGGTTTATATAATTACCTATGTTATGTTATATAATTAATTTAATTTATTTCATGATATTAAATGTTTCAATTTATTTTATTCTTTCATGGATCACATGATTCAAAATTCACTCAAGTTGTAAGAGGATTTCTAGTATCACTTTTATTTATGTGAGACATATGCCTTATTCGCCACTCATTTCTTTTGTGTGGAGTATATAATGACCATGAATGTATTAAATGATTATTATAATAAACATTATTTGTATATATATATTAATTTTACAATCAATATTTTATGGTTTTTACGGTTGTTTCCCTCTGGAATTGGGGATGACCTCATCGATTTAAGGTTCAAACATTCCAAGCGATTTCTAACGGGTTTGTTCGTAGAACCGGAAAAATCCAAGGATTCTATATCCATTTGAACCTACTTTCCAAAGGTAGGCGCTCATTAATTGTGGACTGATTAGGCTTAGTAATTTGAATTGGTCGAGAGGATGGGAGGTTGGACTCCTCACACCTTTTTTAGGGGAATTATTGTCTACTTTATGACTCTCTTTATAGATTTAAGTTATGTTCGTGAATCCTTATTACATTACCAAGTATAAAATGAGTTTTTCTTTTAGATATGACAATCAATGATTGATATGTAGTAAATTTAGAGAATCTTTTATATGAATTCTAGGTTCTTCATTGATATAGAATCATATTTATTTGTTAGAGATTCTTAGTCAATGGTATCTTTTGATACATAAAAGTCTCTTGGTCATTATGATGACCATACTGGTTTTAAAGCCACTAATTGGGGCACTTGAAGTTTATTGTAATTCAAAAGGACATGAATTATTTCAATGTTGGGATCATACCCGCAGATGAGATGCCTACATATCTTCAGAAAAGGAATCATAACCCACGTAGATCAAGTAACGGAGTATGATGTTTATGATTGATGGATCAAAGAAATATGTCATAATTACTTTTACACTCTAACCTCACGTGAGTCATGCTCGGTGTGAGAAACAAGAGGTATTGGTAAATCCATAAAATTGTTCCATGAAAGATTCAATCATAAGAAATGAGGATTAAGATTTAATTCAGGGAAGAAATCCAGGAACAGGGTCTATAATGGTATATGTGCTTAATGGAGATTTGGATACTCTATTCTTGGGGCGTACTCCTAAGGAAGATTACCAAGTTAGGAGGGGGCTTATGATTGGGTTTTATTCCTGAGAAGGAAGTCCAGATCAAAAGTAAATTAGGACGGGTTAAGGGACTTGGGGCTTACTCCTAAGGAGGATGCCCATATTTGAGACTGGGGCTTATTTCTGAAAAGGAGGCCCAGGTTAATGAGGACTTGGGTCTTACTCCTATGGAGGATGACCATATTTAGGAATATTATGATTGGGGCTTACTCCTAATGAGGATGCCCAGATTAAGGGAATTGGGGCTTACTCTTAAAGAGGATTCCCAAAATTAATGAGAATTATGACTGGGACTTACTCCTGAAAAGGAGGCCCAGGTTAAGGGGTTCTCTCATCTTAAAGGATGAGGTTGAATGAATGAAATCTCAATCTTTAGTGACATAAAGATTATGTGAATCACTATGTTTTTAAGATATTCTCCATATAATTCCTTTTAGATAAGGAAGTTGATCAAGAAAACATGCCATAAATGGATTTGAAGAATGTATTGAAGATTGAATATTGAATTTGAGAGGTGGAATGGTATAAGAGGGGTTAAATGGGCATGAAGGGAACCCAAAAGGCAGGGGCGCACAAGTCCTGGCAGGTGCGTAGGTACTGCGTGTGCACGCAAGTCCTGGTCGCGCAGGTATACCTACGCGACACATGGGTACTTGTGCGATTGTTAACCAGTGGGGTAACACTTGGGAGATCCTTGACCAAAGCCTTTATAATTATCCTGAGGTACTTCCAGAAGAAAGGCGTGCATGTTTTGGTGAAGAAGTAGGGTGCCACGCAAGTATGTTCATTTCCATTCAGGGTAAAACACCTTAGGCGCACAAGTGTTAGTGAATTCTAACACTTATACCTTACTCCTCTTGTTTAGACTTTCCATTCAAGGTAAAGAATTACCTTATAAGTGTTCAGAAGACCTGAAGAAGAGACTTGGGCTTTCAGATCTCTATATCTGAATTCTGGAAAAACTCCTCCTGAAATGGGGGGCCCACTGGGTCTATTTATAGGCTGGAGAAGACCCCAGGTAGTTACCACTTCGGGCACGCAAGTAACTTGTGCGACCATTAGGAGGCGCGCAAGTATACTTTCACGACAATGAGGGAACTTGCGTGACCCTTGTGCATTTGAAGCCTTGTTCATGCCTTTTTCGATTTTTGAGGTTTTCTTCAAAGGATGAATCAATTTGTGGAAAGTACTTTTCCTTTCCATTCTTTTAGACAATATGACAAAAAATCAGCGTCAAAAAAAGTCCCCAATCAGAGTCGGATCTGAAAGAATAAGGATGTGACTCTGAGGAAAATAAGAAATCCAAAGGGAAAGAGGTGCGCAGGGCGCGCCGCGCAGATATCATCGCGCAGGTGCGAGTTGCGCAGGGCTGGAGCGCGCCGGCTGTAGGCGCACAGGTGGGTAGCCTGGCCTATAAATAAGCGATCATTTATCGTGCATAGCACCTGACTTCTGGATTTTCAATCTCTCGTCACTTAGGTCTCCTTCGCCTTCCAAGTTGTTCGTTTTCCATTGTTTTTTTGTTGTCGCACTGTTGTCAAGGTAATAAGACTTGCGCGATGATACTTGCGTGCCAAAAACATACACGGCACATTAACACCTTCGCGACACATCCATACTTGCGCACCAAGTTTAGACTTGCGCGCCTTAATGCCTTTTCCATTTTCTTGAAATTCTTTCACAAATTTCATGAAAAATCCACTTACTTAAGAGTTACTTTATTCAAATTTTGTATATAATCAATGGCTCTTAGAACCGGAATAGCTGATGAACTGGCAAGAAAGCGTCTTGAGGATATGATTGATATCATTGTCCATAGTTATTATACCATAAAAAGTAGCACTCTTCTGGATTTGGATAAGTATCTGAAGAAATATCATAGCGACTTCCCCCAAAGAATTTATTTTCCTTTGTATGGCTATGGTCATCTGTGAGAAGTTATTATTCCAGAAGCAAAGAACTATCTCTGATTTTCGTGGTTTCAGAATTATACCAACTTTTCTTAAGAAAATATCTCATGTGTAGGAGGATTTACAAATGCTTTAACAGTGGAAAAATATCACATGATGCATCATAGCCCTTGTACGCTAGATTTAAAACCTCATACGCCTGAGCTGCAACCACATTGTCATCTTTTAATCTTCTGAAAAGATCAGATGGATCAATCCAAAGGCTGGAAGAAAAGTTGGGACTTCCATCCTGGGGGAGTTGTGAAGCCAACATGGATGTGGGAATACTGGTTGCGACAAACCTGTGCAGAGTTTGTCGAGGATCTGAAAGGAGTTGCGATATACAAAGTTGTTTGGGTTGGGAAAACATATATTTATAGACATGATAACATCATGCCGGAGATACTCAGCCACTGGAGCCCAAAAACTAATTCTTTCCATCTGAATCATGGAGAAGTAGGCATCAGTCTGTGGGATGTCCACAAGATCTCAGGGGCTCCAATTTTTTGCGACATGTAGGATGAATTCATTCCACCCATGGTGACTTGGAATGATTCAGAGAAGACTCCTGCTTTAGCTCGAGAATTATTTAAAATCTTTCACAGGCTCAACAGTTCAGAGTCCTTGTTAACTCATTCTAGAAAGGATATTCATCTGGAGGAGTGGATTAATATATTTCTTATTGAGAATAAATAGAAGGATCCAAAGTAGAAGGAGTCGAAGGAGAAAGGATACAACAAAAAGAAATCTAGAGATAAGAGGCCCAAACGTCCTACCACTTGCCCAAAACCTAAGAAGAGGGGTGCTCCTAGAACATTCTGGACAACTCTAGAAGAAGGGGAGTTCGAGAAGTGGGGATATGAGGTGAATCAATGGATCCCAAAGAAGACTCATCTGGAGGGCTTCTTGGCTTTATAGATCAGCGTTTATCTCTTTCCAGTCAAGGATTCAAAGGGAGGCATCATGCCAGGGACCTTCGTCATTGCAGCAAACTTGGCTGAGGGAAAAATGGTTGGGTTGGCTACCCCCATTTTAGAAAAGATTCACAGGAGTTTACTTCATGTCTTCATGGGTAAATATCCTTTAAGAATAGTGGGACCATTCCAAATTTTATGGGGATGGATCACCACTCACTTCAGGACTTACAATGTACAGAATGGATTACAAATTCCTGGAAGTTCTTTCAGGTCATCATTGAAATAATTCTCTGGAGTTGATCCATTATATATTAATGTGTATGACATGAAAGTGAGGCTGAGAATGTTTATGGAATTCAACTTCTTTCCCTATGGAAATCTACCAATCGGGCGGTTTGTTGATGATGGAACAACCCATTTGGATTTGAGGGCATACATGGTAGCTTGTAGAGATGGTGTGCTAGTTGCCAGGATTAACGGAGAAATTATATGTGAGGCCTATGCCATATATATATTTTCACGTCAATTCCAGTGTCTGTAATAGATTTTTGTATCTCCCATAGTACATGGCAGGTTAGAGCAACATCTGATGGTTGCTCATCAACTGTGGCTGCTGACGTCAAGGGAGAATAATGGGGCGGTATTTGATCTACTAGTTGAAAAAGAGGCACATAACCTGACTACATGGTATGTCGAGCACTGGATAGCATCATACCCTAAAGGGGTGCTGAACCACCCAGTTTATCAGGTGGGGAAAAGTAAGAGGACTGTAGAGAAAGAATCCCTTCCTTATGAAGGTGATGCTTCCCCACCTGAAGCTGATTCTCCAGATCCCACCACTAGGACGGATTCACCGGATTCCCATGATGGGGTTGATGAGGCATAACAATTGTAAAATCGGCATCATGCCCAATATAATTCCCTTGTTAGAATCAAGAGACCTACTCCATCAACTCCTGGTGAGTTACTTCATTGTGGTAATTTAATCACTAATACTTTATAAAGCAATTAAGTCTTATTTTATTATTCTTTATCTACAGTTGCAGGATCCGGGAGGAAACTGAAATCAATGATTGTAGGACCTTCCTCACAGCCTTCATATCTAAGTCCAGAGGTTTTCCAGTTATGGAAGATTTTATACTGTGGTACTGAGACTGCCTGGCTGGATTTGTGTGAGGGCCTACAACTTCTTGGAATAGGGAATCTTCTGGCTTCTACAGATATCCAATACGAGGATAACCCCAATGTAGTGCGGTCTTACATTAGAGAGCTGGAAATGCTCATATATACCACTGATGGGTCTGTTCCTGTCACCAGGCGGGTGAAAGAAATGATTGATCATGGCGCTGCTGAGTGGGCTGGTGGTTATGGAGATGAGGAGTGGCATGATTATGTGGCTCATGAAGATGTAAGTTTTCTCTCCTTATTTGCTTTTCAACTTGATTCCATTCAAATCTTTGTTACTTAAGAAAGTTATTTTTTTCATCTTACAGCTTGCAAAGAAAGGAACTGAGGTTCCTTCACCATAGTATAGCCCTGGTGGTACTGCCATCGGGGCTGCTGCTGAATCTCCTTGCGAACCAGGTGAGATATCTCTAGGCCAGTAGGCCATGGATGAGGAGTTGCACATGGATTTCCCCTCTCCCATCCAGGTACCTATAATGGAGACTGCTGATACTCCCAAAAACCAAAAGAAGCACAGAAAACGAAGGAGGAAGTCCACAGCTAAATGCTTCATTAGAAGTGGTAAGTCTTTTGGGTAATAATGAGTCTATACCCATGAAAAGGTTGCTCATATTTCTGGGGATTGCAGGGGCTTCTTAAATTTCCGCCCTGAGGGAAAGGACTGATCTTCCTTTAAGGGCCACGGAGGGTGGTGTGGAACAAATGAAAATTCAGGTTGACTTGGCTGCTTCTGAAAAAGAGCCAACATCTATTCCCAATACTGCTCATGCTGCTGCTACAAGTAAATAAGAACTTGCACCAGAATCATTGGCAGCCGCAACAACTGAATCTTCCATCCTTCCTGAAGAAGCTTTCCAGGGTCAGGGGCCGCAGAATGAAGGTCGCCCAGAGGACACAACAAATTCTCCCACTAGTGAGACTAACCATGATTCTAAAATATCATTGAATGAAATGATGAATCGTGGCAAGTCTTTCGAAGAATTTTATGAACATGCTAAATTATCATGTGATTTAGAAGACCTTGAGCGTGAGCGTTATACTTTGTCCAGTAAATTTTCTTATAATTTACACTTCTAATCATGACTGAAAATAATATGCAGTTCCATCCAAAGAAGCTGTTGATCTGCTAATGCCTGAAGAGGGTGTGGACATTGATGTCAACCTTACTATTGTAGAAACATTATCTCAAGTGGAGTTAAACCCAATAAACCCTCATGAGACCCATCTTGAAGATCCTGTTGAAAATGGGAAAGATGGGGAGGAGTCTTTTCAAGCTGCTGATCTACTGTTAGGTAATGATTGTACTGTGTTTTCAAGATAGACAACCGACTTCCATTTTTCTATGAAACCAACCATACATTTAATTGATCAAACAGGGCTGTCAAAATCAATGGTTAGAACTGGAGTTGAGGTCTCAACTTCCACCCAAAAAGTAGTAGAAGGTGATGAAACTAGGGTCAGGGGGGAAGGAGCAGAACAAGGCACTATTTTAAGTGCATTAATCCCAGATTACATGCCCCCCCTATAATGATGATGTTGAATCAGACCCAGAGGTGCTTAAGGCACATAGCTTTTCACGACGCAAGGCATGGAAGAACATATGGAAAATCATATCTGAGGTGCCTTTAGAATAGCTTTCATCAATTATTTCCCGGTTATCGTCCCAGTTCGTCATGCTAGGACTTGGCAGTTTTGGATATGAAAAGATCCATGCCGCGGTGAAACAGCTCATTTTCACAAGGGAGCAGGAGAAAAAGTGTCGCGACAATCTGACTAGGGTGAAACTGTCAGTCAACATTGCTGAATTTGAGGCTACAATATCCTAAGCTGAGGCTGACTATACTGCCAAGATGAAGGAGCTGAAGCATAAGATCAAAGAAAAAGTCATCCAGTAGGGGCAGCTCTAGCAATAGTTAGATGTTGTTACTGGGGAACTTGACCAGCTCAATAATTCATTAGAGGGAGCTCAAACGAATGGTATTAAATCCATTGCAGATGCCAAGAAATCACTCCATCAAGTTGAGAAAAGTTAATTTGGTCGAGTGCACGAGCTTCAAGTAGCTGCTAATGAAGCTCGGGACGTTGTACATCGAGTAAAGACTTATGTTGACAGTATTTTGTAATTTCATGAAAAAAAAGAGATGAGGCTCCAATCTGTGGATGTCCCTCTAATTCTTGTTCATCAAATGGAAAGAATGCTTTTATCTTCAATCATTTATGCTTCTATTATTTCACTACCTGCTTTAAATTTTACCTAATCCAATGGGTCAAGTAAGCATAGTTTGACTTTTACTAGGATTATTCTAAATAACCGTACAAAATTTGAATCTCTTAATTTCTCAATATTACCTAAATCATAAAAAATGTATGTTTAGTGAGCTGGAACTTGACTTTTATTCAGATTTACCATGTCTTTTGTGGGCAGTTTAAAGACATGCACGTTGGACATAAAGAGGCTAATGTCTAAGGTCGAAATAGCTTTGACCGAAGTGGATTAAAATTGACTCAATTCCTTGACAATTTATCTAAAAACATATTACCATACTCAAGTATGAGGGGAAATATGTAAACTATGACTTAAGAATATTTGAATATGAGGAATGATATGAAAAAGAGCTAAAAGTCATTATAAGAAGTAGTTCCCAAGAATGAAGTTACCATTATTTAACAAACCCATTATGTGGTTGAATTATGCAGGGCCACCTCAGGGCATTGGCTGTATAGTCAAATAAATAGCATATTTTGGCTGACAGGTCCATTATGTAGACTACTTATGCAAGGCCACCTAAGGGAACATTCTGCATATTTAGGCAAAAGAACTCTCATAAATTTACGTTCCCAGTGCTAGAAAGCCAGTGAAAGTTTATGGGGATTCAAATTTTCCAAAGTATAGAGTTTGCTGTATGGAAATAGCTACTTGAATACGGAGAAGATATTTCCAAACAAGATTATTAAAGAACTGGATGGATATCACTCCTACAAAGGTCTGACCCAAATGTAGGGAAGGAGAATATAAACCATAGACTTGAATACTTTCAGATCATGAACAAAGATATGGGACAAGTACGTTAAGGATGTATATTTTTTCAGATCCCTACATATTTTCATTTAAGACAAATAAGGAAAAAAGAGGCTTTCTTCCCAAGAATGAAGTTACCAGTATTTGACAAATCCGTTAGGGGGTTGTATTATGCAGGGCCACCTAAGGGCATTGGCTACATAGTCAAATAATAGCATCTTTTGGCTGAAAAATCTTTTATGGAGACTGTTTATGCAAGGCCACCTAAGGGCATGTACTGTATAGTCAGGCAAAAGAACTCTCAGAAGTTTGAAATTTTTGTGACTAGAAGTCAAAAAAGGGTTATGAATATCTAAAAATATTTAAGGTTAGTATTATGACACATAAATATGGGTATTGTCCAATGTATGCAGAGATACACAAATCAATACTAACCATTATCATGTAGTGTATGGGTCTTGAATGGAAATGTTGGACTTCACTATATATCCCATAAGGATGGGAATCAAGCCATACGAAGTTCTTTAACTACAGTTTAACATCATGTGGGACAACAGGATTGGAGATCTTAGTTTAGGGTCATAGAGCTTGCACCATTATAAGAAATACACAATGTGTGTTTTCATGGGGACTTTTCAACCATGGGACTGAAAGAGGAAATTGGGGTTAGGCCCAAAAGACTTGGGGCTAGATTCGAGGGACACTCGAACGTTCCTACTTAACCCATAAGGATGGGAATCAATCCCACGCAGTTCTAGGATTACCCTCTGTACAAATTTGGTTTGTACATGTGAAGGGTGAAAGGGGAACTTAGTGCAATGATGGTTTGACACAAGATAAAAGATTTGGGCGTTTCCATGTATGCACGTAGTCTTTGAAATGAATCATTATTGAAAATCAATGTAAATAATGATTCCCTCTCAGGTGAGGGTATCAAAGAATATTGTAGTTTATTGTCATACTGGACAAAAAGTGTTGTATAGTTTAACGTCGTATAACAAGGACGAAAGTGAACCAATATAAAAATATTGATTCTAGGGGTAGTTTCACGAATCAACATCGTATGAGATGGAGGTAAACTGATGTGAAGATATTGGTTTTGGGATTGAACCTTGGGAGGTTTCCTACGTACCCAGCCTAGAAGGCAAGGATCAAAGTCCGCATAGTTCAGTTAAAGAAGGAATTAGTGATCATGTTGATCTTGGGGACAATGGTCTAAAAAATATGGTTGGGACTTACACATGGTTAGTATCCCAGAGAGAGTGTTATGGTTGAAGTTTGATCTAAGCTCATGTGCGTCATACTCGGTGTGAGAAACAAGAGGTAGCAACAACCTTAACAATGCACAGTTTAATGTCATGTAAGACATATGAAGGGACTATGCAGTTTAAAGTCTTGCAGTTAGGACTATTGGTGCTACACAGTTTAGTGTCATGTAGTAGGGAAAAAATACAGTTTAGCCTCATGTTGGATGTATTAAAGGATTTTTTGTACAATTTAGCATCATGTAATTAGGATGATGGGAACAATACAGTTTAATGTCATGTTGGACAAAAAGAGCACTGTGCGGTTTAATGTCATACAGTGAGGAAAAAAGAGTACACCATTTAACGTCATGTTGGACGTATTAGGGACTTTTTCACAGTTTAACGTCTTGTTGGACGAAAAAAGGGATGATACAGTTTAGCGTCATATTGGACGTAAGTTCCAATAGTTTAAGGTTGTATGCATGGACCGTTGGTTATGCAGTTTAATGTCCTAATGGACTTAAGGGACTTCTATATAGTTTAACTTCATAGAGCAAGGACGATGAAGGGGGACACAGTTTAACGTCATGTTAGACAAAAGTGATAATCGTTTTAGATCATACGCATTGAACCTGGATGATGCAGTTTAACTTCATGCTAGACGTAATGGATGTGCAAATAGTTTAAGGTCGTATGCATGGACCGTTGTTGTATAGTTTAACGTCATATAGTAAGGAAAATGAAAGGGATGCAGTTTAATGTCATTTTTTCTGGTGATTCTCCGAATTTGTGTATACATTTTCCATATATATAATTGAAGATAAAAACATGTTTTCATCAAATATCTGTTGCTTTATGAACATATTCTTTGATTTTGGTGATTCTGTTTACTTTCAAGAGCTTTCTGGATAAATACACGAATTAAGGGATGCATGTGAAAATTTTGAAACTACACGGCGTGTACTTTTATACACGCCGTGTACATCCAGGCAGGGACACAGACCGAAGGATGGAGTACATGCCCATGTCACCAGGCGGAAGATAAATGCCGTGTGTAGCGGCGCTACATGTCGTGTACTACTTTCTAGAAGCGGTGGTTATCGAAGAAAATTCCACACGTCCATGTGGTCGTTGATGAAGATACGTTGTGTGTGGAGGTGCTACATGTCGTGTACACTCAAATTGCAGGCGGTGCCATGTTCAAAAGTCAAAAATGGCGTGCTCGGCCACCTGCCAGCGTAGAAAATGGCACCGAAATGCGTTGAAAAAAAGTACACGACATGTACTTTCTATACACACCGTGTAATATTTTTTTCCTATAAAATGAGGCCTTGGCCTACGGATTTAGAGAGTTCAGAACCATTAAAAGGAAAGAGAAGTTCTGCTATCACCATTCCCGAAGCTACTGTCATCACTATGTCATTCCAACTTCCGATACTCTACCTTAATGCCTACACGATGAATCCGTCAGGTATCACGTGTGTCGTTTCTCTCCTAAATTCTATGTGTAACTAAACCCCTCGTGTTGGGGATATAGATGATGGGATCATAATTCATATATTGTTCTATATAGTTGCGTTTGAATCGTTGTAATTCATCTTACTCTTCTTAAAACACTGCCTAATATAACTGAGAATTCATAGCTGGACCAAGGGAAGGATTCTCAGCGATACAAAAGAGAAGTAACGGTGAAAACATCCATGACCATTGGAAGGTTTTCACTGATTCACATATTGGACTGGACGTAATAAAGAATTAAGGATATTGACTACCGGACCAAGGAGTCAGCTTCTCTAATTCCAAAGAAGAGGAACCGGACCAAGGAAATCTTGTATCAAAATGAAATCCTGAATGATTGAATAATTATGAACAACACAACCATTTAAACAATCTGCATAAGAACTCCTTATTCACCATAGCCCCGACACGTCTTTTCATTCAATTTCTAAGAACTCTTTAAATTTACCCGTTGTTTTCTTTCAAACTGTATCCATTATTCAATGTAAATCAATTTAGTTTGAATCAAAACCCAAAATCAACCCAATCGTTTCTAAATTTCGCATACTTGACCTAAACTAAGTATTAACTCAATTGAATTCATTCATGCCATGGTTCCTTGTGGATCGACCCCGAACATATGCTATACTAAAGTTCTAAGAATGGGTAATTAATTTGGGAAGCATATAGCTTCACTCAACGACAATCGAGACCAAATTTTGGCGCCGTTTCCGGGGAAACCGTTTGGTTTTAGTGCTAAGATTTAAATTGTGTTAATAATTGATTTAAGTGAAAATAAAAATAAAAAATTAGCAAAAATCTCTTTTCTAATCCCAGGTCAAATTTTTTTCCCCTTTTACGCCTGGTTTCTGTTTTTGTGTTGTGCAGAGCTTAACATGTATGTTACGACGCTTTACACGATCCAGAAGTGTCGAGTCTTCGGAATTAGTTCCGCTTGACCAGGAAATCGAACGGACCTTGCTTCATCATCGGCATACACGGACAGAAACTCACAACCATCAACCACAACCCACGGAGTACAAGGAAAAAGGAGCACCAGCCATTGATGATGCGACTGAGCATCAGTACCAGGATCAGCAGCCTCCCGCTGCTAGTCTACCGAAGCAAGCTCTTGGAGGCTTCATGGAATTCCTCCCAAGGGATTACCAACGGCCACCGCAACAACTCTTCCCACATCCATACTTTTCCCCTCAGGAGAAGTTTATGAAAGCTCCACCCCATCAACAACAACATCCAAGACATACCCTTATGGAGTACGGACTTCCATCGATTCACGGAGCTGATACGGGCATCGTTCGTCCTCCATTCCAGGCCCAACACTTTGAGATCAAGAATGTTATCATGCAGTTGATCCAGAACATAGTCCAATTTGGAGGCCTGGCCAGTGAGGACCCGAACCGCCATCTCACCAACATTCTAGAGATATGCAATACCTTTCGGTACCATGGTGTGTCCGAGGACGCCATCCGTCTTCGCCTATTCCCCTTTTCTCTATGCGATAAGGTGAAGGACTGGATCAAGGGGTTACCACAACGATCTATCCTCACATGGGAGGAGCTAGCCCAGGCGTTCCTGTCCAAATACTTTCCACCATCCAAGATAGTGACACTCCGGAATGAGATTCATAACTTCCAAATGCACGACTCTGAGTCGTTGTATGAGTCCTGGGAACGCTTCAAGGAGATGTTACGAAAATTCCCCCATCACGGACTCTCACTCTAGATGCAAGTCCAGACCTTCTATGGAAGACTTACCACGAATACCAAGACCTTTGTGGACACTGCTGCTGGAGGTACGGTGATGCGGAAGTCCCCCGAAGAACTATTCAAACTATTGGAAGACATGTCAGCCAATAGCTTCCAGTGGCACTCCGTGTGGGGGACTCAAAAGTGAGGTATGCACAACATTGACGATACCACTATGTTAGCTACTCAGTTGGATGTTGTGTCCAAGAAAATCGACGCATTGAACCTCAAAGGAGCATCTCAAGTTCATGCGGCGAACCATCCAGCATGTGGCGACTGTGGTGATAACCACATCATGGGGGAATGCCCGGGTTCTGCTGGAGGCCCCTCGACGAGCAAGGTGAGTTATGTTGCCCAAAATCGAGGGCCCAACCAGTACCAGCAGTACTAGAACCCGGCATAGCGAGATCAACATAACACAGGCTGGGGCCAACAATAGCAGAATCCTCTGCCCAGCGACCGCCCAACTACAACCAGCCTCCATAACAGAACCAATTTTAAAGGCCGAAACACCCCATAAGGGTTCTTATCAGCAACAAGGGTATCAAAACCCTCGTCCATAGCAGCCACGGCAGCCACCTCCTCCACCGGATCAACAACCAACTCAGCAGAAGAACACCTCAAGGTTAGAGGATCTGATGACTAAATTCATATCTACTTCTGAGACTCGGTTCTAGAATCAAGAAGATTCGATTCGAGGCTTGGAGAATCAGATTGGCCAGCTGGCAAATCAACTCTCAGGGAGGCAGCCCGATACATTACTGGGGAACACTGAAAAGAACCAAAGGGAGGAGGCCAATGCTATCATGCTCCGGAGTGGAAAAGAGCTCCACTAGAACCAATCAGCATAGAATGGTGCATTCACACCCACTGTTGATGAAAAAGGTACCAATACCGACCCCTCCTCATCCAAAAGCCCACATACAGAGGCTTTACAAAATAAAGAAAAGGAAGTAATCCAACCATTCAAGCCTCACTTACCCTTTTCGGAAAGATTGAACCAGAGGAAGTTGGACCATCAATTCAGCTGATGTGAGCGTTTTTGTCGTGAAACCCTCAATCAATATTTTCCCTTTTTATGTAGCACAGTGGTGACCACAGGGCTGTCTCTCGAGGAGGTTGCAGTTCGAGTTGTAAAACTGTCACTTTTGTTGTTTTGTTTGTTTTTAATGAAATGAAAATGGGGGTTTGATTAACAATTTGAAAATAAAATTTTAATTAAATTCTAAACGTAAATAATTTTAAAGGAAAGATAATGTGGGTTTGAAATCAAGAATAAAAATAGCAGTCGCAGACAAGCTTCACCCTCTCGGACACTCCCCTCTTCCTTGTTTATAAAAAATATCTCTTATTTTAAATTCCTAAATGTACCCCCAAGGACCCCCAGGTTTACACTCAAATTTGAAAAGACGCCATATTTAAGACTTCAATATGACTTTTGTCCCACCTATAGAAGTGATTCAATTACTTAAATACCTCCAAGTAATTGAACCTAATTGAATTCGCTATGCTCAATGACAAAACCTCACCAAAGAATTTTAAATAGCGAAGTCAATTGTTCTACTTTATAGATGGAACAATGGTCAAATCAAATTTGTTGAAAATATATTTAAGAAAGAAAACAACCAGATTCATTCAAAAATATAGGTTCAAGAGAAATTAAAAAAAAAGAGATTACACATTAAAATCCAAACTCGGAAGAGAGTGTCTGTCGGGTGTCGCCGTCCGCAACCACTTGCCGCTTAGCCTTCCATCACTTGAGAAGCCTTCATCTTTTCTATTGAATATTCAAAGAATTTCATCTTCTTAAGGATCAAAATCTCCACCTTCCCCTTCTCTCTCTCAAGCCAACTCCCTTTTGTGAGGGATGGTGTGGTGAAAAAATAGAATGATTTGAGAGGTAGGAGCTCCCCTCCTTTTATAGGCAGATTTTGACCCCCGAAAGTTGTCGCATTTTGGACCCCATAAATGACCTCTTCACGCGTTGAGGCCTTCTTCAATGTTGTTCATAATTGTCTTGGTCGTGTCCCCTCAAATGTTCAGCGGATTTGGATAGGTATTCCGAGAGTTATGGCCAATTTCCTCTGACAATTTATTCTGTCCAGTCAGAATCATCAAACCGAAAAACACAGTTTTGTACTGAATTAATGTCCCTGAACACGGCCATTTCAGGCGTGGCCTCCTTAATGAAACTTGTTGCAAATCTTCTTAACCGTATATCCACAAAATGTCAGATCCATTAAAGTCGTTTTGAGCGAGTTATGGATATTTCACTGAACCTTCGTTTTTCTGGAAGAAATTTCCTGGAAGCTTCCTCGGTGTTCCTCAATAATCTTCAACTTCATTGAATTGTTTGGACCTCAAGATGGTAGAATCAGATCCTGGTCCAGAAGACAAAGTTGAAGGAAATTAAATTAGGATTCTAAAGAAATTATAATCATAAAATTTGGATTTATATGTTTTTGTAAATGACCAAAATACCCCTGTGATAAAAAGCTCTTAAAAATCCAGAATTATGAAATTTAAACTTTTTATCCCAAAACACACTATAAATCCAAAATTGTTACAAATAAGATCAAATTTTTAAATTTGTGAGGTTTAAATCATTTAAATAGACATTAAAAATATTGGAAATATTATTTCTATCAATTCCCCCACACTTGGCTCTTGGACTCCTGGACAAGTGAGCACGGTATCAAGAAAAATAAAACACATACCAATGGAGTTTACCAATTTTACCACAATGAATTAAAAAGATATCATGCCTCATTAAAGAACAATATTTAAAATTCTAAATTCAAATCATTCAATCCATTTCCACTTATTTTTTTCTTCTCATGGACAAAACATACTTACCTCACATTCATTTTTTTTCTCAGCACACAATATAGATTTGCAACAAGGATTTTCTCATCCAACTCATGCAAGAATTACCATAGGCTTGATAAATTTCTACATCTCCACCCGATGTGAACCAAGAACATGTGATTATCATGAGGACTTTACAAGGTTTTTCTGTGGCTTGGGGTTGGTAGGTTTTAAATGTGAAAAATTCTGTGGCTGAATAAGGAGGGTTTGGCTCTTTTTGAATTAGAAATGCATGATTCTAATTTTTTCTCAAGTATGGTCTCCTCCATATTCTCTTAAAATAATCAGCTCTGATCTTTTGTTTTCCACCCCATTGCATCAATATTTCTGCAGAATGTATGAAATTTTTTTTTTTTTAAAAAGCTCCAGATAGGCACAGCTTATTTCCATTGCGAGCTCCAGATAGGCACAGCTCCATTTCATTTGAGAGCTCCAGATAGGCACAGCTCCATTTCATTTGAGAGCTCCAGATAGGCACAGCTCCCAGAAAAATATATTCCAGCATCACAAATACGCCTTCAATGTTTAAATGTTCTCCCAAAGGAACACCAAATGAGGTAGCACATCATGAGTCATCTTCCCCTTCACACTTAAGTTCAACTAGATCATGCATTTATACTTCCAGAGCAGGTTGGAAAGGGAAATTTGTCTTGTAATGTGGCTAACCTAACAGGCTATACATGGCTACTAAGGGCTCACGAAGGATAAAATGTTCAAGGAAGGCCAAAATAAAAAGGATAATCATGAAAAGGAGGCTCCAATATTCAAACAAATGCCTCAATCATTTTAATCACACGTATCTCAGCCCTCAAGTTTTGATAGAAATAAATCAAGTTCTGGTTTAAACAAACACGAATTGGTTCTCTCAAGAAAGAGGTAAATGTGAAGAAAATTTAAAAATGGGTCCAGAGGCCTCACAGGAATGAGAATTTCAATCACAATGCCAGTGATATGTGCCATGATATTTAAAAATCAGTTGTCATTTTAAGAATTTTCCAAATTTTTGAACTTAAAGCAATGTCATATTCAGCATTCATTTATCTCTAGTTTCAAAGGATAAGTTTGTTCACTCCATGGCATAAGTTTCAAATGAAATTCAAGAAATTCCAAAACCCCTTTTTTTGAAAAAGAAACACGAAGAAAGAAGAAAAGAGAAAAAAAAATGGAAAGAAATTTTGACAACAAAAAATTTCAAAAACAAAGTTCATATAAAAAAAATAAAAAATCTACTCTACCCAGCATTGTGTCCCCCCCACACTTATTCTATGCAATGTCCTCATTGTGTAGTTTTTTTTTTAGCATGAAATTCAGGAAATTAAAGACAAAGAAAAAATAAATGACAAGGAAAGACACAACCTGGAATCAATTATATTCTGTTTCATGAAGTTGAATTTCCTCCCCTGGAGGATCATGAAAATTTTCTCGAAATAGCTTCAACCGATGCCCATTGACAGTGAATGATGTCTCTTTGTCAGGATCTTTAATCTGTATTGCACCAAAAGGAAAAACATGAGTAACAATGAATGGGCCAGACCATTTGGAACGAAATTTACCTGGGAAGAGTTTCAATCTGGCATCAAATAGCAGAACTTTGTCTCCCTCCTTGAAGTTTTTGTTGAGAATCCTCCCATCATGAAAGGCTTTGCTTCTCTCTTTGTATAACCTGGAGCTTTCGTATGCATTATTTCTGATCTCCTCCAACTCCTGCAAACAATATTTTCTTTCTTTCCCGGCAGAATATAGGTTCATGTTACATGTTTTTACAGCCCAAAAGGATTTGTGTTCTAACTCAACTGGTAGATGACAAGCCTTTCCATAGACCAATCTAAATGGTGACATTCCAATGGGGGTTTTGAAAGCTGTTCTATGGGCCCAAAGAGCATCATCAAGTCTCAAACTCCAATCCTTTCTATTTGGGTTCACTGTTTTTTCTAGGATTTGTTTGATCTCCCTATTAGACAACTCAGCCATTCCATTTGTTTGAGGATGATAGGGCGTAGAGACCCTATGATTAACACCGTATTTCTTCAAAAGTGATTCCAAAGTCCTATTACAAAAATGGGTACCTTGATCTGTAATTAGAAACTTTGGAAATCCAAACCTTGAAAACAAATTTCCTTTCAAAAATTTAGACACAATCTTTGCATCATCAGTTCGGGTGGGGATAGCCTCTACCCACTTGGAAACATAATCAACAGCCAACAAGATGTAGAGATATCCAAATGAATTAGGAAAAGGCCCCATGAAATCCATTCCCCATACATCAAAAACATCACAAAACAAAAGTGGGTTTTGTGGCATCTCATTCCGCTTGGAAATGTTTCCTTGGAATTGACAATTTATACAGGTTTTGCAGAATTCGAAAGCATCTCTAAAAATGGTGGGCCAATACAATCCAGAATCAAGAACTTTTCTTGCTGTTCTTTGTGGTCCAAAGTGTCCTCCACAGTTTAATGTGTGGCAGAAATGTAGTATGGATTGAAATTCAGAATTCGGAATGCATCTTCGTATCATTTGATCACTACCAATGTGCCATAAATAAGGATCATCCCAAATGTATTTCTTTGAATCGCTCTGAAGTTTATCAATTTGATTTTTGGAAAACCAATGGGGGTGTTCATCAGAAGCCAAATAGTTTACAAGATTAGCGAACCATGGTATTTCACTTTGAGCAGCAAATAAATCCTCATCTGGAAAGGTTTCCTTAATTGGGGAAAACAACTGAAATTTCCTATTCCCAATAGATGGTATCCTGCTCAAATGATCAGTAACAAGGTTCTCACATCCTTTCTTATCTTTTATTTCAACATCAAACTCCTGTAAAAGCAAAATCCATCTCAGAAGTCTTGGTTTTGCATCATGTTTCTTCATCATGAATCTGATTGCAGAATGATCAGTAAAAACAATCACCTTGGAGCCCAGCAGATAACTTCTAAATTTGTCTAGAGCAAAGACAACAGCCAGCAGTTCTTTCTCAGTTGTTGTGTAGTTTGATTGGGCTTGATCCAGAGTTCGGGAGGCATAGGCAATCACATGAGATTTCTTTTCTATCCTTTGACTCAATACTGCCCCAAGAGAAAAATCAGATGCATCTGTCATTATTTCAAAGGGAATGTCCCATATAGGAGGTTGAACAATGGGAGGGGTTATCAATCTTTGTTTTAGATCATGAAACGAATTTATGCAATTCTCATCAAAGACAAATGGGACATCTTTTTGGAGTAATCTGGACAATGGAAGTGCAATCGTACTGAAATCTTTAATGAATCTCCTATAAAATCCAGCATGCCCGAGGAAGGATCTCACATCTCTGACAGTTTTTGGGTATGGTAATGAAGAAATGACCTCAACTTTGGATTGATCAACTTGAATTCCATCATGGGACACAACATGTCCAAGAACGATCCCTTTAGAAACCATAAAATGGCATTTTTCGTAATTTAGAACAAGGTTCTTTTCAATGCATGTTTTCAGGACACGTTCCAAGCTTTTCAAACAACTTTCAAAAGATTATCCATACACAGTGAAGTCATCCATAAAAACTTCCATGCAAGTTTCCAAAAATTCAGAGAAGATGCTTATCATACACCTTTGAAAAGTTCCTGGGGCATTACATAAACCGAAGGGCATCCTTCTGTAAGCAAAATTTCCAAATGGGCATGTGAAAGTGGTTTTCTCTTGATCCTCAGGTAAAATGTGAATCTGAAAATATCCAGAAAATCCATCCAGAAAACAGTAGTGGGTTTTTCCAGCTAGTCTTTCAAGGACTTGATCAAGGAATGGTAATGGGAAGTGGTCTTTCCTTGTAACCAAATTGAGTTTCCTATAATCAATGCACATTCTCCATTTATTTGGAAGCCTTATGGGGACAAGATCACCAAATTCATTCCTTGAGATTGTAAATCCACTTTTTTTAGGAACAACATGGATTGGACTTACCCATTGGCTATCAGATATGGGAAAAATAATTCCAGCAGCCAACAAGGTGGTGACTTCTTTCTTCACAACCTCCAAAAGTGTTGGGTTTAGTCTTCTTTGAAATTGTCTTACCGGTCTAGTGTTCTCCTCTAGTAAAATTCTGTGCATGCAAACCGAGGGGCTGATTCCTGTTAGATTAGAGAGAGTCCATCCTATGGCTTCCTTGTGGGACTTGAGAACTTCCAACAATTGGTTTTCCTGGACTTCTGACAATTCTTTTGAGATTATTACAGGGAATTGTTCCTTATGACCTAGGAAGGCATACTTGAGGTTATCTGGAAGGGGTTTCAATTCTACCACAGGTGGGTTGGTTTCATTGATAACTGGGAACTCTTCAGAAGTTTGATTGTTTGGTGATGCTCCATGTTCATCATAGTTATCTCTTTCTATGATATCATGACTTGTTTCATGTGAAAAATTGGAAACCTCTCCTGGAATACCACTAACAGATTCAACGGTTTCTAGAAATTCATCTTTATCATTTCTTAGATATCCAGTCTCAAAATCCCAAGACTCTTCATAGTCTCCAATTTCATCATCATTTTTCTCTGATTTGGTATCATACAAATATCCCTCTTTTTCTACATCAGTTGGTATTTCATCACAGAAAAAATTAGGTAACATGCCAGAGGAAAACCAATCAATCATGTTTACATGGGGAGTTGAATGATCCTCAACTGGGTGTTTCATTGAATGAAAAATGTTGAAATGAACAACATCTCCTCCAAATTCTAGTGAAAGTGTTCCCTTGTGGACATTGATGATCGCTTTTGCCGTTTTTAGAAATGGCCTCCCTAGGATGAGGGGAGCATGTGTGCTGAACCGATCATCTTTCATATCCAAAACATAGAAGTCAACAGGAAAAATCATGTCTCTCACTTGAACGAGAACATCCTCTATAACTCCAGCAGGTTTGGTGGTACTTCGGTTTGCGAGTTGAATGATAATTCCAGAGGGTTTTAAGTCTCCAACCTGAAGAGATGAGTAGACAGAATGTGGCATGACATTTATGGAGGCCCCTAGATCAAGCATCACATCTTTGAATTCACATTTCCCAATGGTACAGGGAATGGTAAATGTCACAGGGTCTTTACACTTGACCGGAAGGGCATGTTGGATCAACGATGAGACATTCCTTCCTAAGTTTACTTTTTCACCCCCTTTGAACTTCCTCTTGTTGGTACACATGTCTTTCAGAAACTTAGCGTACCTCGGAATTTGTTTCACAGCATCGAGCAATGGAATATTGACTTGGACTTTCTTGAATGTTTCCAAAACCTCCTTATCCAATTCTTTTTCAGCACTTGACTTTGGTGGTGGTTCACACATTGGATAAGGAAGTGGAGGTTTGAATGTTTCTGGGGTATTCTGAGTATGTTTTGGAGGAACATAAGGGCCAGACATCCTCTTCCAATCATTCTTTGTTCTTTCAAACAAGATTTCTTCTCTTGACTTTGAGTTTCTATCAACTTCAAATTTTTCATCATTTTTATCAAGGGTAGGATTTTCATCAACAGTATCAGAAGAAGGCTTGATGTTCTCAATCTGAGGATTTTTCAATTTTGTTCCACTCCTAAGTTCAATTGTACTCACATTTTCCTTCCCATTATTCCTCGGATTTACTTGTGGCTGTGAGGGTAAACCACCACTCATTTGATTTGTTATGCAATTAATACCAGAGGCAAGTTGACCCATTTGAGTCATCAAGGTATTCATTTTGTTATCTTGTTGTTTTGTGTATTCTTTTAGTTCCCTCATTTCATCTTGTTGTTTCCTCATTGCTTCTTCAAGGTTCCTATCCGAGTTTTGAGTGGGAGGGGTAGGGTGAAAATTGCTTCCAGAATGAGCATTGGCTTGCTCATTGAAATATCTTGGTTGATAATTACTTGATTGTCCTTGGAAAAATCCTCTTGGTTGTTCAGGTTGACGAAATCTTTCATTTGAGTTGTTGTTCCATCCTTGATTGAAATTTTGGTTGTTTTGAAATGGTCTTTGCTGGTTTGGTTGAAATGGTCTTCCAGGAAAAACTGCATTGCAGTTCTCATGAGGCTCTTTCATTTGCGGGCATTGGTCACTAAAATGTTCATTCGAAGAACAAATCCCACAATGGACATGTAGTTGGAAAGCCGCTTCAGGTTTGGGTTGGGTTGGTGGGGTGCTAGACAACATTATTGACCTTACCATGGTGGTGAGATCAGATAGTTGACTTGCAATTGTGTTGTTTTCGGGACTAGTAGTAGGGAATTCTTGTGCAGCTTTGACATGAAGAAGGCCTCTGGTTCCAAATTGTTGGGCATTCTGGGCCATGTTTGCAATTAAAATCCTAGCAGCAGCTGGTGTCTTATCAACTAAAGCTCCTCCTGCAGCAGCATCGATCATACTTCTATCAGTGAGACACAATCCTTCATAAAAGTATTGAATGAGAAGCTGGTCACTGATTTGATGATGAGGGCAACTAAAACAAAGACGTTTGAACCTTTCCCAGTATTCGTGAAGCGTTTCTCCTTGTGTTTGCCTAATTCCACAAATCTCCTTTCGAATGGAGGCAGTTCTAGACGCAGGGAAAAATTTTTCAAGGAAAATCTTTTTTAATTCATTCCAATTTCTAATCAAGGTTGAGTGAGAATAAAAAAACCATTCCTTAGCAACTCCATCTAGAGAAAAAGGAAATGACCTAAGCTTCATTTGATCGGCATCAACTCCATGAGGTTTCATATTGACACACAGATAACTAAATTCTTGGAGGTGTTTGTGTGGGTCTTCACCGGGAAACCCATTGAATTTGGGAAGCTGGTGGATGAAACCGGACTTTATTTCAAATCCAGCAGGGGCATCAGGGTACTCAACAGGATTCTCATGATTTTCATCATAGGACGAAGCCAGTTCTTTCAAAGTTCTATTTTCAGCCATTTGGATTTCAGTTTCAACTAAGTCCCTCCTAGGTGTATTGGTGGAAGATTCACAACTTGAAACTTGTGGATTATTACCTCTAACCCTAGTGTGAAAAGTTCTATCAATTTCTGAATCTAAAGGTAACAAGTTCGGTTCAGAAGTTCGGGTCATGCAAGAGAAAGGAAATATATATATATATATATAATTAAAATAAAATCAACTCTAGCAACCTCCCCGGCAACGGCGCCAGTTGATGTGAGCGTTTTTGTTGTGAAACCCTCAATCAATATTTTCCCTTTTTATGTAGCACAGTGGTGACCACAGGGCTGTCTCTCGAGGAGGTTGCAGTTCGAGTTGTAAAACTGTCACTTTTGTTGTTTTTTTTGTTTTTAATGAAATGAAAATGGGGGTTTGATTAACAATTTGAAAATAAAATTTTAATTAAATTCTAAACATAAATAATTTTAAAGGAAAGATAATGTGGGTTTGAAATCAAGAATAAAAATAGCAGTCGCAGACAAGCTTCACCCTCTCGGACACTCCCCTCTTCCTTGTTTATAAAAAATATCTCTTATTTTAAATTCCTAAATGTACCCCCAAGGACCCCCAGGTTTACACTCAAATTTGAAAAGACGCCATATTTAAGACTTCAATATGACTTTTGTCCCACCTATAGAAGTGATTCAATTACTTAAATACCTCCAAGTAATTGAACCTAATTGAATTCGCTATGCTCAATGACAAAACCTCACCAAAGAATTTTAAATAGCGAAGTCAATTGTTCTACTTTATAGATGGAACAATGGTCAAATCAAATTTGTTGAAAATATATTTAAGAAAGAAAACAACCAGATTCATTCAAAAATATAGGTTCAAGAGAAATTCAAAAAAAAGAGATTACACATTAAAATCCAAACTCGGAAGAGAGTGTCCGTCGGGTGTCGCCGTCCGCAACCACTTGCCGCTTAGCCTTCCATCACTTGAGAAGCCTTCATCTTTTCTATTGAATATTCAAAGAATTTCATCTTCTTAAGGATCAAAATCTCCACCTTCCCCTTCTCTCTCTCAAGCCAACTCCCTTTTGTGAGGGATGGTGTGGTGAAAAAATAGAATGATTTGAGAGGTAGGAGCTCCCCTCCTTTTATAGGCAGATTTCGACCCCCGAAAGTTGTCGCGTTTTGGACCCCATAAATTACCTCTTCACGCGTTGAGGCCTTCTTCAATGTTGTTCATAATTGTCTTGGCCGTGTCCCCTCAAACGTGCAGCGGATTTGGATAGGTATTCCGAGAGTTATGGCCAATTTCCTCTGACAATTTATTCTGTCCAGTCAGAATCATCAAACCGACAAACACAGTTTTGTACTGAATTAATGTCCCTGAACACGGCCATTTCAGGCGTGGCCTCCTTAATGAAACTTGTTGCAAATCTTCTTAACCGTATAGCCACAAAATTTCAGCTCCATTAAAGTTGGTTTGAGCGAGTTATGGATATTTCACTGAACCTTCGTTTTTCTGGAAGAAATTTCCTGGAAGCTTCCTCGGTGTTCCTCAATAATCTTCAACTTCATTGAATTGTTTGGACCTCAAGATGGTAGAATCAGATCCTGGTCCAGAAGACAAAGTTGAAGGAAATTAAATTAGGATTCTAAAGAAATTATAATCATAAAATTTGGATTTATATGTTTTTGTAAATGACCAAAATACCCCTGTGATAAAAAGCTCTTAAAAATCCAGAATTATGAAATTTAAACTTTTTATCCCAAAACACACTATAAATCCAAGATTGTTACAAATAAGATCAAATTGTTAAATTTGTGAGGTTTAAATCATTTAAATAGACATTAAAAATATTGGAAATATTATCTCTATCATCAGCAAATTCATGAATGTTTTCAAGAAGCTGCATATCAACATACCATTTGTGGAGGCCCTGACACAAATGACAAAATACGCCAAATTCATGAAATAAATCCTCTCAAATAAGAGGAAGATGGAGGATTTGGGCGTTATTGCACTAACGAAGGAGTGATCTGCGGTGGTTCAACATTCCATTCCTCCCAAACTCCAAGATCCAGGTAGTTTCACCATTCCATGTACCATTGGATCCTGCGAGTTTGGGAAGGCCCTCTTCGACTTAGGGGCCAGCGTGAACCTCATGCCCCTCGGAGTTTTCAAGAAGCTGGGACTCCACGAGCTCAAGCCTACCTGCGTCGCCCTTCAACTTGCTGATCGATCCATCAAGCACCTGAAGGGACTACTAGAGGACGTACATGTCAAGGTGGGCAGGCTGATTATCCCTGCTGATTTCATCATCCTCGACATGGGGGATGACCAGAAAGCACCTCTTATACTTGGAAGACCTTTCTTGGTAACTGGGAAGGTACTAATCGATGTGCACCAAGGGGAGCTTATTTTTCGGGTAGGTGAAGAAAGAGTTTCATATAACGTCCTCAAAGCCGTTAAACATGAATCCTTGTCAGAACATGAAGACAGTTATGCAGTTTCCACCATGGTTAATCAATTTAGTTACAAAGGGGATGAACTGGTTTGTTCTTTTATTTCGAATAATTTAACTGATCCAGATATTCTATTAGAAGAAGTGCCAGAAGGCTTGCAATTCATAGAAGGCCAGGGCGGCCACTATTGGCAGCGTACAGTTGTTTTTGATAGTTTGGAATGGGACAAGGTGCAGCCACTTGTGCCTTCGATTTTAAAGGCATTTGAACTCAAACTAAAGCATCTTCCATCTTCTATCAAGTATGGGTATTTAGGACTGTTTCCCTCGGAATCTGGGGATGACCTCCTGGATGGGAGATTCAAATGTTCCGATCGGTTTCTAACGGGTTCGTTCGTAGAACCGGAAATATCCAATGATTCCACTTCCATTTGGACCTACTTTCCAAAGGTAGGTGCTCATTATCTTGTGAACTGATGAGGCTTAGGAATTTTCATTGGTCGAGAGGATGGGAGGTCGGACTAATCACACCTTTTTAAGATGTATGTACCTTCTAATTACACTTCGCCAAACGCGGTTGATGAGATCCATCATATGTAGTCAGGTGAGCCTGCTGACTAACTGATGATGTATAAGTAGGTGTATGTTCCTGCCTATAGTACTCCACCGGAATTTCCTGGTGGGATTGGATTGATGCTGCCAGACGAGTCTGCTGGATAGCGGAATTAAAACGGATAGGTGTGTGTGCCTGCTTGTTGTTTGCCACCAAGTTAGGTTGGTGGACTTCTCCGGAGATGGCAGGGATGAAAACCTGCCCATTGTTAACTGGATTCCGTCTCTGGAGGTTCTTCTTGCCTGCTCGGGTTCGAGGAACCTGAGCCGAATGCCTGGAGTCGGTACCCTCATCATGTTGAGGGTGCACTGCAGCACGAGTCTGGCGGCGATTGTTGATGGGAGCCCTCGGGAAGGACTCCTGTCTTTTTGAATTAAAGCCCCGAGGGACCTGCTCATTCACTTCCTCAGAGTAAGGGAGCGAATGGAAATTGCATTTCGGGGATAATGACCCGAAATGGTTGGAGACGGTAGTCAGCACCGCCTGCCCCTTGATCACTGGTCGTCATTGTCCGGATGACCTGTGTGAGTTGTTCACTTCGAGGGCATGTCGGGCAGCCTCCAGAGTTGGGATGGTATCATGTTGATGGTACTCCATAACCAGCGCATTTGATACCCATCGTTGAAGATACTGAGTAGGTGATGTCATCCTCAGAGCGGATGACGATCCAGTAGGAATAGGCGCAGTGGTATTTGCAGCAGCAGTATTCACAGGTGTGATTTTGAGAGCAGCCATTATGAAAATACAGAAGATCTTGGAAAAGAGTGCATGTTTGATATAACAGATGTAATCAAGATAAATTCATCTACTTCATCATTTGGATGAGCACACATGTCAATGATTGTTTTTGTTAGCCCTCTTATTGAGTTTTAAATAGGGTCTTAACAAATAGGTAAAATATCATTTTATCTTGGTTAAGGATTCACGTTGGGTTCACCATTTATTGTTTCCCTCAGAATCCGGGGATGACCTCTTGGATGGGAGATTCAAACGTTCCGATCGGTTTCTAACGGGTTCGTTCGTAGAACCAGAAACATCCAATGATTCCACATCCATTTGGACCTACTTTCCAAAGGTAGGCGCTCATTAGCTTGTGAACTGATGAGGCTTAGGAATTTGTATTGGTCGAGAGGATGGGAGGTCGGACTCATTACACCTTTTTGAGGGGAATTATTGTCTATTCTGGGACTCTCTTTATAGATATATGTTATGTTCGTGAATCCTTATTACATTACCAAGTATAAAATGAGCTTTCCTTCAGTTTTGACAATCAAGGATTAAATATGTAAGAAATTTAGAGAATCTTTTATATGTATTTGAGGTTCTTCATCAATAGATAATCATCTATATCTATTTAGAGATTCTTGGTCAATGGTATCCTTCAAAACATTTATATAAAAGTCTCTTGGTCATTATAATGACCAGGATGGTTTTAAAGCCACTCAGTGGGGCACATGAAGTTTATTGTCATTCAGAAGGACATGAATTATTTCAGAGTTGGGATCGAACCCATAGATGGGCTACCTACGTATCCTTTGTTTTTTTGAAAAAGGAATCAGATCCCACGTAGTTCGAATAAGGGAGTATGATGTTTATGTTTGATGGCTCAAAGCAGGATGTCATAATTACTTTACCCTCTAAGCTCACGTGATTCATGCTCGGTGTGAGAAACAAGAGGTATTGGTAATAAAATAGACAATTGAGCCATGAAAGATGTAATCATAAGAAATGGTTTGGGGCTTATGTACGTATGACTGCCTAGATAAATGAAGGTTAGGATTTACTTTAGGGAGAAAATCCAGGAACAGGGTCCATAAAGGTATATGTGTTTCATGGAGATTTTAATACTCTAACTTGTGACTTATTCCTGAAAAGGAAACCCAAATTAGGAGAGGATTGATAACTGGGTTTTACTCCTGAGAAGGAATCCCAGATCAAACATAAATTAGGACTGGTTAAAGATAATTTAAGGGACTTGGGGTTACTCCTGAAAAGGAAGCCCAAAATTTATGACTGGGACTTATTCCTAAAAAGGAGGCCCAAGTTAGGGGACTTGGGGCTTACTCCTGAAAAGGAGACCCAAAATTATGACTGGGACTTATTCCTGAAAAGAAGACCCAGGATAAGGGATTATGACTAGGACTTATTCCTGAAAAGGAGGCCCAGGTTAAGGATTAAGGTTTGGGGCTTACTCCTAAGAAGGATGCCCAAATTAGAGGACTTATGACTGGGGATTATTCCTAAAAAGGAGACCTAGGTTAAGGATTCTCTCATCTTAAAGGATGAGGTTGAATTAATGAACTCTCCATATTTAGTGACATAAAGATATTTAAATCACTAGGTTTTGAGAGATATTCCAAAGAATTCCTTTCAGATAAGGAAGTCAAATCAAGAAATCATGCCATAAATGGCTTTCAAGAGTGTCTTGAAGACTGAATCTTAAATAGGAAAGGATTAATGGCTTAAGAAGGGTAAAATGGGCAAGATGGGCACCCAAAAAGTAAGGGGCACGCAAGTCTTGGAAGACGCGCAAGTACTGCGTGGGCGCGCATGTATTGGTCGCGCAGGTATATCTGCGTGACTTGTGTGGGGTACTTGCGCGATGTTCAACCATCGTTGAAATACTTGGGCGACTCTTTATTAAAGCCTTTAGAATCCTCTTAAGGTTCTTCCAGAAATGAGATGCGCAAGTTCTATCGAAGGAGTAAGGCGGCGCGCAAGTGTGACCACTTCCCTTAAGGGCTGGTCACTCAAGCGCGCAAGTGTTGATGAGTTTCAATACTTAGGCCTTCCTCCCTCTCTTTAGATCTTCCGTTCTAGGTAATAAATTACCTTAGAAGTGTTCCGGAAGCTTTGAGAAGAGACTTGGGCTTCGGGAGCTTCAATCCGAGTTTCTGGAAAAAGATCCTCTCGAATGCGGGGCCCACAGGGTCTATTTATAGGTAGGAGAAGACCCCAGGCAGTTACCGGGCGGTTATCAATTAGGTCGCGCAAGTCACTTGCGTGCCAAGGTGTGTCGCGCAAGTCCACTTGCGCGACCATGAGGAAACTTGCGCGGCCTATGGGAAAAGTTTTCTTTGTTCATACCTTTGTCGATTTTTGATGTTTTCTTCAAAGGTCGAACCATTTTGAGCTCAGATATTCCCCTTTTCCAATCTTTAGATTCTGTGACGAAAGGAGCATCAACAAAAGTCCCCCCTCAGAGTTGGATCTGGAGAGAAAATGAGGATTTGACTCTGAGGAAATCGAATATATCCAAAGTAATAATAGCGCACAAGTGTTCCATTTGTAAAGGGTGGCACGCAAGTGTGCGTCGCACAGGCCTTAAGTGCACTGGGTACGGCGCGCAGATAGGCTTCCTGGCCTATAAATACATGGCCTCACCTCCGTACAAAGCATCTGGATTTCCAGACTTCAAACCTCTCGAGCTCTCGTCGCGCAGGTCATCTTAGCCGCGCAAGTTGCTCTGTTTTCCAATATTTCCTTGATGGCGTTCTTCTGTCAAGGTATCTGGATTTGCGTGGTTTATACTTGCACGTCAAACAATAGCGCGGCACACGAACACTTGCATGGCAATTTTTTTAGACTTGTGTGCCTTAATGCCTTTAGTCATTTTTTTCAAATTTCTTCACAAATTTTATGAAAAAATAAACCCATTTAAGAGTTACTTTATTCATCTTTTGTGCAGATTCAGTGATTCCCAAGGGAATTTGAACGGCTAATGAACTGGCTAGCAAGCAGATTGATGACATGATGAACATCATTGTCCATGATTACTACGATATATATGACAGCACTCTCCCAGATTTGGCTAAGTACTTGAAGAAAAATCATCCTAATTTTCCACAGAGCATCTATCTGCCTCTATGTGGTCATGGTCATATGCATGGAGTCAATGTTCCAAATTCAAAGAATAATACACCTGAGATGCAGCTACAGTGCTACTCCTCTATTTCGGTTATGCTGTCTTAAGAGCAACAACAATGGTGTGAACTTTCAAGTTCTTCTTCCATGCCATTTCCTTGCAGATATGAAAATGGCAAACCCATGGGCTAAAATGTTTTCCGCTATCGTTTGGTGGATAGAAGAAAAACATGGCATTAGAGAAATATATGAAAAGATTACTCTCTCCAAATGGATCTTTACTTCCAATGCTCCATTCTCAAATCCATGTATCCATCTTCCAAGTCTCTTCGACAGAAACAGAGTCACTGTTTGATCAGCAGAAATTTTTCTCAAACTGCACTCAAGAACATTCTTTTTCAATTGTTCCAAGAAGATCTGGTATCACTGCATCTCTTATTGTATACAGTTGATTGAATGAATTCCAGGTGGTTGCTGATGAAGCTCAGGGTGCCGTAAATCAAATGAAGAGTTATGTTGAAAGCCTTTTGTAATTCTTCAAAAAGAGAAGAGACTCCAGTCTGTGGATGTCCTTCTCTCTCCTGTGTATCAATGAAAAACACTTTCGTCTTCAATCATTTTTAACTGCATTCTTTTTTTCTATATTATTTAGATTTTACCTAAGCCAATGGGCCTAGTAAGCATAGTTTGATTTTTACTAGGATTATTGTAAATAGCCCTTCAAACTTAGAACCTTTTTAATTGCTTAATATTTTCTAAATCATACAAAATGTATGTTTAGTGAGCTGGAACTTGACTTTTATTCAGAGTTCCTTTGTCTTTTGTGGGCAATTTAATGTCATGCATGCCAGACATAAAGGGGCTATGTTTAAGGTCGAAATAGATTTGATTGAAATGGATTAGAATTGACAAAATTCCTTGAAAATTCATCTGAAAACATACTACCATACTCAAGTATGAGGGAAAATATGTAAGCTATAACTTAATAATATTTAAATCTGAGGAATGATATGAAAAAGAGCTAAAAGGCATTAGAAGAAGTAGTTTCCAAGAATGAAGTTACCATTATTTAACAAACTCGTTAGGGGGTTGAATTATGCAGGGCCACCTAAGGGCATTGGCTGCATAGTTAAATAAAATAGTTTCTTTTGGCTAACAAGTCTATTATGTAGACTGTTTATGCAAGGCCACCTATGGGCACGTGCTGCATAGTCAGGAAAAAAGAATTCTCAGAAATTTACTTTCCTAATGCTAAAAGCCAGTGAAAGTTTATGGAGATTCAAATTTTCTAAAGTATAGAGTTTGCTGTATGGAAATAGGTACTTGAATATGGAGAAGATATTTTCAGACAAGATTATCGAAGAACTGGATGAATATCACTCCAACAAAGGTCTGACCCAAACGTAGGGAATAAGAATAAACCATAGACTTGAATAATTTCAGATCATGAAAAAGGATATGGTACAAATATGTTAAGGATGGCTATTTTTTTCGGATCCCTACATATTGTCGTTTAAGACAAATAATGAAAAAAGAGGCATTCTTCCCAAGAATGAAGTTACCATCATTTAAAAAACCCGTTAGGGGGTTGAATTATTCAGGGCCACCTGAGGGCATTGGCTGCATAGTTAAATAAAATAGTATCTTTTGGCTAACAAGTCTATTATGTAGACTGTTTATGCAAGGCCACCTATGGGATCGTACTACATAGTCAGGAAAAATAATTCTCAGAAGTTTGACATTTTTGTGACTAAAAGTCATGAAAAGGGTTATAAAGATATGAAAATATTTAAGGTTAGGATTATAACACATAAATATGGGTGTTTTCCAATGTATATAGAAATACATAGGTCAATGATAACCATAAGCATGTTGTGGCTGGGTCCTGAATTGAAATTTTGAACTTCACTACGTATCTCATAAGAATGAGAATCAAGCCATACGTAGTTCTTGAAATGCAGTTTAACGTCGTGCAGGACGAAAGTATGAGAGATCTTAGTCTAGGGTCATAGAGTTCGGACCATAATAATGAATACACAGTGTGTGTCTTCATGAGGAATTTTAAGCCAAGGGACTGAAAGTGAAATTTGGGGTTAGGCCCAAAAGACTTGGGGCTGGATTCAAGGGATACTCGAATGTTCCTACGTATCCCATAAGGATGGGAATCAAGCCCACATAGTTCTAGAACTACCCATTGTACAAATTTGGTTCGTACATGTGAAGGGTGAAAGGGGACTTTAGTGCAATGATGGTTTAACCCGAGATAAAAAGTTTAGGCATTACCATGTATGCACATAGTCTTTTGAAATGAAACATGATTGAAAAATCAATTTAAATAATGGTTCCCTCTCAAATGAGGAAATCAAAGAGTATTGTAGTTTATTGTCGTACCGGACAAAAGTGTTGTATAGTTTAACGTTGTATAACAAGGACGAATGTGAACCAATGTAATGATATTGATTCTAGGAGTGGTTTCATGAATCAACATCAAATGAGATGGTGGTGAACTGATGTGAAGAGATTGGTTTTGGGCTTGAACCTTGGGAGGTTGCCTATATACCCACCCTGGAAGGCAAGGATCAAAGTACGTGTAGTTCAATTAAAGAATGAATTAATGATCAAGTTGTTCTTGGGGACAATGACCTAAAAAATTTTGTTGGGACTTACACATGGTTAGAGGCCCAAAGAGAGTGTTATGGTTGAGGTTTTCTCTAAGCTCACGTGAGTCATACTCGTTGTGAGAAAGAAGAGGTAGCAACAACCTTAACGCCGCACAGTTTAATGTCATGTTGCGGGGACATTATGAAGGGACTATGCAGTTTAAAGTCTGGCAGTTAGGGCTATTGGTGTTGCACAGTTTAGTGTCATGTAGCAGGGACAATGTACAGTTTAATGTCATGTAGTACATATCACAAACTTTCTGTATAGTTTAGCGTCATGTAGTTAGGACGATGGGGACAATAGAGTTTGACGTCATGTTGGACGAAAAGGGGGGGGACTGTGCAATTTAATGTCATGCAGTGAGGACAAAAGAGTGCACCATTTTAACATCATGTTGGACACATTGGAGATTTTTTCCACAGTTTAACATCATGTTGGACGAAAAAGGGACGATACAGTTGAGCGTCATGTTGGACGAAAGTGCGAATAGTTTAAGGTCATATGCATAGACCGTGGATTGTGCAGTTTAATGTCATGCTGGACATAAGTACAGTTGAAGGTCTTACAGGACCTTTGATGATTATGTAGTTTAACGTCTTTCCGGACGTAAGGGACTTTTATACAGTTTAGGGTCATATGCATGGACAGTTGAAGATGCATTTTAAGGTCATACAGGACCTAGTTGCAGTTTAACGTCATACTAGACCATTGCTGTATAGTTTAATGTCATATAGCAAGGATGAACTGGTGTTGCACAGTTTAGTGTCATGTTGCAGGGACATCTTGTGAATAGTTTAAGGTCATACTGGACCATTGCTATATAGTTTAACGTCATATAGCAAGGACAAACTGGTGCCGTACATTTTAGTGTCATGTTGCAGGGACATCTTGTGAATAGTTTAAAGTCATACTGGACCATTGCTGTATAGTTTAACGTCATATAGCAAGGATGAACTGGTGCCGCACAGTTTAGTGTCATGTTACAGGGACATATTGTGAATAGTTTAAGGTCATACTGGACCAAGGAGGAGTTTGAGGTCATACTGGACCATTGTTGTATAGTTTAACGTCATATAGCAAGGGTGAACTAGTGCCACACAGTTTAGTGTCATGTTGCGGGGACATATTGGGAATAATTTAAGGTCATACTGGACCAAGGAGGAGTTTAAGGTCATACTGGACCATTGCTATATAGTTTAACGTCATATAGCAAGGACGTTTGGTGCCGCACAGTTTAGTGTCATGTTGCGGGGACATCTTGTGAATAGTTTAAGGTCATACTGGACCAAGGAGGAGTTTAAGGTCATACTGGACCATTGCTGTATAGTTTAACATCATATAGCAAGGAAGAACTAGTGCCGCACAGTTTAGTGTCATGTTGTGGGGACATCTTGTGAATATTATGTAGTTTATACAAAATATTTCATCAAAAATCTGGCATTAGTTGGATTACTAATGAGTTCTCCATCCATCGAGATTAATGAATAAGCTCCATTTGAGTAGACCCTATGTTTTGAATAAGGTCCTTCCCATTTTGTCTCAAGCTTGGGAGGTTTCTTTCCTGGTATCATTAGAGTTCTGAGAACTAATACCAATTCTCCCTGAATGAATGAACGAAGATGAACTTTTTTGTTAAAAGCTCGTGCTATTCGATTCTGATAGATTTCCAAGTGGTGCAAAGTGCACAATATTTTCTCATCTAACAATTAAAATTCATTCAATCGCTTTTGGTATTGCTCATCTATAGATAACTGATCACAAATGGCTACTCTGAGTGAGGGCAATTGAACTTCAATTGGCAAGACTGCTTCTGTTCCATATACCAACGAATATGGAGTTGACCGCGTTGCATTGCGGGTGGTAATCCGATAAGCCCATAAAGCATGAAAGAGTTTATCAGGCCATGACCTCTTATCTTTATTAACCATATTTTGCAGTATATTTGAAAGAGTCTTGTTAAAGGCTTCTATTTGGCCACTGGCCGCCGCATGATACTAAGATGAATGGTTTGATTTAATGTTGTATTCTTGATACAATTTCTTCACCTCAGAAGAACAGAAGTTGGTGTCGTTGTTCGTCAATATGGTATGAGGGACAACAAATATAGTAATGATGTTAGACTTGATGAAGCTGACAATTCATTTAGAACTGACTTCTTTGAGAGGTACTACCTCTGCCCATTTGTAAAAGAAATCAGTAGCAGTAAGAATGTACTTAAACTGCTTGGTCGTAGCTGAAGGGTAAGGTCCCACCACATCCATTCCCCATGTGGCAAATGGCCACGAGTATTTAGCTGTATGAAGCAACTCTGGAGGTTGATGAATGAAGTTGGAATGTACTTGACATGAATGACACTTCTTTGTGAAATTAACACAATCTTGTATCATTGAAGGCCAAAAGTATCCAAGCCTTCGAATTTGATCAGACAATCTATGTCCAGACTAGTGGGCACCACAGACTCCTGCATGCACTTCTTTCATGACAGCCATTGTCTCTTCACCATCAATGCATCTGAAGAGAACTCCAACAAAACCACGTTTGTAGAGAATTTTCTCTAGGTGGTTTGGGCTATCATAAAGAGTAAAATTGACCACACGTCACCGGATTTGTTCTTTCTCGGCTCTATCAGGTGGAAGTGTTCCATTTTGAAGGTATTCCCTGATAGGTGACATCCATCCTGTAGTATGACCATACAGTTCAGGAATGGGACTAATTTCATTAATTTCCTCTGTTCTGGCCTGAACATAAGGTGAAATTGCATGACGGTGGGCAATACTGATGGTTGTCTCGTCCCGATTTGGAGCTTCTAAAGTTGTGGCTATATTAGCCAGCGCATCATCTTGAGCATTTTGTGATCTTGGTACATAAGAAAATGTTGGTTCTGAAGGGAATTCCGCCATTAACTCTCTGACGTAATCATACAAAGGTATTAATTCTTCTTTTCTGATGGAATAATCCCCATTGACTTGTTTGATTAGCAGGTCTGAATCACCTTTCACCTTTAAGTGATTCACTTGTGCTTGAAGCGCTAACTCCAAGCCTGTGATAAGAGCTTGGTACTCAGCTTCATTATTGGTACCACCTTCCCACAATAAAAAAGAATAAGTTAACATAGCCTTATCTAGAGAAATGAGTACAATTCCTAAACCAACTTTGTTGAATTTAGGATTTTCCATTTTCTTCCCTGTTGGTCTTCTGGAAGCACCATCAAAATACATTTCAAAAGTTTGAGGACTCTCTTGAATAGAGAAAAATTCCTCATAAGGGAGTTCAATATCTGAAGACGTGTCTTCCACTGAAGGATGTTCAACCAGGAAATCAGCCAGAGCTTGGCCCTTTATTTCCTTTTGAGATACATACTGAATGTCGAACTACTGCAAAAATAACTGCCCACCTTGCTAGACGCCCTGTAAGCATTGGATGACTAAGGATGAATTTGAGCGGATTATTGCGAGATACCAATTGGACCTCGTGATGTTGTTGGTAGTGTACCAGTTTCTGAACTGCAAAGATTAATGCCAAACAGCACTTCTCAATACTTGAATACCGGGTTTCTGCTTTAAGCATAGTTCTACTGAGATAGTAGAGGCTATTTTCATTCCCAGCATCATTCTTTTGAGCAAGAAAGGCACCCAATGATCACTCTAGAGCTGTCACATAGAGGATAAGTGGTCTTCCTTCAACATGGGGCATGAGTATTGGTGGACTCAAGTGGTATTTCTTGAGAACATCAAACACTTCTTGACATTCTTCAGTCCACTGGTAAGTGACTCCTTTTTTCAATAATTTGGTAAAGGGCAAACTTTTTCCTGCCAAATTGGAGATGAAACGCCGAATATAGGCTAAGTGTCCTTGAATTCCTCTTAATTCTTTCAAATTCTGAGGAGGTGACATACCAAGGATTGACTTGGTCTTCTCAGGATCGACTTCAATCCCATTATGGCATACAACAAAGCTGAGGAATTTTCCTGAGGTTACCCCAAAAGAACATTTTAAGGGGTTTATCTTCAAATTATGTTGTCGAAGCTTGTGGAATATGACTTCCAAATCAGCCAAGTGATTAGAACGTTGTTTGGATTTAACCACCAAATCGTCTATATAGCATTCAATAAACTTCCCTAAGAAAGGTTTGAAGATACGATGCATGGCGCGTTGATATGTTGCACCTCCATTCTTTAAACCAAAGGGCATCACCCGGAAACAAAACACAACTTGAGGGGATCTGAAGGCTATAGATTCCTCATCTTCTAGGGCCATTTAGATCTGATTATATCTGAAATATCCATCCATGAAGGAAATTACTTCATAGCCAGCCATCGCATCAATTAAGAGTTCTGTAATCAGAACTGGGAAATCATCTTTAGGACAATACCGATTAAGGTCTCTAAAATCGATGCAAACCCTAATTTGTCCGTTCTTCTTCTTTACAGGGACAATATTAGACAACAACTTGGGATACTGAACTTCTCTGACGAAGTTAGCTTTGATCAGCTTATCCACTTCAGCTTCAATTTTGGAAGCATAAATTGGGTGTGTTCTTATCGCGGCTTGATTAAATCCTCGATGTTCTTTTGGTAAACCCAAATGATGAGTAGCAACATCAGGATCAATCCCAGGCATTTCTGTATAGTTACAAGAAAAAATATCTTTATTTTTCTTTAGAAAAGAAATATACATCTCTTGCTCTTCATGGGTCATGGCTGCACTAATTAAAGTGGGGCGTGGATCTTTCTCTGTACCCAAATTTATTTCTCTGAGTTCATCCACAGTGGTAGAGATACCCTCTTCAAATGCTGGAGGAGCATATCTAAGATATTCCTCTTCCTCTTCATCATGTGCTATTTCTTCCATTTCTACTTGCATAGTAGATGAAAAAATGAAATTTTCATGATCAGAAGAGATGTCAAAATTTGCACATTTTGAAGAAGAAGCTTCCATTTCCGACCCTATTGATGATAAATTGCCTTCTTTGGAAAATAAAGAAGAGATGATGGAATGAGAATTGACATCATTATTCACCTCATATGTTTCTATAACTTCTTATGGCCTGATTGGCGAAGTATAGACTTTTTGGATTTCAACAGAAGAAATGAAAATGTCACTACTTGTGTTTTTATCACTGTTTGGTAGGTTACCAATTTCTCCCATGTTGTCTCGCTCAATTTCCGTAATTGACATTATGGATCTTTCCATAAGAGTATTTTGATTTGGGCCTATTTTTTCAATTTTACTAATAGGTAACACATAATCTGTACTCACATGTGTAAATGGATTTATTGGAATCTTCTCCAAACCATATGGAGCATTAACTTTGGTAATTTCCTTTATTGTAGATTTCTCTCTTCCCTTCATGTGATAAAATTCTGCCTCAATGTATTGAGACTCACATGTCTTGAATGGGGCCTTATCACCATACAATGTTCCAACTTGACCATTGAAATAGTATTTGAGACATTGATGCTATGATGAAGGGATAGTCGCATGCTGATGTAGCCAGGGTCTTCCAAGCAAGACGTTGAAATCTGAGTCTTGATCAACAATCATGAAATCCGAATTGGATACAAGATCTCCAAACTGACTTCTGAGTGTAACTTCTCCCAGTGGTTCTTGTTCATTTATATCATATCCTTGTTAGATCATGGTAGAAGGAGATAAATCAGATTCCGTGAGGCCCAATCGGCGAAGTGTACGAATGGGCATGAGGTTGACTCCTGAACCATTGTCAATGAAAACTCTTCAGATATCTACACCATTAACTTTTCCAGATAAGTACAAAGGTTTTATGTTCCCATGCACAACATCATCTTCATCATTATCAGTAAAAGATATCACAGAATGGCATTCTGCAGGATTATTCTCTATGTGATAGACTTCAGCTGCAGCAATTTCAGCTTCAAATTCCTGAGGACTTGACAAAGCTTCGATGAGTGCTTCCCGAAGATCTTTTGGCAGATTAAAAGCATCCAAAATTTATAACTTGGATGGTACTTGGGCCAATTGTTTCAATATATCATACTTTTGATCAAGAGGTCTGTGTTTTCCAACAGGAATATGCAGTTTAGCAGGTACCTTGGAAGCAGATGCTTTGGAAGCTGATGCACCTTGTATTGGAATAGAAGTTGGCAACATCCTTGGTTTTGGAAGATTAAACCAATTAGATCCATTTACTTGCTGAGATAAAGAATATGGAACCTTCAATCGGTCTTCTAAAATAACTATGCCAAGACTAAGTTGGCTATTAGCAGAAGAACCTGCTTGTTCTTTTTGAGCTTGCTGAACGGCTCTACCACGAGTTTCTGCTGCATACATAGTGCTATCAGGGGTAGAATTGGAGTAGTGGCTTTGGAAAGATCCACGTCTTCCCCTGTAACCTGAACCTCTGGAACTTCCTCGGATTCCCTTATTTGATACAGGGAATTCAGGCTCATCAAAATTGAAATTAAGACTGTAATACGGATCTGTTAATTGAATCATATTAACAGAACCAAAGATTAACTCTTCATCTAATAAAGACTCTGCTTGACTAGCCTGTTTAGGCTGTGCCATTTGATGGGTCGGTGCTCGTGGCTTTGAAGTAGATGGAATAAAGTCTGCCAGAGTCAAAGACAATTTAGGCTTTGACACATACTCATCTTCTTCTGATTCTTTTTCCTTCTTTGAATCAAGCCGTTTCTTTGAGGACATTCCCTCTGACGAAGAGGGTTTTACCGCAATATTCATGGCAGAAGACACAATTGGATTCTTTAATTGTGTTCGCAAAATGGCATGAGTCCGATTGATTGTCTTTCTGACCATCCAATCATCATACTTCTTTGCATTTCTGCTTTTGACTTCTTGTCATTCACCTTCCTCCTCTGGAACTGTAGCAGTAACACATGCTACATGAGTCGAAGAACCTTTCAACTTGACTTGTCCCAAGTCGACCATCTTTTGCCGGAGGTCTTTGAAGACAAAACACTCCTGGATGGGATGCCCCAACATTTGATGAAAGGGACAATAATTGGGACGGTCTTCATCTCCTTCCTTGTTTGGCCTCTTGGGCACTGGTAATTGAACCAAATTATTTTCTAGAGCTGAAATGAAGTAACCAGGAACTTGCTCATTTTGGAAAGAGTATGTTTTACTCTTCAAATCCACAAATTGTTTTCGACATTGATATCTTTGATTAATTGGATGAAACAGCCTTTTTTGTTGGCCTTCAGGAGGCGGATCCCTTTGAGAAGATGAAGGTTTTGAAGTAGAAATAGGTACAGGCGCTTGTTTAAGCATAACTGTAGCAGTTTCTGCTTTACCCATTCTCCTTCCTAGAGCTGATGGAATTACACGAGATTTTGCCTTAGCCTGTATAAGGGAATCTTCAATCTGTTGAGCGATTTAAGTAAGGTCTTGAAACCCTCCTGTGTATTTCATAGGGATCAATGGCGTGCATAATTCATCACGCAAATTTGCCACACAGATTGGCAATAGCTCTTCCTAAGGGCGTGCTAAACTCAGGGAATATGTTAATCCCTTCCAGCGAGCAATGAACTCAGAGACTCTTTCATTCTCCCTTTTCTTCCAGTTTGTAAGATCGAAAACTGTCGTTTTTGGCAAAGTTGAGCTAAACAGAAGAAGGAATTTTTGGCGAATATCCTCCCATCCGATGATTTACCGGGATTTCAAGCTTGTATACCAGACAAAAGCTGGTTCATGCAAGGTTTGAACAAAGTATCTGAGTTTCACTGCTTCTTGCTGCTCTGGAGTTCCCATCATAGGATCACAACAAGAAACGTAATGTGTCAAATGTTGTTTAGGGTCACATGATCCATTGAAAGTAGGGAAAACAGGGTTTCCAAAATTGGATGGAGGAGAAATTGAATCTACCCATTCAGGATAAACTTTCTTTTCTGGTTGAACTTGCACTCGTTTCCCTTCCATAGTTTCTAACCAAGCTGTTAATAACTCAATAGTAGTTATTAACTTTTGAGAAACATCAGGTTGAATTTGGTCTTCGGTAGGTGCAATGAATGGAGCTTGGAAAGACGTGGTGATTGGTGATGCAACTGATGGTAGCACTGCCAACCGTTTTTGCGTTTGACCCGTAGGATTAGACCTCTGAGGGTGTACTGATAAAGGAGGATATTCCTAACCCATCTCAGTAGCTGCAACAAATTCCTTCGGCTGTCGGACTTCATCATTCTTAAGAAGAATACTACTCTGAAGTAGTTCTTCATTCAACCTTCTTAATTCTTCCATTTCTTCCTCCTGTTGTGCAAACCTTTTCTCTAATGAGAGCGATTGACCTTTTCCAGAGGAAGGATATGTAACCTGATTCTTTCCCCTCCCTTTGTTGGATACTTTTTGGAGAGAAGGAAGTGGATTACCTAGGTTTTGAGTAATCCTTTGACTTCGGGTACGCACACCTTCTTCATTTGTATCGGCGCGTACATTTTCTTGAGCAGAACGCTCTTCATCTGAGTCCCCTTAGTGAGTCTCCCCTGGTGGATTAGCAACAATGGCATTGATGACATTGATTGACTCATAATGCATCACATCCCTTCTATCAACATTTCTGTGATATTGTCTTCTTTCATGTCTTTGATGAGACATTGCCTTTTGTTGATTTAATCCTTTAGGAACTTCTTTACGAGCTATAATTTGGAGGGAATCTCCTGATAATTTGGCTCTTTGTTCCCTTGGTGCTTCTTCCCCAATCGAGAAAAGACCGATATTCTCTGAGAAGAGGATTAATGATTTGAAAGAGTCCCCAGTCTTGTGAACTGGGGATGTTCTTGCTACTTCCGCTCAACTCCTTGAATCCCATTTGTTGACTCTGAGGGTTGGGTTAAAGGAGTCCCCAGTCTGACGAGCTGGGGTGGCTCTTGACATACTATGTCTGAGACCTTCTTAAAATCTCTCTTGATCTTGCGAATCTTAGTTCGGAAATTAGCTGGATGCATTAACCTGTATCCACTGTTATCACCTGGTTTAACAGACCGTTGGATGATTTCTGAAACTTCTGCCATTTGATGATGCGTTTTCTCCATACGAGAGGCTTGTGTAATATTCTCACCTGCTTGATGTAGGATCAATTCAACAACTTGTTCTCTATATGCTTGATTTTGAGAGGAACTAGTTGAAGCCTGTTCTTGAGCAAGCTTTTGATTACAAACAAAGCCCATTGATTGTGGCCGGCCATGGGCAATAACATTGCATGAGACCATTTTCGGTGGGCTTTACTGACTGGAAAGCACTGTGAAATGTAGTGTTCCGTGAACACCCCATCCTCTGATATGAACACCAGATAGAGAATTGGCAATTAACTGACACAATTTTCTTAGTGCGCCAAGGCCTGAACGTTGAAGGGTTCTCTATTGATTTTCAGCCTTTGGATATCAAGAGACTGACAGAGATGCCAAATCAATCTGACGTTGTAGCCCTTCTATTATCATAAGATGATTTTCATATTCATCATAAGATAATACCTTCTTCTTCAACTGACAAAGAGTTTTCCATATGTTGAGATGAATATCATGGATTCCATCTTCCATCAACATCTTTGGAACGTCATACTGGGAGTCAGCCAAGGCCAAAACATGACTGGTACTTTATTTTTCACCAGTTTTTTCCTCATGTTTAGCATTTCCTCTTCATCATTAAATGAAGATTCTTCTACCTGTTTTGACCAGAGTTGGTTTTTCCTTGTTGCTTCATCGGATTCAACAAGATTGGTAGAGAGATCATTCATCAAACTAGAAGATGCATGACTTAGGGGTGGTTCGGAGAATGACCTACACCCTGGGCTATCTTCTGATTGAGAAAGTATTTCACTTTCTAGCGATAAAGCATCAGACATGACAGGTTTCGCATTTGCAAGTGCCTCAAGATAAGAGGGATTTCTCGGTACTACATTTTCCACTGGAGTATTTTCCAGGAAATGTGAATCACTACTGCGGAGAGGACTTTTGCAGCGAAATTCATCATCATGTGGAGGACCACCATAATGGGTTACAGCAAAAGATGAGATCTCTTGCTCCTTGGTCTTCTGACCACACAGAGGGTTCTTGTGGCTCTCATATGAAGATGAAACTTCAAGATTGACCGAATTTTCACGAAGAAAGCCTTCATTAGGAAGTGTCTGTTGAAGACCTTTGGAATTAATGTTCCCGTTATTGGGAACTGAGTTAGTAGAATCTTGAATTCCAACAGATAAATGTTTGAGGGCTTCAAGAACTCCAGTATCGATCAAGTCCTTGTTACAGATTAGCCTTTGATCTCCTGACTGTGCTGGGCGGATCTTTTTCTTAGATGCCTTCTTACTCGCTTTGGAAACCACTTGTTGACTAAAGTGGTTGCTCTGAGCAGGTGTATGTGCCTGATTAGGAAAGATGGTCAGGTTAGGCTGACGATCTCTACTCAAATCAGGTGTATGTGCCGGACTTGGTTGTTCGTATGATATGGGGGAGTATGCCCCATAACCCTCTTGGACTGGAAAAGATGTGTGTGTCTGTTCCGGAGTGAATCGTTGTTGTATCACTCCACTTCTAGTGATAGATTTATGTGTCTTTTCCTGAGATGATGCTGAATCTGTTATGATATCCTGGCAAGCATCCAGAATATGAGCAGGAATTTGCTTCTACTCTTTCACCATTGACAAAATATGCTTGGTGACTTCAGCTGCCGGAACGGGGATATACGTCCATTCCGGGCTTGGAGTAGGTGTATCTGCCTGCTCCTGTCCTCCTTTTCCTATCAGTGAATCCTGACAGTACTCAAGTGTGGAGGCAGAGAGTTGAGTCTGCCTCTTGTTTGTCGTCGGAGCTTTTTGACTGACTTCTCCGTGTGCTACCAAGCGAGACTGTTGGTAGGCTTGATTAGTACTAGCAGATGTATGTGCCTTCTAATTACACTTCGCCAAACGCGGTTGATGAGATCCATCATATGTAGTCAGGTGAGCCTGCTGACTAACTGATGATGTATAAGTAGGTGTATGTTCCTGCCTATAGTACTCCACCGGAATTTCCTGGTGGGATTGGATTGATGCTGCCAGACGAGTCTGCTGGATAGCGGAATTAAAACGGATAGGTGTGTGTGCCTGCTTGTTGTTTGCCACCAAGTTAGGTTGGTGGACTTCTCCGGAGATGGCAGGGATGAAAACCTGCCCATTGTTAACTGGATTCCGTCTCTGGAGGTTCTTCTTGCCTGCTCGGGTTCGAGGAACCTGAGCCGAATGCCTGGAGTCGGTACCCTCATCATGTTGAGGGTGCACTGCAGCACGAGTCTGGCGGCGATTGTTGATGGGAGCCCTCGGGAAGGACTCCTGTCTTTTTGAATTAAAGCCCCGAGGGACCTGCTCATTCACTTCCTCAGAGTAAGGGAGCGAATGGAAATTGCATTTCGGGGATAATGACCCGAAATGGTTGGAGACGGTAGTCAGCACCGCCTGCCCCTTGATCACTGGTCGTCATTGTCCGGATGACCTGTGTGAGTTGTTCACTTCGAGGGCATGTCGGGCAGCCTCCAGAGTTGGGATGGTATCATGTTGATGGTACTCCATAACCAGCGCATTTGATACCCATCGTTGAAGATACTGAGTAGGTGATGTCATCCTCAGAGCGGATGACGATCCAGTAGGAATAGGCGCAGTGGTATTTGCAGCAGCAGTATTCACAGGTGTGATTTTGAGAGCAGCCATTATGAAAATACAGAAGATCTTGGAAAAGAGTGCATGTTTGATATAACAGATGTAATCAAGATAAATTCATCTACTTCATCATTTGGATGAGCACACATGTCAATGATTGTTTTTGTTAGCCCTCTTATTGAGTTTTAAATAGGGTCTTAACAAATAGGTAAAATATCATTTTATCTTGGTTAAGGATTCACGTTGGGTTCACCATTTATTGTTTCCCTCAGAATCCGGGGATGACCTCTTGGATGGGAGATTCAAACGTTCCGATCGGTTTCTAACGGGTTCGTTCGTAGAACCAGAAACATCCAATGATTCCACATCCATTTGGACCTACTTTCCAAAGGTAGGCGCTCATTAGCTTGTGAACTGATGAGGCTTAGGAATTTGTATTGGTCGAGAGGATGGGAGGTCGGACTCATTACACCTTTTTGAGGGGAATTATTGTCTATTCTGGGACTCTCTTTATAGATATATGTTATGTTCGTGAATCCTTATTACATTACCAAGTATAAAATGAGCTTTCCTTCAGTTTTGACAATCAATGATTAAATATGTAAGAAATTTAGAGAATCTTTTATATGTATTTGAGGTTCTTCATCAATAGATAATCATCTATATCTATTTAGAGATTCTTGGTCAATGGTATCCTTCAAAACATTTATATAAAAGTCTCTTGGTCATTATAATGACCAGGCTGGTTTTAAAGCCACTAAGTGGGGCACTTGAAGTTTATTTTCATTCAGAAGGACATGAATTATTTAAGAGTTGGGATCGAACCCGTAGATGGGATACCTACATATCCTTTGTTTTTTTGAAAAAGGGGTCAGAACCCACGTAGTTCAAATAAGGGAGTATGTTGTTTATGATTGATGGCTCAAAGTAGGATGTCATAATTACTTTTACCCTGTAAGCTCACGTGAGTCATGCTCGGTGTGAGAAACAAGAGGTATTGGTAATAAAATAGACAATTGGGCCATGAAAAATGTAATCATAAGAAATGGTTTGGGGCTTATGTATGTATGACTGCCCAGATAAATGAAGGTTAGGATTTACTTTAGGGAGAAAATCTAGGAACAGGGTCCATAAAGGTATATGTGCTTCATGGAGATTTGAATACTCTTACTTGGGACTTATTCCTGAAAAGGAAACCCAAATTAGGAGAGGATTGATAACTGGTTTTTACTCCTGAGAAGGAATCCCAGATCAAACGTAAATTAAGACTGGTTAAAGAGAATTTAAGGGACTTGAGGCTTACTCCTGAAAAGGAAGCCCAAAATTTATGACTGGGACTTATTCCTAAAAAGGATGTCCAGGTAAGGGGACTTGGGGCTTACTCCTGAAAAGGAGACCCAAAATTATGACTGGGACTTATTCCTAAAAAGAAGACCCAGGTTAAGGGATTATGACTAGGACTTATTCCTGAAAAGGAGGCCCAGGTTAAGGATTAAGGTTTGGGGCTTACTCCTAAGAAGGATGCCCAAATTAGAGGACTTATGAGTGGGGATTATTCTTGAAAAGGAGACCCAGGTTAAGGATTCTCTCATCTTAAAGGATGAGGTTTAATGAATGAACTCTCCATATTTAGTGACATAAAGATATTTAAATTACTAGGTTTTGAGAGATATTCCACAGAATTCCTTTCAGATAAGGAAGTCAAATCAAGAAATCATGCCATAAATGGCTTTGAAGAGTGTCTTGAAGACTGAATCTTAAATAGGAAAGGAGTAATGGCTTAAGAGGGGTAAAATGGGCAAGATGGGCACCCAAAAAGGAAGGGGCGCGCAAGTCTTGGAAGACGCGCAAGTACTGCGTGGGCAAGCAAGTATTGGTCGCGCAGGTATATCTGCGCGACATGTGTGGGGTACTTGCGTGATGTTCAACCATCATTCAAATACTTGGGTGACTCTTTATTAAAGCCTTTAGAATCCTCTTGAGGTTCTTCCAGAAAAGAGACGTGCAAGTTCTATCGAAGGAGTAAGGCGGTGCGCAAGTGTGACCACTTCCCTTAAGGGCTGGCCACTCAGACGCGCAAGTGTTGATGAGTTTCAACACTTAGGCATTCCTCCCTCTCTTTAGATCTTCCGTTCTAGGTAAGAAATTACCTTAGAAGTGTTCCAGAAGCTTTGAGAAGAGACTTGGGCGTCGGGAGCTTCAATCCGAGTTTCTGAAAAAAGATCCTCTCGAATACGGGGCCCACAGGGTCTATTTATAGGCAGGAGAAGACCCCAGGCGGTTACCGGGCAGTTATCAATTAGGTCGTGCAAGTCACTTGCGCGCCAAGGTGCGTCGCGCAAGTCCACTTGCGCAACCATGAGGAAACTTGCACGGCCTATGGGAAAAGTTTTCTTTGATCATCCCTTTGACGATTTTTGATGTTTTCTTCAAAGTTCGAACCATTTTGAGCTCAGATATTCCCCTTTTCTAATCTTTAGATTCTGTGACGAAAGGAGCGTCAACAAGGACCCAATCAAACTTTTCCTGTTATAATTAATGCAGAACTATCACAGGAGTAGGAAGATTCACTTCTGCAGGTTCCCAAACAGTGGAATCATGTTATTGGGTGGATAGTCGCTGATCTGAATGGCATCAACCTTACCATTTGCACTGACAAGGTGCTACTTGAAGAGGGTGCCAAGAAATCTTGGCAACCACAACGACGCTTGAATCCTCCCATCAAGGAAGTTGTAAAGAAATAGGTGATCAAATTATTGGATGAAGGCATCATCTATCCCATCTCGGATAGTCAGTGGGTGATTCCTCTCCAAGTGGTACCCAAAAAGGGGGGTATCACTGTGATTTCAAATGAAAAGAACAATCTCATCCCTACACGCACTATCACGAGCTGGCGAGTCTGTGTGGATTACCGGAAGTTAAACGATGCAATAAGAAAGGATCACTTCCCCTTGACATTCATGGATCAAATTCTAGAGAGGCTAGCAGGGCACAACTTTTATTGCTTCCTTGATGGTTTTTCCGGTTACAACAAAATCTCCATTGCTCCAGAGGATCAGGAAAAGAGCACATTCACTTTCCCCTACGGCAGATTTTCTTATCTAAGGATGTCTTTCGGCATGTGTAATGCCCCTGCCACCATCTAGTGCTATATACTGGCCATCTTCCACGACATGGCGGAACGAATCCTGGAGGTATTCATGGATGATTTTTCCGTTTATGGAAAATCAATTACCATTTGTTTACGACACCTAGAGCATGTTTTGGAAATATGTGAGCACACTAACCTAGTCTTGAACTGGGAAAAGTGTAATTTCATGGTGCAAAGTGGCATAGTACTTTGCCACAGAATTTCAGTGAAGGGGATAGAGGTGGACCCAGCGAAGATTGAAGTCATTTCATGACTACCAATACCAACTTCCGTCTGTGCCATCCGCAGCTTCCTGGGGCATGCAAGATTTTACATGCAGTTTGTCCGCGACTTCTCCAAAATAGCCCAACCCTTCACCAATCTTCTAACCAAGGATTCCATATTTGAGTTTGATGACCATTGTGTCAGATCTTTTGAGAAAATAAAGCAGTGCCTTATGGAAGCTCCAGTTATGATTTCTCCCAACTGGGAGGAACAATTTGAGGTGATGTGTGATATGAGCAACTACGTAGTGGGAGCATCCTTGGGCCAGCGACTTGACTGGATTTTCTTACCTATCTATTATGCCAGCAGGACGCTCAATGAGGCACAGATTAACTACACCACCACAGAAAAGGAGATGCTCGCAGTTGTTTTTGCATTTGATAGGTTTCGTTCTTACTTAGTGTTGTCTAAAGTTATTGTTTATACTGACCATGCAGCACTAAAGTACCTACTTAATAAGAAAGATGTGAAGCCCTGATTGATCCACTGGGTACTCCTCCTACAAGAATTCGATCTTGAGATCTGGGATAATAAATGGAGTGAGAACTTCATTACTGACCATATCTCCCACCTCGAGCTGCCTCACTTGGAGAAGGAAGAAGATCGGGAGATCAGGGAGGATTTTCCTGATGAACACCTATTTTTGATCAGTGAAACACCTCAACCATGGTATGCTGATATCGCTAATTTTCTGGTTACAGGTGTCGTTCACCCCGACCTCTCCTTCCAGAAAAGGAAAAGATTTTTCTCTGATGTGAAAAAGTATTTCTGGGAGGATCCTCTGCTATTTCGATCCTGTGCAGATGGAGTGATCCACCCTTGCATCCCGGAGAATGAATTTCATGGTGTCCTAGAGTTCTGTCATGCCTCACCAGTAGGAGGACATCATGGGCCGGACCGTACCATAGCTAAGATCATGCAGTCTGGATTTTTCTGGCCCACCATGCATAGAGATGCCCGAGCCTTTGTTTCCTATTGCGATCGGTGCCAGAGGACAGGTAATGTGGGACGTAGAGCCGAGATGCCTCAACACCCCATCCTGGAGGTCAAGATTTTCGATGTCTGGGGCATAGATTTCATGGGTCCTTTTCCCTCATCTTTTGGGAACACTTACATCCTGGTCTGCGTCGACTACGTCTCCAAATGGGTGGAAGCTACTGCTACAGCTCACGACACAGCCAAGGTAGTCATAAATTTCTTAAATAAAAATATTTTTAGCAGGTTTGGAGTTCCATGAGTACTGATCAGTGATAGAGGGACCCACTTCGACAACACTCTGATGAGAGGAATATTGTTGAATTATGGAGTAAAGAATCAGATGGGGACACAATATCATCCCCAGTCCAGTGGACAGGTAGAGCTCTCCAATCGTGAGATCAATCAGATCCTGGAGAAAACAGTGAACACTTCACAGAAGGACTGGTCCAAGAAGTTAGATGATGCCTTGTGGGCATATCGGACTGCTTTCAAAACACCACTGGGAATGTCCCCGTTCCACCTCGTCTATGGCAAGCCCTTCCATGTTCCAGTAGAATTACAACACAAAGCCTACTGGGCCGTCAAAGCCCTAAATTTTGATCTAAGAGCAGCTGACAAGAAGTGGAAGATCCAACTATCGGAACTAGATGAGATCCGGTTAGAGGCATATGAGAACGCCAAGTTGTAATAACAGAATACAAGATCCATTCACGAGCGGATGATATCACGAAAATCTTTCCAACCCAGTGATCAGGTACTTCTATTTAATTCTCATCTTCTCTTATTTCCTGGGAAGTTAAAGTCACGCTGGTCGGGACCATTCCACGTTATCCGCGTATTCCATCACGGAGCGGTAGAAATTCCCAGAGAAGATAGTCAACCATTCAAGGTAAACGGGAAGTGCTTGAAAGCTTACCATCCTACAGATAACATGGTGGGAACTTTGTCCACTATACTCCTCAGGTAAGCAAAGAAAGTAGGTCGAGCCGATGACCTAAAACAAAGGCGCTTCCTAGGAGGCAACCCAGAGGTTACACGCCGTGTCCCACGTATATACACGGCATGTACTTATCTTTTTAATTTGTAAACTTAATAGTATTAATCTATAGAATAACAAATAGATAAACAGGGATGATTCCGGTGTCGATGGAAAAGTCACTAGAGTTAATTCGAGCCGTCCTCATTTTGAATCCTCCTAACCTACCTTCGGCACGAGGTTCCTCCTTTTAATTACATGATGTGTGTGGTATTTTCAATCTATATATATATATATAAATGTGTTTAATAAAACCCATGGTGGGGATGGAACGGTTGGCTGGAATCATAATCCGGTTTCAAAAGACCCGGGTTCGAATCCAGACAACCATCCCATTTCCATCATTTGTTCTTTTAATAAAACCACCTGACGTGCACTACGATATATGTTGTGTGCGCCATGATTTTTCAAATATAAATGAAAACCGTTTTAAAAATAAGAAATTACATGCGGGTAAAGTTGGCGGATTGGCAAAGTCTCGGCACTAGGTTCACAAGACCCGGTTTTGAATCGCGCTAATCTCCCCGTTTCACCCCCATCGTTTCCTAAATCGAAACCACATGTCGTTCTTTTCTTTCTTTCCGTGTGTATAGGCCATATAGAATAATTATATATATATATAATAAATATGAACAGCAGAACAACCTTTTCTCCAGTGGGTGAGGGCGTCCGTTCGAATCGGCCAATCGCCGGTTCGAATCCCGCCCCAAGCACTGGACCAAAGGTTGCACTACTCTTTTTCTTATTTTAAAATACACGGCGTGTATTTCCCGATATACATCATGTATAGTTTGTAAATAAAAATAAAAATAATAATAAATCATGATACACGACGTGTACCAAAACTTCACGTCGTGTACTGTGGCTATATAAGCAGCGGGGTACCTGGCTTGAGGACGTGTCGCACGGCCGTCCCACTTTCCTCCCATCTTCCCGTTTCTTCTCCCGAACCCCCCCCCCCCCCCCATTTTCCAGATCCGTCGTTTTGGGGCGTTTCACGTTCTGATTCTTCTCACATTGTGATCCTCAGTCCAGGTATGCCATTCTGCACCCTCTATTTCAAGTTTTTAGAATGTTTTAAGGTGTTAATCGGATCAGCCGACCCTTTGACTTTCGCCTGTACGTGGCCAACATATGAAGAACACATGCCGTGTACATCTGTACACGACCACATATAAAATATTTCAAAATTTGAATGTACACGGTGTGTATGTTTGGTACACACCGTGTAGACCATTTCCTTTGGCCCCTTCGTGTGTGGCGCATAACACGGCCTGTCACCCCATGTTCCGGAACACGGCGTGTATGTTCGGTACACGTAGTGTCCATTTTATCTGTAGTTGGCCCATGTCTCCCCCTCTACATGGCCATGTTCTTCATGTGAAATACACGATGTGGCCGGTACTTACATGGTGTGTATTGTTTTCTTAGAACTATTATCAACATGGTCGTGTCCTTTTTATTACATGACCACCTGCACTTTGATGTGAACACGACGTGTATGTTTGGTACACGCCGTGTCCTATTACATGGTCTCTTTCTACCCTCGGCATGTCTTTCCAGAGAACACGGGATACTCTCCATTTCTGACTACACACCGTGTACTCTGGAGTACACGCCATGTACTTTTATTTTACAGTTTTCTCACATTTTCTTTGTTTTTCTTTTTCTTTTCTTTTGTTTTATTTTTATTTCTATTTCAGGATATGGAATATCATGATCCTTCCTGCGGGAAGTGGCCAACCTCAGCCACCGAGGGAGATAAGTCCATCTATCGTCAGATTCGACTCCGACCACCTACGCAGCCGGACCCCGACGGTCCAGTCTTTGATCTCCCTCTGTTGGCCATTCCGCCGCCACTCACTCCCTCAGAAGAGGCGGGGCCTCCTTCTGCTACACCAGCTGCCACTTTCATTGTGCCATCATCCTCAGCAGTTGGTCCTTCTTCGAGCACCCCTTCCACCAAGCCACCTTCTTCTTCGGAGGATCCACCTCCAGAGCCAGATGCTGCTGCTACACCGGCACCTGGGCCAGGACCTGTAGATGCTCCCTATCCCTGCATGGTATTTCCGGTCACCAAACTCGCATACGACAGGATCTGATGCTTCTCTCATCGGCCGATACCATTGAGCGGCTTGTACCTTGACAGCAGCATTCCGCAGCGGCTCGGTATTTGGGAGGAGTTGGAGGTACTTCTCGGGAACACAGCACTCCTCGAGATTTTCCAGGTCAGCACTCTTGTGTTCCGAGATTTATTTTGGGAGTTTGCGGCCTCCTTTGAGTTCTATGGAGCAGAGTACAGGGAGACACCTGGCGATGCGGTGCCAGTAGTCAAATTCCGGCTAGCCGGCCGACGTGTTTCTCTGACGATGACAAAGTTTGGTTGAGGGTGTGGCTTTTACCCCCATCCTATCACACCACCCCCCGTTTCTGACTTGACCTGGCAGAGCACTCTGACCTTATTGCCATGTGGTGGGAGATCATTGGGCCTGACCACCGGTACTCCCCCACTTCCCAGAAGAGCACTCTTATAGCCGACCCTATCCTTTGCTTCACCCACCGGTGCTTCAGCTCCATCCATTTTCCCCTCCATGAGGATATGGGGGTCGTGACCGGCCGTGACATGGAGCTTCTTACCTGTGTCATCTGGCAAGCCTACCCGGACCTCCCCTATCTTGCCGCCTCCTATTTCCACTCCATGTTTACCGGCCGTAAGGGCAACCTGAACGGCAAGTTTTACACCACCCTTCTTGCCTACCACTTGGGGGTATTAGAGCCCTCATTACCTCATCACTTGATAGTTTCACCCCAGCGGATGGACTTCCTCATTCTCATTCGCATGAGATTGGTCCGGAAGCAGGGGGTGCCTACATCCTTGCTCAGGCTCGAGCACCGCCACCTGCTGCCCCTACGCCACCTGCTGACCCTGCCCCAGCTGCTGACCCAGCTCCTCATTCCCCACCCCCTCCAGCTTATCCACCTCACCTACCTCCTACTGACCCCACTTTTTCTAACCTTCCTTCTTCTGTCCCATCCCCCATCCCACCTACCCCCGCACCCTCGGTCGATCCGACCCATTCCCTCCGCCTAGCCACAATGGAGCAGAAGTTAGCCCGCATCATTAGCCACCAGGACACCATTTCATGGCATTTGATTCGTCTGGACGGCCGCCAGGACCGGATGGAGCATCTGTTGGTGCATATTGCTCAGCATCTTGGTGTTCCACTGCCTCTGCCACCAGCCTCTTCCTCTGTTCCTAGCCCTTCTGCTACTGCTCCATCGTCGTCTCCTGCGCCAACCACCGATTACGTTCCAATGACTACGGTGAGCTCTACTGCTGCCACTTCTGTCGGGCCAGGGCCTACTTCTGAGCTTCCATTCCTGAGTCTAGCACCTGCGGCTCCTACTTCTTCAGCTACCCTTCCTGATGCCGTGTCAGAGCCTCACTATTCCATGCCTCATGTGCCGTCTCTACCGGCCGATTCTGTACCGGATGATGCCTCCCCTGAGGTGACCCCATGATAGTGACATATTCCTTTATATATCTATTATTTAATTTTCTATGCAATGATGTTATGCATGTTTATAGTTTTCTTTTTTCTCGACAGTCATAGGTACGGACATGGAGCGCCTTGGGCATCACTTTTCACGAGGGGAGTATTTTTCAATTTCTATTTTCTTTCTTTTTGGATTTACTTCTTCCACTGTTTTCCCTCATTTTGTTCCCCATTTCTCCCCATTGCCCACCCTTTACCTTACTGTTGCACTTGGTGGACCATGTGCAGTATTAAGTGTGGGGGAGAATCGGTATCTTTCCCCTTAGTCTTTGCCCTTAAACTAACCTAGGAGACATCATTATTAGACTCTATATTTGAAAATGTAAATCAATTTTGGTTAATCAGTCTTATAAATACTAGAGTTATCAGTAGGAAATTTTGTAAAGGTTACATGCTTTTTAGTTTTTAAGTATTTTAAAATGATTGCTGATATAGTTTCAATTCCAACCTTTCATCCTTGATTAAATTACATTAATTAGGCTAATAATTTATATGCATTTCATGACCTGATTGTCCCTTTATTATTTTTCCACTCCTGAGAGGTATTCTAAACCATTTTTTATATTTCTTTTCTAATACCCTCTTTCTTGAGAGATTCTTAGGATATGCATCACTACCAGAATTTGCAAGTTTTTCTTTTCGAAATGTGAAGAAATTTTTGAATTACTTTAACATGATTGAGGCATTAGATTGTTTCAACCCCTTTATCTTGAGACCTACCATACATTTAATCTTCGTTAATCCCATAAAAGCCATGAACAACCTTTATAGGAAGCTACATTACAAGCCTATTTCCCTTCCTACCCTATTTTTTTAAACTTTGCATGATTATTCATTTATGCATTAAAGAGGGAGTTGGAAATACATGTCATATTTTTGTGTACAGCTATGAAATAAATTGTGAGGGAGTTCCTCTTGATTATTTGGGGCAGAATGGGTTCCAAACATCTTCTCATTGTATTCATAAGGGATTCCCTTGTGTTTTGTTGTAAAAAACAACAATAACAACAATAACAAACAAACAAACAACTAGGGGGCCTTATGCTTATTTGCCCATAAAACCCTACTTGCCTAATTATTCGTTGGTGATGATTACAAAAGCATTTGACTGAGCTTTTGAAGGATGTATTTTCAGTGAGATTTACTTTGAATATCATGCAATGTTGTTTAAAGGAATTAGCCATCCTTTTTCAAACCTCAAAATTTATTTTCACATATGAACCTACCAACCCTTAGCCACAAAAACATCTGAACCATATTGATAAAGCCCTCAGGATTTTTGTAATTCAATTTTTCTGAAGTAGAGAACAAGATATATTGAAAACCTATGGATAGAGTGTATATGACTTGGATTGAGCATAACTTTGATCAAAAACATCTTGAGTGTGGAGTGTGATTTGAACTGGTAAGGTAAATCATCAAGTGGCATGTTTATTTTTGAAAGGTTGAAAAATGTGTTGAAAGAGGATGAGAGTAGTTAATTACATTATATATGAGGCATGATTTTAATATCTTATGAATTAAATTTGTTTGTGCCTTTTATAAATTTTCCTAAAAAACTTTATCAGTTATACGTTTGATTAATTAATTGCCTTCCTTTTAAAGTATAGGCTCTCTTAATTAGATGTTCAGATTTTTCTTAAGGGCATACAAAATACTAAGTGTGGGAGAATTTGATGCACCCAATTTGTGTATACATTTTCTATATATAGAATTGAAGATAAAAACATTTTTTCATCAAATATATGTTGTTTTATGAACATATTCTTTGATTTTGGTGATTCGGTTTACTTTCAGGAGCTTTCTGGCTAAATACACGATTCAGGGGATGCATGTGAAAATTTTGAAACTACACAGCGTGTACTTTTATACACGCCGTGTACATCTAGGCAGGGACATGGACCGAAGGATGGAGTACACGCCCATGTCACCAGGCAGAATATAAACACCGTGTGTGGCGGCGCTACACGTCGTGTACTACTTTCTAGAAGCAGTGGTTGCTGAAGAAAAGTCCACACGCCCATGTGGCCGTTGATGAAGACATGTCGTGTGTGGCGGCGCTACACGCTGTGTACACTCAACTTGCAGGTGGCGCCGTGTTCAGAATTCAAAAAATGGCATGCTCGGCCACCTGCCAGCAGAGAAAATGGCGCCAAAACGCATTGACGAAAAGTACACGGCGTGTACTTTCTATACATGTCGTGTACTTTATTTTTATATAAAATGAGGCCTTCGCCTACGGATTTAGAGAGTTCAGAACCATTGAAAGGAAAGAGAAGCTCTGCTATCACCATTCCCGAAGCTACTGTCGTCACTCCACCATTCCACCATCCGATACTCTACCTCAATGCCTACACGATGAATTCTTTAGGTATCATGTGTGTCGTTTCTCTCCTAAATTCTATGTGTAACTAAACCCCTCATGTTGGGGATGTGTATAATGGGATCATAATTTGTATATTGTTCTATATAGTTGTGTTTGAATCGTTGTAATTCATCTTACTCTTCTTAAACCACTACCTAATATAACTGAGAATTCATAGCCGGGCCAAGGGATGGATTCTCAGCGATACAAAAGAAAAGTAACGGTGAAAACATCCATGACCATTGGAAGGTTTTCACCGATTCACATAATGGACTGGACGTAATAAAGAATTAAGGACATTGACTACCGGACCAAGGAGTCAGCTGCTCTAATTCCAAACAAGAGGAACCGGACCAAGGAAATCTTGTATCAAAATGAAATCCTGAATGATTTAATTATTATGAACAACAAAACCATTTAAACAATCTGCATAAGAACTCCTTATTCATCACAGCCTCGACACATCTTTTCTTTCCATTTCTAAGAACTCTTTAAATTTACCTGTTGTTTTCTTTCAAACATTATCCATTCTTCAAAGTAAATAAATTTAGTTTCAATCAAAACCCAAAATCAACCCAATCATTTCTAAATTTTTCATACTTCACCTAAATTAAGTATTAACTCAATTGAATTCATTCACGCCACGGTTCCCTGTGGATCGACCCCGAACTTATTCTATACTAAAGTTATAAGAACGGGTAATTAATTTGGGATGCATATAACTTCAATCAAAACTACACGGTGTGTACTTTTATACACGCCATGTACATCTAGGCAGGGACACGGACCGAAGGAGGGAGTACACGCCCATGTCACCAGGCAGAAGTTACACGCCGTGTGTGGCGGCACTACACGCCATGTACTACTTTCTAGAAGCGGTGGTTGCCGAATAAAAGTCCACACGCCCATGTGGCCGTTGATGAAGACATGCCATGTGTGGCGGTGCGACATGCTGTGTACACTCAACTTGCAGGTGGCGCCATGTTCAAAAGTCAAAAACGGCGTGATCGACCACCTGCCAGCGGAGAAAATGGCGCCAAAACGCGTTGACGAAATGTACATGACGTGTACTTTCTATACACACTATGTACTTTATTTTTCTATAAAATGAGGCCTTGGCCTATGGATTTAGAGAGTTCAGAACCATTGAAAGTAAAGAGAATCTCTGCTATCACCATTCCTGAAGCTACTGTCGTCACTCCGCCATTCCACCTTCTGATACACTACCTCAACACCTACACGATGAATCCGTCAGGTATCACATGTGTCATTTCTCTCTTAAATTCTATTTGTATCTAAACCCCTAGTGTTGGGGTTGTGGATGATGGGATCATAATTCATATATTGTTCTATATAGTTGTGTTTTAATCATTGTAATTCATCTTACTCTTCTTAAACCACTGCCTAATATAACTGAGAATTCTTAGTCGGACCAAGGGAAGGATTCTCAGCGATACAAAAGAAAAGTAACGGTGAAAACATCCATGACCATTGGAAGGTTTTCACTGATTCACATATTGGACTGGACGTAATAAAGAATTAAGGACATTGACTACCGGACCAAGGAGTCAGCTGCTCTAATTCCAAACAAGAGGAACCGGACCAAGGAAATATTGTATCAAAACGAAATCCTGAATGGTTAAATTATTATGAACAACACAACCATTTAAACAATCTGCATAAGAACTCCTTATTCACCACAGCCCTAACACATCTTTTCTTTCCATTTCTGAGAACTATTTAAATTTACCGTTGTATTCTTTAAAACTGTATCCATTCTTCAAAGTAAATCAATTTAGTTTCAATAAAAACCCAAAATCAACCCAATCGTTTCTAAATTTTGCATACTTCACCTAAATTAAGTATAAACTCAATTGAATTCATGCACGCCACAATTCCCTATGGATCGACCCCGAACTTATGCTATACTAATGTTCTAAGAATAGGTAATTAATTTGGGACGCATATAACTTCAATCAACTACAAGAGAGACCATCTGGACATGATGAGCAGTTTTAATGTCATGCAGGATGGTGGTGTGGTTTAAGGTCATACCGGACCAATGATGATATATTTTGTGTTTATAAAAAATACTTCTTTAAAAATCTGGCATTGGTTGGAGTAGTGATGAGTTCTCCATCCATCGAGATTAATGAATAAGCACCATTGGAGTAGACCCTATGTATTGAGTAAGGTCCTTCTCATTTTCGCTCAAGTTTGAGAGGTTTCTTTCCTGGTATCAATAGAGTTTTGAGAACTAATACCAATTCTCCCTTAGTGAATGAACGAAGACAAACTTTTTTGTTGAAAGCTCATGTTATTCGATTCTGATAGACTTCCAAGTGGTGCAAAGTGCACAATCATTTCTCATCTAACCATTCCAATTCATTCAATCACTTTTGATATTGTTCATCTGTAGATGACTGATCACAAATAGCTACTCTGAGCGAGTGTAGTTGAACATCAATGGGAAAGATGGATTCAATTCCATATACCAGTGAATATGGAGTTGACTGCATTGCAGTGTGGGTGGTAGCCCGATAAGTCCATAAAGCATGAAAGAGTTTATCAGGCCATGATTTATTATCTTTATCCACCAACTTTTGTAGTATATTTGAAATAGTCTTATTAAAGGCTTCTATCTGGCCATTGTCCACTGCATGATACTGAGATGAATGATTGGATTTTATGTTGTATTCTTGATACAACTTCTTCACCTCAGATGAACAAAAGTTGGTGCCATTTTCTGTCAATATGGTATGAGGGACACCAAATCTGGTAATGATGATAGACTTGATGAAGCTAACAATGCATTTAGAATTGACTTCCTTAAGAGGTATTGCCTCTGCCCATTTGTAAAAGAAATCAGTAGCAGTAAGAATATACTTAAACTGCTTGGCCGTAGCTGAAGGGTAAGGACCCACCACATCCATTCCCCATGTGGAAAATGGCCACAAGTATTTATATTTATGAAGCAACTCTAGAGGTTGATGAATGAAGTTGGCATGTACTTGGCATGAATGACACTTATTTGTCAAATCAACAAAATATTGTATCATTGAATGCCAAAAGTATCCAAGCCTTCGAATCTGATCAGACAGTCTATGTCCAGACTGGTGGGCACCAAAGACTCCTACATGCACTTCTTTCATGACAGTCGTTGTCTCTTCACCATCAATGCATCTGAAGAGAAATCCATCAAAACCATGTTTTTAGAGAATTTTCTCTAGGTGATCTGGACTATCATAAAGAGTAAAATTGACCACACGTCGCCGGATTTGTACTTTCTCGTCTCTATCAGGTGGAAGTGTTCCATTTTGAAGGTATTCCCTGATAGGTGACATCCATCCTATATTATGACCATACGGTTCACGAATGGGGCTAATTTCATTAATTTCCTCTTTTCTGATTCGAACATAAGGTGAAATTGCACAACGGTGGGCAATACTGATGATTGTCTCATCCCAATTTAGATCTTCTAGAGCTATGGATATATTATCCAGTGCATCACCTTGAGCATTTTGTGATCTTGAGACATAAGAAAATGTCGATTCCAAAGGAAATTCCGCCATTAACTCTTTGACGTAATCATACAAAGGCATTAGTTCTTCTTTACTGATGGAATAATCCCCATTGACTTGTTTGATTACCAGGTCTGAATCATCTTTCACCTTTAAGTGATTCACTTGTGCGTGAAGCGCCAATTCCAAGCCTGCGATGAGAACTTGGTATTATGCTTCATTATTGGTACCACCTTTCCATAATAAGAAGGAATAAGGTAACACTGCCTTCTCTAGATAAATGAGCACAATTCCTAATCCAACTTTTCTGAATTTAGGATTTTCCATTTTCCTCCCTGTTGGACTTCTGGAAGCACCATCAAAATACATTTCCCATGCCTGAGGACTTTCTTGAATAGAGAATACATCCACATCATGGAGTTCAATATCTGATGATGTGTCTTCTACTGAAGGGTGTTTAGCTAGGAAATCTGCCAGAGCTTGGCCCTTTATGGCCTTTTGAGATACATACTAAATGTCGAATTGCTGCAAAATAACTACCCACCTTTACAGACATCTTGTAAGCATTGGACGACTAAGGATGAATTTGAGTGGGTTATTGCGAGATACCAATTGGACCTCATGATGTTGAAGGTAGTGTCCGAACTTCTGAACTGAAAAGATTAATTTCATGCAGCACTTCTCAATACTTGAATATCGGGATTCTGCTTCAAGCATAGTCCGACTGAGGTGGTAGATGTAACGCCCCGACCCAGTTACCCGGAGTCGGTGTATTACTTCGTAACATTGGCATTATCAAAAAAGATCAAGTCTCGAAGGACCGATTATTTTAGTAGCCTTGGAATCACTAGATACATTGATAAATGTTACATTACATCACAAAGTGAAAAGCTACAATAACATAGTCTCCATTTTCCACACTCATATCCCCTTCAGACTATCCCTACAGGTCATTCCTATAATACTTCATCACATCCTTGAAAAATTAAAACATTGAAAGGGGTAAGCTCAGATGCTCAGTAAGGATAACAATATAGAGGAAGATTTCATAAATAAAAATAAACCATTAATGCAATGTACGACTAAAACAAAAGCCTTTTAAACTTGAAATTCAACATAATATGGAAAAATTAAAATGAGATAATGCCATTTACTTATTCCCATGGATATTCTACTGGTCGAATAATCACATGCAATATCAATAACCACTTTCATAATGATGGAATGCATAATGTCAGACTATCATAACCACGTAGCCAAGGCCTCGTGCCAAGACCACAAATAAGATTTTGTCATGGCCTCGTGCCAAGACACTAGTTTGTCTCATGAGACCTACCGATGCATCGAGGAGCTATAGCGTGCTCCACCCGTCACTTATTAAGTCCAATTCATTCCATATATGAAAAATGGTATATAAACATTTAGGAATACCATTTTTTAAAATACCGTTTGAAATTAATTGTGGTATCAAAATACCAGTTTGATTTTTAGAAGATACTTACATTTAAAATTGCTCAAATATACTCCATTGTTTTTCTGAAAACATTATGCAAGCTTCTGAAAACAAAATAACTAATTCTGAGACTGCTCGACTAATTACAGGCCATGATGGGTCCACGCCCAATCCCTTCCTATCTACCACACTCAAGAGTCAGGTTTTCAGAAAACAATTTTATGCTTGCATTAAATAAGTATACATTTTCACTGGATTTTCATACATTTGGGAGAAATATCTCTCTCCCTTTTTTTAAATCATTTAATAAAGGTTATGGCTTGCAGAGGAAGCTGAAATTCAAATAATGGTCATGGCGGCGAAGGAGTCATTGTCACCGCAAACATACGACAAAAAACATTCCTTTTTTTGTCGTTTAGTAAAATACTTCATATAAAAATATACCTTTTGAATAAACTTAAAAGTCAAAGGGTTTTATACACCGTATAAAAGTATGTTGTGTATAAAACAAAGTATGCCTCAATGAAAGGAGATTGAGACGAAGTCCCTTACAAAGATCGTTTTTTTAAATAAAATAGATCTATTAGGTGTATTCACTATAAGTACACATAAAGAAAGTACAAATACAAGATATGACAAAATAATATCATGACATAATTTGAAAGTATGAGATTAACCCAAAGAATGGAAATTCAGTTAAGAAGTTCCCTTACCTTGCGTCCTGTATTGACTCAACCGTTCTTTAACCTCTTGAATAATAAACTATAGTTAATTTATAGTTTACTAAGAACCTTTTAAAGTTTCTTATTCCTTTAATATCACTTATTACCATGTTATGAACATTATGTAATTATTTAAGTTAGTAACGGTCGTTTTGTCGATCTTTGGTACTTGAGTCAAAAATAAACTTCTTATAATTACACTTTGTTCATGTGGTAATATATCCATTATATCCACAATTATATTCATGATGTATATATCATATACATAATATATATCCAGTATATACATTCATTTATAATATTACATAACATTTAGAGGTAAGAAATGAAATGCGCCGTTCATGGAGACGGTAAGCTGTACGAACGCATGAACGCTACTTTCATTTCTATTTCATATTTAATGGAATGAAGTTATAATTATATGAAGGTATAATATAATTCCAGTATAATATAATGTATAATACCATTTACTCCATCCTTTATACATCCCACATATGGCATTAACGATTCAAATCACTTTGAGGGGGCGGTATTCCGCACTTCCTAAAATGAAATTATCATGTTTACCCATAATGGAAATCATAAAGGTATGCCATAAATGAAAAATAAAGAAACTTATGTAAAACATAAACATATTATATATCATATATAAATAGAGTTACATCTTAATGGCCCCCTTCGGAGGTGTTATATGAGTGTTGAACAATCATCGTTTCGTGAGGTAGAAATTCGCCATCCACATAAATAGTATGTTCTTTAACCATTAGATGTAGGTGTGTGTAAGTGTAGCTTGAATACTTCTTCTAAAAACATCCTAGTATATTGAGGATAATGGTTTTGTTACGAAATAAATGAATAAAAAGGAGTTTAGGGGGTTGGATAAGCAAAATAAAACAAAATAACATAAGAGAAGACATTACCTTAAAATCGGGTAGCTCTTTTGATTTGAGCCAAAGGCTAACTTGGGAAGAATTCTACCCAAAGTGAGGCTTCTAGGAGTAAGGGAGGGAATTTGGGAGATTATTAGGGCAGAGGTTGGCCGAGCCAAAAGTCTTTGAAAGTGTGAGTAAGGTGGTAGTGGTGGGGGCCTTTTATAAGTGGAGAGGAGGGGCACTTTTGGAAAGTAATGAAATGTTACTTTATTATATAATGAGTTTCGGATTTTAAAGGTCCCACACTTATATAATTCGAGGCTAAGGTGATAAGGGTTCGAAATATACTCATCCAATAGGTTTTTTACAAGTGTAAGCCTTGGATTTTACATTATCTTCTCATTTTATTTAAATCGTAAATTAATGAGGTAACCGCGACATAATCATGGTGTCATAAATAATTTATTTTATTTTATGTCTAAAAATTATAAAAAAAATATCATTATGTAGTAAATATTTTTTATCTTTCTAATGAATATTTATAGTAAAAAATATTACTTGTATAAACCCTTATAATTTTTTTTAGTAAAACAACTTATGTTTGTGACATTTTTATTTTAACTTTAAATAAAAGTTATTTATGTCATTTTCCTACCAAAGTGGCTCCATGGGGTCCCCAAGTTTACCAATGGATTTTCTTGGTCGTCCATGACTCATCCAATAGGGGTAGGACAAGTTTCAAGGTCATTTCATATTATTATAACACTATCATTACCCTAAATTTCACTAATTACCTTTAATCGCGATTAATTAAATTTAAAAGTTACTATTCACCAAAAAATTATGTTAATCCCATTGAACAAAATTTTATTTCCTAATGAAAACCATGTATGTTGGATTTTTTAAAATCAAATCACAGAATTGGTAATATTTCATTTAAACGAAAAATCAGTAATTTAACTACCACTTAGTGGTTTCACTATTCATCAAAAATTGAAGTTTTTCAGAACAATGCCAAAATTTCACGCTAAGATATAATTTATATTCCAAATTAAAAAATGATTTCTATTTTATGAAATTCCAAACATATAAGTTGCAATAATTATTTTTATAATTAATTCCCGCTGTCACAACAAATTGCGTGTTTTGAAGAAAAACAATATATATCAAAAGATTAACAATTGTTTGTGTCCAATTTCAATGTTAAATTAATTCTAATGACCACCATTGGATAAAATAGTAAAAATATATTCTAATTATACTTTAAAATCACTCAAGAGTATAAGTTATCACTATAAATTATTTTGATTAAAGAAGTTATTTTTAAGTATTTTTCACTATTCATAAAAAATTGGAAGTTCTCAGAAAAATACCAAAAATTCAACATAGGCTAATTTCGATATTATGAATCCAAAAATGAAGTCCATTTTGAAATGTAAAATATATATAATTTCAAAAAGTGGTTATTACTATTCATAACTGCTACTTTTATTGGTCGCGGTGTGTTAGAACTCGAGGTTGCGTACAACACACGCTGCTCTATTATTCAAAGAGGAGCGTGCCATGGAAGCTTGGGGTGTTACATTCTCCCCTCCTTCAATAAATTGCATCCTCACAATTTGAAATTTTTCTTTGAAAATAAAAGGTTGAAAATAGAAAATACCTTTGTGGAAAACCCACATCGGAAATAAGGTTAATAAAAATATAACTTTAACAGAAATAATGATAAGTACAAAGGTCACCCAAGATAGCCCATAATAGAATTCTATGAAAATATGGATATGAAAGAAAACAAATCATCAAGGTCTGATGGAGAGTTGTAGAAAACTGGATTAGGAGAAAGTTAACCATAAGAAAATCACAAACTTGTGATTGGTTAAACGGTCATTGAATCCCCAGTTGGAAAAGTTAACCGGCAACGTTTTTGTTTTACGTTACCTTTTATAAAGTTGAGGAATTTATTTAGGAGATTTACTAAGAATGTAAGGGAATATACATACTTGTCATGTAGACTTTCATTCTTTAATAAATTTTTACCACAAACCCATCTTTCACTCTAAAAGTTAATAGAACTCAAAAATATTCTATTTATCCTAATTGTATAAGGTTCCAAATATTAACACATACCATTTCGATTAGTAAAACTATTTTGTAATAACCAGGGACTTCCTGTAGGCTAGTGGTAGGTAATAAAGGCCTATCGCACTATGGTTGTGGGTTCTATTCCTGTAGCTTTGTCCGACGTGACGGGTTATGCCCCACCCTGCAGGTTGTCCTTTTCCTAAAACTATAGTATTATAATATTCCAAAAATAATCTTCATAAATGTTTTAACCTTAAACAATACTATCCAAGGTTCAAATTAATCCATTCCAACCTATATAGTTATCCAAAATACCTATGTCCAAACTTTTTCTAAAAGATATCTAAATTCAAAAATCAATTATAACATCAGATTCCCCAAAAAAAGTAAAGTTTCTCTTATTGTCACATACTTAAAATATGATTACCTTCATCATATTAAAACCTTAATGAAAAAACAAGTACTGCAGTACAATCCTTATATATATCACATTATTCTTATAACCATAATATAATCCTTGTTTGCAAAAGCATCAATACATTAATTATTCCACTTCAACTGTAGTAACAGCATAAGATTGTCCTTGATCCCTTGGCCTTTTTTGAGGTATGTTTTCCTGACCCTTAGGACATTCATTTGCATATTTCTCCACTTCCCTACAATTGTAGCATTCAACATTGATAGCCTCTTTCTTTCCCTTGCAATCACGAGCCTGGTGACCTTTTTCTCCACATTTATTACAAACTCCCATTCCTTTTAGGCAAGCACCGGGGTGATTCTTCCCACAATTATCACATAATGGAAAATCCTTCTTTCCCTTTTTCCCTTTATCCGTCTCTTGTTCCACCATTCTCTTCTTCTCTTGCTTTACTTTGTTGTCATAAGACTTAGAGAATTCCTTTTCTGTCTTGATAGCACACGAGACAATATCTTCGTACGATGAGAAGGATTGTGATACTAAAGCTTGACGGAGAAATGGTTTTAACCCATAAAAGAAACGACCAATCTTACTTCTTGGATTACGTATATAATATGTTTCATGCCTCTCTAACCTTGTAAAGTTAGCCTCATACTTTGCGAAATTCTCATCCTCCTTTTTTCTCAGACTTAGAAATTGCATTTCCATACCTGCTCGATGGTCATGTGGAAAGTATTTTTCTATGAAAATATCTTTGAACTCTCTCCATTCCATACTTGATACTTCTTCATCTTCCTTTGTATTTTGAATCAATGACCACCATTGATCGGCATCTCTAGTGAGGTGGTAAACTGCCATGACAACCTTCTCCCTTTCGCTACTCCCCAAGGCGTGGAATATTTTCTCTAAGGAGTTTATCCATTTCTAAGCTACTAATGGATTTGTACCCACATTAAATGTTGGTGGTGGTTGCCTCATGAAGCGGTCTAACATTGATCCTCCACGTTGTGGATCAGGGTGCTCCATACGAGTAAGGTTATTATTCATAACCTGAGTGAGTTGTCCCAGTATGGTAATAAGTTGATCAGCACCAGTTGTATCTCCAACTCCACAATAATTATCTTGAGCAGGAGGGCAAGCCCTACACGGAGTGCGTGCATTGATACGGTTTCCATTCCTTCCACTAGGCGCCATTTCTAAACAATGGAATAAACTATATTATTTTATGAATTAAAATACATAATTCCATACTTGTAAAACACTTAACACTAATTGAACTATTTACGGATATAATTCATAATCATAAAAAAAGTTTTCTTTGAGGAAATATATACTCATAACCCTTCATAGTGGTTTTTAAAGAAAATTAGAATTATCCCAAGCATATCCCCCGGGAGTGTCATAACCAAGAGTGCAGCAAGGCCCGTTGTCATGCACCAGTTCCCGTTCCAGTCTAGCTTAAAGCGGTGTTTTTGGGTTTTACCCCTAGGTACATCTGTGCCAGAGCCACCTCTACCTACTCATATCCAGATAGGTATGTATTGCTCGGAAAACACACAAAATCTCTATAATACCAAAATTCTAGGAAGTTATTCTATACTAATCCTCAAAGTCTATCTTTGGGCTATTAGCTCTAATCAGAGTTTATCTAAATCTAGCTTCCAAGGTTAGTACTAAACTGCCTCTGATACCAACTGTAGCGCTCCAACCCCAGTTACCCGGAGTCGGTGCATTACTTCGTAACATTGGCATGATCACAAAATATCAAGTCTCGAAAGACCAATTAGTTTAGTAGCCTTGGAAACACTAGATACATTCATAAATGTTATATTACATCACAAAGTGAAAAAATACAATTACATAGTATCCATTTTCCACACTCATATCCCCTTCAGACTATCCCTGTAGGTCATTCCTATAATACTTCATCACATCCTGGAAAAATTAAAACATTGGAAGGGGTGAGCTCAGATGCCCAGTAAGGATAACAATATAGCGGTAGCTTTCATAAATAAACATAAACATTTAAGGCAATGTACGACTAAAACAAAAGCCTTTTAAACATGAAATTCAACATAATATGGAAAAATTAAAATGAGATAATGCCATTTACTTATTCACATGGATATTCTACTGGTCTAATAATCACATGCAATATCAATAACCACTTTCATAATGATGGAATGCATAATGCCAGACTATCATAACCACGTAGCCAAGGCCTCGTGCCAAGACCACAAATAAGATTTTGTCAAGGCCCCAGTCCAAGACACTAGTTTGTCTCATGAGACCTACCGATGCATTGTGGAGCTATAGCCTGCTCCACCCGTCACTTATTAAGTCCAATGCATTCCTTATATGAAAGATGGTATATAAACATTTAGGAATACCATTTTTTAAAATACCGTTTGAAATTAATTGCGGTATCAAAATACCAGTTCTATTTTTAGAAGAAACTTACATTTAAAATTGCTCAAATATACTCCAGTGTTTTTCTGAAAACATTATGCAAGCTTCTGAAAACAAAATAACTAATTCTGAGACTGCTCGACTAATTACAGGCCATGATGGGTCCACGCCCAATCCCTTCCTATCTACCACACTCGAGACTCGGGTTTTCTAAAAACAATTTTAAGCTTGCGTTAAATACATATACATTTTCACTGGATGTTCATACATTTGGGCGAAATATCTCTCTCTCTCTTTTTAAATCATTTAAAAAAGGTTGTGGCTTGCAGAGGAAGCCGAAACTCAAATAATGGACATGGCGGCGAAGGATTCATTGTCACCGTAAACGTACGACAAAAAAACATTCCTTTTTTTCATTTACTAAAATGCTTCATATAAAAATATACCTTTTGAATAAATGTAAAAGTCAAAGGGGTTTATACACCGTATAAAAGTAAGTTGTGTATAAAACAAAGTATGCCTCAATGAAAGGAGATTAAGACGAAGTCCCTTACAAAGATCATTTTTTAAATAAAATAGATCTATTAGGTGTATTCACTATAAGTACACATAAAGAAATTTCAAATATAAGATAGGACAAAATAATATCATGACATAATTTGAAAGTAGGAGATTAACCCAAAGAATAGAAATTGGGTTACGGAGTTCCCTTACCTTGCGTCCTGTATTGACTCGACCGTTCTTTAACCTCCTGAATAATAAACTAGAGTTAATTTATAGTTTCTTAAGAACCTTTTCAAGTTTCATATTCCTTTAATATCACTTATTACCATGTTATGAACGTTATGTAATTATTTAAGTTAATAACGGTGGTTTTGTCGATCTTTGGTACTTGAGTCAAAAATAAACTTCTTATAATTACACTTTGTTCATGTGGTAATATATCCATTATATCCAGAATTATATTCATGATGTATATATCATATACATCATATATATCCAGTATGTACATTCATTTATAATATTACATAACATTTAGTGGTAAGAAATGAAATGCACCGTTCATGGAGACGGTAAGCCGTATGTACGCATGAACGCTACTTTCATTTCTATTTTGTATTTAATGGAATGAATTTATAATTATATAAAGGTATAATATAATTCCAGTATAATATAATGTATAATACCATTTACTCCATCCTTTATACATCCCATATATGGCATTAACGATTCAAATCACTTTGAGGGGGCGGTAGTCCCCACATCATAAAAAAGAATTATCGCGTTTAACCATATTGTAAATCATAAAGGTATGGAATAAATGAAAAATACAGAACCTTAAGTAAAACATAAACATATCATATATCATATATAAATAGAGTTACATCTTAATGGCCACCTTTGAAGGTATTATATTAGTGTTGAACAATCATCGTTTCGTGAGGCAGAAATTCACCATCCACAGAAACAGTATGTTCTTTAACCATTAGATGTAAGTGTGTGTAACTGTAGCTCGAATACTTCTTATAAAAACATCCTAGTATATTGAGGATAATGGTTTTGTTACAAAAGAAATGAATAAAAAGGATTTTAGGGGGTTGGATAAGCAAAATAAAACAAAATAACATAAGAGAAGACATTACCTTAAAATCGGGTAACTCTTTTGATTTGAGCCAAAGGATAACTTGGGAAGAATTCTGCCCAAATTGAGGCTTCAAGGAGTAATGTAGGGAATTTTTGAGAGTATTTGGGTAGAGTTCGGCCGAGCCAAAAGGCTTTGAAAGTGTGAGTAAGGTGGTAGTGGTGGGGGCCTTTTATAAGTGGAGAGGAGGGGCACTTTTGGAAAGTAATGAAATGTTACTTTATTATATAATGCGTTTCTGATTTTAAAGGTCCCACACTTATATAATTCGAGGATAAGGTGATAAGGGTTCGAAATCTACTCATCCAATAGGTTTTTGACAAGTGTAAGACTTGGAGTTTACATTATCTTCTCATTTTATTTAAATCGTTAATTAATGAGGTAATCGTGGCATCATCATGATGTCATAAATAATTTAATATATTTAATGTCTAAAAATTATAAAACAAATATCATTATGTAGGAACTCTTTTTAGCTTTCTAATGAATATTTATATTCAAATATATGACTTGTATAACCCCAATTAAAAATTGTTTTAGTAAAACAACTTATGTTTGTGACATTTTTATTTTAACTTTAAATAAAAGTTATTTATGTCATATCCTACCAAAGTGGATCCATGGGGTCCCCAAGTTGACCCATGGATTTTCTTGGTCGGCCATGACTCATCAAATAGGGGTAGGAAAAGTTTCAAGGTCATTTCATATTATTATAACACTATCTTTACCATAAATTTCACTAATTACCTTTAATCGCGATTAATTAAATTTAAAAGTTACTATTCACCAAAAAATTATTTTAATCCCATTGAACCACATTTTACTTCCTAATTAAAACCATTTATGTCGGATTTTTGAAAATCAAATCACAGAAGTGGTAATATTTCATTTAAACGAATAATCAGTTATTTAACTACCACTTAGTGGTTTCACTATTCATCAAAAATTGGTGTTTTTCAGAACAATGCCAAAATTTCACCCTAATATATAATTGATATTCCAAATTAAAAAATGATGTATATTTTATAAAATTTCAAATATATAAGTTTCATTAATTAATTTTATAATTAATTCACATTATCACAACAAATAGCGTGTTTTTAAGAAACCATATATATCAAAAGACTGACAATTGTTTATGTCCAATTTCAATGTTAAATTAATTCTAATGACCACCATTTGATAAAATAGTAAAAATATATTCTAATTATAATTTAAAACCACTCAATAGTACAAGTTATCACTATAAATTATTTTGATTAAAAAAGATGTTTTTATGTATTTTTTACTATTCATAAAAAATTGGAAGTTCTCAGAAAAATACCAAAAATTCAATATAGGCTAATTTCGATATTATGAATCCAAAAATAAAGTCCATTTTGTAATGTAAAATATATATAATTTCAAAAAGTGGTTATTACTATTCATAACTGCTACTGTTATTGGTCGCGGTGTGTTAGAACTCGAGGTTACGTACAACACACACTGCTCTATTATTCAAAGAGGAGCATACCATGGAATCTTGGGGTGTTACAGTAGAGGTTGTTTTCAATCCCAGTGTCATTTTTATGAACAAGAAAGGCACCCAATGATCGCTCTAAAGATGTCACGTAGAGAATAAGTGGTCTTCCTTCAACAGGTGGCATGATTACTGGTGGACTCAAGAGGTATTTCTTGAGAATATCGAATGATTCTTTACATTCTTCAGTCCACTGGTAAGTGACTCCCTTCATCATTAATTTGGTGAAGGGTAAACTTTTGTCTTCCAAATTGGCAATGAAACGCCGAATATAGGCTAAGTGTCCTTGAAGTCCTCTTATTTCTTTGAAATTTCGAGGAGGTAACCTACCAAGGATTGACTTCTTCTTCTAAGGATCGAATTCAATACCACGATGGTGTACAAAAAAGCCGAGAAAGTTTCCTGAGGTTACCCCAAAAGCACATTTTAAGGGGTTCATCTTCAAATTATGTTGTCAAAGCTTGCGAAATATGACTTCTAAATCAGCAAATTGATTAGAACGTTGTTTGGATTTTACTACCAAATCATTCACATAGAATTCAACAAACTTCCCTAAAAAGGGTTTGAAGATACGATGCATGGAATGCTGATATGTTGCGCATGCATTCTTTAATCCAAAGTGCATTACCTGGTAGAAAAACACACCTTGAGGGGATCTGAAGGATGTGGATTTCTCGTCTTCTGGTGACATTCGGATTTGATTATATCCGGAATATCCATCCATGAAGGAAAGTTCTTCATGGCCAACTGTTGCATCAATTAAAAGTTCTGTAATCAGAACTGGGAAATCAACCTTAGGACAATGCCAATTAAGAACTCTGAAATCTATGCAAACTCTAATTTGTCCATTTTTCATCTTTAGAGGGACAATATTAGCCAACCACTTGGGATATTGAAATTATCTGAAGAAGTTAGCTTTGATAAGCTTATCCAATTCAACTTCAATTTTGGTAGCATAAGTTGGGTGCATTCTTCTCACGTCTTGCTTAAATCCCCGATGCTCTTTTGGTAAACCCAAATGATGAGTAGCAGCATCAGGATCAAGCCCGGGCATCTCTGTATAGTTCCAAGAAAACATGTCTCGATTTTTCTTTAAAAAGGAAATATAAATCTCTTTTTCTTCAAGATTCATGGCCGCGCTGATTAAAGTGGGGCGTGGATCTTCTTTTGTACACAGATTTATTTCTTTGAGTTCATCCATGGTGGTAGAGATACCCTCTTCAAATGTTGGAGGAGAATCTCTGAGATCTTTCTCTTATTCTTCATCATGTGTTATTTCTTCCGTTTCTACTTGCATAGTAGATGATAAATCATAATTTCCATGATCATAAGAGATGTTAAAATTTGAACATCTTGAAGAAGAAGCTTCCATTTCTGACCTAATTGATGATGAAGGGTCTTCCTTGGGAAATAAAGAGGAGATGATGGACTAAGAATCGACATCATTCTTCACCACTGATGTTGCTATAACTTCTTCTGGACTGATTGGAGAAGTTTAGACTTTTTGGATTTTAGAAGATGAAATGAAGATGTCACCATTTGGGATTTCATCACTACTTGGTGGATTACCAATTTCTCTCATGTTGTCTGGCTCGATTGACGTAATTGACATTATTGATATTTCCATAAGAGTATTTTGATTTGGGTTTATCTTGTCAATTTGACTGATAGGCAACACATAATCTGTACTCACATGTGTAAATGGATTTACTGAAATCTTTTCCAAGCCATATGAAGCATTAACTTTGGTAAGCTCCCTTGTTGTGGATTTATCCTTTCCCTTCATGGGATATAATTCTGCCTCAATGTATTGAGACTCACATGTCTTGAACGGGGCCTTATCACCATACAATGTCCCAACTTGACCATCGAAACAATATTTGAGACATTGATGGTATGATGAAGGGATAGTCTCATGTTGATGTAGCCAGGGTATTCCAAGCAAGATGTTGGAGGTTGAGTCTTGATCAAAAACCATGAAATCTGAATTAGATACAAGATATCTAAACTGAGTTCTGAGTGTAACCTCACCCAGTGGTTCTTGTCCATTTTTATCATATCCTTGTAACATCATGGTAGAAGGATATAAATCAGATTCCGTGAGGCCCAATCGACGAAGTGTACAAAGGGGCATGAGGTTGACTCCTGAACCATTATCAATGAAAGCTCTTCGGACGTCTACGCCATTGACCTTTCCAGATAAGTAAAAAGGTCTAATATGTCCATGCACGACATCATCTTCATCTTTATTAGTAAAAGATATTACTGCATGTAATTCCGTAGGATTATTCTCAATGTGATAGACTTCAACTGCAGCAATTTCAGTTTCAAACTCCTGAGGACGTGAAAAAGCCTCTATGAGTGCCTCCTGAAGATCATTTGATAAATTCTAGGCATCCATAATTGATAACTTGGCCGGTACTTGGGCCAGGTGTTTCAATACATCATACTTTTGATCCAAAGTTCTGTGTTTCCAAATAGGAACATGTGGTTTTGTAGGTGTCGTGGAAGTTGATGCTTTGGAAGTTGATGCATCTCATATTGGGATAGGAGTTGGAAATATTCCTGGATTTGGAAGATTAGACCGATTAGATCCATTTAGTTGCTGAGAGGAAGAAGATGGAACCTTCAACCGGTATTCCAGAATAACTATGCCAGGACTGAATTTTCTATTGGTGGATGAACTTTCTTGTTCTTGTTGAGCTCGCTGAAGGGATCTGCCATGAGTTTCTACTGCATACACAGTTCTAGCAGGGGTAGAATTGGAATAGTGTCTTTTGAAAGATCCACGTCTTCCCCTGTATCCTGAGCCTCTGGAACTTCCTATGATTCCTCCGTTTGATACAGGTAATTCAGGCTCATCGAAATCGAAACTGCAATTGGCATATGGATCTCTTAATTGAATCATATTAACAGAACCCAAGATTAAATCTTCATCTGATGAGGACTCCGCTTGACTAGCCAATTTAGGTTGTGCCGTTTGGTGGGACGGTGCTCGTTGCTTCAAATTAGATGGCATGAAATATACAAGAGTCAAAGACATCTTAGGCTTTGACACATACTCATCTTCTTCTGATTGTTCCTCCTTGGAATTGTTCTATTTCTTTGAGGATTTTCCCTCTGATGAAGAGGGTTTTGCTGTGACATTCATGGTAGAAGGCACAATTGGTTTCTTCAATTGTGTTCACAAAATAGCATGAGTTCAGTTGATCATCTTTCTGACCATCCAATCATCATATATTTGAGCATTTCTTATTTTAACTTCTTTCCACTTGACTTCCTCCTCTGGAACTGTAGCAGTGACACGTGCTACCTGAGCTGAAGAACCTTTCAGTTTAACTTGTCCCAAATCGGCCATTTTTTGCAGGAGGTCATTAAAAACAAAACACTCTTGAATTGGATGCCCCAGCATTTGATGAAATGGGCAATAGTTGGGATGGTCTTCATCTCCTTCCTTGTTTGGACTCTTGGGAAATGGCAATTGAACCAAATTATTTTCCAGATCCGAAATGAAATAACCAGGAACTCTTTCATTTCGGAAAGAGTAAACTTTTCTTTTCAAATCCTCAAATTTTTTTCGTCTTTGATCTCTTTGATTATCTTGAAGAAACAGCCTCTGTTGTTGGTGCTCAGGAGGTGGAGCCCTTCATGAAGATGAAGTTTTTGAAGCAGAAGCAGGTACAGGTGCTTGCTTAAGCATAATTGTAGCAGTCTCTACATTACCCATTCTCCTTCCTGGAGCTGATTTAATTACACGAGTTTTATCCTTAGTCTGTATAAGAGAATATCAAATCTGTTGAGCAATTGTAGTAAGGTCTTGAAACCCTCCTACATATTTCACAGGGATCAATGGCATGCATAATTCGTCACGCAGATTTTCCATATATATTGGCAATAGTTTCTCTTGAGGAAGTGCTAAGCTTAGGGAATATGTTAATACCTTCCAGCGAGCAATGAAATCTAAGACCCTTTAATTCTCCCTTTGCTTACAGTTTGTAAGATCAAAAACTACTGTCTTCGAAAAAGTGGAACTGAATTGAAGAATAAATCATTGACAGAGATCTTCCCATCTGGTAATTGACTGGGATTGCAAGCTTGTGTACCAGAAAAAGGCTGGTCCTTGCAAGGTTCGCACGAAGCATCTGAGTTTCACTGCTTCTTGATGCTACGGAGTTCCCATCATAGGATAGCAACAAGACATGTAATGTGTCAAATTCTATTCAAGATCTCCTGATCCATTGAAAATATGGAATACAGGGTTCCCAAAACTTGATGGGGGGGGGAGATTGAATCTACCCATTCAGGGTAAGAAATCTTTTCTGGTTGAACCTGCACACGCTTCCCTTCCATAGTCTCTAACCAAGATGTTAATGACCCAATGGTAGTTATTAGCTTTTGAGAACATCTGGTTGAACTTGGACTTGGGAAGGTGCAATGACTGGAGTTTGGACAGGTATGGCAGCTGGAACTGCAACTGATGGTGGCACTACCAATTGTTGTTGCACTTGACCCGTAAGATTAGACCTGTGAGGGTGTACTGATAAAAGAGGATATTCTTGATCCATCCCAGTAGCTGCAACAAACTCCCTTGGATGACTAACTCTAGCATGCTTAGGAAGAAGACTACCCTCTAGTAGTTCTGCATTCAACCTTCTCAATTCCTTTATTTCAACCTCCTATTGTGAAAAACTTTTCTCTAGTGAGAGCGATTGGCCTTCTCTTGAGGAAGGATATGTAACCTGATTCTTTTCCCTCCCATTATTGGATACTTTTCAGAGAGGGGGAAGTGGGTTACATGGAGGATTACCTAGGTTCTGAGTAATCCTTTGATTTCATGTACACATACCTTCTCCATTTGTGTCTGTGCGTAAAACTTCTTGAGCAGGAACCTCTTCATCTGAATCCCCTGAGTGAGCCTCATCTGGTAGATTAGCAACAACGGAATTGATGACATTGATTGATGCATAACGCGTCACATCCCTTCTATCATCATTTCTATGATATTGTCTTCTTCCATGTCTTTGATGAGACATTGCCTTTTGTTGATTTGATCCCTCAGGAACTTCTTGACGAACCGTAATTTGGAGGGAATCTCTTGATAATTTGGATCTTCGTTCCTCCTGTGGCTTCTTCCCCAATCGAGAGTACACCGACTTTTGCTGAGGAGGGGATTGATGATTTGAAAAATTCCCCAGTCCGGTGGACTAAGGCTGTTCCTTCTGTCTTTGCTCAACTCCTCGAATCCTATTTGTTGATTCTGAGGGTTGGTTTAAAAGAGTCCCCAGTCTGGCAAGCTGGAGTGGCTCTTGACATGTTATGTCTGAGACTTTCTTAAAATCTCTCCTGATCTTGCATACATTAGTCCTGAAATTAGTTGGACACATCAACCTGCATCCAATTTTATCACCCGGTTCAAAAGACTGTTGGATGATTTCCGGCACTTCTATCACTTGATTATGTGCTTGCTCCATAAGAGAGGCATGTTCAATATTCTCATTTACTTGATTCAGGATTAATTCAACAACTTGTTCTCTATATTCTTGATTTTGAGAAGAACTAGTTGAGGCATGATCTTGGGAAAGCTTTTGATTGCAAACAAAACCCATTGATTATGGCCGTCCACAGGAAATAACATTGCATTAGACCATTTTCGGTGGTCTTTTCTGACTTGAGAGCACAGTGAAATGTAGTTCGCCATGAACATCCCATCCTATGACATGAATACTAGATGGGGAATTATCAATTAACTAGCGCAATATTCATAGTTCACCAAGGCATGAATGCTGAAGGGCTCTCTGCTGATTTTCAGCCTTCAGATATCGAGAGACTGATAGAGATGCCAAGTCAATTTGGCATTGTAACCCTTCTATTATCTTAAAATGATTTTCATATTCATCATAATATAATACTTTATTTTTCAACTAACAATGAGTTTTCCATATATTGAGACAAATATCATGAATTCCATTTTCCGTCAAAATCTCTGGAATGTCTTACTAAGAGTCAGCCAGAGGCCAAAACATGACTGGCACTTCACCTTTTACCAGTTGTTTTCTCATGTTCGTCATTTCATCTTTATCATTCAATGAAGATTCTTCTACCTGATTTGACTTGAGTTGGTGCTTCCTTGTTGCTTCATCGGATTCAACAAGATTGGTAGATAAATCACAGATCAAACTAGAAGATTCTTGACTTAGGGGTGATTCAGAGAATGACCTACACCCTGTGTTATCTTCCGATTGAGAAAGTATTTCACCTGCTAGTGATAAAGCATCAGACATTACTAGTTTCTCATTTGAAAGTTCCTCAAGATAAGAGGGATTTCTCGGCACTACATTGTCCACTGGAGAATTTTCCGGGCAACGTGCATCACTACTGCGGAGAGGACTTTCGCAGTGAAATTCATCATCATGGGGAGGACCACCATGGTGGGTTACAGAAAAAGATGAGATCTCTTTCTCCTTGGTCTTCTAACCACATAGAGGGTTCCTATGGCTCTCATCTGAAGATAAAACTTTGATATCGACCAAATTGTCATGAACCAAGCCTTCATGAGGAAGTATCTGTTGAAGACCTTCGGAATTAATGTTCCCACTTTTGGGAAATGAGGGAGTAGAATCTTGAATTCCAACAAACAACTGTCTGAGAGCTTCAAGAACTCCATCATCGAGCAAGGCCTTGTTACAGATTGGCCCTTTATTTCTTGAATGTGATGGGTGTGTCTTTTTCATAGACGCCTTCTTAATCAATTTAGCAGGTGTTTGTGCATGCTTAGGAGAAATGATCAGGTTAGGCTGATTATCTCCGCTCAAAACAGGTGTATGTGCCTAACTTGGTTGTCTGTATGATATGGGGGAGTACACCCCACAACCCTCTTAGCTGGAACAGATGTCTGTGTCTGTTCCGAAGTGAACTGTTGATGTGTCACTCCACTGGTAGGGATAGATTTATGTGTCTTTCCATGAGATGTTGCTGAAGCTGTTATAATATCCTTGCAAGCATCCAAAATATGAGCATGGATTTTTTTCTTCTCTTTCACCATTGATAGAATATTCTTGGTGAATTCAGCTTCTGGAATGGGGATATACATCCATTTCATGCTTGGATTAGGTGTATGTGCCTGCTCCTGTCCTCATTTTCCTATCAGTGAATCCTGACAGTACTCAAGTGTGGGGGCAGAGAATTGAGTCTGCCTCCTGTTTGTCGCCAGATCTTTCCGACTGACTTCTCTATGTGCTACTAAGCGAGACTGTTGGTAGACTTGATTAATACTAGCAGGTGTATGTGCCTGGTGATTGCACTTCACTGAACGTGGTTGACGAGATACATCATATGTAGTCAAACGAGCCTTCTGACTAGCTAATGACGGATAAACAGGTGTATGTTCTTGTCTATAATACTGCGCCGGAATTGCCTTACGGGATTGGTGTGATGCTTCCAGACGAGTCTGCAGGACAATGGAATTAAAACGGGTAGGTGTGTGTGCATGCTTGTTGCTTGCCACTAAGTTAGGTTGGTGGACTTCTCCGAATATGGCAGAGATGAGAACCTGCTCACTGTTAACCGTATTTCACCTCTGTAAATTCATCTTGCCTTCTCGGGTTCGAGGAACCGGAGTCGAATGCCTAGAGTCGGTACCCTCATCATGTTGAGGGTGCACTGCCGCACGAGACTGGTGGCGATTATTGATGGGAGGCCTCGGGAAGGACTCTTGTCTCCTTGAATTAAGGCCCTGAGGGACCTGCTCATTCACCTCATCAGAATATGGGAGTGAATGGTGATTGCGTTCCAGTGATAACGACTCGAAATTGTTGGAGATGGTGGTTAGCACCGCTTGCTTCTTGATCACTGGTCGTCGCTGTACGGACAACCAGGGTTAATTTTTTACTTGGAGGGCTTGTCAGACAGCCTCCAGAGTTGGAATAGTACCGTTTTAATGGTACTCCTTAACCAGTGCATTTGATACCCAGCGTTGAAGATGATGAGTAGGTGATATCATCCTCAGATTGGACGATGATCTAGCAGGAGTAGTAGCAGTGGCATTTGAAGCAGAAGTTTTCACAGAAGACGTATTCAAGAATGTGAACTTAAGAGAAGCCATTCTGGAAATGTAGAAGATCTTGGAAAAGAGTGCATGTTTGATATAATAGACGTAATCAAGATAAATTCATCCACTACATATTTTAGATGAGCACATATATCAATGATTGTTTTTCTTGGCCCTCTAATTGAGTTTTATATAGGGGCCTAACAAATAAGAAAAACATCATTTTTACTTGGTTAAGGATTCACATCGGGTTCACCATTTTTTGTTTCCCTCTAGAATTTGGGATGACCTCATCGATTTAAGGTTCAAACATTCCAAGCGATTTATAACGGTTTTGTTCATAGAACCGGAAACATCCAATGATTCCATATCCATTTGAACCTACTTTCCAAAGGTAGGGGCTCATTAATTGTGGACTGATGTGGCTTAGAATTTTCATTGGTCGAGAGGATGGGAGGTCGTACTCATCACACCATTTTGAATGGAATTATTTTCTACTCCGGGACTCTCTTTATAGATTTATGTTATGTTCATGAATCCTTATTACATTACCAAGTATAAAATGAGTTTTCCTTTAGATCTGACAATCAATGATTAATATGTAGGAAATTTAGAGAATCTTTTATATGTATTCAAGATTCTTCATTTATATAGAATCATCTGTATTTGTTATAGATTCTTATTCAATGGTATCCTTTGATACATAAAAGACTATTGGTCATTATGCTGACCATACTGGTTTTAAAGCCACTCAGTGGGGCACTTGAAGTTTATTGTCATTCAGAAGGACATGAATTATTTCAATGTTGGGATCATACCCACAGATGGGCTGCCTACGTATCCTTTATTTCAGAAAAGGAATCATAACCCACGTAGTTCAAGTAAGAGAGTGTGTTGTTTATGATTGGTGGCTCAAAGAAAGATGTCATAATTACTTTTACACTCTAAGCTCACATGAGTCATGCTCGGTTTGAGAAACAAGAGGTATTGGTAAAGCCAGACAATTGTTCCATGAAATATGCAATCATAAGAAATGAGGATTAAGATTTACTTTAGGGAAGAAATCCAGAACCAGGGTCCATAAAGGTATATGTGCTTCATGGAGATTTGGATACTCTAATCTTGGGGCTTACTCCTAAGGAAGATTCTCAAGTTAGAAGGGGACTTATGATTGGGTATTATTCCTGAGAAGGAAGTCCAGATCAAATGTGAATTATGACTGGTTAAGGGACTTGGGGCTTACTCCTAAAGAGGATGCCCATATTTGAGACTAGGGCTTATTCCTGAAAAGGAGGCCCAGGTTAATGAGTACTTGGGACATACTCCTAAGGAGGATGCCCATATTTGGGAATTTTAAGATTGGGGATTACTTCTAAGGAGGATTTCCATATTGAAGGACTTGGGGCTTACTCTGAAGGAGGATTCCCAAAATTAATGAAATTATGACTGGGAATTACTCCTGAAAAGGAGTCCCAGGTTAAGGGGTTCTCTCATCTTAAAGGATGAGGTTTAAGGAATGAAATCTCAATCTTTAGTGACATAAAGATTTTGTGAATCACTATGTTTTTAAGAGATGATCCACATAATTCATTTCAGATAAATAATTCAATCATGAAAACATACCATAAATGGCTTTGAAGAATGTCTTGAAGACTGAATCTGGAATAGGAGAGGTGGAATGGTATAAGAGGGGTTAAATGGGCAAGAAGGGCACCCAAAAAGGAAGGGGAACGCAAGTCCTGGCAGGCGCGCAGGTTTTTCGTGGGCGTGCAAGTCCTGGTCGTGCAGGTATACCTACGCGACACATGGGTACATGCGCGATTGTTAATCAGTAGGGTAACACTTGGGCGATCCTTGACCAAATCCTTTATAATTATCCTACGGTACATCCAGAAGAGAGGCATGAAAGTTTTGGTGAAGAAGTAGGGTGGCGCGCAAGTATGTTCATTTAACTTAAGGGTAAAACACCTTAGGCGCGCAAGTGTTAGTGAATTCTAACACATATACCTTACTCATCTTTTTTAGACCTTCCATTCTAGGTAAAGAATTACCTTAGAAGTGTTTGGAAGACCTAAATAAGAGACTTGGGCATTCAGAGCTCTATATCTGAATTATGGAAAAATTCCTCTTGAAATGGGGGGCCCACAGGGTCTATTTATCGGCTGGAGAAGACCCCAGGAAGCTACCACTTAGGGCGCGAAAGTCACTTGCATGACCATTAGGTGGTGTGCCAGTATACTTGCATGACAATGAGGGAACTTGCGCAACCCTTGTGCATTTGAAGCCTTGTTCATGCCTTTGTCTATTTTTGAGGTTTTCTTCAAAGGATGAATCAATTTGTGCTAAGACATTTCCCTTTCCATTCTTTTAGACAATGTGACGAATAAGGATCCTCAACAACGGTTCATAAGTTACCAAATTGGCAAGGTAACTTTGGCGAATTTTTCCTTCTTTGAGACACATGTTATGTTATGAAACAATATTATTTTCAAGGTTTATTTACAATCCTTCGGAATTTGTATCATGAATATTCTTATTTTCATGATATTATAATATTTAAATAATGATATTATTTCATGTGTACTAAGATTCAAAGTTAACAAAGTGTTATGATAATGTAGCTATAATCTCATCGTTAACAGGTTTGTTTGTTATTATGATTCCATTGATGAAATATCATTATACACATCTCAATAACCATATTGAATTTTATTATCCAATGGTTATTCATTATATTCTCATGTAATGGTTAAATTTTTCAAATATTTGGTACTTAAGATACTTAATAAAATGTTTTTAATAAAATCTAACATCATCTCTCTCTTTGGAAGGAAATATTTTTTCCTTGAAAACCATGTTTTCTAAAAATGTTTTATAGAAATTTATTAATATATTTTTAAAATTCATATCAAATAACAAGTATATAAATGATTTTCAAATGTTTCTTTATATTAATTGAATATATTTTAAATGAATATGTGTCTCAAAACTGTTTTATTTTTAAAGACTATTTTAAATTATTTTAAATTATTCATTTACATGTTTTTAAAAGGTTATTTTCAAATAAAAATATTTAAATGATTTAAATTAATTATTTATAAGTTAGAAAGTCATTTTCAATGAAATATGTTTTCAAAACAATTCAATATTTCTTTGTATGTTTTCAATATTTTTAAAACAAAAATGTTTTCAAAATGTTTTCAATTTTCTTTATATGTTTTCAAATTATTTTAAAAGAAAAGGTTTACAAAAAATTTTCAGTAATTATTTATGTGTTTTAAATGTTTTATCAATGACAAATATTTTCAAAAGGTTTTAAAGATTTATTTATAATTTTTCAAATTCTTTTCCCTGAAAAACGTTATCAAAATGTCTTCAAGCATCCTTTATAATTTTTCAAATATATTTTTGAAGTAAAATGTTTTAAAAAAATTTATGTTTTAAAAAAATTCAAATGGAAAAATATATTTTTCAAATATCTTTTTATGGCTCGTGATATAATGAATATTTTACTATCTTGTGACATAGATATGTACGATTTCATTAGGTGATGGTTGAGACCTATATTTCCCTTTAATTTATTGAGTAAATATTTATATCTCATGAGATAGACAAGGATGGAATGGAGAGTGAAATCTATTTAGTAAAGTATGTTGTCCACTATGATGGTCTTGGGAGTGATCCTCGAATACTAAGATGGTCCTAGGAGTGAACCTTTACTATTAAGATGGTTTGGGGATGAAACCAATTCCACAATAAGAAAAGGGTTGTAATAGGGATGGTGGTGTATCCCATCCTATAAGTGTATCCCCCATGATGTTCTATGCTTGGTTTTGGAAATGATCCTTGACTTATAGGTAATGATTTTATATATTTAATTAAATTCCATGAATTCCATATATTATTTATAGGTCATGATTTCATGGATTATGATATTGAATACCTAATAATTCATGTTTTATAAACTGTCAATATTTATTCTATGACTATTGATTGTGATCTTTAATATATAGGGTGTGATCTTCTAATGATACAATCATGTTCTCATACTATTATGCTCATGTTATGATTATATATCTCCCTTGTTTACCATGAATATGAATCTGAGCTCAGAACATTCTTATATTTCCATTCCCCATGTTATGAAGAAGGGTTTTATACATAATTAAAAAAGGGGGATATCTTTAAGGGATGTGTTGAAGATCTTTCACCAAGAAAGAAGATTATGTTTCGATGTTTCCCAAGACAGTAAAATATTATAGTACTCAAGTATATACCCTTATAATGTGATAAATATTCATCTAAAATAAAGTATTATACATGTATGTTATGCTGAGGTCATAATAAAAAGGGTGGAGAACCCTAAACTAATGGTACTTTTCATGGGGATTATACTCAAATACCCAGTAAAATTAGTTCAAAATTATTTATTTTATGTTTGAAGGACACACTAATAATGAGGAAAACTATAATTCCTTCATTATAGTCTTATAATTTTCCAAATAGATACTAGTGGTTGATTGAGTTTAAATCCATGCTCGATGTTGGTAATAAATAAAATAAATGATGACCCTGCCATTAATAAGTAAGAATGTTTTCCATTTTTTGAGTATTTATAAGGATTGATGGCCTAATTCATTATTAGTGAAAAAATTTTCTCACATTTATTATCTTAAAAACATCTAATAATATGTACTATCCAATATAGCTAGGAATTTGTTATGACCATATTAAGAAAAAACAATAATTCCAGTTTAACCATAGATTAGTATCTTTATTTATAAAAAATCATATGAAAGAGATATATTAAATCAACACAAACCATATATAATATGAGCCTATATTCTTGTCCATCGATGCTATAATTGGATAGACATACCCAATAACAAACTACCTTCACAATTTTATAAGACTATAATATTAATCCAATAATGAATTTATTCTAAATTAGAAGTAAAATTTAATCTTTTATTATAGCCCAAATTTTTATAAAGGTCTATAAATAGAATGATTCTATGTATTCATTAGAGGAATTGATGGTAAAAACACTAATTACTATACAAGAGGTCTATGTTGGGGATTTTGGTTCCCATAAAATTGGAACTAGACTATCTGATCAAATCTTTAGGATTGGGTATTTGTTACCATCAATGGTGTAGCACTATGAGGAATTTACTAAGAGTTCACATTATTTTCAGACATATTAGAACATAATTAATTTTCCACCACAGGTTTTTCATAAAAAATAAAAATTAAAGTTTCCATTTCATGGATAGATTTTAGGGTGCCAAATTCCCTATCTACAAAAATAAAGTTCATTCACATACATATTTCCACAAATTGCTTCACAAAATTGTTCAAGGTTATAACCTTCATGGAATTAAAAATGAAGGATATTATAAATTTATTGATTTATAATATCATCACTTGATTTGGTGGCCCTCAAACAATATGTATGGTAAATGACACCCTTTTATATACTTGTTAATTTAAAAGGATTTGCAAGGAGTATAATATTCATTTTAACCTTTAATACCACTTTTATGAAGATGTGAATGGGAATATAAATGAATTCAATATAACCCCATTTATTATCATATATAAGGGGGTGGATAAAGCATAAAATACATGGATATAAACTATCATGAATCAATTGTGGGATTATAACACTATGAACTATACTAAAAAATTTATAAACACCATATTTGTTTTATATAGTAGATGGATTTTTTTGGATAGAGGTTCAACTACTTTGACCACTAATTTCATTCTATAAAAAACATTAAATATGATCATTCCAATATACAATAGGATGAATTGAATAAACATGATGAGAAGAGGTTATGTACAAAAAACAACCAAAATATTCATTATGATATAGTGATAGTAGCATTCAATTTTTTTTACTTCACTCATTCAACCTAGGATAATTTGTGCACCCCATAAGAACTCCCATGATATTTTGGATGAAGACTCCAAAACATTATGTAAATATGGAAGGACCTTAAATCATATATATGGTCTCATAAAATGGGGAATATTCCTTGATCCTAATATATGAATGATATATCATGTTGGCTACTAATGCAACATTCCGAGATAAATACTAATCATATGTCCTTATCAAGTCATATTACTACATGAAAGTTTTTAAAATTTGTATATAAATTCCATTATTTATGTAAACAATCCACTTGGAATTATTACTTGTCACATGATATTAAACTATATGATATGTGGTTTATGTTATAAGACCATAAACTACATAGTGTTGTTTTTCCTATATGACATTATTTAATTATATGATTAAAATGTCTATGTAAGCATAACTAATTCATTGTTTCTTACCCAAAAACATCTAATAAAATAAAATGAAAAATTATTTTTGGAACCATGAAATTATGATTGGGTCAATCTAATTCATGTCAAGATATCCTCTTATATTGATCAGACTTGGGGATATATCTTCAAAACACTTCCTACTATATAAGGCCAATTTGTGTAGTGGAAAACATATAGGAACTATGTGAGGTTTGATTCACGAAATGATTGGCTTTGTATGTACATCTATAGTGCCTATTTCTGCCAAAGATGTGTGTTTTTTACCACCATTGTTAACTTTACCTTTGTATTTCATACCTCACTATTCCAAATAATGTGTTTTCCATTAACACATCCCTATGAAAAATCCACTTCATTTTTTCCATGAGTCAGTTCTATGAAAATCCATCAATATAATGGTCCTCATCATACGAACTAAAACTACAAAAAAAATCTATATAATATCTATATTACTATAAATTATATAGCACTGGAGTACATTTCCCCGTATATTAAACTATATTGACTATATTCCACCCCACTTAACTTTAAACTATCTAGAGTGTACTTTTTAGTATTATCTTAAATTACTTAGAGAGGTTTGTTCTATGAAACCTCAAATCATATATGCTCCCATGTAAGAGCTCAATCAACAGTGTAGTTTAATTTACCTAAGGATATTAATTGTTATGGTCACACTGATTGGCCAAAATGTCATTGTTTACCTTATATATCATACAAAATACTTCTATATAGTACAATGAGAGGCTTGATTCCAATTATCACAAGATGTGTAGTGAAACAAGGATCACCTATGCGAAGCCAATATGTATATTCCATTTCCATGTCGATTTTTTCTCTACTGATGATCCATTTCATAATTCCTGGCATGGTTTATCCTTCTCTCTCCCTAGAGTTGAAACATGTTCTACTCATTCCCTCATGTACATGAACTAGATCTGTAGGATATTTTATAATCATATCAAAAAACTGTGTGGCTTTATTCCTATTATAAAAGGAAACATATTGGTGCGTGAATACTATATTATAGGACTAGGTGAAAATATATATTTCTCCCAAATTACCCTAGTGCATGGTTTCTCTACTTCAACCATACATAATGAAACCACTATAGGATTAAATATCCAATTTATAATCAGTCATATTTTTTTTAATTTTAATCCAAAACCTATAAACAATTTCCGCAACATATGAGAACTAATTGCGGCTCGATTCCTATTTATTTAAGATACATTGTGGAATATGTATCACCTGTATTTGATCCACCAACAAATTTCATCACCACTAACCCCCTCTTATAATTTTATATATACTTTTGAATCAGGTCAATCACATGAAATTTTGACAAATATGAATCTATTATTCATTTTTTAAAGATTTTAAATCTACAAAAAAACCCATTTTTGGTCCTCATCACTAGGTCATAAACTACATGATACTTGAGTCCTCTTTACATGATGTTAAACTGCATACCATATGGTCCACCTCACCAAGCCTTAATGCTTTATAGATTCGCCCATTCTATATGATCATATTTTTCTTAGATGGGAGAATGATATATTTAATGGATCCCAATATATGGTTACATCAATATATCTACACCAAGATACAATATTATCATTTTTAAGAATTATATCCATCTATTTTTTGAATCCCATGCTTATATTGTATGTCTTATATTGTCTATGTACTAGGATATTTACTAGGGTACAACCATGGATCCTCTTATGGATTTGTTTCTAGACAATAATAGATAGAATTACTGATCCTGCATAGAAGATATATATATGAAGAAAATATTTTGAAATAATTCCATGTGGATTGATTCATGTCCATTCAAGATACCTAGTGTCATCCAGATAACTAATCATTGGCCAATATACAAGTCTCATCAGCACAAAAGACATCATTTTTTATGAACTATATAATTTATTTGGTTTACATAAAAATGAGTCCTAATTATGGGATAACCTATTTTAGATTAATAATAATTCATATCCTGACACTAACTTCTAAAACACAAAGAGTTTAATCACTTTTCCAATTTTTTGTCCACCGACAATAGTATGAGGTACATCATTTATGTTGAGTTAATTTATCTCATATCAGTAGACATGTCATCTTTTGATTTTGGTCAAATAATTATAACATTAAACTACATCACTATATGATCTATAAAAAATTACCCTAAACATCAAATAAAATGAGAAAAAAAATTTATTGAAAATATATGATGGGTTCCCAAAAAAATTGTATCCCAAATCGCCAAGCCTTTACCATGAATGGGTAAATAAAAATTCATAAAATTAGAATAGTGATTAAAATACTATGGGGTTCACTATCTAGAAATAGTAAAAATCATTTTATTTATGATGGAAACACTTTTCTCAGTAATTCATTGAGACAATCCTATTTTTGGTTTATAGTTTACTCGAGCCTTCTTATTCAAAATACCAACATCTTTGTTGTAAATTAAACACATAGTGGAATAACATTTACGGTGGTCTAACTTTTCATGAATACCATTTTCCAAAAAAAATACACATATCATTCCTCTTGTTCCTAATATTTAAAATCAAATTATTAGAAACATGTACACATCAAATTTTAATCTAAAAGGACACCTATACTATGTAATTATATCAGTGCCACCATAATCTGCACTTCCAACTATATGCATATTTTATTTCTTTGGGTAAGGTAATCTAACCCCATGTTCCCTTTATATTACTATTACCAAAAAGTTCATTTATACTTGTCCAATAACAATATTCAACCTGCTTTTCCCATCTCATCATTTATATCAAATATGTATTGGGATATGATTTTAACATTCAGAAATACAAATATCCATGTGGCTAAAAATAGCCTTAATGATATGAAGTAGTACATCAAATACATTTTTAAACAAAGTATATGACACTAATTTCTTGTTATCATTTTATATTAAGGATATGTAGTGATGTTTGATCCATATATCTTAGACCCAACCACATATCATTATAAACTTTCACACCCTTTTGATTTACCACAATGACCCAATTTTCATCTTTGGGTGAGAGTTCTATTTTCATGTTTTGATTCTATTCCTCCCTTATTCAATAATTTTTACATTGGGTATTTGGATTACCATATCCCTTTCATGGTTACTAGTATTGAGAATATTTGAATCCAAAATGAAATCAATTATTATTAATGATAGTTTTGCTACAATATTTTGTTATTCCAACTGAATAAATATTTTGATCCCTATGAGAAGCTCCCTTGCCAAATGTTCCCTCAACAATATTTTTTAAGAACCAATCATTTGAATTTGATTAGTGGTCATCCTAATATTATATGTACCTTCTCAACAATTCCCAACTCAGATATATGATGTTATGACATACATCATCTTCATTATCTGGTTCCAATTTATTAAATCACTCCCAAATCTCGATCTCCATATGGGATTTTATATCATACATCATTCTGGAGAAGTTCTATATCAGCATGGGTCTCACAATTCATGGTGGGATCTCACTTCATCCTTACTATGTAGACCACCTAATATTTGTTATTGAAGTTGTGTGACCTTAAAAACCATCCAAATTTTGGTCCATATTTTACAAACATAAACTCCATATTAGTTTTGTTCAACGTTTTATGACTTTAACCTCAAGACACATTTTGGTCAAAAATGTATGACATTAAAATATATCGTATTTGTTTAATATTGTATATCATAAACCACATGCTCATTTTGTTTAATGTTATAAAAATTTAAACACCATCCTTTACGATCCTAGAATACAATGACTTCAAATTCCAAAGTCAAGAGTCACAAATACTATGAAGATGAAAACCTAAAATTTAATTCTAGAAAAATGTTAATATCTACTCTATAAACATGAAAATTTCATAGACTGGTAACAATATTGATTATATAAATGGGAAAACGTTTGAAACATGTTTGGTTGGAATCTCACAAAGTTTTTACTAAGAAAAATTCATGTTCTTGAATTCTATTCTTGTCCCCATACATGACATAAAGAAAATTTAAAGCAAATATTGAAAAAACAAATATTAAAGGGTCCACTATTTAACCCTTTACAAATCTATAAAATTCTTATCATGTCCCTTGAAATATTCATAAATTAGATCAAAATTATATTCCTCATACATATTTTATAAGGTGATCAATAAGAGATACATGGAGATATAATTGTGGTATTTGAACCACTTTTAACATTGGATTCCTCAAAATAATGTTTCCCCTTAATGATTTTCAACATATGGATCTAACCAATTCTTCAATATAAAATATGACTAACCTCACCACATGATGATGGAAAAATGAACCATATTTAGCCTTACTATATCCATTGGCGATAATAAAACTTTGAAGTAAGTCTTTTAAATCTAGCGTTAATAAATTATGTGATTGAAAATGTAACTTCATATTCATCTTTCCCATATCTTTCCAAGATAACATGTTTTGGAGGAAATATAATCCTGTATTATATCTCATTGGATTGACATAGATTATGGGATGGTATACGGGAAACTATATTCATCCAACATATATCCATCTGAGGGTATTTTTCAAATATGTGATATATTTCACTATATATTTTATCTATAAATAGTGAATTTGGAACATGTGATTTAAATGATCCATTTCCAAATAACATTCAAGGGGATTGAATCATTCATGATATTAACATTCATATATTTCATATATTATCACGAATTGATGATCAATTTGAGATAGAAATATGGAATTGAAAATAGTTTAAGGGAAAAATTATTATTTTATATCATAAAAATTGAGAAAAGGATCATCAAAATGTTAGAGTCTCCCCTCATCTTTTAATATGAGGGAAAAGATATAATTTATAAGAAGTGAATTTTTATAGGGTGAACATTTCCAAGGAATAAATTTCATCAATTTATTATTTTGACTCATTTTTATATCACCAAATTTAGTCATTGTTTAGGGATTGAACTTATTTGGAGGGGTGTAACTATTCCAATATGATACAAGCATTTGTTTCCCTTTATTATGAGTGTTCAAACTACATCTGGGGCTCTACCAATCTTAATTCCTCCAAACCTATAAATTAAGGGAGGTAGTCCACCAAAATGGTCTCTTAAATTGTAAAATGACTATACTATGAAACTTCATCCACATAAAAATAATTCTCATGATGTTTTAAAACTCTATGATCTATAGGGTCTTTTGACTACTACACTCAACCAAGGAAAAATTGAGAGAACTTATATTATCCACATTCACAATGGATCTCTCTCATTATAGAATGGGTGAACCTATATTTATACCAACTATATTCATAGGATGGGAACATTTGGTATATAGTTTCCTTGGTAATTCTTATATAGTGGTTTTGGAGATAAAAATGAAAATATCCTTACATAAATACATTTCAATGAATAATTATGGAAGTCCAAAGAATCCTAGGGTGATATAGAATCTATTTTAGAAGATGATATTTTCATTGAATTAATTTCACTAAAGGATATGATATGTTCATTAACCTATGATCTTTTTACTACTAATGTAGTAATAATATTCATTAATTTAAGTAGTTGGTGCTTTTTTATGAAATCTACTTCAACTAGTTTATCTACTTATAAAGGAAATTTTATATGTGATATAGATTATCCATAAATTTCACATTTTATGCAACATTAAATAGAATAAATTATGGATACACACCCATTTCAGTCTAAGGACTTCCATATTCAATTGGGATAACTTCCTCCAGTGGTTCCATTTGAGAATCTCTTTTAGTGAGTGATTCTCCATCTTTTATGATAGATACATCATTGGTTGTTGGGGTCCTGTCATTTTTTCCCATGTGAGTATCTTTACCCCCTAACACAACTCGTTCGGATAGGGGATATTGACCCCTTAAAATGATGTCCTCCACATCGATTTGTAATGAAGGAGTAGATTAATGAGATGATTTCTCTAAGATATTTGTTTCTCCAATAGGTCAAATCGGTCCTTCCATTCTAATGAATATGTCATTTATTGATCTACCCTAACGAATTCTATGGTTAATAATATCATTTATTTGGTTTAACATCGATATAATTTCTTTAAAAAATATGTATGAGTAGGGAGACCAAATAATCATTCTATATTAGAAAATAGTTAGCTTAACATCATTAAAAAATATTATTACCATCTTGAATTTTGTTAAATCAATTTAATTTAGCTAGTAAAGAGTTGATGTATATCATCGATAATTTATCTTAAACTATGATTGATGATTCTGAAAGCATTATGACCCCTTTTATTCAACGGAAAATAAGAAATGTGTTATATGATGTGATAATTGAGATCAATAAGTTATATATGATCTTCTTCATCAAAACTTCATTGAGGTAGTCAGAACGATCATTATTGACCTACCCTTTATCATAGATGAACCTCCTTCCCCAGTGAATTGTGGGAGAGAAAATTGGGACTCTCCAAGATCATATTCTATGATCATATCATAAATATCATTCCTTGAGGATCGAAATTATATAACCAAAATAATTATTTCATCATTTACCAAATGATAATTTAATACTAAATTTGAAAATAATCTTGTTTGGTTATTTATAATGAGCTTGGATAGTATCCTGAAAGTTTTTCAATGTCTCATAAAATATAGAGGAGTATATACCTTCAACTCAAGGAATAAAATTTCACAATGAAATTAGGATGTAATTTGGAATCATTATATAGATAGTGTCAACCTGTATTTAGAAGAGGATATTTCATTTGGTGTTTGAATGTTTTTATACGTTCGATCATCACGTGTTTTTATAGAGGGAAAATATTTTATATATATATATTTTTAATGGTATATGGGTCCCTTGAGGTTCTATTAAACTTGTGTGGTTACTAAACAAGAATATTGGAGAAGCAATAATTTTTAGGGCATGGGTTACAAGGATCAGTGGCCAATCAACATATGCAACAACTTTTTTTAGTTGTTGCAATGACACTAATTGTTCATTTTAGATATCTAATGGGGTAACTCATTACCATGTTATTATTTTTAAATAAAACTTCATGGTGTATTGAGGTGTGTTAGTCACATTAGTTTTCTAACCTCTTACTGTAATTCAGGTTTTTGTCTTTCTAAATGATTTTTTAAACCCTCTGATTATATTATAGATATCCTATTTTACTCATGGGTTTTTAATCCTCACATTGATGGGGTTTTCCAAGATAAAAATAAATGTACAAATTTAATCCTAGTTATTTATTTTCTCATTTATTTTCATTTTATAATCTCACAATTTGTTGTCATAATTGTTTTTTATCCAAGGTCTGATCCATTTCCTCCCCCAAAGATTTTTATAAGAGCATGGTTATCCATGATTGTTGCTAATTGGATATGGTTGATTTATTCAATGATATTTCTAATCCCATAAAAATATTTAATGGGTAAAATTATTTCACCCTATTTAAGAAATGAGTAAAAATATTATTCATTGTGAGAGAACAGTGAATGTGCTAATAAAAAAATTAGAGATACTGAAGAAGATGAGAAACAGTGATTGATAAGATATAAGAGAGTTAGTGATATGAATGATTCATATATATATTTATGATAATACTCTATGGGATCTAATAAATTTTATAGATCCATATGTGAATTCTATGAATATTGATAGCAGATATAAATTTTAATCCATAAAAAATAAATTAGGTTTAAAAACTTTTTGTATCATTTGATAATGCTAGATATTGTAGATTTAGGTAACCATTGGCTCATGTTCACAAACCCGTTTAGAGAGATATATTTGGTTGTATTCAAGATCACTAATATAGGAAATATTGTACCTGTTGAAATAGAATAACAAGAAAAACATTATTTCAATCAGGTTTGTTGATAGATTCTTATGATAATATTATCCTCACTTTGTTATTTGGAAGAAACACTAAAGGTTGAAGATGTGATTTAATAATTGTTTATGAAAAATACTCATAAAAAGTCCAATAATGGTTATTCATTAAGTAATAATGTTATTCTAACAATGAAAGATGTATACAGTATTCAAAGTTGTTAATAAAATACATGATGCTAAGTCCAATTATTCTATTTTTTTAATGAGTGTCATCTGCATGGAAACTGAAATTCTTTGGAAAAATATTAAGGAAGAAAATAATATTCAAACACCAATTTAGAGGATTCCAGTATAATTCAGATATAAGGTGTGGGTGATTTACATTTACTAGGTGTTAATTTTCATAGGTCATATCAGTACAGTAAATGAGTGGTAGATTCAGCATTATTACACCAAATTTCATCAAATAAGGAAATAGTATCTATATATAAAGTAGGTGACTTTGGAATATTGAATTTTTGAAATAATTATTTTATTTGTTACATTGATATTAGTGATGTTTTTATCACTAAGAAGGATGATTGTACACTGTTGTTGTAATAACCTGAAATTTTATAAGATATATTCTTTTTAATTTCATTCATATATTCTATTGTATGATACACCAAGATTATCTTGCACTATATGCAACACCGTATTAGCTTTCAGTATACGCAACATTATTCTTGGATCATGTTACACACAATTTCAAGTTTGTTTGATAGTTGTTATTCTACGCAACATTGAGTGTGTGTATATATATATAAACATATATTCAATGTATAAATTAAATATGGTTGTATTTTGTTATATGCAACAACAAAGGAGTCTTGCACTACATGCAACCCTGATATGGCTTGCATTACACGCAATCGCGACCTTCCTCGATAGTGTGTGTTGTACGCAATACTGGGTTTCACTAAACAATGATATATGGTTTTAATATTATCACAAAATAGCCGTTATGAATAGTATTAACTATGTTTTGAATTTTATAACATTATTATTCATCTTACACATTTTCTAAAACATGGTATGAGAACAAAATAAATTTTTCGTGTAAACTAAGTATTTTTCAAAAAATGTTGTTTTGTCGCCTTTTGATGGCGCACCCACTTTAAATCTAGTTTTTGACATGTTTATAAGTTCAATTTTACAAAATTAAATTATTATTTGGAATCAGGATATAAAATTTTACCTTGGGTAAATTTTTCATATTATTCTGATAACTTTCATATTTTAATGAATAGTAAAAACATGCTATATTTTAATTAAAAACAACTTTTTTCATAGTAATAACTTATGTGGTTAAATTATAATATTGAATGGTTTTAAACTATAAATATAATATATTTTTACCATTTAATATAATTTATGTCATTATAATTTATTTCACATTGAATTCATAGGATAAATAAAATCAATCTTTTGCAATTTTTAAACAAAACCCTGTTTTCCTTCGACAACGGGATTAATTTTAATTTAATTTCTGCAACTTCTGTGTATTGAATTTGGAAAAATGGATTCCATATTTTTAATTAGTGGGTCCAAATGATATTAATAAATTACTTTTTATTTATGGGCTTTATGAATAGTAACAACGGTAAATTTTATTTACCATAGTAAAAGGTAAATTGGGTAATTAAGGGTAAATATAATATTATAAAATTATCCTAATACTTATCTTAATTCAATTGGATGATTATATTTTGTCTTAAGTCATATATGGGTCTAAATGCAATCCATTATAACGCACTTGGAGGTGATTAAGACCTTTAGTTTATTTTATTTAAAGGAAAGTGAAATATGTCTCACTTGACTTTAATAATTAACGTATTTTTAATATAAGTTTATACAGAATATAAATTTGGTTATAAATAATACTTTTAAAGATAAAATGCTTTTCTTTATCATGGTAATTTATTTGTAATTTTTAGGAGTTATTTAATTACCTTATTATCTTATACATTAATGATGCAAAAATTATTTATTTAGAAAAAAATAAATAATATAGTTTTTATTGAAATAGTAATACATATGAAAAGGCCCAAAAATCTGCACAAAACTTATTAGTAGTGTATATATAAACCCTAATCATCCACTGGCCGAATTGTTGTCCATTTGGATCCTTATTATGGCGATTATGACACTTATAATATTTTATTTTAAATGATTCCAAAATTGTCACCTTCATAATTTAATAAAAATAACAATTTACATGTTGTTATTTTAAGATTCTAAATTCGAGTAAAATTATTATTATAAAATCTGTGATATGTATCTTCATCAAAGAATTTTATTTTTAATTTTTATGCAACAAATAAGTATATTAAATAATTATAAAAAAATGTTGTACTAATTATTTTATTAAGATATATACCAAATAAATGGTTTTAAAAATATTAAAATAAATATTATATTAACAATTTAATGTTCTCCACGAATTTTCTAGACACATTTGACATGTTAGGATTCTATAAAATATTTTAGTTTTAATATATCCTCTGTGTAGATTTTATTTAAATTCAAATAAATGAATAGTGTCAAAATTGACACTATTGTTATTTTATAAACATAACATATTATTAAATTGTTTAAAAATCAAAAAAATATTTAAAAATTATAAATTTAAATTTATATAGTCTAAAATTTCATTAATTATCCAATTATGTAAAATTAACAACACATAAGTGATTATTTATAACCATTTAAAATTTATAATTTTATTACCACAAATAAACTTAAATAGATTAAATAAGGATAATTAAATATTATAAGGTTTAAAATAAGATCAAAACATGTCTAAATTTTATTTTTTGATGATATTACAACCCTATATCATCTAATATTCTAATTGAGTCATTTTTGGAGGTTTTTATGTGGGGGTTGAATTTATATGAAACTAATATTTTTGAGGATTCCAAAGGTGCCCCTCTCCTCCCTTATAAAAGGGCACCTCCTCCCTCTCTTCCTCACACCATTTTGATCCTTTAAGCTCGGAAAAACTCTTCCAATTTCACTTCCCCACTTCCCTAGAAACCTTATAGAGGAACGGGTCTTCTCAAAAGACCAACCCTAGTGCCCTAAGAATAAGTTTAAAGGAGGTGCGTCGAAGAAGAGGTAATCTCTTCTACCGATTATTTCAAGCTTATTTCTTCTTCAACTTCTTCTTCATTATTTGTTTCATTATAAAGTAATAACATAAGTATCACTAATATACTGATAAGTTATTATAAATATGAAACAACCCCATTTCATCTTCTATCCATCCTATGGAAAACGAAATCACCGCGGGTGCGTACGTACGGAATACCGTCTCCACGCCGTGGTGTAATCTGTTTTTCCAACACCACCTTACTTGGATGGGTGTAATGGTGTAAAGAATAACTATACATAGTTATTATAACATCATAATGATTCTGATATATTGTATCATCCACTCAAATTCAATTAAATAATTATGGGAACGATATCATCGCTCGTGCGTACGTACGGACTACCGTCTCCATGACGCGATGAGATTCATTCTCAATGATTAACCATTCATGAATGATTATAAAGTATATATCATAAGTAATCATGAAATATATTATATAATGATAATGTATTTATGTATATATATATATATATATATATATATATTCATGTCATCCAATTAATTCCATTCAATTCAATGAGGAAACGAAAACAACGTTCATACGTACATACGGCTTACCGTCTCCATGAACGGTGTATTTCTTTCCATTTATCGATCTATTATATATATGTATATTCTGAATATATATTATATATAAATCATGTTTTATATTCTGGAATTAATTAATCATGATCTAAGTAATCATATGAATAATTACAAGTCAAAACACGGACGACAAATGAAACGATTTTACCCAAAACGCTCTTTAACATGGAATTTACAAAAGAACAGGTAATATAAAGTCATAAGTGAACCATATATGATATCATAACAATGAATATGATCCTGTAATAATTCAATGACATTATTTAAATCATTATACAGGAGGTTCAGATATGTACGAAGCATATCGGACCTAAGGTAAGTGATATTTATTCCAATCTCATTCTTATCCGAGATTGTTTATTTGTAAGTATTTACTGGGGTTATGATTATTATCCATGTCCATATGTTCTCAAAATGTTTTCATAAAATGTTTACTTTTCTTCCATGTATGTTTAAATTCACTTTTACCCTTTTCAACTTTTACCACATCGTATGGAAGGAATCTTTCTTTTGTTTACCATACAAGGTACTTTTTGACTTTTCCGACAAAAGTATAGGAAAAATGTTATTTTTAACTTATACGACGTGAACAGATTTTTAAGGTTTTATAAAGCCTTTTTTAATGAATATTCCTCAAAAATATTTCATAACTATTTTCAAAAAAATACTTTTCATTTAAAATTTCATGGAATTTTGTGAAACGAAAATGATTTTGAAGAATAAATGATATTTTCCTCAAGAATTCATTTCAAGTGTTTTATCAAAACCATTTTCCATCTAAGATGTCATTACTTCATATGTGTATGTTTTATGTATAATGTCTCTATGATTTACATGGTTTCACTTTTCTTATAATGAAATATCCATTTGTTTTATATGGTGTATGTGATGATGGGATGATGTTTATGAAACCCATTTTATTCTTTGGGTTATGATGAATGTTTTAAGTTTATTTTGTGGCACAAGTAAGAATGATTTCATTATGATATGTGTGGGACCTATATCTCCCTCCAATTCTTTGGGTAAAGATTTATATCTCATGATATAGACATGGCTGGAACGGTAAGTTAATCCGGTTTAGTGTTACATGAATGAAACGAGGAATGAACTCGATTCAGAAAGGGAAATTGTCCACTAAGATGGACTTGACAGCAATGCCTTGGCTACTATGGAAATCATGACATGTGCTGAATAGTTTCCACAATTACATGTTTTACTCCCATGGTATTTTATCATTCTTATTGTTTCTATATGATCTATTCCTTACGTACTTCTATGTTTTATGTCATTTCTCAAGCTTTTGATGTTTAAACATTATGTTCATGTTTTTAAGTTAAAATGTATATGATTTGTTTTATTTTATCCATGCTTACCCTTACTGAGCATTTGAGCTCACCCTTTATATGTTTTCTTTTCCCCAGGATATAATGAAAGGTTTTAGGTAAGAAAACAAAAAGGGAAGATCTTTATGGGAGATGTTGAAGATCATTCACCATGATTAGAAGATTAAGTTCCAAGCTTCCAAAGACAATAAACTATTACAGTCCTTGTGTGTATGTTTTTGTTATGGATTAAGTATTTCACAAAAGTAATGTAATATCCATGTATGTCAAGCTCCAGGTATCTATAGTTGGTATCAGAGGAAAGTTTTATTCAACCTTTGGAAACTAGGATGCGAAAAAGTTAGTGATATCCCTAGAGATATTTCTAAGGTATGTCTAGGGATGTCCCTGAGGATAAGTATATGTATAGGATATAGTCCTAGAACTACGGTAACGATCATAGAATTTAACCTAAGATTTTAGATATTGAGGGTACTCCCCCTTTACTATGTTGTTTTCCCTAGCATGATTTTTTCCACTCACAGTATTCTTTTTGGGTTTTAGAAAATGGTTGGAAATAGAAAGATTCACGATAATGGAGGATATGATAGACAATGGAATGATATTATTCATGAGAAACCAAATGAAATGGGATTTGGAAGTCCAAACATCGTTATTATTCCTAATCATAAATCTCATAATATGATCAATAATCTCAACATTGGTAAGTTTCCCGAATAAGATAATAAGAGAAAGATGGAGTTTCATGATGATCATAGAGGAAAGAAAGTTCAATTTCCCTCATGTAAATCATGTGGGAAGAGGCATTAAGGAGATTGTTTCAAATGAACTAGAAGATGCTTTAGGTGTGGAAGAGAAGGTCACAAATCCAGTAAGTGCAAAGAAAAAGGTTTAGTTAATACCATGGACAAGGATAATGGTATTTCTACGACATGAATAGTGATTAGATGTTTTAAATGTGGAATGTATGGGCATTATGCAAACCAATTCCCTAAGGTAAAATCTCATGAAGACAATCAGCATGGTCATATGAGTAGTATTTATGTGGATGATGATGAAGAGACTACAAATGAAATATGAGATGAAAGAAATTATGAAGCTTAGTCAGTGGTTTAAGAAGTTAGTGGAATGGTTGTGTGTTTATAATGAATAATATATGGTACTATGGAATAAATAATTATCTAAGGATTGTTACACCATTGTTTTTCCTAAATTATTTGGAAGTATATGCTGAATGGTACCGGTAACCATGGAAGGTTATTCAGATATTTTTGTAAAGTAGATGATATGCGCAAACGAAGGGATAAGAAGATAATGAGATACTTGATTATATTAATGAGCTCATGGCTGATATAAGGACTAAGTGATATTATGGTTTGATTATATAGATTTTTGGGATTTTGGTATGAGGAAAGAGTTACCTTTTGACAGTATTCATGTTTTTACTAAGGTTCTATGGTAATTTATGTTTCAATAGAATATATTAATAAGGTATTCATGTGTTTGGAATGCAACCAACAAGATATATCTTATGATATATGTGAGATAAATGCTTGTATTCACATTCTTGGTAGATAACCTTTCTAGTAATTGTTTTCTTTATTCTATGAGCTTGGACCGAAGTATTTTAGATAATCCTAAAGATTGGAATGGATTATGTTGGACATAAGTTGTTATTGTTTAAGGATAGAACTTTTTTTGATATTATTGATGGGATGTTATAGTAATGTAGTTTTAGAAAAAGGACAACCTGTAGGATGGGCGACAACCCATCACGTTGGACAAGGCTGTGGGAATCAAACCCACAACCGAAGTGTGACTGGCCTTTATCGCATAACACTGGCCTACAAGAAGTCCCCGGTTAGTAGAAACTAGTTTTATTTTATTACGTGGTATGATATTTGAAGTATAAGTTCATTTTTGGAATCGTATACGATTAACCTCACCATAGATGGACTTATGTATATTTGATAACTTTTTCTAATCTTTTGTTTGAAACAGATGGAATGACCCATCATTCTATCACATGATCTGCTAATACATCACGAATAACAAATTCAACTTCATTTCTTTAAGGGATGAAGTGGAAATTGTTCAATTCACAAACAACAGTGAGATTCTACCAAAATCATGTAAGTATTTGTTTTAATTCATCAAATTTAGGGAAATGATCTTGAAAACCAAAAATGTTGTCCTAGTGCCCTAATATCCGATTAATCAGATGGTACCTTAGATCATCACAAATCTATGGCTTTGTGATTGTTGGCTTTTTCATAGCCATGTTCTCTACCACTCTCTATCAGAACATGATGGTTAGATTTGTCTTCCATATCCATATTTTCACCTATGTTCTCTTATGTGGAAACCTAGTGATTAGTTTTTTTGGTTAACCATTACGTTTCATACTTTAGTTTTTAAAGATAAGTTTCGGTATTCCTTTTTACGATGTGGGTTTTAATTAAAGAAACTTTAAAGAAAAAAACCATTTATAACCCCAACGAATTCCGAGGGAGAAATTCATTTTAAGGGGGGTCGAATGTAATAACCCGAGATTTTATAAGATATATTCTTTTTAATTTCATTCATATTTTATGTTGTACGATACACCGAGATTATCTTTCTCTATACGTAACACAGTATTAGCTTGCAGTATACGCAACATTATTCTCGGATCATGTTACACACAATTTCATGTTTGTTTGATAGTTGTTATTCTACGCAAAATTGAGTGTGTATTTATATATATATATATATATATATATATATATATATATATTCAATGTATAAATGAAATATGGTTGTATTTTGTTATATTCAACAACAAAGGAGTATTTCACTACACGCAACCCTGATTTGGCTTTCATTACACGCAATCGCGACCTTCCTTGATAGCGTGTGTTGTACGCAATACTGGGTTTCACTAAACAACGATATATGGTTATAATATTATCACGAACTAGCTGTTATGAATAGTATTAACTAGGTTTTGAATTTTATAACATTATTATTCGTCATACACATTTTCTAGAACATGGTTTGAGAACAAAATAAATTTTTTGGGTAAAATAAGTATTTTTCAAAAAATGTTGTTTTGTCGCCTTTTGATGGCGCAACCACTTTAAATATAGTTTTTGACATGTCTATAAGTTCAATTTTACAAAATAAAATTATTCTTTGGAATCAGGATATAAAATTTTACCTTGGATAAATTTTTCATATTATTCTGATAACTTTCATATTTTAATGAATAGTAAAAACACGCTATATTTTAAATAAATACAACTTTTTTCATCGTAATAACTTATGTGGTTAAATTATAATATTGAATGCTTTAAAATATAAATAGAATATATTTTTACCATTTAATATAATTTATGTCATTAGCATTGATTTTACATTGAATTCGTAGGATAAATAAATTCACTCTTTTGTAATGATTTAAACAAAACCCTGTTTTCTTTCGACAACGGGATTGATTTTAATTTAATTTCAGCAAATTCTGTGTATTGAATTGGAAAAATGGATTCCATATTTGGAATCAGTGGTTCCAAATTATATTAATAGAGTACTTTTTGTTTTTGGGCTTTATGAATAGTAACAACGGTAAATTTTATTTACCATAATAAAAGGTAAATTGGGTAATTAAGGGTAAATATAATATTATAAAATTATCCTAAGACTTGTATTAATACAATTGGATGATTATATTTTGTCCTAAGTCATATTTGGGTCTAAATGGAATCCATTAGAACCCACTTGGAGGTGATTAAGACCTTTAGTTTATTTTATTTAAAGTGAAATACGTCTCACTCAACTTTAATAATTAAAGTATTTTTAATATAATTTTATACATAATATAAATTCGGTTATAGATACTAATTTTAATGATAAAATGTTTTTATTTATCATGGAAATTTATTTGTAATTTTTAAGAGTTATTTAATAACCTTATTATCTTAAACATTAATGATGCAGAAATTATTTATTTAGTCAAATATAAATAATATAGTTTTTATTGAAATATTAATACATATCAAAAGACCCAAAAATCTGCACAAAACTTATTAGTAGTGTATATATAAACCCTAATCCTCCACTGGCTGAATTTTTTACCATTTGGATCCTTATTATGGCGATTATGACACTTATAATATTTTATTTTAAATGATTCCAAAGTTGTCACCTTCATAATTTAATAAAGATGACAATTTACATGTTGTTATTTTAAGATGATAATTTTGAGTAAAATTATTATTATAAAATATTTGATATTTATATTCATCAAAGGATTTTATTTTTAGTTTTTATTAAACAAATAAGTATATTAAAAAATTATACAAATATGTTGTACTAATTATTTTATTAAGAGATATACCAAAGAAATGGTTTTAAAAATATTAAAATAAATATTATATTAACTATTTAATGTGCTCCACGAATTTTATAGACAAATTTGACATGTTAGGAATCTATTAAATATTTTAGTTCTAATATATCCTCTGTGTGGAGTTTTTTTAAATTCAAATAAATGAATAGTGTCAAAATTGACACTATTGTTATTTTATAAAAATAAAATATTATTAAATTGTTTAAAAATAACAAAAATATTAAAAAAATTATAAATTGAAATTTATATAGTCAAAAATGTCATAAATTATCCAATTATGGAAAATTAACAACACATATGTGATTATTTATAACCATTTAAAATTTATAATTTTATTACCACAAATAAACTTAAATAGATTAAATAAGAATAATTCAAAATGATAAGGTTTAAAATAAGATCAAAACATGTCTAAATTTTATTGTTTGATAATATTAAAAACCTATCTCATCTAATATTATAATTTAGTCATTTTTTGAGGTTTTTATGTGGGGAGTGAATTTATATTAAACAAATATGTTTGAGGATTCCAAAGGTGCCCCTCTCCTCCATTATAAAAGGGCACCACATCCCTCTATTACTCACACAATTTTAATCCTTGAAGCTCATCCAACCTCTGCCCATTTCAATTCCCCACTTCCATAGAAACCTTATATAGGTACTGGTCTTCTCAAAATACCAACCCTAGTTCCCTAAGATGAAGTTTAAAGGAGGTGCGTCGTAGAAGAGGTAATCTCTTCTACCGATTATTTCAAGCTTATTTCTTCTTCGACTTCTTCTTCTTTAGTTGTTTCATTATAAAGTAATAACATAAGTATCACTAATATACTGATATGTTATTATAAATATGAAACAACCCCATTTCACCTTCTATCCATTCTATGGAAAATGAAATCACCGCGCGTGCGTACGTACGGAATACCGTCTCCACGCTGTGGTGTAATCTATTTTTCCAACACCACCTTACTTGGATGGGTATAATGGTGTAAATAATAACTATACATAGATATTATAACATCATACTGATTCTGATATATTTTATCATCCACTCCAATTCAATTCAATAATTATGGGAACAATATCATCGCTCGTGCATACGTACGAACTACCGTCTCCACGATGCGATAAGATTCATTCTCAATGATTAACCATTCATGAATGATTATAAAGTATATATAATAAGTAATAATGAAATATATGACATAATGATACTGGATTTATGTATATATATATATATGTATGTCATCCAATTAATTCCATTCAATTCAATGAGGAAACGAAAACAACATTCATACTTACGTACAGCCTACCGTCTCCATGAACGGTGTATTTCTTTGCATTTATAGATCTATTATATATATGTATATTATGAATATATATTATATATAAATAATGTTTTATATTCTGGAATTAAGTAATCATGATCTAATTAATCATATGAATAATTACAAGTCAAGACACGGATGACAAATGAAACGATTTTACCCAAAACGCTCTTTAACATGGAATTTACAAAAGAACGGGTAATATAAAGTCATAATTGAACCATATATGATATCATAACAATGAATATGATTCATTAATAATTCAATGACATTTTTTAAATCATTATACATGAGGTTTGGATAAGTACGAATCATATCAGACCTAAGGTAAGGGATAATTATTCCAATCTCATTCTTATCCGAGATTGTTTATTTGTAATTATTTACGGGGGTTATGATATTATCCATGTCCATATGTTCTCAAAATGTTTTCGTAAAATGTATAATTTTATTCCATGTATGTTTAAAGTCATTTTTACCCTTTTCTACTTTTACCACATCGTATGGAAGGAATCTTTCTTTTGTTTACCATACGAGTTACTTTTTGACTTTTCCGACAAAAGTACGAGAAAAATGTTATTTTCAACTTATACGGCATGAACGGATTTTTATGGTTTTATAAAGCCTTATTTTCATGAAGCTTCCTCCAAAATATTTCATGAATATTTTCAACAAAATACTTTTCATTTAAAATTGCATGTAATTTTGTAAAACGAAAATGATTTTGAAGAATAAATGATATTTTCCTCAAGAATTCATTTCAAGTGTTTTATCAAAACCATTTTCCATATAAGATGACATTACTTAATATGTGTATGTTTCATGTATAATGTCTCTTTTATTTACATGGTTTCACTATTATTATGATGAAATATCCATTTGTTTTATATGGATTATGTGATAATGGGATGATGTTTATGAAACCCATTTTATTCTTTGGGTTATGATGAATGTTTTAAGTTTATTTTGTGGAAAAAGTAAGAATGATTTCATTATTAGATGGGTGGGACCTATATCTCCCCCCAATAAATTGTGTAAAGATTTATATCTCATGAGATAGACATGGCTAGAATGGTAAGTTAATCTGGTTCAGTGTTACAGGACTGAAACGAGGAGTGAACTCGATTCAGAAAGGGACTTTGTCCACTAAGATGGTCTTGGATGCAATGCCTTGGCTACTATGGAAATCATGACATGTGCTGAATGGTTGCCACAATTACATGTTTTACTCTCATTCTATTTTATCATTCTTAATGTTTCTGTATGATCTATTTGTTACGTACTTCCATGTTTTATGTCATTGCTCAAGCTTTTGATGTTTAAACATTATGTTCATGTTTTTAAGTTCAAATGTATATGATTTGTTTTATTTTATCCATTCTTACCCTTACTAAGCATTTGAGCTCACCCTTTATATGTTTTCTTTTCCCCAGGATATAAAGAACGGTTTTAGGTAAGAAAACAAAAGGGGATGATCTTTATGGGAGATGTTGAAGATCTTTCACCACGATTAGAAGATTACATTCCATGTTTCCAAAGACACTAAACTATTAGGGTCCTTGTGTGTCTGTTTTTGTTATGTATTAAGTATTCCAAAAAAGTAATATAATGTCCATGTACGTCAAGCTCCGGGTCTCTACAGTTGTTGAGGGGTGAGTGACATGTTTACGGTATATTCCATAATTGTTTATCTTTTGTACTATTAATAATTATGGGTTCAAGAGTTCATTTCTAAATGGAAGATAGATATTCTTCTAATTATTTATGGTATATGAACAATGAATAACATATTATATGATTTACATGATTGATGTAAAGGATTTTGGTGAAGTGGAGAGTGTTTTTATGTAGATGAAATCATCATATTTATGGCATAGTGGATCATCACACATGAATCAAATACCATTAATAGGGATGAAGAATGTTTTGAAGCTAACATAGGCCATGTTATGTTTTTTAGGTCTTACACCTCATTCTTGTTCTTCAGATAGTTCCACTCGTTCATATGGAAATGAAATCAATGGTTGAGGTGATGAAATAATAGTTTCCTACTTCTCATAGGGTGTTGAGAAGACGGATAAATTAGTTTCAATAGGTACTCCAAATTATGTTGAAATAAAAATTATTGTATGGTGAATAATTTAATATTTGGTTTCCTTTTATAGGGGAAGTTTCATGTTTTTACAAATTCTGAAAAAATGTTCCATTATATTTTCTTCTAAAGATGATAGTTGGTATGATACCAATAATTTATTATTCCAACTCAGTTTTTTGGAATTCAAAACAGTCTTTATCAAGTTAAAGGTGGATATTGATAGGGTTGTCCCATATTTAGATTAGAATGATTCATTTGGGGTTTGAATTTTTTCAAACCTTTCAGCATGAACTATTTTCAAAGTGGAGATATATTTTTATATCATTATTTTTCATAGAATTAGGGAGACATGATGGCCTATAAATATGTGTTAAATGAACCAATAAAATGATTGACGTATCAATAATTTTTAGTCCATTGAAAATAGAAGCGGTAGAAAATTAGGTTTTTCAAGAGTTTTTTCGATGTTCTTCAATAACACCACTTTTTTAGTTTTTGATCATATTGGGGGAGAATATTTTTAATGATATGATTACTAAATAAAAGGTTGAAGTCATATCAAGTTGTTGTTTTTTCAATATTGTTTTATGACCTTACTACAAATCAATATTTTTTATTTCACCTGGATTTTTTTTTCAATCTCTAATTATATTGTATTTAATATAGTTTCCCCATGGGTTTTCAATCCTCCCCATTAGAGTATATTTCCATGTTAAAAAATGAGTCTTAGTTTATTTCTTGTTATTACTTTTTCACACATTAATTTTTATTGATGATTCTCAAAATTATTTGTCACAATTATATTTTTATCTTGGGACCAATCTATTTACTCCCCAAAATCAATATTCATATGTGTGTTTATCTGTCTTTGGTGCTGCTAATCCATCTACATATCATGTTGGGGTTCCACCACAGTAAACCTTTGAGGAAATATGGTTTCATTAACCTATTCTTTCATCTAAAAATATGAAAAATTGGGAATGTTTGAAATTATTTTAATTTCAAGAAAATTATTGAATAAATATTTTCTGTACATATTTAGGGTTAAAGTGATCATACCAGTCCACATTATTGGAAATATCGATTTCCCCTTCAGTGCTTCCATGATTTAACTATATATTACACATTTCTTATGATTGGGGTCTTCTAGTCAAACACATATCAAAATCTCAAACACTAAGAGGTTTTTACTATATTCATTTGGATTTTTTCTGAAGATGAGGCATTGAGGAACCTAAATGATTCAAAGCTGGGGGAAATGGACACCACTCTATTGGGTGGTCCATAACACTACAACATTGGTAACTGGTGGCCTTTAAAACCTGATAAAGATACATTAGGGTATATGTAATCTGAGAAAGTATCAACCAACCATATTTTTGGTCTTGAAGGATACCTAGGATCCATTGACTTAAAAAACATATTTTGACTCTCATTTTCAGTCTGGCCATCACCCTACTATCATAAATAGGACTCTCCTAACATTGAATCTCAATGTAAAAACTATTTAATGAAATTATATCATGAATTCATTTGTCATGGTTGATCTAGGGTTTCATATACTATTATAGTTTTACCTTCTTGTGGGATTATGAGAGGATTTTTTCCCTCCCTCTATGGTCAAGCATGCAGTTACTCTGGGAAAACTATTCATTAGTATCACATTATAGTAAAATGACATTCAAAGTTGGATGTACATAGGTGTTAGCCTGAAAATTTCATTCAAGTAAGGTAGTATGATCTTAGTTTGAGTGTTCTCTAAGAATATCATTACCCATAATAGTCTCACCACCATTGAGTGATTTTTAATAAGTATTACCTTAAATTTCTCCTATATTTGATTTTGAAATCACATAAATTGACATGAAAATATATATAATTTGTAAACATGAAATTGATATCTTAGAAAATCTAGGACGCAAGAAATAAGTCCTTTGTGGGTATCCTATAAGATTTCACTTCACTATCATTGTAAAAACTCTGTCTGATTTTTCTAGATGAAGTATTACCATATATATAAAATATAACCACTGAATATGGACTTAGGAGATTAAATGTGTTATTTATCTTCAATGACAATGAATAGATATTGAATATTGATTTTATAAATTTCATTAACCTGTAACATAGGATATAGAATTCCCCATGGATCTCATATGTACTGAAGTGAATTGTAATCCATATCTGCAAAACATGGAATGGTCTTAAGATATCAAATATGATTTTTTATTGTATATGTCAAATAAAAAATAAAAAAATCATATTCATAATTATTAATTACAATAATAAAATTCTTTCGACTATTAGTTTGGCCGCTATCATGATTGTGATTGGTCTGACACAGTTGTTCAAGTCATAAACTAGAAGCTGATACCTAATTAGTCACGTGTCCATGAATCTTTCTAAAAAAAGATGAATATGGATCACTGGGTAGATATTATAACCGCATTTATCATATTTTCTAGCTAAAACATAAGAAAATACATTCTTGAGATTCCCCTTTTCTTCCTAGATGTGAATCCATTTGGAATTCTTAATGTTTTCCCAAATACACATGAAAATAGAAATATTTTATTCTAATTATAAAAGGAAATATATATATGTGTTTCTAAGGCTTCCTATGGGTACCCCGTGTAATGTGCATCTCTGTTTCCCTACATTCCCACTTTCTAATGGTGGATGACTTTTACCACTATTGGTGACAATGTCTTCTCCTAGATCGAAATAGTATGATGAGATTTCTTTACCTACATACATTAATTACTCCTTATAAATTGTCACCAAGTCTATGTCTCCCTAATAGAGTTAATTCAAGTATTTGGAACTCATTCTAAGTTCGATCTCCTTACGGATTCAGGTTAATTACATTATTTATGATTGGTAATTTTGATTCCTTCTTGATAGGGTATCATCATTTTTTAGGAGAGTAGTCATGTTGTGAATATCTAGGCATTTTTGGACACTGGGCGTAGTGTTCACAAGTATTACTATTCTAGAGAGGTCATCTCATGGAGGCATATCATGCACATAACTCAAGGAATCTTGAGTTAGTCACGAGGTAACAAGTCATAGGCGTATGTCCTCCAAGAATTTTACATCAAGAAAACCATGTTTTTCATTGGTTATCTTTTTTGGGGGTCGTGTCACAAGTTCTATGTACTATGAATATGGATTGATCGATCATAACACCCCTTGAGACATATCTTGGATGGTTGGATGTAACTCCTCATGGAGGAAGAACCAAGATGGTTCGATTTAATTCCCTGTGAAGACAGAACCAGGATGGTTGGATCTAATGCCCCATAAAGATAGAACATGGATGGTTGAATATAATTTCCAATATAGGTGAAACTAGAATGGTTATATATAACTCCCCATAGAGGTGGAATGATGATAGTCATAACTAAGAGGGTTAGACCTAGCGCCCCATGGAGGTGGAACCAGGATCATTGGATCTAACACCCATTGGATACAGAACCATGATGGTTTGATCTAACATCCCATGGACGTGGAACCGGGATGGTAGGATATAACTACCCATGGACGAGGAACTGGGATGGTTAAATCCAATTCCCTATATAGGCTAGACCAGAATGGTTGGATCAAACTCCAATAGGAGGTAGAACTGAGATGGTTGCCTCTAATGCCTAATGGAGGAAAAAAGAGGAGGTATTTCCCTAGGAGGGAACAAAATGATATTACCATGTTTAGGATTGAACCTCAATGAGGCATCCTATGTAACATTTTTTTGAAAAATTGGATTATAACCCATATAGTTTGATTCCTCAGTTTAAGTTCATGTGATGGGACCAATCCAAGCAGTTTAATTTCATGTGGTATAGATGCTTAGACAGAAGAGGATTGGTCATGTTTTGGAATGGGACTTATGTTAAAGGGGGATCAAGGGAACCATTAGAGATGTGGTCTTTGGGTGGTTTCATGGTCTCATAGAGGATGTGTCCTGGATAACATTAGGGAAAATATGTATGTTAGTTGTTGACCTCAGGGAGGTTTCCAACATATATTAGTTAGTTGGGATTAAAATCTCATGTAATTTTTAAGGAGTTGGGGATTAAAATAAAAAGGAGGACCATTTTAGTAGAGTTTTGGTATGAGACTTATGTCGAGGTAGCCTAAGTGTGGTTTTGGATCATGCGAGCGTCATGATCACCACTATCAACCCTTCCCAAGTGAGTTGTGCTCGATGTGAGAATCCTGAGGATGAAATAGATCTAAATACCATTTGATCCTCTTAATATTCTAGTGGATAGATGTTGGGGATTAGATGGAAATGGCGAATGGGATCTCCAAAATTCTTCTCCTATTTTATTTTGGTAAAAAAAATATCCAAATCAACTCTTTCATATAATTCAGACGGGCGAAGATGATCAAGGGTGTTTCTTCATACAAAAAATACAAAGGGCTTACTCAGGGCGTGATTCTTATAGGATCTCATTATATGATAGTGTGGGATGGATGGAGACCATACAATGAAACATAGACACAAATAATCCTATGTTTATCACATAGGGTAAGGTCATAGTTTAACGTCTAGTGATGAGGAAGATATCAAGTAGTTTGACGACATATGACTAGGATGTGGAACATGGTAGGTTTATGTCATGTATCTCAAACATGGTTGGAATATCTCCATACCCCCAGGTCTTACGTAACCATAGATAATATACATTGGGGGCATGAATATCACATACAAGGGGCATCGGAAGGAGTGTTTTCTCATGATATCCATGTTATAGTCTCTATGTTGAGAATAAGTAGAGATTATAGTACTTATGCTAAGAATAAAAACATAAGTGTTCATCTCGATCCACACTTGAGGTGAAGTGGGAGAATATAGGAGCGGGTGAAACATGTCACATAGGGAATCCAGGCATAGTTAAATAAATCTTGGTTGGGTGTGGGGCCCTGGGTACTCTACCTTTGTGAAGGAGGGTTAGCAGAAGTGAGGCATCAAGGAGAGTTCCTAGAGAGAGGTTTCTCAAATCTTATGGACACATATATAGGTACTTTTGTGAAGATTATGTTCTCTACTGAGGTCAGGTACATTGTGAAGTAGTATGCATCATGAAACAGGGTTCCCCAATCTCTATTTGAAGTCTTGATTCATTAAGTTAGTTCTTCAGGAAGGTTTAATGCTTTAAAAAACTCAAAATTCCAAATATGGATTTATTCTTTTAGTAAAAAATAGTCCTCAACAAAAGGAATATCCACCTAGTTTGGTGTCTCTTTTTAACATTGGAAAAAAAGGTTTGTAATCTTGGATACCTTGGGTGATCTATTTTCCATAGTTCCATGATGCTCAAGAAGTTTGAAAAAGTTAGTGAAATCAGAAGTCAAGAGGTCTTGCATCCATCCCAAAATATTGTAACTAAGGGGGGTATTTATAGGAAAGGTGTTTTAGGATGATTTTATGAATTCATGAAGTGATATGAAATTTGTGAAGGTGTTAAAATCTATACTCCTAATAATTTCCTCCATGAATACTCAATCAATTGTTCATGCATGGGGGAAGCACTCCGTGACTCTGACAGTCGATGCTCGAATTTTACCATCATTGCCTCATGTACTCGTGAAGGGAAACATTTTCATCCAGGGCACTTAAGAAGCTCTATCCATTTGAAGAGACATAGGGCTTCATTGAGAAGATATTTTTGAGTTATTTTGGACTATTTTGACATGGATTTGCTATAAACTAACCATTTCTACCTCACGTATTCTCATGGAATTTGTATTTTAGCACCAAACCCGCCCCCTAGAATGGGATCCAATGGGAAAAGAGATTTTCCGATTCTAACGGGGAATCATAAAATGTTCTTTAGTCAACTCCCTTTTGCAAAACCAACTCACAGATCACACTCGCGAAGAGTAATTGTGGGGACCGTGTGGGATGGCCACGTATGGGATGGAAATGTGTGTTAATACCTATGTGAATTATTACCTAACTATAAATCTATATATATTGGAGGGGGTCCCTCAGAGCCGTAAAAATTCTATGTTGAGAAAATTATTTATCTCTCATTTCATGATTCTATCCATCTAGGAGAACTGAAATTTGTGAATGATTCCCAGGGAAAATGAATTTTCTAGACATTCTCTGTGAGTTCTACTTAGTAAACTAGACTATGAAAACCCAACCATAGAAAATAGACCTCCCTGAACCAAACCTCTGTGATCAATCTTTGTGAACTACCCTCACAAACAACCTTTGTAAACTGGACTCAAAATAAAAAATAATTCTATAAAAAAATATCCTCTTAAATGGTATACACAATTGCTTTCCATTTGGAATTAATGGCTTAGAACATCATGATCAGGGAGTGAATTCATAGAGTCTTAGACCATGAATCACTTCTGAAACTAGTTAAAGAGGCTTAGAATTATTTCCCACTAGGTAATATGCCTCAAATATATTGATTTGGGATGAGAGAGGATGATTTACTCCATTAAGTGATGAGAGAAAAACTGGTCTACCTATTCAGAGGCATGTTGGGGAAGTAGTAGTGGGACAAGGATGTTATTGGTGACATCTACACAGAAAATGTTCCAATCACATCATACCTTCTCTACAACCACATCAATAATATTAACATGTAGAATTTAGAGGATGTGGAATCACCATCATAGTAGGAGATTATCCTCAAGGATAGTTTGTGGAATACATTGATTAAACTGAATGATAATGAGTATATGATCCATGGTAGAAGATTTATAGTTCAGTAGGCCTACTTTGTTCGTGTGTCATTCCATGAATTTGAAGTAGATTAAAAGTGATTGGGGCCCAATAATTTGAATGGGTTTCATAGTTACAAGTCCATTTACCCTATGATTCATTCCCATGTTATTGAGAAGATGGTCACTATAGACCGAAACATTCAATTTGTATCATGGGGAGGTTTTTGTTAACCTCTGGTATCATAATAAAATCACTGGAATCTCAATTTAAGGTGTGATGTATGACTATTTCATCCCCATATATAATGTTTATGGTAACCAAGATTATCTACTTGCCTTGGAAAAGGCACTACTGAATCTTGTGTAGGGCACCGGTGAAGAGAAGTTAGGGATGAGGGATGTCCCCTTCAAGAAATGGTTTGGTTATTTCCTGAATAAACCAGTAGAAGAGTCTATTGGGAGGATGCTCTAGTGAATAAACTACTCAAGAGGCCATTCACATGTCTTATATGTTACCAATGGGGTAAGGATGACTTTTATAGGAAGATCCTTGAGGTGATTCAGTGGTAGCAATGGGTATACAACATCAAGCATGAAATTCAAACAATAGTCAAGTTGGAAGGATTCATTGCCACACTCATCTAAGCATGGATTCTCCCTCTGAGCTATTCACATATGGGGGTTCATCCAATCACATTTCTAATGGTGGTGATATTGGAAATGGGTAAGTGCATCAATTTTTCTATCCCAGTACCGGTGACGTTTTATAAGTTAATTCACCACACATGTGATGGGAAATCCCCTCTCTGTGTGTGTAGGCCACTTCACATTCTACATAGCTAGGTTTCCACACACATGGGGGGATATGAGTAACTGAACACAATTTTACATCCATAAAAAAACATATGCTCGAGGATCATCAATATATAAGGGAGGCATTCATTTAAATTTGGTTTGGAAAAGTGTGGGATAAAGTCAAGATGGCAAGGTACTTCTTATTTCACCCATTCAACCTACGAATGGAGACAGTGACTGATGATGGCAAAGGGATCAATGATCATTGATTGTACCACCTGACCTTCGAAGGTGTGGTACTTCTTGAAAGGGTTGACTGTGAACCAATCTGTGATTCATATAACCCACATCGGTTCACAAGGCAGTTTAGGTTTCTTTAGTGGCTGAGAATGAATGTATTTTTAGAGAAACATCATGAGTGTCTCCCATCGGTAATGAGGGTGAGTTTTTGTATATATACATATGAGTATGGGAAGATATTTAATGATCTACTTCCACCTACCGCTTCATATGTAATCATTCAGGATTATGTATAGATTCGACCAAGAACACACCCTGGGGAAATGATATGGTATTGGGCCACTCAGGCCAATGAAGGGGTGGTCCTTTAACCGTGGGTTCAGGACATATTAGGGATTAGAGTATGATGTGGTGGAAGATATGTCTTAGTGGGTAGGTTAATAACAAAGGGTTTGGAATTTCATGGCCCTAAATAGGTAGGATATGTAGTGAGAGGAGAATAAACATCAAGACCAACAATTTTCGGTAGATAGTCATGGGAGGAACTGGATCCCTCTATGGAATTCCTATGGACATTCATTCAAGATTTGGGAAGTGGTTGGGTCATGTGGTTATCCCAAATGATGATTTATTTCTTAAATCCTTTGATAGATGGGATGTATACATGTAGTGAAATGGTATTAGTAGGATGTTTCAGCAGATTAATAGGTCCGGTATGTATCTCTCTAGGATTTTTCATGCCAATAATGGTTTCCTTGTGTCATTGGGAGAGGTGTAATGATACATGGTAGAGTGGAGGGAGCTGGTCCACTCTCAAGTCAATGCACGCCTTGGGACTGATCGGTTAAAGGTGATGTTGAACATGAACTCCCCCCCACAATGTTTGGTAGCTGAGATGGTGGTGCTGACACCCTTTTTAAAGAATTTGAAAAAATTATAAGAAATGGATGGATTTTGAGGATCTCATGTGGTTGGAAGAACTTGTACTTACCCGGTAAGTATATAGAAGCACTATGAGTAAGATATAACTGGTTCCAAGAACTATCTCTAACTACGATTTTCACATTTTGAGGATCCATACATAAAAATGGTCATGGCCAGTGGATATCAATGAAATAAAGGGAATGAGACCTCAACCCTTCAAAGAGAATGAATAGGGTCCCTTACTAATGTTGTGGTTGTGAGTAGCCAAACATTGGTTCCTACAACTGGTGAATCAGCTACAGAGGGAATATTTCAAGGAGATCTACCTGAGAATGTCCAAGAACATATTATTGGGGTGTATAGTTCACATAATTATACCCCTCCACACTCTTGACTCATTCACTTTTCCTTCTTTTTCTTGACTGTAACATTTTTTAATTTCCCTTCGTAGAGTTCTCAACACACTACCACAAACACTAAAACATTCACTAATAGTGAATCGGGATTAGTTGGCGATGTAAGATGCTACTCTCATAGAAATAATGGTGAAGAAAATCTTGGTGGTTGAGCCAAGCATGGAGGATCCATTAGAGGTGACCTTTGAGATCATTTCATCGATGGAGGATGTCATGGTGAGTCGTATGATAGAGTCAGTTGAAGAAGATAAAAAATAGGGTCAGTTGTAGTTAGCCACCCGAGGTGGATACTAGAGATGACGTTTGGATGGGGGAAGTGGAAACTGTGTTGATATCTAAAGAAACTCTACAGGAAACATTGGAAATTACTTCTATAGAATTTCTTCTAGTGCACAATTTGGGATTTAAGTTGAGGACACACTACCAAAAATGGAAGATAAGGGATATAGGATAGTTGTATCTACATCAACATTGCAACTGGCGGAACAAGAGGCATCTACTACTAATGAAGAGGCTAGTGAGTAACTATTCTCATGGATATTTCTTCAGCTACTCATGCCCAAGGACATTCCCCGGTAAGATCCAACTAATAGTATATTAGAATTATTTCCTCTATATGATCATGAACCTCCTGAATATTTTAAATAATCCAACTTAAACATCATTGAGGAGAACAAGATGGTATGTCTCCAGGCATAGAGGAATGTGCAAAACATCATCACCTGCATTATTATAGATGTTCTACCAAACTGGGTGGGAACTCTTTACCATTGTCTAGTCATCTAGGTAACTAGTGGGGTGGACTCCAATATTCCATCTAGGTTTTACTTAGTCTTACTCATCGAGAGGGATCATATGGAGTTAAAGAATCTAGGCATGGACTGTAAGAGCCAAAATGATGAGGGATCCATAGTGCTTCAAAAAGATAATTATGTAATTTGCTATCTGGAGGGGCTAAAATAGATGCATGTGGCAGTTACTGCTACTTAGTCTAGGATCATTAATAGTCTGAAGGCTCAACAGGTAGTAGAAAAATCCAAGGTGGCCAAGGTAAACAAGGTGAAGGCTTAGTGTCGAGTTGAGAAAAACCATTAGCGAATCAGGGCCAATGATGTTGATTCCAAGGATTATGAGTATAAAGAAGACCTAGTAAAGTGAAATGAGGTCCTAGAGGCCATTTATTGATGTCTAAATGGACTTGACTACTCAAACACCGTGGTCAATCATTAAATGAATTTTTCAAATGTTAGGCTCTATATTTTGGATGACCCTCTAGAACTTCAGTGTGTCTATTCTTTCATGTTTTGAACATATTGTTTATTATATTATCACACACTGATCATACTTCTGAGATAACTAAAAACCAATCCCTAAGAACATCTAGGTCATAATCAATGTGGGAAATATGGGACAACTATATTATATATTATTTTTATTAGAGTTAAAGATAATTATTAAACACTCAGTTTCTACTATTGTTGACCGTACACTAAGAGTGTTCGAGCTGAGAGAGGCTATGGCTGGAGTACAGGGCTCTAAGAATATCTATCATTTTGTTCCCGATGTGATATAGTTCATGAATAGGGTTACACCATATGCATTGAATTTTATATGAAAAAATGATAAATGAAGAATGTGAATAACAATTCCCAAAATTTAGAACACAATGGGGGTGATGTTATAATATTTGATAACTATTGATGATGTTTGAAACACAACATCCATATCGCTTATCCATGAATGGTTAAAAAACAAGGGGTGACTGCTAACCCTGATTGAAATAAGAAATCACCCCATGATGTCGGTCAATGTCTTCTAGGGTGTTGTCCCATGATAGTGGGTGAGCCATATCAAGACACATTTACAATAGTTGTAGGTCCCTTTGGATTTGTAGAAGGATGTGGATTTAAATAAGGGCTACATAAAGTTTGGATGTGAAGTGGCGGAATGTTAGAATGGTTTCAAACACAATTGGAATCATGCTACCATGGCCTTAAGAACATTTAAGTAGGCATATCGGTATGAACAACATCATATTCATATTCTAGGGGTCTGTCATCTTGGATTATGGTGATAGTCAATGAATATGAATGATGGGGTAGGTGACCAGCACTGAAGGAAATGTGTCCTTGGGAGAGAGACTATGACACCTTACAAGTTTACATCATGAAGTGAGGATTATTGACAATTATTTATGCATCAAACGATGAGTAAAATGGAAATATAGTTTTATATAATATGTTGAGGATGTGGAATGGTACAGGTTTTCATCGTGCGATGAGGAGAGATCTCATAGTTTAATTTCATGTGATTGGGATGTGGTACTATGGGATTATGTAGTAATCTTCCCACCATTTCTTCCTCATTTCTGGTCAATGATGCATCAAATGTTCATTACATGAGGTAGATTGATTGTTTAAAATCATAAAAAATGGTTGTGGTGAATTGATTGGAATGATTCCCACCAAACCATAAGAGTTAGTATAATAATGGGAACATAATGGGAGACAATGCCCTGAGAAATATAATCTTGGTCAAGTCGCATATAGTTTAGTGTCATATTTCATGGACTAGGAATAAATAGTTATTTGTAATGATGATTGGACCATTGGGTGCCCAAGAAATGTAGGTGTATTTTGGTGAGTTGATAATCCTGACATGACCGAGGGAGAAAGAGGTCTATCTCCATAAAACAAATTCTTAAGAGGATTTTCACATAGTATAGAGTCATGTTACTTGGAATTGAACTCCTAGTTTGAGATCATAACGTTTGGACCAAGGGTATGGTGTCTTCAAGGAGGATATATGACATAAATGTTGGGTTACCTGACATGAATGGGGGGACCTATGAGGCCACATAATTTAATATAAAACATCCTCAACACAAACCACATATAGTATAAATTCAAGATGATTGAACATAGGATTTTATCCTAGTTTTAGGACATAGATTTTAGATCAAAGAGTGATATAAAGCATTCAGTGTAGCATGAAAGAATAATTACCCAATGTGAACAGAGGGCTGAGAAGGCCCACGTTCCATGCAAAACATTAAGGGAAGGTTTCAAAAGTTTAAGGTCATTCTTCTTAGACAATGGAGGAAATCAATTTCAATTCATGATGTGTGTACTGTAAAATTGTTTGTTTAAAAGGGAACTTGTGTGTCATGAAAGAGGTAAAACCCAACATGAATGAGAAAAAGGTGGCTCACATACCATAAAAGAATAATAATCAAATGGCACATAGTTTAGGATCAGAATGTATAGACCAGTGAAATGGGACCAAATAGATTAATGCGGTGATTATTAGATTAGTTTGTTCATCCCATATTTGTTATATAGGGAATCCTAAACTTTTCTACAGTAGTACTGAAGATTAACATCATGTGTTGATGGTGTTAGGATTCTTAGTTTAACATTGTACTATTCATACTATGGGGGCTTCAAATAGTTTAAGGTCTTAACACTTTCACCATTCAAGAGTAGTTTATGATCATGTTACATAGACCACAATCATGCGCATTTCGACCAAATGGGTTCAAACCCTACCTAACAAGACACCCAAGACCATGTGATACTTTATCATTGTGAGAAACAAGGATTGGAAAGGGAATTTAATTTTCACATAGAATCTCACAGAAGGGGTGAGGAAATGTTGGGTTGATATTGTCCCAATGACGCTAATCTTCTTACTAAACATGCAGTGATGGATGGTGGGGTAACATATAGAATGTTAAAACTCCACCATAACATTGAGTGGTTGATAGGAGAAAAGTCTATAATTCTAATTTCTTATTAAGGGTGATTGATGGGAAGGTATTTATTTTTTACCTTGTTATAAAAATAGGGATCACAACCGCACAATTAAATAATGCAGTGAGAAAATGGGGAATTGATTGATGACCAAGTTCAGAACATGGGATACAATATTTGTTTCTAGAGATCCATCAAATCATTAATCTTGGATGGGAGGTGATTATCTTCATATAGAATCCATCGACATTAGGGGGTTTTGTATTTGAAATATTATGGAAATCCAAATGGGGAAAGAGTCAAGGAATAGAAATTATATGAGGAAATTCACTTATGGGAGTCAACACTCTAGGTTCCACACCACAATGCATCTGCGTATGCCAATCAGTAAAATCAAGAAGTAGGATTTGAACTTGGATGTTTCAAAGAGTTTAAGGTTATATTTTGTGGACCGTAAGGGATCTATTAGTTTATTGTATTAGTGCTCAAACCATGATGGGTCTAAGGGGCCAATGGATTTAACAGATTCATGGATGAGCCTGAAGATTAGAATTTCAGGAACCACTACATGTACCATGATGATGGGAATCAATCCACACATAGTTCTGGAGGTCTATGCACATATTTTAAGGTCATATGGTCTATACTAAGAAAAATTGGAATCATGGATTTTCATGTATTGCATGATTTATAACCTGTGTGAATTATCCAAGGAGCCCTTGCACTATGTATAGAAATCCTAGCACTAATTGCGCATTGTTTAAGGTCACACAGTTTCGGCCATGGCAGTATGTTTTTTCCAAGGGTATATGTACAACATGATATATGTAAAATCTACCATGAATAGATTCAAGGAGCCTCACATGCCATATTCACACTGAAAGAACAACTTCATATACTTTAAGTTTATAATTCTTGGACCATTTCTGAGGAAATGTAGATCAAGGGTTGGTGAATTTGAGGATGGGACCAAAATGAGAAGCCCAGGTGTTACTACCTATACCATAAAGATGTGAATCAAGCCACCCATAGTCCTGGAACATAGTGTGATAATAGACCAACACTAGCAGGGGAACTTTCTCTAGAGTGTGTAATTAAGGCTTCCTAGGTTGTTGTGGGGAATCCCACATTTAGGTAATGGGGTTGAAATATTGTATTTTCAAAGGGGAATTCCTATTTTGAATGGGGTATAATCGTAGTTTAGCATCATGTGTAGAGATGTTGGAATTTATAGTTTCAATTCAAATAGTTCAGACTGTATGGTTTGTTTCCAATTTAAGGTCATATAGCCCAGATCATATGAGAACTATTTTAGTTTATACTCCATGGACCACATGGTGTATTATTAGTTTATGGTCTTAAATCTTAGACCATAGACATTTTTTAAATCACCATCATCATCATTCCTTTATTAATAAAAATTGAGGTTCAAAATCAATAAAGGTCAAAAAATGATCCAAGGTGCCAAAGGTCAAACATGAATGAAGTCTAAGTAGTCCCAAGACCACATAAAACATTTTTATGGAGACTCTCATACAGTTTAATGTTGTGATGATCATAGAGGAAATACTACTTTCAGGTCGTAGAGTTCATACCTTGGGAGTTGAGTATTCGATAAGAAATATGAGTGCATGACATGAATAACCTAATGTGAATGAGAACTAAGTAGTTATGTGATGCATAAAACATTCACAGGGTATACTCTCACATAGTTTAAAGTCATGATATGTGGAATTGTAATCATGGTTTAAGGACATAGAGTTCATACCTAGAACATAGTTTAATGTCATGTTTCGGGGATGGAGTAAGATCCTTATGAGAAGTATGTGTTGAGAAATTTGGAATTGGAGGGAGGAGTTATATTCTCCCCTTACATGGTGATCAAAGAATATTTTCCATTTAAAAAGATCTTATGAATAATTTATTGACCTTCCCAATCGAGCCCCAAATTTAGTGGATTTCTATCGGGTATCATCAATGTTCTGAGAGCTAACTTCATGTCATCATTGAGGATGGAGTGGATGCAATCCTTCTTGTTAAACTTTTTCATTATCTTGTCTGGTTTCCTCTATATATTGTGAATGTCCTTGAGCCAACTCTCTTCAAGTACCTCCTAAAAATATAGATGGAATTGTTCCATTATATCTATAATATTTTGGTGGAAGATAGATGTTTGAAGTGATGGAAACTAATCCTCAATGGTTAGGACTCCCTTTCTTCTTTACATAAGGAATATTGGGTCACCTGGGTGGAATTTTGATTTATTGGCCCATAGGTCGAGAGGTCATTGGGATCTTCTCTATCCCACCATATTTTATATAATTCTAGATATGGTTTTGTTTAATGCATTGATCTATCCATTTTCCTCCGCACGGTAGTAGAATGCATTGTTTAACTGGAAATTGTACTAGGCATACAATCGCTTCAAATTTTCATCCAGAAATTTGGTTCTATTTTTAGTGATAATGTTGTGAGGAACTTCAAGTTTGTGAATGATGATGGAGATAGAAAATTTAATGATAGACCAGTCCTTGACCTCTATGAGGGGAATCACCTTTTCTCAATTGCAGTTTAAATCCATCACGGAGAGAATAAACCTACAATGGAGAGCTATTAAGGGGGATATATCCCACATCATCGAGTCCCCACAATGAAAGGGGCCAAGAATAATGGTGGTATGGAGTAGATTTTATCGTCGATACACAAATTTGGAATGGATCTAACACACATGAAACATCATGGAATACTCAATGCAATCATGGTCTATGGTGGGCTAGAATTATCCCAACTTCTGAATCTGATGGGAGAGATTCAATACCGCTTGATGAGAACCATAGGACCTGGCATGAACTTATTATATAACTTATGGAATCTCATATCCTTGAATTAAATAGAGGATAATTCCATCAACCCCATATATATAGAGATATTATTGAATGTTCGGCCCATCTTGAAGTGTAAAATGCACCACATACCACAATATTCTTTCATTCTTGTCTCAATCTAATGGGATAGTGTCAAACTAGAGATATTTGATGAAAGGAGTTGTCTAATTGAAGGTTCACTCTGATAAAGGGGGATTTGGGAATCCATACATAGAATCAATTGCAGCCAGCTGGTTTACTTGCTCCCTTTCGACAACATTTGAACAAACAAGATCAATGAACCTTCAATGTGCTAAATGAATTAATAGATAATCTTTTTTATCTCTACAAAAGAGTATGTGAAATGCACAGACGATTGTTGCCTATCAACCAGTCAAGGTTCCAGTACTCTACTAATGTGTATAGAAACAGTCGGGTCGAATCCTCGGCGATGATACTTCTTAATAGTCATTTGTTCTTAGTTGATTGTATTTTGATTGGGGGTTTGTTTGCAGAGCTTAAATGAAATGATTGATTGATTAATATTGATTTAACAATTTGATAAATATTGGGTTTAGTTCATCATTAGGTAGTTAAGCTTGTGATATCCTTGAGATTTTATTTATATTGCATTTAAATTAACACTCATGTCACAAGTTGATGTTGATTGGAATTCTCAAGTGTTAAGGCTTTAATCCAAGCCTTAACTTAAATTAGGGTTCTAATATTGATCATATATCATTTATAGTAGTATATTTATGGTTCCAATAATCCATGTAAATCACGCATTAAACAAAACAAGTCATTAATCCATGACATGCTAAGTCTAACGTACACAATGTTAATTTAACGAATACTCATCGAGCAAAAGCTCTCAATCGCTTAACATAACTAAATTATAACTCCCCCCAATGAGAGATTTAGTCAGCCATTAAGATGGTTGTTAATCTGGTAATATATATAAAATTTTGATTAAATGAGGAAGCTAAATAAGATAATTGATTTTAACTTGATTTAGGATATTTTAAGAACATTAATATTAAACTACAGAAGGTGGGTGAGAGTAAGAGATATTGAAGAATAAACATTCATTAAAACAGAATTACAAAACAAACACTTACAAGATTTCAAATGAAGAAGAACACAAAAGTAAATGAAATGAAATAGAAGAGTAAGGGTATCTCAAGTGAAAAAATGAGTTTCGAATTTCCTCCCAGTCCTTTGGCAGTTCCTTGGTAACGCCAATTGATCCTCCTCTATTTTGAAATGTCAACCCTTTTGAAAGGAGAGGAGGGGATGTATTAATAGCCCAAAGTGGTGAACTTTTTTCATTCCAGAATTATACCTCCACTTGGATCGCCGATTTGGACATTTATATTGCCGAATAATAAAATATCTCCCTCTTAAAAGTTGTATATATGAACGTCCTCTGTCAACTGTGAAACATTGGTATCCATTGGACCTATGGAGCAAAGGGTATGGTGGTTTTACAAAACGATTCTGATCTGTCCATTTCAATCTAGACTTTTTCAAAGACCATAATGTGAATGGGTTTTGGAATATAAAGATGCCCTCAAATAAAAATCATTTCTTCAAAAGAATTGTCTGGAAATATATCCTCTTTCACATTGAAACATATCAGCTCGAATGTATTTCCACATCAGAAGAAATGTCAATATTTGTGTGATGCTTTTATTTCTCGGCCAGAATGGTGGGCTGAATTTCAATGCATCATTTGGGCCCATTTTTGTTATTTTTAGGCCTTGAAATTTTTATACTGGAATACTTAAATGTTTCCCCAAACTAAGGTGGAGAATAATATAATTTGGACTTCTTTATTTATCTCAGTAAATCAATCTTCATGAATAGTCTAGTTTCTTCACAGATTCTTTGGTCTTGTTTGTGAGGACCACATAACCCTTCAAATGGAAGAACTGGATCATGGTACCTTCTAATGAAATGTTTTATATTTAAAGTAGAATCCTAAAAAATGAGAACCAAAGAATTTGGTTCAGTATAGTGATAGTTATTATTAGAACAGTAAACTGACTCAATTGGGTTACTTTTAAAAATTATCAAAAATTATACTTAATTTTAAAACATTAATATTTTACACAAATTATGCACATTTCATATAAAATAAGTAAAGGGAGTATATAATAAGTCATGAAAATATTAATAACATCAAATCCCCAACACTTAGTTTTGTGAATGTCCTCATGTGCAACAAATATAAAAAAATGACAAAATCATTTTCACTCACCAACAAACATTAAAAAAAATTCTCCAATCAGGGGAGGTTTAGACTATTTCACTTATCCATTTTGAATTCCACCAAAAGTTATTACATAAAAAATGTTCCAAAACTAATTCATTTTTTCATGCTCAAATTTAGAAATGGAAAATGTGGACACTCAAAACTCACACCTCTCAAGATGATAAAATTTATTTGTGGAGGTTCACTCAACCAAAAGTGAAAATCTTAGAGTTTGAAAGAGCTCTCAGCTTCCAATACCTATATAAAGATCACAATAATCAAGAGGTATTTTTAAGGGGTTATTCTGTGTCTATGGGATGGTAGGTATATAATGTCCAAGAGAGAGAAGAATAGGTTTAAAACACCAACATAGAAAAAGCAATACACATTTTTTTGAAATAAAAAATGGAAGGAAATGAAAACACATATTTACAAGGGAATTATTGTGTGAAAAAGACTAAATATAGGAAGAAAATGTGAAGGTAATGATAATATGGAATATTTACAAAAAAAATAACTTCTCCCAATAAGAATATAATCCAAGTGTTCTTTTGTTTCTTTTCCTTTTTTTCTTCGTTTTTCGAAAGTTGACCTTAAAATAGATCTCACACTCATATCCCAACCCATGTTTAATCTCCTCGTGATACTAATTGTAATAGTTATAACAAGATCAATGGTTAAGGAAGAGTGATTTTTGACCTTCCCAAGACACAACCCATTTTTTCAATTTTGATTTTTTTAATTTTGTTTCATCATTGTTTTTTTGAAAACTTGTCAATAACATTTAAAAAATTACATAAATGGATGTACATTAAATTCCCCAAAAAAAATTGAATTACAACCTCTCCCCCACACTAAAATGGATGATTGCACTCAAGAAGATGATAACTTATTGAAAATCAATAATAGGGTACCCAAATAATGAAATCCATTCCCCCCACAATTAAATTTCAAAAAATTATGCAATGAAAATCCATGTTGATATTGGGTGGGAAAAGGTATTGGTATTGTAATGTGGCTATCAAGGAAAAGGTTTTCAAAGGCTCGAAGGGGCTTTCAAAAGGAGGATTAATGTATGGTTAATATGAGGATATTTGGCTATTATGATTCTCAGGTGGTTCGGAAAATGCCTCTATCATATTAATGCACACTAAAGTAGGGAATTAAGCTCGAAGGTCCACAAATTCAATACTCACAAATGGGGGTGAGAACCCACATTTTTAAGAGATGGTCATAGGTGGCCTTGGAATCAAAGCAAATGTTATTCCTCACGGCTCGGGAAAATCATTTTCCAAATCATAAATAGAGCATTCAAAATTTGTTAATTTTCACACAAAATTCTTTATCCAAAGTCATGATGAAAACACAAAATTTTTGAGATGAAACCATGTCTTTTTACTCCCAAAAATGGATGGACAAAATTTAAATTTTAAGGTGAGTAAGTATGACTCTTTTGGTTTTTTACATTTTTTTATATTTTATTTTTGTGTTTTTTAGTGTTCTTTAAAATACACACACACACAAAAGAGAATGATAAAAAAGAAAGGGTTTGATGAAGAAAGTGGTAAAAATGAAAGAGAGAGGAAGAAGAAGAAAGAGGTAGAGAGAGGATGAGATAGAGAGAGAGTTAAAGGGAAAGAGGTACCCCTGCTTTGGATTTGGAAGATCACCATCTCCATCTAGTGGTGGGTTGACTACAGAAGTTTGTGATCCAATGGAAGTTAATAATGATCCAGGATTGTGTGTCCTCTCTTGGTGATACATTAACCGATGTCCATTAACAGTGAATGACCTTTTGGAAGAGGGGTCTTGGACTTGCACTGCACCAAATGGGTAAACATTAGTAATAACAAAAGGACCTTGCCCACGAGAATTAAGCTTACCTATGTGAAGAAGAAAACAAGAGTTGAAAAGAAATACCTTTTCACCTTCATGGAATACCATTCTCAGGATGTTTTTGTCATGGAGTACCTTATCCTTTTCTATGTATAGAGTGGAATTCTCATAGGATTCAAGTCGAAGCTGCTCTAGTTCAGCCAATTGAAACAATCTTTCTTCACTGGATTTTTCAAGATAAAAATTACAAGTTTTCCCGGCCCAAAATGACTTATGTTGGATTTCAACTTGAAAATGACATGTTTTACCAACAACTAACCTAAAAGGAGACATCCCAATGGGTGTTTTATAGGCAGTTCGATAAGCCCAAAGTGCTTCACCAAGTCTTTCTGGCCAGTCTTTTCTGGTGGGTCTTAAAATTCTCTCAAGCACTCTTTTCACTTATCTATTAGAAATTTCAGCAATTCCATTTTTTTGGGGGGTGATATTAAGTTGATGTTTTATGTACAAGCCCTTTCTTTTTCAAAAGAGATTTCCTGGTACAATTACAGAAATTGGTTCATATGTCAGTTATCAAGGCAAGAGGTGTGCCAAATATATCGAAGATGTGTGTCTTTATAAACTCACTAATAGTATGTGAATCATCCTTTCTAGTGGGTTTATCCTCGACCCACCTAGAAACATAATCAACTGGAAGAAGTATGTATGAGAATCCATTGGAAGGGGGAAATGGTCCCACGAAATTGATACCCCAAAAATAGAAGATCTCACAGAAAATCAAAGGCTTTTGGGGCATTTCATTTCTCCTTGAAATTGTGCCAAACTTTTGGAAAGTGGGACATGATTGACATAACTCATGTGAGTCCTTGAAGAGTTAAGGTCATAAGAATCCAGAGTCTAGGACCTTTCTGGAGGTCCTTTGTGGTCTAAAGTGGCCACCACTAGGCATTGAGTGACATAGTTCTAAGATAGAGGAATGTTCATCTTCATCAACAAATCTACTAATTACCATTTATGCCCCAGTTTTCCATTGTTTATTGTCTTCCCAAAAATAGTGTTTTGAATCACTTTTCAACTTTATTTTCAGTTCTTTTGAAAAAAAAATTAGGAAAAAACCAGAAACAAATTAATTTGAAATTGGATAATACCATGGTATTTTTGGAGTTAGAGATGAGAGGTTCTCATTGGGGAATTCAGGATCGATGATTTCAGAATGAGAATAATTAGAAATTCTACTCAAGTGATCAGCCAGGGGGTTTTCTTTTCCTGGTCTATCTTTTATTTCAAGGTCAAAATATTTGAGAATTAGGATCCTTCTTATTATCCTTAGTTTGGAATCACTTTTCTTGAGTAAGAACATTATAGCAGAATGATCAATGAAGATTATGATTTTGGCACCTAAGAGATAGGTCCGGAATTTATCTAAGGCAAAAACAACTACTAAAAGTTCTTTTTCAGTGACAGTGTAGTGAGATTGAGTTTCATCCATTGTTTTTGAGGCATAATAGATGACATGAGGAATTCTTTCTCTTATTTGACCCAGAACAACACCAAAAGATCTATCAAGAGCATCACGCATCAATTCAAAGGGTAAAGACCAATCTGGGGGTTGGATTATTGGGGTGCATGTTAGAGCAGTTTTGAGTTCAATAAAGGCTCTCTTGAAAACCTCGTCCAAATGGAAAGGGACATCATTTTGGAGCAACCGAGTGAGTTGGAGGGAAGTTTTACTGAAGTTATGGATGAATCTGAGATAGAAACTGTCATGATCGAGAAATGAATGGATTTCACGAAAATAAGTGGGTTTAGGAAGTGATTAGATCACTTCAATTTTGGCAGGATCGACTTCAATACAATCTTTTGAAACTATGTTCCCTAGAACAATCTCATTTGCAACCCTGAAGTGACATTTTTCAAAATTTAACCCAAGGTTACAATTTAAACTCTTTTGGAGGACTATAGAGAGTGAATTCAAACATTATTCAAATGACTCACAATAAATGGTGAATTCATCCATGAAGACTTCCATGCAGTGTTCAATGAATTCGGAAAAGATACTCATCATACACCTCTGGAATGTTTCAGGAGCATTGAAAAGTCCAAAAGGCATTATTTTATATGCATATGTTCCAAAGGCTCATGTGAAAGTGGTATTTTCTTGGTCTTGAGGTGTGATTGGGATTTTGATGTAGCTATTGTATCCATCAAGAAAGCAATAGTGTGACTTTCCAGCTAAATGTTCCAGCATTTGATCAAGGAATGGAAGAGGGTAGTGATATTTTCTTGTTTCAACATTCAATTTTCTATTTTCTATGCACACACACCATTTGTTTTTAACTAGAGTTGTGACTACCTCTCCATGTTCATTTGTGACAACAGTTTTACCAACCTTCTTAGGTATAACATGAATTGGACTATCCCATTCACTATCATAAATTGGGTAGATAATACCATATTGAAGACTCTTGGTGATCTCTTCCCTAACTAACTCAAGTATGAGTGGATTGAGTCTTCTTTGTGGTTGTCTAATTGGTTTGGATGACTCCTCAAGTTGGATGTGATGCATGCAAAGTCCAGGGTTGATTCCCGGTATATCATCTAGGGTCCACCCTAAGGACTTTATGTTTTTCTCTAACACATGAACAAGTTTGGACTCCTCAGTTTTGGTAAGTGAAGAAGAGATAATGATAGGATATGAGTGATCATGGAAAAGGAATTCATATTTCAGGAGTTCAGGAAGAGGTTTCAGATCAGTATCATCTTTTATTTCTGGGTTAGAAAACTCATGAATAGTGGAAGGGACTTCAGTTGCTTCAAATTATTTATCCTTAATACTTTCCAAGGTGGAGTAGTGGAGATCAGAGTGGGTGTGGGATTCAAGAGAGTTTTCAAGTTCCTCTTTATTGATGGAGTCTATGAATGAGAGGTCCACATCAACTTCACCATTTATGACTCGGTTAATCATGGTGCAAATTTCACAAGATCCTTTGTCATTAGAACATGATGAACATGGTGGATAGGGGTTCGGGTGATACTTAGAAGTGTCCTCAAAAGCATGGATAGAGAATGTAGAGTGATCCTCATATGGGTATCGCATGGCTTTGAAAATGTTGAACTTGACCAGTTGGTCACCAAATTGAATGGATAAGATGCCTGAATGGACATCAATCTTGGTTCTCACAGTCTTGAGGAATGGTATTCCTAGAATTAGGGGAGATTGAGAAGCTTTTGTCTCACCTTCCATATCAAGAACATAGAAATTAGCAGGGAAGATAAGATCATTGAATAAGACAAGGAAATCCTCAATTATTCTCTCAGGACTGGCTGTGATTCAATTAGATAATTGAATAACAACACCTGTTGGATTTAAGGGACCTAGACCAAGGTTTAGGAATATGGATTTGGGCATGACATTAATTGAGGCTCCTAGATCTATGAGTGAATCATCAAAGTTGGAACATCAAATTTGGCATGGAATCGTAAAGGTCCCTGGATATTTTCACTTTATGGGAATAGATTACTGTGTGGAAACATTTTCAATGTTCCTAAGTTTACTCTTGTGGGTGAAAAAATCTTTAATAAACATGGAATTCTTAGGAATTTTTTTGATGGCATCTAATAGAGGAATGTTGACTTAAACACTCCTAAACATGTTGAGCATTTCAGGATCTGGTTCAAAGGGCTTCTTTAGATTAGAAAAAGCTCGAGGAAAATGAATAGTATTCCTAAGTGGAATAGAAGGAGGTGATGGAATGGATTTAGATTCCTTTTCAATTTTCTTTTTCTTTTCATTTTCTAGGTCAACATTCAACGGAGGGTTGGAGGAATTATCTTGAGGCATAGCAATTTTCTTTCCTGATATAAGTGTAATTGCACTTACATTACCCTTGGGGTTGGGTAATGGTTGAGCTGGGAGTTGGGAAGAATTGGATGGTTTCTGCTGACTAAGGTGGGATGCAAGTTGACCAATTTAAGTTTCAATGTTTTTGAGACTATAATGGGTGAAGGAGGCAAGATATTCAACAGCTCTTTCCCATGGTTTCTTGGAAGAAGTGGATTTTCCAAAATTGGGATTACCTTGATTTTGGTTCTTGGGAAAGTGATTGTATCTGTTTTGGAATTGGGAAGGCTCACTAGGATAATGGAATCGAAGAGGAGGATTGTTCCTTTGAGGTTGAGTAATAAAAGGATAAGGTTATTGGAAGTTACCAATGCCTTGACCATATTGAAACTGCTTTGGGTTTTGAGGAGGCAATTGAGGAGGATGAGATATGGTATTACCATACCAATGAACTTGGTTATAGGAAGAAGAGAATGGCTCAGAGTGAGGTTGGTTGAAGTTTCTAGCAAACTGACCTGATAGTTGAGGATTGCTGTTCCATTGAGCATATGCTGAATTGATCTCCATTGGTCCAGATGAATCGGATTGATCCTCCTGAAGTAGTGGACATGTGTCAGTTGGATGATATGGAGAGTTTAAAATTCCATGGTTTTTGACTGGTCCAGGATACATTGATTGTGGAGAAGATGAGGTTAGGGATTTGGTAGCCACAGCTAGTTGTCGCACAAGACCTATAAGTTCACTAATCCACTCAGTCATCTTTTTCGGCTCAATTGATTGATTATCTTGGAATTGTTTGACTTGAGCATGTGCTCAAGTATGGAATTGTTGTGTGTTTGCAGCCATGTTACTTATGAGATCTCTTGTTGTTGCAGGAGTTTTATCAACAAGAGCACTGCCACTTGTGGCATCAATGAGAGTTCTCTCCATAGCCAATAACCCCTCATAGAAGTATTTGATCAAGATTTGTTCCGGGATTTTATGGTGTGGACAGGTTTCTACAAGCTTTTTGAGCCTATCCCAATACTCATGGAGTGATTCACTTGGGAATGGACGTATACCACTTATTTCCTTTCAGATAGAAGCAGTACGAGAAGCAGGAAAGAATATCTATAAGAAGATTCGCTTCATGCCATTCTATGTGGTTATGGAACCAGGATGAAGGTAGTAGATCCATGACTTGGCAAAGTTGTCTGGGGAGAAAGGGAATCCTTTGAGTTTGATTTGTTCCTCAGAAACCCCTTGAGGCTTCATGTTAGAGCACACCACTTGGAACTCTTTAAGGTGGAGATGTGGATCCTCACCGGCTAGCCTGTGGAAATGAGGAAGAAGATGAATCAAACCTGATTTGAGTTAAAATTCATCCTCTATGTTTGGATATTGAATACTAATAGGTTGGTAATTCATATCAGTGGCAGAAAGTTCTTTATGTTTTTGTTCCCTAGTATTGGCCATATCTAATTCAATTGGTTGGACAAGGATTGGTTCTTGAATTATTTGATTATCTCATATGTTACTCCTAAATTGGCAAAGTGTTCACTCAATTTTTGGGTCAAACAAATCCGAGGGATTGTTTGGAAGGATACGGGGCATTTAGAGAGTTTTCGGAAGAAAGAGAAAGACATGTGTTTCTTTTTATTTTTTCCGTTTATGATTTTTATGAGAAGATGGGTTTTTCTTTGTGTTTTTTTTTTCAATTTTTTAAATTTTGTTTTTTTATTTGGCATTTTATTAGAATAACCAGAAACTAATGACTAATTAAAGCACCATCCATGGCAACGGCACCATTTGAAATGCACGACTGATTGTCGCCTATCTACCGATCAAGGTTCCAGTGCTCTGCTAATGTGTATAGCAGCACTCATTTCGAATCCTCGGTGATGATACTTCTTAATAGTCATTTGTTCTTAGTTGATTATATTTTTATTGGGGGGTTTGTTTGTAGTGATTAAATGAAATGATTTATTGATTAATATTGATTTAACTATTTGATAAATATTGGGGGGATTTCATCATTAAGAATTTATGCTTGTGATATCCTTAATCTTTGCTTTATATTGCATGTAAATTAAAACCCATGTCATAAGTTGACGTTGATTGGAATTCCCAAGTGTTAAGGATTTAATCCAAGCCTTAACTTAACATAGGGTTATAATATTGACCATATCTTTTTTATGGAAGTATATTTATGGTTCCAATAATCCATGGAAATCACGAGTTAAACAAAACAAGTCATTAATCTGTGACATGCTAAGTCCAACATACACAATGTTAATTCAATGAATTCTCATCGAGCAAAAGATCTAAATCTCTTTACATACATAAATTATAACTCCACCCAATGAGAGATTTACTCATCCATTTAGATGGTTATTAATCTGGTTATATATTTTATGGTGATGAATTATAATGAGAATAAAAAGAAAGGGACAACATAAGAGTAGTGCGCTGAACACACACACAAACAATGAAGAAATTGTTAAATATATAATTTAGATTGAATGAGGAATCTAAATAAGAGATTGGATTTTAACTTGATTTATGCTATTTTAAGAACATTAATATTAAACTACAGAAGTTGGGTGAGAGTAAGAGATATTGAAGAAGAAAAATTCATTAAAACATAATTACAAAACAAACACTTACAAGATTTCAAATGAAGAACACAAAAGTAAATGAAATGAAAGAGAGGTGGAAGGGTATCTCAAGTAAAAACTTGAGTTTGGAATATCCTCACAGGCCTTTGGAAGAGCCTTGGTCGTGCCAATTGATCCTCCTCTATTATGAAATGCCAACCCATTTGAAAGGAGAGGAGGGGATGTATTAAGAGTCCAAGGTGGTGGACTGTTTGCATTCCAGAATTATCCCTCCACTTGGCTCACCGATTTGGACATCTATACAGCTGAATCATGAAATATCTCCTTCTTAAATGATGTAAATATGAAAGTCCTCTATCGGCTATGAATATTCAGTGTCCATTGGACTTATGGAGAAATGTTTATGGCGGTTTTACTAAACAATTCTGATCTATCAATTTCAATACAGACTTATTCAAAGACCATAACGTGAATGGGTTTTGGAATATGATGTTGAGTCAATAAGGTTTTCCACATGACTTTTCCATTCCTTCTTGTTTTGAAAATCCCAAACACCTTATCTTTAGGAAAATTGTTTTCTTAAGGAAAATTGCTTTTATACGGAAAATTGTTTTCTTAAGGAAAATTGCTTTTATAAGGAAAATTGTTTTCTTAAGAAAAATTGCTTTTATAAGGAAAATTGTTTTATTAAGGAAAATTTATTTTATAAGGAAAATCGCTTTTATAAGAAAAACCATCCTTATCATTTTTTCATCAATATTTTTCCTTAAGTATGAGATTCAGATTCATTTCTATTTTTCTCGGAATCGTTGAAACTTTGATATGAAGGATTCTGTTTTAGGATCCGAATTCTTGAAAAGAACTGTAAGGATGTTTCATTCCGAATTCCGGATATGAACTCTAATTAAGTTCTACTCCAGACTCAGGATATGAATCCTTATGAAGTTCGACAGCGAATTATTATTACGAATTCTGATGAATAATTCTCATTACGAATTTTGATGAAGAATTCTCATTATGAATTCTGATGACGAATTTTCATTCCGAGTTCTTATTCCGAATTTCACCTATTAAACAGAATCTGATTATCTTTGTTTTATACACTCTGAATTAATTCAGACTCCGAAAAATATTTTGGTTAGACTTCGAACTTTTATTCTGCTTACACTTCTATAATTTGTATACTCTTTATTATTTTCATTACACTCCGAACCTTCACTCCGAATTTTTCATTCTGAACTTTTGAGTTAGATTTTAAAATGATGTCGTACATTCTGTTACACTTGTTTTGTTATAAAACGATGTCATCTATTTTGTTATAAACTAACTGTTGTCTAAGTGACACATGTACAGGTCCCTCCGATCTTTAAGGAAAATATGACCGTTGGAGAAGGAGCCGACCTTACCTATAAATAGGAGCTCATTTGAAAGAGCTCAAAGTTGAAGTGGTGCTGAAAGGATGACTGATCTTCGACTCATGTGATTACATGCCTGAAGTGATTTCTAGAGAGAGAGGCTCTTATTGACTCTCAAAGCTTTGTGCGATTCTGAATGTTAGTGATTACATTCGAGGGCTTCCGGGGATAGGAAGACAGAGGTGCTGACTACCTTAAAGTTCAAGGGCTTCCATGCTGAGGAAGATAGAGGTTGCCAACTACCTTGAAGCTGAGGGCTTGCGGGGATAGCAAGACAGAGACTCCGATCTTCGTATCGAGGGCTTACCCTGGTGTGGGTAAGACAGAATTGCTTGATAGTATAAATCAAGGGACCTTTATCCAAGGTTGTTGGATACCCTTCTCTTTGGGTTAAAAGACTTATATCTTGTTACTTGTAGTACTACTACTTGTTTATATTCCGATGCATATTGTATTGTAAGGAAAGTATAACTTTCTTATACTTCTTTATTTTTACTCTGTTTCATTTAGATTCTATAATCTTTAAGGTAGAATCTCATATTGCAATCTTTTGTTAAGATTCTATTTCTGGAACCATATTTCCGGAACCTACTGTCGGAATATCTTTTCAAGATTTGTTTGGTGTTAGAGGTGTTCTGAATTTGCCTAGTTTAACTTTGTTAAACTTAGCCCTTTCCTTTTCATAAGTAAAACATAGTTAATCGTAACTAACTTTAAAGGTTCAAAGGAATTTTTAAAGTATACAATTCACCCCCTCTTGTATTTTGAGCATCTACATCACTATTTCGATCCTAAAATTGGTATCAGAGCAGGTCTTTGAAATACTTATACTCACGAATAAGTTTTTCTTTCTCAATTTTTCATTTTGGAAATTTCCCATTCCGAAGTTTCCCAATCTGAACGTTGTGATTACAAACTTTTTCTACTAACAAGTTTTTGTATCGAAGGATTTTTCTAGTATGGCAGGAATTAATGTTGGTTTAATTGATAATCTGAATCCTAAAAGACCACCAATCTTTGATGGTAATGATTATGAGTATTGGAGAGATCGCATGAAGACTTTTGTTATCAACACTGGAGTGTGCAACTTTGTTTTTCTTACTGGTGATTATAAAATTCTTGACAATGAAGTTAGAACTTTCACTAACCAGGAAAAGCAAGAATATCAACTTAACTATAAGGTACACAATACTCTGCTGTGTTCAATGACTAGAAATATATATAGCCAAATTTCTTCTCGTGAAGCAGCTAATTGTATATGGAAGAAGTTAGAGGTTACACACTTTGGAACTTCTAAGATGATTGAGACTAGAAGAGCTATACTTAGAGCTGAATATCATGGATTCAACTTTCCCTATGGAGAACCAATCTGTAAAGTTCAACAGAGATTAATGACTATCGTTAATAGCTTACAATCTATGGGAGAGAAAGGTCTAGATGATGAAGCTCTTATGGATAAGATAATTGATATTATGCCCAATGAGTGGGAGTCCAAGAGAACAGCTATAGATGAGAACAGGAAGGTCACTCAAATTACTCTTAATGAGCTGTTTGGAACTCTTCTCCAACATGAAACTAGAATGAAGAGAGATGCTGACAACATCAAGAAGACGAATGGAAATGGTACTCTTGCTTTTACAACAACTTCAAATCAGATGAAAGCTAATACTCCTGAAAGAGTAACCAGATCCAAGTCTAAGAAAGTTATTTTCCAATCCGAATCTAGTGAGAGTGAAGTCTCATAAAATGAATTAGCAAATCTTGCTCGAAGGATGAACAAGATAGCTGGCCAGAGAAATTTTCAATCTAAGTATAAGAAAAAGGAAAAGAAAGATAAGAAAGATGGAGAGGTTACTTGTTATGAATGTAAGAGAGCTAGACATATTAGACCAGATTGCCCTTTGCTCAAAAAGAAAGAAAGGAAAGAAAGGCATTCAAACAGGAACATAAAGAAGTATTATAAAGCCAAAGATAAGAACGTTCTGAAAGCTAATGACACCTGGAGTGCCAGTGGTGGTGACTCTTCAGATGAATCTTTTGATTATGAATCTTCAGGACAGAAGAATCTTGGTCTTATAGCCAGATTACCTATTGATAATCATTGTTTTATGGCTAAGGTACGAAATGTTGAATCATTGATCAATGTTTCTCTAAATTCTTATGATAGTAAGTATTATAACTCTTCTTATGAAGAATCTACTTCTGATGAAGAAAATACTTTACCTACTTATGAAGAAGTCTCTAGGTTTGCTGAACTTCTTGAGATTGAGAATTCCAAACTCAATAAGAAACTTGATAAGGAAAACTCTAGGAATTCTATTCTTACGAAAGAGATATCAGATCTTTCTAAAGATCTTGATAGGAAAAATGTTGATTTTGAAAGTAATTCAAAAAATCTTCAGGAAGTAAGTTCTGAGAGGAACAAACTTTCTAAAGAATTAGAAAAAGTAATTTCTAAGAAAAATGTTTTCGAGCCTAGCTCTAGTTCTAAAACTAATGATTTTGAGGATAAAAACTTGGTTATAAAACTCAAGTCAAAAATTTTTTCCTTAAAGAAGTGTTTATCAAACTTTACCCATGGTAAGGAAAATTTTGATAAGATTTATTCCCAAATACTACCTTTAAGAAATAAATCCAAATTTGGTTATACCCATGCAAAACCAATTTTTAGTAACAATTATTTTGTTCCTAAAAGTGCCCCATTTTGTACTAAATGTCAATGTGGTGGTCACTGGGCAAAGAATTGTTCCTTAAACAAAACCCAATCTTTTGGATTTCACAAAGCGTACTTTTCGAAGAAGATGTAGGTCCCTAAAATTTTATTGTCTGGAAATCTCGAATCCAAACAAGTTTGGATTCCTAAAGTCTAATTTTCTTCTTGATTTCAGGAAAATAAAGAGAGTACCGGCAACAATACATGGTACATGGATAGTGGATGTTCCCGACACATGAGTGGTAAACAAAATCTATTTTGAAAAGATTATCAAAACAAAAGGAGAAGCGGTAACTTTCGGAGATAATGCTAAGGGTGAGATTGTTTGTATTGGTAATATTGTTCTTCTTGGTAAAACCTTGATTTCAAATGCTCTTTTTGTTAAGGGTCTTAAGCACAACCTCATTAGCATAAGTCAGTTATGTGATGAAGGTTACCTTGTGAATTTTAGGAATGATAAGTGTTTAGTTAACAATTCCAAGGAAGAATTTATTCTCTCCACCAATAGGCAAGAGAATGTTTACACTCTGAACTTAGAAGACCTCAGAGCCAAGATTTACCTTGCCTAAGTGCAATGGAAGATCATTCCTGGTTATGGCATAGAAGACTAGGACACTGTAATCTTAGAAACCTATGTAAACTCTCTAAGAAGAAACTAGTAAAGGATCTACCGGAGCTTAGATTTGATTCTTCTAAAGTTTGTGATCCTTGTCAATATGGCAAGCAACATAAATCTAGTTTTAAGTCAAACGGTGAATTCTCAACAACTGATGCATTATAGTTAGTGCACATGGATCTTTTTGGTCCAACACAAATTGGAAGTATTGGAGGCAAATAATATGTGTTTGTTCTAGTTGATGATTACACTATATTTACTTGGTTCTATTTTCTATCAAAGAAGTATTAAGCTTTTTCCAATTTCAAAAGTTTTAGAGCTCAAGTTAAAAATGAGAAAAACCTTCCATTGAAAAATATTCATAGTGATCATGAAGGAGAATTTCAAAATTATGATTTTGAAACTTTTTGTAGTAAGAAAGATATTACTCACAATTTTTCAGCACCTAGAACTCCTCAACAGAATGGTGTAGTTGAAAGAAGAAATAGAATTCTTCAAGAAATAACTAGAACCATGTTGAGTGAATATTATATAGCTAGACATTTCTGGGATGAAGCTGTAAGTACTGCTTGTTATACTATAAATCGAGTTTTGATCAGACCTTTTCTTAATAAAAATCCTTATGAGTTATGGAATGGTAGAAAACCAAGACTATCCTACTTCAAGGTTTTTGGTTGCAAAGTATTCATTTTTAATACTAAATATAACTTACATAAATTCGCACCAAAATCTGATGAAGGAATTTTCTTAGGTTATTCCACAACATCTAAGGCTTATAGAGTTTTTAATAAAAACACTTGTGCTGTCAAAGAAACAGTACATGTAAAATTTGATGAGTCAGATCCTTTTGTTTTTAAAACTCCTCAGCCTACATCCTCGGATGTGTTTTTAAAAACTGATTATCAACCTTTGATAGAAGAACCTTCTGATAAGGATAATGTTCTACAAGATATTTCTAAAACATTTACCCAAGAAGATTTTTTACCCTATGTTGATGAACAGGTTTTACAAAACCCAAATCAGGTGTTTCTTAAGAATCATCCCAGTGATAGTATCATTGGTGATGTAAATCAACCTATAAGGACTAGAAGTTCCTTAAGAAATGAAGTAGAACATCTAGCATTTCTTTCCCAATTAGAACAAAAAAAGCACTGATGAAGCTCTGGGTGATGATGATTGGATCAAAGCAATGCAAGATGAACTAAATGAATTCGAAAGGAATAAGGTCTGGACCTTGGTTGAAAGACCTAAGGAAACTTCTGTTATTGGAGTAAAATGGGTCTTCAGAAATAAATGTGATGAAAATGGAGTCATTGATAGAAATAAAGCTAGAATTGTTGATAAAGGCTATAATCAGCAAGAGGGAATAGACTATGAAGAAACCTATGCTCCAGTAGCTAGACTTGAATCTATCCGTATTCTACTTGCTTTTGCAGCATTCTTTAATTTCAAAATTTTTCAAATGGATGTGAAATGTGCTTTTCTTAACGGTTATGTTCAAGAGGAAGTTTTTGTTGAACAACCTCCTGGCTTTGAAGATACAAAACATCTGGATCATGTTTTTAGACTTACCAAAGCTTTGTATGGTCTTAAACAAGCCCCATGAGCATGGTATGATAGACTCACTGGATTTTTGCTTCAAAATAACTATGTCAAGGGAAATGCAAATCCAACCATTTTTATAAATAATGATAAGAAAAATGTTTTGATTGTTCAAATTTATGTTGATGACATTATATTTGGTTCAACTCAGAAATCATTGACTGACTCTTTTGCTAGTCTAATGAAATCTGAGTTTGAAATGAGTATGATGGGTGAGTTAACATTTTTCCTTGGATTTCAAATTTCTCAAAAACCAGAAGGAACCTACATATCTCAACATAAGTATATGAAATATCTTCTTAAAAAGTATGGTTATGACAACACTAAAAGTATAAGTACTCCCATTGGTACCTCAAACTCTTTAGATCTTGATGAAGCTGGGAAACCAGTAGATCAAACATCTTTTAGAGGTATGATAGGAATTTTACTTTACTTAACAGCTAGTCGACCAGAATTAATGTTTTCAGTATGATTATGTGCAAGATACCAATCCAATCCTATGGAATCTCACTTAAAGGCGGTAAAAAGAATTTTTCGCTACCTTAAGGGAACCATGGATCTAGGATTATTTTATACTTCTGGAAATGATTTTGTTCGAAAAATCTTTTCTAATGCTGACTTTGGTGGATGTTGAATGGATAGAAAGAGTACATCTGGAACTTGTCATTTCTTAAGAGATTCATTAGTTTCTTGGTCCTACAAGAAGCAACATTCTGTAGCACTTTCAACTGCTGAAGCTGAATATGTAGCAGCTGGATTTTGTTGTGCTCAAGTGTTGTGGATGCAACACACACTCACAGACTATGGCTTGAGTTTTAGTAAAACTCAAATTTTGTGTGATAACACAAGTTCCATTGCCCTTAGTAAGAACCATGCACATCACTCCCATGCAAAAAACATAGATATTAGGCATCACATTCTTAGGGATCACACACTTAAAGGAGATATTATTCTTCAGTTTATTGGAACGCAAGATCAACTTGCTGATATTTTCACAAAATCTTTGCCTTCTGATATATTTGAATATATTAAACAGAAGTTAGGAATGATTACCGTAAGGTAATCCTCCTTAATTAACTCTCTGTTGAAAAAGTCTCCTTACAGCAATACACTCCTTTTCATAGGGGGAGTACATTCGATTGTCAGTTTAACAAAGTTTTTTCAAATTTTTTTTTCAAAACTTTTCGGAAAGAAGATTTCTGGAATTGGATTTTCGGAACTACAATTTTTCCAGAATGGACATGTTTGTATAGAATACTTCTGGAATGAAAGTGTTCGTATTGAAAACATCCGGAATGGAAAATTTCGTACTGGTATTTTCATATAGGAATTTTCGTACCGAATCCTTCATAATGTTTTTTTTTTTGAATGAAACTTTCGTACTAAGTTTTCCCCTTTAAGTTTATTTTTTTCGTAATGAGTTTTGTAAACTATTTCGTAGTAAAGTTTTTTTAAAAATGTTACCAATTACGAATAATCCTCCTATGCCAATCCGAAAGGTATGATTTCCTTACTCAAGTTTTCGTAGTCATACTTTACTTGCTGGCATTTTCTTGTATTATGTTTTCGGATTATAGTTTTCTTAATTCTTTGTTTTAATAAAAACCTCAAAAAGATCGGATTCAAGTTTTCAACCGTCAGATCTGATCTCAGCTTATCCCAACAATTAGATCAACTGAGGAAGTTTAACCGCCGTTCCATTGCCTATATAAAGGGGACCCAAATACTCGTCCAACATCGATTTCAAGCTCTCGCATCCCGAATCTCTGCCTCTCTATTTTAAAGCCGTTCCGAACTTCAGACTTCTCTATTCCGAACTTCTCAGAGGACTTCAGATCAGAATGTCTGCGGAGTTAGCTTCTCAAAATATGTCATCCACCAAACCTATTTCACAATGGTTAGTTTACAGAGAAAGGCTAGTCCATATGGATTTCTTCAACAACTATGATTCTCTTATTTCAAAGAACATTAAGTTGAATGGCTGGGAAGATATTGTTGTATCCAAATCAGGGAATCAATACGATGTCTTTTCGGAGTTACTTGTTGAGTTCTATGAATCAGTTTCCTTCTTTAAGGAAGATAATAGGGAGAAGTTTTATTTTAAGTCTTATGGCAAGACTTACAAGCTTTCTTATACCAAGGCAGCAAGCTTGGTAGGGCTGACCTATGAAGGAGAATCCGAGTTCATATCTCACGTTTTTCCGGACTCTAAGGGTAGCTTCGACAAGGAAAAAGCCTTAGAAACTCTCGGACTGGCTGATGACAAGGCTTCGAAGATTGCAAGTTTATCTACAAATTTCCGGATCCTAGAATTGTGGGTGTAAGGGCTTATCGTACCGAGGAAAGGTGATAAAGACAGTTTGAAGAAGAGTGAGATCTATATCTTAGATTTCCTGATAAATCTATGGAATTTTAACTTGATGAAGCACATTCTTATCACTCTTGAAAATTTGAAGAAAGGAAATCTGAGAGCTCAGATTATTATGTATCCATAAATCCTCTCGAAGTTGATAGTTCGGTGCCTTGAGTCTTTCAAGGAGGCTTGCAAATCTAAGCCAAGAGTTTGCAAGATTATGCTGGTGAGCGATGGTACTCTTAAGAGGATGGATGTGGCTTTCAACAAGGAGACTAGTGAGTTCTTTGATTTTACAAATCAAGAAGAAGTGGCTCCGAAGGTTGCTGAACCGGAATCATCAAAACCAGTAAAGAAAAGAAAGTTGAAAGAAGTTGTAGTTGAAGTTGAGGATCCTAAAGCTAAGGAAGTTAAAACCGCACCTCCCAAACCAAAGAAGAAAGCCTATCATGATGAAGTTATTGCGAAGTGGAGAGCAGATAAAGAGAAAAGGAAAGAAGGGGATCCGCAGTTTGGATTGGACCCTACGGAAGCTAAGGCATTGAAGGAGAGAACTACTGATGAGCTTGAAAAACAAGTAAAGGAAAAAAAAGCTCAAGAAGAAGATGACAGAAGCTGGGGCAGTCCAAGCATTGTTAAAGTTTAATGAGATGGTATCCGGAAGCATTCCAGTTCCGAGATCTTTCTCCTTGGAATCTCTACCTGAGACTCCAGGAAGAAACCTTGATTTTCCGAAAGATATTACAACTGAACATGTTGAGAAAATTGAGCAGATTCAACAAGTGGAAGAGGAAGAAGTAGTTGCTGAAGGAAGTGGTGAAACAAGAGACTTATTGAAAGAGGTAGATGATTATAAAGGGTCGCCTTCGGAACCCATATCACTCCGAACTTCAGAGGCTGAATCCTCTAAGTTAGTAACTCCAGAGAAGGATAAGAATGAGGAATATGTTGTTCAAAAATTTGTTGATGATATTATTCAAGTGTCTACTGGCGAGCAGAAAACTCCTGATCAAGAATCGATTCCGAAAAAGGACAAGGGAAAGCAACTCTTTGTTGAGACTCCGAAATCAGTGGCTAGCAAGAAAAGAGAAATTGGCGATTCTTCTAAAAGGAAGTTGGAGCTTATTGAGGAAGAAAATTCTCCAAGTAAAGTTTCAGATTCGAAGTCATCCTCGTTGGGACATGACTTTGTTGTTCAATCTTTGAGGAAGTTAGTTGGTTCCATTACGACCATCTCGACTATAGATTCAAGATGCCAAATGCTCCAACATGCTCTGAATCAGAAATCAGATTCCGTATCCTTAGTCATGGATAAGTATGTGGAGATAGAAGCTGAATTCAAATCTTTTCTTGTTGGCTATGAAGCCCACAAAAGATCTTGCAAGAGAATAACGAGCTGGTCAAGGAAGACTGTGGAAGAGATGAGGCTATTCGATGAGTTTCAAGACAATGTTAAAGATGCTTTTGAGACCGAGGACAGGAAGAGAAATGAGTTAATTTCATCCTTCGAAGAGAAGCTGACAGATGAAAAGAACTTCCGGATTCAAGAAGTCAGAGATCTGAATGGGAAGCTGAATTCCGTTTCTCAAAACTGGAAGTTTGAAAGGGATCATCGGATTGAGTTTGAACAGAAGTTGAAGGCCCAGGAAGAAAAGATCAAGGCTCAGGAAGAAAAGCTGAATGCCCAAGAAGAAAAGATTGAAGCTCAATCTGCAAGAATAGTGGTCTTAGAGAAGCAAGCTGAAGTAGATCATAAAGACCTGAAGAAGATCAAGACTATTCTTAATGGAATCATTTCGAAGGAAAAAGATCTGAAATAACTAAATCCGATCTTTTGTTGTATCTAGTTTTCTTTGTTGCTGACATTTCAAATCTAATGAAAATTGTGCTTCTTGGTTCCTTTGTTGTTATTACTAATTTTTTAGGTACTTTGTTATTTTTTTTCCATTCCCTCAATTTCTTTTTGAAAATCACAAAGGGGGAGAAGTAAAAGATCCTTAAGAAAAAAAAGAACTCTAATAAGAGTTTATATAAGGAGGAGAAGAAAAATATCTGTAAGAAAGAAGAACTCTAATAAGAGTCTATCTAAGGGGGAGTTTTTTAAAGAAGACTTTCTTATTCTTAATAAAATGTCACTCCAGACATCTAGAATACGATCCTTAGAGTTTCAAATCCTAAGGGGGAGTGAGTCGTATTCATCTATATCCTTAAAGCAAGGGAGATAAGCTTTTTCTTCTTAGAATTTATTTTTCGTAAGGATGTTTGTGCTTTCCAAAAAGGGGGAGATTGTTGAGTCAATAAGGTTTTCCTTATGACTTTTACATTCCTTCTTGTTTTGAAAATCACAAACACCTTATCTTTAGGAAAAAAAATTTCTTAAGGAAATTTGCTTTTATAAGGAAAATTGTTTTCTTAAGGAAAATTGCTTTTACAAGGAAAATTGCTTTTATAAGGAAAATTGTTTTCTTAAGGAAAATTGCTTTTATAAGGAAAATCTCTTTTATAAGAAAAAACATCCTTATCATTTTTTCATCCATATTTTTTCTTAAGTATGAGATTCAGATTCATTTCTATTTTTCTCGGAATCGTTGAAACTTTGATATGAAGCATTCTGTTTTAGGATCCGAATTCTGGATAAGAACTGTAAGGAAGTTTCATTCCGAATTCCGGATATGAACTCTGATTAAGTTCTACTCCAGACTCAGGATATGAATCCTTATGAAGTTTGACAGTGAATTCTTATTACGAATTCTGATGAAGAATTCTCATTACGAATTCTGATGAAGAATTATCATTACGAATTCTGATGAAGAATTCTCATTACGAATTCTGATGACGAATTCTCATTCCGAGTTCTCATTCCGAATTTCACCTATTAAACAGAATCTGATTATCTTTGTTTTATACACTCTGAACTAATTCAGACTCAGAAAAATATTTTGGTTAGACTCCGAACTTTTATTCTGCTTACACTTCTATAATTTGTCTACTCTTTATTATTTTCATTACACTCCGAACCTTCACTCCGAATTTTTCATTCCGAACTTTTGAGTTAGATTTTAAAACAATGTCGTACATTCTGTTACACTTGTTTTGTTATAAAACGATGTCGTCTATTTTGTTATAAACTAACCGTTGTCTAAGTGACACGTGTACAGGTCCCTTTGATCTTTAAGGAAAATATGACAGTTGTAGAAGGAGCCGACCTTATCTATAAATAGGAGCTCATTTGAAAGAGCTCGATGTTGAAGTGGTGCTGAAAGGCTGACTGATCTTCGACTCATGTGATTATATGCTTGAAGTGATTCTTAAAGATAGAGGCTCTTATTAAATCTCAAAGCTTCGTGCGACTCCGAATGTTGGTGATTACATTCGAGGGCTTCCGGGGATAGGAAGACAGAGGTGCCGACTACCTTAAAGTTCGAGGGCTTCCTTGCTGAGGAAGACAGATGTTGCCAACTACCTTGAAGTTGAGGGCTTGCAGGGATAGCAAGACAGAGACTCTGATCTTTGTATCGAGGGCTTACCCTGGTGTGGGTAAGACAGACTTGCTTGAAAGTATAAATCAAGGGACCTTTATCCAAGGTTGTTGGATACCCTTCTCTTTGGGTTAAAAGGCTTATATCTTGTTACTTGTAGTACTACTACTTGTTTATATTCCGCTGCATATTGTATTGTAAGGAAAGTATAACTTTCTTATACTTCATTATTTGTACTCTGTTTCATTTAGATTCTATACGATTTAAAGTAGAATCTCATATTGCAATATTTTGTTAAGATTCTATTTCTGGAACCATATTTCTGGAACCTACTGTCGGAATCTCTTTTCAAGTTTTTTTTTGGTGTTAGAGGTGTTGTGAATTTGCCTAGTTTAACTTTGTTAAACATAGCCCTTTCCTTTGCTTAAGGAAAACATAGTTAATCGTAACTAACTTTAAAGGTTCCAAAGGAATTTTTAAAGTATACAATTCACCCCCCCCCCTCTTGTATTTTGAGCATCTACATCACTATTTCGATCCTACAATTGGTATAAGAGAAAGTCTCTGAAATACATATACTCACGAATAAGTTTTTCTTGCTCACTTTTTCATTCCGGAAATTTCCCATTCCGAACTTTCCCAATTGGAACTTTGTGATTACAAACTTTTTCTAATAACAAGTTTGTGTATCGAAGGATTTTTCTAGTATGGCAGGAACTAATGTTGGTTTAATTGATAATCTGAATCCTACAAGACCACCAATCTTTGATGGTAATGATTATGAGTATTGGAGAGATCGCATGAAGACTTTTGTTATCAACACTGGAGTGGGCAACTTTGTTTTTCTTACTGGTGATTATAAAATTCCTAATAAGGAAGTTAGAACTTTCACTAACCAAGAAAAGCAAGAATATCAACTTAACTATAAGGTACGCAATACTCTACTGTGTTCAATGACCAGAAATATATATAGCCAAATTTCTTCTTATGAAGAAGCTAATTCTATATGGAAGAAGTTAGAGTTTACACACTTTGGAACTTCTACGGTGATTGAGACTAGAAGAGCTATGCTTAGAGCTGAATATCATGGCTTCAACTTTCCCTATGGAGAACCAATCTGTAAAGTTCAACAGAGATTTATGACTATCGTTAATAGCTTACAATCTATTGGAGAGAATAGTCTAGATGATGAAGCTATTGTGGATAAGATAATTGATATTATGCCCAATGAGTGGGAGTCCAAGAGAACATCTATAGATGAGAACAGGAATGTCACTCAAATTACTCTTGATGAGCTGTTTGGAACTCTTCTCCAACATGAAACCAGAATGAAGAGAGATGCTGACAACATCAAGAAGAAGAATGGAAATGGTACTGTTGCTTTTACAACAACTTCAAATCAGATGAAAGCTAAGACTCCTGAGAGAGTAACCAGATCCAAGTCTAAGAAAGTTATTTTCCAATCTGAATCTAGTGAGAATGAAGTCTCAGCAAATGAATTAGAAAATCTTGCTCGAAGGTTGAACAAGATAGCTGGCTAGAGAAATTTTCAATCTAAGTATAAGAAAAAGCAAAAGAAAGATAAGAAAGATGGAGAAGTTACTTGTTATGAATGTAAGAGAGCTGGACATATTAGACCAGATTGCCCTTTGCTCAAAAAGAAAGAAATGAAAGAAAGGCATTCAGATAGGAACAGAAAGAAGTATTATAAAGCCAAAGCTAAGAAAGTTCTGAAATCTAATGACCCCTGGAGTGCTAGTGGTGGTGACTCTTTAGATGAATCTTCTGATTATGAATCTTCCGGACAGAAGAATCTTGGTCATATAGCCAGATTAACTATTGATAATCATTGTTTTATGGCTAAGGTAAGAAATGCTGAATCATTGATCAATGTTTCTTTAAATTCTAATGATAGTAAGTATTATAACTCTTCTGATGAAGAATCTACTTCTGATGAAGAAAATACTTTAACTACTTATGAATAAGTCTCTAGGTTTGATGAACTTCTTGAGATTGAGAATTCCAAACTCAATAAGAAACTTGATAAGGAAAACTCTAGGAATTATATTCTTACGAAAGAGATATCAGATCTTTCTAAAGATCTTGATAGGAAAAATGCTAATTTTGAAAGTATTTCAAAAAATCTTGAGGAAGTAAGTTCTGAGAAGAACAAACTTTCTAAAGAATTAGAAAAAGTAATTTCTAAGAAAAATGTTTTCGAGCCTACCTCTAGTTCTAAAACTAATGATTTTGAGGATAAAAACTTGGTTATAAAACTAAAGTCCGAAATTTTTTCCTTAAAGAAGTGTTTATCAAACTTTACCCATGGTAAGGAAAATTTTGATAAGATGTATTCCCAAATACGACCTTTAAGAAATAAATCCGGATTTGGTTATACCCATGCAAAACCAATTTTTAGTAACAATTATTTTGTTCCTCAAAGTGCCCCATTTTGTACTAAATGTCAATGTGGTGGTCACTGGGCAAAGAATTGGTCCTTAAACAAAACCCAATCTTTAGGATTTCACAAAGCTTACTTTTATAAGAATATGTGGGTCCCTAAAATTTTATTGTCTGGAAATCTCGGACCCAAACAAGTTTGGATTCCGAAAGTCTAATTTTCTTCTTGATTTCAGGAAAATAAAGAGAGTACCAGCAACAATACATGGTACATGGATAGTGGATGTTCGCGACACATGACTGGTAAACAAAAGCTATTTTTAAAAGAATATCAAAACGAAAGGAGGAAGTGTAACTTTCGGAGATAATGCTAAGGGTGAGATTGTTGGTATTCATAATATTGTTCTTCTTGGTAAAACCTTGATTTCAAATGTTCTTTTTGTTAAGGGTCTTAATCACAACCTCATTAGCATAAGTCAGTTATGTGATGAAGGTTACCTTGTGAATTTTAGGAATGATAAGTGTTTAGTTCACAATTCCAAGGAAGAATTTATTCTCTCAGCCAATAGGAAAGAGAATGTTTACACTCTGAACTTAGAAGACCTTAGAATCCAAGACTTACCTTGCCTAAGTGCAATGGATGATCATTCCTGGTTATGGCATAGAAGACTAGGACACTGTAATCTTAGAAACCTATGTAAACTCTCTAAGAAGAAACTAGTTAAGGATCTACCGGGGCATAGATTTTATTCTTCTAAAGTTTGTGATCCTTGTCAATATGGAAAGCAACATAAATCTAGTTTTAAGTCAAATGGTGAAGTCTCAACAACCGATGCATTACAGTTAGTGCACATGGATCTTATTGGTCCAACACAAACTGGAAGTATTGGAGGAAAATACTATGTGTTTGTTCTAGTTGATGATTACACTAGATTTACTTGGGTCTATTTTCTAGTAAAGAAGTCTGAAGCTTTTTCCTATTTCAAAAGTTTTAGAGCTCAAGTTAAAAATGAGAAAAACCTTCCATTGAAAACTATTCATAGTGATCATGGAGGAGAATTTCAAAATTCTGATTTTTAAACTTTTTGTTGTAAGAAAGGTATTACTCACAATTGTTTAACACCTAGAACTCCTCAACAGAATGGTGTAGTTGAAAGAAGAAATAGAATTCTTCAAGAAATAACTAGAACCATGTTGAGTGAATATTCTATAGCTAGACATTTCTGGGCTAAAGCTGTAAGTACTACTTTTTATACTATAAATCAAGTTTTGATCAGACCTTTTCTTAATAAAACTCCTTATGAGTTATGGAATGGTAGAAAACCAAGACTAGCCTACTTCACGGTTTTTGGTTGCAAAGTATTCATTTTGAATACTAAAGATAACTTACATAAATTCACCCCAAAATCTGATGAAGGAATTTTCTTAGGTTATTCCACAACATCTAAGGCTTATAGAGTTTTTAATAAAAACGCTTGTACTGTCGAAGAAACAGTACATGTAAAATTTGATGAGTCAGATCCTTTTGTTTTTAAAACTCCTCAGTCTACATCCTCGGATGTGTTTTTAAAAACTGATTATCAACCTTTGATAGAAGAACCTTCTGATAAGGATAATGTCCTAGAAGATATTTCTGAAACATTTAACCTAGAAGATTTTCTACCCTATGTTGATGAACAAGCTTTACAAAACCCAAATCAGGTGTTTCTTAAGAATCATCCCATTGATAGTATCATTGGTGATGTAAATCAACCTGTAAGGACTAGAAGTTCCTTAAGAAATGAAGTAGAACATCTAGCATTTCTTTCCTAATTAGAACAAAAAAGCACTGATGAAGCTCTAGGTGATGATGATTGGATCAAAGCAATGCAAGATGAACTAAATGAATTCGAAAGGAATAAATTCTGGACCTTGGTTCAAAGACCTAAGGAAACTTCTGTTATTGGAGTAAAATGGGTCTTCAGAAATAAATGTGATGAAAATGGAGTCATTGTTAGAAATAAAGCTAGACTTGTTGCTAAAGTCTATAATCAGCAAGAGGGAATAGACTATGAAGAAACCTATGCTCCAGTAGCTGGACTTGAATCTATCCATATTCTACTTGCTTTTGCAGCATTCTTTAATTTTCATACTTTTTCAAATGGATGTGAAAAGTTCTTTTCTTAACGGTTATGTTCAAGAGTAAGTTTTGGTTGAACAACCTCCTGGCTTTGAAGATAAAAAACATCCGGATCATGTTTTTAGACTTACCAAAGCTTTGTATGGTCTTAAACAAGCCCCACGAGCATGGTAAGATAGACTCACTGGATTTTTGCTTCAAAATAACTATGTTAAGGGAAATGCAGATCCAACCCTTTTTATAAAGAAAGATAAGAAAAATGTTTTGATTGTTCAAATTTATGTTGATGACATTATATTTGGTTCAACTCAGAAATCTTTGACTGACTCTTTTGCTAGTCTAATGAAATTTGAGTTTGAAATGAGTATGATGGGTGAGTTAACATTTTTCCTTGGATTTCAAATTTCTCAAAAACTAGAAGGAACCTACATATCTCAACATAAGTATATTAAAGATATTCTTAAAAAGTATGGTTATGACAACACTAAAAGTATAAGTACTCCCATTGGTACCTCAAACTCTTTATATCTTGATGAAGCTGGGAAACCGGTAGATCAAACATCCTTTAGAGGTCTGATAGAAAGTTTACTTTACTTAACAGCTAGTCGACCAGACTTAATGTTTTCAGTATGCTTATGTGCAAGATATCAATCCAATCCTAAGGAATCTCACTTAAAGGCGGTAAGAAGAATTTTTCGCTACCTTAAGGGAACCATGGATCTAGGATTATTTTATACTTCTGGAAATGATTTTGTTCTAAAAATCTTTTCTGATGCTGACTTTGGTGAATGTAGAATGGATAGAAAGAGTACATCTGGAACTTGTCATTTCTTAGGAGATTCTTTAGTTTCTTGGTCCTGCAAGAAGCAACATTCTGTGTCACTTTCCACTGCTGAAGCTGAATATGTAGCAGCTGGAAGTTGTTGTGCTCAAGTGTTGTGGATGCAACACACACTCACACACTATGGATTGAGTTTGACTAAAACTCAAATTTTTTGTGATAACACAAGTGCCATTTCCCTTAGTAAGAACCCTGCACATCACTCCCATGCAAAACACATAGATATTAGGCATCACTTTCTTAGGGATCACACACTTAAAGGAGATATTATTCTTCAGTTTATTGGAACGCAAGATCAACTTGCTGATATTTTTAAAAAATCTTTGCCTTCTGATAGATTTGAATATATTAAACAGAAGTTAGGAATGATAACCATAAGGTAATCCTTTTTAATTAACTCTCTGTTGAAAAAGTCTCCTTATAGCAATACACTCCTTTTCATAGGGGGAGTACATTTGATTGTTAGTTTAACAAAGTTTTTTCAAATTTTTTTTTTCAAAAATTTTCGGAACGAAGATTTCTGGAATTGGATTTCCAGAACTACAATTTTTCCAGAATGGACATGTTCGTACAGAATACTTCTGGAATGAAAGTGTTCGTATTGAAAACATCCGGAATGGAAAATTTCGTACTGGTATTTTCATAACGGAATTTTCGTACCGAATCCTTCATAATGTTTTTTTGAATGAAACTTTCATACTAAGTTTTTCCTTATTAAGTTTATTTTTTTCGTAATTAGTTTTGTAAACTATTTCGTAGTAAAGTTTTTTTAAAAATGTTACCAATTACGAATAATCCTCCTAAGCCAATCCTAAAGGTATGATTTCCTTACTCATGTTTTCGTAGTCATACTTTACTTTCTGGCATTTTCTTGTATTATGTTTTCGGATTATAGTTTTCTTAATTCTTTGTTTTAATAAAAACCTCAAAAAGATCAGATTCAAGTTTTCAACCGTCAGATCTGATCTCAGCTTATCCCAACCGTTAGATCAACTGAGGAAGTTGAACTGTCATTTCATTGCCTATATAAAGGGGACCCAAATACTCGTCCCACATCGATTTCAAGCTCTCGCGTCCTGAATCTCTGCCTCTCTGTTTTAAAGTCATTCTGAACTTCAGACTTCTCTATTCCGAACTTCTCAGAGGACGTCAGATACGAATGTCTGTGGAGTTATCTTCTCAAGATATGTCATCCACCAAACCTATTTCACAATGGTTAGTTTACAGAGAAAGGCTAGTCCATCCGGATTTCTTCAACAACAATGATTCTCTTATTTCAAAGAACATTAAGTTGAATGGCTGGGAAGATATTGTTGTATCCAAACCGGGGAATCAAGACGATGTCTTTTCGAAGTTACTTGTTGAGTTCTATAAATCAGTTTCCTTATTTAAGGAAGATAATTGGGAGAAGTTTTCTTTTAAGTCTTATGGAACGACTTACAAGCTTTCTGTAAAGACCCGTAAAATTCAAGGGAAATTTTTTCTTAATTTTCTTTGGAATTTTACAAGAGCGCGGTTTCTGACGGCACCTGATTCCGAGGCCCGGAGTGCCCGGAATCAATTTCCGAAGTTTGGCTTGGGTACGTTCAGTGAACGAACGAGCGGGAATTCCTAACTTTTGATCCGGTGCTCGGAATAGAAATCCGAGGGCACCGATGAACTCGCAGCGCCGATATTCGCTTAAGGAGACCTTTTCCGAAGTTGCGTTTATTGCGGGACGGAAGTTAGTTTTGGGGAGAATTATAAAAAATAAGTTGAATAAAAAAAATGTTGAACACTTTTTTTTTATTTATTTAAACTTGTTGGTTAACTTCTCTCAAAGGGAGTTAGGGGTGGGACCCACACCCACTTAACCTCCCTTGATAGGATTAAGTGTGGTGGGGCCCAAACGAGCCCTAAACTTTTCATCTTCTCTCAAACTCCCTTAACCCCTCTTTAAATGACATGACAATTGTTATTTAACTTTGGAGTTATCCTTTTTGAATTTCAAACCTTTGAAATTCATTTGTTAAGTTTGTGAATAAAATAAGCTCTTATCTTATTTTGTTGGGTTAGAACTCTTTAGCCATCTTGAGAGCTTTTGAGAGCTTTTCCTTCTTCTTCAAACTTTGACGAAGAACGCTCAAGCCTTGACGAAGAACGCTCAAGCTCCAACGAAGAACGCCGCTCCTATCTTCTTCGTCTTCCGTGTCAACGAGAGGGAACACCGCTTCCTCCTCGGACTTCCTTTGTCGGCATACGAAGATTCGCCAATGACGTACCTCTTCAGATGTACCTCTTCGTCATCGGATTTGACGAACGTTTACCGCGATGCCCGACCTCCACGACGTTGTCTTCCGCGGGACGTTGACAAATCTTCGAACTTATACCCAAGGTAGGGGTTGTTGTTATTTGTTTATTTATTTATCCTTGTTCGTGGTTCTAGCATGACTAACGTGAGGATTATAAATATGTGTTATTTTTTAACGTGAGGGGGCCGGACCGCATGAACACGGCCGAACCCCCTCCTTTGTTCTTGTTGATTTACCTTGTGGGAGAAAACAAGATGGCGTGGTGCCGTCTCACCACGCGGATAATCGCACGATTATATTGCGCGGCGCCGTCGCGCCGTGCCATGGAAGGATCATCAAGAACGAGACGCCGTCGCGCCGCGTTGAAGGGAATCAAAGGTGCGTCGGAGGGGCGCGGTGCCGTCGCACCGTGCCGGACGACGAACACCGCGGCCGGTTCCGGGCCGCGGCGGAACGGGAAGACCGGCGGCCGGGCCGCCGGCGTCGGAAGCCGGAAAGGGGACCGATATTCCGGTCCCCTTGGAGAAAAACCTGCCGGCCAGGTGGCCGGCCGGAAGGTCAAAGGCCGGGGGAAAATTAATCCCCCGGCCAGCATTAAACCCCCCCCCCCATTTATGAAGGGGGGGCGGTTTCCTTTGAGGGGGGCAGGCGGCCCCCCGGTTTCATCAAGCAGGCCCCCACGAGGGGGGCCGGATTTCCAAAGGGCGCGGCACTTAAGCCGCGCCGACATGCTGGAAGCGGGGGGCCTTGCCCCCCCCCCCCCCCCCCCCCCCCCCGCGCTGCCTCCATGCAGCGCCAGGCCGCCGCGCCGCCGGCCGAACCCGGGTCGGGTCGACCCGGTTCTGGCCGACCCAGGGGGGCGGGCCGGGTCGGCCCGGACCCGGACCCCCCCGTTTTCGAGACGGTTTCGGTCTTTTGACCATAACTTGAGCCACGGACCTCCGTTTGACGAACCGTCTGCGGCAACGCGATCCTTGGATCGAGACGGTCGTTTCGGTATATTACACTCAGGGTTTCAGAATACTTTGAGTTCGGCCGGGTTGGTTCGTACACGAAACCAAACGGGCCTTCGGAGCGGAAACACTCATATCTTGAGCTACGGACGTCTGATTGACGTGTCTTCAGCTTTGTTGTGTTCCTCTTAGTGAGACGGATCTTTTGGCATACTCCGCCCGAGGTTTGGACGCAGGTGGAGTACGGTCGGGTTGGTTTGCCTTAAAAACCAACCGGGCCCCGGGGACGAAAAAGCCAATAACTCTCAGACCGGCGCGTCCGATCGACGCGCCGTCTGTTGTGTTGAGTTCCTGTTGACGATACGGAACTTTTGGATACATCAACTCTAGACTTTGTGATAGTTGATGTATCAGCCTCTCGGCTCGTAGAGCGGACCCTCCGAACGAGCTTGCTGTGTGCGGGAACCCTAGTGCTGGCTGCGACTGTTACTGTGACTACTACTGCTACTACTGCTACTGTGACTGCGACGACGACAGTACAGAGATCCTGTGTGGATTCGACGACGATGACTACATCACTCAGCGATCCTACGTGGATCAGTGCTACAGGTCCTGTGTGGGCCCGATCCTGTGTGGGTCCGATCCTATGTGGGTCTTTGCGCTCAGCGGTCTTGTGTGAACCAGCACCTACAGGTCCTACGTGGGCCCGATCCTGTGTGGGTCTTTTGCGGGGGTTAGTTACCTATCGATCCTTCGTGGGTCCGACGACTTAGATGGATCAGAGATCATCTTTATCGTCTTTTGAAGAAGTATACCTGTGTGAGCTGAATTCTGTTGCTTTCCTATGTGGAATGTGTTGTGCTATCCTGTGTGGATTACGTTTTGCTTTCCTGTGTGGAATACGTTTACTTTCCTGTGTGGACTGAGTTGTACTTGGGCTCGGAGGTTGGAGCGTATTTGAAATTGATGACTTAGGTATATGTATGGGCATATACCTAAGCAGTGTCGGTTGTTACTTCATGATTGTACCTTTCTTTGTGGATTATCCTTTGTGGATTTTGGGAGACCTTCAGGGGTCTCGGGGTCCCTACTGAGTAGCTTATACTCACCCCTGCACGGGCTTTGCCCGCACTACGTTGTGTTGGTTGCAGACGACGGACAGCGTTGATCTTAGCTGAGGTTTGCAGAGCAGGACGGTACCTGGAGGTGGACCACTGGGCGGGACGTACTCGGAGCGGACGGAGAGACCCGTGGAGCAGTGGAGCTATCTGTACCCACCCTTTAGGTGGGATTTCCAGTGGACAGCTCGGTGTAGCGGCTTTTAATTTTCAGTTGCTGTTTTCCCTTTCGAGTTGTACTTTACTTTCAGTTTGGGTTTGTATACTGGCCCATTTACTTTTCCGCACTTTCAGTTGTACTCTGCTTTTGCTTAGTGTTTACTTTCTGCTTGCTTACTCTGTGGTGTTTGTTTACTTTACAAAGGCAATGCCTTCCCCTTTTTTCGGGATTTACGCCTTGGTGCTAGTCGTCAGCCCCTGGCCTATGGAAGGCGGGCTTGGGGTAGTCACGGTACGGACCCCGAGGGCGGGTCGTGACACTTTCTTATACCAAGGCAGCAAGCTTTGTAGGGCTGACCTATGAAGGAGAAGCCGAGTTCATATCTCATGTTTTGCCAGACTCTAAGGGTAGCTTCAACAAGGAAAAAGCCTTAGAAACTCTCGGACTGGCTAATGACAAGGCTCCGAAGATTGCAAGTTTATCTACAAATTTCTGGATCCTAGAATTGTGGGTGCAAGGGCTTATCGTACCGAGGAAAGGTGGTAAAGAGATTTTTAAGAAGAGTGAGATCTATATCTTAGATTTCCTGATAAATCTAAGGAAGTTTAACTTTATGAAGCACATTCTTATCACTCTTGAAAATTTGAAGAAAGGAAATCTGAGAGCTCAGATTATTATGTATCCAGCAATCCTCTCGAAGTTGATAGTTCGGTGCCTTGAGTCTTTCATGGAGGCTTGCAAATATAATCCAAGAGTTTGCAAGATTATGCTGGTGAGCGATGGTACTCTTAAGAGGATGGATGTGGCTTTCAACAAGGAGACTGGTGAGTTCTTCGATTTGCCTAATCAAGAAGAAGTGGCTCTGAAGGTTGCTGAACCGGAATCATCAAAACCAGTAAAGAAAAGAAAGTTGAAAGAAGTTGTAGTTGAAGTTGAGGATCCTACAGCTAAGGAAGTTCAAACCGCACCTCCCAAACCAAAGAAGAAGAAAGCATATCCTGATGAAGTTGTTGCGAAGTGGAGATCAGATAAAGAGAAAAGGAATGAAGGGGATCCGCAGTTCGGATTGGACCCTGCGGAGGCTAAGGCATTGATGGAGAGACTGCTGATGAGATTGAAAAACAAGTAAAGGAAAAAAAGATCAAGAAGAAGATGACAGAAGCCGAGGCATTCCAAGCATTTTTAATGTTTAATGAGATGGTATCCGGAAGCATTCCAGTTCCGAGATCTTTCTCCTTGGAATCTCTACCTGAGACTCTAGGAAGAAACCTTGATTTTCCGAAAGAGATTACAACTGAACATGTTGAGAAACTTGAGCAGATTCAACAAGTGGAAGAGGAAGAAGTAGTTTCTAAAGGAAGTGGTGAAACAAGAGACTTATTGAAAGAGGTAGATGATTATAAAGGGTCACCTTCGAAACACCTATCACTCCGAACTTCAGAAGCTGAATCCTCTAAGTTAGTAACTCCAGAGAAGGATAAGAATGAGGAAGATGTTGTTCAAAAAGTTGTTGATGATATTATTCAAGTGTCTACTAGCGAGGAGAAAACTCCTGATCAAGAATCAATTCTGAAAAAGGAAAAGGGAAAGCAACTCCTTGTTGAGACTCTGAAATCAGTGGCTAGCAAGAAAAGAGAAATTGGCGATTATTCTAAAAGGAAGTTGGAGCTTATTGAGGAAGAAAATTCTCCAAGTTTCAGATTTGGAGTCATCCTCGTTGGGACATGACTTTGTTGTTCAATCATTGAGGAAGTTAGTTGGTTCTATTCTGACCATCTCGACTATAGATTCAAGATGCCAAATGCTCCAACATGCTCTGAATCAGAAATCAGATTCTGTATCCTTAGTCATGGATAAGTATGTCGAGATAGAAACCGAATTCAAATCTTTTCTTGTTGGCTATGAAGCCCACAAAAGATCTTTCAATAGAATGACGAGCTGGTCAAGGAAGACTGTGGAAGAGATGAGGCTATTCGATGAGTTTCAAGACAATGTTAAAGATGCTTTTGAGACCGAGGACAGGAAGATAAATGAGTTAATTTCATCCTTCGAAGAGAAGATGATAGATGAAAAGAACTTCTGGATTCAAGAAGTCAGAGATTTGAATGGGAAGCTGAATTCCGTTTCTCAAAACTGGAAGTTTGAAAGGGATCATCGGATTGAGTTTGAACAGAAGATGAAGGCTCAGGAAGAAAAGATCAAGGCTTAGGAAGAAAATCTGAAAGCCCAGGAAGAAAAGATTGAATCTCAATCTACAAGAATAGTTGTCTTAGAGAAGCAAGCTGAAGTAGATCATAAATACCTGAAGAAGATCAAGACTATTCTTAAGGGACTCATTTCAAAGGAAAAAAGATCCGAAATAACTAAATCCGATCTTTTTGTTGTATCTAGTTTTCTTTGTTGCCGACATTTCAAATCTAATGAAAATTGTGCTTCTCAGTTCCTTTGTTGTTATTACTAATTTTTCAGGTACTTTGTAATTTTTTTCCATTCCCTCGATTTCTTTTTGAAAATCACAAAGGGGGAGAAGGAAAAGATCCTTAATAAAAATAAGAACTCTAATAAGAGTTTATATAAGGAAGAGAAGGAAAAGATCTGTAAGAAAGAAGAACTCTAATAAGAGTCTATCTAAGGGGGAGTTTTTTAAAGAAGACTTTCTTATTCTTAATAAAATGTCACTCCGGACATCTAGAATATGATCCTTAGAGTTTTAAAGACTAAGGGGGAGTTAGTCGTATTCATCTATATCCTTAAATCAAGGGAGATAAGCTTTTTCTTCTTAGAATTTCTTTTTCGTAAGGATGTTTGTGCTTTCCAAAATGGGGGAGATTGTTGAGTCAATAAGGTTTTCCTGATGAATTTTCCATTCCTTCTTATTTTGAAAATCACAAACAACTTATCTTTAGGAAAATTGATTTCTTAAGGAAAAATATCTTTTATAAGGAAAATTGTTTTCTTAAGGAAAATTGCTTTTATAGGGAAAAATGTTTTCTTAAGGAAAATTGCTTTTATAAGGAAAATTGTTTTCTTAAGGAAAATTGCTTTTATAAGGAAAATCGCTTTTATAAGAAAAACCATCCTTATCATTTTTTCATCCATATTTTTTCTTAAGTATGAGATTCGGATTCATTTCTATTTTTCTCAGAATTGTTGAAACTTTGATATGAAGCATTCTGTTTTAGGATCCGAATTCTTGATAAGAACTGTAAGGAAGTTTCATTCCTAATTCTGGATACGAAATCTGATTAAGTTCTACTCCAGACTCAGGATATGAATCCTTATGAAGTTCGACAGCGAATTCTTATTACGAATTCGGATGAATAATTCTCATTACGAATTCTGATGAAGAATTCTCATTACGAATTCTGATGAAGAATTCTCATTATGAATTCTGATGACGAATTCTCATTCAGAGTTCTCATTCCGAATTTCACCTATTAAACAGAATCTGATTATCTTTGTTTAATACACTCTAAATTAATTCAGACTTCAAAAAATATTTTGGTTAGACTCCGAACTTTTATTCTTCTTACACTTCTATAATTTTTCTACTCTTTATTATTTTCATTACACTCCGAACCTTCACTCTGAATTTTTCATTCCGAACTATTGAGTTAGATTTTAAAACGATGTCGTACATTCTGTTACACTTGTTTTGTTATAAAATGATGTCATCTATTTTGTTATAAACTAACCGTTGTCTAAGTGACACGTGTACAGGTCCCTCTGATCTTTAAGGAAAATATGACCGTTGGAGAAGGAGCCGACCTTACCTATAAATAGGAGCTCATTTGAAAAAGCTCGATGTTGAAGTGGTGTTGAAAGGCTGACTAATCTTCGACTCATGTGATTACATTCTTGAAGTGATTTCTAGAGAGAGAGGCTCTTATTAACTCTCAAAGCTTCGTGCGACTCCGAATGTTGGTGATTACATTCGAGGTCTTCCGGGGATAGGAAGATAGAGGTGCCGACTACCTTAAAGTTCGAGGGATTCCTTGCTGAGGAAGACAGAGGTTGCCAACTACCTTGAAGTTGAGGGCTTGCAGGGATAGCAAGACAGAGACTCCGATCTTCGTATCGAGGGCTTACCCTAGTGTGGGTAAGACAGACTTGCTTGAAAGTATAAATCAAGGGACCTTTATCCAAGGTTGTTGGATACCCTTCTCTTTGGGTTAAAAGACTTATATCTTGTTACTTGTAGTACTACTACTTGTTTATATTACGCTGCATATTGTATTGTAAGGAAATTATAACTTTCTTATACTTCCTTATTTGTACTCTGTTTCATTTAGATTCTATACGCTTTAAGGTAGAATCTCATATTGCAATCTTTCGTTAAGATTCTATTTCCGGAACCATATTTCTGGAACCTACTGTCGGAATCTCTTTTCAAGTTTTGTTTGGTGTTAGAGGTGTTGTGAATTTGCCTAGTTTAACTTTGTTAAACTTAGCCCTTTCCTTTGCTTAAGGAAAACATAGTTAATCATAACTAACTTTAAAGGTTCCAAAGGAATTTTTAAAGTATACAATTCACCCCCCTCTTGTATTTTGAGCATCTACATTACTATTTTGATCCTACATACGAAGATTCCCTCAAATAAAAATTATTTATTCAATAGAGTTTTCGGGCCATATCTCCTCTTTCACAATGCAAAACCTCAGCTCGAATGTATGTCCACATCAGGAGAAATGTCAATATTTGTGTGATTATTTTATTTCTCGTCCAGAATGGTGGGATGGATTTCAATGCCTCATTTGGGCCCATATTTGTTATTGTTGGGCCTTGAAATTTTTATCCTGGACTCTTTAAATGTTCCCCCGAACTATGGTGGAGAATAATGGAATTTGGACTTCTGTATTTATCCTAGTAGATCAATCTTTCCGAATAGTCCAGTTTCTTCACAGATTCTTTGGTCTTTTTGTGAGGACCATATGACCCTTTAAATGGCAGAATTGGCTCATGGTACCTTCTAATGAAATGTTGTATATTTAAAGGATAATACTAAAAAACATGAACCACAAAATTTGGATTAGTATAGTGGTAGTTAATATTAAAACAGTAAAGTAACTCAATTGGACTACTTCTAAAAATGCTCAAAAATTATACTTAATATTAAACTATTAATATTTAACACAAATTATTCAAATTTCTTATAAAATATGTAAAGGGGGTATATAATAAGTCATGAAAATATTAATAACATCAAGATTCTAGACTGGAAAAGTAATCAGATCAACCATTTTGTGACATAGGGACATGAGTCTATTCTAGATGAGAAGAGAATTGGACCATTAGCTATTGAGTACACTCTAGCATGGGCACAACCTCTATCTTTCTGAAGATGCAGTCATTGTTAATCTCATTCATGACTAACTTAGAGTTTCTATTAACTTGAAAATGGTGAAAATTAATCACAAATGATTTCTTGAGACTATTAATAAGAGCCTAAAACTCTACCTTGTTGTTGGTTCATCCTTCTGATAATAGAAACAAGTACGGAAGGATTAGCTATGTTGGGGTGATTAAGATGATCCCCAAGATAACTTTTTTGAGCTTTGATTTTTTTATCCTTCTACTAGTTGGGATCTAGTGGGTACCGTTGAAATGAATCTATCATCACTGAATTTCCAAATCCATTAAGAGGATGAATTCATCTTGGAAATCAACATCCCCAAGAAATTATTCAAGAGAATGATGGGTATCCATGATGTTGGAAAATGAATTACGCTTGATGAATTTTTATTGAATGAACTAGATGTCAAAATTCAACAAGATCACTATCTAGTGTGCTACTCATCTAGTAAACATGGGGAAATTTAGAACATACTTCATTGGGTCCACATGAGACACAAACTTTATCTTTGCATGATTTGGATAATGATGAAACTTCCACAATGTGAAAATCAGTGTGAGGAAACTATTCTCGATAAGGGATTATTTGGTCTCCATGTCAAGGAGCTTGAAAATGAGATAATATATACTATTTTACATGACCTCATTGTTCGTTTAGGTGATAAGGGAACTAGGGGACCATTCTAAGGTGATCACATGAAAGACCAAAGGATTCCCATAACTGGTTGGAATTAGAACCAGATAGTGTAGAATATAATTTATGATTTCTTCAAAGGAATTATGGAATTCTTTATCTCACTCAGATATGGTTCATTTATAATTATCCTAAAATCGTATTACACATTTTCTCAAGATTTTTGATGAATCATCATATATAGGTTAAGTGGCCTTGATGACCACACAACTCCTTGAGGATTCTTGGGGGAGTCAGCTGGCAGATATCCTTGATCATCTTCGGATCAATATCAATGCTTATGTGTCTAATGATGATGTTGATAAACTTCCCTAATGTACCCCCAAACACACACATCAAGGGGTTCATCATAAAATTCTATGAGAAGATGAAGTTGAATACTTTCTCAAGGTCTTCGAGATGATCTTGATCCTGGTGGGATTTAACCAAAAAATAATCCACATAACATCCACCAATATACTTTGGATCAATTTAATGATGTGGTACATGGATTTTTGATACATGAATCTTGAATTATTCAATACAAATGGTATAAATTGATAAAAATAGGTCCATTACGACACCCTGAAGTTGGTTGACTCTTCGTCCATAGGGAGAATCATGATCTAGATGTACCTAAAATATCCATCTATAAAGGACAGATCTTAGAACCTTTATTTGATATCAATAAAAAAATCTATCACTGGAAGGGGGAAGTCATTCCTTGAAAAAATGACTATTGAGGTCCCATAAGTCAATACAAACTCTGGTTTTCCCATTACTCTTTTTGATTGGGACGATGTTGGAAATACACATCGGGTACTGAACTTCCCTAACATTTTTGGATTTGATAAGCTTATCAAACTTGTCCTAAACTATGGAATCGTGATAGGGGTCCATATTCTTGGGAGACTGCTTGAATCCATGGTGACTTGTTAGGAGACCAAGACAATGAACATAAACATGAGGTTCTATCCTTGAAATCTATTCTTAGCTCTAGGAGAAAAATCATGATGCGACTTGAGGATAGCCACATTCTACAATTGTTCATATAACGACACTGTTATTCTGACCATTGTTGGCCTCAGATCTACCTAAGTAACAAGGTTGACATGTACCAGCTCATTGATGGTGGTGGATATGACTTCTTTGAATACAGGAGGAGCATCTTTTAAATCCTCTTCATTATTTGAGGGGGGAGAATTAGTTGTAAGAATTGTATCTAGGACATCTTATTCTGTGGGTGCACTGGTACATTATTGGCTAGACATGGAATCTTAAATGAGAGAATATTTCTCTACTGAAATTGTGATGGTAGTAGTTTTCAATCCAATCCCATCATGCCATTAACCGCTAGTTCCATTCTTGATGTCAATGAAATGGTGTTGATTTCGCTTTTATCAATTCAACATAGCTTTATAGAACATGAGGGAGTTCCACAAAATGGTGTGCATAGGGAGAACATCTCGATACCTTGCGGGAGTGGAATCTTCTATTAGTACCCAGGCCTATCATGTGTAACTATAACGGGAAATATTTGAACGTTCCTCTCAATAATGGATGTTGTTACCCTTTTAAGAAAATAAAAAATAATCATTATAGATATAGCCTTGTATCCTCTAACCATTAAATCAGGATAATGGAAGCACCATCCATGTTTTCCCCTGGACTGGCCACAGTGGTTGTGTGCTCAACCAAATTGGTCTGAACTTACATCCCCTCTCTTTGATAATAGTCGAAGTCTAGATAGTAGGATTCACAAGATTTTAAGGGAGGAACATCACCTTGAGGTACCATTACATGACCCTTGATGGAGTAATTAAGGTATTTGTCATATAAGGAGGATACTAACACAAGAATACAAAGCCAGGGCCTACCCAGCAATACATTTTAAGCAGTATCATATGAGACTACCATGAATTAAGCACTTACAATCGATCCATTGAATTGGGTATTCGAACAAATCCTTCTATGCAATTTATTCTAATTCTTATCACATCCATATATATTGAGGTCACAAGGAGTCAAATATTCTTTTATCAACCCAAACATATTGATTGTTTATGTTGAGATGATATTAATCACAAAACATGTGTCCACCAGGAAGCAATGGATCTATATGTCATTGAACTAGTTTGTGATCTACCACTAGAGGATGTTCCCCTACATTTGGGTTCCCCTAATCCCCTATAAATAATGAGATTATGTATTGTAATCCCACTTACTTTACTTCCTCGACCTAGTAGATCACTACAAAAACTACCAATACTTCAAACTGGAGGTGGATTTCCAAGGCTTCTTTAAGGACATCACACATTTTTTTAGAAAAGATGGGGGAATCAGGGATCTAGATTCTCATTATTATTCTAGATAGGTGATTTAGAATGTCATAAATTTTTACTCATTACATGTTTCTTCCAATATGGGGTTACATTTGGAAGGAGGCACGATGGATACTATCGGCTATACCGCCGAACTCTAGATGGTGCTGGTAACATTTTAATGCGGGCCTGAAAACTCTCCCAAAACTATTTTTAGGTGACTATCAGCTATATAAGGCTTATCTTGATCTAGAATCAGCCGATCATGGTATGCTTGTAGTTGCACTTACCGATCAATTAACATGGTCAACCACTGTGGTGCATCTAGAGGAGTAGACTAGGAGGATTTCACCTGATAATATTTGGGAAACACATACTTCCTAGTCTCTCTACATGTTTATCTTCTATTAAATTAATTTCCTAAGTATTCTAGTGATTTTTTCATCGTATAACTCCCCTTCGATGATGGTATTTAGTCCAATTCAAAGTATTCAAAGGGTATTCATTATTATTTAACAGTTTGAAGCAGTCCACCAAATTGAATATGTTCACATAGGAATACTCCTTTCCATAATTAGATGGGTCTTCTAGTGTTGGGAGGATACCAGGAAAATTATCAACTCTAGAGGCATGAAATCTTCTAGTAATTTGAAGGGATTCACCACTGGTGGGGGACTTTGATTCTCCTAGCACCATTATCTCTTACTATATAATGATTAGGGAGCTTAAAATCATTTGTAGATGCAGTGGATGAAGAAGGAAAGGTGACTATAGGAGGTTATGACCTACCTAAATATAAAATGATAACACCATGGGAGTGGGAAACTACTCTATAGTCCCTCCAGTCATCATAAAAAATTACTAGATTGTTATTCGCATGGTCCTAGAGCCGATACATGAACACATAGCAGCCCTTGATGATATTTCCAAGGACCTTGTGGTAAGAAAAATGATTACAGAGGTCAGTTTGTCTAACTTCCTAGGTCCTCTTGAACTATGAATGTTTTGGAATCCCCTCCTCTAGGGAACTGAGTAAATAACTGAGGACCTTTCTATTTTGAAATAATAGGTTTGATTCCTCCAATCTAGGAAGGTAACTTTGGGGAATGACCCTAATGGGGGGATGGACATGTATTCTCTTGTTTGGTTGGATGGTCTTGGTGAGGCGCCACCTTCTAGTTTTTTGTTAGGTGAAGTTGTTCTTTCTTGGGCTATTGTACCTAGAGAGGCTATTCAGGAATAGGGGTCAAAAATTCTATTATCTTAGTGGTTTCTATATGTACTAAGGTGATATTCCATGCTTTAACTGCTCTTCTCATTGAGCTTTGAATGAGGTAGTGGGCATATCTACTTTGCTAGATAGAAAGATTCATCTAGATAATGGGCCTTGTTAGAAACATTCTAGAACATTCCTGGGATGGTCTGAGTGATGAAGTCAGGAAACAACTTAGTCTTAATATCCCCTCCCCCCACACTGCTAGCATCTTCTCTTGGTTCAGTGACATGTTGAGTGAATATGTGATCCCTTTCAACCAAGAAACAAGATCTGTGATTCGATCATTAGGTATTTTATTTCACTTAAAGAAGTCAAAAATACTGCTCTTGAACAAATTGGAGCTAAAATGGAAGATTAATTTCCTATGAAGGCCTTCCCAACTGATGATAGTCTCCATGATTAAGTAAATGTACCTCAAAAATTATTCTCCTTCCATGTATGGATGAAACATCAGATCTTGGCGTCCTTTTTCTTCTCTGGGATTCCCAACATAGGCCCACACCAAGAGATGATGTGTTCCAAATATTGTAGCAGGTCACACATACTATTGAAGGGTGAAAATCATGGGTTCCCTAAATTTAGGGCTGATCACAAGTTCACCACCCATGCCAGGTATAACCATTCTTCATGTGGGATTTCCACTTGTAGTGTCTCTAGGGGATAAAGTAGAGAAATTAGTGTGTCTAACAATTCTTTGTGGAGAGGATCTCTATATTAATGTTTATTAATTTCCAAAAATTCACTGACAAGCTCATCAACTTGGTAAGAAGGTTTATTATCTCATGGAGAGGCTCGATCTCTTCGTCTTGAGAGGGTTAGAAAACTCATATCTTAGTCTCTTTCTGTATAGCCCATCCTATGATCTTTCAATATGTGCAATATTACTGAGATATCCTAGGTGAAACTAGATAAGGTGTAATTGATGCTTCCTGAGTGGATGTAAAATTAGATCATGGCAGGTGGCACCATAATCCCTGCGTTGATCTGCAAGAGCTCATCAATGGTCTTTTCCGCTATTTGAACTATTGAAGTAAGGTGGAAGTCATGGGATGACCCCCTATATTTTTAACAATCTCAATGGTATCAGAGGGCTGAACGTGTTCTTTTCCATTAGGGAGAAGTTGATCAAGAGGCAATGGCTCAGAGGGATCCTCAAGGCCAAGTGCCTTATTTTTTAGTGGGAAATAAAACCTATAAAAGGGGATCCTTTGTACTATGATTAACATGGGATAGGTTTTATTCATCAAGGCCCATTTTGGAGTCCCTATCCTTGGAAAACATGGGAATAAACATGTTTACCATGACCATAAATGGAATAGAATTGTCGTTATTAGTATGCCATTTTGGCTATCACGGGATAGTGTTGAAGTAGAACACAACGTACTATTACCATTCCATAATCTATACATGAAGATACACCTCTTCCATGATTCAGTAGAGAACTATGATGATCTTGAAACATCTCTATTGAAGTTTCTTATGGAATCTGAGTAAATCAGGGTGATGATCTATTGGGAGTAACTGCAACCTCAACCATTCTACACTATTGATCATTGTATTAAAGGTGCCTCTATCTTCTTTGGTAAGGAAACTGATGATCATAGAGGAATTGAAATGTTTCCTAGATGGTCTGGTGGAAATATGCAGCATGAACCTCAGTGAGGGACCCTGGGATGTTGAAGATGAGAGGTGATGCTGGATAGAATACCATAAAAATTGATCAATGTCCAGATTCTCCCATATGATCTATTTCTCGAAGTTAGGTCCTTGCTCTTGTCGGCCCAAAATTCAATAGGTGTTGGTTGGGAGATAGGTGGTGACACTGACATGGATCATTTTGGTGTCTGATTTTCTAGTAGAGGACCCACTTTTTGGTTCAATTGTTCACTACATTAGGGAGAATCTCTATGTGGTGGTACAAACTCCATCATAATGTCCTTAATGGACTGGGTGTTCACTATTTTCTCGTATTTGAGGGAGGTGGAACTCATTGGAAATTTGGTTGGGTGATCTCCATTTATATGGTGCATTACAATACATATTATCTCTTTTACATGTAATGTAGAGGTAGTGATGGGGGATACTAGAGGTGATGAAGATTTCATCACCATGATCCCCTTGAAGGGAGATAGAACATCCTCCACCTGTATGTACCTATTGAGGGATATGGGGATCTAATGGATTTTAATTTTTGGGATAGACAACCTCACCTATCTAGTATTCTATTTCTCCAAAATCAAAAAGGTCAACATGGTCGACGATCTCCTATAATTTCTTAGGATTTTACCTTCATTCATGACTGTTAATCCTTCTATATTGGATGATTCTTTAGGGTAGGAAACCTATTTGGTATGTAGAGAACCTCCTTTATGGTGGTGATAAATGGGTAGGGCCTCCTCTCTGGGTACTAGGGATATTGTGATGTCCTCTTTATCAGCTACTACAAAAGTGGGCAGGACCTCCACATTGACTGGTGGAGGATTTGGGATGACCTCCACTCTAGTTATCAATGAAGTAGGGAGGAACTCTGATTTTGTTGATGGGAACATGAGTAGTATATTCATGTTGAGGTTTAGGTTTGTGGAGAAAAACTCTATTCTTGTTACTGAAAGAGAGGGGAGGACCTTCTATTTGGACATTTGGACATGGGGAGGACCTCCATGTTGATTGTTAAAGGAGTGGTGAGGACCTCCACTCTAATGGGTTGAAACATAGGGAGGACCTCCACATTGAGATTCATGTTTATGGGGATTAAATCCATACTGATTATTTAAATAGTGTGGGAGACCTCTACATTGGTTGTTGATAACACAATGAGGACCTTTGTGTGGGATGGTGTTGGAGCGGGGAGGACCTCCTCTTGCTTTGGGTATGGAATGAGGAGGACCTTCAAGTTGGTTGGTAAAATAGTGGGGAGGAACAATGAATGGATTTGTGATGGAAGGATAAGGACCTTTTTTGTATAATTCATTATTAAATAGTGTCCTATAATTACTGTCATTGGTTTCATTGATTGATAGAGCTAGCCCAGCCTATCTGTGAGGTTGCTAAGGTCTCAATACCAATCAAGAAAAGAAGGATCCAAGTTCATTGGTTGATGGGATCTGATAGAATGCATAGTAGGTTGAAGGTTCTATTGGAGACAAGGAATATAATTCCCCTTTGAAGGAATTCTCTTATGTGGGTGGTTGATGCTGGAATCAAGTGGTTTGGATCGGGGATAGTGGAGTATGGGTGAAGTCCACTCGCAATCTAACTTGAAGGACCAGTTATTGTTGGTGCAGAAGGGGCCTAATGGGAGCCCTCTTTAGTGGTTCTAGAGAAGTAGGAAAATATGGGGAGACATGATCATCCTCGACAGCCTCATCATAGGGGATAAATTCATTTGAATTTTCTAGGGAAAGTCTCTCAAAATGGTTGGTTATTGAAATGGAGAGTGGTTACTCCCTATATGACCTTATGGGTCAGTGCTGTCGATGAGGTGCTAAATCCTTAGAGTCTTAGTGGTCCATATCCCTTGTGGTAATGACCCCCTCTTGGTCATACTAATAGATGATAGGTTTGATCACCAATCATTATATGATCACATAGGGTGATACAAGGCATTGGTTCCTAGTAGCTGGACTCATGGTTGAGGTCGTGATAGAGATGGTGTCGTGTGGGATTTGTACATTAACATTTTTCCTACCCCGTATCTTGTGGGAATTATTAGGATTATTTTCTATGGATGGGGTCCTACAAGGATTTTGGATTCTACTATTAAAAAATACGTAAGGAAATCTATTTTCAATTCTATATCATAATTAAGTCATCCGAAGATAGAGAGGGATATGTGCTGATGATGTCCTAGACCGAGGATTCCGAACTACTAACTTCCCCAATTTCTATTGAGTTGAATGTTGGGTGAAACATATAATTTTTAAGACCTGGAACAGAATTCTTGAATCCAGTGACATGTTAAAATACGGATGTCTCAAATGTTACTAACCCCCATTGTGAGGAGAACTCTTTCACATCATGATCAAAATTTCAATTTTTGACACTGTCACTAAGGCTTGTGCCCGATGTGCATCTCTTTTGCCATGTATTCCAAATTTACAATGGTTTAATACATTCATCACTTCTAAAAGTAATTTCTACTCCATGATAAAAATAGTATTATGGTATTTTAGTTCTTCATTCCTTGGATTCCTGCTTTTAACTCATCACCTAGTATGGGTCTCCCTCATAGAGTTAAGTCATTTAATGTAACTCAATCTGGGTGACATCTCTTTGTAGATTTTAGTTAATTACACTTCTTTTATCAAGAACTTTTGATTCCATCTTGATAGAGAAGAAACCTTTTTTAGGAGAGTAGTCACGTTGGGAATCATTGGGCAGGTCTCAATGCTAGGTACCCATGTCAATTGTATTCTTCCTCTTGGGAAAGAATCTCATGGAGGCATATTAGGTGCAGAACCCAAGGAATTTCATGTGAATCACTAGGTAAAAATGTTGTAGGATTATATCTTCCAAGTATTTTACCTCAGAAATCCTATATTTTCATAGGGTATATATTTTAGGGATATGTCACAATTTCTACTTCCTTTGGAGATAAATAGATGGATCAGAACACCCCTTGAGATGGATCCAAGATGGTTGGATATAACACTAGATGGAATAGGAAAAAGTATTATTGGATCTAAATACCTATGTATTTAAACCCAGGATTGTTAGATGTGATGCCCCATTTATGAGGAACCAATATGTTTAGATGTAATTCCCCATTGAGGTAGAACTAGGATGGTTGGACATAAGGACTCCTGAAGGAAAAACCTGGGTGGTTGGATCTAAAGTCCCATGGTGGAAAATCTGGATTATTGGATCTAATACCCCATGGAGGAGGAACTTGGATTCTTGGATCTAACATCCCATCAAGGAAGAACTAGGATGGTTAGATCTAACGCCCCTTGGAGGTGGAACCAGGATGGATGAATCTAATAACCCTTGGAGGTGGAACCAAGTTGGATGGATCTAATGCCCTATAGTGTAAGAAATAAGAGGTGTGTCCCTATGAGGGAACTCCATGAGTTTACTATGGTTATAATTGTACCTCATAATGGTGTCATAAATACATAGTTTAGAAGATATGAATCAAAACTAATGTATTTTGATTCCTCGGTTTAAGGTTTTGCGACAGGATCGATCCACGCAGTTTAATGTCATGTGGTAAATATGCTCAGGAGGAAGTGGTTTGGTAATGGTTTAGTATGGGACTTACTTTTTGGTGGCTTGAGGGACCCGGGGGAGATGTGGTCTCTATGTGGGGGAATGATCTATTGAGGATGTGGCCTAGTGAACATTTGGGAGGATTTGGATGTTAGGTTTCAATCTCATGGAGGCTTCTTATGTATCCCAGATTCTTGGGAATCGAATAACACATAGTTCCGAAGGATTTGAGAATTACACCAAATAGGTGAAATAATTTAATTGAGTTTGGGTATGGGACTTACATTTTGGAGGCCCGAGAGAGTTTTGGGATTATGGGGGTGTGATGATTGGCACTATACTATAAGATCACATGATTCATGATCGATGTGATAAACAACAAGAAGAAGAATTATATATTAAGACAACATGAATCCACGTTGTCCACAGGTGGATCCATAGTGGGGCTGAAAGGGAAAATAATAAAGAGAGCTCTATCACTCATCTCCTCTTTTATTTTGGTAAACATGATAGTCAAATCAAGAATTGGAAACATCTTGGGTAGGAGAAGAGGATCAAGAGTACCACATCCATTAAGAAATATTGGGGTCTTACTCTAGGTTGGATTCCCATAGGATATCATTAGATTTTATGTTAGCCTCTATGTAGACCATCCCAGTCCACTCATACATGGATCATCCTATGTTTATCACACAGGGTAAGGTTGCAGTTTAACATCACATATTAACGACATTTCCATTAATTTTAACATAATACAACTAGGGTGTATAACTAAGAAATTTAACATAATGATGTTCAAATGTGGGGGGGGGCTCTCTACTTACCCAAGGGATTACATGACCATATCTCATGAAACCTTTGGCGGGGAATGGATTTGGAACTTCTAGGTTCATTGATGGGAGGATTGGTCACTAATGAGGTCCAAATTATGGTTCCTATGATGAAAATAAATATGGATTATGGTACCTATGATGAGAATTAATAGGTAAGTGGGAATATCGATCCACGCATGAGGTGAAGTGTGTGGATACATGAGTGAGTGGTGTAGCTCACATTAGGACTCAATGTGTGGATAAAACAATCCTAGATGGGTGTGGGGGCCCTGGGCACTCAACCTTTATTAAGGAGAGTTAGCATAAGAAAGGTAAAATGGAGAGTCCATGGAGAGAGTTTTTGTGAATCTTATATCCTTAGAGAGAGGTGATTGATGAATCACTAGTGCTTCACGGAGGTTGGGTGCTTCACGGAGAAGTATGCTTTGAAAAACAAGGTGCCCCCACCTTAGAGTGAAGTATTGATTCATAGGGGGGTTTCAAAAAGTCTAAATCCTTCATGAAGCCTCAAATTATGAAAAGGGATTTCTTCAATCATTATGGATGTAGGAAATTGCGAAAAGGAACCTCTAATTGGGGTGAAGGATATTGGGAACATAGGAAAATGAGTTTCACAATTCTAGGACACCTTGGATGATATATTTTTCATTAGTTCATGATTCTCATGAGGTTCACACAAAGTGAGAAATTTCATAATTTAAATGTCTGCACGTCCATTTGAAAATATCTGAATGAAGGGGGTATTTGAAGGAATAAGGTTCCATGATGATTGGGGGACTTCGCAAAGATATATGAGATTTCATGAAGGGATAACGCTCCGCGAGTCTGACAATCACATTTGTGAATACAAAGTCAACTTTTCACATGTTCACAAATTACTCTATGATTCTGATAGGCACTGCATATATCATACTGTCATGAACTTTCATGCTCATGAAGGTAAACATTCTTGACTAGGGTGAATAACAATCTCCAATCGTTTTTAATGAAGATGGTCTCTATGAAGTTGATTCTTTGAAATGATTTCGGATTATTATTTATTGGATTTTCTCTAAACCGATCAAGTAGGCCTTGGATCTTCCCATTTAACTACTATTTCAGTGCCAACAGTATGTGGGTAGAATTATTTCCACCTATAATTGATTTATTCTCTAAATTATTGTTAAGGCAATGATTGTGTTTTTTCTATATCTCCCCAATATGCCTTTGGGATAATTAGTTCATTGTTTATAGATTCAATAATTGGACCCTAAAACCTTTTATATTTCCCACAGACTGGTCCCTACTTCACTATGTACCAATTAGAACATATTAAACTATGGGATCCAATGGATGGTCACATTGGGAGGGAGGTCATTTTTAACCAGTACATTGTTCTTTAAAATCCAAATGAATTATTATATTGTTTCTTCCCTCAACTATTTATTGAACGCAATTCATGATTGGTGGAACCATTATTCCCACATCTTATTGGCTATAACACCTTCTCAGGGACACAAGTCCAGTCATATACCCATCCATGAAGTTTGTCTATAGGGAATCGGTGGAATATTGAGGAGTGGTTTTGATCTTGGGGCTCTGATATACATGAATGGTTATTTAGGGTATCATTAATATTACATATTTAGGTATGAACTCCACATAGTTCCCTAGGATATATGGACCACTAAGAAGAGGGTAGAGGGTTCAATGGTATTTTTATAACAAATTATTCCTTTTAAATATCAACATCTTCAACCATATATCATTCATGATCTAAATAATTATATTTTTTAGCTTCAATTCATGTGAAGTTGTAAAATAGATATCTTAACACACGTTGTTTACAAGGTTTGACAAGAATAGCCTACTCCTTGATGAATTGGTTAGACCCTCCCCCCAAATATAATATCCACTATCAAACAAGTACTTACAACCATAGAAAATCCCAATCTAATCAATATAGTTCCCCATTGTGTTTATCCACTTATAGAGTCAACTAGAATATACAATGATTTTTTACAATGAGGATCTAGTATAGAAGGATCTTCTTCTACACCTTTGATACTTACTGACCACTTGAATGTTCAATATTTCTCCATGACTATATCGATCATTTGGTCATCACATGCACTTCCTCAAGAGATTTATCATTGTTTTTCAAATTATTGTTCCCCAAATATTGAGTGATAAGGATTATAATATTTATTTTCCCTCCTCCATAAATATATTCTATCAGATCTTATAATTCTATCAAAATTTCCTCATGTCTGGAATATCTTTTTCTCTTTAGCCTTCATGAATATATAATTACCCAGTACATATTATTATTAATATATTTGAAGAGTATAACAAAACTTTTATAAATATATAAATTTTAATTTCTATGATTCGGATCTAGAATCCCATGATTTCTTCAATCTAACTACATGTAACTATAATTTTCTATTTGTATTTTAAGTGGATTATATGAATTCTGAATTACTCCTCATTTATTTGGAATGTTATTTGTTATTTAATATTAGAGAATAATTCCTAAATTAAATCATTTCAAAAAAAAACATCCTCACATGGTTTCCTAATAATAATTTCCTCATTAAACTCTCGAAATCACTTGAGTTCCTATTTTAATCACACCATTTATGTTTAAACCATATATCCTTCATTTTTCTCACGCCCACATGTATACATGCATCATATATGGAAACTCATCCTTGCACATAATTCCATGAATGTATGAATTATTCCATGACATGAATCATAGTGTAAACTCATGAAGCCTAGTATTTTTAATCATCAGCGATGAGAATCATTCAATGTAACACCTAAAAAAGTAAGTTTAAAATAATAATAAGCATGACTAATTTTTGAACACACAAGATCAAGATTTAAGTGAATTATGATATATTTTAAAATAGTATTATAATCTTGTGATTAAGTTATTGGGGATGAATATGGCTTACCAAATTATTTAATATATACATAATGGTACAACTCAAATAAATTATGGATTATTTATTATTAAAAAAGAACAAAATTGTTAGTGATGTCGTTTTATGCTACAAAAAATGCATTGTGTTCAAAAATAATTTCTATTTCATTTTAGACAAGGAAATTATAAATAATTTCTTCCACTATTGAAATTTTATGTTATAATATGAACAAAAATAATTAATTTATAATATCAAAATTATCATAAGGTGATATTTTGGGATTTTTCTACAATGATTTCTTTTTATTTGAATAGTGAAATATCAATTTTTCAAATAATTTCATTTATATTCATTAATTAGAGTTATTAGAAATCCCATTATGTTTTAAATTCGATATGAAAATAAAATACGTCTCATTTAATATTATATAATCTAATTAATTAAAAATTTATTAATGTTATACTTGAATTTGGTATAAGTACATTTTTTGGCATTTAAAACAAATTTTTCTGAAAACAATTTTTATGTGGGAAATGTGTTTTTATATTATTTAATTAAATTATCCACTATTTTTTCGTTATATCAAAGAAATTTATATAATTTATAACTAATAAATTGTTTTATTATTCATATAATTTGATTTACTAGTCATGGAATAATAATAAAGTCACATTTGTGTTTAAATGTTCATCTTTCTAAAAACAGTTTGGTTTAATTTTACACTCTTATTAAAGAATTAACTTCAATAAATTATTAGTATATAATATTTTAAAAAATACTCTATATTTTGAATTAGAAATTAGAAATTTGGTAAATATTTCCCTATTTATTTTTGGTCATTACTTATAGTAACTATAGTAAATATATGTCACCTCTATAAGAGTTAAATGGGTAAAACATTGTTAAAAAATGGGAGAAGGATTTAAAATTTCTTTAAAAAACCCCATTAACACATTAGAAGTGTGGATTATATCCATTTCAATATGTGTTTCAAAAATATGTCTACTCTATGCCTTTTTTCAATGATTATGGCCATAATATAATGTTAAGAAAAGGATAAATACAAAATATCACTCTCTTAAATTTAATAATTCTAAAAAAATTTCATAAGGATAAAATGTGTATTAGTTTTTTTAATAATTTTTATTTCAAATATAATTTAACTTTTTATTAACATGGAAACATATTTTAAATTTTTCTTGAATGGATTATGGCAATAAATTCACTTACAATGACACACAATAGTTGTTCAATTAATAGAAAAATTTGATAAATGATATTAAAAACATTAAAAGTAATGCAATTTCTGAGAATTATTCTTTTTAATTATTTTTTAGATAAATATAACAGTATAGGGACGTGTTAAAGATTTTTAATTTAATTCTATAACAATATTTATGAGTTTAATGTCAAATTAAATGAATACCTCCAAAATTGTAATTATTTATATTTTATAAGAAACATTATTTTGTTAATGGATTTAAAGTTAATAATATACTATACTCATACAAGTTGATGTGATATGGTTTAAAATAAAAATTAAGATAAGTTTATTGGTCAATTTTCCATTTATGGTAACATTCATGGCCACTAAAGTGTACAACACCCTGATATTTTTGTAATTGTCAAAAGGGTTAATGTGGGCTTAAAACAAAGTGATAAGGGCCAAAAAATAACACAATGTTTTCAAAATGTTATTGGATTAGATTATTTAGAAATATTATAATTATATCAATTTTGATCCACTTGATTGTAAAAGATAAATTATATTAATTTAATACATTGTGTAATTCCAATAGTTCCCCTCCCTCACATATATAAGGGAACACTTATCCTCTCTTCCTCAAACCTTTTGGAGAAAACATGATTGGTTAATAAATTTTTTAATATCTTCCTATATTCCGTAACCACTTCTTTGGTCTAATTTTTATTCTAAATATCATCCTTTCATGGATTATGTTGTAATCCAAAAAGTGGTTTATCAATGAAGAAGTATAATTCTAAACCATGTACCTTTAATTTTATTTCTTATTTTACAACTTATAAAACAATGGTATCCATTATAAAATGATAAATTCAAAATATTAAATATAATGAGTTCATATAATTGTGATGAAACAACCATTATACAAATACATTATATGATGTAACAACCATTATACACATACATTCTATCATATGGGAAAATAAAACAATGCTCTTACATACATGTGGACTGCCACTTCCATGAAGCGATGCGTTTAATTTTTCATTACCACCAAATATTGATGGTTAAAATGAGGTAATTAATGGGTATATGTGGTATATATTAAAATATTATTTATTTTTCATAGTGAATTATTATTGACCTCTCCTTAATTCCAGCTATTTAAAAAATGGGAATGTCACTCGTGCGTACGTACGACCTACTATCTCCACCAAGTTATGTAATTCCGTTTTCACCACTGATTTATATGAAATGTTATAAAAGTGAATATAATGATTACACATTAAACTCATTAAATGTTCAAAATAATGGATACATAAAACCCTGATATATGTAGAAGGACTAGGACAACTAAACTGAAACATGCCTAAGAAACAAAGAATATATCACTAGGAATATTGATTTTAATAAAACAAATTGATAATATATGGGAGATAAGATACTTTAAGTAAATAAAAAATGGTATTATATATATTATTATGGATATATAAGATATTTATAACAAATATATATTTAGTATACATGATTATTGAATGCGTACAAAGAAACATAATACTTGAGGTAGGGGATTTATCATCTAGATATTTTTTTCTAGGATACATATGCGATATTCACAACTTGTTTCTTTTTTGTTGTTTGTATAATTCCCATTTTACATGTTATTTCATGAATATTCCTTTTTAATGATATTTTATGTTTCATTGTATGAAATTATTACAGGGGTCTTGTGATTTAAAATGTACAAAAGCTGTAAGGAGTTTTTGTTTCAAATCAATTTTAATATGTGTTATTTATTAGTGACTTTAAATCAAGGAAATTATATAAATTTATATGATAAATCCCTTTAATTTATCCTCTATTGTAATTATTTACAGTAATTTTGATGTCTTTGTACTATTTTCCCCACTATGGTACTTCTCACCAAATATTTACTAAATTCATTTTTATCCATGTTTCACTCTATCTAAAATTGATTCAAAGGAATATTCCTACCCTTTTCTTGGTGAGTTATTTTTTAATTTTGACTAAAAATGTGATAGAAAACGTTGTATTAAAATACTCTACATGAATGTAATTTCCCTCTATCAATCCCACTCAATCCTTTGAATATTCCTTTATAATTTTCCATGTTTCTTTAAAAAATATTTTTCTTAATATTTTGGAAATATTAAATTTAAGACAATTATTTCCCATAATAAATATTCCAAATATCCATTAAAGTAATATTTCATATATGATGAAATCATTTTATGTTTCTTATGATTTACTGAGGATATGATCTAATGATACCATCCTTTCTCATTTAATGGATGGTTTAGGATAATGATGATGATATGTTATCTAACCCCATTAATTACAAATATCTCATGTTATTATAAAATGATAAAATTTTGTAAGAAATATATTTATTTTATATATGTAATCCATTAATGAAATCATAATTTTTTTAAGATATTTTAGAATATGTATATTCTTTTCAATGTGTGATGTATGGGCTTAGAATTATATATATCTTCAATAAATTGGGATATTAGTTATATTTCATGAGATAATTTTGGTATATAAGTTAATGTTCTAAATCCATAATGGAAAATGGGTAGGGATAACTTTACCAATATGGGAAATAGTTACGGATTCCTGATCCACTATGGTAAATAGGTGGTGATTCTTGATCCATTATGATTTAATTAATAAGTTTTGAATCGTAATCCAACATTATTTTATGGTCTTAGTAGTTATACTTGACATATGAAATCTTTTCTATGCTTATGATGGTCCCAAACTTATATAAGTAGTTTTTATGATTATGATTTTCATTTATTATTGAATATTTATTATTGATGATTTCTCACTCTTATGATTCTGGAATTTCGAAATACTAATTTTATATGCCATGAACAATGATTATGGTCCCAGATTTATTGAGTTTTCAATTTTTATGGTATGATCATGAACTCATATCCTCTTTATAAATATTTTATTCATACAAAATATCATCGATTAATATGCCCCATGTTTAACCCTTACTAAGAATCTGAGTTGACCCATTCTTATATTTCCTTTCACTAAGTTATGAAATTTTTTTAAAGTTAGATCGGTAATTAATGGTATAAATCCAGAATAAATATATGTGGGATGATAAAAAAATATATTTAAATAATATTTTCATGTTTCTAGTCTCCAAATACACTAAATCTTTATGGTTATTTCATGGATAGTAATGTATGTTAGAGTTGGTGCCCTAAAACTAACTTCATTATAAATTATGATAAACTGTTTTTATTTTTTTTTAATATTACTAATGTATTTATCACATAATAAATTTTCTTCTAGGTAACATAATATAAGATAATGTCATAAGACTATTTTTCACCCTAGAAGGTTATATTAGATCCATTCTTTGACGAGAACCCAAAAATTCCCTAATTTGTTTCTTAAAATATATATCATACAGCCACATGATATCATTTGAGGAAAATAAAATATAGTATTATATGGGAGGAGACTCATGGAAATTTTAGGCACCTTCTCCTCATGTACGCAATTAGTAATATGAAATGTAGAATATTATGATAATGAGGCCCACCTATTGGAAATATATAATTATATGTTTCATTAGATGTTCGAATATATGAATGTGTGTATTGATCCTTAGACTTTATAATTATTATCAATGAGTATTGTAAGTCATGTAAATTGATTTATTGATGAAAATATGATGAAATATTCTCACGGTGAGGTGGGATATGTTGGTAGAATCATAAGTAATATTTCAGTAATGAATAATGCAAGAAAGTTTTTTTCCCTTCTGTTCTTTAAAAGAAGTTCATATCTGGGGACCTTTGATAGAAATGATAAATCCTAAGTAAATCAATGACTATGGTTTTCTACAAGAATGATTGATTTAGAAAATTTCAAAGATATGAACGTAAAGAACATAGATTAATGGAACCATCATGAAACATGTTACTTAATGATATCGTGATAAAATGATTATACTTCATAGTAATAATGATTATGATGTGTTAAGTCTTTTTTGGAATTATGTTATTTCTTTATGGGTGCCTTTTTGTGATGATAGATTTTATCCTTGGACTTTATCATTCGTCACCTAATGCCACTGAGAAAATTTATTAGGGGATAACACACTAAGTGTATCCAAAATCTTAATTAAATTATATATTATTATTTATTATTTTCAGGTTTAATAAATAATCCCTATGCACATGGTTTAATAGCCATTCATATTTTCTTCATCACATATATTTTTTCACCAATTATTTGAGATAATATTATGGTAGAAAAATATTTAATAAATACTTATTATCTATTTTTGAATATAATAATTGTTAATTTATTGGTGAATAATGAAATAGAATTCATTTATTCAATAAATAGATGTTTAAAAAATCCTGATAAATATTTTGGATGAATGCAGGACATAGTTTAATGGTCTTGTCAGAAATAATATATTTTGAATATTATTAAATTAAATAATCATTAATTTCATTTTTGAGTTTAGCGTATGTTAAGATATAATAATAATAATATTATTATTATTATTATAGACACAGGGTTTCACGAGGATTAATGAAATAATAAGGGTTCATGTAAAATTTTTATTTTATAAACCTAGCTTAACATAAACCAAATAATATTATTTTCTTAAGATATCTAATTCATTTCTGTTATGAATATTGTGATCTAGATAGAGAACTACCAAATTCTTAGAGATATCCCTCTCCATGAATTCTCTCCTTAACGGAGGCCGATCCACCTCTACTACCACTTTCAACCCTAGAGATATTGAATAAAACCCTTCCTTGAATATATTCTTGAGGTGATGAGAGACAAAAAATGTGAAAGCTAGAATCTATTACGCTAGCACATGAAGATTACTATTGTAATGAACCGGCTCTTTGGCAGAGGTACAGATCATTTGTTTCGCTTTCAAATCTTTCCATTAAGAATGTATAATTTTTGTAACATCCTAAGGAAGGTCTGGGGAGTGTCTGGGGTTGGTTTGGAACTCGGGAGTTTGAGAAATGGGCCTATAGGAAGTGGTGCATGACCTGCGCACGGTCTGCACACGGTTTGGGACAAACCGTGCGGCTGCAGATAGGGGAGCCTGCAGGGGCGCACGACCATGCAGACCAGGACGCACGACCATGCATCTTTTTTCTAGGAGGCCGTGAGGTGTGCATGGTTTGCGCACGGTTTCGGTAAACTGTGCTCTTAAACCGTGCGACCCTGTCCTGGGTAAAAATTACCATTTTTCACTTAAATTCTATTTATGTCTTAAGACTTTCTTCGGCTTCCTTCCCATGGACAGAATAGTGGGGATCCCTTTTTGAGCTCCAAAACCATCCTCTCACTCTTTCTCTTGTGGATTCTTCTCCCAGTGTTCGATTCTCGATCCGTCAAAGGCGTTGGATCACCCTCAGTAAGGCTTACCTCATGCACCCCTCTTTCCTTGGTGAATCTTGGTATCCGTTTTGTTATTTTGATGCAGGCTCATATGCCCTATTTTCAGGGTATTGGAATGAAACTCAGATCTCTTCTAACCTACTCAAAATATGAGGTCGATATCAAGAGATCCTATGCCTATATCTCTAAGGTAGGTGGTCAAGTGGTTTCTATTTTGGGTCTTTGAATTTTTTAGTTATTATCATCGTGTCGCGGTTTTTCTTTTGCCAAAACCCTTATTTGTAATGAATGATTCATATCTAAATGACCCGTGTGGTATGAGATTTATGAATCTAACCTTGTTAGGGTATTCAGATGTGGTGTGGACTAGGAGTGGTCAACCATAGGTGATATTCCTTGAGATTTGGACCCTTTTTACCTTTGGACCTTAATGCTGTGTCTTGAACAAGATTTTCCATGTTAGGAAAATGAGGTGTTATGGTTAGAGGTGGGCTAGGATGAGATAGCCTAAACCCTTTATTGAATTGAGATGTATGTTTCCTTATAATGTTATTGTGAAATGTCATGCTTTTTCAATGTGATATGATATAAGATATATTTCCTTATATATTATGATGTGAATGGTTATTCCATACTATGTTGACATGCTTGTGATAACCCATGTGTGGTCGGGAGGCATTATTACCCCGTTCCAAATGAATCTCTGTGTATGGGCAGGAGGCATTCTTACCTCGTTCCAGATGAATCTCCGTGTGAGGGCGGGAGTCATTCTTACCCCATGCCTATATATCCTTTATGGGTGGGAGGCATTCTTTCCCATGCCAATTACAGTGCTTGTGGATGAGAGGCAATCATACCTCATGTCAGTGATGATTATTACATATGTGAGAAGCATGGATGAAAGGCATACTTACCTCGTCCTAGTGATAACCTATATCTATGTACTTATACCTCTTTTGATTGTTCATATTACCAGCCATGAGATGAAGAAGGTAGACCCGCATGGTGTCCTTCCGAAACCTGAGCGGGAGGGTTGTTTATTACTTTGTTTTACTTACTTGCAGTTTACTACACACTATTTATCTTGTGAACACCTATTTGGATTACACATAGAAACTATTGGTGGTGTCCTACTGAGACTTGTCTCACACCCTACCTAGGAGGCCTCCTTGGCACCCATGTTGACTTTACTACTGTAGGTACTAGTTGGGACAAAGGCCCAGCTTCAGGTTGTTGATACATATATTTTCTAGCTGGAGTTCCAGAGAAAAGGACCGAGCTTGGCTAGAGATGCTCATGGACTACTTTTGTTCTCTTTTTGTATTATTATATAGCATGTATGCCATCTATTTCCATTGTATCGGCATTCCATGAATCCATTTTTTATCAGAAACTTCCTATGTGGATTTTTCATATTTATCAGGGTTTTCCTTATTTCTGTTGTTTGGTTTGTATGTTTCCCTTCTTCTCCTATTTATCTATTAGTTGTGCTTCCGTTATTTAATCACTTGCTACTATACCGCCATGTACTCTGACATGGGGGTACAGTCTCCCCCCTAACTTACCATTACACCCATGCTACTAGTCGGCAGCACCTAGCCTATGGGGAGACGAGCGAGGGGTCATGTGGCCAACTGGGCTCAGGGATCGGGATGAGGGGCAGCTGGGTTCGAGACATCACAAAGTGGTATCAGAGGTTTTCATTATTTATTTCTTTAATATTTGGCGATGATAGACATGGATACATGGAATGTGTAGGGACTTATCCGTGATTCGTGCTTGGGCGTCGCGAACCCATGTACGGGGTATGGTCCAAGTTTCTTATTTTATGTTGTTATTGATTCTTCTATTTACTGTCGATACCATTTCACAGTTGGGTTCTTCACATGTTTTTTGATGTTATTGGGATTTTCAATTTTGGAATTTGGATTTAGGGTTCGGCTCGATAAAATGAGGGTTATGAATTAGAACATGCATCACGATAGGCACAATATGATTAGTCCATGCATCTTTTAATGCCACGTTTAAATTTTCAGCGAGCATTGCTTGTTGTTTATTTCCATGCCCTGTTAATATGTGTGCAATTGTGCTAACCCTTCTTGAAGGTTGTGAATTGAGAAATGATGTGGTTTTGGTGGGTGTCACTCTTTGGTTCATAAGGTATATGGGACCATATGGATCAGAAAATGACATTCCAACTAAACCAATCATTTGCTTTAAAGGAAATTCAAATACTTGATTAGCACAAGTAAATGACAAATGACATCCAAGTGTGCGTCATCTTTCAGTTCATGAGGAGTATGGGCCCTTATGGGCTGGGAAAAGCCATGTCACTTGGTTAAGTTAAATTTGAACAGTTACAGGTTTTACTAAGAATTCCAATGGGTGTGGATAGGTGTTTTAGAGGTACGAAGGTGTAGTACCTGTCCTAGCTTCTAGAGTTCAACATTTAAGTTTGTTTTTTTCTTCTTTTGAGACATTTTTTTGGAATTGTAGCACTATGACTCAGAGACTTCCTCGAGTCACACGCACTGAAGGCGGAGACGATCACGTTCCAGAGGTGGCGGGACAAGAGTCGCCAGTTGATCTTCCTATTGAGCCACCTGTGGCTTTTATTTATATTGCTGAGATGAGTGTTGATGCCCAGTTCCCTGAGAGATTCTTGTGTATGATGCAGAGTATTCAAGGTAGAGTGAGACCTGCCCCGAGTATGGCAGAGTTGACCTGCGAGTTTCTGTCGCAACATCCTCCTACATTTACGGGAGATGGAGGACCACTTGCTGTGGAGTCATGATTGGAAGCTATTCTGACCATCTTCGAGCACCTTGAGATGCCTCCAGATCGGAGGTTCAAGCTCGCAGCTTATATGCTACATGGTTCATCCAGGAGGTGGTGGGATGTCATAACCCAGTCGGGCCAGCAGAGAGATATGATATAGACTAATCTCCAAACCGTCTTCTATGATTATTTATTTCCCCAGAAATTGAGGGATGACAGGGCTAAGGAATTTATGAATCTGTAGAAAGGAACCATGATAGTAATTAAATATTCATCTTGTTTCACTGATTTGCATCATTTTTCTCCTACACTAGCTGCTGATGGTCTCACGACCGCCAGGTGTTTTGAGGATGGGTTGTGTTACTCCATCCGGTCACAGGTTATTGTGTTCATGTTGATGACCATTTCAGATATTTTCAATCAGCATTTGATCACAGAGAAGAATTTGAGAGATGTGGATAGTGAGAAATCATCAGAAAAGACATCACAAAAATTCTCCACCACCATAGGATAAACAGAGGGTTGTAACCCTTGGTCATTGAGATAAACACTGGAAACCTATGCTGTGACACCACCTAAACTCTGGTGTTCCATTCCGGCTCATCTTTCACTAAGATCCCATTATCCTTTATTCATATACGTGTCTCCCTCTGGTGAAGTAAAAGCCACCCTCTGATGATAGTAGTCAATTATGGATATGACATGTTTTGATGTAATAATCAGGATGGACTGGTTAGTTCCCTATAGAGCCCGGATTGACTGCTATCATCGGAGTGTGGAGTTTCTTTCACCAGAGGAAGACAATTATATGCATAAAGAATAATGGGATCTTAGTGCAACATGAGTCGGACAAGAACACCAGAGTTTAGGTGGTGTCATGAAACAGGTTGTTGGTCTTCATCTCGATGACCAAGGGTTACAACCCCCTATTTATCTTCCATTGTTGGAGCATTTCAGTGATGTCTTTTCTGATGATTTCTTTGGTCTACCTCCACTATGATAGGTGGGGTTTACTCTTGATCTTATAGCAGGAGCATCACTAGTGACCATTCCTCTTTATAGGATATAACCTAAGGAACTTCTCGAGCTCAAGAGTCAGTAGGAGGACCTGGAAGAAAAATGTTTTATACATCCCAGTACTTCTCCTTGGTGATCACCGATTCTCTTTTCCAAGAAGGCATATGGTACCCTTCATATTTGTGTGGATTATCGTAAGATAAATCAGTTGACTATTAAGAAATGGTATCATGTACCTCGAATTGATGACCTCTTCCATCAGCTCCGAGGAGTTACGCTATTTTCAAATATAGATTTTGGTTCGGTCTATCACAAGGTGCATGTTAAGACTTTGGACATAACCCGTACAATGTTCAGGAGTAGGTATAGTCTCTATGAGTACCTGGTCATGCCTTTTGGGCTTACGAATACACCTGCGGTGTTTATGGCTCTCATGAATCAGATTTTTCACTCTTTGATTTTTTTGTGGTTGTATTTGTGGATGATATCATAGTCTATTCACGCTCAAGACATGACCATGAAACCCATATTGAGATCATGCTGAATACCCTAATAGAGAATTATCTTTATGATAAGCTCATTATATTCCATTTTTTGATAAATAAGGTTCACTTCCTGGATCACATTATTTTTGAGTCTGGAGTTTCAGTTGACCGTAAGAAGGTGAGTGTTGTAATTCATGGGAGCAGCCCAAGAACGTCTTTGATATCAAGAGTTTCTTGGGGCATACTGGATTTTATAGGAGGCTCATTCAGGACTTTTCATGCCTAGCAGCACCACTTACAGCTTTGACTAATAAGGGGGAAAGATTCATTTGGTCAGAACCGTGTGAAATAGCTTTTTAGGAACTGAAGGGCAGACTAACTTTAGCACCGATACTGATCTTGTCAGAGCCAGGCAGAGCTTATATGGTCTTTTCTGACGCGTCAGGTATCATTCTTGGAGCTATCTTGATACAGGATGAGCGAGTTGTTGCATATTGTTATCGTTAGTTAAAGGCCCATGAATGGAATTATCTGGAACACGACCTCGAGCTCGCAGCGGTTGTACATGCCTTACGCTGTTAGAGACACTATTTGTTGGGAGAGAATTTTGTGGTATTCACTGACCACAAAATCCTCAAATATATCTTCACTTAGTGGGATCTAAATATCAAGAAACACAGGTGGGTCGAGTACCTGCAATCCTTTGATTTCGAATTAGCATACACACCTGGGAAAGTAAATTCAATAGTCGATGCACTGAGTTAGAAAACTCAGTCACAAGTGGTTCTAGGATCTAATGAGGAGTGTAATCTGATGACCCTATTTTCAGAGATGCATGTTGAGATTCAAGAGGGTCAGGGTCAAACTGTTCTCTCATCCTTAGCGGTGACATCTACTCTTTTGGAATGGGTCACAGCAAGATAATTATCATATCCATAAGGCCTTGTTCGACAAGAAAGTGTTGCTAATGATGCCTATACATATTGGACTGTGGATAAAGGTGATACTTTATTGTTCTGTGGGCATGTATGGGTCCTAGAAAACATCAGAGAGGATCTGATGAGGGATTTACACGCCTCAGCATGGGCAGTTCACCCATGCATCGTCAAAATGTATCGTGATTTTTTACGACAGTACTGGTGGCCTAACATGAAGCGAGGGATAGCCGGTTTTATCATGTGTTGTTCCACCTGTCAGCAAGTGAAGAAGGAACATTAGCATTCGGTAGGGATTTTGTAGCTGTTGTCCATTCTGGAGTGGAAATGGGAAGATGTTTCTATGGAAATTGTAACCGGTTTACCCAGGTCACCTCATGGAAATGGTGCAGTGTGGGTTATCATCAACCATCTGACGAAGGGCATGCATTTCTTACCTATGTGGGAGACCTTCATGATTGAGTACTTGGGAAGACTGTATGTCAGGTAAATAGTCCGCCTTCATGGAGCACCTCATTCTGTTGTCTTGGACAGAGATCCTCATTTTACATCTCGGTTCTGGAAAGGTTTACAAAAGTCCTTGGGTACGCAGGTACTTTTAAGCATGGTCTACCACCCGCAGACTGACGGATAGACCGAGATGACTATACAGGTACTAAAGGATATGTTACATGTATGTGTTCTCGATTTTGGAGGTTCATGGGAGAAATACATTCATCTTGTAGAGTTCAGTTATAACAATAGATTCCAGGCTACCATTGAGATGGCTCCCTATGAAGCATTATATGGTAGCCCATGTTGCTCGCCCTTGTGTTGGATTGAAGCAGGGGAGATATCTGTTCTAGGACCACATCTTGTGCAGGAGACTACAGAGCAGATACAACTTATTAGGAAGCATCTGGAGACAGCTCAGTCTATATAGTAGTCCTATGCTAACAAGAACTGGCGACCTCATGAGTTTGAGGTTGGGAACCGGGTTTTCTTGAAGGTCTCACCCAGGTTGGGGCAAAGACGTATACAGAAGTAGGGTAATCTTTCACCGAATTTCATAGGACCCTTTGAGGTGATTAATCAAATTGGACCAGTAGCTTACCAGCTTGTGCTTCCATAGAGATATCAGGTTATGCATGATGTTTTTCATTTATCTCAGCTATGCCGATACTTTTCATATCCGACTCATGTTTTTCAGCCTGATGAAGTTGAATTGGATATGGATGATTCCTTTGAGGAGTATCTGATGCGAATTGTTGACCGGAGTGTGAAGACACTCAGTGGAAGTTCTGTTCCTCTTGTACGAGTGCTATGGTAGCACGGTCCGGTATAGGACGAGACCTGGGATCGGGAGGCTAATATACATTCTCAATGGCCAGAGATTTCCATTGGTGACACCTCAGTACCCTCGGAAGTCCAACTCAGGGACGAGTTGCTTTAAGGAGTGGAGGTTGTAATGACCTAACTCTTTGGTAGAGGTATGGATTGTTAGTTTTACTTTCAAATCATTCCATTAAGCGTTTATAATGTTTGTAACATCCTAAGGAAGGTCCGAGGAGTGTCGGGGGTTGGTTCAGAGCAAGGGAGTTTGAGAAATGGGCTTATAGGAAGTGGCACACGACCTGCGCACGGTTTGGGATAAACCATGCGGCTGCAAACAGGGGCACCTGCAGGGTTGCACGGACATGCGGACCAGGTCGCACGGCCATGCAGCTTTTGTCTAGGAGGCAATGAGGTTCGCACGATTTTCCCATGTTTTGGGTAAACCGTGCACCTAAACCGTGCTACCCTGTTCTAGGTAAAAATTACCATTTTTCCCTTAAATTCTATTTAGCACTTAAGCCTTTCTTCTTCTTCCTTCCCGTGGACAGAACAGAGGGGAGCCCTCTTTTGAGCTCCAAAACCTTCCTCTCACTCCTTCTCTTGTGGATTCTTCACCCATTGTCCGATTATTGATCTGTCGAAGGATTTGGATCACCCTCGGTAAGACTAACCTCACACACCCCTCTTTCCTTGGTGAATCTTGGTATCTGTTGTGTTATTTTGATGCAGGCTCATATGCCGTATTTTCAGGGCATTGGACAGAAACTCAGATCTCTTCCAACCTACTTTGATCTGAGGTCGATATCAAGCGATCCTACACCTACAGCACTAAGGTAGGTGGTCACATGGTTTCCATTTTGGGTTTTCGCCTTTTTCAGTTATTATCATCTTCTCATGGTTTGTCTTTTTCCAAACCCCTTATTTGTAATGATTGCATCATATCTAAATGACTCGTGTGGTATGAGATTGATGAATATAACCTTGTTAGGGTATTTAGATGAGGTGTGGACCAGGAGTGGTCAACCATATGTGATATTCCTTGATATTTGGCCCATTTTTACCTTTGGACCTTAATGCTATGTCTTGAATGGGATTTTCCATGTTAGGAAAATGAGATGGTTTGGTTAGAGGTTGGCTAGGATGATATAGATTGAACCCTTTAATGAATTGAGATGTATGTTTTCCTTATAATGTGATTATGAAATGTCATGCTTGGTCAATGTGATATGATATAAGATGTATTGCCTTATATATTATGGTGTGAAAGTTTTTTCCATACTGTGTTGACATGCTTGTGATAACCCGTGTGTGGGCGGGAGGCATTATTACCCCATGCCAGATGAATCTCTGTGTATGCGCGGGAGGCATTTTCACCTCATTCCAGTTGAATATCCATGTGAGGTCTATAGGCATTCTTACCCCATGCCTAAATATCCTTTATGGGTGGGAGGCATTCTTCCCCACACCAGTTACAGTGCTTGTGGACGAGAGGAATTCATACCTTGTGCTAGTGATGATTATAACATATTTGAGAATCATGGACAAGAAGCATGCTTACCTTGTGCCAGTGATAACATATATCTATGTACTTATAACTCTGGTGATTGTTAAGATTTCCAGCCATGATATGAAGCAGGTAGACCCACCAGGTGTCCTTCCAGAACCTGAGCGGGAGGGTTGTTTATTACTTTGATTTACTTACTTATAGTTTACTACACACTATTTATCTTGTGAAAACCTATTTGGATTACACGTAGACACCGTTGGTGGTGGCCTACTGAGACTTGTCTCACACCCTACCCAGGCGGCCTCCTTGGCACCTCTGTAGACTTTACTACGTCAGGTACTAGTATGGGAAAAGGCCCAGCTTTAGGTTGTTGATACATATATGTTCTAGCTGGAGTTCCAGAGCAGAGGACCGATCTTGGATTGAGATGATCGTGGACTACTTTTGTTCTCTTTTTGTATTACTATATAGTATGTATGCCATCTATTTCCATTGTATCAGCATGCCATGCATCCATTTTGTATCGGACACTACCTATGTGGATTTTTCATATTTATCAGGGTTTTCCTTATTTCTGTTGTTTGGTTTGTATGTTTCCCTTCTTCTCTTGTTTATCCATTAGTTGTGCTTCCTCTATTTAATCACTTGCTGCTATACCGATTTGTACTCTGACATGAATGTACAGTCTCCCCACTGACTTACCATTACACCCCACTACTAGTTGGAAGCCCCTAGCCTATGGGTAGATGAGCCAGGGGTCATGTGGCCAATTAGGCCCGGGGCTCGAGTTGAGGGGCAGCCGGGTCCAGGACATCACAACTATACTGACATTTGGATGTTCTTAAAACACATTTGAATCATCTCCAGAGGGAATCTATTCTTGATTCCAACAATGCATTGACTGTAATACATAGATCATATTTTATATCCTTTAGGTAAGAATATCTCACTAGATAATTATTTAATAACATAAATTAATTATAAGTAACATGTAATGATCATGTAATTTGGTTTTAACATTTATCTATTGTATATAATCATCGATTAAATTTTTTTTATAATGGTGTTTATATTAATATAATTCATTTATTAATCATGAATCATAAAAAAATGATGATTTTGGAATTACCCATATGACGGTTACATTGATCCAAAAACCTAAAACTATAATTAGAGTCAGTAAAATTATTATTTATCATTATTTTAGGGTCATGTCTTGATTTACATATTTTCCATTTTTTTTCAATTCTTGTTTAATATTCCTTTAATCTAGATTGTGAGATATGATCTCCTCCTCTTCTTTTCTCAGAATTATAATCAATTTGATTAGTTTTATGAACAAAATAATTGTATTGATATCATATAGAGGTGTTCGGGATTCTTTCCAGGAAACACAAAAGTACACGTCATGTTACATAGTGGTACACGCCATGTACAAATGCTTAATACACATTTAATTAATTTGTAATTAATTCAAATAATGTGTACTTATTACACACAAGGAATTTAATTTCAGATATCCTATTGACTGTGTCTTCTTGATGAAAATTCAGTCACAATACACACTTTGTAACTTCCACACATGATGTGATGTCCTTAAATCATAGATGTTCTGTGTATCATCTTACATGACTTATGTGACTACTTTCTATGTAACTCCAACAAAACATTCCATATAGCCTATTACACATCGTGTAATCAAATGTTTTCCATGAAATGGTTACATGTTGTGTCCATTGGAATTTTATATAGATATAATGTGAGAATAATACATGATGTGTTGCACAAATGTACACACCATATACTTTTACAAAATCATAAACTATTAAAAATTAATTTATTATACTTCTCAAGCCTTATCAATATGTGTTCTTGGTCTTTATTAATTTGATATTGCATTCCATGTGATGGGTTATATATATAACCATGTAATTTATTTATGTGTCATATTTGGATATGCATATATTATATAAGGTGTATTACATTTATTTCTCTACGCACATTGAATCATAACATGCTATGTATATACCATGTGTTATGTGAGGCCATTAAGTTGATAGTACACACTATGAAATTATAAGATAAGTTGTGTATGCCACATGTAACAAGAGTAAATAGTATGTGAGTTTAATACGTGTTGGATAGTTCAGACAGTTACTAACCGTGTTTCCTATAAGGTACATTTTTTGTACACAATAAATTTAAAATAAATTTATTTAATTTGTGTGAAATTATGCAGGATGAGAGTTTCAAGATAATTGAAATGAGAATTAAGATAAAATAATTTATTGATTAAATCAGATAATTAATTGATTTGCATGATGTATCTTAAATAAGAATAATTAAAATTGAATGGTAAATAAATGCATAATTCTTTACGTTCATGTGTAATATCATGATCCTAGAAAATATTTTTTCCTGTAATTTGTTTCTTTTAAAATATTTTTAAATTAAATAGTTGTCTTTCAGGTCAACCCTCCTCTCATACTATAAGTCATTTCATTCCCATGGATTCTTTTGTAATACCCCCTAGAAAATATTTTGGTTCCCCTCACTTGTGTGTGATTAAAATCATATGTAATGGATGGATCTTCAATGATATTGGAGTTGGATCACATTTAGATCCATGTAAAAACCATTCCAATAGTGTTACATAGGGAAAAGGTGGAAATTTGAAACAAGAACCATGAATGGTTTAAGGTGGTTTTCCCAAGGTCGGTGGTTTGTTTGTAATCCACCAGAAAAACTAACCATTAGTAAAATATCATTTTCATACATTTTTATTATTTTATTTCTATCAAGTTTTATATTTATTTGATTATGGATTTTTTATTGTGATCACATGCATTAATGAGTCAACTAGCATGCATAATATAACTAAATTAAATTGACTCATGCATAAACATTATATAAGATATGGTTAATCACTTAAATAAATACACTTAATATTAAAAAAATGTAATAATGATAATAATTTTTAATCTACACATAAAATATTAAATTCCCTATTTATAAATAGCATGTTTGTATATCCTTCCATTAGCCTAGTAAAAAATCGAACCATATTTTAAAGTGATTAACCAGCCATATTTGTTGTGATTTTTATTATCGAGGACTTATAACATGATATTTTGGGTTAAAATAACTTATTTCACCTCAAGGGTTGACTACCAAAGAGGGGCTTAGTGTAACTGAGAGTAAAAGTATGAGGAAATCCAATTTAAGGCTTTCCGGATTTGGGAGTCCACGTAATAGATCAAGGAGCTGTGAGTTAATGCATGTTTCATTTTGAATTCATAACTAAAACCTTTAAATTTATTGACTATCCAATGTTAGGTTGATAAGAAGGTGAATATGGATCCTTGGCACTGGAATTCTCAAGAAATATGATATTCTGAAGCCAATGGTGATGGATATTGGGTTTTGATAAAATAGTGTGATGATGATATATATAATATTTATTTAATTGTCAAAAAAATTTCAGATGAAGTACTAAAACAATTGTCATATTATTCAATGAAATTTAAATAAACATGACTTCAAACATATTAATGTGATACATACATTATAAGGATATCCTTCACCCAAAAATAAATTTATAAGAGTGGAAAAGAAACTTAAGCATTATTCTACTCCATGAATGTAAATTGTATGTACTTGAGGAATCAATTCTTAATGCACCTCATAAAGGGGAATGTGAGGAAGATTCATATCTCTATGAAAAACATTTTAATGGTTCTATATATGATCAGTGTTTCATGCTATCATCCATGACCAATGATCTTTTGAAGACACATGAGGATATGGATGCGTATATCATATCATCTCACTTTTGAGATCTATATCAATGGAAGGTCTGAGAAAATAGATATGACATATCGAATTTTATATTTAATACTAATTTTGGAGAGTTGAATCTAGATAGGCCTAATGTATTCAAGTTTATTATATATATTTAACACTTAAACATCTTGGGGATTAAATTCCATGATGGGTTGTGCATAGATCTCAAAATTTCCTCACTACTAAAGTCCATTTCTAGTTTTATTGTTAATTATACCGTGAGGAATAATTATAACTGTATTTCATAAATTCTTACTCTGATTCTTTGAGATAAAAAAGATAAAGAGTGTCAAAAGAATGTTTCCTTATGGTGAATAAAAAAATAAGATGAATAATAAGGGTAAAAAGACTCATAACAAGTCTAAATCCCCCAAGCACTATGATTCTAATAAGCGAATGATCTAGAGGTAGGGTAAGGAAAAAAGTATCACTATGTTTTTTCCTATGTTAAGGGAGGTCACTGGAAGAGGAACCAAACCTATAAGTATGGTAAAGTTAATGGGGAATTCATAATTGAGTGAAATAATTCAATTTCTACACATTTGGTTTTAAATACAGCTTGTGGTTCCCACATCTATATCAACATATTAGAACCAAGAATATTCTATAGGATTTCTAATGGAGAGGTGGATTTGCGAGATTCCAATTGTGTGGGGATAACTTCTCTAACCATTAGTGAATTTCAATTATCAATGCCATCATGAATGATATTTTTATCAAATTATTGTTATTATTTACCAACTATTACAAAAAAATAATTTTATGTACTGTTCCAAGATGCATATGGTATTCTTTTAAAATTTTGAAATAATAGTAGATTCTTTTATAAAGGAATTATATTTTTTTGTATGAAACATTTAGATAATTTTATTTATTTATTAAATTACAAAACTAGATTTTGGAAATATATATATAATCTTTTTCACATGAATTATAAAACAATCAGTTGTGGAATCACCGCCCTGGTCATGTAAAAGAGGGTCATTTGATAAAGCTCTATCGAGATGGTTTTTTAGAATCTTTTGAGCTAAAACCACAAGAATTTTATCCTACTTGTTGATAAGGAAAAATGAACAATCCATCATTTGGTCGACATGGTGGAAGGGCTACAGATATTTTGGGATTGGTATACACTAATGTGTGTTGAAAATTTCTAGTAAAAGATAGTGGTGGGTATTCCTACTCAAGAACTTTTATTGATGAATTGATTAGATATATAAATTTATACTAGATGAGGTATGAGTCTGAGTCTTTTGATAATGTAATATAATTAATATATTAAGTATAGAAGAAACATAGAAAGAAGATAAATAAGCTTGAATTAGATCTATTTGGGGAATATATTGACCTTTATTTCATCAAATATCATTGTGAGTTTTGGATTCTATCTCAAATACCCCACCATACACACCATTGTGTAATGCTATTAGTGAAAAGATAAGCCACAACTTGTTATAAATCTTATGTATGATGATGAGTCATGAAGATTATTAATTATACTATTGTGTATATTAATTACAACATGTGGAATAGACACTATAATGAGTACCTAATATAGAGGAAAAAAATTTCCTTCATGTAATGGAGTGGAAAGAAACTCGTTTTGTTCCATACACATGCTTGAGGTTGTGAGAAGTTTTTCAAGTCCTTCTTAGGAAAAAACTAAAACCCTGAAGAACAAAGTGTATCTTTATAGGGTATCTGTTTATGATCAAAATTTTATTGTTTTTGTATGACAGGGAATATAGATCATTAGTTCAATAAAAGGTAGTTATCTGACATGAAATCAATGGTGTTGATTGTAACATATTTGATGGTCTCCAATGAGTTCGTTTGTAGATCCAGAAACACCCAATGACTCTCATATCCATGATTCATGGACCTTCTTTCCAAAGGAAACTTCTCATTTGATGATTTTTTCAATGACACTTAATAACTCACATTGGTTGATAGGATGCGGTCTCAGGATCATCTCACCCTTTTGAGGGGGGCTATTTAATATTCTAGGACACTCTTATAGATTTAAGTAATGTTCATATGTTTGTGAATCCTTGGTTCATTTCCAAGAATGTGTCTCCAACATACCTCGGGGGAAGCAGTTAATCATGATTACACATGGGTTTAGAATCACATGTATATATATGAGGTTTTATATTAATGCAAGGACCTTTATGTATTCGAGGTTCACTATCAATGTTCCCCTATTTATGGAAAAATCAAGGATTCTTTCTTCATTCCCTAATACAATGATGTTTTTAAGCCATATGGTATGGTTGTCTGAATTTTATCATCTCCTAAGGGTATGAGAGCTATTTTGATGCCAATATCAAACCCATAATATGTGATTCTAATGTATCATTATGAAGGGAATCAAAACCCACGTAGTACAGTGTCACTTTACTAGACACATCACCAATCAAGTTCATATGAAAAGGACTCAAATATGTAGTTTAACTTCATGTGCCAAGGACCCTCAAGGGAAACATTTCATGGTCAAGGGTGGTGTAGGACATATTCTGATGCATCCTGAGACAAAAAAAAGATATGGTCTCCTCGGTGGATATGACCCTACCGGGAATGTAACTCAACAAACATCTGGGTAATTTGGGTGTCAGGTTTGGACCTCAGAAAGGCATTCTACATATCCCAATAAGTTTGGAATCATAGGCCTCATAGTTTGATGTGATTTGAGACTTACACTATAGAGGAAGTTCATTATAGGGGAATTATTGGGGAATATGCATGGGAACTTCCCATTTCAGAATACTTGATGGGGGCTTATACCTTCTAGGAGGCTCATTAAGATTGTAATTTGGGGCTTACATCAATGCAGAAGGCCCATCCATTGGGACAATGTGGATGTCATCATTATTACAAAACGATAACCCTCAAATGAGTCATTATCGGTGTGAGAAACAATAAGAGGCAATGGATCTGAAGATCACACATCCTACCTCATCTACTAATAGATGGTACTAGAGCCCTAGGGGATAGAGAAAAGGATTTTAGTATGCATGTCCCCTCGTTACTTTCATATCCTAAATAGTCATCTCTACTCATCTACATGAACATGTACCAGGAAAGGTTTATAGGATTTAGTTCACCACCTCCCACAATAAATTCTAGGGTCTTACATTAATGAGATTTCCATACTAAATTCATGGTTCCAAGGGGGAAGGTTAGAGTTCCTTATCAAATGGAAATGCAAGTGTGATCCCCTCTATTCCCACCCAAAACAGGGATATTCACATCAGTACCCCATGGTATTAACCCTAATTAAAATGGGAATGTAAACTTATGGTCATTCATGGGGTATGACTTAATGCAGGGATAACCAACATGATTCCACTTACCATGAGTATGTAATATCAAAAGGGTACATCAGTGCGTCCAATGGTTTTTCATACGAGTATAAGAGCTATAGAAAATGCCTTGGCCTGACTCCATCAGACTAGTTTGCAGGAGAGGTATCAAGGGAGTGGATGACATAATATAAGGGAATGATTGGGGAGTGGAATGGCATGGGGTACCCCTCCCCCTTTTACATAGCAGGATCTTACACATGATAGGGCTTCCTCTTTATAGAGTGTTTCTATGTGAGAAAGGGGTTGTCCACATACCACTGTGGTATGCGGACTTGGTTTGTGTCTACATAGAACTCTACTATGTGGGGATGGGTTCTGTCTAAGTATAGTATGGATACACGACATAGAGTTCCTCTTGCATAGTGAATTTAAATATAGGAGAAGGTTCCATCCGCATACCTTTTTGTTATTCGGGATGTCGGATTTCCAAAGGGGCATTGGTTATCCACCTCTTGGGGACTATACCTTGTTGACATTACGTAAGAATACAAAATGACAATGAAGATAGCCCTAGATATTTAAAAATCATAGACAAGGTTCGAAGAATTCAAAGGAAATCCAGAGTCTCAAAAGTTCATTGCGGTAGACCTACGTATTAGACCTGCGCGGACTACCTGTGCGGAAGAATAATTTCTGCACCCCTATGTGACATGACTGTGTGGTGGACCTACATGAAGGACATACAAGGAGGAAATAGGTCGAAAACATCCCTTCAACTAGGACCCCTCCATGCTTATAAATAGAACCCCTGTGCTGCCCATTTCTGAGACTGAAAAAGTTAAGGACTTCCTGAAGCTCCAATTGCATAGATCTTTTGCCTAGATCCCACCAATTGTCTTAGGTAGCTCTCAAAAGACACAAGAGAATAGATAATTAAATGGGATAAGCATGGTTTGAAATTATTTCACAATTTGAAGCTCAATTAGGCTTGGTTATCCTATGTGGGGCACTTTTTAGTCACTGTAAAGGCCTGTGCAGCACACCTACAAGGTACAGCTACCTGGCGTACCTACGTGGTATAGCTATGTGACATACCTACGTGGGGTCCCTGTGTGGATTACCTACATGGAAGAGATGTGTTTAAGGCCTCTATACTAGCTTAGGTACCCTCTCTAAAGCAACTCATGGTATGGTTTCTTCTTCTGTGGTTCCCTTATCTGAAAGATATTAAGTTGAAGCCTCCACCAAAACCTCCTGAATTATCGAAACCTTGGTAAGGGCACATCAGTGTGTCTCATATTTGGGGTCGTATTTCCGTAGTTATAGGTTTCACACATTTTTTTCACAATGGGTTAGGATTCATGAAGCATTTGTGGGTTTGTATATCTACATTCACATATACCTTTCTCCCAGGAATAGCGTTGGGAAGTTTCCCAGTTTGGGGAAGGGTTTGGGTCCTAACCTCTCCCTTCTCAATGACCAGGAACCAGATGACTCTAGTAGGGAAGGTACGGTTCACAATTTGTTTCCCATTCAAGAAACATCAAAGTATCCCTCCCCTACCAAGATCAATTTTAGGGCGGTTATCCTACTATAAGCCACTAACCTTCATCCATTTTTCCTTTCATTGGACCTTTGTCCAATGTAAAGAGAAAAGAGGGAGGGCTTGTCACCTCGACCTCATCCACCCTATACATCATAGGCACACCCTCTTCCACCAGCGGAGGAGAAAAATAGTGGGTGCCTTTGTTGGATCTATTACATCCTATTGTTTCTCACACCTATTATGACTCACGTGGGCTTGGAGATTTGTCATGGCCACAACATTTTCACAAGTAATGAACTACGAGAACTCTAATTCCCACCATAACTGGGATATGTAGTAAGCCTTTTCAGGGCCCGAGCACATCGGATATCTTCATCAAGAATCCAACACTAATTCCACTAATATGGGCATCCTCCTTAGGAATGAGCCCCAAATTAAACCCCCAAATCACCAATGAAGGAAGTAAGTCCAAACTCATTTCTCTCAAAGGACTATACTCTCTGATGAAACTCATCAAAATATGTGGGACTTTATTCCCATCCAAATGGGATACATAGAAATCCTCTCTAAGGTTCAAACCCAACACATCAAATCAACTTTGTTCTCCTTGGACCATATTCACAATATGGTATAATCTTACTTGGCAACCCATATTCATTCCATGTTCCTTGGTCTACTTAAGAATAAGTCCCACACCAAACTTTGACTAAGGACTTTTTTCTTATATTTTTCAACCACAGGACATTAAAATGAGTGCTCACTTCCTTATCACATGACCTTAAAAGGTATGATGTGTCCCATTAAGCAGCACCGAACTATGCGGGTTATGATTCCTTTCATAAGGATAGGTAGGTAGCCTATTTTAGGGGTATGATCTCAATATCAAAACAAACCTTCACCTCCCAAGACAACAATAAATTCTATAGTTCCCCAATGAGTGGCTTAAAAACTAGTATCATCATAGCGATGATTAAAAGAATCACTATATAGTATATGAGAGGATACCATTAATGGAGAATCTTGAATACATATGGATATCTCCATTAATGATTAACATATTAGGAATATGGATGATTCAAAATTTCACACATGATAATAAATGATTTAAAATTACAATGAAAACATTTATTATACTTTGAGAATTAATAAGGATTCATGAATATATCTTAAATTTATAAAGAGAGTCCTATAGTAGACAATAATTCCACCCAAAATAGTCTGATGAGTCCAACCTCCCATCCTCTCGACCAATGCATGTTCCTAAGTATCGTAAAGTTCAAATGTAATGAATTCATACCTTTGGAAAGGAGGTCCCTTTTAGATAAAGAATTTTTGGGAGTTTCTTGTTCCTTAAATAAATCCAATTGAAACCGCCAAGAAGTAGTGATTCTTAAAACAAGAACATTCATTTCACGGAACTACGAAACAAAAATGGTGAACCTGGTGTGAATCCTTAACCATGTTAATAATGTTACCCACCTATTAGGATCATATCAATTTATAAAGAAAGAATAAAAAAAGTAATGAATAATGCATGAATCCATCAAAATGATATTGATTTAATGGATTTTATTGTTGTTTCATGCTTTTTCTCATAACTCCCTTTAGTCCAAAATTATTTCTTCAAGACGACACTCGTGAATTCCCTGGATGTTGCTCAAGCTGAATCATCATCCAATGGAAGGAAATCATCACCCACTTAGTGACTTCAACATTGGGTCTCCAATGTGCTGGTAAGTGAGTACCATCATCATGGTACAATACAAACATTAGATGTCTCTTGACAAGCTCTCCAGGTCAATAACAATCCTCGATCCTCTAGCCAAAAATGTCCAATGAGCAAGAAAAGGATGGTTCCAACCACCGTTTACAACCATTTCATGTCCTTATCCCCATAACACAACAACCATTACCTCCCATACTACATGTATGGGGATCAAGAGTTCACTCAAGGCCTCAGTTCAAGGATGTAGGGGTCCTTCCTGAGGACCCCCAACAACTATCACCACCATCAGAATCGTGTGGTAGTGAACCCCGAACATGATGGGGGTGTTTCCTCTGGACGTTCGGACCAGGTCTCTTAGACCAGGGCACACAAGATGAACCACTAGGGGAAACGTTCAGTCAATGGGGATCAGGTTCTTACCTCTTCCTCCTCTAGAGCAGTCCATCAACCTAACATGATGGAAAACAATAAGTGGGAACATACACTTGTCCTATTAATTTATTTTCCCAATAGTCTCATCTAGAAGAAACCCACCAATCTCTCCAAGAAAATCTGGTGGAGTACCGTGAACAGGTACATACACCTGTTTACAAATTAATATCCAATCAGCAGGCTTGTCTGACTGCATTTAAAGAAGCCTGCCAATTAAATGTGGTGGCAAATGGTAAACATAAACATACACCTTCTTACAATCACCAATTCGTCCAACAGTCTCATCTTCCATTATTGAAGGAAGTTCATTGACCAGAATTTATGGAAAACAACCAGCAGACACATACACTTTCTAGTGTTAATCATGCTTGACAAAATTCTCATTTGGCAGCACCCATAGAAGTCAGTTGGAATGCTCCAATGATAAATCTGGGGCAGACTCAACTCTCTGCACCCATACACGAGTATTTTCAATACCCATTGACAAGAAAAGGAGGATAGGATCATCCACATACACCTACTCCCAATATGGAATGGATGTATATTCTTGTTCTGGTCATTGAAGTCAGCAAATATATTTTATCAATGGTGAAAGTGCAGACAAAAATTCCTACCCATATTCTAGAAGCATTCCAGGATATCATAACAACAACTTTAGAAATACCAGAGGAACAGACACCTAAATATGTCCCCACACATGGGATAACACATTGGAATTCCATCCTGAAGTAGATACATATCTCTATTTTATTCCACGAGGGTCATGGGGCATACTCCCCCATATTATACAAACGCCTAGATCGAGAACATATACCCTTTCCAATTGGATTATTCAGATAGTCTTGATAACCACTCTAAGGTAGTCACATACACTTACCGATGATAACCACTTTTCCCAGAAAGTGGCCCCAACTTAGTGTAAGAGAGTATCAAAGAATAAATCTCTCCAAACTCAGTTGGAAATCAAGTGTCAAGCTGTAATTTGGCTCCTCTTAATGCTGGAGTTCTTAAAGACATCATACATTTATCTATTGTTGCTCAAGATCATACCCTCTCATTACCAAATTATGGGAGTAGTATTAGTAATTCTGAATTTATCCATTGGACACTTCATCATAAAGGCTTGCTGTTTCCGATGCTTTCTCCGGGGCGTGCGCGCATCCGTCCGCAGAGGAGGAGGACGCGCTGCGCTTGTTGCCCCACATTCCCGCTTTAGAAAGGCAGGCGGCATTCGCTCCTTGTTCAGGGATGTCTGTTCATTGATCGAAACGGGATGATGGGATGTCGGTTCTTCCTTCTGTGGATTCCTCCTCAGAACTCATCACCTAGTCCGGGTCTCCCTCGTAGATTTCATACGTAGTTCGTGAAAATCTTCCCAGTTCCATGTTTCCATGGACGCCGGTTAATTACACTGCTTCTGTCAGGACATTCCAAAGGGTCCGGTCAGGGCAGCAACCTTCAGTCGGGGGAGTAGTCACGTTGAGGCATCAGTAGCGTGTCTGGATGCTGGGGAACCTGGCATGTCTGTCTGTTATCCCTGGTCACAGGGCTTCTTGAGGTCGTGGAAGCCCGAGGCATCCCACATCGAGCGCAGGGAATTATATGTCATAGACACATATCTGAGGTTTTCCTCAGCTTCCCATGTTTAACACAGTGTACGCCGTGAGTTTAACGTCCAGTGGAGACGAATCAACCCAACCGGAGCATTAGCTAGGATAGATTGGATTGAGGGATTTCCCTTGAAGGGATGCCGATACTGGGGCCAGTCCATGGGCAGCTGTGAAGAGGAGCGTACCGACATAATCTCACTGAGATATGATGGTCCGGGCGAGAATCGGGATGGGTGATAGGTGGATGAATGGAATGGAGGAGTGAAATGGGACCATCACAGGGGCGACGGTGAAATTAGGCTCGAGCCTTGAAGAGGCTGCCTACATATCCCCGTGGCAGGGATTCAAAGTCCGCGTAGTTCGGGATGGTGCCGGTAAACCGACATGAAGGTGGACCTTGGCCTGATGAATGTCGTCAGTGAACCAACGTGAAGGTGGACCTTGGTCGGATGGGCATCGTCAGAGTACCGATGTGAAGGTGGACCTTGGTCCAATGAGAGATGGGCTTAAACCTCGGGGAGGCTTCCTATGTACCACGCCTTGACATGGATCAAAGTCCTCGTAGTTCAAAGGGTTTCATCGGTGAACCGACGTGAAATTAGACCCATGGGTCCACTAGTGGTGGGCTTGAACCTTGGGAAGGTTTCCTACGTACCATGACTTGACACGGATCAAAGTCCTCGTAGTTAAGAGGATTGATGGAATACAGTTTAACGTCATGTGGGACGATAGTGAACCTTGACGTGAATAAACGACGGGTGATGGGTGTCGGTGAACTGATGTAAATGAGGGACCTTGGTCCGACGGGAGATGGGCTTGAACCTCTGGGAGGATTCCTACGTACCATGCCTTGACACGGATCAAAGTCCTCGTAGTTCGGGTTAGTCACAACAGCTTGCCATCGGACTAGAATGCAGTTTAAGGTCATGCTGGACAGGGGTGGAACTCGATATGAATTGTATGACTGGTGGGCTTGAACCTCATGGAGGCTTCCTACGTACCATGCCTTGACATGGATCAAAATCCTCGTAGTTCGGAAGGGGCTTCGTCGGCGAACCGACATGAAGGTGGACCCGGGGGGTCCACTTGTGGTGGGCTTGAACCTTGTGAAGGCTTCCTACGTACCATGCCTTGACATGGATCAAAGTCCTCGTAGTTCGGAATGGATGAGTCACAACGGCTTGCCGTTGGACTAGAATGCAGTTTAATGTCATGTTGGACGGGGGTGGGACCCGACGTGAAGAAATGATGAGTAGGATTAAACCTCGTGGAGGCTTCCTACGTACCATGCCTTGACATGGATCAAAGACCTCATAGTTCAAATGGGTGTGCAGTTTAATGTCATACGGGACGAGGGGGGCATACAGTTTAACGTCATGCTGGACGAGGGCGAAACTCAACGTGAATTAAAGACCAAGCAATGTGGCTTGAACCTCATGGAGGCTTCCTACGTACCTTGCCTTGACATGGATCAAAGTCCTCGTAGTTGGCTGTGGGTGGGGGTCAGGGTCGGTGCTCACTCTAAGCCCACGTGAGTCATGCTCGGTGTGAGAAACAAGAGGTTGCAAGGACCTGGAAATCACGTCGCGAAGGATGCGTTTGTGAGAAGCGAAGAGGTGCTTACGCGTTAGGCGGCCCATGGTGCTGGGACTTACTCCAGACTTGGAGCCACTGACCTTGGTAGTGGGGAAGTATGGAGATGCAGAGGTGCAGCCATCCGTTGGGGAACTAGGGTCACCCTTCTCCTGATAACATACACCACTCCAATAAGGAGGATATCACCCCTTGTGGATGGGTGATTCCACTCCCGTGGAGACGAGTGGCGTAAAAAATGTTCGAGCTGGGGGGACCCTTCGTGGGAGGCACGAGGTCGGGTCACAGTTTAACATCATGTGTTGAGGACGTGGTGCTTGGCAGTTTAACGTCCTGCAGCTCGGACGAAGTGGGTTCACTCCGCACCCCTAGGACTTACATAACCGGTACCCTCTGGTCCTTGGGGAATGGAAGGTACCAGTAAGGCCATGGTCAAGGGGGTTGTGGAATGAACCATCAAGTGGTCCACGTTAGCATGGCTATGCGAATAAGCAATAGCTGTTAGTGTGCCTATGCGATGAAGAATTAGGCGAAGCAACGCTATGAGTGGTATTTTCCATGGGACTTTGAAATCACATCGTGCAAACCTGGAGGGTCGCACTGGAAGAGGAATTTCCAAGCAAAGGAGTGTGCTTAGCGAAGCAGAGTGCCTTGGCCTTAGCATTGGGCATAGGTGTGAGTGGAGGGTGCTTCGCGAAGTGGAACAGTACTCGCGAAGCACTGCCTCGCGAAGAAGAGGTGCCTCGTGAAGCAAGGTGCTATGAAGTAGTGTGCTTCACGATGTGTGGCGATCCTGACTTAGCATAGGGATCACTAGTATGGGTTGGGTGTTTCGCGAAGTGTAAACACTCCGCGGCTACCCGGGTTCCCTTGGGAATCCCCTTCCTTCGCAAATGCCCTTGAGCTTCACGAAGGGCATCCCTCTCGGAAGAGGGGCTCAAAACAAGACAAAGCAAAGGCGTCTCGCGAAGTAGAAGTACCTCACGGAGCTCATGATTCCCGGGGCAAAGAGTGCTTCGCGATTCGGGAGAGGAGAAGCTGAAAGGTCGGATTGTCTATCCTTAGGACTCAGGGAGAGTCTAGTATTTATAGGGAAGGGGCGCCGCGATGCAGAACTCGTGCACCGCCTCAGGTGCTTCGCGGCGCGCTCGTGAACGTCAACGGTGTCCGCGATGAGTTACCGCCTCTGGAGCTTTGCGGCGGGCTCGCAAACGTCAAATGCGTTCGTGGAGGGTTACCGCCACTGGAGCTTCACGAGACCGCGCTTCCCGGGGTGCTTCGCGGTGGTGCTCCACGTTGGTGCTTCGCGAGGCAGCGTGGCAGCCTTCTTTTTCGTCCATCCCTTTCGTGCAATATTTTGGTGCCAACAAATCCCCCCCCTCAGACTTGAAGCCACGGAGGGTGAAGGGTCGAAGTCTGATGGAAAATCGCAAAAATTGTCGGTGGTTCGCGATGCAGCTACGCGAAGGGGCCCACGGTGCTGACCGGGGCCACGGATCCGGACGTGCCGCGATGCTCCGCACGGGTGAGGCGCACCGCGATGCTTCGGGGTCGCTACCTATAAATAGGGGGTTGACCTCTTTTGTCTTCACGTGACTTCCTTGTCTTTTTGTGCTCTCGACTTCGCGAAGCTCCGCGTACTCAGCGACCACGCCAAGTGAACTTCTGCTTGTTGGCCTTGGCCAGACTTAGCGGCTTGGTCTCGCGACCGATCTTCATGATCCGGTTTTGCGGTTCAGATTCGTGGTCTAGCTTCACGATCCAGCTAAAAAAATTCTTTTCTGAGGGTCGGAATCGAAATGGCCCATCTAAAGGCTGTATTGGGGGTGCTTGCAGATGCTGCTCGTCAGGATGAGATGGCCAACTATCCAGGCCTGGGGGAAATGGTCCGAAGCCACTCGGACCACACTTCTTTGACAGATCTACTATCAGAGGGTCAGAAGGATTATCGGTAGTGCAAGAAACTGCCATTGTATGGCTTCGGGCTGAGGGATGACGTCTTCATCCCCGAGGCGAGTAGGGATGAGCCAGCTTGCTGGTTCAGGAGCACACCTTGCCAGCACCAATGGTTCAGGGCGGCCGATGGTCATGCGCGGGAGGACTTCACACCCTTCACCGCTGACTATCTCTACAACCATTTGAACGATATTGACGGGAAGCCACTGAAACCGGAGATGTCCCCCCCTCTCTATCGCACCATGTTGAAGGAGGCTTTGCAGGATTCGAAGAAGGGATGGTCCGATGAGTGGGACTTGCGCCATGGCGTCAACTTTACTAATGACTGGGACTGGGCCTACTAGGTAGGCGCCTCATGCGAGGAGTTTGGGGCCGAGATGAGGAGAGTGGGGTTGTATGAGACGGCATGGACCTCCAAATTACACATTTACCAACCAAAGAAACTGATGCCAGAACTGCTGAGCAGATGGTCGTCTAGGACCAATACCTTTCACCTGCATCACGGGGAGGTGGGCATCAGCCTGTGGGATGTCCACCAGATTTCTGGGGTCCCGATCTTGGGGGGCCATGTATGAAGAATTCCTCCCCGTCATCAGTGCGTGGGAGGATACGGAGCAAATGTCGTTACTGGCGTCAACGCTGATGGCACTTGTCCCTGGAGAGGACAAGGAGGCAGTGAGGGATGTCCACTTTAGAAGATGGTTCAAATGCTTCGTGAATTTCCCAGAGAACCGAGAGTTCCCTCCGAGGCCTCGAACTTGTCCAAGGGTGGCCCAACATGGCAAGGGGCACTCGTATTAGCGGGTCTTGGAGGACAGCCAATGGAAGACTTGGGGTTTTAGTGTCAGCACTGAACAGCAGCCGATAGTCAGGCTGGCGGCATTCATCGCGGCTCTCATCTGTGGTTGGATCCTACCGGTGAGGGATACAAGCATGGGGGTGCAGCCCAGATCGTTTATTATGGCGTCGATGTTGGCCATGGGGAAGCGGATCAATCTGGGGATTCTGATGCTCACCAAACTATACAGAATGCTCTGCACATTAGCGAGGGCAAGAAGACTCCAAGGATATGTGGGCCCTTCCACCTACTGTATGGGTGGATCGCAGTGCATATCAGGGGGATTTACGAGTATCTGAACCCCATTTCACCGCCGGGATTGAACTTCCGCCCCTCCATCCTAAACGCGGTCGGGAGCTTCCCGTTCAAACTATCCATTCCGATGGTGCTGAATCGGATGTGGAGGGCGGATGAGTTTAATTTCCACCCCTTCAAATTGCCGACGGGGATACTTACTGATGACGGGTGGGGAACGGAAGAACATCGAGCTTACCTCCTGGCCTTTAGAGGCGGATTTTTGGTGGCACGGATAGATCGTGAGCCAATCTGCAAACCGTACACCCCGCATCGGTTTGCGAGGCAGTTACGGTGCCTCCAGCGGCTAACCTCGCAGGTCTACTGGGAGGTGTGTTACGAGGAGCACCCGTGTGTGATGAGGCAGTTGTGGCTCATGTTCACACGATAAGATGGGAAGATGCGGATTGTATTGCCTCCATCCACCGCCGCTTTCGGGTTGGTGAGGGAGTATGCCATTAGTTGGGAGGCTGCTTACCCAGGGGAGATGCTGAAGCAACCAACTATTCGGGTCGGTGACGGTGGGCCTCCCCGATCTTGAGGTCAGGGTCGGAGGGCAGCTAGGGCCGCTCGCGGTTGCGGGGCTGCCATGGCGGCGAGACCCGCACCGGCCGAGGGTGTGGCAGCAGCGGTGGATCTGGTGATTCTGAAAGAGCAGGTCCATCCGGAGGGGTAGCCACCGAGGGGATTTCGTAGGATATCCACTCAGGCTCCAGGGAAGCGGCTGCGTCATATTGACATGGCAAAGGATGCTGTTTTCCCAGAAGCCTGGGACATTTGGGATGTCAACTGGCAATTCCTCAACCCACCCGAGATATGGGCCCACCTGAATCGCCTCGGGATGGAATTACCGGGCATAGGCCCAGTTTGGGCTGGATTCATGACGTCTCTGGTGGAGGCAGAACAATACCTGGAGGAGCTGGAGGATTACGTCCACTCCAGTGGTGTCCCTCGCCCTATGACAGACCGGGTGAGGGTACTATTGAATCAAATGGTCCCCCCACAGTTATCGGCTGCCGATCTGAGGGAGCGCTTCCCCCTGCCGGAAGAATCAGAGGACTCCTCTCGGGAGGATGAGGCTGGAGGAGGGAGCCCGTTGGAGGAGGGAGAGGTCGGAGACCGAGGCTCAAATTCCGACGAATTCGCAGAGGCTCTCGAGGTAGCATTCTGAACTTATTTTCCTATGATCCATCCTTGGGTCGCTATGAACTTATCACCGATGTTTGAGCCATGCAAAAGGAACTTGTTCGCAGGCCTCGTTCCCGCCCCTTGGCGGGTGATGATGTGGGACCTTCAGAACCCGCGCCTATAGCTGCGTCCAGTTCTGCATCTGGTGGGACCAGAGCACCCAGGGAGGCTCTCCTAGAATCTCCAGACCTTCAAACAGTATACGGAGGGCCTCACCTCTAGGTCCCGTCAGTATCGGCTGAAGAGCAGCGTTAGGAGGTCGATCTCTGTAAGTCTCCTCTACCGATTCCCCTGTCGTCATATATAGGCCATGCCTACCAACTAACGTTTATGTCCCTCTGTCGTACAGTTCTCCGACTGGTGTGGGCCGCTGCAGCAAGACTGGTCGGGATGTCTGGTGGTGTCCCTCCTAGGGGCATGCCGGTGATGGTGGCGATAGTCCCCCCATCTCCTCAAGCTGCGACGCACACCATCACTGGCGGGACCACCAGCAGGGCCGTACCCGAAGTCATTGAGGTGGACTCCGAGGAAGAGGATCAACCGGTAGGTCCCAGTCTTGTCACGCCTGCTTTGGCACCAGGTGTCATACTAGATTCAACACCATATGTTGATCCTGCCGAGGATTTCCTACAGGTGTATCCCATGTACGAGCCTTTCAATTGCGCAGACTGGGACAAAACGGCCTCCAACGAGGAAGACAACAGCATATTCCGCTTCCGGTCGTGGAAGTTGATCACGCGCTTTATCAAGGACACCCCCCAAGCCCAATGGCTAGCCGAAATGGATAGACTCCGCTCGTGGTTGCGCGAACTGTGTGCTGGGGGAGTGGATGCCCAACGTCCTCATGCACTCATCCGAGATCTTATGGCTGAGAACATCTGGGAGCATGATCGTGGGCTCAGCGTGGGCTGGCAGCGTAGGAAGGCGACCAGCATCAAGAAGCTCCAGGAGGCTGAAGGCGAGCTCCAACAGATGCAAACCCGGGCAGACAAGCTTTCAGCCTCTCTTGATGCACAATCTGAGCTGGTCTCGCGGTTGAAAGCCCAGCTGGCAGAGGCAGAAGAGCATATGAGGCAGACCTCTGGAAAGATGGCTGCCGTTCAAGCTGGTGTAGAGAGGGCCAAATCCAGGACTGATGAACTGCGCCCCACCGCTGCTGAGGAGGAGCAGGAGCTAAGTCAGCGGCATCAAGCCTTAGATGCCACAAGATAACGGGTGGCGGAGCTGCAACGCTTTTTTGACGGGGTCAACCCGTCCATGGGGGGAGTCGACCCCCGGGTACTGTAACAAACCCAAAAACCTTTTATTAGTACTTTTGTGCTTCAAAATTTTTTCTTTCTTTGTTTTGAATGCCATAGAGCGCACGATTTCCACTGTTTGAATTGCCTTGTTACATCCCTACAATGTTTGCGGGACGTTCGGCAACAATTCCCCAAGCCCACGTAGGTCGAGCCCGATGTGAGAAACAGGAGATAGTTTCCCTCTCATCCCACCGAAAATAGGAGTGGGGATCATGATCCGGACATCCGGGATTCGGATTACCAGTCCGGATTTATGAAAGACGGGAGAGGTTTGATCGGAGAAGGAACTTTCAGGATAGCTGAATTACCGCTTCTTCAGCATGCTCTTATGCACGAACGGGGCAATGCCAGGGGCGCTGAAATCGGCCCAAACAGATGAAAATGGGAAGTGTGAATCACGATACCCAAGATTCGGAACACTGTGGGGATGGCGTGATAATAAGGGACAACCATTAACCTTGGAGGAGAAGCGGTATCCTTACTGTGTTAGCCTGTAATGGGGACAACAAATGAGGGTCGACCGTTGACCATGTTCGAAACACGGGACCATGTCACAAATGTCATCGATCAATCCTTCGGGACGTTGGCCCAGGAAAATTGGCAGACCATAGGTCAGACGTCCATACTGTTAGGGGGTCCTTCCAGACATGACCCGTCTTCCGGAATGTTGGCCCAGGACGGTAGGTGAGCCGATGCGGCATGAGACCAGGCCGTTAGGGGGTTCCTTTAGACATGAAAGAGGACGAGGGTCCGAATAAGGGGCACGCAAAGCGTGGAATATGGAGTGATGGTTTGTCCGAACAGAATCCAACACTTAGGTAGTTACACCACTGTGGTGGGAGTACACCATATGGGCGCATTGGTTTGATCATGGATCATTCCTTCTTTCAGACAAGGCCTCTCTGGCGAGGGGATCTGTCACTTCCCAATGGGATCTTGGGGCATCCTGAACTTGTTCAGGGTAGAACCGCAGTTTAGTGTCATGCGTTGAGGACACATGGACTCCTGTAGTCTAACGTCATACGATAGGACGTGGAATAAAAGGGGAGATCCCAGGGAGCGTGTGGCGCGGTAGATATGAAACCGACGTGAATGAGGACTTGGGGTCCAAATCATACCACATACCCCCGGAGGAAACTTTTCAGGTCGAGGGACCAAGAGTAAGGATTGGGCTGGGCCCGAAGCAGAGTGGTCGGGTGTTCCTACGTACCCCATGAGGATGGGAATCAAGCCATACGTAGTTCTGGAAGCACAGTTTAATGTCATGCGGGACGAGGAGAAGCCTGGCCGTGTTGGTACACATCCTACCAAAGCTACTAATCCCACGTGAGTCGTGCTCGATGTGGGAAACAAGCAGTAGTGGTGGAATTTCCCGACACAGAAAGGGGCAGGTTAGGGAAAAGGGATGCTCGGTGAATACCGGCCCAATGACACTAACATGATCATTTAGTGCACCTAGATGCATGAAGAGAAAGAGTCGAGTATGATGGAATTACACTTGAACATGAGGAAGTGGAAATGTGTGAATCATGGCGCTCGAGATTCAGATCACAATGATGGCGGCGTGATGATAGAGGATAACTTCTGATCGTGTTCGCAACACAGCATCCTGTCATGTTGTCCTGAAATGGGGACAGACAAATGAGGGTTGACCGTTGACCATGTTCGAAACACGGGACCATGTCACAAATGTCGTCAAATATCCGTAGGGACGTTGGCCCGAAATGATTGGAGGGCCCTTAGGTCCAGAATTCATGGAGAGCCCTTAAGCCTAGTATCCATGTCATCCGAGGGTCCTTTTGGATGTGGAAGAGGATGAGGATCCAAATAGAGAGCTCACGAAACTTGGTCATGGGATGAGGGGAATGTCCATATGAAAATCCCACACTTCGGGCTCTTTGTCGAAACACATCTGAATACGACAATGAGATGCATTAGAGAGAGGGAGCAGATTCCTTTCCCATGGGGAGATCTTAGTTTAGGGTCGTAGAATTCGGACCATGGATGGGTAAGAGGAGTAGGGGATACATGGAAAGGCGGTTACAAAACCCGACGTGAATGAGGACCTAAGTCCTACTTACCATGCATTCTCTGGGGAAATGCTTGAGTCGAGGGACCGAACATGAAGGTTAGGCTGGGCCCGCAGGGAAGTGACCGGGCGCTCCTACGTATCTCATAAGGATGAGAATCAAGCCATACGTAGTTCTGAAAGGCGGCACGGTAAGGTGCCAGTGCCAGGGGAAAAGGGGAGTGCGGCCGTGGCCCTTGCACTAAAAGAAGAGGAATTTGATAAGTCTTGTTTGTTCTTTAAGGTGAATGGTTTTTTTGTGTGAAGCGACAGGCCTAGAGTAGTAGGTCGTGGTGTCGCCACAAGGATCAAGTCGTGATGGGCGTTGACAAATGGCATGGCACGTGACCAATACCCAACGTGATGTCCTCTACAACGAGGTCACCACAATGCAGTGCCGTTTTTCGTCGTGCGGCCAAGACAATAATGTCACAGTTTAGGGTCGTATGATAGGACCAGGCATGCATTTTATCTTCATGTAGCGCAGACGTAGCGGAAACGATGCTAGGCGGGAAATGTGCGCAGTGTTATAAAACACAATTGACGGAGACATGATCCCACATCAAATTGTACGCCAATAAGAGAGGGAGACCTTAGGCCAAGGGGCCTATATAAAGGTAAGAGGTGAAACAGGGGGGGAAACTGGCTCCCTAAATGGGTTGTACCCGAAGACAGGGCGTCCGGGCGGTCCTACCTATCCCATGAAGATGGGAATCAAGCCACACGTAGTTCTAAAGGGTGCCTTTTAATGTCATGCTGGACAAGGAATAGGAGGGCTAAATCTCAGAACGGGGGTGTGCGTGGTGCAACCATTGCAAACCCAATGTGAATGAGGACATAATCCTGCACTACGCCACGTGGTCCCGTAGTCGGGGTCCTGAAGGCAGGACCAGAGAGGTGAATTTTCTAAACTCAACATGAACCCAAAGAAAAGGGGTCTGGGCATTCCTACATATCCTATCAAGATAGGAATCAAGATGAAAGTAGTTCCAGATGAAAATCTTAGTTTATGGTCTTAGAGATCAGACCGTGAATGGTGACAACTTCCCGAGTAAGCACAGATTTCAACTCGATTCCTAAGCCCACGTGAGTTAAACTCAGTGTGGGAAACAAGGGGGGTATCCTCATCGCAATACTTGGGGCGAGTCAAACGGGAGTTGGTAGAGCCCCTAAGGACACCTTTGACACAGCTTGTTCCCCCAACGCGCGAACGTGCACGGAGGAAAAGTACCAAAAGTTCCGAGACTCCACTTGGACATGGTGAAGTGATGAAGGGTGTGAATTGTGCACCCGACATTTTGGGCCTAATGGTTTGGCATGGCGAGAGAGGAAAACTGTTAACCATGGTGGAAACGTAGAGTCCATATCGCGTTAGCCTGAGGTGGGAACAACAAATGAGCATCGACCGCTGACCATATTCGCAACGCGGGATTTTATCGATTTGTTGTATGAAACCCTCGGGGGCGTTGGCCTGTAACAGTAGGAGAGCCCTTGGGCGTAGTGTCCAGGCCATTCTTGGGGGTCCCTCCGGGTGTGAAAGATGATGGAAGCCCTGATGCAGGGATACACAAAGCCTGGAGAGCGGGTGTGGACGTGTCCGAGTAAAGCTTGGCATTCCGGGTAATAAACCAGAGTACTCCCAGGCACATCGGTGAACTGCTGAAAAGGGATCGAAGAAACAGCTCAGTAGGGAGAGGTACATGGAGGAAGGGTAGGCCAAGGGGCCAAGATGGGATAAAGATTCCCAAGGGATGGGGCTGGACCCAAATCCTAGACATTCAGGTGGTCCTACGTATCCCATGAGGATGGGAATCAAGCCACACGTAGTTCTCCAAATGTAGTTTAACGTCATACGGGACGAGGAGGGGAGTAATATACCCCTAAACAAGGGAGGTGTATAGTATGGCGAAAAAGCCGACGTGAATGAGGACGTAGTCCTACACCACACCATACAATCCTATAATAGAGGACCTAGACCATGGCCCGGAAAGGCCAAGGGGCCTGATGGTTAGGCATTGGTCAGGAAGGCCTGACCTGCTTGTAGTTTAATGTCTTGTAATGAGGACGAGGGTCGGGGACCCGAGGAGGCCAAGGGGCATGATGCTGGGCCTCGTAATGGGAGGGTGTACGACATGGTACATGATCCCGACGTGAATGAGGATGTAGTCCTACACCACACCGTACACCTCGGGTAAGAGATTGGGCGGAGGGGCCCTAGAAGGCCAAGGGGCCTAAGGTCAGGCATCAGTTAGGAAGGCCTAACGGGTCTGCAGTTTAGCGTCTTACATGAGGATGGGGGTCGGGGACCTGAGGAGGCCAAGGGGCCTGAGGCTGGGCCTCGTAAGGGAAGTCGTACGGCATGGTACATGATCCCGGTGTGAATGAGGACGTAGTCCTACACCACACCGTAAACCCCTATGGGGAATCGGGGTCGTGGGCCCGATCGCTAGCACCACCCGGGGGGAAGTTTGTCACTTTGGGATGGGGAAGAACGAATCACTGCACTCGATGTCTGGGACATCTCGGGGTGGACCCGAAGATCCAGGACACTGTTGACCACGTTCGAAACACAGCATTCCTATGGTGACCTGATATGGGAGCAACAAATGAGCGTCAACCGCTGACCAAATTCGCAACGCGGGACTTGTATCGGCTTGTTTCTTGAAAACCCTCGGGGGCGTTGGCCCATAACGGTAGGAGAGCCCTTAGGAATTGTATCCAGGCTGTTCTTGGGGGTCCCTCTGGGTGTGAAAACTGATGGAATCCCAGTCGAGGAGTGGGTGAAGCATAGATGTATCCATCCACGAAAAAGGAAAACACCTCCAGGGGGATGTGCAGCCGGGTCGAGGCTTGCTCGATGTGAGTTGGGGCAAAATCGTGCACCCTGCCATGTCTTGACCTGAGGAGAAGATTTTGGCTTTTGGCCTGGGCCAACGGACGAAATTCCCGGGCGTTCCTACGTATCCCATTAGGACGGGAATCAAGCCATACGTAGTTCTTGAAGGCCATGCAGTTTAGCGTCATGCGGTGAGGATGTGGGGGGATAAAAGAACGGGAGTGGGCACATGGTGCAACCCTTACAATCCTTGTGCGAGCGGGGTTGTATGAGCAGGGCTAAGAAAGCCTACTCCCTGGCTACACAAAGATCCTCCAAGGAAACTATTCCCAGGGGGGGATAGTGGAAGAGAAAAGCTTGGGCTGGGCTCAAGATGAGGCGTCTGAGCGTTCCTACGTATCCCATAAAAATGGGATTCAAGACACACGTAGTTCTTGAAATGCAGTTTATTGTCATGAGGGACGAGGAGCATCTCATTTGGGGATATGTAAGGTATGACAAGTGATCCAACGTGAATGAGGACGGAATCCCATACTATACCATACAATCCCGCAAGAGGGTAAGTCGGGGAAAAAACAAGGGGCCTGTGCCCGGACCGCGGTCAGGGAGACCTGACCACCTTGTGGTTTAACGTCTCGCAGTGAAGACGGGGGGCCAAGGGCCCGAGGAGGCCACGGGGCCTAAGGCTGAGCCTCGGTCTAGAAGGCCTGACTGGCTTGTAGTTTAACATCTTGCAGTAAGGACGGGGGCCTTGGGGCCCGAGGAGGCCAAGGGGCCTGAGGCTGAGCCTCGGTCAGGAAGGCCTGACTGGCTTGCAGTTTAACGTATTGTAGTATGGACGGGGGGAGATCTTAGTTTAAAGTCATAGAGCTTGGACTATTTTGTAGTTTATTGTCTTGCAGGACGAAGATGCAGTTTAAGGTCGTGCAGGACTTTACAGTTTAGGGTCATGTTGGACCATAATGTGCAGTTTAAAGTCATGCGGGACCGTTTCACAGTTTATCGTCTTGCAGGACGAAGATGCAGTTTAAGGTCGTGCGGGACCATCTTGCAGTTTAGGGTCATGCAGGACCCTTTTTCCCTAATAAAAGTACCGCTTAAGGAACTTGGCATTGGTGGGAGGGGTTATATGTTCTCCATCTGTGGTCACCAAGTAGTATGCTCCATTGGTGTAAACCTTATGGATGATATAAGGCCCTTCCCATTTGGGTTCTAATTTGGGCGGTTTCTTACCGGGAATCATTGGCGCTCGAAGGGCCAGTACCAGGTCGCCCTGTAGAAAAGAGCGGTGACGAACCTTCTTGTTGAAGGCCCTCACTATCTTATCCTGATGCCTTTCCAGATTGTGCAGGGCACGAAGCCGGTTCTCGTCCAGTGCTTCTAATTCAGCTAGATGGATCTCGACCACCTCATCTGATATCTAGTGATCATAAACTGCAGTGCGTAATGATGGCAGCTAGATCTCAATAGGTAGGATGGCCTCAGCTCTATACACCAGGGAATATAGGGTCACCTGGGTAGAGTTGCGAGTAGTCATCCGGTAAGCCCAGAGGGCGTTGGGGAGCTTGTCTGGCCAACTTTTCTTGTTCTGACCAACCATCTTCTGCAGAATGTTAGAGAGGGTTTTGTTGAACATCTCGATCTGTCCATTTTCCTGCGCGTAGTAGCGGGAGGTATGGTTCGACCGGATATCGTACTTGGCGTACAATTTTTTCAGTTTAGCCACTCGAAAGTTGGTGCCGTTATCGGTGAGGACGGCATGAGGGACCCCAAACTGGTGGATAATGTTGGAGCTCACAAAGTCAACAATGGAACGGGCCTTGACCTCTTTGAGCGGAACAGCCTCTGCCCACTTGGAGAAGAAATCTATAGAAGTCAGGATGAACCTACACTGGTGGGCTGTTGCCGGTGGATACGGTCCCACTACATCAAGTCCCCATACCACAAATGGCCAAGAGTACCTCGTGGGGTAAAGGGGCTCCGGCGGCCGATGCAGGAAGTTGGCGTGAACTTGGCACGCATGGCATCTTTTGGCATAGCCAATACAATCGTGGATCATAGAGGGCCAGAAGTACCCCAACCTCCGGATTTGATGGGACAACTTTGGCCCAGCTTGATGGGCGCCACAAGAACCGGAGTGAACCTCTTGCATAATTTGAGGTATCTCTACTCCTTGGATGCAACGGAGGAGGACACCATCGAAACTCCGCTTATAGAGGATCTGTTCAAGACTGGGGCCGCTCTGGAGGTTAAATTTCAGCGCGCGGCGTTGGATTCACTCGCGCTCGGCCCGATCGTCCAGGAGGTGACCATTTTGGAGATACTCAACAAAAGGTGCCCTCCAGTCGGGAGTGGCTTCAACCACTGTGTCTGACGAACCTGGGAACCCTGATGTAGAGGGTCCGGCGATGAGATGACCTACCCGTAGGCCATCATTGTCCTCTTGGGTGACGGGGGCAATGACTCTCCGGTGTGCCACATGTATGATTAAATCATCTTGCTCGGGTTCTACGAGCGATGCGGCCAAGACATCCAAGGCGTCTGCTTGACTGTTCTGTGACCGTGGGACATGGGTAACCTCTGGTCGAGAAGAGAACTGGGCCATTAGGCGGAGGGTGGACTCTAACAACGGTGCAAGCTCCGGATTCCTAACGACGTAGTCGCCATTAACATGTTTGATTACCAGCTCGGAATCTCCCTTCACATGTAGATGGGGCACATGGATCTCAAGGGCCAACTCGAGGTCGGTGATGAGAGCCTGGTACTCTGCCTTGTTGTTCATTCATCCCTCTAACAACAAGAACGAGTATAGAAGTACGGCCTACGCCGGGGTAATAAAGACAATACCCAGGCCCACTCTGTTGAGCTTGGGATCATTGAGCCTCCTACCGGTGGGGCTCCGGGAGGCGTCGTCGAAATTCATTCGCCAACACGGGACAACATGATCGACTGAGAGGATCGTCTCATCAGGAAAATCTAGGTCCAGGGATTGATCTGCGGAGGTTGGATGGGAAGCTAAAAAGTCTTCCAACGCCTATCCCTTAATGTCCTTCTAAGGTACAAACCTGATATCAAACTGCTGGAGAATCACTACCCACCGTGCTAGTCGGCCAGTCAGCATGGGGCGGTTCAGGATGTACTTTAGTGGGTCTACTCGGGAGACCAATTGCACCTCATGGTGCTGCAGGTAATGTCGAAACTTCTGCACGGCGAATACGAGCGCAACGCAGCTCTTTTTGATAGGGGAGTATCTGACCTCCGTATCGAGAATCGTGCGGGTGAGATAGTAGAGACTGTTCTCAGTACCCTCGTTATTCTTCTAGGCGAGCAGCGCACCGAGGGATCTCTCCAGGGTGGTCACATAAAGGACCAGTGGTTTTCCGGAGACGGGTGGCATCAAGACCGGAGGTTGGAGCAGATACTGCTTGATTTCCTCGAAGGTAGTCCGACACTCCTCATCCCATTCGTATGTGACGCCCATCTTCATAAGCCTGGAAAAGGGCTTACACTTTTCGGCCAGATTCGTGATGAATCGGCGTATATAGACTAAGTATCCTTGAAGGCCTCGAAGCTCCCGAATGTTGCTCAGGGGAGGAATTTGGCTGATGGCCTTGATCTTCTCCGGGTCAATCTCGATACCTCGGTATCTGACAACAAAGCCCAGAAACTTCCCAGAGGTGACCCCGAAGGCACACTTCAACGGGTTCATTTTAGGTGACGAGAAAGGAGGAAACCGAACACTTTCTCGAGGTCTTTGAGATGGTCCTGGAACTGACATGATTTGACTATGAGGTAATCCACGTAGCATTCCACCAATGTCCCGAGGATCAGTTTGAATATGCGATGCATGGCCCTCTGATAAGTGGCACCTGTATTCTTCAAACCGAATGGCATAACCTGGTAGTAAAAGGTACCTTGGGAAGCCCTGAAGGCAGTGGAATCCTCGTCTTCGGGTGCCATCCGGATCCGGTTGTACCCGGAGTATCCATCCATGAAAGAGATGGCTTGGAACCCGGCCGTGGCGTCAATCAATAACTCTGTCACCGGGAGTGGGATGTCATCCTTTGGGCAGTGGTGATTAAGATTGCGGAAGTCAATGCAGACTCTGATCTGCCCAATCTTCTTCCTAACTTGAACAATGTTGGCAAGACACTTGGGGTACTGGACTTCTTTAATGAAGATGGCTTTGATAAGCTTGTCAACTTCGGCCTCAACCATAGCACCATGAGAAGGGTGCATTTTCCATGGGGGGGCTTCTTAAACCCACGGTGTTTTCCCGGGAGGCCCAGATGGTGAACGGCTACCTGGGGATCTAGTCCTGACATCTCGTTGTAACTCCAGGCAAACACGTCACGGTGTTGTTTGAGGAAGTCTAGGTACTGGTGCCGCTCCTCGGGGGACATGGCTGCACTGATCAATTTGGGTTTCGGATCTGCCTCGCTACCAAGGTTCACCTGTACCAGTTCATCAACCGTGTTAGAGGCACCTTCTTCAAAGGCGGGGGGAGCATCCTCCAGGTATTCCTCCCCACTCGTGGGGGGACTTCCCGCGACGGGAGATACTTCTGGGCTATCAAAATTTGAGGGGCAGCTGGTGCTGGCTCGGGCAGCAGCGGTCGTCACATCGGGAGACTCACTTGCCATTGAGACCATAGCAATGAAGGCAGTCGATCCTATCTCATCTGGCCTTCGGCCTAAGGGGCCACGTTTGATGATATCAAAGCAGTGGTGACGTGTCGGCCTAAGTCGGTGGATTCCAGCCCGATGGAAGAGACACGTATGGCGTACCACCGTTGTCATAAGCTTGACATTCCGGTATCGTATAGGGTTAGGAGGTTTCGGGATGATTTGAGCCTGGTTGATGTAGGATTATGAGGTGATTTTCTGCCGTCGCTTGGACATGGGAACATGCCTTCGACACAACAAAACATTTCCCCATGTCGGGGGTCATGGCCTCCAACCAGTGGATCGGGAGGATGTAGGCATCGTCCATGCTTGCCCAGGGATCACTTGTGACCGGGGCGGGTTCATCCTCACTTAATAGGATCTGTTTATCCTTACTTTTGTAATAACCCGCATCCAGATAGCAGGCTTCACAAGAAGCAAAAGGGGACGCATCTCCTTGGGACACGCCTACTCGACCGTTGAGTGAGTATTTGAGGCACTGGTGATACGACGAAGGGACCACTGCATGCAGATGGAGCCATGGCCTACCCATCAATACGTTGTAGGCGGTGTCCTGAGAGACGACCATGAACTCGGTGCTGGAAATTAAGCCACTGAACTGAGTCTTCAGGCGGATCTTTCCAACTGGTGTTTGCTCGGTCCTGTCGTACCCCTAGATTCTGAGGTCTGAGGGAGTTAAATCACCTTCAGACAGACCCAACTTTTGCAATGTCCGAGTCGGAATTAGATTGATTCTAGAACCGTTTCAACGAGGCATCAGCGGACTTCCACACCATTGATGTGGTCAGTGATGTACAGCGGGCAAATGTGCCCCATATAGGAGGGTCCTCATCTTCACCGGAGAACGAGATAACTGCCTGACATTCGGCGTTTTCAATCGTCTCGGCATGGAAGGCTTCTGCAGCTGCTACCTCCGTCTCAAACTGGAGGGGGCTCCTTAGGGCCTCGGCAAGTGCCTCGCGCATTTCGGATGACAGGAGAAGGGCCTCAAGGATGGAAAGCCATGCCGGAATGTCGGCCAGGTGCTTCAGGATATCATACTTTCGTGGCAAATGTGAACCTCTGCTTACAGGAGGTCGTTCGGCATTTGGAGGCATATTGGGTCCTGTCGGTTGAACCAGCGATCGGCTAGTACTGGGTACATCCTGCTACCTACTAGTTGAAGCCTGGAGAGTAGTCGCCGGACTAGGATTAGACAGTGGAGGCTGGCCTGTAGCTGGGCAAGGCTGACTGAGATACGAACGAGACAGCTCTCCCTGATCTAGCAGCACGAACAGCGGTGGAGGTAGATCCGAGAGCGTTAGATGGGGTTGCATGTGCTGAGCTCTGCGCTGAGCCTGCTGTCTGGTCTCAGTAGCGTGCACGGCTTGGCCAAAAGTGCCTGCTGACGTACCTCGATGACCGGCACGGTTGCGATTCCACTGACGTTGACGTCGGCTGGAAACGTTGGAGAGGTTTGCCCGGCATTCCCCCTCATCGGGGGTCATATAGGGCTTTACCAGCTCCACGGTGTTAACCGAAGCGTACCCCTGGCTGTCGCTCGAGGAGTCATCCACCACTGGGCGGATTCTTGGAAGAATCCCAATTTATGGGGGCATAAAGTCGCCGAGAGTGCAGGATGACGACGGAACTGGCGGTGTGCATTGCTTTTTCTTGCGTCGCCGCTGCTTGCCCTTTTGGGAAGAAGTCGACTGTGAAGATGATGCAGAGGCACCGACTACTTCTTCTAAAGGTTTCGACTGCTTCAGGCGCGCCCAGATGATACCATGGGCATGGAAGACTGTTTTTCGAGCCATCCAGTCATCGTATTTCCGGGATCCGCGGCTGGGGACCTGCTGCCACTCGCCTTCGTTGTCGCTTCCGATCTCTGATCCTGCAAAGACACCCGCCACTTGTGCTGGTGCTGGGCCAAACTTGACTATGTTGTTGTTGATCTGATCTTGAATCCAGTCTTTAAACACATAGCATTGCATGAGGGTGTGCCCTAGAATCCGATGATAAGGGCAGTAGTTGGGGTGATCGATGAGATTCGTCTCTGCCGGCCTTCTGCACTCGGGCAGGCGCACAATCCCTTGCTCTAGAGTGCTTCAGAAGTAGCCAGGGACCTGATTTTCATTGAACTAATAAGTCTGGTGCCTTCTTTCCAGATAGGGGGCCCTGGGGGCCTGGCCCTGACGAGGGGCCGGAGGGGCCTGCCGAGGAGGCGGTGCCTGATTGTCTCGCCTAGGTGGCGGTGGTGCATTGCGCGGGGGAACCTGTCGGTTCTGAGGCGGTCGCTGCTGGGCAGGAGATTGTGCTTGAGGTGGAGGACCTCTGCGGGGTTATGGGAATGGTGTCGCCGGCAGTAACTCCAGCTGCCTCGGGGCTTCTATTTGGGACACCGCGGCTGGTTCAGCCCTGGCGGTCCTCCTGGCTGGGATCATAGGGGGCAACAAACGTGCCTGACTAGCCTGTTGCAGGGCTTCCTCAAGGTGCTGAGCCTTATCTGAGAAATCTCTGAACCCTCCAGGGTAGTTCTGGGTAATCAGGGAGGGTACCAGCTCCGTTTTGACGTTCCCCACACACATCGTCAGTAATTGCTCCTGAGTCAGTGGCATATCGAGGGAATAAGTAAGTACCTTCCACTGGGCGATGAAATCTGCAACCCGCTCATCAGGCATTTGCTTGCACTTGAAGAGGTCTGCAATGCTGGTCTTCCACGTGGTGGAGCTGAAATGGTACAGGAACTGCCGCCGAAGGTCCTCGCAACCGGTCACCAATCCAATAGAGAGCTGGTTGTACTAGACGAATGCTGGACCTTCCAATGTCTGTACAAAACACCGGAGTTTGGCGGTTTCTTGGTGAGCCGGGGTCCCCAGCATGGGGCCACACCTGGAAGAAAAATGTGCCAAGTGCTGTGGCGGGTCCGCTGTCCGGTTGAAGGGTGAGAAAGTGGGGTTCCCAAAACTCGGAGGTGCGGGCATATCATCTACCCACGCAGGATACGGCTTGCCATCAGGTGGGACCGCCACCTGCCGTGTTTCCAACGCTTCGAGGTGGGCTGTGAGTGCCGCAATAAGATCATCCGGGTGGGGTTCCCTATCTTGACGGGGATCCCTAACCACAAGTGCATTGCCAGGTTCTTCAACACGGTAGATGGCTTCGGCCGTTCGTGGATCAACTGGCGGAACGACCTGCGGGGTGATTGGAGGAACCCGGGCCGGGTCCTTCAGATTGCCCCGTCGCTCGGGGGGGTTTGGCGAAACGTATCGCGCCCTCTTGCCATACGTTCTGGCTTCTGCCCTATCTACGGTAGTAACATGATCAGGGTTGCCTGGAGGCATCTCACCAGGGGGGAATTGTTCCTGCCCCTGCTGCCCCGGCCTGGGATTACCATAGTCGGGTCGCCGCTCTGCGACGCGCTCAGCCAAGAGTTCGTTAACAAGCCTCTTCTGCTCAACAAGCTGCTGGTGTAACGTGGCCTTCTCGGGATCTTCGTCCATTTTCTGCACAAAGGCGGACAGGTCGGAGTGCTTGATAGTTCCGACGTGCTCCTTACCCTTTCCGGTGTTTCGACCGAGTACCAGCGACTCGGTGGGTACGGGGAGGCCTAGCAGGTTCCTCTACTGACGGGTAACCCTCCCTGATGGGTCCAGCAGTGGAGGTACGCCCTCGTGGGGGAAGTCTCCATCAAGGAGTTCAAGCTCGTCTTCCTTGTCCACAATGTCGGCCATGTGGACCGTGACCCCTCTCGAGGGCATGTCCTCGATGTCACATAATGAATCGGGCTGCTGTCGGATAGGGTCGAAGAGGAGAGCGGCATAGTTTCCCCAACCACGGACTTGCACATGGGGGGTAGCTTCCCTGACGATTCTGCGGAGTGCTTTAAAACTCTAAACACATTTCCATTAAAGGGCGCTCTAACGGCCTGGCGACTCGGGGTGCTGGGCCACAAGGAGTGCGACCGAATTGATCAGGCGGCACTGCTCACCGATTTCTTCGAAGTGCTCTCGACTCCTGGGGTATTCCACCCACTCATAACGGAGGTAGAAGTATGTCGCCCATAGGGTTCGACAGAAACACCCCACTTCGTCAGGGGTAAGGGACTCTGGTACGCGAAAGTTCAGCGCTGCCGTCGGCCAGAACTTCTCCGGGAAGTAAGCTGCTGCAAGAATACTCCAGAAGCTCCTGGGTTCGGACTCAAGGTCTGGCCCTGTATTTCCCCACTCATCAACCAGGGGCGGCTGAGGGACCGGTAGCGGTACCGAGGCGGACCTCTGGGATAACAAACTCGGCGGCAGAGAATACGACGAATGAGCTGACTGGCCGCCGAATTCCGGGCCATCCTCCGAAGAGCAAGGTGACCTGGCCACAATTTCATGATATGATGGGCTGATAGCCACAGCTTCTGGCATAGGAATCGCAGCTACCGGCGACCGGTCATGTCGTCGCTCTACCATTGTTGGCCCCCAAAATAGCTCTCCGTGATCTCTGGTAGAGGTGGAGGGTGCTTCCGGTGACGATGGCGGTGATTGCGCGGTCGAGACCTGCAGAATTCCTAGGATCTCTTCATCCTGGATGTGCCTGCAGAGAGAGATGGGAATCCGGTGGACCTCATATTCCGGGAGAATGAGGCTATCGCGTCTGGTTCCTACCCCGGTCCTTGATACGGAGGAGCGGGGAGAAGGTTCCATCACTGACTCGCACTCCGCTTCAGAGTCGGAGAAGCGGGCAGGTTTGATATCCACCTGGGCTTTCCCAGGACTCTTCTTGTGGCGGTGACGACCTGCTCTCCTGCCTCGGGGTGGCTCTTCGGGACAGGGTTGATCCCTATCATGGAGTCTCGGGGCGGCGGTGGCACCGTGGCCGAGAGAACCCCCACTCGAGATAGCCGAGGTGCGAGGGGAACCAGGTAAAATGTCGAAGGGTACATGGGGAAGACCTCCATGGACATCACCCATGTAGGCGGAGCCTCTGTCAGAATCGAAAGGAGCATGGGGAAGACCTCCATGGTCGATGCGGGCGGAGCGAGGCTGGCCTTCACTCCTCATGTTGCTAGGGTGAGGAGGACCTTCGCCGGTTGCAGAGAGGACGTAGGGAGGGCCCCCACGTTGGAGAAGGACCGGATGGAAGGTGCCTTCGGATCGGCGGTCGGGGGCAGGAGGATGGACTCCATACCCTGTATAGTGGGCGTGGGAAAGGTTTCCGCGCCGAGCGTCACTGCCGCGGGGCAGGTCTTCCTTCGGGATGGGGGTAGCACGGGGCATGCCTCCATGACGAACTTCGGAGCGGGGAAGGCCCATGCTCTGTGGAGTAGTGGTACGGGGGGGACCTCCGTACGGGGTGACATCACTGCGGGTTAGTTCACGGCGATCACCGCTTGGGCCTGCAACCCGGAGAGCCAACCCAGCCTACCCGTGGGGCGGTTGGGGTCTCGATCCAGGTTGGGTGAAGGAGTGCCTCTGCTCAGTGTATGCGGGGGATTCATGATGCTCGTCGGCGGTGGCACGGGCCACTCTAGCTGTCTACGTCGATGCGCCTGGGCGAGCATCCTCAGCTCGGGCCCGGTGCTGACGTCAGGTCAAGCAAGCTGGTGCAGATGGTGCAGGGGCATGGCCTGCCTACTCTTCCTGCGGAGCCGGATGGCGGTGTTGACACAGCCGGACAGGAGCTCTCGCCTGGAGCCCTTGGGTCGGGACCCTGAGCGGGCTGAGCCGGACGGCGCCCGCCTCTTCGGCGTAAGGCGAGGAGTCGTCAAGGCATTCCGGGGACAGGCACCCAAAACGGTTGAACGTTGGGGTGGTGAGCAGGGGATCCCTACGCGGCCTGTTAGGGCGGCGTTGACGGCGGGGCCTTGATGCCTCCAGGTCCAGGCGGGCCATATCCCTAGTTGGGATGACCCCTTCCTCCTCGTACCTGCGTACGAGGTTGTTGATCACCCTTCGCTGGATGACCTCTGATGGGGAAAGGGGACGTGGGAACCCCGTATTCCGCGATGTGGTGGCCTTCGTGGCGGTAGCGGCGCCATGTGGGGTGGTTGTGGCGATGTTGCCCTCGCCCCTGCATAGGCTAGCGGGTGGTGATCGCGTCTCTGTAACAGCAACCTGGTTCCTGAGAAACGAATGGATCAACTCATCAGCATAGAGAGAGAAAAGGATTGACAACCAGTGCCCCAGCGTCCTTCCATTCTCCACGTCTATAAGAAGGATACACGCCAACACGCTGTAGAACGGAGTGCCCCACGTTCTACTGCCCCGACTTCCGGTGGGTTTCACGACAGGCCCGCTATTTGCTTGGCGGGACCAGGTGCTGGATATCTTGATCTGGTGACACGTCAATCTACTGGTGTCTCAAACGCTACTAATCTCCATATTGAGGAGAAGAACTTCACGTCGGGTTCACCATTTCTGTTTCTGACGCTTTTGTCGGGGCACACGTGCATCCGTCCGCAGAGGAGGAGGACGCGTTGCGCTTGTTGCCCCGCATTCCCGCTTTCCAAAGGCGGGCGACATTCACTCCTTATTTGGGGATGTCTGCTCCTTGATCGAAACTGGATGATGGGATGTCGGTTCTTCCTTCTATGGATTCCTCCTCAGAACTCGTCACCTAGTCTGGGTCCCCCTCATAGATTTGATACGTAGTTCGTGAAACTCTTCCCAGTTCCATGTTTCCATGGACGCCGGTTAATTACACTGCTTCTGTCAGGACATTCCAAAGGGTCCGGTCAGGGCAGCAACCTTCAGTCGGGGGAGTAGTCACGTTGAGGCATTATTAGCGTGTCTGGATGCTGGGGAACCTCGCATGTCTTTCTGTTATCCCTGGTCACATGGCTTCTCGAGGGCATGGAAGCCTGAGGCATCCCACATCGAGTGCAGGGAATTATATGTCATAGACACATATCTGAGGTTTTCCTCAGCTTCCCGTGTTTAACACAGGGTACTCCACGAGTTTAACGTCCAGCGGAGACGAATCAACTTAACTGGAGCATTAGCTAGGATAGATCGGATTGAGGTATTTTCCTTGAAGGGATGCTGATATCGGGGCTAGTCCATGGGCGGCTGTGAAGAGGAGCGTACCGACATGATCTCACCGAGATATGACAGTCCGGGAGAGAATCGAGATGGGTGATAGGTGGATGAATGGAATGGAGGAGGAGTGAAATGGGACCATCGCAGGGGCGACGGTGAAATTGGGCTCGAGCCTTGAGGAGGCTGCCTACATATCCCCGTGGCAGGGAATCAAAGTTCGCATAGTTTGGGATGGTGCCGATAAACCGACGTGAAGGTGGACCTTGGCCCGATGAATGTCGTCAGTGAACCAACATGAAGGTGGACCTTGGTCCGATGGGCATCGTCAGCGTACCGACGTGAAGGTGGACCTTGGTCCAATGAGAGATGGGCTTGAACCTCGGGGAGGCTTCCTACGTACCACGCCTTGACATGGATCAAAGTCCTCGTAGTTCAAAAGGTTTCATCAGTGAACCGACGTGTAAGTAGACACGTGGGTCCACTAGTGGTGGGCTTGAACCTTGGGAAGGTTTCCTACGTACCATGCCTTGACACGGATCAAAGTCCTCGTAGTTCAGAGGATTGATGGAATACAGTTTAACGTCATGCGGGACGACAGTGAACCTTGACGTGAATAAACGACGGGCGATGGGTGTCGGTGAACCGACGTAAATTAGGGACCTTGGTCTGACGGGAGATGGGCTTGAACCTCTGGGAGGATTCCTACGCACCATGCCTTGACACGGATCAAAGTCCTCGTAGTTCGGGATAGTCACAACGGCTTGCCGTCGGACTAGAATGCAGTTTAAGGTCATACTGGACGGGGGTGGAACTCAATGTGAATTGGATGACTGGTGGGCTTGAACCTCTTGGGGGCTTCCTACGTACCATGCCATGACATGGATCAAAATCCTCGTAGTTCGGAAGGGGCTTTGTCGGTGAACCGACATGAAGGTGGATCCGGGGGGTCCACTTGTGGTGGGCTTGAACCTTTTGAAGGCTTCCTACGTACCATGCCTTGACATGGATCAAAGTCCTCATAGTTCGGAATGGATGAGTCACAATGGCTTGCCGTCGGACTAGAATGTAGTTTAACGTCATGCTGGATGGGGGTGGGACCCGACGTGAAGAAATGACGGGTAGGCTTGAACCTCGTGGAGGCTTCCTACGTACCATGCCTTGACATGGATCAAAGACCTCGTAGTTTAAATGGGTGTACAGTTTAATGTCATACGGGACAAGGGGGGCATATAGTTTAACGTCATGCTGGACAAGGGCGAAACTCGACGTGAATGAACGACCGAGCAATGTGGCTTGAACCTCATGGAGGCTTCCTACGTACCATGCCTTGACATGGATCAAAGTCCTCGTAGTTCGCTGTGGGTGGGGTTCAGGGTCGGTGCTCACTCTAAGCCCACGTGAGTCAGGCTCAGTGTGAGAAACAAGAGGTTGCAAGGACCTGGCGATCACGTCGCGAAGGATGCGTCCGTGAGAAGCGAAGAGGGGCTTACGCGTTAGGCGGCCCATGGTGCTGGGACTTACTCCAGGATGGAGGCCCATGGTGCGACAAAGCGTATTGAAAGAGGGATTTGGGACCAATAATGGGAGGTGCCTCGTTCCCTATCACGCCCTCCACTGACCTTGGTAGTGGGGAAGTACAGAGATGCAGAGGTGCAGCCATCGGTTGGGGAACTAGGGTCACCCTTCTCCTGAGAACATACACCACTCCAATAAGGAGGATATCACCCCTTGTGGATGGGTGATTCCACTCCTGTGGAGATGAGTGGCGTAAAAAATTTTCGAGCTGGGGGCACCCTTTGCGAGAGGCACGAGGTCGGGTCACAGTTTAACATCATGTGTTGAGGACGTGGTGCTTGGCAATTTAACGTCCTGCAGCTCGGACGAAGTGGGTTCACTCCGCACCCCTAGGACTTACATAACTGGTACCCTCTGGTCTTTCGGGAAGGGAAGGTACCAGTAAGGCCATGGTCAAGGGGGGTTATGGAATGAACCATCAAGGGGTCCACGTTAGCATGGCTATGCGAAGAAGCAATAGCCGTTAGCGTGTCTATGCGAAGAAGCATTAAGTGAAGCAATGCTACGAGTGGTATTGTCCATGGGACTTTGAAATCACATCGTGCAAACCTGGAGGTTCGTACGGGAAGAGGAATTGCCAAGAAAAGGAGTGTGCTTCGCGAAGCAGAGTGCCTTGGCCTTAGCATGGGGCATAGGTGTGAGTGGAGGGTGCTTCGTGAAGTGGAACAATACTCGCGAAGCACTGCCTCGTGAAGAATAGGTGCCTCGCAAAGCAAGGTGCTACGAAGCAGTGTGCTTCACGATGTGTGGCGATCCTGCCTTACCATAGGGATCACTAGTATGTGTTGGGTGTTTCGCGAAGTGTAAACACTCCGCGGCTACCCGGGTTCCCTTGGGAATCCCCTTCCTTTGCGAATTCCCTTGAGCTTCGCAAAGGGCATCCCTATCAGAAGAGGGGATCAAAACGAGACAAAGCAAAGGCGTCTCGTGAATTAGAAGTACCTCGCGGAGCTCATGATTCCCAGGGCAAAGAGTGCTTCTCGATTCAGGAGAGGAGAAGCTGAAAGGTCGGATTTTCCGTCCTCGGGACTCAGGGGGAGTCTAGTATTTATAGGGAAGGGGCACCGCGAAGCAGAACTCGCGCACCGCCTCAGGCGCTTCGCGGCACGCTCGCGAACGTCAACAGTGTCCGCGAAGAGTTACCGCCTCTGGAGCTTCGCGGCGGGCTCGAGAACGTCAAATGCTTTTTTAGAGAGTTGCCGCCTCTAGAGCTTCGCAAGACCATGATGCTTGGGGTGCTTCACGGCCGTGCTTCGCGTTGGTACTTCACGAGGCAGCGTGCCGACCTTCTTTTTCGTCCATCCCTTTCGTGCAATATTTTGGCGCCAACACTTGCTTCATGAAAATTCAGTCAATCTATAGAGTCTATCTTTGTATGAGAGCAATGACAACCCTCCCTATGGCTAGAAGATTAAAAAGAAATAGGATATATCCCTTCCTGTAATCTGCCATGGTGGCCCTCCTCAGGATGGAATTTTTTTGAGAAATTTCTCTCTGTAGTAGAATTTCTCATTTTCATGATAATTATATAATTGACATTGTAGTAATGAGAAAGCCCTTTTATCTCGAGGAGTTTTCTAACACAAATCCATTCATTTATGATGCCTTTTCATTAACAGGTGAAATACATTCTCAACCTGAATATATCTTAAGGGAACATTCATTCTCTGAACCTCCCATGGGTCATTTATCTTCCAATACAGCGGATGAAAAAATGATTGATTCCATTATTTTAAATAAAATAATTGAGAAGCACCTACTTTGGTCAGACCAAGTGGAGAAACCTCTAGTGAAAGATGATGAAGATATGTTAAACATGAGAAAAGAATTAGCTCAAGAAGAAGTACTAGTCATGTTCTAGAATTTGGAAAATTCTTAATACAACATTCCAGAATTGATGGAAGTAGATTGCATTCAGGATGTTCGCCTCAGCATATGGAAAACTTCATCATTTGAAAACAAAAGTATTACCATCTGATGAATATAAAAATCATTTAAAGGAAATATAAGGGCTGCAACACCAAATTGACTTGGCAGCTCTCTCAATTTTCCAACATCCAAAGGTTGAAAATCAGTAGAGAACCCTTCAGTGTGCATGCCTCAATACATTAAATAGGCTACACTAGTTAATTTCTGAGTCCCCATCTAGTGTTTGTATCAAAGGATGGGTTGAACATGGATTATTTCATTTCACTACCCTCTAGAATTAGAAAATACCACCAATTGTGGTCTCATGAATTGTTATTGCCCACGGCAGGTTATAATCAACAGATTTTGTATGTAATCAAATGTACGCTCAATAATAGGCCCCAACTAGCTCTTATCCATGTCACGCCCAAAGAAAAAAAGTTGTTGAGTTACTTTTGTGTCAAAGATCAGATAATCTTCAGCATGCCTCCTGCTTAAAGGATTTCATCCATCAGATAATGCAAATTTCTAAAATAGCATAGCAATATTATGAAATAGGTGATTTTAATGATCGCTAAATAATGCACCCAGCTAATGTCCGAACCAAAATTTTCAAAATCAGAAGAACAACTACGTGAATCTCAACCATAGAAGTTAAAGAGACACCCCAACATGTAGGGTTGGGGGATTTTTTAATTCAACCATCAAATTTAATAAAAAATGTTCAAAGGTTTGAAGAAGAAGAACATGAATTGCTCCAGCCTGCAGGGCTGGGGGATTTTTCACATCTATAATCCCCTCCTCAACAGAAGTCAGTTTTCTCCCGATTAGGGAAGAATCCACAAACATTGCACAAAAATGAATTGTCCAAGGATTCCCTTTGGGTAACTACCCTTAAAACAGATCTTGGGAATCCAGCATATAGGAGAGAAGAGTCTCATGGAAGATATAGAAGGGAATGATCTTACAAATATACTGACATAATTTCATCAATGCATTTTGCATCAGTGAAAGTTATTGACAATACTGTAGAAGATCCTCCAGAAAATGAGTCTAGCTTAGCAGAATCAGAAGATGAAGTTCTTATCCTTAATAATATACACACTAAATAAAATGAAGAAGGTGTGCGTACCCAAAATTAGTGGCTTCCCCTGAATCTAGGTATGCCTTCAAATAACCACTTCTCACCCCTCCGATAGAAATCTAACACTGGGAAAGGTAAAATTCAGATTATATATCATTTTTCCAATAGAGAAGTTCAATATCTTTCCCTTGAAGAGAGATTTTCATAGCAAGAAGATGAAGTAAAAGAGTTGAAAAGACTCAATACATAGTTACTTCGAAACAACATTTCTGCTATACATACTCCCCAGGAAGATCCTCAACTTTCACATCCTATAGGATCTCCTTGGAAGAGAGGATTTGTATTAACTAAAGAAGTTGATAATGAATTCCCTCTCTTGGTTACACAGCTTGGATAGTATCAAAATGCATCCTTATATGCATGTTCCTTTTGGTTATCCAAGGGAAATATTAGTAGCACCACCACTAGTGGATTTTTCAGTCTTTGCACTAGTTCGAGCTTTAATTATTGTATTTGTTTAGGTCGCAGCTCATCCAGATATTCCCCAAGTGCTTATGAACACAATTGAGGAATTAAAAAATTGATAGGAGGCTATGAAAAATGGCATGAACCAGTTCTACTGGAAAAAAAATATTACCATGAATAGGTGGATATGATCCCTCCCCCAAAAAATTTTGTGTATAATAAATTTCCAATCCTTAATGGTTCGGGAGATCCAGAACAACACTTAACGCATTTCGTTTCACATTGAGATCCCATGATGGGAAATCATCAATAACAAGAAGCAGTAAAGCTTAGGTGTTTTGTGCAGTCATTACAGGGACCAGCTTTTGTATGGTATACAAGTTTGAAATATTGATCAATTTCTGTATGGGAAGATCTCTATCAGAAATTTCTTCTTCAATTAATCTCAACTCTAACGAAAACAATAATTTTTTATATTAAAAATTGAAAAAAGGTAAAATGTAAGAGTTTCAGATATCATTGCTTTATGGAAAAGATTAACATATTTCATAACTATAGAACACACTCATGAAGAGTTGATTCCAATTTTTTTGGAAAATCTACGTGATGAGTTATGCACACCATTGATCCCTATGAAATACACAGTAGGGTTTCGTGACACTGCTTAAATTGATCAATAGAGATAATATTATATTATAGAAACTAAATCTAAAACTCAAGTAATTCCATCACCTCTAGGAAGGATAATAGGGTTAGAAGATGTTGCTACAGTCACACTTAAGCAAGCACTTGTAAATTCTAAAACTTCAAAACCTTCATCATATTGAAGGGCTCTACCTCCCAAGCGTCAGCAACAATGACCACCTCATCAAGATAATGAAATATATCAAAGGAAGAAGTAGTTTTAGGAGTGAAATGACAATGTGTATTCTTTATAGAATGAAAATGTTCCCGGTTAATTCATCTCATCTATCCAAAATAATTTTTTTCATTTTCCAAGGATTAAGAAACCAAATAAAGTAGGAGGTGAAGATCTTCCAAACTATTTTCCCTTTCACCAGATGTTGGGGCATCCCATGAAAGAGTGTTTTCCTTTCAAAGACCTCCAAAAAAATTGTAGACTCTGGAAAATTAAAAATAAAATGTTCTTCAGCCCAAGTAGCTTGTGTTACTACTATTGATCCAGAGGAAATAGTCGAATGGAAGGAAGTAAAAAGTAAAAATGTGCAGAAATATGATGATTGGATGATCAGAAAAACGATCAACAGAACTCATTCCATTTTACAAACACAGTTGAATGAATCGATTGTGTCTTCTACTAATTCTTCCATAGAAAAATCACCTTCTTCTATTAATTAGTCCTCTAAAGTTCAATCCTAAAATAATCGATGTGATCAGAATGAAAAAGAGCAGTAAGAAGAAGATGATATCATGTTAAGGACAATGTTGTCATTGACTCTAGAAGATTTCATGCCATCTATTTCAAATTCATGGTCATCGCCCCACCAAATGGAACAACTAGAACTGAACTGTCAAGAAGAATCTTCCTCAGATGAGGAATTGATATTTGGTTCTATCAATGTAATTCACTTAACGAATCCATTTTCCAATGGTGATTTTGATTATAATGATTCTAAGTTCCATGTACCTAACATGGGAACCTGAGGAAAAGGCAAAGGTCGAGGATACATGGAAGATGTGGGTATTCTAGAAGCCACTATTTTAACCCTACCCCTGCTCGAACTGTATATGTGGAAAAAACTCGTGGGATATCCCTTTAGTGAGATTAACAATAAATAGGTCATTTTTCCATGCACGACATGTTCAGTCCTAACATGAATATTTTGTAAGACCAATTAGTGATCACCCCATCTTCCTCTCAATATTTAATTATACCTAGTAAGTCTAATCTACCAAAGCCATGAGTATTTATAGCTTCTACTCTGAAACATGGTACATCTACATCAGGAGCATCAACATGCAAGGTACCTGCAAAACCACATCTGTATGCTGGGAAACCTAGACCTCTGAACCAAAAGTATGATGTTTTGAAATATCTATCACATGTACTAGCCATTTTTTCAATTTTGGATTCCTTTAATCTGTCCAAAGATCTTTGAGAAGCACTTAATGAGGCTTTAACAAGTCCTTAAGAGTTTGAAATCGAAGTTGTTGTTGTTGAGGTTTACCGTATAGAGAATGATCATAACCCATCAGTCCACAAAGGCATCGGTGACAGGATCGGTTGTTTTCTCCCAATTGATGATGATACTCTTTGCATGAAGCAACTCATATTTGATCGCCTTGGTTTTGAGATAGTCCTTTTTGTGGCTCTCTCTAATCATCTTCGTCTCTAGGTGGAAGGTTCTTTTCATTTTTGGAAACGCATTCATTATGAGGAAACTTTTGGTTTTGGTTCGCTTTGCTGTCGAGAAGGCCATTGGGCCTCTTTCTGTTCTCGACGTGGGAGGCGAGGTCACAAAGGATCGATGTCTCAACCTAATGATACCCTTTCTCCCACAGTCCCTTAGGTTGTTGTTGGAATGCCTCAATCTGGGTCCGGGATGAGTCCAGGATCTCCGTCGGGTGGTCATCACTCCCCTTCGGGCATCCAACGGGCTTCCACTTCAAGCCCTGGAAAACCATCCACATCTGCTTCCGGCCTACCAGGTTCTTCCGCTCATGCACCTCCCTTTGTGCTGAAGGCGATCGATTTAGGGGGTGACAAGAAAGGTAAGGGCATCACTGTTGTGGTTTCTGGAAGTGTCGGTCCTTCTTATGTCAATGTTGTTCGTGGTGCTGCTCCTGATGGGAGAAGGGATGGCCCATCGTTGCAGAGCATCCCGATGGTCAATGGATCCAAAGAGAGTGTCACTGCTACTGTCGGTTCGGTTCGGGAACATGTGGCAGTTGTCTCTATGACCCACTTGCCTAATGATGGACGGATTTATGGCGTGGGGATTTTAGCTGGATTGGATGCCCCAGTGGCCATCCATAACAAGTTTGATATCCTTGGAAACACCAATCAACCAAAAAGAGAGCAAAAAATATGGGATATGGAAAGGGAACTCCTCAACTTGGGTGTTTCCTCATAGGTCATTGGCAGACAGAAGGTGGGAGGCAGGTTGGGTAGGATGCGCACTCGCTCCATCAGCTGCCAATCTGGTATCGTGTCTAAGTTAGCTCTTGATTATAAGAGGGAACATGATGATTCTGAAGGTATGTTTGAGGTTGATTTTTCGGTTTAACCTACGATTCTCATTCAACCATAAAAGTGATCTATGGGTATGTTTTTACTCGTGTATGAAATGGTGGATCCCCTTGGGCAGGTTGTCTCGCATGTGGTTCTTGTGTGGTTTCTCACATTTTACTTAAAAGTGTTTTTGAAATAAAAAATTTAATTTTCAGTCAGTATAGAGAATGACCATGTAGTATGTCATGCCGTTACATATTTTACAGATTTAGATGAAGATGATGTTGTACATCTAAATATCAAGCCATTATATCTATCTATCAGGGTCCATAACATCGACATTCGACAAGGTCTCATTGATAATGGCTTGGGAGTCAACCTCATTCCAATTCGTACACTTCGTCGTTTGGGCCTCACTGAATCTGACTTATTTCCTTTTAATTTAATGTATCTAGGATATGAAAGGAATTAACAAGAACCTCAAGGAAATATTACACTTAGAACTGAGTTTGGAGATCTTGTGTCTAATTCATATTTTATGGGTTTTCGTCAGGACACATCCTTTAACATTATTCTTCGTAGGCCTTGGCTACATCAACATGTGTTCATACCTTCATCATACCAACATTGCCTCAAATACTATTTCAATTTTCAAATTGGTAAATTGTATGGTGACAAAGCTCTATTAGAAACATGTGAATATCAATACATTGATGAAAAATTTTATCACATGAAGGGAACAAGGTCTGTGAAAAGGGAGGTAACCAGAATCAATGCTCCAAAAGGCTTGGAAAAGATACCAGCAAACCCATTCATACATTTGGTTATAGATTTTTTGTTAACTATCAATCAAATTGATAGGTAAACCCAAATCTGACCAATTGTCTAGTAACTTCCATAATGTTAATTGCAGAAATTGAGCCTAGCATCATGGTAGAAATTGTTAATTCATCAGGCATTAGTGAAAGCTTAAATTGAGATGTCTTAATTTCTTCCATTGAACATCAGCATGTCTCTGCTTCATCAATCATACTAGAAGAAGTTGTAGAAATACTATAGGAATACAAGGATGGTGTTCCCCAACTCATTATGTCCAATTTATTAACCCATGAAGACCCTTCATCGTCAGTAGGGTCAGAATTGATAACTTCTTCTTCAAGATGTTCAAATAATGACTCCTCCCCTAATTCTAGATGTTTTTCTTCATCATCTAATATGAAAGTAGAAACAAAAGAAGTGATGTGTAAGGAATAAAAATGAAGAAGAAGAAGAAGATCTTAGGGATGCTCCACCAGCATTTGAGGAAGGTGTCTCTACCACTGTGGATGAGCTCAGAGAAATAAATCTGGGTACATAATAAGATCCACACCCATGCTATAATCAGTACGGTCATGACTCTTTAAGAGAAAGAAGTGTATACATCCTTTCTAAAGCAACATCAAGATATGTTTGCTTGGAATTATACAGGAATTCCAGGACTTAATCCCGATGTATGTACTCATCATTTGGGTTTTTTAGAAGAACATCAAGGATTCAAGAAGGCGGCAAGAAGAACACGCCCAACCCATGCCTTTAAAATTTAAGGTGAAGTTGATAAGATTTGAAAGGCTAACTTTTTTAGGGAGGTTAAATATCCCAAATGGTTGTCCAACGTTTTCCTAGGGAAAAAGAAGAATTGGAAAATCATGGTTTTCATTGATTTCAGAGATCTTAATCGGCATTATCCTAATGATGACTTTCCATTTCTAATCATAGATATTTTAATTGATGCAATAGTTAGCTATGAATCTCTTTCCTTTATGGATGGCTAATATGGGTATAATTAAAGCTTCATGGCCCTAGAGGATTAAGAATCTATAGACTTCAGAGCCCCTCAAGGTGTTTTTATATATCATGTAATGCCCTTTGTCTTAATGAATTCATGTGCAACGTATCAACATGCCATGCACCATATCATCAAACCCTTCTAAGATAAATTTTTTGAATGTTATGTGAATGATTTGGTGGTTAAATCCCGACAATGTTATGATCACTTTTATGATCTAGAGACCATATTCAAACAACATTAGCAACATAATTTGATGATGAACCCATTGAAAAGTGCTTTTGGGGTAACCTTAGGGAAGTTCCTCAGCTTCGTTTTATGCCATCGTGGTATCGAAGATGACCCTGAGAAAACAAAATCAATCCTTAGCATGTTACCCCCTATAAATTTGAAATAATTAAGAGTACTCCAAGGACACTTGGCCCATATTTGGTGCTTTATAACCAATTTGGAAGGAAAGTGTCTTCCCTTCACTAGATTAATGAAGAAGGGAGTCACCTATCAATGGAATGAAGACTTCCAAAAGAATTTGATACATTCAAGAGATATCTCTTGATTCCACTGGTATTAATTACACCTATTGATGTAAGACCACTGATTTTCTATGTGACTACTTTAGAGAGATCAATGGGTGCCTTCCTTGCCAAGAAGAATGATATTGGGAATTAGAACAGCATTTACTATCTCAGTGGAACTATGCTTGATGCAAAAACCTGGTATTCAATTATTGAAATGTACTTAATTGTATTAATCTTTGTTGATCATAAATTGAGGCACTACCTGCAACATCATAAGGTCCAATTGGTGTCTCACAATAACCCAATCAAATTCATCCTCAGTCGTCCTATGCTTACAGGGTATCTGACATGGTGGGAAGTTATTTTGCAACAGTTTGATATCTTGTTTGTGCCTCATAATGAAATAAAGGGCAATGTTTTGACCGACTTCCTTGTTGAACATCCATCTATGGAAGATACATCATTGAATACTAAACTTCCTAATGAATATTCCTTCTCTATTCAATATTGTTCGCAAACATGGGAAATGTAATTTGATGGTGTCTTTAGAAGTCCAATGTGGAAGGGAATGGAAAACCCTAAACTCAACCAATTTGGGTTAGGAATTGTATATATCTCCCCAATAAAGGTTGTGTTTATTTATTCCTTCATATTGTTTGAAGGCAGTACCAAAAATAATGCAGAATATCATGCTTTCATCGTAGTCTTTGAATTGGATCTTCAGGTACAATTGAATCACCTGAAATTGAAAGGTGATTCGGAGTTGGTAATCAAACAAATCAATGGGATTATTCCATTAGAAAACAAGAGTTAATTCCATTGTGTGATTACTTCATAGGGTTAATCAAAGAATTTCCCACAGATCTGACATTGACTTATGTACAGTGATCACAAAACACCCATGCTGATGCACTAGATAATGCAGCTACAGCCTTGGTAGATCCGAATTAGGATAAGATAGTCCTCAGTATAGCCCATCGTCATGTGGTCTCACCTTTAATTCAAACTATAATGGTGTAAATTAATGAAATTAGCCATATTTATGACCTATATGTGCATACCATGGGATGGAGAACATCCATCATGGATTACCTTCAAAATAGAGTTCTTCTACGAGATAGGGCTGAAAAAGAATAGATCTGGCAACAAGTGACCAATTTTAAACTTTATGATAACCTAGATCACCAGAAGATCCTTTACAAATGATTCTTTGATGGAATCCTCTTTAGGTGTGTTTATGGGGAAGAAACTGCATCTATCATTAAAGAAGTACATTCAGGAGCTTGTTGTGCTCACTAGTATGGGAATAGGATTTCTTATCAAATCCAAAGACTTGGATTCTATTAGACTTCAATGACACATTATTGCGCATATTTCACTAATAAATTTCATCCATTCAAAGTGCATTCCAACATCATTCATCAACCCCCAGAGTTTTTACATATAACTAAATACTCTTGGTCATTTTCCACATAGTGAATGGATGTAGTAGGACCTTATCCTCCAGCTACGTCTAAGAAGGTCAAGTATATCCTTACTGTTAATGACTTATTCTCTAAATTGGTTGAGTAATTCCTCTCAATGAAGTCAGAGCCAAAATCATTTTTAGTTTTGTCAAAATAAACATCATCACTAGATTTGGTGTCCTTTATACTATATTGGCTGAAAATGGCACCAATATCTGTTATGTTGAGGTAAATAGGTTATATCAAGAGCAAAATATCTAATCCAACCATTCATCTTGCTATCATTCAGTTGTCAATGGACAAATAGAATCCATTAATAATACCCTACCAAATATACTTCAGAAGATGGTGGATAAAGATAAGAAATCATGGAATGATAAGATTTTGCATGATTTATGGGCTTATCGGACTACTACCTGTACTACCACCTAGGAATCCCCTTATTTATTGGTGTATGGAACAGAAGCAGTTTTTCCAATTAAAATTCAGGTTCCTTCACTCAGAGTTTCAATTCATGACAAGTTGTACGCAGATGATAAGTCTCAGAAACAGTTTGATGAGCTGGAATTATTAGAAGAAAAAAGACTGCATACTTTGCATCATTTAAAAGTCTATCAGAATAGAATGGTGCAAGCATTTAACAAAAAAAATTTCCTCTATTCATTACTTCAAGGAGAATTGGTATTGTTCCACAGGACTCCAATGATACCAAGAAAGAAACCTCCAAAGCATGAACCAAAGTGGGAAGGACCTTATTCAATACGTAAGGTCTACTCTAATAGAGTTTATACCTTAATCTCAATGGATGGAGAGCTTATTATAGATCCAAACAATGCGAGATTCCAGAAGAAATACATTGTGTAATTGCACACATCGTCCTAGCTGCAAGACTCTAAATTTCCACAAGGTCCATGTTGCAATATGTTAAACTGCATAACAACCATAAGCATCCATGCTGTAGGATGATAAAATGTGTAGCATCTTTATCCAAATTGCATGACATTAAACTGCATGACATAATTTTTCCTTATTACATGACATTAAACTATATGGATAATGACTTTACTACATGATGTTAGGAGCTTCTATATGCCAAAATTATTGACCTCATTGTTTCTCTTTAGTGGCACATGAGTCCCTTTCATCCCAATATCTGAGTCAAATCTTCATAGGGACCTCATTTCAAGAACTTTGTGTGGCTTCAATCTCATTCATATGAGATACTTAGAGATTCCTAGATCTCCAATATTGGGCCCAGCCACAAGTAACCAAATTTTTTATTTTCCTTTTATCCTAATTTATATGAATCAGATCTATACAATGTGTTACCTTATGATACATGGTCCGACCATTATACCATTTTGTGTCGTAATTTTAACTATTCTTCTATAAAAGGTCTAAAATCCCCATCTTTGATATCAAATGCGATTGGTGTGGGAAATGAATGTTTAATGAACTACGTGTGGATTTATTCTAATATATATGAGATCTATAGAGACACCCATATCTCCCATCTTAGGCCCAGCCAAGATATAAAAAACCCCTTTATTCCTTATATAAGAATCAAACCTATATAGGGAATGTTAAAAGAACTATGTATGGATTCATTCTTTCCACCTACTAGACATGTAGTGACACATGGGTTTTATCCCTTAGTCCATCTACAATATGTCTTTATTTTCACATCGGTTCATCTTCTTTCTTACCGCATGACATTATACTGCATGGAAATATAAGAACTATGGTTGGCATGATTCATTCCTCTAACAAGATACATAGTGAACCTGGGTCCTATGCCTTGGCTTAGACATCACTTAATCTTAATATCCTTATTCTTCACTTGTGTCACCTTTTGTGTTACAGAAGAAACCCTTGTGGCTCCTTGTTTCTCTCACCTAGTGTAGCTCACATAGGCTTAGAAATTGGCCAAGAGGCTACTCTGTATAAGTAAGGTGTCTCAATTTCTTTTGGGGTTATCAATTTCCACACTGCAAGACATTAAAATTCATTGTACAATGTCCTCACTCCATGACTTAAAACTGCACAATACAGTGTCCTCACTACATGACTTAAAAATACATAGTATAATGTCCTCACTGCATGACTTAAAACTCCAAAGCATTATATGGTTTCAAAAGAATCAAACAATGTCTCCATTATTACATATGAATCATATCTATGTAAAGTACTTCAAACTCATGGAAAATATTGATTCAAATATTTTTCAGGTGCATTGAGCATAACCCCCTTCCATATTTCACATTCTTAATCTTGAATATTTTCATATCATCATAATCTTTGTTACAGTTTCTGGTGAGAACGTATCGAATATCTTAGAACTCTTTATCTTGAGTATGCATTACGTTTCCTTAGGTGGCCTTGTATAAAAGTTTCCTACATAATGGTCCTGTCAATCAAAAGATTCCACAATTTGGCTATGCATCGTATGCCCTAGTTGGCCATATATATACAGCCCCTATAATGGTTTTTTCAAATAATGTTAATTTTTTTCATGGTTATGGTGTCTTTTTCCCCTTCAAAATTAGATGACAACATACAAGAATATGTATTTTAAAATAGTCATTCATGTATATTTGTCCTATTATCTTTCTCTCAATCTGAAATTATTCAAAACCATGTTTTACACATCTCTCTCTATGTGTTCAAAGCAATATGAAATAAACTCGGATCACTTTCCACATATCATATATTATTTCCATTTTTGGTCCTAGTAGTACGACCTAATACTACAAAAACCATACTTCTTACGTTTGGGTCAGACATTTGTAGAAATCCTATTCCTCCACATCTATGGAAATCATGATTGGAAGTACTCTCTCCATATTCAAGTACAATTATCTATAAACCAAACTCTGTTCTTTGGAAAATCTGAATCTCCATAAACATTCTCCAGCTTTTAGAAATAGAATGTCAAACATATGATAACATTTTTTCCTAACTATGCAGTATGTTCCTTTAGGTGTCCTTGCATAAGATGCCTACATAATAGGCATGTTGGTCAAAAGATGCCACTATTTGTCTATGTAGAATATTCCCCAGATGACCCTGCATATGACATCCCCCATAACGGTTTTATCAAATAATGGTAAAATTGTTCTTGGAAATAAATATTTTCTAATGCTTTTATCCCTTTTCCCAAATCATTCTTCAGATCCAAAAATTCCCAAACAAAAATTTACAATTTTCCTTTCCATGCCTGAATATGGTAGTATGTTTCGAAAAAAATTATCAAGAATTTGGGAGAGTCTCAAACCTTTTGTCAAAGATAAAGACCATAAATTAAAGCTACCAAATGTCCTCACTGCATGACTTAAAACTGCACAATACAATTTCTTCACTGCATGACATAAAACTACACAGTATAATGTCCACAAAACATGACTTAAAACTGCATAAAAATATATCATAAATTTTCCTTTCTGAAAAATTTTCACCATTCCACATACACCAAATTTTTTTAGAAGTTGTTTCCATATTCCTGACAAATGTTTTCAAAAATAACCCTTTACTCTCAAAATCTCTTTCCTTGGAAAAACCACCCACTGTGGTCTTAAGTCACCCAAAACATATTTTCCCTTATCTATCAATAGTAAAATGTCAAACATTGAATAAATATTTTTCCTTGCTATGAAGTACACTCCCTTAGGTGGATTTGCATAAGTTGCCTACATAACAGGCCTATCGGTCAAAAGATGCCACTATTTGGCTATGCAACATATTCCCCTATTGGCCCTGCATAATACAACACCCATAACGGGTTTTTCAAATAATGGTAACATTATTCTTGGAAGAGGCTTCTTTTATGTGTATACAATTTATAGATTCGGTGACCATAAAAATCATGGCTCAAGATTCCCCTTGGAAATATTTATAAGAATATTAGATCAATTCTTATCCACTAAGTTTTGTTTGGGATCTAATTTCAAAATTTATGGTCAAAGCTATTCAACCTTAAACACTAGACCTTTATAGTCTAACATACATGACTCTAAACATCCAAAAACAAGGGACATGGTACTCATCAAATTAGAAACCCATAAAGGTCATTCTGAACAAAAGTTGAGTCCCATCTCACTACAGGTACATTTTGTATGATTTAGGTAATATTGAGCAATAGAAAGTTAAAATATACAATGTTTGGGCGGTTGTCCAAATAACCCTAGTAAAAATAAAACTGTGCTCATTAAACCCATCAGTTTAATAAGAAAATTCTGGGAAACCCCATTCATTTCATTGTAATCATGATTATCTAACATAAAGGTTTGATGTTTAAAAAAATCAACATCATCATTACCTTTAGTATTGAAATAAAAAAAAATAGTGCAAGAATGAAGATATATATGACTGAGGACAAAATTTATTTCATTGAAATGAAATTAGAGGGCCATCCACAAAATTGAGGCTCTCTATCATGTTTTAAAATAAACTCTCAATATGAAATCACATTTGTTGAACAACCTCAGGAGCACTTTCAATCACCTATTAAGGTTGAGACAGTTGAGAAACTCCGTTCTCCTTAGGTTGATGAACTACTTCATTAGAAGTTGAAATAGCAGTTGTCCCCTTCAATTGGGTTTGTCATAGTGCCTGGTTCAATTGCTCAAGTTTGTCATGAATAGCCTCTAGTTACTATTTAAGATATAACAACTCTTTTGTGGATTCATTAATTTTTTGGCTGATTTTGATTGACTTCTTGTTATGATCTGCCTCTGCCTCAGCTATGGCAGATTTCAAGATCTCAATATTAATATGTCATTTAGCCTTTTCAAAATCTTTCCATGTCTTATGTTCGTGCTCCCGTCGGTGAATGGTCTCCTTTGTTGCATCGTAGACTAGTCGATAATTAAATCCACCAAATCCCAATACGCAGAGTAATGTTGGGAGTTTCGAAAAATGGGACAAAAGTTTTTCTAAAATATTCTCATCAATTATTCTCTAGATGTGTTTGCATGTCTCTTTATGTTCCATGATAAGTGAATATTTTATATCTAAATCTGATTTTTAGTCACTATCATCGGGTAAAATTTACTCTAAAAATAGATCACATAAAGAGATGCCTTGTTCTTCTTCTCCCAGAATATTATAAGTTTCACATTCTGCTAATTCCTTAGCCAACATAGAAGTTTCACCATCTGATCTAACAATGGGAGCTGGTAACCGTAAATGATAAATCAGGATCATTTTCAATTTCAGAAAAATGGAAAAAAATAGAGTATGATTCAGAAAGATAATAATATTTAACCAATAGTAATTTGGCTACTTGATTGGATTCATCCTCAGTATTCTTAACATCAGCAGTTTGAGTAGATGTTTTTTGAGAATGGAATTTATCCTTTGTTTTCCCAGTTGTTAGAGTTGAAGGCTCTAGAATGTCTCTCAATGAGGTGTCCTTAGTAGGTTCTTCTCCAGCAACATTAGAAGAAGAATATATCGGAATTCCCTATTCTTGAAGAGCCTTTGCAACATTTTTTGAAGAAAAAGCTACATAAGGTGAACATTGATGTGATGTATCATGTAAAAGAAGAGAAATTATGTATGGAAAATGAATGAATGATAACTTATGTCCGTGCAATTCCAAATGTAAATACCAAAACTTGTTAATGTAACCTAGAATATCAATATTTAGATTAAGGTCTTCCATCATTTCAGTGTATGAAGCTTGGAATGTTATAGTATCCCCACCATTTAAGGTATCAAACAAATTTTGGTTGATGCCCAAATTGGCTCTGCTAACATTTTGTTATGTTAGTTCTTCAATTGGTACAGTATCATTTGATCTTGTCAGCTTTGGGTAAACATCAGTATTTACTTCAAATTTCCCTGGATCCTCATTCCCTCCTCCTAGAGTAGTAGGAATATCAGTATTAATTAGTGTGGGATCCATTGTTAAAGGAAAATGATATGAGATATGTTGAAAAGATGAATATTAGAAAATAACTTAATATTCACGAGAAATGTATTTGATCTTACCATGGATCTTATCTCTCTTAATAGATCCAAGAGAAAGTACAATTGAATCTTTTGATGTTTAATCTGCTAAGGCAGTAGATCCATCAACCTGAACCTGGGATTCTCCTGGGGTTTCCTTCACTGGTCTTGAAGAATCAGCTCTTAGTCCCTTGATAGATGAGAGAGATACAAATCCATCAATAGGATAAATGTGATTACCAGAGTGTAACAAGTAAATTATATTGACCCGAGGAAATAGTAAATACTTACTCTTTTAGTGAACACTTCGGAATAATCTCATTGCTCAATTGCATTTCTTTTCATAAGTTTGAGGATAAATCGAAACACTCCTCTTAACAGGATAATCTTGAGGTAATGGATGAAGATAATTCTTTACCATTACCCAAGTCATGATTCTCGCTCTGGGAGAAAGGTCTAGAGACCTAGGAGGATCATTCTATGCGTCAATGAGAGAACCTGTTGGCCCATACCTTGGTGAACTAGGAACCGGTCTCGAGTTTCCTTCCCTACATTCAAGTTAGAAAAATGCATTTCATCAAGATTAATGATGATGAATGGTAAATAATAATTGAGACAAAATAAAATGAAAATTCATTCTAAGTATTAACATAAATATCCCATTCCTCCTAAGGGTCAATAATTACCCCTGCATGTATTCCAAATTCCATCATATGGGATATTGTTTTAGAGGCTAGGATTTTTTCATCAATTGCATATATAAAAGCCTCCAAATCTGTAATATACTCTTGTAATTCATCCAGGTTATTATTAGGATTACAATAATAAAGTGCCTTAATTTCACCGACATCTGGTATTCGAATTCCATGTTAGAGGAATGCCCAGTTTAAGGGTCACACTCTACTAAAAGTGAATGGATAAAGGTCACACATAACTCGATCTTGGTATGGTTGGTTGTGGAGGAGATTCAACACCTTCTATCTGGTGAGCCTCTTCAAGCCTCCCTTATTCTTTAGAAAGTTCAATAGATGGAATGTTAATTTATTTCTGATGGTGGCGGTTGTATCGCCTTGGTGTCAGAGGTATTGCTTCTCCATGCCTAGTCTTCCTGGTGTACCTGTTGTGAAGATGTTTTGAAGGCTTAGAATACTCTAAATATTCTCCATCATCATTGGTCTTAGACTTCTTACCAAAATTTCCATGAACAATAGTTGTTTTAGCTATCAGTCGATATATTCCTTTTGTTAAATCCCCTTGAGGATATGATTAAGCCCAAACATTGGCATATCCAGATTCCAACACAATTGATGCATCTGATAGTGGTAACATAATTGATAATTTGTATTTCTTTAAAGACATTAGAATCCACAATTGTCTCACTACCATTGGGTGTTTCTCATATCTAACATATGTGGGTCGGAAAGTGTCTGATTGTTGAAGACATCTAAATTGACGAGAAAAACTATAGGGGATGTAATCCTTGAAGATAATTTCACCATTAATCATGTTCGATAATACACTATCCCTGAATTCCATCATATAAGACCTCAGTTCGTAATTTTTCTCTTTACCATAATCAATAAATGTTCTAGTTGGTGGGTTACCAAAAGGAAAGAAATTGAATTCTCCTGACACATTCTATGCCTTTAGCACTACATCAGGTCTCAAGTTCTGAGGCTGAATACCAAAAATGTTCTGTAAAAATGGAGTGAATCAACCGTTGGGGACTCTAACTGAATTCAACAGTGAGTGTGATGAAAAGTGTGTCGTAATCCAGCCCCACAACACTTGGAATGGCCCTGAAATTAAAAATGAGGCTTTACCATTGTATAAATGTAGTAGGGGATAGTAAATTATTGTCAATACAAGATTTTTTATCCCAATATACTTCACTTATACTAATTTGGCAATGATGACCAAAGTCTCTAGCCTTACACCACCTCCTAACTCATAGACTCAAATCATGTAAATGCTTAGCCACATGGAAAGGATGGAATCTAATCATATATTTGCATCAATATTATATTTGAATCCATTTCCCTAGTGCTTATAGTAACCTCCCCCTAATCTAGGAAAATATGTTCCTGAACTACCCTAGTTATCTGCAGAATTACAAACAGTCGGGAGTCCATAGGTGGGACCTTTCTCTGTTATTGGTTCTACGAAGGCTTCCATCTACATGCTGTAATGAATATCTTTCTTGTCATTGGGTAATTTCATTGTTATTTTCAATATTTCATGATCCAATAGTGGTGTTCTGGTAAAATCAACCCTTGTTGTAGCCAGTGAAAATAACTCATTATACATTTCCCCGAGAATGAGAACCCTATCTTTTTGGTAGAAACTCACAAACTAATGCCAAATTCACCGTGAGTCAAATGGAAGGAATTTGTTTTCAGAATCCATCGGCTCATCAATTTATGAATTAAATAGTTTTTATAAACATATGTTTGTCCCATACAGAAAAAATCATAGATATAAACATCTAAGATCTTTTTCCTAAATTATACACATGTTCGGTGCACCCAAAATGCCGACATCCATTCATCTATCACACCTCCTCCAGAACAAAGATCCCAGTCTTCCTTCAAACCGTTAGACTGATCTGTTTGAGAAGCCCAAAAGGTTGAATCATATCAATGTGGACTTGTCTCTATAGCGTGATCATTCATATCAGGAGTAAAACCAATATGATGTAGGATGCAACCAATTGAGACTGTTCTCTCATGAACGGGCATACCCCTCGCAGTAATATTCACGTAGTGATAATTGGCATATTGATGAAACCAATTATTTGGGATGTATTTCTTAATAGATAAAATATGGGAATACTATAAAAACCCATGCCTGTACAAGGGTATATAAGGAAATTTTCATTATTCATGTTGATATGGAATTAAACCTTTCAATAGTCTAGGAAGAGTACTTTTAACAACATCATAATAATCTGGTCTGACGATCTTCATCATATCATTTTGATGAGCCTTAGCTTCTTCAGTAGAGATTATAAAATGATCTATTTTCCTATATAAGAATTATCAAAATCCCCTTATTAGGATGTAATTTTACCATAAGAAGAATAAAATTTCAACTTTAAGGAAATCAAAAATTTGGAAAAGGAAACTGTTCACGTAGGTCCTTTGATGAGGGCCATCACGTAGGTTCTTCAACAAGGGTACTAGCACAACTCCTTCGATGAAGTCCTTCCACATAGCTCCATTTATAATGTAGCTCCGCCTTGAGAAAATTTCAAGGAGACTACACGAGAGATCAATGCATTGAGGCTAGACGAAAGAGCTACACAATGAGAGAAAAACAATTTTGAAATCATGGGTGAAGAAAATCACAAAAGAGAAGACCTATTTATTGAAATCCACAGATCTCTGTGACATGTTTGCATGGAAAAACCTATCCAGAATACATACACAAAGTATCTTTGTGACAATCCAATGTGGTTCAAAAATTAATCCATAGTATTTTCCTTATAATTTTACCTCAGGATCGACCCTCTTTTTAATCGGATCCAATCCTTAGGGGGGATTTTGTTGAAATTACTTAAGAATACAAAAAGAATGTGAATATAACCATGTATTCAAATAATTCAACAGAAAACCAGAGTCTCAAAAGACCTTCATGGTAGAATTGCACGTCAGACCTACGCGACATACCTACGTGGTAGAATACTTTTTATACCCCTACGCGACTGGACTGTGTAGAGGACCTGCGTGGAGGACCTACATGGAAAATTTTCCTTCGACTAGGCCCCCTACATGATTATTAATAGGACCCTTAGACTCCCAATTTCTGAGACTGAAAATGTTGGAGGACTTCCAGAAGCTCCCACTGCGTATCTCTTCTGACTAGATCCCTCCAATTATCTCAGGCAGCTCTCTAAAAACACAAGAGAAGAGATAATTACATGGGATAGTAATGTCTTGAAAGTATTTCACAATTTGAAGATCACATAGTATTCACTATCCTATGTGAGGCAATTTTCAGTCATCATAAAGGCCTACACAGCACACATGTGCGGTACAGCTACATGGCGTACCTACATGGGGTACCAGGGCGACATACCTACATGGAGTGCCTATGCAACAAAGCTTTGTGTAAGGCCTCGATATCAACTTAGGTACCCTATTTAAAGTCCCTCATGGTAGGTTATCTCCTTCCATGGTTCCCTTATCTGAAAGGGATTAAGTTGAGGCCTCTACCAAAACCTCCTAACATATCAAATACTTGGGAAATGCACATCAGCGTGTCTCCTATTTTGGTTTATATTTCCGCAATTAGAGGATTATGAAATTTGTTTCACAATGGGTTGGGATTCATGAAGCGTCTATAGGTTTTTATATCTACACTCACATGGACCATTCTCCCAGGAACAGTGTTGGGAAGTTCCCAGTTTAGAGGAGGGTTTGGGTCCTGACCTCTCCCTTCTCAATGACCCGGAACCTCAGGTCTCTGGTAGGGAAGGTATGGTTCACAATTTCTTTTCCATTCAAGCAAATGAGAAGACTCACTCCCCCACCAGGATCAATTTTAGGGCAACCATTCTCATGTAATCCAATAACCTTCAACCCTCCTTCCTTTTATTAGACCCTTGTCCAATGTGAAGATAACATAGAGAGGGATCCTCTCCTCGACCTCGTCCACCCTAGCCACTGTAGGCACACCCTCTTCCACTAGCAGAGGAGGAAAAGTTTGGGTTCCTTTGTTGAGTCTTTGACATCCTCTTATTTCTCACAACGAGCATGACTCACGTGGGCTTAGAGATTTTTCATAGTCACAACATTTTCCCAAGTAATGAACTATGGGAAGTCTGAATCCCACCATAACTAGGATATATAGGAATCCTTCTCTGGGACCCATCTCATTGGATATCCTCTTTATTAATCAAACCCTAATTACCTTAATATGGGCCTCCTCCTTAGGAATAATCCCCAAATTAAACCCCTAAATCCCCAAGGAATCTTTTTCAGGGAGTTAGTCAAAATTCATTTCTCTCAAAGGACTATACTCTCCTATGAGACTCATCGAACTATGTGGGATTTGATTCCTATCCAAATGGGATATGTAGGAATCCTCTCTGAGGTTGAAGCACAACACTTCAAATTAACCCTGTTCTCCTTGGACCATATTCCCAACAAGGTCTAATCTTTCTTGGAAACTGATATTATTTCCATGTTCCTTGGGCTTCATAGGAATAAGTCTCACACCAAACTTTGACTAATCACTTTTTCATAGATGTCCTTGTAACACCCCAAGCTTCCATGTTACATTTCTCTTTCAATAATACAATAGATTGCGTTGTATGCAACATCAATTTCTAGCACACCACGACAAATCAAACTAGCTGATATGAATGGTAATACCCTCTTTTTTAAATTTCATAAAATTATTTTTCAAAATGGACTTCATTTTTGGATTGAGAATATCAAAATTAGCAAAGGGTGAAATTTTGTTATTTTTCTGAATACAATCATTTCAAGATGATTAGTTAAAAACACTACGTTATTGTTTTAAACCGACTTTTTATTTAAATAATTATTTATTTTATTTAAATTTATTTTATTTCAAAATAGAAACATAATACCTATATATGTTTAATTTAATTCATTAGAGTCGTGTTATAATAAGATTAGATATATGAAATTTTATGTAACTATTTAACGCCTTTTACCCACCTTCAAGGCACATTTTCAAATTTGCATAAAATTTAATTTTACTGCTTCTATGAATTGAATTTCAAAAATTCGAGAGACATGGTTGATATCATTATGTAAAATTTGGTTCAATAGAATAAAAATAATTTTTGGTGACTATTAACTTTTGGATTTTATTTACCACGATTAAAAATAATAGGTTAATTCAAGGTAAAAATGATATTATTATTACCCCAACACATTTCCTAATTCTATTTAATAAGTATATTTTGACCAAAAATACATTAGGAAAAAACTATGTTCTTTTTTTATCCACTTGGATTAGATTAGGACGTTTATTATTATTTTATTTAACGAAGAGTTAAAAGTGTTAAATTCAAATTTTAATAACTAAAACATTTTTAATATAGGGTTATATATAAGAAAGATTAGAATATAAATATTATTTATAAATATAATGATATTTCCTACATAATGATATTTTATATATAATTTTTAGACTTTAAATAATTAAATTTATTTATGACCCAGTGATAATACAGTAATTACTTTATTAATGAAAGATTAAAATAATTGATATTATAAATATCCAAATATATGTAAATTGAGCATTTAGATGCATCCAAAAAAATTTATAGGTTAATATTACATGTTAGGATTGATTTAATGTATTTTTTAAAAGTTTTCATGTATCACATTCACAAAAAAATACTAAATAGTGTCAAAATTGACATAAATAAGTTTCTAAAAAAATACTATTCTATTTAATGATATAATATTAATAAAAATATAATGTTCGGAGAAAGGAAGTATATAATGATAGATATATCATTAATGAACCACTTGATTTTCTATTTGAATTTTATTGAAATTTTATTAACAATGTAATATAAAAATACAAGATAACATGGTAAAAGATAAACTATTTAAATAAGAGTTAAATCTAAAAGATAAGGTTAATATGCTGACCTAAACTTTTCTAACACCTATAGTTTGAGAATATTTCGAACCATACCCACTATAGAATATAAATAAATCCATTTGGATCTATTAGAAACCAAAAATTATTTTATAATAAAATAATATTTCAAACTTTTCCAAAAGTGACCATCACCTCTCTTATAAAAGGTTACTTCCCCTTCTATTAATTACACACCTCCAAAGAAATTTGGCTCAGACAACCCCTACTCAAATATTCTCCCAACTACACTCACTTCAACCTAGTGTCCTTAATTTGATCATAAATAAAACTTAAGGATCCCTTTCGATCAAATCAAAAGAAAACACCCGAAGAAGAGGTAATTATTTTATCACCTCTTTCAAAGTTATTTTCTTCTTCCACTTCCTCATTCTTTGTTGTTTCCATACCAAAATAATAACTCCAATACCTTATACATACTGTGATTTTATTATAAATATGGTAAAACCATGTACATTATTCTTCCCATTCTATGAATGACAAAGTCACCATACGTGCATACGTACGGCTTACCATCTCCACGTCGTGGTGTAATTTTTTATTCAACACTTCATTATTTGGATGGGTATAATAATGAGTATAATTGATGTAAATAATAAATATAACATGTTGATTATTATTTATATATAATATAACATACAATTACATATGATTTCACCACTAATATAATGGTATTGTCGCTCGTGCGTATGTACTGCTTACTGTCCCCACGACACGATGAGTTTTCAATCCCCATCATAACCATTCAAGAATAATTTTCATTTTATGATTAAAAATAATTTTTAAAGAACTTAATATCATTATGGATTTGAATCAAATATATCTTGTCCATAAAAAACATGATTTACATAACAAAACATATAAAGGAAAACGAATCGGTAACACCCAAAACAATAATACAAATGAAGTATTATTAACAAAGAAATATTAAAGGATCATATATGATATCATATTTATGTATGTGGTTAATTTATAATTTAATAAAAATTATTTCACCATTATATAAGAGGTTAAAGTACCCAGAAATAAGGAAAATTACAAGGTAAGGGTTAATTTTACCATCTCTTCATTGTTTGTGGCTGTTTATACGTAAGTACCTACTAAGACTTTTTATCATCCACATCTGTGTTTCATAAAAATTTATTTTAGAAAATTTTTACTATTTCTCAAAATATGGGTTAAATTAATTTATAACTTTTTTTAATTTTTATAAATTATTTTAAAAGGAATCTTTCTGTCATTTTCCAAACAAGTTACTTTATGACCTTTTTGACAAATTAGGGAAATAATGTTTTTTTAACTTATATGGTAGGTGCAGCTATTTCCCATCGTTATAACACCTTCAAAGCTCCCCTTACAACTTTATAAGAATATTTTATAAATAAATGTTTTCTTTTATAATTACATGACTTTTAAATGATTCCAAAATAGAAAGATATATTTCTCTTAAATAGTTTTGATTTCATCTATGTCAACATCCTTTGATGGATTTTAAACTTGTTTGAAGTTGATTTATTATGATATAATCTTTCATATTGTATTGAAGGTTTTTTGATATGTTTGACCAAAGATGTGTTATTTTTATACCATTCATGGTTTATGGTTAAAGTATTAGAATTTTTTATGCTATTTTTAATACGAATATTTATGTTATGTTTCAACCATTTCATATGAGGAATGCATTGGACTTAGTAAGTGACAGGTGGAGCCCACTATAGATACTCGATGTATTAGTATGAATCATGAGACAAAATATTGTCTTGGAATAAGGCCATGACAAAATATTTATTTGTACTCTAGGCATGAGGCCTTCACAATGGGGTTATGATGTCCGACATTATGCATTCCATCATTATGAAATTAGCTATTGATATTACATGTGATATTTAGACTAGTAGAATATCCATGTAAATAAGTAAATAGAATTATTTTATTTATATTTTCCATATTTTGTGGAAGTTTTAGTTTAAAAGGAATGTGTTTTAGTCTTTGAATAATACAATAGCTTGCGTTGTATGCAACTTCAAGTTCTAGCACACCACAACAAATCAAACTTGCTGTTATGAATAGTAATACCCAATTTTTAAAATTTTATGAAATTTATTTTCCAAAATAGACTTCATTTTTGGATACAAAATATCAAAATTATCTTAGGGTGATGTTTTGGTATTTTTTTGAAAACATTCAATTTTTGATGAATCGTGAAAAACACTGTGTTATTGTTTTAAACCGGCTTTTTATTTAAATAATTATTTATTTAATTTAAATTTATTTTATGTAAAAATAGATACATAATACCTATATAAGTTCAATGTAATTAATTTGATTCATTTAATAATATTATTATATATATATAATTTTATTGAACTATTTAACGCCTTTTATCCACCTTTTAGGCACATTTGCAAATTTGCATAAAACATCATTTTATCACTTCTGTGAATCAAATTTCAAAATTCCAAGATACATGGTTGACATATGTATGTAAAAGGAGGTTCAATAGGATGAAAATAATTTTAGTGAACAATAAATTTTGAATTTTATTTACCATAATTAAAAGTAAATAGGGTAATTAATGGTAAAAATGATATTATAATTACCACAAAACATGCCTGAATTCTATTGGATAAGCATATTTTTACTAAAATAAACCTTTGGAAAAAAATATGTTCTTTTTATATCCACTAGGATTGGATTAGGACATTTATTATTATTTTATTTAAAGAAGAGTTAAAAGTGTTAAATTCAAATTTTAATAACTAAAACATTTTAAATATAGGGTTATACATAAGATAAATTCGACTATACATAATTATTAGAAAGATAAAAATATTTTCTACATAATGTCATTTTATTTATAATTTTTATGCATTAAATAATTAAATTTATTTATGATACAGTGATGATGTAGTAATTACCTTATTGATGAAGGAATTAAATAATGGATATTATAAATATCCCAATAAATTTAAATTGATTCTTTTGATACATTCTTCTAATTTTATAGGTTAATAAGACATTTTAGGATTTATTTAATGTATTTTTTTTCAAATTAATCGCGTTTTGTTATGAATTTCACAAAAACCAAATATTAAATAGAGTCAAAATTGATATAAATGAGTTTTTAAAACAAATACTATTTTATTAAATGATATAATATTCCAAAAAATATAAGATTCCACCAAAGGACTTATATAATGATATATATATCATTAATGAACCACTTTAGGTTCTCATGTCATTTTATTGTAAGTTTATTAACCATGTAATATAAAAACTCAAGAAGACATGGTAAAAGTTAAACTATTTAACTAAGAGTTAAATAAAAAAGATAAGGTTAATATGGCGACTTAAACATTTCTAAAACCTATTGTTTGAGAATATTTAGACCCATACCTACCATATCATAAAAATAAATCTATTTTTAGGCATTAGAAACCAAAAATTATTTTATAATAAAATAATATTTCAAGCTTTTCCTAAAGTGACCCTTACCTCTCTTATGAAAGGGTACTTCCCCTTATCTTAATTTCACACCTCCAAAGCCATTTGGCTCAGCTAAACCATGATCAAATATTCTCCCAGCTACCCTCACTTTTTATTTTAGGACCTAATTTTATCATAAAGAAATCCTAAGTATCCCTTTTGATCAAATCAAATGGAAACAACTGAAGAAGAGGCAATTATTTCGTCACCTATTTCAAAGTTCTTTTCTTCTTACACTTACTCTTTATTTGTTTTTTCCATACCAAGATAATAACTCCAATACCTAAACATAATTTAATGTTATTATAAATATGGTACAACCATATTAATTATTCTATCCATCCTATTAATGCCAATGTCACCATACGTGCGTACGTATGGCTAACCATCTCCACGTCGTAGTGTAGTTTTTTATTCAACACTTCATTATTTGGATGGGTAAAATAATTAGTGTCATTGATTTAAATAATAAATATAACATATTATTTATTATTTATATATAATATACCATCCAATTAAATACTATTTCACCACTAATAGAATGATATTTTATCTTGTGCGTACCTGTGGCTTACCAACTACATGACGCGATGAGTATTCATTCCCCATCGTAACCATTAAAGAATAATTTTCATTTGATGATTAAAAAGAATTTTTAAAGAACTCAATATAATTCTATATATGAATCAAATATATCCTATCCATAACTAACATGACTTATGTAAGAAAAAATATAAACTAAAATGAATCAGTAACACTCGAAACAATAATATTAATGAAATATTACTAACAAAGAAATATTAAAGGATCGTATATGATATAAAATTTATGTATGTGGTTCTTGTATAATTTAATAACAATGATTTTTCCATTATACTTGAGGATAACGTACCCTCTACTAAGTAAAAGTATGAGGCAAGGGTTAATTTTACAATCTCTTCATTATCTGAGGTCGTTTATACGTAAGTATTTAATGGGACTTCATTATCATACACATATCTGTTTCTTAAAAATGTATTTTGAAATTTTTTTAATATTTCCTAGAATATGGGTTAAATTCATTTATACCATTTTTTTTCTTTTTATAAAATGTTTTTGAAGGAATCTTTCTGTCATTTTCCAAACAGGGTACTTTATGACCTTTTTTACAAATTAAGGTAATTTATTTTAACATATACAGCAGGTGTGGCTATTTTACACCATTATAACACCTTCAAATATTCCCTTACAAGATTATAAAAATATTTTCAAAATAACTTTTTTACTTTATAATTACGTGACTTTGAAATGATTTCAAAATATAAAGATATATTTCTCTCAAAGAGTTTTGATTTCATCCATATCACCATCCTTTAATGGATTTTACACTTGTTTTAAGTTGATTTAGTATGATACAATCTTCCATATTGTTTTGAAGGTTTGTGATATGTTTGACCGTGGATGTGTTATTTTTATACCATTCATGGTTTATGGTATAATTATTAACATTTTTTATGCTAGTTTTAATACGAATTTTTATGTTATGTTTCAACCTTTTCATATGAGGAATGCATAAGAATTAGTATGTGATGGGTTGAGCCCGCTATATCTCCTCGATGCATCAGTATGTCTCTTGATATAAACTATTTTCTTGGCATAAGGCCTTGAAAGAACCATTATTTTTATTCATGGAATGAGCCCTTGACTATGTGGTTATTATTTCTGGCATTATGCATTCCATCATTTTGAAATTAGGTATTGATATTACATGTGATAATTCAACTAGTAGAATATCCATGTAAATGAGTAAATGAAATTATCTGATTTATATTTTCCATATTAGGTTGTAGTTGAAGTTTAAAAGGATTTTGTTTTAGTCTAATACATTTACTTAAATGTTTGCTCTTATTTATGATAGTTTCTTCTATATTGTTATCCTTAATGCGTATCTGAGCTCACCCCTTATATTTTGTTTTTTCAAAGATATGAAGAAGTATATTATGATTGACTTACAGGGATAGTCTATGGGATATGAGTGTGTTCAAAGGGGACGCAATGTTGTTGTTTTTATATTTCATAATGTAATTTATAACTTATGTATGTATCTAGTACTTCCAAGGCTACTAAACTAATCGGTCTTTTGGGACTTGATCTCTTGTGATCATACCAATTCTATGTAATAATGCACAGAATATGGGAACAGGGTTGGGGCATTATAGTCCTTACCACATGACATTAAACTGTATGGTTAGTTCTTTATCACATGACCTTAATGTTGGAACCATGGTTTTCTAAGCATTATTTGGAGTATGGTTTGTGTTTGTTGTCAATCATCAATGGAAGTTCGGATCGTGTACCAGAAAAGAGATCATATCGTTCAAGCAGACAACAGTATTGAAGGTGGGGTCGTTTCCCAGTGTTTTCCAAATTTTGGGGGTCCAAATTCTGGAAGTTGTTGAGCATCGCGAAAAGTGGATTTTCATGACGATAATAATTAAATATGGAAAAGGCATGAATTTCACGAAGATAGGATGCATGGTTTGAAAATCATAAAGACCAAAAGAATGGAGGTGGTGGGTCTTCGCGATTATGTCAAAGCTTCGCGAACGGATGAGTTGAAGTGCATCGCGGCGATGAAGGGCTTTGCGAGGGAGCTTCGCGGCGAAGGCGCGAAGGAATGATGACGGTGATACTCCGCGATTACGACGAGCTCCGCGAATGGAAAATTGCCGTTGTGCTTTGCTATTTTGAGAGATTTTCGGCGGGAACTTTGGAGCTTCGCGATTTGAGCTGACATGGCACTGACTTCGCGTGGAAGGGTCGAGGGTCGGTGGAATCGCCTATAAATAGAGGCCGACCCCCTCAAGAGAAGAAGAGAGAATTTCAGAGAAAATCCTTTGCTCTAGGTTCACAAAGGTCTCTCGCGAAGGCAGTGTGCTTCACGAAAGAGGAGCTTCTAGGTGGCTATTCTAGCTCTGCGAAAGTCATGCGCCCCGGATTGGCTCAGTGAGCTTCGCAAAGAGGCAGGAGCTCCGCAATAGCCAAGCATTTCGAAGGCTGGAGCATCGCGAGAGTGCTTCACGATTGAGCTTCGCGAAAATGCAGGGGCTCTGTGAAGAGTTGTTTGAGCTTTCCAAAATTGGGAGCCTTGCGAAGTAGGGTACTTTGTGAAGGCCCTTTCCAAAGTTTGTTCGCCCAGTGAACAGGAGACAAAGACCTTCATGTCAAGAAGGATTGAACTTTAACAGGGCATCAACTCAGGACTCTAATGCAAGCAAAGTCTCATGCCGAACAGGAGACAAAGACTTCAATGCAAATCTATTGAAGAGACCTTCACGTCTATAAACTGAGTGAGACTTCACCAATGACAGTGATCCAGGGGGAGTCAATGGGAGTGACCCAAGGGAAGCAGTGAGCTATCCCTGAACCTTTGTAAAGGCAGAGAGCCTGGGACAGAGTGACTGTACCCGAACCTTTGTAATCTACAGCTAGTGAAGCATAGTGGATTTAGGTATGACCGACAACATGTCGGCGTATGCTCCTTGGACGTAGCCCTTAGTGGTGAACCAAGTAAAAAATGTTGTGTCAACTCTCTGCATGTGAATTTTTCATTGCTGATCATATCCATCATACAGATTCAAGTAGTTCCTACCAACATGGGAACAAGATCCACAACTTTAAGAAGAAAAAATTGACACCCTGATTCACCCCTCCCCTCTCAGGGTGTCTCGGGGTCCTACAAGTGGTATCAGAGGGAAAAGGTTGTTGGAATTGAATCTGTCCTTTGTCGCCATGGAGAATGCAGTCAATGTTAGAGGAGTCCCTCTCTTCGATGGAAATAATTTTCAGATCTGGAAGAACAGGATGAGATCACATCTAATATCTCTTGGAATGGAAGTTTTGTTTTCTATTGTGCAAGGAATACAAGTCACTGATCCAACAGGCCTGGCTATGACTGACACAGACATGAAAGTTTTTTATGCTGATACTAAAGCACAAAATGCACTCACCGCAGCTCTTTCTGATCAGACTATCTAAAGGTGATGAGTTGCACTTCAGCAAAGTCTATGTGGGATAAACTTGAAAAAATTTATGAATGAGATAGCAAGGTAAAGGAGTCAAAACTTCAAGTTTTACACAACAGGTTTGACGACCTAAAGATGCATCCTAAAGAGAATGCATATTCTTTTTTTAATCGAATTACTAAAGTAGTGGGAGCAATTCGAGGTCTTGGAGAAGAAATCAAAGACATTGATATCGTAAAGAAAATCTTGAGAAGACTTCCTCCCATGTACTATGCAAAGGTGTCAGCCCTTGAAGAAAGAGATCTTTCCAAACTATCTCTGGATGATTTTTTAAGTAGTTTAGTGGCATATGAGATGAGAGTCAAACCCGAAGATGACACGACTCGCATGAGCAAGGAAATGGCATTCAAATCCATGGAAAAACTGAAAATTTCAGAAGATAGTGGTGGTGAAGATGATGAAGAAAAAGAAATTATTTCCCTCATCGCCAAGATGTTGAAAAGGGGAAAGGTAAATTTAGAGGTAAGCTACCTCTTGCATGTTTCCGTTGTGGAAGAGTTGGGCACATTGCCTCTCAGTGCCAAAGAAAGTAAGTTGGTGATGAGAGTGAAGCTGAAGACATTGAGAAGCCTCAGAAAAGGTTTTTCAAAAAGGGTGACTTCAAATCTGGAAAGAAAATGCAGAGGAAGATTTTTGTCTGTGAAGAAGTAGATGATGATATTGAATTTTGTGAGGAAGAAGAACCAGAATTTAAAACCGGAAACCATGACTCCATGATGGCTACCACTGAAATATCAGAATCCTCAATCAATAAAGGCAGAGATAATCAGACATCTGCTATTGGTAATCCAAAGATTCAAATTAAGGATGCTTTCTCCAAGCTTTATAGTAAATGTAAGAGATGTAATAAGTGGAAGGAAATAGTGGAAGAATCATCAGAATATGTTGATTAACTTAAAGCTAAAATTGAACGTCTAGAAGAATTTGTGAAAGTTCAGTCTAAAATCCTTGAAATCAATGATGATGTAGTGGATCTAAATCTGAGAATTGAAGAGCATGGAAAGGTCATCAATGACCTCACATCAAGACTGGAAGAAAATTCCAAGACTGCTGAGGGTCTTGAGGAGGAATTTGTTACTCTTAGGAGTAAACTTGGAACTGAATCATTTTCAAAAGAATCAAGGAAGAAAATACCGTTCAGAAGATTCTCAGATGCAGAATTACCGGCAAGAGCCAAGTGTGGTTCTGATGTGATTGAAAAAATCTTGAGTTTTCAAAGACCCGCTTGCATGGGAAAGAGTGGAATTGGCTGTGAAGCTGATACATCAACTACTGAAAATAAAGAGAGCCAAAAGAAAGACAAAACGAAGGTTGAACATGTTGAAACATTTCCTGAAGTGCTGAAAAAGAAATCCTCAATCCAAACTAGAAGGAGAACTGACAATTATCCTCAAACATTCAGTAATGATAGCCAGTTCAACTATTCTCCCAAGGATGAAGGTATGAGTAGAAATTCAGGTGAGAAGACATTCCCTCTCATAAAGTGTCGGTTTTGTGGCTATCTAGGTCATACCATGTCATATTGCAAAGAGGCAAGGAGATAATTGAATGGGGAAGATCTGGGAAGTCAAAAAGGAGACTGATTTCATATCCTCCATCTTATAGAAGAAATTGCTTATATGGTTACTGTTTTAATTGTTCTAACTTTGTCCATAACGCTATGTATTTCAGGCAGTGGTACGACAGGAGAAATTCATACAACACTCAAAGACGAGACAGTGTTAATCCTCCTGATGGTGTTGTTCTCACAAATAGTTTTTCCCCTCTGGAAGAAGATTTTGGGTTTCAAGAATCAGATTATGTGGAAGAAATTATTAAAAGGCCACCATAATCCTATGCTCAATCCAATATCTCATGGAAAGAGAAGAAGAATATCGAGAAAGCCAATCTTGTAGAGGTAGCACTCAAAGCTACAAAGAGAAGAAGCACCTGGATCCTTGAGAGTGGATGCTCTTCCCATATGATGGGAAATGATGACCTCTTGATGAAAATTGAAAATAAGGTTGATGGAACAATACAGTTTGGTAATGATGGTTCTTTGAAGATTAAAGGCAGTGGGAATACTGCTCTCGCCAACGAGGAGCTGAAGAAGACTGAAGTTCTTTACGTGGACGGTCTACGCCACAATCTCCTTAGTGTAAGTCAACTCTGTGACTCAGGTCTCATAGTAACCTTCAATCAAAAAGGCTGCACTATAAAAGGAAAAACAGGAAATTCTCTTATGAAAGGTTGTAGAACAGATGGAAACTTATATCAGGTTGACAGAAAAGTGAGCTCTTTCTATTTGTCTGTTGAAGAATAAAAAAAAATTATGGCATCGAAGGCTGGGGAACATCAACCAACAAGACATGGAAAAGATATCTAAGCTGAATATAGTCATGGATATTCCCATTCTAAAACATGAACGGGAAAATGTCTTGTGATGGTTGTATTCGTGGGAAACTGGTTTGTAGTTCATATCGGACAAAGAAGAAAAGGGAAACACATCTTCTTGATCTCATTCATACAGACGTATGTGGCCCAATAAATTTTGCTGGAACCTATAGAGAAAGTTACTTCATCCTTTTCATTGATTATTATAGCAGAATGGCTTGTGTAATGGTAATCCACAGGAAGCGACAAGTACTTGATTGTATGAAAACTTATCGACGGATTGCTAGAATGATACTAGATGGACAATAAAAGTCCTGCGATCTGACAATGGAGGGGAATACACGTCCATCGTGTTTGAAAATTACTTAGAAAAACATTGAATACAGCATGAGGTAGTTGTTGTGAGAACTCCACAACAAAATGGAGTTGTTGAGCGCCGGAATCGACAGGTCAACAATATGGCTAGGATTATGCTGATTGAGAGTGTTATCTCTCTCCATTACTGGAAGGAAGCTATTGAGGCTGCAGTGCACATTCAGAATCGAACAGGGCTTTATATGGGAGAAATGAAGACACCATATGAATTATGGCATGGAAGGAAGCCTTCATTGAAATACCTTCATGTTTTCGGAAGAAAATGTTTCATCCGGAATAAAGAAGGAAACCAAGGAAAGTATGCTGACAATGCTGATGAAGGAATTTTTCATGGGTATCCAATGAATAGAAAAGCTTACAAGTGTCTCAATAAACGCTTGGGGAGGATTGTGGAAAGAAATGATGTTAATATCATTGAAGGAAAAACTCCAAATGATTCAAATAGTACCTATGCTGATGAGATAGAAGATGAGAATGAATGTGAACATGGAATAAATACAAATACAGAAATAGAGGAAGGTGTACAAAACACTCAGGGGTCACATCATGATGTTGACTCAGGTGAAGAATCTGAAGTCGAAATCTTGGATAGCGAGTATGCGACTGAACCTCATAAGAAAAAGCGTAGAGCAAAAATTGATCCATCTAACATAATTGGAGACAGGAATGCACCTACACAGACAAGGAGGATGAGTAATAACACACCATCTGCATTTCTCTCAGTTGTGGAGCCATCCTCATTTGAAGAAGCTGCAAAGGATGAATCCTGGGTGAAAGCCATGAATGAAGAGTTAGATCAGATTGACAAGAATCGGACATGGGATCTTGTCCAGAGACCAAAAGGTCACAATGTTATTGGAACAAAATGGATATTCAAGAACAAGTTTGATGAGCATGGAAGTGTTATCAGAAACAAGGCTTGACTTGTATGTAAAGGGTATTCTTAGATAGAAGGTGTTGATGTTGAATAGACCTTTTCTCTAGTGGCTAAACTGGAGTCAATCATGTTGTTTCTTGCCATGGATCTCCAAAGAGGATATAAAGTATATCAAATGGATGTCAAGACAGCATTCTTAAATGGTGTACTCGAAGAAGAAGTATACATTGAACAAACAGTGAGTTTTCTTCTTGGTGCTGATGAATCAAAGGTCTGCAGGCTAAAGAAAGAACTTTATGGCCTGAAATAGGCACCACGGGCGTTGTAATCCAGACTGGATTCATACCTCAAGAAGCTGGAATTCAAAAGAGGAGGAGTAGATCACAATCTCTATGTGAAGAATTCTTCGAAAGATCAGTTCATGGTTCTTGTTTACATCGATGAAATTATATTTGGTGGCAGCAGGCAGAAGTCAGTGGATGAATTTTCCAATCATATGAAATCAGAATTTGAAATGTCAGTGATTGGGGAGCTCACATATTTCTTGGGAATTCAAGTGACTCAAAGGAAAGACTTCACTTTTATCTCTCAGGAAAAGTATGCCAGAGAGCTGCTGAAAATTTTTAATATGCAAGACTCCAAACCAATGTCAACTCTGATTGCAGTTGGAACCAAACTTGGAAAGCATGAGGAAGGGACATCTGTAGATCCCACCATGTACAGAACAATCATTGGGATCCTACTATACCTGACAGCGACACAACCAGATATTGTCTTTGCCACATGTCTTGCAGCCCGCTTTCAGAGTAGTCCATAGGAGGAACATATGGTGACAGTCAAAAGAATCATGTGGTACATTCAAGGTACACACAACTTTGGATTACATTTTCCTGCAGGTAGGGACAGTGAATTATCAGCATTTTCTGATGCTTACTGGGCTGGTGATGTAGTAGACAGAAATTCCACCAGTGGTGGAGCTTTCTATATTGGGCAGAAATGTGTTGGCTAGTTGAGCAAGAAACAAGAAAGTACTTCTCTTAGTACTGCTGAAGCTGAGTATATCTCTGCAACAAAGGCATGCACTCAACTTCTATGGATGAAGCAGCAATTAACTGATATTTGCGATGAGGTGAAGCAACCAATGGTGATTTACTCTGACAATAAGAGTGCAATTGATCTTACGAAGAATCCTGTTCAGAATTCTCGTACAAAACACACTAAAATCAGGTATCACATTATCAAAGAGAAAGTTGAGCAAAGAGTGATTAGAATGGATCATGTGGGAACAGATGAGCAAGTGGCTGATATCCTAACAAAGCCACTATTAGCGGCTGTGTTTGAGAAGCTTCGGTTGAACCTCGGTGTTCGGCCACCTCCCAATGCATAAGGAGGTTATAGAATTCCCCTCTCCCTATTTGTTATAACTGTTTTAATCTGTTTATGGATATGATGCGGGTTTATGGGGGAGATACTATCCCGGGGGAGTATGGTTTGAGCTGAATGTGAAAAAATTTACTGGTCTTTGGATTTATTGTCAATGGGGGAGAAAGGAGAAAGGAATAAATTCAGGCAACTTCTGTGATGAGAAGAATGAGAAGGAAAATAGTGGAACCCAATTCAAGCCTCCTCTCTTGTTTTCTACACCGAGCATTACTCACGTAGAATTAGAGTGTTGGCTGAGTTGATTCCTGCGTTATTTGGTTTTCACATAGATGGAGCTCTATTGAATTTATCTTCTGATTGCCAACAAACCCAAAGGGGTAGATTGTTGAAACCATGGTTTTCTATGCATGATTTTGAGTATGGTTTGTGTTTGTTTTCAATCATCAATGGAAGTTCGGATCGTGTAACAGCAAAGAGATCATATTGTTCAATCAGACAACAGTATTGAAGGTGGCGTCGTTTCCCAGTGTTTTCCAAATTTTTGGGGCCCAAATTCTGGAAGTTGCTGAGCATCGTGAAAAGTGGATTTTCATGACGATAATAATTAAATATGGCAAAGGCATGAATTTCACGAAGATAGGATGCATGGTTTGTAAATCGCGAAGACCAGAAAAATGGAGGCGATGGGTCTTCGCGATTACGTCAAAGCTTCGCGAACGGCAGAGTTGAAGCGCATCGCGGCGGTGAAGGGCTTCGCAAGGGAGCTTCGCGGCGAAGGCGTGAAGGAATGATGACGGTGATACTCTGTGATTACGACGAGCTCCGCGAATGAAAAATTGTCGTTGTTCTTCGCGATTTTGAGATATTTTCGACGGGAACTTCAGAGCTTCGTGAATTGAGCTGACGTGGTGCTGACTTCGCGCGGAAGGGTCGAGGGTTGGTGGAATCACCTATAAATAGAGGTCGACCCCCTCAAGAGAATCAGAGATAATTTCAGAGAAAATTCTTTGCTCTCGGTTCACAAAGGTCTCTCACGAAGGCAGTGTGCTTCGCGAAAGAGGAGCTTCCCGGCGGCTATTCTAGCTCCTCGAAAGTCGTGCGCCCCACGTTGGCTCAGTGAGCTTCACGAAGAGGCAGGAGCTCCGCGATATCCAAGCATTGCGAAGGCTGGAGCATTGCGAGAGTGCTTCGTGATTGAGCTTCGGGAAAAGGTAGGGGCTCTGTGAAGACTTGTTTGAGCTTTCCAAAATTGGGAGCCTTGCGAAGTAGGGTACTTTGCGAAGGCCCTTTCCAAAGGTTGTTCGCCCAGTGAACAGGATACAAATACCATCATGTCAAGAAGGAATGAACTTTAACATAGCATCAACTCAGGACTCTGATGCAAGCAAAGTCTCATGCCGAACATGAGACAAATACTTCAATGCAAATCTATTGAAGACACCTTCATGTCTATAAACTGAGTGAGACTTCACCAACGGCAGTGAGCCAGGGGGAGTCAACGGGAGTGACCCGAGGGAAGCAGTGAGCTATCCCTGAACCTTTGTAAAGGTAGTGAGCCTGGGACAGAGTGACTGTACCCGCACCTTTGTAATCTACAGCTAGTGAAGCATAGTGGATTTAGGTATGACCGACAACCTATTGGCATATGCTCCTTGGACGTAGCCCTTAGTGGTGAACCAAGTAATAATTGTTGTTTCAACTCTCTGCATGTGAATGTTTCATTGCTGATCATATCCATCATACAGATTCAAGTAGTTCCTACCAACGTGGGAACAAGATCCACAACTTTATGAAGAAAAAGTTGACACCCTGATTCACCCCTACCCTCTTAGGGTGTCCCGGGGTCCTACACATAAAAGGTATGATGTGTCCCATTAAGCGGCACCGAACTAGGAGGGTTTTGATGCCTTTCACAAGGATACACAGGTAGCCCATTTTATGGGTATGATCCCAATATAAAAACAAACCATCATCTCCCTGGACGAAAATAAATTCCAGAGTGCCCCACTGAGTGTCTTCAAAAATAGTATCATCATAGTGATAATTAAAAGAATCTCTAAATAGTATCTGAGAGGATAACATTGATGGATAACCTTGAATACATACAGATATCTCCATTAATGAAGAACATTGAATGCATATGGATGATTCTAAATTTCAAACATGTTAATAAGTGATTGAAAATTCCAAGGGAAACTTATGTTATAATTTGTGAATTAATAAGGATTCATGATAATATCTTAAATATATAAATAGATTTCCAGAGTAGACAATAATACCCCCCAAAATGGTTTGATGATTCCAACCTCCCATCATCTCGACCAATGCACGTTCCTAAGTATCGTAAAGTTCAACCATAATGAACGCTTACCTTTGCAAAGAAGGTACCTTTTGGATAAAGAATTTTTGGGAGTTTCCGGTTCCATGAATAAATCCAATGGAAACCACCTGGAAGCATTGATTCTTAAAACTAGGACACCCATTTCAAAGAACTATGAAACATACCTATAAGGGATTTTTTTTCTCTTGATTGCCAATTTTAATTTATTCTCCTTCTTAACGCTATGAGGTGAGGTTTTAACTATGGGGAATTATTGAGTGAGCCCGTCTTTTGTGGATCTATTGATCCCTCGGTCTTCTTCCCTCCATGCATTCAATCTATCCTTTAATCAACGTTCCACTCATTGGCTCACCTCAAACTATATTTATAGAAAAATGGGGAAATGTGTATCAGGGTATGTTGTTGTTTTCAATGAGTTCTAGATTCCCCTTTTTTGGAAGGACATTTCCATTACCTGGATTGCGGTCAACTTAGTCACTGGAGGACATGGGGTCATCATCTGCAAAGGTTCGAATCACTACCTCATTCTCATGAATAACTTTGTTTCATTCGCCTGGAGCCTTTTGTTTTTCCTTTCCCACAGACCATTTGAGTCTATGGGGGATGTTGTGTGTTGAGAGAATTTTCCCTCCCTCATCTCACAAATGATCTAATCTGGTCTATAGATTTAACGCCACAGTCTATCTCCCATGAACTATTTAGTTTGGGGGTGTCTCAACGAAGTGGATAACCATGTGAAACATTGATCCATAAAGGGTCTCCCAATTCAGATTATGGCTTCTTCATTTTCCAAATTATATCCTTCAAATAATTTTACATCAATGATTCTTTGAAATTATTCACCTTCTTTTACCAAATTCATGGGATGAATTCAGTTTCCATTTCAAAATTTTCATGTCCCTACAAATGCTACCCATCATAATGGGTTCCAATCAGGTGGAAGATAAGGTTATTTCGGTAAAGAATGTGGTCATGATTTGAGTTAGTTTGTGGTATGAAGGTTCACCTATAGTATGGGGAACATTCCTTTATAAATGGGGACCATCACATTGGTCCCCTATCATATTTAGTGGTGAACAATGTGCTCTCGATAATCACTCTCGAATTCCTACTTCCTCATACTACATCCCTTTACGAACAGCTTCATCCACAAACCAAACATCAAATACATTAATGGTGGGTTTTTTTCCCTGTAGAGGGGTTCGGTGTGTAGCATTCTTATTCCATGAACTAATAATTTTCATGTCAATGCTTTGTTGGCTAGTGCCTCATGATCTTCTTTGAACCATCCATTCACGGACGACATCTTCTGCAGACTATTTCTTTACGGGGATTTTAGTATTCGGACGACTTTTATTCCACTTCAAATTTTTAAGGATAACTCTTTTTTCATGGTATTTTGATGCATAAATGAGGTGGTCCATTCACAGGCTACTTCTACCACCCCTAATACCCTTTCATCTTCTTATGTGAAGCAGAAAGACATGATAGATTCTGCCTACAATCAGATCATTATTGTACCATTGCATCAGCCTTTAGCTCAAATCCATAACATGGGTCAAATAAAATACCAACTTTAGGTAGATTTAAAATTTACTGATTTTATCTACCATATGATGCGGTGATTCCAGCACACAATGGTCTATCCAACCCACAACTTAGATAATTGAATAACATAATTCTTCCTTGGATCTTATTAGTTCTAAGGAATGATTCACAAAAAAATATTCCGTTATTGGATATTTGTGGAACTATACCCTCAGTCACTAGAGGATGCACTATGAGGAATGGATGATAAGGCCAGTAGCTACCATAACATTGCATGGAAGGCCGCAAAGAATGAAAATATGAGTTGGTCGTCGGAATGGAAACTTTTTTTAAAGGCTTGTTCAGTTTGGACTAGGGGTGGCCTTTAAGGTTTCAATATAGGTATAAGTAATTATGAACCAAATTTTAGAACATGGGGATATATGATGTAGTTTGGGTATCCAAAACCTATTCTCATCGAAACCAATCTCTCCTTCCACAGCTCCTGAGAAAATGGAGCCCTGACACCAACACCATTCATTTGGCCCATGAGGTGTTCGGTATTATTCTATGGTATATCTTACTGAATTCATGAGTTCCCATTGTCAGAGACATGTATGGATACTTTATACCACCCCCTTTTACATGGGATAAAGAGGAGAGGACTCTGCCCCTTGCCAAGAAACATATTGACAAAGAAAAATCCCTTTAAAATAATATCGACCCTCGCCCAAATAAAGAGTTTCCCTTTTCTGATTGGATTAATCCATATTCTAGGAAACATTTTCAAGAATACCACATTAATAGTTCAAGGTCCTTCTCAACCAATGATAACCATTGGTGAGTAGGTTCCTACTGGACTATCTTGGGGGAGGGTCAGTTTTATGAATGGGGATGTGAACTTGTTCTTGATGTCGACCGGTTGTTTCAACTGGAGGCCTTCTTAGACATGCTTCTGAGCCACTGGGGTCTACCAGTGCCTGATTTTAGTACCACTTTCATTGCTCCAACCTTCATCATTGTGGCTCAGTTGGCCATTGGAAGATGAATCTACATGACCATTCTAGTATTTGAGAAAATATATCACTTGTTGGGCCAGATAAGAGAGGGGAAACCACTGGATGGTCCATTTCAACTCCTTTGGGATTGGATGGGAGCCCATATGGGAGGTTACACATTTATTGATCCTTATCCGATTTCAGGATCTGATATCTAACACTATATTCACAGCATAAGTGGTGTCATGTCGATGGAATGGGTCGTACAAGATAAGCATGATGAGTGGGGTGAACAGGATGAACAGAATGAATGTGAATTGATGGCATGAATCAACATTCAATATTTCTGTACATATAAACCTTACTCTTCCCACACCAGTTTTTTAGTGAATGATGAATCTGAGGGCTTTATAATGTGAGGCTGCCTATTTTATTGGATGGGGGTATCTTGGTTTCCCTAATACATAGGAAACTTATCTGTTAGGGATATATGACATGTATATTGGACTATCAATTCAACTGTGTCCATATTTTGTGCCCTCATACTCTTAACAATGTACTCTAGGGAAAAAATCATTATAGCCTAACATTAGTGGCTAACGTTTACATGAGAAGATACACAGTATAGGATAAAGCATCTAGATTCTATGGGGTTTTCACCCTACCTCAAAAAAGGTTACTCCAATATATGGATTCAATCATACCAAATTGGTCACCTAGAAAATATAATACACATTTTTCTGGTCCCTACAGAGTCTGGGATAAAGGGAAATTTATTAAAACCAACGGGAATTCTAGGAATGGGAAAACTCCATGGAAGTCCCTTGTTTTTAAACCCTTGATGAAGGCTTTGAGATATTGGGTTTCAACTTCTCATGCTACCAGCACTACTGCTAAGGGCCAAACACCCATCCCCACTAATACTACATTTCCCTTGGTCGAGAGGCAATTGGATTCTCTAAGGGGTGGTCATTATTTTTATGCTTAATCCCCTCGTTCTTTGTGGAATCTTCCTCAGTAGTAAGCGGTTGTTGTTGTAGATTTCAGCTACAAGTTAGATCCTATTAAATCTTCATATGATGATGATCCTGAAAAGGTTATTCTTTACCTTCAACATCTCAAAACCCTAATTCATTCTTAGGAGAATAATTGTGAATACTCTTATCGATCACTACCCATAGTGAGATCAAAGGTTAATGAAGATGATGTGGATGATGGTAACTCTTCAAAGTGTAAAGAAACTACTAATTATCCTGTTGTAACTGGACCAAGGGATATTCATCACCTTCATCTAAAGCCCCGCAAGAATCCATCCCCTTAGCGTACCAGGGCCACAGATTCTTTTGGAAGACCCTGAGATTCAATTGTAGTTTGAGGATGCTACCCCAAATTCACCTGGTGGGGATACCATAATAGAGGTTGAAGGGATTGATGCTTCGATAAGCGGAGGTTAGTTTTAAACCCTTATAGCCATTCCTCTCCCTATGCCTTTTTACCTTCATGAATTTATGGTATTCACATGTTGAACTATTTATTTTAGGATCATGACTGCAAGCACGTGTGGTTGTGATTGATACCTTAATTGTACTCTCTTCCGATACTTCAAGATATCTGGCTGCTAAGGGGTCAAGTCACTCTGAGTTTTTTAGATCAAGACCTTCTCTGATTGTGCTTATTCCTAAATATGGTCTTTCTTTAGAGAGAGAATCTGAAACTTACCCAGAGGTCTTATTTAGCCTTTTCCCCAATCATCAAAAAGTATAAAAATTATTCAAGGTTTATTTCTTGAACATATCTTGCGGAAATGCTAATAAATCTCCTCAAATTACACCACATGTTTTCAGTTATGGGGTTTGGAGGGTTCTAATATCATGGTATTTATGATATAGTGAAGTAGGTGGTTGTTTCTGGGGAAATAATCATCCTGCTCTATTCATTCCTTTCTGCTGTCGAGTCCACAAATCATCTTCTCGTAGCTAGGAAGATTCTTATTGATGAAGCTATGGATCATGTTGGGATAGCCGCAAAGCGATATGTTAATGTGAGAGAGAAAATATTCCCATTATATAGACATCATTACGAAAGGCAATGGCTGAATCAGAAACTGTCTCGTCTTAAGAAGTAAGTGACATGAACCCAGATAGCGGTCAATGAGGGAAGAAACTACTGGAGGAGGAGTAAAAGTCTGAATTTGATGCAGTTGAGAAAGTGGAGGAGTTATAGGAATGTGAAACTACTGAGACTACATCCCTGTTAGAACATCATCATTCTATAAAGGACATTAACTAAAATCTTGTAACTTCCATGTATTACTTGGGGAAAGAGGCTCTATGGTTTGTATGTTCCTTGGTCCATCATTTATTGGAATGAAAGTAATTATTCTCTCCTTTTATTTTTTTTAATCTTCTCTTGCAATTCCATTCAATAATAATATATTGTACTTTGAATGGTAAGTTCCCCTATATATTGATTTGAATCATGTTACAAGGTAATTAATTTTAAATATTCAAATATTGCTCTAATGTTTTCATGATCTAAGGGACTCAATGAGCATAACATGACTATTACGAGGGCCACAAGAAAGACCCTAAAAGTTTTTTTCCTTCTCCATTATTACCTGGATTTTTCTTAATCCTATTATCATGTGAGCTTCGTGGAAAAAAATTTATTTTTATTAGGCCTCCCTTTTTGAGATTTTGACCTATCAAAATTTGCGTCTCTTTAATTCATTATTTCTCGATATTTTGCCTAAAACATACAATGTGTTGGTCTTGTGAGTCAATACTCAACTTTTACCAGGGAGAACTTTTTGGGATTTCATCCCATTGAGTGTTTCAACTCTTTTCAAGGAAATTTTATAATCTTGCAAACCAAACTATCTTTACTGATGTTTTAGGTTGAACATCTTTGACCATGAATTGTGGGGTGAGGGCCCCAATTAGGACTCATTGATTGGGGATTTCCCAATACCTTTTTGACTTGGATGAGGGATTTTTCTTGAATCTGACATTTCATGTTTTGGATGCAAGAAGTGATACTGGTCTTGGGATCCATTAATGTGTATGAAAGTAGGAAAAGCCTCCCCTGAAGATGAATTTTTCTTTCATTGACATTTTGTTTTTGTGGGAAACTTATCCATATTTTTCATGGAATATTGTGAAAATTTGAACAAAGGTTTCCTCAAGAAACTGACCTTATGCATCTGATGGGCAGGGAATTTTATAGTAATTTTGATGTATCATGATCACCATGGGTGGCTTGTCAAATAAGTGGTGTCTTAAAAGTAAAAGTGAATTTGTATCAATTGTGATTGTGAATTAGAGACCACTCATGCATGTATTTGGATTGTTCAAAGTAGGGTTGAATCATGGTGCAGTTTTAACATCATGAAACCAAGACATGTAATACATATTATTTAAAGATAATTGGTTGTGACCTAGGGGTAATAAGTTTTTATTTTTCACAGTAGTCTGACTACGGATGTTATATCATTTTCAGGCATGAAAAGTGGGAAATATGTAAAATTTCAGTTGGGGATTTTCTAAAACTGGGGAGTGAGGTGGGACGTAAATTTTAAAGGGGCATACAGATGTTATAAAATCTGATCCTAAAGATTCATTTTCATTTGGTTAACAAGCCTATTTTTTCCAAATTATTCAGAGCCATCAGGGAATATTGTACATAGACAACTAAAGGTGTTCTGAGGACATTGACCATCCACTTCTGATGGTGAGGGATGGTTATGGGGATTCATATCTTTCTATACATAGAGTATGGTTTGTAAAAATAGGGTTCCTTAACATGATAGAGGAATTTCAATCCAAAAGTTCTCGTTAATAGGTAAATACATTCTACCCATAAAGGTGTGAGGAGGTTCCTTACACAGGTCTGACCCAGACGTAGAAAAATAGGGGAAACTATTTTTGACTTCTAGACCCGACATATAGAATTCAGGTTTCACTAAAAATCTTATGATAATATGAATCAAGTAATATGTAGTTCTCTTAATGTTTCTCCACATGTGTATCTATTTCAGACATAGTATTATGACATTTTTATCATATGGATAGACCCAAAATAAGATTTTGAGGCATCACCATGTATGTTGTGGGGAAAAGAGTCAATCCTTACATATATTTTTTATGTTAAAACTCCCTACACAAGTTTGAACCACACATGGGGAAGGGGGAATTTTCAATTTTTTGAGTGGCTAGATTAGGATGTGATGATTTAGGAATCATGGAAGAATAAATCCACACATATTCCTTAACGTCATGCATTTTAACATCATGCGATTAGAAAATTGGCTATACAGTTAGGATGGGGGCATCACAGTTTAGTTTCATGTGGCAAGGACTAATTTCCATGAAAATCATGGGTAAATTGATGGAAAATTAGGTAAGGATATTCTGAAATGGTCCTTCAATGAAGGGGGGGCACGTGTAAACTGTGATCCTAGGGAATCTTGGATCGAGAGGAGTGATATGGGGCCTGGGATCCATTAGGGTGTATAGAGGTAGGAAAAGCCTCTCTCAATGACAAAATTTTCTACAGATGACAGTAATTTATTAGGGGAAAATTATGTAGAGCCACTGAAGCATATCATTCATTATCAAGAAGAGGTATCCTTAGGACACAGACAGTCCATTTCCAAAGGCCATGGAGGTTTATGAAGATCCATGTTTTCTAGAGTGTAGTGTTTGGTGAATAGAAAGGAAGTGTCCACACACACAAGAAACATCCAAGAACATAATTTTCATTAAAGTATGAATCTATCTATGAGAATCTGACTCATATATAAGGGGATTTTTACATCCTCATAGATCCCTAATGTGGAATCTATATTTGAAACCTTATATGTAGATCATTATTCTTGAATAGAAGATGGAGTCATTTTATTTATTAAAATTGTCTTGTAAGTAGGGAATGTTTAGAAGTCCCTTGTTTTGGCTTGTCTTGTATGCAGTGGAGGGGGATTTTATAGCTCTGGGATTGTATAGACCAGCATGTTATATCAAGTCATCTCTACGTGTCTTACAAGAGAATGAATCAAGCCGCACGTAGTTCCTAATTTTTTATAGGAGGTGGCTAGACCAAGATATGAAATCTAGGAATATCAACATATATAGTGTAGAAAGTAATTAAGTCATATACAGTTTTATGACACGGCATGGTAGCTGACCAATGCCGAAGGCAATGTCCTCTTAGGTGAGAAAATTTTAATGTTATGTTGTTTAATATCATACAACAAGGACATTTTGACCATGCAGTTTAACGTCATGCGATAAGGATGTTGGAAACAGTTTAATGTCCTGGGGTGGGGATGAATTTTCATAAAAATCATGAGTGAATGACAGATCTCCAAGATGGGATATTCAGGAATAATCTGGATGTGAAGGGGTATGAAATTTTAAACCATGGTTCCAATGGTTATTGAATTGGGGGATATTGTATGGGGATTAGAAGACATTGAGCGTTCGGAGGAAGGAAATGTCTATCAAAAGAATGAATTCATCTTTGGTAGACATGTATTTTTTTGGGGGACGTATGGATGTTGTTGGAGTCAGGAAGCGTAGTGGAGGGGCTCTTGGCAGTTTCCATCGAAGCCTCTAGAGGATTTTCAGATGGGGTTCCTACGACCTCTGGCGGTCCGGCGCCTGGGGTGTTTGAGACGGTTGTTGGTGGCATGGAGAGGTCTCTCATGCTAAAATATTTTAAGGAGGTGGTCAGCGGGGGCATCTCGAAGGAGGATCTTGGTTTGATCTATATCCGTCTGATTCAGATTGAATGGTGAAGGGAGGAATGTCTGGATGGGGCTTTTGTAGTGGTGGTCTCTGGGAAAGAGTTGGAGTGTGCGGAGGAGTTTCATAGATTAACACGGGTTTCTAGGTTTGGTCATGTGAAGCCATCGCTGGAGGTGTTTAGGGAGTTTCCTGGCTCTTGTGGTCTCCTCCACAGGGCGGCGGTCTTAGAGTTATTGAGGTTCCCGTTCTGCATTCATTTTTCCTCTATATATGATTATGTGTGGGCCTGATCGAGGGAGGAAAGGCGTTGTGGTCCTCACTGCTTTTCTCTATCTCGATGGGCCTGGGAGTGTCACTAGGACAAAGATACTGTATGGGGGCAGTGTGGATAATGCTCCCCAGGCTGCCTCTCCAGCTTCATAATCCATCGATTCTGATGGCAGTGGGGAATGTGTTGGGGAGTTTCGTTGGCTTGGATGATAAGATGGAGCGTCTGCTAGACTCGAGAAACCGGCAGGTGTGTGTTGAGATGATCCTTGCGCTGAAGTTCCTAGCGCGGATTATGATTCATTCTCAGGAGGGGTTTGTATGGTGGAAATGCCTCGTGTTCCATTCTCGCCCGAGATACTACTCAGCTTGTGGGTTCCAAGGTCATGGTCTATAGTTTTATTGGAAGGGGAAGGGGAACTCTTGGTTCTGGGGTGTCTCAGCTCACCAGTCAAGTCATTTGGGTTCAGTTGAGGTTCCTGGAGGTAGCTCGGGTGGTTCAAGGGGACGGCATGTCCAACATGATGTGGAGAAGGCAGCGACAGTTAATCTGCTATCATCGGTATCGAAGGGGTTTGAGTTCAATTATGCGGTGATTTCGGTGGGAAATTCAAATTATGTCGGATCCAGGTCAGTAAAGAAGGGTTTTGTTTCTGAATCAGGGCAGACGGTCAGTTTGGGGTTAGAGGGTGTCGCGGTGCCTGGTTGGTGGCCTTTGGGGCCAAAGGAGGGGTCTTCTACAGACCCAAATTAGGTCTCATCTGAACTGGCTCCTTTGGTCGCATCATCCCTCTCTTCCAATTGGAAATCTAAGATGTCTGCGGAGCCTCTTCCCTGCATTCCTAGGATGTTATCTCGACCTTTTCTAGAGGTTCATATTTCTTCGAAGCTGTCTCCAAGCACACTGAATATGACGTTGTTTTCATCGATAGGTTGAGGCGGCGGTTGTCATTCGGTGCCTTTGAAAAGTAGCCTTCCAATGGGGGTCCAGAAAGAAATTGTGGAGGCTTGCAAGTCGCCGCTGAGATTATTTATGGTTTCTTTGGCTTGGGAGAAGGATCATCCTTCAACACCCATGGTGATGTGGGAAGACCGGTTATCCCTATTGGGGGAAGATGATAGTTTGAGGAAGAAGAGGGTTCTCATGCTTGAGAGGGGTTGCTCCTCGGAGGGGCCTTATCATCCGGTGACACGGTCGATGTCAAAGGAGGGTTGTTTCAAATATTTGTTCATTCCCAAATCAGGTATTTGTACCCATCAAGAAGTTAGTTTCCTTCATTAATGTCTTCTGTGATTATCTGGAATGCTCAAGGACTGGGGGGTCGTGCGAAGTGTGCATTTTTGTGGCTGAATCAAGGAGATTTTTGGCATTGATGTTGGTTGTTCTTGAACCCAAATAGGATCCGAGTAAGATCAATTTGTTTGCTAAGATGGTGAGGTTTACGTGTCACTTGCATTGAAATCTGGTTGACAATCACATTTGGGTTTTTTGGAAGAGGTTTATTCAAGTGGATCTTGTTAAGATAGATGATCAATGTATCATAGTGAAAAGCAGGTTCAGAGATTTGGAATTTTGTTTCCCTTCATATATGCCAGTACTAGCTATTTGGAAAGACGTATCTTGTGGGAGTATTTGGGGTCCTTTGAGGTGGCTGGTTTGTCATGGTTTATAGGCGGAGACTTCAAGTCTCTTGTTGACATCTCCAAAAAGAAGGGTTGGACAATGGCCTATAACCATGGTATGCTAGATTTCAGCAACCTCATCGCCAATAAGGGGAACCTAGATCTAGGTTTTCAGGGGAGAAAATATACGTGGTGTAATAGCCATAGAGGTGATAGTCGAATATGGTGTAGACTGGATAGGTGCATGGCCAACATTCAGGGCCTAGAATCGTCTCGATTTCGCTTCTATCTCGGGGGATATCAAATCATTCTCCCTTAATCGTGGAATTGAAGGTTAGTAGTGGGGACAGTAAGGCCTTTTTGTACTCTGTTAATTGGCATAGTATGGAGGGGTTCATGCAAATGATGGAAGATTCCAGGATGCAGGAGATCGAGGGAACAACGTGGTGGGGCTATCTAGACGTATGAAGAGGATCAATAATGATATTATTAGATGGTCTAGTTCTGTTACTTCTTCATATGGATCAATGGAGGTCCTACAGGAAGAGGTGGACTATTTGGAAGTGTTGCTTCAAAAAAATTGGGATGATGCCATCTTCTTTGGCTTTGTGACATGTGAGCCTTTCTGGTTCAAATACATTTGTAGGTGGAAAGCGGGATCAAGCAGAGATCTAGGGTGAGGTGGTTCAAGGAAGGTGATAGAAATAACTAGTTCTTCCATGCTTGTCTAAAGGAGCAGCAAAACTCGAAGGTAAATATTAGGATGGAAGATGGCCTATTCTCCTCTAATGTGGATTTTGCTTGTAGGATTGCACTGGAGCACTTTGAATTGCCAATGGCAGGAAGTCGGGCAGTGATCTTGGGGGAGTTTGGCTCCAATGGTGGGTAGGAGGATTTCTTCCGGACTATTTCCAAGAGGGTTGAAAGGGGGAATAATGAGATGTTGAAGGATGTCCCATTTGGGGAGGAGTTGTGGGAGGTGGTTCGAAGCTTGTCTCCGGAGAGTTCTCCCGAGCCGTACGGGTTCCCTAGGGCCTTATAAGTGGTGGCACAGGGATTTGTGGGGTAAGCAGTTTCTAAGGCAGTTTAGGATTTCCTCAGGGTGGGTTCCCTCAACAGGGGTACATGTGCTTCCAGAATGGTGCTTGTACCCAAATTCAAATATCTATCTTCTATTGGCCAATATAGACCAATTTTTCTATGCAACGTCTCTTACAACATATTATCTTGTGTATTGAAGAGGACACTGAATATGATAATACTGAGTATCATTTCCCATAAACAACATGGGTTTGTTCAAGGCAGGGGTATCTAGGGGGCGGTGAGAGGGGCTCAAGAGTTGCTAGAGGATGTGAACAAGAAGGTGGTGGGGTCCAATGCAATTTTTCAGGTGGATATGGAGAACGAATATGACATGCTTGACTGGAGTTTTATAATTCATGTCATGAGGGAGCTTGGGTTCTATGAATGGGTTTCTGATTTATGCTTCCATTGTTTTTCATCGCCTTGGATCTTTGTTTCTCTTCTAGGGAAGGGGTTTGGATTTTTCAAGAAGGTGCGATGTTTGAGGCAAGGGGACCACCTTCCCCCCTCCATGTTTCTCATTTCTCAGGACGCTATATCTCAAAACCATCCAAGAGGCCTGCTAGACCAAAGGATGCTCCCTTATATCTCGTAGGACTCTGATATATCCTATTCCCACCTGATGTTTGCTGATGAAATTATTATTATTTTTAATAGTAGGAGATCATATTTGGTTAATTCCATGCCGATCATGGGGGTCTATGGTAGTCTGATGTTTGCTGATGAAATTATTATTATTTTTTGTGCTCCATGAACACCCCATCCTCTGATATGAATACCCGATGGGGAATTGGCAATTAACTAGTGCAATATTCTTAGTGCTCCAAGGCATGAACGATGAAAGGGCTCTCGGCTGCTTTCCAGCCTTCAGATATCGAGAAAATGAGAGAGATGCCAAATCAATTTGGCATTGTAACTCTTCTATTATCTTGACATGGTTTTCATATTAATCATAAGATAATATTTTCTTTTTCAATTGACAAAGAGTTTTCCACATGTTGAGATGAATATCTTGAATACAATATTCCATCAACATCTCTGGAATGTCATACTGAGAGTCATCCAGAGGCCAAAACATGACTGGTACTTCACCTTTTGCCAGTTGCTTTCTCATATTTAGTAATTCCTCCTTATCATTTGATGAAGATTCTTCTACCAGATTAGACCAGAGCTGGTTCTTCCTTGTTTCTTTATCGGATTCAACAATATTGGTAGAGAATTAACTTATCAATTTAGAAGATGCATGACTCAGGGGTGGTTCATAGAATTACCTACACCCTGGGCTATCTTCTGGATGAGAAAGTATTTCACATGCTATTGGTAAAGCATCAGACATAACTGCCTTCACATTTTCAAGTGCCTCAAGGTAAGAGGGCTTTCTCTTCACTGCATTTTCCTTTGAAGAATTTTCCAGTCAATGAGAATTACTACTGCAGAGAGGACTTTCACAGCTAAATTCATCATCATGGGGTGTACCACTGTGGAGGGTTACAGCAAAAGATGAAACATTTTTCTCCTTAGCCTTCGGGCCACACAGAGGGTTATTGTGGCTCTCATATGAAGATGAAACTTAGAGATCGACCAAACTATCCCGAAGCAAGCCTTTATGAGGAAGTGTCTGATTAAGACCTTCGGAATTAATGTTCCCACTATTGGGAAATGAGGGAGTAGAATCTTGAATTCCAACAGATAATTGTCTGAGGGATTCAAGAACTCCAGCATCGAGCAAGGCCTTATTACATATTGGATCTTGATTTCTTGACTGTGATGGGAGGGTCTTATTATTAGACGCCTTCTTACTCACTTTAGGAACCACTTTTTGATGAAAGTGGTCATTATGGGCAGGTGTATGTGCCTTCTCAGGAGAAATAATCAGGTTAGGCTGATTACCTCCACTCAAATCAGGTGTATGTGCCTGACTTGGTTGTCCGTATGATATGCGAGAGTATGCCCCACAACCCTCTTAGACTGGAACAAAGGTGTGTGTCTGTTCCAGAGTGAACTTTTGATGTGCCACTCCATTGGTAGGGATAGATTTGCATTTCTTTCCCTGTGATGCTACTGAAGTTGTTATAATATCCTGGAAGGCATCCAGAATATGAGTAGGGATTTTCTTCTGTTCTTTCACCATTGACAGGATATGCTTGGTGACTTCAGCTTCTAGAACGGGGATATATGTACATTCCGCGCATGGAGTAGGTGTGTGTTCCTGCACCTATCCTCCTTTTCCTGCCAGTGAATTCTGATAGTACTCATGTGTGGGGGCAGAGAGTTGAGTTTACCTCCTATTTTTCATTGGGACTTTCCAATTGACTTCTCTGGGTGCTACCAAATGAGACTGTTGGTAGGATTGATCAATACTAGTAGGTGTATGTGCATGCTAATTTCACTCCACCGAATGTGGTTGACGGGATTCCTTCAATACTGATAGAGGAGGCTGCTGGCAGGATTGATGAGTGTAAGCAGGTGTATGTGTCTGTTCACTAGTTGTCAACACATTGGGTTGGCGGGCTTCATCCTATGTAGTCTGACGAGCCTACTGAAAAGATGATGATTTATAAACAAGTGTATGTTCCTATCTATATTACTCCGACGGAATTGCCTGGCAGGATTGGTGTGCTGCTACCAGACGAGTCTGCTTGACAGCAGAATTAAAACAGATGGGTGTGTGTGCCCGCTCGTTGCTTGCCACCAAGTTAGGTTGGTGGAATTCTCTGAAGATGGCAGAGATAAGGACCTGCTCACTGTTGATCGGATTTTTCCGATATCGGTTCGTCTTGCCTGCTTAAGTTCGAGGAACCTGAGCCGAACGCCTGGAGATGATACCCTCATCATGTTGAGGGCGCACTACCGCATGAGTCTGACGATGATTGTTGATGGGAGCCCTCGGGAAGGACTCATGTCTCTTTGAATTAAGGCCTTCAATGGCCTTCTCATTCACCTTCCCAGAATATGGGAGGGACTGGTGATTGTGTTCCGGGGATAACGACCCAAAACGGTGGTTGGAACCACCTGCTTCTTGATCGCTGGTCGTCGCTATCCAGATGACCAGGGTGAATTATTGACTTGGAGGGCTTGTCGAGCGGCCTCTAGAGTCGGAATAGTACTGTTTTGACGGTATTCCTTAACCAGCACATTTGATACCCAGCGTTGAAGACTCTGAGTAGGTTATGTTGTCCTCAGAGCGGACGACGATCCAGCAGGAGTAGCAGCAGAGGCATTCACAGCAGAGGTATTCACAGGCGTGAACTTTAGGGAAGCCATTTCTGTAATGTAGAAGATCTTGGAAAAGAGTTCTTGTTTGATATAACAGACGTAATCAAGAAAATTTCAGCCACTACATCTTTTGGATGCGCACATATGTTTATTTATTGTTTTGTTGGCCCTCTCATGGAGTTTAAATAGGGGCCTAACAAATAAGGAAAACATCATTTTAAATTGGTTAAGGATTCACGTCGAGTTCACCATTTTTTGTTTCCTCTAGAAATGGGGATGACCTCGTTTGATTTAAGGTTCAAACATTCCAAGAATTTTCTAATGGGTTCGTTCATAGAACTAGAAACATCCAATTATTCTGCATCCATTTGGACCTACTTTCCAGAGGTAGGTGCTCTTTAATTGTTAACTGATGAGGCTTAAGAATTTTCATTGGTCAAGAGGATGGGAGGTCAAACTCATCACACCCTTTTGGAGGGAATTATTGTTTACTCTGGGACTCTCTTTATAGATTTAAGTTATGTTTGTGAATCCTTATTACATTACCAAGTATGAAAAATGAGCTTTCCTTGAGATCTGACAATCAATGATTAATATGTATGAAATTTAGAGAATCTTTTATATGTATTCGAGGTTCTTAATCAATAGAGAATCATCTGTATTTGTTAGAGATTCGTAGTCAATGGTATCCTTCGATACAAGATCTCTTGGTTATTATGATAACCATACTGGTATTAAATCCATTCAGCAGGGAACTTGAAGTTTATTTTCATTCATAAGGACATGAATTATTTCAGAGTTGGGATCGTACCCGCAGATGGGCTACCCATGTATCCTTTGTTTTAGAAAAGGAATCAGAACCCACATAGTTCGAGAAAATAAAAATGAGGTTTATGCATGATTGATGGCTCAAAGAAAGATTTCATAATTACTTTTACACTCTAAGCTTACATGAGTCATACTCGGTGTGAGAAACAAGAGGTATTGGTAAAACCAGACAATTGTGCTATGAAAGATGCAATAATGTGGGGCTTATGTATTTGTGACTGCCTAGAATAAATGAGGATTGGGATTTACTTCAGGGAAGAATCCAGGGAACATGGTCCATAAAGGATTATGTGCTTTTATGGAGATTTGGATACTCTAACTTGGGGCTTACTCATGAAGAAGATGCCCAAATTAGGAGGGGACTTAGGGTTTACTCCTAAGGAGAATTCCCAAATCAAAATAAATTAAGACTTGTTAAGAGAAATTATGAATGGGGATTACTGCCGAGAAGGAGGCCCATGTTAAAGGGACTTGAGAACTGGGGATTACTCCTAAGGGGGAGGCCCAGGATAGGGGAATTATGACTGGGGATTACTCTTGAAAAGGAGTCCCAGGTTAAAGGAAATTAGAATTTGGGGCTTACTCCTAAGGAGGATGCCCATATTTAGAGAACATGGACTGGGGATTACTCTTGAAAAGGTGGCTCAGGTTAAAGATACTCTCATCTTAAAGGATGAGGTTGAATGAATGAAATCTCCTAACCTTAGTGACATAAAGATATGTAAATCACTATGTTTTGAGAGATGTTCCACAGAATTCCTTCCAGATAAGGAAGCCAACCAAGAAATCATGCCATGAATGGCTTTGAAGAGGGTTCTGAAGGCTTAATCTTTAATAGGAGAGGTGGATTGGAATAAGAGAGGTGAATAGGTAGGAGGGGCACCCCAAAAGATAGAGGAGCACAAGTCATGCGTAGGTGTGCAAGTCCTGGTTGCACAAGTATACTTGCGCGACACATGTGTACTTGCATGACGGTCAATCCTTAGGGTAATACTTGAGAGAGACTTGGCTCAAGCCCTCAGTATTATCCATGGGGCTACTAAAATAGTGGAGTTCAATTTTTATTGAAGGGATAAGGTGGTGCACAAGTGTGGCCATTTCCCTTAAGGGCTTTCCACTTAGGCACACATGTGTTGATGAGTTTCAACACTTAGGCCTTGTTTCCCCTATTTAGAGCTTCCATTCTAGGTATGAAATTACCTTATAAGTGTTCGGAAGACTTCCAGAAGAGACTAGGGCGACCAGAGCTTAAATCTAACTTTTGGAATTTTTCTGTCCTCAAATGGGGGGCCCACCAGGGGTATTTATAGGCTGCTGAAGACCCTGGGCAAGAATCAAAGAGCGCGCGTAGGTCACCTGCGCGACCACTGGGCGACGCGCAAGTATACTTTCGTGACTTTGGTGGAACATGCGCGACCCAAGTGAAAATGAATCTTTGATCATGCCTTTGTAAATTTTTTATGTTTCTTCAAAGGATGAATCACATTGGGTTAAAGTTATTTCCCTTTACATTTATTTAGACTCTGTGATGGAAAGGAGCGTCAACACACACCCACTTCATGTTTTGTGGATTGGATATCTGCTGCGCTTGATGGATGGCATTGGGCGATTGGACAGATGGGTTCATGGGAGTTGGAATGTTGTAGGGTCATCGCCTTCCTCTCGGATCAATATGAGGTCGCAGAAGGCTACATTAGGAATGCTCGGTCCCAACAGTGTTCCCCTTCTAGTTTCTCCGCAACCCTTGCGGCTTGTTCTATTTTCGTGGTTGGTTCGGCATGGCCGTCATCCTCATCCCGGGTCATTACAAGGTCACAGGTGGCATCCTCAGGAAATCTTGGTGCTGATGACGTCCTCATGCATGTTCTTCTCTCGATTTTTCCCTGTTCTTCATGTTTGGTTGCAGGTTCCTTTGACGAGGGTTTGGCCTCAGTGGTTCCGGTGCTTACGGTGTGGTTTTTGTTTTCTGGATGATATGTGTGCCGATTAAGATATTCTCGTTGGTGCAGATCTGGTGCTGTTTGGGGTTTGACAGTGTGGATCTGGTTGTAGTGATTTTTTGACCTCATCCATGAGGGTGTTCGAGTCATGGTGGCCCTCGATGTTGTGATTAGCTAGGCGATGATTGGATGTCTGAAGATGGTGGGACGATGAAGGTGGGCGACTGTTGTATCTATCCCAAGGAAATTTTGAATGATCTATGATGCAATGGATGACCCGAGGTGCGCAGGGTGGCGTAATAGTCGACAAGGTCGAGGGTTACAGTGTGTTTTTTGGATGGGTCGGTCTTGGTTATTGTTTTGGGATGGTCTGGTCTTGGACATGGTTCCTTGGATGGCCTTCTTTAGGATATTTGTTGGTTCTCACTTACCCTTAATGTGATCTTAATTTAAAAAATCAAAAAAATGTTATGGTGGGATATTGAATTATTCAATCAGGTCAACCCCTCCCAATATCATGATAAACTAATATCTTCCCTTAGATGGATAGAGAACATAATTATTTTTCTCTAAAATGGGATACTCATGACATATCGAGCCAGGAAGGAACAAATTTGATCAAGATCAGTGATCATTACCCTAAGGGATACTCTGAATGAGTAGAAATCCCACTACAAGTGAGGTTTTTAAGGAATCCTCCTGAGGTGCATTGTAGAATGAGAGATTCCTATTGTCATGGAAGAATTCCACGCATGCTCCTATAACGGACATCAATATGGAACCAGGCTCTCCCACAAAATCATGAGGTTGGGTTACTATTGGAAAACCATGATACATGACTATGTCGAATTCATCAGGAAATGCCATGAAAACCAAGTTCAGGAAAACCTTATCTCTCATTCCATAGAATTTCAACATACAACTAAATATTCATGACCATTTTAAGTATGGGGGATAGATATTTTCGGGACACATCCCATAGAAACAAGAAAATTGATTATGAAAATCCTAAATGATATCAACTTATTTTCAAAATGAGCTTTAGAAACACCCCTCAAGGAAGTTAGGATGATGAATATAATCAACATCGTAATGCCCCATATCATCACTAGGTTCAAAGTCCGTCACACAATACTGACAAACAATGACATCAACTACTGTTCTACAGAGTTGAAAAATTTCTACCATGAGTACAAGATGAGGTCCAATCATTCATCCCATAATCATATAGAGGAAAATTGATAGGTAGAGGCATTTAATAAGTCTCTGTCAAATATAATCAGAATATGATAAATAGGGACTAATATTCATGGTTGGACAAGATCCCTCAGGATTTATGGGCCTAATATACAAGTGTGCATACTTCTACATAATAAATTCTGTATTCATAGGATCCAGGATGTATTTCCTATATAGTTAATGTTGTCTATACTCTAAATATCCATTTGTGGAAAACTCTCAGATGATGATAAATCACAAAAATGTCTGGATGAGTTGGAGAGAATCGATGAGAACAATTTGTGTACATTTCACAACCTCACAGTTTATCATAATCTGATCACATAATCCTTCAATAACAATTTTTACTACCATTTGTTTCATTATGGATAATTGGTGTTGGCACTCAAAACCCCAATGATACTAGGAATAAAACCTCTTAAACTGAATCCCAAATGGGAAGGACCTTGTATCACACATATGGTCTATCATGCCGGAGCTTAATCACTAGAAAAAATTGATGGGGAACACATCACCCCCCACAATAATGAGAGGTTTATTAAGAAATAATTTTCATAGATATCATTAAGCCTATATTATACTTGTTTCATGATGTTAAAATGTACAAAATCATCCTAATCACTTGATGCTAAACTGTATAAATGATGTCCATGTTGATAGACCAAAAACTTCACAGTGTCTCTCATTCTGACTCCATAACATTAAAATGTATGGATTTTTTCTTTGTTTCATGATGATAAACTGAACAACATCATCCTGATCACTTTTTATAAAACTATATTAAATAAGTACATTCTACAAGACCATAAACTGCAAAGTGTCTCTTGTCTTGACCACATGACGTTAAAACTATACAGAGATCGTCCTAGTAGCAAGACATTAAGCCTCATGGCCTTTCTCATCCTTACCACATGATGTTAAAACTGTAAAATAGATTTCATCACTATATTATGTTAAACAAAACGAAAATCATCATCTCACCAATGATTCATCATACAATATCTAGATTGTTGAAAAATAAAGAACAAATTCCTTTGTTCCTGTGTGAGAGTCAAATCTGCAGAGGAAATCGCTTTCCAAGAATTACATCTGGATTGATTCCTTCCATCGCAGGATACCTAGTGACTTCCAAACCTCCTTTCTTTCACCCATCCATGATATTCCTTTTCTTCCCTGATGGTTGAACCATATCATTATGGCATGATGGTAATCTGCAAAGAATATGTCTGTACCGCATGATGAAAAAACAACATGGATCCCAAACATTTGTATTCTTTCACAAAGAGTCACCCATATCCTTACCACATGATGTAAAATTGTATGGATTATTTTCTTTTCATAAAAAACTAAACTACACAGGTTTCTATTAATCTATATGGCTTGATTCTCATTCCAATGAGATACATAGGGATGCCTAGATCATATATTTTGGCCTATCCACCCCATGATACAAAACACCTTTATCTTAACTTCCCCCATGCTGGGTGAAGAACCCTTGCAATTCATTTTTATAACATGGATAATTTATCACATTAGCTTAGGATATTTCGTAAGGTCCCCGCAACAAGAGAAATTCATATCTGTTCATGGAAAGGTTATTATGAGTCCTTACTAAATAACCTTAAACTATACAGTTGATATCCTCCTTTACGACCCAAAACAATGCATTATAATGGACCACACCAGAGAGGACAAACATCCTTAGTGTTGGTGTCCTACCACACCTTCATTCCATGAACTATGTGTCTCTTCATTATTGTCATCATATGATACATTGTGATGCTTGGATCTACAATCTTAGGTATCACTATAACAATCAATGGGAACAATGCCCCCACCCCACTACATATGGGTCAGAACTACGTGGAGTGTTTCTCATAAACGAAATACATTTTTATTTGTTATTTCCCAGGCATGATATATAGTGACACATAGATCTATGTTTCCTGGGTTCAGTCATGAAAAAAATCCCCCTTCCTTATGTACAGGTCAGACCTTCATAAGAAACATTTATATAAGAACAACATGTGGCTTGATTCCTAACATCACAGGATACATATAGATACCCAAATCCAAAATATTGGGTTTAATTGTAACATATAAAAAATAAAAATACCCCCCTTGAATGCATATGGTCCAGAACTATAGGTTGAATGTCCTTACTGGATGATTTTAAACATCACGGAAACAGATATGTCCCAAAAGAATGCCATTAAACTACAAGGAAAGTGTCCTTATTGCATAAAATTAAAACTACATGAAACAAATGTCCCCACTAAATGATGTTAAAATGTATATACCATCACACGTTTTCATCCCTTGCCATGAGACCACAATATCTTTACCCCGATCAACCTGAGTAAGGGGTGTTTCTATCATCTTTTAAGCTCCTCAACCTATATTTCACACTTCAAGTCTAGAGTATATTGGTTCACCGTGAACTTTTCAAGAAACTAGGAAAAAGATACCTAACTTTAAGGGACCTTTTATTTGTCAATACATGCATGCATATGGCTCATGCATGTTCACTTATGGTTGTTAACCAAATGTGTCACTCGAAAAAACTATTTTCCTAGTCCTTGTGAGCCCTAATTTCATTGTGTCATAGATTAGCAACATAGAGTGTTCTGGGAAATTCATGACTTTATTTTTACAAACCATTACTCATGACCTAAGGAAATCGAACAATGACTTACAACATTTTCATCCTATTCTTAGAATGATGTTCCATAACTCTTGACCTTGGGTATCTTAATTAGACTATTTTGTAACATCGCCATCATATTGGGTCCATTTTGGTCATGACCTTAAACTACTTACACCATGGATAAAATTGTAGGACATTAAAAATTATCCTTTGATTGTCCAAATTATAAGAACCTAAACTACTAGGGAAATAGGTACAAAACATTTCAGGTTGAAAACATGAAAAGGGAGGCCTGGAAAAAATTCATGTCTTTTCTCGATAAACACTCAATCTCTAGAGTTTAGGAAAATATTAGGGAATAAATAAATAAGTCATAAAGATCATGGGGCCTAGTTTTCAACCCTAGTAAAATCCAATCTAGGTTAACTAGATCCCTCGGTCTAAAAAAAGTTATATTATTGATTTTTCACATATTCTCACTATGATAACATGTTTACTAGGAAGAGACAAAAATTTTAGGTTGATCAAACAATTCTTGAATATTACATTTTCCACAAATTACACTTAATTATTTGAGGATTTTGGATCACTGAAACCCTTCCATGTACATTGTAAAATGTTACTCAGCTACAAGGGACCTTTTTCGACTATGCATGTTTTCATATGGCTCCTACATATGCGTATATGGTAATCAACAAATTGTGTCCCTATTCAAAAATGGTTTTCTGATCCATGTGAGCTTTGACATCACTGTGGTATAACTCAACACCTAAGTGTGTTCTAGGTCATTCTAGGCATGATTATCCAACAACATCCTCATGACCCGAACATTTTTTATAGTGATTTAAAATCCCCATAACTATATTATTCCATAATATTTGACATAATCAATGTTAATTCATTGTGTTTTGTATGTTTTCTCAAATCAAGAATGAGACACCTCATTCAGGAACCTTTTGATGTCCCACACCTCTGATTTAAAACCACATGGCGTGGGTGTTGAGATTCAAAATTAAAGAGCTAACTGCCCTAGGGTGCCAAAACCCTTCCTAGATAGGGTTTTTTTGCATACCCAATAGCACCATCTAAACATTCATGTCTGTTCAAGTCAATTATGGACTTTGGAAATGAGTGGAGATCATATTTTCTTCACCATGCTATCGACACTAAAACTAATTTGACCTACCAACTAAATTCATCCTCTCCTTGTTGAAATGGATCCCGAATACTTATGAGCCTTGAAAACACCTTGCTGGAACCTGTCACCTCAGGGATTGATATTTCATCCTCATTATTTCTTTCACATATCATATTAATAGATTCATAATTTTGGGTTATGAATTACATCACCCATATTCTAACTATCAAGGTGTTCTTAACATCCCAATTATTTCTCCCTCGACCAATATTACACCCATAAATCATCCATGATCATTGGAAAAGAGTTGAGACACCTCTGTTTGACAATTCTACTAACACACAAGGGCTTTAAAATACCAAACAGAGCTATATCCTTTTTATAGGAAAGGAGATCTAATCCTCTTGATCCTTCGAAACAACACTGATGAACTCAAAAAACTTTGTTGTTTTGGGTCATTCCTAGGAAGTCTTCACCATATTCCATGATCATCGATGAAGTCCTATAGGCAATACTTTAAGCTCCATGTCATCCTCTGTTATGAGCTAAAATACCGTAAACTACAATGAAAGAAGGTCCTAGATAAAATTCCCTAAACTAAAGTGATAGAATGTCTAAGATAAAAGAACCTAAATGAAAGCGATAGAAGGTACGGTATAAAAAACCTTAACTACATCAATATAAGGACCAAGAAAAAATATCCTAAACTACCCTAATAAAATGTCAGAGCAAAAAGACCCTAAACTATAGCGATCGAAGGTCCGAGATAAAAGACACTAACTTAAAGCTTTTATTTCCCATAATATGGCCTTTGGAAAAAATAAAATGAAGTTATATTTATACACTAACTTCATCCAATGATAGTGAAATCTCCCTCCAGGACCCATATTCTACCAAAATTGACATTTTATGAATCAGTTAATCTCAATATCACTTGAATAGATACATTAATAAAGAATCTCATGTGGGTGAGAATTCAAGAGTATTTTCTAAGGAAAATCATTTGAGATTTCAATATTGAAATCCATAGATATTACCCAAAGGATTAGTATCATTAATGATTAATTTGACATTAGATTATTGAAATGTCATTCACAACTTGAAAAAAATTTACATAAAGATATAAGTTTCAAAATATCTATTCATTAATAGCATACAGGATGAAGAATATACACATATCAAAGTCCCTCCAAGAACTTCATCAAAAAAATACATACCAATGATCGAACTGCAATAATATTTTATTGGATGATCTTCCCAAGCTAGTAAGAGTATGGTGAGAAGTTTCAATGGAATGTTGAAGTGCCTCTAACATTTTTTCTTCTACTTATACCCCTGGATGAAGGGTATCGATCAAAGTAGTATACTCCTCAACTATTTTTTGAGTGGTCCATAGTGAGTTCAATGACATCATAATATAATACCTTAATTAATCTAAGATTTCCTCATATCTCAATATCTGCATGGTTAGGACATCCATCTGGACTTGAAAATCATAAATATACTAACAAATTCATTCAAATGTCTCTAAATATTCTTTCATTAATTTGGCCAAGGAATCCCCATCATTAAGATCACATATTTACCAATAATAGGAAACAAATTCTTATCATTTCATGATGATTTGTCACATTATTATTTGTAATTATTGGCATTCAAAGCCACCCACACACAAGCCATGAAATAGAAAGAAAATTCATTCCTCCTTGTAACATATAATTTCCAAATAAGTATCATGGATTAATGTATGTTGCTACTTCCATATAATGCATCGTCATTTCTGATATTCTATGGATTCTAGAGTGGTTATTTCATTATAGGGGACAACCAGTTTAGATGATGTGGAAGTAGGAGAAGAAATCTCATACACTCTTCCCTCAAAAGATATTTTTGGTACTTATGGCATAGAAGGATTGGATTCATAAAAAAAATTCGCCCATACTAATGAGTTGATCATCATCAGGGTGAGAATGTTTCCTTAAAGACTCTCTCAAGTCCTCAATCAGATTTATCATTTCTAAAAACAAAGGAGATGATGAGTCAAATTGTTTATTCATTTGATGTACCAACCTATTCATCGCGCTACCCAGGTAGTCCTTCATCCAATTCTGATTATAATCAGGTGATAGAAAGATAGGAGTGCCAAAACGCAAGAGGAAAATCTCATAATAAAAATCCATGAAGGCCAACATCAACCAAAACTGGTAGATGATCCCGATGTGACACTCTCTCTGCATGTTGGCCAATGGAATATGGTAGACCCTTTGGGTGCATCAAACTAAAAGAAATAAATAAGGTTTATATGGCTTCTAGATAATTATCTCATTCATCCTGGCTTCAAGAACCCCATACTAAAGGGAGATCTTGTATGACCTTTCATCGAGAGAGTTATCCCCATGATAATTGATTTGTCCATTCAGTGCAAGATAAGGCCTTAAATCAAATTGATTGGTTCATCTCAACAAAATAGAAAACTCTTCAAGGATTAAGTACATGATCTCATCCTAGAATATGTTCAGCAACCTTTGTTGAAGTAAGTCACCAAGGATCCTCTAGTATTTTAGAAACTATAATAGAGAAAATTATCCCCTATATAACAAAATTAAAACTGGAAAGGACCACTCATCCAAGTGGGGATATTTACATATTGAATGTGGCCCAAGAGCTGGTAATGGTGAGAAAGAGTTTTTACCACTAGGTTGAGAGTTCATCCCTCTGTTATCTGTGCTACCATCAGTAGCATTCTAGCTTGGATTCTGGAACATGCATCCTCAGCTGGGGAAAACCACTTGTTCAGAAAAATGGCCATAAAACCTAACAACTTAAGGCTAGAGATATCATTAGAACCACTCAGTATCCTTATGTGGTAAGACATCTGGCTTCCAAAATGGACTAGTATGAACTGGTGCTATCAAAAACCTGTCGATAAGGGCACCAGTGAGGGTGAATAACAGTTTTTCTAGCTCCACTATGATCAAGAAAATTTTTGATCCAATATTTTAATGAAATGAGTGATATCATAATTAGATCCTTTCATAACATTTCCTTCATGATGTTGAGAATATCTTTCTCTAATAATAGACTTTTCAAGGATTCATCTAAGACATCTGTGGCAGGAAGGAAATCATCGTACATCTCCCAAATAGGGGATATCCCACCAAGATGATAGTTATCCCAGAGGATGATTCCTACCTCACCATGGGATATATGAAAATAGCTGGTTATAGGACCCCAATGACAAACCAATTCTCTAAGAAGTTCAGACTAGCGATATATGATGATTTGGGAAATCCATACTTCTTCATGAAGATGGACTGCAAATAGTTGGTCATTATACTCTAAGAAACATTGCCTAACCGAAATGGGAAAGCCCGTTCATTAAAAAGGTTTCCACCATGATGAAAATCGCAATATGAGTTCCAACCACCACCCAGGTTGTTCATTAAGGAGAAAATTCTACTTTAATGGATTTGAGCGATGGGCTGGTGATCCAAATTATAGTCATCTGGACCTAGAGAGGATTTTACAACATAAAATACAACCCTTGGTTTCATGTTGAGATTATATTTATATCCTCAGTTACTCTCATCTAGATATAATCAATGGAATTTAAAACCCATCAAGATGGAAGGTTATATTTAGGAGGGGGTGGAAACATCATCTGGCAGGCCAAACCCATACAGAGGATGCCAGTGGGATAAAGGATAATGTAGGATTTTAGATAGAATCTGATGTGATAAAGTATAATTCAGTATTTTAGATATAATAAGTCTTTTATAACCTATTTCTCATAGCACACAAAATACTGAGGTTCATAATTGAGGTTCCTAGAAATTATATCCATGTGAATATCCATATTGGAAGAACCATGATGAGAACATGAATCCATATTCATAAAATAAAGAATCATATCTAGAATAGTGGAAATTCCATCAAAACAAAGTGTACAAATACAACAGACTCATGCGCATCATATTAATCACAAGTGGAATATGTGGTTGCATAAAGGACTCATGAATCCCCTAGCTCTCAAGAAACTCACAAATAGCATAAACCCAAGGATTTCATGTTACCACACATCTAATAAATAGACTCACGATCCTGTGACCTTAACATGGTCACGTGATCCATATAATAGTCGAGCGGTCATGTGGCCAAGACAACAAATCTCATGAAAACATAAAATACAGCCATGAAATAACTATGTTCAGGGTTCAAAAAATTACGAAAGTTATGTTCATGGTAGATTCAAATGATCACGTTGAAAAAAGTAAGTCTTCATAATGAGTTCTCACTGAATGGACTCACGGTGAAGTCCCATGATCAATTCTTGTAAAGGTTTATTCAAAGAAGGTAGGGGAAAAGATCTCTAAGATTTGGGTAGCTGGTGAATGAGACACTCTCTATTCTCGTATTTATAGTTAGTTCTATAGAATACCAAAAATTTCTCAAAAGTCCATGTATCATCCAATACAATGATTGGAGATAGTTCCAATGAATCAGGTGGGCATTTACTTTCCTTAGAACATAGCTCTTTTCCCTGCAGACATCTATCACGAGGGAGGGAATTTGTTGATTCCCACCAATTGAGTATATAAAATCCCCAAGGGAAGAAATAATTGAATATTGGTATTATTCTCTCCACAAAGAAAATGAATATGAAGGCGTACAAGATCACATAGATCACGTGAACTTCCAAAAGATATCTGATCACATTACCTTTTAAAGTTCAGGAGGGTGGTCATACACAATAGATAACAAATAGGATATCTTCTAAATCCACCATTGATGATTCCTAAAACTCTTGAAAATTTGTCTAAGGAATTCACTGATCATGTGTAGGTAGCCTCATAATCTCCACCAAGTAACAATATTTTTCAACAGGCAGGCCCCTTACCAACCATAAAAAAATCTTGTAAAATTATGATGAAAATATTCTAATGGTGTTAGACTATTAATTTCATAAACTAAATTTGATGAATCATACATGGTTTTCCAGACACCATGTAAAAAAGAAAAAATTTATCCTTGTTTCACAAGATCCCACAAACATGTCACTAATTTCCTGTGAAGGGTTTCAGATATGTCCAGCCAATCCTGCACACCATGTTTCGCTCCAAAGACAAGTAGAAGGGTTTTTTCATGATAATGATCATGCATCTCCATAAGTACCTTTCTTGGTCATCCAATTCATTACCAATGGTTATAGTGATTTTCTTCAACAACACTAGTACAAACTCACAAGATCCCTATCCCTTGTAAAATAAATAGGGAAATAAGAGGGGAAATAATGGGTGCTTCATATAAGGTCAATATACACCAATATTATGATAATGGGTTTATGAACCATGGGTGATTACCATTGATAATGAAAATCACCCCTTAACATGTCATCTTGGTCTTGAAAACGGCCCTAGAAGCCACCTTTGTCTCACATAAAGTCAAGGAAAAGACATCTAAGATCACATGATAGACTTCTAGTAGACATCCTAGTCACATGTTGTCCCTTGGATATATCATCCCGAGAATGTAAAATATACTAAAAATGACCACATAATTAGGCAAGACCCAATTAATGGGTTATAGTCTAATAAATAAGTCATTGACATTATGGTCTCGCGGTCACTAAAAAACATGTGATGCCCCCAGAATGACCAACAACAGGATATCATAAAACGCATGACATTAAGTTCCTCCACTGGCCCTGGCATGGATTTGGGAAATATGTGCCATTAAATGCGTTGTATAATCAAGGTGGCGTGGCCAATAAATACCTCACCCCAGCATGAAAAAATGTATCTTCAGATCCTCAAATGATTGTACCCAAGAATAAGAGAATATTTCAAGGAGTGGTCAATCACATGATCAGAAATTGTTTTTGTCAAGTAAATTATGTGGAACAACCAAAGAGATCATGTGGCATTCATAGGTACTTTTTTGTGATCAATCATATATCATGTGAATAACTTGGTGGTTTATACAAAGGATATGACACATATATTCTAAATCATGTGATCCTTAAACAAGATAGCACTAAAAAATTATGACGGACATATTCAATAAAATGGTGGAACAAGGGCTAAAATACTGAAGAATTATACAAAGAACATATACGTTGATCCTCATGTACTTCGCAAGGACCACCCATGCCATGAGAAAGAACTAGGATATGTTTCGTAGATCATGTGATGCTCCCTTGGTATACTATTTGGATTATGAGAAGTCCCCTAGACATGTCATAAAAAGTCACATGGATACCTCTAGTCAATCCACCCAAGTCTCCTAAAACCCTATCGGTTAACCATATAAATGTATTGATGTCCTCAGTACATGTCACCCTAATCATACATCAGAACTAGTACATATCAACTGAGTCTCAAAATAGCACCAGGTCATATTAAATTCATAATGAAATTTCCTTCAGATGTACTAGTTTGATATTGTTCTGTCCTCTGAACATGTGATGCCCTACGGGATATGTCATCTAGGTCTTCTAATGTCCTCTAAACAATCCAACTAAGTTCAAGACATATCCTCCATACACACCAACTTAGATCTTGTGATTTACTTCAGACAAGTTTATCTTAGTCATGCGAAGCTCTTCATACATACCATCCATATTATTTTATTTATCCCAAATGATTCAACTAGATCATCTGATTTTCTTTTGATGTGTTAGGAAGACATCCTATGACATGTCCGGTAGATAATCAAAAAGGTTATGTAGACAACCAGGACAAGTATAGCAAGAATCCTAAGGCATGATAAATTTTTTGGTTCACATATAATGGAATCCTCAATGTGTAAGACCCAATAAGAGGCATAATATGATATTCCTCGCATATAGATAAACCTTAGTGTGTGATCCCCAATCAGCTATATAGTATGTTATGCCCCTAATATAAGGGCTTCCCTAGTGTGTAAGCCCCAACTAGTACCTCCATATAAGGAAAACCTCAGTGTGTAAGTCGTGATAAACTAAAATATGATAACACTGATCCCTATAAAAAATAGGATTTTTAGGATTCTTTCCTAATTCGTAATCTCAAATCAATACCCCCTCCAATATAAGTCTTCCATGTCTCTAACTTTCCAACCATTGTGATCCAATTAATCCCATGGGGATATCATTCAAACTCATCAATTGGTGGACTAGGAAGCCAACTAAAATACATTGATTCTAATTTATTTAATAACTAGGATATGTAGGGCGACTTCATAATGACCAACATCTATAATAAACATCCAAATTGTTTTCCCAGCATGTACATCACACATCCATATATAGTGAGACTGATTAATTTGTATCCCTTATTTCCTACACTAATCATGGATCATTTAGGCTTTGGGAGTTGCAATGATCACATCATTTGAATCATGAATGTGTAACTTCTAGGGAAACATTAGTGTGTAAACCATGACCATTGGAATGATATAATTTCCCCCATATAAGTGTATCTACCTTGGATTTAGTCCCTAGGTCATAAATGAACTATGGTAACTATAATTCTTTCCATAACCAGGATATGTAGGATGCCTTCCTATAGTTTAAGCTCAAATACGTGGTGCCTATGTACCCAAAAATATTTCCTTTAAGGGTGAAATTAAACAAAATGGTTTTAACGAACTAATTGGGTTTGGATTCTTTTGATAAATGAGATATTTCAGACACCTCATAATATCTCAATCCCATCCTAGACATATTAAATGCCTCCCTGCATGGAATAGAATTCTGATTCACCTAGTTGTATGGATTCAACATATAAGAAGCTACCCATTAAAGAAAATTTTAGAATAAACTTGTATACATACAAATGTATTCACTAAAAAATTCCCTTTCTTACATGAGAGAGTTAAACACATGGTCAGTTTGTTAGGGTTACCAGTTTTTTATCGAGATTAAGAAGAGATTCGTGAACTTGTCATAAAACTATAATAGAGTCCCATAGTTGGAAAATATTCCCCCAAAAAGGGTATGACGATCTTGACCTCCCATAATCAAACCAATGTGTGTTCCAAAGTATCATTGGGTCTAAAACCCCTACATACTACCTACCATTGGAAGGCAAGTCTATACCTAGTTATGGATGTGGGAACCATTGGGTGTTTCCTTTAAGAACAAAAATGGTGACCATATGTCAATAAGATTGCAAGTCATTGAACCCCCCAAAAATAAATCAGTGGGTCAAACATAATAAAAACCATCAGTTTTCTATTTTTCAACGAAACATCATTATATGTAAATTATATTTCAAAAAAAATCACATCACTTCGTGAGGTGGTTGTCTAACATACACAGAAGTGACTTTATAATATTTCAAATGAAATGGGTCATAAGAAGTTATATGTGATATTATAATTTTAGAGGTATAATAGTCTCATAAATATTATATATATGAATTATATATGAAATTATATACAATCATGATATGATCTAATGGAAAATGGGTTACATCCATTCATGTGGCGGTAGTCTCTTGTACCCATGATAAAAGATTTTGTTTCCTATTTGATGAAGAAAGATATGTATAAATATTATTACTTCAACATAAAAAAATTTAGGTATATTTTAGACACTGGTGTTATTATATATTAAGTTTTAAAATAAAATTTATGGTGAAAAAGGATTAATGAAAACAAACTGGCTTTGTTTAGATAATTACCTTCTCTTAAAGAAACCACCTCTGGATATCCTCTAAAGAACACTAGGGTTGGTATTTTTTCAATAACAGAATCTCTAGAAATTGGATAAGAATGTAGTTGATAGATTTTATTATATTCTAGTTGAGGAAATTTTCTTGAGAGGTATAAAGAATTGAAGGGAGGGATTGCCATTTTATAAGTGGGTTAGAGAACACACATTGATGTTTTGAAAACAATAAAGTATACCACTATTTTTCATCTTTCAAAAGCATAAAAATAGTCCATTACATACCATTATAGATTATAAAGTATAAATATGTAAATAAAATTTGTTTTTTATAGGTTTTAGGTCATTTCATCCCTTATCTTCTTGGTTTCAAACCCGGGTAAACCCGTTTTTACCTCACATGCGGTAATTACTTTTTTCTCTTTTCACAATTAATTATGGTAAAAAATTAAGATGACCTTGTTATAAAATATAAATTTTAATTATTATAAACATTTAATCCATTTATATAAATTGAATTAACATAATTGGAAGAGCTTTATTGAAAATTAAACCCTTAGATGTGATGAAAAGTGGTTTTCCAAAGTAAAAACATTCAAAAGTTCTAAATGTTTTTATATCAAAATTAAAAATAAAATAATTAACATTTATTAATTTATATCAATAAATACATTATCTAACTAGTTTTGATTTTAAACCAATTTAATATATAATTTATTTTTTAAAATAATTTATACAAAAATGAAGTTTTCATTAAAAATAAATATTCTTCACTATTCATTGAAAATTTAATCTTTTCTAAAATTCTAAAAAATTAACCCAAATATAATTTTGACATGTTAATTTCGAAAATTGTTTTTATTTTTTAAAATAAATTTTCTAGAAGTGTTAGAAAATATTTTTAAATTTTTTGATTGAAGAGAAACGAAATTTTCTTTTAGAAAAATATAGTTTTTCATAAAACATATGCTTTTCTTTAAAATTATTCTTATTTAATTTCTAATTAATATATAAGAAATTATTTTTTATATATGTTTAAACCTTATAATTTACATAATTTATTTATTACTATTTGTACCTATAAACTTAGTGGAACAATCATGATTTATATATTAATATTTTAATAGATTATTGTGTTTCATTTAAACCTGGTGTTTCATGTATCACAAGATATAGATGAGATAAAATTTAATTTCAAATAAGTATATCATAAAGTCTTATAGTGTTATATTCTAACCTAAGATCAGTCTCATGATGGAGATGGAGCCGTCGAGAAAGGGTGTTGAGCGCAGATGCTGTGATTCAAGAAGCTTCACAGATGTGGTTGTCGGGACCACTCATGTCAGATCTGTTGCTCCTGATGTCTACTTGACACCCGTTTATTCCTTTCATCCAAAGAAGTTTCACCATAGAGGTCATGCATCCATTGATTTTTCAAATGAGGAGGTGCATTTCTTATCTTCTGATCTCAAATTTGTTCTTGTTGGTAAATTCTTTAAATGTTTTCCCTCTCTGATTTTCTTACAGAAATAATTCGAATCTGTTGGTTTTACTGATTTTGAAATTTGGTTTCTTAACTTGCTAAGTATTGAAATTCGTTTCTCCTTTGAAAATAATTATTATTGGATATGGACTAGGGGATCTTGGATTTTTGGGGGCTGCATGATGAAGGTCCTTAAATAGTCCCCTAGGTTTGATTTGATCACTAAATCACAATTTTCCCTTTATGGCTAGGGTTCCAAGGACTTTCGTTTCACTTCTTCAAACAACTTGGCCTCCTTACTATTGCTAAACATATAGGTCATCCCACTAAGTTGGATTCTGCTACTCAAAAACTCACAAGGTTGTCGGTTGCATGTGTGTGTGTTGAGGTTGACCTTATGAAGCAACTGCCTTCAGTTATTTAGATCCAGAATAGTGATGTGGGTTTTTTTTCAAGAATTGGTTTATGAAAACTTACCTAGATACTACTCAAATTGCCTACATCTTGGACACTCCCTTGGAGATTGTGGCCCTGGGAAGGGCCCTTTGGATAATCGGTATGTTGGAAAACCTCCACCGAGTAAAAGGAAACGAGTTTGGGTTGAGAATGAGAGAAGGCCTCTTGTTAAAAAAGCTGGACCCTTGAATGCTAAGTCCTCGTTTATGTCTTCATTGGTCCCGAATTCATCCCCAGTGCAGCCTCCGTATGCTCAGGTCGATGTTTTTTCTTTGTTTATTGATTTGGTCCATAATTCTAAACCTATTAAACACAATTTAGGAGCTGTTTCACCTTCTCATGAGGCTTCCCAAGAGACTCACCCTATTTTTGGTGATTCTAATTATGCTGATAATGATCATTCGCATCAAATTGAGGATGCTTATATGAATTTGAGTGCCAAAAAAGGTAAGAAACCTCTTACTTATCCTAATGGTTTCATCACTCTACATCCCAAGAAGACTCAAAAATGTATTGATTACTCTAAGTTGGAGAGAACCATTTTCACTAGATCTTCAGGGATTCGAATGAAAGAAATTAGCATTCCTCCACAACTAGTGCTCAATGAAAATCCACCTGTATCAGCATCCTCTAAAGAGGGGGACTCCTCATCAGGTGAAGAGGAACCCTACCATTGGATTGAGGAACAAGAGGATAGAATTAAGCATACAAATTGCACTCTTGTAATTAAGAGAGGATACAAGGAGGACTTTTACCCTTGGATTGAGCAACAAGAAAGGCTACCTTTTGGAAGATATCATAGTAAGGAAATATCTATTGATGACTACCTCAATATTAGAGAGAGAATGTTTTATATAGTTGAATTTGAGCTTGATAAAGACCTTAATTTTAATTACATTCAACTTCGGTGGGAATACATATCTCATAGATTTGTCTTGGTTACTTCTTGCTGCTTCCATGGTTCTGCAGCTCTAGAAGGGTGTGCTAACCTGCCTTCTGTGTTCCTCTTGCACACTCTCACCATGCGTCCATAACACCGGTTTGGGAAATTCAGACCTTGTCATGTGTGTTTATGGGCTATGCCTTTTTGTGTTTAATTCCTTGGATGATGATAATTGTGTCACTCAGTAAGTAAAGGAGTTTGTTGGCCCAGATGACATGTATTTGCTGGATTTTTTGAGTCCTCTAGAATGGAGAATAAGAAGATAGGTTGTTATTTCCAAGTTAGAGGTTGTTACCTGGTGTGATGTGGGCATTATTTTTCCTCAATAATTTCTATCCATATCTTTGGGTGGTCAACTTTCAGCTCTTCATGTGAACAACATAAATTCAGAACTAGGTGGAAGCATTTGGCAAAGAGTACATGCTTCAGAAGTAGGAAATGATGGCGTTTTCTGCATAAATTATTTCATCGTTGCCCCTTTGGTTTTGGACTTAAGTGATACATTATAATTACCTACTCTATAGGTTGCTTTAGGTGAGGACATGAGCATGTGTGGCTACTACTCGTATGTATTCATGCCAACTCTTATGGCTTTTCATGGATTTTGATGTGCTTCTTGACATTTTCTTTATTCTTTTTTATTTTTTATCTCGCTGGTACAAGATCATTGTACCTTGTGTAATCACCTCACTTTTATCTTTTTCTTAATAAATTTTTGGGATCATGGGTTCTACTCATGCTCTGAGCCTTTCTGAGTGAGATCAGTCTCACTTTCATATAAACTGTCTAGCCCAATTTTCCTCATTTAAAGTCTCAGGGTATTACATTCAATCCCCTAAATAAATTGTGTCCTAGCAATTTAATTTTTATATTGGTAATCAGTGGTTTGAAATTTGGAAATACATTGTTTTGTAAACATTCATCATAAAAATTATTAATAAAACATTCCATTAATGATATATAAAATTATGTATAAATATTATATAGAATAACACATAATAGGTTTCCACATATTGGAAAACTGGCAGCAAGTGAATATATGTAAATGGAACAAAATCAATAATAATTATAAAGAACGATGGATATAATTGATCACAAGAATTAAAATGTTAAATGGTTTTTTAAGGACCTTAAAAATAAATATAATATAATTTTAAATACAATTTGATTAATAAAATATAATGGTAAATGGAAAACATTTTCTTCCTAACCATTTTTCCTAAAGTTGTGGAATTCCTTTACCATCTTGGCTATAAACATAAGGAGATATACTTACTAGATATATTTCTATTTCACTATCACAATTTCATCTTTTATATAGGAATTAATTAGTTTCATCTTCATCTCATACTCCATGAAAGTTTTATCCAAAAAATTAATTTTTTATTTCTAGTGGACTAAAATTTACTTTTAACGGATTATGAATCTATAAAAGAGTAACAATTCATTCCACTTGTCTTCACTAAAACCAATTTGGTTATCATAGGTTTCCCAGAATAATAAATTAATATCTAAACCTAATCGGTAATATAACTATTTTTACATTAATATTTATCCATAAAATCATTTGAAAATAAAAAAAAAAGATATATTAAAAAGGCCATTACATAGGCATATGGTAGGCAAAATACCCTTGTTATCCTTTATTTGTGTGTTCAAGCCCTGACACCTTTATGAATGTGATAGGTTGTCACCCGGTATACTGGTTATACTTTTCCTAAAACCATATTAATAAAAATTCATATAAAAATCCAAAATTTTATTATCCTATAATTACCTCAACATAAAAGATATGATAAACACCAAATGTTACCAAAACCTTTTAACATATTCCCATAGAAAGTAAGAGTATACTACCTTATAAAACTTTTTCACTAAAATATATAATAAACCAATGGGTTTTATTGCTCTAAATTTCTCAAAAAATATTAATAATCATTGTAGAATCCTATCACAAAAAACCAAAGAGGTATGTCTTAGAATTTTAACATTTGACCAATATTAATATCCTAAACCCATGATGATATCCATAAATCTTAAGGTAATATATACATTTATACAACATAAATTTAACACAGTCCTTATATGTTTCTGGATTATTATAACCAAAATACCAATAGTAAAAAAATACATCTACAATTGAATTATTGAATCCCAATAGATAAATACTTCAACAGTTTTATTTCAATATAGGTTCTCCCTTGGTATGGGGTTTATCCTTTAGAATATGTCATTGACTCAGATAACTCATATGATCCCCACATTTATGACAATGAACTATAAATGGATACATGAGTTGAAATTTATTTCCTTCCATCATACTCTTCATTTTTCCTTATAAATTCATTACTTTATGCCCCTCTTTTCCACATATAAACAATTATACCATTCCTTTCAGACACTTTTATGGGTGTCTCTTTCCACAGTTCTAGAAATATTGAAATTGAGATTTATTTCATCATTGTTCTACACCAATCAATCACTTAAATAACTCCTTCAGTCACTTCTTTTTTTGTTACAATAATTTGTTAAGGTATATGTTGTTAATCATATTTTAGGATAACTTATTAGAAAGAATCACTATATCTTTCACACTAGTCATCATCCCTATTTTTTACTCATAGTCACCAAATAATCCTTTGTATTCATTATTAACAAGATTCCTTCAGGTTCTAACCATTGACTAAAAGCAAAAAACATAGTGTGAGAAAAAATAATCATATTGGTAAACCACATAATAATTTATAGGATATCAAAATCATGAAACCTTATTTTCAATCTAATACAACTTAGTTTTAACCTAGGTTATTTATTTTCATTATCTATTTATATCCTTTATAATGGTTTCTAATTAAAATGTGAATTTTCCAAATCATATCCCACAGGTGTTTTAAAACAAGTGTGAATTTTGTCCCATTGTATTATACTAGGTAATTATTGAGTCAAGAATAATTTCCCTTTTCAAAGTTATTACTCCTAAGTATATCTATTATAGAACCATGCCAACTATTTGTATCAATAAATTTATGTATTGATAAAAAACAATATAATATTTACCTTACCAAAATACTAGGATATACTTATCCTAAAAGTCTATCAAAGGTTTATGTTACCTGATATTTTTTTAATCTAGTTCTCATTATATCTACTGAACTTTATTTGATACTAACTATAAAGACCCTGACCCCAGTAGCACAGATCAGGTGGTAACATAAATAAATTTTCATATGATATAATTGATCACATCCCAAAGGACCAAACATTTTAGAAGTCTTAGTAAAATAAATAAATTATTTAGTCTTTCATTGTATTTGAAAAAAAAAATACATTCTAAAGTTTTTGAGAATATCATTATTACCTGTATCATTTCCTTACATATCATTCAAGGTACACTTCCTGGATTCCTAGGAATGGAAAACAAATAAGGGTGAACCCAAATGCCCAGTAAGTGTTATGTAAAGTAAAATATATCATGAATAAATAAGCATAATAAACATAGACTGGTAAATAAATAAACACACATTCCATTTAAATAATTTTACTATCTTGATTAGATATAGAATAAAAAATATGTAAAGGTAAATAAATTATCATATATTCCATTTAAATAACTTAACTATCATGAATATATAATGATTAATCTATATGGAAATGTTAATAACTGAATACACATTCCATTTATTCAATAAAGTAAGAATTTAATACATCTAGATAAATTATCATTATGGAAATATCATGGATAAATATAAATAAATTATTAATGAATGAAATGCTTAATTATTTTATGTCGCGATCTTAGGCATCATGATACCTCTACTTTCAATACCTTTCACCATAAAAATAAAAACTAATGGGTAGTTATACACTAGAAACAAATTAAACAAAGGCTAGGAAACCTATTAATCTCATGAGACTACTGATGTATCAAGGGGATATATATAACTAGGTTCCACCCATATATTAATCTCCAAATAATTTTTCATATATTTAATAATTGATTTAATTTGTGAATAATGCACCATATAATAAAATATCTATACTTAGTAAAGAATTCATATTTATCGTTATTTTCCTAGATAATCAAATAACATTCAATATATGACACCATATATAAAAATGATATAAGGTTTAATGAATAATAATATCCATGATATATTATATGGATATTTAGGGGAAATATAATGTCCAAATATCATAGGAAAGTGAATATTTCAATGGAAAGTTAATGACTACAAAAAATGAATCCAGAATGAGGATGTCATTACATTCCATGGTCAGAATGATTATAAACTATCCATAAAAAGAATATTAATGGAATAAATACAACAAATTCACTGTTAATTATAAGTAAAATAATTTACTGTTGTCATTGACAAATATAAATGCAATAAAAATTTCATTAAAACATTCCTGATAAAAATAAATGTTTTACTTTGAAAATGATTTTAAATATAAACATTCCAAAATATTTTTAATATGATTTTATTTGAAAGTATAATTTTATACTTATAAAATAATCATTAAAGCGTTCATTTTTTATTCTCGTGATAAATTCCATGCATGTTGTACACATTAAAACTAAGATTCCACTCACATTTTTAGAAAAATCCAAATGTGATGCATTTGTAAAATGACATGAAGATTCCTTTCAAAACATTTTTAAAAAATTCAAAACTAGGTAAATTTTTATTTAAAATAATTTGAAAATATTTAAAACGTTTTTAAATAATTTATAGAGATATATTGCTTTTGGATAAAAAGTATTTTTGACTGGAGAGAAAAATGTAGTCGTATATTATTAAAAATAATTTCTCAATCCTTTTATGTGTGAAAAGGTGGTAAAATGGTATTATTACATAAACAATTCATGAATAACTATTAAAGAAAAAAAGTAAAGTGTTTTATTATCCAATGAATAAATAATTACCTTCAATGGAAACTTAATCATAAGTTATCCATATTAAAATCATATTATGAAATAAACCCTTAGAAATATCATAACTTTAAAGTGAGAATTTACCAATGAATTAAATATGTGTATCAAATTTAAATCCACTTGAAACAAGTGGATATAAACAATGTTTTATAAAAAATCAATATAAACATAATCATGGGATATCAAAGACAATTAAAATGTAATATATCTCAGTGAACATAAATTGAGTTATGAAATTCTTTCCAACTTTTAATTTTTCAAGTCAAATATCATTGGATTAAATAATTCAAATTGAAACATAAAATTCCATGAATTATTAATGAGTCTTGATATTACATGTAAAATGTGTAGTATATATACCAAATAAAGGAAATTAGGTGCATAACATTATAATATGTCTCAATAAAGAGAAATTGATTTGAAGTCCCTTACCTCATGCTTATTTTTGGTTGAATATAATTTAACATTATGTATAATGAATCTATTAATTTTTTAATTTATTAAAAGAACATATTTATATTTAAAACTTCATATTTTATCCTCTTATAACATTTTACCATAATTTTTGTTACCAATATTTTATTATATTCATGGTTTTGAGTGTTAATTACCTAGTTTTCTCTTGAATTTTTTGTTGTGAATGTTCTAATTATTATGAATATGATATTTATCCACCATATTAAGAAAAATAATAATGTTATGAATATCATATTTACTCATTATATTTATTTTTACAAACATTCTTGAAGGCTTTATAAAGAATATGAATCACATCGCTTCGTGGATACAGTAGGTCGTACGTACACACGAGTGATGATATCATTTCTTAATGTGTAAAAGGGTAAGGGAGTGGATGATATATAAATTTAATAGAATAAATATAATTTCATATCTCATATATTCATTAAATCTATCCTTATTAACTACCATGTAAGTTTTATGTAAAAAATTAACCACCTCACTTCGTGAGGTGGTATTCCATCGTACAAATGAGGGACCATTTCATATTTTAAACAGAATGGAATGTGTAATGAACCAAAATTTTAAAATGATCTTGTATTTCCTAAAAATGGTTATTATACACTAAAAACCCATACCTATTTAATAATTAAATGGTATGTATATACTATAAAGTAAAATGTAACCATCAGGAATCAATGGTTAAATGACTGTTGGTCAAATATAACTGTTGGTCCACATGACTATTGGGAACTTTACTCTTGGTTATAATTTTAACTTTATAATAAGTGTTTATAAGTATTAATGATAAAGGATAATTAATTTATAATGGATAATTGATTGCCTTAACCATTATATTCGTGCTTTATGAAGCCCATTTTCTATAACTTGCGATAGGGGTAGCTTCACTAGGTTTCCCCTATGACCAAGACCAAGTCGAACTTCAGTAAGTGATGTTCGATTAAAAACACCTTCAGGAGAAGTTCAGGTTAGTTTAAATTACCACTCTATTGATGTTAGCTAAGCCACCCCATTAATCTATCACCATCACACACGTTACCCTTAGGTCATACACTGGTGTTATAAGGTGTTACATTTCCCAGCATTAGCTACTTAATGTTTAATTCCTCTTTAAAAAAACTATTTCCTCAATTTCATTTTAAGAATAGTTTTTATTTATTAAATATAGGTTTCATTGAGATTGGATTTGATAAGCTCAATTTTTATACACAAATTTAAATGTTTAGAAAATATATACATTTTTATAATATACTAATGTATTTTGAATAATATTTATTTTTATGAAACATTATGTTAAAAAAACTCTTCTTTAAATATAATTATAAAATAATTTTATTATGTCCTTGATATTTTTTAAGTTTCATAAATTTGAATATGCTTTATCAACCTTCTATTTTTCTTAACAAATAAATAGTTTTATACTTAAAGTTAATATTGTCATACTTAGAAAATTATTATGAAAGAATAAACTCCATTTTTGAAATCATCACATAAAAATTGGGTCATGGTGAATTTATGAGACTTTTCTAAAATACATTATTTTTCATTGAATATTAAAAATACAGTTTGAGGGGTTCGGTATGTTTAATGACTTCATAATTATGACATAATTATGTAATAATTAATTAACCACAATCTAGGACCTAAATATGTCATTTTATAAATATCAAGTATTTTAAAATATTTTAATCAATTTCCATACCTATAAGTTACTTTCCAAAGTCTAAAAAGGAGACATTTACTTTAAAACATTATCTTGTGGAACTTTTGTTATTCAATGCCAAAAGAAGTAATAAAAAATGACCCTCAATTTATTTGTGTTAAAATAAATTAACAAATGACTCAAATATCCTAAAACATGGGTAAAAAATATGGGAGATACTACGGTTTTTCATTTTCCACAATCTATATTTCCAAGGCCTATATTTAGAAATTATTAAACAAACCCTCCACTTGTACTATAAATACCACCAATTTCTTTATTCTATTTAACTACCAATAGATCCTATATAAATTTATAGTATTTTTTCTTTCCAATTAACCCCCCAATGTGTCCTCAGTCCCCCAAGGTTCCTTTCCACAATATTTAGTAATAGCTCTTAAAGGTAAGGGAATTATACTTCCTTTATCTTCAATTCAAGAACCTATTTTGAATATTTATTCTAAATATTATGTTCAATCTCTTTTATTACCATTTTTATCATACACTTACTAAAAAAATTATTTTTTATCAATGGGAATCCCTTGTTACTGCTCATTTTAACATTTTCTTAAACAATGTTCAATACCCGCTATGATGCGGAATTTACTAATCAAAATTACTCTCATCTCTGCTAGAAATTGACTTTTATTTTCATTTTAGGAATACCCAAAACTCTTTATTTTATAATTTTTTTCATTTAGATATAATTATGATTTATTTTATTTGGTTGTTTACATATAATAAACCCACTTTCCTTTTTTTGGGCTAAAAATGATGTAATGATTGTGTCTTTAACCACTTTTGTACACCATTATTTTAATAATAAACTCATTATTTATTCCCCAAGGGTTATTAATGAAATGATTAATCATGATCTATGTATATCACATTAATTAATAAATATTAATGGTGTGCCTTTATATCACTTCAATGCATTGGGTAATGAATTTAATCTATAGAGATGACATGTTTTATGATGCCTCGGTGAATAACCTTGGTCATTTTAATTTATGAAGCCTTGGTAAAAAAACTATGTGATTTGTCTATGAATGTCTCATTTAAATATTATATACACTTTTCCATTTCATGATTCATGTTGTTTTTATCCTGATATTCTTAATGTTCCCTTTCTCAGGACATAATGATATTTCTTCATCTTCTTATTGATAATCCTCATGATACATGTAATCTATTTCCATATTGGGACTCATTCTCACCCCTTTCCTTTGATGTATGTCTTCAGGTTATGATATGTAGTAAATGTACTTAGGATGAACCAATGGATAATATTTTCAAGTGTATTCGAAGAATAGTTTAAGTTTTCTTGTATTATGTACCTTATTTCCAAGAAACTAAACATTAAAAGATCCTCTGTGTGTACCATGTAATGAAACAATATATAATAAAAGGGTGGGATTCCATAGTTTTTATCAAAATTAGGTTTAGTTATTTGTGGAAATTATGATTTTAATACATTAGTAATAACCCTATTGAAAATATAAAATATAAGAAAACATCCTAGTATTTTTTTGAAGTATTAAGTTAGTGGTTGCTGAGAAAATAAATCTATGTCTGGATACAAAGAAGTGGATGTGGCTTTGGAATAGATGTAACTAGGGTTGACGGCTGAAAATAATGTTTTCAGATAGACTCAAATGGGAACTATTGAATGATAATGGGCCTTGTTTCATAGCTATGTACGACACTCCTAGTGGATATGTTTGGTTAATCACATGATTTTTATGAACCATTATGAAGGATTTATAGAAAATATATTTTTTGTTAAAGAATAAAATGTTTTAGCATGATGTTTTAAGACATAAAATTCTTTTAGAATTATATAATTCTAAAAAGAAACCCATTTCTCACTATTGTTTTATTCTTATAGAAAATGGAATAAAATAGAGAAACTGCATAAATGATGAGCTCAATAGACCATGCACTGATGACCCTCTAATAGAATCTAGAGTGGAAAACCTCAATAGAATGATGAATCAGCTAACTTGAGTTATGATCAGCAAATCGAATCATACCGAGAGACCAGATTCACATTGTAAGTAAAAAATTCCATTGAGTCCTTTATGCATCAATGAACACCTTTTTTAGTGGATCTACAGACCTATTTATTGGTGATCAATGGATAAGATCTCTAGAAAAGATATTGTATGTAATTAACTATTTATAACAAGTGAAATTAACCTTGGTTGTATACCACATAGATGGAGAAGTAGATTAGTGGTGGACACTGATTAAAAACAAAAATCTAAAAAGGGCGACTGAATCTATTGAGTGGGGAGAGTTTAGGGGAAGACTTTTTAGTAAATATTTCCCTCATTTGATGTGAATAAAAATAGAGAAGGAATTCCTAGAGCTAAAGAAGAAGGCAACTGAGTCCATGGATAGATATGAGATAAACTTTACCAGAAATTCTTGTTTAACATCTTGAATTTTTTTGGATCCTAATGGAAATTTTGATAGATTCATCAGTTTAGAAAGACCCCATATACGGAGTAATATATCCAATCAAAACCATAAAAAATATGAAGAGATATTGTGCAGTGGTATGATTATTGAACTGATGTTCGAAGAGAATTGGTGGACATATAAATCAAATGAAAATAAGATGTATTTGGAGCTAAACATAGGGATGAAATTTTATTGTGGAAGAGAAGGAAATCGTTTCAAATGTCCCACACAAAACAAATATGGTAAGAAGCTTTCAGGGAACATATCTATTTGGGGTTTAAATGTTACAAGTGTGAAAGGAATTTCTATATATCATGGAACATTCTTTGTGAGGTGAAGCCTCAACTTTTCAACACAAACAAAAAAGGAATGATGGTGCAGGCCCAACTAGAAGTCTATGATTCAAATGTGGATATATTGGGAAATTTTCCAATAACTATCCAAATTAAAAGATAATGGAGGGGAATCACAATCAACCATAACATAGGCCAAGAGACAAATTTCAGGCTTTTTCTATCTTGATGGCTGAAGTAGAATCTCCAACTGATGTGGTTCAAGGTACTCTCATTATTATCTGAAATATAGAAAGTAATTTTTTTGATTCTGGTTCTATGTATTCCTTTATTTCATCCATTTTTTCAAAGAACATATAATCAATATTCGAACTGCTAGATGTATTTTTATTATTCAAGACACTTAGAGGGATTATCAAATAATCAATTGTATATATATACACTATTATTGACTTTGGAGAGAAAAAACTCATCATAAATCTAGTAGTCATTCACATGGAGTATAATGCTAAGACCAACTGTGGAAGATAAGGAGTCTCAGTAGTCTTGAATGAAAAAACTATAGTCATTTTCAAAGGAGAGATATCTTGACCTGAGATTTTTCAGGAACCACAACCATTATCCTTCATTATGGGCATGATTCGTGATGTGTAAAAAAGAAATTAATGTATAAGAATATAAAATGTTCCTATAATTCATGAATAAATTGACATATTTTCTAAATTTTTACATGGACCTCCCCAAAAAGATAGGTATAGTAATCTGTTGAACTCGTACCTATATCCAATCTGATATCAAAATCCCTAATAAAATGGAAAATGTGGATCGAGAAGAATTAAATAAACCACGTAAAAATATTTTGGAGCAGGGTTTTATCTAACCAAGTGTGTCTGCTGGGGGAGAACCTATTTTCATTGTGAAGGAGAAGGATGGATCGATGTGTCTATGCATTGATTATAAAGACTTAATGGGATCAAATTAAAGAACCAGTACCCACTCCCATGGATTAATGATTTATTTGACCAGCTTAGTGGGGCTCAATTATTCTCCAATAATGAACTTTGATCTAGTTATCATAAATTAAGGGTGAAAAAATAACATATTCCAAATACTTTCATTTGATCAAAATATTGGCATTATGATTATATTATAATTCCCTTCATCTTTACTACTACTCCCACTATATTTACGGATTTTATGAATATAGTATTTAAAGAATATCTTAATAAATTTTTGGTAGTTTTTATTGAAAATATTTTGATTTATTCAAATGGTTTCAAGGAGAATTAGGATCTTATGATGTTTATATTGATAACTTTGAATAAGGATAGCCTATTTGGAAAATTTAGAAAATGTGAACTCTAGTTACTAAAAGTTGATTTCTTGGGGAACACTGTAACCAATAAAAGAATCTCAGTTGACCCTTCCAAGAAAAAGGTCGTGGATGAGTGGTATCATACTACATCAATAATTGATATTCATATTTTCATTGGTTTAGAATGATATTATAGCAGGTTTTTGAAGAAAATTTCACAACAATCTAATCCACTAACCATGTTAACTCAAAAAGGGGCCAAGTTCATCCAGAAAAAAGAAGTGTGAATAAGGTTTCGAATAGTTGAATAAGATATTGCTTACTGGACATGTGTTAACTCTACCCTCAATCAGATAAAGATTCATTATTTTTAGTGATGCATATCAGAAATGGATTGGGTAAGTCTTCATGAAAAGTGATAAGGTGATTACTTATGTATCTTCATAGTTAAATCATCATGAGAAGAATTATCCAATGCATGACATGGAGCTATCTGTAGTTATTGTTTCTCTAAAATTAAGGGTGCATTAACTTTATTGGTAGAAATTTGATATATAATCATACCACCAAAGTTTTAAGAATATTTTCCTATAGGAGGAATTGAACATGAGACATAGGATATGGTTGGAACTTTTTAAAGACTATGATTATTCAATTCATTATCATCCTATAAGAGAAAACAAAGTGGCTATTGTATTAAGTAAGAAATGTTATTTTGTGATGAAAATCATAAGGATTCATGGAGATCCATTTATCAATGACATAGTAAGGTTGGACATGAGAATAATTAGGGAAGGGACATCATCAATTCAATACAAAATTATTTCTCGACCATCATTACTAGATACGATCAAGAAATATCAAATGAAGTATCAATTGTTTACAAAAGAATATAGATTTTTTTATGAATGTAAAGATTCTTGAGTTTAATATTTATTAAGTAGGTATACTTAAATTTCATACAAGGTTATCTGATCCATATATTCTATATATAAAGAAGGAACTTATGGATGAATCTCATAGCTATACATTCTCTATACAACCTAGAATCAATAAAATTTAAGGGGGACTTCTTGATCATTATTGGTAGTGTAGTATGAAAATGGATATTGCTGATTGCACTACAAGGTGCAAGGTATTTCATTAGGTTAAGGATGATTGACAGCTTCCTAAAGTGGTATTCCAGCCACTGCCAATTCCAACAAGGAAGTATGACAATATCACTATGGACTTGGTCACTAGTCTTCTAAGAACATACAAAGGAAATAATGTGATATGGGTTATAGTGGACTTACTCACTAGGAATTCCCATTTTGTTGCTATTCGGGAAGATTTCACTCTTGAACAACACGCCACGATTTACAAAAAGTAAATGGTGAGCTTATATGGGGTACCACTTTCTATCATTTTTTATCATAATCTTATTACCCCCAAACTAATGGATAATCTAGAAGGACTATTAAGACACTTGAGGACAAGATGAGAACATGATCAATGGAATTTAAATATGGATGGGATCAACACCTCCCAATAGTTTATTTCTTATACTACAACATCTTCCAATTGAGTATTCAAATGGAACCCTATGAATCTTAATATGGAAAATGATGTAGAACTGCTTATTTTTGGTATGATGTTTGTTAAAGAGAGCTTCTTGGGACTCATCTTTTCAAAGAGATGACAAAAATGGTTCTTCCATCCAAAAATACCTAAAGGCTTTCTTGATAACTATCGAAGGGACATGGAGTTTGATGTTGGTGAAAATGTTTTCCTTTGAGTATGACCAGAGAAGAGATTCATGCGCTTTGTGAAGAAATGGAAGCTTATCCCTAGGTATATTGGCCCCTATGAAATCCATGATAATATTGGGACAGTGGATGGATTTCAATTCCACTAAATCTAGCTCAATTTCATAATGCATTCCATGTATCTCTATTGAGGATGTATATACATATTTATTCCCTTATACTAAATCTAGAGGTTGTAAAACCGGAACATGACCTCACTTTTGAGGAGTATCTGGTGGAGATATTGGACCATATAGATAAGGTTCTATGAAATAAGACTACCCACCTTTTCAACGTGTTGTGGAGGAACCATAAATTTGAATATGTGATGTAGGAACCAAAAGAAATAATGAGATAGAAGTAACCACACCTTTTATCAACTAATATAGAAAGTTGATAATTTCAGGGAAAACAATTCTTATGGGGGTGAATGTAACAACACAGTATTTTTGAATTATATTTTATTTCCTAAAAATGTGTGTTATAGACCAAAAAACAAATATATTTAATAATGAAGTTGTATTTAAAGAGTATAAAGGGAAATGTGACCATCAGGATTTGACTGTTACATAACCATTGGTCAAATATAACAATTTGGAACTTTAATAATGGTAATAATTTGAACGTTACAATTAGTGTTTATAAGTATAAATGGTAAGGGATAATTAATGAAAAAAATGATAATTGATGGCCACAACCATTAGATTCATTCTATATTAATCGCATTTTTCAAAACATGGGAGGGTGGTAGAGTCACTAGGGTTCACCCTGAACCATTCCCAAGATGAGCTTTAACAAGTGAAGCTAGAACAAAATTGCTTATGGGATAAGTTAAATTTAGTGAAATTACCACTAAATTGATGTTATCAGAGTCTCCCTGTGAATATATCAACATCACACACCTTACCCTTAGGTCATACATAGGTTTTATAAGGGGTTACTTGTCCCGAACTTAGTTACTTAAATTATAATTCCTTTTTATAAATAAAAATTTTACTCTATCAATTTCATTTTAATAATATGTTTTATTAATAGTATATGGGTTTAATTAAGATGGAATTTGCTAAATTGATTTTTTAGAAAAAAATTTTAATTTTGAAAACAAATATAATTATTTATGATAAACTAAGGAATTATGAAAAATATTTATTTTACTGAAAAATTATGTTAAAACCCATTATTATTTAAATTTAAATCATAAATTAATTTTATTATGACCTTGAAAATTTTTAAGTGTCAGAAACTTGACAATGCATTTATCAACTTGATTATTTTTAATATATAAGGTTTCTTATACTTAAAAATGAAAATTATTATACTTGGAGTATTATTATGAAAAAATACACATCCTTTTTGAAATCATCACATTAAAATTATGTTTGGGTGAATTTATAATAATTTTCTAAAATACATTATTTCTCTTTGAATATTACAAATTAATTTTAAGGTTTTAGTATGTTTAATGACTTCAAAATTATTTCATAATGATGTAATAAATAATTAAACACAATACATAACCTAAAATATGTTAAATTGTTAATATAAATTATATTAATATATTTTAACCCATTTTCAAACCAATAAGTTACTTTCCAAAGTATAAAATGGAATCTTTTACATTAAAAATATTATTTTTTGGAAATTTTATTCTTCCATGCCAAAATAATTAATAAAAATGATTCTTGTTTCTAGTGGGTAAAAATAACATAAAACATCACCCAAATTTTCAAAATTATGGGAATGACAATGATTTATCTTTAACCACAACCTATATTTCTAAGGCTAATATTTGGAAATTATTAAACTAACCCTCCAATTTTGGTATAAATACCTACCCATTTATCAATTTCCATTCACTATCAATCCATACTTGTCGATTATCTGGTAGTTCTTCCTCCCATGGAATCCTCCCATGGTGTCCTCAATCCCCTGGAGCTCTATTCATCAAAATTTAGGAGTAACTCTTCCAATTAATGGAAATATCCTTCATTTCTCTTAAATTCAAGAACCTATTTTTGTATATTTATTATAAATATTATAGTCACTCTATTTTATTACCATTTTGATTATAACTTTATGGAAAATAATCATTTTTTAATAATTTGAGACCCATTTCGCCTCTCATTTTAAACTTTTATAAAACCATGTTTTACACCTGTTGGGCTGCTTAATTTACCTCTCAAACTTTATTTCTCCTCCTTAATAAGTTATCTGTTATTTTATTTCTTTTAATACCCATAACTGTTTCATTTATTGGTTTATTAAACTATATGTAAATATTATTTATTTTATTCATGAATTTACACTTAAGAAACATACTTTCCATTTTTCGGGGAAAAAAGATGTAATAATCGTGTCTATAAGAAATTTTGAATGAAATTATTTTGATTAAAATGACTATTATTTAATCATAAATATTATTAATGACATGATTGATTATGATATATGGTCTCAAAATAATTAATGAATATTAATGGTGTTCCCTGATAGTTCTCCAATGCATTGGGTAATGAATTCAATATTTAGAGATGACATGTTTCATGATACCATAGTGAATAACCTAGGTAATTTTAATTTATGACACCTTGGTGACAAACCTTGGTGATATTCCTATGAATTTATCATATAAATATTTTAACCACATTTCTATTTTATGATTCATGTTCTTTTTAAAATTAAATTCTTCATTTTCCCTTTCTAATTCTATAACAATATTTCTTGATGTCCTTATTGGTACTCCTCAAGATCACATATAAACAGTTTCACTTATTGAGCCTCATAGTCAGTCATATCCTTTAATGTTTGTCCAAAGATTATGTGATGTAGTAAATGTACATAGGATGAGCCTATAAATATTAATTTAAAATATATTGGAATAATTTTTTAATTTTACATATATTATGTTCCTTTTTTCCAAGAAACTAAATACTAAAAAATCCTTTGTATGTACCATGTAATGAAAACATATGTAATAAAAAGGTTGGATACCGTAGAAAGTAAGAAAGAATATGTTTTATTATAGTTAAATATGTATAAAAACAAACTAAATAATAATTATATATATATATAAACATTAAACCCAAAATTATATAGAATCATTAGATGTGTTGATAGAAAGCGGGTTACATCGGTTAGCGAGGTAGTAGTATGCCATAACCATTATTGATGATTTAATTTACCATTTGATGGATTATGAGATTGAAAATATATTATAATAAAAATATTAACATATAATTATATTGAAGATACATATTCTATTATATCATAAGTGTTGAGACATAATTAAATTGGTAAAGGAATAAATATATTGAATGAGATTAATTAAGGAAAGTACCTTCTCTTAGAGAAATCTCCTTTGGATATCCTATTAAGGACCTTAGGGCTTTCTTTTTAGAATAACCCAATATCTATAATGTGGATATAGAGGTTGATTAGAGATTGTTTCAGGGTTTTTTGATCTAAAGGGATTTAGAGGTGTGAATAAGTGAAGGGAGAGAATGGCCTTTTATAAGTGCAGAGAGGACAAACATGAAATGTTTTAAAAGAATAATGTGTAGCAAAATATTTCATATTAATAAATTATTCAACATGGGTAATTCCCTAACATTATAGATTTTAAGGTAGAAATATTTACATTTAATTGGTTTTTGGAAAGTATTAGTTTATTTTTATACATCATATTTTTATTTTGTCCCCTGATAAACTTGTTTTTACCTTAACCGCATTAAGTATATTTTTAATGTTATCACTATTAATTATGGTAAAAAACAAGTTTAAATTATAAAATAATATAAATTATAAAATAATATAAATTATTAGGATTTTTATTATATAATCCATTTTTATAAATTAAATTCACATAGGTGGAATAATTCAGTGTAAAATTAAACTCATAGATACGATGAAAAAACAGTTTTCCAAAGTAAAAACTTTCAAAAGTTCACGATGTTATTTTATAAAAATTCAATATGAAATTGATTATAATTAAATAATTTGGGTTAATATGGATATAATTTAAATATTTATAATGTTAAACAAATTTAAAATATAATTTAACATCGTAAATAATTTTAACAATAAGGCAATGTTAATTAAAATTCAGTATTTTCACTATTTAACAAAACATTAATCTTTTTAGAATATTATGAAAAAAATCACCCAAAGATAATATTGAAATGTGGATTCCAAAAATAAAGCCTATTTTTTAAAATAAATTATAAAATAATTGGTAAAAATTAATATTAAAATACGTGTTCAATGCATGACAAACCTACTTTTAGAAAAATTCATTTTCCAGAAAACATTAATTTTTCTTTCAAATGTGTCTTATTTTATTTCTAATCAATAGGTAACCAATAAATTTTATTTAACATGTATAAAGAATAGAAGTTTCATAATTTAAATATTATTTTTAATAGTCAAGAACTTAATGGATAGTTTATAATGGTAACATTTTAATTAATAAAATTTAATAGGGAATTTTGTTTCGTATAAACCTTATGTTGCATGAATCACAATCTATCGAAGAGATTGAATTTATTTAAAAATTATTATATCGTAAAGTATCAAGGTGTTATATTCTCATATAATAGAGGTGTCATGTTTCTTATACACTATCAAACCCAATATTATTCTTTTAAAATATCTAATTGTTACACTCTATATGTATCATATAAGAGAACGTTTTTTGCTTTAAGGGTGATCCTTTATTTTAAATAACAACTAAGGACTCCATTTTCATTAAAATTTATTTTATTTGAGTAGTATAATACATGTAATCCTATATTTTATTAATTTATCACTTTGGTTGGGATTTTCATCCTTTATATTTGGACACATTTTCTTCTAGATTATCCAATATTTCTTATGCCTCAATGGGTGTCTTCCTTATGAGTCCTCCTCCATCTGTCGAATTAATCACCATCCAGAAACTAATTTGAAAACTAAAATTGAAGGATTTTAACTACATCCAAAGTGAACATTTATAGTGTGGGAACCACTATATTATCTCTTTGAACTTATCTCAATCCACATAGGTAAATTCTATATCTTTATAATATTTTTATAAAATATATGAAATTACATTAATTTTTCATAGATTCTCTAGAATTATCCAATTGACCATTTTCTACCAACAAACAATAAAACTTCAGTTAATATTTGAAAAACACATTCATTAATATCGTTGAAAAATGATATTCATGTTTCTTGGTTATCAAATTCTCCCACACTTGACCTGACCTGAAATTTACTTTTTTATTTATAACAGTTTTAAAGGAAAGTGAGAATTCAAGTCCATACCGAAACCCATACCATCAAACAACAAAAGATACATACGAACCATTGAAATCAATTTTAAGCCAATTAGACACATTATTTCTTATTAGTTACCATAGAAGTCCATTTAACTCTAAATCTGTTTTGTTAGTGATGAGGTCCTCGAACAAAATAGCTAACTTGTCCAACATCAGTATGAACTCCTCTAGGCTTAACTTCCATACATTAAACACTCTTTCCCAAATTCGAATTTGTTTTTCAATCCACTCTGTCTACATCTTTCTAGTTTCCACCTCAAGATCTCTCTCAGACATCTTATCACAATCCGCACTTGAACATTTACTTATCACTAGGAAAAATTTTAACAACAAACCAATGAGGATCCAATATTTTTACCACATAAATCACCCAATCAATCATACTCATAAACATTCAATCATAGATGAATCTTTAAAAATAACACATATTATCTAATCAAATGTGTAAAAATAAAGACTCATCAATCATTCCTACATAAAAACATCACTCCCATTATATTCTCATTTATCATCCTTTAACCATTACCAATGCTATTTAAGATCTACATTATTAGAAATACAATTTTCTCACCACTTGTGATCATTTTATTAGAGTTATAATCAATCAAAAATATATGATCACTATACATATGATTTCAAGTGATCAAATTATATATTTAGAGATAAAAAAACAAGAGACTCTTTCATTAATGTTTTAACATCTCTTAGGATAAAGCTATATAAGTGTATAAAAAAATTACAACAGTGGTGGAGAAGTGGTAACATTATTCATATATAATGAGAATAATGGGATTAATATGATTAATTTCACCATAACTACCTTCAGTATTTTTCTCCAGAACACCTCTAGATATAAATAATCCATAAGGATATAGGTTATAATATGAAATATCTGAATTTACATTATTTTTTCATATCTTCTCTGAAATTATATGATTATCAACTTTATAATAAAAACCATTAAAACACAAAAAAATATGTATTTAATCAATTTGATAAATAAAATCTTTTAAATACAACATGCATATTTCTGATTTATCCATATACACAGGTTGGTAATTAATTTAAATTTGTAGATGTGGAAGAATTTAATATTTTAGTTGAAGAAAAAAACTATTCAGACTATGAAAATTAGAAATACTTATAGGAATACTCTATTATCTCAAATAGAGACTATTCCATCTTAATATGTATCCAAATAAGATTCATGGGCTAAATGCTTGAATTAGGATCTTGATTAGATTGAAAATAATAATACATGGGAGCTATTAAAGAGTCCAAATAGATGAAATATTAGTAGAACGAAATGGTTCTTTAAAACTAAGATTTTTATAAAATGAATGATGAAAATAACAAAGATAGAAATTTGTGTAAATAAAATGCACATGTTGAAAGTATTGGTGTATAGTAAACAGTTTCTCTTGTGAAACTAATATAATAAATGATATGATTAATTGAAATTTTAATTCAAATAATATTCAAAAGTATTTTAAATTGATTTCAATTCATCATTAATAAATGGAGAACTTAAATAATATGTCTAAATTGAACTAATGAATGGTTTTTAAATTGAATATGATGATAATAAGTTTTTTCACTTAAGGAAGTCTTTGTATTTTATGTAATTAGGACCTAATTGTTTTTCTAGTCTTAACACATTTTTTAAAAGAAGTTGTTTAAAAGAGAATTTTTTGATCATAATAATTAGGTTAATATAAAAATAAAGAAAAATTCATAGAATTTCAATATATGTATGATATCATTTTTAAAGGAAAAATTGAATCCATTGAGAAGTTTTAAAATATCATTGAACTGTAATTGGATTTTTCCATGATAGTATAACTCATATATTTTCTTATGTTTTTAGTTTATAAATAATTTAAATTCACTTTTTACTCATGAATGAATTTTTTTTGTTAAATCATAAAGAAATTTCATATATATAATAGTAAGCTATTATAAAAACTTAATATTCTTGGTATAAAACATATAAAACATGAAGTTTGAAAGAAATAGATTCAATTAACTATAGAGGAATGGTTGGTACCTCTTTGTATCTGAAAAAATAGGACATTATATTATTATTACAAAAATTATGGTTGCAATATTTAATAGTTATAATCGAAAATAAATCCTTTTGGTGGTTATTAGGATGCAACATTTTAAAAAAATTATTGAATATAATTTGTGTAATTATTTTCAGACAAAATTAATAATCAATGGCTGAAAAAGATACTTATTATGTTATAAATGTGATGGCTAAAAAATAAAAAAGTGGTGTATAAATGTTTATTTTATAAAAGTATATTAAATGGATAATTGATAAGTGGGGAAGTGAACCAATTTGTACAGATATTCGAATAAAATACAGTGAAAGTGTTTTAGTTTTTTTGGGTTGTGTTTGATGAAATACCCTATTGAAAAAGTTCTAGAATGGTGAAACTATATACATTCATGAAGAGGTGGTTTCTATAAATTGTTGGAGTTGGTTTTATGATGGTATCAAAAGTAATAGTCGAAAGAGTATTTCAGAAAAAAAATATAAGGCAAGGAAGGAATCATAAAGAAGGATTATGTGGGACCATGAATTAATTATGTGGGAGAAAATCCAAATAAATTTAAAAAATTGTGTGAAAAAATAAAATGTTTTGATGAATGTTATATGTGGATAAATAATTAAAAAATGGTTTTTTGTGTGCATAACAAATTATGTCATTTGTGAAATGATTCCATAATGAATCATGGGATATTAAAGAAGAATTTATTGGGGGAATGAAAATTTTTTATCCAAGTGAAAATTCAATTTTGTTTGGAAGGAACCAAAAAATAATAGAGCGCATCCATGAATTTTTATATGGAGATTTTTTTGTTTACGAAAGGGAAATGGTGTTCTTAAAAATCAATGAAATGATAATCTTACGTGGTCACTGTGAATATCATAATACATGGGTAATTTTTATTTTGTGCAATCTTATGGAAATTGAAAAAGGATAATATTTTAAAAATCTAGTTTGTAGGGTCATTTTCCTATAAATAGTCCCATAACAAGGTCTTTTTTAAGATAATAAGGCTTTTGTGGAAGATTAAAATAATTGATTACTGCCTTTTTACTAAGTAGTAATTCTTAAAGAATTTATATATGATGCAAAAAACCATAAATAAATTATATTTAAGGAAGAATACTACAAAGAAATTACACATAAATAATACTTTTTAGAAGAAATTATACAAAAACAATACTGTTATAGTAAACTAAATCTGTAAATATTCCATGTTGTAGAATTTATATAGATTTAAACTTTCAAAGAGAAAATCCAAAGTGGTAAAGGAAAATTTATCACATTGATGAAAACTGAGACTGATGTCATAAGAATTCTGAGGTTAATAGTTTCTAACATGATTCATATGGATAAAATATTCATTAGGGGAGTAATTTTTTCACTTTAATTAAGGGAGTGGTGTATTCTTAAATGAAACTGGTTATACACTATAGGTAAAATGGGTAAACTATAATATTATAAATATTAGTCTACTTTAATAAATTTTGATAAACTAGCACATGGTCTAGTGTGTGCTTCTTATATATATCCAAGTGCAAGTGAACCTAATAAATTTTTGTGTCCCTTACTTGATTTTATTTTAAGTATATATTTTTGAAAGATATATAGAGACGTTTTTTCTTATCATAATTAAACATAATAAATAATGGATTTTTTAACATTTTCATTGCTTCATTCACCCCCCCCCCCAATGGTATTTTTCCTCATGTGGGACCTTTAATTATTTTCAAAGCTAAAGGTTAAAATTAGTGGATTTATTATCTATTATAAGTCTTAGGAGTAATGAATGACAAAGGGATTTTGATATTTGATAGAAATACTTTTATATAATGGATGAATCAGATGAAACACTACATATGATCCATAGGCATGAATTTTTAAGCTTCTTCACTTTATATAATTTCATACAGCATAAATAATGTAGATTTACAAAAGAAATATCATAAATAGTTGGATGTTTGTGCTAAGGGAAACAATTCATTAGAAGTAATTTCATATATGTAAATAGATATAGAGGTTATGTTATGTAAATCCTCACCACCATGGGGGGAAATTTTATTAACAACTACGATGGTGACTCAAATGTGTTTGAAGATAAATTATATGTTCTATGTAAATAGTATGTGGACTTGAGGATGTACCTAAATGAAATAGTTGAAGTATTATTAGACTACGTAAATGTTATTATGGTGGATATGAAAATAATTAGAAAAAATAATGATGACATAATGATTGTGAAGAAAATCCTAAGAAGACGTCCACCATTATTAAATTTAAAATTTTCAGTTTTCATGGATAAGTATGAAAAATATATCAAATTATATAGTCTTTATGACAACTAATTTCATTGATACATCCTAACTCATGATTTATTACATGAATATAAACATAGTAAAAACCTAGATGATTATGAGTCCTAGTGTATTTGGGAAATTAGGTATCTTACATGACAACTTGAAAATTAAATACAACATAATTAATTAAAGTCTCTCAAACATGCCCTTATTTTCCATAGATATACTAAAATCTCATGGGATAACTGGTGGAAGTACATAAAAATTGGGTGAGATATAAATCTCGGTAAGGTCATAAGAAAAGTACATATAAGTTAAATAATTTCAAGTGATCCAAGAGGCATATCATGGTAACAATAAATGGGAGAGATTCATAATCATGAACAATAAGGAATGATAAAACATGATAGCATAATGGAAATATGGGATTGTGGCATACAACATAATACATGACATCATAAACATAATCTGATGCTAACTACCCCAAAAATTGAAAATAATTTAATTTTGATAACCTCCCATAAACCCTAAATAGAATGTAACTATATTAAAACACTACCCAATGAATTCAAGGGATATATAATTTTGGGTCCACTTATCACATCCATATCATGTACATGCATAAGTGTTCCACATAGATCATACAACATAAGGGTATATTTAATAATTTTTAACCCCAATATTAAGTTGTGTGGTTTAAATACATGTAATTCCACAATATATTATGTATTGGTAAAACTAGGTTAATACCATTGAGTATATATGAGGTTAGGTATTCACTATACAATTGTTGATTATGGAACTTCACAGGACGATTTCAGCAGCATAATGGGGAAACATAAAGATTCATGGATGAGTTAAATTAGATATAAATGGGTTTATAATCACTTTTACATCATAAATACAATAATAGGTATGTGTTAAATAATATACTACATGGAAACCAAAAGGAATAATTTAAATAAGGTGCTTGAATTAAGAAAAGGAGGGGATCTCTTACCCTAATAGGACACTTCTAAAAATTCGGAAGGATTATTTAAATAACTACATGGAAACTTGGGAAGACTCTTGAGGGGTAGATATAGAGTGTTGTCATTATCCATGGGTTTTTAGTGAACATAAATTGGATTTTGGGAGGGTTTATATACAGAAAGATAGCAAAATTATTTTTTAATTTCCAAACTTATTTTTTGGACTCGATATGATAAAGTAATAAAAACCATAAAACATCACATTGTTTCCATGGTTTATATGAAATAGGAGTGATTTTAATTATTTTTTAAGGCAATGAACTAAAATAGTTAAAATAATACAATTCGCGATGTGTAAGTGAGTCATGTTTGTAATGAATTTATTTTAAAACCTAAAAATATAATATAGGTTTTTGAGATCTCAGTAATGGTTAAAAAGATTAATCAAAATAACCTAAAAAAAATTAATTTAAAGTGGAAATATATATTTATTCATGGATACCTTTTATGTCACATATTACATCACATTTTGGTCATTATGATTTCATAATACATAACGTATAATTATAATGTATTCATTGTTTACCCAAAAAATCATCTGTCTTTGAAAATTTTGATAAAATAACTGTTTAATAATTTCATTATGATTATTTAAAAAATAATATGTATTTTATCAAAATAATTATCTTTATATTTTAATTTATAATTTTATATAAAAAATCCCGATTTTTTAAAAAATATCTGTTTTTTACAATAACAATTTTATGACCATTATAAAACTTTTATTTGACTTCATAAATTTTTTTATCAATTATATTTACTAAATATTATTTAATAATATTATTTTATTAAAATAAAATTTCCTTTAAAGTTTATTAAATTAATTAAAAATAGTTTATTGATTTAAACTATATATATCCCAAAAATAAATTTTTTTGTTTCATCCTTTCAAAATAAATTTTTTATCAAAATTATTATTTATTCATAATAAAAAAATAATAATAAGGATAAAAATAATAATTTTTTTATTAAGAATACAAATATATAAATTTATACTATTATTTTATTGATATATAACACTTTATGACACTAATGAATTTACTAAGGGAAATATGTGAGATTGTGAGATATTGTTTTAGTGGTTCGACTTGCATGGTTTTGGAAATTATCTCATAAATGGTTTTTTCAGTATTTTTTTGAATATAAACTTTGGATTGATTTGTAAAAAATTCTAGTGAATATATATCCATCGTAAGCCCCGATAAATGGTCTTCATAAGGTATGATCCAAATAGTCAAGTCCATCACTTTTACTTTCGGTGTCAATTGAACTTTATCATAACACTTAATATACTAATCTTAATGGACACCATACAATGGAAATATTATTAGTGTTGATGAATCATAGACTTCTTTTAAATGATGTATCTTATAATATTCCAATATAATAAAACTATGTGCATGTGTTTTCTGTAACAAAATTACATGATACGCCATTTGTTCATTCAAAAAGGGAGTTTCATTTAAAAAAAGGTTCAATATATTCATCCCCACTTCAGAAATGTTTCACTCAAAATCTTAATTTCATACACTAAAACTGATGAGGGTAGTTATGTTTTATCTCTACTTTTACTTCCCATGTCACTTCCTCAAACTTATAGTTTTTTCACAATGATTTGAACAAGCGAGTTATCTTATTTCATTTGAAATTTTATCTATGATATATGATCTTAAAAAGATGCTCCTCATATGAAATATCATTCTAAAATTGTACAAACTCTAGATGAAATACATTTGAGGGGTTTGGTATGTATTTCCTAAAGAGGGATATATGAAACACATCGTGTGGATGTGATAGGTTATGTGATAATTCTACTCGATAGTCCATTGCTATGATGTAATCAAGGATCTCAAAGTGTCAAATATATCTCAGACTATGCTTTTCCTTCTTTACAAACCACATAAAATTATTACATAGATATATTCAAAAGAAAACTTTATCTTCTACCTTAGACTCTAGGTCTGGTTGATTATTATCTACATATATTTTTCATCGACTTTATGATGTTTTAATTTCACACTAAATTATATAAAAATTTTCAATAATATATTGGATAATATCATATCCAATAATATTCCTCTCTCCAACATCATCCTATATTTTAGGATTCTGGTACCTCTTCCCATGAATAGGCATATAAGGTGCCCTTTGAATGCTAGAATAGAAACTGTTTTCATATGTTAACTCTAATAGAGGAAATTGTTTTCCCCAAATCCTTGGAAATCCATTTTACATTATGTCATCATATCCTAATGAGTTTGAAATTTCCTTTCAGACGGACCATCCACATGAGGGTGAAAAGAAGTGATCAGGCTTAGTAATGTATCAAATGCTGGTTGATGGATTCTCCAAAACCTCAAGGTAAACCTCAAATATCGATCATATATAGTAGAGGGTTGAATTTCATGTCATATTACCACTTCACTTGTGTATATAATTGAAGAATCATCAATAGATAAATCAAAAATTATTGCTATTAAATGTTCTTACTTGGTAAGATGATCGACTACCACCCAAATGGTGTTATGGCCCTTAAGTTTCTTAGGGACTCCTATGATGAAATTCATGATTATATTTTCCAATGTCTATACTAGTGTGGTAAATGGTTGCATAGTACCCTTAAACCTCTACTATTTCACCATTAATTGTTGGTGTATTAATCATCAGTATAAAAACTCCTCAATATCCCTCTCCAGTTTTGGTTTTTTGGGGAAATATATCAGAGTTCCAAACCTTACAACTCCATCTTCAGAAAAAGGTGACCTATGAAATATTCACTCTCCTATTCTATAGAAACCCATCATCTTTATACACCACCTTGATCCTCTCAAGAATAAATTATTGATACATTATTTGAGAATGGTTGGATGAAAATATTTTTTTCTGCCTATATTTATCCTTTTCATCTCCATGATGATTGGATCCCTTTCAATCCTCATCATTGATAAGGTTGATATATCCTTTATACTCAGAGCATCTACCACTTTTTTCCTTCCCATGATGGTAATCGACTAAACAACCATGATACTTAATTATCTCTCTCCACCTTAATTGTCTCATATTAATCGCATTTTTTTAATATATACTTATGGATTTTATGGTATGTATATATGTCGCACATTTCTCTATAGATATAATGTTCCAAAATATTCAACATGAAGACCCCTGTAACAAATTCTAGATCATCCATTGGGTAGTTCTGCTCATGGATAATTAATTAACGAGAATCATAATCTATCACTTTATATTATTTCTTGAGTACACAACCTGTGAACTTTTTTGATGAATCACTATAGATCACAATTCCTTCAAAACATGTGTTGTGATAAAAGCTTATGAGTAGTGAATAGACTATTCTTCATCTCTTTATATATATCTTCACATTTTTTACATACATAAAATACCTGACTCCTTTCCTAGAAATTTGGGTTACTGGTCTTACAAATCATTAGAATATTTTGACAAATTGATGATAGTACCTAGCTAATCCAAGGAAACTGTGGATTTCTATTAGATATGTTGGTTTGGACCATCATTCAATTTCCTATATTTTTTATTGATCTATAAATACTCTTTGGTTAGTGATAATATTCCCTAAAAAGTTAATTTCTCTAACAAAAACACACATTTATTATTCTTTTAATATAACTTTTACTTCTGTAAGTTCTTCTATATAATAGTTAAATTATTCTCATGTTCCTCCTTTCATTTGGAGTAGATAATAATATCATCTATACAGACTCCAAATCTTTTTTTAGGTAATCCCTAAAGTCATTACTCATGAAATCCATGAATATTTTGAGATAATTTATTAGAATAAATGGAATCACTATGAACTCATACTTAGTTTACCTTGTATGGAAATCAATCTTGGGGATATAAACCTTCTTTGCCATTACATGATAATACCCAGATCGGAGATCCACCTTGGAGAAGTATTGTGCTCTACATAGCTAATCAAATAATTCATATATTTATAATTAATTATACCTTTTCTTTTTTGGGATCTTTTTTATCCCATGATAATCAATGTAGAGGTGCATTGACCTATACATCTTCTCAATAAAAGGTTTGGTGCACCCCATGGTGAACTTCATGGGTGTATAAACCATTTCTCTATATTCTCCTATAACTATTTATTTAGCTCCTCAAGTTTAATAATCTCTATTCTATATGGAGTCTGGGATATCGATAAAGCTCTGAGTATGATCTTCAATGAGAACTAAACCTCACAGAAAATAGGAAGACCGTGAAATTATTTTTGAAACACATTAGTTAATTACCTAACAATGGGAATGTAATAAATAATGATATATTATTTAGCCTCATTCATTTGAGATAGATAAACATTCTCAAAAATAAATGATATACAATCATGAGATGTTAGTATGAAAGAACATTCATCCTCCTTGAAATGATATAGAATAATAAGGTTATTTGGAATAGAGAGTGTGATTTCCTTATCTCAGGAATTTACGTTGTCTCTATTCAAGGAAATCCAAAAAAATCCTCAAATAGAATTGAATTCCCATAATGGTAGTTTCATAATGTTTTTTGGGAAATTCAATCAAAGAAATTAGATAACGGATGGGTTATATTCTCAGGATTCAACAATTTACTCACTCAAAATATTTATTGATAACTCAATATCCTTGTTTTAAGGTGGTGTTGGAAAATATATACTAAACTTGAATTATATAAAATATTGTTTAGAACTCGAATAAAAAATATTTTATACTATTCATAATTAATTACTATCATACTTTTCAAAACATCATTATCGATTTCCCCCTCAGCTATTTTGATACAATAAGATCACCATTTCATGCTAGGCCTTAGAATATTTTTTTGTCAATTTTTGTCGACAACCCTTGGTTTAGAGAAATTATTCAAATAGTTTAATTATTCCTTGTAGTTAAAACATTGTAAAATAGGATAAAGATTGACCAAAAAATCCATTCTTTGATCACATTGCTGGGTTTCTTCTATTAGGAATCACTAGTTAGGTTCCCTTCCTTTATTCCTCATCCCCCTTTTGAAATTTCCATGTTTGTTCTTCTACGCTTTTAAAGATAGGTTTGTTGAAATTTATCGCCTATGTTTTATTTCTCCATTATACTATCATAATTAAAATTCATTTTCCACTTCTTATAGCTACGAGATCCTTGAGATCTCATGATATCCATTTCAAATTTAATGTCACATTGGAAAATTTCCTTATAGCTATAAAACTACCCAATGGATAAGTCTCTTCGTAGAAGAAACTTTATCCCACCAAATAATTGGCCAACATTAGTTTTGGGGGTAATGATAATGTTAGAGACATATCATGAAGGTCCTCTGAATTTTCCATCATATTACCTGATGGATTCATCATACTTTCCCCTTTGGATAAGTAAATCACTGTCCATTTTATATTAGAGGGTTTGAGGATAATATTTATTGAAAAATATTTTTTGTCATTACTTCCACTCAAGTACTTAAATTTCTTTCTTATGATTGATCTTTTTGACAAATTGCAACCATATATCAGCTTCCCCATCCATATGATAATGATATAGTATGACCTTCCATTTTTAGAGCATTGAAGGATGGAGAAAATATTTTCAATGGAGTTGATTCAATAATATGTGATTAAGGTATTAGAAGATCCACTATAAGTCTGGGGCCTTTTCAGATAAAGGTATCAACTGAAACATTCTATTTTCTAGTGGGGTTTAAATTCATATTGAACCATGTTTTTGTTAAAAATATGATTTAATTAAAAAATTATTATCACAAAGGTCATGATTCCTAATGCCATCAATTTTAGCATCTCATTTGGAAAGTCATAAAATTTTTCCCCACATTGATTATTGGATCAGTTTATCCTATATCCAGCCATTAATTATAAATAAATGTAAAGTTATGGATTATTATTTTTAAAATATTAAATACATGAGAGGGAAACTAAGGACATTGAATTGAAAACACACAATTCAAATATATTCTTTAAACTGTGTTTTTCTAAGTTTCAATTGATGTTATCCATGATTTATTTCCTAAAATAAAATTATTTAGGAATTCTTTTCCATTAATAATGGTTTTTTAGGAGATTTTGAACATACCAAATAATATAACCAGGGAGTTTTCAAACTAGGTGTGCAACAAGGCCCGTTTTTGTGCATGAGGAAATTTTTGATTCCATCTCAATGTACCCTTTTCAGGTTATTACCCCTAGGTACCTCTATTATAGAGCCGCATCTACTCATAGTATCAAAACAAGGATGTATTTTCTTTGTATATAATTACTCAATAATCCAATAAAATTTAGGTATTTTTTCTTATGTTCAGTATTATCCCTGATGATTTCACTAGTGTTTTTGAATGTTAATACCAATTATAACTAGACTATTCTCTAATACCAACTATGCAAATCCGTATATTTAATAAACCTTAAATCATAATTTATTACTTAAATATATGAATATTAAAACCATAGAATATTGTGAGGACAAGTTTATTCTAGAAATTAGATAAATAACATCAAAACATGAGAAATAAATACAATATAAATAATTATAAACTCAAAAACATGAACTTATTTTCATTGTATCTTCTAAAACTACATGGAATAACCTGGGGGAAACATGAGAAAAGAGTGAGAGTTAAATCCTATTAAGGGAATAAGAAAATCATATAATAACTTAATTAAGATCATGAAATAAAAGAGTCATATCAAGGTAATATAAGAGGGGTGCAAATAATAATCTTGAACAATGAGGCATGATATAACATGATAGCATAAAGGGAACATGGGAATGTGGAAGCAAGATAAAATATGATAGCATAAACATAGGTCAAGTATTACCACCAAGACATTATAACATGGTGTGATTAGTATATCCTCAATCTCACTGTAAATGGAATCACATGTGATTAATACATTACCTAATTTATTTGAGGGTTATAAAATTTTGGGCCCACCCATGTCTTTCATATCATATACATGTATAGAAATGACACATAGATCATACAATATAAGGGTATATTTCCAATTTTTTACCCCATAATTTTTAGGAGTGTGTTTTAAATTCCTTTAATTTTGAATCAATTATTTATAGGTATATCAGGGTTAAAACCCTTGGGTGGAAATGAGGTTGGGTATTCACTACACGATTATTTGGCATGGAAATTCTTACAATGTTTTTGGTAGCATGAATATGGTATAAAACAATTCATGGAAGGGGTGAATAAGAGTTAAATGGGTCTCTCATCACTTGAAAATTATATGTATATTTTGATTAATGTGTGAAAAAATATCCCACATGAAAAATGTGAAACCCAAAAACATAATTTTAAGAAGGATCTTGAGTAAAGAGAAGGAGAGTATTTGTTACCTTGAAAGGATGCTTTTAAATGCTTGGGATAAGATTATTAACATATTGGGGAACCTTAAGAGGACTATAGTGAAATAAATTCAGAGTAATGTTATACTTAAAAAGTATTGAGTGAAGAGGAATGGGTATTTCGGTATGTTTATATTGAAAAAGATAGGTGAGTTATTTATTAATTTCTAAACACAGGTTATGGATTCTTTATGATAATGTAATCAAAACCAAAAAAATTAACACAATTTTTTTCATTTATTGCTTCCAAAAAATATTTGTTTTTATTATTTTGTAAGGCTATGAAATTTACTCATTTAAATAATACCATTAGTGATGTGTAATTGAGTCATATTTATAATTAATTGATTCTAAAACCTTAAAATATAATATAGGTTTGTAGGATTAATTAAGTGTTTTAAAAAATCAATAAAATATCCTTAAAAACAACTAACTTGTAATGTGAAATTTATATATGGTCATAGATTCCTTTTATGGTATATATTACACAACTCTTGGGATATTATGATGTCATAATACATACCGAATCAAAGTTTTACCCAAAAATTTGATCATCTCGTATAATTTAGAAAAAATTGTTTTGGATAATTTTAATAGGTTGATTTCAAAAATAATATTTATTTTTTACAAATAATGATCTAAATATGAAAATTTTAAACCGTTGTTTCGGTGCGGATGTGCGTCGGGTTTCTGTTCTGGCGCTGTTCCGCCAGGACGCGTTCGCGCGTGCACCCGTCGACCCGAGGGGATGGGCGCGCGCGGCTTGTGGTCCCGCAGTCCCGCTTTCCAAAGGCGGGCGGCATCCGTCCCTTATTCAGGGGCGTCTGCTCCTTGATCGAAACCGGGATGATGGGATGTCGGCTCCTCCTTCCTTGGACGTCTCCTCGGAACTCGTCGCCTAATCCGGGTCTCCCTCATAGATTTAAGACATGCTCGTGAATCTCGTTCCCGGCGCCATATCTTCATGGACACCGGTTAATTACGCTGCTTCCGCCCGGACGCTCCAAGGAGTCTGGTCGGGGCAGCAACCTGCGGTGAGGAGTCCGGGTGGCTCTGGGTGTTGGGGGCGTGTATTTACGCTGCGGCTCTGCATATCTGTCTTCCGTCCCTAATAGGGCTTCTCGAAGGCAAGATGGCCTGAGGCATCCCGCACTGGGTGCGGGGAACTGCGTCGCCTGAGGTTTTCCTCAGCTTCCCATGTTTAACACGGGGTATGCCGCGAGTTTAACGTCCGGCGGGGACGGCATCGGACTGATCGACACGAAGAGTGGATCAGATAACAGAACCCCTTACGGGGGACCTCCAATGCTGGGGCCAGCACATGGGCGGCTTCCCGGGTGAAGTGGAGTGGAGTGAAGTGGCATGACCCCACCGGGATGTGGCGGCCCGGGTAAGGGTCAGGGTGGATGATGGAGTGAAGAGCTTGGACCTCGTAGAGGCTTCCTACGTACCGCGCGTTAGCGCGGATCAAAGTCAGCGTAGTTCGGATATACAGTTTAACGTCATGCTGGACGTTGGCGAGCCGACTCACAAGGGGATCGAGGCTGCCGGGCGGATGATTGAACCGAACCACCTCGCACAGAGGGGGATGGAACGGCCGGGTGGATCACAGTTTCACGTCATGCTGGACGAAAATAGAAAAAGGGGCAGTGGGGAAGCACGATGGAAATACACGCGTGCAGTCTCCCACAGGGGCGGACTCATATGTGAATCAACGCAAGCGTGAACCCAGGAGGGGTCCGCTGATGGACGAACCGACGTGAATACGACCGGGACGACCAGGTGGTGGGCTTGGACCTCAGGGAGGCTTCCTACGTACCCTGTTTAGGAGACAGGGATCAAAGTCCACGTAGTTCATTCTGTAGCACTCTACTCTCGTGGGCGAAGGCCACTCCAATCCCGACATCCCTGCAGAGACGAGCGGGTGGGGGCCACATCCAAACCGGGAGGGGGACCCTGCGTGCGAGGCACGGGATCGGGTGAAGCGAACGGTTTAACGTCTTGCCGGACGAAGTACAGTTTAATGTCGTGTGTTGAGGATGAAGCGGACGATTTAACGTCTTGCCGGACGAAGTACAGTTTAACGTCGTGTGTTGAGGACGAAGCGGACGGTTTAACGTCTTGCCGGACGAAGTACAGTTTAACGTCGTGTGTTGAGGACGATACGCTAGGCAGTTTAACGTCGTGCAGCGCGGACGAAGCGGACGGTTTAACGTCTTGCCGGACGAAGTACAGTTTAACGTCGTGTGTTGAGGACGATTGCAGTTTAACGTCGTGCAGGACGTAACACTTGGCAGTTTAACGTCTTGCAGCGCGGACGATATGCTAGGCAGTTTAACGTCTTGCAGCGCGGACGATTAGGGCTAGGCAGTTTAGCGTCATGCAGCTTGGACGATTGCAGTTTAACGTCGTGCAGGACGTATGATTTGCCGCCGATGGGTCCGTGTCACTTCGCGCGAACCCAGAAGGCCGCACGGGAAGACAACGCACGGTGCAGGCACCCGGGATGAGAATCATCGGGTGCCACACAGGCGGGTACCCTCAGGGGGTCAACGGGGGCGACCCTGGCAGATTGCGCGCAATACTGCGGGTCGGCGCGCAATTGGGGCGGGCTGGCGCGCAATTGGGCCAGCGCCTTGCGCGCGGATGCTTGAGATTGCGCACACCGGGCCTCGGATAGCGCGCGGGGACAACGGCTCATCCTTTAATGGATGGCCACTTGAAAGAAGGGGGGGTGCGCGCAATCGGGCCGGATTGCGCGCACCCCGGGGGCAATTGCGCGCAAGAGGGTTCTTTTGCGCGCAAAGGCCTTAGGGTGAGTTTTTATTCAAAGGAAAGGAGCCAGCGGGGATTGCGCGCGAAGGCGGACCCCGAGGCTTTCTTGCGCGAAAGAAAGGAGGTTACCTGAAGTTCGTCATTGCGCGCGGAAGGGGTGGAATTGCGCGCACGAGAGACGTTTCGACTTCCAGCAACCTTTAAAACGTTGGGGGTCGCCTTGTATTTATAGGCAACCCCGGGTGCGGAATCCAATGCGCGAGCGCGAAATTCTTCTCGCGGGCGCGGAATCGGGCGCGGCGCGCAAGGGAGCCGCGCGGGCCCGCAGCGCGCAAAAATGCGCGCCGGCCCGGGGCATTGCGCGCATCCCGGGGGTTTTGCGCGCGGATCATCCCCTTTGCGCGCGGGCCTCTGAAATTCCGCGCAAGGCCTCTGGGCCCTCCGAAACATTCTTCCGACTCCAAATATGACCTCGCTTTCCGCATCCGGAGCTTCGTTTGGGAACAACGGACTTTTCCGGCGTCTACAACCGTAAATAAAAATCCCCATTTATTGAAATTTTATGTTTTTTTGTAGTAATATGTTTTGAACACATAGAAATATTATATTTGACTTCATAAAATTTTACTATCATATTTATTTAATAAATTTTATTTAATAATAATATTTTATTACAATATAACTTATTGAATAATTTCTTTAATTTATCAAAAATTCTTTCCTGATTGAAACTATTCTTATCCCCAAACTACAATTTATATTTTATCGTATCAGAATACAATTTTTAACAAACTTGTTATTTAATCATAATAAAATAATAATAAATAGGATAAATATAATCAATATTTTATTATTATTAAAAATATATAAATTCATACTATTAGGATCCTAATACATAACAATTCATTACACCAATGGAATCCCTAAGTGTAATATGTGGGATGGTGATATTTTATTATGTTTGTTCGGCATACGTAGTTAGGCCATGATTTAAATGAGCTTGACATTCACACATAAATAGTTTCATTTTTTGAGTTACTTATTGAATCTCTTATTGGACTTGTTCAAGGGAAAATACAAATGATTCTATCACTCTCATAAGATCTAATCAATTGGAATTGTGTGGTAGGATATTAGTGTTCGAGGTCGTCACTTCTTCTATCTATGTTAATTGTACCATATCATTACCATTAATATACTAATCTTAATGGTCATTATAAAATGAATATATAATCAATATTTATGATGGTAAATGGTATTTTAAATGATATAACTTTTATGGCACCTTCCAAATGATCATTGGTAATTTTAGGATTTGAGAATTACCCTAAACATAGGTATTATATTTCTAGATAGGAAAAGAAGGAAGAAATGTGTCTTGATGGAGATGAGGTGGTTGGGTCATGTGGGTTGTGTGACACCAATAAGTCTTTTGATTTCATAACCCTAGGAACATCCAAAAAATGGTCATGTCTTTCACATGATCAATTAATGATCACCCAAATCCCATCTAATGAGCCCCTTTGATTAGGAGGGCCTACATCAGACAACCTATTTGATTAGGTGAAGTCCCTCTAAAGAGTACCTTTTATCAAGAGACATGATAGATGACATGTTCAGGATAATCACTTAAGATATTTTTAAAATAAAATATATAAAATGAATAATATTCCTGCAAAAAGGGGGCTACATTTAATTTCAATTCTAAATCTAATGTGGTAAGTTAGTTTATTTATGGATCATGTTAAAACCCATGGTTACATGATTCCTTTGTCATGCAGAATCATTTTTTCATGTCATATTCATCATGTGGAGTGTTTAGAGTGTGTCTATTTGATCATTATACGACCTAGGGACAATTTTTTGTTAATTTTTTAATTTTTATAAGTAACAAGATGAAAAATATGGAATATTCATGTGAAGAGGAGTTACACTGTTTTTCATGAGAAGCAGTTATGAGCTCTATGTGATCCATTTATGATCACATTGATCAATTTAGGGAAATCTTCCAGAATCTTCTAAAAAATCCAGGACAATTCAAATACGAATCATAGGAATTCCTTATAACATATGGCCTAATCTTTAAAATTATATTCAACATGTTGATGTGATCTGGAAGAATACCTTTTACAATCCATGGGTTTAATAAATATGTCAATCACATAGTGATTATGTGGTCACTATTTATCACGTGATAAGAGGATGAATCATTGATGACCCATTTCTGGATCACCTAAATCCAATGTTGGGATTCTCCATCAACCGACTCATGACAATATATATTAATTATGAACCATTCAAGGAATTGTAGATGTGATGTGGTGATGCCTATAAACCCCTCCCCCCAATACGTAGTGAAACACATAGGATGGACAAAGGTGATAGTGGACTTTTAGAAGTAGAGAACAACACCATAAATATATTATTTCACCTAGTAAACTTTATTCCGACCATAATCGATGTAAGTAATGGTCATGATCTTTGTGTGATCATTTTATGATCATTTTAAGGATGTCATGAATGACAGCGAGATCATGTGAAGGGTCATCAAATGTTTAACCTGGTAAAGTTATGATTTGGTAGGCAAGCAATAGAAGAACATAAAGTCAATTATGTTAGAAAGGGATTAAAATTATGGAATCTGTACATGAATATAGATATGATGATACTAATTCTAAGGATTCATGTTCCTCATGTGACCAATTCATTAGTCACATGATGGCACTCGAACATGCCTAGAAAGTCACGTGACACACTCTCAGCATGCCAAGAGGATCAAACGATGGCCTTTTAGACATGTCAAAAAATTCATGTGTACTTACCCAAACATTTTATCTATTTCATGCAAAGTAATTCATACATGTTATTCAAATCATTCTATGGTCCATAGACATGCCAAGTATATCACGCAACAGTCTCTCTACATATCTAGTGGATCACGTGATAGCCTTTTAAACATGTCAGGCTCTTATTATGGACATTCATAGAAATGTAGGCCAAGTTATTTCAAGGTATACGGACATGATAGTCCAATCATGTGATGGTCCTCAGATATTCCAAAAAGATCACGTGACACTCTTTGGAAATGTTAGACATACATCCCTAAACATGTCATCCTTTCCCGATAGACATGTCAGCCTTATTAGAAAGATATCCACAGACGTGTCTGGAAGAAATCATCAAATATATCATCTTTTTAAAAGAAGAATCCTTAGACATGAAGGAATATATCCTCAATCATTTCATCCTTATATAGCAGGACCACTTGAATAAGTACCCTTCAGTCATATGAATATGACATGATAAGGACTATGTACCCTGAAACCCTACATGCACCATAGAATCCTCATGATCTACAAGACCTCTCACTGACCCACACATTATTGATTAGAGAGTAATGGTTGGATTCATTAGGCATCCACCTTGGTATAATCTCCTTGATATCTCATCAGTTCCAGCACATGTGACCTTCCCCTTATGGGTCAACCATTTTCCATCACAAAACAACAGGTTGAGGGAAAATAAACCTATTAGGACTCTAAATCATTATAAAAACCCAATATTTTCACATATATATATATATATATATATTACCCCTTTTAAGATTAATATTTATTATATTTCACAAACACATTCTTGAGGATCATATAGGTATACTGACTTAGGAAAATTTGAAAAATAAAAAATTGGTTTATAAAATATCTACATGATCTCCCACTTATTTCTTCATAACTAGAACCATTTTTGGAATACCACATTTAATATCATTCTTTATATTCTATGGAAATGAGAACAAAAGAAAGTACTGAGCTTAGATGCTTAGTAAGGGTAAAAAGGGAGATACCAATGATTACACAAGCATGAATAGAACATACGGGCATAGAAACCTGAATATAACATTTTAAAATCATACCCTTTATATAAAAAATCTATATCTTGATTCATGTATTAAATATCAACAGTTCATAAGATATGTGTCATAAAGGAACATTATACATGAGAAAGTAACATTGTCTTAAAGAATTAAATTGTGGCATACACATATGCATAGAAAATCATTTCTTTAGTAGTCAATGATCTTTTCCAATATTGTCATAATTTAATGGGATCACTCCCCATACCAATGTAGTAGTCATGTTTTACTCCAAAGACTATCATGGTGGATAATATCCCTTATAGAACTGGGTTTACTCTCTATTCTAGTCATTTTTACCTCATGAGATATCAATATTTACACAATGAAATTGAGAGAGATATAGGTCCCATAATAATGAAAATAATACCAATGAGCAAAAAAAATTCATAAATCATTAATCTTATCAAAAATTATAAAAAGAAATGTGTTTCAAGGACATTTCATCATAGAAAAACCTATGGAAAATAAATAGGATTCATAAACATCAAGCCATTGTAAAAAAAACCAAAGATAGAATAAGGATGGTATCCTTGGATCATATATCTAGAAAATCATAAGTAACATCAAATAATGTTATCTTATTTGGAAAATAATTTTAAAATATCACTATAAATCAATATTGTGGAAAATATCTTTTCCATTTTGAAATAAGTGTTTTTTAAAAGATACACACTTATAAGGTAAAAACGTTATTTAAAAATAAACATGTAAAAATATAAAGTCTCATCGAATAATTTATGTATAATGATAGTTGTAAGATATGCTCAGGTAATTTAATTTAAAAAAACATTCCTTCTGTATTTGTTGATGGAAAAGTTGCAAAGTAATTTTTTAAATGAAAAAAAATCCTTTCAAAAAATTTTGTTAAAAGTATCGAATGGGTAAAATTGTTTTTAAAACATTGTTGAAGAAAATTAAAAAAAATTAAAAATATTTTCATTCAACATGATAATAGAAATTAAATATTCCCCAGTGGATACCTAAACATAAACAATCTCGAATAATGATGATATTGGGAAATAAAACCTTACCTCGAGTCTTTCATTTCATTGTTCATGTTAAAAAATGCATCCTAATAAATATTGATTTATTATTAAATTGTTCCTTAAAAATAGATTTATTATACCATTTATGATTTATCTATAACATATTTTAACACATTTTGTTAAATCTTTTGTTATTAAAATCACAATTTTATGTGATAACAGCTTTGTTTTCAAAGAATGTTTCGTATTGAATGTTTCTTCCATAATACATTGATCATGTTATAATAATTTAAATAATTTACTTGATGTAATAAGAATCATATATATTAATTATATACATAATTATAATCATTCATAAATATATTGATATAAAAATTAATTACACCATTCATGGATATGGTAGGTCATACGTACGCATGAACATTGTTTCCATTAGAATGATAGAATTAATGAAATGTTATAATAGAAAAACTTTAAATAATAATTATTATGTCATAAAAATCATAAATATTCACCCTTATTATCATCCATTTGAAATATAAATTAAAAATGAATCACAGAACATCATGGATATGGTACTCTATACATACACCCGATCGACGCTATCATTTCCCAAAAAATGGCATGATAATATGGTGGACATAATAATATTATTAAAAATGTATAATTAATTCATAAATATCATATATAAACATAAAACCCATCATAATTACCATCCTCAAAATATGGTGATGATAAATTTATTTGTATCGGTGTGTGGAAGCGGTAAGTCGTACGTATGCATGATAAATACATTTACATCTTATTTGATGGGAAAGATAGTGTATAATGGTGTTTTAATAATAATTATAACATTTCATCATATTGAGGTTGTAAAATTTATTATTTTATGAAGAATATCAAATAATTATAGAAGGTAAATATGTGTTGAAAAAAATTGATCAGTTAGAATAATTACCTCTTCTTCGAAATGACCCCTTTAGATCTCCTATAAAATGGTGCTAGGGTTGGTATTTTGGTAAGACCAGAATGTATTGGATGTGACTATGGAAGAGGAGAAGAGAATTTTGTATAGGATGTTCTAGATATATGTCTTAGTTTGGTGTAATGGGTTAAGGTGGAAGTTCCCTTTAAAAATTGCGGTGAGGGGCACTTTTGGAATATCATTAAAAAATTATGACAAAATAAGACTATTATAGAGTCAAATGATTCCAAATGGATAATAAATGCACATGAGATGAATTTTTGGACCTGATATTATATCCATTGTGATTATTTAATTTTTTTTTATTTTAAGATAATTTAATAAAATATTAATGCAATAAAATATCTTTTTTTCATATTTTGATATTATTCATTCATTTGACCTTAAAAACATCAAGAAAACAAGGAAAATTTGAAACAACTATTTTGTAAAATTCTAAACATGACATGGTTTTCAATAGAATTCATGTATCACTTTAAATATCTGAAATTATTTAGATTTTAATATTTTTAATATCAATTATCTAATTTTTTGGTAAATTGATTAATTACAGCATCAGTGTTGTGTTAGTAATTAACAAAATTATTTATTTTCAAAAAATTATAAATAAATTACCAACATGAATATAATTTTATTTGAAACATAATTAATATTAATATTAATTCATAGATAATTTTTTCCTTAAGTGAACATTTTAATGATATTTAAAACTAAAAGAGTGGCATTTTATCACTTCCTTTGGTTTTAATAATATATAATTCATTTTCCAGGATAGGTGTCCATTAAATAACAAGATTTAGAACCTTAAGAGTAAAAATTAGAATTATATTCATCTATTTAGAGTTAGAATGAATAATTATGACCTTACAACATAGTTTTAACAAAGATTAACCAGATTTACCCTTTATCGAGGTGACAAATGTTATCATAGTTACTTTTAATATTGACCAAAAATAAAAGTGGCCTAATTACCAAATTTTAACATACTAATTATAAATATTAAATTCATTTAATATTATTCAAAACTACTACATTTAAGTTATTATATTTAACTTGTGTTTTTAAAATGTGAAGAAAAAAGCTTTTTAAAAAAATACATTTTTTGGAATAAAACATGATTTATTATTATCCTTATGCTTAGGAATGTATTTTTTGAATTTTTTAACAATTAAATAATGTAACTACTGTATAAAGTTCATAAAAATTTCTCACCAATATAGATTAATATATTTATATAAAATTTATTATACACTTAAAAAAATTTATAAAAACATTACTTGTATTTTAAATTAATATTTGTTTTCAATTCAAATTATGAATTTATTTTATAAATGTATAGAATATATGGTTTTAATTATTTATTTCTTAATATATATACCTACCAATATAATGTCTAGTAAATAATCAACAAAAAAATATTTTATCAATGTTACGCAGTTCCTTTAAACTCATTGTTGTGTGTAACCTAAGATATCAAACAAATCAAATTATTTAAAGAGAAATATTTTCTAAAAATATCAATGCGTTACATTATTCCCCCATTAAATTGAATTTAACCATCAAAATTCATAACTCAGATAAAAAATGATGATGATACAACATCATCATCGCATTCTTTGGTTCCCATGTAGCTTCCTCAAACTGGCGGTTTTACCAGAAAACTTTAACCAGGTGGGTGGTCTTGTTTTCTTAGACAATTATCTCTTCGATCGAGAATCTCTATTGGTTGTTATTCATAAGAAATTCATTTCTCCAAAGATATGACATTTGGGTTCAATACATGTGAAGTATCATGAATGTACTTCCTTAGGATAGATACATTGAATAAATCATGATCATCGGATATATTTTTTCAAAGAGTCAATTGAATAGCTACCATCTTGATACAATCAAGAATTCAAAAGGACTGTTATACCTGTGGATTATATTTCCCTTATTTACAAATATAATAAATCTATTATAGTGATAAATTCATAGGAATACCTTTTCACTCACTTCAAACTCTATATATTTCTAATGATTATCATCATAATATTTTTGTGGACTCTGAACTTCATTTATGTGCTATTGAATGGATATAACATTATCTTCCACTTCCTTAGCTAGATCAGTTCCCAATAAATTTCATTCTATATCTTCATTCCAACATATTGGAGTTATAAATATATTATTATAGAAGGATTTTCTAAGATCATCCTGAATGATGGAATGAAATCCATTTTTAGAATAAAATTCTACCAATGGAAGGTTTTAATCCAAACCACCTTTGAAATATTTAGATAATAATCTCAACATGTATTGTTTAGATTAAATAGTGCTATCAAACTCACCATATATCTAAGGATGATAGGTAGTTATGAATCTTAACTTTGTATCCAGATCCTGTTGAAGACTTCTCCATAAAATCGAGATAAACCTCAGATCCCAATTGGGTACAATGGAAGGTGGTCCTCCATTAAATCATACAACTTCCTTAATATATATCTTTTCAAAAAATCAGGAGATAATTATTCTTTAATATAAATTATGTTTTCAAAAATTATAAGGTGATCAACTATAACCCATATATCATTGTGGCCTTTATATTTTTTGGGAAGTCCTAAAACAAAATCCAATTTCATGTTTTCCCATTTCCATTCAAGTATGGTTAAGTGTTGTAGCATACCCTTAAAATTCTATCTCTCATCCTCAACTTACTAAAAACTAGCATCATGAAACATAATCTAAAATATATCTCTTTATTCCATCCCTCTAGGAAATATTCTTTCAGGTCTCTATACATTATTTTAATTCTAGTATAAATAGAGAATGATGAACTATGAGCCTCATACAATAGCTCAATAATCAAATATGGTATTGGTGAGAAAAAACAAGTTTATTAAACATTATTATTCCATCAAAATAAAGTTTTAATACATGAATATTTATCATTTTTTTTTAATCTCTACATCTTTCTTATGTTCCTATTTAATCTTCACTTGGATAGATGGTTGAACATTCATTTCAGTCAAGTAATATTTCTCCCCATCCATTAGGATTTCAAAATCCATCCTTTAAAAACCAAAAATATTAGATATTTTGGTATCATTATCATAGATAAGCTAGCATTTTCCTTTGGAATCAAAGTATCTTCCACCTTGTTCACTTTTTGAGGGTGTTAATGTATTGATTAGTCATAATCTTTAGTCAACTCCAACCATTTTCATTTTGTACATTTTCTGCACTTTTCAGTGAAATTAAACATTAAATATTTGTGATCAGTATATATATCACACCTTTCTCTATATAGATAATGCCTCAATATATTTAATGAAAAAATTATTGTAGCTAACTCCATTCATGACTTGGATAATTTTTATCATGGAACATCAATTGGAATGAGATATACGATATCACCATATCATTTTCAATGATAAAACATCCCATTACCATTATTAATGAATCATTATAGATCAAAAACAATCATACATTATAGGGTTGTGTTAGAATTGGTTCACTGACCAACCTTCTCTTCATCCCCTTTGAAATTCACTTCCCATTCCTTTAATGATATGAACTTAACTCATTTTTATGTATGTCAGGTTCACCAGATGAATGATTGTAGGGTGTGTGTTTTCTACAATAATTTACATCAGGTTCACTACTTCCAAAATGTCTCTAACAGGTTTTGTTCATGGATCCAAAAATACCTAGTGGTTGTCATATCCATGACCACTCATGGACCAATATTCCAAAGGTAGGAGTTCATTGGGGATGTTAGCCAATGACACGTAAGAACTCACATTGGTCAAGAGGATGGGAAGTCAGGCTCATCGCACCCTTTTGGGGGGAACTATTGCATATTTCAGGACACTCTTTTAGATTAAAGATATGTTTGTGAATCCTTTATTCATTTCAAAGTATGTATACATAGATCACCTAGAATTAATGATCCATTATGAATAAGCATGAGTCTAGAATCATCTGTATATATACAAGGTTCTCCATTGATAGGGTTATTTTTATATCTTTGAGGTTTTTCATCAATGGTGTGATTTTCTAGATGGAGCAGAGACTCTTTGGTCATTTATTAAGATTATATTGGTTTAGTCCATGAGGTTTGCACTATAGAGTTTGTTGTCATCACGAGATAGGGATATTGTTTTGATGTATGGATCAAATCCAGGATATAGGGTACCTACATATCCTAATGATTGGAATCAAAACCCACATAGTTTGTTTTCACTTAATAAGGAACATCAAATTTTAAGGTTGTGTGATGAGGATCCAACCAAGATGTTTAATGTCATGCAGTAAGGACCCCTAGGTGAAAGGTGTCTAGTCAATGTTTGGTGTGCGACTTGAGCTAAGGAATAATAACGGATTGGGAAGAGATATAGTCTTCGGGGTGGATATGACATTACCAATAATGTGTCCCGAAAAATATTAGGGTGAATTTGGGTGTCCGGTTTGTACATATGAGAGGATTCTTACATATCACAGTTAGTTGGGAATCAAATCTCGTATTTTTTGGTAAGTTGGGGATTACACCGAATCAGCGACCCAAATTTTTGGATATTTTTGGGTCTTATGCATTAAATATTTTCAATTTAATGGTTATGATTCGGTCCTACACCACATATGGGGCATTTGGATTAGGACTGTGTAGATGTCCTGATTTACACTAACCACTAAGACCATGTGATTCATGCTCGGTGTGAGAAAAAAGTGTAAGCATTGGATATAAAGATCTTCTGATCCACTCTGTCCAATATTGTATTAGGTTTTTAATCCCAAAGGTATAGAGTGGAATTTTATTTTTACCATCTTTTATTTTATATTGGTAATTTGGATAATCACATGTAGTGATCTATCAAGATAACACCCTTGGTGAGGTGAAGAGGAGGTAGAGTTTTTCCTCTTCTAAGAAATACAAGGGGATTACTATAGGATGGATGTATCGTGACCATAAATTAACATAAATTGGCATTACATCATTTTTACAGAATACTTAATACATTACACAAACAAACACCAGAGATTATATTTGTTTAGTTCTATTAGAAACACAGAAACACAAACACTGGTACATAAGTGAGGTATATTATATCCCACTAGGTTCTCCAGGACTAGTACACTTATTAGACACATCATACATAATTAATATATTAATAAACTGGGTAAATTAACATAAAAATGTGGTGATCTAAGATTTTGAGTAAGGGTAAACAAGGGATATATGTAAGAACATGAGCATAATGGTGTGATAACATGATCTTATCATTAACACATCATACCCTTTATATTAAAGATAATAAACATGAATCATGGAATAATTATTGGAATTTCATAAGAAATGAATCATAGGGAAATAAATATCTTGATATATCAAAGCATAACATAGGAATAGGACATGGAATTGTGGCATATGCATAAACATGAAAAATCATTCCCTATAAGTCAAGGAGAATTTTCAAAACATATCAGAGCACTTCATAGGGACTAAACCTACCATGCAGGACACACCACCATCCCCAATCAAAGTCCTTTACTTATAATGTATTGGGTTTTTTCTATATTCCCATAGGGGATTGGGTTTCCCCATCTTCCTATAGTGGATCGAGTTTACCCATATTCCATAGAGGATCAATCTCGTAAACATGATTCCCATTATTATCTCATGAGATATAAATCTACACACAATGAATTAGGGAGAGATATAGGTCTCACTCATCTCATTCTGAAATTATACATACATGTGACATAAAATAATGAACACTCATATCATAACCCATGAAATGAAATGGGTTTCCTAAAAATGTAATCATATTATTACCTACAGAAAATATATAGATTTCACAATAATTTCATCAAAGAATAACCTATTAAAATAATCATATATCAAAAGAATATAACCTATGAAAGTGAAACGGGTATCATAAAAATATAAAATCTGAAAGAGAAATAGGTTTTATTAATATCATGTCATCAATACAAAAACTAGAAATTAAAAGAATCTGAATAGAACGGTTGGATCATATCCCTAGAGAGAAATTATTGACACCGATAGATATCATCATATATGGAAAATAATTTAGAAATATCTTTTAAAAACATTTATTTAGGAAAATATACTTTCTTATTTTAAAAACACTTTTTCATTGAAAATAGATTTGAACATTTATAAAGGAAGATTTGAAAGCAAAAAAAATATTTTTAAAATCCTTCTTCCATGAAAATTATATAAAAATATCCTTTGAAAGCATTTTCGAATTTTTTTTTGGAAACATGGTTTTTTGAATAAAATAGATTTCGGAATGTAGAGAAAAATTAGGTTAGATTTTATAAGAAACATTTTATTAATTATAATAAGTATTAAAGCCTGATTAAATTGTATTAATACATTTATACATAATTAATAACAATAGGAGAAGAATTATTGTGTGTTTTCTTGATAGGTAGGTCATAATATTTCATCCATGAAAGCCTAATCCTAAACAATCCCGAAAAATGATGAGATTGTTACAATAAACTCTTACCCCATGGTAACTATAAATTATACTACCAATGAAAGAAAATAAAATCAAATGAATATTAAAATATAATTAAAAATTTATATTAATAATATAAAATGTAAAAATGGCAATATATTCAACCTAAAAATGAATAAGGGTTCATAACAAAACATGTGTCTCAAAGAAGGAAAATTGGGGAAAAAAACTACCATACTGATTTGGTAACTTTTGAACCGTAAAACCCCATGAAAGTGAGATGATAAAACAGATATGTAAATACCCATAAAATTAATTATAATAATGATATAATAAATTAATGTTTAGTATATTCACCATACAAAAGAAATGGGTGATGAATAAGGCATAAGTCTCGCAGAAATAAACATGGGATGAGAAATCCCCTTACCATATGTATGGAAACTATTTGTACTCATTAAAAACATTTGTATAATAAATATAAGGTTATTTTAAATATACCATTGAACCATATTCTTATATCTAATACCAAATATGAATTTATATTACCTAGTTTTTAATAATTCAATGTTTTGTTATGCTTCGAGTAATATCCACTTTTTTCATACATGTTTTGACTTATTATTATTGATCCTATTAAATTGCTCATGATTAACTTATTTCTAGAATGTAAAATGAGATATAAATATCATATATATATATTGATTTTCTAAATATTTATAATAATCTAAAAAAGGTATAACTATAAAATGGAATATACTTTTTATGGTGATAGTAGTCCATACGTACTTATGAACATTGTTTCCATTGTTTTGTCATTTAGAAATAAATAAAATAAAATATATGTATATATATTATAATTATATAAGAATTATATTTCATATATATCATATATGTTTAATAAACCCATCCTTAATAAATTCAATGTAATGTGTGAACGAATCACATTTCTTTGAGGATGCGGTAGTCCACACATCCAGAAACGAACTAATCATAGTTATAAATAATGGAAAGCATGAAGGTATGATTTATATGATAATTAAATAAGAATAAATAAATCCTAAATATAATATATATAAAATAAAATAGCATTTCCATCATAATTCTCACTCATGATAGGAGGTAAAGGATGAACGAACGACATCATTTTGTAAGGCAATAGTTCATCGTACACACGAACAGTAAGTTCATTACCCATTTGATGGAAATTTACATAGGTGTAGGTAGAACCATTAGAAATACAATGAATTATTATATTGATTATATTCTTGTTTTTATATAATCATATAATAATAAGAGTTGAGGTGGTGGGGAATGAAAAATAAAACAATAGAGCTTGTGGGAGGATGTTACTTCTTCTCTGGGTAACTCCTCTTAGTTTACAACATAGAGCATATGTTATTGGATTTTTACCCAAATGAGGATTCTATGATGAATTTAGGGATTTTCATAGGAGATTAGAACTGAGTTTTTCCAACACAAAGGGTTTGAGAGGTCTGAATAAGTTGGCGTGTTGAGTGCCTTTTATAGTGGAGGAGTGGTAATCTTGTAAAATTTTGAAAAGGGAATTCCACTGAAATTTTTTCATTTTATTATGGCCCCAATAATGGTAATAATATCATAAAACGGATTATTATCTAATACTATTAACATCCAATGGATTTTGGACAAATTTCTAGGTTATCTTGGGCCTTAAGTTTAATGTTTATTCCATTATTAAGATTATTTTTCACTAAATAATTGTAAATAATTTTAATCGCTTTCACTAATATTTTTGGTCAAAAAGTAAGTTGAACTTATTAGAAATTGTAAATTATAATTACTACAATAAGAACCTGATTTTTTTAGTCAGGTATGGATCCTTTAAATTTTGGTTTAATTATTTAATTTGGACCTAACATGGATGCCTAATGAGTTAGAGAAGGTCCCAAGGGTGTCCAATGCCTATTTAAAGCCCGAAAACTATATTTTTGGAAAAAAATGGCCCTATCACATGGTTAGAGTAAACTGTGTGGGTAGGATGAATTGTTAGTCTAACCATGCATATGGTTTCATTTTCTGGTAGAGCCAACTCGCACGGTTGGCGCACGATTTACCTTACTGGGCGTCCTAACCATGCAGTTCCCCCTCTTATCAAGGTACCCATGCATGGTTGATGTACAATTTTCCAAATCATGCTAAAAAATGTGAACATTATAAATTTTTGGTAATTTTACATTTTACCCTTAAGGATCTAATTAAACAATCATTCTTCCTTAATCTAAATTCCAGCAGGAATATCCTCCACTCCACTTACTTTTGAGTTTTTTTAAGGCCTAAGCTTGGGATCAAAAGATCTCCTTTATCAAGGATCCATTTGAGCTTATGTTTGTCACATTGGATGTAAAATAGTAAGTACTCGAGTCCATTTGTGTTGTTCTTCCTCTCTCTTTTTATCGACCTAGGTATCGAGGTGTGAGAATTTTTTCCATTTCCTTAGATATACTCTAATCCATGCAATATCAAAGTCTGATACTAGAGGAGGAGATTCGTATGAGCCTATGATGGGTGCTCTATAACTCATCCTTCAAGTTTGTTGATTTTTGAATTGTTGTGTGGGGCCCACTGATTTCATCGGGTGTTGTTTATTGAATTTATATAACATATTTATAATCATTGGAAATGTATGTTTATGCTCTTTATAAATACGTGACTAGTTGTTAGTGGTTACTCCCATAACTCCATCCTTATCATGTTGTATGTTATGCCATAATTATCGTTTTAGAGTTTTGACACGCTTGATCCACTATTCGGGTGTGAATTGGATTGAACTTACTAAAGGTAAGCATTTCCATATTAAATGACTTGATTTAAATGGTGAATTGCATAATGGAAAGTACTATGTATTCTCACCACATGACATGCCTAAGGTAATTGCTTCAATTGTTAATTAAAGGTTAAATGGGAATTGGAATGTATACTAAGTATATGAATTGGCCTTATAAAATCTAATTGAATAATAGGTTTTATGTCTGTAGAACCCATTACAATGTTGTTGAAAGTTAGCAGAGTGACCATTAATTATTGAATATGCCTTAAATGAATTAAATAATGGTTTCATTTCTACTTGGCCCTGTCACACTAATGAAAGGAAATACTTGAATCAATTGGACTTATTAATTAATTATGACTTGATTAAATGGTTTCATGCTCAATTATCCATGTCACACTAATGATAGGTAATTGAGTAAAACTTATGAATTATGTGACATCATTATCAAATAGAAGATTCCTGACTCGAGATCGCCTTGGATTCCATAGAGAAATCCTTGAGTACTCGGGAACCCCATTCTAATTCAAGGATTCCGATTCCTTTGGTTGAAACCCACCTGGAACCCATTTCTTGTCTAACTTTGGATGCCTTGTATGACACTATAGGATCCCCCATGTATTATTACAGGATGCCTTAGATACACTCCTTAGATCCAAAAATAACAAGTAGGTTCCACTATTAAATATTGTCATTCCCAGTCATTTCTTAGCACGGTTTTACCTTGAATGAACTCCTTGGACTCAGTAGGTTACTTATTGTGGAATTCCATGGCCTATACTCCATGGATTAAAGTATTACCCCTAATCCATGCTACAAACATTACATATTTAGAGACCCTTGAGGTCTATGTTATCTTATTTATTACCTTGGGACTTAATTATTTAAATAACATTAAATGTTTCCTTGTTACATATTGAAACCTTAAATATTGTCAAAATGTGACTTATTTATAAACTGGTAAAAATAAAATAATGAACTAGTAACATGTTCAGACACCATATGAGGGATAAAGTAGGTAATTGGGTATTCATTTACATATTACTACTTTACTTTACATATGCATTCTTGTGAACTATTACAATCTCATTACATGAGCCATATGTTATCGTCACCATTGGTGGTGGCCCATTGTGACTTATCTCACATCCTCTCTAGGATCCATTTGGTACCCGGGGAAGATTATCTATATGCAGGTGTTGAAAAAGGGAATCACGTGGCTTCAAACACTTTATTTGTTCCTATTTATGATTGAGCTGATAGTAGATGACCAAGCTAAAGCTTGGGATGCATAAAATAGTATTTTTATTTCCTTTATACTTTTTTGGAACATGTTAATCCTACTATATTCTATCCATGTTTTCATATTTTCTAGTGACACGGAATATCATCATTTTTTTTGTTGAATGCTTGTAGATTATTCTAGTTATTTTAGTTATTGTTATTGTGGTATCTATCTTCTTTTGTGCCTTATGTTGAATTATATTGTCTGCACTATTTAACTTTGTTTGTATCTATCTATTGTGATACACTTTTTTAATGAAGGAATAGTATCCCCAAAGACACACCCTTGGTCCTCGCTGCTATTCGGTTGCCTCTAGCATTTGGGGAGATACACTTGAGGCCATGTGGCCCATCAGGCTCAAGGAACCTATTAAGTGGCATCTGGGTTCGGGACGTCAGAAAGTGGTATCAGAGAAGGTTCTTTTCTTGATTTACTATTTTGAGATAATATATTGGATATTGGGAATGTTGGGGACTTGATCATAAGCCATTATTGGGTGTCTTGAACCCAAGTTTGGGGTAAAATCCAGGTTACCCAAAATATAAATGTTTTTTTCCTATTACAGTTTACATTATTTCACCATTGGATGGAACACATGTTGTGTAGACTTGTTGATTATTACTCTAATTGAGGATTTATTTCATCTTTTTCCTGATGATGTTAGGGTAAGTAGAATTTTTAAATTCATCATATTATGCAGCTATAATTCCCATCTCGTGTATATTTCTATGCCATATAGGTGCATTTCGCTACATTGAATTTCTTTGTATTCCTATTATTTTTGAGTGATATTTTGATAGTAACATTATGATTTTATTACTATTTGTTGAGATTGAGTGATTTCAAGTCTCAAATAATTATTTTATGGGCCCTCACGTGTTAGGATGAGTAATTTACCAAGTCCGTCCATTATTCTATAACTAAATGGGTGTATTGTTCATTGATGACGTGTATGGGAAATGATTCAATGGGAATGGATATCCATTATAGTGTGAAACATGACTTATAATATGAAATTTTTACACATCCTTATCCCACCTTGTCATGTTTATATAAGGTATAGGAGTAAAACTTGTAATTAAAGGTAAAATGAAATGAAACTTATACTAGAGAACTTACCAGTACCTGGTCATCTAAGTGGGTATTTGGGGTAGTATACCATGATTAGTGTGCCCTTCCTTGTTTAGTTTTCGTAATAGTTTCTATATATATTCCTAAATATTTTTCTAGGGTGTGTTCCTGGCATTTGTAGAGAAATTTGGTCAGGATGTCCTCGTATCATACACTAGAAAGGTGGTGACGACCATGATTCCGATGTGGGGGGCCCTGAGCCTCCATTCATACCTCCATGAGTGCCACTTGAGGCACCACCTATTGTACCTTATTTTGGAATAAAAACCCAATTTTGTGATAGTTTCCAAAATCTGATGCATTCTATTCATGGTTCTCCATGAGTTGCAAATACGAAGGCTGATCCGACTCTCGAGTTCCAGCCGTAGTATCCTCCTACCTTATTAGGGTATGAAAGTCCAAAAGCTATTGGTTCTTGGATATAAACCACCCCATCTATATTTTAGAATCTGTAGATGCATCCTGAGCATAGGGTCAATCTTTCCACATACATGTTTCACGATTCGGCCAAGCACTAGTGAGATGTGATTACCCAAGATGGTCGTCATCAGAACATGTTATGGGTTTATTTCAAAATTGACTTTTTTATCATTTCATTCACGAGATTATGAGAGCTGATAGATCCAGAGAGTTCATGCATCTCAAGAAAGTTTCTATGTTCATTATGGATTATTCAGTGTGTTTCACTAAGTTACAATGATTTTCACCTCTTCTAGTCGGTGATGGCCTTTAGCATGATAAACATTTTGATGATGGTTTTGTGTATTCCATTTGTGTGTAGGTTAATGCCTTTAATCTACCTACTTATAATAAAATAGTCAATCAATATCTTATCACTGAGTGAAACCTGGGGGGAAAAAATAGTACCAGGGATAGAGGATAAATGATGCATCATGATAGTAGGTCTTCTGGTGGAATAAAGCATTTCGTCATGGTTTATCATCAAGGAAGTGAAAACTAGAAAGCCTATTTTGATAGCTCTGTGGTGTTTGATAAATGTGGAATATGGGGGAACCTAAACCCTCATTTTGATAGATACCTAATGGTATGTTAGGCTTGCAGCTGGATGGGAAATCTTCAGCATTTCTATAGGACTATTCCACCAAATTCGAGTAGAAAAGGATATGTGCCAGCCCCACCTTTAAGAGTGGGTCCTTTTCAAAACATTAAGTGGGGATTTGGCATAACACTAGAAGGTGTGGTTGAGGAGGAGGTCATGTTCATGGTGGCTAGACCCCTGAAAACCAGCAGTGCCATCAAAGTAGTTTTGATCATAGTAGTCTAACTATTACATAGGGTTGTGGATCAGGTCAGTTGTAATCAATATATATGATACCTGGGGATCATGTTATAGGACCATCTATAGTATGAGGTACTATTCTAGAGGGATATACTATATTATCTACTTTATTTGATATAGGTACTTCGAAATATGTTATCTCTGTATCTATTGTGGTAAGTCTTAGACTTAAGATACAATATTACTTTGTTGTAATGAACCTAGATACACCCTTAGGGATATGATCAAAGTGCATACACTAGTGTTGGGAATATCCCTTTGAGGTATGTATTTACCCATTCTTTTGTAACCTCTTTTTTCATGAGATGATATGCTTCGATTTCACTCTCAGGATGGATTGGTTGGTTTAGTATCATGATTTTGTAGACAGATATCACTGTAGGGTATCTTTTACATCACCATATAAAAACAATGATCTACATAAGGGTAAATGGGATACAAAAGTTGGTAGATCACAACCAAAGAATCATGGACTATGTGGAGTTACCACTCAGATTAAAAAACTCTTCATGGAGGATCAGTGTTCACATCAAGATGATTTCCCACTAGTAGTGTATCATTTCATGGATGTCTTTTCTGATGTTTTTTATAACTTACATCTTTAGAGAGAGGTAGATTTCACAACTGATATTGTTTGAGGAGCAGCTCTAGTATACATTTCCCCATACAGGATGGCACCTATTGAGCTCCAGGAGCTCAATCGGTAGTAAGAGGATTTATAGGCTAAAATATTTATAAGGACGAGTACATCCTCTTGGTGTTCACTCAAGCTATTGACCAAGAATTTGGATAGAACATTACATCTATATGTTGATTGCAGAACGTTGAACTTGTTCATGGTCAAGAACTGGTATCCACTGCCACGAATAGATGATCACTTTGACCAATATAAGGAGATATGGTGTTCTTTAAGATTGACTTGAGATCAAGTTATCATAAGGTGCATGTTAGGCCATCAGACAAACCTTTTTCATCTTTCTATAGTTGGTATGGTCTGTATGAGAACCTAGTTAGGTCATTCAGTCTTATAAACATACCCTCCATTTTCATGGCTCAAATGAATAGGGTTTTTTATCCCTATCTATAGTCTTTTGTTTTAGTCTTTGTTGATGACATATTGGCGTATTCTCACACTCGTAATGACTATTCCAATCATCTTGAGATCATTCTGAAGACACTGAGAGAGCATCATCTTTACACCAATATTGTTAAGTGTCGCATCTAGATCGAAAAAGTTTACATCTTGGTTAATTATCTAAGAATAAGGAGTATCTTTTGACACAGAAAAGGTTATTGTTGTAGTTTCCTAGGAGAAACCCAAGAAAGTGTTTGATATAGGGAGTTTCTTGGTGATGGATGGATATTACAAGCATTTCTTACAGGACTTATCAAATCTTTCATCACCTATTATTGGCCTTACAATTAAGGGTGATATGTTCCTATGGTCCGAATCATGTGGGAAATGCTTTCAAGATATGAAATGGAGGCTCATCCTGGCACCTATTCTGATCCTACTAGTGCCATACATAGGTTATACCATATTCTGTGATGTATTAGAAATCGTCCTAGGAGTAGTTCAGATACAAGAGGATAGATTTGTTTATATGAGTATCAAAATTTGAGGCCTAATGAGAGAAATTATCTGATGCATGACCTTCATCTAGAAGAAATTTTCCATTCCTTATATTATTGGATACATTATCTATTGGGTGAGTGATTTGTGGGATACAGAGACCATCAGAGCCACAAATATATATTTACAAAACATGAATTTAACCTCAGACAATGGAGATGGGTCAAATATCTACAATCCTTTAATTTTGAGCTTTCCTATATGCATGAGAAGGGAAATATAGTTTCAGATGCACTGAGTTAGAAAACAAAAACACAAGCCTTATGGGGAGCCAATGATAAATAGACGTTAATGTCCCTATTCTCTATGATGCATTTGGATTTTCAGGATAGTCATGTGAAGTCTAAGCTATCATCCTTGATAGTTACATATTCCCTCTTTAAGAAGGTGATGGGTAGAAACTTCTCTGATCTTGAGGGCTTGGTTCTCCATGAGAGTATATTAGGAGTTAAACCACCTATATATTTTTCTATGGGTAGAGACAACATCGAGTGTATTTAGGGAAATGTTTAGGTTCCTATAGATATGAGAGAGGAGTTGATGCATGAGTCCCACACTTCTCAGTGGGAAGTTCATCCAGGTATCTCCAATATGTATCAAGATATGTGATACCAGTATTAGTATCCTGGGATGAAATGTCATATAATAGGATTTATCAGTAGGTATTCCACCTATCAGCAGGAGAAGAAAGAACACTAGAGGCTTATAGGCTTGTTACAGCCACTTCTAGTCCTATACTGGATGTGGGAAGATGTTTCTATGGACTTTGTAGTCAGTTTACATAGGTGTCCTAGAGGTAGTGATGTTGTATTGGTTGTCATTGATAGGATAAAAAAATTGGGTCACTTAATTCATATTCTAGAGACTTTCTAAATTGATGATATTGGAATATCGTATATCTTTGAGATCATACAACTACACGAGGTCCCTCATACTATCCTTTTATATAGGGATGCTCTTTTTCATGTCACTGTTATGGTAGAGATTATAGATGGTTATGGGAACACAGGTGTATACAAGAGTACATTTTCACCCTTAGGCCGATAGATAGTTTGAATGGACAATAAAGTTCCAAAAGGACATGCTCTGAGCATGTGTCCTTGATTTCAGAGGTTCTTGGTAGAATCATATCCCTCTCATTGAGTCCACCTATAATAATAGCTTCCATGTTACGATTTAGATGGATCCTTTTGAGGCCTTGTATGGTAGGTCATGTTATTCACCCTTGTGGTTGATAGAGGAAGCTGATGCAACACTAGTAGGTCCTCATCTCATTTTTGATAATTTGAAGTAGATTTAGCTGATCAGAAATTACATGACTACTGCTCAGGCTAAACAGAAATCTTATGTTAATTTTCGTCGTCGACCTCTACAGTTCTAGGTCTAGGATCCTGTTTTCCTATGGATATCACCCTATATAGGGGATAGATAGACACATATTTAAGGTAATTTATTGCCTCATTATGTAGGGCCTTTTGAGATTCTAGAGAGAGTTGGGTCGGTAGCCTATCAATTGCTACCACCTCATTGGTACCATTCTATGCTCGAAGTCATCCATGTTTCATAGGCTCGCCAATATCATGCTGACATGTATCATAATTTTGGACCCAATTAAGTTGAGTTAGATTTCGATGCATCCTTTGAGGAGAATCCAGTACGCATCGTTGACTGGAGCATGAAGGATCTTTGAAGGTGGTATGTCCCTCTAACATGGGTGTTATGGCAGCACGGCAACGTGTAGGATGAGACATGGGAGCCGGAGGCCTACATACGTGCCATGTGACTACAGTTTTTCTCAGACAGTGTTTCACCACCCTTGGAAGATGAAATTAGGGACAGACTATTTTAAGTGGGGAAGACTGTAAGAACACGATTTTTTCACTAAGGTATAGATCTTTTAAATTTCGGTCAAATTATTTAGTTTGGACCAAAATTGTAGGAGTAGTGAGTTAATGAAGGTACTTAAGGGTGTATGAGTATTTTTCTCAACCCAAACCCCATATTTTTGGGTAAAATGGCCATGTATAATCTTTAGAGTAAGCAGTATGAGTAGGGTGCATGGTTAGATCTAACTGTGCAGATGGCTACATTTTCAAGCAGAGCCATATCGCAAGGTTGGCTCACAGTTTACCTAACCATGCAGTCTAATTGTGTAGTTCCCCCTCTTCTCCAGGTACCCATGAATGGTCAATTCACGGTTTTTAAACCTTGTGGAAAAATCGTGCAGAGCCAAAATTTTCGGTAATTTTACATTTATACCCTTAATGATCTAATTAAAACATCCTTCTTCCCAAATCCAAATTCCAATGGGATTAAAATCCATTCCTCTAATTTTGGATCTTTTTGAAGGCCTAATCTAGGGATCAAGATTTCTTATTCATTCAAGATCTATTAAATCTTAAGTTTGTCACGTTGGATGTGCAACGGTAAGTACTCGAGTTTGTTTTAGGTGTTCTTCTTCGCTATTTCTCTCGTCCTAGTCATCGAGGTGTGAGTTTTTTTATTTTTCTTAGATATACTATAATCCAAGCCAAATTGAAGGCCAATACTAGAGGAGGATATTCATACAAACCTAATATGGGATTTCTATAACTCATCACTCCAGTTCGTTGATTTTGGAATTGTTTTGTGGGGCCCTCTGATTTCAGTAGTTTTCGTTTATTGAATTTATATGCCATTATTATAATAATTAGAACTATATGGTTATGTTATTTCCAAATATGTTATTATTTGGTAGTGTTTATGCCCATAACTCCATCCATCCCATGTAGGATGTTATGCCATAACATTCATTTTAGTGTTTTGACACGTTTGATCCATCCTTCGGGGGTTACTTGGATTAACCTTACTAAGGGTAAGATTTTATACATTAAATGACTTGATTTAAATTTTGAATTTCATAATTTCCATTTCCATGTATGCTCTCTACTTAACCCACCTATGATAAGTGCTTCAATTGATAATTAAATGTGAAATGGGAATCTGTATGTATACTAAGTATATGACTTAGCCTTATTAAATATAATTTAATAATAGGTTTCTTGTTCATAGGATCACTTACCATGTTTATAGAAGGTATTAGAGCGAACCTTAATTATTTAAAATTCCTTAAATGGATTAAATAATGTTTTTATTGCTACATGGACTTGTCACACTAATGAAAGGAAAGCCTTAAACCAAATGGACTTATTGATTAATTGTGAATTTTTTAAATGGTTTCATGCTCAATTATCCCATTCAAACTATTTATGGGTAATGGCTTGAACCTTATGAATTATATTATATCATTATCTAATAAGCGTTTCCTGACTCGATCTAACCTTGCATTCCAAAGGTAATTTCTTGAGTACTCGGGAAACCCATTCCGATTCAAGAATTTGGATTGCTTTGGTTAAAACCCACATGGAACCTGATTCTTTTCTAACCTTGAATGCCATGTACGACACTGTAGGATCCCTCGTGTATTATTATAACATTTCTTTGATACACTCCTTGGATTGAGAATTGAAAAGTATTTTCCATTGTTAGATCTCATCAGGACCAGTCATTTATTACCCCATTTTACACTCAGTATGTGACTATTTTTTGAATTCCTTAGACAATGCTCATTGGATTACACTATTAATCCTTAGAGAATCTATAGTCATTACTGATTTAGTGACCCTTTAGGTCGACATTGCCTTGGTTATTACCTTGGGACTTTATTATTAAATATCATTATTGGTTGCCTTGTTACATCTTCGAACCTTCACTATTGTCAACATGTGACATATTTATAAATTGGTAAAAATCAAATAATGAATCGGTTACATGTTCATACACTAGGTGAGGGATTAATTAGGTAATTGGGTATTTAGTTACATTTTATTTCTTTACTTTATATATTCATGCGTGAACATTGTTACATTCTCATTACACTGGTCAGATGTTATAGACACTATTGGCGATGGCCCATTGAGATTTATCTCACACCCTCTCTAGGTGTAATTTGATACCCATGGCATATTATTTGTATGCATTTGTTGACAAAGGGATGCACACAACTTCGAACACTCGATTGTTGGCTGTTTAGGATGGATCTGATAGTAGATGACCGAGCCGGAGCTCACGATGCTTGGAATAATACATGGATTTCCTTTATAATTTTGTGTAACATGTTATTAATGTTGTATTTAATCCATTTTTTCTAGTTCTCTAGTGACAATACATATCATCATTAGTTTTTTAATTCTTTTATATTATTATAGTAATTTAGTTATTGTTACTATTTTCTCCATTTTTCATTATTCCATATGTTTACTTTTATTACTCCCACTATTTCCCTCAATTTATATTTTTTCATTATACTACACTTTGGTAATGAGGGCTTAGTCTCCCCACAGACACACCCTAGGCCCTCACTGCTAGTCGACAGTATCTGGCATTTAGGGAGATGTTCCTGTGGCCTTGTGGCCCCTCGAGCTCGGGGAATCTATTAAGGGTCATCCGAGTCTGGGACATCACAATTAAAAATATGGAATCCATATTTCCAAATTACCATCACAGAAGTGTTATTAATTAATTTAAATTTAATCCCACATATGGGGGTATAAAGAGGGTTTTTAAAGTAGAAATGTTCAAAAGTTTGAAATGTCTTTATATCCAATTTATATTTCAAATTGACTAAAATTAAAAAAATTGGATTAATTGACTAAAAATTGATCAAATGAATCATTAAAACCAATTAAAAATATAATTTAACCCTATCAATTATTTTGAAGAAAAATCAGTTGTTAATTAAAATTCACTATTTTTCACAATTCATCCAAAAATGATGTTTTTTAGAAAATTCCCAAAAATTCACCATGCGATAACTTTGACATTAAGATTTCAAAAATGAAGTTAATTCTATCAAATTAATTTTTTTAATGTTTCTAAATATTATTCCTCACAAAAGGACATAAAAAGCTATTCATTTGAGAATTTTTTTCAAACATATAAAGACTTTATCAAAAATTATATGTTTCATTATCACTATTTTTATTTAAATAAAACTAATATAAATAGTATTTAAAAATTAATTATTACTATCCATATTTCTATTTTTAACATCTTTATTATATCTATCTCATTTAAATATTTATATAAAATGTTGTTTTGTGGAAACTTAGTGTTTTTTTAACGCAAGTCAAGTTAGTGTTGCATGTAGCACAATATTAGCTTGTTGTAATGAATACTGAAATCTTAAAATGGTGTACCATGTAATGAAATTCAATAAATAAAAATTAATTTACTCAAAAAGGATCATAAAACTCAGGTTCTTACATTCTATCCCTCATAAAATGAAATCTTCCCTTTAAATTCATCATTTGGATATAAATAAATGAGGACACTTCAACCTCATCACATCCTCAAGTTCCCATTTAGATTCCTCTAACTAGTGTTTTTTCAACAAAACATTGACCATATGGGAGGTCTTGTTTCATAGAACATTCTCTATATGATGTATAATTTCAACAAGTTGTTCCTCGTAAGAAAGATCCTACTCCAATGGTATGATCTATGTGTTCAGTACTTGTGAAGGGTTAGGTATGTACTTCCTCAGGGGAGATAAAATGAACTTGAGATAAAATTGGATGAAGTTTCAAGAGATAAGATATTGTCCCAATATGATCTAAAATTTCAAATGGACGGATATATCTAGAACTTATTTTCCCTTTCTTTATAAACCACACAACCTTCTTTTATGAGAGATTTTTAGAAACAACTTCTCTCCAACTTCAAATTCCAGCTCATATTGATGATTCAAAACATCACCTTTCTACCAAATTTGAGTTGACTTTATGTGATACAAAATTGTTCGAACCTTGACTACCATTTCTTCAATGATCTCAGGCCCCAAAGGCTTTCTTTCTCCAATTTCACTCCATCACATTGGATATCTACATCTATTTTCATAAATGGATTCATAAAGATCCATATAAATTATTGAGTGAAATATTTTTTTTGTAAGAAAACTCAACTAGAGGAATGTGTTGATCCCAAACACCTTTTAAATAGAATTTAAAATATCTCAACATATCCTCAAGGGTTTGAATTGTTCTTTCAGACTGACCATCCATTTGATTATGATAAACAGTTATAAAACTAATTTCTATATCAAGTTCTTACGGAATATTTCACCCAATATTTGAGGTAAACCTCTGATCCTGATAAAATATAATGGACTTTGGTACTCCATTAAACCTTACGACTTCCTTAATATTTATCATATAAAGATGATCTAGATAGAAGTATAACCTGATAGTGATGAAGTGTGATGACTTAGTAAGGAAATCGACTACTACCCAAATACCATGATTCCATTTTGATGTTTTGGAATGTCCAATGAAAAAATCTATAGTGATGTTCTCTAATTTCCATTCTGGTATGGGTAATGTATGAAACATCTCCTTAGACTTTTTTCTTTCATCTATAACTTGTAGGCATACTAAGAACCAAGATATAAAATCTATGATATCCCTATTCATTCCATAACATTAGAATTATTCTTTAACATATCTACACATATTTGTACTTCTAGGATGAATAGTGACTAAATAATAATGAGCTTCTTCAAATAGCTCATTATTCAAATCTGGTATGGATGGAACACATACAAGGATTCTGAACCTTATCATTCCATCATGATCAAGGTTAAAATCAGGAACATTTCTAACCTTGTTTTCTAGCTCTAAATATTATGTATGCACCTCTTTAATTTTACATGGATAGAGGTTTGAACATTAAATTGACAAAGAAAATGATTTTCCCCCTCCTTCAGGATTTATAGATCTATCCTTAGAAAATATTGAAATATTGAATTGTTTTATCCACATCATGGATAAACTAGCATGATCTTTTCAACTCGAAATATCAACAACCTTGTTCTTTTTCCTATGGTGGTAATGTATTGAGAATTCATATTACTTTTTCAGCTCTAACCATCTTCTCAAGTGCATGTTCATATCCTTATTTATGAATATATATTTTAAACTTTTATGATCGGTATATGTATCTCACTTTTCTCTATAAATATAATGCATCATTACATTTAAATCAAAAATTACCGTTGCTAACTCCAAATCCTATGTTGGGTAATTTTTCTCATGAATCTTTAATTTTCATGCAGCATAAGATATAAACATTTTATTATGCACAAGAACACATCCCTATCCCTTATTGGATACATCACTACATATTACAAACCCTTCTCCAATATAGGGTAATGTAAAAATAAGTGTGCTAACCAACCTTCTCTTTAGGTCCATGAAATTTTCATCACATTCACCTGTCTTGAGGAACTTGGAAACCATCCATGTTATCTTAGGAATAGGATTAGTTTGTCATGAGAAATTCTCCACAAACTATTGACAATATCTATATAAACTATGAAATCTATTGATCGTGGACACTATGGTTTGTATAGTCCAGTATTCAGTAGCTTCTATCTTTGATGGATCTAATGTTATACCATATCTTGAAATTATGTGACCCAAAAATGAATCCTTTGCAGCCAAGATTCCCAATTTGTAAATTTTTCATATAGTTTCTCCTTAAGTACTTTAGTATAATTTCAAGGTTTCTTCATGCACTTCATTACTCTTCAAATAAATAAGAATATAATCCTTAAAGACCACCACAAACTGATCAAGGTAATCTTTAAGGACTATATCCATAAAATACATGAAGATATTAGAGGAATTATTAAAAGAAAAATGTGTTGCTATATATTTATAGTGTTCATACCTTGTATAGAACACCATCTTGGGTATATCCTCCTTCTTGACCCTCAATTCATGATTTAAAAAATTAAGTTCATTATTGTAAAATTATAGATCTCCACGTAGCTGATTAGACAAGCCATAAATATGGGGAAGGGGATACTTGTTCTTGATCGTGACATTTTTAAACCCTAGATAATCAATGTAGAGTCACATTGATCCATCTTTCCTTTTCAAAAAAATAACAAGTTCACCCCTAGGTGAAACACTTGGATGAATAAATCCTCTATAATGGTTTTCTTGTAGTGGATTATTCAACTCCATCTAGTCAAATGGGAACATTCTATGGGGAGTCATTGAAATTGGTGTGGAACTAGGTATGAGTTCTATCGAGAACTAAACTTCAAAATTTGGTGTAATGCTAGGAAACTATTTTTGAAATACATACAAAAACTTCCAAAAAATAGGTATATCATCGATGTCGAGTTTCTCCCAAAACATTTGAGTCAAACATTCCTTCTGAATGGAATTTAATACCTCTACACTAGATATAATCTCTATATGAAGTTCATACTTACAATCACACTGATAGATGGTCCTAGGTTGGTTCAAAATATAAAATGTAACTTCTTTTTCTAGACAGTTGATGTGATATTTATGCATAGAATGCCAATACATGACTAAGATTACATAAAATTCAACGAAATGAAGATTGAAAATATTTATAGTAAGGACATCCCCACAAATGTCAACTAGAGAGGAATCATAGACTTGAGATGCAATCATCATACAATTAAGAGTTTGCACTGCTAATTCCACAACCAATATTTGGAAGGAATCATAATTCCCTTATCAAATTATTTGGATATTAAAGAGTGGGTAGATCCAAAATCAAATAAGACATTAGAATTTCTAGAGTGTAAAGTAATTGTACCTTTCACCGCATCATTATCAGACCCCTTATTATAAATAGAGATTGAATGAGATTTCCACTTATCCCTCGGTTTAAGAGGATTCCAACATCGATCATCATCACCAACCCTTGGGTTTGGGAACTACTTAGCATGACACATATCCTCCTTACACTTGAAGCACTAGAGTCCGGGATGTTCATTTAGTGCATATTTCCCTCTATTTTCATCATTCTCTAACTTCTCCCCATCAGTTCGCCAATCAATTTCCTTATGGAATATACTTCTACACTTAAAACATTTATTAGACCCCATAAGACAATTTTTTCCATGATTCTTTCCACACATAGAGAATTAAGGAAGTCTATTCATCTTCTCTCTATGGTTTTTATATTTTCCTTTGAACTCAATATTCCTTTTTTTAAACAATGATATTGATATTTAACTCCAACCTACCTTATAACATTGATTTCAAAATGCACATTCTCTTAATAGATACTAAAGACTCTTTTGGCCAACACCCTTCTGAGACTTGGATTTAAGCTGCTGAAGACCCTATCAACTTTACTTTTGGCTCGGATGGTAATACCTGATGTGTACACCGAAACTCTTGTGAAATTAACCTTGTATGTACTAACAGATTCATTATCTTTTTTCCTTCAACTCAAGGAACCCATTCTCTATATTTGTACGATGAACATGAGGAAAGTACTTATTGAAGAATAAGTTCTTAAACTCATCCCAGTCCATGGATTCAATATCATCTTTCCTCCTTGAATTATTGATTAGAGTACACCAATGGTTTGATTCACATTCTAAAAGATAAAAATCCCGAATAACTTTCTCATGTTCTGAACATTAGAGGATAAATAATATCTTTTCCTTGGTACCGATCCATTTTTTAGCAATAAGTAGATCAGAAGATCTACTTAAAAGAAGGGGGGAGTTTCCTCATAAAGGACTTAGTGGAATATTGTTCCCTCATTTTCTCATTTGGAATTCTAGTATTATTCATATTTTGATAAATTTGGGTGAGTATAGAAATAATATTTTTCATTCCATCTACCATAGCATTCGGTTTCTCAGGAGTAAAATAATTTCATTTTCAATTTCTATCACCATTAATGTGGTTTATTTAGGTTCCAACCATTGACTAAAACCAAAAAAAATTGAGTAATAAATAGTTATCATAGTTATTAACCATATAATTAGGAAAACCCATTTATAGGATATCTAAATTATGACACCTTACTTAATCTTTGACACCTTGGGTATATCCTAGGTTAATAATATCCAACATATATTTAAATCCTTCATGATTTTTCATGAAGATTTTGTGAATTTCCAAAGAATATCCCCTATAAGTGTAAGACCAGATGTGCATCAAGGCCCATTGGCTTTCACTAGTTCTGGAACGACTATAGATAAACATGGTGTTTTGCATGTTCACAACCCTATTTACATATGTGATAAAGACACATCCACTTCTAGTATATTGGCAGGTATGTATTTCTTAGAAACCACTTGTTCTGTCCTTTACCAAATCTTCAGGACATTTTCCTATACATTACAAGAACATAGTCCCAAAGACCTTATTGGTTTAGTGCCTTTAGAAACACGGAAACATAAACACTAGTACAAAAGTGAGATACATTATCTTCCTCTAGGTTCTCCATGACTAACACCCTTATTAGACAAATAATATATAATATATATCTTCATAACCTAGGTAAATGAAACATAAAACAGTGTGTGCTCAGATGCTCAATAAGGGTAATCAAGGGAGATATGAAAGAATAAGAAAGATCATAAGGGTAAGAAAATGTGATATAAACTTTAGAAGATCATACCATGCATATCAAAGATCATAAACATGAATCATGTAATAAATATTGGAATTTCATAATACATGATTCATAAGGTAATCAAGTGCATAATCCATGAAATAATAACATAAGATCAAGACATAGAATTGTGTCAAACACATAAAAATGTAATACCATTCCCAATAAGTCATTGTACATTTCAAAAACTTATCAGGGAACATCCTAGGCACAAAACCTGTTCGGAAGGGCACACCACCATCCAAAGTCGTAGACCTTTCTTTTTACAGGATTGGTTTTCCCCATCTTCCCATAGTGAATTGGGTTTACCCATCTCCCCATAGTGGATCGGGTTTCTCTATCTTTTATAGTGGATCACACCTATCAAATTGATTATTATCATTATATCATGAGATATAAATCATTATCTAATTCATTGAATGGAGATATAGTTCCCACCCATATCATACTAAAATCATGCGTGCCATAAGATAAAAAAAGTTCATAGCATAACCAATTAAATTTATTGGGTGTCATAAAAATTTAATCATATCATTACCTATAGAAAAGATACAAGTTTTTAAATATTTATTTAGAGCATAACCTATGAAAAGAAGTGGGTTTTATATGAATATAACCTATGAAATAGAAATTATTTTCATAAGTATATAACCCATGAAATAGAAATAGGTTTCACAAACACCATGCCCTCAATACATAACCCATTCATAAAAATGATATGAATGAAACCCTTGGATTATATCCAAATAGAAGAATGAGTAAACCAATATAATTCATCTTATATGGAAAATAACTTTAAAATAACCTTTAAAAACTATTCTTGTGGAAAAAATCATTTCATCTTTGAAAAACACTTTCTAAATCATCAATAATTTTTAAAACCATTTTATTTGAAAAAATATTTGAACAATTTTAAAGGATGTTTTTAAAGCCATAATAAATTATTAATATCCTTTTTCCTTGAAAATTATGTTAAAATATATATTTTTTTAAAATTTATAAATGGTATTTTTAATAAAAAATAGTTTTGAATGAAGAGAGAAATAAGGTCATATTTTCTTAGAAACATTTTCTTAATTATCTTTAGTAACAAAGAGTGGTAAAATGATACTAAAACATTTCAATAATAACTAGAGGAGAATAAACTTCATGAGTTTTCTTGATATATAAATCATAATATTTCATTAATGGAATCATAATGATAATTAATCCTGATAAAAAATGAGATTGTTGTAATAAACTTTTACCACCCTGTAACATTGAGTCAAACTCCACATGTAAGAAATTGAAATTAAATAAATCATAAAATATCATAAAAATAATAATATTTGTGATATGACCTATCAAATGGAATTATATACTCCTCATAAAACAATATGAGTGCATAACAAAACACGTGTCTCAAAGAAAAAAAAATGAGACAAAACTACCTTACTATTTTTTTATCTTTTGAAGCATAAAACACCAAGAAATAGATATCATTTAATGGATATGTAAATACCCATAAATTTAAGTATAATATTTTTATAATACATTCATGGTAATTATATACACCACACAAAATAAATGAGTGGTGAATAAGGCATATGTCTCACTGAAATAAAAGTGAGACGAGAAATAATTTTCCCTCATGTCCTAACTCTATTTGTACTCATTAAAACAACTTTAATAATAAACATAGGATTATTATAAATATAAAAAATAACTATATTCTTATATATAATCTCAAATATGTCTTTATATTATCCTCTTATTAACAATTCCATGTTAATGATACAGTGTGGGTATCATCGGCTTTGTTTTTCGTAGATGTTCCGATTTATTATTCTTGATCCTTTTACTTAGATCGTGATTTACATATTTCCTAAATTTAAAACAAGATATAAATATTATATATACATATTATTTATATAAATACTTATAATAATTGATTCACCCTCAAATTTACCCAAAGTTAGAAGGTAGAATGGTCCTTGTAGTCTAGCTTGGGTTGTCGAATCCTCAGAGACCTAAGAAGTAACCTATAGACACATAGATTATATGGATTTTTTTTGACTAGGAGGTGGATAACATGGGTTTATTTAAGATGGTTTTAAATGAACTATATGATACTTAAATGAATTAAATTTAAAAGAATTATTTGACCCTAGGTTATCACTTGGGGTGGATTGGACGTATTCCCTTTTCAATTATTTCAATTTCTTATATTTGAGATGAGTTCATTTAAGGAGATCAAAAAACTTCATCTCTTACTGATTTTATACCAACATACCATAATACTAATAAACTATACACTTGGAGGATCAAATTTATGATCACTCCAAGGTAAAGGTTTGTACTAGCACTTGAAGTATGTGGCCTTAAAATTCAACAAGGACGAAGAAGTTTTAAAATAATCAAATAAAAATATCAATTAAAAGAAGTGATTATACATTAATAGAGTGATAAATAACATCAAATAAATCCCCTTGATACTCCCTTGGATCAACCCATAAGTGGGTTATCCCTCTATTGATTATATGGTTTTAATGGAAGTGGGAAGTAGACTCATGAGGGAGGAATTGAAGAAGTAAAGAAAACAATAAAGATAAAATGATCACTCTGTCGTTGTGTGAATAATTTCACAAGTTTTGGTGTGAATAAATTCACATCTAGATGAAATGGTATCAAAGTGAGATGGATAAGAATAGAATAATAATATAAGATTAACTTTTATTGAGAAACAAGGATGAATTAAAACAACATACATGTGGAAGAAAAACTTGAGACAACAAAATCGCAGCATAACCTTACAATGAAAGAATGCTCAAAAGATGATCAACTCCTCCATCACCACTGACTTAAATAGGAATTTTTGAAGCATTGGGTAGATCCTAAAATAGTCCATGTCTCTTCAATTAATTTTGGTAGGCCATAGGTGGGTGGAAAGTTGAGGGAGAGTTTATTTTTCTACCGTTGACAAGATGTGGCAGCCAACATTCATCCACCAAACAGACGCATCTGAATGGCCTTCTAGATGGAAGAATTGGAGTATACCATAGAATAAGAAAATGGAGCCTCAGATGTCCCCTAAGCTTCTGTAACATTTGGGACCATTTGGAGTTTTGGAGTCTGAGATAAGTTTAAATTGGTAGGCTATTGTCTGAGTCACAGAATCTGGCCCAAAGTTTTATCTCTAAATTGGGCCGCATTAATAACCACCATGGAGGCTGAATTAGCACTGGATCCTGTGGAATTATTTGTTCCCATATATTTCTTCTATAATACCATGAAATTTTGGCTTCATTTGTCATGTATGTTGGGCCCCATATTCTCATTAGTGGGATGGTGTCTAATCTACCTTCTCCGGAATTGTTTCCATGAAATCCCATTTTGGTGGTCTTTTAATGTGAATCTTCGAACACTCAACAAGTAAAATTTGTTCCCAATATAATTAGAAACATAAAAATTAAATATTAAGATAAAATCACGATCATTTGGTACTTTTAATTATGTTTCATAAATGTACCACATAATAGTGCATTTTAAGAAGGAATTACAATCATAATGTGAAATTATGTTCAAAGTGTAAAATGAACTAAAATGGTGTTTATGAATAATAAAACACATGAATATTATATAAATTAACAATTAATATTAGCCTCATTTAGTTTATAATCAATAATATATAAAAGTGATAAATAAAAAATGAAATACATCACTCATGGAGATAGTAGGTCATACGTACGCATAAACGTCAATTCCATTTTGTTATGATTTAAAAAAAAGAATGTAAATTAAATATTATCATATATATAAATTATCAGTATATAAGCATTATTATTTTAATATATATCATATATTTTCACTAATTCAATCCTTAATAGTTTCCATGTAAAGTTTAAATGAATTGCATCGCTTTGAGAAGGTGGTAGTCCACACATCCACAAATGAAGTTATTGTATTTAAACAAAATGGAAATAAAGAAGGTTTGTTTTATATAATAATTAAAGAATCATAAATAAATAAATATATATATATATATATATAATATATAAAAATTCTTTATATCATAATTCACACTCATGAGTGGTGGTAAAGGAAGAATGAACAACCTTGTTTCGTGAGGCAGTAGTTCGTCCTACACATGAATGGTAACTTCATTACCCATTAGAAGGAAGTGCGTGTAAATGTAGGTAAAAACCACATAATACGAAAGTATAATTATATTTAGTATACTTATGGTATTATATAATCAATTAATAAGGAGTGTTTAGGGGTGGAGAATAAAAATAAAAGAAAATAGTTTGTGGAAAGATGTTACCACTTATTTGGGTAACTCATATTGGTGTGCACCAAAAGGGATTCCTTGATTGGATTTATGATAAAAGGGAGGATTATAGGATGAAGTTAGGGGTATCAGAAGGAGACTTGGGAATAGTGTTTCTAATCCAAGGGGCTTGAGATGCGAGAATAAGTCGGAGGGGTGAGTGTCTTTGTATAGTGGAGTAGAAGTGGTATTCTTGTAAATTTCTTTATATATGATTCCATCCACATATTTCCAATGTCATGTGGCTCAAATAATGGTATAGATCCAATAAAACAGAGTATATGGTCTAAATTTGAACAAAAAATGACTTTCTGACAAGTTTATTGGCTATTTTGGGCCTTAAGTTTAAGTTTTAGTCTTTGTTGATCTAATTTATCTCTTAATTACTGTAATTAATGTTAATAACTTTGAATAATATTTTTGGTCAGGAAATAACATGACCTTATTATAAATTATAAATTATTCTAATCAAAATATGGTATCCATTATTCCATATTTCAATCCTATAAGTTGAAAAAAAATTAATATAAATTTAATCCCACATACGAGATGACAAAGCGTATTTTTAATGTGGAAGTGTTCAAAATTTTGAAATGTTTTTATAGAAAACATCAATTTGAAATTAATTCCAAGGAACTAAATTGAATTAATTTATATAAAATTGATCTAATGGAACTTTAAAACTATTTCAAAATATAATTTAACCTTTTAAATTATTTTAATGAAAAAAATATTTTTGAATTAAAATTCGTTATTTTTTACTATTCATCCAAAAAATGATGTTTTCCCAAAGACAAAAACCCATAAATTCACCCTAGGATAAATTTTAAATTATTATATCAAAAATGGTGTTTATTATTTAAAATAAAATTTCTAAAATTGTGTAAAATTACTTTTATTATTTCTCACAGAAGTATATAAAGATAATTTTATATGAGAAAATATTATTTTAAAACATATAAAAACTTTACCAAAAATTACAGTTTTTATTATGAATATGTTTTATATATATAAAACATTTATAAATAATATTTTAAAAGTAGTTATTACTATTCATATTACTATATTAATATCTAGGTTATACCTATCTTGATTAAATAATTATAATAAAATGTTTATTCCTAGAAACTCATTGTTGCATGTAATGTATCAAAAGTAGGTGTTTCATGAAGTGAAAGATTCACTTGTTTTATAATATAAAAAAATAAATAGTGTATCATTAAAATAAAAAAAAATTAAATAAAAATTATTTTATTCAAAAAAAGGGTTAAAAAAACTTTCGGTGTTAGAGGATGCCTTAAAATTGGTTCTGTGGGGAGGATCTCATTATCTATCAAAGGGAAAGTAAAGTGTGGTCCTTACCCTCCCTACCTAGAATTGGGAGGTTCACATGAAAATACCCATGGCTAGTAACCTAAATAACATAATAATTTAGACTCAAATACATTCTGAGGACCCCCCTTGTTGAAAAGGTTAGACATGTGACTCTTCTTACCATGGGTATATAGACCTGAAAGGACGCGTTGATGATTTGGATGGTCAGATCATACATGTTAGGTGGATTTGGAAGGGGAATTGTCCTGATGCCTTTAGAATGGTTTGTGGAGGGGGCCATATGGGTCCTGATGAGACAGTGGAAGGGGTTGATGGGAGATAAATCATAGAACAACCTAAGAGGCTTCATTCCCTGGAGCATGTTCTTATGTGGGATAGGGTTCCCAATATGTTACATGTTGTTGTGTGGGTGAGGGTATCATATTCCTATCACGGTGTTATGTATACCTGGTTTCTACTCGCACAACATGCTTCTATGTGAGGCCACATTCCTCTCGTGTTGTATTTTACTATGTGGGGAAAGGTTATGCCCGCATAGTGATTTTCTATTTGGGGACTGTTCAATAAATGAGCCATTAGTTTATACCCTATAGAATGATGTCCAAAAGGGTTTTAAGTTCACTAGCATTTTTATTTTCTTTTAGTTCACCCTTAGTGTTATGAGGAGGTTTTTTACCCACTGGAAAAAGAAATGTTCATTGTTTGGGATTCATCCAAGATTTCATCCTACTTTCTCTACATTTCAATTATTATTTATTCCTCTCTCTTGGTTCCCCTCAAGGTTATTTTATAGAAGAATGGGTTAACTAGATATCTGAATGGTCGGTTGTCCACAGTGGGTTGCAAACCTTCTTTTGAGGGATACTAAGAGGAAATTGGGGCCCATGAATGACTTCGTTCATGGCGGGTGGAAATTCACATTAGGAATATCACAGTCCAGCCCCGCAAATGGCCCAATTTCATTTTTGGCCACAAGCGATACTGCCTCACCCCTCAAAATATTTAGTTTATAGGGGTGGTAGTTTACGGGAGCATAAATCACCACACATATCACAAATAAACTCATTTAATTAGCAATCACCAGTGGTATCACCCCATTAATCGAACGATTTTATTCATGAGGATGGTTGTTTGTGGGGACATAAATCATAGCATGGCCCCACAAATGATTATTTTTTATTTTTTGGAATCAAAGGTACTACCTCATTCTGTGAACTATTTTGTTCATGGGGATTCTTCGCGAGGTGGTGGAACACCATGTGGACTGGCGTTCTATGAAGATGATTTCACATTGTGTGATCAATCCATCCTTCAGGGCTTCACCTATTTCAAAAAAAAATCTTCAGAATCTTCTACGTATGTTTTCTTCTCCTTTTCCAAGTTAATGAAACACTCTTGTGCTTGTATGTAGAATTTTTAAGATCCAACAATCCCCCCCATCAGAATGGGTTCCAATCTGGATAAATAAGAGGCCATTCCAATGTAGAAAATGGTTCGGTTTTGAATCGGTTTATGGCTAAAAAGTGGACATAAAAGGGGGACCACTCTATTAAGTAGGGGCCAAATCATATTTATTCAAAATAATTTCATAGAAAAATGAGTGCTCAGTATACTCCAGATCATAGAATGCTTCCTCATAGAACATCCTTTGCGACTACCCTTTTCATGAACTGATCTTCATTATCCACGCTTGGTAATTTATATTTCTTCTTAGTGAGTGGATGCTTCATGTATTGAGTGTTCGATGGACTATAACTTCATTGGCTAGTGCCTCACAATCTACTGCCTCACTAGTCAGTCGTTCATGGGAAAATTCTTCATAGAATGATGTATTTTGGGGCTACGTTGGGTGTGCTAAGTGGTGTCTAGTTTTCCATCTTCCTCCAATGAATCTCAAATATTTTTGACATCCCATTTATAGGTAAAAAATGGATACGGATTCCTCCTCAATGACTATGACTGGGATAAGAACATAAATTGTTGTGAATATTGAAGGAAACATTTGATATCACATCATTCCTCAGGATGGTATTATATAAAACCTTATTTCACTAGACCTTATGACCTACCCTCTATCAAAATTACTACCACTTTATAGATTATGACATTATGATGATTCTAACCTTCCCCCATTTGATCAAAATCTCTCATCTTCTTGGTTCGAGATGTCTTGAGATCATACCCAAGTGAACATCTCTACTTCATAGTTAATCATTACTAGGTTTGGTTAGGAGAAAGTATTTGTTTTGAATGGTTCTATGTGGTATTAAATCATCCATTATAGTCATGAATTATCCTTGATATCCACCATTTTACATAATCTATCTATTTTCAACCTCTATTGAGTTGATCCCAACAGAGGATGAAGCTGCTTCTAGGACTTGCGGTATAGAGGGAGTTTTTCAAATAAATGGGACTTCTCATTTTGGTGTACCAAATTTGTAGGGAAATTCCCAGATGACTATAGGTTTTTGTCTTATATCAAGAATTATGGTTTTACAAGTCCATAGTTTATTCTTAAACTGAGATACAACCTGAGTTGATCAGTCACTAGTGTTTGAGCACCAACACATACCACCTCTCACCTGATGAATTTATGGTCAGTTTACCGAATATCTACCAATTAGGGAGAATCTAAATTCTTAGAAATATGTATGAGAAATTCCTCTTACGTATAGTACCTAGGAAAACAACAAATAGGTATCTACCTTGGTGAGGGATCTACTAACTACAGTAGAATAATTTCTTGCCAAGCCCTCTCTACTCACTCAAAAATTGGATAAAGTTATTTCTGCAGGTTAATGGCCCAAGGCCACAAGTTCTCCATAGAATGACTCACCCAACTCAATAATCATAAGTTATTTAGTGTTCATACTAGGATATTCTTGAATAATTTCATCATACCATGTGAGGATACAGAATCCATCTAGACATGTCTCCCAACATTTAACTAGACAATTTTTTATCCATGATCCAGAGTGGATATCTCTTCCTATCTCGGAATTCCTATACTAGTGTCAAATCCTTTACATTGTTTTTGGAGGAAACATTGGTAGAGGTATGACCCTTCAACTTAGTTTTACCCACCCTTACTCATATATATGTAATGTTGGGTTGAATACAGGAGGGAATATCCCTACATTTCCTCAACAATCCATTTGAATTCCAATATGGGTGGGAGGTGGAACATTATCGATGCTACGAATATTAGAATACTACAACAATTCCTTATTCCACCTTTTTCCAGGCACTACTAAGTATTTTTCCATAAGAAAACAACTGCAACACATCAATGGAATTGTCGAAATATTGAGATATTTTCTTACTTTACCTTCATCCTTTACCCCATACCTTCAGGAATGGTGGTTCATAATGGTGAGGGGACTTCGAAGAAACACTCTTATATCATCTCTCTATGAATTGGAACTCTATATGCATGGTTGAATGCAGTAACAATATGTGAAATATATACTCCATATAAATTTTCCTGAAAATTTGGATGATGCAATGAGGGGAAACTCTTCTCATTCCCCGGACTCAGGAGGCACACACATTCATTCATCACCTTCTATGGCTGATTATGATTCTCGAAGATTATGTAATGAAACTTTTATTATCTTTTGTGTAAATTCCAATCAATATATCATAGTATTATGCTAGAATGTGGACGAAATACTATCTCGGTGGGATATTAGTGAAGGAAATTCGAAAGGTGCACAAACCATTGGCCTCTCCTATCTTAGTGTTGGATACACCCTTATCATCTGTTTCATGGGGAGAACACATTGATTCCAGGAATTTTATTCACCTTAAGGGAGACTCTTTGTCTAGATCCCCCCTTACAGAAGGTGGTGTATGTCTTTTTTTCAACTAGCAGTGCCAGTAGACTTGCTAATGCGGGTCCTAGTATAAAATCCTTAACAACCTTACTAATTGATGTTGGTCCCATCAACTTGATTTCTAAAGTTGGGCAGGAGGAAAATATAAAATATTTCTCCACATTAGAGTCATTTTTTTGAATGAACCTATCTGTTATGGTTGCGATTATATACAACATACATGTGGTAGTGAATGATTTGGATCAATATCCTAGCTTCTTTATCTAACACCACACTATGTGAACATGGTCTTTGAATCAAATTTTTACATCTGTTACTGAGACCCCCTTGACCAAAATAACATCCATGGCATTCAACCTTCACCAAATTTTCCTTGGCTTAGTCTTAGGGGGTTTTATTATTAGAACTTTCATATCCTTGTCCACTAGATCATCATAGCTCAAGATGAATTAGTTTCTTGAGAATGTGACCTAACTCAGTATAATTATTTCCATCATCAAAAAAATAATTACAAGATATTTCCATTGAGGTAAACCAACTAATTGCTAAAGAAGCAAGGTATTATGATCAAGTGGTTGCATAGACTATAGATCTAAGAGAATATGAGGATTAGTTAGTAAAATAAAATGTGTAGTTTTCATCAAAGAGTCCTGATTTTGAAGCCATCATGCAGAAGGGTCAAGAACTTAGGGATGTTATTAGACATATTCACCCAATAGTATAAACTAAATCTGAGAAAAATACCACCTTGGAATAGACCCTTGACAGTTTGTGATCAGAAACAGTCAAATTTTCAACTAAATCGATCATAGTTTCATTTTAATTATTTTATCTATTTCATGGTATTTTTTAGTAGTGTTAGGGAGAGACTCTAGTGAGTGGATTCTCCTCCATTCTCATTTAACAAAAAAAAAATTAAAACTTGATTTCTCTTCAACAATCATATTTTATATTATCCTTCTATATCAATCAATTACAATTTTTTATGTTTTTTGAAAGATAATCCCTTAAATTATTTGAATGGATTCATCATTGGATATCATTATCAATCACAATCTGGGATAATCAAGTTGACATGATCATGTGATGCTCTAATTTTTTAATTAGTTGAGGGACTCGATGAACCTAATTTTGAATGTTTCTAGGGTTACATGGAATACCCTAAAAACTTTGTGTCATTAATGTTACCACATTAATTATTTACTAACTCGAATGTGGTGTGGGAATAGTGGGCATAAATTGGATTTTTCTTAGGCTACCCTTTGTGGTTTTTGAAATAATAGGTTTTATACATATTTTAATTTTCATTTCTTGATTTTTTCCTAAACCATGAGAATCATTGGTCTAGAAAGATGGTACGTGACTTTTACCGAGGGTTCCCTTTGTGGACATGGCACCTAGTGAGTTTTCTGTCTCTTTTTATGGTCTGTTTAGAGTCATGAATGGTTGACTCATTTAACTGATTTTTTAGGTTGAACATATTTGAACTTGAATTATGGGATGAGATCCCCAATATGGATTATTTTTTGATAATTCTCCAATATGTTTCAAACATTAATGAGGGATTTTTGGACCTTGTTTTTGTGATTTTTGAATCCAAGACATTATATGGTCCAAGTAGTCAAGAAGAAACCATAAGAATGATTTCCAACAATATGTTTCTAGTGCATACAAAGGTAGGAAAAACGTAACCTAGGGATGGATTTTCTTTTGGTTGACAGGACTTTTTGTGGGTGACTTATGCATAACCAACTACGTTATATTGTGCATAGTCAAACAAAGGTATCCCTAAGAAACTAACCATCCATTTATTATGGCCTAGTAATTTTTGGAAATTCAAATTTCGCAAGACCACGAAGGGTGGATTCTCATGGGGATGATGACTTAAAATGATAAGTGTGTCTGTATTGGCACTAGCCATGAATGAGAAACCACACCAACATGAATTTGTTATATGTAAAGGAGGGTTGGGGCATAGGTCTTTTTAATGTTGTTCAACTATGAAATGGATCATTCAGTTTAATGTCTTATGATGTTGGAATTCAAGGGCTAAAATTTAAGGTCATTTAGTTTTGACGAAGGGATAATTGATTCTCCCTTTTTCATAGTAATTTGTCAAAGAATATTCCATCATATTTAAGAATATTGTTGAAATGTTATAAAAATTCATCTGGGGGTTCCTGAATTAGAGGAGTGATATGGAATGAAAAATTAATTGGGGTGTATGGTGGTAGGAAAATTCTCCCTTGAAGATGAATTTTATTTTGGTTTAAAGACAATTTTTCATGGAAATATTATATAGATCCAACTTGGAAATATTGTTCATATTCAAAAAAAGGTATCCTCTGGACACTAAACCTCTATTTATGATGGATGGAGAGGTTTATATATATTTTTACTTCCCCAATAAAAGATTTTGGTTTGTTAATGGATATTTTTTGAACATTAAAGTGGAATTTCATGTAAACCTTTCCTGGGAATGGGTCGAAATGTATACATTATGCAAGTATGAACCATAAATATGAAGGATTTTTTTATAATGTATGGTCCTGATATATAAGGGTCGATCATCAGAACTTATATAGTTAAAATTGTAATCATGACATACATAGCTCTGAGAATGTTTTCCCATACATCAAAAAATTTTCATGGGAAAGGTTAAATTTTCTTTTAAGTATGATCTCATGAATGAGGGGAGGCATGCATTGGACACCACATTATATAAATATATATCTCATGTATTGGAGAGAAATAGAATTGTTTGGGAAAACTGGGATATAAGATCTTGGTGTTGTTACGTGTCACATCAAAGTGATAATCAGGTCATAGGTAGTTCATATATGGTTCCCCATGTAAGTATGAACCATGCATAGGGAAAGAGAATTGTTAACATTATTATAGTTGGACCTAGGGTTGTATATTTTGGTATCAATGAATATCCTTTAATGGAATGAATCAATCCACACATAGTTATAGACATCATAGAGTTTAGTTTCATGTGACTTGGATATTATCCTTGCAGTTTAAGGTCATGAATTGAGGATGGAATGGGGATTTTTAGTTTTAGGTCATAAGATTAAGACCATTTTTCATAAAATTTATGAGTAATAAGAGGCTCTTCAGTTCGGGATGTTTTAACCTACCTCATATGTGATGGATAATGAATATGTACACCATGATTCTAGGGATTCCCGGATGAGGGGAAATGGTATGGGGAGAAATTCCATTGAGGATTATAGATGTATAAGAGGACACTTATAAAGAAGAATTTTTATTTTGCTAGAATGAATTTTTGTGGGTGACTTATGTTGAGCCAACTGGGGAATATTATGCATAGTCAAACAAAGGTATCCTCAGTAAATTGATCCTCCATTTCTAATGTCAAGGTGAAGATTAAAAATATATAAAATTTCGTGGGCACAGAGTATTATGAAATGAGGGATTGTGTCTCGATACATAATAAATGATTATACCATGATTACCAATGTATTTTGAAATTATATAACTATATCTGACTTATATGTAGGTGCTCATTTCTATTTCCTTGATAAATCTTGAATGAGGAACCCAAACATAAGATCTTCTATATAGATCTTTCTTTTGACACAGTATATGGGGACATTTGTTTCGTTTTCCTCATGGAAAGGACTAATAAATGATGTCTAGACATTACTTCATGTCTCATCAAAAAGAGAATATTCCCAATTATAGTTATTGAGGTAGAATACAGTTTAATTTCATGCACCAAGGAAATTCTCCATATAGTTTATCATCATGTGGTAAGGATGTAGGTTCCCCGATGTGAATAGGAAATATCTAGTTTTCCTTTTAAGGGCTTCCTACTATGACAAAAGCAACCCTGATGTGGATTGATATGCCTTGATTAGGCGGGTAATCCCCTAATAAAATTCCTAATATCACATGATATATGCTTGGTGTGAGAAACAAGGGATGAAAAAGGTTTATCCCACCACACATAGGTGATAAACTGAAGGATATCAGCATTTTGAATTTTTGGTGCCTAGACCATAGAAGAAAATATAGGAATAACTTTATATATTATTATAGATATAATCAAGACACCCATAATTCTAGGACCCCATGTAGTTTAATTCCATGCAGTAAGGATGAAGGTGACTCAATGTGGAAGAGGGGGGATATTGTAGTTGGACCTAGAAATAGAGATATGGGTGTCACTATGTATCCTATGATGATAATAATCAATCCACACATAGTTTTCATGAGGCTCCCTCTATAGGTCCAACCATTACATAGGGATGAGGGAACTTTTACTATCATTCCTTTTGGTTTGACCTGATATTAGAGAACCAGGCGTCACATCTTATCTTTTGATATTAGGATTCAAAAAACACCTAGTTAGAAATGGGAACCTCTCTACATAGGTCTGATCCATACACATAGGGAGGATTTTTCCTATTGATGGATTGATTGTTACAACTAGACCTGGGAATAGAGATCTGGTCATTGCTACATATCCTATTTTGGAAGGAATTGATCCACACATAGTTTTAAATGTTCTTCCTTGCACAGATATGACTCATGTGTAGGGAGACCATACTTTATTTTAAATAGGCCAATATATGGGACCCACTTTGGGGTCCCCTACATAGATTTTGTTTTTATACATGGGAGGTTGGAATTTCTGGTATTTAATGGTTGGGCTCAAGACATGAGGTCTGGGCATCACTTTGTATCCCATAGATTGAAATTCAATCCCCAAGTATTTCTTGATGAACCATATAGTTTAACATTTTTCTATAAGTATGGATGTCACTTGATGTGAAATAAGTATAATCATGGATGAACCTATAATGATAAATTTGGGCATCAATACATATCCTATGTGGACAGGATTCAAGCCACATATAGTTTTTGATGGAAATCTCCCTGCATAGGTCTGTCCCCTTTGTAGGGAGGGGGAACATTTTACTTTTGGGTGGCTGGACTAGGATGTAAAATCCAAGCATTGACTACGTATCCTATGTGTAAAGGAATCATTAAACACGTAGATATTTAATACAAAATGGTAGTTGACCTATTTCAGGGGAAATGTTCTCTTGGGTGAGAATTGTATGGTGTTTTGCATTTTAATTTAATTCTGTGAGGGCCTTGGTGTCATGCATTTTATTATCTTACGACATGGATGATGTGCCATGAATTTTTACAATATGAGATTAGGATGATTGTGTCTTGTAGTTATGGAAATGATGATTTCTTAGAATAGGGGTAAATGTAAACACGCTATGAAAAGAGACCATTATGCCTAAAGATGGTAGGAAAATCATCTTATATATGGAGGAAAATTTGTGCATGGGCCTAACACAATAAGTCTTAGCATCACTGTATAACCTGGAATAATAGTAATCAAGCCACACATAGTTCTTGATGATAATGTTCTATGCTAGTCTAGACCATACGTAGAGGGGATACAATTTTCCCTTTCTTCGTATCCAGGAAAAATATTAGAGGTATGGGTTTCACTACATATCCTATGACGGTAGGAATCAATCCATAAATAGTTCTTGAAAAAAAAGTCCTATGTGGATTTGAATCTTATGTGGTGATAGGGGAATATTATTTTCCTACCGCACTGATCAAGATTCTGTGTGGTGAATTATTGATTAAAACAATGATTCCTAAGGATTTTAACATCATTTGGTGAGTAGATTGATGTCATGCCATTTATTTTCTTGCAATATTAAAAAATATTTAATTCTTTTTAAGGTCATTCAATAAAAATAGACTACATAGTTTAACATCTTGCAAATAGGACCATCTACTGTGTAGTTTAACATCATCTGATCAGGATGTTTTTGTCTTGTGATTACAAAAAATACTTCTTCAGGAACCCTACATTAGTGGGAGACATGGTAAGATGTTCATCCCTCAAAATTAAAGAATAAGCTCCAATAGAGTACAACTTGTTTATGGTATAGGGTCTCTCCCACTTTAGGTCCCACATTGGAGGTTTATTTCCAAGTATCATCAAATTCCTGAGGACCAACACCATCTCTCCTTCAAGGAAATATTGGAGGTGGACCATTTTGTTAAAGACTCACATGATCTAGTTTTACAGGACTTATAAATGACAAAAGGTATGAAACCTTTTCTCATCCAGTTTCTTCAATTCATCCAGTTGTTTCTAGGATTGCTCATATATGGATATCTACTTGTATATAGAAACATGGAGTGAGGTAAATCGAACTTTTATGGGGATTTATTCCTCTATATCATACAATAATGAGTATTGGGTTTTCTATGTAGTAGTGTAGGTTATAGAATGGTAATACCACAAGGCATGTAGGATCTTGTTCGGACACAAAATTTTATCCTTATCTACCATCTTATAGAGTATATTTTATAAGATCTTGTTAAATTCCTCCATCACTCTATTAGCCACTATATGGTAAAGGGATGAATGGTTGGACTTGATGTCATACTCTGGATATAGTTTTTTTAATTCATAAAATTTTAAATTGGTGTCATTGTCCATCGATATTTTATAAGGGACACAAAATCTGATGATGATGTCTTCCCTCATGAAACTAACAATGATTCTTGTACCAACCTTTTCGAGGGATATGGATTCAACCCAATTTGAGAAGAATTTGGTTTTAGTGAGAATGTACTTGAACTTCTAGGTCATAGGGGGAGGATAGGGTGCCATGACATCCATTCCCCGTTTGGAAAATGGCCAAGAGAACATGTCTGGGTAAATAAACTTTAGAGGTTGGTGAATGATGTTGGAATTATCTTGGTAGAAATTATGCTTTTTAGTTAATTTAGTGCATTTCGAGCTCCCAGTTTTCTAGTAGTACCCAAACCTTTTAATTTGGTGGTAAATCTTGAGTCCTAAATAGTGGATTCCATAAAGTCCATTGTGAACTTCCTTCAAGATAATGAAAACCTCTTCTCCATAAATTCACCTGAGAAGGACCCATTAAGTCTCTGCTTAAATAGTACCTATTTATGGTTCGTTCCATCATATAGAACAAAATTAATTTATAGACCTCATGTTTTCACTCTCTTAGTTGTATCTGGTGTGATATCTCCCATTATAATGTAGTCCATAGTGGGTTTCATCTATTCGGTGGTAGGACTATATAGTTCAAGGATGGGACTAATCACATTAATCTATTTTGTGTTGGATTAAATGACAAGTGATTCCATCTGATGGGGCATAATGTTGATGACCATCTCATCTCGATTTGAATCAAATAGAGTTGCATATTCATTTTACAGTGCATTATCTTGGGAATTTTGAGACTATGTGACATGATTTAATGTCAGTTACAAAGTGAATTCTTCCATTTGTCCCTAGATGGGGCTCAACAAGGGTATTAGATCTCCCTTTTTGATAGTGTAATCACTATTAACCTAATTGATGACCAGCTCGGAATCACCCTTTATCTTAAAGTTATTTAATTCTACTTGAAATACCATATCTAGACATGTAATGAGAGATTATTATTTTTCTTCATTGTGTGCGCACCCCTCCATCAACATGATGAATTTAGGAAATACTTCATTTGCTGGAGATATGAGCACAAATCCCAACCCCAATTTTTTGAACTTCTGTCCTCTATCCTCTTTTTTTTATGGCTTCTACATGCATCATCAAAATAAATCTCCCGTAATTGGGGTCCCTCTTGAATAGATAATACCTCTCTATCGTGTAGTTCAGTTTCCATTGGGGTAATTTTTGATGAGGGGTGGTCCCCCAGAAAAGTTTCTAATACATGTCCTTTGATCACATTCTAAGTAACGAAGTGGATGTCAAACTACTGCAGGATTACCTCCCACCATGAAATACATTCAGTCATCATCAGATGATAGAGAATTTTTTTATACTACGAGAGACCAAATATACCTTGTCATTCTATAGGTAGTGCCTTACCTTCGGGACTGAAAATATTATTATCATCCAGTTCTTCTCGATATCTGAATAATGAGTCTCAACATCGTTCATGGTATAACAGGGATAATAATGGTGGTTTTCACATTTTACATCATTATTTTGTATAGTGAAGGAACCTACTGATCACTCTAAGGTTGTTACATACACAATATGTGGCCTCCCATTAGTAGGAGGCATCATCACTGGTGGCCTTACGATATATCTCCTGAGACTGTCTAATGTGTCTTGACAATCATCATCCCACTGATATGTACACCACTTTTTCATCAACCTGGTGATGGGAAATCATTTTCTAGCAATATTTTCTATAATGAGTCAAATGTATTCCAAGTTTCTATGAAGTAATATCAACTCTATGGTGTTACGAGGAGGTGACATGCCTAGGATAACATTATTTTCTTGGGGTTGACTTTGATTTCATGGGGTCAAATAAAAAATCCAAGAAATTTACCTATGGTAACACCAAAATTACATTTTAACGTGTTCATTTTTAGGTTGTGTTGTCGCAATTTCTTGAAGAAAGATTCAAGGTCCACGAGGTGGTCATATCGTTGTTAGGACATAACCATAAGGTCATCATCATAGCATTCAATTAACATTACCTGGAAGGGATTAAAGATTATATGAATTTCATGTTGGTATGTAGAGAAATCATTATTCAATCCAAAGGGAATCACCTGATAGAAAAACACTCCCTATGGGGTCATGAAGGTGGTGGCTTATTCATATTCATGGGAAATTCAAATTTGATTATATCCTGAATAGCCATCTATAAAGGATAAGGCCTGATATTCTTCCATTTCATTGATTAGCAGTTTTGTGACCAAGATTGGGAAATCATCAATATGGTTGTATCGATTGAGAACCTTGAAATTGATGAAAACTCTAATTTTTCCATTATTCTTCTTTAAGGGGACAATATTGGGCTACTAAATAGGATATTGGAACTCCCGAATGAAGTTGTATCTAATGATATTATCAACTTGAGCCTCAATTTTTGGATTATGTATCATGAATGTCCTTCTGTTCACCTCTTTATATACCTGGTGGTCCTCAAGAATTCTTAGGTAGTGAGTGGAAAGCATTGGGATTGAGGCCCAACATTTCTATGTAGTTCCAGGAGAACACATATCTATGAAGCCTTAGGAAAGGACATATATACCTCTTGCTCCTCCGAAGATATCGATTCACTAATCAACGTGGATTATGGATCTTTTTTTGCACTAGATTTATTTTTATGAGTTCATCAATGGTTGTCGATACACCCTCCTCAAATGATAGAGGGGAGCCCCTATGTTCCTCCTCCTCTTCTTCTTTATCATCATCTTCTTCTTCCTCTTTCTCCATAGGTAGAGTAAGTAGTGGGATAAGTTACCCAAAGTCGAGGTAGGGGCTAATAACTTGGCATAGTGGGGATGAAGTAAACTTCTTCTGACCTAGCTGAAAACATGGTATTTCATTGAAAATCTATATGGGGAGGAGTGAGAGATGTAAAAGGAGTGTATTCATCCTCTATGGGTGACAATAAAACCTCTTATTTCACAATCATTGAGGCAGATATTTCTTATATCTATGGGGATGGAATGAGAGAATCTTCATCCAAACACTCATCATTGTCTAGGGGGACAATAAATATTTTAACACAGTTGTAATCAGTTATCATGAATGAAAGCATACAAATTTCTGAATGTGCGCCTATATTTGGGATCATATACCTGAACAGATTAATAGTAAAGACATTCTCTTCACAAATATATTTGAAGGGTTCAACCATGATCATCTCGAGACCATCCGGGGAAGTGAACCACAAAATACCATCAACTAGGGATTTTTTACATTCCCCTGAGATAATCTTGTGTCAATATAGTGCACCACATAATATTCTAATGGGGCCTTATCTACATGCAACATCCTGATAATTCCATTAATGAAATATTTTATGCATTTATGGTATGATGAGGGTATTTGTGTGTGTTGATGATAACATGGTATTCCAAATAAGATGTTGAAGTATTTGTTCTTCTTAACCACAATAAATTCTCATTCATCCATTAGATATCCAAACTAATATATTAGCTTGAATTTTTCATATACTTATAGTGTTATAACGGAAGTTGCCTGGTTATCCTCATTGTATCCTCGTCGGGGATGTTTCTGTAATAGAATGAGATTATCTTCTGAGCCATTTTCAATGAAAAATTTTCATACACAGACAACATTTATTGTATAAGATAAATACAAGGGTCTAATGTGTCCTTGTATAACAGTGTCTTCAGCTTGATATATGGAGGAGATAACCACATGGAATTCCTCATGATCAGTCTCTATCTAATAGACCTCAGCATCGGCCACTTCAGCTTACAACTCTTGAGGGGTTAAAAAATCATCAATGAGTGTTTACCTGAGGTGTTTTAACAAACTCAAGGAATTCGAGATCGATAGTTTTCCCGGTCCAAAGTCTAATTGCTTCAGGATGTCAACTTATGGTCTAAAGGCCTACACTTCCCAGGGTGGGGATTCACTTTACATTCACTTTAGGTGGTTGATTTTTTTATGTTTATGGATCATCCCTCAATACATGAGTTGAAGGTGCTCTTGTTATTATTGGGTTGGGTTGGGAAAGTCTGGATACCCACCGAGGATAATCTGACACATGATTCTCTTTTAATTGATATTCTAGAGGGATTGGGTTGGAGGGAACTCTTGTAGGTGTAGGGGGTATTATTTATTTTGTTACATCCACTGAAAAGATCTTTCTAGAGTTTTGTGACATTGACAATCTGAGTAGGTTTGTGGCTATAATTTGGTCTTCTTCCATAGTTGTTCCTTCCCTGGTATGCTCGGCTCATGTGGCCTCTTATTCTAGTCCCCAATTATATGTGGGTAAATTAGGTTCACAGTAAAAATCATCATCAGAAAAGGGAACCATTAAATGGATTTCATTAATGGAACTAATGATTAACTCCTCATATGATGATGAATTTTCTTGACTAACCATCCCTGCTGGTTCCATTTGGTGGTTCAATGAACGTTGTTTCATATCTGAGGGAATAATGTCTAAGAGGGTAAAGTAGACTTTTTTGGACATAGAATGGTATTTTGATTTTTCATCCTTATCATGATAGCCAGAACACTATTTCAACAACTAGATTATGGAGGTTTGTGGTGTTGAAGACATCATTTATGTTGTAGTGGAAGCAGTTAGGTGAACAGTTGGTTGTTTCATCTATTCTTAGAGAATATTTTGAGTTTGATTGATGGTATTTTGAGTCATCCAACTATTAATTTTTTTCCATATTCTGAAAACTTCTTACCACTCACCTCATTCCTCGTATGTAGTGGTGGAAACATATTCCACTTATTCTGTTGGCCTTCCCAACTCGACAAAACTGAAATATACCATTTTTTTCAAGAGTTATTTAAAGAAGAAGTTGTCTTGATTGGTGTGTCCTAGTATTTGGTAAAAGGGGAATTAATTTTAAAGGTCTTAGATACCTACACTTTCAATCTTCTTCATCTATCATAGTCATAGAAAATCAATGTCCCTCATAGCTATAAAATAGCCCCAGAGTTGATCATCTCGTAGCAAGTAAAATTTATTCCTTAGTTCTTCAAATAGGTGTCACTTGGGTCCTATCAAATATTATTATTAGGGAGGGGGGTTTTGTTGATACCCATGGGGTTCTTCATGATGTTGTTCAAGTTTCAAAGCTGAAACAGCTGCGAATGCTATTTAAAGTGTGAGTAATTCCACATCTTTCTTTCCATCTCATTTCCCTGGGACTAATGGAGTTATTCAGGAATTAATCTTGGTCCATTATATAGATTCTTCCATTATTTGGGTAATGGAGGAGACTTCAAAAAATTCATCTGCATATTTCACCTCCATAAATAGTGTTCAACCTCATCATTAAGGTAATCAATGTTGATAGTGATCATATCCTCCAGGTTAATCAGTTGATTCAGGGATTTTGTCAACCCTTTCCATCTATAAATGAAATTTGAGACTCTCTCATTCTCTCAGTGCTTGTAATTCTAGAGGTCACTAATTTCTATCTTTTTCATTATTGAGCTAAACTAAAATAGAAATTTCTGATAGAGATCCTTCCATCTCAATATTGACCATGCTAGAAAAATATTATATCATATGAAGGTTAGACCTTGCATGGTTCACACAAAGAATATGAGTTCCATTTCTTCTATTTTTTTCAAGGGTTCCCATCATGGGACCATAGTGGGGTGAATAGCGCATTAGATGTTGTTCTGGGTCACCTAATCCATTGAATATTGGGAATGTAGGACCCCCAAAATTTGGTGGTGGAAGTATTTTGCTCACCCAGTCAATGTAAAGTTTCTTGTTCTGGCTTCACTAGTTTGTTTCATTACACTATTAATTCCAATAGATCTACTAATGACTCAATGGTGTTAATAAGACCTTTATGAGTGTTTTGTTGAACTTGATCTTGGGAAGGTGTAGAAATCAGTAGGATCTGGCCTGCCTTTTCTTCTATTTTTTTATTCTGATATTCATCCAATGAAATATTTTGAAGATTTTTCTAAACCTTTTTCTATTGTCTCCTTAATGGAGGGAAATCTTGATATTCTTCCATGATTAGGTCTATGTAAACTGATGGTATGGGTCCTGACTTGGAATATGTTTTGGAAGTTCTTCAATTATTGGGATGAATCCTTATGGTTGAGGTACACCTACTAGAAATGTACATTGAGGCTCTACTTAAGTAGCATATTCGATAGGAATTCTACCTCATAGAAACACAATTTTTATTCACCTCAACTATTTATTTTCTTCCTTCTATAGGGTGAATATTTCTTCGAGTATAGGGAGATCACCCACATTGAAAGGAGTAGGATGGTCTAATATGAACTTGCCTAAATTATTATTAGAGATTCATTTTGTAGGTAGTACAGGATTGATTGAGGGAGCTTCCAGATTTAGGGTGATCCTTTGGTTTTGGGTAGGGACACCTTCATTCTTAGTGTAGATCATATTCTATATAGAACCATCCTCTTATTGATCTTCTATATTTGAATCATTTTTAGTTTTGTCTATTGGATTGATTTCCAAGATGTTCATTGATGCATAATGTGATGTGTGTGTCATGTATATTGTTGAGTGATATGATGGTAGTTTTAACCCTTTGCGGGACCTCTCCCTTCCTTTCCAGGATCCTCTTTGATCTTCTTGGAAAAGAGTGACTCGGATGGAAAATCCATGCAACATGTCTATATGCCTTAATTCTAGAGGAAAATTTTTGTGAGACATGATAGACTAGAATATTACACTGCTTATTTTCTTCCCTAAAAGAGAAAATATCAATTCCCATTGAGGGGGTGGTTGAGGTAAAACTATCCCTAGCCCTATGGGCTGGGGTTGCTCCCATTCTTATGTTTTTCTCTTTAGTTTAAATTTTATGACCTTAGAGGGTAATTTTGTGTGAAAAATACCCATATCTATCTAGGATGGGGCTGATCCCATATTGCGATAGGTGCTGATTTTATCACCTCTCTCTTGATTTTTCAAATCCCTATTTGGGCATGATCCGAACACAATGTCATGTCTACAAGTGAACAATTTTCTTCCAAGTAAATTAGTAGTGCTTGATGATTTTCTTCCCTTAAGTGATAATATTGTTGAATGTTCTCATTTTACTAGTTTCATGAGTTTTTTGATATCTCTCTCTCATTGGGCCTAACACTTTTTAAACTTATCCAGGGATGATTCTTATTGAGTGTTTCATCTTTCCTGAAAATGGTTTGTCTTGATATCCTCCTTGGTATAATGATAATAAAATATTTCATTTACAACGGGTTCTTATAAAAGGGTCATGCAGTGAAATGTAGAAAAACCATGTTCCCCCACTCTCTGATAGGAACTCTATGAAGGGAATCAGTAATTAGATGATGAAACTCATGCATCACATTCAAACATGATGATTGAAGATAGATTCATCACTTCTATGATCATAGTCTCCACATAGATGGGAGATCATCCAAGTCGATTTGATGATGAATCTCGCCTAATATTTTTACATGTTCTGCATACCCGTTGTAAGGAAAGAATTTCTCTTTATGGTGGAAGAGAGTCTTCCAGAAATTTTGGTGGATGTTCTGTATGTATTCTTCTAAAATGCCTATGGAATATCAAACTGAGAAGTGGATGAGGGACAAAACACGACGGTTATGTCATCTATATCCAATTTTATTCTCACGATTAACAAATCCTTTTTTTCTTCTTCCAAAGACTCCTATACATAATATTACAAATGTAAGAATTTTTTAACTATGTTTCCACAAGTAGAGGGGCCAATAGGGGTTCTGTTGGTATGAGAATGGTTCATCGGTGTCTTAGAGGATGAGTATTGTCTTAGGCTATCTCCTGGTTGAGAAAGGATGTTTCTTTTCATTGATAGGGTATCCAACATGTCTGGGCCCATCCTTCAAAGCACCATAGAATATTATGGTTTTCTCTTATTTGGCTCGACAAGGGGAGGACCGTCTTACAGACACAAAATCTCACTATGGGGAGGAATTTTATAGATAATTCCGTCACGGTGATTGTAGACACCGAAAAAGTCCGTAACTCCTAAAGGAAGTTTTGAAATGAAGTCACGAAGTCATATTCAGACCCGGAGGCTCAGTCCAGAGGGCCTGGAAGTGCCACGTGAAATAAAGGAGGATGTGTGCGAAAAAATGTTGGTCGCGTGGAAGGAGTCCGGGATTAACGAAAGTTCCCTGGCTCCGGCGTGAAATTTTGTGCGCCCGCCCCACGCGGTGCCCGTTTCCGCGACACCGTCTCTGGCGCACAATATTTTGTGTGTTTCCTGGACTCCGCGACGCCAGGAGCCTATAAATAGAAGGATACCCCTTTCATTTTTGGGTTGTGGAATTTCAACCAGCTCTTGGGTGTGAAATAGGACTCCCGTGCGCGCAATATGACATTCAAGTATTAACTCTTTTCGCACAACCTTGACCCGGGATCCGCCTTTGCGCGCAATCCCACTGGATTCGATAAAATTACAAACCCCTCAGGGCTCCCATGTTGCGCGCAATCTCTCCCATTGTGCGCAAAACGTTCCAATTGGGCGCAATCCCTTCGCGGAGTGCGGACTTTTCTTAGGATCCGCTCATTGCCCCTTGCGCGCAATTCACCTCCTTTGCATGCGATCCTCCTAGCCTCGAGCAATCCACCTACCCTAAGTACGCACCATCCCGGTTTTTTTCTTCCAAATATTCTCTTTGCGTGCAATCCCCAGGACTCCTCACCTTGATGCCCCTCGGGTGCCTCTCTGCGTAGGCACTCGATGTCCTCCGTACTGGGCATGCGCGCCATGTGCTGTTTTCCCGTACGGCCTTCCAGGGTCATATGAGATAACCTCAAGGTCCCTTGGGCGGTGTTTCCCGTTGAGTTTATTTGCCTTATGCTCCTTCTCATAGGCATGCTAACGGATATTGCATCTTTGCATAGCCACGCTAACGTGGACCCCTCGATGGTTCGCCCTGTGGTCCCCCTTCTATACGGCTTTGTCGATGCCTTCCCTCCCATATGGGGCAAAGGGTGTCGGTTATATAAGTCCTAGGGGTGTGGCGTGAACCCACCTCATCCGAGCTGTCAGACGTTAAACTTCCAAGCACCTCATCCTCAACACATGACGTTAAACTGTGACCCGACCATGTGCCTTGCACGTAGGGTCCCCCCGGCTCGGACATTCTTTATGTCGCTCGTCTCCATGGGAATGGAATCTTCCTCACATGAAATTATATCCTCCCTTTCGGAGTGTCGTTTGTCCATGGGGGGAGGGTTGCCTCAAAGCGTAATCCCCTAGGCTCTTTTCCGGAAGGTATCACCCATGCACCTCCATACATCCCCACAGCCAAGGCCAGGGTAGGACATAATAGGGAATGAGGAATCTCTTTTTTCCAGTACCAAATCCCTCTCCCTTTGCACTTTGTCACATTTCGGGCCTCCATCCTGGAGTAAGTCCAGGTACCATGGGCCACTCAACGCGTAAACCCCTCTCTGCTTCTCACGAACACACCCTTCACGACGTGATCGTTTGGTCCCTGCTTCCTCTAGTTTCTCAAATCGAGCATGACTCACGTGGGCTTAGAGTGAGCATCAACCATGAAATCCATGTTCCACCTCAAAGCATAAGCCCCATCCCGGTGAACTATGAGGACTTTGATCCGTGCTAAGGCATGGTATTTAGGAAGCCTCTACGAGGTTCAAGCCCACCACCCATTCGTTCTGACCTCTTCACGTCGGTTCGCCAACTCCTTGGTCTGCCTCTGAGTGTAAGCCCCCAAAGTCATCCCACATGACATTAAACTGTATGTCATCCCACATGATGTTAAACTGTATGCCCTCATCCCGCATGATGTTAAACTGTATGTCGTCCCACGTGACGTTAAACTGTATGCAGTCCAGCACCACGTTAAACGATCTACCTCATCCCGCATGACATTAAACTGCACCACCCAAACTACGTGGACTTTTATCCATGCTAAGGCATGGTACGTAGGAAGACTATATGAGGTTCAAGCGCACCACTCAGTCATTCCGACCCCTTCGCGTCGGTTTGACAACTCTATGGGCCGCCTCAGAGCATAATCCACATATCCATCCATTATGGGATGCCTCATAGAATAAGCCCCCATATCCATCCATAATGGGCTGCCTCAGAGCGTAAGCCCCAAATTACCCTATCCCTCATGTCGTTAAACTCTGTACTCGAACTACGAAGACTTTCATCCATTTCGAAGCACGGTACGTAGGAAGCCTCCATGAGGTTCAAGCCCCCTCCCCCCCTCACTTCATCACCCATCCTGATTCTTACCAGGGCCGCCACATCCCAGTGGGGATCATGCCACCTCATTACACTCGACAGTATCCGAGAAGCCGCCCATGTGTTGGCCCGAACATCAGATTTCCCTTTAGGGGGTTCTTTCATCTGATCCACGCTCAGTGTTCCGATCAGTCCGATCTGTCCCCGCTAGATGTTAAACTCATGGAATACCCCGTGTTAAACACGGGAAGCTGAGGAATACCTCAGATACATGCCTATGGCATGCCAATTCCTAGCATTCAATGTGGGATGCCTCAGGCTTCCACGCCCTCGAGAAGACCAATAATAAGGGATAGAAGATAGACATGTCAATCCCCCAGCGTCAAGACATGCCAACGATGCCCCATCATGACCATTCTCCTCACCGAAGGTTGCTGCCCCAACCAGACCCCTTGGAGCATCTTGACGGAAGCAGCGTAATTAACTGGTGTCCATGAAGACATGGCACCAGGAACAAGATTCACGAATACATCTCAAATCTATGAGGGAGACCCAGACTTGGTGATTAGCTCCGAGGATAAATCCACGGAATGAAGAACCGACATCCCATCATCCCGGTTTTGATCAAAGAGTAGACGTCCCTGAACAAGGAATGGATGCCGCCCACCTTTGGAAAGTGGGAATGCGGGGCCCCAAGCCACGTGTCCTCCCCTGCGTGACAGATGTGCGCGCGGGCCCCAACGAAAGCATCGGAAATAGAAAATGGTGAACCCAACGTGAAACTCTTCTCCTCAATACGGAGATTAGAAGCGTTGGGGTGTCGGGAGATTAGTATTTCACCAGGTCCATCCACCCAGCACCAGGACGTAAAACCCACCAGGGGTTGGGGTAGTTAGGATGTTGAACACTCCGTTCTATGATGTTGTCAGCATGGATCCCCCTTACCAGCCACGGAAGACGGAATGTCGTTGGGCTATTGGTTGTCGATTTCTTTTCCTACTAGCGCTAATGGGTTCATCCCCCTTCTTTTAGGAATCAAACCGCTGCATCTGGAGCTCGATCGCCACCTGCCCACCGGTGCAGGGGCAGGGGCGATACCGACACGGCCACCCCGTGTGGTCCTGCCTTTTCCATAGCTACTCTGACCGCTGCGACTATCGGGCACTCATGCCCCCTTTCCCCATCAGATATTATCCAACAGATGGTGATCAACGGCCTTGTGCGTAGGTACGAGGAGGAAGGGGTCATCCCCACCAGGGACTTAGCCCATTTGGATCTTGAGGTAACTGCACCTCACCGCCATCGTCGCCCCCGAGGGCCTCGTAGGGATCCGTTGCTCCCCACATTGACGTTCAACCATTTCGGGAGCCTATCCTCAGAACGCCTCGACATATCCCTTCCCTATGTCGATGGGGCCGGGGATGTCTGGGTTGGCACGACCAGAGACCCACTTGAAGGGTTCATGGCCAGGGCCCTTGCCAGGCCATGTCGATGCCACCGGCCGACTCCCCGGGCCGAGGAGCAGGCAATCTATGTGCCTGCACCACCGGCTCCGACCCATCTGACCCGATGCCAGCGTCAGGCGCGAATGGAAGAGGATGCTCACCCTGGGACATCAACGTCTGCAACCACTGTGGCCCGAGCCACTGTTGACTCCTGTCATCAAACCCCCGCACATGTTGACCAGGGGAAGTTACATGCCTGACTCGAATCGAGGCCCCGACTGCCCCACAGGTAGGTTGGGTCGACTCTCCCGGTCGTTGGCACAGGCAATGGCCGCCGCAGACCAATTCGCGGTAGTGCCATCCAGCGTGAAGGCCCACTCTGTTCCACCATTCTAGAAAGTAAAAGGATTCCCCATGAAAACTATGCTCTGGGTGGGGCTCTTTCTAGCGCTCATTGCACTAGGTACGGGGTCACTTCCCCTACCACTAGCTGCGAGTATGGAGCCATTGCATATCCGGTCACTCACCCATATAGAGGTACTCCCCCATGTCCCTTTCGACATTTTCCCCGGTGCTCCTCACACCCCGGCCTTCAATCCTCTCCGCCCCAGCAGCCTTACAGCTAGCGGACTCTATAATGGAAATCAGCCCTACCCCGATGAGCTACCCAGGGGTAGGAAGGCGGGACGTCGTTGCCGCAAGAGAAATGGCAGGGAAGGCCGGACGGAAATCAGACCAGTCTGTTTCTTGGAATTTATGGCGGAATACGACTCGGCGATGGAGCCCTCCCTCCGGTGTTATGTGTCAAGGGAAGGGATAGGGACACGACACATCAGCCTCGTACTCCCAAAATGCGAGTTCCACATGATCACCGCCTCCCTCCGAAGGTATATCCAGGAGGACGAGGGTTTGGCGTACCCCGAGGGATCAAACAAGCAGCCACCATTGGCCTCTCTGGAGGCACCATCCACCTCGGTTAGAGAGGACATAGACCTTTTTGGGGTCCGATGCCAAAATATCCATGACATAGCACACCCTCGGTAAACACCGACACCGTGATAGGAGTCCCATTCACCGGCCTATCCTATCGTGACGTGGAAGCCAGGACACTGCAACACTTGGAGGATGACTTGGGATTCGGCGGCCAATCAGTCTGCTCACCGTATTCTTCGTCGGCCAACCCATCGGCCCAACGGCCTACCTCGGCACCGCTGCCGGTTCCCCACCCATTCCCGTTTGATGAGCGGGGATAGCAAGGGCCAGATCCTGAACCTGATTCGTGGAGCTTCTGGACCGTCCTCGCAGCATGCCACTTCCCCGAGAAGTTTTGGCTGGTCGCAGGATCAGATTTTGATATACCAGAATCGGTCACCCTGGGAGAGTTTGAATGTTTTCATCAGACTCTCCGGGCGACTCACTCCCATCTTCACCATCAGCAAGCCCCTTATCCCGAGAGTCAAGCACATCTCGAGGATATCGGTGAGTAATGTCGTCGGGTCGACCTGGCCACACTCCCCGCATTTCGGAATCCTGAATCACTTATCCACCACAAGACCCTCCAACAACAATGCATTCAGAGTTTTGAAAGACTCCGCAAGGTTATCGATGAAGCCACCCCCATGCGCACATCCGTGGATTGGGGAAGTGCGCTGCCCTTCTCTTCAGTATGATTCACCGGCAGCCTGACTCACTGTGTAGTTTTGAGGGCATGCCACCGACGACAGCAGCAGTCAACATGGCCGACCTGTCGGGAGAGGGGAACGGTTTGGAACTTCTATATGGGGACTCACCCCCTGGGGACAGGCCGCTACTGGACCCATCCAAGAGGATTACTCTCTAGTAGAGGAACCTCCTAGGTCTCCCCGCACCCATTGAGGCATTAACACTGAGCCGAAACATTGACAAGGGTAAAGAGAGCGTCGGGGCTGTCAAGCTCGCCGACCCATCTGCCTCACTGCAGAAGGAAAAGGAAGTTCCCGAGAAGTCCATGCTGTGCCAACAGCCTGCTGATCAGAAGAGGCTGGTCGATGAGCTTCCGACTGAATGCATTGCAGAGTAGCGGCCTGACTACGGTGATCCTAGACCGGGACAGCAGGGGCAGGAACAACTACCCCTCGACGAGATTTTCCCGGGAAACCGTGATCATGTCCTGTCTTCCAACATAGAAGAGGTCGGATCTCATGGAAAGAGGGAACAATATGTTTTGAAAAACCCTCCTGAGTAGCGTGATTTCCTAAGAGACCCCGCTCGAGTTCCTCCCGCTACCCCAAGAGTTGCTCTACCAGTCGCCCCATGAGCTGCTGAGCTTGACTACCAGATTGAAGAGCCCGACAATGCGCTTGTGGTTAGGGATCCCGTTAGGTTAGGAACCCACATCCAAATGATTTGATGGCAGCACTCATCGCCCACTTAGAGGCTCTAGAAACTCGATAGGTGGCGATCCCACCGGACGGCAAGCCATACCCAGCATGGGTGGATGATATATCGACACCTCTAGGATTTGGGAACCCCACTTTCGCCCCATTTAACGGGACAGGAGACCTGCCACAGCACTAGGCCCACTTCAACTCGAGGTGTGGGCATATGTTGGGAACTCCAGCGCAACAAGAGGCCGCCAAGCTCCGTTGCTTTGTTCCGACACTATAGGGGCCGGCATTCGTCTGGTACAACCAGCTCCATGTCGGATATGTGATTTGCTGGGAGGACCTTCGCAAGAAATTCCTCTACCAATTCAGTTCCACAACCCAAAAAACGAACATCCCAGACCACTTCTGGTGCAAGAAAAGGCCCTATAGGCGAGTCACAGACTTTGCCGGCTGGTGGAAGAGGCTCACATACTCCCTTGACATGCCACTGACTCAGGAGAAATTACTAAAAATATGCGTAGGGAACATCAAGGCAGAGCTGGTTCCTTCTCTGATCACTCAGAATTACCCTAGAGGGTTCTGGGACTTCTCATACAAGGCTCAACTCCTTGAAGAAGCCCTGAAAAAGGCCAGTCAGGTGCACCCGCTACCTCCTGTAATCTCTGCAAGGAGAGCTTCCAGAGCCGATCCTACTGTTGTGGCCCTGATAGAGGCCCCTAGGTAGATATAGTTGTTACTAGTGAGGCCAGCTCTGCATCACCACAGGGGTCCGCCCCCACGAGCACAACTTCAATCCCAACAGTAACTACCTCAAAATCGGCAAGCGCCTCCACATAATGAATTGCCACCACCTAGGCGAGATAATCAGGTTCCACCTCCTCAGTATGCTCCTACGACCCCTCATTAGGGCCAACCTTCGAAATCCCCCTTTCTGGACAGAAGGAATCGGACCTAATCGTTTGATAAGGCCAAGGTCCTCGGTTACTTCCGTAGTGCCTTGGAGCAGAGAATCTTGCGGCTGCCTGAGTGCTGGTAGCCAGAAAAGGCGCATCTCACTGGTCACCCTAACTACTTCCCTTATCACCAGACCCTAGGGCACACCATCCAGCGATGCTACGTGTTCAAGGACTGGCTCTAAGACCATATTGACAACAATATAGTCAGGTTGGGCCCAACCTCGGCACAAGTGGCAGGTGTCTTTGTGAGATCGGATGACAGCAGTGGCGACGAGAAGGAATGGAAGCAGGTTTCCAACTGTGGGTCCCGGATGTATAATGACTGGATGACCCGCAAGATGTTTTCCCACACCCATGGCATCATCCGTGCATTCCTGAATCAGCCAAAGCCTTTAGAAGCTACGGTTTCTACCTCGGCATTGTCTTCCCAGCCAGCCTCTTCCCAGAAGAGCAAGTGGCGGCAGGGCAAGAAGAAAGAACGTGCCCTTCCAATGCCATCACCATCCCGCACTCTTGGCGACTCCATGCCCCCAGAAAAGGGGATCCTTCTAAGACTCCACCCGATAGTGGATGACTCCTCAAGTGACAGTTAGGGGTACGCTTCGGTTAACACCTAGAGTTGGTAAATCCCTTTTTGACTCCCGACGATGAGGAATGCCAGGTGGACCTTTCCAATGTCCCCAGCTGTCACCAACGTTAGTGGAGCTGTGGCTAGTTGAATCATTGGGGCACGACAGTTGGCACCCCCAGCCAGGTCATGCATGCCATGAAGACCAGACAACAGGCCCAGTGCAGATATCAACACATGCGGCCCCTTCATCCGGTGTCGACAGGTTCACCTCTACCACTGTTTGTGTTGCTGGATCAGGCAGAACCACCTCTACCATGCCACGACCAGCTCTACCCTGCCACCAGCCGACCTCAGCCTTCCGGTCCTAATCTGGAAACCACTCTCCGGGCTTCGACTAGTGAACAGCGAGATGTGCCTAGTACCAGTCAGCCACCGGTCCCACCGGCAGGGCCCGTCATGCCTCCAATCGTAGAGCGGCCTCCTCTATGTAGAGGCTCGCATTTGGCCTGAAAGTATGATGTTCTGAAGCACCTGGCCGAGATTCAAGAAAGGCTTTCTATCCTTGAGGCTCTTCGCCTGCCGTTTGAGATGCGTGAGGCACTCTCTGAGGCCCTAAAGTGCCCCCCTCCAGTTTGAGATGGAGGTAGCAGCTGTAGAATCCTTCCACACTGAGGTAGTTGAGAAAGCCGAATGCCCGACTGTTATCTCATTCTCCAGTGAAGATGAAGACCCTCCCATGCAGGGTAACATTCGCCCACTTTACATCACTGGCTAGTTCAATGGCATGGAAGTCCGTCGCTGTCTTGTTGACATGGGCTCCAGGATTAACCTAATCCCAACTCGGATGCTGCAGAAGCTGGGTCTGTCTAAGGATGATTTAACTACCTCCAACCTCAGGATCCAGGGGTATGATAGGACCGAGAAAACTCCAGTCAGAAAGATTCACTTGAAGACCCAGTTCGGTGGTCTAATTTCCATAACCGAATTCATGGTTGTCTCTCAGGACACCGCCTACAATGCATTGATGGGAAGGTCGTGGTTCCACCTTCACGCGACGGTCCCCTCATCATATCACCAATGCCCCAAATACACCATTAATGGTCGAGTAGGTGTTCTCCAAGGAGATGCGTCCCCTTTTTCCTCTTGTGAAGCCTGTTATTTGGACACTGACTATTACAAGTGCAAGGATAAGCAGATTCTGGCAGGTGAGGTTGAGCCCGCTGCTATCACAAGAGATCTGTGGGCAGGTTTTGATGACGCTTACATCTTCCCAATCCATCGGTTGGAGGCCACAACCCCCAATATGGGGCAGTGCTTTGTTGTTTCGAGTACAAGAGGAAGGCATGTTCCCAGGTCCAAGCAACGGCCGAAAATCACCTCATACTCCAACACCAACCAGGCTCAGGTGATTCCCGAACCTCTTACCCTTGTACAATATCGGGACTTCAGGCTCATGGCAATGGAGGTAGGTCATACCAGTATCTTCCGCCGGGATGGAATTAACCATCTAAAGCTGACGCGCCATTACTGATTTGATGTCATCAAGCATGGCCCCTTGGGCCGAAGAACAGATGGGATTGGATCGACTGCCTTCATCGCTATGGTCTCAGTGGCGCATGAGTCTCCTAATATGATGACCACTGCCACCCAAGCTAGCACCAGCTTCCCATCAGGGTTAGTATCCCCAAAGTATCTCCCCCAGTGGATGATCCCTCCATATGTGGAGAGGAGGACATGGAAGATGCACCCCCTCCTTTGAGGAGGGCATCTCCACCACGGTCGACAAGTTGGTACGGGTGAACCTCGGTAGCGAGGCGGACCCAAGACCCACTTTGGTCAGCGCCGCTATGCCCCCCCGAGGAGCATCAACAGTATGTAGACTTTCTTAAAAATCACTATGATGTGTTTTCCTGGAGTTACAATGAGATTCCAGGACTAGATCCTCAGGTATTCGTCCACCGCCGAGGCCTTTCGGCGAACCATCATGGGTTCAGGTAGCCTCCCAGAAAGATGCACCCTTCTCATGGTTCCATGGTTGAGGCCAAAGTTGACAAGATTATCAAATACAACTTCATCAAGGAAGTTCATTACACCTGGTGGCTAGCCAATATTGTGTCGGTTAGGAAGAAAAACGGACAGATCAGGTTCTGTATCGACTTCCACGATCTCAATCGCCACTGTCCGAAGTATGTTTTTCTCCTTCCAGTGACAGAATTGTTGATTGATGCCATGGCTGGGTTTCAAGCCCTCTCTTTCATGGATGGGTATTCAAGGTACAACCAGATCCAGATGGCCCTCGATGACGAAGAGTACACTGCCTTCAGGGCCCCCAACATACTTTCTGTTTCCAGGTCATGCCCTTCGGCCTAAAGAATGCGGGTGCCAACTATCAACGGGCCATGCATCGCATATTCAAGCTGATTCTTGGGACACTAGTGGAATGCTACGTGGTTGATCTAGTGGTCAAATCTTACCAGAACCAGGACCATCTCAAGGACCTTGAGAAAATGTTTGGCTTCCTCCATTCCTGCCACCTGATGATGAACCAGCTGAAGTGTGCCTTCGGGGTCACCTCGGGAAAGTTTCTTGGCTTTGTTGTCAGATACCGAGGCATCGATATCGACCCAGAGAAGATCAAGGCAATCAGCCAAATGCCTCCCCTAAGAAATATTCGGGAGCATCAAGGTCTCCAAGTCCACTTAGTCTACATACACCGATTCATTGCGAATATGGGCGGCAAGTGTAAGACATTTTCCAGGCTCATGAAGAAAGGCGCCACCTTTGAATGGGATGAAGAGTGTGAGACCTCCTTTGAGGAAATCAAGCAGTATCTGATCCAACCTCCGGTCTTGATGCCACCTATCTCCAGGAAGCTGCTGGTCCTTTACGTGACCACCCTAGAACGGTCCCTCAGCGCACTTCTCGCCCAGAAGAACAACGAGGGAACAGAGAACAACCTCTACTACCTCAGCCGCATGCTCTTCGATACGGAAATTAGATATTCTCCCATCGAGAAGAGCTGCATGGCGCTTGTATTTTCCATACAGAAATGGTGGCACTACTTGTAACACCACGAGGTACAACTGGTCTCTCGGGTAGACCCGTTGATGTACATCATGAACCGACCTATGTTGACTGGCCGACTAGCGCGGTGGGCAGTGATCCTCCAGCAGTTCGACATCAAGTTCGTGCCTCAGAAGGCTATTAAAGGATAGGCATTGGCAGACATTCTAGAAGCTCACCCAAACTCTGTGAATCAGCCACTGGATCTAGGTTTTCCTGATGAGTTAATCCTCTCAACTAATCATGTTGCCCCGTGCTGGCAGATGCACTTTGACGGTGCCTCCCTGAGCCCCACTAGTAGAAGACTCAACGATCCTAGTCTCAACAGAGTGGGCCTGAGTATCGTCTTCCTCACCCTGGAGAAAGCCATCCTGCCATATTCGTTCCTGTTGTCAAAGGGTTGCACCAACAATGAGGCAGAGTATCATGCCCTCATCACTGGCCTCGAGCTGGCCCTCGAGATCAATGTGCCCCATCTTCATGTGAAAGGGGACTCTTAGCTGGTCATCAAGCAGGTCAATGGTGACTATGTAGTCAGAAAGCCAGAACTCGTGCCATTGTTAGAGTGCACCCTCCATCTAATGGCTCAATTCCCTTCTCGGCCAGAGGTCGTTCATATTCCCCGGTCGCAGAACTGTTGAGCAGATGCTTTGGTCGGCCTAGCCGCGTCGCTTGCGGAGCCTGAACAGGACAACCTGATTAGCACCGGAGATTCATTGCTCCCGTTACCCCAGAGGATGATCACGGCCCGTGGGTGAACCATCTTACCACTGGTGCCCCTATGTCAGGAGCCCCGAGTACTTTAGATGTGGTGATCGAGATAATTCCTGATTGGAGGACACCCTTGGTTGAGTACCTCCAACGCGGTAATCTTCCGTCAGACAGGGCCGAGCACAAGCGAATCCGATGTCGTGCGCTGCAGTTTACCCTTCAGAGTGGTCCCTATAACACCCCGAGGTTTTATGAGATGTATTCTTTTTAATTTCTTTCATATCTTCTGTTGTACGCTACACCAAGATTATCTTGCGCTATACGCAAGACCGTATTAGCTTGCAGTATATGCAACACTATTCTAGGATTGTGTTACACACAATTTCAAGTTCGTTTGATATTAGTTATTCTACGCAACATTGAGTGTGTGTATATATATATATATATATTCAATGTATAAATGAAATATGGTTGGATTCTTTTATAAACAACAATAAATGAGTCTTATACTACACAGAACCCTGACTTGGCTTACATTACACGCAATCGTGACCTTCCACGATAGTGTGTGTTGTACGCAATACCGAGTTTCACTAAAAAAAGATATATTATTAAAATATTATATAAACTAGCTGTTATGAATAGTAATACCCACTTTTGGAATTTTATAAATTTTATCTTTAAAAATAGACTTCATTTTTGGATTCGTAATACCGAAATTAGCCTAGAGTGAATTTTTGGTATTTTTCTGAAAACATTCAAATTTTGAAAAATAGTCAAAACACTAGGTTACTATTTAAAAACCGAATTTTTATTTAAATATTTATTTATTTTATTTAAATTTATTTTAGGTCAAAATTGATACATAATACCTATATAAGTTCAATGTAATTAATTGGAGTCATTTTATAATAATTCTAGATATATAGAAATTTTATTGAACTTTTCACCGCCTTTTACCCACCTCCTAGGAGAATTTGAAAATTTACATAAAACATAATTTTACCGCTTCTATGAGTGGAATTTAGAAAATCCAAGAGACACGGTTAATATCAAGGAGTAAAATGTGGTTCAATAGGATCAAAATAATTTTTTTTTGAATAGTAACTTTTTACTTTTTTTACCACGGTTAAATGTAAATAGGGTAATTAAGGGTAAAAATGATATTATTATTACCCTAACACATATTCTAATTATATTGGATAAGTTTAATTTGACCAAAAACAACCTTAGGAATAAAATATGACCATATAGGTCCACTTGGATTAGATTAGGACATTTATTATTAATTTATTTAAAGAATGGTTAAAATAGTTAAAATCAAAGTTTAATAACTAAATCATTTTTAATATAGGGTTATACATAAGATAAATTCGACTATAAATATTCATTAAAAATATTAAAATATTTCCTACATAATGGTATTTTATTTATAATTTTTAGACATTAAATAATTTGATTTATTTATGACACAATGATGATGCAGTAAATATCTTATTAATGAAATATTAACATAATTTATGTTATAAATACCCAAATAATTGTAATTTGACACTTTTTATGAATTCCAATAATTTTATAGGATAATATAACATGTTAGTATTTATTAAATAAACGTTTTTCGAACTAATCATGCTGTTATGATTTTCACAAAAATCAATTACCAAATAGTGTCAAAATTGACATAAAATAGTTTTTAAAACAAATATTATATTATTAATTGTTATTATATTACTAAAAATCTATGGTTCAGCCAAGATACTAATATAATTATAGGTGTATCATTAATGTACCACTTGGGGGTCTCTTGGATGTATATGGTATATATATTAACTATATAATATAAAAATACAATGTGACAAGGTAAATGTCAATCTAATTAACTAAGAGTTAAAACTAAAAGAGAAGGTTAATATAATGACCCAAACCTGTCTAAAATCTATTGGTTGAGAGGATTTAGAACCATCCCCACATTAGCTTCTAAATAAACCATTTTGGAGCTATTATAAACCGAATATGACTTTATTATAAAATAATATTTTATGTTTTTTCAAAGGTGCCCCTCTCCTCCCTTATAAAAAGGGAATCCCTTCCCTCTTCTCTTCACACCATTTTGAGCCTTGAAACTCGGCTAACCCCTGCCAATTTCTCTTATACACTTCCCTAGAAACTTTCTGGAGGTTCTTTTCTTCCCAAAAGACCAACTCTACTTCCTTATGAGGAAGCTTAAAGGAGGTGCGTCGAAGAAGAGGTAATCTCTTCTTCCGATTCTCTCAAGTTTCTCTCTTCTACTACTTATTCTTCTTTAGTTGTATCATTGTAAAGTAATAACATCAGTATTACTTATATACTGATATGTTATTATAAATATGAAACAGCCCCATTTCACCTTTTATCCATCCTACAGAAAATGAAATCATCGTGTGTGCGTACGTACGGAATACCGTCTCCATGCCGTGGTGTAATCTATTTTCGACCACCACCTTATTTGGATGGGTATAATGGTGTTAATAAATAAATATATTTGATTATTTTAAGTTGATATTGATTCTGAAATATTATACATATGCTTCAATACAAATCCACGATCATGGGAATGATATCATCGCTCGTGCGTACGTACGGACTACCGTCTCCATGACGCGATAAGATTCATTATCCATGTTAACCATTAATGAATGATTATAAAGTATTTATATAATTAATAATAATGAGATATATGACCTAATAATGATACTGTATTTATGTATATATATATGTATGTCATCTACTTAATTCCATTCAATTCAATAAGGAAACGAAAACAGCGTTCATGCGTACGTATGACCTACCGTCTCCATGAACGGTGTATTTCATTCCATTTATCGATCAATCATATATATATGTATATGATTAATATATATTATATATAAATCATGTTTAAATTCTTTAATTAGGTAAATCAGGATATAAGTAATAATATCAAGAACAACAAGTCCAAACACGTACGATAAATGAAACGATTTCACCCAAATCGCTGCTTTTACATCGAATTTACAAAAGAACGGGTAATATAAAGTAATAAGTAAAATATATATGGTATCATAACAATGAATATGATTCTGTAATAAGTAAATGACACTATTTAAATCATTATACAAGAGGATCAGATATGTATGAAGCATATCAGACCTAAGGTAAGGGATAACTTTTCTAATCTCGTTTTTATCCGAGATTGTTTACTCTTAAGTATTTACTGGGGTTATATTTATCATCCATGTCCATGTTTTCTAAAAATGGTTTCATGTATGTATAAATTCATTTTTACCCATTTTTTTCTTTTACTACATGGTATTTAAGGAATATTTCTTTTGTTTACCATACGAGGTACTTTTTGACTTTTCTAGAAAACGTACGAGAAGAATGTTTTTTTAAACTTATACGACGTGAATGGATTTTTAAAATTTCATAACAACTTATTTCAATGAAGCTTCCTATACAAGATTTCATGAATGTTTTCAACAAAATACTTTTCCTTTAAAATTTCTTGGTATTTTTTGAAAAGAATATGATTTTGAAGAAGAAAGGATATTTTCATCAAGAATTCATTTCAAGTGTTTTATCAAAACCATTTTCCATCTAAATTGACATTATTTCATATGTTTATGTTTCAAGTATAATGTATCTATGATTTACATGGTTTCACATTTCTTATGATTAAATTATATACATTTGTTTTATAGGGATTATTTTATGATGGGATGACGTTTATGAAACCCATTTTATTCTTTGGGTTATGATGAATGATTTATGTTTATGTTGTGGCACACGTAAGAATGATTTTATTATGAGATGGGTGGGACCTATATCTCCCTAAAATGCATTGGGTAAAGATTTATATCTCATGAGATAGACATGGATGGAACTATATGCTAATCTGGTTCAGTAATACAGCACTAGAACGAGGAGTGAACTCTATTCAGAAAGGGACTTTATCCACTAAGATGGTCTTGGCAGCAATGCCTTGGCTACTATGGAAATCATATTTTGTGATTAATGGTTTCCACAATCACATGTTTTATTCCCATGCTATTTTATCATGATTTATGTTTCTTTATGATATATTCATTACGTATTTCCATTATTTATGTCTTTTCTCAAGATTTTGATGTTTAGATTTTATGTTCAAGATTTTGCATTCAAATGTTTATGGATTGTTTTATGTTCTCTATGTTTACCCTTACTGAGCATTTGAGCTCACACTTTTTATGTTTTCTTTTCCCCAGGATATAAAAAATGTTTTAGGTAAGAAGACCAAAAGGGGAAGATCTTTATGGGAGATGTTGAAGATCTTTCACCATGATTAGAAGATTACGTTCCGAGTTTCCAAAGACACTAAACTGTTACGGTCCTTTGGTGTCTATTTTTGTTATGTATTAAGTATTCTGAAAAAGTAATGTAATGTCTATGTACGTCAAGAATTGGGTCTCTACAGTTGGTATCAGAGGCAAAGGAGGTAGGAATGAATCTGATCCTTGGGAACTCTCACATGTGAGCATTGGACGAAGCATGGCTCTCCGCCCAAGGGCTTCATGAGGAAATGGCTGCCACTGGGGATGGTGGTGTGTCCCACCTAGGGGGTGTTGCCGCCCATGGAGTGCCCTGATAGGTATCAATTATAGTCCACTGGAAGTAATTCAATATCTCTACAGTTGGTATCAGAGGAAAGTTTTAGTCAACCTTTGGAAAATAGGATGCGAAAACTTTAGTGAGATCCCTAGAGATATTTCTAAGGTTTGTCTGGGGATGTCCCTAAGGTTAAGTATAAATATACGTTGTAGTCCTAGGATTACAGTAACAATCATAGAATTAAATATAATATGTTAGATATTGAAGGTAATCATCCTTTATTATGATTTTTGCCTCTCACACTATTCTTTTTGGGTTTTAGAAAATGGCAGGAAACATGAAGATTCACGATAATAAATGATATGATGGAAAATGGAATGATATTCTTCATGAGCAACCAAATGAAATTTGATCTAGAAGTCTACATATCGTTATTATGCCTAATCAACAATCTCATAATATGATCAATAATTTCAACTTTGATAAGTTTCCCGACTCAGCTAATAAGAGAAAGATGGAGTTTAATGATGATCATAGAGGAAATAAAGTTCAATTCCCCTCATGTAAATCATGCGGGAAGAGGCATCAGAGAGAATTTTTCAAAGGAATTGGAAGATGCTTTGGGTGTGGAAAATAAGGACACAAATCCAGTAAGTGTAAAGGAAAATTTTCAGTTAACACCATGAACAAGGATAATGGTATTGCTAAGACATCAACAACGGTTAAATTTTTTAAATGTGGAATGTATGGGCATTATGCAAACCAATGCCCTAAGGGAAAGTCACATGAAGAGAATCAGCATAGTCGTATGGGTAGTATTTATGTTTATGATGATGAAGAGACTACAAATGATATATGAGATGAAAGAATTGTTCAAGTTCAGTCAATGGTTTAAGAAGGTAGTGTAATGATTACATGTTTATCAAGAGTAATGTTGTATAAGTAATCTCATGGTACTATGGAATAAAGAGACATATAAGGATTGTTACACTATTGTTTTTCCTTGTGTTTTTGAAAGTATATGTTGAATGGTACCGGTAACCATGAAAGGTTATTCAGATATTTTTGGAAAGAATCTAATATGTGCATAAAGAAGGGATAAGGAGACTATGAGATGTTTGATAGTATTATTGAGCTCATGATTGATATAAGGACTAACTGATATCATGGTTTGAGTATATAGAATTTTTGGTATTTTGGAATGTGGAAAGAGACAACTTTTAACAGCATTCATGTTTTCAACTAAGGTTCTATGGTAATTCATGTTGAAATAGAATACATGATTAAGGTATTCACTTGTTTGGAATGTGACCAACAAGATATATTGTATGATATATGGGGGGATAAATTATGGTATTCACATGCTCGGTAGATGAAATTTCTATTAATTGTTTTCTTTATACTATGAGCTGGAACAGAAGTATTTTAGATAAAACTAAATATTGGAATGGATTATGTTGGGAATAAGTTAGTATTGTTTATGGATAGAACTTTTTTCGATATTATTGATGGGATATTATAGTAATGTATTTTTAGAAAAAGGATAACCTACAGGACGGGCGACAACCCGTCGCATCAGACAAGGTTGCAGGAATCGAACCCACAACTGAAGTGTGACAGGCCTTTATCGCCTACCACTGGCCTATAGGAAGTCCTTAGTTAGTAGAAACTAGTTTTATTTTGTTATGCAGGATGATAGATAAAGTATAAGTCCATTTTGGAACCATATCTAATTTATCTCACCATAGATGGACTTATGTATATAACTTTTGCTAACTTATGTTTGAGACAGATGGAATGACCTATAATTTTATCACATGATCTGATAAAACTTTGAGAAAGATAACTTCATTTCTTTAAGAGATGAAGTGGAAATTGTTTGAGGCACGAGAAAAGTTGAGATTGTACCAAAATCAAGTAAGTATTTCTTTTAATTCAAAAATTATTCAACTTTAGGGAAATGATCTTGAAAACCAAAAATGTTGTCCTAGTGCTCTCATATCTGATGAATTAGATGGCACCTTAGATCATCACAATTTTACGGCTTAGTGACTGTTGGATTTTTCATAGCCATGTTCTCTACCACTCTCCATCGGAACTTGACGGTTATATTTCTCTTCCATATCCATATTTTCACCTATGATCTAGTATGTGGGAACCCAAGTGATGAGTTACTTTGGGTATCTGTTTTGTTTCTAACGTTCATTTTTTTTAAAGTAAGTTTTAGTATTCCTATTTATGATGCAAGAAACTCTCAAGTAATAAACCATTTATAACCCCGTTGAATTTCGAGGGCGAAATTCATTTTACGGGGGGTAGAATGTAACACCCCGAGATTTTATGAGATTTATTCTTTTTAATTTATTTCATATCTTCTGTTTTACGCAACACCAAGATTATCTTGTGCTATATGCCAGACCGTATTAGCTTGCAGTATACGCAACACTATTCTTGGATCGTGTTACACACAATTTCAAGTTCGTTTGATAGTAGTTATTATACGCAACATTGAGTGTGTATATATATATATATTCAATGTATAAATGAAATATGTTTTGATTCTGTTATACTCAACAACAAAAGTGTCTTGCACTACACGCAACCCTGACTTGGCTTACATGACACACAACCGCGACCTTCCACGACAGCGTGTGTTGTACGAAATACCGAGTTTCACTAAACAAAGATATGCTATTAAAATATTATATAAACTAGCTGTTATGAATAGTAATACCCACTTTTTGGAATTTTATAAATTTTATATTTCAAAATGGACTTCATTTTTGGATTTGTTATATCGAAAGTATCCTAGGGTGAATTTTTTGTATTTTTCTGAAAACTTTCAATTTTTGATGAATACTGAAAACACTAGGTTACTATTTAAAAACCGAATTTTTATTTAAATATTTATTTATTTTATTTCAATTTATTTTAGGTCAAAATTGATACATAATACCTATATAAGTTCAATTTAATTCATTGGAGTCATTTTATAATAATTTTATATATATAAAAATTTTATTGAACTTTTCACCATCTTTTACCCACCTCCTAGGAGAATTTGAAAATTTACATAAAACATAATTTTACCACTTCTGTGAGTGGAATTTCGAAAATCTGAGAGACACCGTTAATATCAAGGAGTTAAATTTTGTTCAATAAGATCAAAATAATTTTTTGTGAATAGTAAGTTTTTACTTCTTTTTACTGCGGTTAAAAGTAAATAGGGTAATTAAGGGTAAAAATGATATTATTATTACCCTAACACATTTTCTGATTCTATTGGATAAGTGTAATTAGAAGAAAAACAACCTTAGGAATAAAATATGACCATTTAGGTCCACTTGGATTAGATTAGGAAATTTATTATTAATTTATTTAAAGAAGGGTTAAAATAGTTAAAATCAAAGTTTAATAACTAAATCATTTTTAATATAGGTTTATACATAAGATAAATTCAACTATAAATATTCATTAGAAAGATAAACATATTTCCTACATAATGGTATTTTATTTATAATTTTTAGACATTAAATATTTTAATTTATTTATGACACAATGATGATGCAGTAATTATCTTATTAATGAAATATTAACATAAGTGATGTTATAAATACCCAAATAAAAGTAATTTGAGCCTTTTAATGAATTCCAATAATTTTATAGGTTAATAGGACATGTTAGTATTTATTTAATTAACTTTTGTAGAACTAATCATGCTGTTATGAGTTTCACAAAAATCAATTACCAAATAGTGTCAAAATTGACATAAAATAGTTTTTAAAACAAATGTTATATTATTAATTGTTATTATATTCCTAAAAATATAAGGTTCAGTCAAGATACTAATATCATTATAGGTGTATCATTAATGGACCTCTTGGGGTCGCTTGGATGTATATGGTATGTTTATTAACTATAAATATAAAAATACAAAGTGACATGCTAAATGTCAATCTAATTAACTAAGAGTTAAAACTAAAAGATAAGGTTAATATAATGACCCAAAACTGTCTAAAATCTATTGGTTGAGGGTATTTCGACCCATCCCCACTTTATCTTTTAAATAAATCATTTTGGTGCTATTATAAACTGAACAAGACTTTATTATAAAATAATATTTTAGGTTTTTCCAAAGGTGCCCCTCCCCTCCCTTATAAAAAGGGCACCCCTTCCCTCTTCTCTTCACACCCTTTTGAGCCTCGAAGCTTGGACAACCCCTTCCCATTTCTATTCTCCACTTCCCTAGAAACATTTTGGAGGTTCTGGTCTTCTCATAAGACCAACTCTACTTCCTTAAGAAGAAGCTTAAAGGAGGTGTGTCGAAGAAGAGGTAATCTCTTCTTCCGATTATCTCAAGTTTCTCTCTTCTTATACTTATTCTTCTTTAGTTGTATCATTATAAAGTAATAAAATCAATATTACTTATATACTGATATTTTAGTATAAATATGAAACAACCCTATTTCACCTTCTATCCATCCTACGGAAAATGAAATCACCGCGCGTGCGTACGTACGGAATACCGTCTCCACGCCGTGGTGTAATCTGTTTTTGACCACCACCTTACTTGGATGGGTATAATGGTGTAAATAAATAACTATATATGATTATTGTAAAGTTATATTGATTCTAAAATATTATACATACACTTCAATACAAATCCACGATCATGGGAATGATATCATCGCTCATGCGTACGTACGGACTACCGTCTCCATGACGCGATGTGATTCATTCTCCATGTTAACCATTCATGAATGATTATAAAGTATATATATAATGAATAATAATTATATATATGACATAATAATGATACTTTATTTTTGTATATATATATGTATTTCATCTACTTAATTCCATTCAATTCAATAAGGAAACAAAAAACAGCGTTCATGCGTACGTATGGCCTACTGTCTCCATAAACGGTGTATTTCATTTCATTTATCGATCTATCATATATATATATATATGTATATTCTGAATTCATATTATATATAAATCATATTTTAAATTCTGGAATTATGTAAATCAGGATATAAGTAATAATATCATGAAAAACAAGTACAAACACGTACGATAAATGAAACGATTTTACCCAAATCGCTGCTTTTACATCGAATTTACAAAAGAATGGGTAATATAAAGTCATAAGTAAACTATATATGGTATCATAAAAATTAATATGATTATGTAATAAGTCAATGACATTATTTAAATCATTATATAGGAGTTTCAGATAGGTATGAAGCATATCAGACCTAAGGTAAGGGATAAATTTTCCAATCTCGTTTTTATCCGAGATTGTTTATTCGTAACTATTTACTGGGGTTATATTTATCATCCATGTCCATGTTTCCTAAAAATGGTTTAATGTTTGTTTAAAGTCATTTTTACCCATTTTTGACTTTTACTACATGGTATGTAAGGAATCTTTCTTTTGTTTACCATATGAGGTACTTTTTGACTTTTCTAGAAAAAGTACAAGAAGAATGTTTTTTAACTTATACAGCATGAATGGATTTTTACAGTTTCATAACAACTTATTTCAATGAAGCTTCATATACAAGATTTGATGAATATTTTAAACAAAATCCTTTTCTTTTATAATTTCTTGGCATTTTGTGAAAAGAAAATTATTTTGAAGAAGAAAGGATATTTTCATCAAGAATTCATTTCAAGTGTTTTATCAAAACCATTTTCCATCTAAATTGACATTATTTCATATGTGTATGTTTCAAGTATAATGTCTCTATGATTTACATGGTTTCACTCTTCTTATGATGAAATGATATCCATTTGTTTTATATGGATTATTTTATGATTGGATGATCTTTATGAAACCCATTTTATTCTTTGGGTTATGATGAATGATTTATGTTTATGTTGTGGAAAACGTAAGAATGATTTCATTATGAGATGGGTGGGACCTATATCTCCCTCCAATGCATTGGGTAAAGATTTATATCTCATGAGATAGACATGGTTGGAATGGTAAGTTAATTCGGTTCAGTAATACAGGACTGGAAAGTGGATTGAACTCGATTCAGAAAGGGACTTTGTCCACTAAGATGGTCTTGGCAACAATGCATTGGCTACTATGGAAATCATATCATGTTATTAATGGTTTCCATAATCAAATGTTTTATTCCCATGATATTTTATCATGATTGATGTTCCTTTATGATATATTCCTTACTTACTACCAAGATTTATGTCTTTGCTCAACATTTTGATGTTTAGATTTTATGTTCAAGATTTTACATTCAAATGTTTATAGATTGTTTTATGTTCTTTATGTTTACCCTTAATGAGCATTTGAGCTCACCCTTTTTATGTTTTCTTATCCCCAGGATATAAAGAAAGGTTTTAGGTAAGACAACCAAAAGGGGAAGATCTTTATGGGATATGTTGAAAATCTTTCACCATGATTAGAAGATTACGTTCCGAGTTTCCAAAGACAATAAACTATTACGGTTATTTGGTGTATGTTTTTATTATGTATTAAGTATTCCACAAAAGTAATGTAATGTCTATGTACGTCAAGCTTCAGGTATCTATAGTTGGTATCAGAGGCAAAGGAGGTAGTAATGAATCTGATCCTTGGGAACTCTCACATGTGAGCGTTGGACGAAGCACGGATCTCCACCCAAGGGCTTCATGAGAAAATGGCTGCCACTGGGGATGGTGGTGTGTCCCACCCAGGGGGTGTAGCCGCCCATGGAGTGCCCTGATAGGTATCAATTATAGTCCACTAGAAGTAATTCCAGATCTCTACAGTCCGAGCCTTGAGCAGATCCTTTACAGACGTGGATTTGATGGTGTTCTCTTCTATTTCCTTCCAGGAGTTGAGATCCCTCAGGTCATGAAATAGGTTCATGCTGGTTCCTATGGTGCCAATTAGGCCGGGTTGAAGTTGTCTCACCAGATTCGGAGGCAGGGGTACTTCTGTCTCTCCATGATCTATGACTGCATGGAGTTTCCCAAGAGGTGCCATGTGTTCCAGGTTCATGCTTACTTTGTGCATCGGCCACTGGAGCCTCTCCACACTACTAAGTATTCTTGTCCCTTTGAAGTTTGGGGGTTTGATGTCGTAGGACCTTACCCACCGATGATGGATCGCCAATGCCGGTTCATTCTGACCGCTACGGATTTCTTTTCCAAGTGGGCAGAGGCAATTCATCTCAAGGAAGTCAAAGCCTGTTCTATCGCTGACTTCGTGAGTTCCAACTTCATTTATCAATTTAGAATGCCTTACGCTATCCTCATGGATAACGGAACAAAATTTCGAACAGACAAGCTGAAGAAATTTTATTCCAAGTACAACATTCACTCTAACCATACCTCCTGCTATCATGCGTAGGTGAATGGACAGATCGAGGCATTTAACAAAACCCTCTCTAAAATTATGCAAAACAATTGTTGTTCAGAACAAGAAAAGTTGGCCGGACAAGCTCCCCAACGCCCTCTAGGCTTATCGGACGACGACTCATAATTCCACCCAGGTGACCCCGTATTCCCTGGTGTACGGAGATGAGGCCATCCTTCCCATCGAGATTCAGTTTCCCTCATTGTGCATGGTGGTCTACAAACAGAAAGTTCCAGATAGAGTTAAAATCCATCTAGCTGAATTGCAATCACTGGACGAGAATAGGCTTCGGGATTTGCAAAACCTAGAAAGGCATCAGAGCAAGATGGATTGAGTTTTCAACAAAAAGGTTCGCCTCCGCTCTTTCCTGCAAGGTGACCTGGTACTGGCCCTCAGAGCGCCAGTGATTCCTGGCAGGAAACCACCCATGTTGGAGCCTAAATGGGAGGGGTCTTTTATCATCCATAAGGTCTATCCCAATGGTGTGTACTCTCTGGTGACCATGGATGGTGAGCGTGTCACTCCTACAACCAATTCCAAGTTCCTCAAGCAGTACTTTGCCTGAACCTTGTGGTCATGCATGACCCTAAACTACATTTGGTACAGCACAACCTTAAACTGAATTTGGCCCTATATCTGGGCCCTTTTGGTCCAAGTTCTAAGACCTTAAACTATGATCCTTGTGGTCCAGCATGACCTTAAACTTCATGCTCTTCCTCACTGCAAGATGTTAAACTGCAAGCTGGATAAGCCTTCCGGACTGAGGCTCAGCCTCAGGAACCTTGGCATTCTTGGGCCCCTTGGCCCCAGTCCTTACCCAGAGTGTGCGGTGTGGTGTAGGATTATGTCCTCATTCATGATGGGTTACACGTCGCGCCATATACATTCCTGGATGAAATGCCTCTCATCGTCCTACATGACGTTAAACTGTGCTTCTAGAACTATGTACAGCTTGATTCCCATTCTTATGGGATACATAGGACCGCCTGAACGTCTAGGTTTCAGGTCTAGCCCCATATCATTGGAGATCCCACGATCTCCCGGTCACCTAGGTATCTTGTCATGTCCCTCCCCACGGGGGGATATATAGGTGTGGTACAGGGTTTTTGGAACCATGCCCCCTTCTCCTGGGATCCTCCATCTTTTGGCTGCTCTCAAAATAAGCCCTTCGACCCTTTCTAGTGGTCCGCTGATGTGCTCAGAGTACTCTGGTCTATGACCTAGAGTGTCAGATTCAACTTAGGCAAGTTTTGTCCTCTTTTTAAGATTTATTCTCCCTTTAATTTGGGCCCCCATTATCTTTCACACCCAGAGGTACCCCCACGAACGGCTTCGATACAACGCCTAAGGGATCTCCTACTGTCATGGGCCAACGCCCCCGAGGGTTTCAGACAACAAATTGATACAAATCTCGCGTTGCGAACATGGTCAGTGGTTGATGTTCATTTATTTGTCCCAATTTTAGGCTATCACGACAGGATGTTGTGTTGCGAACATGGTCAGCAGTAATCATCCATCATCACGCCGACTCCCCCAGGCCCTGAATATTGGTTGCATTATTTTCATCCTGTTCCACCCCATCGTGTCAAGTGGGAATCTTGAAACTCCTTTCACTATCCCTCAGTGCACCTCCACACATCAAGCGGACAAAGTTGTGTGACGGCGTCTCTCGGGGCTCCCGTGATCTGAGCGCTAAGATTATATGCTTGGGTTTTCCCTAAGTACCATGCGCAACTTGACCCTCATCCCCACGGGAAACGATGAGTCACCCATACATTGCATTTTGGGCCCAGCTCAGCTGGAAGCTAGTGTCTCCTACCCCATGATTGTTGGACCCTCGTCAGCTCCTTGGCCCGAGGCTCCTCTCCCAGAATTGTGCGCGGTGACGGTATGAGGTTATGTCCTCATCTACGTTGGGTATGCCTTATCACATCATGTGTATTCCCCTAGGTCCAAGACATATGACCTTAAACTGTGCTGTTTGGTCCTACCACACAACCATAAACTGTGATGATATCGTCCCGGCCGCACGATGAAAAATGGAACTGCATTGTGATGGCCTCTCCATGGGGGACATCACGTGGGGTATTGGTCAATTATCATACCATTTTTCAACTCCTGTTAAAACTTGATTGTTGTGGTGATGCCAGTAATTTCTACCCTAGTTGGTCGCTCCACAAAAGAAAAAACCCCCTACATTCAAGAACAAACCAGATATATAAAATGCCACTTCTTTTGGTGTGAGGGCTAGACCCCCACGCCTCTTTCATCTTTTTCACAGGTACCATGTCGTGTTGTTCCACCCTCCAAGAACTATGTATGGATTGATTCTCATTCTTATGAGATGCGTAGGAGTGCCTGGGAATTTCCTCATAGTCCCAACCTAACTTTTGTGTTTGGTCCCTTGACCTAAACACTTCTCCAAGGAGCACATGGTGAGCAGGACCTTGTCCTCATTCGTGTCGGGTTTCGCAACCACTTTACCATGTGTCTCCCACTTGCCTTACTCTTTGGTCTGAGCTGTATTACCTTAAACTAAGATCCTCTCAAGAACTACGTGTGGCTTGATTCTCATCCTTATGAGGTATGTAGGAATGCCCAGACATTTCATCTTGGGTCCAGCCCCAGGGATTACCAAATCCCGTCCCTCCTCACTATTGGCCCCTTGGCCTGACTTCTTGGGGAGTTGTGTAACTGCATCATCAGCCCCGAATATGTCTGGGATTCCCTATAGTATTGTTGGGAAGTGACAGTTCTCTCGGTAGGGAGGTCCTATCTAGAGAGTGGGATGATCCGTGACCAGATTAATATGTCTGCCTAATGCACCTCCACCACGGTGGCGCAATCTTGGGAGTATTGGATTCTATTCAAACAAACCACCACTCCACTTTCCACACATTGTGTGACCATTTATTCAGATCTTCATCCTATTTCATGTTTGATGGGACCCCTTAATAGTATGGATGATGGAATTGTGGTCTGCCTGCTGTAACAATATGGATGCTCGACCTGTGGTCCGCCTGTTGTCACAGTATGGATGATTGACCTATGGTCCACCTGCTGTCATGTGCCAATGTTCCAGAAGAATAGTCATGTTTGATGGGACCCCCTAACAGTATGGATGCTCGAACTGTGGTCCGCCTACTATAACAATATGGATGATATACCTTTGGTCCGCCTATTGTAACGGTATGGATGATTGACCAATGGTCCGCCTGATGTCCTAGGCCAACGTTTCGGAAGACTGATCGACGATGTTTGAGTTAGGCCCTGTGTTGCGAACATAGTCAGTGTTCAGCCCTCATTTTTTGTCCCCACATCAGGCCAATGTGATATGGAAGCTGCATTTCTGCCATGGTTAACAGTTATCCTCCATCGTCGTGCCCCCCATGGTGTTCTGAATTTTGGTAACGTGATTCACCTTTTTCATCTCCTTATGTTCGGATGGATTTCAATGCCCCCAACATTTCCCTACTCGTGTGTCAGAACACACAGAGGAGAGGATATATCGATCGGTCTAGGGTCCCCCACCCCCTTTTTGGCCAGACCTCCCTCTTCTCCTCAGAAGTCCAGGCCCGATTTCGGGTGCCTGAAGTTTGGTTGACACCCTACAGTCGAACAAAATGATAACACAAGCATCCTTTTTTTCTCACATTGGGTGAAACCCACATGATCTTAGGGGTGATTTGTTATTCATTTCAGGATTTTGGTTGAGCATGTTAAACCAAAGGTACAGATAAATAGTTTGGTCCATACATTGGATCGAAATATTGAGCAGTGAAAGTAAAAAGTTTAGGAGATGGACAAAACAGAGCCATTAAATATCATCATACTAGATTGATCTTTCCAACACTGGTACCCTTTGGCTGGTAGCCTCCAGGACTACATCTCACTCCCTGAAGACTCTCTCTTCATCAGCAGTCACAGAGCACAGTTCGGTAATCCTAGCTTGTGCTTACACCTGTTCCGTTTGAAATACGGTCATCTGGTGACTCGCCTCCATCAGTTGTTCTTGGGTGTCAGCCAGCTGTGCCGTCAGTTGCTCCATGAGCTCAGAGCATGTTTCAATGAATACCTCCTTCTCTGCTTCTTTCCCTTCAAGGCACCGGACTTCTTGCTCTGCCCTCAAAAACGCTTGGGTGCTCAATGATCTTTCCCGACACTGGGCAACATCGGTGTGCCGACCGCTCTCACGTATCTTCTCGCACATGTAATCACAGACCTTCAAATGAAGGCATTAAGCGTCAACCCCTCTAGTGCCCAGGAAGCGTATCCAGGTCTGGAGTGATCCCATCCGCCTCAGCCAATCTATATGAGGCTTCCTGAGAAAGCGCTGGATACACTTCCACCCTTTGCACTGTGTCATCCGGCTCTCCTCGGCCACTTCCGAGACTGAATCGTATATCTCCTCGGGATCATCTTTCCAGTATGCAGGAAAGGCAGCCAACAAGTCACCAGTAGGATCTTCCTTAGGGATGCCTTCATGAGGAATATGATTCTCGACGTCCGGGTGACCTTCCTATCTCGCCCCGACAGTGGCGGTGCCTCTGTCAGCTTTCGGCCTCGCTCCAATGATAGCACCGCTGATGTCCGTCACCCCCTGCTCACCAATTTTCGTGGCCGACTCAGTTTGGAAAGTATGTTCTGGAGAAGGCGGTATGTCCGCCACTAGTCCACTCATGGACAGCCCAGGCTCAGCAGCCCGATGAGCCTCCAACGCCAAGATCATTGTACAATGAGCATCCTGATTAGTTGGGTTTTCTGACAGTAATCACCCGTAGCGAAGCAGGGGACTTACAGGAACCCAGAGTGTCAGCCTCTAGTGTTCTGGTCGCAACAGGATCCGTCGTGGCAGGAGACCCCTATGTACTTGTCAGTTCGATAATGGGTGTTGGAGCCCCATCATGTCCCATCAGCGCCTCTCCTCTTTCCTTTATTGGGGATGCCTGATCAGCACCTATGTGTTTCTGAGTGAAATAGATAAATGGATTAGAAATTTCAGAAGATAATGGACAAGGGAGGAGGATGGATGAGGATGGAAACAAACCCCAAGAATCTCGGTTATGTCAAGATCAGAGCCGACAATCTCACCGCTCTCCCGGAGACTCCCTTGGTAGGCCTCCCCCTGCGACCCCTCACCTTCGGGTTCTCCTTCTCCTTCATCTTCTCCTTTGCCTTCATATTCTCCTATTTCCTTCTCTCCCTCTGACTCCTCATCACTGTCGACTTCTCCTGGCAGCATCACTTCCGGATCATGCTCTTGGTCGAGCATCACTTTCACCAGGAAAGGTGGCTCCGCATGCCGACCCCTTTGGAGCGCGTATGTGTCCATGGCCGTTAGATATGCATGTCGTCGATGGAAGTTTAACCGGTCGGTAACTCAAATGAGCCCGACCTCTGGCAGCTGAATCCTGTCCTGCATTATCTTCTTCCAGATGGCTTCAATGCTCATTGATTACCGCAGGGTCATCCAGGATAACCACAACGCTAGGAAAATTGAATCATGGGAAGGTTCCAGTTGGTATCTTATCTGCTTCCTAATAATCTCTCTGGCCGCCTCGTGTGACCCCCCCTATGGGAAACGAGGTCGCAACGACACCATGCGATGTCCCCACTGCTAAGGTCCCAGCCTGCGCTGGCCTCACTGCCTGATGCACACCTGGTCCTCCCCTTCTAGTGGCACCTTGCCTGCTCTCTCGCCGTCAGGGTTCCACGCGGGTAGTCTCAAGTTGCCGGACTCACTTGCGTAAAATCCCCTCAGGGTACGCGATAGTCCAGTGTTCGGCATACTCGGTTGATAGGCCAGCGTCGACCCCAGTGGGAGGAAGGGTAATGATGTCACCAGAGCCATAAGTTGTTAAAATTAACCACATCTAGAGAAGGATGCTGAGATTATTCTCCTCCTATATATCCTTGAATATATTCTTCGGCATTCTCTAGAGGAACCTGAACTGCCTGGCAAACCGGGATGGCATGTAAGGCTTACAGATGATCTTCCCATCAATCCGAGCTACAAGAACCCCACCTCAAATGCTCTGGAAGTATTCTTACTGCTCTAGCGATCCTTTCCCATTGTCCACCATCTTGTCGACTGGGGTGGGGAACAATTTGATGTTGAAATTGGTGTGGTTACCGATTCAGATCCTTATTCCCTCCTCGTTGAGCGTCATCGGTGCAAACCTGGCAATATTCAAGAGAAATGGTCGCAGGCCGTTACCCGGAGGAAGAACGGTGTTCGGGAAGGCGTATCCGCCAAGATGAGCCGCCACCCAGCCATGAAAGATCTGGAAGGGTCCAAATACCCTATGAGGTGACCCCCTTCATGAGATGCATCCCAGGATGGCATACAGCCTAGCCAGCATGGGGAACCCTAGATTGAACCTTTTGTTGGCGGCCATGGTGTCTGCCATCACCAGTGTTTCTGGACGGATGCCCATTATTGCATCCCGCACCGGCAAGAGCCACCCGCTCAAAAAGGTGGCGAGGAACCTGGAATATCATAAATTTGGGTCTCGGGCCTCAATAACATGGTAGCCCCACGATTGGCATTTCCCTGCCTCCAGGGTCCTCCAGTACGATCCATTCTTGCTCCTCTAAGCCACGGTTGGGCACCATTTTCCCCATCTCGACATCTTGATCGTCGGGTCCTTCTCTAGGAACTAGCTGAACCAGTCCTTGTAGGCGATGTCCTTTAGGAAATCTTTGACCTTCAGCCTCTCCTTGGCTAGATCCAACAGGTGCCACGTCAGCATGGGGGTCCATGACCTATCTTCCAAGGTGTTCATTGGAGGAATGAACTCGTCGTATTAGTAGCCCTACAGTGGGATGCCTTCGATGCAATGAACGTCCTAGATGCTGATACCAACTTCCCCATGGTGAAGATGGAATGTGTTGGTATCAAGGGACCATTGGGTAAACAGCTCCGACCTGAGTTCAGGTTGACGGTAGAAGTGGAATTGCGACGTCCACACCGCCTCGAACCGACCAATGTGCCACAGCTCAGCCCTGAATTGGCCGCACGTATGGCGAACCCAGTACGCCCAGGCCCACTCACTGGTGAAGTTTCCTCCGGACCGTAGGTCCCAATCTTGCAGCCAGCCCTTAGTATCGGCTGTGATGCTCTGACAGAACGTGCTTGCCTAGAGGGCCGGAGAGCTCTCAACAACAGGATCACCCCCAGCAATGGTTCTGGTCCTCGGGTTCAGGACATACACATTCATGTGTCTAGTCTCTCTGGTAGGATAACTATTGTTAGTGATGTTGTAATGGGGAAGGTTGTCCTCCTTTATCACCCATGACTGCGGTGTGTCCACCTCAAAGCCCAGCAATGGGACCTCCTCCAGGATGCCGAAGTTCTAGAGCAGGAGGTTTTTAGACAAAGGATACTCTTTCTGGGTGGGGGTCAGTAGGTTGAACAAGGTAAGGTTGTTGAAAATAACCACCTTGGCGCCATAAACCTTTTCATTTGCCGCCATTTCAACTCTACGAGCGGCAGCTTCCCCTTCATCGACTTGGTTCTCGGCCATCTTGAGTTCTGTGAGAGTTGTGCAAAATTTGGATGGATTGCGCTAAATTGGAAAGAGTTGAGGGAAATTTGGATCGGTGTCACGCAATTCCAGAGTAAGGCATGAAATCAGAACCATCGGCATGAAATATCTCAAGTTTGTGCGTAAATGCGGCCGAAATTCGGAAAGAATTACGCACTAACACTGCGTGTTTTCCACACCGTCACCAAGGCAATTTCGCGCGCAAGGGATCAGAGCCTATCACACAAGAAAGCCTGAGTACATAACATGGGACCTAGGGCCCCTTTTTATAGGAGAGTTAGGGGTTCTAAAACTCCTAGAAAGTGAATTCCACGCCGAACTAGAGTTTTGTGCGCCCTGTTGGCTTTTGCGCACAACGTGGCCACAAAATCCACCACTTCGGCATTTTGGCGTTTCCCTTAGAATCTGATATCTACGACCTCTCGCCGATCCAATTCCAAGGGGGGGAAATTTTATATGCCAAAAAAGTTTGTAACTCCTAAAGGATGTTTTGAAATGATGACGTGAAGTCATATTCGGACCCGGAGACTTGGTCCGGAGGGCCCTGAACTGCCTCGTGAAATAAAGGAGGATGTGCAACAAAAAAGGTTGGCCGCATGGAAGGAGTTTGGGATTCACGAAAGGTCAATGGCTCCGGCATGCAATTTTGCATGCCCGCCCCACGCGGTGCCCGTTTCCACGCCGCCATCTCTGGTGCGCAATATTTCGCGCGCCACCTAGATTTTGCGATGCCCGGAGCCTATAAATAGAAGGAGACCCCTTCCATTTCTGGGTTGCATAATTTTAACCGGATCTCAGGTGCGAAATAGGACTCTCGCACGCACAATATTACATTCAGGTATTGACTCTTTTCGTGCAACCTTGCCCCAGGATCCTCCTTTGTGTGCAATCCCACTGGCTTCGATAAAATTCCAAACCCCTCAGAGTTCCTCTGTTGCACACAATCTCTCCCATTGCACGCAAAATGTTCCCATTGCATGAAATCCCTTTGCGAAGTGCAGCCTTTGCTTAGGATTCGGTCGTTTCCACTTGCGCACAATTCATCTCCTTTGCATGTGATCCTCCTAGCGAAGCACAATCCACCTGCCCCAATTACGCGCCATCCCGGTCTTTTGCATGCAAATCTTCTCTTTGCGCGCAATCCCCAGGACCCCTCACCTTGACGCCCCTCGGGTGCATCCCTGTGTAGGCACCCGATGTCCTCCATACCGGGCATGCGCTCCATGCTCTATTTTCCCGTACGACCTTCCAGGCTCATATGAGGTAACCTCAAGGTCCCTTGGGTGAGTTTCCTGTTGCATTGCTTTGTCTTATGCTCCTTCGCATAAGCACGCTAATGGCTATTTCTTCTTCGCATAGCCACGCTAACGTGGACCCCTCGATGGTTCACCCTACGACCCCATTCTATATGGGCTTGTCGATGCCTTCCCTCCCACAAGGGGTAGAGGGTATCAGTTATGTATGTTATAGTGGTGTGTCGCGAACCCACCTCATCTGAGCTGAAGGACGTTAAACTTCCAAGCACCTCATCCTCAACACATGACATTAAACTGTGACCCAACCCCATGCCTCGCACGCAGGGTCCCCCCGACTCGGACATTCTTTATGCCTCTCGTCTCCTTGGGAATGTAATCTTCCTCACATGGAATGATATCCTCCCTTTCGGAGTGGCTTTTGTCCATGGGAGAAGGGATGCCTCAGAGCGTAAGCCCCTAGCCTCTTTTGTGGAAGGTAGCACCCATGCACCTTCGTACTTTCCCACCGCCAAGGCCGGGGGAGGGCATGATAGGGAACGAGGAATCTCCTTTTTCCAGTCCCAAATCCCTCTACCTCTGCACTTTGTCACATTTTGAGCCTGCATCCTGGAGTAAGTCTCGGCACCATGGGCCGCTCAACACTTAAGCCCCTCTCCACTTCTCACGGTCACACCCTTCGCAATGTGATCATCTAGTCCCTGCTTCCTCTTGTTTCTCACACCGAGCATGACTCACGTGGGCTTAGCGTGATCATCGAACATGACATCCATGGGCCGCCTCAGTGCGTAAGCCCCATCCTGGTGAACTACGAGGACTTTGATCCGTGCAAAGGAATGATACGTAGGAAGCATCTGTGAGGTTCAAGCCCACCACCCAGTCATTCCGACCTTTTCATGTCATTTCGCCAACTCCTTGGGCCGCCTCCAAGTGTAGGCCCCAAATTTCATCTCACATGACGTTAAATTGTATGTCGTCCCACATTACATTAAACTGTATGCCCTTGTCCCGCATGACATTAAACTGTTTGTCGTCCCATATGATGTTAAACTCTATGCAGTCCAGCACGACGTTAAACTATCTGCCTCATCCCTCATGACGTTAAACTACACCACCCAAACTACGTGGACTTTGACCCATGCTAAGGCATGGTACGTAGGAGGCATCTACGAGGTTCAAGCTCACCAATCAGTCATTCTGACCCCTTCGCATCGGTTCTCCAACTCTATGGGCCGCCTCAGAGCGTAAGCCCCATATCCATACATTACGGGCCACCTCAGAGCGTAAGCCCCCATATCCATCCATTATGGGCCGCCTCAGAGTGTAAGCCCCAAATGCCCACATCCCGCATGACGTTAAACTATGTACTCAAACTACATAGACTTTGATCCATGTCGAAGAATGTACGTAGGAAGCCTCTGTGAGGTTCAATCCCCCCCCCCCTTCACTTCACCACCCATCCTGATTCTTACCTGGGCCGCCACATCCTGGTGGGTATCATGCCACCCCATTCCACTCCATAGTATCCAGGAAGCTGCCCACATGTTGGCCCCAACATCGGAGTTCCCTTCAGGGGGTTCTTTCATCTGATCCACGCTCAGTGTTCCGATCAGTCCGATCTGTCCCCGCTGGACGTTAAACTCACACAATACCCCATGTTAAACATGGGAAGCTGAGGAAAAACTTAGATACATGCCTATGGCATGCCAATTCCCCATGTTTGATGTGGTATGCCTCGGGCTTCTGCACCCTCGAGAAGCCCTATAATAAGGGACAGAAGACAGACATGCCAATCCCCCAGTGTCAAGACACGCCAACAACACCCCAATGTGACCATTCTCCTCACCGAAGGTTGCTGCCCCAACCAGACCCCTTGGAGCGTCTCGACGGAAGCAGCGTAATTAACTGGTGTCCATGAAGATATGTCACCGGGAACGAGATTCACAAATACATATTAAATCTATGAGGGAGACCCGGACTAGGTGACGAGCTCCGAGGAGGAATCCACAGAAGGAAGAACCGACATCCCATCATTTCAGTTTCGATCAAGGAGTAGACGTCCCTAAACAAGGAACGGATGTCACCCGCCTTTGGAAAGAGGGAATGTGGGGCCCCAAGTCGTGCGTCCTCCCCTGCGTAACGAATGTGCGCACGCGCCCTAGTGAAAGCATCGGAAACAGTGATGACTACCATCACAACATTATTTCTGACTGTAGGGAAAATTTCTCCATTGAATACCCAGTGGAAGACCTTCCGAATGGTAGATATCAAGGGGAGGAGCTTCTAGCTGTAATGAGATGTCACTACGAGGATGAACTTCTCCTAAAATGATATCATGTTAAGGAAAACCATCATAGTTTTATGTCAGAGTACAAGGATAATTTATTCATCATATACCGTAAGGAGGACCTTCAAGGGATATTAAAAAAAGGGGATTACCTTCATGTTATTTGATCTTATGGCCATGAGAAGGTATACCATGACACTCATTATGAGATAGGATCTCATGGTTGGTTAGTTTTTTCCCATGAAGGAAGCCTTCACGGTATGTATTCTAGGGAGGGCCTAGAGAGATGCTGACAAAAATTTCATGGGGAGTACCTCTTAAACCGCTACTACCATGTACATAATTTGGTAATGGATCAGCAAGATCTTGATCCACTTTTGATAGATGTTTCATGGCCTCAATAACTCTAGCTTCTGGTAGAGCAGGGTTATAAGTCTTCTCTTCATTTTCCAACTACCATTGGCATGATTGTTTTGGATCTCTCTTGTAGGATACTGAGGCCACTTGTTATAAGTGTTGGGATTTATATATTGGTTTGTTTTTTAGTGTCTCATGTGGTGTTTTCAGGATACTGTGGTGAGCTTTCTGAGTCATGGAAGGGATATATGCATATCCTGTAGTATCCAACGAAGTGGGCTAGTGTCCCTTAGTTGGAATAGGTGTATTTTCATGTGCATATTTTCCATTTATAGAGGAATATTGTTGATGACCTCCCCCCCCCCAATATATGAGAAGGAATGTATATCTACTCCTGAGTGACCGCCTCGTTGTGTATATGAGTCACCCCACTTGACGACGTTGTATTTTTGGGCCTGACTCTTTATTTCTATCATGTTTGTGATTATATCATGGAAATTATGTAGCATATTATTAAGGATTTATATCTTATACATCATCGTTTCTAAGATGTGTTGAGAGATTTCCATGGAAGTAACAATAATATATACCCATTTCGATGTTAGATCATGAAAATGTGCCTGCTCCGGTCCTCTTTTTACTTCAAGTAGGTACTGACAGTACTCCTGTGAGGGGGTAGAGGTATGAGTCTACCCCATACTTCCAATTGGAATATTCTAGATTCTTTCTTCTATTCCATATGTAACTTCATGGAGGTCTTGATATGAAAGAGAATGAATTTTCATCTACTCATTAGTTTACATCTTATTTGACTAATGAAATTGATATGAATCCTCATGAATTTTCATCTACTTGTATCTTGTTGCCAATATATTTTCCTAGAATACATCATATTGGTGGGAAGGGATTTTCATCTTATTGTAATTTTCTTCCATATTTTCATGCCAGACTTGATCCGAAACAGCATGAATTTGTGTCTGTTCATAGTTCACTACCGTATTTTTCTGGTGGGCATCATATTTTGGAGCAGGGATTTGTATTTTCTTGTTTTATATCATATATACCTAGGAAGGATTGATTTTTATTAGAAGTTATATACATATCGCTATAATTTTCTTCCATATTTTCATATCGGTCATGATGTTAATGAGAATGAATTTTTCTCTGCTTGAGATTTTCCATCGTATTTTCCTAATGGGCTCCATATTAATGGGCAGGGATGTGTGAATACCTATAATTTTCTACCATTTTTTCCTGGAAATATTGATGATAAAGATATGAAATTAAGGTATTCTTGTGGTCTGCCATCACATTTGACAGATAGGATTCATAAGAGTGAGTAATAACATACGTCTTCATATAGGATTATTTAGTATTTAAAGGGTGGGCTTCTTTATTAGGAATAAGGACAAAGGCATGTTCTTGAGTGTCTGGTCATATCCCTTTGCAGGCCGCCTTGGGGACTTGGGTCTATTATACTTCTTCTAGGGTCCATGGGCTGGTATCCTCTCCATATAGAGGATTTTGAGCCACAAGACATTGATGAAGATGATTTCTGACACGGGCCCTTGGGTGGGACCACTATGTTGTTGGGATGAAATTTTTGGAGGGAACGTCATCGACCTCTCTTATGTAAGGAAGAAACTCATTATCACGTTCCAAGTAAAGGCTCCTAAAATGGTTTGATATGACTATTGAGGTTTTTTGGTTATGCACTGTTGACTATCACTGGGTTTATGGCTAGCGGAACTTCATATATTGAAGGGAATTTCAAGCTACTTCAAATGTTGGGAGAGTACCACTTTCATAATTCTCTCAGACCAATGCATTTGAAACCCATCATTGAAGTTGAAGAGTGGGTGATGGCATCCATTTCTTGGTTGAGTACCCAACCCATGTATTAGTTGATGTGTGTGTCCATGAAAACTAGAAAGACACCATTGGAATAAAGGGAGTTATGGTGAAAAGTGAATTCAATATATGTGACAAGTATAGATATGAAAACCTCTTCAAATTAGCATCTTTGGACTGTATTCATAATTGATGGTATAACCAATACCTCTTCAATTTTTGATGAGAAAGGGGCCTGATGCGGGGTAACACCACCACCTGGGTTAAGGATTCACATCGGTTTCACCATTTTGTTTCTGACAGATGTGAGGGGAGTTTTATGGTTGATTAAAGGAGGTTGAGTTTTGTACAATAATTTATGTAGGGATTGATATTTTTGAATGGTCTTTAACAGGCTTTAATCAGGGAACCAGAAACACTCAATGGATCTCATTCCTTGACTATTCATGGACCTACATTCCAAAGGCAGGCGTTCATTAGGGAACATGGCCAACGACACATAAGAACTCACATTATTCAAGGGTATAGGAATTCAGGATCATCACACCCTTTTGGGGGGAACTATTGCCTATTATGAGACTATTATATATTTATGATTTATTTTTTAATTCTTAATTTATTTCAAAGTATGTATACATGGATCACCCCAAATTAATGATCCATTATGAATAATTATGGGTCCATAATCATTTTTTCGCATCATAGGTTCTCCGTTTATAGTGGTATTTTTATATCTCTTAGGTTTTCCATCAACATAACCCTTTTGATGATGGATTAGAGACTCTTTGGTCATTTATTATGATGATGTTGGTTGAATCCACGTGGTGAGCTGCTCTAGAGTTTGTTATCATCCATAGAGATGGGAGCTGTTTTTGATATAGGGATCAAACCCATAAGATGGGATTACTTTATATCCTCATGAGAGGAATATTAAACCATGCAGTTCAGTGACACTTAATGGGACACATCACCTTTTGAGGTTCTTGAAAAGGACCCAACCATGTAGTTTAATGTCATGCATTAGGGATTCCCAAGTGATAGGTGTCTACCCTAAGTTTAATGTGGGATTTACATTGAGGCAGCTAAAGGGATCTGGAAGAGATATGGTCTACTAGGTGGATACGAACCTACTAGTAATGTCACTCGAAGAAAATTATAGTAAATTAGGGTTTTAGTTTTGAACCTAAAGGAGGATTCTTATGTATCCCAATTATTTTTGAATCAAATCCCATGTTGTTTGGTATGTTGGGGATTACACCGAATATGAGTCCCACATGGTTGGATACGGTTGGGGCTTACACATGAAAGATGCCCATTTGAATGGATATGATTGGGGATTATACCATATAGGAGGCCTATTTGGATCATGATTGTGCGTATATCATGATAGCCACTAACCTCTAAGCCCATGTAAGACATGATTGGTGTGATAAACAAGAGGAAGTAGTGGATCTAAAGATCACCTGATCCACTCTGTCTGCTAGTGGAAGAGGTTTTGAAGCCTAAAAGGGAGAGGGGGAGGGCTCTTAATGTGCATGTATCTACTTTTATTTTGGTAATTAGGATAATAATATGTGGTGTTATATCTAGATATGACCCGAGTTGAGTCAAAGAAAGAGTTACACCTCTCGTAAGATAGACTAGTTGATTACTCTTAGAGGGATTCCCTAAAATTGTTTCTGGGGCGAGGATATCAATCCTTATCAAATGGAAAGGCAAGCATGATCCTTAACCTCCCCACCTAGAATCCAGAGTTTTAATTCACCATATCTAAGGTCATAAACCTCATTACCACAGGAATGTACACTGAAATACATTCTAAGGGGCCCCCGTGTTGTGGAGGTTACTCATGTGACTCTGCATACCACAGGTATGTAGACTCTAAAGGAAACATTGAAGTTAATGATGATATTATCATATGTGTAACGTGGATTTGGAAGAGGCGTTGATTTTTTTTTGTCATATTAGTTCGTATAGGGTCCTATATGGGGCCCGGTTAGATTATGGAAGGTGTCATGGGAGCTTGAGCATAGAAAACCATAGGAGGCCCAAATCTTCGTAGCATATATGATGGGGCTCCCTCTGTATTTCATACATAGATAGTACATATTTTTAGATTTATATTAATTACATTAAAAAACATGCTCAAGGGGATCATAAAGGAATAAAGCCTTTGGAAATTTGGAAACATAAACAAAAAGTTCATAAAATATATACATCATCACCAGATTATTTCTTCACAACTATCCCCATTTATGAAAAATCAAACTTAATACAATTCTTCATATCATGGGGATAGGAAACATAAGAAAAATGTGAGCATAAATTCTTTGTAAGGGTTAAAAATAGATATATTATGGATTAACTATTTGTAACAACTTCATAAGGGAATGATAACATGAACATAAAATTTGAAAATTAAACCCAATATATCAAAAATAATAATCTTTAGTCATGGAATAAATCTTGATAGTTCATAAAACAAGAATCATAGAGGAACATTATCCATGAGAGAGTAACATTGGCTTAAGACCTGGAATTGTGGCGTACACATAAGTATAGAAAATAATTTCCATAGTAGTCGAGGATAATTTCCTTAAATATAATTGTTGAATGGGTTAACTCCCAAACCATCATAGTAATCATAGTTCCCTCCCAAGAATATTATATTGTATAATTCCCCTTACTGAACTGGGATCACTCCCCATTCTAGTTTTGTTTATCTCATAATATATCAATATTTACTAAATGCATTAAAGGGACAAATTAATAAAGAACCAAATTTTTAAAAACATTCCTTAAATTTTAATCATTATTATCATGCCTTATAATTTAAAAAACATTCATTATATATTTTTTGTCAAAAAATACATAAAGTACCTCATTTGGAAAATGATAAAAAAATTATTGTCGAATTGTTTTGTAAAAACTAAAACATGGGTAAATATGATTTTAAAAACTTTTATTATAATATTAAAAATAATTTTGAATATATTTTTATAGAACATGAACATGGAAGGTAAATATTCCCCAATAGATTCTTAAACATAAACAATCCAGAATAATGATGAGATTGTGCGATAAACCCTTACCACAAGTCTCGCCTTTCTTTGTTCATGTTAAAACATATAGTAGTATAAATTTAGAATTATTATACTTGTATTTAATAACCATATATTATCATAAAATTTTTTATTTATTTATAACATCTTATATCCCTTTTTTAATATTTTGTTATTAAAATCATTATTCTGGGTGAGAACAGCTTCATTTTCCAAGCATGTTTCGGTTCAACAGTTTCAATCCTTTTACTTGGATCATGGTCCCAAAATTTATAGAATGATAATAATGGTATAAAAATAATATATATTAATTATTTAAATATTTATAATCATTCATAAAAAAATATAGATATAAAAATGAATTACACTATTCTTGGAGACGGTTGGTCATACATACGCATGAATAATACTTCCATTTTTTGACTAATAGAATGGAAGAAATTTAAATAATAATAAAAATTATAAAATCATAATAATTTAATATACATCATATATATTCATAAAATGAATCATAATTACCATTCATGTTAACTGTAAATGTTAAATTAATCACATCACATCATGGAGATGGTAGTCCATACGTTCACATGAGTGACGTTATCGTTTCCAAAAATATTAGATGATAAGAATTTAGACATGATATTTGCATTAAAAATGTATTATTATATCATAAATATCATATATATAAACATTAAACACATAATAATTCCCATATATAAAATATGGTGGTGAAAATATAATTGTATCGCTACGTAGAGACAGAAAGTCGTACGTATACGCAAGCAATACATTCACTTATTATTAGATGGAAAAGAGGGTATATAACAATTTTTTCATAATCATAGAAAAAACTAATCATATTTAGGATAATTAGTTCATTATTTTATTATGAAATTCATATATTTATTGGAGTTAAAGAAGAGTGGAAAAGGAAAGTGATAGATTAGACTGAATACCACTTTTTTGAAATAACTACTTTAGATTTCTTTAAAGGGTTATAGGGTTGGACTTTTGGAAATAACAGAACCTATAGAATGTGACTATGTGATAGGAGAAGATAATTTTTTAGAGTATGGTTCACCTATAAATATCAATGTAGTGTAATGAATTGAAGGATGAAGTTCCTTTTTATAATTGATGTGAGGTGCACTTTTGGAATTTCTCAAAAGATAAAAATATAAAAAGACCATTCAAGAGACAAATGCTTCAAAATGAACTGTAAATACACATGGGATGAAACTATAGACCATATAATATCCTATTTTTTATTATTAAATATTTTATGATTTTCAAATAATTTAATAACATATTAATCCCATAAAATATCATTATTTCTGATTTTGATACAATTATTTACTTTGACATTAATAACATCCAAAAAAGAATCCAATTTCAAAAGAACTATTTTATTATATACTAAAAATTTCATGGTAATCTATATTTTTCTTTAAACACCTTAAATATCAAAAATTATGTTAATTTTATTATTTTTAAAATTATTTATTTAATTTTTCTATTAATTGAATAATTAATGCATTAGTATTGTGTAAGTATTTATGGTAATTATTTAATTCCTAAAAATAATAAATAAATTACCATCATTATTATAATTTCATTAGGAACAAAACTTCTATTAATATTCGATCATAACTAATTTTTGTCCCTATGTGAACACATAAATGATATTTAAATAAAAAAGAGTAACATTATTTCTTTTATTTGTTTTAAATAATATCTAGGTCATTTTTATGGAAATATATCAATTAAATATCACAATTTTGAACAATAGGCATTAAGTATTGAATTTAATTCATTCAATAAGAATTACTATGAATAAATATGTCATTATCACTTATTTTTTACCTAGATTCACATGATTTACCCTTTACCAATGTGAACTATCTTACCATTGTTAATATTCATATTAAAAAAACAAAATCTAACTAATTACGAAATTTTAACATCCTGATTATAAATTTGTATTTCATTATATTTAATTCAATACATATAGATAGAGGAAATAAATTTTAAAATATGTGAACAAATTCTGAAATAAAAATTGTTTATTAAGAAAACAAAAATATATTTTTAGAAATCAAAATTGTTTTATTATTGTCATTTTCTTATAAAAATATTTTGTTAAAATTTTAAAAACATTGATGAAGTAAATGATACATAAATTTCAATAAAACTATTCTCTAATAGGTATTAATATATAGATATTAAATTCATTGTTTGTTTAAAACAATTTTGTTTTCAGAAAAATGTGATTTTTTTGAAATTGATTTGTGTTTTTATTTCTAGTATTGAATCTATTTTATAGATGTATAGATTATATGTTTTTCATAATATAATTACTTATATTCATACCTACTAATATAATGGCTAGGATATAATGAACACATTATATTTCAAAATTGTTAAGTGGTTTTTTTAAACTCGTGGTTGTGTTCAACGCAAGCTATCAAAGAAATAAGATTATTTTAAGAGAAATGATTCATAAAAATATCAAGGTGTTAAATTAATATAAAAAATAAGGATATATAGGATTCCATAATAATGATTGATATTTTCATTGAACCATTCAATCATTGTAACTTCAATGTGTAAGTCCTACATCTATATGTAGTGCACCAAACCACTTACTATATCCGGTTTCTCACACCGAGCATGACCCATATGAGCATAGGGATTTGAAAAAATCATGAAACTATCATAAATATTTCCAATCCCCAATCATGGTGACCTCAGTGTTCAATCCCCACTCAACTGTACTAGAAACATCATCATATAAACTCCACACAAACTCACTTTTTCATCGATTATGACAAGTCTAGTCTTCTATTATCTCGTTTTTCTCACACTGAGAATGAATCACATATGATTGAAGATTCATGGTGATCATTTCTAAAATCTAATAAAAAGTCCTACAAAATATTTTCATTCTTTTGGGCCTAAAAACTAAACTAATAAGTCATAGATTCCTGTTAAGATGGTAGGATACGTAGGACGCATTTCTAAGGCCTGCGCTCCATACCCAGTGCTTAAATTACCTCATGTATGTACTTTAATCATGAAACTAAGCTAAATGGAACATTCCTAAATAAACTATGTGGGTTTTTATTATTATTCTCATAGGATACAAAGGACGCCACTTGGAGGTCCAATCCCAACTCCAGAACACCAATTACTCTCTTGGACGGTTGTAAAACCCTACAGTTCTTGGTGACATTCCATCAATGTATAATAAATTATACATTTATAAGTGCTAATTGGAACTTGATAGAGTACATATGATACATAAAAATGGGGTTACAGATAGAACACCATCTCACATGTAAAGGGGCTCGACACCCTATTGTTTTATTGGGGTAACCAATCCCATGATGGGATTTGAGAATCATTCATGAACATATATTAAATCTATTAGAGAGTCTTGGAGTAGGAAATCATTCTCCCCAAAAGGGTGTGGTGAGATCAAACTCATATCCTCTTGACCAGTGTAATCTCTTACAAGTTATGGGGATTGAAATGAAAAATTATTTTCTGCCTTCAGAAAGTAGGGCCATAAAGGATGTGAGAGTCTATTAGTATTATTGATGGAAATAAAGATTATGAAATGGATGTGAAAGATTAAAAATACACCCTCAATAATTACCAATCATCTTAATGGTGTTACATCCATTTTTCTCTAACCATTAATGGAAATAATAAGTTAAACCCAACATAAACCTTATATAAAAAAAGAAAATAGGTTCATGCATTTCAGGATATCTTGTTCAAACTTTTAACAAAAAAGGGTGAAATTGATGTGAAAATTTCAAATAATAAAATGTAATTGTGGTTTCAAGAGACAATACATTTGTTCATAATGAAATGGACAAACTAAAAATGAGATAGAACACTTGTATTACCTATGAATAGCTAATTGAGCATATTTCATACTTATGATCGTGCACTAATTAGTGAACTTCTTCTTTAATTTCCTTATGGATAAAAATACTTATATCACAAACATCACCTTGACCTAACACCATTTCGTCAATAAGAATATATTTTCGATCCTCATTAATGAAAGAAACATCCATAGTTGATAAAATAATATCACCCACACAATAACTTCATCTCTAGGTGGAAAATTTGATGTTCTGGGAAATCCACCAAAAAGGAATGATCTCAACCTTTGAGGCTACATGAATTGGTCTCTAGACATTGAAAACTATAATGACATCTCATTTACAAAAATAATGAATAAATCCAGCAACATTTTCTCCAATATCAATCACTTTGCAAGATTATCCCTAGAGTATTAAAACTAGAATCTTCTTTATCTTATGATGGTCGATAAAGTAGTTGACTACAACTCCACCCAGCTTCTGTAGCTACCAATTAAGGCACCTATTAAAAGCTATAACCTATTCAATCCTTCTAATGGACCTAAGTCTCTTGCTAAGTGTGTTTCGTAATAGGTCTATACCCTAAAAATTCATACCCAGGCATGAAGAAGATCTTACTGGGAGGAGAATTATAATGACCCATAAATTACATACATTGTTTTTACTTCAAAATTGAAGCACACTTATTAGAACATAAAACAAAACCATGAAAGGACCGTATAGGTATAGTGTCTTTAGAAACTGTGAAACATAAACAACTGGTTCATAAATCATCTACATCATCTCTCTTTTATTTTATCATATCTAGAGTTCCTTTTGGCATATCATACTTAATACCCTTCTCCCTGACCTGGGGAAAAGAAAAAATACAAACGGGTGAGCTCAAATTCTCAGCAAGGGTAAACAAAAGAAATATCAATCATATCATATTCATAAGAACATACCATTTTGAAAATCTTAACATGTAAAAGAGATCCTAATATCATAACATGGGATAAATTATAGTAGTGAAATGTATTCCCAATAATCATAACATAAAACATGAAACTTTGTGGCATATACACATAATCATAGAGAATAATTTCTTAGTAGTCAAGACTCATTGCCAAGCCTATCTTAGCGGACAAAGTCCATTTCTGAACCGAGTTCACTCCTCGTTTCAGTCATGTATCACTGTACCGGATTAACCTGTCATTCCAGCCATGTCTATCTCATGAGATATAAATCTTTACCCAATGCATTTGAGGGATATATATGTCCCACCCATCTCATAATGATACCATTCTTATGTGTTCCAGAAGATCATAAATAATACATTATAGCATAACCCATATAATAAAAATGGGATTCCTAAATATCATTCCATCATATTCTATTAAAGGAATTCATAAAAATAATTCCATAATAACATAATGAAATCAATGTAAAAATAGGGATAGAAATAGAACCCCATATTATCTTAGATGGAAAATTATTTTGATAAAACACTTGAACTCCATTCTTGAGGAAAATATCCTTTCTACTTCAAAAACATTTTTCCTTTCTTAAAATGTCATTCAATTTTAAACTAAAATAATTTGATTAAAAATAAAAATGAAAATTTTTAAAGGAAGCTTCATGAAAATAATGTTCTAAAAATCCATTCAGGCCGTATAAGTTAAAAAAACATTTTTCTCGTACTTTGTCCGAAAAAGTAAAAAAGTACCTCGTACTAAAAACGACAAAAGATTCCTTTAATATCATTTACTAAAAACTCACCATTGAGTAATATTGTATTTAAAATATTGTTGGAGGGTAGAAATAATATTAAATATTGAAAAAACATGGATGTGGATGATAAATATGCCCCAGTAATTACCGAAGTATAAACAATCTCGGATAAAAATTGAGATTGCGAGATTTTCTCTTACCATAGGTCCAATTTGCTTCCTACATGTCCGAACCTCATGTATAATGATTTAAATAATGTTATTGAATTATTCCAGAATCTTACTCATTGTTATGATATCATATATGTTCATATTATTAGCTTCGTATTAGTAATATTTCATTGTTACTTGTTATTCAGGTGTTTATTGCTTTTTGTTCTTATGCGTGTTTTGTCAAATAAATTTTTATTCTTCTTTTTAGGTTATAGATACCTCATTTCCATAATGGTATTAGTGTAATATATATCATATTTATTCATTAAATTTATTTATATAGTCATTAGGCATTGAAGATCATGTAGAACGAGTCGCATCATATCGTGGAGACGGTAGACCGTACGTACGCACGAGCGATGATATCGTTCCCATGATCGTGGAATTGTATTGGAGTGTATTTATACTATTTCAGAATAAATATCAATTTAAAATAATAATATATAATTATTATTTACACCATTATACTCATCCAAGTAAGGTGGTGATGGAAAATAGATTACACCACGCCGTGGAGACGGTATTCCGTACGTACGCACACGTGATGATTTTGTTTTCCGTAGGATGGATAGAAGATGAAATAGGGTTGTTTCATATTTATAATAAAATATAATAATATGAGTGATACTGATGTTATTACTTCATAATGAAAAAACTAAATAATAATATGTAGAAGAAGAAATAAAGTTGAAAGAATCGGTAACGCACATTACCTCTTCTTTGAAGCGCCTCTTCTTAACCTCCTCTTAGGTCACTAAAGATGGTATTTAAAGAAGACTAGGACCTCTAGGATGTTTGTAGGGAAGTTTATAATGTAAATGGTCAGGTTTTCTTTGATATTGAAGGCTCAAAGTGGTGTGAGGAGAAGAGGGAGGAGGTGCCCTTTTATAAGGGAGGAGAGGGGCACCTTTGGAAAAACTTAAAATATTATTTTATAATAAAGTCATATTCGGTTTTTAATAGCTCCAAACTGATTTATTTCAAAGATAAGGTGGGAATGGATCTAAATAATCTCAACCAATGGGTTTTAGACAAGTTTAGGTTACTATTTTAACCTTATCATTTAGATTTAACTCTAAGTTAAATAATTTAACTTTTACCATGCCTTCTTGTTTTCTTACACTATAAGGTTAATAAACTTACTATAAAAATACAAAAGAACCCCAAGTTGTTAATTATTAATATATATAACCTTATCTAAGTCATTTTTCTGAACCTTATATTTTTAGGAATAAAATAACAATTAATAATATAATATTTGTTTTAAAAACTATTTTATGTCAATTTTGACACTATTTGGTAATTGATTTTTGTGAAAATCATAACAGAATTATTAGTTCAAAAAACATTAATTACGTCAATAATAATATGTAATATTAACGTATAAAATTATTGTAATTCATTAAAAGTCTCAAATTACATTTATTTCGGTATTTATAATATCATTTATGTTAATATTTCCTCAATAAGGTAATTACTATGTCATAATTGTGTCATAAATAAATTAAATTATTTAAAGTCTAAAAATAAAAAATAAAATACCATTATTTAGGAAATAGTTTTAGATTTATAATGAATATTTATAGTCGAATTTATATTATTTATAACCCTATATTAAAAATATTTTAGTTACTAAACATTGATTTTAACTATTTTAACACTTCTTTAAATAAAATAATATTAAATCTCCTAATCTAATCCAAGTGGACCTAAATGGTCATATTTTATTCCTAAGGTTGTTTTTGGTCGAATTAAACTTATCCAATAGAATTAGTACATGTGTTAGGGTAATAATAATACCATATTTACCCTTAATTACCCTATTTACTTTTAACCGTGGTAAATAAAAGTAAAAAGTTATTATTCACCAAAAATTATTTTTATCTTATTGAACCACATTTTACTCATTGATATTAACTGTGTCCCTCATATTTTCTAAATTTGACTCATAGAAGCGGTAAAATTAAGTTTTATATAAATTTTCAAACTCTCCTAGGAGGTGGGTAAAAGACGGTGAAAAGTTCAATAAAATTTTTATATATCTAAAATTATTATAAAATGACTCCAATGAATTACTTTGAACTTATATAGGTACTATGTATCAATTTTTACCTAAAATAAATTTAAATAAAATAAATAATTATTTAAATAAAAATTCAGTTTTTAAATAGGAACCCAGTATTTTCACTATTTATCAAAAATTGAAAGTTTTTAGAAAAATACCAAAATTTCACCCTAGGATAATTTCGATATTCTGAATCCAAAAATGAAGTCCATTTTAAAAGATAAAATTTATAAAATTTCAAAAAGTGGGTATTACTATTCATAATGGCTATTTTATATAATATTTTAATAGCATATCATTGTTTTGTGAAACTCGGTATTGCGTACAACGCAAGCTATCGAGGAAGGTCGTGATTGCGTGTAAATAAAGCCAAGATAGTGTTGTGTGTAGTGAAAGATTCATTTATATAACATAATATATAAAAACAAAATATTTCTCATAAAATCTCAAGTGTTACATTCTACCCCCCTTAAAATGAATTTCGACCTCGAAATTCGTCACTTTGTAACAAAAAGATGAGGATACCTCTCCCTCATCATATCCTCAAGTTCCCATGTAGCTTCTTCTGATTGGTGGTTCCTCCATAAAACTTTCACCAAGTGCGTGGTCTTGTTCTTTAGGAATTTTTCACTACGATCCAGAATCTCTATCAGCTGTTCTTCATAAGAAAGATCTTGCTCCAGCAGTACAACTTCTGAGCTGAGTACATGGGAAGGATCAGGTATATACTTTCTCAGGAGAGATACATGGAACACATCGTGAACTTGAGAGAGATTCAGTGGAAGTGCCAATCAGGAAGCTACCTTCCCAACATGATCCAGTATTTCGAAAGGACCGATATACCAAGGGCTCAACTTTCCCTTCTTTCCAAATCTCATTACTCTCTTCCAAGGAGATATTCGTAAGAACACCTTATCATTCACTTCAAACTCTAGGTCTTTTCTTCAGTTATCGGCATAACTTTTTTGTCGACTCTGATCTGCTCTTATGTGTTGTTGAATAGATCTAAAATTTTCTTCCATTTCATCAACAAGATCAGGTCCTAATAGCTTTCTTTCCCCAACTTCATCCCAGCAAGTTGGAGTCCTACATTTCTTTCCATAGAGGGCTTCATAAGGAGCCATGTGAATACTGGAGTGAAAGCTATTATTATAAGAAAATTCCACCAAATGTAGGTGTTGATCCCAACCACCTTTGAAATCCATAGAGCAAGCTCTTAACATATCTTCTAGAGTTTGAACTGTTCTCTCAGACTGACCGTCTGTCTGAGGATGATTAGCAGTGCTGAAACTCAACTCTGTATCCAGATTATGCTGAAGACTTCGCCAAAACTTTGAGGTAAATCTCAGATCCCGATCAGATATAATGGAAAGTGGTACTCTATGCAATCTTACCACTTCCTTTACATATATCCTGGCAAGATGATCCAGAGAGAAATCTTCCCTTATAGCAATGAAGTGTGCTGACTTCGTAAGACGATCAACTATGACCCAGATAGCATCATTGCCTTTGGTTGTTTTAGGAAGTTTGGTGACAAAGTTCATAGTGATGTTTTCCCATTTCCATTCAGGTATGGGTAATGGTTGTAACATCCCATTAGACTTCTGTCTTTCAGATTTAACTTGCTGACAAACCAAGCATCGAGAGACGTATTCAGCAATATCTCTTTTCATTCCATCCCACCAAAAGCACTCTTTCAGGTCCCTAATCATCTTTGTGCTTCTAGGATGAATAGAGAATGAAGAACTATGAGCCTCATCCAGCAGCTCCTTCTTTAATTCTGGGATGGGAGGAACACAAACCCAATTCCCGAACCTTATTATCTCATCACAACCAAGGTTGAATTCAGGAACATTTCTCACCTTATTTTGTAACTCTACATCTTCTTTTTGTGCCTCTTTAATCTTCACATGTATATATGGTTGAACATTCATTTGAGAAAGATAAGATTTTTCCCCTTCCATTATAATTCCAAGATCCATCCTTTGTAAATCCATAAATATTGGATCTTTTGTGATCCTCTTCATGGATGAGCTAGCATGGTCTTGTCGACTTAATGTGTATGCCACCTTGTTTGCTTTCCCAGGGTGATAATGAATTGAGCAGTCATAATCCTTAATCAGCTCCAACCATCTTCTTTGGCGCATATTCAACTCCTTTTTGTGAAAATATACTTTAAACTTTTATGATCAGTATAAATATCACACCTTTCACCATAAAGATAATGCCTCCAAATATTTAATGTAAAGATTACCGCAGCTAACTCCAAATCATGAGTTGGATAATTTTGCTCATGAATTTTCAAATGTCTTGAGGAATAAGATATAACCATATCATTTTTCATAAGAACAAACCCTAGACCCTTCTTGGAAACATCACTGTAGATCACAAACCTTTCTCCACTACAAGGCATTGTGAGCACAGGTGCACTAGATAACCATCTTTTTAACTCCTTGAAAATCTCTTCACACTCCTCCGTCCAAACGAACCAAACTCCTTTTCGAGTCAACCTGGTGAGTGGATTAGATAATTTTTAAAAATCTTTCACAAAACGTTGATAATATCCAGCCAAACCAAGAAAACTTCGGATCTCAGTTACTGTTGTTGGTATCAACCATCTTTCGATAACCTCTGTTTTTGCTGGATCCACGGATATCCCCTCTTTTGAGATTATGTGACCCAAAAATGCAACTTTTTGAAGTCAAAATTCACACTTGGTAAATTTTTCATAAAGCTTCTCCTTTCTCAGGGTCTTCAATACAATTCTCAAATGATCTTCATGTTCTTCCTTTCTCTTTGAATAGACAAGAATATCTTCTCTAAAGACTCCCACAAACTGATCAAGATAGTCTCTAAAGACTCTATTCATTAGATCCACGAAGATATAAGGGGCATTAGTAAGACCAAATGGCATCACTATAAATTCATAGTGTCCATACCTTGTACAGAATGCCATCTTTGGTATATCGTCCCTTTTGACCCTTAATTGATGATACCCTGAACGAAGATCAATATTGGAAAAGTATTGAGCTCCACGTAGTTGGTCAAATAAGTCATCAATATGTGGGAGAGTATATTTGTTCTTGATAGTGATCTTGTTAAGTTCTCGATAATCAATGCAGAGTCTCATTGATCCATCTTTATTCTTAACAAAAAGAACATGTGCTCCCCAAGGTGACACACTAGGGAGTATGAATCCCTTGTCAAGATTCTCTTGGAGTTGCTTCTTCCATTCCTGCAACTCAATTGGGGTCATTCTATAAGGTGTCTTTGAAATAGGAAAAGCACCCGGTACGAGTTCTATTGAAAACTCAACTTCACGATTTGGTGGAAGACCTGGAAATTCCTCTAGAAAGACATCATCAAACTCTTGTACAATGGGTGTTTTCCTAATCGTGAGTTTCTCTCCAACCATTTGAGATAAATAACCTCAATTTAGTGGAATCAAGACCCATAAGATGGAAGAAATTTCCACTAGAAGGTTATGTTCATCCTTGAATCGATAGACAATCATAGATTGATCTGGAATATGAAATGTGACTTCCCTTCATTGCCAATTGATATGAGCTCCATATAAAGAAAGAAAATCCATGAAAAGAATCACATCAAATTCCACTATAGGAAGGATCACATGATTCTCAGGAAGCACTTTCCGACAAACTTCAATCGGAGAATAATTTTAAACTTTTGATGTGACTGTTGTGCCATTAGGGGTTGTCACAGCTAACTAAATATCTAACTGCTGAGGTAATATGGCGATACCCTTAGAAAATTTTTCAAAATAAAAGAGTGGGTGGATCCAGAATCAAATAAAACATTTTCTACTTTAGAGTGGATGGTAAGTGTACCTTTCACCACTTCGTTATCATACTCCACATCGTTGATAGAAACTGCATGTGACTTTCCTTTGTCTTTGGACTTAAGAGTTTGTTGACGTAGATCATCATCAAAAACCCTTGGATTAGGGAATTGATTAGCATAATGCCCCATTTTCATGCACTTGTAACATTGAAGTGTAGGAGGTTAACTCTGTGTAGCCTTTTATTTGTTCGCATCACTAGACATCTTCTTCCCATCATTGCAGTATTCAAATTCCCATGACCTTATTTTCCACATTTGAAAAATTTACTTGTACCTTTAAGATAACTCCCTTCATATTTCTTTCCACATGTTGAGCGTAAGGGAAAACTCATCTTCTTTTCAGTTTTCTCTTTAGATTTTCCTTTGAATTCCATTTTCCTCTTCTTATCAAACCCATATGACTGATGGGATACTCCAATCACCATCTCAACCTTGAGAGCACATCGAACGATTTCCTCGTAGCTATTGAAGTCCCTTATAGCTAACGCCCTTCAAAGACTTGGTTTTAAGCCACTAAAGAATCGATCAATCTTACTCTCAGGTTGGATAATAATCCCATAAGTGTACCTTGCAAGTCTTGTAAAATTTTCTTCGTAGGTACCAACAGATTCATCATCCTTTTGCTTTGGTTCCAGAAACTCCTTCTCCATCTTTGTTCGAAGAATGCGAGGGAAGTACTTATTGAAAAATAAGTTCTTGAACTCGTCCCATTCCATGGACTCAATTTCAACTTTTGGGCTCGTATTCTTGATAAGATTCTACCATTTATCAGCTTCACCTTCCAAACGATATACTGCTAAGATGACTTTATTATGTTCAGAACATTGAATAATTGAAAATATCTTTTCAGTGGTACTGATCTAATGTTCAGCCACTAATGGATCAGTAGACCTGCTGAATGAGGGTGGGCGCTGCCTCATGAAGGATTCAACAGAATGTTTCTCCTTCCTTTTCTCGTTTGGAAGTCCTTCATGATTCATTGCTTGAGAAATTTGTGTGACCATGGCTACAATATTTTTCATTCCAACTCCCATAATGTTTGGTTGCTCAGGGGGACAATCATTGCATTGCCCATCGCATTCCGCATTAACATGGTTCCTTTGGGTTCTAGCCATTGACTAAAACCAAGAAGAATAGTGTGAGAAACACTAAGTATAATAGGAAAACCACATAATCAAGAATAAAATTTCACACTTAAGGTCTTATCATAGGTTATTCATGGCCATTTCTAAAACACTAAGATTTTTTCCTATGCTTAGACAAATCCTTAGGGTTCTTACTAAGGCTTTCACATCATAGTTTCAAAAGGTTAACTATACCTTTCCTCTGATACCAACTATAACGACCCATACTTTATATACATTTTTTTTACTTCAAAATTGATGAAAACTTATTACAACATATAACAAAACCATTAAAGGACCGTATAGGTATAGTTTCTTTAGAAATTGGGAAACATAAACAACTGGTTCATAAATCATCTACATTGTCTCCCTTTTATTTTATCAAAACTAGAGTCCCTTTTGTCATATCATACTTAATACCCTTCTTCCTGACCTGTGGAAAAGAAAACATACAAAAGGGTGAGCCCAAATGCTCAGCAAGGGTAAACAAAAGAAATATCAATCATATCATATTCATGTGAACAAACATTTTGAAAATCTTAACCTATAAAAGAGATAATAATATCATAACATGGGATAAATCATAGTAGTGAAATGTAATCCCAATAATCATAACATAAAACATGAAACTTTTTGTCATACACACATAATCATAGAGAATTATTTTTTAGTAGTCAAGACTCATTGCCAAGACTATCTTAGCGGACAAAGTCCATTTCTGAACCGAGTTCACTCCTCGTTTCAGTCCTGTATCACTGAACCAGATTAACATGCCATTCCAGCCATGTCTATCTCATGAGATATAAATCTTTACCCAAATCATTGGAGGGAGATATAGGTCCCACCCATCTCATAATTATACCATTCTTATGTGTTCCACAGGATCATAAATCATACATTATAGCATAACCCATATAATAAAAATGGGATTCATAAACATCATGCCATCATAATCCATAAAAGGAATTCATAAAAATAATTCCATAATAACATAATGAAATCAATGTAAACATAGGGATAGAAACAGAACCCCATATTATCTTAGATGGAAAATAATTTTGATAAAACACTTGAACTCCATTCTTGAGGAAAATATCCTTTCTACTTCAAATTTTTTTCCCTTTATTAAAATGTCATAAAATTTCATACTAAAAGAAGTTGATTAAAAATTAACTTGAAAACTTGTAAAAGAAGCTTCACAGAAATAATGTTCTAAAAATCCATTCAGGCCGTATAAGTTAAAAAAACATTCTTCTCATACTTTGGCTGGAAAAGTCAAAAAGTACATCGTACTAAAAACGACAAAAGATTCCTTTCATATCATTTAATAAAAACTCACAATTGAGTAATATTGGATTTAAACAATTGTAGGAGGATATAGATATTATTAAATATTAATGAAACATGGATTTTGATGATAAATATACCCCAGTAATTACCGAAGTATAAACAATCTTGGATAAAAATTGAGATTGCGAGATTTTCCCTTACCTTAGGTCCGATTTTCTTCGTACGTGTCCGAACCTCCTGTATAAAGATTTAAATAATGTTATTGAATTATTCCATAATCTTACTCATTGTTATGATATCATATATGGTCATATTCTTAGCTTTGTATTACAAATATTTCATTGCTACTTGTTATTCGGGTGTTTATTGCTTTTTGTTCTTATGCGTGTTTTGTCAAATAAATTATTATTATTATTTTTAGGTTATAGATACCTCATTTACAGAATGTTATTAGTGTAATATATATCATATTTATTCATTAAATTCATTTATATAATCATTATGCATTGAAGATCATGTAGAACGAGTCGCATCACATCGTGGAGACGGTAGGCCGTACGTACGCACGAGCGATGAAATCTTTCCCATGATTTTGGAATTGTATTGGAGTGTATGTATACTATTTTAGAATCAATATCACTTTAAAATAATCATATATAGTAATTATTTACACCATCATACCCATCCAAGTAAGGTGGTGATGGAAAACAGATTAAACCATAGCCTGGAGACGGTATTCCGTACGTACACACGTGCGGTGATTTCATTTTCCGTAGGATGGATAGAAGGTGAAATGGGGTTGTTTCATATTTATAATAACATATAAGTATATGAGTGATAATTATGTTATTACTTCATAATGAAACAACTAAAGAATAAGAAGTAGAAGAAGAAATAAAGTTGAATGAATTGGTAAAGGATATTATCTCTTCTTTGAAGCGCCTCTTCTTAACCTCCTATTAGGGCACTAAAGATTGTATTTGAAAAATTACAGGACCTCTAGGATGTTTCTAGGGAAGTTTATAATGGAAATGGGCAGGGTTTGGCAGATATTGAAGCCTCAAAGTGGTGTGAGGAGAAGAGGGAGGAGGTGCTCTTTTATAAGGGAGGAGAGGGGCACCTTAGAAAAAACATAAAATATTATTTTATAATAAAGCCATATTTGGTTTTTAATAGCTCCAAACTAATTTATTTCAAATCTAATGTGGGGATAGATCTCAATCCTATCAACCAATGGGTTTTAGACAAGTTTAGGTTACTCTTTTAACCTTATCATTTAGATTTAACTCGAAGTTAAATAATTTAACTTTTACCGTGTCTTCTTGTTTTCTTACACTATAAGGTTAATAAACTTACTATATCAAGACAAACGAACACCAAGTTGTTAATTGTTAATATATATAATTGTATCTAAGTCATTTTTCCAAACCTTATATTTTTAGGAATAAAATAACATTTAATAATATAATATTTGTTTTAAAAACTATTTTATGTCAATGTTGACACTATTTGGTAATTGATTTTTGTAAAAATCATAACAACATGATTAGTTCGAACAAAGTTAATTAAATCAATACTAATATGTCATATTAACCTATAAAATTAGTGTAATTCATGAAAAGTCTCAAATTAAATTTATTTGGGTATTTATAATATTAATTATGTTAATATTTCCTTAATAAGGTAATTACTGCATCATGATTGTGTCATAAATAAATTAAATTATTTAAATTATAAAAATTATAAATAAAATACCATTATGTAGGAAATATTTTTATATTTCTAATGAATATTTATAGTCGAATTTATCTTATTTATAACCCTATATTAAAAATGTTTTAGTTATTAAACATTGATTTTAACTATTTTAACTCTTATTTTAATAAAATAATATTAAATGTCCTAATCTAATCCATGTGGACCTAAATGGTCATATTTTATTCCTAAGGTTGTTTTTGGTCGAATTAAACTAATCCAATAGAATTAGTACATGTGTTAGGGTAATGATAATACCATTTTTATCCTATATTACCCTATTTACTTTTAACCGAGGTAAATAAAAGTAAAAAGTTACTATTCACCAAAAATTATTTTTATCTTATTGAACCACATTTTACTCCTTGATATTAACAGTGTCTCTCGAATTTTCAAAATTTCACTCATAGAAGCGGTAAAATTAAGTTTTATGTAAATATTCAAACTCTCCTAGGAGGAGGGTAAAAGACGGTGAAAAGTTCAATAAACTTTTTATACATCTAAAATTATTATAAAATGACTCCAATGAATTACTTTGAACTTATATAGGTATTATGTATCAATTTTTACCTAAAATAAATTTAAATAAAATAAATAATTTTTTAAATTAAAAGTGGGTTTTTAAATAGTAACCCGGTGTTTTCACTATTCATCAAAAATTGAAAGTTTTCAGAAAAATACCAAAATTTCACCCTAGGCTAATTTTGATATTTCGAATCCAAAAATGAAGTCCATTTTGAAAGATAAAATTTATAACTTTTCAAAAATTAGGTATTACTATTCATAACTACTAGTTTATATTACATTTTAATAGCATATCGTTGTTTTGTGAAACTCGGTATTGCGTACAACGCAAGCTATCGAGGAAGGCCATGAGTGCATGTAAAGCATGCCAAGCTAGTGTTGTGTGTAGTGAAAGCTTACTTTACATAAAATAATAAATAAAAACAAAATATTTCTCATAAAATCTCGGGTGTTAAAAGAATGCTACAGAACAAAGGGATCGGTGTCATATCACCACCTATAGAAATAATATCATCCAGCATATTCTAGCAGTGACCAATGTACATGATCATACCCCTAGTCACATGGGTCAAGTCTTCCTACATATTGTTATATCATTCATGGGGGACACACATATCCCCACCCACATGCATTAAGACCATCGTCATATTCTGATGGCATGAGGAGGATAAGAGTCAGATCATATCCCTACATTAATAAAATATATATTTCAATAAATTTTGGAAATTGAGATCATGAAAGATTATATTCTTGCACATACTATGATAAAGTTTCAATATATTTAGACAATAGTAAAATAGCTATTCCATAAATTTCTGGTACTATAAGAGATACATGGACAAGAACATATCATTGTCTCAATATATATATCAACATATCACCATGATCAGCAAGAATTGGTGGTTGCTCAATAGTAAGTGAACATTATTACTCTCATATAGGAGGATTATCAGTGTAATCTATTAAATGAATAGGATTAATACCGATCAAATATTATTGTTCCGGATGGGGATTTCCAACCTAGGTTGGAACACACATTTTGATAGGTGAACATTCCAATTGAAGAAAGTCAATGGCATATTCTCAAGGAACATTTTCAAGACTATACCACCACTTTAATCATGGTTCATCAGTGCAGTTTGGAAATTACGTCATGGTGGGATCATAACCCTACTAATGAAGCTAATTTTTATATTCCTTCATCTTATGAAAGCCTAGATCATATCCCAACTTTCTTAGATGAACAATAGCACTAATATACTTCCTAGGATATATAGGTTGAGGCACATATACCTTCTCTCATTCTGGAGGTTTGTTGGCATATTCCAATGGGGAATTCTGATTTTAATTGGACTCATATACCAAATTCAAACAAAGTTGATCAACATGTTCTGGAAACCATCCAAAGGTAAGATCACATTTTAATCAATGATATAGAGTCTAACTAGAATACTCGAGTAAGTTCTCAAAATACTACTTATATATCAATAGTAGCGGATGATTATCATCATATTTCAGTGACCACCTGGTAGTAGGATAATATTCCTGCATAAACCCAAAAGGTAGACCACCATATCCCTACCAAAATTTAAGATGAGAGACAAATCTTTCACACCTAGATTTTTGTTATCATTATTATATTTGGTTCGTTTATGGGTCATAGTTTTTATCTCAGGAACTGGGTTTGGTGGTTCTGAGTTTTTTAGGTAATATTTCTATTTATCATTGGTATAGCATTTTCCCATTGGGTTCTCCTTGTTTTTTTGTGAAGAATGTAATATTTGGGCCCTATAGCAAGAGGTGTACATTCGGCACATGGTTTTTTAAATTATACAGCCTTATCCAAGAAAATGTGTGGCCTATAGTAATTTTTTGGTAGTAACTAACCCCATGGCTAGCACAAGGTTTTTAAACCATGTGGTGTGTCCCTCTTATACAGTGGTGGCGTGTTATTGCCACACAGTTTGGAAAACTGTGCATGGAAACCATGTACGATGTCGAGGTCATTAAAATTTTTAAAATCCCCCCCCCATGACCTCTCATGATTTAGCCTCAAATACACCCTTTCTTGACCAATTCGGCCTCCCCAGCCCAAGTCACCTCCCTCTCTTCCTCTTGGATCCCTTGTTCTCCCTTCCTTTGGTAGATTTGGTGTGGTTTCTCCAAGGTTCATCACGTAAGTGCCCTTTTTTTTATTTTCCTCTCTATTTTAGGATTTCTTTCCTTATTCATTGGGTTTTATTATCTCTAGCAGTTTGGGTTTTCTTTTATGGTTGGATATTGTTCTTTAGGGTTTGATCTTGATGTTGCTGGTTCAGTCTTTCCTTCTTAGGGTCTTCTAGTGGTGCGGTTATGGTTTTGTACCAATTTCTGTAAGTTACAACACTCGAGGTAGGTGCTTTTATGCATTAACATGTTTATATGATTTTAACTTTATTGTTTTAGTTCTTAAATATTTTCTTATGGTTTAATTTCATGGTTCGAAATGTATTTTGGAAGTGTTTTAACATGATTATGTGATAGAAAGGGGTTTTTATAATGGAAATGGTTATGTTTTGTGTATATTTCATTATAATGCTTCTTAAAAAAGGTTTTATGCTTTTTCTGTAAGGTGTGAAGTGTGTTTTTAAAGTAACCTGAGGTGTGAATTTGTTTAAAAGTTAATTGTTTAAAGAAAATGGGTTTTTATGGAAAGATAACTTCTATTTGTGCACTTTTAATTTGACTTGAGAATTGTTTTAATGTTGGGAATAATGTTTTAAAGTGAAATTGGTTTGTGTGTGGATTTGAATGGGGCTTGAAAAATGAAACTAGTTAAGTTTATTATGTGAATTTCTTGTGACAATTTCATAGGTGTTTCATGAATTGTCCAAGTAGTGTAAAAATGTGCTTAAAATGGTGTTGGTGTGTGTGTGTAAAATGGAAGGTGGTTTGGTTCATGGAAAATGGTGATTTCCCAATGTATTTATAATGTCTATCATGTGTATGTGAAAAGGTTTTTTTGTGGCATGTAAAATGATAATTTGAGTGCAAGGGAATCTCGGGGAACTTGGTGGGCTGAATAGTTCTAGTATACTGGTGATTCGGAAGTGTAAAGTCTTGGTTTCACTTAGCTGTATTGAATATTACAGCACTAACTAAATTATGATGATGATTTGAGACCACTATGCCATTAGGGTGTCCCCTCCTAGTGGATTGTGCATGAGAAGGATGATGATTGTGGTTACTATACCACCTTTCACCTAGGTATGAGGTTTTAGTGTCTCACACAAGATAGATTACCCCTAGATATTTACCCATGGTGCTCTATTAATACTTATGTAATATGGTTCCATATATAGGCATAGAGTGGACCTTGAGTGGAATTAATTTTCAAAGCGAGATTATTTTATTAAAAGATTCATTTTTAAGTTTTACCTTTAAAAGTGTTGTGATAAAAATGGTGTTTCTTTAAAATTATTTCTAGGAAATGTTTTAACGAATTTTATATAAAAGATCTTGTTAAATTTTCATTTGATGTTATATCATGTAATCACTTATTTTGGATGGCATCCTACTGGTCCTTGTCTCAAACCCTACACACACCCTTGGGTGTATTTAGACTTTTTGTATAACCACGTTAAAGGAAATAGTTTTCATGGAGATATTGGTGGATATGGGTTGTTAGAGTTCTTATCATGTGGGTTTTGGTGGTAGTTGATTGAGGGTGGAATCCCACTGATTTCATAGAGGTTCATGAGTTTTTTTTCACTTCCATTATTGTACTTTTGGGTTTGGTTAAATTTGAAAATTTTGTAATCTGAAAATTTTTGTACCATTTTTGGTTTTTGGTTATTTAGTTCTGTCTAGTTTATTTTATCTAGTCGATTGTGCTTATGAAAATGGTGAAATCATTCCCAAAGTATGTAATTGATACCTATAAACTAGTGCCCAGCCTATGGGGATCAGGAACGCCCTTCTTCCATGCCACAGACTAAGTCAGGTGTCAGATTAGATGGTATTCTAGTATGGTTCATGAAAAAATGGTATCAGAGTAGGTCACACTATTTTTGGGTCATGTTATTTAACAAAGATTCTAGGTATACTGGAGATAGTATTTTTGGGACTTGATATTCTGAATTACGAGTAGGGTGCATGGCCATCACACCTCATGGTGGGACTTGAATTTCCATGGTAATTCGGGTGACGTTTCATTTGTTTTGTTCTTACTTGTTGTTTTGTGTTTGAGAAATGAAAAGAGAGTCAGTTCAATGGTCTTAGTTAGCTCATAGGTCCTATAAATTCATGTGGAGTTGGGGACATGGTCCTAGGATACTCTCTGGGATGATGGTGTGATTATAATATGGCCGCCAACCATATGTCCAAGTCACCCACCAACACTAATTTCCTTTGTAAATTGTTTTGTGTCTTCGTGGCTTTTGAAAACAAAAATTCAAGATCCCTATTTTGGAATTGTGAAAAAATAGATTTGAAGTGTTAATGATTTAATTTTTTGAAAGGGGAAATTTATTTCCAGAATTAACATTGATAGATACATTAGAAAAATTTATTTTTATGAAATTAACATTAGGGTAAATGGGAATGGATAAGTGATGTTATATTTTTATAATCAAGATCTCGAGTTTAATGGAATCATTTTTTTTTTAAAGTAAAAATTTATTTTAAATAGGATTTGGTATTTTTTTAACCAAAGGATTTTAATTCGATGTAATTTTTTCAATTAGTGAAAATGTTTGGAATGAGAATCAGGGGTTTTTTATTTTTGAGTGAAATGAAAAGGATTGATGTGTAGAGGTTGAAATTGGATTTAAATATAGGTGGTTGGTAAAGTTTTGATATGATTTATGAATTTTTGAAATGGGAATTGAATTGAGAATTTTTTGGGTTAAATTTTTGTTTTGGAAAGTTGAAGAGTTTTTTTTTTACCTTTGGTATTCCCATGAGTGACCACATGTATAGGATATGTGTTGAAGAGGTGATTATTTCATGGTTTTTCATGAGAATATTCATGTGTGAGACTCTATGAAATACATTTGGTGCGTGTTTAACCCCCCATGTTTGTTTCTTTTCAAAAGTTATTTTAAAATAAGATGTGATGTTATGATAACTTGTAGTTTTGTGTTGTGTCTCCTTATTATTTGGGAATGTTGCTTGTAATGTGTTTTGAGAATTAAAACTTTTCTTGTTTAAATGGTGTTTTATGTTTCAGTTTTTTTGATAAAGTGGGTTTGAGATGATGGTTAGTTGGTTAATTTGATAAATGTTCTAGTAATCCTTTGAGTAGGTTCCCTTTGTGTGTTCAGTGTTTTTTTGTGGAACATTTTGGCTGATGGAATAGTTTGATTAAGTCATCAGTTTCTTTATTGTCTACTATCTGGCCCCACAAAGAATCTGTTCATATTCGAAGTGTGTCCATGGGTGATTCACCATTGGGAGACCCTCGAGTTGGTCAATGTAATGTATCTCTTCATGACTTTCATAATTGAATCCACCCCTCTTTCTTAGTTAACCAGATCCTCTCAAAACAAAAAATTAGATGTAGGGGAATTGAATGAAACTCTAGTTTACTCGAGCTATCTTAGTTTTTAAAGGTGAAGTTTCTACCTTTATTCATGAATGTCCAGCACAAAAAGTGTAAAGGTAATTCCAATAAGGATAGTGAGAAGTGTTATAATAATGTTAGTGTTATCCATAGTGTTAAAAGTCCATTTGATACTTTTTCATCTTTTTGTAAACTTGGGATCATGTTATTTCATCAGCGTGGAAAGTATGTCCATAAGAATCTATTGTGTCTGTTTACAGAAATACTATGTTTATTGGGGCTTAGCTTAAGGTACCTTTCATTGTAATGCTTCTTTTTTTAATGTTTATATATGGGCATGTTTTGTGGTGTTTCCCTTTTGGCTCTAAATCTAAGAGTATAATTGTGACCATTTTGAGAACATCTATTTTAAAAAAAGTGTGTTTTATCCTATAAATTCAGAATTTATCCATTTCAAATGGAGTTTTATTTCATGTGTTCTTGTTTACTGTGTTTTTCATTAGATGGGAAAATAGGTGATGTGTTCTCATCTTCTATGTCCTTGTCTTGCTGAAAGGGACATGTTGATATGATGTAAGTTATATGGTGTTTTTTGATATTTTGGTTCTCCCTGGAATGTTTTGTTGTCTCTCATAAAGACAGTTTAAGCTTCTTGTATAGTTGTTTCTTCATAAATGGTCCTATTTTGTGGGAAGATATATAGAGGCCTCGTTTTCTCAATGAGACCCACATGGTTTGAAATATCCTCTTGTATTTCAAGGATACATGGTGTACTTGAGTAATTAAAATTCTAGTGATTGAGCTTTCTGAATGTGGATCCTTGTTTGATTATCCATGTGCAGTAGGCCTTCGTGAATTGGCTTTGGTTATGGCCTATCTCATGGGTGGGTGTTTCACTGATCATGTTTTATAACCCTGGTGTAGGGGTTTTTTGGTTCATGTTTGTTGGTTTGTTCTAGTTGGTTAAGTTTGTTGGTTATTATGGTGGGGAGACCCACTATGGTTCTCATTGAAATTTAATCTGAAGTAAGTCGGTGGTAGTTCATTTTAAATAGTGGGGAGTCTACTCAGGCCATGCTCTGTTGATAATCCCATTTAGTTTATGTGTTTATATTGGAAGTGGGTAGTATCATTACATATATTTAATCTTGTGACCCTCCCTTGAGTTAGTTTTGGTGTCCGAGTTTTCCTACAGGCTTTATTAAAGAAAGGTTGTGAAGGTATTTCTTCAGAATTGGTTTTTCTTTGTTTGTTAATTTTAATAAAAAGGTATTAGTTTTGGTTGGTGATTTCTATAGTGTAATTGGATTGAGATTTTGGATTATATATATTTAAAGATTCAATTTCTTTGGATCAATAAACTAGAGGTTCCATGGCTTTCTTGGGGTTGAATACTTATGATGGGGATTCAATTTTTGGCCTCTCGAGTAAAAATTTATTGACCAATTTTTCTATTCATGGTGTTCCTGATTTCTTCTTATTTGATGTTTTTGAAAATTTCCTTACGGTGAGGAGGATTATCATTTTTTATTTTTAGATAAAGTCTTGTTGTTGATTTCTAGGGGTAGAAAGAACTATGGTGGGGAAAATTGTCACACTCTGGTTTGTTTTCATTCTTGGATCCAATTCATTCATGGGTCTAGGTTTTTCTATTTGGATCTTGGTTTGGAGGGTCTGAATTTTTTATTTAATTTTCAATTTATATTTTTTCTATCATTTTCCCCTCAAGTTTTCCTTGTCTTTTTGGAGAAAATGGAATATTTTGGAGCTACAACATTAAGTGCACAGTCAGTGCATGGTTTTTCAAACTATGCACCCTTCTCTAAGATATTGTATGGCCTATGGACATTTTTGGATTGTTTCTAATCAATATGTTAGTGCAATGTTTGTAAACCATGTGGGATAACCATGTGGAGTTTCCCTATTGGACAATGGGGGGTGTACAGTTTCTGTATTGTTTCACAAACTGTGTGGGATGTCTAGATCAAAAAAAATTTCAAAATCCCCTTCACGTCCTCTTAGGATTTAGCCCCAATTCAACCCTTTATCAACCCATTAATCCTCACCATCCCTAGGTGCCTCCCTCTCCTCCTCTTAGCTACCTTGGGCTACCTTTATTTGGTGGATATGATACTGTTTCTCTAAGGTTCTTCAAGTAAGTTCCCTTTCTTCTTGTTTCCCCTATTTTCTGTGGTTTCTCTCCTTTTTCGTTGGGGTTTCTTATCTCTAGTGGGTTGGGTGGTTTTTTAGGTTTGGATCTTGTTCTTTAGGGTTCGAACTTGATGTTTCTAGTTCAATTATTCCTTTTTAGGGTCTTATGGTGGTGCAGTTACGATTTTGCACCAATTTCCAAAAGTTTATACACTCGAGGAATGTGGTTCCATGAATTACCATTTGTATATGATTTTAGTATTCTTTTATAGTTTTATAAATAAGTTTATAGTTTAATTGTTTGGTTTGAAATGTATTTTTGATGTGGTTTGACATTAATATGTGATAGAAATGGGTTTTCATAAATGAAATCGTTATGTTTTGTTTATTTTTCACTATAATTTTCCTTGAAAGAGGTTTTATTACTTGCGTGGAAGGTGTCAAGAGTGTTTATACAGGAACATGAGGTTCTAATGTGTTTAAAAGTTATTTTTAATGTAAATGGGTCTTTATGGAAATATGGCTTCCTTCTGGGAACTTTTAATTTGACTTGTGAATTTTTTAAATGTTTAGAAGCAAGTTTGAAAGTGAAATTAGTTTGTGTGTGAATTTGAAATGTTCTTGTCCCATAAAAATTTTTAAATTGATTATGTGAAATTATTGTGACAATTTAAGATGGGTTTCATGAATCTTCCAAGTATTGGGAAAATGTTCATGAAAATGGTTTTGGTGTGTGTGTGAAATGTAATGTGGTTTAGTTCATGGAAAATGTTGATTTCCCATTGTATTTATAATTATTGGAATTTTTATGTGAAAAGGGTGTATTTTGTGACATATGAAATGAGAAAATGAGCACAAGGGAATCCTATGTATCTAGGTGGGATGACTGGTTCTAGTATGCTAGTGATTCGGAAGTGGAATTCCCCGGTTTCACTTGGCTGGATTAATAATTACAACACTGACTAAATTATGATGATGAATGGATAACACTAGGCCATTGGGGTGTCCCCTCTTAGTGGATCATGCATGATAAAGATTATGTTGGTGGTTACTATACCACCTTTAATCAAGGTATGAGGTTCCATAGTCTCACTCAGGGTAGATTACCCCTATGTATTTACCCATGGAGTTCTCTTGAGACTTATGTGACGTGGTTCCGTCCATTGACATATAGTGGACCTTGAGTGCCATTAATTTTTAAAGAATAGTTATTATATTAAAATTTTACTTTTTAAATGTTACATTTAAAATTGTTGTGATAAAAATAGTATTTCTTTAAAATGTTTTCTTGGAAATGATTCAATGGAGTTTACATAAATGAGCATGTTAAATTGTCTTTTTATGTTACATCATAAAATCTATTCTTTTGGGGGCATCCTACTAGACTTTTTCTCAAACCCTACATACACCCTTTAGTGTCTGTAGACTTTTTTTCTATGATCCACGTAAATGAATATGTGTCATGGAGATGTTGGTGGATCTTGGTGGCTAGAGTTCATCTCTTGCATGTTTTGGTGGTGGTGTCTTAAGGGTGGAATCCTACTTATCAAATGAAGTTTCTTAGTTTATTTTTTTTGGTTTCCCATATTTTGTTTTAAATTAGGGTTTGGTTAAATTGGTAAAGATTTTAATTTGAAATTTTGTGTACCATGTTTTGTTTTGGTTATTCAATTATGTCTGGTTGATTTATTCTTGTTATTTATGCTTATAAAAACGGGTGAAATCATTCCCAAAGAATGTTATTGATACCCAATAACTAGTTCCTAGCCCATGGGGAGTGGGAATGACCTTTGGTCCCTACCACAGACTAGTTCTTGTGTTAGGTAAGGTGGAATTCTTGGTTGGTTTGTGATAATATCCATTACATTCTCTATTCCAATGTCCTTCAGTTTGTACGACATGTATCAGCCAAACAATGGGGGTTTGTTGACTCTTTTTCTAAAGCATAAGGCAGCAACTATCCCAAGAGTTATCCTTTTGGTATTACATTGAAGTATCAAAGGGGATATACTCCTGAAAACCTTTAATGAAAAACTCATCATGGTAACATCTTATCAGGGTAAGAAAACCATCCGCTTATCTTGAATACATCATAGATAGAGGTTCTCAAAACCCAAACACCTTTGTACAGAGAGGTGCTCAAAAACACTGGCTTCAAAAAAATATAGTTCCCCATCAGATATTAGCAATACTTTGCCTTGGTCTATAGGCAACCCAAAGAAGGAATCTCTATGGTCTGAATAGGTGGAGGAACATGACTCCAATAATGGATAATATGACATAGATATATAGTGGGAGTTATACAGAAACAACATCACAATTATGTTTTATCCCATATCTATTTCAAAATATGAAGACTTAAATGATCTAAAAAATTAATGTGTGCCATTATTTCATCAGAACATGCAGAAAAATTTTAAATATTTAAAGACTATACACCTCCATTATCCAGGATATGGGGGTCATCTTCAGACCATAAGCATACTCTATTTTCAAGTAGACCTATCTTCTATATCTATGGTCTATGACCTGAGACTAGAAAATAATAACAATTAACTGAAAATGATTTATTCTATATCACCACTAATCTCCAATAACTGATCATTTAAGCCTTGGTAGAAATCCCTAATCAAGGATGGGTTGGGTTTTGGGATTTTCAATTCACTGCATCCTTGGAACAGCAATGATCCCTGAATATGGGATCCTATAATTTTATAGTCATAGGATAAATTATGTGATAAGGTGATTCTGAATCTAGTTATTCAATACATTATTCTCCTATTCTTTGATGATGAAAAGACACCATGAATATAGATAGAGGGTTGAAAATAGACTCCTGCATTAGGCCTCTTGAAAAAATGGGAACACAAATTAGAAAAAAAAACTAAGTCATGGAATAATTGATAAATTAACATAGTAAGTGACACCCATCACATGTATTCATTGCAACTAAACCATGTGTTAGTCTCATTCTGCATAATTAGGTAGATCACAATATCAAATGATGTAGTAGCCATACAGGAGAAAACCCATCACACAGGGCTAGGGAATTTTTACCAATGCCTCTACCCATAGGTTCATAAAACCCCAAGAGGTTCCCAAAGATATTAGTGGAAGCTCAACAACAACCCCAGTCCATAGTTTGGGAGGAATTTATATCTCATTCTCCACACTAGGGTTGTTAGGTCCTCAAAAATAGGATCAGAAACTGAAATTAATGGCTCCAAATCACCCCATCCTGTAAGGATGAGAGAATTTTTATCATTATCTCAACATGAATTTCTCTTCTCCAGGATAGGAGTTCAATACCAATAGTCAACGTCCCCAGATTTCCTACAACCAAGAGACACACCCCTTCCATATGTGGTTCATTCGACAAGAATGAATAGAAATTCCTTCAGAGGCACTATTTATAGGTCAGGACTAGGTGAATGTTCATAAATAATAATCAAACCCCTCTAGGGTTGTAAGTTAAAAAAACCTAGTAAGTTAAAATGCCAGATATAGGACCCATGCAAACCGATTGATTAGGAAACAAGTGGTACAAGGATTCCCTGTTATTTGGTAAATGGTAGTGTGACTGTCATTACTCTATACACCTCAATGAATGTTATAACCATCAAGCCATAAAGTGATGCATACCAAGAAGGAAATGTAGAGGGTCAAAATTTGGAAAAAAAACATTCCTCAAGTGGTAGGTGATCTAGATGTACAAACTGATGATGCATGTACATTGAGTTAGAGAAGGATCTAGAATCATAAACCTCCAAATGTTGATTTTACACCCACTCAGAGGAACATTTCCAAAGATAATGGTAATGGTGTGGCTACATCCTAATCACATCCCACGAAAGATAAAAAACCCTCCACATAAGAATGGTAAGTAAATAGGAGAATGAGATACAAAATCTCATAAAACTCAAGGATTAACTACTACTAATAAATATTATTTCTAGTTATCATATTAAAATATAATCACATATCCCTCTTAAAAAATATTTGGAGATAGTTAATCCACCTTAGGGGTGGAATTTTAGAAATAGGTCGGCCCTAGATCTATGCAACTGGTCTACATAAATTAGTAAGTTGAGGATGATTGTCACTTTCTTACATTATAGTTACAACCTCTCCCTTATATGGTTGATAATTTGGTTCTGACATGGATTGATAATCAGTGGGATATGAAAGAATTACACCTCATCAAGCCTCAACCCATCCCCATAGATGGGAGGTGGTCCATACATTGATACCACCAAAACTCCTCAATAAATTGGAATCCCTAACTGCTTGAATAGAATACATGGAATTATTGAATACCCTTCTACAACATGAAAAGGAGTCATATCCAAAATGGGATGATAAAACTTTTACCCCGTAAAATGTCATAAATACTATATTTAAATCTTTTGATAGTATATATGACAGAATCTCACACACTTCATGTCTCAATGATGGGACATTGAGATTAGTAGGATGTGACCAAAATGAGATGTTTTGTATAGACTCTATTAGGGAAAACCTTTATTTGGTACAAAAGCCTTCCAAAAAGATCTTTCATGGGATATGAAGACCTTCATCACCAATTACTTTATTAGTTCATATCCACATTAAGGAAAATGATGATTTTTTACCACAAAATTTGTAAGAAACATGAAAATTATATGTTTTCTAACTTCATCACGATATTTAAAGGTTTAACATATTCACTAGATATCCCAATTTAAAAAGATTAATTACAAGAATTGTTTTTGATAATATTTAGGATGTGATATAAATATATTTGATCTCAATAAAGTATCCCAAAGGATTCCAGGAGTTCATATAGATAGCATAATGACTATAAGATTCCATCTTTTGAGCTTGGAAAATCGTGGACCATGCTGATGACAAAGTGAAAAGTGCTTGGTAAGGTATAGATGCTTCTTCTAACCTCAAACTAGTTTAAATTCCCACTAAAGCAGCCATATAGACACCAAATCATCTGAAACCTCTCATCGAGTGGCTTCAGCAACAAAATTGCATTATTCTACAGGTAAAAAAAAGAGATCATGGTCACATGTTATTTTTTTAATAGAAGAAAAAATTATATTCCTTCTAAAATGAATAAGTTCCTAGTTATTTCCACAAATTTATAGAAAATGAACTCTTCAAGCTACCTGAGGCTAGGAAACCTAAGGAGGGTAACCTTAGTGTCCATCCTGATTAATTCCAATTTCATAAGAGACTATTTAAAAGTATAAAAAACTAATTCTTATTCAAAGACATAATCAAGAGCATGGTTGATTCTAGATTTGTGATACTAGGAAACTCCCTAGCATAGGTGTCCATTCTAACATTCACCCAATGAGAAGAATATGGTGACTAGAAATAAGTTTTGGCCTTGAGTGGACAGAAGTTTGATAACTGAATATCTTAAAAGATAGGTGGCTAATTCCATGCCACCATGAGAGCATAACTTTGAAAAAAAAATAATTATCCCAACACATTGGGAGGTTTCATTGAATATTACTCCTAGAGGAAGACATAATAATCATACACAAGAGAATACATAAGAAGAAGATTCATATCCAAATCTCACATAGACTCTAAATCTGGATTATTTCTTCTCCTCATCATTGGAAGAAGGGGAACTGACCAACCAAATGGTCAAATGATCACTGACCCAACAAAGGGTGCAATGGGAACTAATGAACTAAATGGTATAGTGGGAACTGACCCAGAAAATTGTTCAATGGGAACCTACCCACCAAACTATATAATGTGCACCACTACCGACAGATAGACTCTTCATTAGAAAAATACCTCATATTCAGTAATATTAATTTCATTGACATTAAAATACCTTATATGATGATGAATATGCCTCTAAGTATGATTTCCTCATACCTGACTGAGGAACTGAAGGAAAGGGTGAGGAATATTAGGGTAAGGGGGATAACACATGCACGCTCGAACCCAATATTTCCGTTATGCCCATATGGAATCCATATACCTAGTCAGGATATAGGTTCATGGACCTAAACAATCCCAACATAATAATTAAGATGTCTCAGAGTCCTCCAAATTCCATTTATCCCCAATCATTTTAATGAATGACTGGCGGGGGTTAAGCTATCTGACCAACCCAAACAAAGGGGTACGCTAGCACAACATATTCTACATGTAATAGATTCTACCTCTAACTCTTCTCAATTACCAATACTATCTACCTAAAACATCTCATGTCATAATCCAAATCATAAATAGAAACCCAGCCTTTGGAAATGTAGACCTTTGGAATTGAAATATTTCATTCTGAAATAGTTGGAAGTAGTCATAGCTAAACTATTAATACTTGTTGTTCTCTTTGTTTCAAAATAACTCTAAGAGGAAATCATTGAGGTCCTCTAATGTCTATAGTATTTTGATATGGAATTCACTACAAATGATATTTACCAATTGGATAATATTCCATATGAATTTCATAACATCATCGTGTTTACAGAACAGGACCAGGAATAGTCCATCTAGAGACATATAAGACCCCTGTTTGGTTCCATAAAACATGATATTGTCAATATTTGAAGAGATCTATTTGAAAATGGTTATGGAATCAAACTCATAGAAGTCTAGTCTCACTAAAATTTGTTGTATATAGAGGATGGTATATCTCCAACAAATCTAACCATTCAAGGGTATGCTATGAGTGAGAAAATGCCTCTCAGAAAGATCAATCTCAAGGATCAATTCATGGATCTCACGTATACTGCTGAGTTCATGGTTATCTAAAAATAAAAAACATATAATAACCTAATAGGAAGACCCAAGTTTGTTTGATAGAAAATGATTATACGATTTCTATAAACCTGATCGAGATTGCAATTTCAATCCCAATAATCTATTGTGCATCAAAAACGTCATTATCTCATATCCCTATGATAGTAATCACAGCTGCTAAAGTGGATTTGTTAAATGGAATTAAGAATAATTACATTTAAGGATCTAATAATTCCCATATTTTATTATAGAAATTTGAAAATACTACCAATACATTCTTTGAAACTCAGGATTCCCATATCTCTCTTACCCATGGTAGTAGTTTAAAGGAAGACAAGCATCCCCCGAATCTGTTTACAATGACTCTGGTAGTATAATATAAGGATGTCTATTATCATGGATTATCTTATATTGACATTGAAATATATGAATCTGAATTATTCACCACTCCTAAATATTCCCCCATAGACACAGAGATGGAAGAATAAGAGGATGACCTTAGGAATTCTCCTCCTTCATTTGAAGAAGGTGGCTCCAACACCATTATTGTACTTAGTTGTGTGAATGAGGGAAAATGAGGATTTTAGAGAAGAAAAATGGAATTACATTTCATGAAACATCATTACACGATGTGTAGTAGCATTCTATAACAAGTTGTAAACTATGAATCAAATCCACGAAAAATTTAAAGTCATAAAGCCATTACATAATGTGATTCACTATTACACATCATGTCACCTTTGAATTCAAATTTATTCCAGCATAATATGTCATGAAAAGTTTACATGTAGTGAAAGTTAATTACATTTCATATGTCTCAGTTACATGTTGTGAACGGAGTCAAAGTTCCAAATCTATGAATGAGATTCACATGAGATTCGTGCATATTCAAAAATTCCTGAGGTGAACACAGATAAGGATTCCACAAAATGAAAACACATTACACGTTATGAAATTTGTTGGTTAAATCCCATATGAATCCTATAAATAGAGGTGTTTCATGCTATTTTTGAGGGAGTTATATATCCAGAGAAAAATCTTGGAGTGAGAAGATGCATTGCACAGGGCCCTCCCTGTGTCATATCTATTTTCATTCTAAAATTATTTTCTCTTCTCCTTCCCTATAAAACTATCATCTCTAGGATAAGGGGGTATGCCTGCCTTGTGGTAGGTAATGTAATACAAGGTGGAAGGTGTCCTTGGATTGATTTCTTTTCATTTATTCATGTATTTTTTTATGTGATTTCCTCAATCAATTTACAATCACTTTATTTTTATTTTGTCATGAGCATTAATAATTTAATTAAAAATTAATCTTTAAATTGAACAACTAAAAATCCTAAATGATTCATGACCATTGTCAAATTTAGGGGAAATCGGGATTAAAAATGATATAAAAAAACTTTATTCAGTAACACCCTAAATTACCAAACCAAGGGAAATAGTGTATTGCAGCATTGAGGATGAGATAGCATGAATTTTCTTGACTCTAACATCAATCATGAGTCAATCAACCTATTCTTTAAAATCCAATTACACCCAAACCCGGAAATTACAAAACCATAGTGTGATATTTGAATTGTTTTCAAACCAATCAATCAATTTACTTTCCATTTGTATTTTGTTTTATTAAAATCAATCAAAACAATATTTTCTCACACATTTCATTAATATAATAAAATTAAATCTTTTTCAAAACCAAATCAAAATAATTATTGTTTCCCTGTGGGTTTGACCTTGAACTTTAGTCTTACTAAATTTTATTTAATTCAGTAGGATATTTTAACTTTTATAAATTTGTTTTTATAGAACTTTATGGAATTAATGATCCCCTCACGAGTTATCTGTTACCCATCACCTCGACTTACCCAATGACCATTATGGTTTAAAGAAGTTATCCAAGGGAACTCACTCCTCTCATGCTACCTATGTAAAGTCTGAAGTTAACAAATTGATCAAGGGAATTTTTTTTAGAGGTGTAGTAACCAAAATAGATTTCCAACATAATCCTTATTTGTAAAAATAATATGAAAATCCTGATTTTCATTGATTTTCATGTCCCTAATCAACACTTTCCCAGGGATTAATTCATAATACTGATCAAAGAACCTTTTATTTGTCAAACTAATGGCTTCCAAGACCTTTAATTTATAGAAGGATACTGAATGTATAACCAAATCCAAATGTTCCTTGAGTATTAGGAAACCACCAGCTTCAAAGTACCCCAACGGATATTTGTCTATCAGGTTATTCCCTCAGAAAAAAGAATAATGGTGCTACTTACCAATGTTCCATGCATTTAATATTTAATAAATTATTAGAAAAAAACATAGAATTATATGTCGATGAATTTGTGGGTAAATATTAGTAATGTTTTGATCACCCCACAAACCTTCAAAAAAATATCCAATAAATTTCAATTTCAAAGTTTGAAGATGAACCCTAAGAAGTATGCTTTTGAGGTGAGATTAAGAAAATTATTTGGTTTTTTGATACACCACTATGGTATTGAGGATGATCTATAAATGACATGTGTGATCATAGTAATTACACCTTCTTAGAACCTAAAAACATTGAAGGGGATATCAGGGAACCCCACCTATATGATGTTCTTTATATCCACTCTAGATGTAAAATCATATCACTTAACTAAAATAATGAAAATTGTGTATCCTACTAATGGGGTGAGTATTTATAAGAATATTTTGAGAATATCAAGTACAACATGATGCATCCACTAGTATAATTAACACCAATAGAAGTAAATACACTTATCATATATAAATAAAATATAGAATGATCACATAGTGCACTCAACACATGGAAAAATGATGCAGGGAATGAAAATTGTCCCTACAATCTAGTCCAAAAAAATCTAGGTACAGATACCTAGTATTCTGACATCTAAGAAAACTATCCCAGACACATTTTCATAGAATAGAAGCTAATAAATTACATGAAGCACCACAAAGTAAACATGTTCTCCCGCATAGATCTGCTCAAATATAATCTTTCTTTCCCTATGATAATGGACCATTGGGGTTGAGGGATTGTGATCCTAATATAGTATGAACTTAAATTTTTATCATAAAATTAATTTAAAGGGATGGTGGTGGATGATTTTTTTATGGCACATACCACTACAAAATGAACACTAATGGACAGTTAACATATATGTGGAGAAGTTTTCTATGCTCATGATACTCCCCAAGAATGGGAGATGTATTTTGATAGACCCTCTCAAAGCCTTGTTGGAAAGAGAATGTAAATGTTGAATCTCAATAGGGTTATTCTAGGTAATTTAATTGTTTTCACATAAAAATAAATGTCTCAAAAGCTTTATCACTATTCGAAGGCTACACCAATTATGGGCTACAATACAAAGCCCTTATCACATATTTTGATCTATCCTTGTAGTGGCAGATAACCTACATGAATATCAAATTTTATTTGGAGATGATGATCATGAAGATCAATAGAAAGTATGCCTTTAAGAAGGATGAGAAGTCCCATATCATCTGTTGCATAAGAGTATTGATAGAAAAGTTCCCTTTTGAGACAACATTATATCATTTTCCTCGATCACATTATTCTCATGTCGATTCACCCGCTAATGCAGCCACAATCCTAGATGATCCTAATTTGGATGAAGTGGTTTTCCACTTCATACATTGATGGTTGGTCACACCAGTAATCGTATGTGACATAGAGGAAATCAATGAAATCAACACTACCCTAGAGCACAATAATCTATAATACACCCCTGGATGGATATATCCCATAATAAATGACCTTCAAAATGGGTCTCTCTTGTCATATGAAGCCCAAAGGGAATAAATTCAATTCCTTTTAAAAAAATCACTCTATAGAAAATTAAAAATGAGTATGAATTCCTCTAAAATGGGGCTTAAATGGATTCCTCAATAGATGTATTGTAGAAGGAGAGACTCTCAACATTATAAAGTCCAAGAAGGCTCTGGCAGTGCTCACCAATATAGAACTAGACTCTCCCAACAAATTAAGAGGCATGATTATTATTAGAAAACAATGGGGTAGTAATTTTTAGAATTCAATAGGAGTTTCGTGTATGTCAGATTCATGAAAACTTCATCCATCCTCCATTATATTTGTTACACACTACTGAGCATTCCAATCCATTTTTTATTTAGAGAATGATCATCACGCAACCATATGCAACAGCTACAACATAGAAACTTAAATACATCCTTACAACTACCAACTTATTTTCCAAATGGGTTGAGGAAACACCCCTTAAAATGATGAATAATATCATAAAATACATAAATTACAATATTATTTCTAGATTTGGTGGCGCCCACATGATTCTAGAGGATAATAGCACAAAATTATGTTCTTTTTAGCTGAATAAAATGTATATGTAGTACAACATTTAGTCCAACCATTCATCTTGCGATCATGAAACAAAAAAATAGACTGATATAGGAATTAAACAATATTTTATCAAATATACTCCATAAAATGGTAGATAATGACAAGAGGTCATGGACATACATTCCCCTAGATGCATTATGGGATTATCGTATAACCGCAAGCACTTACACATAAGTAACCACATATTTATTGGTTTACAGAGATAAATAAGGTTTTCCCACCAAAGTCCAGTTACCCTTGATCTAAATAGTTATATATAGACAACTCTTAGATGATTAAAACTCACATAAGAGGCTAGATGAGTTGGAGTGACATGTTGAGAAATGGTATTTTACACTGCACAACCTCAATTTTCATTAGATTTAGATTATGATATACTTAAAAAAATGTTCACCTCCAATCATTCCTTCAAGGAGAACCAGTATTGGGTCAAATAACCCTCATGATACTATAGGATAATCCTCTAAATCTAAAACCCAAATGGGAATGTACTTATATCGTACATACTTTATATTCCAATTAAGTATACTCACAGGAAACAATGGATGGAAAATGTGTTACGCCACTCACAAATGCATGTTTTTTTAGGAAATACATTTTGTAACTACCACTATAGGAAGAATTATTGGTAATAAGACAATAATTTTCATGTAATCTTATATCCTTTCTATATAAATTTAAACTACATGGAATACATACTTATTGTATGAGGTTAAACTATATAGAATACTTCCTCACCAAATTACATTAAAAAAATACAAAATATGTCATAGCCACATGATTTTAAACATCTTGACATGTGGTAATATTGTGAGGCCTATAAATGATTCTTACCAATGATCCATACTTATGTAAACGAAAAGCTGAAATTCCCACTCATTGTGTATTGTTCAAACCTATGTAGGGAATTTTCCTTCTAAGAACAACAAATGTCTTGATTCCTACCACCATAGTATAAATAGAGATGACTAGATCTTGAATCCTGGGTCCATTCCTAATATAAAATAAAGAGAATAAAATCCCCCCTCTAAGCATATGGGTTAAACTTTTGTAGCAAATATTCTCTTCAAGAACTATGTATGGATTGATTACTATACCCATTGGGTATTTAGTGACACCCAGATCTCAAATTCTATGTCCAATCACAATATATATATATATATATAATTTCCCACTACTAGCATATTGGTCAATCTTGTGCAAGGATTTTTCTCTAAAAGCGCTATGTGTGGATTAATTTCTGGACCAAATGATATAGTGATGCTTGGATCCCAAATCATAGGTTTAGAAACAATATTAAAGGTAATATACCACCTCCTAACCAATGGGTTAAACCTATGAAGGGAACCTCTCATACTAGAAATAAATGTGTCTTGATTCCTATTATCACAAGATATGTATTAATTCTTAGATCTTCTATTTCAAGACCATCCATGAATTCTCATCACCCCAATGTATGTTCTTCAATGAGAGCCTAATTTCCAAGGGGTATTACTACTCATACCAAATTATAAATTCCTCGCAATATTACCTATTGTACAACCTCACATTGTTCAACCAATGGCATGTTGTCTCTTATTTTTCATTCTGAGCATGACTCAAGTGAGCTTATGGAAGTTGCAAGCTGCACTGACTAGTGTGATTAAGTTGAATTACATTTGAATATAGTAAACCATGAACTTACCACATAACATTAAACTACATGGAAAAATTCTTAGTCACATGATGTTAAATTGCATGAAATGAGTTCTTCATGTTGAAAATATCATCTTCCAGATGATTATGTGCTCAAGGATCACATGTTGCATCCCTTTTTTATGAAGATGCATTCAATACACATTTTTATAGACTTTATGGTACTTCATACCTTCTTTAATCATATATTATTCAAGATACAAGTTCTTATATTTTATATATTAGTTAATACTAATATTTTCCGTGATTTGTTATACTTCTCTTAGAAACCCACATCCTTGAGTAAATCCTCTTGGCTATTCCCTTTAGTGTCCTGATAATAGGGACTATCTAATTGAAAGTGACCCACAAGGATTTTCTACTAAATATCACAACACCTCAAATCTTGTGCCAAGTGGTAGTCTTGGTCCAATAGGATAGTTCCCCCTTATATCCTGGATCTATTGTCCTAATTACGTGGAATTTGGGATTTTACCATTATTAATGGAAGACCCATACTCGTTGGTCCTCATCTCTTATTAACTCAGAGGTTCTTGGATTATGATTTACAACTATTATAACCTAAATATTCAAGATGATTTAAACAGTCTTGATGCTACTCACATATACATCATACGCATTCTAGAAAAACTATAATATTGCATCCTTGTACCCTTTTATTTCAGGGTATGAACCTCCTGTGAAGACCCAATTTCCCTATGTTTTCCTTTATTCTCATTAACCCCATATGTTACATCCTGTAAAGACCTAAAACAACTCATAGTGGGACATAATTTCAATAAATTTGTATTAGGTATGAATTATTCACCATTATACCAAATAATAAATAGAAATTCGATTTCCCTATGTATAAAATCAATCCATGTAAAGGATGTTCTAGCTAATTATGATGTCAAAGTTCATCAATCGAATATAAAAAATGCCTCTCCATGCATATATGATTTTTGAAGGGATCCTTCATAAGGACTATTTATGTTGTGATTTTTATTACATCAAGGTAATTGTTTACTCCTAAGTGTTCTTATCTAGGCCTATCCATAAATTCGAGTGGAAAGAGAATGTCACATTCTATTTAAATGTGTGGACCTTGGGAGTGATATTTAACTTTTATAAAGGTTCTAAATTAAGTTAGGGATTAATTATCTTTTCTTTAATGTGTTATAATTCTATGTTGAGGAATCCTCACAAATACTATTCATGGAATGATCAAAATATCACCTCCCCACATTTGATTTTGATCCTTATGGGGTCTATATGAGAAAGAAGACTATATCATTATTCCTTACAATATAAAATACAAATGGAAACCCAAGTAATCCTAACCACATAAATTTTATATTCCCCTAAGATGTTTTTTTTCTTGTTCGAAATGAAGCAATTTAGTGATGGTTGATTCATACCAACTCACTTTGCCTACTTATGAATCAGATCTACATTTTGGTTGTTCACGTATGAGTTATATCTATGAAAAATGCACACCAATATATGAAGACCCAAATGTATACCTATCCAAGGATAATAATTCATCCTATATTCAAAAACTCTTGACCAATGAAGAGTGTCTTTAGTAACACATTGTATAATTTCACATAAGTTCATGTTTCCTTAGGGCACTATCTTAAACCGCATGGAATTCATCTGGGTAACATGATGTTAAACTATATAACAACCACATCCTATTAACATGGAAATTAATTTCATGTTTGGTAAATCCTTTTTTCATGATGTCAAATTATGCAGACCATATCCCATGTTCACACCTTATCATTGGACAATAAGAGTCTGGCCCCAGTCAACTAAGGTTTGGGGTACCTCCATCTTCTTTCTACGAACTGTAATTTATAAAATAGACTATGAGTTTTGATTTTCCCAATTTTTTCAAAACTTTAATGGGCCATGGAGAGGTGTGGGGGACTCTCTTCTTCATGATCTATGTAGGCCCTATGGGATCATGCATAATGGCATGTGACCTATAAACTAAATATGTATCCTCTTTATGGGAAGATTTCTATAATTCATATGAGATGCAACAACATTGTTGTGGAATTACTCGCTTTAGGGTGATTTAAAATCATCCTTGACATGTATGACTCATACCATTACTCATGATCATAGAACCCTAGTCCATTAATTAGAATACTCTCATATTCCACTCAGGAGGGTGATTGAAAACTCTAGAACATGGGAATCCCAATTAAAAAACCTATCTGTGATACTAGATCTACTGAGACCTTAAACTACATACACATTATTAAAATCTCTAAAACCATAAAATTTATCCTTCTACAGTCTGACTTGTAAGACCTTAAACTACTAGTTAAAGAGAAACAAAATATATCATGCATGAAACCTACAAATAGTGGCCTAAATAAAATTAAAGTCTCTCTTTGTTAAAATCATCACCTATAGTGTTTATGCAAATGTTAGATAATAAATAAAATAATCCAAAAATCTTATAAAAACCATATTATAGCCCTAGTAAAAGCTAAAATATAATTTTTGAACCCCCTTGTCTAGTAAAATGTTATAGAAATGATTCATAACATTATATTTCCATGATAAGGTGTTCAATACATAGCAACACAACTTATATGGTGCTCAAGCCCATATTGAGTATTAATTTTTATCTAAAACACCCTCATATATTTGAAGTCTCATATGAAACCCATCAATTCCTTTAGTTGATACACTTATCTTGGAACCCCATATCCTTAAGTTATTTCTCTTGGTTATTCCCTATAGTGTATTGGAAATAGGGACTTACCACTTTTAAGGTACCCCCACTAGGATTCATTGGTGAATAAATCAATGCCATAGATATTGCACCTAGTGGGTGTTTTAGTCCCGAAGGAAGGGTCCCCCATAAATCCTTGAACTGTAGTCTTAGTTACGTGTGATTCTTGTTTATACCAATATTAATGGTTGAACTATATCTTCTAGCCCCAATTTTTAGTGGACTCATATATTCCTAAATCATGATTTTAAATTCTAATGATCAAACCATTCAATTGAACTTGATGTCCTCGATGTTATATCATTGTGTATTGTACCCATAATCTATGAAAGAGTGTTGTAATCTATTATTAAAATTTTTTTGGACATTATTACATGATAATAAACCAAACAATTTAGGGCCTAAACTTCCTAGAAATAAATTAAAATACTCTTTGTGTTCCCAAACCATCCTGGTGTAGTATTTCTTCCATACTCTAATTTAATATCAACATGTCTAAATCTTCATAAATCTCCCATGTCCCATATAAAGAAGTAGAGAATCATATGTTTTACCATGCATGAGTTGGATATATATAAGGGCCTTAAACTCATTAACTCTAGTTGTCTAATTATTTCAAGAAAAGACCTCCAATCCTCATCAGTTCTGGAAACATCGTAGTGGAACTCAGCACCTCTTATTGTTTCTCATATCATCCCCAACATGTTTGACCCATTCTACCACCATCAATTCAAACCTTTATATACATGACTTACACAACCCATATTCCAAACATGCATGTGGATTTTGAATCCCTAATATTTTTTCACCATATACCAGATTAGATTTTATCAAGGATTCAGGGTGTGATAACCCTTCATAAATATTGATCCTATGTCATCTTAGTAAAGAGGCAGGGGTCTTGAACCCTTAATCAATACTCATTCTATGTCTTAGGAATACTAAACAAAAAATAGTCCGATCTAGAAGACCTTAAACTACAGAAATTACAGGTCTGATCTAGAAGACGCTAAACTAAACCAAGAAAAGGTTCGATCTAGAGGAGCCTAAACTATAAAAATAAAATTTTTGAGCGTAAAGACCCTAAATTATAGAGACATAAGTTCAGAGATAGAATACCCTAAAATAAAACAATAGAAGGTCTAAGCTAGAAGAAACTAAACTATAACAATAGAATTTCAAATCTAGAAGACCCTAAGCTATAATAACCAAAAATCCAAGATAGAACACCCTAAACTACAAGAAATAGATATTCTAGGCTAAAATATCTTAAACAACATCAATATATGGTCCAATATAATCAAACTAAAATTATATAATTTCATTAGTTTGGAAATCCCATATTAATTCAAACTGATGGAGACACAATTCCCCCTAATTTGAAAACCTAAAAAGTAACCCTAGGAATAAGTTAAGTCTCTTCTCAGTGGACACACGTTTTCTATGATTCAGGAATAATTGAGAACTTATGAAATGGGAATGGCACAAAAATTGTTGGGAATGAAAACCCGTATAGGTAATCCTGAGTAAAATCGAATCTCGCACCCACTAAGAATTCCAAAATTAAAATTAGGAAAAAAATTAGTTAGTGTAAAATAAATGATACAAAGCTTATAGGGATCATTATCTATTGCTAAGACAAATGAATCAATGTTTTCCTAGTCTATAATCATAGAAAAAAAGTCGAAGTACTTTCCCTATGGTATTTATTCACCAAAATTATCCTTTTAACCAATTGACCTCATGATGACTGAAGTAGATACATTAATGAGGTTTCTTATGTCAATAAGTATTCATGAGAAATTCTGAAGAGAGGACTATTATGATTCAAGCATTCAAATTTCAGAATTTTGTATTTACTTGGTATTATAAAAAGGATCGATATTTTTATGATCTATATGATATTGAGCCAAAAAAAATTCATTAAATGATGAATGAAATAAATATTGATAGAAATATATAATATCCACAATATTTTTCCAATGATCAAGTACAGAGGGGGGAGGAATCTCAATAACCCAAAGTTGCTCCTGCAGTTCTCCATATAATATATGGATCTTAAATGTATAAGTCCATCACAATATTTTCATTATACATTGCTTGATCTCTATTGACTCTATTTTAGGGAGGCTATATATTGACACAATTGATCCATTGACTCAGTCTATGCCTCTATAACATGGTAAAATTCTTCTACCCTTGAAACAACATCAATACTATCCTTCTTTTCTAAATCAATGTGCCCTTGATGCTACGTAATATAATTCCTTGAGTTTTTTCAAAGTATAACATGGTTGGGAAAACTCATACTAAATCTAGTCAATCTCTCACCGTATACTTTTAATCATGAACTTCCCATCATTGAACAAATATTGGTGGGTTTTTACCTCTTTTGAATACATGTAATCCTCATTAAGGGCCGCATCCCAACTATTTTTGACTGAATATGAATCCTCTGAATCTATCACCATCAACTACAGGGCCCTCCTTTATTCTATTAGGAGAATAATTTCTTTTACCCTAGAATAAAATAATTTATAATCAAATCACCCATATCCATGAATGGTGAACCAATATCTATGATAACCCAGTTGGTCCTTCAATTCCAATAACGGGCCCTTCAAAATAAGGCTCCAAATATCCCCCCCACACTTGTCACCACATCTGTTGATTAAACGTCATATACCCCGGGCCTCAACTCAAGACTAACCCAAGAACTGGAATATAGTTTGAGACTACGTCACTGAGAGAAGGACTTTTACTCATGTCACTTGATGCTCTAGGAACATAACTGGATTCTTCATTAGTCAATTCCAATGATGGGAATCCTAAATAAGATTAAGAAGAAGAAAAAAAGAATAAAAAGACAAAAGGGTTGGATCCCTTGAACTATGGAGTGATGTTACTATAATAGGAGGCATAAGGGATTTTAAATCAATGTATTAACAACATGATTCCTTCAAATAGTTAATAACCAATATCAATATTGGGAATTTTCATTTCATAGTTGTGTCGCTAGCCACATACATTTCCATAATTCCCCCTTTGGGAGAGGATTTGATTCCACCTTTCGTTGAGTAACTCAATGAGTCCACTAACGTTTTCTCTGTCAGCATAAATGGAGTACCACCTCAAAGGTTTGTACATTTACTGAAGCATTTGGATACACAACAAATACAAGGAAATGAATTGGGACTCTAAAGATATGCTTATAATCAACAAATAAAAAATATATCAAGGTTATGTTATTAGTAGAATAGATACCAGTATCCACCTCCTCTAAAAGTCTATATTCCTATATCAGATCAAGAGGGATGATTGCTATAACTTCAATGATAGGAACTATATGTAACTTTTCTGAAACCTTGACTATTTCCATTCATTCATGCAACAGATCTAACTATGTCGGTACCTAGACCATTCCAAATCCTTGAGATGCTAGGTTTTACTATGCCAAAACCTCATCCATTTCCACTACTTAAAGGATTGGGTCCATAGTTAAGGTTTTTATAGAAGTAGTAGATGGACCGTATATGTTCCTAGTAAAAGATGTTTTTTCCTCCACATGGGCTCAGTGGAAAACTACACATTTTGATAGACAAAAATAAAGTATGGACATGACCTGGGAAGTAAAATTAATAAAGTGTAATACATACATGAGGATTCTTGGTGAGAGGTCTCTATTGATTTTGTGAACTTCCATTTTTATTTTCTCTAATGAAGTACCCCCAAAAGGGGATGATACCGAGGGAAATGAAGACCAAATTGAAGGAGGCATGGACCAAGATGACTCAAGACCAACATTTATCACACTAATTAGATCCATTTTACCAACAGAGACATTATCATCAGTCCCCTAGTCATCTCCCATGTTAGCTCCCATAGACGTACCCCTGAGAGAATATTCTAGGGATACTAGTGGTGATCGATCCCCTTCTTCATCCGTCCATTCCCATGGAAATATAAAAATACAACATCATAATTTCAATGAGAGTAAAGCCATTTGAACATGGTTTTGAGGATATTTTTACAAATTCTCTACAAACAAGTGGGCCCTTCTCATCCACAGTATCCTATATCTTCACATGAACAACTATCCACTACACCCAGGGTGAGAAGTGGATTTATCCCTTCAATATTTAAAATGATGCATTGAAGTCTTGATGGAGAGACTCAACCTCAGTAAGATTATTTTTGAAGGAGACACTTCTAGGAGTAGTAACAAATGAAATGAGATCGATGTGTATCTCATCATGTTGAACTATACCCTAGTGTTCAGCACCCGAGTTTTCTAACTTCTAGTTTTTTCATTTTTGAAATGAAGTGTGATATGATAGTATTGATAATGCTTCACTTATAGACACTGTGCTCATTGAAGCTGCACTAGATGGTACATTACCTAATAATGAAACTGATGTTAGGAATATCACTTCATGTCAGGCATCTTCAAGGTTATTAGTTTATTAGAAGAAATAGTCTTTCTAGGTAATGTATTGGATTTGACTATAAGTGGTTGTTTTTTGGACTTAGGTTCTGATTTAAATAATTTTCTATTTTCATATGAGAAAATCCAAATATTTGTATAGTGTTTAGATAGACCAATATTAGTATAGTTTGGAGGAATGTCTATATAAATATGAGTATCCTCCTTAGTAAACATTAACAATAATTGAAGATCCACCATTGGGTGATTTTTTGGATTAAATGTAAAGAGGGGCATGGAACTTTGTTTGAATACATCAAAACTGATACCCAAAATGATAGGGAATATATCAATCATACATAATGTTACCATAAATTTAGTTGGAAAGTACACCATCACAAATTGACATCATATAATTCCCAATTCTTATATCTAACCCCACTATTTTTAGTTATACTACCAATGGGCGCATTTTATTGTTTGAAAGGGAAGCAGTCATAATGGTTCACAGAGGTACTAATTTCATAGTTCTTTAGTTTCATGGTCCTAACCACACTAACGCACAATATAAATGTCTTGAAATATACTTTGTGGATGTTTTGGGTTCTTAGATATTCATATCCTCACAGGTGATCCCACATCAAACCTCATAACACCTGGAAAGGGTTAGAGATTCTATGTTGGGATCTACCCCTATAAATATGGTGTATGAGGTGGTATAGTCTGGAAAACACAAAAATAGACAACCCAACATACCTTCCTCCTACCATGGTTATTGACAAAATGATAGTGGGAACTCTTACTTTTCCCTTCTCTTGGATTTGGAGTAGAAACCCCCTCAAGTATATAATTAGAAAGCCTTCTAAAATAATAGATCGATTAATGTCATGAACAACCTCCCACCCACAATTATTTAAAGAACCCTCTATAACTATGGGCTATAAAGAACCTTCATCCCCAGAGAAATAATTCATTGAGAAATCATTTAGATTCTTACTTACAAGTTTTAAATGGAACCTTTTAATAAAAAGCTCACCCCACTTCATAAACAAAAATCCCCCCATGGAAGAGGGGTCCGTAAAAGGACATTTTCATCCAGCTTGGTCAACTCTCTGTGAACTGGATTGGTTCTTTCTATATAATCCCAAAATGAATAATTAGGGAGATTATCTCCGTACATATCTTCTAAAATTTTTATGTTGTGTAATTGTTTGACATCCCAAAGAATAAGGCTGAACTCACCATGTGTAAGTGAAATGTATTCATATTCAGAATCCACCATGGGACAAAGTCCTCAATAAAAAAAGTTATTGGAATAAGTGAAGTTTGGGATATCCAGATAGATTTATATATCCCAATATGTTTTATATCTGTGAAAAAATTGGTGGTAGAATGTTTAACCTGGAAGGGCCAGCCCCAATCCATCAATAATCTCTGACCTGACCAAATGTCCCAGCCAGGAAACCATCAAAAATTCAAGTTTGTGGTGGATTTCAAAATTATTAATTGGTACATATGGAATTAAAAATTATATTCACTATGGTTTTCTTAGATTTATATTAGTATAAACTTCAGCATATATACATCCCATCATTTTTTTCTCAACAATAATGTGTCCCATATGATAGAAATTTTCTATAATGTTGTTATGGGTCATCAGGACCCAAGAAGAAGGATAATATCTGAATGTCATAAAAGGATGGGTGAATCATTTGTATGTCCGAACTCATAAATGGGTAAGATGTTATATAGGGGATATTGTAACACCCCGAGCTTCCACGATACGCTTCTCATTCAATAATGCAATGGCTTGCATTGTACGCAACTTCGAGTTCTAAAACACCGCGACTAATCAAAGTAGACGTTATGAATAGTAATAACCACTTTTTAAAATTATAGAAATTTTATATTTCAAAATGGACTTCATTTTTGGATTCGGAATATCGATATTAGCCTATGTTGAATTTTTGGTATTTTTCTGAGAACTTCTAATTTTTTATGAATAGTGAAAAATGCTTAAAAACAACTTTTTTTAATCAAAATAATTTATAGTGATAAATTATACTATTTAGTGGGTTTAAAGTATAATTAGAATATATTTTTACCATTTTATCCAATGGTGGTCATTAGAATTAATTTTACATTGAAATTGGACATAAACAATTGCCAATCTTTTGATATAAATTGTTTCTTAAAACACGCTATTTGTTGTGACAGCGGGAATTAATTATAAAATTAATTAATGCAACTTATATGTTTGTAATTTCGTAAAATATAAATCATTTTTGAATTCGGAATATCAATTATAGCTTAGGGTGAAATTTTGGCCTTGTTCTGAAAAACTTCAATTTTTGATGAATAGTGAAACCACTAAGTGGTAGTTAAATAACTGATTTTTCGTTTAAATGAAATATTACCACTTCTGTGATTTGATTTTCAAAAATCCGACATACATGGTTTTCATTAAGAAGTAAAATGTGGTTCAATGAAATGAAAATATTTTTTGTTGAATAGTAACTTTTAAGTTCTTAATCGCGATTAGAGGTAATTAGTGTAGTTTAAGGTAAAAATAATGTTTTAATAATATGAGATGAGCTTGAAACTTGTCCTACTCCTATTGGATGAGTCTTGGCCGGCCAAGACAACCCATGGGTCAACTTGGGGACCCCATGGAGCCACTTTAGTTGGAAAATGACATTAATATATATTTATTTAATGTTAAAATTAAATTGACACAAACCTGAGTTATTTTACTAAAATAGTTTTTAAGTGGGGTTAAACAAGTCCAAATTTTGATTATAAATATTCATTAGAAAGATAAAAATATTTCCTACATCATAGTATTTTTTTTATAATTTTTAGACATTAAATAAATTATATTATTTATGACATCATTATGATGCGGCGATGACCTCATTATTTACTGATTTAAATAAAATGAGAAGATAATGCAAAATCCAAGGCTTACACTTGTCCAAAGTCGATTGGATGAAGAGATTTCGAACCCTTATCACCTTAGCCACAAATTATATAAGTGTGGGACCTTTAGAATCCGAAAAGCATTGTATAATAATGTAACATTTCAATCTTTCCAAAAGAGCCCCTCCTCTCCACTTATAAAAGGCCCCCACCTCTCCCACCTTATTCACACCTTCAAGCCATTTGGCTCGGCCAAACTCTACCAAAATACTCTCCCAACTTCCCCCTCTTACTCCTAGAAGCCTTACTTTGGGAAGAACTCTTCTCAAGGAAGCCTTTGTCTCAAATCAAAAAGAGTTACCCGATTTTGAGGTAATGTCTTCTCTAATGTTGTTTTGTTTTATTTTTCTTCTCCAACCCCCTAAAATCTTTTTATTCATTTATTTTGTAACAACACCAGTATCCTCAATATACTAGGATGTTTTTATAATAAGTATTCGAGCTACACTTACACACACCTACATCTAATTGTTAAAGAACATACGGTTTCTGTGGATGACGAATTTCTGCCTCACGAAATGATGATTGTTCAACACTCATATAACACCTTCAAAGGTGGACATTAAGATGTCACTATTTTTATATATGATATATAATATGTTTATGTTTTACTTATGCTTCTGTATTTCTCATTTATGGCATACTTTATGATTTCCATTATGGGTAAAACACGATAATTTCATTTTAGGAAGTGCGGACTACCGCCCCCTCAAAGTGATTTGAATCGTTAATGCCATATGTGGGATGTATAAAAGATGGAGTAAAAGGTATTATACACTATGTTATACTAGAATTATATTATACATTTATACCATTATGATTTTGTTCCATTAAATATGAAATTGAAATGAAAGTAGCGTTCATGCGTACGTACGGCTTACCGTCTCCATGAACGGTGCATTTCATTTCTTACCTCTAAATGTTACGTAATATTATAAATGAATATATATACTGGATATATAAGATATATATGACATCTAAATCATGAATATAATTCTGGAGATAATGTATATTCTACCACATAAACAACTTGTAATTATAATAAGTTTATTGTTGACTTAAGTACCAAAGATCGACAAAACGACCGTTATTAACTTAAATAATTACATAATGTTCATATTATTGTAATAAGTGATATAATAAGGATAATGAAATTGAAAATGGTTTTTTAATAAGGTATATATTAACTCTAGTTTATTATTCATGAGGTTAAAGAACGGTTGAGTCAAGTCAGACACGAGGTAAGGGAACTTCTTAACCCAACTTCCATTCTTTGGGTTAATCTCATACTTTCAAATTATGTCGTGATATTATTATGTCCTATCTTGTAATTGTACTATATTTATGTGTAATTATAGTGAATACACATAATAGATCTATTTTATTTTAAAAATGATCTTTGTAAGGACTTCGTCTCAATCTCCTTTCATTGAGGCGTATTTCATTTTATACACAACTTTCTTTTATACGGTGTATAAATCCCTTTGACTTTTAAGTTTATTCAAAAGGAATATTTTTTATACGAAGCGTTTACTAAACTACAAAAGGGAATGTTTTTGTCGTACGTATGCGGCGACAACGACTTCTCCGCCGCCGTGACCACTATTTGAGTTTCGGCTTCCTCTACAAGCCATCATTTTTTTAATGAAAACTAAATACAAAGTTTTAACTTTCTTTTATTTTGGTATTGAAAATGGTTTTGAAAGAGTTTTTATTATATCAATGTGTTGTATTGAAATCTTGTGATTTAAATGTGGAAATGTTATGTTTCCTTTATGCATGTTTTATGTGATACGATTATGTTATGGTTTATGATATGTTTAAACCTATTCATATGAGAAATGCATTGGACTTAATAAGTGACGGGTAGAGCCCGCTACAGCTCCTCGATGCATCGGTAGGTCTCATGAGACAAACTATTGTCTTGGCACGAGGCCTTGACAAAATCTTATTTTTGTTCTTGGCACGAGGCCTTGGCTACGTGGTTATGATAGTCTGGCATTATGCATTCCTTCATTATGAAAGTGGTTATTGATATTGCATGTGATTATTCGACCAGTAGAATATCCATGTGAGGAAGTGAATGGCATTATCTCATTTTACTTTTGCCATATTATGTTGATGTTCAAGTTTAAAAGGATTTTGTTTTAGTTATACATTGCCTTAAATTTTTATGTTTATTTATGAAAGCTTCCGCAATATTGTTATCCTTACTAAGCATCTGAGCTCACCCCTTTCACTGTTTTAATATTTTCTAGGATGTGAAGAAGTATTTTATGAATGACCTGCAGGGATAGTCCGAAGAGGATAGAAGTCTGGACTATGGAGACTATGTTATTATAGTTTTTCACTTTGTGATGTAATGTAACATTTATGAATGTATCTAGTGTTTCCAAGGCTACTAAACTAATCGGTCTTTCGAGACTTGATCTTTTGTGATCATGCCAGTGTTATGAAGTAATGCACCGACTCTGGGTAGCTGGGGTCGGGGCGTTACAGATATTCTATAATATTTTTCCTCATTGGTTCTACTAATTACTTTTGGGATGATTAAGCAATGGATCAATGGTCAGTATCCACACTAGAAACCATATAACTATGCCAATCTAGGGATTATACAACATCCTTCCATAGATACATCTAAATAATTTCATAATAAATAGATAACAGTAAATTAAGATCCCTGTTATAAGGAATGGATTGGGTGTAGATGTGAAACAAAAGCGGGTTTCAGGACTTGGTACGCATCACGTGAAACACATGATTCATTAATAGTCACAAAATCAAGATATCTATATCTATTCATTCGAATAGTGTCACCATTATAAGGTCACACTAATCATGAAAATCCTATAAAACTCACATGTCCTATATCTACTCATGGGATGTCTGTGATCTATTATAATTTGTGTGATCATGTGACCATGAGTAGGTCACATGAATCCCATAATGATCAGTTGATCACCTGATATTGCAAGTGGAACCAGAGAAACATGTGATACATCCTTATATCCATTGATTTTCCTCATAGTCCATGAAAATTATCATGGATTATTTTTTGTATTACTTAAGAAAGAACCAAGACGACTTGGTCATAGAGATAACTTGGCAAAGTCATGAGATGGATTTATGTGAATGATTCTTATAGAGAGGTCATTCTAACTAGTATTATGGTGAAATCATCTGAGATCGGAAATTTCAAGTACCCTATATTGTTAGGCCACAAGTTAAATTACCATCCCACTATCCCCCTATTTATATGGCACCTCATGGAATGTGAACGACTTTCGATATGCTGAAAGGATGCTCACAAAATTGTCAAGTAGAAGTCCAAAAGACTCAAGACATCATTTACTTCCTTAGAACTGGGTTCATGTTCATTTATACCCTGCTTCTGGGGGTGGGGATTTTTATATTTACACTAAATGAAAATTGTAAATTTTTTGGGTTGTTGGGCCCTGTGGGTTTTGTAACCCCCAATATGACTCTCAATCACATGACACTAGGAATATCATTGAACGGGGTGATATACCTACTTTGATCTATTAGTGATCACATGAATCCACTATGGTGAGCCCCTTTTATTATGATAGACTCTATTAGATAGCCTATCTGATCATAATAAGTACCTTAGATGAGTTCCTTTGATCTGGTGACATGAAAAGTGAAAATTTATTGACAATCCACCAATCGATTTATAAAATAAAAGTTAGAAAAGGATGAATCATCATGTTTAAGGGATTTATATTGATTTTTATATTGATTTATTATTCATTTTTTCAATTTGGGATATAGATCAATTAAAAAACCCTAGTGACACATCAAAATTTTCATGTAGATGTCTTTTTTTCTGTCATATTCATCATGAATAGGGATTCAAGTGTGTCCATTTGATATTATCTCACTCTAATGGACAACTGATTGAATAATATTATAGGTTTTATAAGTTAAAGGATAAAAATGGAGGAAGTTTCATAAAAATATGAGATAAAAAATTTTCATGTGAATCAGTTATGCGATCCGCGTGATCTATTTTTGATCACATGTATCCCTTTAGAAAAGCATTACTTGATCTCACAAATATTCTCAAACATATAAAACACGGATTTCATGAAGTAATTCTAACATACCATTTAATATTGTGATTTTAATTTGATATATTTATGTGATCACGTGGAATCCCTTTGATAACCCATGTATTCAATAAATAACCATATAATTGAGTGATTATGCAGTCGTTCTTTATCATGTGACAGCAGGGCGGTGTTATTGATGACTTGGGGCTAGATCATGAAAATAGTGTGATAAAATTCTCCCTCCACTAACTCAATCCAAGATATAAGACTTAATAATCATAAAAATCAGCATAGATACATGAATATGATGACTATAAAATCCCCCCTACACATAGAAAAACACATTGGATGAATGTTGGTGAGAGAAGAATTTACGGAGTGGAGAACCACACCATCGTAAAAATATTCCATCGATAGGCCCGGTTCTTGACTTAAGAGATGGTTGGAAGGGTCATGAGCTCTGCATGATCAGTTTAATTGCCACAAAAAGGATATCTGCTATTCTAGTGGGATCACATGAAGGGTATTTTATGTGTTAACCTGATCAGATGATTCCTTAGTAGGGAATAGCATAATGAACATCAAGTCATTTATGTGATAATCAACTAAAAAATTGAAGCCTTACTTAAAGATTGATTCCATGATTTTCATGTGAATCGGTTGTGTTCCTCATGTAACCTATTCATTAGTTATACAACAGAATTCATATATGTTGAGTATGTCACATGAAACTCTATGGACATGTTACGTAGATCATATAAAAACCTTTTAGCCATGTCTGCCAGTTCATAAAGACACACCTAGACATATCATCCTGGTTATAAGAAGGTATCCAGATATGTTGGTCATACCATGGGATAGTCCTCAAACAAGCCAAGTAGATCACATGAAACCCTTTGTACATGTTAGGAAGATCACATTATATCCATTTAGTCATGTTGGATACTTTATACGAACATACCCAAAAATTTTGGACAATTAATATGATGGAATCCAGACATGTCAATCAGAACATGCGATGATCCTCAAATATGCCAAGAAGATCATGCGACGCCCTCTGGACATGTTAAGAATAATTCACTATACATGTCAACCATTCCATAAAAACATGTTAGCTTTGTCATATAGATATCCTTAAATGTTTCTGGTAGACATCATCATACATTTAAGCCTAGTCAGATAGACTTCTTTATACATGTCATAGATACATACACAATCATGTAGGCCTTATCTAGTAGGCCAACTCATACAAGCACTCTCAATCTATATGAACATAATTTACTAATGTCTATGTACCCACACAACCTTCCCAACACCATAGATTCATCATGTGTCCAAGATAAATCTCATTATCCCCACCCCTTATTTGTCATATGATAAGGTTTAGATTCATTTTCAATCCACCTTGGTATAATCCCTTTGATATCCCATTTGTTTTTCTCCTACTACTGACCTCCTAAAAGTATACCATCTTCCCTCACCCATCAACGAGTTTACGTTAAAGAAAACTATGAGTATTTGGATTCTTTTTATAAGAAGAATATTTAGGACTCCTTCATAATTTCTGAAGCCCACATCAAAACATTCCATCAGGATTGCTTCAATGCATAAGTCAGACATCCATACACATCATTTCTGGCCACTTGTTATCTTTTGTTTCTCAAATAGATCATGACTCATGTTATCTTAGGGATTTCCAATGAAGGTTACACTTGCATAGAAAAACCCATTACCCAATCATGGCGGCCTCATTTTGTAACATATTCTCAACTTTAAGGGAGACCACAACTTGTAATCCCCACAAAAACTCAGTTTTCAATCGATTAGAACACATTTATTCTTTTCTATCTCTTCTTTATCACAGTGAGAAAGACTCATGTGGGATTCAAGATTCATGGTGATCATGTCAAAAATCATAAACAAATCCCACTCAGACCTAGGAATTATTTATGGAACAACAACTTAACTATGAAGACTCTGATTCTTATTAATATAGAAAGATATTTAGGACACTTTTCTAAGGCCTAGGATCCATACTCCATGAATAAAATCATGCCCCTCATAATTGGATTGAGAAGTTACATGTGTGATAATATCCTTATTTGACATCTCCAATACACCAAAGGATTCAAATAAATGTCAATGGTTTCATAAACAATTGGGGAATAATTTTCCCTTTGAATATAATACAACTGAACCAAGATAAAAATAAACAATCAAACCCCTATATGATGCATGAGTAAGAAAAGGATAATAAAAAAACAAAAATACAATATCAGAGTAAAATAATATAATAAGACCAATAAAATTCAAAGACGCTGATAGATCAACTCAAAAAATCCCAAAATTATCCAAGATCGAACTCCATATGCATAGTCCAATGTATCAAGAAGTATTACTAAAGAATTGTGATACCTTGCCTTTACATATTTCTCAAAATATAACATCTGCAAATGAACCATAGTTCCCAAGTAGGGGTGAGTATAAAACTCAGTAGGATATCCCAAAAGGCTTCCCAACTCACACAACTAGGATCAAACTTGTAAGAACATATTATAAAATAGTTTAACCAATGAACACAGTTTATAAGAACACCATAAAATAGTTTTTCCATGGTATGTATCAACAAGATATCACACACATGTTTTAAATAAAACATAAAAAAATCCATTAAACCATTTTCTCAATTTGATTTGGCATATATTATTCTATACCCACACATGTCCACAACATACACACACACACATGAGCTTTGTGTTACCATTGATAGTGGAAATTCATGTCCACACTTTATTCCTTTGATGGTGGTACTTCACACCCATTATTCATCCCATTCAACTCATACCCAAACATTATTCCCAAATAATGTCAACCCATTTCAATCAAATAATTTCTTAACTTTTCAAATCATTTCAAATAATAATTTACTTGCATTAAACAACACATAATTTAAATATCTTCATTTTAAAAATATAAAAAATAATTTTTTGAAAAGTCATCCAATTAATATGATTTAAAAAAACAATAATTCCAACAAGAATTCTCCTCAAATCTCGCCATGATTTTCAAAATAATTTTATGAAAATAAATCAAATTAAAATAAATCCTTAAAGTTCTAATCAATATGAGACGAGAGAGAACTAAACAACCTCTCAAACATTGGCGAAAACATAGAAAAATATAACATCTTTAAAAACCCATCTTGAAACTCATAAAAAGGTCCATAGATCATGTTAAATTTAATAAAAAAAACAATATCCCATAAATATTAACATAACAAAGAATTGATTTATCCCCAAAGGACTAGATACATGATTTCTAAAGAGGTATGAAGAATAGATATAAGAAAAAATATGAAGAATGAGCACTTATCGAAGAATCGAGATCTCTAAAATCTTTTAATCAACTATTAATCACTCTCAGATTGAAAGGAATGGTATCTCTAGTCTTGGTATGAAAATGAATTCATCTTTAGGGATTATTAGAGGGAAAGTGGTTTAAGAGTTAAATAGGATTAGATCCAAGATTTTGGGATCTAAAATTTTAAAGTGCATAATTTTGGTGCACAGTTAGGAAAACTGTGTTCTAACTATGCATAAGCCACTACATCCAACCATACCTTGCATGGATGGATCACATGGTTAGAAAAACCATGTTCCAACCATGAAATTACCCATTTTCTATAATTTCATGGTTTATCATGTGAATCCACTTGATTTGGATAAATCATGAACCTAAAAATGCGCCTACCCAATGCCCACTATTTTTGTTTCCACATTTCCTGGAGGTGTCTCACAGTTCCTACTATTCATTCTCAAACCATGTACCTCCAGAAAAGCCTTCAAAACATTCCAAAAATCCTCAAAAACTCCAAAAACATAACCCAATAGCTTTATATATTTAAAATTCACAAATAAAGTTTCAAATAATTGAAATATTAGGTGCTACATTCTCCCCAAAATTGGACTTTATTACCAAAAAAGTTGAAAAACACCATTTTCCCAAAAGAGTTTGGGAAATTTCTCCACCATTAACTTCTCACAGTCCCCTGTTTCTTCCTTAATCTGTCCATATTTCGTTAAAACCCACACTCCACCGATGTTTTTCCCAAGCAATACATTCCCTTTCTTATCCAAAATCTATACCAAAAAATGAAATGGAATTACATATAACTCTAGTTCAATGTGATACCATTGAATCACATGGTCCAGATTAGGATAATACTTATTAAATTTTGAACATAAAACACATTATGTACTAAACTGAAAATCGATGTAAAATTCAATTGATATGGAACCTCAACAACCTATTAAAGTATATAAGAAAGGGTCTATGTATTGAGGAGATAACTTTACCTACAACCCAATATGATATTTTCCAAGACTTTGAAGCATTATGAAGAATAAATAATCACTCAAATAAAATTAAAATAGTCATCGATGATGATTCATATAATATTTCGGATGACTCTGATCCATCATCATCTTGCTTCTGGTCAATTGAATCTTCTCTTTTGTCTATTTCACTAGGCTTGGTCTAACTAGTGAAGTCTCGCCTATTTACACCCAACAAAGTGGGGAATAATAAGGACTCTAATAAAATACTTCAAAAGGTTCCAAATGGATAGGGGCCTGCTAACTGTTGTTATATAAGTACTCCAATAATAGTATGTGCTCCTCCCATAAGCCACCAAAATCTATTACATAATCCCTAAGAATGTATTCCTATGTTTGCATCATCAATTCAAAATTTTCATCTATTAAAGGATGATATGCTCTGGTTATAGTCAACTAAGACCCAAGGTCTCGCTACAATTATTTCAATAAATGAAACGTAAACCTCAGATCTTGGATCGATACTATTGAAATTGGTGCACCATGCCTTTTTACCACTTCACAAATATAGATTTTTGAAATTTTGTCCACTATATTAGATTGATTAATAGATATGGAATGGTGTGACTTTATGAGTCAATCCACTATCACCCATCTAGAATAATGCTTCTAAACCATCATTGGTAGACCTATTACAAAATCCATAGTTATCTACTCCCATTTCCACACAGAAAATCATGAAGACTGTATCATACCCACTATATAATGGTTCCCTTAATTAACCCATTGCTATGAAAGGCATATCAAAATAAACTCATCCACTTTTATTTTTATTCTTACGACCAATGTTTTTCTTTTGGTTCCATATAAATCTTTTTTTTAGTATGAACAACCCATATTAAATGGTGGTAAGCATGAAGTAGTTGTTCCAAACAAACAAAATGTATGACCATCTGATCTCGAAACCACAACATTAATCTCCTATCAAGCCTTCATCACTCAGTGGTATCCCCACAATTGAGTTTCGAACTTTGATAAACACATTATAAATCACATTTCTATGCCACTTTTACCTTCTCAGCAAAATTGGGAACTAAAAAATAGGAAAGAGAACTACAAAAATACCTTGATTTTCACAATCCAAGTACACATTGGTTATCACTGACATTAGAATAAATTGATCTGAATCATATTTCACCAACTAACTATATGAATTCCTTTAAATGAATCCTCTATAGAGTTCCCTTTACCCATTTTATACATTATGTTTAATTCAAACATTTGAAGATACTACATCTGAATTCTTTTTCTCAGATTAAAATCTCTTTGCGAGAAAATTTGTTTCAAGATATTATGGTCTTTAAAAACCATAAATTTCTCACCAAAGAAGAAATGAAACCATGATTTTAAATCATGGACTATAATAGCTAATTCCAAATCTTGTGTTGCGTATTTCTTCTCTTGGAACTAAAACTGTTTTGATCCATAAGAAATAATATGATCTCTCTGCATGAGAACACATCACAACACAGATCCCAAAAGCATCACAATAACCCACATAACCTTTTCTTTATTATTAAAATATCAAGATTATCGATTATTTAAAGATAAAGTGACGCTCTTAAAAATACTTAACATTTATATTTCTATTGTAATGGAAAAAATTCCTTATTAAAGTTTTCCTTGATAAAGATAGTCATGAAAACTCACAAATAAAATGTTGGTAATAACCAGTCACACAAAGGAAACTATGTATCTCAAAGACATTTTTTGGTGGTTTCCAAGAGTTCACAACCTCTACCTTTTATAGATCCATAGAAAAACTACTTCAAATATAACAATGCCATGAAAATGTAATTATTGTATCCAAAAATTACATTTAATTTTTTTGAAATATAGATAACGATCATGCAAGATATCTAACACTATATCCAACTGCTTATCATGATCAACAATTATCGTATAATACACCATATCTCATCCGCAATCATTACCACTATAGAATATAGATTCCATTGATATGGTCAATTCATCAATTCCATAATGTTATCTAGTGAATTCATAAGACTAAAACTCATAACCATATAATCCTAATGGCCATATCAAATCCATAAAGCTGATATCAGAATATCCTCCATCTAAACATGTAATAGGTGATATCCTGAACATAAATCAATATTAGATAACCATTATATACCCTTAATTGATCTAATAGATCATCAATGTGTGGAAGATGATACCAATTCTTTATTGTAACTTGACTAAGCTTATAATCATCCACACAAATCATAAAAGTCATATTCTCTTTTTTCATAAACAAAACTGGTGGTTCCCACAGATAAGTACTAATCCAAATGAACCCTTTTCATTCCAACTCTTCCAACTAGACTTTTAGTTCCATTAATTCTATTTGTTCAATCCGATAATATGGAAGTGAGATATAATTTTTCCCTAGTAAGAGATCAATTTTAAACTCCACTTATCTTGTGGATGGAAAACCTAATAAATTTTTGGGAAAAACATCCTGAAAATGATAAAAAAAATTGTTGGAAAATCATTTTTCCTGGTCTCATCCGCAGATTCCATGGTTAAAGCTACCAACTAGTAAAATATATTTTAAACTGCTTGTGCCAACAATCCTACTCCACTTGCCTTTACATTTTGATCTCCTCTAGAGAGATGCTCGACACCATCATCAATTGTAAAACTAACCCTTCAGGTATAACTATTGATATAATCTTTAAACATTTTCAACTAATCCATACCTAATATTATGTAAACGGTCTCCATTTTAAGTGCCAATAATTCCCAAATCAGGGAATCCCTTTTGATAATTATAAAACATTCATTGAACATAAATTATCAGCATTCTCTTTATCCAAGAGGAGTTTTATGTTTCAAAATATAGGGCATCATCTCAATATATAAACCCATAAGATCAATGGAATAAGAAGCAGTAAATGAATGGGATAAAACCATATCAAAAAAATCTTTAATAAGGGTAAAATTCAAAAGAATCATACCTCTCACTATTGAAGGTACAAATTGATCATCCATGATCACTTACTCAGATTAATACAATTTATTACTCACTATATTTTTCTCTTTATTACCATATTGAGATTTCACTAGTTAAGGATTCACAGTATATCTAGGATTATCATGGATTTCTTGGTTTTTTATGGAATTTATTCTTCTTCACTCATCCCATCAAGGAATATGATTCTTGAGAATCATGATATGTGTCTCTATAACCTAAACTTGTATCACTATGATACTAGTGCTAAATATGTCCCATATAATTGCAATTGTGACATGCTCTTGGTGGTGTTGTACAATCTTGCTTCATGTGATCAAGATAACCACATTGAAAACAACTATGTTTGCCCTTTGTTTTAGGTAGAATATTCACAAATGTCTATATAATTTTGAGTCATACCACCACCATAGAAATAGGTGTACCTATTTCGCTTATATCCAACTTTATATTTCCCACCATTTACCATAGCTATCAATATGCATCATCCAACTATATTTCCTAAGATATACCTTCTTTCCACTATTACTCTATTTCCTGTCTTTGTATTATATGATATCAAAACCATAGAAATCAATGAATTAATTTATGGCCTCAACCCGTATTCAAAAATTTGTTCCTTAAAGGATTTACTTCCAGAAACTTTTGGTTAATAATAGATGAAATTCATAAATTTATCTGAATACTTTTTCACATTGAGGTTCTCTTACTTGAAACTAAAGAAGTGTTTTTTTATTACAATCCAGAAAGTATGAGCATATAATTTTTTAGTCAAATAATGCTTCGAAATCCTACAATGTCATTCCTTGGTCTGATTTAACATATACATATAGATCCCACAATTGGATTGAAAGATCTTCTAGTATGTACATTGAAAGATTCACCTTTATCTCATCTGGTGTGTCATGGAAATCTAAGATTTGATTCATCCTATTCATCCATAATTCTTATTTTTCTTATTCTGAGTTACCCTAAAAGATAGGTGGATTATTATTTTGTAACTGAATTGAATAATCCCCTTTCCTTGGTTTATCCCTTATGTTCCCTTTTTCCATGGATTGAATGTATAGAAAATACTCTAAAACAACTATTGGTTTACATGTGTCTCTTGTGAAACCACACTCTTAGTAGACTCTTTTGGTTGGTTCCTATAGTGCCCACCTTTTATAATTTTCTATAAACAAAGGAAAATCCATTTAGTCTCACTCTCTAAAAAGTGAAGGATTATAAATTTAAAATTTAAAAAATCACACATATCTTAATAGGGCCTTTAAAAATTAAACAATTTCATATTTCAGACCATTTTTGAAAATTCAACTGTGCTTTTTGAAAATCAAACCATTTTAAACTATTTTAATAAATCAACACTTTATAATGAAATCATAAATCATTACTCAAAATGAAATATAAACTTCTTGTAGGAAGTAATTTCTATCAATTCATGGTATGCTCTTATCAACATATAAAATAATGATGATGAGGTCACAACTTCTATAAGGGTCTCAATGCACTCATATACCTAGACTCCCTAGTAACTTGAATTTTAGAATAAATAGGTTAGCTAAGAATTTTTATACTCTACTTTTTAAGTTCTAACAACAATACTCCATGTTACCATACTAATAGATATACTAACACTAATCCCATATGAAGGATCAAAAAATCTAATAACATTAGTCATATCCCACCCCTCCTCATTATCTTGAGATGTGACAAGTGTGTTACTATCCTTAGGTGACATCCTTAATACACTAAAAAAGGAAATAACTTCCCTGATATTTAAACAAAATGTGGTATTATATTCTTTTTGACGTTAAAACAACTAAACCAAGACAAACATAGATAATAAAACCACTATATGCTGTAAGAGTATGAAATATATTCTAATAAACCAACAAACCAAAAGAAAATATCAGAGTACTCAGTAGAAACTAATACCAAAAAACACAAATACACCAAGACATATACTTAGAAACTCCCAAACAACTCCAATATCAATCTTCACATGTACATAATAAGATATCAAGAAGCTTCACTAAAGAATATGGACACCTTGCCTTTTCTTATGTATCAATATATAACATTTTAAAACACACTATAGTTTCCAAGTAGGGGATTAGTATAAAACTCAATAGGATTCATCAAATGTCTTCCCAAATCATGCCACTAGGATCAAAATTTTAATAACATTTTATTAAATATTTTAATTAGTGAAAAATTTATAAAAAATCATAAAATAGTTTTTCCAATATAAGAATCAACAAGATAGAAACATGTTTTAAGGAAAATAACAACAAATAAATTAAAACATTTTCTAAATTTGATTTGGAATATACTATTCCATGTCCGCACTCATCCACAACACACATGCACACACAAAATCATTATGTTACCATTGATGGAGGAACATCATGTTCATGCTCTATCGCATTGATTGTGGTACTTCCTGACCATTATCCATCCAATAAAAATCGTACTCAAACATTATTCCCAATTCATGTCAACCTATTTTAGTCAATACATTTAATCCCTTTTCAAATATTTTCTACAAATACATTACTTTCATAAAATCGAACATAATTTTAAAATCATCATTCTAAAATTATAAACAATAGGTTTCCCATAAAGGCATTTAATTACCATGATTTCTATATCCATAATTCAAATGAGAATTTCCATCTAATAACATGATGATCTTTATAAAAATTTCAAGCAGTTAAATCAATTTTGAATCATACCTTTGTTTTATAATAAATAGGAGTTGATATAGAAGACACCTACCTCTCAAAAATTTGTGAACATGAAGAACAACACAACAACTTCACAAACTCATCTTGAAACTCCTAATAACATCCTCTGATCTCATTCCCTTTAATCAAAACAATCTTATCAAAACATGGTTGACTTTACAAAACATGGATAAATCCCCAAAGTAATAGATCCATGATTCTAATATATGGAGGAATTTGAGATCTAAGGAAAATAATGAAGAACCTGCACTTACCAATGAATTTGTGCCTCCAACGCACTATGAGTTTCCTAGGAATTTCTCATGGATGGAAATAAATGGTCTCTCCATACTTGGCATAAAAATGAATTCGTGTTTAGGGAGTATTAGGGGGAAATGATTGTTTTATGAGGTAAATTAAATTATATCAATGATTTTGGGATATAATGTATCCCAATGGATAGTTAAGGTACACTGTTAAGAAAGTTATGTGCTAACCAGGCATTATTCACATCCTCAAGGCACAACTTGCATAGTTGGATCACACTACAAGAAAAATTGTGAACAAACAATGTTATTCCCCACTGTCTATCATTACACGGTTTCTCTAGGGAATTTGCACGGTATGGAAAAATGGTACACCAAACTGTGTGCCTACCCTATTATCATTGTTTCAGTTTCATAGTTTCCTGGATGTGTTTTACTGTTTCTACAAACTGCTCTCAAAACATAAACCTCCATAAAAGTCTCTAGAAAATTCCATCACTCCTCTAAATCTCCTGAAACATTACCCAAACACTTTATATACTTAAAATAAATAAATAAAGGGGCATGTTCCTGAAATAGGGGGTGACACAATATGCTTAAAATTCTTCATGTACATCCTTTATTCATGATGCTAAGATATAGTGAATGTTCCTAAATTAACAACATGGGTTTTGATTTATGTTCTCACAGGATATGTTGGACACCCTTTGGAGGTTCAATCCCAACTCTAGAACACCAATTTTATTCTGAGATGATGGTATGACTCTAGAGTTTTTGGCCACATGGCCTCAAAGTAGAATCAATTCTTATTTAAAATAACTAACAGGAACCCAATATAAAACCCTTGATATATGAATATATGGGTCATTAATAGAACATTTTCTCATATGTATAAGGGTTCAATACCAGACTGTTTTATTTGAGTAATTTATCTAGAACTATAATTTGAGAAATATTCCTAAATATATCCTAAATCTATAGTACTGTCTCCTAGTAGGTATTCATTCCTCCCAAAAAGGGTTTCTTGATCCCAAAATCCCATCCACTCAACCAATGTGTGATCTTAAGAATCATTGGATTTGAATCTCTAAATGACCACCTACATTTGGAAAGTAGTCTCATGAAAGATGTGAGAGTCATTGGGTGTTTTCATATGGAATAAATATGATTAACCTGATGTAAATGATTATGTAACCACCCTAAATCACCCACAATAAATTTTATGGTGTTACATCCATTTTTATCCAATATTTATTGGAAAAAATGGTAAAACTAATCTAAACCTTAAAAATCACATTCATGCATGTTTGGCCATTTTGTTCCCACCTTTAACAAAAAATATTATAGCAGTATAAAATAACCCAAGTAAGTGTATATTTTTTACATAAATAAATTACTTAATGAGGAATTTGTTCATTCAAAATGGTATTTCAATTTATAAATTTTTAGTTCATTATAGCCTTTATTTCACTCTTGATTCTTATGAGATAAGGAAAAACTATAAATATGCAATATAAAGATAAATAATATAGAAGTTTTGTTCAAGGATATAGAGAGTCTCATAATGAACGATGATCCAAAAAAATGGATGTTGATAATTTTATGTTATTCCTTTCCCAAAATCAAATAAATGGAAGGAGTAAGTTTAAAGGGAAACTCCAACTAATAATGTTTTGGGTATAAAAGGTTGAGAGCGTTGCTAAACATTTTCTCAATAAATTTTGACATGATGGTGATGATTAAGATCCCACGGGTAAATCATAAAATTATATAAAATGAAAAATAATATCATAGTATAAATTCTTAAAAAATAATAACTTTTTTCAAAATAAGTGGTTATCTTGGAAGAAATAGGATTACAGGAAATTTTAGACTATAATGTAATCAAAGAAGAAGTTATTTTAGTTGTAATAGTTAAAAAAATAAAGGATATTACTAATGATGATGATAATGTGCTTAAGAAAATACTTTACCTCAAATTATAGGTGAAGGTGGAACTTTAAAATTTATATTTTGAGGGATAACAAGGAGAAGGATGATGGGTGTTTTGTGACTCCAAACTCTAAAATAAGAAATATGATGAGTGAAAATTTGATTTGATGGTGGAAATTGAGACTTCTAAATCTAAAAAATGTTAAATTAGAGAGATATTAGATGATTAAAAACACAACATTGAATAGAAGTCTCAAATAATCAATCATATGACTAGTATAGTTAAGGAATGAGTTGAGTACATTTGGGAGTTTAAAGGAGAATGATTAGTCTTTGATAGAAAATAGATTATTAAGAGTGACTCTTGATCACTATATAATATAGGGAAATTAGATCATGGATGATGTAGATAATGTAAAGGAAAAGTATAGATATCTGAAAATATAGTTTTAATATTGTATTTAATAGAAAAAAGGAAAAATAAAAAAGATAAAATTGGTGGGTATCTTGATCATACCCAAAAATATATCCTAATTAATTAAAACCCACAAGCATGCACTCTAATAAAAATGATTGATGTAGTTATGAATTAAAATCATAACACTCAAAATACCTATTATTCTATCATTTCATCAATAAATACATATAATAATACACCTTATATCAGGTGTTATTATTTTGGAAATATAGGGATTACTCCAAAAAATTGTTCCATAGTCAAAAGTTACTGGAATTTATAAGAGAGATAAAAAATCCAAGAAGAATTGAATACCCTAGTATGATTTTTATGGATATTGTTTATATTTTTATTAACCTAGATATATGGATAGGTATTTCACATCAAAGATGAAGAAGAATGTACAGAAGGACACTCTATAAGGATTTTTCAACATTTAAAGGCTTTATAGAGTGGGATGAAAATAAAAAATCAATTTTCATCTTTTCAAGATATGGTTCGACTATTATATTCTTTGAGATAAGAAACATATCAATCACCATCAGTTCTAAAGTAAATGATATGGATAAAAAATAAAAGGGATGAGAATACTATGGCTATAGTGATTACTTTAAAATAAATATGTTTTTTAGGAGAATAAATTATTGATAGATGATTTACGTCCCATATGATGGGAAACAAGTATCATTTCATATGTATCATGTATAATAAAAAAAGGTCTCAAATAATTTGAAAATTTTGAGTACTTAAAGATTATGGGTATATAAGGCCTTGGGATTAACATTCTTATTGTTATCCAATTGTGTGACTCGAAACAGGATTTAAATTTTACTAGGAAAACATATATTATCATAGGAACATATGATATAATTTTTTTCATAAGATAAATGTATGAAAGAGAATATATTTCTTTATTAATACAGAAAAATATAATTCCTTCATATCCAAGGAATATTAAAATTGGTTATAGCATACAATTCTATGTTATTTGATCTAAATATCCTTGTAATATTTAGTGAAATAGAATGTGATTTTGATAATATAAATTTCTCATATGATTGTGATCACATATCTAATGCATGTAAATAGTCAAATATTATTGATAAATATTAGAATCTAAAAGACAAGAAATAAATAAGATTTCTATAATTGGAGAAAATTTATGTTTTTAGGCCAACATCAGAAATATATACTAATGGAAAGAGATTTTATGTTTTATTAATTAATAATTATTGTAATATGACATTTTTTATGGTGATCAACCAGAAGTAATTTTTTTTTAATTTTATTACATTTTATTATAAAATTTTATAGAAAAATATTGGTTACATAATTCTAAAATTGTAGATATAAAATGGCATTGAATTTACTAAAATCCAAGAGGAATAATATATTGAGAATAATTTCATAAGTCATCAAATTTTAATTGTGAGAACTCATCAAAAAAATGATTTAGATTGGAGGAGGAATTGTATAATAAACAGTATGACCCAGAAAATACTAATTAAGAAATATCTATAATAAAGTTATTATAGAGAGTTTTTCATGTCATCTGTTTATATTACTAGGAGGGAATTGTTGTGTTTGGGATAATATATGACTTCATAAACTATGTGGTATGAGAATAACCCAACATATGAGTACTTTAGAATATTTGGATGTAAAATTTTAATTCTAAATATTTTTGAAAAGCTATAGGAAGCCTTAATCTCATTGAGATGACGAGATTTTTCTTGAATATTCATTTAATATAAAGGCATACAAGTGATTCAAAAAATTTCATGGAAATATTTTTTGAAATCCATGATATCATTTGCTAGATTTTGTATCCTAAAAAACAATTCACTATACTTTAGTAATACATGTGTTCAATTTTTCAAATATTAATAAACTTGTTATCATATCATGATTGTTCTTCTATTTGACATGGTATGTGGTATTTTTATAAGAGTAACTATCACACTGATATATCAGAGTTGGTACCCACTACAATTATATCATAGAATTGAAATGAAAGTATTCTTAAATATTTTTTCTATAGGTAAATTATATATTTTACAAAATTAAAATGATAATTGTTACTATTAGTAGAGAATCATATGACTTTGAAGCATATTCTTATTGTGTAAGCCCTTAGTAATTTTCACAATGAAAGATTATGAGAACACTACCTACTAGTATAAAATTCACATTTATATGTGTTATTGGATGTTCCTATCTACATATGTTTTTATTGATCCTTATATATTCATATTATATTTAATGGATATCATTATTACTTTAGATTAATTTATTGATTAAACTCATGATGATATATGTTCACGGTAAAGTAAGATATGTTGGGGATATCACAAGCGATATTATATAAATTCATAATCAGATAAATGATTTTTACATATTTTTATTCAATGGAAGATGATATCTTAGGTACATTTATGAGAATATAATAGCATAAATAAATTCATGGTCATGGTTTTTTTTGGGAAGGTTCATTTTTGGAAAGTCAAATTATGAGGCATTGAGAACATAGTTTTAAGCCACCAGCATGTTACCTATTGGAATATATATATCATTATAAATGGATTTAATCATGCAGTAAATATTCATATGGTGTTTTATATTTTATCTTCTTTTTCTATGGGTTTTTTTCCATGGTTTTCAATTCTAACCATGGTCTCTAGGTTGTTTTACTTAATGCCTCTTAGAAAGGGGCCTAAATGTTTGTACACTAACTGTATCTGGAATCTTAGTTAAATTCTATTTTGAATTTAACATGTTATAATAAATATTATTCCTACTTTTTGGTTTAATAATAATTTAGGGTGGATGTATCTTCATGATTAAATCCCGAGTTATTCGGAATAATAAATATGTCAGTGGAATAATTATTATTATTTATTCTTGAGATTTAGTGAATATAATATTTATTATATTTATCAAATAACAATGGGGTTATATTTATTTTTTAAATAAATATTATTTATTCAAGGTTTTGTAATTACTGAGGAAAATAAAGGATTGAGTTTTATCATCCAGCTAAAAATGATATATTAAATATTATTTAAAAATATTAATTTATTTATTCAATAAAGGATATATATTTTTCAATAGATATTCCATATTATATGGAAATAATAATAATATTTATATTATTATTAGACATGGGGTTCACTATGTAATAATAGATTTCAAAAGGGACTGTGTGAAATTAACAACCTTAGACTATCTTTATAAATACCCAATTTTATCAATTTCTAGATTGAGACACTTGTTGTGCACAACAAACCAAGAGAGAATTATCTCAAGTCCTAGAGAGAATCCTCTAAAGAACTTGTTCATGTAAAAGAGATCCAATCCTCATAAACATCTCAATAATTCAAGAGATCCTTTAGAATCCTTCTTTTGGTATGATATTTTTCCTACGGTCAATGTAAAATGACATAAGTGATCATAATCGATTGTGTTATCACCCAAAAATTATATGGTGATGTTTTGATATTTTTGAGCACATGTGGATCACAACTATATGGATTATCCCATGGTTCCTACAATAAAATTATTGTATGATGAGGTATATCAACTAAATCATCCATCAAGAAAGAATTATAAGAAAATGGAATTCAAAATATATCTATAAAATAATTATACATTATATGTGATGATCCCACCTTCTGGTTCTGATATTTACAAGTCAATTAATATTTGATTTAAATATAATGTTCATGATGTTCTATGTCATATACATATCAGATTAATCATAAATTTCCAAAAATCTAAGTTATCCATCCCCAATAAGAAATTCTATTTCACTTGGAACCACCATGTTGTAATGGATTTGTCCCATAATTAATTTATTATTTTTGTATTAATCATTGATTGATTATATGAATTTTTTATTCATTTTACTAATGGGTTATTCATTTTTTAAATATAAGAATTAAATTATTCCATTCCCATATTCTTCCTACATCATATAACCAATAAAATTTTAATATAACAAAAATAACATATGAATAGTTATTCCAGAGATATCGAGGGTTCATTCTAGATACCATAGGAGTAATTAGTTTGTACAGAGAAGGTAAATGTCGTGTACTTGTGTTCTGTGCACCAAGATGAATTGAGTTAAAAGTATAATATTTTTCATTAACTAAATAATAAATTAAATTCATATGCACTATATTTTTACTACGACAAGCTGACATGTAGTTTAACCAGACTACATGTTGTGTAATTTTCTTACACGTTGTTTCATCCATGTATTATCATGGAAAAAAATACAAGGGTCCAATCTGTGACATGTATTTAACACATGGGTTGGGGCTATAAAACCAGAAATCTTTGAGGTCACATGAAATGTAGATTGATTCTACTCTTTTTAACTCTTACATATTTGTGGTTATCAAATACACCTAGTCCCTAGGCATGTGTCATGGACATGAGTAGAAGACGGTGCACAACATGTATCTAATGTAGAAAATGTGTAAGTTGATATACTGAATTTTAAGATTTTAATGTGGATTAGAAAATTAATTATATAATTAAACCTATTTAAATTATCACCATGTGTCATTTATTTCAACAAAGATTCCATAGGATATGATTATTTATAATTTATTGAATTAATTTATGTGTCAAATTATGAACTTCATGATGTTTATGGTGTTTATCTATAGTATAATTAATGTGTATTCAAAGCATCATATGACATGTAAATTTAATATGATCGTTCATCAATTATTCAAAACTTTATGCCTTATAATCACAGGCCCCAAAATATATGTTATATTCCATGTGAATACACAATACAAGGACCATGCTGAGCATTTTGGATATGTACATGGTATTTCCTCCATGTAAACTTATCTACATTGTTAATTTTAAATAATTTTAATTTATTTAATTCGTTTAAAATTATGGGTGATGATAATTTTAAGAAAGTTTGGATATAATTAAGGTAAAATTGAATCAAATAATTAATTAATTAATTAATTAACTGTATTTATTAGAGGCCTTTATCATAATTTAATAAATAAATGGTGTAATTTCTAGATAGATTGAAAATTTATATTATGGATTTTTTTAATGTGATCATAAGATAAAACTGGACCTATTTGTATGTTTAGTTTCATTTAATTTATTATTATCATTAAATTAAAATGATTTCTTAAGTGTTATCCACTCCTCTCATAATATAACAACATGAAATCCTATAATTTATTTTAGGTAAACCCCCAAAATAAATCTTAAGCTTCTCCTTAGCTGTGTGTTAGTAAAGCTTATGTGATTTAAATAACTCATTGGGGAGTGGAGGTAGTTCAAGTTCAGAGATGAGGAAAACCCAATCTATGAGTTTTATAGGATAATTGGTGGAATGTTGTATCTCAAACTGGTTTAAGAATGATGACTTATTCCCCAATGGTCAGAGTTGGATTATAATCCATTAGATAAACCAAATATTAGACAAATATCAATATCATACCACATTAATAATTAATTTATATCATTTTCATAGTTAGTTGTTTATTTGAATTGATGGAGATCACATTAAATAAATTAATTAATAAAGCATTCAAGACAGAATTAAATAATTGGATTATGTGTAATTTTAAAAGAACATGGTTAACCACATTTTTAAATCCAATTAATATTAAAAATATTGTAATAAATATAATATGATCTATTTATTCATAAATATAAAGTCCCATAAATTAAATATGATGTTGATATAGACTTCCATGGCTTATGTTAAAATAGAACAAATAGCTCAAAGTTCTTGTCCTTCTCAAGTCAAGGTGATTTCACTTGTCAAGGAATTGTAGCTTGGGATTTGGGTTAACAAAATTAGTTCACATAAATGGTTGAAATTCCAAGAATAAAATTATGTAACTAAAAGGTAAGAGTTAAGGTAAACCATATATAGTATTTCAAGATTATCGATCCCACTGAACAGAACAACAAGTTGTGAGTAAATACACATGGAAAGTTATACCTTAGTAAAACCATTTAAATAACTTTCAAATCCCTTGTCTAGGTTATGAGAGGGGAAATATGAATCCTTTTCATTAGAATAAAAATATTAATGGGATATATTGAAATCATTGGTGGGTTATATTAGGGTTTTGGGAAAATAGTAGGATAATAATGAAGTTAAAATTTTATTTTTCATATTTTGTAATCCTGGTATTGTACTAAATATTTTAACTTAATTATTATAGAATTTGAAATCCACATGAATTTTTCTATATCACTACGATCTATAAAAGATAAGGATAAGATTTTCACCCAATCAAATTTACAAGCATGGAATAGGTGCTTTCACATTATTCAATAACATTAATAAAAAATATATTTTCTATAAACCTGACTTCGTAATTAACTTTCTAAATAGGTTAGTGGGGATGAAGAATTCCTCAACCTAAAACACATGGAAGATTCCATGGATGTCTATTGTTTCATGAAATCCTCCATGTTCAGTAATATTTTAAAGAAACGTGAGGATATGAATACATATAAGACCATGTCTCACATTTATTGTATTTATGAATAGAAGGTTACGCAAGAGAGATATGAGATATTCAATTTAGATTTCATGTGAAATCTTGGAGAGTCATTACAATCTAAGACTCATGTAATCATGATTATTGGATATATATATATATCACTTAGACATCTTGAGGATTACAATCCCTGGTAAGCTACACATAGATATCATTATATTCTCAATCTTTAAAGGTTTCTCCAGATTCATTGTGAACTATAATATTAGAAATAATGAGAATATATTATGACCAACCATTTATTTCATAAAACATTATTTAAAAGGTACAAAAACTAAAAATACAAAGTATATTTTGAGTTTTAGTGTCTTGGAAACTAAAAACATAATACATGAAAAACATAATGGAAATTAACATGCCTCTAATACACTTGAAATACTCCTTTATAGGTTTTTCTTATGTTACTTTTAAAGTATCTCATATCCTTGGGAAATACATCAAATAAATGGGTGAGTATAAATCCAAAAAAAATGAATGAAAAAATGAGACACATATCAAGTGACAAAGATTCGTTTCAATAAGACATGATCATATGAACATAAGTAATATCATAATATAATAAAGATGAATCATGACACATAAATGTGGCTAAAACATAAAAATGATACATTCATAAGAATATCACCAAGTATTATTATCAGGGTGTCATATATATATGCCTATCATAGGGCATATAAAAAAGAAAATTTATTTTCTTAATGTAGAGAAGATCATGACTAGGGTTGTCTCACTTGAAGAGTTTCTCAGTTATTCACCTACATAATCTAATTCACCCAAACTACATCTTTTTTGTTTTTTTATTATTTTTAAAATTTATTAAATTAGAGAAGATAAATGAAATTTATAATTTTATACTAACATGAAATGAAATAATGTGATTAGAAAAGAAATATCTTGGCCTTTTTTGTTAGGTTTATGAGTTCCATCATTCTTCTTTTAAGTGTTTAAATTTAGTTTCATAATTCAATACTGAGATCTAATGCATGAATTACTATTATTTTATTTTGTGGTGTGAGATATCAATGCCTTTAGTAATATAAATTCCACCGACATGTGTAATAATGGTTGATGGAACACATCAATCAAGAATGTGAAACCTTCTAGGACCCAACTGCATTGTATGTCATTTGGTCCACTAAACGGCTCAAAATCATTACATGAAGATATTATGTTTAGTGTATGGGAGGGAAAAGATTTAATAAAACTATAGAAATCGGTTTTATGTTAGTGTTGTTTTTGGAAACCACCACACTCATCCACTTTAATATTTTCCACCACAAATGTAAAAAATATATAAGAATTGAAGTTATGAACGAATGGTAAAAACAACATAGCTCCCCTAGGGCAACCCTCAGGTCAACCCCTCACTTTTGTGGGTAAGAGTTCACTGTTTAAAGATGAAAATGAAGAGAATAAAATTAATAGAAAATAAAAAAAATACTTGAGAGCGAGGGGGAGATAATATTAAAAATAAAATAAAAGAAAAAAAATTGAATTAAAATAAGAAGTCTAAAATCGGAAGAACAAGAATTCGAGAAGAATGATAAGAAGAGAAATGAGAATGGGTTGAAGAAAACTTTAATGAAAAATAGAGCATTAAATTTTATTTATAAAATAAATTAAATTAAAATTTCATTCAAAATAAAATAAAATAAAATAAAAATTAAAAGAGTAAAAATAACATCATGTGGATGAGCCTCCCTCTAGACAATAAAATCCCATGGGTGTTTCAACCTCTTATCTCTCGGTAGTGCATGGTTATTTTTAAAGGCGTTAAGTAGAATTCTCAACCTCCCAAATCTTAATTCTCATATTCCATATCTTCAAACATTTATCTCTCTTTTTAAATTCCCATAATACTTAAGGAATAAGATTGGAAACTCTTGATAAAATTGTGTGTTTGAATATCTTACAACATGGATAAAAATGTATAGGGAATCCTCTTTACATGGGATGAATGGGATCAGCGTGGAGGTTTCATATGGAAATCGCAGCAGCAATGAGCATGGTAGGGGTTGAAGTAGAGGATAATTCTACCTCAACCCCTCTATCCTTCACAGTGGTAATAAATGGCTTGAAATGTGCTCAAGGTGGTCTGTCAAGGATTTTGATAAGAGCTCTGGTGATCAGGGGTGGCAATAGCGGAGGATATATCTACCCCAAACTCTCCCGGTTTTGGTTATGGTGGTTCCTGGTGAAGCAGTGGTGGCTAGAAACATCAAGGGATGGTAGAAAGTGGAGAGAGACATAGGGTTATAACCGAGGAGGGGTGCAGGATTTTTAAATGGGGATAAAGAGTGATCATATCCCACAGACCAATAACAAAACATTTTGTAGGAGGTGTATTTTTTTATAAGCCAAAGCACACTACCGCCCCTTTAGACTCCTGCACTATGGTCAGATCTCGAAAAAAACACACACACACATGAACATGCAGACCACACCCCATGTGGCCCATACAGGCTATGGCCAACGTGTTGCCCCCGTAGATTGAACACCCATGGCCCACCTATGTGGCCACCAACTCTATTAGGCCCTCCCAGTGGGATTCATGATCGGCCAACCCTTTTGGGATGGCCAAGTGGTGCATGCCCCCTAGCTGAAAGATTAATTAGGCATGGATCATTTTTGGGTAAAGTAAACACCTAAAATAATTTTAAAATAAATATGTTTGATTCTTATAAAAATTCTTAATTCAAATATTTAATGAAAAAGAAACAAATTTAAACCAATTTAAGTATTTAGTTTCATTTTCCGACATTTTTGTAAAACATTCCATTTCATGGGATTAATCATTGAAATTAATTTAAAATTGTTGAATTGTGTTTCAAAATATACATGACATATCAGTTTTTCAAATACCCCCAGACATAAAGCATGACTTTCCTTAATAATTTAATATCAAAATGGAATTCATATGGCACCAATGTTAGAAATAATAATATTCAAAAGAAATAAGATAAAAAACTATCATGGTTAAATCAATTTTTCAAATGTTTAATTAAATAACAATTCAATTATCCATTTTTCAAAGAAACTATCAAAAAAAGTGTTTTACTCTCACCCATTTAAAAAATGGTGGAACATATTCTTTCATTAATTCAATCTCCTTAATTCATTATTAATAAACATTCCAAATCGTTATCTCTCTCTCTCTTTAATCTTTTCACTCATTACTCATGAATCATATTCAAGTAGAGTTATGCTCATACCATGAATTAACTATCCATATCCATAGGCTAGTAAAGGAACTACTTTCTCCACTTTGTAAAGACAAAAGACACGTAAAATCATAAGGATTATTAATAAAGGTTCAAATGACTTTAAGGATTATGGTTGGTAAGAATTTATGTTCTTAAAAATTAATCCTGAAAGAGGGGGCTTATCACTTAATGTATAAATCATGATATCAAAATTGAAAGTGTAATGAAATTATCCCCATAACAATACAACTTCCACTTTGAAAAATAAATGTAAGGTCCTGAATAATGAAATTATAATGAATGACATGAACCTTCTTGAATTTTTCTCTTCTTTTATACTTTTTTTCAAAGTACCTTTTTTTCTTTTTTTTCTTTTCCAAATTTTATAATTGGAAGAAACATCACATACACCAAGTAACCAAATGTGATAAAATTCATTGGTCTAGTGATGGTGATTTTTTATTCTTCTAAGTCACAACTCATTCCAATTTTTTTCATTTTTTTAAGAAGGTAAAAGGGTAAGGTACAATGTATGAATAAAATAAACTTTATAATTTTCCAAAGTAGCATCCCCACACATTTTCATTATAATTTATTTCATCCCTATAACTATGAATCCATTAAACCCCACTCTTAATCTTTAAAATATAATTAAAATAGTAAGAGTAGGGTAGGAATGGATAAAAAAGGCTTGAAACATGGATCATCCCTAAAAAATTAATTCATTTATTCTATGGGATAAACATAGATTAATGTAAATAAGGTTTTCAAGGATAAATGATGTTAAAAATACACCGTAATAATTTTAAATTTTTATTTTCACAGTCATAGAATTGATAAGTTCAAATTCAAGTTCTAGTAGGTGACATGTCCCATGATCACTCAAGAAATATTATCAAGAATAAATATGAAGTACTTGGTAAAGAAATATTCTTTATAATGGGACATATGATTTGGGAAACCTACTCAAGGCATGAGTAAAAATAAAAAATCAATTCAAAATAATTTCATAAAGTCAAATCATGAAAAAATTGTTAAGAAATTTCATTTTCAAGAATTAATTATTTCCCACAAATCATGAGTCCTCATTTTAATATCTATTCATTAGATTAATAATCCAATTATCCATTTTAATCATTATATTTCATTAATATTTAAAATATAAAACATAGAATCACAAGATTCTTGAGAAACTCATGTCTTCTAGATAATTCAATTAAATCATAAATTCAAAACATGAGCATGAAATTTTTAGTTTAAATTTCAAAATAGGTCCTCTAAAAATGTATAGATTTTAAAAGATAAACATTAAAAGTGAACTACCTTTATCATGTATTTTAGTTATATTTCTTATTTTATTATTTGGGACTGACATATTTCATCATTAACATATAGAAGAAAATTACTTAATTAATCATAAAGATCATTTAATTTATGCTCAAAATGATAGAGAGAGTGAGATACATGCAAAACTAATCTTAATAGTGAAATTGAAATCTAAATTCTTAGAAATCATGTATAGATAAATATTAGTATGATCCCCCATGTGGTCCCTAAAAAATTTACTGCCTCCATAGGGAAGTACTTATTATTATACAAATTATAATGGTGGGTGGATCTTCTTCGACATGAACCCCCACATGTGGATCTTCACAGCTTGCAATTATTTTTTCTTGATTAGGAATGATCTATGGTTGCAGTATAATAGAACCCCCCCTCAGAATTATGTATAGTTTTCATGGATGATATAAGATTAAGTATAGATAATCCTCCTTATGGGTTGCAAATTTTATAACCTCCTCTTGTTTGTCCATTGTTGTATCAACATAGGATGAATAAATCAAATGATTTAAAGAAAATTAAGATGGTATTTTCACATGAACAAAATTTAAATTTAAATTATTAATAACAAATTTCTATTTTAAATGTGATCAGCCTCTATCCTGATTTAATAAAGCTCAACTACTTTGATTTCATCATGAGATTCTTTAAATTCATGTTCATCAAAATCAAGGATCGCCATGGGTTCCTCAATAGGTTCATTTTTAGTTTGATTATATTCCTATAATGCATAGATAAGATTTTTTGAATCTGAAAATTCATAGAAGTGGGAATTAATAGTCAATTCATGTCAAATAAAATCATCAAAATAGAGTTTGAGATAAGATCAACTCCTTGAATTTGTTTATTATTAGTCTCTTCTTTAGTGGTGAGTGCCTCTATAATATGGTTCTTAGTGGATAGAAGAAAGTAGTTGAGCTCCTCTATATTTTATATAAATTCCACCACTTGGGTGTTTTCTTCAACTTTCATGACTAAAACTAGGTTTTTAGGTTCTGATTGTCCATTATTGTATATGGGATGATCTTGTTACATTTCATCTTCTTCCGAGTTTGAAAAAAAAATTATTTTCCCAATACAACATAGAGACTGACCAGTGTCATATCACTTGATGAGCTTCTCAATAGTTCACTTACTTAATATAATTAATCTAAAATACTTATTTTTGGTCATTTTTATTAACTTATGAAAACTATTATATTTTAGAAGATAAATGAAATTAAAAATATTAAACTAATATATAGTGATAAAATATGAATAGAAATGGAAGAAGTTTTCCTTTGTGGTTTGTTTTATGAGTTCCATTATTCCTCTCTTTGGTGTTCAAATTTATTTTGATAATTAAATTCTAATATCTCATGTATAAATTACTATTCTCTTTTTTAGGGGTGTCAAATATCGACTACCTTTAGTAATCTATATTCCACCTCCTCTGGCAATAAAGGTTGATGGAACACCTCAATCCAGAATGTGTCACCTTCTAGTACCCGACTCCATCATATGTCATTTCATCCACAAAACCGCTCAACTTCATCTCATGACGAGATTATGTTTAGTGGAAGGGAGTAAAAAGAATTAGTAAAAGTATAGAAATAAGTTTGAGTATAGTATCATGGTGAGAAACTACCACACTGATGCACTTTACTCTTTCTCACCACAAACATAAAGAAAACATAATGATTGAAGTGTGGAACGAATGGAAAATAATGATTACCTCCCCTGAGACAAGATTTAGGTTATCGCGTCATTTTTTTAGGGTTAGAGGTCCCTATGTAATGATTATAAATAAGAAAATAAAGTAAAAGAATAAAATAATAAAATAAAAATAATAGTGTAGAGAGACATAGAGAATAATAAAAAATAAAATAATAAAGAAATCAAAATAAAAGGAAGAATGTAAAAAATTGAAGAATTGGAAGATAAGAAAAGGGGGAATAATATAAATAATAATGGGTGGTAGAATTCATTAATAAAAAATCAGGAATATGATTATATTTATAAAATAAAAAAATATAATTATAAATAAAATAAAACAGAATAGAAAGAAAATAAAAAGGACAATAATAATAGGATGTGGTTGATCCTACCTTCAGTTGTATAACTCTCACGGTTTTTTCAACCTCCCTTATATCGGAAGTGGGGGTATTTTTATAGGTTGTGAAGGAGTATCCTAAGCCTCCCAAATCGTGGTACAAGGATTCCATATCTTCAAAATTTTATCTTCTCTTTTAATTCCCATTAGAACCATGGAAGATGAATAGAAACACCTGATAAAATCTGTTGTTTTAATGTCATAAAAATTGGAAACAAATTGTGCAGGACAACTCTTTTCATGGGAAACATGGTCTTGGTGTGGAGTTTTCACATGGAAGGTGTAGTAGTGGCGAGCGTGGTAATAGCATAAGTGGAGGACAACTATCCCTTAACCCATATATCCTTCACAATAGTTGCATGGAGCTTGAAATTTTCTCAAGGTGGTCGATTGAGGCTTTAGAGATGAGAACTATTGATCAGCGGTAGTAGAAATAGAGTATGGTTCAACCCCAAGCTCTCTCGATGTCATTTTTGGTAGCTCCTAGTGAATCAATGGCTGCAGGAGTCATTGAGGCGAGACAGAAATCAGAGACAATGGTAGAGGGTTATAATAGAGGTATGTCATGGTTTTTTAAATGCGTATGAATAGTGATCATATTCAGTGGTCCCACATAGAAACATGTTGCGGGATGCGTGTTTGTTTATAAGACAATGCACATGGGCACCCCTGTGGAAACATTCCATAGGGTGGGATCCTGATTAAGATATTCAAACCCAAACATGCCGGAATCAGCACATAGTACTCTTGCAGGCTTCAACCCACATATTCCTCCCATAGGATTAACCCCCCAAGGGTCACCTCTACATGGGCCTAATGCCCCCGTGGAGCCACCAACTCTATTAGTCCCTCCTAATGGTAAACATGATTGTCTGTCCCTCTTAGGCTTTCCATGTGGTGCGTGACCCCTACCTAGAGTCTTGCTTGGGCCTGGCTCATTTTTTTAGAAAAGTAAACACCTAAAAATACATTTCAAATAAGTAAGTGAGATTCTAATAAAAATGAATAATTCAAATATAACATTAAAACACATATTTAGACCATTTTATTTATTTAGTTCCATTTTCACCTAATTTTATAAAACATTCATTTTCTTGGGATTTCTCTTTGAAAATCATTTAAAATCATTGAATTATGATTTAAAATATGCATGAAATATGAGACATTAAATAACCAAGGATATTCCCAAAGGTTTCATAAAACATGTCATCTATTCATTTTAATTCTTTAACTAATGATTTAGATCACTATCAGGGTGAACCCTTCATATGTATTAGTTATTTTATCCACATAGATCATAATAAATTATTTCATTAATAACTCGATTAGAATAATGAACGAGTTTCATATGAAAATATTAAGTACATAAGTGCTTAAGAACATTAATATTACACCTTTTTAACCCATTATAATGGGATGTTGGTTTTAAACATGTGAATATCAAAATCAATAAATCATGTTGACATCATAGTGAATTCCTTTTGGTATTTTAGGGGTTTGGATATTCAAAATAAAATAATATATCCTGAAAATTGAAAATTTCATGAAACGATTTCAGCAGCATGATAGTATACAATGTGGATTATGTAAAATTTATAATGGGAGATAATGGAGGTATCCTATTGATAAAATAAAATTTAGGTAGTAATGGGAAGATGACAATTACATTCAGAGAAAGAAACTTTGACTTTTACAAGACTCATAAAAGGGTGGTACATGAATGAAAAAGGCAGAAGAAGAGAATTCCCTTAACTTAAATGTTTGCTTCATAAAACATGAGTGTGGAACCTTGAGACCTTGAGGTAACCTTTTAGGGAATATTTGGGATGGAAAATGGCTATAAATATTGGTCTTAAACGTTTTTAGTGGAGAGTAATGGTGTATGGGTGGTATTTATACTTGAGAAGGGTGGGGTTTTAAAGGATTAAATATTGATTATTTTATCATATAAGCCTTGTGGGTAAATTGAATTAGAAAAACTTTTATGGACAATTAATGTGTGATAGATTGTGTATGGATGTTTAAGGCCTTCCAAATCTGAACCATACTTTCTAAACAACCCAATTAATGTGCAGAATCCAAAGATTGAATTTAATTTCAAAAATCCAATTTTTTTTAAGTATAAATATATAAATTAAAATGAATATTTAAAAATTGATTTTAATAATTATTAAATTTAATTTTGATTGAATAAAATGTTTCATAAATTTATTTAATCATGTAGACATAATAATTATTTCATAAAATCAAAGTTCTCGTAAAGTAAAAATTTTCCTTTTTTTTCCAAAAAATAATCATTCTTAGAAAAATCCAAAAAAAATCATCCTTATCTAATTTTGATGTTTTTAATAAAAAAGTTATGTTTATTCCATAAAATATTTATCTACATATGATAATTTTACTTCTAAATAAAAATTATAATTCTAATGAAAATTAATAATTTAATAGAAAAATAAATATTATGACCTTTATAAATATTTCTTAGGGCTTCATTAAAATTTATGATCATTTAAAAAGGATTTTATAATATTAATTCATGATATAAGATTTATTTCATATTTATAAATAAAATCTAATTTTAATATAATATTTTTATAGTCACTAAAAATACAGTTTTTATTATATCTATAACGAATCTCAATGATCATTTAAATGATTCTATGTAAACAAAATTAGGAAATAACAATTGTTTTATTTATTGATGGTCATAATTCCCATTAATTATGTTGTATGATAATAAAAAAAATATCATATTTGCCTATAAATACACCATCATTATCATACTTTATAATTCATTTCAATTCTATCAATGATCAATATTGTTTCTAAAATAAATATTGTATTACAAACCCTCTATTTCTATATTATAGAGTTATTTGTGGGTGTGATAATTCTAAGAGACAAATGGTACCCAAATTATTATTATTTTTAATTTATTTTACGTCAATTATTTTCTCCATTTTAATATTTTGTATTATATTGGGTATTTTGTTAGAATGAATGAAACAATCCTAAATAATGAAATAAAGTGTTGTCGGTTTATACTCTAGGTTTTCTATACCTTTACTATTTATAGTTTCACTAGTTCATATAAAAACAAGATCTATATCTACACATTGGTTATTAATTATATCTTTTTGTTCTCACAACTATATAAAAATTTAGGAACCATGTAGATTTTGGAAGATTAGAAGTGGAGATATGGATCTTAAAGTATCCAATAGAGTGTGCCTATTGTAGAATACAACCTTCTGTTACCAACTAACGTGATTTTAGTTTTAAAGAAACATTATTTTTTGTTGAGTGTTTGTTATAACATCATATTTATTTTTTGACGTTACATGGAAGGATTTATTTTCAAATATATATAAATAATTTCACTTTTAAGATAATAGAATTTTTTATAGTATTTAATATCTAAATGATTTTCATTATGTATTAAATTATGAAAACAAAATACTGAAAATATATAGAAAATAAAATTCCTATGACTCATTCAACACCCTGTAATGGCATCACTATCTTGTTCACATAAACAAGAATCGTTTGATAAATCTTTATCAAGATTATCATTTAGACACTTTTGAGCCAAACACACTTGAAAGATGTCAAGTTTATTTAAAAGGTATGATGACCAAACAACCATTCAGTTGAAATAGTTAAAGTGAGATAGATCTTCTAGAATTTTCACACATTGATATGTGAAAAACATTTACAGTAGAATCTATATGTGGACATTCTTACTTTATAACATTCACTAATGACTTGAGTTGATATGTTTATATTTACATGATGGAGAATAAGTCTGATTCATTTGGGAAATTTAAAATAATTCTAGAATGAAATCAAGAATCAACTTGTAAAGAAGGAAAAGATGATTTAATCTGATATAGATGGTCAATATCATAACTAAGTGTTTACCAACATTCTACAGGAGTATGATATCTTATCTCAAATCACTACACCTTTTATACCATAGTGGAATGGTTTTGGTGAAATAAAAAACTATATATTTCTTTATATGGTGTGGTTGATGATGTGTTATTTAGATCGTTAATTATACTTGTGAGATATACATTACACACTATAACATACATTCTAAATCCAGTGACAAAAAAAAGATAAAAATGAAATTACCTTAGTGTTATAGAGTGGAAAGAGACCAGTTTTTCACATAATCATGTATGGGTATGTGAGGAATTTGATAAGGCCCACTCATGTAATGAAATAGAACCCTGAATCATGAAGTATTTCATTATAGGTAATTATAAGGAAATAATGTGATACTATCTATGAAACCCCTCATACAATAGCGTGGTTTTCAAAAGACAATAAATTTTTTCTTGAGAGAGAGAATATCCTCAAGAATGGTATTATGGGAATGATAGACATTGAAGAAGTTGATTCTCAAGATAAAAAATAGATGATATTGTAAAACATTCCAAAGGTCCTCATTGAATATATTATTCCCAAATAACAAGAACTATGTAAGAGCTCTATCCATATTATAAAACCAAAGAGATATAGTCTTCCATATACTAGTGATACTAACATGTTCTTGATGGATAATGATTATAATATTTCATAAATGGTTATAGTAGATAGAAGCTAATATACTAGATGGGAGGAGTCCATGAAATTCTAGATGAGTTACATGTATCAGAACTAATTTTCACTTTTGGTCAGTCCACCAGATCATGTAAATCCCATAGGGTGAAAATGTGTATTCAATATAAAACTAGATGTCAATGGTAAATGGAATATCAATAAATAAAAAATAGCTTCTAAAAGGTTTAAATAGTTTTAATCCATTAAATAAAATGAAAATTTTCTCTAATATCCCTATATAAATCCATTATAGTACTACCTTTATAGAATCTTTATATGACTATGAGATTTGGAATATGGATGTCCAAACTGTATTCCTCAATGGGAACCTTCTATAAGATGTTTCTATGACACAACCAAAATTTTTTGTAACTCTACATAATGTAAAAATGTTATATATGCTTCAAATATCTAATTATGGATATATACATGCATCCAGGCCATGGAAAATTCTATTCAAATGAGCTATAAAATAAGTTAGTTTCATTAAGATCAAATGTGTTCCATGTGTTTAAAAGTATTTTAGTGAAATTATAGTTGTTGTCATAGTAATATATATCAATGATGTAATACATATCGAAAGTAGCATACCAGTCTTACAATTAGTTAAGGAGTGTTTAGAAAATTGATTCTCCTAGAATGATTTAGGTGGAACAGCCTATATCCTTGGAATCAATATCATTTTTTGTAGAACCAAGAGGCTTTTTTGAATAAGTCAAAGTCTGTAAATTGGACATATAATAAATATATTTAGTTTGGAACAATCCAAGAAGGGATTGGTTCCAATGTCACAGGGTATGTATTTTCAAAAAAAATTACCTTGAAAACAACATGAAAGAGAGAGAATGAGTGTGATAACCTATGATTATATAATATGTTTAATCCACTATGTTAGATTACTTACTATGATTGATGTTTCTTATTCTGTGAGCATGGTAAGAAGATATCAAGATCATCTAGTGGAGAAAATTGGTCTAAAATTAAGGTTATCCTTAAGCCTATAATGAGAAATAAGGATATATACTTGGTATATTGAGGATAAAAAGAGATTGTAATCATATTATATATATATAATTACTTTTAATAAGATCATAATGATCCAAAGTCACTATTTCGATATTTATTTAGTCTCAATAGAAGTGCTATGAGCTAAAAGAGATCATGGAAGCCTATTTTCATTGATTTTACAGTGGAGTTTGAGTATAAATAATCATATCATATATCCAAAGAATCTAATTGTATAAAAAACATTTTCAAAGATAAATATGTGGTTACTAGTAATAAAGACCTTATCAAATTATATTGTGACAATACTATATCGGTGATTATCACAAAGGAGCTAAGGTCACACCAATAGATAAAGCACATAATCCAGAAATATCACCTCATGGGGGATTTTTTATCATTGGGGGGAGGTTATTGTGAGAAGAGTTTCCATATAAGAGAATATGGTAGACACCAAGACTAAATCTTTTTCCTAGTAGAATCATGAGTATTATGTGTGAGCTTGCTGATTGAAGGTTGTCAGTAGTTGGTCCCCGTTCATTTAGGAGCCTATTGGAGTTTGTTCTCTAGAAATGACTTCTATGTAATTTATGATTATTTGAATTAATTATTTCAAATATTTATAATATTATCATCACAATATTATTGATCTTCTATGTTTCATACTATGTGATAATGTCCTAAGATTTAATGTCTCACTGAAAGGTCAAAGTGGTTCCCTACTGTAATGAGAACCCATAAGTGTCATGAAAGAAATTTTAAATTTATTTTAAATATCTAGATGATATAATTTAATAGAAAAATGATGCAATCTATCAAGTTTTAATGCTCTAGGACTTTGAGATAATTTTTTATGGTGTATTCTCTTGGTAATTTCTTGTAAAACGCATTATAAAAACATGAATTGTAAGTAGGAAATACACATGTATATGTTTCATTATATGTTTCTATCTATAGAAATGTATATTAATCATTACTATTAAATATTACTATTAAGGGATATCATTAGTTAAATAAATTAAAATTTTGATAAACCCCCGGGAAATATATATTTGCAGTGATGTAGGGTACGTTGTGCGCATCTCAAGTGATATTACATTAATGAATAATGTGAGAAATGATTTATCCCTTAAGTTCTATAATATATGTTGATATATAATTTAGGATCAAATGAGTAATAATTTTACTATAATATGTTGGATGGTTGAATTTTAGTTTATAAAATAAAAGTTATATTTTTTACTATCCTCATTAAGTAGGTTTATCAGATAAAGAGTTTGTATAATTCAGAGTTTTAGAAAAATTTATAATCAAAGTTATAAATTTTCTTTATCACAAACATTATAATAATTAAATAATAAAACAAATAATAAAAATTATGTAAGAAAACTTACAAGTAATTTATTATAATATCGTTACATTAACCTCATGTATTCAGGAATTCAATAACCCTAACTTTGGGTATCCATGGGTTTCGCCTAATCGTAAGGGTTTTGTCTTTATTAAAGTTTAAAAACCCATAATAATAAGATTAGAAAAACCTATGTTTCCATAGACTTGGGACCCTCAATCACACCAAATTATATTAACCTCAATCTCCATAAACCCTAAATTTGTTGATCAAGATTTATTGGAAAAAAATTAAAAACACACAATATCTCATGGAATTTACAAAATATTCTCACCGTGGATTCCTTGAGAAAATGATTCACTATATAATTATAATAAATATATCTCAAATGAATAATATGTTACAGAAAGATTCATATAAACTTTTAGAACATTAGTGATTCACTGGATTCCTCCTCCTCAATTTTTTTTCTATTTGTAGAAATTTATCCAATGGTCATGTTCTATATTCTTCAAAGTTGGTTATAATGACTTTAGACATAGTAATTATTATCTTGCAATGTTCAGCATGTCTAAATTCTATAGTATCCTAGATATCTCAATTAAAAATATGTATAATTCTATATGATATAAATAACTTCATTTTTCTAGTGAAGTGAATTTTTTTTATGGGATAAGCATTGTTCATCTAGTAAAGTGTAATTCTTAGTCAAATAAATTTTATTGATGTTCATCTAGAATTCATGTTTCTCTCTATCTAATGATTTTTTTTCTAGTATTGGTTGTAAGACATGGTCAAATGGAATTATTATACATCCACTTCTGTAGTTTATAAATATTCCTCTAATGATGTTTGTAATCATCTTTTTGATACATTTATATTCGATTACATAAAGGATTCATTCGATAAACATGTGTTTCTATTTATAATCAAATTATTTTCCTAAAAAATCATTCTAAAACTAGGGAACTATAAAATTTAATAAAATAAATTATTTAAGTATGTGTGTTGTGGATTTTAAAACTCAGGTAAAAAAATCTTTAAATTAAACTTTCGACTCAACAATCACCACTTTTTAAGGAAAAATCGCATATATTTTAAATAGAATAATTGAAATTTTAAAATAGTTAACTTGAATAATACATTCCTAAACATTAAAATTTTTAGAATATTAATCTATTTCCCATTTCTTTATTTCACCGCATTTCTTGAATAAATATAATCGGAAATTTTTTGTTTTAAAGTTGGATTTTCCCACTCCTCCCACCCCTTATGATTTCCAAAAAAATAACAAGGAAGAGAATGTTCTTGAAATTTCAAATAAATAAAATTATATATGAAAAAATTATATATATATATATGAAATAATATTCATTTAAAAAATATGTAAAAATATATTTATCCAAAGAATAACATCTATAAAAAGTTATACGGAATAAAATTTATCAAAAAATGTAACAAAAAATTTTAAGTTAATATAATCATCCAAGAGTTCAGAGAAAAAATATATATTTATTGGAATGGTTTTTTATGATCATCTTCATTTTCATCAAATCTTGTTTATACTTCTATGATATGGCTATGAATGACTTCAACTTTAAAACTTCTTATTTAAGGACTTGAACTTTTTAATTTTCACTCAAGTTTTATTGTAAAAAATCTATTATTTTCTTTATACATAAAATTTATTCCTCCAGAACTCATTCTTTTCTATTTTCTCATTGATTATATTATTGTAAAACCATTATTTTATTCAGATTTATATCTTTATGTTTATATTATTAAATATTTTTTCATTTCTTAATTCATTATCTTGATTCATAACATGGAATATAAGATTATCAATAGTTCTTATAACCTCACAAACTTCAGCATTTATTTTCCTTGGATACTTTTTCTCTCTCCCTCTATGTTTCTATTAGAATATAATGAATGTATTAATCAAAATATCTTGTATAACCTTCACATTTATTAATATAATGGGTAAGTTCCATCAAAAATCTCAAATTATAATTAAATTTTTTTATAATATATTTAAATTCTACCTATTTCTAAATGACAAGCTCTGCAAGTTATTTCAAAGAACATGATTTAACTAACTTATATATCATACCTTGAATTTATATTAAATTTTATTAAATTTAAGGAAAAATATTCATAATTCCATCCATCCAATGAATTACTTCATCGAGGTATTTAATTTTTATCTCCATTCAGTTGATTTTCTTTCTTAGAGGTGGATTTTTTGAATCCAAATAAATGATTGGAATTGAAATGTCTAGTTGAATAAATGATCCTCCTTTATCATTGAAATTGGATTTATTTTCAGAAACTTACAAGACATCACCATTAGATCATCAAATAGAGGTTTTACCAATGTTTGAGATTTTAACTACTATTCATTTTCTCTGATGATTCTTCTTCTTCTAGGTTTATCAATGAAACTTCCCATATAGATTAAAAATATTAAAGTGAAATATGATTATAATATTTATTCCAAATAAAAATGATTTTTTATCTCTTAAACTAATTGAGACTTATTCTTTAATCATTCATTTTAAAGAATGGGATTCAATTATTTTAAATTAGTATAATGGCTTGTTTCTTTCTATACTCAACAGGTTCTTGAACATTATCTTAGAAATAGTTAACCATGAATTCCATAAAAAAAATTATAAATTGATAATGTTTCAATTGAAATTTTAATAGGTCATACCTCAGGTTATTCATAGAAAAAATCTTCTATATGATCCGACATAGCGAAATTTCTTCTTAGAAACAGTTTAATATTTTGAATGCATTATCAGAAACCCTTTAACAAAATCTATATCCAACTTTTCATGTTTTTCTATCTTAGTATGCCTCTTCTTATTTTATTCTTGTCAATGATTTTGATAATTTTTTTCTAAAAGAGAAATGCCATATCTTTATCCAACAAAAAAATGGACCACTATGTTTATTTTTTTGTTATTTTTCAAAAAATCTTTGAACAACTTATCAGACATTTGTTTGATTTTTTTTATAATGGGAGGTTATTTTTCAACTCCTTTTATCTTATAAAATTTTTTATTTGGTTTTTGAACTTCAACATCAGTAGTATATTGAACTCATTTTTATATATCATTATCTTTTTCAACATTTTAAACCTCAATCATAGCATTATCTAATTTTTCAATAAAATTCATCTACTAAGGGTCATAAATGAAATCTATCTAGTTTATTGTCTCCTCACTAATATATGAAACTTATTCCCTTACCTCAATTTATTTATTTTCAATGTTTTTCACTTTTATAAAATTTAGAAAAAGAAATTGATAAAGATCAGATATATAAGTATCTTTGACATTATCATCCAACTTCTTCTTCTTCAATGTAATTGAACATATACTCGAACAAATTTAATATTTCTCATATTTCATATAAATTTAAAAACATATAAATATTGAACATTAAGGTTATGTTTGTCTTATATTATTGGAATTAGGAAATTTTGAACCTTAATTGATATTATTCTAATATACAGAGAAAGATTGATGAATTTATTAACTTTTTAATGTATAGTAAAGTGGGATATTTCAAACTTTCATTTCCCAAAATTCTATAACTTATCTTGGAATTAATATGTAACATGCTTCCATTATCCTTCAAAAGGATTCTAAACTAAGTTCTAAACTTGTTAACTATAAAACTTATAATAAATTACAAACAAGGTAATGACTATATTTTTTAAACCATCTACCACACTGAAAAAAACTAAAGAATAAAATTATTTAACTATTTTTGGATAAAATAAATTGAACACGTATTTTCTACAAAAAAAAGACTCCAAACCTAGAAATACTATCACAGATATTATTAAATAAACATATTTATAATAACATGATCTCTCTATCACCATTTCTTTGAATACAAATCTCTTTGAGAAATCGCTTGAAGTATTCATCTATTTATAATCATTGGAATTGAAGAAATTAGATATATAAAAAAAATCATATAGAGGAGAATTAGGGATTTCAGTTATCTTTAAATCTTCAGGTGGTGAATAATAAGAGGTATACCACTACCCATTATATACATAGAATAAAGAGATGATTAATCATCCTTAAATCTAACGTATTAGATTGAAACCCTTATTAAGATCAATATTTAAAAAAATTCAATGAAATATGGGTAAGAAAAATTTTGTACTCTTTAATTTTATTAAAAATATTATATAGTTTTGTATCAGTCAAATATTTTTTCCATTGAAAACATAAATTTTTTAAAAGTTAATAATGGGTATAAATAGTATAAAAAATGAAACAATAGATAGAAGAAGATAAAATATTTATGGTCTAAATTTTTTAGGAAACATTTATAAGCATTCTTTCAAAAGTTTATTTATGAACATAATATTTTTTTAGGAAAATAATTATAAACATATGAATAAAAACATTATTTGAAACTTTTATAAAAAATGTGTTTATCCAAACAATTTCTAAAGAAAAGCTTCTCCAAAACATTTGTAACAATAATATTATTTGAAAATTTTTGAACAAAACGTTTTTCAATTTATTTTATAATAAAAAAAATTTAAGAAAATTTTAGAAAACATTTATAATAATTTTTTTTATGAAAACATTTATAATAAATCATTTATGAAAACATTTATTTTAAAATCCCCCAAAAATGTATATAAACTTTTTTATGGAGTTTGTTCCTATAAAAAAATTAGTAAACAAGTATTACATTGAATAGTCATTTTATATATACCACTATAAACATATATTTAATATATTAAAAACTATAATAATTTAGGGATTTTTTAAAAATATAGAAAATTCATTCTTGTGTTCTGATGTACTGTAAAATAATATCTTATTGTTTGATCCTGATGAAAATGGTGTCTTATGTTTACGTTATTAGCTCATAAGTGATGTGGTGGGTTTTTACTTGAATCAATGGATCTTTTTTTTATCACCCAAAATTTGAGTTTTATAAAAACCCATTCCAATGTTAGTGAGTGTGTGTTGTATCCAAACACTTGATCACAACAACTTCCAAATGTTATAGATTTTGTTTCAATGGTGGAAAGTTATTCTGAATTTTGTTTCTTACAAGACCAAGAAACTAAATATTCTCCTATGAAATGAAAAGTTTGATATATTATTTTTCTAACTATTTTACCTCAAGAAAAATAAGTATATGAAAATAATTTCTAGAAGTAAAAAATATAATAAGTTACATAATTCCCTTAAGGTAATGAAAAAATCATTTTGAGAAAGCAAGGTGGGATTATTTTGGATTTTTTTAATATCTCGTACATAAGAATACATAAAAAAAATAAATTAGACGACCTATAAGATATATTATATTACAAATTATTCTTCTAAATTTATTTTGATCAATTGCTTTCCTAGATACGTCAAGATCAATAGTTTTTGAGGTCCCAATAGAAGTATTAATACTCTTATTATTATTATATCCAAAAACTTAGCAACATATTTTGTATAATTTTTTTGAGATATAAAATTTCCTTCTAGTTTTTGAGAAATTTTAAAACTAAGGAAAAATATATTTCAACCATAATTCTCATTTCAAACTCTAATTTCTTAATATGTACAAAGGAATCAGTAATATATTTTTGTGTTGACTCAAATATAATATTATATGTAACAACCCGAGATTTTATGAGAATTATTATTTTTAATTTAATTGATGTATTGTGTTGTACGCGACACCAAAATTAGCTTGTTCTATACGCAACACCGTATTAGCATGCAGTATACACAACACTAATCTTGGATCGTGTTACACACAATTTCAATTTCGTTTGATAGAAGTTATTTTACGCAACATTGAGTGTATATATATATATATTCAATGTATAAATTAAATATGGTTGGATTCTATTATACGCAACAAAAAATGAATCTTTCACTACACGCAACCCGGACTTGGCTTTAATTACACGCAACCGCGACCTTCCGCGATAGCGTGTGTTATACTCAATACCAAGTTTCACTAAACGAGTTATTATTATAATATTATTATGAACTAGCCGTTATGAATAGTAATACCCACTTATTGAAATTTTATAAATTTTATCTTTAAAAATGGACTACATTTTTGATTCGGAATATCGAAATTAGCCTAGGGTAATGTTTTGGTATTTTTCTGAAAACATTCAATTTTTGATGAATAGTGAAAACACTGGGTTACTATTTAAAAACCGAATTTTTATTTAAATAATTATTTATTTAATTTAATTTTTTTAGTTCAAAATTGATACATAAAACCTATATGAGTTTAATGTAATTCATTTGAGTAATTTTATAATAATTTTAGATATATTAATATTTTATTGATCTTTTCACCGTCTTTTACCCACCTCCAAGGAGAATTTAAAATTTTACATAAAACTTCATTTTACCACTTTTGTGAGTCGAATTTCGAAAATCTGAGAAACACGGTTAATATCAAGGAGTAAAATGTGGTTCAATAAGATAAAAATAATTTTTGTTGAATAGTAACTTTTTACTTTTATTTAACATGGTTATAAGTAAATAGGGTAATTAAGGGTAAAATGAATTTATTATTACCCTAACACATGTATTAATTCTATTAGATAAGTTTAATTCGACCAAAAACAGCCTTAGGAATAAAATATGACCATTTAGGTCCACTTGGATTAGATTAGGACATTAAATATTATTTTCTTTAAAGAAGAGTTAAAATAGTTAAAATCAATGTTTAATAACAAAAACATTTTTAATATAGGGTTATAAATAAGATAAATTAGACTATAAATATTCATTAGAAAGATAAAAGGATTTCATACTTAATGGTATTTTATTTATAATTTTTAGACATTAAATAATTTAAGTTATTAATGACACAATGGTGATACATTAATTACCTAAATAATTAAATATTAAAATAATTGATATTATAAATACCCAAATAAATGTAATTTGAGACTTTTTATGAATTTCACTAATTTTATATGTTAATATGACATGTTAATATTGATTTAATTAAATGTTTTTGAAATAATCATGTTGTTATGATTTTCACAAAAATCAATTACCAAATAGTGTCAAAATTGACATAAAATAGTTTTTAATACAAATATTATATTATTAATTGATATTATATTCCTAAAAATCTAAGGTTTGTCCAAATGACATAGATAAGGTTATATATATTAATAATGAACCACTTGGGGTTCTTTTATCTGTTTATAGTAAGTTTATTAACCTTATAGTGTAAGAAAACAAGAAGACACAGTAAAAGTTAAATTATTTAACTTAGAGTTAAATCTAAAAGATAAGGTTAAAATAGTAACCTAAACTTGTCTAAAACCTATAGGTTGAAAGTATTTCGACCCATCCCCACATTATCTTTGAAATAAATCAATTTGGAGCTATTATAAACCGAATATTACTTTATTATTAAATAATATTTTAAGTTTTTCAAAGGTTCCCCTCTCCTCCCTTATAAAAAGGGCACCCCTTCCCTCTTCTCTTCACACCCTTTTGAGCCTTGAAGCTCAGCCAACCCCTGCCCATTTCTCTTATACACTTACCTAGAAACATTCTGGAGGTTCTGGTATTCTCAAAAGACCAATTCTACTTCCTTAAGAGGAATCTTAAAGGAGTTGCGTCGAAGAAGAGGAGGTTCGGATACATATGAAGCATATCAGACACAAGGTAAGGGATAACTTTTCCAATATCATTTTTTTATCTGAGATTGCTTATACATAAGTATTTACTGGGGTTATATTTATCATACATGTCCCAATTTTCTAAAAATGGTTTCATGTATTTTTAAAGTCCTTTTTAACCATTTTTTACTTTTATTACATGGTGTGTAAGGAATATTTCTTTTACGAGGTACTTTTTTTGACTTTTCCGACAAAAGTATGAGGAGAATGTTATTTTTAACTTATACGGCGTGAACATATTTTTATGGTTTCATAACACCCCATTTTCATGAAGCTTCCTATACAATATTTCATTATTATTTTCAATAAAACCCTTTTCTTATAAAATTGCATGGCATTTTGTGAAAAGAAAATGATTTTGAAGAAGAAAGGATATTTTACTCAATATTTCATTTCAAGTGTTTTATCAAAAATATTTTCCATAAAAAATGACATTATTTAATATGTTTATGTTTCAAGTATAATGTCTCCAAAATTTACATGGTTTGATTCTTCTTATGATGAAATGATATCCATTTTTTATATGGATTATGTTAAGATGGCATGGTGTTTAAGAATCCCATTCTATTACATGGGTTATGCTATGATGTATGATTTATGATTTTGTGGCATACGAAAGAATGATTTCATTATGATATGGGTGGTACCTATACGTCCCTCCAATTCATTGGGTAAGGATTTATATCTCATGATATAGACATGGATGGAACGGTAAGTTAATCTGGTTCAGTGTAACAGGACTGAAATGAGGATTGAACTCGATTCAGAAAGGGACTTTGTCCACTAAGATGGTCATGGCAGCAATGCCTTTGCTAATATGGAAACCATAACATGTTCTTAATGGTTTCCACAATTACATGCTTTATTCCCATGCTATTTTATCATGATTGAAGATCCATTATGATATATGCCGTACGTACATCCAAGATTTATGTCTTTACTCAAGATTTTTATGTTTAGATTTTATGTTCAAGTTTTTGCATTAAAATGTTTATGGGTTGTTTTATGTTCTATATGTTTACCCTTACTGAGAATTTTAGCTCACTCTTTTTATGTTTTATTTTCCCCATGATATAAAGAAAGTTTTTAGGTAAGAAAACCAAAAAGGGGAAGATCTTTATGGGAGATGTTGAAGATCTTTCACCATGATTAGAATATTACCTTCCGAGTTTCCAAAGACACTAAACTAATACGGTCTTTGGGTGCCTATTTTTGTCATGTATTAAGTATTCTGCAAAAGTAATGTAATTTCCATTTACATCAGGATTTGGGTCACTATATTATAGATATAAATTTTAATAATAATGGTATCTTTAAAAATATTTTTAATAAAAAAATTTGGATCTAAAGGTTCTTTAAAGAATGTTTTTGTAACAAAAAACTGATTAATAATTTATAAATGACTCCTAAGGATTTTTTAAGTCAATAAAGTTCCATAGTAAGTATAAAAACTCTATAAAGAGATTTTTTGTTTTCAAAACCTTGTATTTTTTATTAATATACTTCCTCATGAATATATCTATTAAGAAAACACATTTCACTTATATTTGAAAAATATAGAAATTTAGAAATGTTGAAAATTCTATTAGAATATGAGTAACTTAAATTATAGATACTAGAGAATAATTTTATTAATAGTATTTTAATTAATTTTGATTATAACCATTTATAATATTTATTTTTTTATTTATAAAAATTAGACATTTTTTATTCTGTCTATTTTAGAAAAATACATTTTACTTAAATTACAGATAAATATTCAGGTCATTCAACAAAAGTTCTAGCATTATTCCTCTAAAATTAATTGAGTTTATCCTCTACTTATTTTATCTAATAATCATCACTTAAAATCCTCATCAGGAGTCTTATATTAAAATATAGATAAAAATGAATAATTCTTAAATTTATTTCATAAGGAACTACTAGTTTTAATTGGTTTTCCTATGTCACCAATGATATTATAACTAGGTTTATTTCTAATTGTTTTCTAATTATGGGGAATTGAGAAACATTATTCTTAAATAGTATATTGAATTTATTCTTATAGTAAAACTTCAAAAATACTTTTTCCAGTCATTATTTTAAAAGAATAATTTTACAACATGGGTTTAAAATAAATATTTGTAAAATCATTCGAATATGTTGTTTTAGGTTTCTTGAAAAAAAATTGTTGGTTTCATCAAATTTTTCAATATAAATTTCTTTAATAGTAATTTTATTTTTATTAAAAACTATATAATCCCTACAAGTTTTATAATAACCTAGAAAAATCCTTTATTAAATTTTGGAGTGAATTTATGTAAATTATATTTAGTATTTAGAATGATTAATTAATATCCAAAATATATAAAGCAATAATTTTTGGGATTTCATCTAGTCAACAACTCATAAATAGTTTTTTCAATAAAATATCTAAGAAAACTTTTATACATATTATAGAAGTAAGTACTAACTACTTAAGCCCAAAAATCTTTAGCAATTTAGTATTCACTCAATATTGTTCGAGTAATATCCTAAATAACTCTATTCCTTTTTTCAAATAATCTATTATGATGAAGTGTTTTATGTTTTTAGAAGTTATTTATTATGCCTTTTTACTATAAAATATTTCAAATTTAGAATTTAAAAATACTCCACTATTATCACTATGAATAGTAACCAAATGTGTTTTTTTGTCATTTTTAACATGGGAAACATTGTTTTTAAAACCAAAAAAGGCTACCAATATTTTTTGTAAAAATATTACCAAAGTATATCTATTGTGGTCAGTATATAAAACATATAAAAATTATTTTCCACCAATACTTATAGTTTTTATTGGACTAAATAAATCTATGTTCACTAACTCTAAAGAATCATAATTTGAAACATAGCTAATCGATTTAAACTTGAATTATGTTTCCTTACAAATTGATAGGGATCATATAATTCATAAAAATTAAACATAATCTCCAAAATATATTTAACAAGTCCTTCCATTGAATGTTTGACTAATGTTCTAACATTACAGTTTCCTAGACTTCTATTCCATGACCATGATTGATCATCCATTTCATTTAGTCATGGTAGATCTTTGATTCTTATGTAATATAAGTGGAGTGTGTAAACACTCTCATTCTTATCAGTATAAATAAATAAATTACCTTGTGAACTTTTAATAATAAATTTTTCATTCATGAAGTTCACAAGGTAACCTTAAACACATAATTGACTTATTCTAATGTGTTTATTCTTATGTATTACAAAAAATACAATAGTTTAATTTTATGGTTTTCCAAGAAGAATAATATTATATATAACATACATTTCTCTTAGAGAATTGTCACTAAAATTAATATTTCCTCCTTTAATCTTTATAATATTTTGAAATAATTTCATGTTTCTAGTCATGTTATAGGAACACCAACTATCCATTAAAAAATATATTTATTGTTATATCATTTATTATTTCCCAAAAAAATAATAAAAAACTTTTGGAAACCATACTTTCTTGGGACCAGCATTGTTACCAAATAAAACTTTCAAAATACTTATATATCCAAATTTATTACGATGGAAAACTATCCATTAATTAGAAAAGTATCCTTGGTGGAAACTAAAATATTGAACTCTATTCAAATAATACTTATTCTTCTAATGTCCCCCACTATGACATTTTTATTGAAAGGTGATTTCATGGGAATAAAATAATTATTTTCAAAATAAGGTTTTGAGTTTGTAAAAATAATCCAAGAGATCCTTCTATGTAGTATAATTTGATTATACATATTATCAAAACAAATATCATCCTATAAGTAAGATTTAATGGTAATTTTTTCAAACTAAATATTTTTTAATTTAGTTTCAAAATTAAATATGTATTCCCATTAGTTGAAGTAGAACTAGATTTATTATCTATTTCTTTATTAATGTTAGTATTCTATATGTAATGTTTTCCAATTATATAATTTTATTTGGTGATATCATCCTTATAATATTTATAGTTTTTAGAAATATTGGTTTACTATTTTTCTAAAAAAAAAATCAAATCTAGATACTTCTTCATAAATATCAAGAGAATCATCATATTCAGATAAAGTAGATTTTTTTTTCTTCCAAATAATTAAAATCACATTCATCCTCAAAATGAAGAAAAGATTCTTTGAAAGTTAAATTTTTAAGGGATTTAGTATATAAATTTTCCTTCTAGAATATATTATTCTTTGTAATATCCATATATAAACCCCTAACTTTTGTAATATCATCACATTTTTATAATAATATTTAGAAGAACAATATTCTCAACCTTCACTCCATATTTCATAATTTTTCAATCTTTTCTTTAATTTATACTTAAATATATTATTATAATTCATATCTTTCATGTCTTTATTCATTAATTTAGGAGACTATGACCTTATGTAACCATGTTTTTTCAGTCATAGAAAATTATTTCCAAAGAATTTTTCATTCAATTTATATCTCTAAAATCATTCATGTACTTGTATCTAAAATATTTCTTTCCAATGATATTTTTAATCCTTTTATTAAGATTTACATGTTCATTTTCACTTTGTTCAGAATAACTACATTCCATATCAACATTTAATTTATTCTTCGAATATTTACAAAGAAAGAGATAATATATCATTTTGAACTGTTTTATATGTAAAGGTGAAAGATACACCCTTTTTCTTTTTATATTTTTCAGCAACACTTGTTATCAACCCTTATATTTTATGATAATTCTAATCAAATCATCTAGACAAATCATTATAAGATTCCAAGTATCATCAATTTCTTTTCTTTTTTTTTTACAATTAGCTAGTAATAACATCAATAATTTCTTCAACAAAATTTGAATCATTTAAATATTTATATCCCAAATATTTGAAACTATTCACAATTCTCATAAATCACTAGTGTATCTTATAAAGAGATTCTATAGGTAGAAAATCAATATCTTTATAATCTTCTCTTAGAAATTCTTGTCAAGTTTTAATAACCTTGGTAGTATGAAATTAATTAATCTCTAATTTATTCCAAATACTTTGAGAATCCGCACAAGAATAAATATGGTTATAGATATTTCTAGTAATATAACATAAAAAGTATTTCTAACATTGTAATTTAGTTGATACTTACTTGTATTTTCTTTATAAATATATTCATTTAGTTTTCCATGATAAAATATTTTCTAGTTAGCATCATAGTGTTTTAAAATTAATTATTTATCACAACATTTCTCATTCTATCCCTCCAATACTCATAGTTTTCACTATAAAAAATTGTGGTTTTCTAAGATTCAAATTCTAGAATATATATACATTTAAACCTGACATTTGTAAAAAAAATAAAGATACACGTTTTTATAATACAAGTTCATGTAACAATATAAAATAAAGTATAAAATTATTAACTCTCTCTGATACCAAATATAGGATTGAAATAGTAATCAATTTACTCTAAGTGGGTGAATTTTAATTTATAAAATTAATGTAACAATTTTCACAGACCGCATTAAGTAGGTTTATGGATTGAAGATTCTTTCTAATTTATAGTTTTAAAAAGGTCTATTGTTAATGATATAAACTTTCTTTATCATGCACAGTAGAAATAAAATTATATAAAAATAATTAATAATAAATTTAATAAAAATTACGTAATAAACCTTGTAGGGAAAATTATAATAATATCTTCGCTTTATCTATAAGAGTTAAGGATTTAAAAAACCTGACGTTAGGTACACACTCTTTTCATTTAACCATAATGTCATATATTTCTTACAGTAAGAAATCCATCGATACTAATATAGGAAGAACCTCTATTTCTATATCCCTAAGAACCTTTAATCACACTATATTATATTAACCTCTACCTCTCAAAAACCCTGAGATCCATCGATCGATATTGGTCAGAAAAAAATTACCAACATATAAATTATTAAGGAATTTACAAAATATCCTCATAGTTGATGCCTCAATAAAAAGGTCACAAAATCCTTATAATGAAACTCTATCAACATAACAAGATTTTATAAATAGATTCAAAGAAAATTTTAGAACCTTAGTGAGGAAAAATACTCCTCTTCCTTGAATGATTATTTTATTTATAGTTATTTCTCCAGATGATAATATTCCACATTTTTTAGAGTTGGTTATAATGAATTTGGATTCACTCTTTCTTATCTTGAAAGTTTTTTTGTGGCTTTGTTAAATGGTCACCTTATTATCACCATTACATTTATATAGAATTCCATCTTATAGAAATAACATCATTTTCTGGTGGAAAGAACGTTTTCCATCTGATAGGGTGAACTTTGTTTGTTTGGTAAAATGGAATTCTTCATCTGATATAATTTGTCGATGTTCATCTGAAAAGCATGTCTACCTTCATCTGATGAGGTTTTTCTAGTATTCTTTGTAAAAATTCATTTGATGGACTTCATTATACATTAACTTAGAGACTTTTAAAAATATTTATCTTATGATGTATGTAATTTTCATTCCATTACATGTAAATATGATTATAGAAAGACTTCTTCTAATAAATATTCTTCTCTATATCCAGTAAAAATAACTTCCCTGTAGAAACATTCTAATACTTGGGAAGTATAAATTTTAGTAAAATAAATTATTTATAAAAGTGTGTTGATATTTTCAAAACTAAATTTAAAAGAGGTTAAAATTAAAATTTTGACTCATTATCTAATTTTTTTTATGGGGATTAAACAAACTAAATAAATCTTTATTCATGATGTTTTCTAAGCAGTTTTATTTTAAGAAAGTCATATAAATTGAAATTAATCACATCAGAAGATGATAGTAGTATGAAACCTTCTTGAATAGAGACATCATGAGAAATTGGTTAAATTATACAGTAAACATTTATATGAGGGTTAATATCATTGTAATATTTAATTATTTCTCTATTAGTGCCTTTATTTTTTGGTAAATGCTAACCATATTATTTATACAGTTTTTTCTAATGCCACTAAGAAATGGGCCAATAGGGTCACACACTTTGTCTATCTGAAAACTCAATTAAATTATTTTATGAAATTAAATAGTTATAAAAATATTTTTCACACTATATATTTTAATAGTTATTTAGTGTTGGTTGATAACCAATATTTAATCATGACTGATTTGGAAGAATAAATATGTGAGATAAATAATAATAAAAATTTATTCACAAGATTTAGTAAAAATAATTATTATTATATTTAAATGAGAATAATTAATTATTTTTTATTTTTTAAAATAAATATTCATTATTAAAGGTTATGTAAATATTGATGAGGATATATGGATCTAGTTTAATAGTTCGAATTGAAATTATATATAAAATATCATTTAAATAGAAATTTATTGATTTATTAAATAAATGATATCTATTTATCCATAAGTATTACACCAATCAAGGAAATAATAATATTATTTATATGATTATTATAAATAATATTTGATAAGGAATAAGGGTTTAGCTAAGAGAATATGTGAAAAACAAACACTTTCTTAGATTTATAGATACCTAATTATATAACATTATAGGGTGAACCAATTATTATGCATAGAAAACCTAGATATAATTATCTTATTCTCTAGAGAGAATCCTCTCAAGAAAGAGATGACATATAAGAGGTCCAATCCTCCTCCAACCTCTCAATCCTTACAGGGAACCCTAACAATCATTGTTCAATGAATAGATTCTTTTGGTGATCAATGATAAAATATGCAAGCATTTAAAATCAACTGTGTTATTACCTAGTGATTCTATGATGACATTCAAATATTTTGATGTATGTGTAGATCCCCACTAGAGGTATTTTTTCCATTGGATCCTATAACACAATGATGATATGATGATACTAGTGAACTACATCATCAAAAAAGAATTAATTACATGATAGGGTAATTCAAAATATATCTATATATTAATTCTAAATTATATGTGAGGATCCTACCTTCTGGATTTGGAATTAAAAATCAAATAATATTCGATTTAATTCCATTGTTCATGAAGTTATTATTTATGTAGATCTAAGATTATTCATATATTATAATAAAATTTGATTTAGAATTTACCAATAGTCACTTCTAATATACCCATAACTATTATCATGGTGGTATAAAATGAACCAAAATTTCAGGGAAAAAGTAAAAAAAATTAGAGGAAAGTGATGAGGAATAGATCAAATCTGTTCGAGAAAAAACAAATGGTGGTGCTTTTTAAGAATACTCTAATGATTATTAAATTGAAAAAATATTAGTATATAAATAGAATCCAAGAATTGGGGATGGAATAAATAAGTAGAATATCATTTCTTATCAAAAATATCTCGTGCAAAAACAATGGGATAAGTCCATATAGAAAACATCACTTTATCTCAGGTAGGGTCGTGGAACATTTAATTTATTAATAAGGATAAGAATCAGATCGTGTATATGCATTAATATTTTGACCAAATTTAGAATAATTGGAAGTGATAGATTATATTTAGGCTGCTAAAAAACAATGTTATTGAGATGAAATGGGTCTTCTATAAAAAACTAAATAAATATGGCATAGTGATTTGAAATAAAGAATGAATTATTTGCAATTTATACTCTCAAATTAAAGGTATTTTATATCATGAATAGGATATAAATAATTTGATTATGCATGGTCTTAGGGATTCATAAAAACTTTTAGGTTTACTAAATTGATGTAAAATAAATATTACTTAATGGATTACTTAAAAAAGAGGTGTATATAGAGTAGAAATATTGTAACATCTTCTGTATTTATTAGAATAATACATTTTAATATCTATTAATATTTTTGAATTGAATATTAATTTTTTTTAAGAGGAAACTATGTACAATATCTTACCTGACATGCAACAATAGTTTTCTCTAAAATCTTATGTTACACACAACACTAAGTTATATCGAACAATAATACAACAATAATATTATTATTTTAAATGGTAGTTAACGCATAATCTTTGTATTAGAGAGAATGAAAAATATTAACTATATTATGATTTTATATATTTTTTAAATTTATTTACATTTATCGAATTAATTTTAGTGGCTTAAAATGAGAATGAATCCAATTGTAAGCATAAAATACTCTAATATTTTTAAAAAGTCGTTTTACCGCCTTTTGATAGAGAACCCTTTTTAAAAATATTTCTTTCACTTTTATAAGTTATATTTGATTAAATAAACTTCTTATTTGAAATTGGTACATCAAAATTTACCTTGGTTGAAATTTTGGTATTTTTCTCAAGAAATTTATATTTTACTGAATAGTGAAAAATACTGCATTTTAATTCAAGAATGCCTTTTCATTTAATTTATTTATATAGTTATGTTATACATTTAATTGGTTTTCAAGTGTAATTGGATTATTTTTTTATCATTTAATACAATTTTGTTCATTGTATGTAATTTGACATTTAAATTGGACATAAACACATGTCAATCTTTTGATAGTTTTTACTTCTTAAAAAAACATACTTTCTGGTTTTAACAACAGGAATTAATTTTAAATTAATTTCTTCCAATTATGTAATTTGAATTAGTAAAAATGGATTCCATATTTTTAATTATAAATTAAAAATTGTGAAAAGATTTTTTTTGGACATTATGAATAGTAACTTCATTAATTATTTTTATTTACCTTTGTTAAAGGGTAAATCTAGTAAATAAGGGTAAAAATAATATTATAATAATATAAAACTACCCTAGCATGTGTATTAATCCAATTGGATGAGATATTTTATACTTGGATCATCTTTGGGATGATTTTAGGACCCCATGGAGCCACTTTGGTGTGATAATGACATGTTATAATTATTAATTTAAAGTAAAGAGAAATATAACATAAACATGTATCTTTTAAATAAATTTTTTTTAATATTAGAGTATTTAACTGATCCCTTTGGCTATAAATATTCATTATAAAAATAAAAATATTTCTTACATCCTGGAATTTGATTTATAATTTGTATACATTAAATAAATTTATTTATTTATGACAAAATGATGATGAAGCGATTACCTTATTAATGAAAGATTCAAATAAATGATATTATACATATTAAAATAAATGTCATTTTAACATTTTAATAACACACACGACTTTTTGGGATAGTTATAACATGTTATATTTTATTTAATGTAGTTTTTTTAATGATTCTAGTTTTTATGACTTTAAATGTAATCAAATACTAAATAGTGTCAAAATTCGCATAAATGAGTATATAAAACAAATACTATTTTATTAAATGATATTATAGTCCTAAAAATCCAAAATTTGGCCAACTAAATTATATAATGTTAAAAATTTCATTAATGATCAACTTTTTTTTCACTTGGTATTTTATAAAAACCATATTACCCATAGAGTGAAAAACTAAAAGAAGACATGGTAAGAGTTAATTTATTTAACTAAGGATTGAAGCCAAAAGATAAGGTTAAAATTATGACCTAAACTTGTCTAAAACAATATTTTTGAGAGGATTCAGACTCAAACTCCTCTTAACCTTTAAATATATTACTTTGGAACTATAATAATTTGAAAATAAATTTATAATAAAATAATATTTCATGATTTTCTAAAGTTACCCTTCTCCCTCTTATAAAAGGCCACCACCTATACCCACTTACTCACACCTCTCAAGCCCCTTGGATCATCCAAATTCTTCTCATATAATCTCCCAACATTCCTAACTTATTCTTATAATCCTTACCTTGGGAATAAGAAAATTCAAGAAATCCTTTTGGCTCAAATCAAAAGGAGTTACCTGATTTAGAGGTAACATATTCTCTCAGGATTCTTTCATTTATTTTCCTTCTCAAACCCCATAACCTCTTTTTATTCCATTATTTTATAACAACACTAGTATAATAAATATACTAGGTTGTTTTTATGATAAGGGTTCTACCTACAATTAAACACACCTCCATCTAATAGATATATAACATATTGTTTCGATGTACGGTGAACTACTGCCTCACGAAACGATGATTGTTCAATTTTTTACTAAAACATCTCAGGTTATCCATTATGATAGAACTATATTTATATATGATATATATTATATTTATATTGTCTCTATGATTCTTTAATTATTCTTTACAACATACCTTTATGCTTTCCATAATGTGTAAATGTGATAAGTTCATTTGAGGAAGTGTGGACTACCGCCCCCTCAAAGTGATATGACTCATTCATACCATAAATGTAATTTATAAAGGAAAAAGTTAATGAAAATATGTAACATATATAACATATATATTATACTGTAATTATAATATACCTATTTATCATTTAGTTTTCATTCCTTTAATATGAAAAAGAAATGAATGTAGCGTTCATGCGTACGTACAGCCTACTATATCCATAAACAGTGCATTTAAAATATTGTATCCAAATGTTAAGAACTATTATAAATACATATATAATGGATATATATGATATTTAAATCAAAAATAATATTCTGGAGATAATGGACTTCTGGACACATGGATAATTTGAATCAAAAGAAGTTCATTTTTTAATCAAGTACCAAAAATTGACAAAACATCCAATATAAACTCAAATAATTAACTAATTGTTATAACATGGTAATAAATGATATAAAATGAATAATACACTTTAAAATTTTCTAAGGAAATTATAAATTAGCATAAGTTTATTATTAAAGAAATTAAATAATGAATGAGACAAGTTGGACTCAAGGTAAGGGACTTCGTCTCAATCTCCTTTCATTAAGGCATATTTTGATTTATATACGACTTTCTTTTATAGAGTGTATAATCAAGCCATTTTAATTTTAATTTCATTCAACAGTTCTAAAAACGAATCCTTTTTTATGAACCATTTCACTAAATGATAAAAATAATGTTTCTTTTTAACGTACACGGTGATAATGAAAATTCCATCACCATGAGCATTATTTGATATCTGGATTCCTCTACAAGATGTAATGTTTTTTTAAAAGAAAAGTAAATATAATATTACTTTTTTAGGTATTTTGGTATTGAAAATGGTTTTGAGAATTGATTTTTTATATCAATATCTTGAAATGATGTCTTATGATTGGAATGTGGAAATGTTATTTTACCTTTATACTTGTTCATATGTTATGATTATGTTATGGTTCTTGGGAATTACTTATGTATACGGGTGTTTATATAATAAAATGAGGGCGGGAGACCCCATGATAGCTCTCCAATGCATTGGATAACATGACAGAGTTAACCTTTAAGGTTTCTCCTAAGATATTTTGGGAATATAATATGATCGGTATTCCAAAAATAACCATTAAGGTTACTCCCTGTATGGTTGTAAAGCTAAAAATTAAGTATGATATGGATTTCACAAGTAACCTTTGTGATTTATGATTGCAAAGATGTTTTCATTATTCTTATGAATTCATGGGTTTATAAATATTCATGTAATAATGTTTCATTTCCTTACTTTATCCCTTAATGAGATTTTTATACTCATCCCACAATTTGAAATGTTTTTCATGAGACTTAAAGAAGAATAGAGTCAAGGATGGGATCAAGGAAAATTTATGTTGTTAAAACATGAAATAATAACATGTTTCATTTTAGAGAGTTTGTGTTTTATTAAAAAAAATGATGGTGAGTAAAAGTGTCTACTTTTAATATTTAAGTTTATATATATAAGTTATGACATAATTCTCTAAATCTATAAACCTGAAAAGATCCTAGATGTGAATTAAAGTAAAATTGTTGACTTATATCTTTATTATGTAATGTTTTAAGGTGGGGCCCTTATATTTGGTATCAATTCTCAGCTTAGATAAATTTAAGGGTTATGATATTGTTAAATGAATATCCATAAATTATTTTTACTTTATGGTCAAATTAAAATAGCATTTTAGAATTACCATGTTGCATAGTCTATGATATTTTTGTTTGGAGTAGTTTTCCATAGATAAAATAGGGTAGCTATGCTGGGACGAAATCCAAAGGAAAACAACCTTCCAAATCAGCAACCAGAGATGGTCGGAGTTGGAAGTGAATAGGTTTTTGCAATGATGGAATGGTTGACTTGGGAAATAAATGGAGGTGGTATCCACACACGAGATCAGACTAATAAAACCCATAGGAACATGTCAGTAGTAGAGAATTTCATGAGGCAATGTCCCCCATCATTCATAGGATCATCTGACCCTGTGCAAGATGAAGTGTGGATTAAATCCATAGAAAAAAAATTGATATCATGGGGTGTTCAGAACATTAAAATGTTAGTTTTACTATTTACCATTTTGAAGGTGAATTCTATTAGTGGTGGTTGATGGTTAAAAATATCAGGGATAGTAAGGATTTTGATGCTCTTATTTGTGATTAATTCAAAGGAATGTTTCTTGAGAAATAATTTCTTAAGGTATTTTGACTTAGGATGGAAACACAATTTTTGGAATTTAGGTAGGAGGATGACTCGGTGGCTGCATATTAAGAAAAATTCACTCAACTGGAAAGGTTTGCTCCAAATTTCATATAGGATATTGATAGTAAAATCAATATTTTTTACTCAATATTAAAGACAATTTATTGAAGGGAGTTAACTTCTCGTGAGTTCAAAGATTATGAAAAAACTTTTTCGATGTGCGGAGAAGGTGGAAATGGAGTTTGTCAATGATCAGGTTTTCATTGAAAAACAACAGAATAAGAGTTTGAGTTAGTAGACAAAATGGAAGAACTCTTTAAAAAAAATTATGTTAATAAACATAAGTTTACAGTTTGTAAAAATTGTGGTAAAATCACATTGGATAATGCCTTTTAAATTATGTTAAGTGCTTCCAATGTGGTAAAATGGGACATAAGGCTCATAATTGCACTGAAAAATATAGGGTTAGTGGTAAGAAAAAATTTAATTTATAGTCAGTAAAATATTTTAAGTACAATGATCTAGGTCATTCTGAAAATGAGTGTCCAATGAATAACCCAAATGATGGAAAGAAACCAGCATACATGCAGAAATGGGTGGTGAAATCATTTGCAACTACTTCAGCATATGTTGGGCCATCAAAAGAAGTAATATCAGGTTCATTGTTCGTTTATTCGGATTATTCCAATGTGTTTTCTGGTTCAGGGTCTACACATTTTTTATTTTCTGAGAAGTTTTCTTGTAAATTGGGAATTCCATTTCCAAAAATGAATCATGAACTTGTGGTACACTTTCTTGTCCTTGTCTGTGGAAAAATTCTACCTGAAAAACTTTTGTTTTTCCTCTAGTAGAGTTTGATCATATTTTTGGTATGGATTTTCTTTCCAATTATCATGCTAATATTTACTGCATAGATAAATAGGTTTCTTTTCAGATAGAATTTTAGTTTGTGTACAGAAATGAACCCTTACAATTGATAAAATTTTAGGAGGCTGAGAAACTAATAAAAGATGGAAATGAATATTACCTTTCACATATTGTTGAAAACAATGGAACTATTTAGATTAATGATGTGCAAGTGGTAAATGAGTATCTTGAGGTTTTTTATGATGATTTTACTAGTATAATACCTGATCAAGAAATTGAATTTACTGTTGACTTGGTTTATGATGCTAAGCCAATTTCAAACCCCCCTTATCGAATGGATGAAATTGAACTGTTTGAGTTAAAGAAGAAATTGACGAGTTATTAGATAAAGGTTTCACTTAACCTAGAACATCACCATGGGGTGCTCTTATCTCTTTTATTAAAAATAAATATGGATCAATGATACTTTCCATTGATTATAGAGATTTGAATAACATCATTGTTAAGAACAATTATCATTTCCACATATCAATGATTTGTATGATCAGCTCCAGGGATCTCAGTATTTTTCAAATATTAACATGAGTTTAGGGTACAATCAGTTGAAACTAAAGGAATAAGACATTCCAAACACTACATTTCGTACTATATATGTCCATTATGAATTTGTAGTTATGCCTTTTGGGTGAACCAATGCACCTGCTATATTCATGGATCTTATTAATAGAATTTTCTGTGAGTTCTCGGATAAATTTTTGGTTTTGTTTATTGATGATATTATTGTATTTTCTAAAATTAAAGAGAAGCATTAAAATAATTTAAGGTTTGTTTTTAAAACCTTAAAATAAAATTAATTTTATGGTAAATTCATCAAGTTTGAGTTTTGGTTACAAAAAATTTCATTCCTTGGTCACATTGTTTCTAAAGATGGCATAATTATTTATCCTACTAAAAAAAGTTATTTAATAATGTCCAAGTCCCACAAATATAACCGAGATTAATAGTTTTCTTCGATTAGTAGGTTATTACCAGAGGTTTGTTGAAACTTTTTCACAGTTATCTACCCCACTAACTATGCTAACTTGAAAAGCTGTTGAGTTTATTCGGAAAAAATAAGGTGATGAAGTTTTTTAGGAATTGAAAATAACATAAGTGAATGCTCCAATTTTCGCACTTCCTTCTAGAAATAGTAAATTTTTATTTATAGTGATGCTTCGTTGAAAGGACTTTGTTGTGTACTAATGAAGAATGATTAGGTAATTTCTTATGCTTCACATCAGTTGAAAACTCATGAGTTAAACTACCCTACACATGATTTGGAATTAGATTTTGTTGTTTTTGCTTTAAAAATTTGGAGGCATCATCTATATGGAATAAACTATGAAATATATACTAACCATAAGAGTTTGAAGTATATATTTACTCAGAAATAATTGAACATGACATAGAGAAGATGGATCAAATTAATCAAGGATTATGATTTCCCAATTCATTTCCATCATGAAAAATTGAAAAAAGTGGCTGATGATTTGATTTGGAAAAGTAATGCTACATTAACCATGTTACGTTTAGAATATAGTGAGTTGCAGAAAAAGGTAGAATTAGTTTATAAGGGTAATTTACTTGAATTTAACATTGATAAACACTGTTTTTTGAGGTTTTGAAAGAGATTATGGGTGCCTTATGATTCACAGTTGAAGAAATAGTTATTATGTGAAGATCATAGTTCTCTTTTTTCTTTTTATCCTGGCAGTACTAAGATGTACAGATATATTCGGGAGTGTTACTGGTGGGATGGAATTAAAAGAGATATTTCGGACATTACCCTGAGATGTTTGATTTTTCAATAAGTTAAAGTTTTGTGGTAGTTACTGAAAGGGATGATCAACCTTTTCCAGTGCTAGAGTGGAAATGGGAAAATGTTTCCATGGATTTTAAAGTGGGATTACCAAATAATTATCTAGGTAATAATGCAATCTAGGTTATGGTTGAACGATTGACTAAATCTTCTCATTTTATTCCTATTTGAGATACTTTTTCTCTAGATCAAATTTATCCATTTTATATTAAATAGATAGTTAGGTTACATGGAGTTCCTCTCTCCAATATATATGATTATGATCTCAGGTTCACTTCTAACTTTTGGAAAGGACTTCAAAAGTCATTGGGAACTAAATTAAATTTCAGTACATCTTTTTCTCTTTAATCATATGGGCAGTCATAATGAAAAATTCAGACCTTAGAAGATATGTTATGTGCTTGTTCAATAGATTACTAGAGAAGTTGGTATCAACATATTTCTTAGTTGAGTTTTCTTATAATAACAGTTTTCATTCTAGTATATAGGTGGCACCATTTGAAACTCTACATGGAAAGTAGTTTTGAACTTCAGCTTTTTGGGATGAAGTAGGTGAAAGGAAGTTTATGGGACTAGAATTGTTAAAATATATGGCATAAGAAGTTCAGTTTATTTAAAATCACATGAGGGCAACTTAGAATAGGCAGAAAAGTTATGCGGATAACCGGTGAAAGGATATTTCTTTCAAGGTAAGTGATCATGCCTCTCTCAATGTTTCTCCATGGAAAAGTGTGATGTGTTATGGTAAGAAGGGAAAGTTGAGTCAACGATTCATTGGACCCTATAAAATCCTAAAGAAAGTTGGATTAGTTTCCTACTGAGTGGATTTACCAGTAATTTTATCCCAGGTACGCAATTGTTTTCATGTTTGAATGTTAATAAAGTATATGCTGAATCAATCTCATGTTTTGGGTCTAGAGGTATTTCAGTTGGAAGATAATATTTCTTATGAGGAACATCTAGTACAAATTCTTGACCACATAGATAAAGTGTCTTAGAATAAGGTGATTTATCAGGTAAAGGTTTTATGAAAAAACCATATGGTTTAAGTGGAAACATGGGAATCTAAAAATTCTATGAGGGATAAATACCCCCACTTATTTGATTAGTGAATAAAATTATGAGGACACAATTTCCAAAAATGGGGAAGGATGTAACATCCTAGGTAATTATAGAATAATACATTTTCATATCTATTTATATTTTTTAATTAAATAATAATTTGAGTTTAAAGGGGACACTATGTATGATAGCGTACCTGACACGCAACAACGGGTTTCTTCGAAATCTTACATTGAACACAACACTGAGTTATATTGAAAAATAATAGAATGGTAATATTATTATTTTAAATGATAGTTAATGCCTATTTATTGTAATGGTGGGAGTTAACAGAATTATCTATATTATGATTTTATATATTTTTTAAAAAAAGTTATATTTTTTCAATAAATTTTAGAGTCTTAAAATGACAATGAATCCAATTTTAAGCATAAAATAATCTAATATTTTTAAAATGTCATTTTACTACCATTTGATGGAGAACCCTTTTTAAAAATAGTTTTTTTCACTTTTATTTGTTCTATTTGATAAAATAAACTTCTTATTTGGAAGAGGGTCATAAAACATTACCTTGGTTGAAATTTTGGTATTTTTCTCATGATTCATATTTTAATTAATAGTGAAAATACTACATTTTAATTCAAAACTGAATTTTTTTTCTAATTGATTTATATAGTTATGTTATACTTTTAATGGTTTTAAAGTGTAATTGGATTATCTTTATATAATTTAATCCAATTTTTTCATTAGAAATAATTTCACATTTAAATTGGACGTAAACACATTTCAATCTTTTGAAAGTTTTTACTTTTTAAAAAACCTGCTTTCTTGTTTTGACAACAGGAATTATTTTTAAATTAATTTATTCTAATTGAGTGTTTTTGAATTTGGAAAACATAGATTCCATATTTGGAATCAGAAGGTCTGAATTGTGTAAATAGGTACCTTTTATTTTTTGGACATTATGAATAGTAACTTCAGTAATTATTTTTATTTATCATGCTTAAAGGGTAAATCAGGTAAATAAGGCAAAAAAATAATATTACAATATTATAAAACTACCTTATCATGTGTCCTAATCCTATTGGATGAGATATGACCGACCTTGAGAATTCTGGGGTCTATTTTAGGACTCCATGGAGCCACTTGGGTGTGATAATGACATGTTATAATAATTAATTTAAATTAAAGATAAATATAACATAAACATGTATCTTTTTACTAAAACAATTTTAATATTGGGTTATATAACTGATCCATTTGATTATAAATATTACTTAGAAATATAAAAATATTTCCTACATCTTGGAATTTTATTTATTATTTTTATTCATTAAATAAATAAATTTATTTATGACATAATGATGATGCAACAACTGCCTTATTAATGAAATATTCAAATAAATGATATTATAAATATAAAAATAATTTTAATTTGTACATTTTGATTCCATACATGAATTTTTTGGAAGATTATGAAAATTTATATTTTTTTTAATTTAGTTTTTTTCCAATTAATCAAGTTATTATTACTTTAAAAGAAATCAAATACTAAATAGTTTCAAAATTCATATAAATGAGTTTTCAAAACCAATAAAAATTGATTAAATGATATAGTAGTCCTACAAATCCAATATTTGGCCAAATGAATTATCCAATTTTAAAAATTTATTTAAGGATCCACTTGTGGTTATCTTTTAATTTTATAGTAACCATATTAGCCATATAGTGAAAAAATACAGGAAGACATGGTAAGATTTAATTTATTTAACTAAGGGTTAAAGTCAAAAGATAAGGTTAAATTTGTGACCTAGACTTGTCTAAAACCTATTTTTTGAGAGGATATAGACCCATAAGAATATTAACCTCTACATGTATTACTTTTGAACAATTATAAATTGAAATTCAATGTATAATAAAATAATATTTCAAGACTTTCTTAAAGTGCCTCTCCTCCCTCTTATAAATGGACACCACCTATAACCACTTACTCGCACCTCTAAAGCCCCTTGTCTCATCCAAATTTTCACAAATAACATACCAACATCTTTAAATTTCTCCTAGAATCCTTACTTTGGGCATAATGCAATTCAATAAATCATTTTGGCTCAAATCAAAAGGAGTTACTCTATTTAGAGGTAACGTCTTCTCTCAAGCTTCTTTCATTTATTTTCCTTCCCCAACCCCCTAACATATTTTTCTTCCATTATTTTATAACAATAATAGTATCCAAAATATACTATAATTTTTTATTCTAAGGGTTCTACCTACACTTACACACACCTCCATCTAATGGATATTGAACATATTGTTTCTATGTACGAAAAACTACTACCTCATGAAACGATGATTGTTCAATTTTCTCTTACCACATATCATGGTGGGTATTATGATGGAAATATATTTATATATGATATATATTATATTTATATTTTCCCTTTTATTCAATAATTTTTCTATAATTTTTCATTACAACATAACTTTATGCTTTCCATAATGTGTAAATACGATAATTTCTTTTGAGGAAGTGTAGACTACCGCCCCCTCAAATATGTATGACTCATTCATGACATACATGGAATGTATAAAAAATAGATTTAACAAACTAATTTAACATATATAACATATATATTATACTATAATTATAATATACATATGTATCATTTAGTTTTTATTTATTTCATAGGATAAAAAAAATGAAAGTAGTGTTCATGCGTATGTACTCCCTACTGCCTCCATTAATGGTGCATTTCATTTCTTATCTTAAAATGTTAAGGAATATTCTAAATAAATATATAATGGATATATATGATATTTAAATCATTAATAATATTATAGAGATAATGGATTTATGACCACATGGATAATTTTCATCAAAACAAGTTCACTTTTGACTCAAGTACCGAACATCGATAAATCATCCGATATAAACTAAAATAATTAACTAATTATTATAACATGGTAATAAGTGATATAAAATAAATAATAGACCTTAAAAATTTTTTAAAGAAATTATAAATTAACCTAAGTTTATTATTCAGAAAATTAAAGAATGAACGATACAATTCTGACTCAATGTAAGGGACTTCGTCTCAATCTCCTTCCATTGAGGCATATTTTGATTTATATATGACCTTATTTTATACGGTGTATAATCAACCCCTTTTAATTTTAATTTCGTTAAATATTTTTCAAAAGGAATATTTTTTTACTAATCATTTCACTAAATGATAAAAGTAATATTTCTTTTTAATGTACATGGCGACAATGACCTTTCCATAACTATGAGAATTATTTGATTATTGGATTTCTCTACAAGTTGTAATTTTTTTTAAAAATAAAATAAAATACCATATTCCTTTTTTGGGTATTTTAGTATTGAAAATGGTTTTGATAATGGATTTATTATATAAATATCTAAAAATTCTGTCTTATGATTACAATGTGGAAATGTTATTTTTCCTTTATACTTGTTTATATGTTATGATTATATTATGATTCTTGGGTATTTCTTATGTATACAGGTGGTTTTGTGAAAAACTGGGTGTGGATGAGCCCATGATAGCTCTCCAATGCATTGGGTAACATGATATGGGTAAATTTTAAGGTTTCTCCCAGGATATTTAGGGAATATAATTTTATGGGTATTCCAAAAATAACCATTAACGTTACTACATATGTGGATATAAAATCTAAAAAGTATGTATGATATGGATTCCACAAGTTACCTTTATGATTTATGATTTATGATTACTATTAAGTTTTTATGATTCTTTTGAATTCATGGTTTTATAAAATATTCATGGACTAATGTTTTTTTTCCTTATTTTATCCCTTACTGAGCTGTTTATGCTCATCCCAAGTTTTGAAATGTTTATCATAGGATTTAAAGAAGAATAAAGTCAAAGATGGGATCAAGAAAAACTTATGATGTTAAAAAATGATATGATACCATGTTTCTTTTTAAAGAGTTTTTTTATTAAAAAAATGGATAGTGAGTAGGGGTGTCTACTTGTAATATTTAAGTTTCTATGTATGAGTTATGACATAATTCACTATGTCTTTAAACCTAAAAAGATATTTGATGTGAATTAAAGTTGAATTAATTACTTATCTATATATTATATAATTATTTATGTTTGGGGTCTAATAAATATGGATGTCTTATGCATGTAAATGAAAATAATGTTTTTGTATAATAGAAGGTTTTTTAGGGACTAATGAAAGTACTAAGAGAATTGTATTCCATACTCGATCAGTACTTAAAGAGAATTAGTTTTCTATTTGGAGGATTTTAAAAAAATATCTATATTAAAAAGTTTAATGATAATATAAATAGATTGCTCATATATTTTTATGAAAAAATCATTGATATATAATATGAATAACAATAAAATTAGTTTTCATAATTCATAATGTACGGGTTTGAAATTTAAATAATCAGAGTGTCGACATTTTTCCTTTTATTACAAGTGACATAAATAAGTCATAAAACATATTTCTCAATCAAACTATTCTAAACAATATTTATAATGATTTTAAATGGAGTATTTAAATGAAATTTAAACATAAATTACTACCCATATGATGTTTTCTAGGGATTCCAATGTCCAATAGTCTAATATCACTGACTGTAAGTAAATATTTGGGAGATTATTGTACTTAATGGTTACAAAAATTGATATTATTTACTCCACATGTCAAATCAAAAGGTACCAAGGTGATCCAAAGTAAATCCACTTTAATGTAGTGAAATGAAAGTTATGGTATATAAAATTCATGTTGGATATCATTTTTCATTATAATGAAACATCATATTGTAAGTTATTGAGATATAAATACGTGTATTGGGTCAGTTTAGTAGATGATAGAATGTCTACATTAGGAAGTGCATTCTATATTAAATATTTTCAAATTTCATGGCTCAGAAAAAAAAATATTAAACTTCATTGATCACTACAGAAGCTGAATATATTATATCTACACAAGTGTATACTAACTTTTTATAGATTAAAAAACTACTTTAGAATAGTATTGTTGAGGTAAAATATTGTATTTGTATTAAAATGTGAATACATGAGTGCTATCAGACTTAGAAAAAAATTATTTCCATCATTCATGGAATATAAAATTGAGATTAAGTTTCAATTCATTAAGGGGAAAGTTGATAAAGATTTAATTAAACTATAGTATGTTCCTACTCAAATTCAAGTTATGGATATCATGAAAATGGCCTTGTCCAAGTATGCATTTGATGTTCATCTGTTATCTCTTATAGATTATTTGACTCCCCAAAATATAATAGTTTATAGTCAGGATCCTTAATTCCCAATTCATGTCTTAGATACCCTCATGTATTACATCCTACAAAGGAATCGTCTTTTTGTTTCTTGAATAATGGATAGAGATTCATAATGACTTATTTTAAAAGGGTTAGAATGTCTTATTAAAAATAAAAAAGCTTTAAAATAATTGGATATTTAATTAGTAGAAGAAAATTATCATGAATTTCAAAAATAAGTGGAGAATTATATGAATGAATTGATTTATTAAAAAACATCATTTGTTAATATTATTTATCATAACAAATATGAAACATCTGGTATTATGGTATATATTAATTGGACCTTTGATCAATGTTTCTAGTTATAAATACTTATTGTTTTTGAAGAAAAAATAAGATATTTTTTGTGAATAGGTTTTTTATTATGTTTTGAAGTGTTTTAAAGAGACCCAAAAGGTGATATCATTATGGAAAATATCTTATTTAAGTTTTTAGGGTTTTTGAGTTATGTTTATTGAAAAATAATTTTGAAAAAATTCTAAAATATGAATATTTATAAATTTATTAAATTTTGGTTTTTGTATATTTTTATAGTTTGTTTTGGGATGGTTTAAAACATTTATAATCAAAGGATATTTTTAGAAAACAAGCAAAGAAATGGGTAAAATCACTTAAAAAAATTATTTCAAACTATAAAAGAAGCACATAGAGGCAAATCTAGATCAAATGAATCAGTATCATGAATGAATTATGAATATCATTGGATATTTAATTTAAATGAATAATCTTAAAAAAATATTTTGATGTGGACATCCCAAGCTGTATCATTTGTAAAAATATAGAAGAATGACTCATGGTCTAAAAAATAATAATTGTATGTGGGCATAAAAATGTTTTCTATCATGGGAAATTTATATTTGGTTAGAAGGAACCATGAAATATTTAATTATAGTGGATTTTTTTTATATGGGGGATAAATCATTTATGAATTGAAGACGCAATTGTTCATAGGTTATGAATGAAAAGTCTTATGCATTTACTAAGAAATGTTGAATGTTTAGGTTAATTTATATATAAAACATTTTTATATGAATGTTCAATGGGTATTATTTTTTATAGTGTGTTTTTTGAGTTCATTTTCCACTAAAAACAACTAAGAATCTCATTTTTAAGATAATAATTATTCATTGGAAGGATAAAAGGCTTAATTTTACTCTTTTTGATAAATATGTACTTCATAAAGAAAATATCTAGATAGAATTAAACTATCAATATAGAAACCAAAACTACTACGAATATATTATCTTGAAAGAAGACCACAGTTAATAACTTATATATATATTAAACTACCATGAATAATTTAATTTTTCTATTTTACATGGAAAACGTTTTATGTAAAACAAAATTTTTAATGAGAATGTCTTACACAATGAATGGAAATTTATCCCAATTCTGAAATTGAAGATTCAGTTTACATGAATTGTAATGTGAATCATTTTTTAATTAAATCATATTTTTTCAATACTATTTTCTAGGAGAATAGTGTTCACATCAGCTGGAAGATAAATGTTTTTTCATTTTTAATTGGATGTAAACAAAGGGGAAAAACTCTCACTCTGAAATTTTAAACAACAACATGATTTAGTAAATTTATATACATTATAATATCATCAAGTGTATACTCCTTGGACTTTTTTCAATGTGAGTAAACTAAGTAAAAGTTTATGTCCTATTTTCTTGATTTTAATTCTATTATAATTTGTAAAAATATTAGTAAAGATGTGTGTTTTGTCTCACAATATAACAAGATTAATAGTGGATTTGTTTTATATCTTCATCCCTGGATTCACCCTATAGAATTTGTGGCCCAAAAGCTCATGAAAAACTTCGATGGAATTATTAATTATTTTGTAGCCTTGTGTGGTAGGGTGTTCATGATAGTCTTCGATGTGATTTTGGGCTTTCTCAAATACTCTAGGGATTGTTTTTATTTAAATTATTGGAATGTGCTAATGAGTGAGTACAATTTATGATTGAAACATTTATTTTAAATCTGAAATTTTTTTTAATGTCAATTTTCTTGAGTAGATGTGAATTTGAGAGTGAAAACTATGTTATACCATTGGCTCAGTCAATTTTAATGAGTCTTAGTGCAGGTGTTGGATGTGTCAGTTTAGGTTTGAAGTATCTTTTTGAGGCTATTATGGCATGGATGGGGTTCTTCGAGGATGATTTTTCAACAGCATTGTCTTTGGAGCATGTCTAAAAGCATGTGTCGTCAAGGTTTATATGATATGGGTTATATTGAGGTGCTTTTTGGTTAATTATAAGTTGAAAAAAATATTTTTGGGGGGACTTTTACTAAATATAATGTTCATTTTTTATTTATTTATATACTTGTGAAATTATTTTTTACCTTTAAAGGTGTTGGAGGGCGGTATCGCGTGATAGGATCTGAAAAGGGGGTGCTTCATATTTGTATTTTTCATAATTATTTTCTTGTTTGGTATGTTATCTATTATTTTTTAATGGATTTAATTAATATTTCAACCAGATGTTATTGTTTTTTTTCTCTTTTGGAAGGTTATGTATTTCTATAAAACTAGGGATAAATTGATCGAAAATGTCAAAATATAGGAATATGTGAACACTTTGTGTCATGATGAAAATATTCATCACCCGAAACTAGAGAAATTTGGATGAATCTGATAAAAAATAGCTACCAGGATCATATTTCCCATCATGAAAGTTTAATTCGCATCATGTACATAAATTTCTGATTGAGAAAGACTAAACACATGAGTCCATGGCTCAATAAAGAGGCCGAAAGCAAAGTAGAGATTATGGAATCTTGAATGTATGGATTTATAGTTTGACTAGTGGTTCATGTTTTTAAATTTTAATCTATGTTAAAAAATTCCCTTTTTTAGCTGTTGATCGATTCACTATATGGATTTCTCATTCATCGTGTGAATAATCCTCCTCAATAGTTACAAAAGTTTTATATTTTAGTTATTTTCAGGTTTTTTTATATATATTTTACCCAAACCTCTATGGGGAACTTATAGGCATATAAATTGATGGTTTTTTCTAAAGTAATGGATTCATTCATGGATTAAGTAGTTCAACCACTGAGAGGTTGTCACTGGGGTTCTAGCCTAGAGAATATTCATTGTAGGTATATTTTTATTTTTGGTTTCATATTTTTTGTTTTGTTGTAATATTTAATAATTAATTATTTAATTCAATTCTCATTTCTACAATATTCCTATTATAGTACCTTATCTATGGAATTCAGTTCATTTTTCATTGGATATCACCTAATGATGATTGGATAAATCTATAGCATATAGTGGAATCGGTCAAAGGGGGAGTCTACCGTTTTGTCTTTTTTTTTCTTAAGTTTTAGTGTGACTTTATTCAATTATTATGGTAATTTTATTTACATTTATATTATTTTTTATTAAATAATTAATCTAGTGTGTTTGAACATTGAAAAAAACCCATCTTGATAATGGAAATTAATTCAAAAACACTAAATTTTATTATTATTCCTCAATTGAATTATGATATTAATGCATCATAGTTATTTACATTTATCTATCAACAAGGAATTGAGATTCTATTATAGATTCATAATGATTGATCATGTTTCATATCAATAAAATATATTGATTATATAGCTAATAGATATGATTATTTTGTGAGTGTATTACGAATTCGTATTTTGTAAAACTCCCCATGGAAATAGATTTATCTATCTTTTCACATTTCCATTTGAATTTATTTATTTAATTTTCATCACTAATTTATTTTAATTAATTTAATTAATATTTCATTGAGTAAAAATATGGTTGAGATTTGTTGATGTGTTCTATATTCTTCATGTGATGGACCCCATGCTTCTACTAATATGTGCCTTTATGGTTATTTTGTTCTAGTAAAATATAAATTTATAATATGATTCTCCTAGTGGATTTAATAACGTCCTTGGATACATCAGCACTAAAATTCTAGGGGAATTTATTACCATTACTCATCTCATTGTGTAAGGGTAACTGGAAGATTATCCTCACCTAGCTGAGTTGCGTCGAGGTAACCAAAAGGTGGCCCTTATGCAGCGTTATGTTATGGGGGATGAAGGGGTTACCCATATATAATGGGGTCTCATAAGGATAAACAAAACATGACCCTCATATAGGGTATTCTGAAGTAAAGTTAAAATTTGAAAAGGGGGTTTTCATAGAATAATCATTTCTTATTCTCACCAACTAAAGGTGATATCTCTCTCATTATTTGATAGATTCAAGTATTTTTGATCTGGTGAGTAGATATTTATAAGATAAATTTCCTACATCCATCCTCTATTAATTTATTATGATATTTCATAGTCTGATATTAATTGTAAATGTTTTTACCATATTTCAAGGTTTTTGTGAAAATATATATTTTTTATTTTCCAATGTGGGGTTAAAAGCCGGTATTGAGTGATAGGACATCAATGAATATAAAATAGATGGTCTTTAAAAATATGTTAAGGTTTGGATTTTTTCATTGTGTCTATGATGTGATGTCATGAAATCCTACTGAGTTCTTGAATATAATATTTTTAAAGTATTTTAAATCTGTTATTCCCATAGTATAACCCTCCCATGAGTCGTGAGTGGTTGTAGGATCAAAAAGGAAAACCTTACTATTGATCACCATATAGAGGGATCTAAGTATTTAGAATTTTGAAACCAATTTATTGACTTTGTGTGTCTTAATTGAGTCAGAAATATCTAAAATGGGGGTGGATGTCTAGAATGCTCCTAGGTTCTAATGTGAAACCTAATGTTCTGAAATATTCTTAGAATAAAATCTGTGATCTAGTTTGTATATATTATATTATAGGATGCCTGAGAATGGTCCTAGGATACAACTAGTATTCTAGATAATCTCATGATCCTGAGGATGTTCCTAGTATATTATTTATATTATTGGTGGTGGTGGGATTCCTAGGATGTCACCAGGATCCAACATGATGTCGGATGATTATGACATGCCTAAGGATTCTTCAAAGGATCCACTTTATATGCTGAATGGTTGGATTCTTGAGGTGTTACCTAGGATATGGATAGTTTTTATGGAATGAATAATCCCAATATCACCTCCTTGAGATATAATGGTTATTTATAGGGATACATGATATTAGAAGATTCTCTTTACTTCCCACATGTGTGTTTTGGGCATAAATTATTATGATTAGATACATCCATCACTGTCCAAAGATAGTATGGTCAATCATGGGTGTCACCTTAGATCATGAGGTGGGATGATGTTTTATTAATTTATTTTTCCTTTATTTTAGTATGAAAATAAAAACTGGATGTTTTTATAAATATTGGTGGTGGTGGACTGATAGTCATACTCACACCTTTTTTGGGTTGTCGTTGTTACCTAAGAAGACTTCCTGGTTACAGGTCATGATAAAGGAAAACACCCTATGAATGTGGTTTGATTTGTTATCTAGTTTGGATCATGGTATGATAAAAAAGAGATAAATCGAGATAGATTTTTGTGATATTCTTTTACCTGGTAATGTTGATTACTTTTATGGGTGTTTGGATATATGAGATCCACCCAGAGAATATCCTTTTATATGTATGAATTCCTAATATTTATATATTTTTATTTTCCTAGAGAATGAGTAATTTTTATTTCATGGAGACTATCATGATGTTTATTTTCTAATTTATCCAGATGTATATATTTTTGTTATTATTTTTTATGATATTAAACTCTAATATGATGTTATAGACTTCCCGTTGTACAATCATATACCCTTTCTTCTAGTCAGTTGCATCTAGGATACATGGAGGTGTTCTTTAGGGAAGTGGAATTGTCGGTCCATGCACTAAACAAGGGTTCTTTGGACATGGGGCATCTCAAATTGGTATCTGAGTGTCTTTTCTTTTATCTTACTCTTTAGAAAAGGGATACATGAGATAGGATATCATATGAACTTAGTATGGAGTATATTTTATTAAATAACTAACTCTCACTTGAAGTAATGATATGTTACCATTGATGGGATAAATTTTCTTTCTTCTTTATTTTAAAGCTAGGCTAATTCACATAGAGTGACCCACTGTGTTTACAATTAAGATTTATGGTAGTATATCTCTTGCCTATAATGGAAAGAGGGAATGTGTTCGTGTATCATATTAGGCATGTATTATTCACATGCCATTCACATTTTTATGTATGTTTTGTTATATTATTATTATATATAGATAAATTAATTAAAGTATCTATATAAACCTATATAGAATACCCATATAGATTTACGGTGAAATCTTATATAATTGATTCTTATGATGTGTAAATTTTTTATTCTCTTTATTCTAGTTGTTACAAGACATTGGTTGAATAAAATTCCAATTACAACTTATAAAGTGATTTCCTTTATAACTTTTAATTGAAATTTCAAATAATTGGGCCTTATTGGTGAAACTTTTATTTAAAGAAAAATAAAAGTAATGATGTGAATATTATATTCATCTGACCTTGACTTGAGTACGGGTATTTGGGGTTATAGAGAGAGAGTTTCGGTTGTGAGACTTTATGATTGGGATGTAAAGAATAGTAGGACACAATTATTATTATTACTTAATGTTGAATATGATATTGAACTATTATAGTGATGTATTCTATGGAGTTAATTTGGAATTGTTGGGAATTTTTCCACAACCACTTCTAATGGACTACCAAGAGAGTGTCGATGATCATTCCTTGTCATTGGTTAGGCCAGATCCACCTGCATCATTTGGGTATGTGATTGGTGTTCAGCCTCATGAGAGATTATATGGGTATTTTAGTAAATGGAGAGAGAGGCTCCTTGATTTTTTCATACAATGTCTAAGCTGAAAAAGAAGATTTATATGTAGTGTCCCCCATTATTTACCATATATGGTAGCCCCTAGGCATTTGAATTCTAGATATATTCCATCAATATGATTCTTGATCATCTTATGACACCACCTAAGAGAAGACTAAATCTAGTTGTATATATGGTGAAAGGACTAGAGAATCACTGATGGGACATCTTGTTTTGGAAATATAAACATTTAAATTTGAACTTGTTGAATTTTCAAAATGGATTCTTTAACCATTTCCTTTTGAATACTGTGAGGGTATAAAAATCCTAAAAGGTTATGAATCTAATATAGTGAGGGAGATCAGTTCTAAATTATGTGGTGCACTTTAATAATTTATAGTAATTTTCTCCAACTCTAGTTGGTTATGAGGTAGCCTGATTAAGGTTATTTGAGGATGGATTGACATAGGATATCTGAATTCTAGTGTATTTTTTTAATAACCTTTTAAAAAATAATTAATGAGGCTCTTAATATTGAAATAATTCCATCTAAAGGTAGGGTAGATTATAATAGGATTATTTTGGGGTGCTGGTAATGGATCATACAGTGGAACGAGGAACCATTTTGATAGCTTGTACTGGAGAACTTGTTATCAGACCAGCTTGAGTATCGATTCTTCATTCCCTCATTGAGGAGGAAGTTCATTATAGTTCTACCTGTACTGAAGAATAGGATATATTAATATACACTATTATAGGCCTCCTATTGAGTGTCGATCATGTAGTAGAATATGAAAATTTCATTTTTTTCAATATTTCTTAGTGGGTGCCCTATGAAATAGGATCTATTCAGGTTCAGAGTTCATAAGTTTGATTAGGTTTGCTGCAACAGGTGGGTAGGTGGAGTAGTATCGGCTGGTTGGGATAACGTAGTGTACATGGTGCCCAAGGGAAAATATATTATAAATATAAAGTTATTTATTTGTAGGAATATTAGATTTATGCACATGATTTTGGTTTGGGCTAATTATATTATATGAAAAATACTTTTACAATATAGTATATAGGACCTTCTACAAATCAAGGTACGATCCTGGTAGATTTTATATTGGAATTTGATTTGTTTAATATTATAGGATCAAATTCATTTATATCTTCTCAATTTCTAGAAATACTATAACTAGTGGTGACATATCCATATGGGTTGATTTCCATATATAAACTGCTTAATGTACTAACAGATTATATTCACCATTTTAAGGAATGTTCCCCCAAGATTATTTGATATCAATTCTTATGAGATCTCTTTATATTAAAGATGACCAGCATCAATTTAATCCTTTGGATATAATTATTAGTGTTATATCAAACCACATTAATTTTGATCAATTATGAGATTATTTCACATCTTTTAAGGGTGGAATATAAATTTAATCAAGGGAATGTGACTTATAGGTGGGTTGGGCAGGACTAGACTGACAATAGCTATGAAGGATTATAACTTAGGTTTCAATCCTTATGTTAGATTATGGGGATGTGCAGTAGGATTATTTTTCACCCATTATTGATCAGTTTTATGATATATTTCTTAGATATTTCTTAGGGTTACTGCATCATAATGTAGCTGAGTTAACTATCAAGATCATGTCAATTGAGGAGGTTATTTCTATTCCACCATACTAGATGTCTCCTGAAAATCTATTTGATCTTTATAATTACATTAAAACATGGAGGATAAGGGATTTATACATCCAATAAAATCTCCTTAGGGTTATCTTGTCTTATTTACTAAAAACGTTGATGTTTTTTTGAGGTTATCTGTGGATTATTATAGGTTGAATCAAAATATAGTTAAAAAATCATCTCAATTCCCTTACTTTGAAGTATTATTTTATAATATTAGAGGATAAATGGACTTATAAAATATTAAATAGAGGTCATGATGTTACCAATTTAGTGTGATACTGTAGACACCATAAAATGTGTTCTGTGCACTTTTCCGTAGAGTGAAGATATGATTCTCACATAGAAAACAAATGTAAAGTATGAGTAAATATGTTTTCACTAGGAAAGAAGAAGATGCAGGCTGGATTTCTATGTTCCAAAATACTACTCCATACCAACGGATAAAGTGGACTGATTTCCCTATCCAGGAGTAGGCAGTGGATTTCCAAGATCGGTGATAGAAAGGTGTCAACACATTGAATTCAATTTCTGAGTTTCATCTGAGAATACTTGGTGTATTTACCATATCCAGAAGTGTGGATCTTCTCAAGACCTTTGATTTGACTGGTCGTGGAGCCCAAACCGGCTTACGGATCAAAGTTTATGGCACTTGGAAGATGGATAAAATTTCACAAAGGGACCTACGCGAGGGATCTACGTGGAGGACCTATGCGGAGGACCTGTGCAGAAGAATATTTTCTACACACCTACTTAGAGGACCTACATGGATAAAATCCCTTCGACCAGGTCCCCTATTTTCCTATAAATAGCACCCTTGGGCTCCCCTTTCAAGAACGGAAAAAGTTGGAAGAAGTCCCAAAGCTCCCATTGCATAGGTCATTTTCCACGATCCCCTAATTGTCCTTAGGTATCTCTCTAAAACATAAGAGAAGATGGAATTAAATGGGGAAACATGGTTAAAAGACCCATATGGTTCTAGAACATATGGACCTCTATGGTGCACCTGCGCAGTGCACCTGCGAGCCGCACCAGCGTGGAGTTCCTACCCTTGGAAGCTATGCGGATCACCTACATGAGGTGCCGTGGCGGAGCACTTGTGTGACCCCATTGGTCCATACCACGGGGGCTACGCCCCCTGCACCCCCTACTTGGCTTCATTGTTGGGCTACGGTCCCAACCCTTCGGGTCGGTCCCTTTGCTTCCGTCACTGACCCCCATGAAATATGGAGAGTCGTAATGCGATCTTTTTGAATCTGGTCGATGACAATTTTCATTGCAACCTTTATTCTTCCCAACTTCTAACATTGGAATACCATGATCTGAGACACTCCATCACACTCAATGATGTTCCTTGAGTCGACTAAGTCCTCTTGGTTCCTTTCACATGTTACGAGTTTGGACTCTCCTTATGAATTCCTTGAGTACCTTGAGTCGATACACTCGTCAAACTACATCACCTAACTCCTATGCTAGGTTAAATCTCAAATGGGAATCCTCTTTAGGAGTAAGCCCAAACCAATCCCCAAATGGGCATCCTTCTTAGGAGTAAGCCCCATCCAATTTCAACAGGGCAGTCATCCTAGTATAAGCCCCTCACCTTCACCCCTTCTTCCTTACATTGGACCCTTGTCCAATGTAAATAGAACAGAGGGAAGGCTCATCACCTCGCCCTCTCCCACAGTCGACGCGCCCTCTTCCATCAGAGAAGGAAGAAAAGTGTGAGGTTTCATTGTTGAATCTTTCACATCCTCTTGTTTCTCACACTGAGCATGACTCACGTGGGCTTAGGGATAAGTGATGGTTGCAACATGTGCACAAACACTCATTGGAATGAACTATGAGAACTCTAATTCCTATTTAAGCTAGGATTCATAGGATGAATTTTTAGGGCCCAATCTCACTGATATCCTCCTCAGGAATCTAACCTTAATTCCCCCAATTTGGGCATCCTACTTAGGAAATAAGCCCTAAATTCAATCCTCAAATCATCAAGTCATCCTTTTTCAGGAAGTAAGACCAATCTCATCTCTCTTAGAGGACTATATTCTCTTATGAGACACATCGCACTATGTGGGCTTTGATTTCCATCCATATGGGATACATAGGAAACCTCCTTGAGGTACAAACCCAACACTTCAAATCAACCCTGTTCTCTTTGGGCCATATTTCAAATAGGGTATGATCCCACTTAGAAACTTGTATCCTTTCCAAGTTCCTTGGGCTGCATCAGTATAAGTCCCACACTAAATTTCAAATGAGCACCTTCTGCTTAGAGGTCCTTATCACATGACCTTAAAAGGTATGATGTGTCCTATTAATCGGCACCAAACTATGAGGGTTCTGATTCCTTTCACAAGGATAAGTAGGTAGCTCATTTTATGAGTACGATCCCAAGAATAAAACAAACCTTTGTCTCCCTGGATGAAAATAAAATATAGAGTGCCCCACTAAGTGGATTAAAAACCATTATCATCATAACGATGATTAAATGAATCTCTAATAAATATATTAGAGGATACCATTGATGGAAAACCTTGAATACATACAGATGTTTCCATTTATAAAGAATCTTGAATGCATTCTAATGATTCTAAAATTTACACATTTTATAAGTGATTGTAAATTCCAATGGATACTTATGATATACTTGGTAAATTAATAAGGATTCATGAAAATATTTTATTCTTACAAAGAGAGTCCCGGAGTAGACAATAATTCCCCCCAAAAATGGTGTGATGAGTCCGACCTCCCATCCTCTCTACCATTGCACATTCTTAAGTATCGTAAAGTTCAAAACATAATGAATTCCTACCTTTGGAAAATAGGTCCTCCTTGGATAAAGAACTGTTGGAAGTTTCTGGTTCCATTAATAAATCCAATGGAAACCACCTGGAAACAGCGATTCTTAAATCTAGAAAGCATGTTTCAAGGAACTACGAAAAAGATACCTATAGACATCTATCTCACTACCTTCAGGATAAGTTATATCTTATATGATTATTTGGTGATTATATTTGGTCTGAAAAACACAATGATGATATTTATGGAATTTATGAATTTGATCATAAATTGGTATCTACACACTTTGGTGGTTGTATTTTTTGATGAAATAATCATGTACAACATATTGATTTAGGATCACACAGAGCATCTAGAGAGTGTCTTGGGAACACTTTGAGGTCATTAGATATATTCCAAACTATCAAAGTGTCAATTTGGGATTAACCAAGTCCACTTCTTATAGCATATCAAGTCTAGTTTTGGGGTGTTAGTATACATTGAGAATGTTAGATCCATTATTTCTACAGAGTAACCCAATAACATTTTTGATATACATTTACTTTTTGGATTTTCCAAATACTACGAAATTTTTATCCAAGAATTATCCAATTTTTTTATATCAATGATAGGACTCACCAAAAATGTAGTGATGTTTATCTGGTCTAATGCTTGTAAGAGTGATTTTCAAGAGATGATTGTGAGATTTAATATAGCACTGATACAAACCTTACCTGATCTGGGTATGGAGTGAACCATTTATTATGATTCTTATAAGGTCATGTTGGGAGTAGTCATGATGAATTAATGACATGTGGTCATGTATGTTTCCAAATAGTTAAGGATTTATGAGTGGAATTACCTTATACATGACATTATTCTATCAGTAGTGTATTATTTGAGATGTTGGAGGATTTAGATATTTGGTGATAGGTTTGTGGTATATACTAACTATAAGAGAAAAAATTATATATTCTCACAATAGGACCTGAACCTTCATTCGGGGAGGTGGATCAAGTATATGAAATCCTTTGAATTTGATCTACCTTATACCCTAAGGGAGGGTAATCTGGCTGCAAATTTATTGAGCTAGAATATATAGACTAAAGTTGTGTAGGAGTGAATTAGTGAGAATATTTTTTTGTCCCTATTTTACCAAGATAACATTATAATTTTAGGATTAATAGGGTCGATTAACTCTTCTTATCCATTTATCCTTTACTTAATAGTAGGATAAATGGGAGGCAACTTTCCGATCTTGATTGTTTAGCCCTATGGGATATCATATATGGATTGAATCCATCACTAGACCAGAACTTCAATGATCAAGATATAATTTATGTCCACATTCTCATCTTGGTTCTGATGGAAATTCATAAATAACTAATAAGGGACTTTAACACCTCAAAGTTAAATGTTCACCCAGGTTTCAATAAAATGTATCATTAAATATGTAGACAATGTCAGTGCTTAAGAATAAAGAGGGAAATAAAATCTATTTTTATGTGGTGCCACTCCTTTCATCATGTGAAGGTAATGAAAAATTGACCCGCTCTTATTTTATAGACTATCTCTATTCTTGAGTGGGAATGGAATGAAGTTAATATGTATTTTGTAATAAGGTTGTTAGTGACACCCCATTGTTGTGGCACAATTTGGGTAATCCTATATTGGATGGCTAAGGTGATTCATTTCATACCAATATCATAGATCTTATTAGTTTATGATTTAGGTAATCTCTATGTTCAAGATATAGTTCTCTTTTATTAGATCCCATTAAGTATTATTTTGTATATGGGTTCCCACTCTACATCATGTTTCTAAAAGGGTATACATAATGAGATTTGTAAAATGGTTAACTTGAGAACTGCCTATCATTCATCAGTGCATAGATATTCTGAATGTTGTATTCTAATTTTGGATAATATGTTAAGAGAATATTTCTTAGTCTTTGGGAGTTCCTTAGAGAACCACCTGAATTTATCAAATTTCACCTATAATGGTAGATTTTAGGATTTGATCTATATTTCTTCCTTTGAATCCCTAAATAGTATGTCATGTCATTATCCCTTGTATTTATTAGAGTTTAGTAAGTCTTTTATTATTATTTCAAGTCTTTTGTAAGAGACCTTATATTTAATCTTATAGATATAGAATTTATTAGTGACTTCTTAGAGTATGAAGAGATCAAAAGTTGATCGAATGTGATGACCTATCGAGTTTGAGGTAAGTGAATAAGTATTGATATGGGGGTTTCTATGGTTGGGACATTATAATGTTTAGAGGTAGTGAAAATAAATTCCTAGGAATATGGGTTTGTTAGGTATTGTAAAGAGGATCAGTCTGTAAGGATAACAATTTTCCCACCCATAGGGTATCAGTTCCATTAACAGTGTATTTCATATACTACAGTCTCAGTGGTACTAACTCGATTCATGTCTTGATATCAATAGTGAATAAATCAATCTAGAGTTTTATATTTATTTTGTGGAGATTATAAATAATATAGTGTAATTGAAATTGAATAATCTTCATGAAAAGGTAGTCCTCTTAGTTTACTGTAGTGGCAGCATGGTTGTATCCATGTAGATACTTTGGATACATAGTATGATATATGAGTACAATGGATGGAGATATTCACCGATAAGGCATGGTGATATTTGGGAATGAAGATCTATGGTGAGATGATATATGGTAGGGATATTTTAACATCCTAGTTTTTGTTATCTTTGGTCATGTTTTAATTTTTATATAAATAATCAAAGTAGTTTTAATATTCATTTAAATATGAATTTTTACATCAAATGTGGAATTTTAGTTGGAGATGGCCTTCTTAGATATTTTGGTTTTTTCTTTTATCATAGGGTACATGGTATGGTCTATATTGTGATTTTTTAATCACTCATATCATTTTAGGGTTGGTGGTGGTTTTGAAAGTGTTATTATTTTGTACCAAGTGTGTTTTGTTTAAGTTTGAAATTTTTGTTTTAAATCTGTTATTTTTTTAATTTTTTGTTGTTTTGAGTGTTCTTACACCTAAGAGTGATAATTGTGGTCGAACATTGGCTTGATAAAGTGTATTGGGGCCTGGTGAAGGTGTTGTATGTGTTTATTCAAATTGGATTATATTTAGTGGGTTGACATAGCTCATGGGGGGGAGCTTTGAGGTTTATTTTTTAGATGTTGGGCCTTGGATCAAGTCTACTGGTGTGTAGTGCAAGCCTTCTTGGGATTTTGGTTTTTTGGATGTGATTTTTGGTATTTTCAAAGTGGTTTATATTGGGTGGAGAATTAATTAATGTTTAAATTTCATTTAATTATATGATAGTGATCTTACTTTTATTATTTTATAGATGTTTAATAGTGGTTTCACAAGACAAGATTTGTACATGGGGCTATTATAGCACTGGATGAAGGGATTACCCTTATGTTTCTTGATATGTATGGGTAACCAAAAGATTACCATTGTTAAACTTAGTTTCATAGATTTAACCAAGATATAACCTTTATGTAGTGTTATTGTGTAAGGGTGACCAAAGGGGTAACCCATATTTAGTGGAGATGTGTAAGGGTTATCAAATCCTTACCCTCAGACATCATTATACATGATAGTAACTAGGGAAATAACCTTACATAGTGCTAATAATAAGGGTATCCCAAGCCATGTGTAGGGGTAATTAAATGTTTCCTCTAGATACCCTCATTCATAATGGTAGGGTGGCTATTTTTTTATAAAAAAAATATTTTTTTTTCAATTTTACCCAAAAACATAAAGGTTGACTATTTTAGAAAAAAAATCACTTAAGAGTGTATTTTGAGGTCTGATTCATCCTATAAAAAGAGATTTTGACCTATAATACACTCTTTTTCTTATCACCATATCATGGTAAGATATCACCATTTCTTCAAAAGATTTTATCTTTTTTACATGGTTAATATTTATTGTTAAATATAATTATTTCTTTCAATAATCTCTTAATTTCTCGTTATATTTCTGAGTATTACACCTAATAACATTTTTTGGGATCTATTTTAGGGTATTATTTTTGAAATCATTGATTTCCCTCATTCAATTTTTGTTTAGAAGCCAAATTTATTTAGCATAATTCAATGAGTATAAGGTAGGTGATCTTTAACTATCCTATAAAGTCTAGTTTTTTTATAGTGTGTATGATGTGTGGTCTCACCGAATTATTAAGAACTTGAACATAATATTTTTAATTTATTTTAAACTGGTTATTCTCATAGTCTAACCCTCCTATGATCAATGAATTTTTATAGGATGGATAAGTAAAACCTTACTCCTAGTAACCATATAGATTGATCTAGGTGTTTAGAATGATATATCTAAGTAATTGACTTTGAGTCCCTAAATTGAGTTGGTAATATTATGAATGTTTATGGAAGCTGGGAATTCTCATTATATCTAGTGTAGGACCTAATTTTATGAATGATTTATAGATTTTAATATAGGATCTAGGTTGTATACTTAATATTTCAGGATTCCTGAGGATGGTCCTAGGATCTACCATGTATGGTTGATGATTCTAGGATACCAGGGGATTTTCTTAGGATCCTACTTGTATATTGGATGGTGGTGGGATTACAGGGATGTGAGGGGGATCTAAAAAGATGTATAATGACCATGGGATTCCTGATAAAACTTCTTAGTATCCATTTCATGTGTTAAATGGTGTGATTCTTATGTAGTTCCCTGGGATTCAACTAGTTTTCTATGGTATAAAGGTGCAAGGGATCATCACCTTGAGATCTAGAGTGCTTCTGGGGACACATGAGATTTCCCAGTGGTTCATACATCCCCAAATAATGTTTTTGGCATGACTTATTGTGATCACACGCGTTTGGAATTGGTGAAATAAATTATGGTTGATCTTAGGTATCACCATAGATCCCAATGATTGAATGTGATTTAATTATTTTGTATACATTATTTTATTGTACACATCAATATGAGATTACTATCAGACTATATTTGTGTATAGACAATTTTTGTGGTGTCCTACTGATTCATACTCACACACTATTAATTTCTTTATTGGTACTTTTGTATACATCATGGTTACCATCTAAGATAAATGTAAGAATCCTATAACTGAGAGTTGATTTGTTAACTATTATGGAGCATGGGAAGAGTGTCCATACTGGACTCAGGACCAAATTTGTTGATATTCTTATACCTATCTATTTTATTTATATTCTGTGTTTCTAGAAATATAAGATCCACCCATGGGTAATCCTTATATATGCATGATTTCATGAATTTTATGTAGTTTCATCTTGTTATTGCATGAGTAATGTTTATTTCAGGAAGCTTGTTGTGTTATTTGATTAATGATTTATCTATATATATTTATCTGATTGTTACTATTTTCATTGATATTTTTTTATATGAGGGTAGATACTACCCATTGTACCATCACAAACCCTCATCTCTAGTTATAAGCCTCTAGAGTATGGGGAGGCTTGCCTAAGGACAGTGGCACCATAGGTATGAGAACTAGAATAGTGGTCTAGGGTAGTTGAATGTCATAGATAGAATATATGTATACAAGTATATGTATAGTCCTTTATATATATATATATATATATGGGTTTTATAATTAGTAGACAAGTAATATCATAAAATTTATAGTAAGTTAATCCATAGATCAATACTAACTGTAATCGAAAACTCCCTTCACATGGAGGGTCCATACCAATGCTACCTACATTGTGTTAAACACTCAGATTCTGAGATGTATCGGTCAGGTAAACCATGATTCATGTTCTAGCGATCCTAGGAGGTCGTGTTTGTCATTGTAGTGGCATACACATATAATCATATGTATTCACACATATGGGTATAATTGTACCATGAAATTAGGATCCTATCATCCCATCCTAGGTTTATAATTGAGGTTGATCCTATTAGATAAATATTACAAACTATCATAGGGAATAATGGATTATGTATAACTAGTTGTGGTAACTCAAGATCATGACATGTATAGAAGTTTTGGTCCTAACATCTATCCTAGGTTTTCAAACTATACTCCATCATTTTATGGAACTTCTCTAGAATTTTATAAAAATAAAATAAAATTTATAGATAATACACATACTCATAATCAAATTAACTAATAACCGTGATATGAAATAATTAGTAATTTTTTCCATGCTCAAAAACACTTATTAAATTTAATTATCAACATAATTGAAATAATAAAGAATAAACAATCTTGTCATGAAAATATATATACATTTTATTATAATAAAATAATAACATATTAACGTAATAAGATAGGGACATGCACAGTATAGTAAAGAGAAAACATTACCATCATGAAAGTCCCCAAAACCCTTAATAATATTATAAAATAATATAGAGAGGAAAGCATGGAAAATATAGTAAGATACTAAAGAGAGTAAAATAAAATCGTGTAGTAGTTAGCCACACCCATCCAGGTCCAAGTTAAACAAAGTATATAACCCTTCTGAAACACAACACCTACATGGAATCATGAGGTAGGGAAATTATCAAATCATACATCATAAATCCTAACAGGATATGGGTATGCTATTTTATACACTAGTTTGAGAATGCCTGTGGTAGGTTTTAGATTAAAAATTATTTGGATTAATCCGGGAAATTGAAAACCTATACCCATATCATTATTTTGATTAAAATCACTTTATATTTATCACACCTATAGAGGGAATTTTAAGTGCCTTCGGAATACATTTTTTTGATAACTAATTTAGTAAAAATTAAATAAATATAGGAATGTATAAGTTTTGGTAAGAGTGTGTATGTAGAATAAATCATTTTAAAAAAATGTTTCCATAAACCATCCAAAAATTTAATACACTTAAAGAAAGGTTGTGGTGGAATTCAAATGCATGGGTTAGGTGGTTACCTATAAAAATGATTTTTTATATTAAATCATTTATCCCTACATGGAAAACCCTGAAACTACACCACTATCAAAGGACATTATTTACCTTTGTTTAAGTACCGTTTAATAACTTATCCATTTGGGTTTAGGTGGAAAGTGTTTATATAATTCCTATAACTTAAATAATACTCTAAATGAATCACATTAAACTAATAGGATGTTCAATAATATGAATCTTCTAGTCTATAATCTATCCACAAGTTAATATAACACAAAATACATTCACAGGGACACATAATAAAACATTTTTATTACCTAAAAGGGTGTGCATATCATGATAACATAATTTCCATGAGGTATAACTTCGATATGGGTTACAAAATGATTATTCAATGGATAACCCTATATACCAAGTTAAATACAAAATAGGCATTAAAAAATACCATAAAATGAGCAGTGGAAACTGAGTATCACTACATTGAATCTCATGAACTCTGTAAACACGTTTCAAGGGTAATAGAAAATTAACATTGAAATCTATTTATTTATATTTTTAAAATATGAATTAGACTTTATAAAAAGTTTTTAGAACAAAATTGAAGGAAGAACTGTTATTGTATTATCCTAAAATAGCTAGGGGATTGGGACCACCTAACCATATTAATGGAGAAATTTTGGGTTCCAAATGATCATCAACAAGACCAAAAACCATTTAATCACAATTCATAAATAAGTATATGAAACCACATTAATATCATTAATATAACCATGGTAATAAACCTCAAAAATATTACCTAAAACATAGTATCCATGCTCTCCTAAATAAATCCAAATAATCAGCCATAAATATAACCATAGAATAAAAATATCTCTATGTTAATTCGTACCTTAATCACTTCCCATAGAAATAATGATGAATGATGGTGAACAAACCATATGAACCATGATGAATAAATTAGATAATAATACCCATTTCCATGTTCAAATTACACTATGATTTAAGGGAATTCAATAGAAAATATTTAACCAAATATGAGAAATTAAGAAAATAATGGGAGAAGAGGGAAGAAGATTGGAATATAGAGACTTATCTTAGATTTTTTAATGATAAATTCATATGAATAAACCATGAATCTTATATAATATAAGAGTAATAAGTTAGATATAAAATATCACTCGGGATGGACTTCATGCAGTTAGGAAGATGTGGATTTGATGGAGAAGGAAGAAGGACGTGTTGGGAGTAGGGGTAAAATGAAAACAAAAAACCCCCTAAAAACATATGGTTAGTCCACCAAGTACCCAATGGAACCCCCACACTTGAAAGGATTTTACCCTTATCATCAAGTATCTAGTGACAGTCCATTGGGTACTTGATGCCACCTACATTGAAAAATTGTTGGTGTAACCGCCCTGGTATGCTACCAAAAAACTGAACCCCAAAACCTAAACTCAATCCTTATCCCAAAAATACCATATAATACCATATCAATTTCATAAAACTAACTCTAAAACCTGAAAATAAAAATGACCCTTTAACTAGTGTCAAAAATTAAAATAGACGAATATCCAATCCAACCAAATTTCCCTTTTAATATCTTAAAATGTTATAACTAGGACATGTCTCATTATAACCTCACCACCATATAAATTATCATTCCCAAGAAGTCCCAATATATGATTTCCCAAATGCCTAATAAACTTAATTTCCTAATTCATGGGCTAATACATCCATATAATTCATGATGAAAAACTTCTATATATATCAGAAGTCCTTATATATTACCAAATTTGGATCAAAATTTCAAAAATAATATCATATCTTCACTACACATCTCAAAATTATCCTTGAATCATATAAAAAATAATCCATTCCATCTCTAATTTAAAAGTCTTGAATTAGATTGAATTAATCCTAAACCCACAATTTATATATTCATAACTATAAAAATCACTAAACTCCTACATCCTAAAATCATATCAACCACTAGAACTATACATATATTTATATCATCCATCATGCTTATAATGTGCATCTCTAAAAAATTTAAACAAAAAAATAACCAATATATATAAACTCCAAAGGGAATATCATCACCTTTACCATCCTCTAACAACTACCAATCAATAAATTGATGGGATATGGGACCCCTCACTATTGAAAATCACTATAACTACTTATTAATGACCTTAAATTATCTTATAGTTGACTAAATATAGATATTAATCAATGGTTTACATTAAAAAATTATTTAATATTGAAAATTACTTATTTATTTAGATTTTTAAAATACCATATCTTATAGCACAAACCCATCATAAAGTTCCATGCTAAATAAAATAAATCGAGTTTTCCTTATAATAACCCCACATCCATTATAAGATATATTGTAAGAAATTTATATACACACACACATATATATATATATATGTTTACATTATATTTTTAAAATCGAGTCTTAATTTCATTTTAAAATATCATTCCAATTTTTTTTTCAAAATCCATCATTTCATTTTAAATCATTTTTCACATTTCAAGATGATGGTTGAAAAAACCACCATTTAAATCTTATTTAAATTAATACATTTTCCATTATATTTAAAAACATAACATTACAAATATTCTTTCATCTCTCAATTAAAATAATAGGCTAATGATGGCCACCCAAACCAGATGATATAGGTTCACATTAGGCATTCTCTACATGGTAATGCTAGCATGTTTCAATAGTTATTTTCAAAATCATTTCTCTCCAAATTTATATAATCTCATTAAAATAATGTGAAATTAGAAAAAATTATACATAAAAAATATATCCCATGATTTAAAATGAAATGAAATTTAAAAATAAGAAACGTTAATTGGAATATAATAATATCTATAATTAAATATCATGATTCAAAACAATTTATTTGACATAGGAAGAACATTCATTTTCTTGTAAAATATTACCAGTATAAATTAAATATAATGATCAATGATAAAATATAACTATGAAACTTAAACCATGCTCAAGAGTCAATCCATAAATTCAAAACATGTAATTCACTAAAAAATATATTTAAATTAGAAGTGGATAACTTGATTAATATTTCAATCTAATTAGAAAATTATTTAAATAATAACATATAATATTATTCAAAAACAAATTCATGATTAATAGTATAATATAAAAGTAAAAAAAGAAAATTAATATGCTTGGTATTAAATGTAAATATCTACCAAATCCCTGATTAGAAATATAAAGACTACTTATCAATAAAAATAAGTATTGTAATCATAATCTAAAGAAAAATATTTAATTCCTATTAACATGGTTTTTCCATTGGAAATTAATTGGAAAACACTACATATATGTATCTCTGATGTTTTTTTAATAATAACTTCCATTTGATTAAAACTATAATATAAAATAATTAATTTATGTAATATGGTATGTTATCCTATGTGTGCCTACTTTTCAATTCCTAAAATGATTCACAAACCAATAATAGAGGTTAACTCCTCGTCAATCACTTAGAACCTCGTATAATATCTACTTTATTATCCCTAAGAAAATCCAATAAGAAACCCTCTTAATCCTATATATCCTATTGTGAACCCAAACATACCTTGGTGACTTTATCTTACCTCATAAATAGATTCATGAATTCCTTTTATTGGTTAATTATCAAGTCTCAAAATCCTATATCTTATCTAAACCATGAGATTCACAATCCGATTTAATATAAAAAAATTTTCTAATACAACATCAAAATGTTTTCAAACCGAATTCCATTACAAAATCTTAATCATAGTGTTACTACCCCCTGATTGATTATTGATCCCCAAGGTTTGGTGACTATTTACATGAGTTTATGTTATAGTTTTTTGGAATTATTTACCTACTTTGATCCTTACCAAATGGTATTCATAGATTATATCAAAAAAAAACATGACTAATATGTAAGTTAGGAATTCCAAAATAAACCCAAGTAATAGTGCACGGGAATTATTGTCAAAAATTAAAATATAATAAAATGAATTTTTATCCCTTGAATATGTTTTACACACTATTTTCTATGGAATCCATGATATATTCCTCACTCAGTGTTTTGAAGTCAAGCATGGGAAGAAAATTTTCTTTATGCATGGAGAAGAAAAAATGGGATCTTCATGTGTTGTATTATTTCTCACATGCCAAGGGATGTATATTCCTCAAAAAATGGTATTAATTTTGGTTATGTTGTGGTGAGAACCTACCACTATGATTAATCTATATATTTCCCCCATTTCAATGAAAACCTATTTCAAAATCAAGAAAAATCAATTTTAAGGCCTTAAGGGAACTTTTGGGAACTAAAAAATAAAGTCAATTTATAAAACCTATTTTTAGGGGTATATTTCATTGCACGAGATTATATTTGAATGCTTTTAAATCCAAAATGTACTTATGAATCAAATGTTATAGTGATTTTATAATGGGATTCATTCTATCATAATTTAAATTTTTTAAAGGAAATTCCACTCCAAAGGATTGTCATTGAATTTTGTTTCTTTCAAGATCACATAACAAGTTTATAAATTATGATATTTATGTATCCCCAAAGTGGGATCCCTACGTACCAATGTATCTTCCTTCATACTTGCATGATTCATTTATTCTCACATGTTTCCTTCATGGTCACATATTTTATTCATGCTCACATGGTTTGTTCATAATTGTATAGTGCGTTCTCTCTCACATGGTCCCAGGGCGATCACATATTCCATGGTGGAAACATACCATGATATTACCCCACATTGATAGATTTCTTCCAAATTATGAAGATCCCTAATGACCACATGGTACCCATACAGACACACGCCTCTTATGCAACCACATGAAACCTCACTAGCTAGTTTGTAGAGCTACAAATAATGCATGCACCATTGATTGTCCCGTTAACCATCTGGTCAGATGCCTGTAGGAATCCCCAACTACCAGCCTTCAATAAGATAGTTATTGGACCCCACTAACAAGTTGGTAGACCTCATGTATCCTTCCGTGGTATGAACATATGTTCTCCCATAATAAATCCTCATAGTATTCCTACCAACCTCTTATATAAGAAACACAACTCACTCTCAATCCCTACAAATTCCTAAATAAGTATCCAAAACCAAGAATCAAGGGAAACTACCATATATCAACATGAAAATCAATAAGGTTAAAAATAAAATAAGGATCACAATTGATATAATTTGTAATTGTTTTAAAATTATCCTTACGATAAATGGTTTCTTCTCCTATAATTCCCATCAGGATGACAGGTCCACGAAGAGATGACGCCACTAATCTCTCGTCAACACCTCACACTACCAAGTATCAAGTATATCAAAATTATGTTTCCACATAATCCAAACATAGGTATAGAATTTCTATGTAGAACCTTCATATGAGAATAAATAATATGAACAAGATACTCAGTAACAAATATACCATGTTCCACATTAAGTTCCTCCAAACTCCATACATGTGATGAGTCGGGATGATATTTTATGATTTGTGACTTGTTGAACATATCGTCGATCAAATTCATCAAAGGTGAAAACTATAAAATGTAATCCACCATCCAAATCTTCTCAACAAATTAGAATGTTCCCATGTATCTTACTGTCAACTTTCCCTATTTTACCTGGTGTGGGTGACTCAATTGTGGAGAGACTCTCAAAAAAACCTAATCTCTCACCAATAATGACAACAGATATTTATGATGATCTACATAAGATTTATATTTTCTATGTGAAATCACCAATATTTATTAAATAAACTATATTTTCAATATCGTATTTGGATTAAACTAGGTCCCATAAGGGAATCATCCCCAATCTCAAAAAAAGAGTGTAGATTTAGAATGTTGGCCATAAAAGACCTCAATGTGTACCATTGTAATGGGTAACTAGAGGTTTTTATTATAGTAAAACCCATCCATCCCCAAATAGATATCCTAATATCCTCCAATTCCAAGGACACAATCATGATACTTATCCTGTGGAATATTTATAGCCCATTCAAACTGAACACATATATGAGGATAGTGTGTTATGCTCACTTAAATAGGGATACCATTGCCTCTTGGATTCCTCTCCTAAATTGATATGTGAATTGGGGATCACTATCAATTAAAATGGCAGATAGGACACAATGAAATATAATAATGTACTACACATATAAATTTATCAAGTTCTAACTTTTGATAATATCACAAATGGGAGTAATGTGAACAGATATGGTCAATCAATAAATCACTAACCAAATCACATTATATACTTGATTAGTACATGTAATCCCAACCAAAATGTTCAATGTTACCTTATCCCACTTGCAATTTAGAATAAGAAGGGGATGAATCAAACCCAAATGATTTTAGTGCTAGTCCTTGACCTACTAATATAAATATAAATGATAATAAAAATTATCAAGGGATCATTTCATACCTAGACACCATAATTGAAACCTCATATTTTAAAACATAATAATCATGCCTAGGTGGACCATGCACTATGAATGATGAAAATCCTCCATCACTGCCTTCTTCATAGGTGACAAAATGATATAAAAATTCTCGATGCAATGAATACCCTATGAAGATAGAGACCATTCACTAATGGTCTCCCCAACCATATAAATAATTCATAAACACTAAAACTCATCATCAAGCTTTTGATCCTATAGAAGAATCACAATAAAAGAGGATGTTAACTAAAATCTATCAAAAAAAATCTCAGGCCCAACATCCCGGACTTCCAAATATATGTGTGAAAAGAGATCCATGAGATTTCATTCCTTTGATAATTCCTTCAAATATAGGCATGGTAGTTTATTTCTCAAACATTCATTAAAAAAATCACACCTTTAAAAGGGTGTATGAAATGTCATTATAATGTTATTCCAAGTACTCCACCCATCACTTCTGATGGAGATTGACATATTTATTTATGAAAATATTACTCTCTTTTTTATTATTAGAGTAAATGATAAAATTTTAATTGAATACTCATTATCTCAAACTCTTAAAAAACTGAATCATAGTTAAGATTTCAAGATCATGTATTGGATAGTTATTTTCAGGTGGGAAAATATGAAGAGAACTATAAGATATCATGTGATTACCTTTCATAAGAACACAACCCAAACCTGAAAATAGAGAATCAAAAAATACTATATAGACTTACCCATAATCTATAAGAGTCGACATATGAACTAAATTCACATGGTTCTTCAACTTAACAAAGGAATCCTGAAATTTAAAATCCAAAATTAACTTCACTCCCTTCTTAGTGATAGTATTCATTGGAGTATCCAATGTATTGAAAGTTTAAAAAAGCCAGTGTTAATACTTTTCTAATCCTAAGAAGGTCCAAATATCAAATAAATTTTTTGGTTAATCCCAATACATGATAGTTTTCACCTTCTCATGATCAACTGAGATGACATGTCCAATGTTGCATGGCCCAAGAATCTCACTTCCTTATTTCAAAATTGGAACTTTGATAGCTTGGCATAAATATTATGATTTTTCAATATGTCCAAAACATATATTAAATGAATCACATGATCATACTAGAGTTTATAGTATACCAAGATGACATCCATGAATATGACATTGAATGAATCATGGTACTAGTGTAAAATTATTTTCATTAGTTCTATAAACACAGTATAGGAATTGGTCAACCTGAATTTAATAACAATATACTTATAATGGCCATACATATTTCTAAAATTGATCTTAAGGAAATCAGAATCCTTGATCATAAGTTTTTTAAAACCTGACTGAAATCAATCTTTGAGAAAAACCTTACCCCTTTAGCTAATTAAATAAATCATTAATCTATGGAAATTGATAATTTTTCTTAATATTAACCAAATTTTTCTTTTACTAATAAATACATAATTAAAGGGTTCATAAACCCTTCTTGTTGAAAAACACTGGTTCTACCCAAGGTTACACACTATGTAGAATGAATCCTTTATAAATCAATTCATCCAACTAATCCTTTGACTCATTTAGTTTAACTGGTTACATGTGGTAAGAGGGTACAAATATGGGAATAAACAATTCAACCAATTTGATAGAAAAATTTGCATCCCTCTCCAATGTTATGCTAGAAAATTGTAATTGAAAAACATATATAAATTCAATAGTGATTGGTGAAAGATATCGAAATAAATATTTTTACTCTAGTTCAGTAGAAAACATGGATATAATCCTACCTAAATCTAGAAGAGGAGGTCTAGATCCACTAAAACTTGGGTACCATTCTCCCTAAAAAATTATATAACCCCCATCAGGGGTAATAAAGGAGACCCTCCAAAGATAACAGTCAATCCAATATTTGTGAATAATTAGCCAGTCCATCTTGAGAATGACATGTAAGGGATTCATGTCAGTAACTAAAAATTCCCAAACAATAACACTTTTCAATAAAGAAAAAGTACAATCGGAGCATTGGAGACCCTACTCTCACTTCTTATTAAGAGGAGTTTCAATTTTTATCACATAATTCTTGATATTTATAGGAAGATTCAACAATTTCATAGTTTTAGTTAATATGAAACAATGAGATCCACCATTATTGAATAAAGTAGTTCATAAAGATGATAAATAGTAATGGTACCTCTCACTATCATAGGTCCTACATCTACTCCTAATGGAGACTCATCTACCACATGAATAAGCTTCGATCCTGATCCTAATGGATAGAAACACATTGTTATTGTTGAATATGACTATTTCAAAGATCCTACTATTGATGATGCCACATACCACTAAATTGAGTGATAAAAACATGGTGACACCTCTACAAGTGTCATAAATGACCACATGAGATAAAATTATCCAGTGCCTCTAGTAATGAACACTTTGAGTGAACATCCTTTACATATTAGAAACAAATCATTCATCCTTTACTTGATAACGTTTATCATTTATAGAAATCCCACTATTGAGGAACACCATCATTTTTACACTATTAGGATTATTACACTTCCTATTTCATTTAAAGTAACCACTAAAGTTTCCATATAATTTAGAATGAATTTATGTCAACCATAACTTACTTGAAAGATAAATTTAATACATTAAAAAACTATACATAACATCAATATAAAAGGTAATATTCAACATGAAGACCTATTATTTGATATCTTATCGAAGTCCAATTTCAATCTTTATGGCCTTAAGCTTCTCATTCACCACTACCTTAGGTGAGAACTGAGGAACTTTAGAAAATATATTATCCCATTGAGTATCTAACCAATCACCCTAATGAAGGTCAAGAAACTCCATGGATATAGCCAACACCAGTTAATATATATAATATTACTCTGAAAAAGGGGCCTTGAAGAGTTTCCACTTCAATACCTTGTTCTTATTTTCCAGCACTATACAATCTCACCATATCATGATAGGCCCCTCAAGCTTCAAGATAGAACAATTCACCTTAAAAGAATATGAAATCTCTAAAAACTCAAATTGTTTCCCAACCTCCTTCAACCAGTGCTTTTCCTCTTAAGGATCAATCATACGGAAAGATGTTGGTTTTACTAAAGAAACTATGGGGCATGATCTATGTTTTTATACCTCTATGGTAAAACCTATATAGCTTGAACGAGGGTGGGTGAACCCTGTTGGCCCAGAGCATGGACCTCACACACTCTAACCTCTATACGGTTTTGGATTATTTGGGGGCTTTCTTGATGGGTTTCATCCATATAACCCTACATAAGTCTATTTTATCATCTTCTTGGGGGAATGGTATTATAAAACATCAGTATATAATAAGGAAACAGCAATCAAGAGACTCGATAATAACAACTCTATCAACCAAATTTCAACTTGGGAACACAAATTTGATATCAATGATTTAGGAAAATTCTGGAATCATATAAAAAATTTCCTCAAAGAAATATTTTCCCAACCATCCATGGAAACTTAAGTCTCATTACAATGATATCTTTCCAGACACTCCATCATAATATACACCCCAAGTCCTAACAATGCTACCTCCTATCTAATGGGACATTAGAAACTATATAACAACATTAAATCAAAGACTCAACCACCTTTGATACTAATTTTTCATAACCCGACCCGGATAACCTACTAATATGAAACCTGAATCAATTCTAAAATTCCATAAAATTTGTTCTCAATCTCTATGGGATGGCGACCAACATTTAATAATCACTAAATAATCAAGAGGGAATGATTTCATGAGAGTAATTTCAAAATAAAATTAATTCAAAGATAAGAATCCATTAATAGTTAGTATTACAAACACTAATAAAGATAATTGCACCATTAGTAGATAGGTAGAGGTACCAAAATTGTACATCAACTAGATTCATCACATAAACACTGATGACATAGTGATAATATCTCCACATAACAAGTGGATCACAAACTACACTAGTCACTTCCAAATCCTAAGGTCCCACTAATAAAGAAAATACACTACTTCCATGTAGTTCTTTCCCTTTTCAAGTACCTAGAATGATAAATTCTAAAGACTCCAAAAGGGAGAAGTGGGGTATGCCTAATAATATTCTAGTGGAATCTCACTAAGCATTCAGTATTCAATATAAAAAAACCATATAAGCTCAATTTATTTTAAAACTTGGTATGGTAAACATTTATAGATTCAACATAAAACATACATTTCGAATCATTTAAATGGATAGTACAAAATATTTTTATGTAAAATTTCTATAAAAATTGTAATAAATATTCATTTCAATCCAAACAGGAATGAATAAATAATTTCATAAACATTGGCATGTATAAATAATTTTCAATCATAGTAACATGTTTATAATCACTAGGGTTAGTTTGAAATGGTCAAAATATTCCACATTATTTAGTGAAATGTTTCTCTATGTGTGTACACATCCCTAGATCCCAAGCCTGGGGGAATAAGAATCCATCCCAAAGAATAAACCATCTACCCTCATGATGTTTTAGTTTGTCTTGTCATCGTCAATCCATTTATAAGTATATCTAATAAATGAATAGTGTGTATATTCTTCATTATAACTATTAGAAAAAAATTGATTCACGGGAATAAAAAAAGGAAGTAGATCTCATTCATTTATAAAAATATCATATCATTTAAAACAATCATTTCAAATGGACCCATGTTCAAGTTTCAAAACAACATTTTTCATTTCAAAAACCAACATCAAATTCATTTTATCAAAATTTGTTCCTGTTAAGACAAATCATTTCATTCCAAATTCGTAAAATATTTCATGCCTTCTCTTTTAAAAAAATAATCATCAAAATCACTCTTCAAATCCTTCATTTCAATTTGAGAACATTTTTCCAAAATCAATACTTTATTTTCAAAATCAATTTTCAAAGGATTTTCATCACACACACAATGCCATTTTGCAAACACTTATTAAAGAATCAAATCATGATTTGGAAATTAATGAAAATCCATTTCAAAAAAACAAATAAATAATTGTTTTAATTGATAATAATTGCAATATTAAAGAACCTAACTCAATAAATTTATCAGCAATCATGAACATAGGATCCTCAATAGGAGAGAGAATAGAGGCCATAATCAATATAAGAAAAATACTTAACCCAGAAAGAAAAAATAAATATATAGATTCAAAAACAATATAAGGATACACCACTCTCAAAGAAGGAGAGATAGTAGGAAGTTAGAATTCATAGAAAAATAATGATTAAACTTACAATAATATATTGATTGATTCAATTGTAACTTTGATTCGTGAATGTTTAAGGATGAAATGAACAAATTCACCTCTAGAGAGTGTCCAAAAATAGTGGGGATCAAAATAGTTTCAAGGGAGTTGTGTTTAAAATTAAAATCGATATTAGCAGAATCAAAATTATGAAGTTATCCCAAATTGTTTTTCCCATAATGGCTTCAGAAGCTAGTGGATGGATCCAATTGGATAGTTGGTGGTTCCATGTAGAATGCTTGAAGGCTTGGGAACCCCCTCCACCCAACTAGCTGATGGTGTTAGGTATAATGTTTAAACCACTTCCCATACCACTGAATAGACATTGACTTTCACTGAATGACCAGTAGGATACCTGTAGGGATCCCCTTTAGCTCACCTTCCATAGAATGTTTGGTGGCCCAAAATAGATAGTCTATTGACCACCTGTATCCATCCTAGTTATAGGCCAAGGTCCACCCATAATCTATCTTCTTGGTATGACTCTAGATCTCTCAAAAAAACAAAACTCACTCCTAACCCCTTGAAAGGCACAAAGAATATTTAAAAACCAAGAATTAATGGAAAAACCTTGATATCAATATGAAGAAATGTAAGTTATAAAATTAAACTAAGCATCATGACAAAATGTATGTGTTGGTAGGTATATCTGGAACTCTGTTTTAAAAATAGAGAGTTTATTTTTTTGATAATCCTTTCTATTGTGAGAAAGAGAACCCCTTTTGGTGAACCCACTATTCAAAACCAGTAACTTTGAAAAATCCCATAATTAATAATTAGATGAAATTCTAAGAGTGAAAATAGGGAAATGATGTCAAGACACCTTCTTAAAAAGAACCCATGATTCTCTTACATGAAGTTCTCTCATGGTGTGCTTACACAAACCAATCCTATAAGGAACCATCATGATTTACACTCATGATTAACCTACAATAACCACACCCATGATACCAATAATGGAATTATTCCCTTGAGACCCCTTCAAAATACCTCCCTTTAGGCCCCTTCATGATGAGTACATGTATGGACACTTCTTAAAGTGTGCATGTGAGGCTCCGTCACCAATAAGTCCCTTGAGGCTCATTGGTTAAGCACTCTCATGAATCCCAATTCAAAAAAAAATCTCACATAAATCCTTTTATGATCCACCTTTAACCCAAGAGTCATGAAAACTATGCCTTATTCACATATTACCCTCATGCTATATGAAATACTGGGTAATTTAGGTGCTTCTAGGTCTCTTCGAAATAATACCCATACAAGTATCATCTATTATACTAATATCCCTTTCACAAAGTATCCTATTTATAGGTAATCAGGTCTCCCTCACATCCTTTTCTTTGAAAATATCACTGACCTTATCTAAATCAACCCAAATGAACTTCTCAGCTTCCTTTAACTAGGGTCAAATACCTAAAAATTCCATTATGGAAAGGTCTATTCCATAGCATTATGAAATTCATACAACGGATGTGTACACTATTATACATAGCATAGAGCATGTATTCCCATGATAAAAGGATTTTCCCTAGTTTTTTCTCCTAGACTGATAGGACCCTCTAGATAGATACCATCACGTATTCACTTGATAAAGAGGGCCCCTATTGTGAGGATATTGGTGAATCCTTATAGGTCTCAACATTACCATTATATCTCTCCCATATCTAGTATTTGATTATCCCAAGAATCCTATGGTCCCTTTTTCTCCACACAATGAGTCAAAAGCATATATATGGGCCTCCTTCCTAGTCCAATCTTTGACTGATCCTCACTTTTGAATTAATTATTTTGAACTAATAGGGAGATATATATACATGGGCCTCATACCTGATGTAGGACCTATCTGATCCTTACTAATGATTTCATCATTATTAATCATTATTAAACTATACATACCTTTTCCTATAGTAATCTATACATTTCATAAATAAATATTTCATTATATTAGATGAATAGTAAATACATAACATTATGATCCATACCATAACAATAAAGGATTAGTGTCTTTAAACACTAGATACATAGTATTATTATTTCATGAAATATGTTCAGCATATTCCACAATTTTCTTCCCACATAGTTCCCTTCTCATATATACCCTACAAAAAAACTTTCTTCATAACTTGGGTAATGGAAAAATCAGAGTGGGTGAGCTTAGATTCTTAGTAAGGGTAAAAAAGTGCGATATTAATGATCCATAAAGAATTACACAAGAATAAGGTTAATAATATTTTAAAACCATACCAATCATATAATAGATCTTAATCATGAATTAGGGAATAAACCATGGAATTTCATAATACATGAGAAATAATGTAATCAAAGAACATGATCTATTGGATTATAACATTGGAATAATATTATTTTTTTGAAAAACACATAATCAAATAAAATAATTTCATTATTCAAGTATCTTTACCAAGACTATCGTAGATTATGGGGATAACTCCCCCTTCTATCATATCCTTATCCAGGGTTCTCTCCAGAGACTCTCATAATGGACAGAGTCCCCTAATAAACTTGGTTCACTCCAATTATAGTATATGTTATTTTATGAGGTATCCATATATAACCAATACATTAGAGGGATATAAAATTCAAGGTCCACCTATAAAATAATCATAATATATTTATATGTATGCTTCAATATCATAAAACATTAATCATATATCATATCCTGAAGAAAGGAAACCGGTTTCATAAACATTTCAACATTTCATTCTAGAATAACCCATACAAAATAAATTAATTTCAAAAACATATCATAATAATAAATCATAAATCATAAAAATAAATTATAATAATAATGGTATACTTTGATCATATCCCTAGTAAATCATAATTGATATCAAATTATGTTATCATAAATGAAAATTTCTCTAAATGATCACTAAAATATTTCTTGAAAAAAATACCATTTTCATTTTGAAATCATTTATTTAAAATAAAAATAATTGTAAAATATTAATGAAAATATTTTATACAAAAAATTATTTAAACTTATAAATTAAACACTATAACGTTGAGTTGAAATGATGGAAGGAGATTCTTCTCATGTCGTAATCGTTATAGTGAAGATTTTGTTCACACCTTTAGTACAAAGTTCCTTTTTTAGAAAATGATAAGAATATTCATTTTAACACATTCTTAAAAAACTATATCATGGGTAAAATTGAATTTAAGAAATAATTTAAGAATATTAAAAACATTATTGAAAATACTTTTAGAAAACATCGATATGGAAGAAAAAAATATTTTTGGATGAATATTTAAATAAAGTTTCTCTTTTATTTAAAAATATTCATTTTGTATCATGAGAACATTAATAGAGGAAAATTAAAGGAAAAAATATCCATAAATAACTATAAGAGAATAAAATTAAAGGGATTATTGATAGATATGTTATAAATTTTCATTATTGAAAACATAATCATAAACAACTCCAATAAACAATAAGACTGTAACATAAATCCCTCACTTCAAGTATTATATTTATTTATACCCATTAAAAACTTCTTTTTAATAAATATATACTTATTATAAATGTATTAAAACCCATAACCATATATATAATACCATATATGTTTTAATTATAACATATTTTCACTTGTTTATTAAAATGTTTCTATAAAAAATAATTATTCCGGGTGATAACTGCTTCATTTTTCAGGCACATTTCTGTTCTGTAGAACCGATCATTAAACATTGATCATTGTTATATCATATCAAAAAATTTAATAATGTAATTATAATATTATTTAATAATTATATATACTTTTATAACTGTTCATATAAAGCAGTAATGAAAAATGAATTATATCACTTTATGGGGACAGTAATCTGTATGTATGCATAAGTGATGTTCTAACTTTTTGATGGATGGAATGAAAGAAAGGTAAATAATAATTCACCTTTTAAAACACATAATAATATCATAAATAAAATATATAATTATTAAATCAATCAGTATAAAAATATATGAAAATTTGTGATGAAAAATGAATTACACTGCTATGTGGTGAAGGTAAGTTGTACATACGCACAAGCGCTGTTTTCTATTTCCATAGGCTAGAAAAAAGATGAATATTTTTTTAAAATCATCATAATAGTAATTAATTATGTTGGAAATATTTAATTTGTTATTTTATAATATATCCCATGGATTTAGTGGAGGTATTATAATAAATAAAATTTAAAATGCTCAGTTAATAGATATACCTCTTTGTTGAGAAACCTCTTTTTTCGTAAACCTTAAGCCTTTATAGAATACAATTTTTGTAAGAAAAGAATATATAGGATGCATTTAAGTAATATGTAATGATATAAAAGTTGGTATTTTTTAATCTATAAGCCTCAAACATTGTGAATAATAAATAATAAGATGATCCCTTTTATAAGTGATGGGAGTGACACTCCTGGAATTATTGTCAAATTAATATAAATTAATTTTCATTGGAAATGAATATAAATTATTATAATCTGAATATAATTTGAGGATGATTCAAAATAATCTCATACAATGATATTTGTAAAATTATTGGTCATGGTTTCACCCTTATCATGTAGTTTTAACCCCACCTACATTAACCCTATTGACAATTATCATGATATCAATGTTTTTTACTCTTTATGGGTCAAAAAAGTTATTATAAAAGGAAAAGTGACACTTCAATGGGCCATGTTGTATATATTAAACCATAACCATTTCAATTTAAATAATATTGTATTTTTATGAATTTGAACATATTTAATAAAAAAAATTTATTATAAAATATCATTAATGTCATTTTGCAAATACATGAAATGTTATAATATAATATATGTCTAAATCATGTCAAATGGTTCAAAAATGACATGGATCTTAAGATAAGGAAGATATGGTCTTAATATATTCATTAAATAAAAAATTTATAGGTTTAGATATCTTTTTAAATCTTATCATTTGGTTTAATTCTTTGGATAAGCACTTTTAACCTTAACCATAGTTATGTATTTTTCAATATTAAAGGGTTATAATATTAGTTAAAAGTTAAAAATTGGACAAGAAATGGAATATTGATGAAATTTTAGACCTTTTTTCTTCCAACCTTTACTATTTGTTTATTTTTATTATTTTTAAATAATTTAATAAAATATATTTAACATAAAATACAATTAATATCATATTAAGGACTATTCACATATTTTGACTTTGAAAATAGTATGAAATCCATGGAATTGGAAAATAAAACTTTCACATGTCTATAATATGTTATATTTTCCTTAAAAAATTGGTGCACTTTAACAACCCAAAAAATATTACATTTAATGTTGTAAATACATTTACTTAATTTTTTTAATGCTTGAACAAGCGTTGTGTCGGTATTGAATAAGAATTTCATGTAATTATTCATTACTAAAAATTAAAAATAAATTACCTTGTTAAAAAAATAATTCATATTTAAAATAAAAAATTTAGACCAAATATAAGTTGTTTTTATCCCTGTCACAAAATAGAATAGATATTAAAATCTATAAAGTGATATTTTTAACATTATCTTTTACATAAATATTATAAAGATAAAAAACAAAATTTGAAAGGAAAAAGGTTTTATTTTGAAATTTGGATGACTATAGATAACATATAATCCTAAAATTAAATAAATACAAGTTTGTGGATGAATTTTAAGCCTTTTTACATTAGTTTTAACCCTAATTGGCCCATTTTACCATTACCACGACCATAAAAATTAGTATAATTACTATTCATAATGAACAAAAATAAAAGGGAATTATTTAAAAAAATTGTAACGACTAATTTAAAATATAAAATACTTTTTTAAAGATTCAATTTCTAGAAGTGTAAGAAAGTAATTTAAGATAAGAATGTAAAATGAAATGGAAAACAGTTTTCAAAAATGCCTTTTTATATATAAAAATGTTTTTATTAAAAATTCAATAATAAAATTTATTACAATGAAATTAATTGGATTTATAATAATATAATATAATTAATAATAATTTTAAACCATTTTTGAAAAAAATTTACTTTGTAATTCATTGAAACAAAAATACAGTTTTCAATAAAACTGTATTTTTCACTATTTACTTGAAAAACAATTTTTCAGAAAAAACCCAAAAATTCAACATAAGATAATATTTAAATTAATATTTATAAAATGATATTATTTTTAAAATATAAATTTTAAAAAAATTTATATAAATTAATTATAATAGTTTCTCAAAAAAAGAAATGAAAAATATTTTTAAAGAAAATGTATTTTTAAGAAAAATTTTGACTTTACTAAAACTTAAGTGCTCATTTCCTTAGAATTTATGAATTAATTTTTATTTATTATAAACTTTTCATATATTTACTAATTTTTACACTTCTATTCATACCTCCTAATTCAATGGTTATGTTATAACAGTCATAAAATAATAATATTACATGGTTCGTTAAAGCTCGGTGTGGCATTTTGTATAACCTATCAAACATAGTGTCATTTGAGAATATGGAGGTGTTGAACTCTCCCATACCCCCACACCCTTTAATAAATTTCATCATCACAATTTTAACATCTTCTTTGTAATGAATTTTTTTATATTTAAAAATTCCTTTTTTGAAAACCCATATTATAAAAAGGGTTTATAAAATTTCTTCTTGAATAGAGGGAAAGGGAAATAAAAACATGATATGTAATAACACATAAGTAGGTTAAAAAATATGTTCATATTAGTAGGAATTGAAAATATGTAAATATATGGAAAAACGTACTATTCAAATAAATATGGAGAGTTATAGGGAACATTGATCATAAGGAAGTGAATTGTCATGAGAAACATAATGATCATGAAACCTTAAATCAATGAGGTAAAAAAAGGCTATCAATTAATTGAAAATGAATACCATAGGTTAAAATTTTTGTTTCAAGATACTTTTCCTATATTTTATGAATTAATTTTCCATTTATTCTTAGAACATAAGGAAATATAATTACTAGAATAGTATAATTTCATTATTGAGTCAATTTTTACCATAAACTCAACTTTTTCTACAAATGATGAGTATTCAAGATGATTTTTTTCATGCCTAAATAACTAACCCAAATTCTAAAAGGCCAAATAATACAAAAAAGAATATAAAATTATTCCTCATATCTTTAAACATTAAACAAAATATAAATGGTTATAAAAATGTAAGATAATATCCAAATTTTATAAAACATCATGGGAAGAAATAATACATATTACTCCAAAATTTCTTTAATAACTCCAAAGTTTTAATACATATAATTTCATATTTAAATAACCCTACATCCCAATTAGACTCAATAACCTCCACATTGAAAAATAACCTTAAAGGTGATCACATAATTTTCATATTACATCCCCAAAAATTTAATGGTTTTCTTCCCAAATAATCTTTCATGTTAAATATCTTGTTAATATTAAGGGTTGCATATACCTCAACATAATTAAATACCTCCCAAAATATCATTAATCTTCATGAAAAATAACTATATAATATTTTAATGTAGAGAACTTCACAAAAATATCATGAATCAAATTTTTATACTAACATGAAAGGTAATACTTAGATTGAACATATATATCAATGAAAATATCACATTATAGATTAATCACTTTTAAACCATCAGGAATTTATATATCCTACTATCTAATAGACCATAATTAACTTAACATCGAAAAATATATTAACCCAAAGGTTTATTTAAAACATAATAGAGTATTATTCATAACACATAATAAAATTTTCAAGTATCCTCAGAATCGCATAACATAAAACCTCAATGAAAAGATAAATTCTTACAAACATTCCAATATACGCCATAATTCCAAACATGTACTAAAATTCACCAAATGTCAGATAAACCCCTTTTTCATCAAATCATCACTCAATTACAAGGTCATAAATTATACCTAATTTACATTATTATCTATTTAAAACAACTAAACATTATTATATCAACATCAAGCACATATTAAGGATTATATTTCCCTCAATCATGTGTCTCCAAAAAAAATATCACTTATCACTAAATATGTTTTCATATCCTTAATGAAAAAAAATCATAGAAAAATAATTTTATAATTAATAATTCTTATAACCAAAATATATTTCATATAAAAATGAAAAAATGTAATTCCTCAGTCCTAATACAGAAACACTTAACTACTTTTACATCAATGATTAGCATGTCATGGATCCTTCCTTAATCTAATAGTTAACTCTTGGATTATAGAATTGACTCTAATAATTCCCATGTTCCCCATAAATAATACATCGAAATATAAATGTTACCATCCAATGAAATTCATATCCCTCCATTAATCTTTTAATTTTTCATTAGAAATTACATTTTCTATGCCCATCATTTCGACACAAAAAAACAAATTCTTGTTCCTCTAAGACATATTCCTGAGTTCTTTATCCCAAATTGTTGATATATATGAATTTGAATATTATTCACTCTATTTTCTAATGGAAACTCCATTTTTCTATAATAAGGTGTTTCGAGAAACTCACCCAAGTTGATATTTTTAATCATAAAATGAGATAGATAAATAATCACAATCACAAGTTTTTACCTTCCAGCTCTTGTTACATTAGTTTCTAATGAGGAACATCATCCATTTTTCATGAAATTTAGTTTTAACAAGGATCCTCTTAGTTCCAGCCATTAAATTAAAATAAAAATTATATTTTGAGCAGAAATAGTAATATTGATAAATCATATAATCCTGAAAAATAATCCATAAGATGTTTAAATCATGAAAGTTTTTGATTAACTTATGATAGTTCAGGTTTAACATAGGAAATAATTGGTAATCATCTATTCAAATACACCATAATTTATTATAATTAAAATTTTAGATGACCAAAAAACATCTCTCAAGATCGTCAAAACTAGTGCATAAAAATGGCATACTCATCATACACCAAAATGATGGTCGAGACATACACAACTAACTATTTTTAGGGTTATTTAACCTATATTTATATTTTCCAAAACAATATCCACTTATAGTATCTATAAAATGATGTATTTCTTAGAAAACCAAATAATTTAGGACATAAAAAATATTAAGGGTGTTATACCATATATAGGCTTATCCTTAGGGCTTCCACAAAATTTATCTAATCTTAATCTCTAAAGATTGACTAAATCCTTCTATGATACCAATCATAGTAACCAATAATTTATATATATATATATATATATCACATCATTTTATATGAATATTAAATACATAACACTATGAACCATTCTAGAAACATAATGGTATAGTGTATTTTAAGATTCGATACACATTATTTATATTTCAAGAATGATCTAAAATAACTCCTATAAATATTATCCTACATATTACTCTTTTATAAATACCCTAATTAAAAAATTCTGTTCATAACCTGGGGAAATGAAATATAATAATGGGTGAGCTTAGAGTCATAATAAGAGTAACAAGTTAGATATCAATGATCACTAAATCATAACATGGGAATAAGTGCATGATAACATGATCTTAACATCTTATAACCATACCCATAATATCATATATCTTAATATTGAATCATAGAATAAATATTATCATTTCATAAGAAGTGAATCATAAAGTAATCAAAATAATATGAGCCATGAAATCATAAAATTGTCATAATATATAAGTTTATAGAATACACATAAGCATAGAAAATTATTTCTTTAGTCATGTATCACTGTTAATACTATCATAGGTGATTGTTTTCACTCCCCGTTATATTTTATCCTTATTCTTGGTTCGCTCACAAGATTATCACATTGGACAGAGTCCTTTACTAGCTTAGGGTGACTCCATATTCCAGTCCTTATTATCTCATGAGATATCCATATTTTAATAATTCATTGGAGGGGTATATAATTTCAGACCCACCCATCACATAATCATAATCAGTTCATATGTGTGACAAAATAACATAAAACATTCATCATATATCATAACCTATGGAAAGAAAATAATTTTCATAAGCCTTTGGACATTTCATCATAGAATAACCCATGTAAATTAAATGGTTTCATAAAAATATCATCATAATAACGATGAACCATATAGAGAATGAATAAACATGGTATCCTTGGATCGTATCCCTATTAAATCATAATTAACATCAAAGCCTTTTATCATAGATGAAAAATCCTCTAAAATACCATTAGAATAATTATTGAGGAAAATACACTTTTCAATTTGGAATCACTTATTTATAATCCATATAATTATATAATATAAGGAAAAAAATTATTCAAAAATAACCATGTAAACTTTTAAATGAAAATGAAACTTTAAAACATTGAGTAATAACAATTATGGGAAATTACTTTCATGTCATAACCTTTAAAGAAAAAGTTTTTTCTCATGCTTTCAATAAAAAGTAATTCATTCATAAAATGACAAGTTTATTCCTTTTAGAAAATTTTAATGAAATTGGATCATGGTTAGAAATGAATTTATGTAATAATAGGATAATTTTAAAAAAATTCTTGAAAATATTTTTATAAAACATGAATATGGAAGAAAAAGTATTTTCGACCGAAGATAGAAATAAATACGATTTTCCTTAAAAATATTCTTTCAGTCCCTTGAGAACATAAAGAAAGTAAAATAAATTTAAAAAATATAATCTAAATAAATAACCAGATAATAAGATAATTCCTTTCCTTATTGATATATAGTTCATAAAATTTCCTCATTGAAAACATAATAAAAATAGTCATGATAAACAATGAGATTGTAACGTAAATCCCTTACCTCAAGTCTCATGTTTATTTTTAAATGTTTGAACCTCCCTTATAATAAATATAGATTTATTATACATGAATTAAAGATCTATAATCATATATATAATACCATGTATTATTTACTTGTAATATATCATCACCCATTTATTAACAATTTTTATAAAAATAACTACTATGGTTGATAACTACTTTATTTTTCATGCATATTTCGATTCACTATTACCGATCATTATACTTTGATCATGGTTCCATAATCTCTAGATTTTTAATCATATCCTTAGTATCATATATCATGATTACATTTTATTTTATAACTATTCGTATAAATTATGGATGAAAATTAAATGACATCACTTTTTGGAGATGGTAATCTATACTTATGCATGAGTAATGTTTCCAATTTTAAGTGGATAGAAAAAAAGAAAGATAAATATTAATTATCCTTTATTAAACAATAATAATATCATAAATAATTTATTTATTTTTTAAATCTTCCATTATAACCTTCCATTTAATGTGGTTATGGAAAATAAATTACACCACTCCGTGGAGATTGAAAGTCATATGTATGCATAGAAATGTTTTCACATTCCATAGAATGGAAAAAGGTGGATAATGGTTGTAACATCATCATAATAAAAATTAAGTACATTTAATATACAAATCTCATTAATTTATAACATGATCTAGGTTTTAGAGTATGTACAATAAGAAATAAAACTAAAAGTATTTTGTTATGAGATATGCCTCTTCGTTCTGAAATATGTTTTGTCATGCACCTTAATACTTGAAAGAATAGTCTTTTTAAAAGATCGTAATCTCTAGTATTATGTAAAATAACTATATATGATATTAGGATAGGTATATTTGGTGTTATAAGGCTCAAAAATTGTGAATAGTGAATCATAATATATTCCCTTTTATAACTGACGGGAGGGGAACTCTTGAAATTACTATTAAATTAATATAAATTAATTTTTATAGAGAAATAAATCCAAATTTTTATAATTTTTAGATAAAATGCGGATGATTATAAATCCTATAATCCATAAAAAATTGGATGTTTTTTGTTTTTTCATCCTTTTCTCTTAGTTTAACCCCCCCCCCCCCCCCCCCCCGTGTTAACCCTTTTGAAAATTATCGTGATATAAATGTTTTTTACCATTTAGGCTCCAAAATTTATAATAAAAAATTTCACCCATAAATGGAAAATGGTTGATATTTTAAATCATATACCGTTAAATTTCCTAAATGATATTTTTTTTAATTTTAAAAAATTTAAAACTGTTATTTATTCTAAAATATTATTTATGTCAATTTTGTAAATACAAAAAATATTATAATATTATATGTGTCTGACACGCATAAAATTGTTAACAAATAATATGCATTATAATATAAGGAATATATGGTCTCAATATAATCATTAAATAAAATTTTTTAACATTTAAATGTCTTTTTAAATATTTTCTTTTGGTTTAACTCCGTGGTTAACCAATTTTTACCTTAACTGTGGTAATGACTATTTTAAAAAGTGTTATAATTTTACAAATAAGTCAACAATTACCCCATAAATTGAAACTGGATATAGTTATTGACCATTTATCTTTATACATTTCCTCTTTCAATTTTTTTTATTATTTTTAAATAATTTAATAAAATATATTTAGCATAAACTATTATTAATTTAATTTCAAGAACTATTAAGATAAATTTAATGTTAAAGCAACCTAAAATAAATATTATTATAATATAAACCTTTAACACATATATAATATGTTATATTTATTTTAAAATTTGTTGGGAAACATTCAATCACCCAAAAAATATTACTTTTAGTGTTTTAAAATAATTTACTTTATTTTTTTAATGCTTGCACAAACGTTGTGTCGGTATTGCATAAGCATTTAAGGTAATTATTCAACCACTAAAATTTAAAAATAAATTACAATGGTAAAATAAGTCATTCATATTTAAAATTAAAATTTTTAATCTATTATAGGTCTTTTTCTCTTTCACAAAATATTATATATATTAAAGGAAATAAAGTGACACTTTTTTCTTTATCTTTTACTTAAATATTATTTAGGTAAAAATAAATTTTAAATATAAAATAGGTTATATTTTATAATGTTTTATTATTATTTATGAAATATCATCACCAAAAAATTAAAATCAAGTTTTTGAATTATTTTGGAGCCTTTTCACATTAGTTTTAACCCAAAGTGTACCAATTTTCCTTAATTGTGGTAATAAAAATTAACTATGGTTACTATTCATTATTGAAAAAAATATGTGGGTCATGTTTTCCAATTCTAGACCTCTAAATTAAAAATATGGAATTCATTATTCATGATTCATTTTCTATAGTTGGAAGAAATTAATTTAAGATAAGATCACAAAATGCAACGGCAAACGGCTTTTTAGAAAAATGAAATTTTATGTATAAAAATGTTTTATACCAAATTAAATGATAAAATTGATTAAAATTAACTTAATTTTATTATTAATAATTTAATATAACTAATTTTAATTTTAAACAATTTTAAAATTTACTGTTACTTTATAAATTCTTTACACAAAAATATAATTTTAAATAAAAGTAGTTCTTTTCACTATTTACTAGAAAAACATTCTTTTCAGAAAAATACAAAAACATAAAACTAATATAATTTTGATATTTAGATTTAAAAAATTATATTTTCCTTATCAAATACATTTTCTAAAAATTTTATAATAAAATTATAATTTTTTCTCACAAAAATAATTAAATACCATTTTTTGAAAAAAATGTATTTTGAAGAATAAAAGGACTTTTAAAAAAATTAATTTCATATTTCATAAGAATTTATAAATATTTTTTTATTTATTATGAAAATTACATATATTTAATAATTTGTTTTTTTTATTCATACCTACCAACTCAATGGCTATGTTATAACAGTCATAAAATAATAATATTTCATGATTTGTTAATACTCGATTTTTTCTATTGTATACAATATCAAATATAGTGTTATTTTAAAATATCAAGGTGTTAAATTATCCCCTTTATAATAATTTTAATGCTCACAATTTTTAATTATGTTTGGTAATTAGGGGTTTCATTTTTGGAAATTTATTTTTTGAAAATACACATTGTAAAAGTGGTTAATAAAATTTCCACATGAAAATGATAGAAATTGAAATACAAAATTCATCTCGAATAACACATAAATAGGTTTCAAAATATGAGAACATTAGTGGAAATTGAGAATATGTAAATGGAGGGAAATTTTTAATGTTAAAATAATGATTGAGGGTGATAAAAAATATTGATAACAATAAAGTGGAAGATCACGTGAAAATTAATGACCACAAAAACATAAATCAATGATGTGTGAGAAGGACTATCAATACATCATAAATTAATGAAATATGATTTTATTAAATAACCTTTTACTAGTGTTGATAAATTTTTAACATTTATAATAATAATATAATAAAATATACTATCTTGAAAAGTATAATTTCATCAATTAGTTAATTCACCCTGTAATCTTATATTTTACTCCAAATGATGAGTAATAAACATGTTTTATTCCATTCCTAAAGCACTAACACCAACATATAATGGATCACATAATAAAATAAGGATATCAATATATTCCACCTATATTTAAAGATTAAAAAAATACTAAAGGGTTGGAATATGGTAAGATAATATCCAACATGCATAAACCATCATGGGAAGAAATAATATATTTTACATCAAAATTTCATCAATAACACTAATTTTTTTGCATAGATCATTCCATAAATAAATCACCTTATATCCCAAATTACCTTAGTATCCTCAATATTGATGAATTTTTTAACCTCAAAGTGTATCCCATACTTTTCATCTTACACCCCCAATAATTTAATTCTATTATTCTAAAAAAATCTTTCATGTTAAATCGCATGTTAAGCCTAAGTGTTTCATGCACATCAACCCAATAAAATGTCTTCCAAAATATCATTAATATCTATGATAAATTACTATATAATCATATAATGATGGGAAATTCATTTAAATATCATGAATAAAAATTTAGAAACTAACTTGAATGGTAATCTTTATATTGACCATAAATATCTCCAAAAATATCACTTTGTCAATAAACCACTTTTCAAAAATCAATATTATCTATATTCCACTATTTAATAGACTATAATTAACTTAACATCAAATCATATATTAACTAAATGGGTTATTTAAGACTCAATAGATTATTCTTCCTAAAAATCTATAAAATTTTAAAGTCTCCTAAAAATTCCATTACATAAATCCTCAATTAAAACATAAATGATTAAAAACATTCCAATATACTCCATAAATCAAAATATGTAGTAAAATTCAACGAAGATGATATAAATCAATTTTTTATCAAATAACCTCTCAATTATAAGGTATTAAATACTATCCAATTTACTTCATCATCTCTTAATCAAAGATAAACATTATTATCTCAACATAAATCACATGTTAATGGTTATCTATCCCTCAATATTGTGTCTCCTAAAAATATCCCTATTCAATAAATATGTTTTAAAATAATTAAATAAAAAATATTATGGAAAAATCATTAGATGTTTCATGATTATTATAAGAAAAATATCATTTATATAACACTTATAGAACATAATTCTTGTGTCCCAATACATAAATACATTAGACCATTCACTTCAACTTTAGGAATAGCATAGCTACTTCCTTGTTCTAGGAGTTAACTCTTGGATTTGGGTATTAACTCAAATAATTTCCCTGTTACAAAAACATAAGAAATTAAACTATAAATGGTAGCTTCAAATGAACTTCATATCCCTCCACTAGAAATATCATTTTTCCTTATAAATTACTTTCTCAATGACCTTATTTTCCACAAAAAGAACATCTTCTCGTTCCTCTGAGACATTTACCTAAGTGCTTCTTCCCACATAAATGATATCTATAAATCTCAATATTCTTCCCTATATGATCTTTATGAAACTCTTTTTTTCTCTTATGATTTGTCTTAGGAAAATTAGTCAAATTGAGATTGTAAATCATATATTGAGATAGCTGATTTGGCATAATCACAAGGTTTCACCTTCCAACTCTAGTTTCATTTGGTTTCCCATTAATAAAATCATTAAATTATTTATAATATATACCATTAATAGGAATAATCTAGGTTTTATGAATTTACCAAAACCAAAATTTATAGGGTGAGAAACAATAGTCATAGTGAGAAATCATATAATCATGAAAATCCATTCTTTTGATGTCTTAATCATTACACCTTTTCAATTTATGAGACATTCGGTATAACCTAGTGCATAAATAGTTAAATATATTCAAATCCATCATAATGGTTCATAAGTAAAGTGTTATTTAACCTAATAATATACCCCAAGAGTCTCAAATTTGGTGAAAAGAAAGTGAACACTCACCATGAATCAGAATGATGGTTGATATATACTCAATAAAATATTTTTGAGTTCATTACCCATATATATATATATATATATATATATATATATTCTAAAACCACATTCACTTTTACATGAATATATTTCTATGAAAACCACATAAATTTTACCATACTAAATCTTTATGGTGTTATCCCAAACATAGATTTATACCCAGGGTTTTCACCAATGTTCTCTAATCCTAATCACCAAATATTGACTAAACCTTGCTCTAATACTGACTACATTAACCCAAACATTTCATACATAAATATCACATTATATTAGACTAATACTCAATAAAATAATTGATCCATTCCAAAATCATAAATTTTTATTGTATTTGGAAACTAGATACCCAATATTCTTATTTCAATAAATATCTTAAACATCTCCCACAGTGATCTTCCCATGTTTTAATCTTGTCATACATTCCATATTTAAAAATATTATTTCATAATATGGGGGAAGGAAATATAATAATGGGTGAGATAATATTCCCATTATGGGTAAACATGGGAGATAAAAATGATCAATAAAGAATAACATAATAATAAGCATCTGATAAAATCAGTGTAACATTTGATAACCATACCAAGAATACTATAGATCTTAATATTGAATCATGTAATAAATCATGGTAGTTTATAATACATAAATCATAATGGAATCCAAGAACATGATCCATTAGAGAATAATAATATCATAATACATATGTTTATTAGAAAAACATATAAAATTCTTTCCTTAGTCTAGTATATCTACCAAGACCATCATGTTAGATTTGGTTCACTTCATATTCCATCGTATCCTAGTTCATGGATCACTCCCAAAACTATCATAGTAGACATATTCCCTTACTATAATGGATTCATTCCTCATTTTGATACTTATTATCTCATGAGATATACATATTTAACCAATTATTTGGAGGGATATATAATTTTCGGTCCACCCATCACATTATCATAATTTATTCATAAGTGTGACATAATATCATAAAGTATTAATCATATATCAGAAACATTGGAAATGAAATGAGTTTCATAAAAATATTAATATTTCATCATATAATAATACATGGAAAATAAATGGTTTTCATAGAAATTTCATCATAATAATCATAAACTATCTAGAGAAAAAATAATTATGGTATACTTGAATAATATATCTAGTAAAGCATAATTAACATCAAAGGATCTTATCATAAATGATATTTTTAAAATATCACTAGAATAAATAAAATTTTCACTTTGTAATCACTTATTTAAAATAAATATATTTTTAAATTATTAATAAAGAAATTATTCAAAAATATCCTTGGAAAATTGTAAAGGAAACATGAAAACATAGATCAGTTTTGACAGTTGGAAATTATATTCATACCACAATCATTAAAGAAAAGATTTTGTTTAGACCATTTGTAAAAAGTACCTCGTTTAGAAAAATAAAATAATAATCATTTTAATTTTTAAAAAATTTCAATATTGGGTAAAATGGCTTTATTTATTCATAGGTGAATATAAAAAACATTTTTATAAACCATTGATATGGAAGAAAAATGTTTTTCGATCGAAGATATAAATAGAGTTGATTTTCCATAAAAATATTTTTATGGTCTCTTGATTACCTAAAGAGAGGAAAGTGAAATGAAAACATATAATATCCATAAATAAAAATATGGGAAAATGTTTCATGGTATTCTTGATATATGGGTATTAAAATTCCACCATCAGAAACTTAATTATAAACAATCTCAATAAACAATGAGATTATAACATAAATCCCTTACCTCAAGTATTGTATTTATTTGTATGCATTAAAATATCCTTTATAATAAATATAGATATGTTATACATTTATTAAAAAATATACTGATATATATCATACCATATATGATTAACTTATATCATATTATCACCCTTTTATTAACAATGAGTTATAAAAACCATTGTTCTTGGTGATAAATGCTTCATTTTTCACCAATTTTTCGGTCCGGCAGTACCGATCAATTTACTTTTATTATGGTTCCATCATATATAAAATTTAAAAAATTTAATTAGTATCATGTTTAATATTTATATATACCTTTATAACTATTTATTTAAATTGGTGATGAAAAATGAATAACATAACTTCATGGAGACGGAAATCTTTATGTATGCCCAAGTGAAGTTTTAGCTTTTTGATGGATGGAATGAAAAAAGTTATTAATAATTTACCTTTATAGAAAATAATAATATCATAAATATTAAATATATATATATATTAAATACATCATTATAAAAATTCATGTATAGTGGGGATTAAAATCAAATTATATTGCTTTGTGGAGAAATTAAGACATACGTATGCACGAGTGATGTTTTCACTTTCCATAGGATGGAAAGAAGGGAAATAACAGTTATTCCATAATCATTATAAAAAATCAGTATATTAAAGATACTAAAGACATTATTTTAGAAAGGATTCCTTTTATTTAGAGGAAGTTGAAGAATAAATATAATTGAAAATTCTATATTAAGAGATACGTATCTTCATTGAGAAAACTCTTTTGGATTACACCTTAAACCTTAAAATAATGGCCTTTAGGAAATTATGAAAGATATAATATTTTTTTATGGAATCTAGGATGAAATTATGGATGGTTTGTCAATATATGAGGCTTAATCATTTTGAATAATGAGTGAGAGAAGATTCTGTTTAATAAGTTAGGGTAGGGGTGCTCTTAAAATTACTGCTAAATTAATATAATTACATTTTCAGGGAAAAAGGGAACCAAATTGTTATAATTTAAATTTATTATGATTATTAGTATAAATCCTATCATTTAATAAAATTTGGACCATTTTTTGTTATGATTGCACCCATACCACTTAGATTTACACCCCAAAACCTTTTGATAATTATCATGATTTCAATGTTTTTACACTTTCGGGGTTAAGAAAGTTATAGTAAATGGAAAACTGACTAAATAAAGTAACATGGTTGATATATTCAACCATATCCATTTAACTTATTTTAATATTGAATTTTTATGAATTTTAAAATATTTACAAAAATATTATTTATTATAAAACATATGTAATGTCATGTTTTAGAAATACATGAAATATTATAATATAATATGTTTCTATCTCTAGTAAAACAATTCCAAAATAACATGGATTCTAATTTAATTAATATATTGAAATTATATAATCATTAAATGGTATATATCTCTATTTTTAGATATGTTTTTTAATCTTATCTTTTGTTTAACTCCTTGGCTAACCAATTTTAACCATGGGCTTTGTAATCACTTGTCCAACATTAAAGCATTTTAAATTTACTTATAAGTTGAAAGTTGACTCATAATTGGAAAAGGGATTAAATTTTCTTCCTTAAATCATCCAAATTATCCTCTTTTAACATTTTTAGAACTTTAAAATAATTTAATAAAATATAATTAACCTAAAATACTATTAATTCCATTTTAATAACTATTTAAATAATTTGTCTTTGAAAACAATATTAATATAATGGAATTTGAATATAAACCTTTAAAAAATTAATAATAAGTTAAATTTACATTAAAATTTTTTGGGAAACATTATCTCACCCAAAAAAATATTACTTTTAGGGGTTTCAAAATCATTTACTTCATTTTTTTAGTGCATGCACAAGAATTGTATCGGCGTTGCATAATAATTTAAGGTACTCTTTTCATTAATAAAAATTAAAAAAATTAATTGGATAAAAAATTAATTCATATTTCAAATAAAAAATTTTATCCAAACATATTTTGTTTTTATCCCTTTCAGAAAATAATATATATAGTAAAACCAAGAAAGTAACATTTTTACTTTATCTTTTTCTTAAATATTATAAAGGACAATATCAAATTTAAATGATACAAAAAGAGTCATTTTTAAAAAGTTTTGAATATTATGTATGAAATAGAATCATACAAATAAATAAATTAAAGTTTTTAATGAATTTTAAGACTTTTCATATTATTTTTAACCCTAATTAACCCATTATATCTTTAACGTGGAAATAAAAATTTACTATAAAAACAATTCATAATGGAAAGAAAAGAGACCTATTTACCAATTCTAGACATACTAATACGAAATATGGAATCCTTTTTTCAAGATTCAATTTATAAGAGTTGACGAAATTAATTTTACGTAAAAACAGAAAAACACAATGAAAAATGTTTTTTTTAAATCATTTTTATGTATTAAAATGTTTTTATAACAATTTCAATAATAAAATTGATTCCAATTAACATAATTATATTATTAATAATATAATATAACTAATTTTACTTTGAAACCATTTTAAAACAAAATTCAACTTTGTAAATTATTTATATAAAAATATAATTTTCAATAGAAATTATTATTTTCACTATTTACTAGAAAAAAATCATTTTTGAAAAATCATAAAAATTCATCATTAGAAAATTTTGATACGAAAATTCAAAAAATTATATTCATTTAATTTAATTCATTTTTTAAAATTTTTTATAGATTAATAATAATATTTTCTCTCAAAAAAATAAAAAACATTTTTGAAGAAAATGTATTTTGAAAATAATAATGAATTAACTAAATATTGGGTGCTTATTTCATAATAATTTATCAATAATTGTTTATTTATTATAAAATTTATATATATTTCATAATTTGGTTGCCTCTATCCATACCTTGTAATTTAACGGCTACATTATAACGGTCATAAAATAAAAAATATTTCATGGTTCATTAATGCTTGGTGTCGCATGTTGAATACGTTATCAAACATAGTGTTATTTTAAAATATCAAGGTGTTAAATTCTCCACCTAAAACTTTAATAAATTTCTTCCTCACAATATAAACTTGTTCTCAGTATTCAAGGGTTTTATTTTGGAAAATTATTTTATTGGAAACCAACATTCTAAAAATAGAAAATAAAATTTCCTCTTGGAAATAGGGAATCAGAAATACAAAATTTATCTAAAATAGCAAACTAAAAATATGACAAGATTAGTGGGAAGTGAAAATATAGACATAGAGGGACAAAATAAATGTTAAAATAATGGTGGTGAGTGATAGAGAAAATTGATCATAAGAAAGTGAATGATCATTTGAAGGTTAAAGAACACAAAACCATAAATCAATGATGTGTGAAAAAATACCATCGATTAATCATAAGTCAATTAAATAGGATAAATTTTTTGACTCAATATTCTTTTCATAAATATGATGAATTCCTTTACCACTTAGACAAATAAAATTAGGAAATAAAATTTCTTGAAATTTATAATCTCATCATTAGGAAATTTTAATGATAATCTCACATTTATAAACAAATTATGAGTATTAATGATGCATTTTTCATTATTGCGGAACTAAAACAAGCATATAATGGAAAAAATAATCTAGAAAATGATATAAATTTATTCCTCTTATCACTAAACATTAAAAAAATCCTAAATGGTTATCACAAGGTATGATAATAACTAAAATTTATAAACCTTCATGGGAATAAATAATACATTTTACTCTAATGTTTCCTCCATAATACCAAAGATTAAACATATATCATTCCATTAATAAATAACATAACATCCCAAATAAACTTAATCACCTCAATATTAGAAAATATTTTTACCTCAAAGGTGATATTATTCCTTTTAGCTTACATCGCCTAAAATTTTATTGTATTATTCTCAATACAAATCAATCATGTTAAATCAAACGTTAATCCTAAGGGTGACATATACCTCAACCTAATGAAACATATCCCAAAATATCATCAATCACTATGATAAATCATTATATAATATTATAATTTAGTAAAATTCACCAAAATATCCTGAATCAAATATAGTTACTAACCTAAAAGGTTATCCTGATCTTGACCATAAATATCTATGAAAGTGTAATTTCTTTAATGAATAAATTTTTAATAATCAAGATAATCTATATCCCACTATCTAATATAACATATTTTACTTAATCTAAAATAATATATTAACCTAAAGGGTTATTTAAACCTCAATAGAGTATTATTTCTAAAACCCAATAACTGTTTCAAGTCTCTTAAAATTTCTATCACATAAAACCTCAATGAAATCATAAATGTTTAAAAACATTCCAATGTTCTATAGAAATCCAAAAAATATATTAAACTTCCCCAAAGATCACATAATTTACTTTTTGATAAAGTAAAAAATCAATTCTATGGTCATCAATATTATCCAATTCACTTCATCATCTATTTAACCCAATTATACATTATTATCTCAATATTAAGAATGAATTAAGGGCTATTTGACCCTCAAAAAAGAGTCTCAAAAAAATATCCCTTATCACTAAATATGTTTTCAAATATTTAACAAACAATACTATAGGAAAATTTTTAGATGTTTCATGATTAATATAACCAAAATATTATTATTATAACACTTTTAAAATAAATATTTATCCTAATATATAAACACTAAAATAAATTGACTTAAATAATTGGAATAGCATAGGTCCTTACTTTTTCTAGGTTTTAACTATTGGATTATAGTACTGAGTAAAAGAATGTCCATGTTATCCACACTTAATAAATAGAACTATAAATGGATCCATCAGATAAATTTCATATCCCTCCATTAAAAATTTCATTTTTACTTGGAAATTACTTTCTATATGACCCTTTTTCAACACATAAAAAATATTCCTATTCATATTAAACATTTCACTAAGTGCTTCTTACCACGTACTTGATATGTAGGAATATGAATTTATTTCCCTCCTTGGGCTTCCTAAAACATCATTATTATTTTATTAACTCTGTTAGGAAAATCACCTGTGTTGAGATTGTTAATCATATAATGATATATAAGATTATGCAGTCTTAAGGTTTTTTCCTAAAATCTCCAATTTTACTGTTTTTGTCATGAGGATAGTCATTCCATTTTCTATAAAATTTAGCATTAACATGAATACTCCTTATTCCAACCATTTAATAAAAGCAAAATATAGTGTGATAAAATTAGTTATAGTGAGAAATCAAATAATCATGAAAATTCATTCATAGGATGTCTAAATAATGAAACCTTATTTTTAATATATGACACCATAGGTTTATCTTAGGATATACATGGTTATCATCTATTCAAATCCATCATAACAGTTTATAAAGGAAATATGATTTATCCCATGAATATCCTCTAGGAGGATCAAAACAAGTGTGCAGTAAGGCCACACTCATCAAGCATAATAATTATGGACAAGATATATTTGACCAAGTCTTTTCAAGGTTATTTCCACAAGATGCATCAGTTCCAAAACATAATCCAATTTTAATATCACTATATGGATGTATTTGTAGTGAAGATGCATAATTTATACCTTATATAGACATTATATGATGATCTCATACATAGAATTATCCCAAGGTTTTTCACTAGAATTATATAATAATAATATCCAAATATTGAATAAAACCTACTCTGATACCAACTATAGTGACGCATTCTTTTCATATATAAATATCACAACAATTTAGATGATTATTCCATATATAACATTACAATCCACACCAGAAATGTAAAGGTTCTGTGTATTTGAATACTAGATACATAATATTCTTATTTCATGAACTATCGTCAGCATATCCAATAAAGATCTTCCCATATAGTACTCCTCTCATACATACCCTACTTAATACCTTTCTTCCACAACCTCGAGGAAGGAAACATAATAAAGGGTGAGGAAATATTCTTTGAAAGGGTGATCAAGGGATATATCAATGATCACTAAATCATAACATGAAATTAACTATATGATAACCTGATCTGAAAATTTAAAAACCGTACCCACTATATCATTGATATTAATCATGAATCATGTTATAAAGCATGGGTGTTCATAAGGCATGAATCATAAAGGATTCAAAGAACATGATCTATAAAAGTATAACATTGAAATAAGACATCATTTTATGAAATACACATAAGCATAGAAATAATTTCCCTAGTTAATTATATCTTCTAAGATTATCATAGTGGATTGGGTTCAATACCCATTCCATCATATACTTATTCAAGATTTATTCCTAAGACTATCATAGTGGAAATATTCTCTTATTGGGCTGGGTAAACTCCTTATTGTTATCCTTATTATCTCATGATATATACATCCTTACCTAACTCATTTTAGGGACATATAATTTTCAAATCACTCATCACATAATTATAATCTATTATGATGTGTACCATAAGATCATAAAATTTCTATCATATATCATAACCCATGGAAAGGAAACAGGTTTCATATACACTTTAACATTTCATCATAGAAAAACACATGGAAAATAAAAGGGGTTTTTTAAAATATCATCATCATAATCATAAACCACCCATATAATGAATAATGATGGTATCCTTTGATCATATCCTTAGTAAATAAAAATAAACATCAAAGTATGTTAACATAAATGAAAATTCCATTAAAATATTACAAAAAATATTTATTTTTTGAAATACCATTTTATATTTAGAATCACTTATTTAAAATAAAAATATCTATAAAATATTAAGGAAATAATAATATTTGAAAACATCATAAGAAACTTTTAATGGAAAAATTAAAACATTGATTGGCCATGATAGCTATAAATTTCATTCATGTCGTAATCTCTAAAGAAATTATTATCTTCAGAACATTCCCCACTGTTGGTGGTGGGGTGGTGAGGGCTTGGGGGGTGAGGGTAGGTCACGGGGTCAAGTCCTCGGGCTTGCGATTTACATGTAATTTTCTTTCTTGTGTGTGTGCCGCTTTCGCAGTTGTACCCAATTTTTTTTATTATCTTCAGAACATTGGTAAAAAGTAACTAATTCAAAAAAAACAAGAATATTCCTTTTAAACCATTGTATAAAAATTAATTCATTGATAAAAATTATTTTATGTAATCATAGGATAATATAAAAATCAGTGCTAAAAACATTTTTGAAAAACATATATAAGGAAGAAAAATGATTTTCCACCAAAGAGAGAAATAAAGTCAGTTTTCCTTAAAAATATTCCTTCAGTCTCTTGAGTAATTAAGGAATTGAAAATTAATGTAAAATATGTAACCTATAGAAATAAAAATATGATAATATTATTCATGGTATTATAGAAATATTGGTCATAAAATTTCATCATCAGAAGCTAAATCATAAACAATCTTGATAAGCAATAAGATTGTAACATTAATCTCTTACCTCAAGTCTCATATTTCTTTGTTCACCTTAGAACCTCTTGTATAATAAATATATATTTTTTATACATGTATTAAAAAATAATTATCACATATATCAAACCATATATGATTTATATATAACATTTTATTACCTATGTATTAACATTTTATTATAAAAATCATTGTTGTAGGTGATAACTACTTCGTTTTTCATGCGTGTTTCAATTTGGAAGTAATGATCCTTATTATTTGGTCATGGATCCATTATCTACATAATTTTAATCATGTAGTGAGTAAAATATTTAATCAATACATATAACTTTATAAAAATTCATATAAATTGGTGATGAAAAATTAATTACATCACTTCATGGAGACGATAATATGTATTTATGCATGAGTGATGTTTCCAATTTTTAATGGATGAGAGTAAATAAAGGTAAATAATAATTCTATAGAGTCATAAAAATATTATAAATAACATAAATATTTATTAAATACATAATCATTACCATGCAATTAATATGGTGATGAAAAATTAATTACACCCCCACGTGGAGATGGTAAATTATATGTATACACAAGTGATGTTTTCACTTTCCATTGGATAGAAAGAAAGTGGAAACTAGTTCTTAAATCATTATAATAGATATTAAGTGTATTTAATATAGTAAATTAATTATTTTATAAGGGATATAATATATTTAGAGGATTTTTAATAAGAAATAAAATAAAAAAATGCATGTTAAATAGATATTACTCTTCGTTGTGAAACCTCTTTTGGAATACACCTTAATCTTGGATAAATTGTATTTTGGAAAGGCCAAAAGATATATGATGTGGTAAAAAAATATGTGATGATATTATTTTTGGTATTTTTTGATAAATAAGGTTCAAACACTATGAATAATGAAAGAGAAAATTTTCCCTTTAATGAGTGGGGGAAGGGACTCTCTTCGGTTTACATAAAGTATTAAGTAATTATAAATCATTTTTCATGGAAAAATGTCACCAAATTTATATGATTACTTTATAAGACTAGGATGAGCCTAAATAATCTTATAAAATACTATTTTTACATTTTTTTGTTTTGTTTTCACCCCTATATTTTTGTTTTAACCCCAAGTTATCCCTTTTGACAATTACCATCATATCAATGTTTTTTACACTTTAGGGTTCAATAAACTTACAATAAAAGTAAAATTGAACCATAAATGGAACATGATGGGTATTTTAAACCATATTAAATTATATTTTATGATAATCATGTTTATATGAATTTTAAAATATTTAATTAATATTTTTTATTATAAAATATTATTTTGGTAATTATTGTAAATACATGAAATATTATAATATAATATGTGTCTAACTCAGGTAAAATGGATCAAAAATGACTAATATTATAAGATAAGTAAAAAATGATATTAATATAATAATTAAATAAATGTTTGCGGGTTTTTAAATTTTTTAAACTTTATATTTTGGTTTAACCCCTTAGTTAACCAATTTTAATGTCACGACCCGTCCTAGTGGGGCCCACGTCGCGACTCCCCAAGCCCACCTCCAATAGGCCAGGGGCTAGTGACTAGCACTGAGTAGGAATATCACTAACATGGGAGGAATTTCCTAAGTACCTGTACACACGCACACACCTCCAAGCCCACAAATGCTGAAATGTAAAAAAATCACTAAGGAACAAAATGAAAGCAAACAACTAAACCCAATCAATAGAGGATGACAGAAAGTAAAGTACTGAAGGTAAAATGGGCCAGGATACAAGACCACTAAAAACAAGAGTCTACAAACAACAAATTCCAACCTATAAGCCCAAAGAGTTACTTGGATTGATGCTTGTTTCCATATGAACACCTCAGCCTGTAGGGAACTCAGAAAGATCAGTTCAGTCCTAGTCCGCCCTGGACTCCATCAAAAGGTCACTCATCTGCACAAGACATGACATCTGTGGGCAAATCCTATGCAGGGGTGAGTATAAAAATACTCAGTAGAGGACCCCGAAAACCACAAAGAAATACACAAAATAAAGGTACAGTCATATCTACATAATATATGTATTCTAAACATATAATAAGAGATACACAATCTAGATATACTCAAAACATAGACCCATTGTCTAGAGACAAGTCACACAACCACATACCGCTGCTAAAGATTTAGTTCGAAGGTTCCACAAAGCACTTATTCGGGAGAAATCACTCCATGGTTCTGATTGTTCTGGTGACGTCCGTTTGAGAAGTATTGTTTGTTGGGAAATATCACGAGAGATAGATACACTCATTCCATAATAACACACTCCTAAGTGGGTAGAGATCACGATACACAAATGAGGATCACTTCCAGGGCCTTATTGGATACCACGACTCATCTATATTCACCTAATAAGTAGGGGATCATCATCCTGTAAGAGTAGTCATGTCGATACCTGACTCTAACTAGGGTCAAGAATAGATATAGGATCTCTCTTCAGGCCTCTCGGAGGGATACCTGACTCTATATCAGGAAGTCCTACTAAAGGAATCATACTCATGTGGATGGAAACAATGCCTGACCTTCAGGGGAATGAGAAAGGGAGAACTATCCCAAATGAAACATGTCCAAAATATGGTGTACAAGAGGTTAAATCCATGTTCCAGGATATACACGACACGTATAAGGGTTACACGTCATATCTCTCGAATCTAGGTACTACCCATGTAAAACATCCCAATTCAGAAGAACATGTCATGTAAAAAATTAAGTATACAGCGTGTAGTACGGACCACATGCCATGTCTGAGTAATCAGAGTTCCCTTCATGTATGCGGTCGTGTGCTCGTACATGGTTTCAACCAGTGTATGCCATCCCATGTAACTGATACATAGGTTAGCCCATACAGCCAGCTTGATCTTTCCACGTTGTGGAGTACACGACCATGTACCCACCCCATGTCCATGTATATTCTAAGATACACACTAAGTCCGTGTAAGGACCCACACATTGTGTGACAATGGTCACATGTCATGTTACTGCTTCCCGACGCCCAGAACTCCAGTCATCGCTGGGTGGGGCCCACATGTCCTGTCTCCCTAGAGGCACGCCATGTTCTTCATCATGTACAACATGCAAACCCTAGTCTCCACCATTGGTACCACACGGCGTGATCTCCGGGATACACGTCGTGTGTTCTGGAAATTTTCATAAATGCGAACCTGCTCCTCCGTGCCTCGGTGATATCATCTTCGATCTGAAGATTTTTTTCCATGAAACTGAAAATTTAAGGTCTCATCGATGTCTCGAAGTCATCTCTATTGTTTTCGAGCCTCTAATCGGCCCTAAAATGCATATCAATCCACCCGTGAAAAGAACGTTTGAATAACAGTCTCTCCCAATCAGATCTGATTCTTCATCTTCCATCATCGCCGCACCTTTGCTAGGTCATTGTGATGTCGGATCTCTAATATGTTATTGTTGCATTGTGAAACGGATGTGCAACGATCTATTGTTCATCGCCCCACAAAGGACGGGAAGAACTCAGGGTGGAGGAAGAAGAAAAAGTCAACAAGAATGAATGAACCCATGATGTCGTTCGTCATGGCATTAATCTATTCCCATTAGACGGTTTAAACGAGGTAATTTAAAAACATCAAAACATGACAATCAGACACCCAGGGACGAACCTAATTAACCCATCCTATAAGAACATTGATGTGTATGTCAACAAGTTCATGGGTTTATCTGCGTTCATCATTAAATTCAATGAACTGGGAGGAAAACAACTTTAAAACATAACCCTTTCCTGAAGAATGGATTGATTGCTGGCAAAGGAATCACACTTCTGTTACCACCAAGATTCTTCAACTCTGTTGGTGTAGCTATTTGTGACTTTGATTCATCATTTTTCATTATCGATAGTTCTCTCCAAGGGTCCACGAATTCCCCAGAGTTTCCCTAAAAAAATTTCCAATGATCAACATTCGTTTAACCTATTAAAAGGAGGGAACGTGTTTCAGCATTCTGTTACATTATGGCCTTAATGATTCAGTGTTTCTATTTCAGAGTCATTATGTTGTGTCAATAATTATCGAAATAGTTGCCCCATCAATGCTCTACAATGAACATTTCCAAATAAAATAAAATAACTTTTTCAAATTATGTTATTTTATTTTATTTTACTTTAAAGGTCTGAAAATTAAATTTTTTTCCCTCGACCCGTTTCGATCGAGGTTAGGCCTGTTATTAGGTAAAGTCTTCATCTCGGATGAAACAGTTCCCTTGGATTTTTAATTTAGGCAACCATTTAGAAGTTTCCACAATCGCACACACATAACGACTCACTTAACCTAAAAATTCAAACCACCATTATGGGATCGCCGAGCCTTAGAATGATGTTTTTTCTCTGTTATTGGTCTTGTAATAATTCCATATAATATTTAAAAATAATACATGTAAAATATGAGACATTTTATTCTCCCCACCTTGGGTATTTGCGTCCCCAAAAATCCAAAACAAGGGCTACTCAAAAAGATGTGGGTACTGGGCACAGATCTAAGCCTCCTGCTCCCACGTGCTCTCCTGAAGATTCCTATTCTTCCACCAGACACGCACCAAGGGAAGCGATCACCCATGAAGGATCCTCTCATACCGATCCTCGATCACCACCATGTACTCTGTGAAGGTCACACCATCCTCGATGTCCATCTCACCCCAGTTGATGACGTGTGATGGGTGATGCGCGTACCTCCTCAACTGCAACATAGGGAATACATCATGTACCCAGTGCAACTATGGTGGTAGATCTAGGCGGTATGCCACCTTTCCAACTCTGTATAGTATCTAGAAGTTTCCTATGATCATCGGAGATATGTTTACGCCCCATCCAAATCTCTACAATTCTCATCAAGGTGAGACCCGAAGGAAAACATGGTCTCCCTCCAAGAACCCCAGGGGTCTTCATCACCTATCAGCATAACACTTCTGCCAGCTCTGTGTAGTCTTTATTCACTCCTGGATGATTTACACCTTTTCGGTGGTATCTTAGACCAACTTTGGACCCATGAGTTCTGAATCTCTAGATTCGGTCCATCAAAATAGTGATCAATAGGGTCTCCCATATAAAGCCTCAAACGGTGTCATACCAATGGAGGAGTGGTATCTATTATTGTATGAAAACTCCACCAGTGGTAGGTGGTCCTCTAAACTATGAAAAAAGTCCAAGATTCAAGCCTGCAACATATCCTCTAGAACTGGAATGTTCCTCTCCATCTGACCATCTATCTGGGGATGGAACGCTGTTCTCAAGCATATCTAAGTCCTGAAAACCTCATGAAATACCTTCCACAACTAGAATGTGAAGTGGGAATCTCAATTAGAGAATATTTTCGAAGGGACTCCACAAATACAAACTATCTTCTACATGTAGAGGCATCCAAGGCTTTCTACAAAACTATTCTCCCTGATGGATATGAAGTGGGCTGACTTGGTGAGTTGGTCAATGATCACCCATATGGAATCATTCTCCTTGGACATCTGTGGTAAGCTCGTCACAAATTCCATCAATATTCCATCCCACATCCACTATGGATCTTCTAGGGGTGAATAACCCTGCTAGAACTTGGTTCTTAGACTTCACCTGCTGGCATGTAAGGCATCAAGAAACGAACTCTACTACTGACTTATTCATACCTGACCACTAGAACTGACATTGGATGTCCTTGTTCCTTTTTTCCACTCTAGGATTTACTACCAAGGGGGTGCATGAAACTCCCTCAAGAAATTCTCCCGCAATGCCACTGGTAAAAAAGTGTGTCCTATGAAGAGAACAATGTGCTACCCACCTTACGAATATTCATCAGGATCATATCTTGTGGATAAATGAACATATAAAGTCTCACAGTTGACATCCCCATGTTGTGCCTCCCAACATTTTTGTAAGAGTAGAGGGGTGACAACCATCGACTGAAGGTAAGATGCATCCTCTCTATCCACCAAGGGAAACTGTAATGAGGCCAACTACTCTGTTGCCTCACTCAACAGCTGTGAGCTCAACCTTCTGCTAAGGGCATCTTTAACCTTTTTTCCCTTCACAGGAGTATATATGATAATGAAATCATAGTTCTAGAGGAACTCTAGACAATGCCTTTGTCTCATATTCATATCCTTCTATGAGAAGATGTATTTCAGGCTCTTGTGGTCAGATTAGATGATAAACCGCTCACCCATAAGGTAGTTTCAACACATATTCAATGCGAAGACTACCACCGCCAACTCAAGATCATGGGTCGCATAGTTCTACCCGTACGGTCTTAGTTGGTGAGAACCATAAGCAATCACCACTGGTCCCTATATTAGGACACATCCAAGCCTGGTCCCTGATACATCGCAGAAAACTATGTACTTGACACCCTCCTCTAGCAATCTCAATATCAGGGTGCTCGTCAAAATCTTTCCCAGCTGCTCGAAAGCATGTTGGCACTTCTCTATCCACATGAAGGGTTTACCCTTCCAGGTCAAGGCCATCATCAATTCGGATATCTAGGAGAAATTAGGAATGAATCTCCAATAATATCCTGCCAACCCAAGGAATCTTCGTACCTCCATCACGCTCTGAGGTGGTTCCATGCTAACACTACCTCCATCTTGGTGGGGTCCATAGATACTCTATCTATTGAGATGACATGTCCCAGAAAGTGGACCTCCTGAATCTAAAACTGGCACTTCAAAAGCTTCGCATAAAGCTGGTTCTCTCAGAGTACGTCTAGAACCATCCACGGGTGTCTCGTGTGCTCCTCCTCTGACACCGAGTACACAAGGATTTCATTGATGAATACCACAAGAAACCAGTCCCAGTACGACTAAAAGAGCCAGTTCATAAGTCCCATGAACACTATGAGGGTGTTCGGCATGCCAAAAGGCATCACCAAGTACTCATAGTTAATTTAGAGGCATCTAAAAGTCGCCTTAGATATATCCTCGTCACATAATCGTAGTTGGTTGTAACCTAAATGAAGGTCAACCTTCAAGAACCATTATTCCCCTCTTACCTAATAGAAGTGTTTTTTGATCCATGGAATTGGATACTTGTTCTTCATTATTTCCTGATTCAGGAACTAGTAATCCACACACAACCTCAAAATTCTATCTGCCTTCTTGGCAAACAAAACTAGATCCGCCAAGGGTGAAACACTGGGTATTAAAAATCCATTTCTCTTTAAATCCTTCAAATTGCACCCTCATCTTGTGAAGCTCTGCGGGAGCCATTCGATACGCTACTGAGGATATCTATGTCATATTAGGGTGTAAGTTTATGCATAAGTCGATCTACTAGTGGGGAGGTAGTCCTAGAACATCTTTTGGAATTACTCCCTCGTATTCTGCCACAACTGCTTGGAACTGGAAGCTCACAGCATCTACTTATCTGAAGGTAAGGCTAGCCAACTCATTAGTGATCGACTGCACCCTCCTATGCATGAGCCCATCCTATGATGCCTGGGTCTCCTTTTCACTGACAAAGGAAAACTTTGTCCCATCGCTACAGACACACCACACTCCTCACCTAAAGAATTAATTCTGGTAATAGACTGAAGATAGAATATCTATACTGATAATGAAGTCGTAAGGCATCGACGCTTCCACCAAGAGGTTCCAACTGAAACTCTCACCTATGAGGGAAAGATCACACTATCTACAAAGATGCATGATCATCGATTCTCCTCTTGTATGTATCTCTAAGCATAAGGGTCAATTCAACATCTCTACTAGAATCTCAAGGTTTCACACAAGACATGTAGTGAGGAAGGAATGACTAGAAGCTATGTCTATAAGTATGGAAGCTAAGGTATAAAAGACACATATCAAACCTCGAATCATCCCTGGAGTCCTTGGGTCATATGCCTTGACCACATACAGATGTCCCCGCCCCAATCCCCTAGCTCCCTGATCCTGGTTTGGACCTCCTTGGGTGGTGGTGGGAGTATATTGAAGCATCTTCCACCACCTGTAGCTCTCCCTACTCCTCTATCATGTCCTCCTCCTGGCGTGTCTGTCTACTCCACTCTCTGCCTCTACCTCAGTGGCCCATCCACCACCTCCCTATCAGCATCTTGATGGGTCATACATTCTCTTGTGAGATGTCCCCTACTGTCGCATGAGTAACATCTACTCTCCCTAGGCTGACTGGATCCAGCCTGAGAGCCCCGAACTATCGATCCCCTATCCCGGGTCCTCCTATGACGTCTCCCATGTCCCGATCCCTATCACTGACATAGGCTCCCTACTGCTGAGGTCTCCGCACCTATCAAAATGTATCTAACTATCGTCGGTTGTCTCTGCTCTTCCAAGAAGTTCTCGATCACCAAGGCCCACTCAAGCACTCCAGTATAAATTGAAATTCTTATAGGTATGAAACTTACTCGGATGTACCATTGTAGACCTCTCTCGAAGGTTCGTGCTCTGAAGTAATGATCCTTGACCATATATATCGAGTACCTAGCAAGGTTGGTGAACCTAGATGAGTAGTAATCCACCATCAAACTGCCCTGTTGGATCTTAAGAAACTCATGGATATGCACCGCTCTCAGCATAACCAGAGATAACTCCTCCCTAAATAGTCACTCAAACTCCATCCACAAAATATTCTCCTCTTCATGAGTTTGTGTGGTCAAACTCCACCATTTCCCACTGAAACTTAATGAAGGCTCGCTACTAGGATCCCCATATGGTCCGCTAGTGTCCTCACTTGATGGAAAACTCTGGTCACCGCCTCAAGCCAGTCATTAGCCGACTGAGGGTTGGGCTCATCTCAGAACCTAAGGGGTCTCTATCTCTGAAACTCAGGGAGCACGCACATCCTGCACCCCTTGTCTATCAGTACTGTAGGTACCATAGGCTTCTCTACTGGTGTTGGGATAGTAGGTGCACCACCTAGTGGTAATTCCTGGGGAACTGGTCCCTATATCGAAGCCTTGTCACTGAGGGGGTCATCCTTGTGATTGAGCTGTTGAGTCCTAGTGGGTATGTGTCACAGAGGCATCCTGAAAAGAAACGAGATGTACCAAGGATAACAAGTATATCTGGATAGCTGACACAAAGGACATGGAAAACACAACCCACTCCTATATGATACATGTACCGTTATTTTACTTCTCCTCAACTATTGTTTTCATATACCGAGTCAAAAAGCAGTTAATCAAAGTCCGGGTGTATGGATATATTGGTCACCCACACCCACACTAGAGTGTCTGGCCTGAAAGCTGAGCTGAAAACACTTAACATTGTTGCCCCAAACCAATCTCATAGACTCTTGGTCCTAAGTTAGACCCGACTCATCTGATACCACTATGTCATGACCCATCTTAGTGGGGCCTATGCTGCGACTCCCCAAGACTTCCTCCAATAGTCCAGGGGCTGGTGACTAGAACCGAGTAGGAATATCACTAATATGGGAGGAATTTCCTAAGTAATTGTACATTCACACACACCTCCAAGACCAAAAATGATGAAATGTAAAAAAATCACTAAGGAACAAAATGCATGAATACAACTAAACCCAACCAATAGAGTACTATGGAAAGTAAATTACTAAAAGAAAACTAGGCCAGAATACAATCCCACCAAAAACAAGAGTCTCTAAACTATAAAGTCCAACCTATAAGCACAAAGAGGTACTGGGACTGCTGCTTGTAGATGTAGGAACACCTCATCCTATAGGGAACTCAGAAAGCTCCGTCTAGTCCTGGTCCCCCCTGGACTTCATCAAAAGGCTGCTCGTCTACACAAGACATGACATGTGTGGGAAAATCCCATGCAGGGGTGAGTATAACAATACTCAGTAGAGGACCTTGAAAACCAAAAAGAAAAACACAAATTAAAGGTATATTCATCTCTACATAGTATATGTCTAATGAACATATAACAATAGATACACAATCCAGAGATACTAAAAACTTAGACCCATAGTCTAGAGACAATTCACACAACCGCATACCACCACTAGGGATTCTGTTCAAAGGTTCCACGAAACACTCGTCTAGGAGAACTCACTCCATGAGTCATATGGTTTTGATGATTTCAATCTGATAAGTATTGTTCGTCGGGAAAGGTCACAAGAGATAGATAAACATATTTTTGGAGAACACACTCATGAGTGGGGAAAGATCATGATACACTGATGAGGATCACTGCCAGGGCCTTGGTGGATACCGCGACTCATTCAGATTCACTTGAAAAGTAGAGGATTGATGTTTTGTAAGAGTAGTCATGTCGATACCTAACTCTAACTAGGGTCAAGAATGGATATAGGATCTTTCTTTGGGCCTCTTAGAGGGAAACCAAACTCTATCTCGGAAATTCCTACTGAAGGAATCATACTACTGTGGATGGAAATGATAATTGACCTTTAGGGGAATGAGAAAAGGGGCACTAACCCAAACGAAACATGTACATGATACAGTGGACGAGTGGTTCAAGCCATAGTTCAAGATATACACGGTGTGTATAAGGGTCACAGGTTGTCTGTCTCGACTCTGGGTACTAACCATGTAAAATAGCCCGATTCAGAAGAACATGCTATGTAAAAAAGTAAGTACATGGTGTGTACTATGGACCACACTCCGTGTCTGAGTAACCAAGGTTCCCTTCATGAATGTGGTTGTGTTCCTATACATGGTTTCAACCCGTGTGTGCCATACCGTGTAACCGGTACAAGGGTTAGCCCATGAAGCCAGCCTAGTCTGGATGTGTGGTGGAGTACATGGGTGTATACCCACCCCATGTCCATGTATCTTTTGAGATACATGTCGTGTCCATGTAAGGACCCACACGTCGTGTGACAATGGTCAAACGTCGTGTTCGTTCTTCCCGATGCCCAGAACTCCAGCTTCCACTGGGCGGGGCCCACATGTCGTGTCTCCCCAGAGGCATGTCGTGTTCTTCATCGAGTGCAGTGTGAAAACCCTAGCCTCCACTGTCAGTACCACATGGCATGTTCTTCGGGATACACACTGTGTGTTCTAGAAATTTCAAGAAACGCAAACCTGCTCCACTATGCCTCGGTTATGCTCTGATCTTCGATCTGACGATCCGTTTGCCACAAAACTTGAAAGTTAAAGACGCCCCGATGTCTTGAAGTTGTCTCTATTATTTTTGGGCCTCTGATCGGCCATAAAACATCCATCTATCTACCCACATAAAGAATGTTCAAAAATGGTCTCTCCCAATCCGAGCTGATTCATCGTCCTCCATCATCGTCGCACCTCTGCTTGGTCATCGCGATGTCAGATCTCTAATATGGGATAGTTATATTGTGAAACAGACATGCAACGATCCATTGTTTGTCTCCCCATGAAGGACATGAATAACATAGGTCATAGGAAGAAAAAAATTCAACAAGAAGGAATGAACCCCTGTCGTCGTTCGTCATGGCGTTAATCCACTCCGGTTAAAAGGATTAAATGAGGAAATTTAAAAACATAAAAATGTGACAATAAAACACCCAGGAACTGACCTAATAAACCCCTCCTACAAAAACGACAATGCGCAGGTCAACCGATTCATGGGTTGATCCGCGTTCGTTGTTAAATTCAAAGAACGGGGAAGAAAACAACTTTAAAACATAACCCCTACCTCGAGAAGGGATCGATTTCTAATGAAGGAATCACAATGTCATCTCCACCGAGATCCTTAAAATCTGTTGGCACATCGATTTTTTCCTTGTATTCATCTTCGTTAGTTGTTGAGAGTTCTCTCCAAGGCTCCAAGAATTCCCCAGAGTTTCTCTCAACTTTTTGCCAATGATTAATATTTATTTATCCTATTAAAAGGATGGAACACGTTTAAGAATTCTGTTACATTATGGAATTAATGATTCAGTGTTATTATTTCAGATTCATTATGTTGTGTCATTAATTATCGAAACAGCTACCCTTTCATTGCACTTCAGTGAACGTTTCCAAATAAAATAAAATAAAATTTTCAAATTATTTTATTATATTTTATTTTAATTAAATGGTCGGAAAATTAACTTTCTTCCTCGACCCACATCGGTCAAGGTAGGATCATTCTCAGGTAAATTCATCGTCATGGGTGCAATTATTCCCTCGGATTTTTAATCTGGGCATCCGTTTGGAAACTACCACAACCGTGCACACATGCCGACTCACTTAACTTAAAAAGTTCAAACCACCATTCCAGGATCACTGGGACTCAGAATGACATACCATCTCTGTACTTGGTCTTGTAATAATTTCATATAATATTTAAAAAATAATACATGTAAAATCTGAGACATTACATTTAACCTTAACCCTGGTAATACCTTTTTCAATATTAAAGGGTTATTGATTTACTTATAAGGTGATAATTTTCTCATAAATTTGAAATGCAATAAATTTTATATCATTTATCATCATATTTTTCCTCTATAAATTATTTTATTATTTTAAAATATTTTAATAATATATTTTTAACATAAAATACTATTAAAGTCATTTTAAAAACTATTCACTTAATTTGACTTTGAAAACAACATGGTAGAAATTGAATTCGGATATAATACTTTAAAAAATATATAATATATAATATTTATCTTAAATATTAATTTTAAACTTTAACTAAGCCAAAATAAATATTATGTTTATTATTTTTAAAATCTTTTACATGATTCTTTTTCTACTTTGAGAAGCATTGTATTAGCATTGCAAAAGCATATCAGGTAATTATTTCATCACTAAATTTTAAAAATAAGTTACCTTTATAAAAAATAATTCATATTATAAAGAAAATAATAAACAAACATATTTTTTTTAATCCCATTGAAAAAATATTATAGATATAAAAAAAGTGACAATTGTTTAATTTATATTTTAATTAAATATTATAAAGGTAGAATTCAAATTTAAATGGAAAAAGGTCATATTTTAGAGGTTTTGAAGATTATAAATGAATTATAGACATAAAATGAAATAAATACAAGTTTTTTAATGAATTTTAAGACATATAATATTAATTTTAACCTAAACTAACCCATTTCACCTTTACTATGGTAATAAAAATTTACTATAGCTACTATTCATTGTGAAAAAAATAAAATGGAACTATTTAACTAATTTTAACATCTTTAAATCAAATATGGAATCCTCTTTTTATGATTTAATTTATATAATTAGATGAAATTAAATTTAGATAAAACCCCAAAATACAATGAAAAATAGTTTTTTGGATTTATACATTTTATGTATAAAAATGTATTTATACAAAAATAAATCATAAAATTGATTCAAATAAACATAATTGGATTGATAATAATATAATAGACCTAATTTTACATTTATTTATTATGAAAATTATATATATATTAAAATTTAGTTACTTAGATTCTTACCTTCAAATTCAATGGCTATGTTATAACGGTCATAAAATAATAATATTTATAGGTTTCTTAAAGTTTGGTGTTGTGAGTTTTATATGTTATCAAAAATAATAATTTTTAAAATATTAGGTTCTTACAAGGTCCCTTAATTTTTTAAGGCCAAACCATTCCTCATTGATGAATTTATTCTTATGACTTAAAAAAATCATGATTCAGCCCCATTGGGATCCCCACTCAGGACTAACATAAAGATGAGTGTGACCCTGGAGGCCCACCTCCTATAGGCTTCTAGTTGGAGACTAGCACCAAGGTAATATATCATATAGATGAGAGGAATTGCCCTCATATATCCTAGGAGAATAATAAAAACCAACCTATGAAAACCATAATATAAAATAAATCAAAAATCCCACAGTAAACCACTATTCATGATATGTTATACAAATACAAGTCTACAAAACTAATATTGAAACAAAACTCCTAAGGTAGTAGCTCCAACCACTTCTCCCAGATATTACTTTCTATTTTTATCACCAAACTTACCCGGGAAACAAAAAAATATTTTATAAATAAAGGTTATGAAACATGCATACTCACGTCCCTTTGAGTATACCCCATGGGAGTTCGGGGTATAGTTGAGATACGGTCGGGTTGGTTCGTATACGAAACCAATCGGGCCACCGTAACAAAGAGGCTAATAACTCACGAACCGGGTGTCTGATTTACGCACTGCCTGTTGCATTAAGACCCCTGTGACTAGGCGGTCCTCTCTGATACCAATTTGTTATGACCCGTCCTCAGGGCCCATGCCGTGACTACCCCAAGCCTACCTTCCATAGGCTAGGGGCTGATGACTAGCACCAAAGGCGTAAATCCCAATAAAAAGGGAAGGAATTGCCTTTATGAAACGCAAATAAACACACAACCAGAGTCATAAGTTCTGTGGTAGAACCGACGTCCTCTGATACCAATTTGTCACGACCTGTCCCCGGGGCCCATGCCGTGACTACCCCAAGCCCGCCTTCCATAGGCCAGGGGCTGGCGACTAGCACTAAAGGCAATGCCTTCCCCTTTTTGTTGGGATTTACGCCTTTGGTTCTAGTCACCAGCCCCTGGCCTATGGAAGGTGGGCTTGGGGTAGTCACGGCACGGGCCCCGAGGACGGGTCGTGACAAAAGGATCCTCCTTGATCTCTACTGAAAATTTCAAAGAAGTACACTGATGATTTAATTAATAAATAGCAGAACAAACAAGAACCTACAAAAGAAAATTCCACCCATCCTTACCAAGTCTCACTCACCCAATAATGAATCCAACTATAATAACATAAAAAGGTAAAGAATATATGAATAGGTTTCCCCTCAACCACTTCCCCACTAGATTTTTACTATCACACCCCAAAGTTAAATATATTTATCATAATATTCCTTCCATATCAAAAAACTTTATCCCCATAACATGTTTACCATATCAAATATGATATCATTCCTACTATATAACTACCTCCACCAACCACATAGGGTGAAACATAATCATTGGTACCAACCCATAGTCACAACCCAATATCCACTTATCAATAAACCACACTCTCAACACCTATACATCACACCCTTAACACTTTTGTAAGAGAGGGTATATAAGAGGTAGTAGTTAGCCATAAATTCATTCACCGACATTGATATTTAATAAAAAACATAGAACCCATTATATTTGAGATTTGGTAAATTTATTCTATTTGGGTGGGGTTTGTAAATAAATTACAAGAAGAAAACATATATGATAAATCCACACAAAAGACCAAGGTAAAAGGTTCTTACCAAAAAAAACTATCATTACCCACAATCACTACCATGCCTCCAACACTTTCCACTAGTAACAACTTCTACTACTACCTTATCAACTAGTCTACATTCCTACAAAAATAATCCCCAAAAACCATTCAAATTCTTATTTATTCACATTAGTAACCATTTCAAAATTTTCCATTTACCAACCATTTTACATCAACTGTACCATTCAATTCCATATTTAATGAAAACCCATTCTCATACATCATAGAAATTTAACCCAGCTATTAATAATTCTTTTATTTACTAATATTCCATTATAAGACCATGATTTATTCAATTTTATCCCATAATCATTAATCATTTCATTATCAATATTGTATTCTTTTGGAAACTATAAAAATAATCCCACAACCATCCACCAAGCACTAAAATAACAACCCCATAACCTATATAATTATAACCAAGGAAATCACGACTCAAACTGGCACACAACCACATGTCAACCCCCACCACTACCATAAAACATTTCCTTTTTGTTCTAACCAACTGCAACCCCGCTGTCTATCACACAAGGCATCTAAAACTAGAAATAAATATACCCACACAACAACACCCACAATAGCCACACAAGCCACGCCAAAATAACATGAAAAGCACCCAATTACAGTATCAAAACACTTCTATAAATCAAATTATATTTTAAAGTAACAACACTTTAATATCATATTCTATATAACTAGATTATTTTCAATATTTACATTATCAACCTTGTTTATTCTCATAATGTATTCACAGTAATAGCACCCAATCTTAGTCAAAACAATAATTTTTAGTATTATTATCAATCTAGAATCAATCACATGAGGGTGACATGGAAACAAGTAATCACATATGAAACAACCCTTCCCATAAAATAAAATTTTAATTAAATGCATTATCTTATCTAAATCATTCAATATCATCTACCAAATGAAATAAATTGAATGAAATTCCCACAATTCACGCATAAATAAATATATTTCTTGAATCCCCTTCCAAAATTGATGCTTAAAAATTTTATATAAAATAAAAAAGCAAGGAAGACATAATCAAAAAGTCAAAATTAGGAAAGTAAACAAAAAATAATCAATAAAACACAAAAAAAAATACATCAATAACATAGTACCAATATAGAAAATACACCCCCTAAACCACTTCATCTCCTCCTAATTGAAGAACACTGAGAAAACCCTTAAAAAATAAAGGGAACTCATTTCAGATCTGAAATAGTTGATCACTTGAAGAAAAAGTCTATATTCCACCAATAGGTACACAATGACCTCCAATGATGCACCTATAATCTCCCAATACTCAACATAAATCAAATGAAATAGTGGGAAGTATAGGGGGTTTATAGATTTATACCTAGAAAAAAAAATTCTAATCAAAGAGTGATGTACCTTGGTCACATCATAATGGATCTAATTCTACCGAACCCCAAAAACTACATCATGAATCTCTCTATATCTCCATCATTCAAGGATTAGTAAACTTTATAAATCAAATAAGACCAAACAAGGGTCATGTTGTGACTACATTTTCAAGTTGTGACATCACCTAGCATAGAACCTCAATAAACTACCCTCCTCAGCCTTGTGTCATGGTCAATGTTCCATGATGAGATATAACTCAAAATAGAACCATTAAACTCAACCGCTACCCAGTTCTCTGCACTACAATAACTAGGAACACACTATGGTTCGCATCCATGGAAAACTCAAAAAATACCCCAAGGATTCAGTTACACTAGAAAACAAACCTATAGATCTTGATAAGAAGTGTAGAAGAGAATCTCTATAAGGTTCATCTAGACTTCTTAAGGTTCTTTACTTTAACAATTTACTATAGATACTTTTGTTCCATGAAACACCCCTCCGTGATGTGACCAAACTCTAAACATAAACACCAAATCTCATGGTCCAATCCTTAGGTTCATTAAAACCTCCATTAAACAATGAATCACCACCTACAGAACTAACCTCTAATGTAGTCAATCATTCATTCCATGAGGCCCGAAACCATGTTGTGACCTACCTCCTCTAGCTGAAATATCATCTCAAATGGAACTTATCTTACCCCAATCCTCTCCCAACACCTCCATTATACATAAATCCACAAATTAACAATCCAGAATGGTCTATTATATCACATTATATGCCTCTCAAATAATTATTTTCCTATTTAATCATAACCCACCCCAAAAGAGAGCTACAAACTCTACCAACTAACCACCCTCAGGTGATACCTCTCAATGAATAAAACATGAGTAAGAAACAAATATAATAATTGAAATTATCAACCTTAATTAGAACAACCATAAAAAATGATAAAATAGCTTGATATATCGAGTTCTCTTCTCTGACTCTTATTCCAAAGTATGCTCCTCCAAGACATCAAGCCTTCATAGAACTTGAACCATGGTAATGACTCTCATGTAGCACATTTCCATGGAAATATTGATTCTTAACTAAACACTCTAAAAACATCACATTATCATATACATAAATATCTATATAGTTAATAAAGTGGAAGTAGTCATGGATAACTTTTTGGATATATAACACATATAATAAATCATGTTTCCACTATAACTATAGGGAAACTATCAACCGATATACCACCTTATGAACACACTACAACACATCAAAAAGGGAAATAAACCTATGGGAGATATTACTCCCTTGGAAGAATCTAGGATACCCATGGTGAGGGGAAACCCTCAATAACACATGATCACTAAACTTTAACTCTATATTTAACCTCCTCTAATCTATATAAGAATTTTGATAGTATTTAACCACCATCAACCTCTACTAAATCATCTGAACCTTCACTATAGTTCTTTATATCACATTTGGTCTAAAGACAGCTAGCTCTCCAACCGCAGTCAAACATGATGGAGACCTATAAGGCCATTCATAAAACACATAAAATGGATCCATGGTAATGGAAGAGTTATATGATTTATTATAATAAAACTAATCAAAAGGTGGTTATTTTACCTATAATCACCCCAAAATCTAGAATACATGCTCATAAAAAATCCTCTAGTCTATATGATAAAATTTGTCTACTGATCCTTCTGAGGATAGATGTTAGTGCTAAGATGTATATGAGATCCAAAATCACATTGAATAATTCCAAATATATGTGAGGAAAAATAGGTATCCTAACAGAAAATTATGGTCCTTTGTTCACTATGATGCTAAACTATATTATCTGCATACTTATTCACGGGAACATCCACAACACCAAACTCCCTAATCACTAATATATTAGATGAATTCATCAACTGAGCCATAATCACCTGAATATAATCATACTTATAGAAACTTGAGACTTAGACACATATTATTTCCTAATTATTTTCTAAAAAATACAACTCAAAGTTATATAGGTCAAGTTTCATTAGAAGATTATATTTAAAAATAAATAATCTTGAACATAAAAAATATCTATATTTAAAAATCCTCATAGTTCTCCTGACACCCATTGATATTCAAAAACTACATAGTATATCCTATGGAAAATGCATATGGGTGAGCTAGAAATCCCTATAAGAGAGTAATCATGGAAATAAAGTATAACAATAAATTCAATAGGCTTAACATAATATCATAAAAAGGATGATCGTAAGAATGGAAACATGCAATAAGTAAATGATGTCATAAGATAATGGAATCCTAGAATATGTAGATACAACAAAAGACATGAAATCATAAACATAAGTCAAGGGTCACTCCCAATACCGTTATCATACAGTGGAAAACAAATTGTTAGATTAGGTTCACTCCCTAATATCGTACAAATAATATCATGAGATATAAATATTTTCCCAATTCATTATAGGGATATATAATACTAGGCTTGCCCGTCACATGAAAAAAGTTTCTTAGGCTAGACGCCCATGTACCATACATAGTAGATAAAGTACCATAGTGGATTGGATTCACTCCATAATCACATACATAACATATCACAAGAAATAAATCCTTAATCAATGAATTAGAAGACTGAATAATTCTTGGAACACCCATCGCATAATGAAAATTATAATTATTTGTGCCATAAATGGAAAAAAGAAACCATACATAAACCATAAAGCAAGATCAAACCCCTTATAAGGAAGTGGGTTTCATAATTATAATTCAAGGAATAACTGAAATATAAATAATAAGTATTCCTAAGAAAAGATGGAATTAAATTAATTTTTTCATGATTTATTTAAAAAGGGATATAGGTCTTGATCATTGAGTTCTAATATATAAAATTTATGAGAAGCATTAGGGATAAACAAGAATATAAATGAACCAATTGGTTGATTCTTTATAAAATATGTAATGATCATTCTAAAAAATGAGAGAGATTATTGTTTTCTAGGAAAATAAAATTATAAAAAGATATTTATGTATAAAATAATGATTCTTTCTAGAAGCTATTAATGGTTTTTTTAAATATATGGGTGATTCTTCACATGCTACACGAAATAGGAATGTTTCCTTAAATCTTGTATACTTAAAAGTGTGTATTTCTAAGGGAACTAAGAACAAGTATAAGAATATAAATGAAATGTATATTTAACTATGTATATATGTAATAGAAATTTATAAAAAAAATTAATAAGTTCATGAAATTAATATTACATAAATTTTATCAAGAAAAAAAAGATATTGTGTAACTGACACGTCGCGAAGGAGGTACAGAATATCCCTGACAGCTTAAGAAAAAATCTAAAAAACCCACTTGAAATAGATAAATCTCAATGTTTTAGTTAAAATACCATGAATAAACATAATTAATGATATAATATATCCAATTTTTTGTATAAAATAATTTAAATGCAATTAGGTTCATAAAAGAGAATGTGTCTCAAAGAAGAAATTTTGAGACGAAACTCTTACCCCATGTTTAAAAGTTCTCTACACTAACTTGATGAATAATAAAATTATGTTTAGTAAATAGTTTCCTAAGAATATAATACATATAAATTTATTTTATTAGGTTCTATTTATCATCTCTAGTCACTAATTTTTTACTTTGTTTCCACTTATGTTAGTTACCTGAATTTCATTAGTCAATTCCTAGTAAACTTTCATGGTCTATCGGCCAAGGTCAAGGGTTTTAAAATAGTTTCATAATATCTATAATTTTAGATTATATATCATTTATTATTAAATTGGAAAATAATTTATATAGGTAAATATAATTTCCATGAATGGACTTATATTTTAAAAGGTACTTTGATATGTCCATTTTAGTTGTTAAATTTACAATAATCCTTTATTGTAAATATCATTTATGGAATGTATAATAATATCATTAAATAATATTAATTATTTAATAAATTAAAAATTTAAACATTACATGAATGTTTTATTCCACCAATTTTATTCAGTAAGAAAAATGATAGATAAGCACTATCATATGGAGTTTGTAGCATGCATTGACACATGGATGGCGCTCTTGTTTTTAAAGAATAGAACGAGGGTAGAAATAAAAAATATTATCATTTTTGAATCATTAAAATTTTATAGATATCATAATATCGTATTTAATGACCATGTTTAACTATAATTGAAAGGTGGTGATGGAAAATTGACATGTTGTTCGTGGAGGCTGTAGTTCGCACACACACACAAGATGATGTTTACATTTTTCTCAATGATTTTGGAGGAAGGTATAAAATGGTTGTTTTATTAGTGTAAAAATATAAAAGATTATTAATAATACAATTTTTATCATACTATAATGGATATAATTGGTTTGTTTTGGTATGGGTAGAAAATAATTAAGAAAGTGTGGTGGAAAATATTACCTCTCACTTTAAATGTTCTCCTTTAGTCACCACTTTAAGGAACCTTGACATTATCTTTTTACAAGATAAGACTCTAAGATGTGAGGAGATTGTTTAATAGATACTAGGGAAGACTGTTGTTTTATCCTATGGGTCTTTTTATGAGTGCATAGGTGGAGAGGTGGTGGTTCATTTAATAAGCGGGGAGAATAAAATTTTTTGGCATATAAAACTCTCTAATAAAAAGAGAGCACAAGTTTCACATGGAATGTGATTTTAAAGTGTACAACAACAGGGTTTTCTAAGGGGTATGGTTGAGAAAACGTTAACCAAAATTTTCTACACATTTTATAAATATGTTTTTAAGTAATTTACTCTTATTTTTTACTTTTACCATTTTTGGTTTTTACCAAGGTGACTAATTTTTACATAATTAATTTATTATTAATTTATAAAAAATTGACCTTATTAGATAATTTTAACCTAATGATAAAAAATATTAAATAAAATTTTCCAAAAAAAATATCTATGTGTGATAAAAATTAATTTTCACATTATCACATGTAATATGCAACGACCTATTTTTATAAAAAAAATGTATTTTTAAGCATAAGATTTATTTTTTTAATAAAATATTCAATTTTATTGATTATACCCAAATTAAAATTACGATTATTATTAAAATAATATTTATTTAACATTAAAAAAATTCATAAACCTAATTCTACCATTGGAAAATTTTATTAAGAAATATATATAAAAAATTGTTTTTATTAAAACTTTACATAAATTTTCAAAAAATAATAAGTGTGGGTTTTTTAGAAAATATTTTATTTAAAAATATTTTATTTAAATTTATAGATTATATTTTTTATTTTAAAAAAGGTTTCAAAAAAATTCATTTCATTCTTGTATACTAATATCAATAAAGTGGAAGTATTTATAAAATATTTATTTTTTCACTATTCACATACAAATCAATTATATTAGAAAAATATAAAAGATTTATACTAAGATATTTTTCAAATTATAAATCTAAAAATGAATATGTATTTATCTAATTCAGATATTAAAATTTATAATTTTATTTTTTAAATGTAAATACAAAATATAACGAAAAACAACTTTTATTGAAAAAATGTGTTTTAAATATTAAGTGTTCTTAATATTATTTCATATTAATTTAAAATTTAATAGAAGATAATATTTTTCATATATAATATTTGAAAATTTTCAATTTAACTTATTAGGATAAAATATACAATAATTAATTTAATGGTTCTTTTATAATGCAAATATTTATTTTATACTAAAAATAATCTAATAAATACCCCTGAAAATAGTTATTTATATTCATAAATTTAATTCTACTACTCCATTGATATTAGTTTTTTTATTTTATATATACATAATATCATATTTTAATAATAATAATATTAATATTTATACGTAACACGCATATATATATATATATATATATAATATTTTAATAACATATTTTTATTTCATTGTGAGTTCTATTAGTTTATATTTAATAAATATAAATTCTAAACATTAGTGTGAAAAAAAATGATAGCTGTTATAGGACTAGGAGATCTCTGTTGTGGGATCTCATCTAGATTTTTTCATTTGGTTTTGCGTTGGTAAGAGGGTTGTTGATCGGCATGTGGAGAGGTGGCTACACAGCATTATTATTGGGTAATTGTGTGCTCTTGGCTATTGTTAATCATGCATTTAGTGAGATTTCATCTAGATATAGCTTGGTGTCACGTCATTCTAGATTATTGGCCCTTTTATGCTGGCACAGTTCAGTTTTTAGTTTTCATCTTCAACAGCAGCCATCAGTGATGGTGACGGTGTTGGAAGGGGGTGTTGGGATGGTTTTCAATAATGGGTATCTAGCATCATCTTGGTTGATGCAAGGGAAATTATTTGCCTCAGTGGATGTACTTCATGTGGATGTTTAATTCACAATACATGACTCATCTCCATTTTGTTTCCTGATGTGGTGTGGTCTCAGGTAGTACGAATTTGGCACAATGTGAGTAGCAGATGTCATTTGTGGCTCAATGGGATCTGGCTCTATTACGGTGATGGTCTATATATCCCTTAGTATATCATTGCTTGAACTATTTTCAGGTTTATTGGGATTAATGTTTGGATGGATTCGGGCCTTTGGAACTAGTATTGGTCATTGATCCAATGTAATTTTGGTCCAACATCAATGGTCATACGGGTCATGTTTTTTAATCTAAGTCAATTGGATTGCGGGCCTTAAACATATTTAAATTTTCTAGGACTTTGAGCTATTCATTTTCGAGTCGTTGGAATATAATGGTTTCCTCCTAACTAGTCATAGTGGAGGTTTCATTTTTATTTTCAATAAATGGGTTTGTAACTAAATCATTTAGTAATACACAACTTTATTATACCTATTAGATATATGAAAAATGACCATATTTTCAATGACTTTATTTGTAATAAATATATTTTAAATGACCATATTTAAAATGACTAGATTTCATTCCAATATATAGACATATAAAATCATTTGTTCATTCCACTCTCACTTCACAAGGTATAGTTATTATTTCATTTTATTTATTTTTCATTACGCTTTCTCCTTTCATGGTTCTTTTCCTCATTTTAGGTTTTTTGGCTATTGGTGATCCTCAATTTTGAAGGTGATCCAAGAGATTTCCTAGTCATCAAGATGTTATTATTTTCTTTCTATTGTCCCCTATTGACCTATTCACATTTAATAAATTTACTTCATACATGTTTAGTTATAATCCATGGTATTCGATACATAGTTTTATGTTCTTTTGTTTTAATTTTCCACTTATTAATGAATAAATTATATTTAGTTGGGTTTATATCTTATAAGGTGCATTTTTTATAATGTTTCAATTATTCAAAAGAATAGAAAAGCATTATTTATAATTATATACATAAATAATAATAATAATAATAATAATAATAACAATTATTATTATTATTATGTCTCTAAAAAAATGGGTCATTACATCCCCCCACCCATTAAATAAATTTCAACCTTTCAATTTACATATCACATGCCAATGATAATAGTCTAACAACATAAAAATTAGAGATATGACATGGAATAAAATTTATAAAGAGATATCAACCTTATAAACTTGAGAAAAAATATATTTCCTTCGAATAGGATTATCCCTAATATTGAGTTTTTCTAAAACTATTTTTTCCAAGAGTCTACCATTATTGGGTATCGAGACCCACATTATATAATTTTTATCTAGAGTGTGTATTATTATCATTTAATTAATAGATTATCATTTCTTAATATGTAATGTGTTTTCATAACACCAAATAATTTATCATGTAAGTGTAGGGAACTGATCCATCACTAAAATCACATTAAATTTATCTAAGGGAAGGATAATTAAATTTCTATAGGGAACATTCCTCTAAACTTCAACTTTCAATACAACAAAAATACCACCAGAGGATTTTTTTGAAAATAAAATCTGTAGAATGATAATTTAATAACATTAGAAAACATCTAATATATACTACTTTTTCTATAATCAAATTATAACAATCCATACAAAACACTTGGTTTGTGGGTATGTATAACTTTAATATAAGGATCCACTTCGAGAGTAGTGCTCGCATAGGAATTTGATTGTCATCTTGGTATTATAGGTTGGTGATCCTCTTCATCATGGTTTGTCCTTGGATTACGGAATTGAATTTTATAATTACCAAGTTCCCCAAACATAATAACTTGAATTATTAATGGTGTATTAGGATGAACTCTGTTTATTTCAATTGTGTTAAACTAAATATTTATTTTCCTATGGAAGTTTGATGCATGATGACACCATCTTCCATCAGTAAATCATTTTTTATCCCCTTGATGTAATTTATCTTATTCCTCTTCCGATATATTTCACATATATATGGTCGCGTATCACTTATTTCATCATCTTCATCGCTTTAATTTTCATGAGTCTCCATTATTCTTTTCTTTAGTGTTGTCAGGACTTCAAATATAGTTACATTTCCAATCATATTTAGTGATTGATGGTTTGGAATAATCACTAGATTTATAAGTCCATATTCCATTCTAATGTGTTGATTATTGATGTAATCATCACAAATTCCCTCACACCCAATGCTAAATCAATTCCTTTGAGTTCTAATCATCACTAAAACTAAAATTGTTAACCATAGTGATGAACATTTAACATTATAGAGGGATTTTCATAATCAATAAATTAAAATTAATTCAAATTAAAAACTTTTAATGTTTTTCATCATCATATTAACCCATAATTCATTTATTTTAACCTATATCATTCTTAGTTTATCCCATGTTACTTTATATTGGGATATCTTATACTTCTCAAACTATTACCTCAATGTAACTAGAAAATCACTCCTTCATAATAGTTCATAAAGAGAATATGATCCAAAAAATCTTATCCCCCATGAGTTTTTATCCAGGTGTGCAGTATTAGGGCCACTCATCATAAATTAGAGTTTTTATTGATTTATTTATCAACCAAAACATTTTAGGGTGATTACCCTGATGTGTATCCATGAAAAAGTTGCATTCACTTTCCAATATCCAAAAAGTGATGCAATATCTTAGATAACCACATAATCAATACTTTTCCAAAATATATGGATGTTATCCAATACTAAGGGTTATAAATTAGATTTATCGGTAGGTTTTTCACTTAATATATCTAATCCTAATCTCAAAAATTAACTAGACTAATCATTAAAAATAACTAAAAAAATCCTCTGATGCCAACTATGATGGACAAAGATAAACATGACTTTATTTTACATCATTTCCATATTTTTAAACATTACATATCACAATAATATCACATAGCTCAGAGAATTATTTTTTCATTATCAATTAAGAATAGTTTTATAGACAACTTATTTTATGAAACTAGTTAACATTTCTACATTATTGAACTCTTTTATACCTTATTTAATACTTCTCAAAAGTTATAATTATCTTTATAGACTAATTAAGGGAAACATAATAAAGGGGTGAGATAAAATTATTATTAAGGTAAAACATATCAACATTAAATATAGGGTTAGATCATAATTATATGATAAAACAATGTAATGAAGAAATTTATTATTAAAAGAACATGGAAAAATAATATTTTTCCATAAATCATGAAGGATGTATGTATAATATCAAATGAACAAACATGTAAATTGACATAAGATTATGAGATAAGCATGGGAACATGGAATAGGTAAATAAGATCATAAGATCATGGAATCATAAAATATTTAGAAACAATATAAAACATCATATCATAAACATAAGTCAAGGGCTGCTACCAAGACCATCATTATAAAGTGGACAAAGTCCCAGAGTGGATTGGTTTCACTCTCCATTCCCATAAAAATAGTGGACAATGTCCAATGGTGGATTAGGTTTACTCCCTAATCCCTTACATAAAATATAATTTAATATAAATCATTACCCAACTCATTGGAGGGATATATAATTTTAGTTCCATCCATTATATAACGTAGTTTTCTTAGTATACCCATTCATATACCATATGTAGTAGATGAAGTCCTATGGGGGATTTGGTTCACTCCCTAATATCATTCATAACATCTCATGATATATAAAGCTTTAACCATTTAATTGGAGGGATATATAATTATGATACCACCCATCTGATAATAAAAATCATTCTTAGTTTTTCACATGTGTAAAAGAAAACATACATAAAATGTAAGCATGTTAAAACCCATGAGAATGAAGTGGGTTATATAATTATGGCTTAAGGAATATTTTAAGGATAAATTATTAGGATTCCCAAGAAAGGTAGGAATTAAACATCTTTAGACTTTCATAATTGAAAAATGTGTAGAGTTCTTTAACAAGGTGTTCCAATATAGAACATTCATGAGAAAATTTTAGTAGAAGAAAGAACAAAAATGAACTACTTGGGTGATACTTCACAAAATATGTAAGGATTGTTTTAAAGAAGGAAATTGATTATCTTTTTATAGAAAACCTGAATTTAACTAAGAGGTTTATAATTAAAATAATAATTTTTTAAAAAATTTATTCATGGTTATAAAAAAATATTATTGTTGTGATTCTTGATATGATACACAAAATAGGAATGTTCCCTTAAAACGGGTTTACTTAAAAGTGGGAATTTCAAAGGGAACTGAAAACATGAACAATCCTAGAAATTAAATGAACATTTAACTAGGTATATATTTAATTGAAATATATTAAAAAATATAAAATAATATCATGATAATAATATTACAGTAAATGGAGAAAAATTATGAGAATTTGTAACTGAAAAGTCACGAAGGAGGTACAAAATATCCCTTACGGGTTAAGAAAAATTCTAATAAAACCCTTTGAAAGATATAAATATTAAAGTTGAAGTTAAAATAAAATAAATAATGATAATTAATGATATTTTATATCCAATTGGTATTATATAAACCATTTAAATTAAATTATGTGTATAAAATAAATTTTGTCTCAAAGAAGGGAATTTTGAGACGAAACCCTTACATCATGTTTGAAAGCATTATGCACCTTCATACAAGTTCCTGAATAATAAAATTAAGATTACTAAAAACATTAATAAGAACCTTATAAATTTATATATCTTTTTTATGTTATACTTATCATCATGTTTCACCAATTTATTTGATTGTTTTTTCTTATGATGATAACGTGATGTTCTTCGGTCAATTTCCTAGAAAATTTAATTGAATGTAGACCATGGTCAAAGTGGCGTAAAATAGTTTCATAGACCCTATAATTTTATATTATTGTGTATTTTATTATTTTATTGTTTCTTACATCTATTTTATTTATTGTGGAAAAAAATAGAAACATCATCACATGGATGTGGTAGTCCACACATACAGACGAACAATGCTCCCTTTTTTGTAGAATAGAAGGTAGAAAATAAAAAAATTATCATTTTAGAATCGTTAACATGTTAAAAATATCATATTATCATAGTAAATAACTTTTTTAACTATCCATGTATGGTTTTGATGTAAAATTGAACATATCGTTCATGGTGGATGTAGGGTCCTGAAAATTTTGCCAAAGGCAAGAAAATACTACCACAATCACTTTGCAGAAGGAAGAAAGTATTACTACAAGTCTAGTAAAGTGAATAAACTCAAATTGAGTCATAAAATTTGGAAGAAACTTGAAGGAATTAAAGTTTTCAAGGAATTTTAAGTGACCTGCGTACCATCACTAGGAAGGGTTTGTGGACCGAATGAACTGCGAACCACCGGTACACGGAACGACTCACAAGGCACTGGCCCACGGAGAAATGGCCAGCGAACCCAAATGAACAAAAACTGCATCGCTAAGGGAATCATGTGCATGAAGGCCATCCACATACCATCCATCGAACTCAATAGTTTGTAGATGAAGAAAACATGTAGGGTTTGACAAACCATGATCGCGAACCACAAGCCCTGTAAACCCTAGATGACTGAGTCTTCCTCGGGTCAAGATATCTCTTCACGGGCTTCCAAAAATGGTGTCTCGTTCCTATAAATACAAGTATCTCAAGTATCTATAAAAGGATCATAAAAGTAATTGATAAAGGATGAATAAAGAAATATTAAAGGGGACCCAGAGGTTGGAAGAAAGAATTCAGAGAAAATTCCAGCTTTAGTCTTGAATCATCAGTGAAGCCCGAATTTCAAACCATGTTTTCCACAGGTACAGTCCGCTGCGAACCATAAAATGAGGGTACATAATAATAATAAGAGAATCAGAAACCTAATTGGTGAAATCATGAACCGTATATTTCTTGTGGATGAACACCCCGCAAATGATAGTCCCCAGGACCCTCCTTCAGTATGGTGTCCTGCGTAGTGTATCGCTATGTGGATTTAACTCAGCATTGCATACTACGTTAGTATGTGGATGAAACCCAATGTGGCGTGAAGGACCATACTTAGGACCACATACCACTATGGTGCACGGTGTTCCTTACCCCATCCTATATACTACTTTGATACTCAGACAACCCCTCTTCTAGTATACCACTATGGTATGCGGAGCTTCCCTCATGCTACATAAGAAAATAGTATGAGGAATGGGGTGTTTTTAGGTATTCTTCCCTACGGTTCCAATCTTGCCCCTCCCTTACCATCCAGTCCTCTATAGTCCCTCTACGAACTAGTCCCCTAGAATCAGGCCAAAGCCTCCTCCAAAGCCACCAGAACAATTTGATCAGACCATCAGGTGCATCAACGCACCCCTTGAGTCTACATAACAATGATATGTGGAGTCACGAAGGCTCTCCCCACATTGGTTCAGACTCCAGGGATGTCTATAAGTCTAAATTCCAATGGTAAACCTGAGTCCAACATTGGGATACTGACATGAACTTCCATGTTCTAGGTATTAAGGGTGATCACCTACTTCTCTATTCAATGAGGAATGGTGATCAATCGAAGGGGTTATGTTCGCTTCCCCTTGTGATGAACACGACACTCCTCTCCTTTCTCAAAATGCATTATGGGGTACTCCTACTAAAGTAAGTCTCCAATATTCTAAATTTCAAGCTACATGACCTTTAATGTCATTTCACATTAAAAGGATCATCACTCTGCGCCATCACCCATCGTCTCCCAGGCCTCTTCTGCCATAGGCCCACCCTCTCCCATCAACAGGAGAGGAGGCATGTGGTTGGTTGGACCTCTCACATCCTCTTGTTTCTCATACCGAGCATGAATCATGTGGGATTAGAGGTTTGTAATTATTACAACATCCAGGCAATTATGAACTATAAGAACTCTGATTCTTGTTCAAACCAGGATACGTAGGATGCCTACTTGAAGGCTCGAGCTCAAAAGGGTTCCCTCCAAAAGGTCTCACCCAATCATTAACTCTCAAATGGGAAGCTTCCATGCATAAGACCCATCCATTTTTATCTACCTAGACTCTTATTCCTCTCCCTAGTATACATAGAAAGCCCATAATATGGGTCTGACCCCAACATAAAGTCACCTTTCATCCTCTCTAGATGAAGATAAACTCTAGAGTGGCTTATTGTATGGATTAAGTTAGCATTACCTCCATAGCATCAAATCCATTTATGCCTATGAGGATCCTGCAAACTAGAGGAAGACCATGGACATAATCTTTAGGAATGAACCAAGGATCCATGAACATATGAACACGACTTAAATCTATAAGAGAGTCCTAGAATAGAAAATAATTCCCCCCAAAAGGGTGTAATGAGCCTGAAGTCTCATACTCTCAACCAATGGAGTCCTTAAGTGTCGTTGTCCAAATAATCATCCAAAAGGAACCTTCCTTTGGAAAGAAGGTCCATGAATCATGCATATCAGGGTCGTTGGGTGTTTCTAGCTCTATGAATAAACCCACTGGAGACCATCTGAGGAAGTTATATCCTAGGAGGACTGATTGCACAAGTACTTGACCCCATGCAATCACCCACTGGGACCATCTAACTGTGGAGTCTCCCTTACAATATATAAGGGATAAATTTCTCAGTCCCCACAGGGTTAATCCAACCCTCATTTAAAGGATAATGATGCAGAATAGGTCAAAATAAAAGAAATGGTGAATTTGATGTGAAATTGTCTCTATTAAAAGATATGGGTGATGATTCTCTTTAGACCATTTGGTCATCAACCCAAACGCGCCACCTCAGGCTGAAATAAAAATGGTGAACCTGACATGAATCGTTAACCATGGTGGTGGTCTTACCCCACTCAATCTCCTTCACCTCACAATAAGAAAAAAAGATGGAGGAGGCCAAGCTAAATCGTCGAATATGAATATGTTTAAAATAATGCTACTTTGACAGGGTATTGTGGTTTTTATGTCATATATTTATATTTCAGGTTCCCACGGAGCAACCTCATATCCAAATGACATCCCAATGAACAATACAGACACACACATCGGTGATCCCGTAGGTGGCCAAGGCCCCAATGAAGATCAGGACCCCCTCACCAACCTAATATCTTCAACACTAGGTATCCAACATACTAATCAAATAGTACCACCAAAATGGTACTCTCCCCTTGGTGGAGGCTATGAGAAAAGACCTCCAATCTAAAAAGACTCACCATTCACCTCCTTAGCCGTGGCTGGCACCCTACATAAGGAAACCCTGGTGGTCATCTCAAACCATTTTGGGAGCCTATCCCTGGAACATGATGATGAGTACCTCTCTTATCTTGGGGCGGCAGATGAAGTCAATGCTGACAACTTCATCTCAACTATAGAGGGTACTTACTTATGGGCCCCTTCTACAGATCATCTCCATCGACACTAGATGACCAGGCCTTCTTGCATCGAATAGGACCTTATGCTGACGACACCTACTGAAGTCCAAGAGACCCGGGGCCCTCGGGCTACCCGCCAAGGGTAGAAAATGTACAATCAGGAACAATCTATTAAACCAGTTCCTAAATATAAACTCCATCATACCAACATATAAACATTCAATGGGTGGACATACAACTCTACCCCCCCCCCCACCCCACCCCAATCAATCCCAACGCAATGATAGGGTGGCACAATATGATCATCTGCACGTTCCTGTTAGTGATCACCAGTCCTGCCATGCACACAGAGCAGCAAACTATTGGTAGATACAGATATCTTCCAATGCACAAGATGCCCATCATCCAAATATGACAGAAACTAGTTATATTCAGACACAAATACATGTTGATGCATATCAATCCCACCATATAAATAGGGTGGCAAGAAAATATGAGTAGAGTCAAATTCTTACAGATGCAAACAAAGCCCATGAGAAAAATATAGTGGCAAGCGCGCAGATGAAAATCCCCACTTGTGAAGATGAAGCCCACTAGTAAAATACAATGGTAACTAGAAAAGACAATCGGTGATAGGCTCGTTCCTCTATCCCGGCATAGGAGAACTTCCAGTATCTACTAGAAACCCATGGAAGACCGGAGCAGGCACAAACTTCTAGTCCAATATCGGAATCGGCCTTCATACCCATTCCAGCCAAAGATGTATTGCAGAACATCCTAGAAATGATAAAAGATCTGACATTGATCGCAGACCATGTCATCCAAACATGTCAATACATTATTTCATCGGCAGAAAAGTCAAGAAACTAGGCCCACGACCCGGTTTCCTCAAACGGAATGACTTACTAACAAAATGGATCAGTCACTCTGTAGTAGTTATGCATCCCTTCTTCAGTCCAAGAGGGTCGATGGTAATATCCCATGATACACGGACAACCATATCGATAAAAAAATACATGTTATATTTGGGTGATGTTGGTCCAATGTGGTGGCTGCTCCTGGGTAGGCATATATCCCTTCCAAAACTTAAGATGCCCGTCGGTGTATCCCGGCGGCATTATGGGACCCAACAAGATAGGGACCCATATATGAAGGTCATTACCATCAACAAACAGGCCCAATTACCCATTATAGAGAGTTCAAAAATAAAATGTGCCAATGGAAACCAGAAAATGAAGAGCATATACATGATCCTACTCTGCTAGAAGTTGGGTTTTTTGATGCTCTCGAACATATATTAATAAAGGCTCAAGACCCTGTTAGTCCATTACTAAATTATAGAAGTGGAAGTAGTAGTTACGAAGGCCATCCCTGTAAAGTCGCTACTAGATTCTCTGAAGTTCTTCCCTAGAGAACCCACAGGGGCTCACTATGTGGGCCAGGAATGATCGAGTACATGATTTTATCTCTTAATAGGTGTCGGGGTATCCCTCCCCTTGACCAAAAGATCAGACAGGAATAATGTCCTCCCCTTGTTTTCACCTGCCCTGATGGTCCTCCCCAGGGTATATGCTGCAGATATGCTTCTCTCTGTAGTCGGGCATTGAGTCATGATGGTAGTCCTCACCATAATGACACTCATTGTGAAGGCCCTCCCCACAATGGAAGTTGTTGTGAAAGCCCTCCCCATAGTAACATCAAGCAATGATAAGGTCCTCCCATCATTGCGGTAAATCCTAAAGGCCCTCCCCAAGATATACACTATACAAATTCTCCCTGAAGACAAGTATCAAGCTGTGATAATAGTCCTTTCCATCATAGAATTCATTGAAAAGTTCCTCCCCTCAGTTACATCAAGAATCAAGAAGGTCCTACCCTCGTTTTATCTATCCCTGAAGGTACTCCCCTAATTATATGCAGTAAATACATTTCCCTCGGTCGGGCATCAAGTTGAGATGGTAGCCCTCACCATTGTATCACTAATTGTGAAGGTCCTCCCTACAACCAAAATTCTTACCAGCAAGAAGGTCCTCCCCTTTCCAAAACAAATGTGAGAAAGTCCTCTTATTCTAAGGTGCTAAGAAATATGGAGTCTGACATATCAGGCATTTCATCTATGAAGAGTGATATCCTTTCTCTACTAGAGGACAGTCCGGGGCCATGATCATCTTTTGAGCCACCCCCATGTCATCTATATACCAATGAGGCTCCCACTATCTAGGCTCCTTGGAAGGAAATTATTAAGAAGCATTCAAGCTGGGCATATGAAGTAGAGGATCCCCTAGAAGAACAACAGCTGTATATGTTTCTTGTGAGAAGACAAATGGCTAAGGATAATATACAAGTGATGCATTGGCCTACGGTCACTTCTCACTTCAACATACCAGGAGAGTTATCTGGTGAATTTATGTATGAAATTCACCTCATTATATGTACGAACCTTCGCAAGCTAAAAGAAAAATTCCTGCCCCACAAAGGGTATGCAGACTATGTCAAAATGTTAGGAGAGTTTCACCATCTAATCGAACTGGAAGCCCTCCCATCTGCACGGTATACACAATCAGAAAGGAAAAAAGAAAAACCTCGAACAGGATTGCCTCTATGCACTACAAAAGTTTCATTGCCTCATTGGTGACTCCCTTAATGGAGTTCATATTCATGGATGGTGAGAACATGGATCTCTACAATTCACCCCACCTCTTATCTTGAAAACCCCATTGGAAATGACATCTTTCAACATCATTACCCAAAGGCAGGAGTCAAATAAAACCCCTACTCAGGAAATATGGGATACTCAAAATAACTGTCCCAGAGTAAGTCTCAAAAGTGTCGAGATTAAAGAGATAAAGCCATATAAAACTTCTGAGTCAGGAAACTGAGAACATCCAGTAGGCTTCTCACCTAAGGGAAGTCAACCATTAAGCAGTTTTCATGTCTTTGAAATCCCATAAACCCCGTGCAGGTCCAATTCCATACTCAGCTCACACCCTACATGGGAGTGCGTGAAATCAAAAAGGTGGAAATAGTCGCAGCTACCACCGCAATGTGGGAACAACCCAAACCCACAGGACTAGGGGAATTTTTAAAATAGAATGCCCCTGTAAGACTAAAAAATCTAGGCCACAGCACATCAATGGAAGAGTGGGAACAACCCCATCCCATAGGGCTGGGGGCATTTTTGCATCAAGTTCCCACACAGCGGACGTCTGTCTTCTCCCATCTAGGAAGAACGATGAGCAGAGGAGTCACTTGTTCTACCCATTCTCGTGGTTCACACCCTCCAAGAAAAAGGCGCATTACGAGGTCAGATCGGGGCTCCTTTTGGGTCAATATTCTCCAAGAAAACTAAAGAATACTACAGAATGGAAGGAGAAAATCCAAAAAATGACACAGAAATCCTTCCTACAATTTGGAACTCGGTACACCACCCCCAATGCATCATGAATCAGTGAACATGGTAAATTTAAACCCCATGGATCTCAAAAGAAATGACATAGAGGGATAGGATGCAACAGAAGATGGTTCCCTCCCAAAGGCATCCCACACTGAGCCTGTTGGTGTGCATACCCAAAACCAGAGAGCGGTCCTAAATTTGGGCACCCCCTTAGTTAATCTGACACTACCTCCCTTGTAAAACCCTAACAAGGAGAAGAATAAATCCAAGTTCATATATGAATTGCCTCATCCTATCCCTAAGAATGTGTCCCTCACTCTTAAGGAAAGATTCACCATGAAGGAGGAAGAAATGAAGGACCTCAGCTGAATTAATGTCGAGTTGCGTCGAGGGAGCTACCTTTTTGGATGTGTTCCCCCTTTAGAACGTCAGCAGGTATTCCAAAAAGTGGTTACCTTTCCATAGTCACTCATACTGGTGAATGAAGTCAAGATATGAGGCTCGTCAAACCCAACACTAGGACCGTCAACCTACTTAAACCTGGCCCTAAAAGGAAATCAAAACTTTCCCCCATTGGGAAGGAAGCTAGAATATATTCAGTTATACCCACAAAGGATACCCTCGGCTGGGTATCCACCCCAAATTCCAATAGCGCCGGCATGCCAAGCTTTGGCCGCTGCCACACCATCCCAAGCTCAACCCCGAAAGGATATGAATAAAGGGATCTTGAATACTGCAGAGCAATTAACAGCTCGACTAGAATTTATGGAGGGGCAGCGCACTCCAATAAAACTAGAGCGCAAACCCTACCCCGATTGGGTGAGCAACGTTCTGCCACCACCGAACTTCAAAAACCCTATATTCCCAGTTTTCAATGGCTGAAGGCACCCAGAACAGCATTTAATTCACTATGCCTCTTACTATGACCCCATGATGGGCACTCTGGAGTAGCAAGAATTAGTAAAACTCATATGCTTCATGTGAGCTCTGCAGGTCTCGGCCTTCTTATGGTATACTAGCTTGCCAGCTAACTCAATCACAAGCTGGGAGGAACTCTAGATATTGTTTATATTTCAATTTAGTTCAAAGATGCCTAATACAACAGTCAGTGATCTCATGAACAGCAAGCAGTGAAAGAATGAAAGAGTCTCAGACTTCATTTCTAGATGGAAAGGCCTGACTTATTCCCTGAACTGGCTACTTCCCCAGGATGAAGTGCCCTCTATGTGCATCGACAATGATTATGATGAATTATGAACACCACTGGTCTCAGTGAAGTACATAAGTGGGTTTTTAGATTTCTCTACCATTTCCCAAAGTATAGAATAATCCTTGCAGCGGACTAATCTCAAGTCCCAAGTGGCCCCATCAGCCCCAGGGAAAAGAGTGGGAAAAGGTGAAGTGGCTTCTGTCACGCTTATGTCACCCCCAGCACCAGGTCTAGTTGCGAGGCCTCCACTGAACCATGTGGGACCCCCTAGATGCCAACAACGACCCCCACCATGGCAATATGAGTGACAGGGTGATAAAAGAAATCTGATCTAAGAATGAAGAAATAAAGTCTACTTGTTTCGAGATGACCTGGTCTACGGCTAATTCATAGCTCCATGAATTGTAACTTTCTCCGGCTACCAGAGCCAAAGAGAGCCGATGAAGTGCATCTTAAGTACCGTCCAAGTTATTGTTCCTATCACCAGATACTAGGGAACCCCATCCATGAATACTTCATCTTGAAAGATCTCCTACAAAAGATGGTGGATTTTGGGAAAGTCAAGTTGGTCCCACCACCGGCACAAGTGGTGTATATTTCCACCTCAAACTTAAGAGAGGAAGAGAAATGGAAAATAGTCACTAGTAAGGAGAAAATATTTGACAATTGGATGACCTAGAAAATAGTCAACCGAATTCATGGAATCCTCTGGTGGCAGTTGAAACAAACAACTGTGCCCTCAAAAGATCCTAATGCAACATGGTCGTCATCCTCATACCCACAGTCCTCTAAGGTCCAGAATAGTTGAAAGTAGGAGAAATTATATGGACTGACACCAAATTCAAATCCAATGTTGAAACTTTTAAACTTCATACCAATAGACTTGGTACAACAGACACCGCCCCACCAAACAGCACCATCAGAAAGAGGCAGTCAGATAAAAATATTGTCGAATTAAGAACTGATCTTCGGCTCCATTAATGTCATTCACTTGATGGACCCCTTTTCATATAGAGACTATGGCCATGAACCCAAATTCCCCACACCCAATTGGAGAGCCAGAGAAATAGTCTGCAAATCCCAAAGGTTTCTTGGAAGGCATGATCATGGTAGAAGTCATATTCTTAGTCATGCCATAACTCAAACTGCTAACATCTTAGAAACTCATAGAAGGACCATCTAACAGACACAACAAGAACTGGAATACTCCTTCGCCCCCACCAGAATAAATCGAAGACAAATTATCTTGGATTATCCATTGGAGGAAGAACAAATACCAAATTTCCCAAGGCATACGGGCGTACCAGTTCAGCCAAACTCGAGAAGACCACAGCGCCACTCGCTCCTATCATAGAGGCTGAACCATCTATGTCCAAAGCTCAAGACCCTTAAGTACCTATGAAACAGAAACCCAAAGCTAGGAAGTGCCAACCTTTAGAGCAGAAATCTGATATTCTAAAGCAGCTAGATTCAGTACCATCAAAGATATCAAATATGGATGTGTTAAGCCTATCCAAAGATCTTAGGGATTCTCTCATTGAAGCCTTACTAAGTCCCCAGGAATTCAAGGCCCAAGTAGTAGTAGCCAAAGTCTATTGGACGGAGATCAGTCTAGAAAAATGTCACACTTTCATCTCCAACATAGATAGGGATGAAGATTACATCGTGAAAGGGAACATCAATCCCTTATATGGGTCCGGAAAGATAAATGGAATTGATGTCTGGAGGATTTTCATCGACAATGGTTCTGGACTAAATCTCCTCCCACTATGAACACTTCGTCATTTGGGATATGATGAATATAGCTTGACACCCCGCACCACAACAATGATGGGATATAAAAAAAGCTAACAGAATCCATTGGGAAAAATCAATCATAAAACTTGTCTTGGAGACCTCATGTCAGATTTCGAGTCCCTGGTAGTGTGGAAAAGTATAGACTTCAACATCCTATTGGGGATTCCTTGGTTACATCTGCACGCTACAATTCTATCATCATACCATCAGTGCGTAAAATATTTCACTAATGGGAAAAAATGACATTTCATGCTGAGAAATCTCTGTTTGAGTCATATGAGTCTCATTACATTGACGTAGGGTTTAATGAACTGGAAGAGTAGTAGTATTTGGCTGACGATGTTGATTGGATCACTGCCCCGAATGGATTGGAAATGGCTCCTACCAACCCCCTCCACCATCTTCGGGAAGAGTATGTATTAACCATCAACCAATTTGAATTCATAAGTTTAATTCCAAAAACAAACTAAATTGTCTGCATGATTTTCGTTGTGGTCTCCAAATCAAAAGATGTGAAAGAACGGGCTAACTCCTATGATAACAGGAAAATCCATTCCAAAGATTTGAAGGACCCCGAAACACCCTGAGAGGGGAGGGGTGAATCAGGGTTTCAAAGTTTTATTCTTAAAGTTGTATATATTATTCCCACATTGGTAGGAACCTATTAAATCTGTTAGAAAAAATAAAGTAGGGAGATGATACAAAACTTTTACATAGTTCACTGCAAAGGGCTATATCCGACGAGTATATGCCGACAGTGTGTCAGTCATACCTAAATCCACTAATCTTTACTAGTTATGGAGTACAAGAGTTTGGTCATAGACACTCTATGCCAGAAACACTACCCTTTCAAAATTTCATGGATGACTCACCACTCCCCTTGGAACACTTTCATAAAATCCCCCTAACTCACTACTGCGAGAGAATTCTAACTCAGTTTATGGACTTGAAGGTTGCTTCAATAGATTGGCATTGAATTCTTTGTCTCTGTCCAGCACGAGACACTAATTGCATCAAATAACCTGAGTATATGCCCCCTGAAATCCCTGGTCACATTGCACTAATACTCAAAAACAACCCTTCACAAATCCCCTTCACAATGCTCAAACCTTCACAAAGCTCACTACCTCACAGACCACAACCCTTCGTGAAGCTCATTGCCTCATAGAGCACAACCCTTCTCGAAGATCAATGACTTTTAGAGAAACCTACTTCACGAAGCTCACTAATCCAATGCAGAAACACCTATTTTCATGAATCTCACCTAACATAAAACCATTGGCATCATTCAAGACTTTGAAAGTCTCTTTGAGAAGCTCAAGCTCACATAGAACAACCTACTTCACAGAGTGCCCCTTGCTTCGTAAAGTCAAAGCAATCCCAAATTTTCTCTCTCAATAATCTTCCATAATGAAGACGGTGGCCTCTTATTTATATACATGATAAAACACAGAGCTCCTCTTCTTCAAGCGTGAATTCTAAATCTGTAAAAACATCTTCACAGTGCTTACCCCATCTCACAAAGAACCGCTGAAATTTCCAGTTCACATAGCTCATTGTAATCATGGAGCTCTCTGTACAAACCCATCACACCGTTGTAAAACACCACCGCAAATCTCCTTTCCTTTTTTTGTGATAATCATCATAATCGCAAAGAAACATTGTCACAAATCATGAATCTTTATTTCTTCAAAATCCTCATTCCAGTCTTCGTGAAATCAATGCCTTTTCCATATAAATAAAATGATGATTCAAAAATAATACCTTTCACAAAACTCAAAGATAAAGCTTTCCTAATCACATATCACACCACCTCAATTCTTCCAGTCTCTATGAAATCCACTTCATGAATCCTATCTTCATAAAAGTCCTTCCTTTTCCATATTATCATAAATCCTTTAAGAAGAATCACTTTTTACATTGCTTTCCATTCTTTAAATTTTGGACCCCAAAAATTTGGAAAACACGGGGAAATGACGTCACCTTTAAAACTGCTTACTAATTGACCTTTATGATCCCTTTCCTTAATATATCCCTGATAATATATTAGAGGATTGAAAAAAACACAAACCATGCTCCTTTTTAAGCAAATAACATCCTTGGTTCCAAAAAGATTCTCCTAACTCGTCCTCGGAACCCCAAATTGCCCCTACCTTACTCACTAAGGCAAAAAAAGATTTCTCTCCCAACATTGGAGAGTTCATATTGATAATCATATCTTCATCAGAATAGGAAGAAGATAATGAAGAGGATGAAAATAAGAATAATAATAATAATAATAATAATACCTCACACATTCCCCTCCTGCATTCGAAGAAGGTGTCTCTACCATAATCGATGAACTTAGTGAGATATACCTGGGCACTGATGATAACCTGCATCCCACTCTGATCATTGTGGCAATTCTTGTCAAGGAGAAGGAGACATATGCCTACTTTCTAAATAAGAATCAAGATGTGTTTTCCTGAAACTACACAAAAATTATAGGCCTCGATCCTAAGATTTCCACTCATCATCTGAGTTTACCATAAGACCATCGAGGCTATAAGAAGGTACCCAGAAGGACCCACCCAAATCATGTTTCAAAAATAGAGGCTAAAGTTGACAAGATAATCAAATCCAACTTCATACGAGAAGTACAATATCTGATCTGGCTAGAAAACATAGTCCCTGTCAAAAATAAGAATGGAAAGATTAGAATCTGTATTGACTTTAGGGACCTTAATTGGCATTTTCCGAAAGATGATTTCCTAGTCCCGATCACAGAATTTTTGATCGATTCAACCACTAGATATGAGGCCCTATCTTTCATGGATGGCTATTTTGGATACAACCAGATCTGGATGGCTTGATTAGATAAAGAAAACGATGCTTTTAGGGCCCCTCATGGAGTGTTATGTTATAAGGTGATACCCTTTGGTCTAAAAAATGTCGATGCCACATATCAGTGCACCATGCACTATATCTTCAAGCCCTTATTGGGAAAATTCATCGAGTATTATGTCGATGATCTAGTAGTTAAATCACGAAAGATCTCAAACCACCTGGCTGATCTCAAAACTGTCTTTAACAAACTACGATAGCACAGTTTGAAGATGAATCCCATAAATTGAACCTTTGGAATTAACTCTAGGAAATTCCTCAGCTTCGTCGTACACCATCGCGACATTAAATTCAACCCTGAGAAGAAAAAATATTTCCTTGGCATGTCCCCAACTCGGAACCTCACCGAGTTAAGAGGTCTCCAGGGGTACCTGGCCTACATTTGACACTTCATAGCCAACCTGGTGGGTAAATGTTTACCTTTAACCGGGTTAATGAAGAAAGGGGTTAGGTATGAGTGGGATAATGATTACCAAGAATCATTCGATGATCTCAAAAGATATCTCCTGATCCCACTGGTGATGATGCATCCAGTTAAGGGGAAACCACTCATTTTGTACATAACCACATTGGAACGGTCATTAGGCACCTTCCTCGCGCAGAATAATGATGTTGGTAGAGAGAAAAACTTCTATTACCTTAGTGGAACAATGATTGATGCTGAAACTCGATATTCAAACATTTAAAAGAACTGCCTAGTCCTAATCTTCTCCATTCAGAAACTCAGAGATTACCTACAGCATCATGAGTTCCACCTGGTCTCCCACTGCAACCCACTCAAATAAATCCTCAATAGTCCCATGATAATTGGACACCTATCAGAAAGGTAAATCATCCTACAATAGTTTGACATATGATATGTACCCCAAAAGGCCATAAAAGGCCAGGCATTAGCAGAATTCCCAGTAGAGCATCCCTTAGAAGAAACAACACTGTTGGATGTTGAACTTCCAGATGAAGAAGTGTTCTCCATCCAAGGGGACCACCAGATATGGGAAATGTGCTTAGATAGTGATTCTAGAAGCCCTACAAGGAAAAGTATGGGGGATCCCAAGGTCAAAAAAGTAGGGCTGGGAGTTATACTCGTATCCCCCAAAAAGGCGGTCTTGCCTTACTCTTTCCTAAATTCGGAGGGATACACAAATAATTAAGTAGAATACCTGGCTCTCATTGTGGGCCTAGATCTGGAACTTCATTCAGAAGACAAACAACTAAAGATAAAAGGTGATTCAGATCTATTCATCAAATAGGTCAATGTTGATTATTCCATTAAGAAAAAAGTATTGCCCCTTGATGAACCATGTTCAAGAAATGATGGCAGAATTCCCATCAGAACCAATATTGACCTATATCCCCCAGTCAAAAAATGCTCAAGATGGTGCTTTGGAAAATTTAGCTACATCCCTATATAATCCAATCTGGGATGAAACAGTTATTAGAATTTCCCACTGCTGAATGGTCTTTCCATTTATCCAGAACAATTTGAAGGAGATCAAAAAAATTAGCCCCATTTATGAGCCTTATGGTCACACCACCTACTAGATGAATCCCATTGAAACTTACCTTTGGAAGGGGGAACTCCCACAAGATATGTCTTGAAAGGAACAGTTCTAAATATGGGCAGTAAACTTTGTCTTGAATAATGGGATAAACCAAGAAAAGGTTCTCTACAAATGAGACCTTGATAGAGTCCTTCTCAGGTGCATTGATAGAGAAGAGACTATTGTTGTCATGAAAGAAGTTCATGCCAGAGCTTCGGGAGTGCACCAATCAGCATCCAAGCTCTCTCATCAAACCCAAAGGCTCGGGTATTACTGGCCCACTATGATACAAGATTGTGCCATATTCGCCAAGAAGTGTCATTCCTTCCATGTTCATTCCAATTTTATTCACCAACCCCTAGAGTTAATTTATACAGATAAGTAATTATATCTATTTTCCGCCTAGGGGAAAGAGGTTTTGGTTCCATATCCCCCCGCCATAGCCATACAATTCAATTTCATACTCATAGAAACTGACTTCTTCTCCAAATGGGCAGAATTCATACCCTTTAAAGAAATCAGGGTGAAAATCATTGTTAGCTTTGTGAAGGCCAACATCATTACCAAATTTGGTGTCCCTCATACAATACTGACAAACAATGGAACCAAATTTTCTTTTACTGAGTTGTAAATATTATACCAGGAGTATGGAATCAAAGACAATCGTTGATCCTGCTACCGCGTGGTGGCCAATGGGCAGATAGAGGCTTTCAACAATACTCTGTCCAACATACTCCAAAAGATAGTAGATAAGGATAAGAAATCATGTCCATACAAGCTCTTTTATGATTTATGGTCTTATTGGACCACGACCCGCACTACCACCTAGGTGACTTCTTAACCACTAGTATACATGGCAGAGGAAATTTTTCCCACTGAAATTCAAGGGCCATCACTTTGGGTGTCCATTTTCGATCAACCGTCTATGGAAGAGAAAACCCAAAGATGGTTTGATGAGTTGGAGCATCTAGAAGAGAAAATTTTTCACACTTTACACCATTTGGAAATCTGTAAAAATTGGATCGCACGACCCTTCAATAAAAAGTCTTGCCTTCAATATTTATCAAAGGAGAAATAGTTTTAGTTCTCATAACCCCGATGACACTTGGGAAGAATCCCCCAAAGCTTGAACCAAATTGGTCAGGACTATATGTCATATATAGGGTCTATTCCAATGGATCATACACCCTGATATCAATGCACGGATAACTTATCACGGCTCCCACAAATGAAATGTTTCTGGAGAATTACATCTCATAATAGAAACGTCTATTCATGGACCAAACTCTATGAACCTAAACTATGAGTTGTTGTACTATAATGTCATGGTCCAAAATCTATGACCCTAAACACTGATTTGTAGTACTGTGATGTCATGGTCCAAACTCTATGAACCTAAACTATGATTTTTAGTACGATGGTTTCATGGTATAAATTCTATAACCCTAAACTATGAGTTATAGTCCTATCTACATGACGTTAAACTGTAAAAAAGTCATCCCTAAAACATGACAATAAACTGTGACTCAGGTCCTCATTGCATGATGCTAAATTGCACATCATAGCGTCCAAGATGCAAGATGTTAAATAGCATAGCACAAATCATCTTAATCGCATGCCGATAAACTGCATGACCCTTCAGAGAACTATGTATGGCTTGATTCCTGTCCTTGTGGGATACATAGAGATGTCTCGATCCTCGATCTTGGTCTAACCCGCACCATAAAAAATGCCTCTATCAGATCCTCTATCTCCCCACATTTATGTTGGAAACCCTTTTCACTCCTTGTTTCTCACATCGAGTATAACTCACTTGATCTTGGGATCAGTGGTAAGGATTCCCTTACATAAACGAATTATAGAGAAATATGGTAGACTTGACACCCATAGCGGATGAAACAAAAATGTTCTTACCCCTATTTCTGATCCAGATAGGTACAATGAACATTTATAACTATATTTGGCTTAACTATTTCCCTTGAAGGATATGTAGTGATGCCTAGATTTGGCATCTCAGCCCAACCACTAAAAAAATAAATTCCCTTGTATGTCCCTACGTAAGGACCAAAATTTGTAGGAAATGTTCAAAACTATGTGCGGCTTGATTACTGTCCTTATAGGATACATAGTGATGCCTGGATCTAATATCTTAGCCCAACCACCATTAAAAAAATTACCCTTCCCCCATGCATAATCCAAACTTGTGTAGGGAGTCCATGAAAGGTCCTCACGACATGATAGTAAACTACAAGATTCTTCAAGAGTCACGTGTGGCCCAATTCTCAGTGTTATGAGATCCCGCACATTCCCCCCCCCATGCATAATAAGTCAAAATATCTTTCTTCCCCTTATAAATATGAGTCAAATCCATATATAATCTCTTGTAGTTCATAGAAAATAATGATCTAGATATTTTTTACATTCCCAGACACATCTTTCCTGTTTATTAAACTCCATGCTCTGGGAAAACTTGGATCCCCATAAGCATTCATGGACATCTAAGATGGAAGGAAAATTTCCTATAGACACATTTTTTTTATATGTACATCATTCCCCAATGTATCATCATATATTTACTACAAAACGGCCATCAATCAAAGACAAATCGTCCTCAGAAGATTCCTTTCCTACCTCGGTATTCCCGATGGCTTCCAAACCACATGTCATCCCTCCTGATTCTAGTTTCCCCCCAGGACTATGGTTTACACGTTCTATCATCTCTCACATCTAAGGAATTCCAGAACACCCTGATCATGATTAAGTCAAAGCTATTAATGATCTTTGTGATGGCATAATATCCCTGGTGCTTGACTCTAAGTTGCACAGTATAATGTCCCACCGCACGACATTAAATTGTAAGGCCAAAATCATCCTTGTTGTACAACATTAAACTACATAGAATTGGTATAATCCTAAAGTGCTCCCTGATGTTGATTTTTCTATTCTAAGGTGGTGACCCAGAATCCTCGTAATCCATTGTTTCTCACACTGATCATAGCTCGCATGAGCTTAGGTATCTTAGTGAGAGATCCACAGTGACATTATGGAAAAATAGCACAGGAATTTGGTCCTAGAAGCGTGACCCTAAATGGTATTTCACGGTTCCCTTCCCCATAAGGAACCCCACATCCTATCCATACAACATTAAATGACAGGGTACCCCAAAGATGGGATGAATGCCTCACCCTGTGTGTGAGTTATATCTACAAAAGGGATAGCTGATTCCATGAGTAAATCATTGCTTGGATGTCTCTAATATATCTGGATACACTATTTCTATACCTCAGACTCCATTCCCTGAGCGATCATGAATCCCTATAATCTTCCATGGCCATCAGAGATTGAAGGCCAGTGTCCTGAAAACACCTTCGTTTGGCTATGCATATCATTCCCCAGTGGCACTGCATATATCACCGACAAAATGGTCGTAAATCAAATGAAAATTCATCCCCAAGAGATTCCTCTCCTATCTTAGTACTCCCAATGTCTTCCAACCCCCGTAACATCCCTCTTGATTCAAGGGCCCTCAAAGTCATGGTTTACATTCTCCTTCTTACCCACATCCTGGATATAACAGAACATGTTGGCCTAATTCATCTTTGGACTCTTTTAAGGTTTTTTTAAAATAAAGATACCCCATTCATATGCATGAAGTTGACCCATATAAAAACGAAAAATTTTCCCACTCATTTCTGGGTTTCCCAAAGAAGTTCAATTAAAAAAATGTCCCTTTTCATGTTCAGGTACACCCCTTGTCAAATATCATATACCGTGTTTAGAAAGGTCCCATATCCATAATTCTTCATAGCCATCGAAGATGGATGGCCAGTGTCCTACAGACACCATTGTCTCACTATACACATCATGCCCCATAGGCTCTGCATATACTGCCTACAAAACAGCTATCAATCAAAGGAAAACCCCTAGATAATAGATTAAATATATTCCCCTTTTTGAATTCCCTGACATGAAAAAGATCTCTAATTGAAATGACCATTCACCAGCTTTCCCTTTCTCTAGCAAGAATCGTGTGGGAATAGTTTCCTTCTCAAAGCCAATATGAATGTCCCTAATAATTTCAAACACCATCACTAAGACCAGCCACCCACTATGGATCCCAACATTAAAAGAAATTCAAATTGTTGCAAATATTACCAGGACATCAGAGATGGAAGGCTAGTGTCCTTTGGACACCTTTGTTTGACTATACACATCATGCACTGGTGGCTCTGCATATGTCTCCAACAAAAAGACCATAAATCAAGGGGAAATTCATCCTATGGAGATTCCTCTCTGACCTCCTTATTCCTAAAATGGCTCTTGAGCCTCATACATGTCCAAAATTAACAAATTTAGGGTCAATAAAAATCCCTACTCCATGTCTGGAGGATATTAGAACATTCTCGGCTGATGAATCCCAAATTGGGTCCCCTACCACATTAAGTTTGGTCAAAGATGTTAGACATAAAACATCAGTAATAAGTTTGATTAGAAGTACTGTGAACATCAACCAAAAAAGATTCCATACTCACCAGTGAAAAAATCTGTAAAGGGAACCTCTAGATAAAAGTAAAATATCAGTTCGTTAAACTTACACCATGTAAGATTTAAAAGAAAAAAAATGTTTTTCAAAACTTTTTATGTCAAAAACCCGCAAAGGGTGGCCTAAGAAAAAGTCAAGTTATACATGCTAATCCTATGACATGCAGTCATATGCAAAAATTAGGGTAACAATGAAAAAGACACAAAAGATTGTGAGGTTTTTCATAAAACCTCAGCAATAGTCGAACTATGCTCGTTGTGTCCCACGACACAAGAAAAACTTAGATCCTGAGTCAATTATTTCAATTTATTGGTATCAAATCATGGTTTAAAATTAATACCTAATCAAAATTATTTTTATATGATTTATTGTGATTAATTGATATGATATTAAAAGGTAGATAAGAGGTATTTGAATGCAAATCAATATCATTGAGTTCAAAAAAATAGAGGAACATCCCCAATTCAAAGTCCCTCCAAAGTATCAAAAAGAAAAAGAGTACATATCATGATTTGAGGAGTGCTACAATAAATATCGACTCACCCTATCCATAAAAATGGCAAGTGACTTTTTTGGGCTGTTAAGAGTTTTCTCTAAAGAAGCTCTCTCATCCACTACAGCCTTGACCATTGGATGCACTCGTCCCATAACGGCTTTAAGGTCCCACCATTTCTTCTGGATAGCATTGTAGTTGGCACATGAAGAGGAAAGTTGAGCCCTAAACATTGATGTGTGGGCCTCGAACTCCCACATCTCTTCCTTTTGAGTGACCACTAAATCATGAGCCTTCACCTCTTTAGCCTTTAGGTGATCAAGTTCCTCTGAAATATCTCGGAAGGTCTTCATGTAACACCCCAACCCCTCTAGGCTAGAGTCGGTGCATTACTTGTGATATTGGCATGGTTAGAAGGAATGAAAATCCCGAAGGAACGATTGGTTTAGTAGTATTGAAGAAACTATATACATAGATGTAACTCAAATTACATTGGAAAAGGTTACAAAATACAATACATAACAAAAACCTCAAAATTGCATCCACAGGAACTCAAAAGAAGACCTTCTCTTCATCACCTGTTGAAGGTAGACAATAAAAGGGGTGAGTTCAAATGCTCAGTAAGGGTTACAAATATCAGAAGCATTAGTATAATAATAAGTGAATCACAATCAATATGACATAATCAATATGGCATAGTGAATAAATGAATAACTAATGCCATTAATAACTGAAAATGAAACTGCATCCATAGATTTTTTTCATAGTGAAAACCTCATGGATAATAATAATAACTGATAATGAATAAATAGAATGATTATTAATTGGAATTCATGTATCTGGAACATGAAACCATAATACCATAAAAACAGTTTAGTTCTGTGAGTAGAAACCCGTCTGATTTTTGGAAACAAACTCGAAGGGTTTGTCGCCAAACTGTTTTGTCTCATGAGACCTACTGATGCATCGAGGGGATATAGCGGGGCCCACCTGCCACTACATGTCCAAATAATTCTTTATACATTGATTCAATACAAGAGAAATATTCCCTTTCAATATCCGTATAGAGTAGAGTATACGGATTCATCAATATTTCAATAATTAAAATAACTTTCCAAATAAACATCGTATGTAAAATGGTATACGGTTTAGAAAAAAAACATATCCATGACATGAGATTTTGGATATTTAATATAAATATAATTTCAAATGAAAATTGATCTCAAATGGGCATTAGATACACCACATAAGGATTATTAGGTTCACAATACAAAGATAGTCACAACGAAAATGGTAGTTGAGACAAAGTCCCTTACCACAATGTAATTGGTCGAACCGTATGACCATAACTCAATAACCATCAAGTGAATCATTGAATAACATGAATATAAATATAATCATGTTATTATTTATCAAATATAAGTACACATATATCAAATATAAGGAATAATTAGCGAACAATGGAAATCTCACATAAATGAAAGTGAGATGAGAAACCCCTTACCTTATGCTCGAGTGTGTTCTTCGTTTGTTTTAATGACCTGAATAATCAAATTTAGATTCATCAAATAATATTTCCAGAACCTTATATACATGCAATTTATTTATTATAACCTTATTACTTTCATTCATGTCACTTTATATGGGTTCAATTAGTTTAATTTTCATGTTTTGGAAGCATTTTCTTCCTTGGTTTTCATGGTTCGTTTACTTGTTTCCATGAATGTAAGTTCATTTGAAACATGGTTAAACATTCAGAATTTCTAATAAATCTTATTAATGAAATTATGGAGATATAAATGATCTTATAATTATTTTGGGTTATATACCATGATGATGATTCGTTAGTTAAAACATTAATGATGTTTGTTTAGATCGTTTTAATGGTTCTTTGATAATAACAACCTCATTTTGTCTTATAAATTAGAATCATGAGTACAAAAGAATTACAGAACCATCGGTGAGTCATAAAACATATATTATAACCCGGTTCCACCATATAAATGTTTTAATGACCAGACTTGAAATAATTAATACAAATTGAAATCATATCGTCTACGATGTCTGTAATTTGACACATCATAGACAATGTTTTTAATTCCTTGAACAAGTGGGGGAAAAGAAGAAGATTGATGATGAATTTCTCATGAAAATTAGAACATCCATAATATCCAATATTCTGGATATTTTCATTCCTCTTGGGTAAGAAGATATGAAGAAAGAATAAATAAATAACTCGAGATAAAAGAATAATTTTGAAATCGCTTAGAAAAATTTGGCAGCCTAACGGCTACGCAACATGGTTTTAGAAAATATTAAAAAGAGAGGGGACAAGGGTCAACTATCCAGAAATCAATAATAATATATAGTAGATCATGAATACGAATAAAAAAACATGGTATGGAAACTTGAAAGATATACCACATAAAAGAGAACATGGAAGAAAAAAAGAAAGAAATTGAGAATTTTGTTACCTTGTAGAGTAACCCTTAAAACTTGAAGGTTGGGACCTTGGAAGATTGAGGAAAAATTGGGAGGACTAATATGGAGTTAATGAGGCCATAAATTCATTGAGTGAGAATTGGGAATGAATTCAATGAAGGTAAGAGTTGGTATTTATATGAAAAGTGAGGGATTATTTTAATAATTTTCAAAGGACACCTCATGAGTGGTTTTTGCAAAACCATGGGCTTGCCCGTGGTATTTGCCCATGGTATAATCCACTTGGGACACCTCACAACTTATTTTACTATAAAAAATTCTACCAGATTTCTGAAATCCTTATTATATCATTAATGATGTCATTAACACACCGAAACTAAAAACTATATTTTTTACTATTCACTGAAAAATCAACTATTTCCGAAAAATTCCTAAAATTCACCCTAACCATTTATCAACGTGTAGATTTAAAAAGTGAAATCCATTTTTCAAAAATTATTTTCTAAATATTATTAATTTAATTTTTAATTAAGGTCATAGTTAATTCAAAAAATAACAATCTTAAAGTGCAACTAGTTTAATTTCTCATTGACAAACTAATTAAGATCTCATTATCTTATTACCTTAAGAAAATAAAATAATATTATTATTTACTATTCATAAGGGTATGTTACTATTTATATTACTATTCATATGGGTATGTTACTATTCACCAAAAAACAAGTTTGTTCTATCAGACTCCAAATGACTTACTGAACACAACTCTAGATGACCATTTTTTGAAATTCAAAACATAGAAGTGAGAAATTTATGTTTAATGACTAGGTTTTAACTATATCTTAAATAAAATAGTGTTGTTTCAAATAAACACAGTGATGAATAGAATTTAACTTAGTGATGAATAGGGAAACATAACATAATATTTTTGGGGTACTACATTATTCCCTCCTTCAGAAAATTTCGTCCTCGAAATTTAAAAAATATTACCTAAAAATATTCGGGTATGTCTTTAACATAAGATCATCAGGCTCCCATGTTGCTTCCTCCATCTTATGGTTCCTCCATAGAACCTTTACCAAACGAGTCGTCCGATTTCTCAATAATTTTTCTCTAGTATCAAGAATATTGATAGGCACTTCACAATAAGATAGTTCTTGCTCAATTTCTACTTCTTCATAAGTGAGTACATGTGTTGGGTCTGGCATGTACTTTCATAACATTGAAACATGTAACACATTGTGAAACTTGTAAAGACTTTGCGGCATTTCCAAATGGTAAGCTACGGCTCCAATTTGGTCCAGAATTTCAAAAGGTCCGATTTACGTGGGACTTAACTTTCCCTTATTATTGAATCGTATAATACCCTTCCTTGGAGATACCTTTAAGAAAACGTGATCACCTTCTTGAAACTCCAAATCCTTCCTTCAGTTATCTTTATATCTCTTTTTCCTACTTTGAGCTATTTTGATATTGTTCTGGATAATCTTCACCGTTTTCATTGTTTCTTTAACAAGTTCTGGGCCCACGAGTTTTCTTTCACAAACTTCATCCCAGCAAGTTGGTGTACAACATCTCCTCTCGTATAATACTTCATATGGTGCCATCTGAATACTTGAATGGAAGCTATTGTTGTAGGAAAATTCCATGAGAGGTAAATATTTATCTCACATGCCTTGAAAATCAAGTGAAGAAGAACTCAACATGTCTTCCAATGTTCGAATAGTCCATTATGATTGTCCATCAGTTTATGGGTGGTAGGCAGTTCTCAATAAAGGTCAGTATCTAGGGCCTTCTGAAGACTTTTCTAGAATATTGATGTAAAACATGGATCATGATCAGAAAAAATTGATAGGGGTACTCCATGAAGTCTCACAACTTCATTAATATATAGTCTTGCTAGATGTTCAAGTGGTAGATATTCTCTTATAGCAAGACAATGTGCTGACATGGTAAGACGATCAACAATTACCCATAGTGCATCGTTCCTTCTAGGAGTCTTTGGTAGTCCCATGACAAAGTCCATCGTGATATTATCCCATTTCCACTCAGGTATGGGAAGAGGTTGCAATACTCCTCCAGGCCGTTGCCTTCCAGCTTTCACTTGTTGACAAACCATACATCTTGACACAAAATCAGCAATCTCTCTCTTCATGTTGTCCCACAAAAAATGTTCCTTAAAATCTATATACATCTTAGTGCTACTAGGGCGTATAGAGAAATTGGAACTATGAGCATCATTCAACAATTCCCTTTTTAGATCAGGTATATCAGGAACACAAAGTCTCTTCCCAGTTTTTAAAATTCCATCTTCATATACGAAGTCACTCAATCTCCCATCATTCACAATTTTAATCTTCTTTTGAAACTCCTCATCATCAGCTTGAGAACTTTTTATCCTTTCTAGTAAAGATGGTTTGGAAACCATTTGAAAAAGCAATGATGTTTCACCTTCCATGGTTATTCCCATATCCATCTTTACTAGATCCATGAAAATAGGATCCCTTTCAACTCTCATCTTGTTCAAAACTCCATGATTCTTTCTGCTCAAAGAATGTACCACCTTATTTTCCTTCCCCGGGTGGTAGTGTATCGTGCAATCATAATCCTTGAGTAGTTCTAGCAATCTCCTTTGATTCATGTTGAGTTATTTCTGTGAGAAAATATACTTCAAACTATTGTGATTAGTATAAATCTCACATTTTTCACAATAGATATAATATATCCATATCTTCAAAGGAAATATTACAATAGATAACTCAAGATCATGAGTAGGATAGTTTTTCTCATTAACTTTTAGTAGTCATGATGCATAAGCAATAACCTTATCATTTTTCATAAGGACACAACCAAGTCTTTTCTTTGAAGCATCACTATAAATAATAAACCCGTCATTCCCTGATGGTAGAGTCAATATAGGATAATTGACTAATCTTCTCTTCAGTTCATAGAAACATTCTTTACAATCTTTTTTCTAAACAAATTTAACCCCTTTACGTGTGAGCTTCGTTAGCGGGTTAGCCAGTCGGGAAAAATTCTTCACGAAACACTGATAATAACCTGCTAAGACAATAAAACTACGTACCTCAGTTATGTTTTTTGGCATGGGCCATTCTTGGATTTCCTTTGTCTTTGAAGGATCAACTAGGATTCCATCCTTAGAGACAATATGGCCTAGAAAATAAACTGATTGAATCCAGAATTCGCACTTGCTAAACTTCCCATATAATTGATTTCTTCTAAGAGTTCCCAAAATAACTTGCAAGTGACTTTCATGGTCTTCATAGGTTTTTGATTATATAAGTATATCATCGATGAATATCACAAAAAATTTATCAAGATATTCCTTGAAAACTCTATTCATTAAATCCATGAAAATAGATGGTGCATTCATCAGTCCAAAAGGCATCACTGTAAACTCGTAATGCCCATACCTAGTTCAAAATGTTGTCTTCATAATATCTTCCATCCTCACACTCAGTTCATGATATCCGGATCGAAGTTCTATATTTGAAAAGTATTGAGATCCATGAATTTGGTCAAATAAATAATCAATCTGGGGTAGAGGATACTTGTTCTTTATTGTAATAGCATTGATTTCTCTGTAATCAATGTATAGCCTCATGGATCTATCTTTCTTCATTACAAACAAGACAGGGGCTCCCCATGGAGAAACACTAGGTCGAATAAATCATTTGTTACTCAACTATTCTAGTTGTTTCTTTAGCTCCACTAACTCCAGAGTTTCCATTCTATATGGGGTCTTTGATATAGGTCTTTCACTAGGAATTAAGTCAATGGAAAACTCAATTTCCCTCTTAGGAGGATGTCTAGGTAAATCCTCTGGAAACACATCAATGTATTCTTTCACTATATGCACATCTTCAATTTGAATATTTATTTCCTCACCCATAGATATTGGGTTCTCTTACTCTCCAAGAATTGCATTCAATAGAGCTACTGGGGGTGGGTCTAGATAAGAATCAGATGGCGAAGTCTCTGCTCTAAAGATAAGAGATTCTATACCATTTTCAAAAATTGTAACTTCCTTTTTCTTGCAATAAATCCTTGCATAATAATTTGATATCCAATCCATACCGAGAATTATATCAAATTCAATAATGGGTATAATGATAAGGCTAGCAACTAAAGCATGTTTTGGTGTTTAGAGGGGGATAGTCGACATGCCTTTGTTGCAATGATACATCCCATGGGAGTTTTGACTGAAAACTCCTTCATTAAATCAAATTGGACATATCTATCTTTCTTATAAAACTTAAAGGATATAAATGAATGCGATGATCTAGAATCAAATAAAGTGTTGGCTATGTTTGAGTAAACAATTAAAGTACCTTCCACCACATCACTAGGAACATCAACCTCCGCGGTTGTAATCGCATAGGCTCTCCCTTGCTCTCTTTGATTTTTTTAGAAATGTTTCCTTGGCGCTTAGGACACTCATTTGCATAGTGTCCCATCTCTCTGAAATTGCAGCATTGAACATCGTTAAATTTTTTCTTCCCCTTGCATTCATCAGATCGATGACCCTTTTCTCCGCAGTTATAGCAGACTCCATTTCCTTTCAAGCATTTCCCAGGATGATTCTTTCCACAGTTCTCGCATAATGATAAACTATTCATTCCATTGCTATTATTTGGTGCTTCTCCTTTTCCTTTGTTATCAGAATACCACTTCTTATCTTGGTTTCCTTTAAAAAAAATTGATCTAAAAAATTCCTTCTCTGTTTTGATGGCACTTGATACAATTTCATCATATGATGAAAATGATTGATAAGCCAGTGCCCTTCGAAGACATGGATTAAGACCTTAAAAGAAATGATCAATCTTGTCCGCTGAGTCACGAACGTAATCCACAGCATACCTGGCTAGTCTTATGAAGGTAGCCTCATACTCTGCAACATTTTCTTCTTCCATTTGTTTCAAGACAAGGAATTTCCTCTTCATTCCAGTTCGTTGCTAACGAGGGAAATATTTTTCGTAAAATATTTCTTTAAAAGTCCTTCATTCCATATACTCTATCCATTCTTCATCCGTTGTATTTTGAATCAAGGACCACCATTGATCAGCATCACCCTTGACACAATATACTTCCAGTACTACCATTTCATTTTCATTGCTTCTTAACTCCATGAATATCTTTTCAAGGGACTTGATCCATTGCTCAACAACCACTGGATTAGTAGTCCGACTGAAAGATGGGGGCTTCTGCCACCTAAAATGATCCAACACAGGTTTTTAATGGTTATTCATTACAACTTGAGTAAGTTGTCCCAATATGTTCATGATCTGATCTGCTCCAACGCTGACTGTGTTGACTTTTTCAGTAGGGAGATCCCTACCTTGCACATGAGTATTGATTCCCCTTCTTCCATTAGATTCCATTTATAAATAATGGGATACACTAGATTAGTTTATGAATCTCAAATAAAAAATCCCTCAACATAGATTGAAATTCTATGCATAGCTAATCTTATAATCATGGTTCCTCTAAGGAAAAATTTACATTAACTCCTTCATAATGGCTTGTAAAGAAAACATGAATTCTCTTAAGCATATCCCCTGGTATTTTCATAACCAAGAGTGCACCAAGGCCCATTGTTATGCACCAGTTCCCATTTGAGTCTAGCTCAAAGCGGTGTTTTTGGGTTTTACACCTAGATACATCTGTGCCAGAGCCGCCTCTACCTGCTCGTATCCAGACAGGGACGTATTGCTTAAAATATCCACATAATCTATTCCTTACAAAAATACCAGGAATTTATTGTATGTTAATACTCAGATACTACCTTAGGGATTTGTTCCTTACTATACATTTCCTACTATAGTTTCTATGTTTTCTACTAAACTTCCTTTGATACCAACTGTAACACCCCGACCCCTCTAGGATGGAGCCGGTGCATTACTTGTGATATTGGCATGGTTAGAAGGAATGAAAATCCCAAAGGAACAATCAGTTTATTAGTCTTGAAGAAACTGGATACATAGATGTAACTAAAATTACATTGGAAAAGGTTACAAAATACAATACATAACAAAAAACTCAAAATTGCATCCACAAGAACTCAAATGAAGACCTTCTCTTCATCACCTGTTGAAGGTAGACAATGAAAGGGGTGAGATAAAATTCTCATTAAAGGTTAAAAATAGCGGAAGCATGAGTACAATAATAAGTGAATCACAATCAATCTAACATAATCAATATGGCATAGTGAATAAATGAACAACTAATGCAATTAATAAACTGAAAATGAAATTGCATCCATAGATTTTGTCATAGTGAAAACCTCATGGATAATAATACTAACTGATAATGAATAAAGAGAAATATTATTAATTGGAATTCATGTATCTGGAACATGAAACCATAATACCGTAAAAACTGTTTAGTTATGTGGGAAGAAACCCATCTGATTTTTGGAAACAAACTCGAAGGGTTTGTCGCCAATCTGTTTTGTCTCATGAGACCTACCGGTGCATCGAGGGGATATAGTGGGCCCCACCCATCACTGCATGTCCAAATCATTCTTTATACATTGATTCAATTCAAGATAAATATTCCCTTTCAATATCCATATAGAGTAGAGTATATAGATTCATCAATATTTCCATAATTAAAATAACTTTCCAAATAAACACCGTATGTAAAATGGTATACGGTTTAGACAAAAAACATATCCATGAAATGTGATTATGGATATTTAATATAAATATAATTTCAAATTAAAATTTATCTCAAATGGGCAGTAGGTACACCACATAAGGATTATTAGGTGCACAATACAAAGATAGTCACAATGAAAACGGGAGTTGAGACAAAGTCCCTTACCACAATGTAATCGGTCGAACCGTATGACCAGAACATAATAACAATCAAGTGAATCATTGAATAACATGAATATAAATAGAATAATGTTATTATATATCAAATATAATGAATAATTGGCGAACAATGGAAATCTCACAGAAATGAAAGTGAGATGAGAAACCCCTTACCTTATGCTCGAGTGTGTTCTTCATTTTTTTTAATGACCTGAATAATAAAATTTAGCTTAATTAACTAATATTTACATGACCTAATATACATTTAATTGATTTAATATAACCTTATTAGTTTCATTCATGTCCCTTTATATGGGTTAAATTGGGTCAATTTTCATGTGTTGGAAGCATTTTCTTCCTTGGTTTTCATGGTTCGTTTACTTGTTTCCTTGAATGTAAGTTCATTTGAAACATGGTTAAACATCTAGAATTGTTAATACATATTATTAATGAAATTATGGATATATAAATGATCTTATAATGATTTTGGGTTATATACCATGATGATGATTCGTTAGTAAAAACATTAGTGATGTTTGTTTAGATCGTTTTAATGGTTCTTTGATAATAACAACCTCATTTTGTCTTATAAATTAGAATCATGAGTACAAAAGAATTACAGAACCATGGGTGAGTCATAACACATATATTATAACCTGGTTCAACCATATAAATGGTTTCATGACCAGACTGGAAAGAATTAATGCAAATTGAAAACACATCATCTAAGATGTCGGTAATTCGACACGTCACGGACAATGTTTTTAATTCCTTGAACAAGTGGGGGAAAAAAGAAGATTTATGATGAATTTATCATGAAAAATAGAACATATAGAATATCCAAGATTATGGAGATTTTCATTCCTCTTTGGTAAGAAGAGATGAAGAAAGAATAAATAAATAACTCAAGATAAAAGAATAATTTTGAAATTGCTTATAAAAATTCGGCAGCCTAACAACTACGCAACATGGTTTTATAAAATATTAAAAAGATACTGGAAAAGGGTCACCTATCCAGAAATGAATAAAAATATATATTAGATCAAGGATAATGAGAAAAAAGAACATGGTATGGAAACTTGAAAGATATACCACATAAAAGAGAACTTGAAAGGAAAAAAGAAAGAAATTGAGAATTTTCTTACATTGTGGAGTAACCCTTAGAACTTGAAGGATGGGACCTTGTAAGCTTGAGGAAAACATGGGAGGACTAATATGGAGTTAAGGAGGCTAGAACTTTGTTTAGTGAGAATTGGGAATTAATTCAATGAATGGAAGAGTTGGTATTTATAGGAAAAGTGAGGAATTATTTTAATAATTTTCAAGGGACGCCTCATTAGTGGTTTTTGCAAAACCATGGGCTTACCCATGGTATTTTCCCATGGTATAAGACACTTGGGACAACTCACAACTTATTTTACTATACACATGTCGACCATATTTATGACATCATTATTATATCATTAATGATGTCATTAACACATCGAAACTAAAAACTGTATTTTTTACTATTCACTGAAAAATCAGCTGTTTCAGAAAAATTCCCAAAATTCACCCTGACCATTTGTCGATGTGTAGATTTCAAAATTGAAATCCATTTTTTAAAAATAATTTTCTAAATATTATTAATTTAATTTTTAAATAAGTTCATAGTTAATTCGAAAAATAACAATCTTAAAGTGCAATTAGTTTTATTTCAAATTGAAAAACTAATTAAGATCTCATTATCTTATTGCCTAAAGAAAATAAAATATTATTATTATTTTCTATTCATAAGGGTATGTTACTATTCATATTACTATTCATATTACTATTCATATGGGTATGTTACTATTCACCAAAAATCAAGTTTGTTCTATCAGACTCCAAATGACTTACTGAACACAACTCTAGATGACCATTTTTTGAAATTCAAAACATAGAAGTGAGAAATTTATGTTTAATGGATAGGTTTTAACTATCTCCTAAATAACCTAGTGTTGTTTCAAAGGAACACAATGATGAATATATTATAAATTAGTGATGAATAGAGAAACATAACATAATATTTTTAGGGTACTACACTTCACCTTATGATGGGAAGAATTGAACATGGAAAGATTTTACTCCCAAGAAGTAAGCTTTTCTCATACTATGACGTTTTGGTAGATAATGAGGTGTAAGTTCCAATAATTAAAGCCATAGGAACCCATCTTAGTGAATAACTGCGGAAATTTGTCAGTCTCATTAGCAAATCTAGCCATAGGTGTCTCCACGGTAAATGTATATAACTGACGCCATGCCTATTTTTGCATTTCCTAGTGCCTCCCTACAGTACCAGTACTTTGATCCTCCCCCACCGCAATGGGTCGATAGGTGGGAAATGTCATTACAGGTGTGGGAAGGGACCTATGATAGGTTACCCAATATGGGGGGATCTCCTTACCCTCATATGATTCAACCGTTGGGGCCAGATGCGAAGGACTGGACGTGGGTTCCGAGGTGTCCGGTGGTACTCTATTAGGATAAGCATCATTAGGGTCATGGGAAGTATCCACAAGAGAGGAACAGTCTGAATCACTCTCCACTAAGATAGGTTGTACAAATGAAGCCCCTTCCAGATGCTTTTTGCAGCGAATCGAGAATCTTCTTACCACGAGGGCAGGAATAGGTGGCATATCTATCGTGGCTATTGTAGGAATAGGAATAGAATACATAACTGTCGCACTCATCATAAAAGAAGGAATGTGTGGCATGTTCGTCAGGGTGAGGATGGAGCAGAGAATGTTTGGAGGCTTCTACACCCCCTGAACTGGTTTTCTCAACACCCCATCAGGGTAACAACCCGTCCATAGTTGGGCATATTCCAGTGACATAAAATTGGATCCCATTGTATTGGGGATGATAACTTCCATAGAGGTACCTTCCCACATCATCATAATCCATAACCGGTGATGAATTATGGGATAAGAATCTCCCCTTAACTAAATTTTAGGAAGAAGCCCATTTTGTTGAAGGCACCCAAATTGCCTAGAAAACTGGTAAGGGAGGTATGGCTCACAAATGGCCAGTCGATCTATACGAGAAGTGAGCATCTCATCCTGAAGCACAATGATGTAAGATTATTTTTCTAAAGAACTTCCCTTGTCACCTCTTAATGAACCATGAGGGGTAGGATGCAGTGTGAATAAAAAGAAAGAAGTATCATTAAGCAGCCCAATTGCATCACTATCGCTTAATGTCCTGGGATGAACAACAAAAATGTTAAGAAGGGCAGGTTGAAAGTCATAATGAGGAACCATTTCAGTGTATCAATATTCATAATAAGGAAATTGTTCTATCATCCACCCATACAGAAATTGAAATGGTCTATTGAGATGATGTGGGGGCCTACCTTCTTGTATTTTCCCTAATAGTTTGTAAAGTCGGGCAAGAGTAGGAATGTCCAAATTGATGGGTCGACCCTCTGCCAGCATAACCTCCATCATCAAAGTAAAGGCCCAGACCCTGGTATATACGTCATGGGATGGGAAAATCCATCCAATCAAAAAAAATGGTAAAGAAACCTACTAATCTAAGCACAGGTAACACATCCGGTTGAAGATCAGGAAGAATTTCACCTAGGGAGAAGGCAGAAAACTGAATAACTCAGGCAGATTAATATAAGTTCACTGCATTCAACTAGACAGGGGACTCCAAATGGGTTTGGTTTACCCAGAATACCCAGGCCCATTCATCAGAGAAACATCCTCCGGACTGTAGATCCCACTTAGTGCTCCACCAGTCGTTAGGGTTTTCTTGGGAAATATTGATAATAGATGGGTACTCTTGGGCGACTAGTCTCGAGGCAGTGTTACGACATTTACGATCACCCGGAGTCCATACTGAGCCTTCTAAAATAAACACATTTTATGGAATTGGAGTAGTTATGATTTCTCCTACTAAGGAAATATTGGCCCAATCATGTCCTTGTGGTGCTTCTAAGAGAATGAATGGGGTATTGGGGTCAACCAATGGCAGAGGAACATCGTCAGGAAGACCAAATCTATAAAGTGGAAACTGTACGGACAACAGCTAATCTAGGAGCTATGGCATCCAGAGATCCTTTAAGAAGCTGTCCCAATGAATAATGTAGGATCGAAGATAGTACTCACTGTTCCCCACCATGTTATCCCTCATCTTTGTTGATTTCATTGCAGCCTATGAAAGAGCCATTGTATCCTACACGGGAAGATTCAAAATCCTACAAAAAGTTAGTCCAATAAAAATTGTTTGGTAAAGGCCACAGAAAAATGGATAAAGGACTTAAAAATATGTCTACAAGGGGCTCCGCGTACTGTTCTCAAAAATGGTACGTAGTATCCATTACCTTTGCACTATATGATATGTGGAATAAATCATTGTGTGTTACATGATACACAGAGATACTCCCCACATAATGATGTGGTACACAAAAATAATTATACTACGTATAGCCATGCTATGTGAAGCACCCGCGAGCTGCTGGCTCGTAGAGCATTGGCTAGAAAACAGAAGGGTTTGAGGAAGGTGGATGTTGTGAACCATGGCCTCATCAAGTTCATTTTAAAAAATTGTAGTTTAAAATTTTAAATTTTGAATTATTAAGGTTTAGAGTTTGGTTCACTGGTTCAAGATTGGTGTGCGGACACAAAAGTAGTGTAGCTTTCTACAACACGAAAGTCCGAATTTTAGTTTTATATTCCACAACACCATTTTTGAAATCCAAAATTTGGTTCGCGGGTAGATAAATGGTAAAAATTTCAGTTTGTGATGCATAAGATGTGGTTCTCAAGGAGGGTTTTCGCAAAATAAATGGTACACAAATGCAGAGGAAGCTGAGGGAGAGTTGAGAGCAATTTTCTCAGTGAGAAACTGTAAAAGTAAAATGGAATGGGTCCCTATATATAGGTGTGGTTTCCTCTTAAAGGACCTATCTATTCTACCACAAACCATTTTAGTTCAGGACCACTTCTATATTAGAATAGTCTCCTCTTCATTGCGAATGGACCCCATTCCGATGGGGGATATTTGTAGGGTCCTGAAAATTTCTCCAAAGGGAAAAAAATACTCCCAAAATAACTTTGTAGAAGGAAGAAAGTATTACTACAAGTCTAGTAATGTGAATTAACTCAAATTGAGTTAAAAACTTCAGAATAAACTTTAAGGAATTAATGTTTTCATGGAATTTTAAGTGACTCGTGTACCATCACTAGGAAGGGTTTGCAGACCCAATGAACCATGAACCATTGGTACACGGAACGAACTACAAGGAACTAGCCCATGGAGTGATGGATAGTGAACCTAGATGACTTTGAACTACATCATTGATGGAATCATGCATGTGAAGTCCATATTCATACCATCCAGCGAACTCAATTGTTTTTAGATAAAGAAAACAAGTAGGGTTCTGCAAACCATGATCATGAACCACAACCCCAACAAACCCTAGTCGATCGAGTCTTCCGCAGGTCAATATATCTCTTCATGGGCTTCCGCAAATAGTGTTTCATTCCAATAGATACGACTACTTCAATTCTCTATAAAAGGATCATCTAGAGAATTGAGAAAAGACGGATGAAGAAAGCTCGAAGGGGACCCCAGAGGTTGGAATAAAGAATTTGGAGAAGTTTCCGGCTTCAATCTTGAATCATCGGCAAAGCCTAAATTGAAAACCATGTTTTCCATAGGTACAACTAGCTATGAACCATAAAACAAGGGAACTTAATAATAATAAAAGAACTTCAAACCTAATTGGTGAAATCACAAACCACATATTTCTCATGGATGAATTCCCTGTGAATGATTGTCCCTATAACCCTCCTTAAATATGGTGTTCCACGTAGTGTATCACTATGCAGATTTAACTCAACGCTGCGTACTACAATAGTACGTGGATGGAACCTAAAGCAGTGTGAAAAACCATACTTAGGACCGCGTACCACTGTGGTGCACAGTGGTCCTTACCCCAACATGCATATTTCTTTGGTACTCAGACGACCCCTCTGCCCGCATACCACTATAGTATGTGGAGCTTCCCCCATCCCACATAAGAAAATAGTACAGAAAATGGGGTGTTCTTGAGTATTATTCCCTACGGTTTTGATCTTTTCCCTCTGTTACCATCCAGTACTCCATAGTCCCTCCGCGAAATAGTCCCTCGACATCATGAAAAAGCCTCCTCCAAATCCACTAGACCCGTATGACCATACCATTGGGTGCATCAGTGCGCCCCCTTGAGTATACATACCCATGGTAAGTAGAGTCATGAAGGCTCTCTCCACAACATTTTAGACTCCAGGGATGTCTGTAAGTCTACATTCCCATGGTAACCCAGAGTCCAACCTTGGGATGCTAACGTGAACTTCCCTATTATAGGGATTAAGGGTGATCACCTCCTTTTCCATCACTGAGGAATGGTGATAATTTTAAGGGTTATGTTTGCTTCCCCTTATGATGAGGATGACACTCCTCCCCTTTCCCAGAATGCATTCTGGGGCACTCCCACTGAGGTAAGTCCCAAATCATCTGAAGGTCGATCTATATAACCTTTAATGTCATTTCACATTAAAAGGTTCATCACTTCGTGCCCTCACCCATCGTCGCCCTAGCCTCTTCGGTTGTAGTCTTTCCCTCTCCCTCAATAGGAGAGGAGGCGTATGGTTGGTTGGACCTCTCACATCCTCTTGTTTCTCCCACCGAGCATGAATCACGTTGGCTTATAGGTTTGTGATAATTACAACATCCATGCAATTATAAACTGTGAGAAATCGGATTCCTAGTCAGACTAGGATACATAGGACACCTACATGAAGGCCTGAGCTAAAATGGTTTCCCTTCCAAGAGGGTCCACCCAACAATGTCCCCCCAAATTGGAATCTTCCATGCATAACCCCAACCATTATGAACTACGAGAACTCCAATTCTTGGTCAAACTAGGATATGTAGGATGCCTACTTGAAGACCCAATCTGAAAAGGGTGTCCTTCCAAAAGGGCTCACCTAATCATGACCTCTCAAATGAGAAGATTCCATGCATAATCCCTAGCCATTTCAAACTACGTGGGATCTAATTCTTCTCTCTAGGATATGTAGAAAGTCCATCTTTTGGGTCCAACCCCAACTTCAAATCACCTTCTGTCCTCCATGGATGACAATAAACTTCAAAGTGCCTTATTGTATGGCTTAAGTTAGCATTACCTCCATAGCATAAAATTCATGTATGCCTATGACGATCTTGAAAACCTAGGGTATCCCGTGGACATACTCTTCAATAATGAATCATGTATTCATGAACATATTAACAAGAATTAAATCTATAAGAGAGTCCCAAAATAGAAAATAATTCCCCCCAAAAGGGTGCGATGAGCCCGACTTCCCATCCTCTCAACCAATGGAATTCTTAAGTGTAGTTGGCCAAATAATCATCTAAAGGGTGCCTTTATTTTGAAATAAGGTCCATGAATCTTGGATACATGGGTCGTTGGGTGTTTCTGGCTCCACTAATAAACCTACTGGAGACCATCAGAGGAAGTTATAACCTAGGAGGACTGATTACACAAGTACTTAACCCCATGCAATTTCCCGCTGGGACCATCTGACTGTGGTGCCTCCCCCATAATACAGAAGGGATAAATTTCCTAGTCCTCGCCGGGTTAATCCAACCCTCCTTTAAAAGATATTTACACATAAAGGGTTGAAACAAAAGAGATGGTAAATTTGACGTGAAACTGTCTCTATAAAAAGAGACGGGTGAAGATTCTCATTAGAACATTTGGTCATCACCCCAAACGCACTGCCTCAGGCTGAAATAGTGGCGATAATCCGCAAACACTCACGATGATGTATTCATTTTTGTCACTAATTTTAAAGGGAGGTATAAAATGAATTTTCAATTAGTATAAAAAGATAACAAAATATTAAAAATATTTTTTTATTTTACTATTATATAAATTAAAGGTTTAGAATTATATAAGTTTGAATAATTTAGAAGTTATGGTGGAAAATAGTACCTCTGACTTTGGATGTTCTCCCTCGAATGGCCATAAGGCCTTCTTTTTCTATTGATTTTTTATAACCCCCTTTCAAGGGATGAGGAGGAACCCTTACAAGGCCCATAGTCTTAGAGATATCATGACTCGTATCTCTTAGGAAATATACATACTATACTTGGAACTCCTCCTCCCAGCTTCTTCATCATGATATTATCTCTCTACCTTTGCATGGATGTTCGGCTAGGCTTTCCGTGCAAAGCTTTGGATGTTCTCATTTGGTCACCATATTAAGGAACCTTAGCTTGGTATTTTGGAAAGAAAAAATCTTTGAGGACATTGGTATTGGGTTTCATAGAGGCTAGGGAAGATTATTGTTTGATAGTAAGGTTATTTTTATGTTTGGATAGGTTCAAGGTTGGTGTATCCTTTTATTATTGAAGAGAAAGGCATTTTTTGAACATTTTACTATTTAATTAAAAGATAGGACATGCTTCACATTCCATATGAAGAAAAGGTTAACAATAATAGTTTTTTGGAAGTGTTAATGTAGAAAAAAACTCAACCATGCTTTTTCACACATGTTTTAAACTTTTTTTAATTCATTTACTCTTAGATTTTTACTTTTACTATCTTTGGATTTTACCAAGATAACTAGTTTTTACCTAATAAATTTATTTTTAATCACTAAATAATAAGACTTATTATTTAATTTGAACATTCATATTAAAAATATGGAATAAAATTTATCAAATAAAATTTCTATGTGTTATAATAATTAGTTTTAACATTTGTGCATGTAATGCATAAAAACTCATTTTAATAAAACAAATTTTTTTAAGAATAATTTTTATGTTTTGGTTACAATTATCAATTTTATTGATTCTAATAGAATTAAAATGTATATTATTATTAAAATAATATTTAATTAACATTAAAGTAAAACAAAACCTTATTAAATCATTACAAATTTTTATTAAGAAAATCATATGAAAAATAGTTTTCGTTAAAATGTTACCTAAAATTTCTAAAATGTTAAACATGGATTTTATATAACTATATAGTATTTTAAAATAATTAAATTAAATTTATAAAATAAATTTTTCATTTAAAAAAATCAAAATATTTTATGGCTTTATTGTATAATAATGTCATAAAAGTGATAGTATTAGAAAAATCGGTATTTTTTACTATTCACTTAAAAATCATTTATTTTAGAAAAATATAAAAAATTAACAATAAGATAATTTTTACATTATTTATCCAAAAAATAAATTTTAGTTATCTAATTTGGATTCTAAGATTCATAAATATTTCTTTTAAATGAAAATACAAAATATTAAGAAAACTATTTTTTTAAGATGTTTTCAAACAATAAGTGTTCTTAATGCCATATCATATCAATGTATAATTGAAAAGATGTTTATATATTAGTTCATATATAATATTTTGAAGGTTTTAAATTTAATATATTATGTTGAAATAATCAATACTTAACAAAATTATTATTTGGAAATAGAAATATTACTTTATGCTTTAACAAATACCATTAAAATTAATTATTTATAATCTAAAATTTAATTTTACTACTCCACTGATATTAAAATATTTATTTTAATTTTATATATATCATATCATATTCCAATAATAATAAAAAATTAATTATACATAACACATATATATTTATAATATTTTAATATCTTATTTTTATTTCATTGTGAGTTATATTTTATTAAATGTACTACTAAAAAATAAATGAATTTAGAATACCTATTGAATATATGTCTAAAGACTATATTTTCAACAACCATATTTGAAACAAAAATTTTCATAACTTCCAGATTTCAAACCTATATATAGACTTACTAAATCATTCATTCATTATACACTTTCATCATAAGGAATATTTCTTATTTCATATTATAGATTTTTCATAATGATTTCTCATTCCATAGAGCTCTTCCTCATTATAGTTTTTTTGGCTATTGGTGATTCCCAAGGTTGAAGACGATTTAAGAGATTTACTTTTCATAAAGATTTCATTCTTTTCTATCTATTGTGTCCAATTTATTTATGAACTTTTAATAGATTTACTTTATCCATGTTCAGTAATAATCAATGCTGTGAATTACTTAGTTTTCTATGCTTTTGGTATAACGTATCACTTATGAATGAATAATGTGTATTTAGTTTCATTCATATCTTGTAGGGCACATTATCTAATAATGTTTCAATTATTTTTAAAGAATATAGAAATGTTCATTAAAATTATATACATAAATAATATTACTGTTATTATTAACAACAGAAACAAAAACAACAATAAAAAAATAATAATAATGCATCTTAAAACCAAGGGCATTATAGTAACCACCTTTGGATAAGAGTTAATCAGTTATGAAATCCATTAAAATTTACTTCCACTTACACTTGAGGATATCCAAAAGCTATAAAAAACAACCTAAAAATTTCTTATCTTCCATTACCTACTGAAAAACCAAATATCGAGACACAAACTCTACCATTAACTCTTTCATTCCAGACCACTAAAATTGACTCATCATGGAATGATACATCCTAGAAACACCAAGATATACTATAAAATCTTAGTTATGAAACTCAAAGAAGACCACTTCCTACATATCCAATCATAAAAAAATATCCCTTGGAGAAACATATAATGTATGTAATCCTCTAACCATCCCTATCAAGTATCACTATAAAAGACATGGTCCTACATCACCTCTAAATCTAAGTCTCCCCACTAAGACCCCTCCACCTGCTACATCAAATATGGTTTCATTATGATCTAATATAGGTAACCTATACCTGTAGCATTCTAGACATCTAAATAATCACTTCAAGACCCTTCATCACTCTATAAGAATATCTAAAATAATTAATAGCATCTCCCCAAAATTGTATACTCAATGTCTCAGCCACTACATTTTCTTTTTATGGGGTGTATGAGATCTCAATGTTATAGTCTTGTAAGAACTCTATCCACCTCCATAGAAACATTTTCATATCTTAATGAGAGAAAATATACTTTAGTATCTTGAGATCTATAAAGACTATAAATTTCTCACTAATGAGATAATGTCGCAATGGATTTAAAGAAAAACTACCAACGCAAACTCAAAATCATTGGTAGCATTGTTATAATCATGGGGACTTATCTTTTTGGACCCATATGAGATCACTAGAATATTTTACATCATAAGTATCCTAGACTGAGATAAAAATCATTATATAAAACCTCAAATATTACTCCCTATTTAAGAAAGATAATGATGGGATAACTAATCAAATTCCCCCACAATTATCAAGGTTTTGGGCATAGCGGAAATGCAGTTGGGCTGGCACCCAATGTTAATTTTTACCATGATCAATGATAATTCTGGGATCAATATGATGATTAATTTTAGTCTCCATGGAATATAATCAAATATTTAGATAAAGAAGGAAGAGGCCTAAAACCTTTAGAAAGGATCTTGCACATCGTGTTTGTAATTAATTTAAATTTAATTTATAAAGAAATAAAATACTTGGATCTCTGGTACTTTCTTCATTGATGATGTTGATCATCCGGAATGACCCATCCAGATTGCCTTGTTGTGCTTATGAGGATCCAAACCTGAATACCTTTAGTAGTGATCCACACGTGCTCTGATGGCCTCTGATCGACGCCACTCGTTCTCTGAGTGCTAGTGTGGTGAAAGGAGTGTCTTGCATCATTCATTCTTGATCACATGTTCTTCAGTCTTGAAGAACATCTCTCATTCATGATAGGGGAGGGAAAAAGATTAGAGAGAGAAATTTTTTGGCTCAACAATACTCAATTCATCGAGCGTGCAGTTTGGTGCATGTCATAATAGACGTACTTGTCTATTTATTGACATGGGTCTTAGGTTACAATATTTAATTGAATAATAGCAATTAAATACATTTATAACCTTATAGAAAAACCATTCTCTTAATAATAATACCGTGTAATTATTTATGGTGCGCCAACTTGTGCAAAATGGAATTATAAATAAAAATCCACGTCACAAAATAATAGCAGCATTATTATTATTTTAACTTGTTCCAACTAGTTAAATAATTATTTACCATATTGGAAATAATTATTTTACTATTGGACCATCTTTGGTCTACTAGAACACCAATTACATTTATTGAACACCCGAATAAATAAAGAAATAATTTATTCTCTTAAATAAATATTTTAATTATAAACTAATAAATAAATATTTATTAAATGTTCAATAAAATAAATAAATGTATTTTATTTTATTTATGTGATCATTTTAACTTGAATAAAATTATTCCACAGTCTTAAGAATAATATTTATTCCATTAATTAAATTTAAATTGAATTTAATTGAGACCACCAAAAACACTTAGTGTGTGACCCTCTAGGATTCATTCTCGTTGGCATTAGGTGGCCTTGCCTAAAGTCAAAGAGTATTGTCCATAAATCGGTCAAGGAACCCAAGAGAGTGAAATTAAAGTCACAACAAAGACATCCGCATACGAACACTCGCAGTGTAATATAATACCTTTGTCTAAATATCTCATCAAGCAGGTTTCATGATAGTGTCATCAAACTTTATACTTGATATGTCATTCTTTGACTACTTGAAATAAACTCATCATTACACCATGGCCATAGAATTTTTCGTAGTGGTTCGATTTCAATCAAAGGGATGAGATATCAACTTATATAAATAGAAGGTAAAAATCCTTCCTCAACTTATCCATTAATAACATTCCACTAGTGACGCACCTAACGTACCCTACTTCCCACCAACATATAGTGTGATGGTTTTCATAAGTAAATCAAATTGCATGAGTCGTGACATGTATTAATAAAAATATTAAAGTCTAGGGGCCATTACACCTGCTCGTATATAGGAATATATGATGACATCAAAACATGCAAAATTCCTACTGGCGGGTCTGTTCTCATAATCTCCCATCTTGGAGATTACTAAGTGATAACTTCATGAGAGGAAGTCTCATCGGCTTACGAGTAATCACACCTAACATTCTGTATACTATGTGTCCCATCATATTATGTCATCAAACTACAGAACTATATTTAATAATATTGTTATATCATTTTAGGGTTCTCATCATAGTGTGAATTGTCATGACCTTTTCAATGCAACGAATACTCTAGGAAATTATTACATCATAGTAATGCATAACAATGAAAAGTATGTAATAATATGTTTAATATTTAAATAAAATAAATATCCATATAATCAAAGTACAAAAATTTAGTTAGAGGACACCAAATCAAACAAACTCCCACTTATACTAGACCCAAATGCCTACGACTTTCAGTCCACTAGACCTCACATGAAGATCATGTTTCTGCTGAGTCAATGATATAGTCAAGGGGTATGCCATGTTTTCTTCCATGGAAATACTGATTACTGAAAATTCACCTCTTTGAGAAAAATCCCTCAAGATATGATACTTCTGAAGTATGTACTTCATCCACTAATGTGACCTTAGCTCTTTTTCAAGATCCATCACTACAGTATTATCACAATAGAGTGTGATAGGGTCTTTACTTCTAGGTATCACATCCAACCCCTGGATGAAGATTCATATCTAAAATACTTATTTAGCAACCTCAAAAGATTTGATACACTCATACTCCACTATAGAATCAACATCCACACCCTTCTTTGAGCTCTTCCAACTCACAGCACCTCCATTCAAAGTGAAGATGTATCCCGTTTGTGACTTCATGTCATCATGATCAGTCTGGAAACTAGAATCTATGTATCCTCTGATTACTAGTTCCCCTTATCCTCTATAAACCAAGAACATATCCTTATTATGAATCAGATACTTAAGGATAGTCTTGACTACCATCCAATGGAGGTCACCTGAGTCAGATTGATATCTGACTACCACACTCAATGCATAGGCAACATCTAGCCTAGTACATATCATGGCATACATTACTGACCCAATCTCTAATGCATATGGATTCATTTCCATTATCTCTATCTTTCCTCATGCATCTGAGGAAACATTTTCTTAGAAAGATGAATGTCATGTGATGCTAGAATCAATCCCCTCTTGGATTGTTTCATACTGAATCTCTTTAGTATCTTGTCAATGTATGTACTTTGACTTAGTCCAATCAATCTCTTGTATATATCCCAATAAATCTTGATCCCAAGAATATATGTTTCCTCACCCAAGTACTTTAAGGAGAAGCATTGATTCAACTATGCCTTAACAGACTATAAGACTAGTTTCTCGTTCCCAATACAAAATATGTCATAAACATATACTAATAAGAAAATGATTGCACTCCCACTAAACCATATGTAGACACAAGGCTCGAATTCATTCTTTATAAAACCAAGTTATGTTACAGCTTCATCAAAATGAATGTTCTATGACCTGGATGCTTGCATTAATCCAAAAATGGATTTCTGCAACTTGAATACCTTATTGGAATCCTTTAGAGTCATAAACCCCTTAGGTTGTGTCAGGTGGACATATTCCTGAAGTCTCCCATTAAAGAAGGCTATTTTTAAATCCATTTTAAAAATCTCATAGTCATGGTAATACAAAATAACAAGTATAATTCTTATGGATTTTAGCATTACAACTGGTGAAGAGGTTTCATCGTAGTCAATGCCTTGACGTTGTTTGAATCCTTTATCACCCAGTCATGCCTTATAGGTAATGACTTATCCTCCATGTCCTGTTTATTTTTGTATACCCATTTGAAATCAATAGGATTTACATCAACTAGAGGATCTACCAAAATCAAGACTTGGTTTGGATACATGGAATCCATTTCAGAATTCATGGATTCTTTCCACTTGGCAAAGTCTGTACCACTTAATGCTTCCTTGTAGGTCAGAGGATCATTATTATCAACTAATAATGAGTCACCATACTTAGAAACTAGAAAACTATACCATTCTAGTTTTCTAACCTCTCTTGTACTCCTACGTAGTTCTTGTGTCTCTAGAACAGTTCTTTCTTCAATGGAGATTTGTGAAATTTGTTCATATGCTAACTATTATGTACCTTGAGCCTCAACTTCATTGAAGTCTATCTCACTCCCACTATATATTTTTGATATGTTCTCCCTATCAAGGAATATGGTGTGTCTTTACACTATAACCTTTTTGTCTGAGTGGTTATATAGGTAATATACCCTTGTTTCCTTGGGGTATCCTATAAAGGTACAATTTGTGCCTCAGGGTGAAAGTTTTTTACCTGAAGAGGCCTTAACAAATGCTTCACTTACCCACATATTTAAATTTGATAACATGGTTTTCTTTACACTCCAGAACTTGTATGGAATACCATTTATCGATTTAGTTGGTACTTGGTTTAGTATGTGCACTTCTATTTGTAATACATATCCCCAAACGGATAATAGAAGACTTGCATGACTCATCATTGATCTCACATATCCAACAAGGTGTGGTTCCTCCTTTCACTCATAAAATTCCACTGGGGTGTGTAAGGAGGAGTGAGTTGGGATAGGATCCCAAAATCCTGTAAGTAATCAATGAAGTATTGATTAAGATATTCTCTATCTTGGTCTGAGTGAAGTTTCTTAATCTTCTTACCAAGTTGGTTCTAAACTTCATTATTGTATTCTTTGAACTTATCAAAAGAATCCAACTTATACCTCATTAAGTAGATATATCCATATTTAATAAAATCATTAGTAAAAGTTACAAATTATGAGTACCCACCCCTTGCTTCAACTGGAAATATTCCACATAGATCGTCATGAACCAATTCAAGATGCTCATTTTACCTTTCACCTTTCCCACTAAATAGGGCTTTAGTCATTTTTTCCTTGTAAACATGCATGACATACACCAAGTGGTTTTAGTTTGAATGAATCTAAATATCCATCTTGATGTAACTTTATTAGGAATTTATCATTTACATGACCTAGCCAGTGATGAAAAAGTTGGGTGTGGTATGAGTCATGCAAAGTATCTTTGTTATGGACTTCCATTAATTAGTTTGTGTAATCCAACATGTAAAGATCGTTGTATAAATGTGCCCTACCAAAACAAATGTTTTCTTTGTAAAGGAAGAAAAATTCATTTCCAAACTTGAAAAAAACCATCTGTATCTAATCTGGGTATAGAAATAATGTTTTTAGTAACAAACGACACATAATAAGAACCCTTTAACACCAAGATCATACCAGTTGAAAATGTGAGGTGATAGTCCCCAATTGCTACAACAGTATGTCTGGCTCTATTAGAAGCTCGTAGATCTACCTCCCCACATTCAATCTTCTTGAATCTACTTGGTTCCTGTATTTGGATACATATGTGAGAACCAAAAGCTGTACCTAATACCCAATTTGTAGATACAGATAGATTACATTCGATAACAAATGCACCTGAAGTTTCCCCTTGCTTCTTAGGTTGGGTGCAGTTCTTCTTCTTGTGGCCCTTCTTTCTACATATGAAACAAACAACTTTCTATTCCTTTTCCTCCCCTTTGATCTTCCTTTTCTTGGAAGGCCATGAAGAAGTATTGGGCATAAATCTATTCTCCTCCCTTTTCCTCTTATTCACTATAAGGACAGAAGGATTTTTTGCTTCATTTTCTTTTTCAACTTTGCGAATAAGGATAAGAATATCATATAGATACTTTTCAATGATTTTTATATTGAAATTAACAAAAAAAATATGGAAAATATATGAGGGAGTGATTCAAGAATGATATTAGTACCCAATTATTCAGGGAGTTTAAACCCTAGAACCTATAGTTGTCTAATTTATCCAATGAGATAGACTATGTGAGGCCCAAATAGGGAACCCTCTCCAAACTTACTCTGAAATAGTTCCTTGGATATCTCAAATCATTCTTGTCTTGATCTCTCCTAGTAAAGACCACAGATGTTCTTGAGCATGCTATAGGAATCCATGTTTTCGTGAGACTTCATGAGCTCACTAGACATTGATTCAATCATCAAATGTTGAACATCAACCGCATCATTCATACGTTTCTCTTAGACCAAGAACTCTTCTTCCCTCACCTCTTGGCTAGGGGGATCATGAAATGTTGACTCCAAAATTTATGACTTCTGTTCATGGCGTAGAATAACCCAAAGGCATCTAAAACATTCTTGGAAGTTACTGCCGGTGAGAATGCTATCTTTATCTAGAATTTGTTTCATGGATAGTGTGGTTGAAGAGCATGTCATTTTATTCAATAATTAAAAGAGAATATGATTAGTGCTTTCTTTATTTCATTTTATAAGAAATAATAAATTAATTTTATTAAGTCTCCCACTATTTTATCAAGTCCCAATGGCCCTCACCATTGACCTCAGAATGTCTAGTTTCCATGACATTCTAGTGGAAAGGATCCATATTCCCCTTCGAATAATCCCAAGAATGGTTGGTCAAGATATTTGAAGGTATTTTAGGTAGGAATTTCATTACTAACTATGGTCTTGTAGCTCCTTAATCTGTTGAGTGGACTCCCCAATCTTGAAATCTTAACTTGGATTCCCTCAACACTTGCCACCAATATTACACCTAGTCTAGCAAGGGATACTCCTCTTGATGTAATATGTTTAAGTCAACATTAAACCTTTTATATGATATTTCTATATAAAAGTAATTTTCCCAACAAGGGTTGGTCAAAAACATAGTTTTATTGAGTCTTTCCCTTAATCAAGTAATGGAAGGCTTAGTCCGACTTATACTTTAATTGAGGTATTTTTATCTCTAATGCATAAATTTATTTATTATCTTTATCATTTGCTTGTTAATGTTAAGTAGAACTTACTTAAGTGATTAAACTTGTCTTGATAATATTTATGCACAAGCCTGGTTTATTTTAGTTCCATCTTGTATGCTTGTTAGTTCATTAATTATGTGATCACAACAGCACATCTATAATGAAAAACCATGCTACTGACAGAAATAAAATAAAGTAAAGGACATGATCATGATCCTTTTCTAATGGTTAGTTTATCTAGTGGTTGATAAACTAACCCTGACCTAAGGGAGGAATGCCTTCATGTTTATAGCTTTCCACTTGTCCACCTTTGTATCTCCTTGGATTGGTTTTGCCTCGGATCCTAACTTGGATCGCCTCCATAAGCTTGGGAGCTCCATACACGTAGGTGGGGGGTAAAAAGGGGGTTTACATTAAATAAACAATGGGAATTTATGCCCTATATATTAATTAAGATATATGGATCACAGGACAACATTTAATTTAATAAATAAATTAAAAGGAAACCAATCACATACAAAGGTGTTGGTCTATCTCATGATCACCCACATACATACAACAAGTTACACAATTAATAAAACTAGAATTCAATTATTTAATCAATATTATTAAGATAATTCTCACTCAAATTGATTAATAATTATCTTTAATTAATGATTCCTTTTATCTTAATCGTTTTCTTAATTTCCTTGAGATTCCCATCCTTGTACATAAATGTACCTTGGAGGTAACCTGGTGAATACCCATACGAATATACCCAACATGTATTATATTTGCATACTAGTTTACTCTAATGACATATGGCATAAAGTATGTTTCAATGCATATAGTAACAACATGTAGTATGATTTATACAAGATATGTAGTTCTGAACATTAGCCAAACATTAAAATTTTAATTCTGTGTATTTTGGTAAAGTGAACAGCATGTAGTTCCAACTACACAGCATGTACTTATTTCACTGTTTTTTCTGAAGTACACACCTAGGGACTCGGCATGTGAAACGTACTTCAGAAATTTCTAAGTATATGGTGTGTATAGTGGGATACACGCCATGTTGTCTTTGCATTACATGGTTACCGGTCAGCTTAGTCATGAATGGGATACATGTTTTGGCCCCTGACCTAAAGGGAATACATGTCATGTGCAGTGGGCCACACGGCATGTATTCCGGTATGCATGTTCCAATCTGTCCCAGTCAACACGCGGCTTGAGTAATTACTGAATTACTCCTAATGCGTTGAACAAAACTACACGATATGTAGTCCGGATTACATAGAATATATGGAAAATAACACGGCGTGTAAATCTGAAAACACGGTGTATACTTTCATAACACCTAGAAATAATCGTCGAAGCCTCATGATGAGTTCCTCATTAAAATTTTAATCCAAAAATTATTTTCTTCTATTAAATATGTGAGAAACAAAGAACAAAGAACAGATCTCGAAATCCAGATTACAAGAATGATTAACCTTAAATTGAATAACTAAATTATTAAACTGTAAATCATCAAAAAATTATTTAAATAATTATAAACTATGATGAGCCCCCTCTGCTACCACTTGAGGGTTCTTGGCATAGTGGAAGCATGATTGGGCCGGTGCCCAATTTTAATTTTTACCATGATCAATGATTATTCTGGGATTAATACGACGATTAACTTTAGTCTCCACAAAATATAATTGATGGTTTAGATAAAGAAGGAAGAGGCCTGAAACCTTTAGATAGGATCTTGCACATTATGTTTATAATTAATTTAAATTTAATTTCTGAAGAAATAAAATACCTAGATCTTTGGTACTTTCTTCATTGATGATGTTTGTAACACCCCGAGCTTCAACGATACGCTTCTCATTCAATAATGCAATAGCTTGCATTGTACGCAACTTCGAGTTCTAAAACACCGCGACTAATCAAAGTAGCCGTTATGAATAGTAATAACCACTTTTTAAAATTATAGAAATTTTATATTTCAAAATGGACTTCATTTTTGTATTCCTAATATTGAAATTAGCCTATGTTGAATTTTTTGTAATTTTCTGAGAACTTCAAAAATTTTATGAATAGTGAAAAATACTTAAAACAACCTTTTTAATCAAAATAATTTACAGTGATAAGTTATACTATTGAGTGGTTTTAAAGTATAATTAGAATATATTTTTACCATTTTATCCAATGGTGGTCATTAGAATTAATTTAACATTGAAATTGGACATAAACAATTGTCAATCTTTTGATATAAATTGTTTCTTAAAAACACGCTATTTGTTGTGACAGCGGGAATTAGTTATAAAATTAATTAATGAAACTTATATGTTTGGAATTTTGTAAAATAGACATCATTTTTGAATTCGGAATATCAATTATAGCTTAGGGTGAAATTTTGGCCTTGTTCTAAAAAACTTCAATTTTTGATGAATAGTGAAACCACTAAGTGGTAGTTAAATAACTGATTTTTCGTTTAAATGAAATATTACCACTTCTGTGATTTGATTTTCAAAAATCCGACATACATGGTTGTCATTAAGAATTAAAATGTGGTTCAATGAGATCAAAATAATTTTTTGGTGAATAGTAACTTTTAAGTTCTTAATCGCGATTAGAGGTAATTAGTGTAGTTTAAGGTAAAAATAATGTTTTAATAATATGAGATGAGCTTGACACTTGTCCTACTCCTATTGGATGAGTCATGGCCGACCAAGACAACCCATGGGTCAACTTGGGGACCCCATGGAGCCACATTGGTTGGAAAATGACATTAATATATATATATTTAATGTTAAAATTAAATTGACACAAACATGAGTTGTTTTACTAAAACAGTTTTTAAGTGGGGCTACACAAGTCCAAATTTTGATTATAAATATTCATTAGAAAGATAAAAAGATTTCCTATATCATAGTATTTTTTTTATAATTTTTAGACATTAAATAAATTAAATTATTTATGACATCATTATGATGCAGCGATGACCTCATTATTTAACGATTTAAATAAAATGAGAAGATAATGCAAAATCCAAGGCTTAAACTTGTCCAAAGCCTATTGGATGAGGATATTTCGAACCCTTACCACCTTAGCCACGAAGTATATAAGTGTGGGACCTTTAGAATCCTAAAAGCATTGTGTAATAATGTAACATTTCAATCTTTCCAAAAGATCCCCTCCTCTCCTCTTATAAAAGGCCCCCACCTCTTCCACCTTATTCACACCTTCAAGCCATTTGTCTCGGCCAAACTCTGCCCAAATACTCTCCCAACTTCCCCCTCTTACTCCTAGAATCATCACTTTGGGCAGAACTCTTCCCAAGGAAGCCTTTGGCTCAAATCAAAAAGAGTTACCCGATTTTGAGGTAATGTCTTCTCTAATGTTGTTTTGTTTTATTTTTTTTCTCCAACCCCCTAAACTCTTTTTATTCATTTCTTTTGTAACAACACCAGTATCCTCAATATACTAGGATGTTTTTATAAGAAGTATTTTAGCTAAACTTACACACACCTACATCTAATGGTTAAAGAACATACGGTTTCTGTGGATGGCGAATTTCTGCCTCACGAAACGATGATTGTTCAACACTCATATAACACCTTCAAAGGTGGCCATTAAGATGTCACTATTTTTATATATGATATATAATATGTTTATGTTTTACTTATGCTTCTTTATTTCTCATTTATGGCATACTTTATGATTTCCATTATGGGTAAAACGCGATAATTTCATTTTAGGAAGTGCGGACTACCGCCCCCTCAAAGTGATTTGAATCGTTAATGCCATATGTGGGATGTATAAAGGATGGAGTAAATGGTATTATACACTATATTATACTGGAATTATATTATACATTTATATCATTATGATTTCGTTCCATTAAATATGAAATTGAAATGAAAGTAGCGTTCATGCGTACGTACGGCTTACCGTCTCCATGAACGGTGCATTTCATTTCTTACCTCTAAATGTTATGTAATATTATAAATGAATGTATATACTGGATATATAAGATACATATGACATCTAAATCATGAATATAATTCTGGAGATAATGGATATTCCACCACATAAACAACTTGTAATTATAAGAAGTTTATTGTTGACTCAAGTACCAAAGATCGACAAAACGACCGTTATTAACTTAAATAATTACATAATGATCATATCATTGTAATAAGTGATATAATAAGGATAATGAAATTAAAAATGGTTCTTAATAAGGTATATATTAACTCTAGTTTATTATTCAGGAGGTTAAAGAATGGTTGAGTCAAGTCAGACACGAGGTAAGGGAATTTATTAACCCAATTTTCATTCTTTGGGTTAATCTCCTACTTTCAAATTATGTCATGATATTATTATGTCCTATATTGTATTTGTACATTATTTATGTGTACTTATAGTGAATACACATTATAGATGTACTTTATTTAAAAAAAATGATCTTTTTAAGGACTTCGTCTCAATCCCCTTTCATTGAGGCATATTTGGTTTTATACAAAACTTTCCTTTATACAGTGTATAAACCCCTTTGACTTTTACGTTTATTCAAAAGGAATATTTTTTTATGAAGCATTTTACTAAACGACAAAAAGGGAATGTTTTTCTTTCCGTACATATGTGGCGACAACGACTTCTCCGCCGCCGTGACCATTATTTGAGTTTCGGCTTCCTCTACAAGCCATCACTTTTTTTTAATGAAAAATAAATACAAAGTTTTAACTTTCTTTTATTTTGGTATTGAAAATGGTTTTGAAAGAGTTTTTATTATATCAATGTGTTGTATTGATATCTTTTGATTGAAATGTGGAAATGTTATGTTTCCTTTATGCATGTTTTATGTGATACGATTATGTTATGGTTTATGATTTGTTTAAACCTATTCATATGAGGAATGTATTGGACTTAATAAGTGATGGGAGGAGCCCGCTATAGCTCCTCGATGCATCGGTAGGTCTCATGAGACAACTAGACGTGGAATTGGCCGAGGCCCTTTCCCAATTTGATTTATGGTTTTGGCCGAGGCCTTAATCATTTTAGACGTCTTGGCCGAGGCCTTGACGAAATGTTTCAGAATATCTGGAATTATACATTCCCTCATTATGAAAGTGGTTATTGATATTGCATGTGATTATTCGACCAGTAGAATATCCATGTGAAAAAGTGAATGGCATTATCTCATTTTACTTTTTCCATATTATGTTGAATTTCATGTTTAAAAGGCTTTTGTTTTATTTATACATTGCCTTAAATGTTAATGTTTATTTATGAAAGCTTCCGCATTATTGTTATCCTTACTGAGCATCTGAGCTCACCCCTTTCAATGTTTTAATATTTTCCAGGATGTGAAGAAGTATTTTATGAATGACCTGCAGGGATAGTCAGAAGATGATATGAGTGTGGACTATGGAGACTTTGTTATTGTAGTTTTTCACTTTATGATGTAATGTAACGTTTACGAATGTATCTAGTGTTTCCAAGGCTACTAAACTAATCGGTCTTTCGAGACTTGATCTTTTGTGATCATGCCAATGTTATGAAGTAACGCACCGGCTCTGGGTAGCTGGGGTCGGGGCGTTACAGTTGGTATCAGAGGCAGTTTAGTACTAACCTTGGAAGCTAGATTTAGACAAACTCTGATTAGAGCACGTAGACCTAAGATGAACTTTGAGGATTAGTATAGAAGAACTTCCTAGAATTTTGTTATTGTAGAGATTTTGTGAGTTTTCCGAGCAATACATCCCTTTCTGGATACGAGCAAGTAGAGGCGGCTCTGGCACAGATGTACCTAGGGGTAAAACCCGAAAACACCGCTTTGAGCTAGACTCGAACGGGAACTGGTGCATGACAACGGGCCTTGTTGCACTCTTGGTTACGACACTCCCGGGGGATATGCTTAGGATAATTCCCATTTTCTTTACAAACCACTATGAACGGTTATGAGTATATACTTCCTCAAATAAAACCTTTTTATGATTATGGATTATATCCATAAATAGTTCAATTAATGTTAAGTATTTTACAAGTATGGAATTATGTATTTTGATTAATAAAATAATCTAGTTTATGCCATTGTTTAGAAATGGCGCCTAGTTGAAGGAATGGAAACCGTATCAATGCACGCACTCCGTGTAGGGATTTCCCTCCTGCTCAAGATAATTATTGTGGATCTGGAGATACAACTGGTGCTGATCAACTTATTACCATACTGGGACAACTCACTCAGGTTATGAATAATAACCTTACTCGTATGGAGCACCCTGATCTGCAACGTGGAGGATCAATGTTAGACCGCTTCATGAGGGAACAACCACCAACCTTCAATGGGAGTAAAAATCCTATAGTAGCTGAGCAATGGATAAATTCCTTAGAAAAAATATTCCATGCCTTGGGGAGTAGTGAAAGGGAGAAGGTTGTCATGGCAGTTTACCGCCTCACTGGAGATGCCGATCAGTGGTGGTCGCTGATTCAAAACACAAAGGAAGATGATGACGTATCGAATATGGAATGGAGGGAGTTCAAAGAGCTTTTCTTAGAAAAATACTTTCCTCGTGACCATCGAGCAGATATGGAAAGGCAATTTCTGAGTCTGAGGCAGAAGGAGGATGAGAATGTCGCAAAGTATGAGGCCAACTTTACAAGGTTAGCGAGGTATGCTGTAGATTATATACGTAACCCAAGAGGTAAGATTAATCGTTTCTTTGATGGGTTAAAACCATTTCTCCGTCGAGCTTTAGTATCACAATCGTTCTCAACATACGAAGATATTGTCTCATGTGCTATCAAGACAGAAAAAGAATTCTCTAAGTCTTATGACAACAAAGTAAAGAAAGAGAAGAAGAGAACGGCGGAACAAGAGACAGATAAAGGGAAAAAGGGAAATAAGGATTTTCCATTATGTGATAATTGTGGGAAGAATCACCCTGGTACTTGCCTGAAAGGAATGGGAGTTTGTTATAAATGTGTAGAAAAGGGTCACCAGGCTCGTGATTGTAAGGGAAAGAAAGAGGCTATCAATGTTGAATGCTACAATTGTAGGGAAATGGGGCATTATGCAAATGAATGTCCTAAGCGTCAGGGAAACTTACCTCAGAAAAGGCCAAGGGATCAAGGACAATCTTATGTTGTTACTACAGTTGAAGCAGAATAATTAATGTAATGGTTCTTTTGGACTCATGGATTATATTCTGGTTATTATAATAATGTTATATATATATAAGGATTGTACTACAGTACTTGTTGATTTCAGTAAGGTTTTAATATGATGAAGGAAATCATATTTTTAGTATGTGACAATAAGAGAAACTTTTCTTGTTTGGGGAATCTGAAGTTACAATTGATTTTGGAATTTAGAGACCTTTTAGAGAAAGTCTGGACGGAGGTATTTTGGATAACTATTAAGGTTGGAATGGATTAAGTTGAACCATGGATAGTATTGTTTAAGGTTAAAGCATTTCTGAAGATTATTTTTGGAATATTATAATACTATAGTTTTAGGAAAAAGGACAACCTGCAGGGTGGGGCATAACCCGTCGCGTCGGACAAAGCTGCAGGAATCGAACCCACAACCATAGTGCGACAAGCCTTTATTTCCTACCCCTAGCCTACAGGAAGTCCCTGGTTATTACAAAATAATATTACTAATCTAAATGGTATCTGTAAACATTTGGAACCTTATACAATTAGGATAAGTATAATATTTTTGAGTTCTATTATCTTTTTGAGTGAAAGATGAGTTGAAGGTTGAAACTCTAATTGTCAAGCATAAATATATATATACCTATCTCTTATTCAATGAATAAATTAATTCTTAAACTTTAGTAAAGGGATATTAAAACAAAAAATGTGTTATCCTAATACCTTATTTCTTGTTGAACTGATGATATTTTAAATCAACATAGATTGAAGGCTTTGAGGCCCTCAATTTGTCAATTGATTGTGATTGATGACCTCAATCACTCCCTACAAATATTTATGTTTTTCCTCCAATTATATGTCTCTAATTGCCACCAATGTTCTCCTAATCGAGATCATAATTGGGTGGTGACTTTTTCATTTCCATTTCCCTCTTATTAAGGCTAAATTTTATTTACCTTATTTCCGATGTGGGTTTTCCACAAAGGTATTTTCTATTTTCAACCTTTTATTTTTAAAGAAAAATTTCAAATTGCGAGGACGCAATTTATTGAAGGAGGGGAGAATGTAACACCTCGAGCTTCAACGATACGCTTCTCATTCAATAATGCAATAGCTTGCATTGTACGCAACTTCGAGTTCTAAAACACCACGACTAATCAAAGTAGCCGTTATGAATAGTAATAACCACTTTTTAAAATTATAGAAATTTTATATTTCAAAATGGACTTCATTTTTGTATTCCTAATATTGAAATTAGCCTATGTTGAATTTTTTGTAATTTTCTGAGAACTTCAAAATTTTTATGAATAGTGAAAAATACTTAAAACAACCTTTTTAATCAAAATAATTTATAGTGATAAGTTATACTATTGAGTGGTTTTAAAGTATAATTAGAATATATTTTTACCATTTTATCCAATGGTGGTCATTAGAATTAATTTAACATTGAAATTGGACATAAACAATTGCCAATCTTTTGATATAAATTGTTTCTTAAAAACACGCTATTTGTTGTGACAGCGGGAATTAGTTATAAAATTAATTAATGCAACTTATATGTTTGGAATTTTGTAAAATAGACATCATTTTTGAATTCGGAATATCAATTATAGCTTAGGGTGAAATTTTGGCCTTGTTCTGAAAAACTTCAATTTTTGATGAATAGTGAAACCACTAAGTGGTAGTTAAATAACTGATTTTTCGTTTAAATGAAATATTACCACTTCTGTGATTTGATTTTAAAAAATCCGACATACATGGTTGTCATTAAGAAGTAAAATGTGGTTCAATGAGATCAAAATAATTTTTTGGTGAATAGTAACTTTTAAGTTCTTAATCGCGATTAGAGGTAATTAGTGTAGTTTAAGGTAAAAATAATGTTTTAATAATATGAGATGAGATTGACACTTGTCCTACTCCTATTGGATGAGTCATGGCCGACCAAGACAACCCATGGGTAAACTTGGGGACCCCATGGAGCCACATTGGTTGGAAAATGACATTAATATATATATATATTTAATGTTAAAATTAAATTGACACAAACATGAGTTGTTTTACTAAAACAGTTTTTAAGTGGGGTTACACAAGTCCAAATTTTGATTATAAATATTCATTAGAAAGATAAAACGATTTCCTACATCATAGTATTTTTTTTATAATTTTTAGACATTAAATAAATTAAATTATTTATGACATCATTATGATGCAGCGATGACCTCATTATTTAACGATTTAAATAAAATGAGAAGATAATGCAAAATCCAAGGCTTACACTTGTCCAAAGCCTATTGGATGAGGGGATTTAGAACCCTTATCACCATAGACACGAATTATATAAGTGTGGGACCTTTATAATCCTAAAATCATTGTGTAATAATGTAACATTTCAATCTTTCCAAAAGAGCCCCTCCTCTCCTCTTATAAAAGGCCCCCACCTCTCCCACCTTATTCACACCTTCAAGCCATTTGGATCGGCCAAACTCTGCCCAAATACTATCCCAACTTCCCCCTCTTACTCCTAGAATCCTCACTTTGGGGAGAACTCTTCCCATGTAAGCCTTTGGCTCAAATCAAAAAGAGTTACCCGATTTTGAGTTAATGTCTTCTCTAATGTTGTTTTGTTTTATTTTTTTTCTCCAACCCCCTAAACTCTTTTTATTCATTTATTTTGTAACAAAACCAGTATCCTCAATATACTAGGATGTTTTTATAATAAGGATTTGATCTAAACTTACACACACCTACATCTAATGGTTAAAGAACATACGGTTTCTGTGGATGGCGAATTTCTGCCTCACGAAATGATGATTGTTCAACACTCATATAACACCTTCAAAGGTGGCCATTAAGATGTCACTATTTTTATATATGATATATAATATGTTTATGTTTTACTTATGCTTCTGTATTTCTCATTTATGGCATACTTTATGATTTCCATTATGGGTAAAACGCGATAATTTCATTTTAGGAAGTGCGGACTACCGCCCCCTCAAAGTGATTTGAATCGTTAATGCCATATGTGGGATGTATAAAGGATGGAGTAAATGGTATTATACACTATATTATACTGGAATTATATTATACATTTATATCATTATGATTTCGTTCCATTAAATATGAAATTGAAATGAAAGTAGCGTTCATGCGTACGTACGGCTTACCGTCTCCATGAACGGTGCATTTCATTTCTTACCTCTAAATGTTATGTAATATTATAAATGAATGTATATACTGGATATATAAGATATATATGAAATATAAATCATGAATATAATTCTGGAGATAATGGATATTCCACCACATAAACAACTTGTAATTATAAGAAGTTTATTGTTGACTCAAGTACCAAATATCGACAAAACGACCGTTATTAACTTAAATAATTACATAATGATCATATCATTGTAATAAGTGATATAATAAGGATAATGAAATTAAAAATGGTTCTTAATAAGGTATATATTAACTCTAGTTTATTATTCAGGAGGTTAAAGAACGGTTGAGTCAAGTCAGACACGAGTTAAGGGAATTTCTTAACCCAATTTTCATTCTTTGGGTTAATCTCCTACTTTCAAATTATGTCATGATATTATTATGTCCTATATTGTATTTGTACATTATTTATGTGTAATTATAGTGAATACACATTATAGATGTACTTTATTTAAAAAAATGATCTTTTTAAGGACTTCGTCTCAATCCCCTTTCATTGAGGCATATTTGGTTTTATACAAAACTTTCCTTTATACAGTGTATAAACCCCTTTGACTTTTACATTTATTCAAAAGGAATCTTTTTTTATGAAGCATTTTACTAAAAGACAAAAAGGGAATGTTTTTCTTTCCATACATATGTGGCGACAATGACTTCTCTGCCGCCGTGACCATTATTTGAGTTTCGGCTTCCTCTACAAGCCATCACTTTTTTTAATGAAAAATAAATACAAAGTTTTAACTTTCTTTTATTTTGGTATTGAAAATGGTTTTGAAAGCGTTTTTATTATATCAATGTGTTGTATTGATATCTTGTGATTGAAATGTGGAAATGTTATGTTTCCTTTATGCATGTTTTATGTGATACGATTATGTTATGGTTTATGATTTGTTTAAACCTATTCATATGAGGAATGTATTGGACTTAATAAGTGACGGGAGGAGCCCGCTATAGCTCCTCGATGCATCGGTAGGTCTCATGAGACAACTAGACGTGGAATTGGCCAAGTCCCTTTCCCAATTTGATTTATGGTTTTGGCCGAGGCCTTAATCATTTTAGACGTCTTGGCCGAGGCCTTGACGAAATGTTTTAGAATGTCTGGCATTATACATTCCCTCATTATGAAAGTGGTTATTGATATTGCATGTGATTATTCGACCAATAGAATATCCATGTGAAAAAGTGAATGGCATTATCTCATTTTACTTTTGCCATATTATGTTGAAGTTTATGTTTAAAAGGCTTTTGTTTTATTTATACATTGCCTTAAATGTTAATGTTTATTTATGAAAGCTTCCGCATTATTGTTATCCTTACTGAGCATCTGAGCTCACCCCTTTCAATGTTTTAATATTTTCCTGGATGTGAAGAAGTATTTTATGAATGACCTGCAGGGATAGTCAGAAGATGATATGAGTGTGGACTATGGAGACTTTGTTATTGTAGTTTTTCACTTTATGATGTAATGTAACGTTTACGAATGTATCTAGTGTTTCCAAGGCTACTAAACTAATCGGTCTTTCGAGACTTGATCTTTTGTGATCATGCCAATGTTACGAAGTAACGCACCGGCTCTGGGTAGCTGGGGTCGAGGCGTTACAATGTTGATCATCTAGAATGACCCTTCCAGATTGTCTCATTGCACTTGCGAGGATCCAAACCAAAATCCCTCTAGCAGTGATCTACATGTTCTCTGATGGCCTTCGATCAACACCACTCATTCTTCGGGTACTAGCATGGTGAAATTAGTTTCTTGCATTAGTTGTTCTTGATCTCCTGTTCTTCGATCATGAAGCACGTTTCTTGTTCTTACGAGGAGGGGAGAGGATTCGAGAGAGAAATTCTTTGGCTCAACAATTCTCAATTCTCTAGGCATGAAATTAAGTACATGGAATAATAGATGTACTTGTCTATTTATCGACCTGGGTATTAGGTTACAATATTTAATTGGGTACCATCAATTAAATGTATTCATAACCTTATAGAAAACTCATTCTCTTAATAATAATATAGTTTCATTATTTATGGTGCGCCAACTTGCAAAAAAGAATTATAAATAAAATTCTATGTCACAAAATAATAGCAATGTTATCATTATTTTAACTTGTTCCAACTAGTTAAATAATTATTTACCATCTTATAATTAATTATTTTACTATTAGACTAGCCTTGGTCCGCTCAAAATCCACTTCTATTTATTGAACACCCGAATAAATAAATAATTTATTCTCTTGAATAAATATTTTTATTTACAAACTAATAAATAAATATTTATTTAATGTTCAATAAAATAAATAAAAATATTTTAGTTAATTTATGTGATCATTTTAACTTGAATAAAATTATTCCACTTTCTTGAGAATAATATTTCTTCCATTAATTAAATTCAAATAGAATTTAATCAATACTACCAAAAACACTTAGTGTGTGACCCTTTAGGATTATTTCTCATTCGCATTAGGCAGGATTACCTAATATCCAAGAGTACTGTCTAGCAACGGTTCAAGGAACCCAAGAGAAATAACTTAAAGTCACAATGACAACATCCACATATGAATGCTAACTGTGTAATATAATCACTTTGTCTCAATATCTCATCAAGAAGGTTTCATGATAGTTTCATCAACCTTTATGTTTGATATGTCGTTCTTTGACTACTTGAAATAAACTCATCATTACACAATGTCCATGGAATTTCACATGATGGTTCTATTTAAATCAAAGGGTCGAGATATCAAATTCCATAAATGGATGGGACAAATCCTTCCCCAACTTATCCATTAATAACATGCCCCTCATGATGTACCCAACATACCCTACTTCCTTCCAACATATGGCATGAAAATTTTCTTAAATAAATCAAAGTGCATGAGTCATGACACATATTAATAATAATCTTAAAGTCTAAGGAACATTACACATGCTCGTCGATAGGAATATTTGATGAAACCAAAACATTCGGAATTCCTACGGGCGGTTCTGTTCACATAATCTCCCTTCTTGGAGATAACCAAGTGTGAACATCATGAGAGGAAGTATCATCTTCTTACACGTACTCACACCTAATAGTCTATATACTATGTGTCCCATCATAGTATTTCATCCAACCGCATAACTATAGTTAAGAATGTTGTTATAGAATTTCAAGGTTCTCATTATAGCCGGGAACTACCATGACCTTAACAATGCAACAAATAATCTAGGACATTATTACATCATAGTCATGCATAATAATAAAAAATATGTAATAATATGTTTAATATTTAAATAAAATAAATATCCTTGTAATCAAAGTACAAACAGTTTGTTTTAGGACACCAACTCAAAAAAATAGTCATAACCTACTTGGAACTGATCATTCTATACAAAAACCTTATCCAACATAGGCAAAGATATCAATGGGGATACAACCTGAGTAAATTCAAATAAAAAACTCCCTTAATAGTCAACAAGACCAATTAAAATACAAACCTATACAACATTTTTCGGTGCTACCTAAGAGACAACTACATTTATCTTTGATGGATTGACTTCCACTCCATACAGAGACAGCAAATTCCTTATAAAATAAACCTATAAATCCAAAAATTTATCTTGGATAACTTCTCATAAAGTTGTTGTGACATCCTGGACCCGGATTCCACTTAACGGGTGCCCCGAGCCCAGTGGGACACATGGCCTCAAGTGTATCTTCATGAACACCAGAGGCTTCCGATTAGCAGTGTGAGCCTAGGGTGTGTCCGTAGGAAGACTTTTCCATCATTATCAGAGTATAGCACAACATAAGAAATATAAAGGAATAGTAAACACTAAATAAATATAATTGATAGAAATAAACATCGGAAGAATACAGATTCAGTAGATAAATGAGATAAATAATAACCGTATCAATTGGAACAATGATGATGTAATTTCACGTCACTTGAAAATTGGAAAACATGGATACAGGAAAATAGGCATAATAGTTCCACAAAGTAAACAAAAACAAATACTACTCAAAGCATCTCGAGAACCAACTCGGTCATCTACTATCAAGCTCCATCCTAACAACACCTAATCAAGTATTGGAAGTTGTACGCTTCCCTTTGTCAATATATGCAACCATGTAATCAACTCTGGGTACCAAATGATGCCCAGAGAGGGTGTGAGATAAATATCAGTGGGCCACCACCAAGGTTTTCTATAACATCCAATCCATGTAATGGAATATATCAATGTGCAGGCATGCATATATAAAGTAAAGCAAGCGATACAATAACTAAATACCCAGTACCTACTTCAGTCCTCAGCTGGTGTCCAAACATGTAACCAGTTCTAATTAAGTAATTACCATTTAATTTTAATAGGTCATGTAAGGCATATCTAGCACTGAAATCACCTCATGATAGTATAAGTAGTGAAGGTCCCAAGACATGACAAGGAAACCTGAAAATGATATCTAGTGAGGGAGTTTCGGGGTAATAACCATGATAACATAAATCTCATGAAACTCTAACTCAGTGTTATATGAATCTAGCTAAGGGGTAAGAGTTTAATATAAGGAGCATAATCTAAGGAATTTTACAATAAGGCACCTACCAAGTCCAAGGTGATTGACCAAGGTAAAATTGGGCTAAGAAAAGACAGGGCCCTATGGGCTTTCACTATGGAACCTACTAGAAAATCCTGGATCTAATGAGTGTATCTGAGGTATCCTGTAATAATAAAAATCACCCTATGGGAGAATACTAGAAATCTAAGGAATAGACAAGAACTAGAGTCTAGGTGGGTATCAACCTAAGAAAAATGCATCCTTGAATCAGAATGGGGTTCCTAAGACCCAAGGTATTCTCCTCTCAGAATCCAAGGAAAGCTCAATTTAGTCCATTTCTATTTGATATTGTAATCATGTAGTAATTCATTTGGTTTGAGTATTGCCTTCCATTAGTGTGGATAGGTCATGTAGTGTTGAAACCATTTACTAATTGGTCCAAGCCTTGTCTTCCATTAGTGTGGATCGGCCAAGTAGCATTTTAACCATTTAATCAAGTCTTAATTAACCATTAAGGCATATCAATTAGAGAGGTCCACTCTACTACCTTCCATTAACATGGAAAGGGGTGATATGGACATGTAACCTTAATTCAAACTCATTTTTTAAGGCCAAGATATATACTTAGTATACTTTCCATTCCATATTTCACATTTAATAATCAATTTGAAATCACTTACCTTAGGTGGGTTACGTGGTGAGCATACATGGTACATGCCATTATTTTGTTCTCATAAATAAAAATTCATTTATTATGGAAACACTCATCTTTAAGAAGTTCAAGCAAAGGCACACCCGAATGGTGTCTCAAACGTGTCAAAAACACTAAAAACCCAATTATGGCATAACCTTCGACATGAGGCAGATTAAGTTGTAGGTGTAACCGCTAACAACTAATAACATATTTTGAAAGATCATAACCATAAGATTATATCAAGTATAATAATGGCATGTAAATTTAAGAAACGGTTTCCAACGAAACCGGTGGGCCCCACACAAACATTCCAAAAATAACAAACTTTAGGGATGAGTTATAGACCACCCACCTTAGGTTTGTACGATCCTTATCCTTCGGTATCAGCCCTTGATTTGTATTGGATCAGAGTAGATCTAAGAAAAGGTGAAAAACACTCATATGAAGATAACTAGGTCAAGAGAAAAAGATAAGAAGAATGGATAAAGTGGACTCGAGTACTTACCGTTGCACATCCAACGTGATTAACGGAAGCTCGATCAGATGTCAGACAAAAGAGATCTCTTGATCCCTATCTTTAGCCTTAAAAAATATCCAATTCGGTGAAAATAGAGGAAAATCCCAATGGTTTATGATTTGAAAAGAAGGAGGGGGATTAATAGATCATTAAGGGAGAAACTATAAATTTACCTAGAAAATTAGCCTACGCACGGTTTGTCCGCACGGTTTGTCAAACCGTGCACAAACCTATGGTATTTCTCTACCTGAATAGTTTGATCCACACGCTTTTTCAAACTTTTCACAATCCATGCATGGGTACCTAGGAAAAAGGGGTGCTTGCACGGTTAGGCTGCACAGCCATGTGCCAACCGTGTGAGGTGGCTTTGTCTGAAAAAACACCATTCACATGGTTTAATCTAAACCATGCACAGAGTCTACTTTCTCCAAAAAGATGGGTTCTGGACTCTGAATAAGCCCTGGGAACCCTTTTAACCTTTACTAACTCTTTAGGCATCCATTTTAGGTCCAAAGTAATGATTTAGACCGAAAATTAAAGGATCCATACCTAAGTGAAAAATCAGGTTCTTTCGGTCTTCCAACCTTAAAATAAATCACCCATAAGTTCTCCTTCCAAGTGAAAAGAAACATTGTATGAGAATAACTCTATCCACTAGGTAGGTACATCGGCTTCCCTCTCCCATGTCTCATCATGTACTCGGACATGTTTCAATAACACCCGTATGAGAGGGGAAAACTTTCCTCGGATAACCTTCGTGCTTCGGTCAACGATGCATACTGGATACTCCTCAAAGGTAGCATTGACATCTAACTCAACATCCTTGGGATAAAAAGTAAGAGACTGGTTGGCATGATTAAAGGAATTTTTATGGGCACCCTCAAATGATTAGTGGTTTTTGGGTACTTTGGTGGAGCAGAGTGGCTGACCAAGGTCATCTCTCAATGGAGGAAGTAAATTTGAAAACTTATTAAAGGTATTTTGAAAATAACATAAAATGAAATAATAACACTAATTGAAAGGATGAGGGTTGTTTATCATTTATAAAACTAAAAACTGTTTTCTTGAAGAAGATTTTATTTTTTTTAATTTTGATATGAATATTGATTAACAAATCACAACGAGAAGATATTTTTTTAGAAAACTATTTTTTGAAAGTGTAATCGATCTAAATCTACCTCTTAAATAATTTATTTATCATTTTCATTTAAATTAATATCCACTTAATTATGATCCCTTTATTTTTTAAATCCAGAACCCTATGACAATTGACTTTACCACCAAGAGGAAGTAAATTTAACCATAGGCTATCTTCGGAACATACAATTGCAGCACCCTGCTTTGATTGATGTTATACGGTTAGATTATGGTCAGTGGTAAATTAAGGAACATATAGTGTCTATAAATCAGAATTAATTGAGTTTAGGTATTATATTTTAACACTACAAATTGATCCCATGTGGTTTTGAATTACTAATTATGTTCACACTCTCACAATTCACACAATTCTTGACCTCGCGTGATTAGTGTTTATTGCAAAATTGATTGATTAGATTAATTTAAATTAAAAAATCAATTAATAGATCATATTATGTGAATTAAAATATCTCATTTTTTTTAAAATAAATGAATTAAGGAGGTTATAGGTAGATCAATTACTAAAAATAACTACTCTTCCATGGGTGGTGTAGTCATTGTAGAAATGTTTTTCATTTGTAAAGCTTTCAAGACGGTAGAACACGATATTGTTTCAAATATTGATTCCAACCAAATTAGAAAGATTAATAGAATAATAAATTTGAACAAAATAGAATAAAATATAATAAATAAAATATGAACAAATAAATTTATTACACAAACAAAATCATTACAACATGAAGAAGAAGAAGAAGAAGGCTTCGTCGAAGGGATCCTTGCTTCAAGAGATACCCGTGTTGAAATGGTTGGATGATTGGAGTGGATCCACTTCTTCTCTTCCCTAAACTTTTTAGTTCACGTCCCAACCCCTCTAAATGATAAAAACACCAATTTATAGAGTGGTGGGGAGGATAGGTTCAAAGTGGTTTCAAGTGTGAATGGGGAATCTCGGACAAATATTTTAACCCAACTTGAATCACCCATTTGACCACCGAAATGCATGAATCAGTTGTCCTTATAGAAGGATGATTTGTGAGAAACTGAGTCTTATAGTGCCTATCAAACTTTAGGCCTAATACAAGCATGGATGAAGAATTTATGGCCTAAATACGGAACCCATGTCCAATCTGACGAGTCCAGCCCAACATTGACTTCATGGCCCATTTGCAACAACCAACTACATGATTTATCTCCAATATCCTGAATGTATGTTGTAACCCATTAATTGGGAAATATATTTAAAAAAATTAAGTTCAAATAATGCATATCAAAATATTTATGTCTGAAATGCTACAGTGAATTTTAAAGGGTAAAACTGGAGTTTTCATCAAATTTTCAAATGAATGATATAATCCCAAATATTTCATAAATGAACACATTTACCACAATGTGAAGAAATTATATAATTTTTTACCAATAAAATGTTCAATAAAAATGTGTTTTATCAACTCCCCCATACTTACCCTTTTTCACTCCTAGTAAAAACCTCGTATCATGTATTCCGAAAAATTGTGACAAGTAAACATCAATATCAAATCCAAACAAATTTTAAATCACATATCCTTGAGATCCAATAATTTCACACCAAGAAAAAAAAGATTCCATGCCTCATGAAAACCCATTATTTCAAGTTCTCCATTTATATCATTCTACATATTTCCACTTCATTTATACTCCCATGCACACAAAACACTTACCTAACTTGAATTTTCTCATATCGCAAAAATATAAATATTTTAGAAATGTATTTCTCATCAAAACTCATACAAGGGTCACAATAGACTTGATAAATTTCTAAATCACCACCTGATTTGAGTCAAGGACATATTTTTATCATGAGGAATTTTCAGGGTTGTCTTTTGGGTTTCGATAGCTAGGATTTAGATGTGAAAATTTCTGAGGATGAATGAGGAGGGCTTGACTCTTTTTTAAGAAAATTTGAATTAATCTAATTTTCACTTAAATATGGTCTCCTCCTCAATCCCCTTATCATAAATTCAGCTCCATCATCATGAAAATTCATGGAAATTTTACACTAATTATCATTTCAGAAACAAAAAATTCAATCTTCTCCAAAATAGTTTTTTTGTGAAAGCTTCATATAGGCATAGCTTTCTTTATTTTTTAGAAGCTTTAGAAAGGTACAAATTCACTTATCATGAAAGATCCAGAAAAGGCACAGATTTCAACAGAATGAATTTTTTCAGGAGAAAACACATCTCTTCATAATTTAATTTTCCACCCAAATTATCAGAAAATGTGGTAGCACAACACAAGACAGCTTCCCCACACTTAAGTTCAACTATATTATGAAATTTCACTTCAAGAGTTTGTTGGATAGGGAAAATTGGCTTGTAATGTGGCTAACCTAACAAGTTGTTCATGGATTCTAAGGGATAAAAGGATTAAATGTTCAAGGAAGGCAATTTTAAAATAGGATTCTTATGAAATAGGGGCTTTAATACCAAACAAATGCCTCAATCATTTAAAACATAAGTACCTCAAGCCCTAAAGTTTTGACAGGAATAAATCAAAATCTGGTTAAATCAATCATGGTTTGGTTCTCTCAAGAAGTGAGGTAAATGTAAAGAATATGAAATTAATGGTTTATAAGCCACACAATAAAGTGATTTCCAATATAAAGACAATGAGATGTGGTATGGGATTCAAAATTCAGAGTACTTTTCATGAATTTACAAAATATTTAAACTTGAAAAAAAAATCATTTTCAACATTCATTTAAGATTAGTTTCATGGGATAAATTGTTTCAAATATTGATATGGATTTCAAAATGGTGATGAGAATAATTTCAGCTCAAAAGTTTCAAAAACAAAAAAAAAATGAAAAATAAACACACAAAATTTTAAAAACACACAGTTTTTTTTAAATCATTGAAAAACAAGAAAACAATTGAAATTATTAAACTAAAAGGTTCCCTACCCTGCACTTAAAATATTTCATTGTCCTAAATGTGAACCCATGAGATGATATATGAACATGAAATGCAGAATTTTTAAATATGAAAAATAATATAAAAGTGAAAGGGTTAGGAACAGCCTGATATACTCAAGTGAAGATGGGGTCATATAGTGTAATGAAATCCACTGCATCAGTAGGATGTCCCTCAATGTATTTCTCCAAATGTTTCCCATTGACTGTAAATATCCTTCATGTTTCCTCTTGTGTGATCTCCACTGCACCATAAGGAAAACATTAATCACAACATAAAGACCTAACCACCTGGAACGCAACTTACCAGGCATAAACTTCAGTCATGAAGTATAGAGAAATAATTTCTCCCCAACTTGAAATTCTATTTTCTGGATCATTTTGTCATGAGTTTCTTTTGATCTTTCCCTGTAGAGCCTTGAGTTCTCATATGAATACAATCAAATCTCTTCAAGCTCTTGAATTTTTAGCTTCCTTTGGATTCCAGCTTGGGCCAAATCCATGTTACATTTCTGTATCACACAATAACCCTGATTCTCAACTTTTATCGGGAGATGAAATGCTTTCCCAAAAACAATCTGAAATGGGGACATACCAATGGGTGTCTTGTATGTTGTCCTATAAGCCCACAATGCATCATCCAAGCGCTTGCTCTAATCCTTCCTATTTGGCTGCACAATTTTCTCCAAAATTTGTTTCAAATCCCTATTTGAAACCTCAGCCTAGCTATTTGTTTGGGGGTGGTATGGTGTTGATGTTTTTTGTGTCACCCCATACTTCTGAAGGAGGGAATCCAAATTCGATTGAAATAGTGTGTCCCTTGGTCACTGTTGATGGCCTTCGGTACTCCAAACCTGCAAAAAATTTATGCTTCATCAATTACACAACAACATGAGAATCATCGGTCATTGTGGCCTTAGCCTCCACCCATTTTCTCACATAATCAACAGCAACAAAAATATACGAGAAACCAAAGAAAATAGAAGAAGGTACCATAAAATTGATGCCCCATACATCAAAAATCTCACAGAATAATATGGTTTTTTGGGGAATTTCATGTCTCCTAGAAATATTACCAGTTTGTTGGCAATGTGAGCATGACTTACAAAACACATGAGAATCATGGAATAAACTAGGTCAATAAAATCTAGAGTCCAAAACTTTACTAGTTGTTCGTTGGGGTCCAAAGTGTCCACCACCAGAAAGTGTATGACAGAATTGCCGAACAGACTCAAACTCATGATTAGGAACATAGCTCCTAATAACTTGGTCACTACACATGTGCCATAAGTAGGGATTATCCCACACATAAAATCTCGACTCACTCTTTAACTTTTGGAATTGATGTTTCTTTAAATTTGCAAGAATTTAATATACAACAATGTACTTCACTAAATCATCATACCAAGAATGTGTACCTGAGATGAAATAAGGATGCTCCTTAGGGAAAATGTCCCAAAGGTATACTTGGTCTAAGGTGTCATCCTCTAGTGTGTGAGTAATCCTACTTGTGTGGACAGCCACTAGATTTTCCGACCCCTTCTTTTCATTTATCTCAATGTCAAATTTCTGAAGAAGGAGAAGCCATCAGATTAGCCTGGTCTTTACATCCAGCTTCTTCAAGAGGTACCTCAGAGTTGCATGGTCATAAAAAACAACTACTTTAGAGCCTAATAAATATAAATGGAATTTATCTAAAGAAAATATGACAGAAAGAAACTCCTTTTCCATGGTTGTGTAATTTTATAACGCCAAATCCAATGTCTTCGAAGCATAGGCGATCACATGTGAACGTCCCTCTACCGTCTGAGATAAGACAGATCCAACCGTGAAGTTGGAGGCATCACACATATGCTCAAAAGGAAGCTCCCACTATGGAGGATGTATGATAGGTGGAGTGGTCAGATGCTATTTTAGCTCATCAAAGGAATTCCTACAAGAAACATCAAACACAAAATCAGAATACTTTTGAAGTAATCATGACATAGGAAGAGCAATATTACTAAAATATTTGATAAAGCACCGATAAAATCCTACATGCCCTAGAAAAGATCTAACATTACACACACATGAAGTATTGGGTAGGGATGAACTAATATTTACCTTATATCTATCAACCTCTATCCTGTGTTTTGACACTACATGCCCTAAGACAATGCCATGATCTACCATGAAATGACACTTTTCAAAGTTTAAGACCATATTATTCTCAATAAAACAATTCAAAACCTTTGCCAAACTACTTATAAATTCATCAAATGAGGATCCATACACTGTAAAATCATCCATAAATACCTCTGTGAAGGTCTCAATAAAATCAGAAAAAATACCCACCATGCATCTTCGAAGGGTACCTAGGGCATTACAAAGTATAAATGGCATCCTCCGGTAGGAAAACGTACCAAATGGGAAAGTGAATGTTGTATTCTCCTAATACTCCGTAGAAATAGGAACTTGAAAATATCCATAAAATCCATCCAACAAACAATAGTGTGTTTTCTTAGCTAGTCACTCAAGTATCTGATCAATAAATGGGAGGGGGAAATGGTCCTTACGAGTGGACTGATTTAGTTTTCTATAATCAATACACACACGCCAAATATTTTATACCATCATTAGAACTAACTCATCTTTCTCATTTTTAACAATAGTAACACCACTTTTCTTAAAAACAACCTGAATAGGACTCACCCAATGGGAATCTGAAATGGGATAAATTATACCTACCTCAAGAAATTTTTCAACCTCTTTCTTAACAACCTCCAAAAATGTTGGATTGAGTCTCCTTTGTGGCTTCCTAACCAGTTTATCCACATCCTCAAAAATTATCCTATGCATGAAAATGGAAGGGCTAATACCTGTTATGTCAGCCAAGGTCCACTCAATTTCCCTGATGTTCTCCCTCATAAGATTCAAAAGCTTTTCTTTGTGTTAAAAATGAAGATTATTAGCAATTATAATAGGTAATATCTCACCACTTAACAAGTATGAGTATTTGAGTTTGGGTGGAAATGGCTTGATTTCCAATAAAGGGGGTGATGTATGGATAGGGAAATTGAAGGAATTGAAACATGTGCACAATGAAAATTAGTATCAGAATATACATCATCAAATTCATAGAATAAATCATCAAATCCATTAGAATACTCAACTGCCATGTCATAATCAGAGTGAGAATTATCAAAATCAGAATATAAATCCATTTCAAAATCAAATCTAAGAGAGGTTTGTGCATTAGAAACAGGTGTGTAAGTACTCTTAGACATCAAACTAGAACCAATACTCATAATATCTCTAAACATAGGACAATAAAATTCCATGGGGTTTTTATTTGATGGTTCAAAATAGGAGATAACAAAAGTAGAATGGTCCTCTGAGGGGTACTTTATGGAGTCCATAACATTAAACATCACAACTTCATCTCCAAACTCCATGGAAATTGTACCCTTCATGACATTTGTGATAGTTTTTTTAGTTTTGAGGAAGGGTTTACCTAAGATAATGGGATCGTGAGAACTTACCTGATCTTCCTCCATGTTAATCACGTATAAATCTACTGGGAAGGTCATGTCTCTTACCCAAACAAGTACATCATCAAGGACTCTAGTTGGATTTGTTGTAGCTCTATACATCAACTTCACCACCACTCTCGTCGGTTTCAACTCACCAACCTGTAAATAAAAGAATACAGAGTGAGGCACTACATTAATGGAATCTCCAAAATTACAAATAGAATCAGAAAAGTGAAACTCCCCTTATGGTTCATGGGATGGTGAATGTCCCTAGATCCTTTCACTTTGTTGGCATTGTTAGAGTTGGTGTATTGAGTGCTGACACATTTCCTTCCAATATTGATCCTCTCAGTTCCCTTGATCCCTCTTCAATTAGTAAAAAGTTATTTTTAGAATTTTTCATACCATGGGGTTTTATTTATGGATTCAAGTAGAGGGATGTTGATCTCCACATGCTTGAATGTGTCAAAACTTCTTTTTGCATCGCCTCTTCAGCCATATTCTTGGTTTGTACAAATATGTTTGGAAATGGAAGGGTTTTAGGTGGAACATCATCAATCTTTTTCATACATTTATCTTTCTCCTTAGATTTCTCATCATTTTGTATGGAATGGGGCTTCTCCATAGTTGAGGTGAATCCCAGTGGAACGATAGGTGCAGATATATCAGTTGTTTTTTTTCACTTCTCAATGTGATGGAACTTACATTCCCCTTGGGATTTGGAGTAGGTTGGGAAGGAAGATTTTCATAGTTCTTACTTACCAGTTCATGGAGGGCAAAGTAAATTTGGCTCATCTGTGTCTTCAACTCCCTTAACTCCAAACCTTGACTCTTCAGCTCATTCTATTGATTAAGAGATTTTTTTTCAAAATGACATCAGTGTTAGAATCTAACTTGGTTTAGTGATTCCCTTTTTGTTTAATTGTTTATGCTTGAGATTTAAATCGCCTTTGGGGTTGTTGGAAACCTTTTTGGTAAGGTGGATACTGCTGGAAGTGTTGTTGAAAGGGGGCCTTTGTTGTTTTCTATAGGCATACCTCATGTTCGATTGATCCTTCCACCCTTGTTTGTATACTTTTGTAAAGTAATAAAACTTCTTTTGGAGGTGTGGTAGTTGTTGTTGTTGATATGCTCTCCCAAGGAATATTATTGCACAATCCTCTGACTCTGGTAACTTGGGGAAATAGTCAGTTGGGTGGTCTTTTTTAGTGAAAATGACACATGGCCTTGAAGGAGGGGGTTGGGATTTATTTTGTACTAAAGCAATTTGTCTCACTATAGTGGTCAATTCTTCCAACTTAGTATCAATCAAATTATTTTCAAGAGAGGAAAGACTTACTTGATGTATTCCCCTAACATGTGGTGTACCTTGATCGCCAAATTGTTGGGAGTTTTGTGACATATTGTCGATCAATGCACGTGAAGCTACTGGTGTTTTGTCCACCAATGCCCCTCCAGCTGCGGCATCCACCATGCTCCTCTCCATAGGTGTGAGACCTTCATAGAATTATTGGATGAGGAGTTTCTCACTGATTTGGTGATGTGGAAAGCTTGCACAAAACTTTATAAATTGCTCCTAGTACTCATACATTGACTCCCCTGGTGCTTTCTTAATCCCTGATATCTCCTTATGAATGGAATTGGTCCTTGATATTTGAAAAAATCATTATAAGAAAAGATGTTTCAAATCATTCCAACAAGTTACATCTTCATGTTGTAAATAATACATTTAGCCTTTTGTAGCTACATCAAACGAAAATGGGAATTCCCTTCGTTTGATTTGATATTCATATACATTTCTTGGTTTAAGGGTTTAGAAAATCACATTAAATTATTTAATGTGTTTATTGAGATCCTCGCCAGAGAGGCCATGAAAATTTGGAATTAGGTGAATTAACCTAGATTTCTGTTCAAAGTCTGATTCAAGATTTGGGTATGCAATGAAATTTGGTTGATAATTAATATCAATTTCATCCAATTCATGAATGGTTCTATTAAGTTTATTTCCATTATTTTCATCCATTGGTTCTTCTTTTATGTTTGAATTTTAATTGCTTCCAATTTCAATGTTTTGGAGTGTAGGAATTCTCCAACTGGTTGAATGTTGAAACTTCCCATAGACTGAGAAAGTCTGATTCAAGCCTGAAGGCTACATTCAATCTCACAATAAAGATCGAAAATATCTTTGGGATTAGTTTGTGTCATAAATAGAATAAAAAATAAAATAATTAAATTGGACCATACTAAAATAAAATTGAGAAGATTGAGATGATGGTCCAAAAATAAGAATAAGAAAATAAATGAAAAAGAAAAAAAATCAGATTGGGTAAGGAAAAAAAGAAAGAAGAGAATAATAGAATAAAATGTAAAATAAAATAAAAACCTCTAATTATTTGACATAATTACTTGCCTCTCTGGAAATGGTTCCAATTTTAAAGTCACTATCTTGGGCGCCCTCAAATGATTAGTGGTGTTTGGGCACTTAGGTGCAGTAGAGTGGCTGACCGAGGTCATCTCTCAAAGGAGTAAGTATATTTGACAACTTATTAAGGGGATTTTGAAAATAAAATAAAAAGAAATAATAACACTAATTGAAAGGATGGAGGGTTTGTTTATCGTTTATAGAACTATAATAATTTTTCTTGAAAAATATTTCATTTTTTTAATTTTGATATGAATGTTGATTAACAAAGAACAACGAGAGGATGTTTTTTTAGAAAACTATTTTTAGAAATTATAATTGATCTAAATATACCAATTAAATCATTTATTAATAATTATCATTTAAATTAATATCCACTTAATTATGATCTTTTAATTTTTTAAATCCTGAATCCTATGAAAATTAACTTTACCACTAAGATGAAGTGAATTTAACCCTAGGGTAACTTTGGAACATGCAATCGCAGCACCTTATTTTGATTGATGTTATAAGGTTATCTTATGGTCAGGGGTAAATTAAGTAACATATCCACTCTATAAATTATAATTAATTGAGTTTAGGGATTATATTTTGAAACTATAAATTTATCCCATGTGGTTTTGAATTACCAATTAAGTTCATGCTCTCACAATTCACACAATTCTCAACCTCACGTGATTTGTGTTTATTGTACAATTGCTTTATTAGTTTCATTTAAATTAAAAAATCAATTAATATATCATATTATGTGAATTATAGTAGCTCATTGATTCAAAATAAATGAATGAATGAGGTAAGAGGTAGATCTATTACTAAAAAGAACTACTCTTTCATAGGCGGTGTAGTCATCGTAGAAATGTTTTGCATTTGCAAAGGTTTAGAGAGGGTAAAACCCAATATTGTTTATACTCTTGATTCCAGCCTAATTATTAAGATTAATAGAAGAATAAATTTGAAAAAAACATAAGAAAATAGAGTAAATAAAAGAAGAACAAAGAAGTTTATTACACAAACAAAATCATTACAACACGAAGAAGAAGAAGAAGGCTTCGTCGAAGGGATCCTTGCTTCAAGAGATACCCATATTGAAATGGTTGCATAATTGGATTGGATCTACTTATAACTTACATCAACTTCTTAATTCACGTCCCAACCCATAAATATGAGAAAAACACCAATTTATAGAGTGGTGGGGAGGCTAGGTTCAAAGTGGTTTCAAGTGTAAATTGGGGATCTCATCCAAATCTTTTAAGCCAACTTGCACTGCTCATTTGACTACCAAAACACGTGAATCAGCTATCCTTCCAGAAGTATGATTTGTGAAAAAATAAGTCCAAGAGCTCCTCACAAACTTTGGGCATAATCGAAGCACGGATGAAGAAGTTATGGCCCAAATACAGAACTCGTGTTCAATCTGACCAGTCCATCCCAACTTTGACTTCATGACCCATTTTCACCAACCAAATGCATGATTTAGATTTAATTTCCTAAATGAAAGTTATATCCAATTACATCAGGAACTTATTTAAAAAAATTAATTTCAAATAATATATATCAAAATATATATGTTCGAAACGCTACAGTGAAGTTTAAAGGGTAAAAATGGAATTTTCATAAAATTTTCAATAAAAATGTTTTTTTATTACATGATATTGGTGAAGTTGTGAGACATGAAAGGCGTTATGCACGGCATGGTACCTCTGAGGTAGTATCAATCGATAAGATACTGACCCGACTCTCTCTAGAATTTCAAACAACCTTAAAAAATGTGGTGAAATCTTTCCATGCTTCCTTAACCATTTATGCCCTAACCTGGGTGATATCCAAATAAAAACATGATCCCCAACCTCGAACTCAAGAGGTCATCGAAGGTGATCGACATAAGATTTCTGTCTAGACTGAGCAGTAGTCATACACTTCCTGATCAATTGGACCGGTTCTGAAGTCTCCTGAGCAAGAAGAGGACCTAGTAGAGCTACTTCACCTACCTCTAGCTAGCACAAGGGTGAACGTAATTTCCTACCATATAAGTCATCAAAATGATCCATCTGAATCATCTACTGAAAACTGTTATTATAAGAGAACTCGATGATAGGAATATGATTCTACTAAAAACTTCAAAAATTAAGGAAACATGATAAGAGGATATCCTCTAGAACTTATATCATCTGTTCCAATTGTCCATCAGTTTGAGGGTGAAAACTTTTTCTTAGAAGCACTGAGTCCCCATAACTTTCTACAAACCCTTCCATAACTGTGAAGTGAAACGATCGTCCCTATCTAAAAAGATAGTACATGGAACCCCATGTAGTCCTATGATCTCACAAACATACAGTATTTCCATATCATCAACTAAGAAATTATACCAAATAGGAATGAAGTGGGATGATTTCTTTAGTTGGTCAATGACTACCAGATAGCATCGCTGCTCCTCAGCGTCCTAGGTAAGCTGACTAAAAAATCCATAGCAACATCTTCCCATTTCCATTCCAGGACTAGAAGCAACTGTAACAAGCCTACAGGTCTTTGGTGCTCCACCTTCACCTATTAATAGGTGGAACACCTAGTGATGAAGCCTACAATCTGATGTTTCATTCCAGCCACCAATACTAGCATTTCATAACTCGATACATCTTCGAGATGCCTGGATGAAATGTCCACTAAGAAGTGTGGGACTCTTTCATCAAATTCTCTCTCATATCTTTAGGAACCCAGATACATCCACATAAAGGCGGGATGTCCTCTCTATCCACAGACCAATCTAGAGGTGGGTTATCTCCAGATATACTCTCATGGAGAACCAAACCTTCAAGATTTGAAAACTGCCTATTCATCACCTTCTCAAGGAGGGAAGAGGTGACTGTTAAGTCTAAGAGGTAAGAATTCTCATGAATGTCATGAAACTCTAGATGAATTTCAAATAATAAAGTCATTAACTTCCATTCATCACTAACTTCATTTACGACCTATGTTTGAGTTTTCAGACTCAATGCATCAGTGACCACATTGACTTTTCCAAGCGTATAGGCAAGATCAAAAACAAAGGATTGTAGATAGTCGACCCACCTCCACTGTTTGAGGTTCTAGTTATTTTGAGAAAAGATATACTTGAGGATCTTGTGGTTTTTATACACTAAAAAGTTCTTACCCAACAGATAGTGTCTCTAGCAACATAAGTCATGGACAACTGGTTCTAGCTCGAGGTTGTGTGTCGGGTAATTTCTCTCGTGAGGCCTCAACTGTCGAGATATGTATGCAACAACTTTGTTTTCCGGCATCAACACTTCTCTTAGTACAATTCTTGATGCATCGCAGAAGACTATATAACCTTTACCTGGTTCTAGAAGAATCATATTAGGTGTCGATACAAGAATCCCTTTTAGCTCCTGAAAGGATTTCTCACATGATTTTGACCATGTGAACTTTACACCATTCTTTGTAAGACCTATAAGAGGTGAATCAATACGAGGAAATTCTTTTATGAAATGCATGTAATATCCATAAATCCCAAATAAACTCCTGATATAAAACAAGTTTTTGGGATGCTCCTAGGAAACTACAGCACTAACCTTTTCAGGGTCAATAGACACTTCTAATTATGAAATTATATGACCCAGGAAGTGGAACTTATCGATCCAGAAGTTTCACTTAGCAACTTGGCATAAATATGATGCTCTGTTAGTGTACTCAAAATGATATCAATATGTTTTCATGGTCGTTACAAGTGAGAGAATACACCAAGATGTTATCCACAAAGACCATGACAAAAGATTCCAAATAGGGGTAGAGTACCCTATTCATCAAATCCATTAAAATGGAAGGCAATTTCATAATACTAAACAATATAATAATATACTCATATAGACCATACCTACTACATAAAGCATCATAAGGTATGTATGATGGTCTGAATCGCACCTGATGATAACCCGATCTCAGTTCGATCTTAGAGAACACCTTTTCTCCTCAGAGCTGGTCAAAGAGATCATCTATTCGAGGAAGTGGATAATCATTATTTATCATAAGATGGTTAAACCTTCTATAATAAATGCATAAATGAAGATTCCCATCTGCCTTCTTAGAAAAAAACATGAGTGATCCCCAAGAGGATGTACTAGGCCGGATAAAGCCTTTGGCCTCAAGGTCCTCTATTTGCTGCTTGAGCTCCTGAAGCTCAGTAGGTTCCATCCTAAATGGAGTGATGGACACTGGATATGCTCCTGGAATAATCTCAATTTTAAACTCTACCTCTCTCTTAGGAGGTAAGCTAGAAAATTTATCAGGAAATACTTCCCTGAAATGATAAACTATTGGAGGGAAATGTTTTTGAAGAAAACCCTAATCCTATATGAAAATATTTTCAATCTGGGTGGTCAATCCACCTAGCCGATGATGCTTTGGTCCAGATCTCCCATCCTAGACATCCCACTCACCTTTGAAAAGATAATTTCTGCCCTCTGGTGATGTAAAAGAGACCATGCGGCGATAGCAGTCTACAAAGGCGTGATAGTGGACTAACCAGTACATCCTGAGAATGACATAGAAGTCTTTCATCTCAAGAACAAAGAGATTACACAATAAAGAGTAACTTCCAACCTCAAGTGGATAGTCCCTACATTGGCATATGCCCTCCGTTTGTATTCCCAATGGTGTATCGGGGGTCATTACACTATATTGATATTGTATCTCTAGTCCAAGACTTTCCATGATTGATACAGAAATGAAAGAGTTCGAAGAACCTAAATCAAACAAAGCAGAGATAATAGTAGAAGTTACTAGAATAGTACCTCGTACTGTGGATGGTTGTCCTTGGGTATCAGCTATAAAGCATGTAACTGACCTAATCCATGGCCTTGTGCAACAGATGGACTACCATGATCATGACTGCTCTACTGGTGTTGCTGGTTATCAGGTATCAGACTACCACGGCCATGACCTCCTCCTCAGTTAGACCTGCTAGTGTTATTCCAACTCCATGCCTGACACAGTGCAAAAGAACTCGCTTCTGAAGCTGGAGATGAAATTGATCATTTCCCACTCGAAGTTGGTAGAAAGGACCTGCAAAATCACTAAATATGACCCATATGGCTGCAATCACAGCACTCTATAGGGTTTCTATCACATTGGGGATTGTTATGCCCTAGTCTTCCACATTGATGACACACCATAGAGCTATAAATTGGATACTATAAATTCCACTTCCCTGATGAGAAACATCAAAGGAATGTTTCTTGCCTCTAGAGGAACTAATGGCCTAACGCGGTATTGATCCTTTAAACATGTTACTCGCGTTGTCCCTTAGGTTACACTTAGTAATAAGGGTCTGATCAACTATTGAAGAAAATTAATAAGGCTAAATACATTCACCTGAGTTCGGATGGCGTACTAGAGCCCATCCTCAAAACATCTAGCACGCAAAAGTTCATCACCGGCTAGAAGAAGTGCAAAGCACTGTAAATCAGTGAAACATGATAAATATTTCATAACTGATATAAAATCCTATTTGAGATGCATGAACTCTCTGGATCTATTAGCTCTTAGTGCCTAAGAAAAGAACTAATCATAGAAGGTAGTTTGGAATTCAACCCATAACATGCCCTAATGACGACTGTCCTGGGTAACCATATCCCACCAATGCTTGGCCGAATCCTAAAGCATGTATGTATAAATCTTGACTCTCCACTCTAGATGAATTTCCAGATGCTCAAATATAGACAGCATGTCCTCTAGCCCATATGTAGCAGCCTGAGAACCACCATCCCCAGAAAAAGTAGGAGGAGGATGTTGTTGGAACTCTCGGGTCAGATCAGCCATCGTAGGTGCAGCCCATGGAGCACCTTGCATAGACTGCATCAGATGTAGAAAACTATCACAGACTTGGGAATTAGTGCCCGAATCAAGTACAGTAGGCGGTGCCTCATGTGGAACTCTTAGAAGTAAGACTAGCGGATCAGGTCCCACCATTTCTGGATCATGGTCATCACCACCCTCCTAGTGAATGACACGGGGACAACGTGGTAGAATTGGTATAAAAATGTCAATCACACACCTTAGAAAAAGATTATAAGAGAGGAGATAGAATCACTAACGGAATTTGAACCTAAGAAAACTCACTACCCAAGGCATACTACCCAAACTACCTTCTTAGATGACTAAGTATTAGTAAGTTCTCAAGTATACATTTTATTTCATTTTTCAGTTAATTATTGGGTTCACTCCTTTACCTTTCATAAACATGACAAGGTAGGATAAGGATGTGCAACTAATTCATTTTATATTTTAGGATTCACTTTATAATGGATATCCATTTTTGATGAATCAGTGCCCATACACCTATCACCATAAACAACACCCATTTATTTATAGTATAATGGATTGACTTAGTAAATTACTCATCACAGCCCATAAGGGCCCATACACCTCATGAATTGAGATAGGAAATCACTCAATTGTAGCCAATGTAATAAAAGTAAAATCAAACTATCACAACCTCACTCAAAAATCATAGGCATATCAAGCAATTCAAAGTAGTGAGATGCACCTATATGGCATGGGAATATGCATGACATGTGAACTATAGCTGCCTATAATGATGCATGTAACAATGATCCTTGCCCTCATATCATCCGACTGAGGATGAAATAAATTCTCAAGCATAGTAATAATCAACCACACTATACAGCATGTGCGTCACCCAACAGTGAAATAATAACAGCTGTAATAGGAAAAATTGAACAACAATTGCATTTTGGGTAACTTAGATTTTACCTCAAACATGGGTTTGTGACACCCAAGCACAACATATGACCAAGTCCCAAGAATTCCTATTCTCCACTCTATTGTCTTCAAATAGTAAATCAAGAAAAGAATCCACCTTTGATTCAACTTTGTGACGTCCAAGACCTAGATGTCACTTAACTGGTGCCCCGAGCCTAGTGGGCCACATGGCATCAAGTGCATCTTACAGAATGATATAGGCTTCTAACTAGTAGAGAGGGTATAGGGTTTGTTCATGGGAAGACAATTCTCTCATTAGTAGAGTATAGCACAGTGGAAGGAATAGAAAGGAATAGTAAATAGCAGAAGCAATATAAATGATATAAATAAACAGTGGAAGAAAACTGATTTAGTAGATAAACGAGATAAATAATAACTGTATCAATTGGAACAAAGATGATGTAATGTCATGTCACTAGAAAAATTGAAAACATGGATACATAATAATAGGCATAATAGTTTCACAAAGTAAACAAAAATAAAGACTACTCCAAGCATCCCGAGATCTAACTCGGTCATCTGTTGCTAATCTCCATCCTAACAGCATGCAATAAATAATTAGAAGATCTACATTTCCCTTTGTCAATACCTACAACTATGTAATCTACTCCAGGTACCAAACGGTTACTGAAGAGGGTGTGAGATAAATTTCAGTGGGCCACCACCAATAGTGTCTATAACATCCATCCCATGCAATGGAATATAGAAGTCTGCAGGCATGCATATATAAAGTAAAGTATGTAGTATAATTACTAAATACCTAATACATACTTCAGCCCTCAGCTGGTGTCTGAACATGTAACCAGTTCAATAATTAAGTAATTACCATTTAATGTTAATAGGCCACATGATACATAGCCATCACTGACATAACCTCGTGATAGTATAAGCAGTGAAGGTCCCAAGACCTGACAAGGCAACCTGAAAATGATATCCGATGAGGGAGTTCTAGGGTAATAACCAAGGTAATTTAAATCTCACAGAATTCTAACTAAACAGTATCTGAGTCTAGCTAAGGGGTAAGAGTGTAATACAAGGAGTGTAATCCAAGGAATTCCATAATAAGGTGCCTACTGAGTCCAAGTTGATTGACCAAGGTAAAATATTTCTAAGAAAAGATAGGTCCTTATGGGCTTTTACCATGGCACCTACTAGCTAGTGCTGGATCCAAGGATTGTATCTAATGTATCCTCTAATAATAAAAAGGACCTTTCAGTAGTATACCAAGCATCCGAGGAATAGAAAAGAACAGGATTCTAGGTGGGTATCAACCTAATAAAACTGCATCCTTGAATCGTAATGGGGTTCTTGAGATGCAAGGTATTCTCCTCTCAGAATACAAGGTGATCATGAGTCAGTCCATTCCTAGTTGATATTGAAATCATGTATTAATTCATTCAGTTCAAGTTTTTTCTTCCATAAGTGTGGATAGGTTAAGTAGATTTGAAACTATTTACTTATTTTTTTCAAGACTTGTCTTCCATTGGTGAGGATAGGCCAGGTAGAATTGCAACCATTTAATCAAGTATAATTAACCATTAAGGAATATCAATTAGTGAGTTTCACTCTTCTACCTTCCATTAACATGGAAAAGGGGTTCTACAGACATGTATCCTTAATTCAAACTCATTTGTTAAGGCCAACATATATACTTAGTATACTTTCCATTCCACATTTCATATTTAATAATCAATTTGAAAGCACTTACCTTATACGGGTTAAATGGTGAGCATACATGGTACATGAAATTATGCGATTCTCATCAATAACAAGTCATTTATTTTGGAAATTCTCGCCTTTAGGAAGGTCAAGCAAAGGCACACCCGAACGGTGGCTCAAACGTGTTAAAAACACTAAAAACCCAATTATAGAATAACCTTCGACATTAGGAAGATTAAGTTGTATGTGTAACCACTAATAACTAATCACATATTTTGAAATATTATAACAATATGATTCTATCAATTATAATCATAGAATGTAAATTTAAGAAACAGCTTCCAAAAAAACTAGTTGGCCCCACACCTACATTCCAAAAATAACAAACTTTAGGGATGAGTTATAGACTACCCACCTTAGGTTTGTACGATCCTTATCCTATAGTATATGCCCTTGATTTAACTCAGATCAGAGTAGATCTATGAAAAGTTGAAAAACGCTCATATGATGATAACTAGGTCAAGATGGAAAGAGAAGAACGACTAAAGAGGACTTGAGTATTTACCGCTGCGCATCCAACATGATGAATAGAAGTTTGATCAGATGATGGATGAAGGAGATCTCTTGATCCCTATCATTGGCCTTTGAAAATTTCCAAATGGGTGAAAATGGAGTAAAATCCCATTGGTTTATGATTTGGGAAAAAGGATGGGGATTAATAGATCATTAAGGTAGAAATTAGAAATTTACACAGAAAATTAGCCTACACACAGTTTTTCCACATGATTTGTCAAACCGTGTACAAATCGTATGGGAAAGCTCTGCCCGGACAGTTTGGTCTGCACGATTTTTCAAACTATGTGAAACTCATGCATGGGTCGCTGGGAAAAAGGGGTTCTCTCACGGTTAGGTTGCACGGCTATACGCCAACTGTGCGAGGTGGCTCTGTCCAAAGAAACACCATCTTTACGGTTTTCCAAACCTTGCGGAATTCCACACTGTTTACTCTAAACTGTGTGTACAGTCTTCTTTCTCCAAAAAGATGGGTTCCAGGAAATGAACATGCCTTGGACACCCTTGGAAGCTTTACTAACTCATTAGGCATCCATTTTAGGTCCAAAGTAATGATTTAGACCCAAAATTAAAGGATTCATACCTGAGTAAAAAACCAGGTTCTTATAGTTATTGGCATTGTAGTAAATACAAGATGTCCCTAATATTCCCAAAATACTCTTCCTTTGACCTATAGTATATAATATTTTTATTGGAGAAAACCACCAAAACCTGATCGAGGAACTCACAAAATATGATTTTCATGAGACTTGTAGAACTATTTAGGGTTTTTATGACATAGAATGTCATAACCACAAATTAAAAGTGCCCATATTGACATTTAGAACTAGTCATCATGATGTCATCCTATTTTCCCCCATCCAGTGATATCCAAACTATGGGTTGATCTTTAAAAACTAGCTATATCCCATCAATTTTTTAAAATATTCATAACTCCTAGGTAGATATTATTGGTTCTATACTAAGTCCTGATTCAGCAACTGATAGTCTATATACAACCTCAAACAACCTTTATCCTTCTTACAAAATAATACTAGTGCTCCTCACTATGATAAAATGGGTTGGATAAAACTCCTTTACATCAAATCATCAACATGGATTCAAAAATACTATGGCTTAAAAGGTTTTATCTGATTAGGGTCCATTTAAATTAGTGAGACACCTTTCCTTGAATCGATCCCAAATTCGATGTCACATTGGGGGGTAGTGTTACAACCTCCTTGGCAAATATATTTATAATCACGTCAAAAACATGGGGAAACATTTCCACTAATACCTCTACATAATCTAATAATAGCACTGCTAACTAAGACAATAATGACTGTGAAAACCTATTACCCATATAATGATCCTTCTCACCAATGAATACTACAATATGGCCTAAAATAATACATAACACCACTCTCTTTTGGAAAAAAATGATGACCACTTTCTTGAAATTAAACCTATTAATTATGAGGACAACATCATATAGATTTATTTGCAATAAGTATAAATCCTAAGATGACTGATTTTACCCAATCATCATCTCAAAACCCTCGAAAACATTATGTAAACTCATATGACCTCTAACTAGAATGGTTAACACCTGAGGAACTAGAATCCTCTCTACCTTTAGTCCCATGGAACATATCGATGTGGGTGAAATTAAGGATTATGATTATTTATAATAAAATAAAGAATAATATACAGTATAAGATAAGAATATGGTACCTCATATTATATCTGGCCCATCTGGAGTGGCAACCACCACTAAAAGAAACATTCTATATCAAGATTCAATTCCATACTACTAATAATCACCTCTATAGAACTGATCAACATGATTTCCCTTAGGATAGATAACACCATGGAATTTTCCTCTACGAGCTCCATATTATCTTTAAAGGACGAAATCTAATTGTCCCAGATGCTGATATGGCCTCTGAGGCAACTGTTGCGGCTGGTGTTGATGAGGATTCTGATATAATATAGCAGGTTGAGTTGATGAATAGTTGGAAACTGATTTATCCAATGTCCATGACCTCCAAAAATTAATAATATAGGATCATAGAAACTAGTGTATGCAAAGAAACTTCTAGCCCTAATGAAACTCAAATAATGAAACTATTGAAGTCGACTCAAAGTCATATGGAACCTCACCTTTCCTGGCATATGCATTCCCCCACCAATAGACCTACTACTCAGGGATCTCTAATGACTCCCCTACCAAGACAATCATGTAATTTTATGCATACTATCAAGCACCACTACCTTATTTTTTACATCCAAATACATATTAATCATAAATATAGGGACTATATTTAAAATAATTGGGTGAAACGCCTCATAAAAACATTTTGGTCTTGATTATTCATCAAACACAGAGATCTATGTTAAAGAGAAGAAGTTTCAGAAATCTTATTTTTATATCATGAATGATCAAGATATCTAGAAAAATGGTGAGAAACTCTTGGCTCTTCACTGTACTCATAGTCAATGACTTAAACTTAACATGAAATTGGCTTTAAAAATCATCCCATGGAACATCTTCCACCTTCCTCTATCCAAAATGTAAAATTCACCACTGATGCAACACCTAAAACATCTAAAAGAATTCTATAGAAACCCAATACTCTAACCTAGCTTGGATTATACTAAAGGATATATATAGATCCTCTAACCAGTTCTTAGAATCTCAACCAAAGACACTCCCCTCATTCTTATCCAATCCCTAATACTAGAAATCACACAACATTTTCTTCCAATACTCATCCTCCTCAACCATATCAATCCTATAATGATCAATAATATTATCCTTTTAAACCTCCACAACCAAAACCTCACACAGATGATGATTGAAAGGAATCTCTAAAAATATGAAAAAATCCCTAAGCCCAATAGCATAGAATTCATTTAAAGTTAATTTAATTATATTCATTTCATTTTCCCAATATTACCCCAATTCCAAAAATACTCAAAATAACGTATGATGCATGTACCTCTCATAACTATATACCATACAATCTTCATCATCTTATCTAGGGTTTCAATTAAGCTTCAGGTCCTTGTATCAAATTATGTGGGGTCCTTAATTTCTTGTGTCATAGATGGTGTCCCTTACTATATCACACACTAAATTTAATGTATATCATTTCACTGCCATTCCCATGAAATTCTCGCCAGTGACTAACTCCAAAGTCCATCCTGAATATGATCTATATATTTAATACCTCTTTTTATCACACACCCCATTGGGAACCCATCTTGGATCTGTAGTGAAAATGAGAGTTACCTTCGAGGACCACTTCTAATAACCCTCAAGTTGGCGTCTAGAACTGAGGGAATAAATCATATAGATGGGAGGAATTACCCTAATATATCTCATGAACATAATAAAAATATAAAAATAAATTCCATAATATAAAATAAATCTCAAATCCAATAATATAAAACAATGCATAGTATCTCATACAAATACAAGTCCCTAAAATAATTACTGAAATGAAACACCTAAGGCAGCATCTCCAACCACATTTTCAAGGTATTATTTTCAAGATAAATCACCAAAATCTCCTTAAACATATAAATAAAGTGTATATATAGGACTAAGAATCACTTCATACTCAGTAGGATCCTCGTCGAGATATCTTATACAAGTTTGGATAAAGAATAATAATGATTCAAGAATAAGCAATAGAACTAACAAGAACCTACCTAGTAAACTATCACCCGTCCTCACCATGGATCACTCACAATATATTACATACAACAATAATAGAATAAAAAGAATAGAATATAAAAAAGGGTACCTAGAAACCACTTCCCCACTAGTTTGTTTCTCTCATTACCCAATATAAAATGCTCTGGTACTCCCATCCCTTCCATGTTATCAAACTAATTCCAAAAAATTGCATACCATGTCACATATGATGTGGGATAATTCCCATAACTAACTACCCTAACTCCCAAAGGTTCCAACATACTTTTTGGAATAGTCCCACAACCACAAATATATATCCACATCTTAACAATATATCCATTTTCCATAGTAGTAAGGTATCATTAACATGAATAACATCAACCTCATGCTCTCCACCAACTATAAATGACCAATAGTATATATACCACATCAAAATACCACTATAATCAAATTAATAAAAATTTCACCCCCATGATATCATAACCATACCGCATCCTGAAGATGTGGTAATGAATAGGGAGTAGTCAACCATCCATTAATTCACCAACTAGGATGTTTTGTAAAACACCTTAAACCAAAAACATTTGGTCATTAATAAGATTATTTGACTTGGGTAGGATGTGTAATGAAATCCCATGAAAATTAAAATGTGATAAATCATGATTCAAGACCAACATAATGGGTTATTACCAAAATGGTATTATCTTATCTTATAAGCACTACCTTACCTCCACAAAATTCCACTAGAAATTATTTCCACTTCTACCCTATCAACAGGTCCACTTTCTAACAAAAAATATCCATCATAACCATTCATAATTACCATTTAATTTCACAATTTAACCAATTATATAACTAATATTTACCAACCATTTTATATTCATTATGGTTTTCAATTGAATAGTTAATCACAACCCATTATCAACCATCACCAATGTTTAACCCATTGTTACCCATTCATTTCATTTACTAGTATTTCATTTATATCCCTTATTTTATTAGATTTCATCCCACACCCATTTACTATTTAATTATAAAAAATGTATTCTATTACTACTATGAAACTATAAAAAATCCCACAACCATCCATCAACCATCTAAAAAACCATCCCACAACACATCTCACACCAACCATCGAATCCATCCCTAAAAACATCCACATATCAAATATCAAAAAACCCCACCACTTCCATAAATAATTTCTATTTTATTCCAACCAAAAAAATCCATTCTGCATAACACACCCCTCATATAAAACCATCCATAAAAACTACAAGACAAAAAACTCACAATAGCTGCATAGGTCACAACATAATAAGAATATGAGCAATTACAATCAACACCCAATTATTACATCTATACACTTCCACACTTCCCATTATTTCCACAAGAAACATCACTTTAATATCAAATTCTAAAAAAATTATTTACCATATTTAAATTATTAACCTTTTATTAAAGGTGATTCCTATAGTATATTCATAGATATATGACATAATCTTAGTAGAAACAACAATTTTCAAGAACATCAACAATCAGGAATCTATCACATGATTAATAAAATTGAAATAATTAAATGCATTTGAAACAACCCTATACATAAAATAAATTTTTGGTTCAAATCATTATATTATATAAATTAATCCTTTACATCTACATAATAAATAAAATAGAATGAAACTATCATAAGACACATGTAAATAAAGAGAGTTCACAAATTCATTACCTCAATTGTAGCTTCACAATTAACTATGTAATGGGAAAATGTGGAAGAAATTATCATCATACTAAAATAACATAATGAATCACATAATAATATAAAACACAGAAATACCCATCAAGAACACAAATCAGAGCTAATAAATCCAATAACCAAATCATTTCCATTACCTCTCAAATGAAGAATAGGGATAAAACCCAGAAGAAAATAAGGGGAACTTTCCTCGGATTGCATCTAATAGATATTTGGAAGTCAAAGAATAAATCCCACTAATCATAAATCAATGATCACCAAAGATGTACCTAGTGTTTCCCAATACTTGATATAAATCAAATAAAATAGAGGGAAATTGAAAGGGATGCTATATTTATACATGGTGGGTAAATTAACTCATTTAAGTGTGATAGATAATGGCCACATTGTGACGAGTATAAATCCAATAAACCTAGGAAATTATCTAAAAAAATATCCCTATGTATCCCCCATTCAAGACTAAGTCATATTTTCAAATTCAATGTGATAGAATAATGGTCATGTTGTGACCAAACCTCTATGTAATGATGTCACCTAGGATAGAAACTCAATATTCTAGCCTCATAGGCCTCATGCCATGTTTAATACACTATGACATGGTGCAACTCAAAATAAAACCACTAAACTCACCCCCTCCCATGAGTCTTTAGGCCGAGAAAACTAGGAATATGCCATGAATCACATCTATATAAAACTCTAAAACTTCTCCAAATATTAAATCATGCCACAAACCACACCTACACACCACAAAAAAAAAGTAAAGTGAACCTTTTTATAGTTCATCAAGACTTCATAAGGTTCCACCCTTTTCCATTTTTTGATTAAACACCTCATGTTGCAACACACCTCATCACATTGTGACTAAGATCCCAGTATGAGAAAGAGATCTTATAGACCAAGCCTTAGGACCATGATAATAGCTCCGCTCAGTGACTAACTACTTGTAGAACTACCCTCTACTATAGTCATTCATTCAAACTTCAATGCCTATGGCCACATCATGACCTGACTCCTCCAATTAAATTTACATATCAAATGACACTTATCTTCCACCAATCTTCTCTCAAAATCATCAACACCCAAAATACATGAAGTAATGGGCCATAAAGGTGTACATCATTACAGTAGTCAGTTATAAATACCCTACCCTCCTATTCAATGTAATCTCTAATCAATCCTCATTTATGTTTTCATCCTTATTACTTATCAGTGATTTATACATACTCAGGCCTTTGATCTAGTGTAATTCTTCCTCTCTAGGTCATATCCCTTATAAATTTACTCTTATTTCATTTTCTAGTTACCAACAAACATCAGTTTTATGTCCACATATGGGACACCTACTTGGGTGTAATTCCCAACCAAAACTGTATTGATGATCTCATCCCTATAACCCATTAATGAGACATACATATATAGTCCTTTTACTATGTATAGGCCCCCATAATACCTTCTCATATTTGGTTAAAAAGTGGAATGATGAACTAGAAAGAGTTTCTAATTTTTAAGTCCCACACCAACCCATTCTAGGAACCCTTCACATAGAATTCCGAGTTTCATGGCCTTAAAATAATAGTATAACGTCCTTAATACATGACGTTAAAATTCATAGACCAACTCTATCACAAGACCTTAAACTATGAAATATATACTATATGGGATCTAATTTCAATTAACTAGGATACATATAAATTCTATTTGATATTTAATCCTAATACCCCATAGGTCCTAATAGAATTGGATAAATAGTAACTTCACTGACTCATGGTTTCATAACCACAAAAGGCACTGCATTAGTCCTCATCACATCACCTTAAAAGGTACGGAGTGTCACATTAAACGGTATTGAACTATGTGGGTTCTTATTCCCTTCATAGAAAATACATAGTAATACTATTTCATGGTCCTGATCCCAACTCCACAACCCTTATCTCCCCCTTATATGAAAATAAACTATAGAGTACCCAATTTTTCATATTTATAGAATATCATAACAAAATAGTAAGAGAATATGAGGAACCTCTAATATATATAATTGTTCAAATTGAATCAAATATTTGGTTAATGACTATCATAGAGAATAATTCCACCCCAAAGGGTGAGATGAGCCTGAACTTCCATCCTCATATCCAATTCATAACCAAAGTGTCATTAGTAAAATCCAAGAGACTCCTTACCTTTAGATAGTAGGTCAGAGCTGACTTAGAAAAATGTGACACATTAGATTTCAGAAATGAGGATCAAACCACCACATACTACATGAATTCATAATAGTTGAAATAGTAGGTGGAAACAAAATGAAAAAAATTAATGTTGATTTAAAATGGATCCTAAGACTAAATAAGGCCAAAAGGTCAAGGAAATGTTCCAACCATGGACTCCATACACCATAAACAACTCCAACTCTAGAGTGGGAACCAATCCCACTCTAACGATGAATAAATTGAATGAACCATGTATTTACAAATAGATAATAAGTACCTATAGTGCCTGAAATTATATAAAAGATAGGTCACATTCACACTAAGGTTACCATGTAGGGTGTGCATATAAAATAGTCAATAGGGCACCACCAATAGTGCCTCAACAAAATAGTGATATAGAAGATGTATGAACGTACATGTATACTCATTTACATATGTATACTATGAAATAGTTTTGGAAATTAGTAAACATAAGATAAAAGTAAACCAAAAATAAAGAAAATATATAGATAAATACTAAATTTGATTGGTAAATCCTTACAGCAAGAGGGTATATACCAACACAAGTCTTCTTCGAGTCAGGTGCTTAAAATATGAGATGTTTCAATCAAGGAAAAAATGATGCACATTCAAGTGATTTGGCGAGGATTTTCCAAACCATGTTGTGTCTTACACATGTACTCATATGTTTCCACACATATGAATTTATCTATATAAATAAATTAGGATCCCAATGACCTATATCAAGTTTATAATCAATATTGAGCCTATTTGGGAAATATTATAGCTTGTCCTAGGGAATAGTGTAATGGTTATAACAAAGAGGGGTGTCTCAATCATGTTCCATATATAACCAGATATGGGTTAATACTGATCTAATTCATTCAGCCTATATGCTAATGGTCAACAGAACTACTCAAGATATTTATAATAGAAATATAATAAATCTTAATAAAACACATACTCACTATCAAAGAAACCAAAAAAATCTATACAAGAATTAATAATTGTACATAGGATCAAAATATTCATACAAGTAATAAAAATCAATATGATTTAGATAATAAAATAGAAACATTATTATCTAAAAAGATATATCCATTCTTGTTACAATAAAACATTAACACACCAATTGTAATTAGAAAGGGGCGTGCTTGATATAGTTATGTAATAACATGCACATCGTGAAAGTCCCAAACCCCCTTAATCACATTAGAAAATATTATGTAGAGCTAATAATGGAAAATTCAGTCATATACTAGAGATAATAAAATGTAATCATGTAGTACACAACTAAAATCATTCAAGTCTAAGTGAAACAAAGGGTACTGATAGACCAAAATTATGTGCATATTCTTATTAAAATTTCAATGTTTTTAAGAGTTATTCAATGATAAAACCAATGGATTTAAATGTTTTATTTAATAATGGGTAATTTGAATTAAAATTTTCTAAAATATGAAAATTTCTTAACTATATAATTTTGACATATTTTAATCACTTTTTTTTATCATAACATTTAAAATATTGATTCAATATGGGTGATTTTTTTATCTTTCCTAGATTTGTGGGATTCAATTTTGTCTTATGTACTAATATTTGATTCAAACATCCAAAGGCCTTAAAAGTCAATCAATTAGAAAAAATTTTCTGGACAATAGTGGGGTCCCTACCTTATTAATTAAGTCATAAATCAGAATACACACCTCCAATTAAGGCAATTCCAACTAGATTTGAAGTATAATTAAATGGATCATTTAATAATTAAAGATCAGGGAGATATTTAATAATTAATGTGGCCATTAGATGATAGAAATTGAGGGAAGATTTAGGAAACATTCGGACAGAAAGAGTGTGACTCATTAATTTTTTCATAATTTCCCATATATGCTTCCAATTACTATGAAACATGGAGGGAAATAGAAAAATTAATTTTTAGAAACTTTCATGAATAAATATTCCCAAATCTTTTCATTAAAGGGGTAAAACATGAGAAAATGTTCAGTTTATAGAATCTGGATGAGATCTTAATATGAGATTTGAAGATATTGATTTTAAATACTGAAGGATGGAACCCACTTGGCCTATATAAGGAGGAGTTAACCAATGATAAAGGATATATCTCGACGCTCTGAGGAGGGAACCACCATGGAGGAGTTCGAGCTATATCATGTCCCTATTTTCATTTTTACTTGTTCTCTTTTTATTTTTTTAGTTTTAATTAAATTATAATTATAATTTTTAGTTAATTAATTAATTTTCATGCATGTTTTTATTAAAGTGCCACCATCTTCATCCACTTTCTTATTCTTCTCATTCTTATTTATAATTATTCATCATTTTAAATTTATTATTTTATTTATAATTATTATTATTATTATTATTATAATTATTATTAGTATTATTATTATTTAAACATTCAATTTTATTATTTATTTTCTTATTTTATTCTTATTTTCTTCCCATTTTATTTTATTTCATTTTCTCCCTATCTGTCTCTCTCATCCCAATTATATTTTATTTTCTTTTTTTATTTTATTTCTCTCATCACCGTACATCTTTTCATTTTTATTCTCATTCTATTTATTTTTTATATTCATTCTTTTATTTTATTTTTTCTCTTATTCTTCTCTTCCATCTTTCCAACATTGCGATCTATTACTCTAAAAAATGAGTGGCTGACCTCGAGGGTTGGACTTGGGGGAGTTCAATGTGTTCTTGAATTTTTTTTAATGTTTATTTTATGTTTGTAGGTAGATTTGAGTAGCATGCATGGGTGAGGTGAATGTCCCTGATGTGGACAGCACCCAATGACATGCAACTCAATCTATTTCTATTCATTTATTTAATCCATTTTCCCTCTCTCTATTAGTTAGTTCTTCACATGTTAAAGCTGAAATAAAAAATTTATGAAACAACATTGATAGATCCTGGTCCTAGAAGATGGCGCATCCTATACTAAGGTGTGACATCAACCCTAATTAAAGGAAGAGGTGGAATTGATATTTCTTAAGCATTCAAGGATTTCTACAATTTCTAAATAAATAATAGTAATTAAAACATGAGGTCTCATGTTTATATTATAAAACCAAAATCAAACATATAAATGAGAATAATGATTAAACCCAAAAACCGTACCCAAAACAAAGTCATTTCTCTCCTTAATTTCATTATTTTTAGAACTTCATGGTAGTATAAATTAGAACTTCCATTTTTCATGTAATTAATTAAAAAAACCAAAAATATTTGTTATTATTTTCATAAATTAATCAAAACAACAAAAAGATATATTTTAGGTGATGTAGAAGAAGTAAGTGAACAAACTAAAAATCTCCTCAAGTGAGACGACCATGTTCATCCTCTATGTTGCATTAGGAAATAAATAATTTTCTTTTGCCACACCCTGTAAGAACCTGGATCTTCTTTTCAGGTACGTTTTTCCTTTTTCTAGAGTTTTGGAGAAAAATGAACTTTCTGGAAATTTTTGAAGTACACGCCATGTACTTTCAGAGTACACGCCGTGTACTACCTTTTCAGCTCGAAGCTGTGTGTTGGCCATGTCCGGGCCACACACACGGTGTGTAAGGGTGAGGTGGAGGCTGGTTAATTCGGAGTACGGAAAACTGAAGTACACGTCGTGTACTCAAGAAGTGCACGCCGTGTACTTTTTTTTCATTAAACAGACCGGGGTCGCGCCTCATCACGATATATGCCTTATTCTAGGTCTGGTTCATCCGAGAGCGACTCGTATGGCTGAATCTTCCCTGAGCTTCCACCTCACTGTCTGTTCTCTGATTCGAGCATGGTCAATTGCGTTGGAATCGCAGCGGTGAGTTCTTCCTTCTGCTTGAGTCTTGTTTTTTGATTCCTTCTTGTTGCCAAGTTATCATGGGATGAATTTTTTGTACGTTTTCTTAGATCTATGTTATTCAAAGAGGAATCTATCGTCGTGGTTCACACATATCGATCTCCTAGGATCGAGGTAGGTGGTTTGTGCCTTTCCATAGAGAGTTGATGAATATTATGTGCAAATTCCACCAATACCCTTGAATGGGGTATTGCATGTTTCCTGTTTTTCCCCTACTGTTTTCCTGATTTTCTTGATTGCTTTAGTAGAGGTTATTGCTTGTGAGTAGAGTAATTTATTTTGTGCTCAGGTTTCTTTGCCATGCTTGTTTTTCCTGTTGGGTGTTTTTCCAGTTTCCATACCTAGTTGTAGGATAGTAGAACTGTCTCCTTGATTTTTTGTTGAGACTTAGTTGATATCCAAGTAGTTCTTGAGGTTTACTTGGATGATGCACGTGCGCTGATCATGTTTTACTTTTCCACACAAGACTGTGAGAGCCTAGTGTATTAGACCATAGGGAGAATCGACGTAAGGGCTTCTCCAGAGTTTCTTTTAATACGATGCGAGACCACAGGGTGAATTGATGATGAGTGCTTCCTCAGAGAGTCTGTAGTTCCTCGGCGCGGGACACAGAGGGGATGAGACATTGAGTGCTTCCCCAGAGAGGCTTTAGTAGGATACGAGACTATAGCGGGAATTGATGGTGAGTACTTCCCCATAGAGTCTACTTTTTAGCTGAACCAGAGGGATGAGACTGTGTGTGCCTCCCTGAGGGTTGCTAGTGCTTTGTAGGTTGAACCATAGGGGTTAGGCTGTGAGAGCTACCCAGAAGGTTACCTATTTACTTTTGTTACTTGTTGTATACTTGAGTACCTTATATGTTAGAACTGTGGATTGTAGCTGCTTGTGCTTTCCTATTTACTGCTTCTTTATTATTTACTACCATGTATTCATTGACTGTTAGGTACAAATCTTTGGGTGATTGCCTATAGGGATTGTATCTCACACCCTGTTTGGGACATGCTTTTGGGCCCAAGTAAACTATGTTGTTGCAGGTATAGATAAGGGCAAGCACCCTTCTACATCAGGTTCTTAATTGCACTGGAGTTGGAGAGCATGGGACCGAGTCATGGCTCGTGATGCTGAATAATCTACTTTGTTTTTCTTTTTCACTTGGTTTCAATTGTATTTCAACATGTTTTTGTGTTTGCTGCTTTCCTTAGATACTTGTACCTACTACATCATTATCATTATTACTATATGTCTTCATTGCTTCGGTTGTTGGTTTCAGTTGTTGTGTATGTTGTTACTGCTTCCGCTCTTGATTGTTGTCTTCTTTACCTTGTATACCTTACCAAATGAGGGCATAATTTCCCCACCGACTCACCATGGCCCTCGCTGCTAGTCGGAAGCCTCGGGAATTTGGGGAAACACGCTTGAGGTCATGTGGCGCACCGGGTACGGGGCACCAGTGGAGGGGCTCTGGATTTGGGTCGTTACAAAGTGGTATCAGAGGAGTTCTTTTCTCTTGCTTTGCTATTTGGAGACTTTATCCAGGGATAGGATGGATTCAGTACTTGGAATTAATTTGTGCTCGGGAGTAGCTAACCCATCTACAGGGAAGAGCCATACTACCTCGTTAATTGCAGTTTGCTGGTTTTGAGAGTTTATAGTTGATTTGATTTCACCTAGAGTGATTCACATGACTTGTGCTATTATTGTTTTGATATTGTGGTTCTATTTCTGTCACAACCTGATGAGATGAGGGTATGTTGTCTCATGCATCATATAGGCACTTGTATAAATCACATGCCATGAATTATTACCATGCCATCTAGGGTGCATTAGTGATTTCATGCTGTTGTGATAGATTTTGTGTAGATTATGCATGCTGTTGTGATAGATGCTTGATATATTCTCTGTTGTCATGTTAGAAAACCATTTGATTTGTTCCTTGCTAAAAGTGAACGCCAAATTTTGGTTATTGAGGTGTTATGGGGCCTCACGGATCAAAATTTGGCACCTCTTTGCCTTGTTTTTAGTGTTTCTGGGGTTCTGTGCAGTTTCTGAGCTACTGCCCAAAAAAACCCAAAATACACGGCGTGTACTTTTTGGATACATGATGTGTAGTTTTCAGGCCATGTCACTGACCGTGTGAGTAGAACATGGTGATGTGAAAGTAACTTTGGGAAAACTCCATGTACGGTAGCTACATGCCGTGTAAGTTTGGAGCCGTGTACCTAGTCGTGTCACTAACAACACGGGTCGGGGAAGCTCTGGTAGAACACACCGTGTCTAGAGGGAACACGTCGTGTAGTCATGTCCAGGTACTCGGCCGTGTCATGAACAACACGGGCCGACTTTACCTTCTTTTCCATACGCCATGTTTGTTCAGAACACGACGTGTAGTCGTGTCCAGGTACCCGGCCATGTCATGAAAAACACGGGATGGTGTCACCTTCACCTATACACGCCGTGTTTATTCGGAACACACCGTGTACGGGGCAGCCATGTAGACGGCCGTGTGCTCAACAACACGGGATACCGAAGACTTGTCTAGTACACGCCGTGTTTGTTTAGAACATGCCATGTAGTCTCGGGTTAAGTCGGACCATGTGGGTTAGTCGTGTAAAGAGACTCCGGCAAGGGATTAGTTTTCTTGTACACGTCGTGTGTTGGGGTCAAAAAGCCATGTAGTTTGAGGTGTTACAAAAATTGTAGAGTAGGATTATACTCCCATGTCAGTGGCTTAAGAAGACATGCCTTGTAGTTTTTTATACACATCATGTAGTCATGTTTTGTAACCTTTTGTGTGTTTTCCTTCTCTTATTTCCGTTTTGTACTCTTGTGTTCTCTGACCTTGTTTTCTTGACCTAAGGTGTGCTTTTTATCTTTCAGAGCTATGCCTCCGAGACGTCCTCCGGTCGTACGTCTGTCTTCAGGCAGTGATCAGACGCCAGATATGGCTGATCAGGGACTTCTTGCCAATCCTCCAGTCAAGCCAGCCTTGGCACCGGTTGTTATAACAGTTGTGGGTGCGGATGCGCAGTTTAGGGAAGGTTTCATGAGGATGATGCAGGGCTTCCAGGGAGTGTTGTCACCTGCCTCGACCATGGAAGACTTGACGCGGGTCTTTCATCTGCAGCATCCTCCCACGTTCTCGGGGGTGGGAGGACCTCAGGCTGCAGAGTCATGACTGGAAGCCATGCTGACTATCTTCGAGCATCTGGAGATGCCTCCAGAGAGGCAGGTCCAGCTCGCCACCTACATGCTCCGAAACTCCGCCAAGAGGTGGTGGGATGTGATCTTACAGGCGGGTCAATAGCAGGCTATGACTTGGGAGGAGTTCTAGTGCCTGTTCTACGACTACTTCTACCTAGAGACCCTGAGGGCCGATCGAGCCCGGGAGTTCATGATCTTAGAGCAGGGTACTCTATCTGTCATGGAGTATTCCTTTCATTTCACCGAGTTGCAGCATTTTACACCCCTTTCTGGATGGAGAGGGGTGTTCTTGGTGAGGAAGTTTGAGGAGGGACTCAAGCGAGATATCTGCTCGCAGGTGAACATCTTCCAGTTGACTTTCATCACTTCCATCGTCAACCAGGAACTGATTGCAGAGCGCAATTAGAGAGACTCCGGAGCTACGAGCCAGGGTGGTTCTGCTTCCAGAGTTATCTTTCCTCCGGATGACAGTAAGAAGTGTCGTAGGGAGTCTACGTGTGGTGATTTGAGGAAGCGAGATGCATCATTAGGCAGCCAGGTGACATGCTACCAGTGTGGCCGGACAGGGCACACGAGGCCACAGTGCCAGAGACACCCCGTGGAGTGCCGATCTTGCGGCAAGATGGGTCACCTTCAGCATTTCTGCCATGTTTTCTCACCAGCAGCTGGTGACCGGGGTTCTTACATGACTCCTCATTCAGGATCAGCACCACTAGTTTCCCACCAGTCAGGAAACTGGAGTTCTTCTGGCTGTTCGGGCTGAGGTGGAGGTCGAGGCCATGGAAGTCAACCACCAGTTCCTCAGCACCAGCAAGGAGGTTCAGCTCAGAGTGGTCAGCCAGGGGTGCAGGGCCGTGGTACAGGCCAGTCTTTCACCGTGGAGCAGACTTATCAGGAGTAGGATCTCGGCCCTTCTACTGTTTGAGGTACAATTTTAGTAGTCTCAGTTTTATCTTCAGCCCTTTTTGATATTGGTGTCATGCATAGTTTTATCTCTGTTGCTGTTGTGGAAATCCTTGGACTCTACATCTTTTCTTCTACTGACTTGTTGACACTAGACACACCTTTGGGAACGATGACATCTAGTGTACGCCAGTGAAGAGAGTGCCCTCTCGAGGTTGCAGGGTATCACTTCTTATGGGATCTATATATACTAGAGATGACAGGCTATGATTTCATCCTTGGCATGGACTGGTTGATTCCCTTCCAGGCAGTCATTGACTATTATCATCGTAGAGTCATTTTCATCTCACCAGAGGGTGAATATTTTCTCTATAGAGGCGAATGGAACGTTCGGGCGAGTCGGGCGGGACTCGAGCATCTTGGGCTAGGAGGGATGACATCCCAGATTTCTAGTCTTTATCTGGATGATCAGGGGACTCCACAGTTGGACTTCCCTCCAGTGTTGGATCTCTTCAGGGATGTCTTTCCAGAGGAATTTTCAGGTTTGCCTCCAGAGCATGAGGTAGACTTTTCTATTGAGCTCGTGCCAGGAGCGGCAATGGTGTCCATTCCTCCCTATTAGATGGCCACACCTGAGTTTCAGGAGCTCAAGAAGCAGATAGAGGATCTATAGGCTAAGGGTTTCATCCGACCCGGTACTTCTTCTTGGGGTTCTCCTGTTCTGTTTGCAAAGAAGGCAGACGGTACCCTTCGGCTTTGTGTGGATTATCGGAAGATGAACTAGTTGACGGTCAAGAACCGATATCCCTTGTTGCGAATTGATGACCTTTTCGATCGTCTTTGAGGATCCCGGGTGTTCTCGAAGATCAACTTGAGGTCCGGTTATCATTAGTTGCCCGTTAGACCATCAGATGTACCTCTGACAGCCTTCAGGAGTAGGTATGGTCTATACGAGTACACAATCACGTCGTTCGGTCTCACGAACGCACCTGCAGTTTTCATGGCACCGATGAACCGAGTGCTCCATCCTTACTTGGACTCCTTCGTCATGGTCTTTGTGGACGATATCTTGGTGTACTCTCACACTCGACACGACCATGACACACATATTGAGATCATTCTGAGTACACTGAGAGAGAATTGGCTTTATGCTAAAATCTCGAAGTGCCACTTCTAGATGGATCAGATTCACTTCTTGGGTCACATCATCTCAGAGGCAGGAGTATCTGTAGACCCAGAGAAAGTGAGATTTGTAGTTTCCTGGGAGCATCTGAAGAACGTCTTTGAGGTACGAATTTTCCTAGGGTTGGTTGGATACTACAGACGCTTCATTCAGGACTTTTCTCATCTAGCAGCACCTTTGACAGGTCTGACCAAGAAGGGGGAGAAGTTCTTATGGTCAGATTCTTGTGAGTTAGCCTTTCATGATCTGAAAGGGAGGTTGAAATCGGCACCGATATTAGTCTTTCCAGAGCCAGGCAAGAAGTATACAGTCTACTGTGATGCTTCAGGTATTGGGCTAGGAGCTGTGCTTATGAAGGGAGATGGAGTCGTTGCGTACGGGTCTCAGCAGTTGAGGCCACATGAGAGGAACTACCCTATGCAAGATCTAGAGTTGGCAGCTGTTGTTCATGCCTTAAACTATTGGAGACACTATCTTCTGGGAGAGCACTTTGTGGTCTTCACAAACCACAAGAGTCTCATGTATATCTTCACTCAGCGTGATCTGAATCTGAGGCACCGCAGGTGGGTCGAGTATCTTCAGTCTTTTGATTTCGAGCTTGCCTATATGCCGGGAAAGGGAAACGCCGTGGCAGATGCGTTGAGTAGGAGAACTCAGATTCAGGCAGTTCAGGAGGCCAGTAGTGAGTGGCAGCTGATGGCTTTGTTCTCTGAGATGCATATGGAGGTGCATGACAGATGGGGACATACTTTTCTATCTTTTTTAGTTGTTACCTTCATGCTACTTGATCGAGTACAAATGAGGCAGCTATCAGACTCGGAAGGATTAGTCCTGCGGGAGAGTGTGTCAGGAGAGGACCCTCTTCTTGGATGGACAGTGGGAGAGGATGAGATCTTGTGTTTCCAGGGACACGTATGGGTGACAACAGACATACACGAGGAGATGATGCGGGATTTCCATTCCTCTGTTTGGGCAGTTCATCCTGGTATCACCACGATGTATCGGGACCTTCATCGCCAATATTGGTGGCCAGGTATGAAGAAGGATGTTGCTGGTTTTGTCATGATATGTTCTACTTGTCAGCAGGTGAAAGCAGAGCATCAGCGACTAGCGGGGCTTTTAAAGTAGTTACTCATTCTGGAGTGGAAGTGGAACGATGTTGCGATGGACTTCGAGACCAGGTTGCCAAGATCACCTCGGGGAAACGATGTTGTCTGGGTTGTTGTTGACATGCTTACAAAGGTTGCTCACTTCTTGCCGATCAAGGAGACCTTCAGTGTCAATGATCTGGGACGAGTTTACATCAGAGAGATCATTCGTCTGCATGGAGTTTCATGCTCTATTGTTTCAGAAAGAGATGCGCGCTTTACCTCTCGGTTCTAGCAGGGACTTCAGAAGGCCTTAGGTACACAGGTACTTTTGAGTAGAGCATACCATCCCCAGACTGATGGCCAGTCCAAGCGCATGATCCAGGTGCTTGAGGATATGCTCCGAGCTTACATTCTAGACTTTGGAGGATCTTGGGAGAAGCATATTCCTCTGGTGGAGTTCTCCTACAACAACAGTTTTTAGGCGACCATTCAGATGGCACCATACGAGGCTTTGTACGGTAGGCCTTTCCAATCACCCTTATGCTGGCTGGAGGTGGGAGAGGCAGCTTTGCTGGGACCTCGTCTTATATAAGAGACTTCAGAGAAGATAAAGCTGATTCGAAAGAGGATGGCTATAGCACAGTCTCGGCAGAAGTCTTATGCTGATCAGCGGAGACGACCTCCGGAGTTTGAGGTCGGAGATCAAGTTTTCCTACGTGTCGCACCGAGGTTGGGACACAAAAGGATTTGGAGATAGGGTAAGCTTTCACCGTGGTACGTTGGGCTGTTTGAGGTCTTGGAGAGAGTTGGGTCGGTCGCCTATCAGTTGTAGCTACCTCAACGGTATCGGGCCATGCACTACGTCTTCCACATCTCTCAGCTTCGACGTTACTTTTCATACCCATATCATGTCTTTCAGCCTGAGGAAGTTGAGCTTGAAGCAGATGCGTCGTTCAAGGATCATCCTATCCGGATTGTCGATCGTAGTATGAAGGTCATATGCGGGTGGTCTGTTCCTCTGGTACGAGTGCTATGGCAGCACGGGTGAGTACAGGACGAGACCTGGGAGAGGGAGACCGATGTACGATCGCAGTGGCTGGAGCTGTTCAGGGTTTCTCCTTCTCTGCCTTATTAGGGAAATTCGAGGATGAATTTCTTTAAGGGGGGAAGTTTGTAAGAACCTGGGTCTTCTTTTCTGGTATGTTTTTCCTTTTTCTAGATTTTTTGAGAAAAATGAACTTTCTGGAAATTTTTGAAGTACACGTTGTGTACTTTATGAGTACACGCCATGTACTACCTTTTCCGCTCGAAGTCGTGCGCTGGCCGTGTCCGGGCCACACACACGGTGTGTAAGGGTTAGGTGGAGTCCGGTTAATTCGGAGTATGGAAAACTAAAGTACACACCGTGTAATCAAGAATTACACACCGTGTACTTCCTTTTTTTTCATTAAACGGACCGGGGTCACGCCTCATCGCGATATTTTCCTTCGTCTAGGTCTGGTTCGTCTGAGAGTGACCCGTATGACCGAATATTCCCCGAGCTTCCACCTCGCCGTCCGTTCTCCGATTTGAGCACAGTCAGTTGCATTGGAATCGCAGCGGTGAGTTCTTCCTTCTTCTTGAGTCTTGTTTCTTGATTCCTTCTTGTTTCCAAGTTATCTTGGGATGAATGTTTTGTGAGTTTTCTCTAATCTACATTGTTCCAAGAGGAATCTTTCATCGTGGTTCACACATATCGATCTCCTAGGATCGAGGTAGGTGGTTTGTGCCTTTCCGTAGAAAGTTGATGAATATTATGTACAAATTCCACCAATACCCTTGAACAGGGTATTGCGTGTTTCCTGTTTTTCCCCTGCTGTTTTCCTGCTTTGCTTGGTTTCTTTAGTAGAGGTTATTGCTTGTGAGTAGATTAATTTATTTTGTGCTCAGGTTGCTTTTCCATGCTTGTTTTTCCTGTTGGGAATTTTTCCAGTTGTCATACCTTGTTGTAGGATAGTGGAACTGTCTCTTTGATATATTGTTGAGCCTTAATTGATAGCCAAGTAGTTCTTGAGGTTTACTTGTATGATGCATGTGCACTGAGCATGTTTTACTTTTCCACACATGACTGTGAGATCCTAGTGTAGTAGACCATAGGGATAATCGACGTAAGGGATTCTCCAGAGTGTCTTTTAATACGATGCGAGACCACAGGGGGAATTGACAATGAGTGCTTCCTCATAGAGTCTATAGTTCCTCGACACGGGCCATAGGGGGGATGAGACATTGAGTGCTTCCTCGGAGAGCCTTTAGTACGATATGAGACTATAGGGGGAATTGACAGTGAGTGCTACCCCAGAGAGTCTACTTTTTAGCTGAACCAGAGGGGTGAGACTGTGTGTGCCTCCCTAAGGGTTTCTAGTGCTTTGTAGGTTGAACCATAGGGGTTAGTCTGTGAGAGCTACCCAGAGGGTTACCTGTTTACTTTTGTTACTGGTTGTATGCTTGAGTACCTTATATGTTAGAACTGTGGATTGTAGCTGCTTGTGCTTTCCTGTTTACTACTTCTTGTTTATTTACTGTCATGTATTCATTGAATGTTAGGCACAAATATTTGGGTGATTGCATATAGGGATTGTATATCACACCCTGTTTGGGCCATGCTTTTGGGCCCAAGCAGACTATGTTGCTGCAGGTATAGATAAGGGCAAGCGCCCTTCTACATCAGGTTCTTGATTGCACTGGAGCTGGAGAGCATGGGACTGAACTATGGCTCACGATGCTAAGGAGTCAACTTTGTTTTTCTTTTGCACTTGGTTTCAGTTGTATTTCAGCACATTGCTGTGTTTTCTTCTTTCCTTAGATACTTGTACCTGCTGCATCATTATCATCATTACTATATGTATTCATTACTTCTGCTGTTGGTTTCAGTTGTTGTGTATGTTGTTACTGATTCCGCTCTTGATTGTTGTCTTCTTTACCTGGTATACCTTACTGAATGAGGGAATAGTTTCCCCACCGACTCACCAAGGCCCTCGCTGCTAGTTGGAAGCCTCTAGAATTTGTGGAAATGTGCTTGAGGTCATGTGGTGCACCGGGTATGGGGCACCAGTGGAGGGGCTCCAGATTCGGGTTGTTACACACCCCATGATAGGCGTGCATCAAAACTGACATTATTTCTTGGGATCTAATCATTTGTTTACTTTAATTTTTCTATCTTCATGTTTTAGATAGTTTCCATTATTTTCTAAATTAAAAAAACGTAAAACAAATTCTTTTTCCATGATGTATCCAAACTGTAATTACTCTTCATGGAATGACTACTCACATGTGAAACAACAATAAGAAGAAGTTATTTAAGAGAACAAAAGAGATCAAGTGAAGAAACTTAAAGTGGCCATAAAATAACTACAAGGAATAATAATAAGTCTAAAATAATATTTTCATGATATGCAAGAGAAATTAGAGCCTGAGCTACATGTGGGAGATCAAAAAGATCCATATGACTTCTGGAATTATTGTGAAGAAAAAATTAATCTCCCCATTCCTTCTAAAAAACTTGAGATAGAACTATAAACTAATCCAGTGGAGGAATAAATTTCTCCACATGTCTTTGAAATTGAATAAATACATGAGGATCCTGACTACCAGCTTCGATTCACTGAGAATCTACTTCAAGAGGCAATTACCACCAAGGTTGTGATTGAACCAGAACTAACTCAGAGAGAAGATATTTCTTTGAACTCTTTATTTTCTAATTTTATTCAATCTTAATTGATTATCAATCCTTATTGTTAAGAATTTTCAAATATAGAAAATTATTTCCATTCCTTAGAAGAATATGAATAAATTGGGTATGCATCTATTGAGGAACACATGAAGCTCCTTGACTTTTATGAAAAATCATTTTAGGAGCCTCATCAAGAGATCCATATACCTGATACTGAAGAAATTAGAAAATAGACTGATAATATTAAATGGGAGAAATTACTTATTAAAATTCTAATTTAAATTTTATTCAGGTAAAAATACCTTTTTATTCTCCTTTTGATCATTCAATTCATGCAGCCTATGTGAAGTTAGTACTAGAAGATCAAGAGGAGGTTGCACAAGTAGCAACCAATAAGGATGATGATTCATACTTCATCTTACCCACACCATGTAATATATACCAAATTGTGAAGGGGGTATATGGTATACTCTATCCATGGTTCATTCCTCGCCAAGAAGGATGAAACAGAAGCTGGGAGAATCCATATGTGATGGTTCAAATCAAAGAATCTTCATCCAACATCAAACTTTGGATAATATATGGTACTACCCTATAGAGGTAGTAAAAATTTAGGTCCCACTTTGGGGATCATACTGAGACTTATCCCTTTACATTTTATTTAGTAATTTATATTTCAATTTTAGTTTAAGGAAGTAGTCCAGCATGCAACCCACTCCCTCTTATAATATTGAGCTTTAATGAAATGATCCTTGTGCTTAATTTACTAATTCTCTTTTATAGGTTTATGATGGAAGAATGAGGCCCCAATAGTAAATAATTAAAGAGTACTAAGCTTCATGGGAATTCGATTTCTCTTTTAATGCTTATATTTTAAACTCTCAACATTATTGTACAACAACATATTTTGAGCTTTAAAGATGAAATTACATGCCCACACATCAATTATGCTTTACTTGACTAATCTAGGAGACACGAGTTTCTTAAGAATAATGTGATTCCTTGATTTAGATTTCAATTTTAATAATATTGAATGAGTAAAATGTAGAATTGGATAATTAAAGTGAATCATGGATATTAAAATGAGGACTCATGATTCGAGGTAATTGATTGATTCATGTAAATGAAATTTCCCAACCATTTTTCATTCTTTGAATTACTAAAATTCATGTGAATTGATTTGTTATTATTAATCATGCCTTGAGTGATTATCCCAAATAATATATTCCATTCTTGAGAGTGTTTCAAGACCAAGTACTTCCTATTATATCTTGATCATATTTTTTGAGTGATCATGGGACATGTCACCAACCTGAACTTGCATTTGAACTTGTAAAAGCTATGACAATCCAAAAAAATAAAATGATTGATGATTCTTTTAAAAACCCATTTATCCTTAAAATAACACCTTTACATCAATCCTTATTTATCCCGTGTAAATCATGAATGATGTTTTTAGTAATGATCCACTTTCCAAGACAATTTTATCCATTCCTACACTCCTCTTAATAATTGCATGGTATTTTAAAATTAAAGTGTATGGGTGAATGGAATTGTGGTTGATGGTATGAAATTCATTGTAAGGAAGAAGTTTGGGGGTGATTATTGTGGGAATAAATAAAGATTTTTGATTTATTCAATGTACTTAATTGTTTACCAGTCATGGAAAAAATGAAAAAATGGAATGGGTTGTGACTTAGAAGAATAAAAAATAACCATCACTGGACTGATGATTTTTATCATATGTGGTTAGGTGGTGTATGTGAGGTTTATTATAAGAATAACTTTAGAAAATTTAAAAAAAATTAAATAAAGGCTGCTTTGAAAAGGAAAAAAAGAATAAAAGTAGAGAAAAAATTAAGAAGGTGCACACCATTCATTATGCTTTCATTATTCATGACCTTTTCTTTGAAAGTTTTGGGGATGTAAGAGTTTCTAATTTGAGGGGGGTAATTTCATTACACTTTTATTTTTTATATAATTCATTATAATTAAGAGATAAAAATCCTTCTTAAGCCATAATTTTTAAAACATCAAATCATATCAACCTTAAGCCTCAGAGTCATTTGAACCTTTATTTCATGTCCTCGTGATTTTATGTGCCTTTTTCCTTTACAAAGTGGAGAAAGTAGTTATTTTATAATTCTATAGTTGAGGATAATTTATTCATGATGTGAAAATAACTATACTTAAAATTTATCATGATTTGTGAATGAAAAGAATGAATTGTGAGGTAGATCATGATTTAGCATGTTTAATAATAATAAATTGAGGAACTTGAATGAATAAGAGGAGAATTTCCATTATTTTCTTAAAGGGGGAAATTAAAAGGCATAGATTGGTTATTTCATTGAAAATTTAGAAACATAATTTATATTTTATATGGAATTTAAAATTTTTATTTGAAATTGATAATTGTATAATTTTATTTCATTGAAATTTGAATATTGATAACATTGTATCATCTTTAACTCCTTATTGAGATTTTATACTTGAGGAAAACCATGGTTTATATGTGGCGGCATTTGACAAAACAAAATTATGTGCATATTTTTATTCAAATTTCAATGTTTTAAGTGTTTTTAAATGATAAAACCCATGTATTTCAATGTTTTATTAAATAATGGGTAATTTTAATGAAAATGTGGAAAAAGTTCAAATTCCTTAAATATGGAATTTGAAAATATTTTAATCACTTCAGTGTTTTAATAATAACATATAAAATATTGATCCAATTTAAGTGATTCTTTTTTTATAGGTTTCCTAGATTTGTGTAATTGAATTTCATCTTCTGGACTATGAGCTTATTCGTACATCCAAAGGCCCTACAAAATCAATCAATTATAAAAGTTTTTCTGGATGATAGTGTGGACCCCACCTTAGTAATTGAGTCATAAATCAGGTTACACATCACTAATTAAGGATATTCCAACTAGATTTGAAGGATAATTCAAGGTTTCATTCATAAATTAAATATCATAGAGATGTTCTATCATTAATGTGGCCATTGGATGCTCTTAATTAGGGGATGATTTAGAAAAAAATTGGCCTCAAAGAGTGTGACTCATTAATTGTGACATAATTTCCACTATATGATTCTGGTTACTATAAAATTTGGAGGTCCAATAGAAACCATAATTCCAAACAACCTTAAATAAAAAAATTCTCATATTTGTTCATTAAAGGGGTACAACATGAGAAAACTATCAGTGCACAAAATCTGGATGAGATCTTAAGGGGAGATTTAGTAGATCTTGATTTTAAATTCTGAAGGATGGAACCCCCTTGAACTATATAAGAAAGAGTTCACCCATGCTAAAGGATATCACTCGATGCTCTGAGGAGGGAACCCACCAAGGAGGAGATCAAGATATTTCATGTCCATGTTTTCATTTTTATTTCTTTTCTTTTTATTTTTGTTTTAGTTTCAATTAAATTTTAATTTGAATTTTTAGTTAATTAATTAAATTGCATGATTTTTTTATTAATGTGTCGCCACTATCATCTATTTTCTTCTTCTAACTATTCTTCTTTATAATTCTTAATCTTTTTAATTTTATTCTTTTAATTATTATTATTATTATTTTAACATTTAATATTATTATTTATTTTCTTTTCATATTTTATTCTTATTTTCTTCCCCTTATACTTTATTCTATTCTCTCCCTCTCTCTATATCTATCATCCCAACTCTATTTTTTTATTTTTCTTATTTAATTTCTCCCATCACCATTCTTATTTTCATATTTATTCTCATTCTATTTATTTTTTTATTTCTTTTTATTTTTATTCTCATTATTTTATTTTATTTTTTCTATTATTATTATCTTTTATATTTACTCCATTATGATCTCTTACCCTTGAAAAAGAGGGGTTTACCCCGAGGCTTAACCCGGGGGGAGTTCAAGGTGTTCTTGAATTTTCTTTAAAGCTTATTTTATATTTGTATGTATATTTAAGTAGCATTCATGGGTGAGGACATTGATGTGGAATATCCCAAATGGCATGTAGCTCAATATATTTCTATTATTTTATTTAATATCTTTTCCTTCTCTCCATTGGTTATTTATTCACACATTGGAGTTGAGTTAATCAATGGATGAAATGAAATCGATAGAGCTGGATCCTGAAAGATGGAACATCCTAGACCAAGGTGTTTCATCAACCTTGATTAAAGGAGGAGGTGGAATTGAGACTGCTCAAGCATTCAAGGATTTCAACAATTTATAAATAAAGAATAGTAATTCAAACATGAGATTTAATGATTGGATTATCAACCCAAAATAAAACATATAAAGGAGAATAATGATTAAACCCAAAAACTGAACCCAAAACCAAATCCTTTATCTCCTTGATTTCATTTCCTTTAGAACTATATGGTATTATAAATTATAATTTCCATTTTGAAATTAATTAATCAAAAAACACAAAAAAATATTTTTCATTGTTTTTTTAAATTAATCAAAACAAAAAAAAAAGATATTGTTTAAATGATATAAAATAATTAAGTAAAAAAACTAAAAATCTCCTCAAGTGAGATGACCCTGGTCAGCCTTTGTGCTACATTAGGAAAAAAATTTATTTTTTCATGCCCCATGACACACGTGTGTCAAAATTAGTGTTATTTCTAGGGAGATAATCAGCTGTTTAATTTAATTTTTCTATCTTCACATTTTAGATAGTTTCCATTGTTTTCCAAATTTAAAAAAAACATAAAAAAGATTCTTCTTCCATGACATATCCAAACTAAAATTACTCTGTATAGAATGACTACTCATAGGTTCAGTAAAAATAAGAAGTTGTTTTAGATTAAAACAAAGCTCAATTGAAGGAACTTAAAGAGGCCATAAAATGACTACAAGAAAAAATAAGAAGTCTAATAGAATATTTCCATGCTACCCAAAAGAAAACAGATCATGGGATACATGTGGGAGATCAATAAGATCCTGATGAATTATGGAATAGTTAGGATGAAAAAATTGATCTCCCCGTTAAATCTATATAAAATGATCTAGTGGTGGAATAATTTTCACCACCCTTCTTTGAAATTTAAGAATTACTGGAGGAGCCCGACTACCTACCTCTATCCACTGAGAATCTACTTCAAGAGGCGCTTACCACTAAGGCAATGATTAAACCAGAACAGATGATGTTTCTTTGAACTCTTTATTTTAAAAAATTATTCAATATTAATTGATTATCACTCCTTATTGTTATAAATTTTCATATTTGGAAAATTCTTCCCATGCATTAGATAAATATGAAGAAACTGTACATGCACCTGCTAAGGAACACATAAAGCTCCCTGAATTTGATGAACAATCATTTGAGGAGCCTCATTAGGAGATCCATGTAACTAAGCCTAGGGAAATTAGAAATTAGGATGATCATATTGAAGGTGATAAATTACTTATTAAAAATTCATAATTAAATTTTATTCAAGTAAAAATATCTGTTTATTCTCCCATTAATCATTCAATTCATGCAGCCTATGTGAAGGCAGCACTAGAAGAGAAAGAAAAGGTTGTACAAGTGGTAAACAAGAAAGAGGGTGATTCTTACCTCATCTTACCCACACCATAAAATATATACCTAATTGTAAATGGGGTCTGGTATACTCTATACATTGATCATTCCTCACCAAGAAGGATGAATTATAATCTAAGAAAAGCCGCATGTGGTGGCTCAAATCAAAAGAAGATTCATCCACCATTAGACTTTGGATATTAGCTGGTACTTCCCTCTAGAGGTAGTAAAAATTAAGGACTCACTTGGGGGATCATACCAAGACTTATCCCTTTACATTATTTCTAGTAATTTAGATTTCTATTTTAGTTTTAGGAAGTATCCCAGCATGCAACCCACTCCATCTTATCATTTTGATCTTTAATGAAATGATCCTTGTGCTTAATTAGCTAATTCTCTTTTATAGGTTCATGATGGTATAAGTAAACCCCAATAGTAAAAGAGGAAATAGGAATAAACTTCATTAGAAATGGAGTTTACTTTTAATTCTTATATTTTAAACTCTCTACATTATTTTCCAACAACTTATTTTTATCTTTAAAGATGAAATTGTGTGCCCACACATAAATTGTGCTTCACTTGACTTATCTAGGAGATATGAGTTTCTTAAGAATCCTTTGTTTCCATGTTTTATATTTCAATGTTAATAATATTGAATGAGTAAAATAGATAATTGGATGAATAAATTTAAGCATGGATATTAAAATGAGGACTCGTGATTTGAATTAATTAATTGATTCATGTAAATGAAATTTCCCAACCATTTTTCATTATTTGAATTTTTAAAATTCATTTGAATTGATTTTTTATTATTAATCATGACTTGAATGATTATCATAAATCATGTGTTTCATTCCCTAGAGGATTTCTAGTCCAAGTACTTCCTATTTTATCTTGAGCGTATTTCTTGAGTGATCTTGGAACATGTCACCAACCAAAAATTTCATTTGAACTTGTCAAAGCTATGACTATGAAAAAACACATTTAAAATGATTGAGGAATATTTTAAAAAACCACTTATCCTTAAAATACCATCTTTACATCAATCCTTGTTTATCCCTTATAAACTATGAATGACATTTTTAGGAATGATCCACATTTCAAGCCATTTTTATCCATTCTTACCCTCCTCTTAGTAATTGCATGATATTTTAAAATTAAAGTGTGTGGGTGAATAGAATCATGGTGGATGGTATTAAATTAATTGTAAGGAAGAAGTGTTGGGGTGATTATTGTAGAATTGTTTTCTAATCTTGAAAAAAATGAAAAAAAAGGATTGGGTTGTGACTTAGATGAATCAAAAATCACCATCATTGGAATGATGATTTTTATCATATGTTATTGGGTGGTGGATATGAATTTTATTCTTAGAGTAACTTTAGAAAAATTAAAAAAAATAAAAAACATTTGACTTTAAAGAAAAAATTAGATAAAAAATCAATAAGCTTCACACCATTCATTATGATTTCATTATTCATGACCTTTACTTTGAATGTTTGGGGGAAGTGGGAGCTGCTAATTTGAGGGGGATAATTTCATTACACTTTTATTTTTTATATAATACATTTTAATTAATATATAAAACTCCTCCTTGAGCATTACTTTTTAATTCATCAAGTCCTACCAACCATAATACTCATAGTCATTTGAACCTTTATTGCAAGTCCTCATGATTTTATGTGACTTTTGTCTTTACAAAGTGGAGAATGTAGTTCCTTTACAAGTCTATAGATAAAGATCATGTATTAATGATACGATAATAACTATAAATAAATTATATCATGAGTGATGAGAGAAAATAATTCATTGTGAGGTAAATCATGATTTGATATGTTTAATAATAATGAATTGAGGAACTTGAATAAATGATAGGATAAGTTCCATCATTTTCTTAAAGGGGAAAAGTAAAATACATGGAATGATTGTTTCATTGAGAAATGAGATAATGAATTGATATTTTATTTAAAATTTGAAAATTTTATTTGACATTGATAATTGTTTGATTTTATTGCATTAAAATTTGAATATTGATAACATTGGTTCCCTCTTTAACTCCTAGTTGAGATTTTATGCTTGAGGACAATCATGGTTTAAGTGTGGTGGTATTTGATAGAATAAAATTATGTGCATGTTTTTATTCAAAATTTAATTTTTTTTAAGTATTTTTCAAGGATAAAACCCATGTATTTCATTGTTTTATTAAATAATGGGTAATTTGAATGAAAATGAGATAAATGTGAAATTTTTAAAATTATGTAATTTTGACAGATTTTAATCACTTTGGTTTTTTGATCATAACACTTAAAATATTGATCTAATTTTAGAGATTATTTTTTTGTAGGATTCCAAGATTTCAGGGCTTCAATTTTGTCTACCAGACTAGGAGCTGATTCAAACATCCAAAGGACCTAAAAATAGATCAATTATTATAGTTGTTCTGGATGATAGCATGGACACCAACTTAGTAATTGAGTCATAAATCAGGATACACACCTCCAATTAAGGTTATTCTAATTGTATTTGAAGGATAATTCAATGGATAATTCGATAATTAATGATCGTAGAGATATTCATCATTAATGCATCCATTGGATGCTCTTAATTGGGGGAAGATTTAAGAAACATTCAGTAAGAAAGAGTGTGACTCATTAATTGTGTCATAAGTTCCACTATATGTGCCCAACCATTATGAAATTTGGAGGGAAAATATAAATCTTAATTTCAAGAAACTTTAAAAAATTAATATTTCACAAATTTTGTCATTGAAGGGGTGAAACATGATAAAACATTAGGTGCACATAATTTTGATGAGATCTTATTGGGAGATTTAGAAGATCTTGATTTTCATTATCAAAGGATGGCACCCCATTGGCCTATATAAGGAGGAGTTCACATATACTAGAGGATATCTCTCAATGCTTCGAGGAGGGAACCCACCAAGGATGATGTCTAGTTTCTTCATGTCCCTATTTTCATTTTTATTTCTTTTCTTTTTTTAATTAAATTGTAATTTTATGTTTTAGTTAATTAATTAAATTTCATGCATGTTTTTATTAAAGTTTCACCACCATCATCCATTTTATTTTATTTTTCTTATTCTTATTTCTAATTCTTCATCATTTTAATTTCATTCTTTTAATTATTATTATTATTATTAGTATTATTATTATTTTAACATTCAATTTAATTATTTATTTTCTTTTCTTATTTTATTCTTATTTTTCCCCTTATATTTTTTATTCTCTCCCTCTTAATCTCTCTCATACCAATTCTATTTTATTTTTTTTTTTTATTTTATTTCTCTTATCACCATTCTTCTATTCATTTTTATTCTCATTTTATTTATTCTTCTATTTCTTTTTTATTTATGTTCTCATTATTTTGTTTGATTTTTCTCTTATTCTTATCTTCCATCTTTCCACTATTGTGATCTCTTACACTCATAAATGAGGGGTTGTCCCTGAGGCTTAGCCCAAGGGTATTTCAAGGTGTTCTTGAACTTTCTTTAATGATTTTTTATGTTTGTGAATAGATTTGAGTAGCATTCATGGGTGAGGTGAATATATCTGATGTGAAATGTACCCAATGACATGGAACTCAATATATTTTATTTATTTTATTTAATGTATTTTCCCTCTCTCTATTTGTTATTTCTTCACATAATGGAGTTCAGATAATCAATGGATGAAATGACATCGATAGAGTATGGTCCTGGAAGATGGCACATCCTAGACCAAGGTATGTTATCAAACTAGATTAAAGGAGAAGGTGGAATTGGGATTTATTAATAATTCAAGGATTTCCACAATTTATAAATAAATAATAATAATTGAAACATGATATTTCATGTTTTTATTATCAAACCAAAATCAAACATATAATGGAGAATAAGAATTGAACCCAAATACTGAACCCAAAACTAAGTCCTTTCTCTCTTTAATTTCATTCTGTTTAGAATTGCATGGTATTATAAATTAGAATTTCCATTTTTCATGTCATTAATTAAAAAAACCAAAAAAAATATTTGTTATTGTTTTCATAAATTAATAAAAGAACAAAAATATATACTTTAGGTGATATACAAGAAGTAAGTGAACAAACTGAAAAGCTCCTCAAGTGAGATGACCATGGTTAGCCTCTGTATTGCATTAGGAAAACAAATTTCTTTTTCCACACCCCAAGATAGGCGTGTATCGGGTATAATCTACCTAATTTGAAAGACCTACTAAGAAACATGGGGTAGGTAAATGGTCAAAACATGCATCATAAATTAGTTTTTGAAATGGTAAGTCATTTTTAGGGACTAGTGATACCAAACCTATAGTAGGGATTGAGGTATCAAGGATTAGGTTTAATTAGGGAAATTAAAAACCCAAATCCTTTCTTCAATTTGATTAAAAGAACATTTCAATTTAAAAACAGAAAAAAAAAATGTTTTAAATAATGTAAGTTATGTGCCACTAGAAAAAAATTACTTGATAAAACATTTAGTAAAAAGTAAAGAAGGATGGGTAGAGAGAAATTTGGGTATTGGAGGGTTTCTAGAAGAAACCATTTTGAAATAAGGTTATTATAAATCATCAAACATTATAAGAAACTAATTAAATACCATAATAGTATTAAAATATAATAGTTAGTTAGTTAGATAAACTAATGTGATTTTTTCTACTAAATCACTTATCCCTACCTCACAAACCCAGCCAGTAGATCTCCAATAATGCACTTTCTTAATGATATGATAACCTGGGATATATTCAATAATGATAAGGGTGAATTAGTACTGGTGTAATTTTATTCTAATTTAATATATTTATCTATTTAAAATTTTGATCGGTTAATATATTGATTCTCACATTCCCTTACCTATCCTTCATTTTTCAACACACACAAAAAGTGGACAAAATATTAGCAAGATTCCCCTTTCAATAAGAAATTATATTCCTTGGTGAAATCCGAAAGCAATCCAAGACCACACAACCCACTAGAAATAATTAGTGAGTTAAAAAAGTTAGATTATTTCCTTGAATCCTATATTTCACTATAGTCTCTTTGACAGTGCTTTAGTTCCTCTTTCATATAGGTTCCTCTTGCACCTTATGAGGATTATAGGTGTTGCACCTGATTTTTTTATTCTTCCTCACTTACTAATATAGTAGTATTCTCGAACATCCTCCTCTTCTTCCCTTGTATACATAGCAGTGAGAAAAAACTTATTTATCTGAACAATAGTAGATTGGAATGCTTCTCTTGTTTTATAAGAATAAGACTTCTTCTTTCTTTGTTTAAACTAGATTTTATAGAAACACTTTCTTCTTATGAGCTTCACGGCTAACTCGAACCATTCATATTCTTCTTTATATGAAAGTAAAATGAATAACACACTTCTATCGTCATATCTTTTTCAACTTCTTCTTCCTATGAAAACAGATATTCACAACACTCTCCTCTTCTCCTCCCTCCAACTTCTTTTTATTCTTATGAAAACATATTATCACAATACTATCTTCTCTTTCTATCCCTTCTTACCTCTTCTCTTATCTTATTTTTCATTAGTATATATGATCTATACATTTTCTCCTCTCCTAGGATTCAACTAATAGAATGTGTATGGGGATAATTATCATAGAGCTGGTTCTCCTTCTTCTCGACACTAGAATATTCTATTGTGAATGTTAGTGTTTAACTCTTTTTAAATATTATGTGCTTATTCTACTTTTTTCATGAAAAAACTTCCTTCAACATACAATATATATATGTGTGTGTATTGGAAATAAAATATAAGCATGGTTTCTTCCTCTACAAGTCTCATCCTTCTTTTTTAATCCAGTTTTTACATCATAATGTAAATACCTTATTTTTAATTACCAAGATTTTCAAAATTTTAAAATACCAGAGATCCTTATTATTTTTTTGACAATCCTATTTTAAAAATCCTTAAAGTCTCAGACTAAATCCAATTAATTTATTCCATAAAATATAATTTATATCTCAATCTTCCATCATATATTATTTCTTTGACATGTAGAAATATCATACAACCTTCAACCTATAAAATACGTATATTTAAACTATCTTCACTTCATCGTATTAAATATACATAGGTTACAGTCATGGATCCCTTTATTATTATCACATTTCAAATGGTTCTATATTCCTCTTACTTTATTAAACTATTTATAGATAATCTCCTTCATTTTTTTGTGAGATTTTCTCACAAATATCTCTTTGAGAACTTTCATCAATATCCTATGTCATGTTGATAATTATCATGATATATATTTTCATTTAAAAATTGTTCCCCTAGAATCATCTCAAATAACTCCCATCAGGGTGAAAAATATTCCATGAACTTCTCTCACATATTCTTCAAATTATTTCAAACCCCACTTGGAATATTAAGTAACATTAACTATGTGAAAATTTATTATATGTAGTTCTCCAACTGAATATGTTTCATTTCACATGCGTAGCCAATTTTCAATTGTTTTTTATTCATATATATAGTCCATTCTACTACATGACCAGTCACGTATCAATATTCACATTTGAAGAAATATTCTTATATAGAAGATCATTCAGGTACATAGATTCACCTACATAACTAATCACATAGCCAAATTTTTTTATATGGAGAATTACTTCTATAGATATCAAGATATGCAGTAGTGTAGTTGGAAATATAGAATTTACTATATTTAAGAACCTGTGCGTGGATATGAAAATCTATATATGTGGTTTTATACTTCTTCAACCAGCAACCAGACTTCATCTTATTTCCCTTTTCATCCTTCTTACATCATTTAAAAATACATCCAAAAGATCATCTACAAAAAATGATAGAAATTATCATGATATTTACTCTTTTGAAGAACACCTTACTTTGTATAATCGAATTTGAATCCATCTTTTATTCTCATTAATTTTATGAATTGTGGTTTTGTTTCATGCGTGACTGGTCAATATTCATTTCTTCATGTGGTCACTTGGTCACTATAGCTTTACCTACAGTTTAGCTCACGGTCCCTCCTCAACCTACTACACCATCAATCATATGGTCAGTGAGACCAGGTCTTTTTTTATTTAACCTTCCACCAGCACATCGATGGAATATTCAAAATTAAAACACCATTTACCTCTATTGAATATTCAAATTAACTAGGGAAATGACTCTTCTATTTCATTTTCATTAGAATTATGACATTCAACATTTAGCTTCACAACCCATCTCATCTAGGTTCCATGGTTTACTTCTAATTGTTTATTTTTCATCAATACATTAACAAGATTTAATAATCATTCCTTCACAAAAATACCAAACATCACAAAGTGGTCTCAACAACCCCCCCCCCCCCTTGTATTTTTTTGAAACACCTTTGAAATGAATATGTCAATATTTGAACCATATGTTCTTTATATTCCCCTTTATTATTAAAATTTTATTTCATTTTATCCCCCCTTACTAACAATAAATACAATGTTCTTTGAGAGGGTGAGACTAATTCATACTTTTACAATGTGTCGTCACCAACTCCACTCTACATCTACTTGATCCATGTTCGGTGTATAAAATAAGAGGGTTTAGCTTAAATAATTAATATGTCCATTATCAAAAGATCATGATACCAATTACTAACTGATATGAGAACACTTTACCTTTCTCAGAACATTCTATATATTTCCAAGCTAAAAGAAATATAACATATGAAAATTATTATTAAAGTTTTAAAAAAAATAAACCATAAATTCCTTCACTCACTTTAGCAAACTATTCAATAACATTCAAGCAGAAAAAAGGATTGATGTTATAGGAAATAGTTTTAAATATTCGTTAAAAATTCCCCATTAATGTCATTGATTTAAAATAATTTATCTCCATTATGAAATGATTTGATTTATGATTACAAGAATGATATAACTAAAAGTAAATGCCTTTTCAATGACACTTCCTCAAGAAAATTCTAGAATAGTTCATTTTTATATAAAATATAAAATCTGGAATCTTCGTTGACATTCTCTACTTATCTCCCCAAAAAAGGATTCTCCCCATGATCTCCATAATGGTTCATCTCTTCGAAATATTAATCATATGATTTTTCATGATGATAATACACCAAAATGGGACTTCTTCATATAGTTATCTAGATTTTAAAACATCCAAATCATCATAAAGGGTTTTCTTGTTCAATATATTCCATTATAATTCCAAATATAAAATCAAACTCAGATGGTATCCGCTTCACTTTGCTATCATGTTTTAAGAAACTACATCCTTAAATTCATCAATGATGATCCTTTAATCAGATTTTTCAGAATAATAATTAAGGAATAAATCTTAGATGGAGACATCTTTATAGATATTAATTATTGATAGAATATTCACTCTTTCACAGGTTCTCCCCCAAAGACCATGCTTCACCTTTAATTCCCTAAATCATAGTCACATATACAACACAATATATTTTAGGGAATAAAGTGGTCTTATTATTCCTTAATGTGAATAGTATGGTTGAGATAATTATCTCACCCAAGTTTCTTCATTCTTCATGCTTCTAAATTTGTTCTTTAATTACCTGTCATGAGTAAATTTTAGTAGTTGTTGACTCTGTATCCATGTGGGTTGAGTTTGTAAGAATTACCAAAAATCAAGCTAGTAGTGTGAAAAAATTAATTGAAAATAACTTATTTTAAACGTTTGGGGTGCCAAGAACTTTCATTACTAATAATGACACCCATTTTAAAAATTAAAGATTTAAATCATTAATGAAAGATATGGTTGTTCCTATTGAACTCGAAGTGCATACCAGCCACAATGTTGTGGATTGGTAGAAATTTTAAACAGGGAGTTGAAGTATATATTAGAGAAAAATGTCTCTAATTCTAGGAAGGATCGGTCCTTAAAATTATATAAAGGTTTATAGTCCTATAAAACTGCTTTCAAACCCCCAATAGATATGTCTCCATATAGGCTTTTATTTTGGAAATGCTTTCATTTACCTATCAAGTTGCAACACAAGTTATATTGTGTTGTGAAATCTATTAAAATAGATTTTAAGACACCTGGAGAGAGGTGGCTGCTAGAACTAAGTGAGTTGGATGAAATCAGTATAGAGTATTATGAAAATGAAAGGATTTAAGGAAAGGGACAAGGTATTTCAAGATTTTATCATTCAAAATTGAGAATTCAAGGATGGAAAGATGGTTATTCTCATTAATTATAGACATAATCTCTTTCTAGGTAAATTAAAATCTATGTGGTCTAGACCTTACACTATTCTTAGAGTGTCAAAAAATGGAGCTGTTGAAATCATTGGAGAACAAAATAGACCAATGCCTATAAATACTCAGAGAATCAAACATTTTTTTGAAGGACGTCTGAAGGTCTTGGTTTTCATCTTTATGTTGAAATTGATTTTAAAATAAAGTCTAACTGAATACTTTAAATTCAGTGCCTCATGGGAGTCAGCATGTGGTCTTTCTATGTGTTTACCTTTCTTTTATTAATAATAGAGTTGTCATGTTCTTTCTTTTGTTCATTGTTTCTAATGGATTTAAATTATTGATCTTCCTGTCCATTTTTCTTTAGGAATTTTGCTACTGTTAAAAGAATGGTAGAGTTCCCTTTTTTCTTAAGTCAAGTAGAATATTCATGTTGGTGCTTCACTGGATACAAATTCCCCAAATTCAACCTCTGTTTTTTCATTACTTATGAGATTAATCTGCTAAATTATTATGTTAATCATTTTGAATTTGTAGGAATTGAATCAGAATAAACTAGAGGATTTCATTTCATGTTAAGAGGGAATAACTATTTTTTTTGGAAAAACTCAAATGAAAAAGTTTCTTTAATGAAGGGAGTGTTTATTTTAATTTTTAGTTTTCTATTCTTCTCTTCTTTATTTTTAGTGCTGCTATAAGAAATTCAACTACAATGATTTTAATTTTTATTCACTGTGTGAAATTATGTGTGGGGGAGTGATACACCTATTTTTGTTTTAGTGATTGTGTTTTTCTTGATGGGTGATTGCATACTATTTTCTAGAGTCTTGAAAATCTAATTAAAAAATATTTAAACTTTTTGAACACCCTCTTTACCGTGTACTCAATGATTAGCATGATATTTTCTTAATCTTTATTGAAAAGTTATTATGTATGTGCCTTAAAGATAATGCATGTACCTTTTAAATTTGTTTATTAAATATTTAATGTGGAAAACATGTTGTTTGAACTGTATTGTGACCCTTCAACATAAATTTGAACAGTTTAATAGAAAATATCTATGAACTTTAAAAGTTTAATTGTTTTCATTCACCTTTGAATTCAACATTGAGGAAAAAATTGGGTTTTATGTGTGGGGAGATGGACTAGATAATCTGGGATAAAATGTGCTTTATACCAAACCCGTGAAATCCTTTTAAAAATTTCAAAATTGTTTGAAGTTGGTTGTTTTTAATGTTTTTTCCTTGACTATGGGTAATTTTTTTTAATTAATTTAGAAAGTTATGACGCCACTTTGAAGAGGTTATATGTAATTACCCCATGAATTCATTTGAGTAAATCATTTCATGTCCTCTTGAGTTCATTTATCCATGGTTATATTTTAAGAAAATGGTATTCAACTATCATTGAATTAAAAAATTTTAATTGAATCAAACTTATATGACATGCATTTACATGGGCTATGAAATGAAAATCTTAACACTGGTTGAGTTTCTTTCCTTCATTCTTTCATTCTTTTTATTCTTTAAACTTAAAATGTTGGATGAGTTATTTATGACTCCATGTAATTATTGAATCTACTCATCCATTCAGTTGTGTCTAATTATTTGTGTAATAATTATGTTTGTCTTTTCACCTAGAAGTAAAGAGAAGTCTGGAACTGTTAGTTAAATACATATTGATGTTTGTTTTATTCAGTTCAAAAAATTTCAAAAGCAATCAATTTTTTAAAACAATAATTATATCTTGTACTAAAACCACATTCTTTTGAGAGAGAATTCATACATTCTGCTTAAAAGGATTTATGGGGGAAAACATTTTTCCCTAATCAATTCTTTGCAACATTACAGTTTTTCGATTTTGAGATTTCTTATTTTACACTAAAATTGATTAATAATTACTTGAGGAAAATCAATACTTAAGTGTGGTGAATTTTGATGTTGCCTTTAATTGAGGTGTTTTCCCACACCATTTAATTAAGAATTCGATGATTTTATTAATTAAATGTGTCTCAAGTGTTAAATAATTGGACTTTAGTTTTTTTGTTGATTAAATTATTAATCCATCATTTTTATGTGTATTTTTTTTACCTTTACATTATTATTTATGTCGTCCATTGATTTTATTTATACATTATCTTTGTATATATCTTAAAATAATAATTTTAAGTGTGTCCATTTTTAATATTGAAAATATGTAATTAAATATTCTATCATTATAATTTTATTTAATTAATGTTACATAATTTTAATTTTTAATCACTTGTTTGTATTTTAATACATTTTTTATTTTAATTTTACAATTTTAGCACATATTTAGTTTTCAAATATTAACATATATAATTTGAATTCATTTATTTATTTTATAGAATTAACATTTTCTAATTCTACTTTTAATTTGTGAATTTGAAATTATTAATTGATTTGGTTCTCAATTTTTATTATTTTTTAAATGTTTTAATATTTTTATTGTTGTTAATTATTAATAATTTATTTTGTTTGTTTATTTGGCCAGCTATCGCTACCTGCTACCGTGGTAGTGCTGCCATCAGCCAGCTACAGTTGCAGTGCTACCGCTAGGGTTTAATGTGCTCCAATTCGGAGTAAATTTGGAGAACACCGATACTTGGTCGTCCTGACGTTGAGTGCTGAAGCCTTCTTACCGACGATTGTGTGTTGAAGAAGACCCGTTCAAATGGCATTGCAGCCCAAGCCCTCACCGTCGAAGCCATTCAAAGGCCGATCCGAACCTCTGCACTAAAAATTGCTGATGTAGCCTTCCCGAGGACCTCGATCCTCGCTAAAATCGCATCCGAGGTAATTGGATTTTCAAGCTCACTGTAGTTGTCGAAACCGAGGCTGTGATTAGTGAAAATTCCCGCTATGGATCAAGGGGCCGTTCGATCTCTGGATCTACTTTATTGTTGTGTTGCAGTCTACAGGTTGACCCTGCTGAGAAAGTTATGTGGGTGGGATTTGCTGAAGATGAATCTATGAGCCGATTTGGGATGGATGTTGTTGATTAGCTAGATGATGAAGCTCCGCCAAGTTTATGACAAGCCGAGGCTGTTGAGAAAGATGAATCGAAGCCCAGATGTTTCTTTGAAGTCGCCTGTGTTGAATCTGCCAAACGAATGCTGGCATGAATATGATGGATTGATGGATGAAGGATTTCGTTGTTTCAAATATGATAATGAGTGAGTGCAATTTCCACTGAACATGAACAAACATGACTTGTAAGGAAGACACTGGGATGCCAATTTTCTAGGAAGAAAGTTGAGCACAAGATTTCGAATCTGGTTGGTATTTGTGATCAGGACAAAGATTTTAAGTAGATGGGACCTCGTGTCCCTTGTTGATTTGATTTCTAGACTTGTCAAATGCACACCATCTTCTTGAGGATATGCGGATGAGAGTATGTTAGTTTGTATCATGGTGAAAACGCGCAAGTTGTCCGAGTTCTCCATTTTTTTGTCCTCTATGCGAGCTCAGAAGAGTTTTGGATCATTCGGGGTTGGAGCTAGCTGCCTCTGAAGATGATGAAGCCCGATGGATTGAAGTAGCTTAACTAATCAAAGTCGTTGCTGGACATGAATGAATTTTTGGGAAGGATCAATAGAGTTGGAGAAACATCTAGATTCAGCTGAAATAGAGTGCACGTGCAATTGTTAAAATTCATTTGAATGTGGTTTTCTCATATCACATGTAAGCGATAAAAATATGTTACCAACAACATATAGTTGGTGAAAAATAGAAAATTGAGGTAAGTCAGTTAAAAGATGACGGTGATGGACTAAAAAATATATGTACCAGACACTTCGAATCGAAATTGGGATGCCAGAAAATAGATAGAGCATCATGGAATTTCATCAAGGAGCATAGCAGATCAATATTTGAGGGAAAAACTCCTCTTGTATTTTATTTCATTAGTTTGTAATCCAAACTGAAAATCATTGAACATTCTTGAATAGCTATGATTTTTTTCTAATCTTTTGTGCTTGGGGAATTGTATTTTTCAAGTTTTAATTCTTAGCTCTTCTTCCCGTCATTTCTTAAAATATTAGAATCGGTCGATGAGGTCGATTTTGATTTTTAAAATTGTTTTCCACGTTTCACATCTTGATTTCAAAACATTGGAATCAATCAACAACATTGATTTTGATGACGTTTTCTTCAAATTTCATTGTTGGATTATTCTTGAAGTGGTGATATCTAAGAATCATTCTTCTACAAGATTTTTCTCTCGGTGAGGTAGATAAATCAAACCAATTTTTGAGGATGTGATTTCAATAAAAATTTCATGAATGAATAAATCCATTTAAGTCAGGTAGAATTTAATTCCCCTACCTTATGTCTGTTATCATTTTTCTCAATTTCCATTCTCAATGCTTGATCATTTTTTGTTAGAAAAAAACTCTATTTCATCATTAGTTGAACCTCATTAAAAATATAATTTGAAAATAAAAGATTTTGTCCACATTTTTTTGGTAGTTTTGTTTTCAAATTTTGGTTTCATAATCACAATTGCCCTTCCATGTGGGTTCTAAACCATACACATTACTATACAATAGTAAATATGAGTTATAAATAATCAAATGTGAACATATTCACAAACGTACATGTCACTAGTCACCAAATTTAATGTTTTTTATTCTTATGTGTGAGATTTCAAGAAAATACAAAAGAATCTTATTTTAAAGCTATAAAAACAAATTTTCATCACCTTAAGTTAAATATGGATCTTGGGTTCTTTTATTCTTCTAGAAATGATTCTGAATTAAAAAGTTTCTATATGCTGACTTTGGTGGATATAAAATGGATAGAAAAATTACATCTGTAAATTTTCGTTTCTTAGGAGAGACTTTACTTTTTTGGTCTTGTAAAAATAACATTCAGTAGCACTTTATAATATTGAAGCTGAATATATTGTAGCTAGAAGTTGTTGTACTCAAGTGTTTTGTAGGAAACAAATGATCACTGACATTGATGTGAGTGTTAGTAAAACTCATATTTTGTGTGATAACACAAGTTCCATAACTTTAAGGAAAAACCCAACACATCACTCGTGATCCAAGAAAATAGACATAAGATACCATTTTCTTCAGGATCAAACACAAAAAGAAAATATCATTTTGCAATTTATCAGAACACAATAACAACTTGCTAATATTTTTACAAAGTCTCTAAATTCTGATAGATTTGAATATATTAAACAGAAGCTTGAATGGTCAACATAAAATGATCATTTATATATTTTTTGTTTATCACTAATAAAAAAACCACTTGAAAAGGGGAGGAACAGGTTGCTTATGTTTTTTTAAAAAAAGTTGCCAAATTTTTTTCGGGAGAACGTTATCCTTAAAAAATTTCCAGATAAACTTTTCTTTAAAATGTTCTAGAAATTTTTTTCGTAAAAATTTTATGGAAAAAGTTTTTTTTGAAACCTCTTAGGTTTTACCAGACTATGATCCATATGAATGATCATCAGAAAGACTTTTTCCTTATTATTCTAGGAAACCAAGAAGTTCACAGTACTGGACAAATGGTCATAATATTGTTTAATTTTTTTTTCGAGAGGTAGTTTTTTAGTATTTTTTTGTAAAATCATTTATCCATTGTTATGCTCATTTTCATGCTATTTATTTGTGAAATTTTTTATTTCTAAAATTTTTCTTTCAAATTTTTAATGTCAAATGGAAAAACATGTCCATCCAAAAAAACATATATAAAATGATACAAAACTTCAGGAGTTCAATTTTTTTTTGTCTTTTGGGAAACTTTAGTAGTCGTTGATCTTTTAAGGGTTTGATTTTAAGATGTTGTTTTTGAGGAAGCTGAATCGATTATCTCTTTGAGTCTATAATAGGTAAGAGGGTCACCAAATCTTCACCATTGATTGTTTTTTTAACACCACAAGTTTTTATGAAATATATATTTTTTGAATAATTTAATTTCTTTGATAACTTGTGTTATACACAACACTGTGTTTTAACGAACTGTGATATACTATTAATATTATTATTTAAACATGACCGTTATGACCTAGAAATTAAATTTTGTGGTATGAGTAGGAATAACCACATTTGGAAAATTAATTATAATGGCTTTAGATAAATAATATATATTTATAAATAAGTACTTTATTTTTAGAGAAGTCTTTATATGGTTTCAAATTACTTTTTTTTTCTCAAAAAATGATTTGTATTTCTTTTTGTGAAAAAACAATATAATTATTTTTTGTAATTTTTTGAAAAATTCTTTAACAAAATTAACAACATTTTTTAATCAACATGTCATTAATATCTTATGGTGGATTTTTGAGAATTTTTTAAAAATATGAATTTTTCAGTGAATAGTGAAAAATACAAAATTCTATTAAAATGGCCTTTTCATTTAAAGCATTAACAAAGTTCCATCTTGTTTAAAAAGGTTTTAAATGTAAAATTGGTTTAATTAATCTATTATTATTATAACGGCCCCGACCCCTGTAGCCCGATGTGTGTGCCTTACTTTGTTACAATGAGATGATTATAAGGAATCACATCTTGAAGGACCAAACAGTTTAGTAGTTTCAGAAAACTAGATACATATTTGAACCTTACATCACAATTGAAAATATAAAACACAACATAGCGAATCCTTTTTGAACACCATTAATATCCCACCTTAACCTTACATATCACTCATAATAAAATTCTTGGCATCCTGGGGAAAAGTAAAACATAAGAAAGGGGCGAGCTCAAATGCTTAGTAAGGTAAGCATATAGAGGAAGCTATGAATAAAAAAGGTATAAAAATTATGTTAATGTAATTAAATGAAACACATGTCATTTAATCAATAATTTGAGCATAATGATGGAATGCATATTGCTGGACATATGAAACATACCTTCAAGGATTCGTACCAAGAATCTAATACTATCAAGGATTCTTTCCAAGAATCTATCATCATCAAGGATTAGTGCCATGAATCTAATACTATCAAGGTTTTGTTCCAAGAATCTATCATAATCAAGGCTTCGTGACAAGAACCTAATAAATGGGCTAGGACTTGACCAAAAATCAATATAGTTTGTCTCATGAGACCTACCGATTCATAGAGATACTATATTAGGCCCCATATGTCACTTAGTAATTCCAATTCATTCCTCACATGAATACATAATACAACTAAATCAATATTCCTTAACAAATCAATAACTGTCCATATTGGAAGAACTAGTCATACAGAATATCAATACTTCCCCAGTAAAAAAAATCATAAACCATCCAAATAAATACGATGAATGATATCATTATAGTACATTCTTAATATAATATGTGACAAAAAATGTTGGCTTGGAAAAAATACTTTAAATATATTATTGGAATATTTCTTGAGGAAAATACCCTTTTTACTTTGAAAATCAATTATTTTTAAAACACTGCACATTTATAAAAGAATACATTTTCTTTAAAAAGAACATTGTATAATTGTAAATTAATCTTCAAATCTTTAAGGTTATATGATGGTAGAGAAACCCGCTCATGCTGCACAAGTTAAAAAAAGACATTCCTTTTGTTTTTTTTCAGAAAATCCTTAAAGAACCATGTTTTGAAAATTAGAAAAATATAACTTTCAAATCATTTTTTAAAAAAGTAAAACATGTGTAAAAATTAATTTAAACAATCATAGTATAATAATAAAAAAATTTTTGAAAAAAATTTTAGAAAACATGATCATGGAAGAAAAAGGGATTTTTATGGGAGACTTCAAAAAACATAAATTTTAAAAGAATGTACCTTATAAATATTATATAATTGAAGTGAGTGTTAATCAAATGAATTGATTATGTGTATTCACTGTAAATCCACATAAAAAATGTGGAAATACAACATAAGACAATCAAAATCAATTTCACATATAATCTTATCATTACATAACCATGAAGTAGAAGTTTAACCCAATGAGTTAAAATTGAGTTAAGAAATCACTTACAACTTTGTAATCAGTCAAATCGCATGCCCCATAAAATTAATGATTATTAAATGAAAAATTAAATATCATGAAGATAATGAGATTCATGATATGATATATCAAAGGTTTGTAAATAAACCACACATAAGAAATAAGCGGTGAACAAGACATATATCTCCCAGAAGTAACAGTGAGATGAGAAAACCCTTACCTCATGATTCCCATTAGTTTTGTGTACTTTAACCTCTTGTATAATAGTTTAAAGATGTTATTAACTCATTAATAAACTATTTTCATGTTTTTAATAACATATATGATGATTTTATAACATCTTATTACCCATTCATTGATAATATTTAATTATTTTCATTGTTTAAGCCGTGTTTGTTTTAGGGTTTCATGGTCGGTTCATTTGTGTGTAGTTATGGATGTTTATATAAAATGGGATTAAAACTCCAAAAGTGTAATGAAATAGTATTAATTCACATCCATAATTATAAATGGTCTCATATAGCATTTTTATTTCTTGTATGAGGATGATTCATTTGATAAAATGTTAATGATAAATGTTTAGTTTATTTTTGTGGTTTTTTCAAACACCATGAACTAGTTTTGTTTTATTTAAAATTATGAGTTTACATGAGTTCCATAACATTAAATAGGTTATAATATACCTATTAAAATTTTATTTAACCAGAATTATAGTATTATGACCATCCATGTAGGTGGTAATAGAAAAAAAATAAAATCATTATTCACGGAGGTGATTAACCGGCATAATTCGAACCATAGATTCATTTATTTGAATAAGAGGAGGTAATAAAAGGGATGGATATAAGATATTCCATTAGAAACATTAAAATCCATTATATACATTATTCAGGATTTATCATTAATTTATGGAAGTATTAGGTGAGGATAAAGTAGTAAAAGAAAAGAAATTAAGAGAGGTGTTTTGAGAAAATTACCTCTAGAATATCACCTTCTTAAATGACCCTTGAGGACCTTGGATTTGTTCTTTTGGTGTGACCATTAGCACTTTGACATTGGGAGAGTGAGGAGTAGATTTTTTTAAAGATAATTGATGGGCTTCATGTCTTTAGAGTCGGAATAGGGTGGCAATGGGTGATATTTATACTTTATGAGAGGTGGGTTTAAGTGATTATAAATTAATTATTTTATGTTTAAAGCCAACCACATTTAGGTGGAATTAATTTCCATGAATATGTATAATCATTAATGTTTTAAAGTATGGGTTGGTTCATGAAATACCTCATCCAACCATTAAATTTTGTATTTGTTGGGTAAGTTAAGCCTTTAACTTTTAACTTTAACCATTTTCATTATTTTATCTATACTACGATTAGTTTTTTTTACCATAGTACAATTTTTATGTATAAAAATTAAAATTAAATTAAAAAATAATTTGTACCTTATGATTCTAAATATGGAATTCATTTGACCAAATTAAATTCACATAATTAGAAAAAATATATTTAAAATTAATCTCACAAACACAACGAAAAAAGAAGGTTTTTAAAGTGAAGAGTTCAATTGTTTGAAATGTTTTTATATCCAATTTCAATTTCAAATCAATTCCAATTTCAATTTCAAATCGATGAGTAATGAAATAATATTTATTTAATAAATAATTAGTCATTATTCAATGTTCGGTAAATGTCAAGGAAGATAAGTGGACAAAGTTTAATTGTCTGATTACAAACTATATAAAAGAAATATCTCATTCATAAAATAAAATCCCCATGTGAGACCTTTTTGAACCCTCCACACTTGGAAACCCCCTCTCCATGAAGGGGTCACTCTAGAGAGAGGCCTATATAGGAAGGATCTGTTTCCAGTCAAGATGGATAGAGCGTCTCGGAGGGTGATGACTTGAGAGGCGATGGTTTAACACAACAATCTGTCAGTATAAGTGGGTCTCCCCTCATTTTGGCCACCCAGTCATAAAATGTGTGACCCAAAAATTCGATTGGATCCTAGGGGAGAGGTTCACCCAAATAGCGGACTACTAGGATTTGAACCCTCCACCTTTCAAAGAACAATATGGTTATTCCCCTCAATAAGTGTGTTTATATAAATGATATTTATTTATTCTTATGTGACAAACATGTTAATTGAATAATAGTTATAATTTTATTATGGCATGTATTTTTATCAGAATTTTGTAATTCAAAAGGGGCTTCGGTACAAATTACCAAACTTAGAACTTCCATAATAAATATATAATTATATCACATTCCATAAACACACTTTTTGAGAACAATGAATAGAGAGAATCTCTTTCAATACCTAAAGAGAGTTTAATGGATCGAAAGTGTGATCCCTTATCCCCTTCACCCTAAACATTCAGAGATCATCAAGAGTTCACCATCATCATAGAAAAATTCTGTTGTGATCAACCATGAATGACTCATGTGATAGGGATGGATGATACTAGAATTATGTGATTATATATTGATGTTTAGAGATTGTGGTGCATGTATGGATCATAAATAGAGGTATTTTAATGTAGATACTATATTACAATGATGGTATGATTAGATCAAGTTAACCAGATCCCCAATGAAGAAATATTTACAAGTTAAGATAATTCTAGACCTGCTTATAAATTAATTATATATTACATGTAATGATTCTCCTCTTTTTTCAATATTTAATAATGACGGGTAATATATTAATTTCATTGGTCATGAAATAATTAATTATGTATAAAAATTATTATTCATATAGATTAAAAGATGCATTATCCATCTGATATAGCTGCTTCCACTACATGTGGAACCTTCAAGTAGTATCAAAGGGTCATAAAGATAATTTATAATAATTTATTAATCATTGATTGAATGTTATGAGTTTTAAATATCTTTTACACCATATTTATTAATTATTGAAATCCAAACATTGTTTTTTCTTCACATTCCTTGTTTTCTCTCACATAACCAAAAAAAAATTAAATTTAAATGAAGAAACATCAGAATATTCCAAATGGAGTTGCAAAAGGTAATTCCTAGATAACACAAGAGTACATAGTGTGTACCTCGGTCTACATGTTGTGTACACATGTATCTTATTCTATTTTTTGATAATATTTTATTATTATAATAAAATATCATCATTGATTCTATAAACTCGGATTAGCACATAGATCTAGAAAGGCTGGAACACTGTTTGAAGAACCACACATTGTGTAGCATTCATACATGGTGTATAGTCATTGTGTCTTCGTATAGAGAATGTAGGGTCCAATCATTTCATGTAACTTCTCCAAGACATGGTGTTATAAAAACTATGAAATATTGAGGCCATAAGTCATGTATGGAAAATTACAAGTCTTCTACCTCATACACGCCAATGGTAGTGGAACATGCTCAGTCCCTAGGTGTGTGTCATGGAAATGAGTAAAAGAGATTATATTATTTGTAACCCAAATTAAATTTGAACGTATTCAAAGACGTACATGCCAGTAGTCACCAAATTTAATTATTTTATTTTTATGTGTGAGATTTCAATAAAATAAAAAAGAATCTTATTTTAAAGCTATAAAAACAATTTTTCATCAACTTAAGTGAAATATGGATCTTGGGTTCTTTTATTCTTCTAGAAATGACTTTGAATTAAAAAGTTTTTATATGATGACTTTGGTGGATGTAAAATGGATAGAAAAAATACATTTGTAAATTTTCATTTTATAGGAGAGACTTTAGTTTTTTGGTCTTGTAAAAATAACATTTAGTAGCACTTTATAATATTGAAGCTGAATATATAGTAGCTAGAAGTTGTTGTACTCAAGTGTTGTGGAGGAACCAAATGATCACTGACATTGACGTGAGTGTTAGTAAAACTCATATTTTGTGTGATAACACAAGTTCCATAACTTTAAGGAAAAACCCAAGACATCACTCGCGATCCAATAAAATAGACATAAGATACCATTTTCTTCAAGATCAAACACAAAAGGAAAAGATCATTTTACAATTCATCAGAACACAATAACAACTTGCTAATATTTTTACAAAGTCCCTAAATTCTGATAGATTTGAATATATTAAACAGAACCTTGAAATGGTCAACATAAAATGATCATTTATATGATTTTTGTTTATCTCTATCCTTAAATAAATAAAACTACTTGAAAAATGGGAGGAGCAAGTTTCTTATGTTTTTTAAAAAAAGTTCCCAAAAATATTTCGGGACAACGTTATCCTTAAAAAATTTCCTGATAAACTTTTATTGAAAATGTTCTAAAATTTATTTTTGTAAAAATTTTATGGAAAAAGTTTTTTTGAAACCTCTTAGGTTTTACCAGAATATGATCCATCTAAATGATCATCAGAAAAACTTTTTCCTCATTATTCTAGGAAACCAAGAAGTTTACAGTACTGGACAAACGGTCGTAATATTGTTTAATTTTTTTTCAAGAGGTATTTTTTTAGTCTTTTTTTGTAAAATAATTTATCTATTGTTAGGCTCATTTTCATGCTATTTATAATTTTTGTGAAATTTTTTCTTTCTAAAATTTTTATTTCAAATTTTTAATGTTAAATGTAAAAACATGTCCATCCAAAAAAATATATATAAAATGATACAAAACTTCAAGAGTTCAAATATTTTTTTTGTCTTTTGGGAAACATTATTAGTCGTTGATCTTTTTAAGGGTTTGATTGTAAGATGTTGTATTTAAGGAAGCTGAATCGATTATCTCTTTGAGTCTATAATAGGTAAGAGGGTCACCAAATCTTCACCATTTATTGTTTTTTTAACACCCCATGTTTTTATGAAATATACATATTTTTAATAATTTAATTTCTTCGATAACTTGTGTTATACACAACACCGTGTTTTAACGAACTGGGATATACTATTAATATTATTATTTAAACTTGACCGTTATGACCTAGAAATTAAATTTTTTGGTATGAGTAGGAATAAACACATTTGGAAAATTAATTATAATGGTTTTAGATAAATAATATACATTTATAAATAAGTACTTTATTTTTAGAGAAGTCTTTATATGCTCTGAAAATACTTTTTTTTCTCAAAAAATAATGTGTATTTATTTTTGTGAAAAAAAATATATTTACTTTTTGAATTTTTTTTGAAAATTTATTTTACAAAATTAACTTAATTTTTTAATCAGCATGCCATTAATATCTTATGGTTTATTTTTGATAATTTTATAAAAATATGATTTTTTTTGGTGAATAGTGAAAAATACAAATTTCTATTAAAAATGGCCTTTTCATTTAAAGCATCAACAAAGCTCCATCTTGTTTAAAAAGGTTTTAAATGTAAAATTGGTTTAATTAATCTATTATTATTATAACGGCCCTAACCCTAGTAGTCTGGTGTCGGTGCCTTACTTTGTTACAATGACATGATTATAAGGAATCACATCTTGAAGGACTGAACAATTTAGTAGTTTCGGAAAACTAGATACATATTTTAACCTTACATCACAATTGAAGAAGATGGGACCTCGTGTCCCTTGTTGATTTGATTTCTAGACTTGTTCAAATGCACAACATCCTTTTGATGATATGCGGATGAGAGTATGTTAGTTTGTATCATGGTGAAAACACACAAGTTGTCCGAGTTCTCCATTTTTTTGTCCTCTATGCGAGCTCAGAAGAGTTTTGGATCATTCGGGGTTGGAGCTAGCTGCCTCTGAAGATGATGAAGCCTGATGGATTGAAGTAGCTTAACTAATCAAAGTCGTTGCTGGACATGAATGAATTTTTGGGAAGGATCAATAGAGTTGGAGAAACATCTAGATTCAGCTGAAATAGAGTGCACGTGCAATTGTTAAAATTCATTTGAATGTGGTTTTCTCATATCACATGTAAGCGATAAAATTATGTTATGAAAAACATGTGGTTGGTAAAAAATAGAAAATTGAGATAATTCAGTTAAAAGATGATGGTGATGGACTAAAAAATATATGTTCCAGACACTTTGAATCGAAATTGGGATGCCAGAAAATAGATAGAGCATCATGGAATTTCATCAAAGAGCATAACATCACTCATTGCGATCAATATTTGAGGGTAAAACTCTTCTCTCTTGTATTCTATTTCATTAGTTTTCAATCCAAACTGAAAATCATTGAACATTATTGAATAGCTATGATTTTGTCTAATCTTTTGTGTGTGGGGAATTTTATTTTTCAAGTTTTAATTCTTACATCTTCTTCCCATCATTTCTAAAAATATTAGAATCGATCGATGAGGTCAATTTTGATTTTAATTTTTTTTTTCACCTTTCACATCTTGATTTCAAAACTTTGAAATCAATCAACAACATTAATTCTGATGACATTTTTTTTCAAATTTCATTGTTGGATTATTCTTGAAGTGGTGATATCTAAGAATCATTCTTTTACAAGATTTTTCTCTCGGTGAGGTAGATAAATCAAACCAATTTTCGAGGATGTAATTTCAATAAAAATTTCATGAATGACGAATCCATTTAAACCAGGTAGAATTTAATTCCCCTGCCGTATGACTCTATCATTTTTCTCAATTTTTATTCTCAATGCTTGATCATTTTTTGTGCCTCATCTTGTTAGAAAAAAACACTATTTCGTCATTAGTTGAACCTCATTAAAAATATAATTTGAAAATAAAAGATTTTTCCACATTTTTTGGTAGTTTTGTTTTCAAATTTTGGTTTCATAATCACAATTTCCCTTCCATGTGGGTTCTAAACCCTACACATTACTATACAATAGTAAATATGAGTTATAAATAATTAAATTTGCACGTATTCAAAGACGTACATGTCACTAGTCACCAAATTTAATTTTTTTTATTATTATGTGTGAGATTTCAATAAAATACAAAATAATATTATTTTAAAGCTATAAAAACAAATTTTCATCACCTTAAGTGAAATATAGATCTTGGGTTCTTTTATTCTTCTAGAAATGATTTTGAATTTAAAAGTTTCTATATGCCGACTTTGATGGATGTAAAATGGATAGAAAAATTACATCTGTAAATTTTTATTTCTTAGGAGAGAATTTAGTTTTTTGGTCTTGTAAAAATAATACTCAGTAGCACTTTATAATATTGATGCTGAGTATATAGTAGCTAGAAGTTGTTGTACTCAAGTGTTGTGCAAGAAACAAATGATCACTGACATTGACGTGAGTGTTAGTAAAACCCATATTTTATGCGATAACATAAGTTCCATAACTTTAAGGGAAAACCCAACACATCACTCGTGATCCAAGAAAATAGACATAAGATACCATTTTCTTTAGGATCAAACATAAAAAGAAAATATCATTTTACAATTTATCAGAACACAATAACAACTTCCTATATATTTTTACAAAGTCCCTAAATTTCGATAGATTTGAACATATTAAACAGAATATTGAAATGGTCAACATAAAATGATCATTTATATAATTTTTGTTTATCACTAATAAAAAAACAACTTGAAAAGGGGAGGAACAAGTTGCTTATGTTTTTTAAAAAAAGTTCCCAATTTTTTTTCGGGACAACGTTATCCTTAAAAATTTTCCAAATAAACTTTTCTTTAAAATGTTCTAGAAATTTTTTTCTTAAAAATTTTATGGGAAAAGTTTTTTTTGAAACCTCTTAGGCTTTAGCAGACTATGATCCATCTGAATGATCATCAGAAATACTTTTTCCTTATAATTCTAGGAAACCAAGAAGTTCACAGTACTGGACAAACGGTCATAATATTGATTAATTTTTTTTCCAGAGGTAGTTTTTTAGTCTTTTTTTGTAAATTAATTTATCTATTGTTATGCTCATTTTCATGCTATTTATAATTTTTGTGAAATTTTTTCTTTCTAAAATGTTTCTTTCAAAATTTTAATGTCAAATGGAAAAACATGTCCATCCAAAAAAACATATATAAAGTGATACAAAACTTCCAGAGTTCAAATTTGTTTTGTCTTTTGGGAAACTTTATTAGTCGTTAATCTTTTTAAGGGTTTGATTGTAAGATGTTGTATTTGAGGAAGATGAATCGATTATCTCTTTGAGTCTATAATAGGTAAGAGGGTCACCAAATCTTCACTATTGATTGTTTTTTAACACCCAAAGTTTTTATGAAATATATATATTTTTAATAATTTAATTTCCTTGATAACTTGTGTTATACAGAACACCGTGTTTTAATGAACTGTGATATACTATTAATATTATTATTTAAACTTGACTGTTATGACCTAGAAATTAAATTTTGTGGTATGAGTAGGAATAAACACATTCAGAAAATTAATTATAATGGTTTTAGATAAATAATATATATTTATAAATAAGTAATTTATTTTTAGATAAGTTTTTATATTCTTTGAAAATACTTTTTTTTTCTCAAAAAATGATTTGTATTTCTTTTTGTGAAAAAACAATATAATAATTTTTGAAATTTTTTGAAAATTTGTTTTACAAAGTCAACTTCATTTTTTTAATCAACATGTCATTAATGTCTTATGGTGGATTTTTTAGAATTTTATAAAAATATAATTTTTTCAATGAATAGTGAAAAATACAAATTTCTATTAAAAATGGCCTTTTCATTTAAAGCATTAACAAAGTTACATATTTTTTAAAAAGGTTTTAAATGTAAAATTTGTTTAATTAATCTATTATTATTAAAATATCCTTGACCCTCATAGCCTAGTGTCGGTGCCTTACTTTGTTACAATGACATGATTATAAGGAATCACATCTTGAAGGACCAAACAGTTTATTAATTTCAGAAAACTAGATACATATTTGAACCTTACATCACAATTGAAAATATAAAACACAACCTAGAGAATCCTTTTTGAACACCATTAATCTCCTAGATTAACCTTACATATCACTCTTAATAAAATTCTTGACATCCTGGGGAAAAATAAAATATAAGAAAGGGGCAAGCTCAAATGCTTAGTAAGGGTAAGCATATAGAGGAAGTTATGGATACAAAAGGTATAAAAATTATGTTAAGGTAATTAACTGAAACACATGTCATTTACTCAATAATTTGAGCATAATGATGGAATGCATATTACTGGACATATGAAACATACCTTTGAGGCTTCATACCAAGAATCTAATAATATCAAGGATTCATTCCAAGAATCTATCATCATCAAGGATTAGTGATATGAATATAATACTATGAATGTTTTGTTCCAAGAATCTATCATAATCAAGGCTTTGTGACAAGAACCTAATAAATAGGTTAGGCCTTTACCAAAACCCAATATAGTGTGTCTCATGAGACCTACTGATTCATCGAGATACTATATTAGTCCCCATATGTCACTTAGTAAGTCCAATTCATTCCTCACATGAATACATAATACAACTAAATCAACATTCCTTAACAAATCAATAACTGTCCATATTGGAAGAACTTGCCACACAGAATATCAATACTTCCCCAATCAAACAAATCATAAACCAACCAAATAAATATAATGAATGATATCATTATAGTACATTCTTAAAATAATATGTGACAAAAAATTTTGACTTGGAAAAAATACTTTAAATATATTATAGGAATATTTCTTGAGGAAAATAACCTTTTTACTTTGAAAATCAATTATTTTTAAAACACTGCACATTTATAAAAGAATACATTTTATTTGAAAAGAACATTGTATACTTGTAAATTAATCTTCAAATATTTAAGGTTATATGATGGTAGAAAAACCCGCTCATGCTGTACAAGTTAAAAAAAGACATTCCTTTTGTATTTTTGTCGGAAAATCCTTAAAGATCCAAGTTTTGAAAATGAACAAATATACCTTTCAAATCGTTTTGTAAAAAGTAAAACATGTGTAAAAATTAATTTAAACAATCATAGTAGAATAATAAAAACTTTTTTGGAAATAATTTTAGAAAACATGATCATGGAAGAAAAAGGGATTTTTATGGGAGACTTCAAAAAGATACTTTTTAAAAGAATGTCCCTTATAAATATCATATCATTAAAGTGAGAGTTATTCAAAGGAATTGATTATGTGTATTCAATTTAAATCCACATAAAAAAACTGGAAACACAACATAAGATAATCAAAATCAATTTCGCATATAATCTTATCACGACATAATCATGAAGTAGAAGTTTAACCCAATGAATTTAAATTGAGTTATGAAATCACTTACAACTTTGTAATAAGACAAATCGTATGCCCCATAAAATTAATGATTATTAAATGAAAAATTGAATATCATGAAGATAATGAGATTCATGATATGATATGTCAAAGGTTAGTAAATACACCACACATAAGAAATAAGTGGTGAACAAGACATATTTTTTCTTATAAGTAAAAGTGAGATGAGAAAACCCTTACCTCACGCTTCCCATTAGTTTTGTGTACTTTAAACTCTTGTATAATAGTTTAAAGATGTTATTAACTTATTAAAGAACTATTTTAATGTTTTTAATAACATATATTATGATTTTATAACATCTTATGACCCATTCATTGATAATATTTAATTATTTTCATTGTTTAATCTATGTTTGTTTCTGGGTTTCTTGGTCGGTTCATTTGTGTATAGTTATGGATGTTCTTATAAAATGGGATTACAACTCGAAAAGTGTAATGAAATTGTATTAATTTACATCCATAATTATAAATGGTCCCATATATAATTTTTATTTCTTTTATGAGGATGATTCATTTGATAAAATGTTAATGATAAATGTTTAGTTTATTTTTTTGGTTTTTTCAGACACCATGAACTAGTTTTGTTTTATTCAATATTACGAGTTTACATGAGTTAAATAAAATTAAATAATTTATAACATACCTATCAAAATTTTATTTCACCATAATGATAGTTTTATGACCATCCATGTGGGTGGTAATAGAAAATGAATAAAATCATTATTCATAGAGGAGATTAACCGGTATAATTCGGACCATAGATTCATCTATTTGAATTAGAGGAGGTAATAAAAGGGATGGATATAAGATATTCCATTAGAAACATTAAAATACAATATATAAATTATTCAGGATTTATCATTCCTTTATGGAAGAATAAGGTGAGGAGAAAGTAGAAAAAGAAAAGAAATTAAGAGAGGTGTTTTGTGAAAATTACCTCTTGAATATCACCTTCTTAAATGACCCCTCGAGGACCTTCAGTTTGGCCTTTTGGTGCGACCATTATCACTTTGACATGGGGAGAGTGAGGAGTATATTTTTTTAAAGATATTTGATGGGATTCTTGTATTTAGAGTCGAAATAGGGTGGTGATGGGTGATATTTATACTTTATGAGAGGTTGGTTTAAGTGATTAAATAATAATTATTTTATGTTTAAAGCCAACCACATTAAGGTGGAATTAATTTCCATGAATTTTTATAATAATTAATGTTTTAAATTATGGTTAGGTTCACGAAATACCTCATCCAACCATTAAATTTTGTATTTTTTGGTTAAGTTAAGCCTTTAACTTTTAACTTTAACCATTTTCATTATTTTATCTATACTACGATGAATGTTTTTTAACATGGTACATTTTTTATGTATAAAAATTAAAATGAAATTAAAAAATAATTTAGACCTTATGATTCTAAATATTTAATTCATTTGACCAAATTAAATTCACATAATTAGAAAAAATATATTTAAAATTAACCTCACAAACACTATGAAAAAGAAGGTTTTTAAAGTGAAGAGTTCAACAGTTTGAAATGTTTTTATATCTAATTTCAATTTCAAATAGATTACAATGACTTAAATTGGTTTTATTGTTTTATATTTTAAGTAATTATACTTTAAAACCAATATTAAATCTAATTTTAATATATAAATAAATTAGATGAAAAACAGTTTTCAATTAAAACTCAGTATTTTTTTACTATTCATCAAAAAATGAAACTTTTCTAAAAAACACCCAAATTTCATTATAATATAATTTTTATATTCCTATTTAAAAAAATGAAGTTATTTTTTCAAATAAAATTTATGAAAGTTTCAAAATTTAGTTTTAAAATAGGTGCACCATTAAAAGGTGGAAAAATTGCCTTTTAGAAAAATATTGATTTTTTTATGCTTAAAATTTGACTTATTCTTATCTTAATCCTATAAAACTTATTGGATGATCTTTTAAAAAATTATTAAATATATAAAATATAAATTTCATTAATATATTTCACTAATAGTGATTAATTTAATTTCTTAAGATAAAATGTCAATATGGGCATAAAAATAGTATTTTCTAAAAACACATCCTTTATGTTCAATTGGTTTTAATTTTTTTTAATTAATTGATAACCAATAAATTCATTTTATAAGAATGTTTAAACGATATTTTAATAATTTAATTAATCTCATTCATTCTTGTCATTCCAATGGTTAGGTTATAACTATCAAATTTAACTAATAATATTTAATCGTTTGTTTAAGCCAACTGTTCTGTGCAACGTAAGATATCAAATAGATTAAATTTAAAAAGATAAATACCAAAAAATATTGAGGTGTTACATTCTCAAATCCTATAAAAAATTTCATCCTCGAAATTTTAAATTACACTTCTAAAATCAAAGGTTTATACTTGACAATTTCTTTGTGGGAAACCCACATCGTAAATAGAGTTAATTAAACATCCCCTTAATAAGAGGGGAAGATAAATAAAAATGTCACCACAAAATCAGGTTTTTGAATAAGATAACATTAGTGATAAGTGAAAACATATACATGAAAGAGAAATCTAAATATAGATTTCTGATGGAGATTGATAGATTACATGGTCATTAGAAGGTCAATGACCTCAAAACCATAGACTAAATAGGTCTGAGAAAGGTCATTGATATCATAAAAAATGATGGTAATAGGATAAAATTTTATTTCAAAATAAATTGAGAAGATACACTTACTTTATTTCATCTCATAAGTACAATATCACTCTTTGGTTGTGCTTTGATCTATTTTCACTTCATCCCTTATTCTAGGAAATGATTGTTCACAATGGATTCTTTTATGCCTGAAGTACTTTATTGTTTCATAAGATCCAAAAGTAATTCCTTCAGCCTTTAAATGTTTAATGAAAAAAAATAGTTAGCACATGATATCCAATATAATAAATCACACATTAACCTCAAATAATAATATCCAATGTTCAAATTAATCCATTCCATATGTAGTTAATTTTAAGACCTACAAAAAATATATCAGTCCAAATTCAAAGTCCAAAAATTTAGAAGTAAGGTCACTAAAATTTCAAAATCAACTTAACATTATATTCCCCAAAGAATATAAAGTAACTCTTATTTTAGTATATCAAATATATGAATACCCTAATCAACTTTAAACCTTAATTTAAACATGCTAGCTTCCAAATCATTAAAGAAGAAATACTACAGTACAATCTTTATATATTTTATGATTCTTATAACTAGAATATTATTGATAAAATAATTTTACAACATAACTCTTGAATCCAAAAACCCAAATAATTTAATTATTCCACTTTGAATGTAGTAATAACATAAGCTTGACCTTGATTTCTTTTCTTATTCTGAGGTATATTCCCTTGACACTTTGGACATTTGTTTGTATATCTCACCATCTTCTTACAGTTGAAACATTGCATATTTATAGTTTCTTTCTTTCTCTTGAAATCATGAGCCTGGTGACCTTTCTCTCCACACTTGTAACAAACTCGCATTCCCTTCAAGAAAGTACCAGGGTGTTTCTTTCCACAATTATCACATTTTTGGAAAATCCTTCTCTCCCTTTTACCCTTAATCCATCTCCTACTCCATCGTTCTCTTCTTCTCTTTCTTTCCCTTAAAGTCATAAGACTTAGAGAATTATTTCTCTATATTTATAGCACATGAAACTATATCTTCATATGATGATTATGTTTGGGAGACTAGTTCACTTTGGAGGAATGACTTTAAACCATCAAATAAATAATCAATTTTACACGTTGGGTAACGTATAAAGTTAGAAGTATGCCTTGATAATCTTGTAAAGTTGGCTTTGTACTTAGCAGCATTACCATCTTTATTTTATCTCAAACTCATGAATTTTATCTCCATATCTGCTCACAATTTGCGATGGAAATATTTTTCCATGAAAAATTCCTTAAAATCATTCCATTTCTTGTTTGTTATTTCCACATCCTCCTTAGTGGTTTGAATCAATGACCATAATTGATCTGCATCTCCAAAGTGACAATAAACTACCATGAAAACCTTCTCCCTTTCATTACTTCCCAATGAATGAAATATCTTATCTAAAGAACTTATCAATTTCTCATCTAAAAATATATTTTTAGTCCCATTGAATGATGGATGTTATTTTCAAATGAAGTTATCTAACATTATTACACTGCATTTTGGATTAGGCTGTTATATATGGGAAAGCTTATTTCTTATTACCCGAGTTAGATTTCCTAATATAGTTATAATTTGTTCAGCTCCAGCTATAGTTCCAGCTCCAGCTTCAACCCAATTATATTTTCAGGAGGGAAATCCCTACATGGATTACATGCATTGATATGGTTCCCATTCCTTATACTAGGATCTATTTCTAAATAGTGGAATACATTAGATTATATTATAACATTATGAAACATAATGAGTAATATCAAAACTATTTAATATAAACTAATCTCTAAATCATAAGTTTGTTTTCATTGGGAGGATTTAAAAATTCTTTTATAGGGTTTCTCTCTTTAATCTATGTTTTCCTAAATTTAGTTCTCAAGGTTTCTACTAAACTTCCTATGATACCAACTATAACAACCCCGACCCTTGTAGCCTAGAGTTGGTGTCTTACTTTGTTACATGGACATGATTACAAGGAATCACATCCCAAAGGATCTAAAAGCTTAGTAGTGTTGGAAAACTAGATACATATTTTAACCTTACATAATAATTAAAAATATGAAACACAACATAGTGAATCTTTTGAGATCTCTGTTAACCTCCTTGTTTAACCCTGCATATCACTCATAAGAAACTTCTTGGAATCCTTGGGAAAAATAAAACATAATAAAGGGGTAAGCTCAAATGCTCGGTAAGGGTAAGCATAAAACATAAGATATGAATAAACAAGGTATAAACATTATGTCAAGGTAAATGACTAAAAACATTCCATTTAATCAATAATTTCATCATAATATGGAAGAAATATAATACGATCAAATAATTATATATAAATAATCACATGAGCTTGAAAACACAACCATAAATATTTTACTAATCGAATAATCACATGGAAATCAATAACTAATATCATAATGATGGAATTAATAATTTCACCTAAAACTTACCTTTGAGGCTTTATACCAATAATATAAATTTATCAGGGATTCGTTCCAAGAATCTACCATCATCAAGGCTTTGTGCCAAGAATCAAATAATATCAAGGCTTCATGCTAAGAATTTATCATCATCAAGGATTCATTCCAAGAACCTAATAAATGGGTAAGGACTTTGCCAAAAAACAATCTATTTTGTCTCATGAGACCTACCCATGCATTGAGGGGCTATATAGGGCCCCACCCATCACGTAATAAGTCCAATGTATTCCTCACATGAATAAATAATACAACCAAATCAATATGGATTAACAAATAAATCACTATCCGTATTGGAAAAACCAATCATACAAAATATCAATAAATCCCCAATCAAACTAATAATAAACCATCAAAATGAATATGATTAATGGTATAATTAGAGTACATTATTAATATAAGATTTGACAAAAAATGTTGACATGCATAAAAATACATTAAAGATATTATTTTAATATTTGTTAAGGAAAATGCCCTTTTTTAAATTGAAAATCACTTAATTTTTAAAAAATACACATTTATAAAAAAATAAATTTTCTTTGAAAATAAAATTGTATAATTTTCAGGGAATCTTCAAATCATTAAGGTAGCCTGATGACAAAAAAAGCCGCTCATTCCATATAATTAAAAAAAAGACATTCCTTCCATATTTTTTTCGGAAAAGCCTTAAATAACCTTGTTTTAAAAATGAAAAAATATACCTTTCAAAACATTTTTTAAAAAGTAAAAATGGGTAAAAGTTAATTTAAACAATCATAGTAGAATATTACAATCATTTTTGGAAACAACTTTAGAAAACATGACCATGGAATAAAAATGGAGTTTTAATGGAGACTTTAAAAAGATAATTTTTAAAAGAAATTCCCTTATAAATATCATATCATTAAAGTGAGCATTAATAAAATGAATAGATTATGTGTATTCACTATAAATACACATAAAAAAGTGTAAATACAATATAATATAATCATAATTCAATTCACACATAATCATAGCATGCCATAATCATGAAATAGAAATTTAACTCAATGAATGGAAATTGAGTTAAGAAATCACTTACAACTTTGTAATCAGTCAAATTATATGCCCACAAAATTAATGATTATGAAATTAATAATTAAATATCAATAAGATAATTAGATTCATGATATGATATATCAAAGTTCAGTAAATACACCACATATAAGGAATAAGTTGTGAATAAATAATATATAACTACCCAATGTTTTATCAATGAAAATTAAATTCTTATAATTTTTTCATATAATCACATAAAATCACAACACAATGAACTACTAAGTACAATGTGACCTTTAAACATAATATTGTCAATTTTGTGATTTGAATTTCAAAAATTTGATATACACTGTTGCGATCAGTAAGATGTTTGGAGTCTTATGGAACAAACTAAATTTTTGGTGAATAGTAACCTACCCTTATGAATAGTAACATACCCTTATGAATAGTAATATGACCATTATGAATAGTAAATTGTCCAAAAGAATAGTAACCTCACACATGAATGTCTAAATAAAATTTATCCATCTTATAAGTGATAATATGACCACAATAAAATTAATGGTATTTTTGTAAGACATAAATAATTAGTTACAATTAATTAATTAATTTAAAAGAAAATTTATTTTCATAAAAGGTGTTCATAAATTATAAATTTTATGTCTTCTAGTTCTAAGATATTTTTATATGATCTTATGTAATTTTTGAAAGCATTATAAAATCAGTTACAATTTGAAAATCTGTATTTTTCAAGTATATTATGATTTTAATGAAAAATTAAATAAATCATATTTAGAAAATTATTTTTGAAAAATGGATTTCTATTTTGGATTTATATGTCAAAAAATGGTTAGGGTTATTTTTTGGTTGTTTTCTAAAATACTTGAATTTTTGATGAATAATAAAATATTATAATTTACAATATATGCAAAAACCTGAATTTCTGCATCATGCGTGAGTCATGGATGATGTAAATGGACATTGGTTCGAACTCACATGAAAATATTACCATTTTGTTTCATGTAATCATCACTATTTATTTTATTAAGGAAAAATAATAAAGTAATGATTAAAATATTAAGAAAACCCTCCTCCCCTCCACTATAAAACCCATCCACACTTCCCTCATCTCTTCACTCCTATAAAGCCTTGTGAATTCCCTAAATTCTACCCAAATATCTTCCCAAGATCCTACCCCATGTCCCATATCCTTTGGTCTCCTCAAAAGACCAAATCCTTTCCCCTTAATAGGCTCTCAAGGAAGATTGAATCAAGAGGCAAATTCCGTTTTTCTTTTCTTTCTTTTTCTTTTCATGTTCATTTGTTTTCTTTTCTATCCTTACCTCACCTAAATCAAATGTTACGAAAATTATAATAACATGTACTGGAATGTTTTTATGATAATGTTATATGTTATTATCATCTCTCCTTTACTATTATTTTATACTAGTAGTAAAGACACCATCTAAGATGTGTTAATTTACCACATTCAAGGACGACGAGTATTCAATTTCATTTACCATCTTCAATTCTGGTCATGAAACCATTTTTTTGGTTAAACCAGACTATTAAATATTTATTTTATCTTATTTGTTGTTCTGGAAGCCTTTTTCACACATGATATAAATTAATAACACAAAACAAGTTAATTATGAGTAAAATCACCAAATTAATTGAAGCGTTTATCATTAATGGTTTATATAATGATTCAAAAAAATTAAATTTACAACCACATAAAATTATGGATGTTCAATAATAAAATATAACTCAAATTCTAGACAACCATCCCCATTCTACATGATTCTCAATTCATGAAAATAAGTAAACCGATCATTAAAACCAAAGAAGAAAATGGTCCCGAACAATAAAATTGAACCTCATAACCAATAAAAATGGTTATAAATGAAATTAAAAAGGTTATAATAAATCATTTACATATATAATAGGTTCTGTAATTATTAATCAATAAACCTTATTTTATTATTCATGTCATTAATATCAAGTGGAGAACACCGTTGGACTTAAGGTAAGGGATCTTCTCTATTTCACTTTTATTGAAGAATGACCTCTATGTTATAACCTTTTATGTGTCATTACTAATGATGGGATATGATTTCAAACCTCCCCATACATTACTCATTGTTTATAAGTGATGATAAACCCCTTTCTCTCTCATTAAGACCTCTTAAGTACACCTGATACCATGCCTATAATTCGTAAGGGATTCTACCCGAACCTCCTTTGTTCCTTCAGGTTTCCTTAGCTTCCTTTTACCAAAATGAAGTTATATTATATTTTTATGAGAATCTTATAAATTCTATTTACATGTACAAAATTTATTTATCAATACCTTTTCATCATTATTTTTCGGGGATATATATGTTCTTAAGTGATTCCCTCCTCAATACTTCCTGATAAGCAAACCTGTTTTGAGGGAACTTCCCGAATTCTTACCCGATTTCAAGTGAACTCTATCTTCTGTTTTAATCCAACATTGTATTTATAAAATCAGTATTTTTTTATTATGAAAACCTTCTTGGTTCACTTTTAGTTTTATATAAATTACTTTTCAATTTTCTATTTTAAAGGCTCTATAGAATTTTCCTTAAAATCACACAAAAATGTTTTAATGCTAAAATTTCATAAATAATCTTCTTAAATGTTTACACAAATTACCACGATACATTCATATTTTCCCTTATGAATATCCATATATATTTTAGTTCCTTTATTTCATGGACTCTTTTATGAAATGACCATTTTTTATGATCTATGACCTGATTGTGGTACCCAATTCTTTCCATGGGTAACCCATATGTTTATGTATGATTGATTATGTATGATTCTTTATGTGGAAAACGTATTCAAGAAATGTTAAGATGGGTACACCCAAATATCAATCTAATGCATTGGGTAAAGTTGAGTCTCATGAGACGTTTTGTGTGATGGTCTTGGCGGTTAGCCTTGGCTTGCGCTACCATGTGCGACGGTCTTGACAGTTAGACTTGGCTTGTGCTACCATGTGAAACGATCTTGGTAGTTAGTCTTGACTTGTTTTAATGTCATGTTTTATGTTGCTTTCACATTATTATGAGTCCATGTTTATATTATTCCATGTTTATATCTTATGATTCCATATGTTACATGCCTTTTTATATCATCATGTCATGCCTTCTATCCCATGTGCTAATGTTTTATTCTCATGATTATTACCTTACTAGGATATTTAGCTCATACCATTGTTCATGTGTTCCCCATGGTACCCTATGAAAATGTTAGATTACAAAGGAAGTTATGAGCTCAATTTGAAGATTAAATAAAGAAATTTTTTATTTTGTTCCATGATTTTATTTTTATATACCTAGTCCTCTGTGACACTGGAATTTATGATACTTGGCTTGTAATCTAATGTATAATTATGATTAAAATCATGTAATGTTATATGTAAAAGGATAGGGTTTCTATAGTTGGTATCAGAGGATGGTCTTGTTATTTTTGGAGATCAGGAATAAAGAACTTTAGTAAGAACCTTAATAATGAGACTATGTATAAGAAAACACCCCTAAATTTTGGTAAGTATAGATTAAGTGGTTTATAAAGCCAATACATCCCTATTTGGATACAAACAGGTAGAGGTGGATCTGACATAGATGTATCTCGGGGTAAATCCTGAAAACAGTGCTTTGAGCTAGACTTGAATGGGAACTGGTTGAGCCTTGCTGCACTCTTGGTTTGACACTCCTAGGTGATTGATTTGATAAATTTGTGAGCTTTGTACAAACCATTAATAAGGGAATGAAAAATACCCATAATAATATAAGTTAATAAGTAGATCAAGGAAAACCTAGAATGAAACATAGGGAATCACAAGTTAGGATATACTTTACCTTTACAAGTTTATCCTTTTATGTTTAAAATTTCCTTTTTATGATCAATAGCTAAATATTAAAGCCCTATAATTGTACATTAATTTTCTTAGTTAATGGAGGGAAATAGAAGAACATATTCCAATAATAAATGTGATAGGGAATGTGAATATTTCCCTAATTATTTTCCTGATATGATGGGAATAGGTGCACAAAGCTTCATGATAGTACTTTCTCAGCTGGCTCAAGTTATGAATAATAACTTGAATCATGCAGAACAACCACCTCCTATAAGTAAATAGAACGTTTTATTGAATTATTCATATAAAAAAGGCCTCCCATGTTTAGTGGATCTTCTGATCCCCTCCTCATAGAAAAGTGGATTAACTCCATTGATAAGTTATTCTCTATCATCCAGTTCTCAGAAGAAGTGAAAGATTTATTGGCGGTCTATCATTTTGATGGGGAAGCTGATCAGTGGTGGACACTAATCAAGAATACGAATCCCAAGAGGAAATTGATTCCATGGATTGGGAGGAATTCAAGAGAATGTTTTTCTATAAATATTTTCCATGAACCCTCCATCTTAAGAAGGAAAGATAAATCCTTGGACTCAAGAAGAAGGAAGATGAGTCAATCAGGGCATATGAAGAAAACTTTACATGGATTTCAAGGTTCGCCCTGTCTTTGTCATGAACACCAAATTCAAGGTAGATCACCTCTTTAGCAGACTAAAGCCGATTCTACGAAAAAAAATTGTGATTCGAGACTTTGACAGTTATGAGGAGATTGTCTGTTGTGCCCTCAAGGTTGAAATGGAGATCGAAGACTCTCAGTGGTATCATGGGCCTAGGGACAAGAAGATGAAAATAGAATCTAATGTGGATGGTTCTGAAAATAAATTCAATGATGGAAAGAAGACTGACCATCCCACGTGTACAAATTATGGGAAGAAGCATCTTGGGAACTATCTAAAGGTAACCTGAAATTGCTTTAAATGTGGAAAGTTGGGACATATGGACAAAAAATACCATAGAGATATGAAAAATCCCACTAATGTGGAATAAGAAATGAAGGTTTAGATCAAAACCCAACCTGTAGTGAAGTTTAACTACTACAAGGAGCATGGGTATTATGCAAACAATTTTCCTAAGATGAGGTTTGTCAGAGGTAATCAACATTAACTTCCGAGGCAACAAGGGCTTATGTTATCACTACTGATGAGGTGTAGCCAGATAATGATGTGGTGAAAGGTATGATAGTTATTCATTCAAGAATAGAGAATTTACTTTTTTATTTTGGTTCTACACATTCTTTCATATCTTACATGTTTAGTAGAACTATTCAAACACCACCTTAAAATTTAGAGGATAAGTTATCTGTGAGAATAGAGAATGGGGAAATTATTTTCATCCATGGTTTATAAATCCTCCCTAGTTAACATACTTGGACTGAACCACCCAGAAAATATCACCATACATCCTTTAGTAGAGTTTGACACTATATTGGGCATGGATTGTCTATATTTATACAAATAAAACATCAACTTTTGGGATAGGGTGATCAATATTCACATCCCGAATCATCCTTCAATTATTTAAAAGTGTAAGGAGGAATATGAATCTTCTTTATAATCATCATCTCAAGTGTGGATATTTCTACCTTATGATCAAGCATATCTCGACCAAATGATTGAGAAAAAGGAGAGAATATTGCTCAAAATATATGCCCATCACGAGGGATTACACTGATGTATTCCCTCAAGAGTTTTTTGGTCTTTCTACTAATCGATAGGTTGGGTTCTCAAATGAAATTATTCTTGAATCTCTACCTATATTAATAGAACCTTATAGAATGGACACCATATAGTTAGAGGAGCTGAAGAATAAGCTACGAGATAATCTAGAGAAGGGTTTTATACACATGAGTACTTCACCATGGGGTACGCCTATCCTCTTCGTCCAAAAGAAGTATTGGTCAATGAACCTCTGCATTGATTATCATGATCTCAATAAAATAATGATAAAGAACAAGTATCCCCTGGAATGGATATATGAATTGTTTGATTAGCTTAATGGGTATAATTATTTCTCTAAGGTGGACCTTCGGTCGAGATATCACCAATTAAAGGTGAGGAAGGAAGATATTGTGAAGAATTCCTTTTGAATGAGGTATGGACACTATGAGTTCATAGTGATGACCTTCTAACTCACTAATGCTCCAAGAATTTTCATGGAATTAATGAATAGAGTATTTAGAGATTTCCTCAACAAATTTTTGGTAGTCTTTATTGAAAATATTATGATATACTCCAAGATCAAGGAGGAAAATGAGGAGCAGCTGAATACTGTGTTAAAGACTTTTTGAATAGAGAAGATATATGAAAAGTACAATAAATGTGAGTTCTGGATGGAGGAAGTATCATTATTGGGGCATGTTATCACTAGCAAAGGGATATCTGTGGACCCTTATAAGACAAAGGCAATTGAAGAGTAGCCTAGGACAACATCTGTAATAGAGATACACAACTTTCAAGGACTATCTAGGTATTATCGATGATTTTTGAAGAAATTTTTATGATTTTCAAATCTAATGACCAAGATGACAAAGAAGGGAGTAATGTTTTTTTTGACTCAGAAATGTGAAGGATGCTTTAAGGAGTTGAAAAAGAGGCTAATCAATGCACCAGTACTCACACTTTTAATAAGTGGAGAACTCTTTGTGGTGTATAGTGATTATTAAATGAAGGCATAAAGATTTATGCTAATGAAAAATGATAAAGTAATATCCTACACCTCAAGAAAGCTAAAAATCCTTGAGCAAAACTATACTACACATGATCTGGAGTTGGCGGCTATGATATTTGTGTTACAAATCTAGCAACATTATCTCTATGAGGAGAAGTGTGAGATATATACTAATCACAAAAGTTTCAAATATATATTCAAAAAAAAGAGTTTAATATCCACTAGCAAAGATGGATAGATCATCAATGATTATGAATACTCAATCCACTACCATCCTAGTAAGGAAAATAAGGCGGCGGATGCTCTGAGTAGAAAGGATCCTGCATCTTTATCAATGATGAGGGTTGAAAAGGATCCAATTTTCTTATATTTTTTGAGGATACACATGGGAATCATTAAGGTAAGAATATCATCAACCCTTTCTAAAATGATTTCTCAACCATCCCTCGTGGAGAAAATAAGGTATGCTCAAAGAAAAGACGTGGAAATTCAGAAAAGGGTGGAATTCATTAAAAATGGAAAATCCTCAGAGTTTGAGATTGATGAGGAAGGAGTTATAATATTTGGGTCATGATTATGTGTACCATAAAATCTAGAGATAAAGAGGGAGCTTATGAATTACTCACATAGCTCGACCTTGTCTATCCACCTAGGGAGCACAAAGATGTATCGAGATCTCCGAGATAACTTTTGGTGGGAAAATATGAAGAAAGAGATTAATGAGTATACATCAAAGTGCCTGTTATGTCAATAAGTGAAGGATGAAAGATAAAATTCTAAGGATATGTTGCAAACACTACCCATACCAACATGAAAGTGGGGGAACATCACCATGGACTTTTTCATTGGACTTCTAAGGATATCCAGAGTAAATAATGTTATATGGGTCATTATGGATTGTCTTACAAAGACATCTCACTTTTTCATAACTAAAGAGGACTTCTCATTAGATCAAATTTCGTGGATATATATCAAAGAGGTGGTAAGGCTTCATGGAGTACCAAAGTCTATTATATCCGATGAAGATATGAGATTCACCTCAATGTTCTGGAAAAGTTTCCAACATGCTCTAAGCACTAAACTGAACTTCAATATAGACTATCATCCTAAAACTAATGGCCAATCTAAGTGAATTATTTAGACATTAAAAGATTTGTTGAGAGTATGTTCTATGGACTTTAAAGGAGGATGAGAAAAACTTCTTTCATTGGTTGAATTCTCCTACAACAATAGGTTCCACTCAAGCATCCTATTGACACAATATGAAGGCCCTTATGGGAAAAGGTGCAGAACACCAACATGTTGGGATGAAGTTGGTGAACGTAATATTTTATGACCTAAAATGGTATAAGAAATAACAGAGAAGGTGAAAAACATTCAGTAACACATCAAGGCATCCCAAAATCAAAAAAAGAGTTTTGCAAACAATTATCGATGAGACCTTGAGTTCAAATTTGGAGACATGGTATTTCCCCACATATCTCTATAGAATAAGGTCATGAGATTTGGGAATAAAGGAAAGATAAGTCCTAAGTACATTGGCCTATTCGAGATCCTTAACTATGTAGGATCTGTGGCCTATCGACTAGAACTTCCACCTACTATGGCCAAAATACATCATGTCTTCCATGTATCCCTCTTAAGGAAGTGCATACCAGATCCTTTATATGTACTCTCTTCAGAGGTGGTAAAGTTGAAGAATGGTCTTTCTTACGAGGAGTAGGCAGTGAAGATCTTGGACTGTAGAGATAAAGTTCTACGTAACAAGACTACTCACCTAGTCAAAGTTCTATGGTAGAACCATAAGTACGAAGAGGAAACATGTGAACTGGAGGAGGCAATGAATGAAAGGTACCCAAAACTATTTATGGATTAGAATGTAAAATTAAATTTCGAGGGCAAAATTTTATAAGGAAGGTATAACGTAATGAACTAATATTTTATCAATGGAAATCCCCATCTTATAATTTTATCATATAATCACATAAAATCACAACACAATGAACTACTAAGTACTATGTGACCTTTAAACATAATATTGTCACTTCTATTATTTGAATTTTGAAAATATGACATACACTGTTGCAATCAGTAAGATGTTTGGAGTTTGATGGAACAAACTTATTTTTTGATGAATAGTAACCAACCCTTATGAATAGTAACCTACCCTTATGAATAGTAATATAACCCTTATGGATATTATATTTTCCAAAAGAATAGTAACCTCCCCCATGAATGTATAAGTAAAATTTAGTCATCTTATAAGTGATAATATGACCATAGTAAAATTAATGGTATTTTTGTAATTTAAAAATAATTAGTTACAATTAATTAATTAATTTAAAAGAAAATTTATTTTCCTAAAATTTGTTCATAAATCATCATTTTTATGTTTTCTAGTTTTAAAATAATTTTATGAGACCTTATGTAATTTTTGAAATCATTATAAAATCAATTACAGTTTTAAAATCTATATTTTTTATGTAAATTGAGATTTTAATTAAAAATTAAATAAATCATATTTAGAAAATTATTTTTGAAAAATAGATTTCATTTTTGGATTCTACACATTGAAAAATGTTTAGGGTTATTTTTTTGAGATTTTTCTAAAATACTTGATTTTTTTATGAATAGTAAAATACAATAATTCACTATATATGGGAAAACCTAAATTTCTACATCATGCTTGAGTCATGGATGATGTAAATGGCCATTGGTTCAAACTAACATTCACATATTAATATTTTTGGTCATGGAATCATCACAATTTCTTGTCTTATGGAAAAATAATAAACTAATGATTAAAATATTAAGAAAACCCTCCTCCCCTCCACTATAAAAACCACCCACACTCCCCTCTTCTCTTCACTCATCTCAAGCCTCATTACTTCCCTAAATTATACCCAAATATCTCCCCAATCTCCTCCCCAATTTCCAGTAGCCTTTGGTCTCCTCAAAAGACCAAATCCTCTCCCCTTAATAGGCTCTCAATGAAGATTAAATCAAGAGGTAAATTCCTCTTTTCTTTTCTTTCTTTTTCTTTTCAAGTTCATTTATTTTATTTTCTATAATCACCTCTCCTCATCAAAATGTTATGAAAAATCCAGTACCTTAAATTTAATGTAATTGTTTTATGATAATGTAATAATTTATTATCATCTCTCCTTCACTCTTCTTTTACACTAGTAGTAAAGACACCAACCGAGATGTGTTAATTTACCACATTCAAGGATGATGGGTATTAAATTTCTTTTACCATATTAAATTATGGTCATGAAACCATTTTTATAGTTGAACCAGACTATTAAATATTTATTTTATCTTATGTATTTTTCTGTAATCCTTTTTCAAACATGATTTAATATAATAATACAAAACAAGTTAATTATGAAAAAAATCGCCAAATTAATTCAGGCGTTTATCATTAATGTTTTATATAATGATTCAACTTCAATAAAAGTAACAAAATTAAATTTACAACCATGTAACCTTATGGATTTTCAATAATAAAATATAACTCCAATTTTGGATAACCATCCCAATTCTGAATGATTATTCGTTCACGTAAATAAGTAAACCGATCATTAAAAACAAGGAAGCAAATATATCCGAACAATAAAATTGAACCTCATAACCAATGAAAATAGTAATAAATGAACTTAAAAAGGTTATAATAAATATTTTACATATATAATAGTTTCTATAATTTTTAATTAATGAACCTAATTTTATTATTCAGGTCACTAATATCAAGTGGAGAACACCATCGAACTTAAGGTAAGGGATCCTCTCTATTTAACTTTTATTGAAGAATATCCTCTATAATATGCCCTTTTATGTGTCATTTTAAGGATGTGGTATGATTTATAACCTTACCCATACCCCCCTCATGATTTATAAGTGATGATAAACCCCTTTCTCATAAAGTCTTCTTAAGTACACCCGATACCAGATCGATAATCCATAAGGGATTCTACCTGAACGTCCTTTATTCCTCTGGGTTGCATTATATTCCTTTTACCAAAATGAATTAATCTTATATTTTTATGTGAATCTTCTTAATTATGTGTATATGTACCAAATTCATTTATCAATACCCTTTCATCATATTTTTTGGGGATATACATGTTTTTAAGTGATTCCCTCCTTAATACTCCCAATTAAGCAAACCTGTTTTGAGGGAACTTCCTGAATTATTACCTGATTTCAAGTGCACTATATATTCTATTTTAAGCCACCATTTTATTTATAAAATAATTTTTTTTATTATGAAAACCTTTTTGGTTCACATATGGTTTTATATAAAGGATTTTTCCTTTTTCTATTTTAAAGGCTCTATATCATTTTCCTTAAAACCGCACAAAAATGTTTTAATGATAAAATTTCTAAAATAATTTTATTACATATTATCACTTATACTTAAAGTAACTTAACATTATACATTACTATTTTACCTTATGAATTTCCATGTATATTTTAGTTCCTTTATTTCATGGACACTTTTATGATACGACTATTTGTTATGCTTTATGACATGATTGTAGTACCCAATTCTTTCCAGGGGTAACCCTTATGTTTATGTAAGATTGATTATCTATGAATCTTTATATGGAAAACATATTCATGAAATGTTAATATGGGTGCACTTATATAACTCTCCAATTCATTGGGTAAATTTGAGTCCCATGAGACATTATGTGCGATGGTCTTGGCAGTTATCCTTGGCTTGTGCTACTATGTGTGACGGTCTCGGCGGTTAGCATTGGATTGTGCTACCATAAGAAACAATCTTGGCGGTTAGGATTGACTCATACTAAAGTCAAGTTTTATATTGCTTCCACATATTATGACTCCATGTTTATATGACTCCATGTTTATATGATTCCATGTTTATATGTTACATTCCTTTTTATATCATCATGTCATGTCTTCCATTCCATGTGCTAATGGTTTATTCTTATGGTTATTCCCTTACTGAGATATTTAGCTCATAACTTTGTTCCTGTGTTCCCCAAGGTACCCTATGAATATTTGTGAGCACAATGGAAGTTAGGATCTCAATTTGAAGACTAAATAACGAAATTTTTTATTTAGTTCCATGTTTTCAATTTTATGTTCCCAGTCCTCCATGAAACTAGAATTTACGATCCATGTCTTGTAATATGATGTATAATTATGCTTAAAATCATGTAATGTTATATGTAAAAGGATAGGGTTCCTATATAATATATCTCACAGAAGTAAAAGTGAGATGAAAAAACTCTAACCTCGTGCTTCCCTTTAGTTTCGTGTGCCTTAAACTCATGTATAATGGTTTAAATAATGTAATTAACTCATTAAAAAACTATGTTTATATTTATAACACCATATATGATGATTTTATAACATCTTATGACCCATTTATTAATAATATTTTATTTTTTTCATTGTTTCAGGTGTGTTCGTTTCATGGTTTCATGATCAGTTCATTTCTTTATAGTTATGGATATTCTTGTAAAATGGGATTACAAATCCAGAAGTGGGATGAAATAGTATTAATACATTTTAAAAGTATAAATGGTCCCATATATCTTTTTTATTTCCTATATGAGGATGTTTTATTCGATTAAATGTTAATGATAAATGTTTAGTTTATTTTGGTGGGTTTTCCAAACACCACGAACTAGATTCATTTTATTTAATATTATGAGTATATATTAGTTAGATAACATTAAATAGGTCATATTATAAATATTAAAATCTAATTTATTCATAATTATAGTTTAATGACCATCCATGTAGGTAGTAATGGAAAACAAAAAAAATTATTATTCACTGAAGTGATTAACCAACATAATTTACATAATAGATTTATTTCTTTGAATAAGAGGAGGTAATAAAAGGGATTGATATAATATATTAAATTAGAAACATAAAAATATAGTATATAAATTATTATATAGTTATCATTACTTTATGAAATAAGTAGGTGAGGATAAAGTAGAAAAATAGAATAAATTAAGAGAGGAGTTTTGAGAAAATTACCTCTTAACTATCACCTCCTTAGAGGACCCCTTGAGGACCATGGATTTTGTGTTTTGGTGAGAAAATAAGAACTTAGAAGTGGTAAAGTGGGGATGAGAGGGTTTAACAGATATTTTATTATCTTTTAGGCTTGTGAGTCAAAATGGGGCCGTGAGGGGTGGTATTTATACTTGAGGAGAGGTGGGTTTAAGTTATTAAATAATGATTATTTAATATTTAAAGAAAACTGCATTGATGTGGAATTAAAGTATATGAATTTTGATGATAATTAACGTTTTAATTTCTGGTTAGGTATGTTAAATACCTCAAAAAACCATTAAATTTTGTAGTTTCTATGAATTTTAATCTTTTACTTTTTAACTTTAATCCTTTTCATTATTTTACCTATACTATCGTAAATAATTTTTTTACCAGTATAAAATTTTAATATATAAAAAAGATAATGAAATTAAAAACTAATTTGTACCTTATGATTCCAAATATAGAATCCATTTTACCAAATTAAATTTGTAGAATAGAAAAACTAGATTTAAAATTAATCCCGCGGATATAAGGAAAAAGCAGGTTTTTAAAGTGAAAAGTTCCAAAGTTTGAAATGTTTTTATATCCAATTTCAATGTGAAATAGATTCTAATGACATAAATTAGTTTTATTGATGTATAATTTATCTAATTATACTTTAAAAATAATTTAAAATAAATTTAAAATATATAAATTAACTATATTAAAAAACAGTTTTCAATTAAAATTTAATATTTTTCATTATTCATCAAAAAATGAGAATTCTCCAAAAAATAGTAATATTTCATTCTAAGATAATTTTGATATTCATATTTAAAAAATGAAGTTTATTTTTTCAAATAAAATTTATATAAGTTCCAAAACATAGTTTTAAAATAGGTGCGCCATTCAAAGGCGACAAAATTACCTTTTAGAAAAATATAGCTTTTTGTGTTTAAAATTGGATTAATTATTATCTTAAGACTATCAAACCTATTGGACGAATTTAAAAAAATTTGATTGAATATATAACATATATATTTTATTAATATATTTCACTAATAGTGATTAATATAATTTATTAGGACAAACTGTCATTGTGGGCATAAAAATAGTTTTTTATAAAAATACATCCTTTATGATAAATTGGTTTTCATTTTTATTTATAACTAATTTGTAAAAAAAATAATTTATTTTATTAACATGTTTAAAATATATTTTCATAATTTAATTAATCTCATTCATTCCCTTGATTCCAATAGCTAGGTGATAACTATCACAATTAAATAGTAGTATTTAACTGTTTGTTTAAGCTTGATGTTTTGTGTAACATAAGTTATCAAATATATTAAATTTAAAAATATATATACCATAAAATATTGGGGTTTTAGAATTATACCAATTTATATTACTGTAATCAAATTCATTTTGACTTTTGATATTAAATCTTTTTTATGGAAATTTTCTTTTTGGAAAATCACTTTTTCATAACATTTGTGGATTTAAATTTAAATTAAAAATTTCCATTTAAATGAATATAATTTGTAAAAATGGATTAAATATTCTGAATTATAATAATTAATATTATATAATTATTTAAAATTATGTTTTTTTTAATGAATAGTAAAAATTGTAAAAATAAATTATCACAATTAAGGTTAAAAAGATATAAATGAGTGATTAAACTAAAATGATAAGGGGTAAAATGGACTTAGACCTTGTAAAAATGTCATTTTATATCCATATTTATGCCTTAAATCATATAGGGTTTGATAATGACCCATTTGGAAGCCTTTTAGAATGTAAAAAAATGTTGGTACATAGTTATTTTCAAAACATCTCTATGTGTCCTCTCCCCAACTTATAAAATGGCACCTCTATCCTCTCCTCTTCACAAGTATAAAACCTATTGGTTATAACCAAACATACTCAAATAATTTTATTACATCACAGATAATCTCATATATGACATGGTTTTATCATTAATCCAACCTAGTAAGTCTTTTGGTGTAAAACTAAGGGGGTTATCCAAAGAAGAGGTTTTCTTCTCAACCAAGTGTTTGTTTTTATTTATTATTCAAACTCCGTAAAATATTATTCATTTATTATGATATAATAAGACCATTATATCATATATACTTATATTTTATTATTTTTATGGAACAACCGATATTCAAATCCTCTTCCATCAACTAGGAAATGAAATTGTTGATCGTGTTTATGGTAGAATACCGTCTTGCAAACCGATGTAATTTATTTTCCATTACCACCTATCAAGACATGATATATTGATTTATTTAAAGTATATATATGACATTTGTGTTATTTTTAAACAATTTTAATTATAATATCATGTATAACTTAATAAATTAATTTTTTTGGGAATACGATAACGTTGCTCGTGTGCACGGAAGGCTATTGCCTCACGAAGCGATTTGATTTATTTTTCACATACTCTTTACATGGAAGGTAATAAGTAAAACTTTAACTAATATATTTTATATATATGAAATAATAATTATTTTGGAAACATGAATTATTATTTACCTCTCATGCATTCCATCTATTGTGAAAACAGGAACAATGTTCATGCATACATACGACCTTCCATCTCTAGGAACAATGTAATTCATTTTATATCTTTAAAATTTATGGATTAATATAAATACATATATAATTAATATAATTTATATTTATAATATGGTCATAATTCTATATATTATGGTCCCATGATCAAAATAAAAGGATGAAACCTAAAAGACCAAAACATATATGAAAAATGAAGTAGTTATTACCCAAAATGTGCTTTTAATAAGGAATTGTTAATAAAAAGGTAATACAATTTCATAAGTAAATAATATATGGTAATATATATATGATTTTTCTTGTATAATATGTTTATAATAAACATATATTTATTATACAACATATTTTAATGAGTACGAACGAAGTCAAGACTTAATGAAATTGATTTTTGTCTCAAATTACCTTCTTTGTGACATTTGTCCTATTATGAACATATATTTCTTTATGAGGTTTATATAAATCCCCTGAAAATTTTTATCATTAATTAATAAATTTTAATTATATTTAATTTTTCATTTAAAGTTGTTTTTTCATGGGGCTTTCGATTCAAAAGCTACCAATGAATGTATGGGATTTTCCACACATTTATTTCTATGGGACATGTGCCTTGGACACAACTTGTTTATTTTTTGGTGTATATATTAACAAGTAATGTTTTTTATAATCCTTATCATGATAATTAATGGATGTAAATATCCATAAAATTTTCATTATTTCACGAGACTTATGATTCAAAAGTTACCAAAGTGGTAAAAGTTTTATGTTACAATCTCATTGTTTATCGGGATTGTTTATGATCAAGTTTATGATAATGAAATATTATGATATAACTCTAATTAAAATAATATATTTTATTATACTATTGTTATTTATGGATAATACATGTTTTCCTTTAATTTTCCTCTCTTTATGACTCAATATTTGAAAATATGTTTTTATGTAAAACTGAATTTATTTCTCTCTTCAGTCGAAACCCCCTTTTCTCCCATGCCCATGTTTTCTATAAATTTAGTAAATAATGTTTTAACTGTTTTTAAATTATTTATTAAATTTATTTTTACCCATTTTTTAATTTTTACAATTTTTATAAAATTAATCTTCTTTTAGTTTTCTGAACAAGGCTCTTTTGAATTTTTTAGCGAAAATGTAAAAGGAATATTTGTTTTAATGTGTATAACATGAATGGAATTTTCTTCCATAATCACAACACAATTATTTCAAGTTTAATTTAATAATTTTCAAGATTATTTTCAATAAAAAAAATTTCCATAATATTTTGGAATTATTTGGATTTTAAAGAAGTGTTTTCAGATGGAAATGATATTTTCCTCAAGAATGTTTTAATGATCCTTTTATGGAATTTATAATAATCAATGACATTGAAATTTATTTATTCTTACATTTTACTAAGGATATGATCTATTGGTACCACCTATATTATTTATTTTTATCATTTATGTTTATGATTATGATGAAAATATGTTTATGAAACTCATTTATTTTCCTTGGGCTATGCTATGCTGAAATGCTTATTAAAACCATTTATTCTCATGTGTTATGATGTGATTAATGTTTTAGGATATTTTGGAAACAAATAAATGTATTATTTGATGGGTGAGATATATATCACCCTTTAATTCATTGGGTAATGTTTTATATATCATGAGATAATGATGGGAAACAAGTTTACGTGCTTCATTTACTATGGGAAACAAGCAAATGTGCTTGATCCACTATGGGAACTAGGTGATGATTCCTAATCCATTATTAAATGGGAAACACATGTTTATTACTAATCCATTATTATTTTATGGTCTCTTATGTTAACCTTGACATATGAAATTGTCTCTATACTTATGATAGTTCCATGCTTATACGATATGAACTTATGGTTCATGATTTATTTATAATGTTTTCTCACTCTTATGGTTTGTGTATTTTTAAATGACAATGTTTTATTACATGGATATTATTTACAATATATGATATATTAGGTATTAATTTTTTAATTTATATTCATAATTTCATACCCTTGTTCTTATATTATTCTTTCATATGATCATTTTTTAATATCCTCCATTTTTACCCTTATCAAACATCTAATATCACTCTTTATTATGTCTCCTTTCTCAATGTTATGAAGAATGGTTTAAGTAGGATATATCGATTAAGTGTAATAAATTTGATGATATTTATGAGATATGTTAGAGATCTTTCATGAAATAATAATATGATGTATCGAATATTCAAAGACAAAAAACCTTTAAAGTACTTGGGAATTTATTTGTGAAATATATTGAATATTCATCTATTAATTTATTGTATCTATATATGAAAATCCTGGGTCATTATAGTTAGTATCATATAGTTGTTTATTTATACTTTTTAAACTAGGAGGATAAACAATTAGTGAGATTCATAAGGATATATATAAGGATAATTCAAAGGATAAGTCCAAGGATAATCAAAGTATAAGAAACTTTCATGGAATTTTGTTGAAAGATAGAGCGAGTGGTTTCTAATAAATTACATCAGTATCTGGATAATAAAAGTGGATATGTATTTGTAATAGTTTTACCTATGAGTAATAACTATGAAAAGGGTGTATGGATATGGAATCCATCATCACTTGGTGCATGATAACAAGAATTGTTTCAACCCAGGTTTGACACTCTTAGGGGACATGCTTTGGAAATTCACAAACTCATTAAGAATAACCAGGAAGGATTTGAATAATTACCTTTAATGAGAAAGTTTAAGCTTAAGGTTTCAGATATTGAAATTAAGGTGACATGATTTATACATCCTATGAGTTATTTTTCATGATTATGTGGTTCCCCACTATGATTACTATTACTTACACTATGTTTCTTGGTTTTAGTAAATGGTTGGAACCCAATGAAACCATGTTACTATTGATTAAGATGAACAATGAAATAATTTTATTCTTGAACAACCAAATGTTATGAGATATGGAATGAAAAATCTTATTGATATGATCAAAAAACATTCTCAAGATATGTATCATGTTGATCTTCCAAACAAGAAAAGGTGAGAATAAAATTTTGTTGATTCCTTCACAAGGAAACATAGAACTTCACGTAGTGGTTCTATATATCCCCTAGTTGTTGAGAAATGGATTAGTACCAATGAGAAAATATTTTATTTTATCTAGTTTTTGGAACATGAAAGAGTCATTTTGGTTATCTATCATTCAGATGGTGAAGTAGATAAATAGCATGAGGTAATAAGAAAAAATACAATCCATTGATCCGAAGGAGTTTAAGAGTTTATTTAATTACTTTCCTTGTATTCTATATATGAAAATGGAGAATGAATTCCTTGAGATTGAACAAGATTATGAATCCTTTAGTACCAATGAGTAAAATTTTATAGTACTTTTAAGGTATTCTTAAAGTACCATTATACAACCTGAAAGTAAGGTTTATCAAATTTTCAATGACCTAAAACCAAGTCTCTGAAGGGGGTTAAACCTATGGGAATTCAGTAACTATGAAGAAATAATTAAAACTGTAATCAATATGGATATTGAGATTGTATTTACCAATCAATCATATGGTTTTCATAAGAAAATAAAGGTTTAATTCAAAGGAAACTCTAAAATCTATACATAAAAAAAGATGACCATTCATTTATGCTTAAATTATTCAAGGAAACATGGAGGAAATTTTCTTAAGGGGACTATTAAATATTTTAAGTATAGAAATAAAGGTCATTGAGAATATTAATGTAGAAGTAATGGTAATAATTTATCTAATGATGAAAATAGTGAGAAATCTCCATAGAATAAAAAACCCACACTCTAGTGATTCAAGTGAAAAGAGTTTGGGAAGAAAACCAGTGACTTAATATAAGGGATAATGAGGATAATAAGCCACAAAAACCTATGAAGACCATTTATAAAGGGAAATATTATGTAATCCCAACATCTAAAGTGAATCATGATAATTAAGACACACTTATCCTTTACTCTAGAGTTGGTAATTTATTGTTGTAATTTGTATGCATCAACCCTATGAAAATATTATTGTTCACCATTTTGAGAAAATTTGATGTTATTCTGAGCATTGATTATCTCCCTCTATATGGATTATGTAATAACAAAATCAAATTTGATTTTTTATTAGTGTAAAGATGAATCCAAGCTCCTAATGGAAATATTTTTCACTAATATAAGAGCTTCTTTAAGGAATAAATATTGAATTATATTTTGGAAGCATATATGTCTCAAGTTAAAATTAAATTAAGAGTTAGGGATACCATTATGGGTTTATGAGTTTAAGGTTAATCATATTTTCAAATTAATAGTCACTCCTTTCAATTTTTATATGTTGGTATTTGATCAAGATTAAGGATATTTTGAGTGTCATTTACGACAATAAAAACCTTCGGGTTTGTTTATGTTATAATGGAAAAAATTATTTGAGGAGGAAGGCCTTTACATTTTGTGGACATATGATTAAAGGTATTGTTAAAATTTAGGGTTTATATTATCTTTTATGTTGAGTTAGTTTTTGATTATTAAAATTTTGGAACATTTTAGGCATTATATTAACATATTTTTGGAAAAAGGATAACCTAAAAGTTAGGCATCAAGCTGTCACATTCAACAATGTTGTGGGGCTTGAACCCACAATCGAAGGGAGACAAGTGTATAGAGACGACCACTAGCCTACATGAAAGAGGTGGTAGAAAAACATAAATAAATATATTTCTAATATATGTATCTCAGTTATTATCATTTCATCATGTTAAGCTTGAGAGAAAAAATCATAAGGGGATGATACAACCCATATGCATACCTTAATGGAAATAGGAAAACATCACTATGGATTTTGTATTCAGACTCCCCAATACTTCTAAAGTGAATAATTCTATATGGGTTTTAGTATACCAACTTACTAAGTTATCATAATTTAGTACTATCAAAGAATATTTCTCTCTAGACCAGCTTACTAATATATACATTATATAGGTTGTAAGGTTGCATAAATTGTCACATTCTATTTTATCTGATCGGGATCTAAGGATTAACTTCAAGTATTGTAAAATTAATTAAAAAATAATTGATAGAGAATTAAGTTTCATCACTATATATTATCCTCAGAAGAATGGTTTGTTAGAGAGAAAAATTCAAACCCTAGAGGATATGTTGAGATATTTTTCTCTATATTTTAAAGGTTTTTGGGAACAAATACTTCCTTTGGTTGAGTTCTTATACAATAAAAGCTTTCACTCAAGCATTTAGATGGATACTTATGAATCCCACTATATAAAGAAGGGTAAAACTCTACTGTACTAGGATGAAGTTAGAGAAATAAAGTTATTGAGACCTGGGCTAGATGTGGAAATGGTAGAGAAGGTAAGAGTCATTCAGCAACACATAAGAGAAACACAAAGTTAGTAAATAAGTTATGTTGGAAATCGCCAGCATGATCTAGAATTTAATGTTACTAACAAGGTGTTTCTAAGAATATCACCATGGAATAATGTAAATAAATTTGAGAATAAGATCAAACTAAGACCCAGGCATATCATTCTATTTGAACTTTTTGATCGTATCAGGATTGTAGCTCATTGTTCGGCACTTCCACTGAACCTCTCTCAGGTTCAAGTTGTCTTTCATGTATTACTCCTAAAAAAGTGAATACCTGATCCATCACATATAATAATATCATAGGTAGTAATGATGAAGAATGATATTTATTATAAGAAACAACTATTAGAGATTCTAGATTGTAGAGAGAAATTTCTATGAAACAATACCACTCACTTGGTCAAAGTTGTGTAGTGAAACCACCTACTTAAGGAAGCTACATGGGAACATGAGGGTATAACGAGGCAGCAGCGTCGTTAGTTATTTTATTAAAGTCACATAATTGTGGGGTAGAAATTAATTTTATTTGGGATAGAATGTAACACCCCAAATTTTTCAGAATTATTATTTTTTGAGTAATTTAATTTTTTAATAGTTACTATTACACACAACAACATGTTTTAACAAACTGCGATATACTGTTAATATTATTATGTGAACTTGAAAGTTATAAACCATCTATTTAATTTTTCCATATGAATAGTAATACTCACAATTTTAAAATTATTTATAAATTATTTACAGAAATAAAATAAACTATTAAATAATTACTCATTTTTTATTAAAGTATTTATAGGATTTGAAAATATATTTTTTTGAAAAAAAAGATTTGTATTGATTTTTGTAAAAAAATTATAAAATTAATTTTTGACACTTTTAGAAAATTTATTTTAAAAAATCAACATCATTTTTAAATAAAAATTTCAATATTATCTTAAGTAGAGTCTTTGATAATTTTCGAAAAGATTAATTTTTTGATGAATAGTGAAAAATACTAATTTCATTTAAGAACCACATCTTCATTTAAAGTGTTTACAAAGTTACATGTTGTTTATAAATGATTTAAAAGTAATATTATTTTAATTTTATTATGGTTAAATAAATTTGGGTTATTGAAATAAAATTTATGTTGAGTTTTGATATTAAAACTTTCTTTACTTATGTAAATTTTCTCTTTACAAAACTGTTTTTTCATCTTGTCTACATGTTTATTTTATAATTAAAATAGTCAAATTATATAAATGTAATTTGAAAAAATTGATGTAATATTTTTAATCATCAAAATTAATAATATATAATATAGTTAACTATGTTTTTTTTCAAAATTAATAGTAAAAATAAAAAACTTAATTTCCAAGGTTATGGTTAAAACGAGTTTACTGGGGGTTAAACAAAAACGTTAAGGGTTAAAATGACCTATGAAATTATAAAAATCCCATTTTATATACATATTGTTAACCTATATAATCTAAGGTTCGATAAAGATATATTTTGGAGATTTTTCCATTTTAATAATGAGGGTACACTTTATTATTTTCAAAACTTCCATTTGTGTCGTCTCCCTCACTTAGAGACCCCAATATCCTCCCTATTTCACACTTATAATGCCTCTTCATTTAATTGATAATTAAAAAAATTATTTACTTAATTCCATCCTCACATCCTAGAGTCCTTGGATTCATTAGGGAGATAACCTAGGAAGGCTTTCAGTGTAAACCTATAGAGGCCATCCGAAGAAGAGGTACCATTCTCAACGAAGAATGTCTATTTTATTTATTATTTCACCACCTTAAAATACTATTAAATTATTATTTTATAATAACACTAGTGTATATCACATAATAATATGTTATTATTTTAATTACACAACCTATATTCACATCCTCTTCCTTCAAGTGGGAAACTAAACTATTGATCATGTGTACAGAGGACTATCATCTCAGGAACTGATGTAATTCGTTTTCCAGCAGAAGATATCGATGATGGATATTGTGATAGATTTAATTTATATATATATATATATCATATTTGTGAAATTATTAAACTTCATCAATTATAATATGACATATTCCTTAATAATCTCCATTCTATAGGAATATCATAACGCCACCCGCGTGTACGGTGGACTACCGCCTCACCAATTGATGTGATTTATTTTTTACTTAATATTTACATGGAAGGTAATAAGAATGAATTTAATGAATATATATTATATATATGAAATAATAATGATTATGGAATGTTAAATTATTATTTAACTTTATTTTCTTCTGTCCGTCAAGAAAACAGAAACAACGTTCATGTGGACGACCCACCATCTCCATAAATGGTGTAATTAATTTTTTTTTTATCTTTAACACCTATGGATAACTATAAATACATATATAATTAATATATATTATATTTATAATGTGGTTAATATTATATATATTATGGTAACATGACTAAAATAAAAGGACTAGAAATAACAAACCAAAACAATACATGAAAAACGAAGCACTTATTACACAAAATGTGATTTTAACAAGGAATAATTAATAATTAGGTAATAAAAGGTCAAAATTATATAATATATGGTATTATATATATTATTAATGTTATATAATATATTTATAATGAACATATATATATTATTTTGGAGTATCAAGTGAGTATGAATGAAGTAAACACTTAAGGTAAGGGATTTTTGTTGCAAATTGCCTTGTTTGGTACATATGTCATATGATACACCTATCTTCTTACATGAGATGTATACACAGAGAAATTTATATGTTATATAATTAATTTTTTTATTCTCATTTTATTTAATGATTCATTTAATTTTATTCTTTCATAGTGATTATGATTCAAAAGTTACCTAAGCATGTAAGGGATTTTCGTCTCACATTTATTTATGTGGGACGCATTCCTTGTACAACAATTTTTATTTTGTGTGGTATATATACTTACCATTAATTTATTTTATAATCCATATCATGATAATTATGGGATATAAATATTCATATAATGTTCTTTATATCATTGGACTGACTATTTCAATGGTACAAAAGTGTTAAAAGTTTTATGTTACAATATCATTGTTTATTAGGATTTTTTATGATTAAGTTTTTGATGAAAAAATATTATTATATACCTCTGAATAAAATCATTTATTTTCTTCTCCTAGGGTTATTTCTGAAGAATACATTTTTTCATTTCCTTTCCCTCTTTTTATGTACTCAATATTTCAAATTATATTTTAAGGAAAAACTGAATTTATTTTTCTCTACGGTTGAAGACACTTTTTCTTCCATGCTTATGTTTTCTAAATATTTAGTAAAGAATGTTTTAAATATTATACAATTATTACATATAGACATATTTTCTAATGTTTTAATTTTTAAAAAATGGTTTAAAAGGAATATTCTTGTAGTTTTCAAAACAAGTCTCTTTTTATATTTTTATGAAAATGTGAAAATAATATTTGTTTTAATATGTATGGCATGAAAATAGTTTTCCACAATCACGAGCACTCAATTATTTGAAATTTTATTTTAAAAAATTTAAATTATATTTTCAAATTAAAAATTTTCATTAATATTTGGTAAATTTTTATATTTTAAAGAAGTTATTTCAAATGGAAATGTTATTTTCATCAAGAATGTTTTAATGATTGTTTTATGGAATTTCTATTCATTAATGAAAAAAACCTTCAATTTTGATTATGTTTTACTAGGAATATGATCTAATGGTACCATAATTATTCCATATATGATGGTTTATCTTTATCATTATGAAGAAAATAATTTTATGAAATCTTTTTATTTTCCATGGGTTATGTTATAATGAAATGTTTATGAATCCCATTTCTCTTCATGGGACATGATATGATTAAGGTTTTATGATATTATGGAACAATAATTTATAAAATATGTGATGGTTTGGACCAATATATCCCTCCAATTAATTTGGTAAAGTTTTATATCTCATGAGATAATGATGGGAATCAAGCTGATGTGCTTGATCTGCTATGGGAAACATGTTGATGTGCTTGATCTACTATAGGGAACATGTAATGATGTGTGATACATTATGAAATGGGAAACATGTGTTAATGTATGATCTATTATGATTTTATGGTCTTGGATGTTATCCTTGATAGTTGAAATACTTTTTATACGTATTATGGAACTACACTTATATTACATGAACTTACATTTTGAGATTGATTTTGATGATTTATCACTCTTATGGTTCATGTATTTTGAAATGATAATGTTTTATACCATGGATCATGTTTATAATCCATGATATATTGGGCATGAAAATTGAAAGTTATATTTATAATTCCATACACTTATTATTATATTATGATTTCATATGATCATCAATTGATATCTTCCATGTTTTCTCTTACTGAGCTTATAATATTTCCCATTCTTATATACCCTTTATCTAGGTTATAAAGAAAATTTTAAGGTTGGTATGTATATAAAATGTAAAAAATGGGAATATATTTATGGGAGATATTTAAGATATTTCATGAAATAAGAAGATGGTGTATCTAGTCTCCAAAGACATTAAAATTTCATGATCCTAGAGAATTTATTTGTAAAATGTATCGAATATTCATATATTAAGATGCAATATCTATTTATGAAAATCCTTGTTAATTATAGTTTTATATGTATAAATCTTTCCATATTTTCTTTCCTATATCTATTTTTCTATGTTTCTTCTGATACTACAATGTTTGTTTGATCATAAGAGATGGTGTCCTCAACTGATTTCAAAAGCAAAATGGATTTCAAAGAAATACCGATTCAAATAAAATGGTTTGATAAATATGTTTCTTTTTTGATGCATTATATCATTTTTCAATATTGGGAATCCTTATCTATTTATATAGATGATTTTATCATTCCCTATCCTAAAATAGTTATAGTGTTTTGTATATATTTTGTGTATAGTGAATCTAATTCTTTAAATATAGTTACTGTTAATTTTTTTGAAAAATTATATATCTTTAACTTTAAGAAAGTAGCTGATTTGGTTGACATACACTACTGGAAATAGAGTATATACCAACGGTTTACAACCGTTGGTATAGGCTGGAAAACCGTTGGTATTTTCTATACCAACGGTTCTCCAATCCGTAGGGAAGTAAGGCGTGGGGAAAGATATATACCAACGGTTTTAAGTAAACCGTTGGGATATCCCACTCTATGTATTGATTTCCCAACGGTTCTTGTTGAACCGTTGGTATAAGTTTACCCAACGGTTTAGAACCGTTGGGAATTCTATAATTCTCAACTTATACCAACGGTTCCCAACCGTTGGTATAGTTTTTTTCCCAACGGTTTCATTGAAACCGTTGGGAATTCTATGATTTTGATGTTATACCAACGGTTTACAACCGTTGGTATATCATTCCCAACTCTTTCTCAAAGTTTACCAACGGTTTACAACCGTTGGTATTGTATATTTCCAGAAATATTGCACAGATGCCCCTGCAGTAGCCCCTCCAGTGCATAGCAGTAGCCCCTCCAGTGCATAGACCTGCATAAAACACACCACTAAAAACACTAACAGAATTAAAACAACTAAAAAGAACACCACCTATTTGATTAGAGGCATAGTGAATAATTCCCCATTTGAATTTTCATATGACAACAATCATCCAGTATAGTTGAATCAGGGTTTCAATAAATCAAATATTATTTACACCCATTTCAATCTTCACATGACAACCACTTTAATAATATATGGTGAAAAGGTATTTTCATAGGAGTCTCATCACTTGTGACTCCATAAGTGACACACCGGGCCTCGAATTGAGGCTGGGTTGACTGGTACACATCACTTATGATCCATGGATCATTGTCCAAAATTTCAACACAATCATAATCCGTTTGATTTGTTTGGCATATGTACATAAAATATTATCCATTTCGAACAAAAGAGATGAAGTTTGGGTGTTCCCCGCCCCACAGTGACTTGGATTGAGGCAGGGTTGACTCGTACATGTCACATATGACCCATGAATCATTTTCATAAAGTTTCAATAGAATCCGAAGTCATTTGGTCTGTTTCCCGTATGTCAGTTGTTGATATCACTTATAATTTAGTCCATTTTAAAGAAAAGAGAGATAGTTTGAGTGGTCCTAGACACACCGTGGCTCGGATTGAGGCGGGAATGACTCGTACACGTCAAATATGACCCATGGATCGTTTTCCTAAAGTTTCAATATCATTTGAAGTCGTTTGGTTAGTTTGGCGTATGTCAACTATTGTTTTCACTTAAAATTAAGTTCATTTTAAACAAAAGAGAGACACTTTGAGTGGTGTCGGCCACACCGGGCCTCGGATTGAGGCGAGGTTGACTCGTACACGTCACATATGAGCCATAGATCGTTTTCCTAATGTTTCAACACAATCAGAATCCGTTTGATCAGTTTGGTGTATGTATGTAAAATATTGTCCATTTTTAACATAAGAGAGACAGTTTGGGTGGTGTCGGCATCACCGCACCTCGGATTGAGGCGGTATTGACTCTTACACATCACATATGACCCATGGATAGTTTTCCTAAAGTTTCAATAGAATATGAAGGCATTTGGTCAGTTTCCCGTATGACAGTCATTGATTTCACTTACAATTTTGTCCATTTTCAACAAAAGAGAGACAATTTTAGTGGTCCCAGCCATACCGCGGCTCGGATTGCGGTGGGGTTGACTCGTACATGTCACATATGACCCATGGATCATTTTCCTAAAGTGTCAACAGAATCCGAAGATGTTTGGTCAGTTTCCCGTATGTCAGTTGTTGATTTCACTTACAATTTAGTCCATTTTGAACAAAAGAGAGACAGTTTGAGTGGTCCCGGTCACACCATGGCTTGGATTGAGGTGGGGTTGACTCGTACACATCACATATGACCCATGGATCGTTTTACTAACATTTCAATAGAATCATAAGTTGTTTGGTTGGATTGGCGTATGTCAGTTGTTGTTTTCACTTAAAATTATGTCCATTTTAAATAAGAGAGATAGTTTGAGTGGTTCCGGCCACACCACAGCTCGGATTTATGAGGGATTGACTCGTACATGTCACATATGACCCATGGATCGTTTTCATAATGTTTAAATAGAATCAGAAGGCGTTTGGTTGTTTTGGCGTATGTCAGTTGTTGTTTTCACTTAAAATTAAGTCCATTTTAAACAAAAGAGAGCCACTTTGGGTGGTGTCCGCCACCCTGGGCCTCAGATTGAGGCAGGGTTTACTCGTGCACATCACATATCATCCATGGATCGTTTTCATAATGTTTCAGCACAATCAGAATCCGTTTGATCGGTTTGGCTTATGAACGTAAAATATTGTTCATTTTTAACATAAGAGAGATAGTTTTGGTGGTGTAGGCCACACCGCGCCTCGGATTGAGTCAAGTCTGACTCGTACACATCACATATGACCCATGTATCGTTTTCCTAAAGTGTCAATATAATCCTAAGGCGTTTGGTTGGTTTCCCATATGATAGTTGTTGATTTCACTTACAATTTAGTCCATTTTGAACAAAAGGGAGACAGTTTCAATGGTCTCAGTCACATCGTGTCTTGGATTGAGCCAGGGTTGACTCATACACGTCACATATGACCCATGGATCATTTTCCTAAAGTTTCAACAGAATCAGAAGAGTTTTGGTTGGTTTGGCATATGTCAGTTGTTTTCACTTAAAATTATGCCCATTTTAAACAAAATATCATTCCATTATGTTCCCGGCATCCATGGTTTCTTATTTATAGGAGAAATACCCATAAACACTTCAATATGGCCGTTGGAGAGCTTCCGGAGCCGTTGGGGGTCAAAAGTACAAGTCTGGTCAAAGTCCAATGGCTAGTCTGACTGGTCACACCGGCTGGCCGGTGGTGTCTCACCAACTGGCCGGTGGTCCACCGGCTGGCCGGTGCTGAGCTCCCGGCTGGCCGGTGGTCCACCGGCTGGCCGGTGCTGAGCTCCCGGCTGGCCGGTGGCCCAGACAGCAGGCTTTCTGTCTGGGTTCCACCGGCTAGCCGGTGGTCATACACCGGTTGGCCGGTGGCACCAGGCAGTGGGCAAGCCTACTGCCTGGAACCTCCGGCTGGCCGGTGGGCAAGAACTGGTTGGCCGGTGCCTATACCGGCTGGCCGGTGAGCTAACACCGGCTGACCGGTGGCTCTGGCAGAAAGCAATGCTTCTGCCAGAGACCACCGGCCGGCCGGTGGGAATCCACCGGTTGGCCGGTGGACTCAGAGAGTCCTTTTCAGTTTTCTTGGGCCAACTCCTGGGCAACCTTTTTCCTAGCATCAAAACACTTGAAAACAAGTTAGAACACGATGAGAGTGATTGTGATCATTAAAATCCAAGAGAGAGGGTTACAACAGTTATCTGGGGTCGAGGGAGGAGGGTGGGGGGCTGTGCGGGGGGCTGTGCGGGGGGTGTTCGGGGGGTTGTCCAGGGTCCAGGGAGGAGGGTGGGGGGTTGTCCAGGGTCTAGGAAGGAGGGGGGTTCCCAAACACACAACCACTAAAAGACAACATCCATAAAAACAGATAATATATAAAAATAACTCAACTCCAATACTATACTACGATTCTAGATAAAACCAAATAGGAACACACCCTCATGTTATCATATTAATAACTCTTCTTGAATCATTTAGAGTCACATCCCAATGATCATAGGATCACTAACCTAATTGATCACTAACCATGAAACACATGTATGTTGGTCATGTCACCACATGCATCATCACTCTTGCCACCATATCAATATATCACAAGGAATTCTCTAGGATAAGACAATATTTGATCACACATCATTCGCATTTAGTTATCATAATACAAATTATATTTACATGCTTATGATATAGAATGAATCCACATTAGTAAGACCCACCCCTCTCATAAGTTACCATCACATCAGTACAACCCATCCTAGAAAGCACCCTACTGCATACAAATTCACCCAATCCAGGGTCCAATACCCAACAGGATCTACATACTAGGATACACATCATGGATCACTATCAAAACCATAAAAACATTGACAGATCTCAAAAAATTAGTGCATGCCATGATTACCTCATAGAATTGAAAAAAGTAAGTAACAAGCAATATATCTCACTACTCCATACTCACCCCATAACATAAGGGTCTCACATTACTAGGGAATAATTCTATCCAATACTAAATGATCTTGATCCATTTTTCATATACATATATGATTCACCTCACCAATTACTAAATAGTAATAACATAAAAAATTATGAGTCCATTTAACTAGAATTAAACCATCAGGTTTTACAAGGAAATTCTATATAAGTATTTGTTTACACTTTAAATAATATGACCCCATACCATAAATAAGGTTTTCAACAAAAATAAAGAACATGAATTTCATGTTAACACTCAACATTGATTAATTAATAAATTGTCTTCGAATTTTATGGAAATACCAAAATAAATTAGTGAATCAATGTACCTATAGTGGCGCACATGACCACCATGAAACAATCATAAATTTTTACAAAAACCCTAATAATTGGGAATAACGAAATCAAGGATAGAAGTATATGATTTATAACACCTGGAACTATATCCTTGATAAAATATAGGAGTCTAACCTGGTAGGTGCTGATCTGATGGAATATGTGGGGATTGGGAGGTCCTTCTGCAAGGAATCGCTCCAGGAGGACACGAAGTGAATGCTTCTGGAATGTGGGGAGGCCGCTGGCTCGATTTGGTATTTGAGGATTTTTTTCCCAACGGTTTTTAATAACCGTTGGGAATGACCAACATTTCCCAACGGTTCCATAGAACCGTTGGGAAAACAAGATTTCTTCACTTTTTCCCAACGGTTCCCTATAAACCGTTGGGAAAACAAGGGATAGAGGGTTTTTCCCAACGGTTTCTATAAACCGTTGGGAAAAACAAGATATGCCAACGGTTCATTGAACCGTTGGCACACAAGTGTTGGGAAAAGTCCCTTTTCCAGTAGTGATACCAGTGGATGGAGAATAAAACCTAATAACTCATAAGATTCCTGGATAACATGTATGTTTTGGAAAGTATCATATAGAAACATATTTATTTTCCAATATATGAAAAATCAAGGAAATCTTCATATCTATCTCCGGATGCATGAATAATAGCTTTGAGGATAACAAATTTATTAATTCAAAGGAAATGAGATAGATTCACTATTACTGTTCAATAAATTTATGTATTAGATTTCTTATGCAACATGAAGATGTTCAACATTGTGAAGTTCATATTTAGTCGTTCCAAGGAATTGAATGTATGATTATTGAAATTGAAGAGCCTTATTTACCCAATATTTATAAATATTTTTTTAAACAATATGGAGACATAAATGATCAAGAATTAATTCATTCCTATCAGGGAAAAGACTTCATATATTTCTAAAAGAAACTACCAAAAAGACGAATCTAGTTTTTAATACAAATTTGAAATATTTTATTGATAAAATGGAAAACGTTGTGTCTGTTGGTGAAGCTAAAAAACATAAAAAAATATTTTGGAAAAGAGGAAAGATGGTAAAATATCCCCTCTAATTCCAAGGATAAAGGGAAAGAAAACATTATATGATAAATTTTCAGTGATTTTTAAAAAATAAATGATAAAATAAGAATGGTAGTGCATCATTGGGATTAGATAAGGTTGAGGATTTTTCTCTAAAGGGAAAAAAATCTCAAAAAATAAGATACGGAAACAATAAAATGATACACGATGAAATGGAAAGAAAATAAAATGTTGGAAAATATTTTTGATAAGTAATTGAGAAAATTCACTAAAGAATTTATTTTCAACCAAGAAATTTTCTATGTCTGATATTCTATTTTTATTTAACTGGAATAGTATCATCCTATTCAGTTATAATAACAATTTACTCTTATTTTAATTCAAACTCTCTCCCTTAAAAAGGAAAAAGGTAAATAATATTTTATTGATAACATACAATCTAAAAATTAATAAAAATTAATTGCTAATTTTTTTTAATAAAAAGTTAAGATCCTATCAATACATAATGATGATTTTTCCTAATAATTGAGAAAAGTTTTGGATTTTGATGAAATGTCAGTCGTAACTTTGACTTCCTTATCCACTCTATCTCAAAAGGATTTTGATCTTATTATTTCATATAAATAGGATCCCTCAGAGGTATAATATCTATAATATCAAATAAAATAATTGTACAAAGTTATATCGTATAAATATGTCAATGTTATGGAAGTTTCTCAAACCCATTTGATTTAAAGAGAAGAAGAAGGACCCTCTAGAATAATAGAACCTTTAGTGCCATATATTTCTTCTAACTGCATAGATTCTTCTACAATAATAATTATTAAGTGAATATATATAAAGATAAACTATTTTAATGAATTGATAAATAAAAGTGAAGGAATCAAGAATTGTTTATTAGACATACAAGCCATATGAAAGTATATCCAAGGAAAAGTGGACTTGTTGTAAAAATCAATTTACTTATAGCCTCTATCCAAAATAGTTATTCAGAATAAAGAAGAGTTTAATAATTTCAAAGTAAAATCATAATAGGAGTTGATAAAGTTTAAAAATAATATCATGTCTACTAAATACACTAAAGGTGATATAATTTATTTTGATGAACAAGTTGAAGGAATAATAAAATTAACAAATTCAGTTTCTAAATTTGTGAGTAGAATAAACTCAGAAGTTTGTGAATGTGAAAGGGTAGTTTATAATTTTAAGTCTCTTACAATGCATCAATATGAATAAATATCTATTCAAAATGAATATATTATTAAGAAAATAATAAATATAGATATTTTTGAAGATGAAGTTGTGAAGATGAAGATAATACTTACTGAATCTGAACACAACCAAAAAGATATTAAGATATCAAAAAAATCCTCAAGAAACTATCTAAGAAAGAAATATTTTTTTAAACCTCATAAAATTTTATAATAATAAAACTGAAATATTTTTTGATTTATATTTTTGGATGATGGTACTTATATTTTTCAAATGATTGTTTTTAAAAATATATTTGGATGAATGTATTTAAATATTTTTTTTGGATGAATGTGTTTTTATTTTTTTAAATGTATGATTATTTTAATATAAATTGTTTTATATATAATTTTTCCCTAACATTTCTTGTGCCACTTTTTAACTCCTAAATCTATTTGAAAATCCTGAAGGTGGAGAAGTGTTCTTTAATTTTGAGAGAAAGAGTTGTTATAGGGAATCTAAAACATTGATACTAAGGGAAGAAAGTAAGACATGTAATATTATTTAAGACTGGGGAAATATTATTTTTAATGTTTTAAACATTATTTTTTCTATTTAAAAGTTTTCTTTTATAATTTTCAAAATGGGTAAGATTGTTAAGTTGAAAGAATTATTTCTATATTTTATAACCTTATTTTTGATAATCATAATCCAAATACTTCAATTTTTATAAATTTATAACTTTTATACTTCCCATGTTTCCTATAATGTTTTTGTAAAAGGATATTTTACCAGATGAAGAAAAAACATTTATAATAGATGGAACTTTAATATGTTTTTTGAATATATTAAATCAGATAGAAATTTATTATCAGAAAGACATGTAATTTTTACAATGAATTGATGGGCATAAATTTCACGAAATTGATGTTTATAAAGTCTAGTTGATGAATTATAACAAATTCCCATTGAATGATTTATAAAATATACTAGAAAAACTATATCGAATCAAGGAAGACATTATTTCTAGAGATACTCTTGTAAATCCTACCAAAAAAAGAACATTATTCATTCAACTGGATAAAGAATATAAATTCTACCAGGAGGAACCTACAAAAATTATAATGGTGCTAAACCATGCTGACTATCATATGGATAAGTTGTGCCAATATTTTCATGTAAATAAGAAGTGTTTTTAATGTTGTTGCAACCAACTCTGAGAAATAAATAATATGAACATTGGAGAGATTCTTATAAATAATGATACATTCATAGAGAAAGTATCCTTTTTAAGTGAAATATATTTTTATACCATTGACTATCTAAAGTTATATTGAAGATTTTGTAACATCTTGTTACTTTAGTGAACCCTATTGTAATTTTTAGAGTCTTTTTCTTAAGGCATCTACTATGAGGGTTAAATTTGTAAATTATTTATGGACTTTTTATTTTGTAATCTAAATTTATGATCTAGTTATATTAATAGATTCCATTATTAAAGAAGACAGAGGACTGATCTAGTTTGAACAATGGTTCCCGAAGCAATTGAAACAAAGATTATTTAGATATTTATATCGAGGTATTTCTTGGAGTAAGAAAGACATAACTTTATGGTAAGGTTATTAACTAGAATACCTTGAGTCAAGTTAAATAAATCCTTAAAAATTAAGGACAATGTGTGAATATTCTTATACATGTTTGTATATGTTTTACTTATATACATTATATAAGTTTTTTATACTTTATTTTACAAGTTTTATAACTCGACAGTGTATGTTATAATAAATATTTATATAGTTCGTTATAAACTATTTATTACTCTAATTATAATATTTTTGGTATGAAATTTCATCTGAAATAATTTCTTAATGATATTGGATAAATTTGTATGTTTTATTTTATAAACTAAAATCCACCCACTATTGTAGTAAAATAGATACACTTTCAAATCTATAGGTTGATCACTTCATGTTGACTTTCAAAAACCATACAAAAAAAGTAACTATTTTTTGAAAAAATAATAATATTTATTTTTAATTTATCAAAAGATATATATTGTGAATCAGAAAATATATGATAACTTAAAATTTGTTCTTCTTCTTGTGGGTAGTTTTTATAATAATTTACACATACCTAATGATCACTTGAATTTCTTAATCCAATTGAGGAAAGATAGTTTTCCATTACCATGATGAAAATTTGAACCACTAATACTTTTCATTCTATATCTAATCAATCTTCATTATGTTCATGTCATGGAGAAAATGAATTTCCTTATTCTTCACTCAAGAGGGATATCTACTTTGACTTTATCTTTTCTTTATTTCTCATGTTCATTATGGTCTTGGAATAGATTTAAATATAACCTGAGATAAAAGAATATTAAAAAAAAGTGAATGTCATTGTTAATAAAGGAAATAAACTAAAATATTAAAAAAGATAATAAATTTAAAGTAAAAAATAAAATATAGGTGAACCTCCCTATTATACCAATTTATAGGACCATTTGGGATATAATCAACACTAAGAGTGGGTGAATCGATGTTAGATCAGTTTTTTACTAATTTAATATTTTTATCAGTTTACCTCTTTAACCATTTAAGATATTTATTATATCATTCTATTACCTATCCTTAATTTTTCATCACACACACATCAGATATTTACAAGATTCACATTTCAATAAGAAATTCTAATTCTTATTGTAACCCGGAAACAATCCATGACCACTGGATGAACTAGAAATAATCAGTGATTATAAAATAGGTAGGTTATATGATTGAAACCTATTTTGTACAATAGTCTCTATGATAATGCTTCTCACACATAAGTTCCTACTACACCTTATGATTATTATTGGTGTCCCACCTAATCATCTTATTCTTCCTATCTTACTTACACAACAACATTTAAGAACTTCCTCTTATTCTTCCCTTATATGAATAATAGTTCACATAACCATCTTCATTTTCATAGTACTAGACTAGAATGATACTTTTCTTATATAGGTGTAAGACTTATTATTTCTCTATACAAACTAGATTACCCAAAGAATTCTTCTTCTTATTAATTTTATAGCTGACTCAACCAATTCTTCTTCTCTCTATGCAATAGAGATATACATAACTCTTTTCTTCTCATAACTTTTTCTTCTTCTCCTTCATAAGAAAACATATATACAAAACACTCTCCACTTATCCTCTCTCTTTATTATTCATCTTCTTGTGAAAATAGATATGTGCATTACTATATTCTCTTCTTCTCTCTTAATCCCATTTATCTACTCTTCTTCTTATTCTTTAGTGAATATGATCTACACTATTTCTATTCCTCTTGGATTCAACTCACAAAATGTTTTTGAGGATTATTATCACAGAGTCAGGTCTCCTTATTCTTAACACTAGAATATTCCATCTTGAATGATAGTTCCAAAATCCTTTAAAGTCTCATATAGTTTATTTACTTTTTCATGAAACAACTTCATTAAACCTATAATATATATATATAGAAAATAATATAACAACATATATTATTACTTCATAAATATATTCCTCCTTTTTGATTAAAAATTTAATTTATAATTTAAATACTTTAACTTCAATGATATAGATTTTCCTTAATTAAAAATACCTAAGATCCTCCTTCTATAATTTTCAGATCTTTCTATTTCAAAAATCACTTTGGACTCTGACTTCTTCTATTTAATACATTCAAAAAACTCTTATTCACATATTAGTCTCCCACATTTTATCTCTATGATATATGGAAATATAGTGCAACCTTCACTCAAAAAATATTTATGTTTAAATTAAATTCAAAATCTTCATATTAAATATGAATTAGTTTCAGTTATGGATAACATAATTCACATTACATATCTCATGATTCTTCATTAATCTTCCTTCATTAAACTTTCTACAGCTACTCTCTTACATTTTTTTTGATATTTCACCCCAAATATATCTTTCAACACATTCTTCAAATAGTTTGTCTCCTAAAAATAATTATCTTGATATATTTATATTCATTTAAAATTTATTCACCTAGAATCTTCCAAAATAACTCCCATTATAGTGAAAATTATTCCATTAAATTCCATCACATATTCTTCACACTGTATCGAACAACTCTTGACATACATAGTAACTTTGGCTACATGAAAAATACTCTCACATAGCTCTCCAACTATATACACCATGTTTTGTATGTATAACCAATTATCATATATGGATTATTCATATGCATGGTCCATTAAATTATGTGAACATTAATGTATCCATATTCATGTATGAAGAAATGTTACTCCATAGTAGAACATTTAGGCATCTATATTCTCTTATGTAACCAATCACATATCCAGATTTTTATTCAAGGAGTTATATATCCATGGATATCTAAATACTCAACTGTGTAGTTAGCTATGTATATTTTCCTATATATAAGAACTCATATGTAGATATGAAAATTCACATATGTGGTTCTTCACTCCTTCAAATAGAATCCTAAGACCATATTATTTCCTTTTCATCCTTTTTCTTTCAGTAAAAACATAATCCAAAATATCCCTTTAAAGAATCATGATAGCCATTATCATGATATTTAAACTTTATAAGAACACCTTACATTTCATCATCATATTTGAATCCACCTCATCTACTCATGATGTAAATGAATTGCATTAGACTTACCTGAATGTGTGTTTGAATGACATTTCTTCATATTTTTTATTTCTCTCAATGGATTCACCTATAGTGTGGCTCCTGATCACTCCTCAATGCACCATTACATTATTCATGTTATTTATTAGACCTTATCATTTTTACATAAATGTGTAGGTCAAAGATAAAATGGAAAGAGGAAGTGAATTTAATTTTAAAAACAATTTTATAATAATGATATAAAATAAATGGATTTATCATAAAAGAATTCAATTTAAGAATAATAAAATCAATGCAAAGTAAAAATAGAATAAATTAATACTTTAAGCATAGTGGAAAATAAATTTTGGAAATTAAAAAGGAACACTTTTATAAAGGAGTTTTGAGATATCTCAAGAATGATCCCATACATCTCCTCCTCTCAAGAAGGCTTGAGAGAGTTATATTACACCCTTAGTTTTAAGATAAAATAAGAAGAAAAAGAGGAAGAGGAAAATAAATTGGTTTAAAAAAAACCCAAAACCAAAAAAGGCCATAGTTTTTAATGTAAACCATGAACCAACGATTCTCACTTTAATAGTGGTGAGCACCTATAGAAGAATTTAAAAACCCTTTACAGAGTAGTTAACTTTGTCTTGAAGATTTAGAAGAAAATGAAATGTTGAGATACACATATATATATATATATATATATATATATATATAAGGTGGAATAGGAATAAGCTTTAAAAATTAAATCAAGGGAGAAATTGGCTCAAAAAAAGGCAAGAGAAATTGGATTGAAGTTGTTTAAGCCCTACTTTACTTTTGTGAATTGGAAGATTCTTAGAGTACATCATGGAATGATTCAAAATAAATTAGCTGTGGTAAATTTTACTAGATTATATTCATGCCTCCAAATATTTCTTATATAGACTTCAAATATTTGAGGAATATTTGAGAATTCTTCCAAATTCATTGAAGTCTTATGAGACCGGATTAATGATATTTTTACCATAAATGATGAAGGTGATGACTTTATACTCAAATGTTTTATTATCATGAACTGAAATTTAATGGTGTGTGCATATTAATTTCAAAAATTAGGATATACTCTTTTATTTTTTATTATTTGAAATAAAATCCATGAGGTGAATGATAGTTACAAAAATAATAACATCGACACTACTCCTCATAAAAACCATTTGCAATGTAAAATTAAATTCTTGATAAAACTTAAAAATGTGAACATGTTAATCAATATGGGATAATTCTAGATTGAAATTCCAAATGATTTTTAACTCCAATGTTTGAAATCTTCCCATCTTTAAATCTAAATTTAATAATTGAAATATACTCAAACAAATATTAAAAACACCTTAAGTGATTGTGATAAAAAACACATTATATGTTAAACAATATTCTTATTTTTGATTATCACAAACACTAATTTTTAATAACCTTGTTAATTAGAGAATAAATCAATTTCATATTTATTAATATAGTTTTATTCATTATAAAAATATTAAGTAATTTTTAAATCGAAAAGGACATAGATTTAACTAAATTTTTTTACTTATAAGGTTTTATTTAAAATATTAGTTTCTAAATTTTATAATTTTAAAATTAAAAAATTAATATAATTTTTGAAGTCCAAATATCAAAATTTACTTATTGTGAAATTTTTGGAATTTTCAGAAAATATTGATTTTTCAGTGAATAGTGAAAAATACCGATTTTTGTAAAAAAATCATTTATTTTAAATAAATTATGTACCTTAAAATACCTAATTAGTTTTGAATATTATTTCAAGTAACCTAATTATTATCTATTTATATTTAATCAAATTATTAACTTTTTCATAGACTTTATTTTAGATTTTAGTATAAGTTTTTTTTGGGTTTAAAATAGGATTTTTCTGAAAACTGTTTTAAAATGCATAATGTTTATCCATTTTAATTAATTTAAATAATATTTGATAAGTAATTTTTTCAATTAAAATTTATATATTATACTTATAAATATTAATTGTTATTCAGATAATTATTATTATTAATCATAGAGTTAATATAAAATCAAATGTTTTCTTGAAAAATACACTTCTTGAAAAACCTGCTTTATCATCACATCTATAGGTTTTGATTTAAATTTAATTTTACCAATTATGTGAATTGAATTTGGTAAAATGGATTAAATATTTATAATAATAATAATTTATATTTTATAATAATATGAACTAAATTATTTTCCATAATTAATAGTGAAAACATTGAAGATTAATTACCACAGTAGTGATAGTGTTCAAAAGCCTTCATCCCCATGTTCATGCAGGGAATATGGCCAATCATAGGGATTATTTTGTGGAATATTCCAACCAAATAGTTTATATAAATCAATTATTTTTCGAATTTCAATAAATATTTGGTGTTTGGTGATCATGGTAGGTAAATAAGAGTAGTTGTTCTGAAATTCATCTGCTGGATTCCTCTAATCAATCCATGGATAAAGGTGAATGTTAATGGTGAGCCCTTAGAGAACCAGACCCATCAGGGTGTGGAGGTGTCTTCTACAACCACTATGTTTTATTTAATGGATATTTTTCACATTATATTAACAATGTAACTAATTATGAAGCTGGATTGTGGGCCTTGACATATGGTGTCAAACATGTTGCACATCATAATTAGAATCATATATGGATCAAATCTGATTCTCAATTGGATATTAATGCCCCAAGGACACACACTAGGTTTATACCATGTATATTTCCACCTCAATATCTAGATTTTATCTTGGCCAATATACACATTAATCATAATGTTTCACATGCCTAAAAGGTAGCCAACTTTGTTTTGTATGCTTTGTCAAAGAAGCCTATCATGGAGACGAACTTTATGTGGTGCTTCTAGATTCCTAATCACTACCCATAATTGATTAAGGTGAACATGTAGGGTGTGCTACATTAACACTTTTTTCAAACCCTTGTTAATGAATAACATTTTTCATTATATTTTATAATTTATTTTAGGACCAACCTTTTTCGGGTCTTGAACTTCTTTGATAATTACCACACTTAATGTAAAAATGGGTTTACCTGAGGTTAAAATAATAATATAAGGGTTATAATGACATAAAAACCTGTCTAAAATATATTTTATATCCATATTTCTACCTTATCATGTATAACGATCTAAAATAATCTATTTTGGACCCTTGGGGAATCTGAAAAATGTGGTTACACATTTTTCTTTTCAAAAATTACAAGTATGCTACTCACCTCACTTATAAAAGGTCACACAACATCATCTCTATTCACACATTAAAACCATGTTTTAGTCCATTAAATTCCCAAATAACTTCCCAAATTAAATTCCATCATCCTAGAATCTTTTTTAGTTATGAATAAATTTTAGGAATACTTTATATATAATTCTAAAGAGGTGGTCCGAGAAAAAGTAAAATAAGAAACTATGAGTTTTTGTTTTATTTATTCTCCAAACTCCTATAAATATGGTTAACATATTATTATATAATAAAATAATTATATAAAATATACTTATATTTTATTATTTTAAGTTCATGACCTATATCCATCTCATTTTCCCTCAAATTGGAAATTATCACTTCACTCATGTGTATGGTGGACTACTGCCTCATGAACCAATGTGAAACATTTTCCATCAACACCGCTCATGGTTAGGTATGATGATGGATCAAGGGTATATATATGATATTCATAACATAATTGTACCTACGAAGTTATTATATCATAAATATATTTTTTACTTTCCATCCTATAGGAGATATTATTACATCGCTCGTGTGTATGGAGGATTTTCACTTCATGAAGCGTTGCGATTCATTTCTCATTAACACTTTACATGGAAGGTAACAAGGATAATTTTAATGAATATATATTATATGAATGAAATAATTATGATATTAATGAAATATTTATCATTATGAAAAGATTATATATCATTTTATTTCTTACATTTCCACTCACTAAAAAATGATAATGTCGTTCGTGTATGTGTGGACTACCACCTTCATGACGTGATATGATTGGATTTTAATCCCTACACCACATAGATGATATATATAAGTATGTTTAAATAAATAATAGGGTATATATTAAATTATTATCATTATTAAAATATTAAATATTTCTTACCTCATTTCCATAATGATCGTTAAAAAATTGAAACAGTACTCATGCGTACTTATGACCTACCATCTCTATGATCGTAACATAATTCATTTATCAAAAAACATATTTCATTATAGGTATTAAAAGTATAATTTATGTATAAATATGATAATTATTTCATGATAATTATTATTTATATGTTTAAATAATGACATATTTGACCATAGTCAACCTACCATAGTCATTTTGACATATATGGAAAATATCGTTGAAACATATAAAATAAAATTAATTCTTTAAGTAATCATATATAACATGGTAATAAGTGAAATAAAAGGAATAATAAACTTGAAAAAGTTTATTAATAAATTAAACAATTAACATAAGTTTATTATCTAGGAATATAAATAATGTAAGTGATAATTCATACTCAAGGTAAGGGACTTTATCTCAATTTTCTTTCATTGAGGCATATTTTGATTTCATGAACCTATATTCATTTAAAATGAGTATATATGAACCTTTTGACATGTTATATCATGAATTTATCTATTTTGATGGTATTTTAAAAAATATTAATGTTATTATTTCATGGTTCTCATGATTCAAATATTTCTAAAGTGATAAGGGACTTTTCTTCAAAAAATTATCTTTTAATGGTTTACTTTTAAATGCTATTTTTATTCCATTTCCATGTTTTTAAAATGATTTTATTATAGAAAATATAGTTTTATTAAGGTAATTTTGGTCTTTATTTCATTTTTTCAAAAAAGGTAATCTTTGTGGGGAATGTGTGAATTTATTTACAAACTACAAAAGGAATTTTCTACTTTAATGTATATATGAACAGTGAAATTTCTACCACTGTAACCATTATTTGAATTTTGGATTCCTATACAAGAATTAATTTTTTGTTAATATAAAAAACCTCATTCCATTTTTTATGTATTTTGGTATTGAAAATTGGGTTTTTATAAGGGATTGATATTTTAATATCATAAAATATTTTCTTATGGGTGAAGATAATATTTTATGACATTGAGGTTGAAAATTTAAATCTTTAATGTGTTATTATTATGTTATGGTTCTTGGACAATTTTTATACTGATGGGAGGTTACATTACAAACCAAGGATGGTTGGTTACTTTATAAACTAAGGATGGGTGGTTATGTTATAAACCAAGGATGGGTGGTTATGTTATAAACCAAGGATGCATTAGTCCATGATATACCTCCAATGCATTGGGTATGTAAGTCAACCATATGGTTATTCTATTTATAAGAGTGATATAGAAAATGGTATCCCAAGATACCAGTATAATTTGTTTATTTTTTATAGTATTTAATGATTTTCGTTAAGAAAAAAGTCTGTGATTTTCATGTAAATATGATTTATTTCTTTTTGTAAAACAAAATTGATATAATGGTAAACATTTCATGGGAATTCATGTTTTCACAAGAATAATGGTTTTAATTTTTTTGATCTCTTTTTGAGATTTTTGTTCTCATACCATGTTTTTAAAATGTTTTTTTAAAAGGTTGGGGTCGAAGCCTCATTTTATTACTAAATCGAAGAACACTTTTTTTTGGGTAGAGGGAGAACCATTACATAGCTCGAAGGCCCAAGGCCATGTGGCCTGAATACAAGGCTTGAAAGCCCATTTTTAGGACCAAATGGCCCTTCGGTGAATAGTAATGCTACAGTACCTGGGCTGCTACAGCCCATCGCCACTATAGTTCCTGCTACAGCCCCACCTCCACTACATTGCCGCCACTTATATAATCCTACGCTACTATAATACATACTACAATGCTTCTACAGTACCCCCGGCAATTCTTCCCCTTCCCAGATTTGATCCTGGGTCTTTTAGATGCTAAGAAAAAGCCTCTACCACTTGGGTACAAGCTCATTGGCATGTTTTTAAAATGTTTTTATGGGGTTTAAGGATGGGTAATGTAAAGGAAAAAGTCATCTCGAATATTGTGAAAATTTTTCATGAAAATAAATCTTGTTTTATCTTAATAGTTTTATATTGTGGAAATATAGATACAGATTAGAAGTTTCCACTTTATATTATATGTTTATGTTGTGTATTATTTATGGACTAATTCTCTAAAACTATTAACCTGAAAATATCCTCAAATTTAAGAAAATGGATTATTGAATTAAAACTAAAAATTATGTAATGTTTAAGGTATGGTCCTTAGATATTTAAGATTGAAATAAAAGTTTGGGATAATAAGGAGGTTAGGAAGAAAAAGGAAATAAGAATAGATAAATTTTAAACGAATTATAAAGACCATTTCTATGAAATAATAGTTCTACGCCTTGAAACAAGATCCTTCTCTTGGAGATCTACAACCTTTTTGAAACTTTTATAATTTTATCCCCCGTAACATAAAATATTTCCCCACTAAATACATTACACTTTTTTTACTTCATAAACATTAAACCGTTCTCTTAATTTGTGATTAGAAAAAATAATTAAAATGAAAACATCTTACATACATATCATATAAAAAAATATATTCAAGGTGATCATAGAAATGTGATTGTGAAAATTTTAATAAGATTCTTTAAAAATAAGTAAAATATTTTCAAAAAAAAATAAATATTTATAAAAAATAAATCATAGATAATAAGTGATGAAGAAAAATAATTAAAATTATACTATTTTTAACTACCCATTATATAATGAAACATACTTTATATACATAGATGTTACTTCAAAATTGATTAATATTTGTTAAAAATATAAAAAATACATGACAGGACTATATAGGTATAGTGTCTTTAGAAATTGGTTACTATAAACAACTGGTTCATAAGACATCTTCATTGTCTCCCACTTATTTTGTTATAACTAGAACCCATTTTGAAATACCTTATTTAATACCCTTCTTCATGACCTGGGGAAATGAAACATATGAAAGGGTGAGCTCAAATGACCAATAAGGGTAAAAAAGGGAGATATGAATCATATCATAATCATAATACATAAGAATATAACATTTGAAAATCTTATCCTGCATATAGAATAATGTGATATTATTCCATGAGATAAATCATAAAAGTTCATAGGAATCAATGAACATAATCCCAAAAGTCATAACATAAGACATGAAATTTTATGGTATAAACATAATAATAAAAATCATTTCATATTAGTCGAGTATCATTTCCATGACCATCATAATAGCAAAATTCCATTACTGAACCGAGTTCACTCCTCATTTAATCCCTGTACCATTGAGCTGAGATCATTTCCCATTCTAGCCATGTCTATATAATGAGATATAAATCTTTACCAAATGCATTGGAGGGAGATATAAGTCTCACCCATATCAAAATTAAATAATTCTTACTTGTATGAAAAAAACATAAATCATTCATCATAGCATAACACAATGAATAAAATGGGTTTCTTAAACAACATTCCATCATAACATAATCCACATAAAATAAATGGATTTCATAAATAGTATTCCATCATAAACACAATTAAAATATTTTAATACTAGGTATAATATACATGAAACATAACCCTATTAAATAATTTCATCTTAGATAAATATAATTTTGATAAAACACTTTATTTCTTGAGAAAAATATCCTTCCTTCTTCAAAAACATTTTCTTTTATTAAAATGACATGCAATTTTAAAAGAAAATAATTTATTTTAAAATAACCTTGAAAACTTGTAAGGTAATATTCATTTAAATAAGTAATTATGAAATCATAAATTTCCATTCATGCCGTATAAGTTAAAAAACGTTCTCCTCATACTTTTGTCAGAAAACTCAAAAAGTAATTCATATCGAAAAGGAAAAAGATTCTTTTCATACAGTTTAATAAAAATTCACCAATGGGTAAAATTTTATTTAAAAATTTTTATAATAATAGAAAGAATATTTTGGAATACATAATTATGAAACATGTACATGGATGATAAATATATCTTAGTAAATACTTACGTATAAATGATCTCAGATAATAACGAGATTGCGAAATTATCCCTTACCTTAGGTCCAATATCCTTTGTATGTTTCTGAACCTCCTATATAATGATTTAAATAATTTAATTTAGTTATTACATAATAATAGTCATTTTTATGATATAATATATGATCATATTATCATCTGTTTGTTAGTAACATTATTACTTGTCCATCGGGTATTAACTTCTTTATTTTCTTACACATGTTTTATCAGATAAGTTCTTGTTCCTATTTTTAGGTTATAATTTTATAATTTATAGAATTATATTAGTATAATATATATATATATCATATTTATTAATTCCATTCATTTATATAATCATGCTTTAATTAAGATCATATAGAATGAATCACATCGAATCGTGGAGATGGTAGGTCATACGTACGCACGAGCGAAGATATCATTCCCATAATTATTAAATGACATTAAATTTTATGGTATATAATATTTAAGAATAAATATTATGTTATAATAATCATATATAGTTATTATTTCCATCATTATACCCATCCAAGTAAGGTGGTGGTGAAAAAAAGATTACACCACAGCGTGGAGACGGTAAGCCGTACGTACGCACAAATGGTTATTTCATTTTTTCATAGGATTAATAGAAGATGGAATATGGTTGTTTAATAATCATAATAAAATATCCATATATAATTGATAATGTTATTATTACTTTATAATAAAACAACTCAATAATAGGAAGTATAAGAAGAAATAATATTTAAAGAATCAATAGAGGGGATTACCTCTTCTTCAACGTGCCTCCTCTAAATATCATCTTAAGGGCACTAGAGTTGGTATTTGGAGAATAAAATAACATATAGAATGTTACTAGGAAAGTTTATAAGCAAAATTGGCAATAGATGGCCGATATTGAAGGGTCAAAGTGAAGTGGAGAGTTGAGGTAGGAGGTTCCCTTTTATAATTGAGGTGAGAGTCACTTTTGGGATCTCCAAAAAATATTAATTTATAATAAAATCAAACCCCATACAAAAACCTAAAAAATTTCTAAATTTAGAATATGAGATGAGATAGATTTGTAATATCATAAACCTATAAATTTTATACCTGTATTTATTTCAATTTAAACCTTATCATTTTAATTAACACTTAGTTATTCATTTTAAGTTTTAACTAGGATAAAAATATTTCAATATTAAAAGGGTATAATATTTACTTATTCGATGTAAAATAGACAATAAATAAAAAAATTATACCATTTTATACCACATAATATTAATTATATATTTTTTAAAAATGTTTTATGATTTTTAAATAATTTAATAAATCATTATTTTGATAAACAAACAATATTGTCAATTTTGACACTATTAAATTCATTGATTCTTAAAAATATTAATATAATAAGTAAATTTCTAAAAAAATATTTTATTATATTCCTAAGATGTCAAGGTAATCAATAAAAGTCATTTTCATGTTAATAATCCAAAATTATATTTATTTTAATATTTTTAATAACTTTAATTTGATATTTACCTTAATAAAATAACTACTACAACAGTTTTGTGCAATTATTTAATATGATTATCAATTGAATAAAAGTTAAAAATAAATTACTATGACAAATATAAATCCTATATATTTCATAATAATAGTTATAATTGAATATATCTTCTGTAAAATTCTACATTAAAAAAGTTATATTAATTAAAACATGAATGTGACAACTTTAATATCACTTTAAATAAAATATTATAAGTGTCATAATCTCTTCTAGAAGGCTCCAAAGGGTCAATAACTCGACCCTTGGATGTTTCCAGTAGATTTATACTATAAAAATTATATTTTTTTTAATTTTTTGAGTCTTTTAATATTTATTATCATTTTAATAATAATTATTTTATTGATTTCTCATCAATTAAATAATTTCTGTATCATTAAAGTATAAGTATTTAAGGTACATATTTATTTCCTAAAATTTACTAATAAATTATCATAATCAATAAAAACATTTTATCTTTAAAATGAGTATTTATAATAAAATTTATATTCATTATAGCCATATTTTAAAAATGATATAGTTATTAAAATTTGAGTAAGACATATTTAATTTTTCTTTAAATAAAATAAATTAAATGACCTCATACCATCCAAGTGGATTTCAAAGGACACTATTTCAACTAAAATATGACTTAGGTCGAATCAAACTCATCCAAGGATATTAATACAAGTGTTATGGTAATTTCATAATAGTAGTTTTACACTTAATTACATGATTTACCCTTTTACTGTATTAATAAAAAATTACTAAAGTTACTATTCATAATACCCAAAAATAAAAGTAAAGATATTTACATAATTTGGAATTACTCATTACAAATATGGAATCCATTTTTCAAAAACTAAAAGCACAGAAGTTTTAGTAATTAATTTAAAATCAATCGCATTGTCAAAAAGAGAGAACGAGTTTTAAAAGTTAAATCATTACAAAAGATTGAAATATTTTTAGATTTGAATTCAATGTAAAATTAATGATAATGACATAAATTATATTGAATGATAAAACTATATTCTATTAATAATTAAAAACCATTCAATATTGTACTTTAACTATATAACTTATTTTGATGAAAAAGTTTGATTTCAATTAAAATTTAGTGTATTTTTACTATTCATCAAAACTTCAAAGTTATCAAGAAAATATAAAAAATTCATCCATAATAAATTTTTATACCCTATATACAATGAATAGTTTTATTTTTTAATATAAAAATTATTAATGTGTCCAAATTTTAATTTAAAAATGGTTTTCTATTAAAAGGTGATTAATTTCCGTTTTGAAAAATATAGGGTTTTATACATCAAATTGGGTTTATTTATTCCCCATGATAAAAAAATCTATTGGATGAATATCAAAAATATTTTATTAATTAGATGACATATAAATTTCATTAATGTTATTTACTAATAGCAATTCACTCAATTTATTATTACAAAAATACAAATATATAATTGATTTATATTTTTTATTAAGTAAATTTTAGCCAATAAATTTAACACACATTTTAATAAGTTAGTTATATTTATTCCTAGTGGCATAACAGCTAGGTTAAAATGGTTATTTTATACTAAGGGTGTCTCGTAGTTCATTTGACCTCACAATTGCATGCAATGAAAGATGTTGAAGAATTAAAATTATTTAAAGAAAATATTTCATAAAAACATATTGGTGTTACATTCTACCCCCCTTAAACTGAACTTCACCCTCAAAATTTGTCACTTGGATACTAACAGATGAGGATACCTTTGCATAATCACATCCTCTAGTTCCAACTTAGCTTCTTCAAGTTGGTGGTTCTGTCAGAAAACTTTAACTAAGTGAGTGGTCATGTTTTGTAGAATTTTTTCACATCAGTTGTTATTCATAAGAAAGATATTTCTCTAATAGTACAAATTCTGAGTTTATTACATGTGAATGATCAGGTATGTACTTTCTTAGGAGAGATACATGGAACCCATCATGAACTTGATATAGATTCAGTGGAAGCACCAGTCGGTAAGCTACCTTTCCAACACAATCAGTAATTTAAAAAGGACTGTTATACCTGGGGCTCAACTTGACCTTCTTCCCAAATCTCATTAATCTCTTCCAAGGAGATATTCATAGAAACACCTTTTCACCCACTTCAACCTCTATGTCTTTTCGTCGGATGTGAGCATAACTTTTTTGTCTACTCTGAGATGCTCTTATGTGTTGTTGAATAGATTTGAAATTTTCTTCCATTTAATCAACAAAACCAGGTCCTAATAGCTTTCTTTCCCCAAATTCATCCCAACAAGTTAGAGTTATGAACTTCTATCCATAGAGGGCTTTAGAAGGATCTATTGGAATACAGGAGTCAAAAATATTTTTCTAAAAAAACTCCACCAAAGGTAGGTGTTTATCCCAACCACCTTTTAAATCCATAAATAAAGCTCTCAAAATATCTTCTAGATTTTGAATTTTCCTCTCAGACTATCTTTTTGTCTAAGGATGAGAAGCAGTGTTGAAACATATCTTTGTATCCAGATACTGCTAAATACTTCACCAGAACTTTGAGATAAACCTCAGATACCAATAAAATATAATGGTAAGTAGTACTCCTTGAAATCTTATAACTTACTTTATATATATCCTATAAAGATGATCAAGAGAGAAATCATCTATAATAGAAATGAAGTGTGCCGACTTTGTAAGGCGACTAAATATTACCCATATAACATTATGGCCTTTAGATGTTTTGGTAAGTCTGATGACAAAGTACAAAATGATGTTTTTTCATTTTCATTCTGGTATGGGTAATATTTGTAGCATTCCCTTAGAGTTATATCTATCGATCTTAACTTGTTGACAAACCAATCACTGCGAGACATATTTGACAACAGCTATTTTTATGCCATCCCACTATAAATACTCTTTTAGGTCCATGTACATATTTTTTCTTATAGGATAAATAGATAATGAAGAATTATGAGCCTCATAAAATATATCCTTATTTAATTATGGTATGGGAGGAATAAAAAACTAGTTCATGAATCTTATTATTCCATCATAATCAAGGTTGAATTCAAGAAAATTTCTCACCTTATTTTGTAGCTCTAAATCTTCCTTATGCACCTCCTTAATCTATACTTGTATATATGGTTAAACATTTTTTTAGAAAGATAATATTTCTCCCATTTCTTTAAAATTTCAAGATCCATCCTTTTAAAAATCCATAAATATTAGATCTTTTTTGATCCTTATCATGGATAGTCAAGAAAATCCCTTTTGAAAAAAAATATCTGCCACCTTGTTTCCTTCCCCAAGGTGGTAATTTATTGAGAAGTCATAATCTTTAGTCAACTCCAACCATCTTCTTTGGGGAATATTCATCTCATTTTGTGTTAAAATATACTTTAAAGTTTTATAATCAGTATTAATATCACACTTTTCACCATAAAGATAATTCCTCCATATATTTAATGAAAATATTACCACATCTAAATCCCAATACTGAGTTGAGTAATTTTTATCATGTATTTTTAATTGTCATGAGGCATAAGCTATCACCACATATGTTTTCATGAGAAAACAACCCAACCCCTTCTTGGGTGCATCACTATAGATCAAAAACCTTTCTCCACTATAAGGAAGTGTGAGTACAGGTGCACTAGTTAACCTTATTTTTATCACTTTAAATTTATCTTTATATTCCTCCATCCACATGAAATTAAATCCTTTCCAAGTCAACTTGGTGAGTGGATTAGATAATCTTGAAATTGTTTCCCCAAAATTCTGATAATATCCAGCCAAACCAAGAAAACATTAGATCTCAGTTACTGTTGTTGGTCTTGTCCAACTTTTAATAACTTTTTTTTCTAGATCCATAGAATTCCCCTCTCTTGAGATAATGTGACCCAAAAATAAAACTTTCTAAAAAGAATTCACACTTGGTAAATTTTTCATAAATATTCTCCTTTCTCAGGGTCTTCAGTACAATTATCATGTAATCATCAGGTTATTTCTTTGTCTTCAAATAGGAAAGAATATCGTCTATAAAGACTATTAAAAAACTGATCAAGATATTCTCTAAAGACTATTTTTATTAGATCCATGAAGACAGTGGGGGAATTCGTAAGACCAAAAGGCATCACTATAAATTCATAGTGTCTATACCTTGCATGAAATGCCATATTTGGTATATCCTCCTTCTTGAACCTTAATTGATGATATACTAAATAAATATAAATCTCATAAAAGTATTAAGCTCTGCGTCGTTGGTCAAATAATTCATTAATATGGGGAAGAAGATATTTGTTCTTGATAGTGATCTTGTTAAGTTCTAAATAATCAATGAAGAGTCTCGTTTATCCATATTTTTTCCTATCAAACAAAATAGGTTCACCCCAAGGTGATACACTTGGTAATATGAATCCCTTTTCAATATTCTATTGGATTTTTTTCTTTAATTCTTTCAACTCAGTTGGGTTCATTCTATAATGTTTCTTTGTAATAGGCATAACACACAGTATGAGTTCTATTGAAAAATAAACCCCCCGATTTGGTGGAAGGCCTGAAAATTATTCCCAAAAGACATAATCAAACTCCCATAAATTGAGTGTATTCTTAATTGTGAGTTTCTCCCCAAAAATTTGAGATAAATAACCTTCATTTATAGGAATCAAGACCTATAAGATGGAAAAAAATTTCACTCGAAGGTCATACTCATACTTGCATCGATTTATGATCATATATCGATCTAGAATATGAAATGTGACTTCCATTAATTGGAAATTGATATAAGATCTACATAGAGAAATCTGATCCATTCCAATAATCACATCAAATTACAGTGTAGGAAGGATCACAAGATTTTCTGGAAGCACTTTCCAAAAAACATCAATTGGAGAATAATTATGAACTTTTGTTGAAACTTTTGTTCCATTAAAAGTTTTCAAAGTTGAATCAAAATCTAATTGTTGAGGTAATATGCTGAAAACCTATAAAATTCTTTAGAAATAAAAGAGTGGGTCGATCTAGAATCAAATAAAATATTTTCTACTTTAGAGTGGACAATAAGTGTATCTTTCACCACTTCATTATCATACTCAACATCATCGATAGTTATTAAATATGACTTTCCTTTGTATTTAGACTTAAGAGTTTGTTGAGGTCGATATTAATCAATAACCATTGGGTTGGGCAATGATTGACTTAATGAACCATTACCTTGAACTTGTAACATTTAAGTGTATGAGGTGCATTTTGTGTAGCCTTTTCTTCATTCAGATTGTTATACATATTTTTCCCATAAAATCAGACTTCAACTGCTAGATGACCTTATTTTACACACTTAAAATATTTTATAGTCCCTCTAGTACAATTTCCTCCATGTTTCTTTACACACTTTGAGCATAAGGGAAAAATCATCCTCTTTTCAGTGTGGTCTTTAGATTTTCCCTTGAATTCCATTTTTCTCTTATTATCAAAACGATAGGAATTATAGGTTACACCAATATCTATCTGAAACTTGAGATCACATTAAACAATTTTCTCATAGCTATTGAAGTCCCTTGTAGCTAATTCCCTTCAGAGACTTGGTTTTAATCCACTAAATAATCGATCAATTTTACTCTCAATTTGGATAATAATTCCAGAATCATACCTTGCAAGTCTTGTAAAATTTTCGTTATAGGTACCACTAGGTTAATCATTATTTTTCTTAATTTCAAGGAACTCCTTCTCCATATTTGTTCAAAGTATACAAGGAAAGCACTTATTAAAAAATAATTTCTTGAACTCGTCTCATTCCATGGATTCAATTTCATATTTTTTCCTTGTATTCTTGATAAGGTTATACCATTTATTAGCTTCACCTTCCAAATGATAGACCACTAATATAAATTTATCATGTTCTGAACATTGGAGAACTGGAAATATCTTTTCAGTGGTAATAATCCACTGTTCAACAACTATGTCATGACCCGTCCCCCGGGGCATGTGCCGTGACTACCCCAAGTCTTCCTTCCATATGCCAGGGGTTGGAGACTAACACCAAAGGTGTAATTCCCTAAATTTGGGAAGGAATTTCCTTTGTAACTGTAAACACACACAACATAGCATACAACTAGATACAAAACACTAAGAAAAACTATATAACAAGAGAGTGCTAAAAAGTAAAGGGGCCGGAAATACAAGCCCAACTATAAAGTACAAGTACAACTAAAAATGGAAAAAACAACTAAAAGATGTAAAGAAGCACATGGATCGTCCACCATAGATCCTACCTGAAGGGTAGGTACATATATCCTCCTTAGCACTCCCCGTCCATCAGTCTCCTCCGGGAACCGACTCGTCATGAGGTCCACCTCCGGGCACCGTCCAGTCCTAGTACACTCAGCCTCGGTCAGCGCTATCCGTTATCTGCATCCAAAACAATGAGGTGTGGGCATAGCCTGTATAGGGGTGAGTATAACGATACTCAGTAGCAACCCCGAGAACCTTAATGTCTCACAAAATCCAACAAGGATAAACCACAAGGTATAAAATCAACAGATAACCCTACTTAGGTATATACCCATACATATACCTAAGATATCAAGTAATCCATCTCAATCATTAGGAAAACAAAAAGTTATTGACTTATCTCACACAGGTATACAACTTATGTAGAGTGATAGAGATGATAAGATGTAGCCCCTGAATCATCTATTCTGTCGAACCCACACGGGATCCAGGAATAGAAATCAGAACTGTCGAACCCACACAGGATCCAGGAACAGTAAACAGAGTTGTCGAACCCAAACAGTATCCAGGAAGATTCGTTGAAGCTGTCAAACCCACACAGGATCTCGGAACAGTCGTCAATGCTGTCAAACCCACACAGGATCTAGGAACCATCATCAGTGCTGTCATACCCACACAGGATCCATGAATAGTCGTCAGTGCACATCCAACCACAGGATTCCGCACAATGCATGCTTGATTATGGGAGGGTCCGCTCCTCAACCCAAGTGTCGATACATCAACTACCACGAAGTCCCAAGTTTATGTATCCAAAATATTCATCTTTTCATAAGAAACTTAATGTGACAGACAGTGCATCAATCAGACGCCCGGTCTGAGAGTTATTAGCATTTCCGTTCCCAGGGCCCGGTTGGATTAACGTTCGATCCAACCCGACCATACCCCAACTATGTCCAAACCTCAAAAGGGGTATACCAAAATAACCATCCAAGGTTTCCATCTCCGTATACGGTTCGTCAATTGGATGCATATAGATCAAGTTACGGGAAAAGGAGTAGAAACTGGTCAAACAGGTCCGGGTTCGGTCCGGCCTAGTCAGACCGACCCGACCCGAACCGGGTCCAGACTGGGGTCTGACCTGGTCCATGGGTCCAACCTGGTCCATGGGTCCAACCCAGTCTGTGGGGGCGGCCCGACCCGTGCTGGGTCCGGCCCGCGCGACTGGTGCTCCGCGCGGCTGGTGTCCCACGCGGCTGGCGGCCTGTGGGGCCCCCCTAGCCGCGTTCAGGGGGAAGGACGCACCCCATAGAAATCCAAAATTATATAGTCATCTAGTTGGAAGTCAAATCGGTGCCATGTGGCATCGGTCCATGTCACGCAGGACCCAGCGACGGGACCCGCTCCTACCGGCTGGCCGAGCGGCCAGCCACCTCCCATGCGGCTCAGCTCCTTCGGAGACCCAGTGGTTCGGGCCACCGGTCTTCCTCACGGCCGGCCTTGTGCCGACCACCACTGTACTGCTGCGACCAAGGGGTCGTGACCCCCTTTTTTCTCCACCACGTGGCGAGGTTTCTCCGCGCCTTCTCCAGCAATCCGGTGACTCGGGCCACCGGTTTTCTTCGCGACTGGGCTTGCGCCGGCCGCCGCTACACCGCCGAGGCACGGTTGCGCCACCACCTTCCATGTAGTGACGGTTGTTGCTCTATCTTCCAGTGAACTTTCCGCAAGTCAGCGAATGAGTTTTGGTGGCCCGATTCTCGTTACGGAAGTAGCCGCGCATTCCTAGGGACGTCGCCTTCGATCCGAAATCAATGTTGATGAGAATCGCTCATCCCAGTCTCATTCCGCATTTAGTGTCAAATTATAAAAAGAAGGTGGAGGGGTCGGGCCATGTTTGTTCAGGCCGCCCCCTCCGCATTAGGGTGATATCATGTGGCTTTGAATTATAATCCTTGATGGAAAACGAAGAACATGCAGCAATTAAAAAACCTTGTACCCCTACCTTTGTTCATTGATCGTTGACGAAGTCGCGGAAAGGCGGACGTCGATTCGTTGTAGATGAACGCGTCCTACATCGAGGAGGTTCCGTGGAAGGAAGTTAAAGTCAGGATCGAGGTCGACGTTCTTTGTCGGTTGGAGCGTTCTTCGTCAGTGGAACTCGTTCTTCACTGGGAGCCTTCTCCCAAGTTCTCCCCTCTCCCAAGTTCCACCCAAAAGACAAATTCCAACCCCAAAATAATAGATTATCCTTACCTATTATTTAATCATTGGGACATAATTCAATAAGATTCAAATTAATTAATTGATGTGCTCAATTAATTAATTGAGAGGATTTGACACCATAAAGTGGGGAGCTCAAGAGGTTTCTCCCCACTTAATAGGGAGTTCAAGAGGTTATAACCTCTAGTGGTCCCCACCATATTAAATATGAAGAGGAGGTTAGGTTCGGGTGGGCCCCACCACCATAACCTCTCATGGTAGGTTAAGGTGTGGTGGTCCTACCTCCAACTTCAATATGGAGGTTTTAATCAATGAATAAAAATAAAGCCACAAACTTTATTATTATTTAAAGAATTCTCTAAAAACTCCAAAACTATCTTTTATTCTCAACCAACTACCGTCGAGGTGAAATTCTTCTTAAGCGAATACCGGCGTTGTGAGTTCAACAGTGCGCTCAGATTTCAATTCTGAGCACCAGTTCAAAAGTTATAAAAACCAGATCGTACGTTTACTGAACGTACCCCAATAAACATCAGAAATTGATTCTGGGCAAACTGGGACTCAAAATCATGCGCTGTTAGTTTTCACAGACTCGTAAAATTCCTATGTATTTAAGAAAAAAATTCCCATGAAAATTATGGGTCTTTACATTCTCCCCACCTCAAGGATTTACGTCCATGTAAGCTACAAATCGAACTAAGGGAACAAGTGGGGATACTGAGCACACATCTGGGCCTCCCGCTCCCAAGTGCTCTTCTGGAGGTTCCCGTGCTTCCAACGAACGCACACCAGATGTATAGACCATCCACGAAGGACCCACTCCTGTCGATCCTCAATCTCCCCTAGAACCTCCGTAAAATTCTCCCCATCGTCGACGTCTAACTCTCCATGGTCGATGATGTGAGAAGGGTCATGCATGTATCTCCTCAACTGGGATACATGAAAGACGTCTTGCACCTGGTGCAACTGAGGTGGAAGAGTTAAGCGGTATGCCACCTCGTCAACTCTGTTGAGGACCTGAAAAGGTCTAATGAAACGCGGAGATAACTTGGCGCCTCATCCAAATCTCCATAATTCTCGTTGAGGTGAGACCTGTAGAAAGACGTAGTTTCCATCCTCGAACTCTAGAGGTCTCTATCTCCTGTCAGCATACGACTTCTGTCTGCTCTTTACAGTCTTCATCTGCTCTTGGATGATCTTCACCTTCTCCATGGTAGCTCATACCATATCTGGTCCCACTAGTGCTGACTTCCCAGGGTTATTCCAGCACAAGGGTGGTCTGTAGGTTGCTCGTATAATGCCTCAAAAGGTGCCATCTTTATGGTGGAGTGATAACTATTGTTATATGAAAACTCCCCAAAGGTATGAGATCCTCCCAACCATGACCCAAGTCAAGGAAACAAGAACACAACATGTCCTTGAGGGTCTTAATGGTCCGCTCAGTCTGGCCATCCATCTGAGGATGGAAGGCAGTGCTCAGACGAAGCTGCGTCCCGAAAGCCTCCTGCAACCCCTTCCATAGCTGGGAAGTAAACTGTGCGTCACGATCGAAGACAATAGAAGAAGGTAATCCATGTAGCTGCACAATCTCCTACACGTAGAGTCATCCTAATCTCTCTATTGAACCCTACTCTCTGATCAGTAGGAAGTGGGCTGACTTGGTGAGTCGGTCAACGATCACCCAAATCGAGTCGTGAACCCTGGATGTACGTGGAAGTCCTATCATGAAGTCCATGGATATCCCATCCCACTTCCACTCTGGGACCTCTAAAGGCTGAACAAAGCCTTCTGGTACCTGATGCTACGCCTTCACATGCTGACAAGTGAGGCATCGAGAGATAAACTCCGCTACTACCTTCTTCATACCTGGCCACCAGTGTTGTCGTCGAAGGTCCTGGTATATCTTCGCCACTCTTGGATGCACCTCTAAAGGGGATGTGTGGAACTCCCTCAACAATTCCTTCTAAAGTGACACTGATACCATAGTACATCCTTTGAAGAGGATGACGTCCTCCCCACCTTTAGAAATTCCATCAGGTGCCTGCCCTATGGATATCTGAGCATGTCGTGTCTCGCAGTCAGCGTCCCCACGTTGTGCCTGTCTAACTCGCTGAAGAAGTTAGGGAGTGACTGTAAGGGACTTAAGGAAAGCTGCTCCATCTCTATCCACAAATGAATTCTGCAAAGCGGCCAACTACTCTATCGCCTCACCTAGCAGCTATATAACAGATCTTCTAACGAGTGCATCGGCAACAACATTCCCCTTCCCAGGAGTATAGACTATATAAAAGTTATAGTCCTGGAGGAACTCAAGCCAATGTCGCTGTCTCAGGTTCAGGTCCTTCTGAGAGAAGATATACCTGAGACTCTAGTGATCAGAGTATACTGTAAAATGCTCACTCATCAGATAGTGTTGCCACATATTCAAGGCGAAGATCACTACTGCTAACTCCAGGTCATGGGTAGCGTAGTTCTTCTCATAATGTCTCAACTGATGAGAAATATAAGCGATCACTTCTCTCTCCTTCATTAGGACACATCCGAGTCCGGTCCTTGATGTGTCGCAGTAAACTACGTACCCTACGCCTTCTCTGGAAGCCTCATGATGGAGGTACTATTCATTAAGGCTAATAGTGGTGCTGCAACTCTGGAGAAGTTTGGTACGAATCTCTGGTAATAACCAGCCAAACCTAGGAAACTCCATACCTCCATCACACTCCTGGGTGGCTCCCAAGAAAGTACCACCTCAATCTTTGCTGGATCTACTGCAACTCCGACCTCCGAGATGACATGTCCCAAAAAGTGAACCTCTTGGATCCAAAACTGGCACTTCGAGAGCTTACCATAAAGCTAGTGCTCTCGGAGTGTGTCCAGTACTACCTAAAAATGGTAGGTATGCTCCTCCTCAGTAGTCGAGTAGTTAAGAATGGCGTCGATGAAGACTACGAAAAATCGATCGAGGTATGGCTGGAAAATCCTATTCATGAGTCCCATGAACACTACTGGAGTGTTGGTTACACCGAAAGGCATAACCAAGAACTCGTAGTGGCCATACCGACATCTAAAGGCTATCTTCTGCACATCCTCATCTCTAACTCTAAGCTGGTGATAACCTGATCTGAGGTCTATCTTCGATAACCACCATTCCCCCTTTAGCTGATCAAAGAGGTCTTTAATCCTTGGAAGTGGGTACTTATTTTCATGGTCACCTGGTTTAGGTGATGGTAGTTGACACAAAGAATCAAGCTCCCATCCTACTTCTTGGCGAACAAAATTGGGGCTGCCTAGGGAGAAACACTGGGCCAGAAGAATCCCTTCCCTTGAAAGTATTCTAGCTGTACCCATAGCTCACAAAGCTCCACGGGATCCCAATGATATGCTGGTGTAGATATCGATGTCGTCGCAGGGTACAGATCAATGTAAAAGTCCACCTCTCTGCAAGGAGGTAGATCTGGAACATCATCAGGGAAAACATCCGCGTACTGGTCCACCACTACAAGATAGCTCAGACTCTCCACATCAACTGATCCGAGGGAAAAGTAGGCCAACTAATGAGTGATTGGCTACACCCTCCTCCGAGTAAGTACATCATCTGCTGCAAAGGATCCCTTATTATCGGTGAAGGTGAACCTGGTCTCATCCATGTGGACACACCGCACATTGCACCTAATACAGTCAATCTGAGAATATACTATATATAACCAGTCCATACCAAAGATGATGTCGTAAGGCCTTGACGCCGCTACGAGGAGATCCTAGTCGAAGCTCTCACCTCCTAGAGTAATCTCACACTTCCAGAAACAGTGCGTGATCATCGAGTCTGCTCCCATAGGAGTCTCTAGCCATAAGGATCGAGCCAACAGCTCCGTCAGAATCTCCGAGAACCGAACGAGAGCAGTGGAAATGAAAGAGTGACTAGAACCTGTGTCTATAAGAACTGCTGCTATGGTGCAGTAGACACAGATCATACCTCAAATCATCTTCGGAGCTCCATGATCGTATGCCTTAGCTTCCTATAGCTGAGCTATCCTCTTTCCACCTACTCCCTGCGGTCGGGGTGGACCTTTTGGTGGTGTTGGTGGTAACACCTCATAACGTCGTCCACTGCCAGCTGCATGACCAACTCCTCTACCACGTCCACCTGTGCCCTGCGGATCACCTCGATCGAACCTCTGCCTCTGCCTAGGAGGTCCCTCAACTGTCTGATAATCATCTGAACGGCAGGTCGGATAGTCACAAGACATGTGACCCTGCCCACCGTATGTGAAACACTGCCTATTCCTCAAATTACTGGCTCTGTCTTGTGTGCCTCGTACAACCGAACCCGTGCCTTGAGGTCCTCCACCGGATGGTCTGGTCCACCTAGACCTCTGCGACATCTGTCTGCTGCTAGCTGCAGAAGACTCCTCTATGTGATGCTCGGTGGTGGGTCTTGCGGCTGGTGACTGCTCAGCAAGGAAACTCTCTACTAATAGGGATCACTCCAACACCCCCGCCTACATCAGGATGCTAAGGGAGATCATTGAAGCCCTGATCTCTCACCTGAGCCCCTACTCGAAGACCCGATCCATGAAGAATGGGTTCCGCACCATATCTGTGGAGTAGCGCGAGAGGTCGGTGAGCCTTGCTGAGTACTGTGCCACCGTCATACTACCCTGCTGTAGATGAAGCAGATCCTGTATTCGAACTGCTCGTAGGGTTCCTGGGGAAAACTCTACCCGAAACAGGCTCACAAAGCCTACCTAGAGTAGTGTCACCTCGTCATGCACTTGGAGCATCAGGCTCCACTATCTACCTGCTTTTTCCTAAAAGAGACTCACGACAAGGATCACCATAAGGTCTGCTAGTTTCCCTACTAGTCTGAAGACTCTCACCACAGCCTCCAGCCAATCCTCAGCTGCCTGCGGGTTTGTCTCACCCTTGTACCTGGGTGGCCTCTAGCGCTGGAACTCGTGAACGTGCTCAGGCGGCGTGCACTCTCTGATGCTGGGGCTAGTGGCATCAGTGGCCCAATGGGTAGTGGTACCGCTGTTGCCTTCGATGTGATAGGGCCCTGCATCGAGGCCTCGTTGCTCAGTGGGCTGGAATATCATACAAAGCCTGGAACCCTGGCTGGCTGTCTACGTGGAGGCATCCTATAAAGAAACATGTGCACCATGCTCAAAAAATTATACCTAGTGAGCTGACTCAAAGATATCACAAATAAAAATCTTCAAAACACACACACAATTAGTGTTTTCATGCACTGAGTCGGAAATCCGAAGTCAGGGTCCTGGTGTATAGATATGTCGGCCGCCGCACCAACACTATACACCCTGAACTGAAAACCACACTCAGTACCCTTAGAACTATTGCTTCACAGAAAAGATCAGAGTCCTAAGTTCTACAGTTGAACAGACTCCTCTGATACTAATTTTTCATGACCCGTCCCCTGGGGCCCATGCCGTGACTACCCCAAGCCCGCCTTCCATAGGCTAGGGGTTGGCGACTAGCACCAAAGGTGTAATTCACTAAATCTAGGAAGGCATTGCCTTTATAACTGTAAACACAAAAAACATAGCACTGATCCTAAAAAGGGAGTGCTAAAAAGAGAGTACTAAAAAGTAAAGGGGTCCGAAATACAAGCCCAACTGAAATGTAAAAGTACAACTGAAAAGGTACAAAACAATTGAAAGATAAAAGGTAGCTCCTGGATCATCCACCATGGATCCTACCTGAAGGGTAGGTACATATATCCTCCTCAGCACTCCACGTCTGTAAGTATCCTCCAGGGACCGACTCATTGTGAGGTCCACCTCTGGGCACCGTCCAGTCATAGCTGCATCCAACACAACAAGGTGCGAGCATAGCCCGCACATGGGTGAGTATAACGATACTCAGTAGGGACCTCGAGACACTCAAGGTCTCACAAAATCCAACAAGGATAAACCAAAAGGTATGAAATCAATAGATAACCCTACTTAGGTATATTCCCATACATATACCTAAGTTATCAAGTAATCTATCTCAATCATGAAGAAAACACAAAGTTACTGACTTAGATCACACAGGTATACAACTTATGTAGAGAGATAAAGATGATCAGATGTAGCCACTGAATCATCTATTCTGTCGAACCCACATAGGATCAAAGAACAGAAATCAGAACTGTCAACCCCACATAGGATCCAGGAACATTGAACAGAGCTGTTGAACCCACACAGGATCCAGGAACAATTGCCAATGCTGTCGAACCCACACAGGATCTAGGGACAGTCATCAATGCTGTCGAACCCACACATGATCTAGGAACAGTTGTCAGTACATAGCCTGCTACAGGATTCCGCACAAAGCATTCTTGATTCAGGGAGGTTCCTCTCCACAATCCAAGTGTTGATACATCAACTTCCACAAAGTCCCAAGTTGATGTATCCAAAATATCTATCTTTCCATAAGAAACTCAACGCAACAGACGGTGCGTCAATCAGACGCCTGGTCTGAGAGTTATTGGCATTTCCGTTCCGAGGGCCCGGTTGGATTTATATTCGATCCAACCCGGACATACCCCAACTATGTCCAAACCACGAATGGGGTATACCAAAAGAACTGTCTCCTTCCAAGGTTTCTGTCACCACAAACTTCTAGTCAATCAGATGCTCGTAGCTCATGTTACGAGCAAAAGATTGGAAACAGGTCAAACAGGCCCGTGTCCGGTCCGGCCCGACCCAGGTATAGACTGGGGTCTGACCCAGTCTGTGGGTCCGATCCAGTCCGTGGGTCTGACCCGGTCCATGGGAGAAGCCTAGCCTGCAAGGACGACTTGACCCGGGAGGGCGGTCCGGCCCGCGAGGGCGGCCCAGCCCACGCTAGATCCAGCCCACGTGGCTGGCAGCCCACGCCGCTGGCGGGCCATGGGATCCGCCCTAGCCTCGTCCATGGGGAAGGCTGCGCCTCTGGAAATCCTGAACGGCTTTGTCGTTTGGGTGGAAGTCAAACCGGCACCACGTGGTTCCGGTCTACGTCACGCGGGACCCAACGACGGGTCCCGCGCCTCCCGACTGGAAGAGCAGCTAGCCACTAGTCGTGCTGTATAGTTGCGCCGCACCACCTCTGTCTTCCTCGTGGCCGGCCTTGTGCCATCCGCCGCTGCACCACCGTGGCCAGAAGGCCACGAATCCTTTTTTTCTCTACAACATGGCGCGGTTGAGCCGTGCCTTCTCCGGCGACCCGGTGGCTCGGGCTGCCCGTTTTCTTCGCTACTGGGCTTGCGCCGGCCACCGCTGCACCGCCGCGGCCCATCATCCGTGGGTTAGTCCTCCGGTAGCGCGGTTGCGCCGCCACCTTCCATGCGGTGACGGTTATTGCTCCATCCGTTAACAAACATTCCACGGGTCACCAGATGAGTTCCAGCGGCCCAATTGTCATTCCGGAAGTAGCCGCGCATTCCTCAGGACGTCGTCTTTGATCCGCAATCAATCTTGATGAGAATCAGTCATCCCAGTCTCATGCCGCATTTAGCGTCAAATTTCACAAAGAAGACGGAGGGGTCGGACCGTGTTTGTTCTCCCCGCACACTCCGAGGTAGGGTGATATCATGCGGCTTTGAATTATAATCCCTGACAGAAAATGAAGAACATGTAACAATTAACAAAGGTTGTACCACTACCTTTTTTCGTTGATTGTTGATGAAGTCGTGGAAAGGCGAATGTTGAATTTTTGTAGATGAATGCGTCCTACGTAGAGGAGGTTCCGAGGAAGGAAGTCGAAGTCGGGATCGCGGTCGACGTTCTTCATCGTTTGGAGCGTTCTTCGTTGATGGAACACGTTATTCGCTGGGAGCCTTCCCCCAAGTTCTCCCCTCTCCCAAGTTCCACCCAAAAGACAAATTCTAACCCCAAAATAATATATTATCCTTACCTATTATTTAATCATTGGTAAATAATTCGAAAAGATTCAAATTAATTAATTGATGTGCTCAATTAATTAATTGAGAGGATTTAACACCACAAAGTGGGGAGCTCAAGAGGTTTCTCCCCACTTAATGGGGAGTTCAAGAGGTTTTTACCTCGAGTGGTCCCCACCATATTAAATACAAAGAGGAGGTTAGGTTCAGTTGAGTCCCACCACTATAACCTCTCATGGGAGGTTAAGGTGTGGTGGTCTCACCTCTAACTTCCATGTGAAGGTTTTAACCAATGAATAAAAATAAATCTACACACTTTATTTTTATTTAAAACATTCTCTAAAAAATCCAAAACTATCTTTTATTCTTGACAAACTACTGTTGAGGTGAAAATCTTCTTAATTGAATACTGGCGCTACGAGTTCAATGGTGCCCTCAGATTTCAATTCCGAGCACCAGTTCAAAAGTTATAAAAACCCGCTCTTATGTTTACTGAACATACCCAAACAAACTTCAGAAATTGATTCCAGGCACACCTGGCCTCAGAATCACGTGCCATCAGTTTTCACGGACTCGTAAAATTCCCATGTATTTAAGAAAAAATATTCCATAGAAATTCTGCATCTTTACACACTAATGATGCAGAATACTTTCTGAATGAAGGTGGATGCTAACTCAGGAAGGACTCAACCAAATTTGTTTCCCTCCTTTTTTTTGTTTGGAAGTCTTTCATGATTCATAGCTTGAGGAATTTGTGTGATCATAGTAATAAGGTTTTTCATTCCATATCCCATAACATCCATTTTTTAGGAGGACAATCATTTCATTTCCCATAACATTTAGCATTAATGTGGTTCCTATGGGTTCTATCCATTGACTAAAACCAAGAATTATAATATAAGGAACACTAAACATAATGGAAAAACCACATAATAAAAAATAAAATTTCAATTTAAGATATTTTTTGTTTTATACTATTTTATTCATGATCATTTCTAAAACACTAGGATTTTAACCTATACTTTGACATATTTTTAGGGTTGTTCTTATGGTTTTATCATCATAGTTTCCAAAGGAAAACTATTCATTTCCTATGATACCAACTATAATGACCCATAATTTACATATGTAGATGTTACTTAAGAATTGAATAATATTAATTAAAAAATATAACAAATCCATGATAGGACTGTATAGGTATAGTTTCATGAGAAACTGGAAAATAGAAACAACTGGTTCATAATACATCTTCTTTATATCCAACTTATTTCTTCATAACTAGACCCTTATTTGACATATCTTATTTAATACCCTTCTTCATTAAAATGGGGAAAAGAAACATATGAAAGGGTGAGATCAAATAATCAGTAAGGGTAAACAAGGGTGATATCCATCATATCATAATCATAAGACATAATAATATAACATTTGAAAATATTATTCTGCATATGAAAGATCGTTATATCATGCCATGGGATAAATCATAAAATTTCATAAGAATAAATGAATGTAATACCAAAAATAATAACACAAGACATGAAATTTTGTGGCATACATATAATCATAAAAATCATTTCATATTAGTAAAGGCTCATTTCCAAGACCATCATAGCAGACAAAGTCCATTACTGAATCGAGTTCACTCCTCGTTCCAGCTCTGTACTACTAAACCAAGATCATTTCACATTCCATCCATGTATATCTCATGAGATATAAAAATTTACCAAATGCACTGGAGGGAGATATAGGTTCCACACATATCATAATGAAATTATTATTACATGTTCCACAAAAACATAAATCATTCACATTAGCATAACCCAAAGAATAAAATAGGTTTTTAAACATCATTCCATCATAACATAATCCATATAAAACAAATGGATTTAATAAATATAATTCTATCATAAACACATTAAAACCATAGGAATAATAAGTATAGTATACTTGAAACATAACCCTATTAAATAATTCTATCTTAGATGGAAGTTAATTTTTCCATAACACTTGAAATTAATTATTGAGTAAAATGTCCTTTCTTCTTCAAAAACGACTTCTTTTATAAAAATGTCGCGCAATTTTAAAAGAAAATAATTTATTTGAAAATAAAATTGAAAAACTATAGTTTAAGCTTCATGGAAATTAGGTATTATTAAAGATTAAAAATCCATTCATGTTGTACGAGTTAAAAAACATTCTCCTCTAACTTTTACTGCAAAAGTCAAAAAGTACTTCGTTTCAAAATTAAAAAAGGATTAATTTTATATCATTTAATAAAAACACACCAATTGGTAAAATTTAATTTAAAATATTATATAATAATATAAATAATATTTTTGAATACATAATTTGAAAACATGGGCATGGATGATAAATATACCCCAATAAATACTTACATATAAACAATATCAGATAATAATGAGATTGAAAAATTATCCCTTAGCTTCGATCTGATATCATTTGTATGTATATAAACCTCCTATATAATACTTTAAATAATTTAATTTAATTATTCCATAATAATAGTAATTTTTATGATATCATATATGACCATATTATCATCCGTTTTTTAGTAACAATATTACTCGTCCATCGGGTATTAACTTCTTTATTTTCTTATCCATGTTTTGTTGGAAAAGATATTGTTCTTCTCCTTTGGTTATAATTATTTAATTTATATAATGTTATTAGTATAATATATATATCATATTTATTCATTCCATTAATTTATATAATCATAATTTAATGTGATCATGAATAATGAATCTCATCGTATCGTGGAGACGGTAGTCCGTACGTACGCACGAGCGACGATATCATTACCATAATTGTTGAATGGTATTAAAGTTGATAGTGTATAAATTTTAATAAAAAATATTATGTTATAAAAATCATATATAGTTATTATTTATATAATTATACCCATCCATGTAATTTGGCAGTAAAAAATAGATTTCACCACGACGTGGAGACAGTAAGCCGTACGTACACACGCGTGGTGATTTCATTTTTTCATAGGATGAATAGAAGATGGAATATGGTTGTTTCATAATCATAATAACATCTCAGTATATAAGTGATACTAGAGTTATTAGTTTATAACAAAAAAACTTAATAATAGGAATTAGAAGAAGAACAAAGTTTGAAATAATCGGTAGAATATATTATATCTTTTTCAATGTGCCCCCTCTAAATCTCATCTTAAGGGCACTAGAGTTGGTATTTAGAGAAGACTAAAACCTCTATAATGTAACTAGGGAAGTTGAAAAGGTAAATGGTTAGGGGATGGATGATATTTAAGGCTCAAAGTTAAGTAGATAGGTGAGGGAGGAGGTGTCCTATTACAATTGAGGTGAGGGGCACTTTTGGGATCTCCAAAAAATATTCATTTATAATAAAATAAAACCCTATCAAAAAACCTAAAAAATATCCAAATTTTGAAAATAAGATTATATATAGTTTTAATAATCAACCAATAAATTTTATACCTGTATTTATATCAATTTAAACCTTATCATTTTAATTAACACTTAGTTATTCATTTTAATTTTTAACTAGGGTAACAAATATTTCAATATTAAAAGGGTGAAATAATTACTTATTTGATGTAAATTAGACCATAAATAAATAAATTAGATAATTTTATACCATATAATAATTATATATATATATATATATTATTTTTAAATAATTTAATAAAACATTATTTGGATAAACAAAAAACAATGTCATTTTTGACACTATTCAATTCATTGATTTTTAAAAATATTAATATAACAAGTTAACCTCTAAAAAAATATTTTATTATATTCCTAAGAGGTCAAGGTCACCTAGAAAATTAATTTTAAATATTAATTAGCTAAATTTATATTTATTTTAATATTTTTAATAACATTTATTTGATATTTTCCTTAATAAAATTACTACAACGATTTTGTGTAATTATTTAATATGATTATTTGTTGAATAAAAATGAAAAATAAAATACTACGAAAAATATAAATTCTATATATTTCAGAATAATAATTATAATCGAATATATCTTCTATAAAATCCTACATTAAAATGTTATATTAATTAAAACATGAATGTGAAAACTTTAACATAACTTTAAATAAAATATTATAAGTTTCATAATCTCTTATATAAGGTTCCAAATGGTCAATAACTCGACCATTGAATGGTTATGGTCTAAATATAATCTAAAAATAAGATCTGGTCAAGTGTTTGGGTCTTTTAATGGTTATTACCATTTTAATAATAACAATTTTTTTGATTTATCATCAATTAAATAATTTCTTCATTATTAAAGTATAAGTCTTTAAGATAATTATTTATTTCTTAAAAATTGCCTATAAATTCTCATGATAAAGGAAAAACATTTAGATTTAAAATGAGTATTAATAATTGAATTTATATTCTCTACAACCTTATTTTAAAAATGATATAGTTTTTAAAATTTGAGTAATACATATTTAATGTTTCCTTATTTAAAATAAATTAAATGTATAAATCTCATCCAAGTGGCTTCTAAAGGATGCAATTTCGACCCAAAGATGATTTAGGTCAAAAAAATGCATCCAGTGATATTAATACCAGTGTTAGGGTAATTTAATAATATTATTTTTACCTTTAATCACCCGATTTACCCTTTACTGTATTAACAAATAATTACCAAAGTAACTATTCATAATGCGCAAAAAATGAAAGTAAGATATTTATATAATTTTTAATTACTGATTAAAAAGATGGAATCTAATTTTTAAAATTCAATTCAAAATTGTTTCAGTATTTAGTTGAAAATTAACCCCATTTTTGGAAAGAGAGAGTGAATTTTAAAAGTTAAAACATTGCAAAAGATTGAAATGTTTTTACATCTGAATACCATGAGAAATTAATTATAATGACATAAATTATATTGAATGAAAAAAATATATTCTATTTATGCTTTAAAATTATTCAATATTATAATTTAACCATATAAATTATTTTGATGGAAAATTTGTTTTCAATTAAATTTTAGTGTATTTTTACTATTAATCAAAACATGAAATTTGTCAAAAAAATATCAAAAACTCATCCAAAGTAAATTTTTATATACTGCATACAAATAAGAGTTTTATGTTGTCATATACAAATTATTAATGTTTCAAAATTTTACTTTAAAAGGTTTCAACATTAAAAGGTGGTAAAATTACCATTTTGAGAAATTTAGGTTTGTATACATCAAATATGGTTTATTCATACCGTATGTCAAAAATATCTATTAGATTAATATTAAAAATATTTAATTAAGTAGATGACGTATAAATTTAATTAATTGAAGTTAATAATAGTAATTCACTAAATTTATTAATAAAAAAATAAAAATATATAATTGATTTATATTTTTTTCATAAATAATTGGTAACCAATGAATTCACCATACATTTTCATAAGTTAGTTATATTTATTCCCGCTAACCTAATGGCTAGGTTAAAATGGTCATTTTATAATAAGTGAATCTCGTGGTTTATTTAAACTCATGATTGCGTGTAATTCAAGCTGTTGAAGAATTAAAATTAGATAAAGAAAATATTTTATAAAAAAATCTAGGTGTTACACTTTAATAAAATTTAAACATTCTAAAGGAAGGTGTTTTGGAATGATATCAACTAATTTATAATCTGGGCGAATGTTTTCTAACACGATGTATCATTTATTAATGTGTTCTATGAAACATTTATGTCAAATATCAATGTGATTATTGAATTCATATAGAAAAATATTTTTAGAGACTGTCATAGAACTAGAGCAATCACATTTAATAGAAAACTAAATAAATTTTATCCCAAAATATAAAAGAATTTGTTTCATCCATAAACATTCATGTGAAACAAATCCCTATGGATATATATTCCACTTTATTTATAGAAAGGGAACCTGATTTTGTATTTTTTTCTAGTCTAAGAGATTAATGAATGTCCTAGAAGGTGAAAAGTACCACTTATACTTTTCCTATCTAGTTCACATATGAAAAAATCAATATAAAAAACTAGAATGATTAAAAGAGGCTCCTTTAGAATAGAATAAAAAATGATTTTTAGAAAAATTTAAAAAAATAAAAAATCTTTTTAAGTGATTTTAAATGTGATTCATTAGTGTTATCCTGAAAATGTATTTAAATACAAACACTGAACACAATTTCCAGCCAATTCATAGTAAGGTAAAATAATCTCTCAATCATACTTCTATAAATATTATTGTCAACTAGTTTTCCAACTTTATCAAATTTATCTTAGAATAAATACTCATAGGATTATTAATTTTATTAACTTGATCTATTCTATAATGGTTTAATAGTTCATTAGTGTATTTTTTATAATAAAATTTCCACCCTCATTTTTGAGAGATTTTAAAACCAGGAAATATTTTTAACTCACCCATAAAACTAAGTTCAAATTATTTTCTCGGTAGATTAGATAATTAATTAAAAATATATCATTTTTTAATCTGAAAATTTCATAATCAACATAGATTGTAATTATTAAATGATCATTTGAATCATTTTTTAATAAATTTCATCAAACCCTCTTTTCCCATTTTAAAATCATTTGATAACAAAAAGATGAATAACCTTCCATACCAAGATAGAGGGGCTTATTTTAAACCTTATAAATCCTTGGTTAATGTTAAAATCGAATTTTAAATATTTTTTAATTTAAAAAGAGGGGAGCTTTAAAACAAATTCAAAAATAAAACAATTATAAAATAACTTTTAACATCCATTTGAAAAATTTTAAAATTAATATTGGTGGAGAATTACAAAAATATTAAAATAGATTCTAGACTAACTATGTGGATGAAGGTTTCAACTTAATTAATTCCTTCTTCTTGATTATAGCCTTTACCCATGATTCCATATTTTTCTATGTGGTATTACCTTTCTCATCTAATTTTTTTCTAAAACCCAATTTTGTAACAATAATTGGATGGTTGTTAGGTCTTTTAGCCTGAGTGCAAAAATTATTCCATTACAATTGTTTTAGCTCTTCTTTCATAGAAAAACCGTAATTTTCATCTAAAATACAATCATCCAGGATTTAGGTTCTATAAAATAAATAAAATAATGAAGCCAAACAATATTTAATAATAACTCATAGTATGAGTACGAGCTTTCAAATAACCAAAAATAATTTTGAAGGGATGACCTTTGGATTTTTTCAAATATTTAGGTAATTAAATTTAAAGTGATTCATATCTTATAGTATTTTTTTGGAAAATTTGGATCATTCAAAGTCAATAGTTCAAGGTTATCTATATATTCAAATTAAAATGAAGGATTAAAAATATTTTTATATAATTTGATATGAATTGATTCTTCAATGGTTTTAGTTATTTTATTTAAGACTTAATGTGATTTACATGAGTTTGATTACCCAATAAAGATTAATTTATCAGATTTTTTTATCACATTTCCTTAGGTTCCATTTAGTGTGGAGAATATAACATTTAAATCTAAACACTTTTTTAAATACAACTTTATGAATTTTATTTCTTAATGTTCATAACGGTTTTTTGTTGACGGGATTATGAAAACCTGTGTTATGGTAAAACAATATGTATTAACTTCAAAACCCCAAAATTATTTTGGTATTTGAAAATTATTCAATTGGTATCTTAAGATTTCTTGAATAGCTTGATTCCATCTTTCAACAACCTCATTTTTAAAGGTGTTTTAGGAGAAAACAATTATTATTCTGACCTTTTAAGTCACAAATATCATCAAACTCATTGTTATCAAAATCTCCCTCATGATCACTTATAATGGAAATGATTTTGTCCACTTTTTCATTTTTGACCTTCTTGGTGAATATCATGGAGTCTTTACAAGCCTCACTTTTTTTTCTCCAAGTAAAATAACCAAGTGAATCTTATATAATCATCGAAAATCAGAAAAGAGTATTATTTTACTCAAATAGTTTTGACTTGAGTTGGTCCAAAAAATCATTTTAAATAAGATCACGGTCTTTTAAGGAATTTTCTTTTGAAAAGGTAGGGACAAGACAACCCTTTTAATAAATCAAAAACACAAAGTACAAGGGAGGAGTATCATAGGCCAAATACAAGAAATTACGTTCCCCTAGATCTTGTACACATGATGTTATGAAATGAGCGGCCACCATGACCTTGAGGATGTTGTTCTCTTCTCCATGATTTGGCCTGCATCTAGGATCCACCACTATCATCATCATCATCAAGTAGTCCATAATGAACATAATCTATCATCTCAACAACTTTAGTTTCATGAATGTTTCTTTGAACATCCTCCTCTCTACTACCTGAACCAAGTAGCTCAAAGGAATCATGATTACTAACTTTCAAAGAAGATTTATTCTTCATAGGAATAAAATATTTGTATCCTTCCTTAGAGAAGAGAGTCATTTCCTTCTCCAATGATGGAGATGAGATATAAATAATAGGGCCACCATACCCATTAGTTTTGATAGCCAATGGAATGGAAGTGTTGATGCACTTTACATTAGGTGAATCCAAGGTGAGCACCTTCCCCTATCCATCAAGAACACGATTAGCAGTAGTTTGTGTAATGTTCCAAGATAATTACATATTTAAATTCCTAGAATAATTATTAGATGATGCCCCAAATATTTCATCACCCTTACAATGAGTTATCATTACCATACCAATGTCCATAACCATAACATAATTGGAGGAAACATTTGGGCACTTAGTAGGCCCATAATTAGAAGTCTTTTCACCCTTCATTATAGGAGGTAATTTATTCTCATGTTTCTTTATGATGTGAGAAACTAGAACCACACTTTTTGTTTTTTTCCAAATTATAACTCTCAAACCGATCCAATACATGTTTAGAAGCAGTTGAAAACTCATTCAAGGCTATGTTTTTTCTTACCAAAGAGGTCTTTCCTGGTTAAGTGGATACCTTCAAAGTACTCAAAGTAGGGGTAGACTTACAATACTATTGAAAAGGAGTAGTGATAACATTTTTTAGACTTGGATGTGGCATCCTTCAGTTTTTATTTCCTCTTGACTTTAGAGAATACCAGTTTTTTGTTCTTTCCACATGTTGTAATCCACGACATTCTAAGTAGAAACTTCCTTATCTAAATGAGTGTCCACTGAATTCACATCATCATCATCATATCTTACAAAATTTCTATTCAAATCATCTTTGATATAAAACCCAAAGAAGATGACTTCCTCTACTACATCAGACCAAGATTTCCTGGTCTTATCTAACATGATATTGTTTGAAACATTATCTCATGTACTTTTTGGGCCATGAGAAAAACCTACATCTTTAGGTTCCTTAAATAGTTTACTGATATCATTCTAATGTTTCAATTCAACTGCATTATCAACAATGGCCATTGGATGCTCACTCTACAGACCATTGTTCTGTTTACAATCAGGAGTAGTAACCACAACCACCATGGGGTGGTAAGAAAACAAATTTTCAGGGGTCATTACAATAAATATACTAGATTTGTTTCGACAATATTTGGTGTCAATGCCGTTTTCATGGAAATTGCAATTAAAAATTTCACTCTTATAGTTGTCCCTTGAGTGAAAAATTATTTTACATGAAACACAGAATAGAGGCTTATTATCATAATAAATTCTAAGGGTGGTTTCATCATGAGGTGTAGAGAGAACAACTCCATCAATCAAGGTAAAAATTAAACACACTTCAACTAAAATACTAGAAAAGTTTCTGTAACTAACTAGCTTAGTGGATGCATCCATCCTAATTGGAGTATCTATTATAGATGCTATGTCAAACAAGATTTCTAGTTGCCATAACGCCCAATTAAGTCCATGTATTTTAATTTAGACATGAGCACATGTGTTTTTTAAGTCATTGAGATTGAAATTTAAATTCCATTCATGAGATCTCATACAACATGGCTGAAGGTTGATCAAACAATAATTCTATGCTTGATTCTTTAGATCCAGTGTGGGAAATAGGAAATGAAAAAAACATGACCAATATAGACACATTTTAAGTTAGAAAATCCCCAAATATTGGAAAGACAATCAACTAAATCAGCCAATCTCCAAGGTTTCATGCCTTTGGACAACGAGATGCGAGAGATGAAAGAATACTAACTAAGTTCGATTCTTTCCAATACAACACTGTCCGAAGCCACGACATGCATAGTAGTGCCTTTATGGATTACTCTTTATGGTACCCTATTTTTGAGGAAGGAGAGTCTCTATTGAAACCTAATAAAGAAGATAGATTAAATTCCTCATGCTCCTTAATCAAATTTGATGAAGTCGATTTCTACCTACAGACAATGTAATTTGGGACATATGTGAAAATATTCAGACTCCTAGGATGATCAAATGGGTCGCGGTTGTCGAGTTTCACCAGAGGGAGGTTTTCCTTCACCTCAATCATCTTAGATTCAATCTATTTAGAGGTCAATACTTCTTGTTTAGTTTTAAAATATGTTTTTTATACTTTTGAATATGGTAATATTAAAATCAACATTATCCTTAAAATTCAATTTTGGTAAATCTTCTACAAGTTGATGTCGATTGAGCTAAAAAGTGTGTGTGAACGATAATGACCAAGGTGTTTATTACCTATATATATACCACCATCATTATAACTTAAAAATGTATCATTTTTTAAGAAATATATTTTAATGATATAAAAATTTTTAGAATAAAAATCGATAAACAAAAGTATTCCTTTGAGATTAAAAACTCTTCAAAAAATATTTTCGAAAGAGATTTTAAAATAATTATCCCACAATTGAATAATGATTATATTTTTTTTAAACAATCAATTAATAAAAATATTCTATAATCATTAAATTATGTAAATTGTTTTTACCTATACCTATTATTTTATTACTTAAATTTTAATAAAAATTTATGTACCCTCCATCATGTTTTTAGGATGATTAAATCTAGAGGAGTCACCTCATATGTTTAGAGACCATCCATTGTCTACATACCATTTTTTTTGGTATTTAATATTTATACATGATTCCTTGAAATTAGACATGATAAAATTAGAATTTTCATTTCTTGACTCACTTGAGGTGTTAGAATAAACACATACACTTCATGATAAAACATTAAAGGTTTTATTATTTTTATTCTTATTATCCTTGTCCTTATTTATTATCACTAGGTATTATAACCTTATATGAAACAATATTTTTCATTTGAGTCATGTCACTTCTTCTTCAAATTGATCATCCACATTTTGGAATGTTAGTAAGATTTATATCTTTTTAATAACATCTTCTTGGATATATGATCCATTTCATCACCATCATATGAGTCATCATTAATTGCTTTGAAGGTTATTATCTTTTTATCCATAATTTATTTATCTTCTTTTTTGGATTCTCGCCTGACTGTAATCTCATAGGTCATGATAGATCATATTATTACCTTGATCAACATTATATTTATGTCCTTCATTTCTTATATTTTCATCACCTGTAATGCGAAAGAGCTAGGAATGAGTTAAAGGATCTTTTTCATTGAAGTTTATAGAGATAAATAATCAACCAGAGACATTATTACATTGAAAATATCAGTAAAATGTGTAAATATATTGGTAATATATTAATTTTTATGCACACTAAATATATAAAAGTTTGTATAAATATAAAAATCGGAGTGTATTTATTTTTTCTGTTCCATCATGAGTTACTTATTGAAATTTATAGATTTCATGAGTGGTTTTACAAGTAAAAAATATGATTAAACTCATTATCTTATTAACGATAATGTAATGTATTCATAGATTATTTATTAATATTAAAATTGGTTATGTCATCAAGTGTCTATTTATTATCCGCATATTTTGAAGGTGTAAATAAATATAATATTTTTGAGACAAGATACCCTATACTACTATGAAAAGTAGTTTTGTGAGTTTCCTAATAGCTATAGTATACATAATTAATGAATGGTGCATGATTCATAGATTATTACCTAGGACCAACAAGGGTGTTTGAAAAATATTCAATTTAAAAATAATAAACTTTGAAATAGGTAAATATATTTAAAATAAAAAATATTTTTTGAGAACAAATATTTTTTATTGAAAACACAAATACCACCTTTGATACAAAATGTAGTTCATATATAAAACTGAAAGAGGGTGTGAAATTCATTTTCTTTTTTAAAAAAAATGGTACAAAAAAATGTAGAGTAAATTGAATCTTTAAGTGTAGAAAAAGTTAATTTTCAAAAATTAAATATTCAAACTTTGATCAAGGAGTTCGTTAATAGCTCAATAATGAGCCCTATATGTCTCCTATCCTCAAGAAGACTTGACATGGATATATTTCTCCCTTTATTATAATTTAAACCAAGAAATAAATGAATAATAGATGAATCCCTTGATTTTAATTAAAACTAAGAACCAATAGAGGATCCTTAGTTTTAATGGAAACTAAGAACTGAGAAGCCTCACTATATTGGTTGTGAGTACCTAAAGAAGAATATGAATATTATAGAGGTTTATTTTTACAAAAAAAATTTAATAGAAATCGACCATCTCTATAATAGTTGAAAGAAATCAAATATTAAGAGAGATAACAAGAGAGAGGGAGAGAGATAAAGGTAGAAGAGGAAAGGCCTTTACAATATTATAATAAGGGAGAAATTGGATAGAAAAGATAGTGGAAAAATAAATTTTATGGAATCTACTGAAGTTTGGATTTCTTTTTTATGATTATAAGATGTATGGATCACATTTTAGATCAATTGGTAATAAAATAGTTTGTATAGATGTTCATGGATGATATACATGACTCCAAGAAATCTATTTATAGGATTTAATGATATCAATAATCTTTTGGATTTTTTTGGATTCATTAAAGTCATATGAGACTAGATTAATGAAATTTGACCATAGAGTATGAAGGTATTGGATTATTATAATAACTTTTTAGTATCAAAAATAGACATGTCACAAAATGAACATATTTATTATAGAAAATCTAAAATCTTCACTGATTTATTCCAGATGTGAAAGAATATCCATGGTGCAAATGAGAGTTTTGAAATAATTACACTATCACTACTCCCTATGATAACTATTAATTACTTGAACTAAAATTAATAGTGAACCATTATGGTGTGAATAAGGTTTCACTACGTGAGGAAGCTAATCACAACATTAGAAATCCTTATTCAACCTCTAAAATCCTTTCAAATCATCCATTTGGTTTGCTATATTAATAACATGATAAACATAATAACTGAAATATACTCAAATTTTAAAATTCAAGCATAAAAAAATATTTTTACTTTATTCAACATTCAAATTAACTAAGGAAAGAATACTTCTTTTTTTCATTTAAATTATGAAAATTAATGATTAACTTAAAACACTATCCTTATTGGGTTCTCCAATTTACTTCCATGAATTTATTCATCATAAACATATTGAAATTACATGATAATAATTATTTGAGAAAAAATATAACAAACCTCAAAGTGTTATCAACACCAAACCATAGTCTATGTGTATTTTTCTCTTATAGTTCATTCAAGTTTAGGTGGAAGTAAGCTATTCTCATTATAGAACATAACTAAGACTCTATAAGTAGCACTTTTTCTATACTATAATGTAAAAAGATGGTTTTGGCCAAGGGTAATATTCTGGAGTAGAAGTTATCCACATGGTTAGAAACACAAAAGACATTTCCAAGGTACCCATACTAGACCATGGTTAACACCTAAGAGAGTGGAAAAATATTGATGAAATAAATGTCATGAGGTATAACTTTCATAGGGTTTATTCCACTATTATTCCATAGAAAAATATAAATACTGAGTTAAACACATTTTAGTGATTAAAAAAATACATTGTTATAGAAAACCTATAAGATATGAAAGGAAAATGAGTATCACTATAAGGCATCACATTAACTTGATAAAAAATTTCATGAGTTATAAAAAATTATCATTGAAATCAATTTATTTATATTTATAAAATAATATTTATGATTTATAAAAAATTTGTAGAACATAATATAAGGTAGGAATGTTTTAGACATAGTTTGAGACCTATTGGGAGGGTCATGACCACCTTCCCATATGAATAGAAATCTTTTTAATTCAAAAAAATCACTGTCATACCCCAAAACCATTTAAAGAAAATTTCATAAAAAAAGAAGATAAAACCAAATAAACATAATGAATCCATAATAACCCAAAAATAAAAATAAACCTAAGTAATAAACTTAATAAATAATCACAAAAAACAAATCATCTATAATTTACATAACAAACTCGAACGAATCAGCCTAAAATATAATCCTATAGGATAAATAACTCTTGGTCAAGTAATGCCCAAATAAATTCCCAAAAAAATATCATTAATGTTTAAAAAAAACCTATACAGACATACATTAATATAAAGGATAAGAATACCCGCAATCAATATTGAATTTCACCATGATCTCGTGGAATTCCACCCAAATTCCATAACCAAATAAAAGAAATTGGGAGAAGAAATGATGGAGGGGGAAGAAGAGGGGAGAATGAAGTCTTATATTGGATTTTGTTATGAAAAATGACCAAGAATTTAATGACCCCTACCATTTAAAGGCACCTATTTTTGGAAGGTAGTGGATAAAGGTATATAATGACCCTTTAAGCCTATCTCGAATAGGTTACAAGTTAGAGATTAACACTAAGGGTATATAATCCACACAATTGGGAGGAATTACCCCCATATATAGTTTATGGGAAAATATATATGAATATAATCCACTGACCAAAACAATGAATTAATAAATAAGCATCCAAATACATAACATATTTTTATACAAAACTAAAACAACAAAACATACCAAACTAATCTAAGGCAGCGACTCTATACACCAGTAAATCATGATAAACTGCCCCAAGATGGTCATTTACAACTTGATCAATAACTGTCTCTGGAGAACCTGGAAAATAGTTCATATATTGGGTGTTCATAAAATTCATACTCAATAGGATCCTCCCTAAAACAACTTGTTCAAAATGAGAAAGAAACATACTAAAGCCTAGTGAATAAACAAATGAAACCAACTCCTGACCAACGAATGTAAATATATTTTCCATCCTCACCATGGTTCACTCACCAAGTAACATATAACACCCCCAATATTTTATAATGTATTTCATTTAAATAATATATTATATAGGGTATTATATACACAATAACGAGCCTAAATTAACTGCGGTTAAAATATTTTCACTTAAATATGACTGTTATAACTCTGTCGGTTATTTGATAGGTATGAATAGGAATAATTTTATTATGAAATATATGTAGTAATTTATTCCTTAATAATTTTAATATTCAATAATAAATTTATTATAATTTTTTTCATTGAATACATAATCTTCTTATAGTAAAAGAGACAGTTTTAACAAAATAATTTTTTATGCCTGTAAATGTTTTTTTATATATTTAATTAATAACTGTTGATAAAATATTCTAATTAAATAATTGGAATATATATATATATATCAAATTTAATGATTTAACATTCATTTAATTATAATTATCAGGCAAGTAATGGGAATAAATTCATTTTATCCTTCAAAAAATACATTTTCATCAAAAATCGGGTTTATTGGATTTTGTGTGAGGATATTATAACTATTTTTTTAAAATTTTATAAAATTTATATAGAAAATTTTAATTAAAATTTTAAATTAGAATAATTTTTTTATCTTAGAGTGAATTTTTGATATTTTCTAGAAAGATTGATTTTTGAGTGAATAAGTGAAAAATCCAATTTTAGAAAAAATATCATTTATTTTCATCAAATTAAGTAGTTTAAAAGTTTTATTATATTTAGGATTTTTAATGTAATATAATATCCCTTTTACTCAAAATGATATAATTAATTACAATTTAATCTATATTATATTGGGTTTTGGAATAACTTCAAATTTATGCTTACAATGCATTTGTCTGAAAATTGATTTTCATAGTGTTTTTTGAACTTATATTAATAGTAATTTAAAACATTATAAAAATGGAATCATTAAAATTATATTTGATATTTGGAATCTTTAATTTAAATATTCTTAATGAGTCCATTTTCATTTTTGGTCAATATGAATAATAACCTTGGAAAATATTTTTCACCATAGTAAAAGGTAAATTTTGTAATTATGGTTAAAATTAATGTGATTATCCTTTAAAAATCAATATAAAAATTTACTTATTTATATTAGATGATTTTATTTCGACTATAATAAAGAAATATTTTAATAAAAGGAAAATTGGTTCAATTTTAATTTGATAATGGTCTATAAATTATTTTAAGTAAAGAGTAAATACAAAATGCCACTATCTTTATTTTAATTTATCTATCATGTTATCATAGGGTTAAAAATTATTAAGATGGTTTATAAATGGATATTTGGAATATTAATACACCATTTCTATGATTTTAAATTATTTTTAATTTTTAGTGAAATTATAGTTACCTATTAATCTAACACAACATCAATGCAGTACTTATGCAGGTTGTAGAAAAATCATCCAAATGATTTCAATAACATTAAAAGTTATACAATTTTGATAAATTATGGGTTTAAAATAATTTTATGGGTATTTATAATATATTATATTTGATTATTTTATTTATATTTTAATTACATTATAATCTTGTTTCCTTTAACATCAATTTTTAGAAATAAAAAGTCATTACATGGTATTTAATGTTTCAAAATTATTTTTTTAATCACTATAAAATCATAAAAGTTTTATAAAAACTCAAGAGAATGGAAATTGTTTAGGATATTTTGAATGTTCCATGTATTTTACACTTTGGAATTTTGAAAGTACTTTCATAGACCTTAAATAATGAAAATTTATTTATCACAGTAATCGTTAAAAGGGTTTATGAGGGGTTAAACTAAAGAGAAAAGAGTTAAAATTAACAAATAAATTTTCTAAATATTATTGGTTGATAATATTTATAATTTTCCGATTAATAATATAAATCATGACACTTTGGAATCATTATAAATGAGTCATACATATATTATATAATAATATTTTGAATAAATTCATGTGTTTCCCTCCCATAACATATAGAAGAGAACTTCCTCTCTTCCATTATTCAAAAAATATGATCCATTTTCCTTGAAAAAAACCTATTAAAAACCCTTCCTGGATCAATTTACTTAATTATTGATCTTCTTTTATTATCTTAAGACCATAATAATAAGGATTAACATATAATCCGAAGAAGGTGTTTCAAAAAAGTGGTAATCACTACAAAATAATCAGTTCTTTCCAACAGGGGTAAATATATCGGTAAAAGTGCATTTTTATTGGTAAAATGTTTTACCAACAAAAATTATCCTTTCACTAAACTGTAGGTAGAAACTCTGTCCCTAAATTTTATTATGACAAATAAAATAGTTTTGTTCCTCTATTATAATAATAATAATATATAATATATATTTCGGTCAAAGTATTTAGCAACAGGTTCATATGACAAATATAACTATTGGTAATAATATTACCAATATATACTATCTGTTTATAAATTAAATTTAAATAAAATTTATAAATTTATATTTCTATTAAAATTTCATATTATATTTATCAATTTATCATATATTATACATTTGTCAAAGATGATTTTCACACATGTTCAGACCTAGAAAAAGATTAATTATATTAATAATGTAATTTAATACAAAACAAAACAATACAAAAACACCCCTAATAGGATCCAACCCCCTAATGGATCCCCCACAGCAACCTAGATCCAAACACCAATGACCGGTATGGATCCCAACCCCTAGCTCCAAATACCAGTGACCCAGCTCCACCCCCAGCAACCCAACTCCATCTCCATATCTAGCAATTAAGGACCCCCAATGACCCAACTCCAAATACCACTAACCTAGCTCCATCTCTATCTCTAGAAAGAGCTCCATCTCCTTCTTCAGCAAGTAAGGATTCCCCCAGTGACCCAACTCCAAATACCCGTGACCCAGGTCCATCTCCATCTCTAGAAAGTAAGCTCCATTGGACCACCATTTTATGTTTGAAGCATCACATGTCTCAACTCCGATCATAAGAAACACTTTTCCAGTTTATACATACACCATCATAATCAATTGATCACCAAAATACACAAATCACCAAATATTTATCATTTAAATGCATAATATAAAAATAATAAAACATGATATAAAAATATGAATAGTATTATCTAACTGGTGCAAACAAGTACCTCTATGAATCTTCACTTCATTATAGTTTATCTAACTAGTAGAAACATGAACTTCCATGAGTCTTCCGTTCATCACAGTTAATGTGTTCTAGATATTTCAGTTGGTGGTTTAATTGGTTTGCTCAATTACGGTTTTTACCAGTACACACATTACTGCTTCTGTATATTTCTTCTTTCTGTTTATGTTTCAGAATCACAATTCTTTTAGTTTCTCCAATTTTTTTTTCTGAATCGATAAAGGGACATGATCATAATATGATGAAGTCATTCACCACTCTGATTCATTCCTGATGAATCATTTTATACCCATTTTTTAGAGATATTCTCAGCTATCACTTTGGTTTGATAGATTCAACTGATTGAAACTTTACAAGAGAATATGTTCAAGGCCTTTCCATATCTTCTCGACTCCCCCAACCTCTAGATTCCTAATTTTTGTCTCAAGATTTTGATCAACATCAATTGTACTCGATTGATTTTTCTTTTGAATCCTCTATTTTTCTAGGATATATGATCTTTTATAACTAGTGGAAAACACAACTATAATATGATCTAACTAGAGACCACAATAACCAGAAGATAATTCATCCAGTGACCACAATAATAATATACAACCAATGATCAAAACAATAGACAAACAACTAAAGACCAAAAAGGAAAAATTACAAGTGACCACATTAACAATAGATAACTTTTGACCGCAACAACTGAATATAACAACCCATGATATAAAAATAACGATAATATTATCTAGCATGTGACCATAAACCATTGATAATAACACCAATTTCAATTAAGAGTGAAACATAACTTAAAATTCTATAATCTAGTAACACTACATTAAATTCCATAATCTACTAAAGCTACTTTCATTTGAGAATGACACTACATTTCAATTGATAATGATTCCTAATTAAATTGATAAAAAACCAATTAGTGAAATGAAAATCGTATGTGTTAAGGATAGCGTTATAAAGATAGTCTTCAAGGAAATTTTCAAATTTTATGAATATAACTAGGAACTTATTTTCTCCTGACAGCTGGTTTTAGTTAAAAGTAAACACACAGGTTTATGTTAATGGATTGTCAAATGATGTAAATTTGGAAGAGGTTATGTAGGTGTTTTTCAAGCATAGGAAAATAATGGAGGACCTCGAAACAAAAATTCCACGAGGGAAGATCCATGATGATAAGGAAACAGAAAGAAAAAGTGTGATACACTTGTTATATGTTTAAAGGAACCATCAGTTGCTTCCTCTACACAGATCTATGATGGCACACCACTTCAAATTGGTTGAAATACTCCCATGTCAGTGACACAATCCAAATTTGAGCAAAAATGTGAGAAATCCATAGTAAAACAAGTGGAAAAAGGAGAGAAAAAAACTTAGTTAAACAGAAGATGCTTGGATAAGGGGGTGATGATGATTCCCATTTGTCGATTTTTGCTACTATTATCCTTTTACATATGTTTAATACTACCAAAATGAGATCCGGTGTGAATATGTCTCCAGAATAAGAAGCATAAATTAAAGTGAAATGTGTGAAGCTTTGTCGTGTTGACTCCATCCAGGTTTGTGAGAATAATCCTCAGAGTGTTTCCCTGGTGAAGTTCAAGGATAGAAAATATGCAGAAGTTCATAGAGATAATTAATGGGTGATGGTTCAATTGGAGGAATATTGATGCAAGCATGGATTATGGGAGTGTCAGCAACATGATAGTTCAGAACCTAGATGCCGAGACTACCCAGCTGCAGAAGTTCAGCACCGAGCTGGTGGAAGACATGTAAATAACTAACCATAAATAAATGCTTGTAATTTTTTTTGTCATGTTGTTTTCGAAGTAGTAATTCAAATCATTACACATTTATATTACATTTATGACCCTATAAAAACCAGAAACTTATTCAAGATATTTTGTTTTTATTTTCTTCCAATGATTTTTTATTCTTAATAATAAAGAGGAGTTAAACTACACCTATTAAAAAACTCTTAGAAATAGGGAGAACAGGATAAAAAAATTCAGATTGCAATAAGATATCTAGTGATTAGAGGAAAACATAGTTGGATTACAAATCATGCACAAATAAAACATGATGATCAAAAAAACACCACAAGTTAGGGGTCCATTATTTATATTGATGAAATTTATATATTTGTTTGACTTATGGTTATTGTTTATGATTTTTGTGTGTGATATTGTTGAATATTTACTGGAGGTTATGATGTTCATAGAGGATGAGATAGTTTTAGTTTGTTTGAAGGGATTTTGGTTCTTTAATTCCTTGATCACAAGGCTTGTGATCTTTGAAACACAGGCCATGTATGTTTTCAGTGTGGATATTATTTACAAGTTTAAATGAAATATCGTATGGGGTGTACATCATAAAATCTAAGTTGGTGTTGAATTCCCTATCTATTTAGGTTATGCATGAGTAGTGATCCATTATGGACCTTAGATAATAAAGATTAGGATATACATATGTCTATGGATCTTCTAACAACAAATCATATTTGGGTTTTTTCTCTAGGTATGCAATATTACTCAATTGATCTTTGGATTTGAGATAACTTGTCCTTTATTTACATTCTTTTTTATGCATCTGGTTCTTAGAGAGAATAAATCATATCTATCCCTCTTTGAATTTACCAAAAAATGAAGTTGTCTTGGTCATTGATATTGGGCAGAATGTATAGGCTATGTTGAGTACCACTCATTAGGATGAGATGGTTATTGATAAGGGAGGGTTAGTTGATCCTCTTAATATCACTCCTAAAGATAAGGATGCCCTCGGAAGCCTCAATGTTGGTGATAAGTAGACCATGGATCCATAAATTAATAACAGAGGCTGCTCATGTTCAAACTTTACAAAAAGAATTTATGTATTGATGACTCAAAGGCCAGTAATGATAGTTTCACCGAAAGAGATTTATATGGTCATCAACTTGAGATTAAAATTTGTTTAAAAATAAATATTTTAATTCTATTTTTAGGAGGAAAAATATTCACCTATCCAGGCTGAATATTAAAGGAACTAACACAGGATGTGCCTTCAATTTCATAGATTAGAGTAGGGCAGCCCTAAAATTAGTTGAGTGGCATATGTCGATGGGTGAGGAGGGAAGGAATGATTTATCAAACGCATGAGCATGATTTCATAAATATTTTATACTGTACAAATTTCTCAATGTCATCATAGTATTTATGAACATTATACACATTATTTTCTATAGTCAATTATAATACTTAGATTATTGTTTCAAGAAATAACAGTTTTAGGTACCCTAAAAGGGTCTCTAAAGCCTTAATGCATACCAACTACATCCATGCTATTGAAGACCATTTTATTAGCCTAATCCAATGGGTTGTAAAATGGATCCATATATAACATAATAGATCCCATTGAATCTAATTACCCATTTTAGTACACTTTACACCATTAAATAATGAAAAATACATGTTTAAACCAAGAAAGAGATTATTTGATGATGAAAATTTAGGGTGGAACCTGAAGGGATCAGACACGAGTAGTGAGCTCCAGAACATGACTCCTCATCCACTCTAAATTGCAGAATAAATCAACCAAAACCCTTATTTGAAGCCCTGCCTCCTATTAACGATGATTCACTATCTGTAAACACACTTTAATTCCTTGACAAGAATCAATTAACAAACATATAAAATAAATTTTTTCAATAAACAATCTATAAAAACCAATGAAAAAAACCTTCAATAATCAATATATAAAATAAGAACCTATAACTTCATTGCCAACCATTTTCCAAGATTTAAGGAGTCTGATATGTTTTTTCTTCTAACTTCATTGAACCTAAATCTTCATTGTTTACAGGTCATACAATGATAATTGTTTTTAAGGAATCACTTAAAATAATATTCATTTGCTACACATATTTGCATTTCATGCATGATAAACGAATCAAATTAAAAGAAATATCCAAAAAGAAATCTTATATGAGTTGAACTGCACAAAATATGCAAATGAAGTCATAGTATATATTTTTTCAATATGAACCCTATATGCATTGAATTACAGAAAATAAATATGGAATAGAATAATAAAATCTAATACTCCACATATTTAAACTAATAGATGAATAAACAGAAGAGGGGGTGGAAGTAGAGAGGTGAATCCTAATGGATACTCCCACGATGAATTTAGGAATGTGGGAGATGTATCCTAAGCATGGTTTAATTGAATCAGAGCAGCGGGGACATGATGGGGGTGGAAGATGACAGATTGAAGCAGCTGGTCGAGACCTAACCTCGACAGATCGAGGTGGTGTGTGGGTAGAAAGTGTGGAACAACTAAATTAAATAAATATGTAAAATAATAAATATAATATATAAAAATATATTATAAAATTATTAATTTATAAATATAATATATAAAAATATTTTATAAAATTATTAATTGATAAATATAATATTTAAATTATTATTTTTATTCTTATATATAAAATAATAATTTATAAATATATATGTAACTATAATAATTATTTATTTTATAAAATTAAATATATATAATATATAATAATCTATTATATAAAACAATCATAATTACACATTAATAACTACTTAATTTATTATTATATGATGAATATAAAAAATTATAAAAATTAATATTATTGTTTGATAATATAAAATAAATTTCTAATATGTGAATATCAATTATTAATTACTTATATTTAATTTATGTTTATTTTTTTTATCGATTAGAATGTTTTTATTTATTATTTTTATTAAAATAAAATATTTTATGATTTTTTTTATAAAAAGCATTTTAATGTTTATTAAATAATGAACATTGGAAAATATAAACAGTATTAATGAGTTGTTTTTAATAAAACCTCTAAAAGTAAATATTGACTTTGGTCGTAAAAATAATAATCTATATAAAAAATTTGGTTTATATTAATGGGTTATTTTCATTGAATGATAAATTGGAAAATATTTTATTGGTGATAAAATATTTGGTGGTAAAAGTTATTATTAATAATAGATTTAAATTTTGATAAAAAAACTGCTGGCATTAGTATGATAAAGAAATATATTTAACTGTTGGAAAAATATTTGTTGGTGTTGAAAGATCAATACCAATAGATGTTTCCATTGGTAAAAAAAGTGTTACTATTTAAAATAAATACCATTAAAACCCGAAATCTGTTGGAATTACTCATTTTTACCAATAGATAAATTATATGCCGATAAATTTCTATTGGTATAAGTCTTTTTTTGAAGTGAATCATCTTTATCGACTCTTTAAAAATTTATTTGTTCTTTTAACCACTCTAATAATATTTTATAAATTATAAAATGATTAATCTAGTAACATAAATATACTTAGATGCTATTTTGATTATTTTAAAACTATTTTACACCTCTTTCCCATCAAATGGAAAATGAAAGCATTGCTCGTGCGTACATGCAGAATACCAAATCTATGTAGCAATGTGATTCATTTTCCATCACCACCTCTCATGGATAGTTGTAATGATATATTTAATAAATATATAATATATTTATGATATAATAAAAATTATATAGTAATAAAATATTATCTTCTTTCTTTTCCTTTTTCTCGTTAGAAAATGGAAGTATCATTCCAACATACTTACAGACTACCATGTCTGTGATCGATATATTTCATTTTAAATATCTACCTTTTATAGATGGTTCTAAGATTTTATATAATGGATATATATAATAATAATATCATGAATAAGTGAATTTAAATTTCATATTAAGATTATAGCTTAACATTTTCTTACTCATTTATTCTTTATAACACTCACTTCTTTTGGTTAGTTTTACCACTTACATGAGTAGTGTTATAATGTTTATAACATGAATGATCAGGGAATGTTTAATACTTGTGATATTATGTAATAATAATATATAAATGAAATTATTAACATTTTTTATATGTTTTAACCATGATCAATATTCAAGGATGGGAACTGTTGAATAGAAATATGCATGAAAAGCGAAACAATTATCACATAAAACAATTATTTTAATAAATAATTATTAATAAATTAGTGATAATGTGATATTAATGGATAATATATGATATTATAAGTATGAATATGGTTTTGAAACATAATTATAAAAAAAATTAAATTTATTATATATGATATTAAAATCATTTACTAGAAAAGTCAGATTTGAGGTAAGGGTTTCTTGTCTCACTTTTGTTTCTATGAGACATATGTCATATTTTACACTTGTTTTATTCATGTGTTTTGTATAATTCCCATTTTATATTTTATATAATTAATAAATTTATATTCATGGAAGTTAAATTTTTATTTGAAGTTATTTCTATCATGGGGGCAACGATTCCAACGTTACCAAAGCGATAAGGGTTTTATTATAAAGGCCTAATTTTTACCAGGATTTCTTAGGATTAGATTTTCCAATGATGAGATTATATAATCACTCTCTCAAAAATATTATTTGTTTAATTATAATCTTGTCGTATATAAAAATCAAAAGGTTTACTTTAATTTTTCTCTCTCTAAGTGCATAAAATTATGCAAGAATGTTTATAAGGAACCAATTTTTTTTCTATCTGGTAAGAAATATTTTTTCATCACTGTCTATATTTTATTAAAAAATATTTTGAAGAATATTTTTAAATAAATTATTTTTTACCAATTTTTGTATTTCTATAATTTTTTTAAAAGGAATATTCTTGTTATTTTCCAAACATGGTACTTTTTACCAATGGTGTGAATGAATTCATTATTTTTACATTTACCACACTAATGGATTTTCCCACCATCATAAATATTTTTTCCTTTATACTTAATTTAAATGTTTACATGGGTCTTTTAAATGAAAATTATTTTCTAATATTCTAGAAATTTTTAAATTTAAAAAATGATTTTTCAAAATGAAAGGGGTATTTTCCTAAAGAAATGTTCCTTGGATATTTTAAAAGTATTTGCATCGATGTCAACATCCATTAATGAATATTATTATTTATTAGGGATATAATATAATGATTACATCCACCATATTAATCCATATGCTTTATTATAATGCATCTCTAGTGATTGAATTGGGAAAATATTAACATTTCATATTTTAGTTTTTCAATACAAATATTTATGTTGATTATGTATTGAATTTTTATTCTTTTCTATAATTTATGAATTCAATGGACATAATAAGTGTTGGATGAAGACTATTATTGCACCTTGATGCAATGGTAGGTCTGATTAGACAATATAGATTTGTAATTTGGAATATTCCTTACTTATTTACATATTATGTCGTGGGAAAATGCCATGATGGAAAGATTATGATGCACAACATTATGAATTCTATAATTATAAAACAAGTTATTGTTATGCAAGAGATTATTTATGTTCTTATGTCATCCATGAATATATTCCCCTTTTATGATATCAGTTATATGGTATATTTTATTATTGTTTATCTTTTTCATATTATCTATGATTTATTTATTCTGTGATATCTTTTGTTGTATACTTTCCCTTACTGAGCATCTGAGCTCACCCTTTTTTAGGGTTTCCTTTCCCCAAAATTCCAATAAGTAGTATAGGAATGATTATATAGATATAATAGAATAAATAATAAGGTTTTCACTATAATTTTATGTTTTATTTCATGTTTTCAAATATAATGTGAGTATCATGTATTTATCCAGTATCCTAAGACTACTAAACTATTTGATCCTTTAGAATATGATGTCTTGTATCTTATTCTAATGTACTAACATAACCACTGGGTATAGGTTATTGGAGTTGATGTGTTATGGTTTGTATAAAAGTAAGTTTAGTATGACCCTTGAGAACTATATATAAGAAAACACAACGATTATAGAACATAAACCTATGATAGATTCTATGGATAAGTATAAGTATAGGGTAATATCATGTAGCTTTGTAAAATTAGAGATTACAAAGTTTTTCTAGAAAATGCATCCATTTCATGATATTAGAAATTAGATACAGCTATGGAATAGATTCATTAAGGGTTAAAAATGCTAAAATTGGAATATTAGGTATTAACTCAATCGCCACCAATGCACAATGAATGGACCTAACACTGTACACCTGGATAGACACTCTGGAGGGGATATGATTGGGTTAATTAGTATTTTCTTTATAAAAAAATTTAAGGAATAAGAGGATAGATCATATAGTAACATATGATATTACATAGTTATATGAGATAAACCTAAAGTATTACGAGTTTATAAGTATAGGGTTTACCATAAGTTTAAAGGCATAAATACCCTTTTTGAGGTTTTATATGATGGGATTTTAAGATCATTAAGGATCTTGTGTGAGGAATTTATAGAAAAACTACCCTTTGGATTAGTATGTGTTTTAGTGGAAATATTTTTTTGAGGAAGAAAAATTTTTATATTTTATAGAAATAAGTTGAATGTTATTGATAAACTTTAGGTTTAAAATGATTTTTGATATTAATTTGATTAATTAGGAAAAAGGTTTATTCAATTTTGGGAAAATATATTTTATCATATAGATAACCATGAGATTAAAAAGTAATTTGGTGATTATGAAATTAATGTTATCACAATATTTATAACCATATATAATTTAGTTAAACAAGATATGAGGAATACATATTTAGTTATTTTATAGAATCGCATATGATTTTATTGTGTCTTTATATTAATTCAAGTTATTTATATAAATTATTAGGATATTTTTTATATTTTATGATTAGTGAAAATATACATTTGGTAGGAAATTATATGAGTGATTAATGTTTGTTGAAGATAAATTCTAGGTTAATATAGAAATAATATGTGATCATATATTTATGATTTTTGGGTTTAGAAATTGTCTTGGCATATTTTTTTAAAAGTTTTACAGTCTGTTATTTTTGGAATGATTTATGTTGAACCATAGGTGTTTTTTGGATTTAGAGATTATATATATTATTTCATCATATAAAAATTAATTTTGGATAATATATTTAATTTCGATAACCATTTTGGTTTTAGTAAATGTCTAAAGATATGAGGAATATCTTATAATATATTTTTTGTATCTCATGATTCACTGGAAGTTAATGTTATTGCTTCAAGCTTGGAAAATTCATCATTGATATTTATTATTTATAATATGAGATAAGGAAGAGTTATAAAGCTGCTTGAAACAAAAACTAATGTATGAAATTGTATCTACAGATTTGAATAAATCAATTAATTTTTCTTATTTTCTTTCTTGATGGTATGATAATTCCCTAACTCAATCATGAGTAAGATAAATCTTTTGATTCTCAACACTCAACTAAATAAAGTATGCTTTTAGAATCACTTTCACAATTATAAGTCTCCCAATGTTAACTGCATGGTTTAATAAATATTTCGTAAATATCATGTTTCCTAGACTTAACATAAATATTAAAGTTCTTTTCAAAATGAAATTTTATCTATGTTTATTAAAAGGTAATTATTTATAATTATCTATATTTATCTTTCACAAAATAGATTTTATTCTTGAAAATGTTTAAAAATATTTATCAAACACAAGATAAAATTATGAAGATGCAATTTTTAAGGGGGTAGAATGTAACAAAATAATATTTTGCAATTTATTTCCTCTAAATAATATATTCAGTAGTTATGGTATATGCAACACTGTGGTTATATTAACCAAAATAGAAATATAATTATTTAAATATTTATTTTATAACCTAGCCTTTAATTTGGTGGGTATGAATATGAATAACCATATTATAAAATATATGTTTTATTTATTTCTTTAATAATGTAAATATTCAATAATATATTGATAAAAAATTGGTTATAAATGAAAATATAATCTTTTGAAGGTAAAAGAGTTACCATTCATAAAATTGTTTTAATATCCATAAATAAATTTTTATTTATTTTATTAATCCTTATTGATAAATTATTCTGATGAAATAATAAGAATTTTTATATATATATATATATCCAATTTAATTAATTATAATCCCTTAAATTATGTTTATTATGAAAGTAATTGAAATAAATTCCTTTTATGTTATAAAAATACATTATCTTCAAAAGTGGTTTTTATTAATTTTTTCAGGGATATTATAAATAATTTATACCACTTTAATAAATTTTATTTGAGAAAATATAGAAAATGTGATAATTAATAATTTGAAAATTGTCTTAGAGTGTTTTTTTTCATTTAAAAAAAATCATAATTCTTTGAGTGAATAAGTGAAAAATGTGGATTTTTGTAAAACTACCATTTATCTTCTTTAAATAAAGTAATTTAAAAGTTGAATTTTTGTTTTGGATTTTTATTTAATGTAAAATAATATCTATTTGAGAAAAAATAATCTAAATAATTCCATAGTAATCAAAATTATATTTTATTTTGGTATAAGTTCATTTTTATGCTTAGACTGCATTTATCTAAAAAATGTTTTTATTGCATTTTTCTTAGTTATATTGAAATTAATTTTTACTATTCATAAAAATTTAATCTTGAAAAATATATTGAATATTTGGAATTATTTTTCTAATAATCCCAATTTCATTTTTTTTTCAAAATGAATAACAACCATGGTAAATAATTTTTACCTTGGTAATGGTTAAATTGAGTAATTAAGGTTTAAAATATTATCTTAGGCTTTTGAAAATCTATTTAAAACTTTACCTTTTTATATCAGATTATTTTATTTAGATTATTCTCATATAATATTTGAATATATGGATACTTGGTTCCATTTTTCTTTAAATATATCCTATATGTTTTTTAACTAAAGAATAAATACAGAATATTGCTATCTTTTTTATTTAAATTTCACTATCATATTATCATAGGGATAAATTTTTTTAAAATTAATTATAAATGTTTATTTATATGATTAATAAAATATTTTATGATTTTGAATTATTTTTAAATTATAGTGATGATATAATTACCTAGAGTGCTTACACAACATGGACACATCACATGTGAAGGTAGTAGAAAAATCATGTAAATGATTTCAAAAATATTAAAAGTGATATGATTTTGAGAAATAATTTTATCCCAAAAATATAATAGATCATTAAAATATATTATTTACAGTGAAAAGTTTTATATTTTAATTAAAAAATTTCATTATTCAATTAATGTATGGTATTTTGAATAGTCCATAAAAAGTCTTTAAATGGAATTCAATCTTTAACAATTATTTTTAAATCATTATAAAATCATAAAAAATTATATAATTACACAATTTTATGGTAAATGTTATATTGTGTCATTAATTTTCATTTTATTTTCCACTAGTAAATTTTAGAATTACATTCATGACCCTTAAAAAGTCGAAATTTTGTTATCACGGTAATCATTAAAAGGGTCAACGAGGGGTTAAACTAAAGTGATAAGCATTAAAATGAGATAAAAACTTTTATATATCATATTGGTTGATCATATTGAGTCCTTATATCTTTTATATTATATATTTTTACACTTTCAATTCATTATACATGATTAAGACAAATATTATATAATTTGTTTTCAAATAATTTCATTTCTGTACTTCCCATCACATAAAAAAGAGAAGTTTATATCCTCCATTATTAAAAAACATTGAGAAAAATATATTAGAAAAAACTGACCCCAAAACCATCCTATATTCCCCACATTTTTTCTTGATCTTTTGATATTCTTCTATGACCATCCTGAGAAGGATTGTGGTGTATGATAGAGGAGGTTTCTCAAAGAAGACATAATCTTTATTAATGACTCTTTCAAAGTTTATTTCTTATTCCACTTCCTCTAAATATATTATATCCATACTAAAATAATTAATCTAGTATATTAAATTTATTTTTATTTTATTATAATTTTTGGATAACCATTTTTGACCTTTTTCAAAACAAATGGGAAATGTAAGTATTAACAGTGCCTACGTACGAACTACCCCCTCCTCGTAGAAATGTGATTCATGTTCCATCACCGCCCATCATAGATAGTTGAATCAATTATTTATGGAATATATAATATATTTAATATATAATAATTATTTTTAATGATAAAATATTATATTATTTGTTTTGTTTTTTTCTTTTAATAAAATATAATTATTGTTCATGTGCACGTATGGATTACCGTCTCCGAGAGAGATATTTCATTTTCAATGTATTCATTTTATATATATTTATAAAATTAAATTATATATATATATATATATACATATATATATATATATTATGACATGAATATTAACTTGTAAAATTATATTAAGATTATACCTTAGCATGTTTTTACTCATTCGGTCTTTATAACACGCTCTTATTTAGGTCGATTTTACCACCAACTTTTGTGATGTTATAGTGTTTATGAAATTAATGATTAAGTTATGTTGAATACTGGTGATATTATCTAATAATAGTATATAAATGAAATTATTAATATTATAGGGATGATGAAACTATGTTCATAGCGTAAGTAATGAAATTTCAGAACCAAAACATTCATGAAAAACAAAATAGTTATCACCCAAAATGTATGATTTTAATAATGATTTGTTAATAAATGTGTGATAATATGTTATAATAAGATAATATATGGTAATATAATTATGAATATTTTTATGTAATAAAATTATAATAAATTTAAATTTATTATACACGTGGTTAAAAGAGCTTAGGAGGCATGTCAGACTTATGGTAAGGGTTTCTCATCTCACTTTTGTTTCTGTTAGGATTACTCCATATTCACTACTTGGTTTCTTTCATATAGCATATATAATTACCCTTGGATATGATATATCTCGAATATATTTATATTAATCGTATTTAAATATTCATTTAAATTTATTTATCTCATGGGGGTTAGGATTTAAAAGTTACTAAAGCAGTAATTTGTTTTGTTACAATCTCATTTTTTTTCTCAGGATTGTTTTTGATTAAATTTTAAAATAATGAAATTATATTATATCTCTATAAAAAATATTACGATTTTTCTTCTCTTATGTTTATATATAAAAATTTAATGTTTTCTTTCTGTTTTCCTCTCTCTAAGTACTCAAAATTCAATAAGATGTTTTAAGTAAAACTGACTTTATTTTTTCTATTTTGTTAGGAATATTTTTTATTCCAAGAACATATTTAATTTAAAATGTTTTAAAGAATGTTTTTCTATTATAAAATGTTTTATTAATTTAATTTTCTCATGTTTTAATTTCTATAAATTTTTTTAAAATTAATCTTCTTTTCATTTTCCAAATGAGTTTTTTTTACCAAAGGTGTGAATATAATCTTTATGTTAGAATTTATCACACAAATGGATTTTCCCAGCATCCTGACTATTCTTTTAGTGTAATATTATTTTAAAAGTTTTCATTTTTCTTTTCAATGAAAATTATTTTCCTAATATTTTTTAAATAATAGATTTTAAATAATTTATTTTAAAATGAAAAGGGTATTTTTCTCAAGAAATATTCCATAGATATTTTAAATGTATTTTCATATATTTCAATATCCTTTGATGAATATTATTATTTACTAGGGATATAATCTAATGATACCATCCACCATATTACTTTGGATGGTTTATGATCATTTTTTTCTAGCTATATACTATGGAAAATATTAATATTTCATATGCTAATTTTTCAATATGAATGTTTTTGTTAATTATATATTGAATTATTCTTCATTTCTTTCATATGATGAGTGAATTAGACTTAGTAAGCAATGTGTGGGTCCTGTTATAGCTCTTTAATTCATTTATAGGTCTTAAGAGACAAACTATCTTGGATATTTGGTATATTCCTTACCTATTTATGTATTATGTCTTGGAACAAGGCCATAATGAAAAGATTATGATGTCATACATTATGAATTATATGATTATGAAAATATTAATTATTATCCATATGATTATTCATGTTCCCATGTATTCCATTGATATATTCCCCTTTTATGATATTATTTTTATGGAATATTTTTTTATTTTTATCCTATCTATTCCATTCATGATATATTTATTATGTGATAGCTTCCATTGTATGATTTACCTTATTGAAAATTTAATCTCACCCTTTATTATGGTTTCATTTTCCACAGGATAACAAAAAGGGATCTATAAATGATTCCTTGGATATAATTGTAGAAATAAAAAATTTATCAATATAATTTTATGTTTTATTTCATGTTTTCAAATGTAATGCGTGAACCATCTATCTATATAGTCTAATAAGACTACTAAAATATTTTATATTTTTATATATGATCTTTTGTATCTTATTCCAATGTATTATGATAACCACCAACTCCAATTTAATTGAGTTAGGGTGTTATATAACATGTAGAAGTAATAAAATCACATTGATATAACATAAATATAGATAAAGGGTACCTTGACACCACTTCCCCACTAGTTTATCATTATAATGCCCCAAAATATCACTTCATGTTCTCATCCCTTTTATAAATCATCTTGTAACTCATTCGTATGTATTATATCCATTTTTTATTATGTAAATCCCAAGAAATACTCATCATTATCATCATCATTATCTCTTTCATATCCATGTTTATGTCTGGAATCTATTATATAATGTGTAGATATATTAGACCACAAGCCATAATGACCCTTTCTCGAATGCCTATGGGAAGCCGTAGACACCATGAATAGAAACAAGTATGTTTTATAACTCTATTAGTTATATCATGCACATAAATGTATAGTAAAAAATTAGATCCATCAAATCCCAGGTAGGAATGCACCCTATATAATAGTCCACTATAGCCCAGGATATTCCTACACAAAAATACAACCAATAGGAGAGAATGGGAGAAGGATAGGTTAGCCATATGCTCCATCATTACTGAAGATGTTGAGGACCCCCCCCCCCACAATTGGGTATAAGTTTCCCCATCAAATCGAGTGGTGAAATATATATAAATATATATCACACTCAACCAAACTAAGGGAAAATAACTATCCTAATACTCATCTGTAGATTACCTCGCACACGACACATGACTACCACCAATAAGGTCTAGAACTAAAACATACAAACAAGACACAAATTAAGTATTAATTTATTCATTAGCAATAAATTTATATTATTTTGTATTCATTTTCTAGATTAATAATTTAATCTTCTAATCCAAGTGCCTTCAACACCATAGTACTTTTCTTATTCTCATGTATGCCATCATCATCTATAAAATCAAGAACTAACCCTATTCTTTCATTAATTTCATTTATCAATTCATAATTATATGGTTACTCCAAAACTTATCCTAAGACACTGCAACAAAGTTTCACTCATTGTTCATAGAGTCAAACTATGTAATGAAGTTGGAAACAATAACAAAAAATATTCATCCAACCAACCATTTAAAAACATCTAACAAGAATATATCAATGAGAAATCTAATATTTTAACTCATGTTGGATGGATAAGTGTCAACCCCAATATCATTACTCATAATATAACCAAAACTACCATTACTGGTTCTATCACCATCATATCCCCATACATTGACATTATTTTCTCTTCAAATATTCACAACTATATAAGGTAATCATAAAACACACATTGAGGATCTAATTTCCTAGATCCTAATTATCAACATCATAATGTATTTTCAGCACAATACACTCATGGGGAAACTAAGGCAATATAAACAAGGCATACAATCCTCTCAAAATAAGAAGAGGGCGACTCAACCCCAAAATAATTATCTTTATTAAACAAACATTTTAATTACCATCTTGAATTAAATGAATCATTATGCATTGATTTTCATCAACAAGTTTCCTATAAGAAATTAGTTAGTCAATATTTTTAAATCAACATAAGCATTATTTTAGTATTATATTCATATTTCACCAAATTTGATGATAATCAATTACCAATTTACATTCCTCTTTTTTTAATCATGACATCATAATTATAGAATTAATTTTTTTTATAAAATTTCTTTGTAATCTACCACAAAAAACACAACAAAATTTGTAACAATTAGATAACGTACTATCTATCAAATCAAGAGGCAATAACAACCTAGTGTAAAATAAAAGATATCATAATAAAAAAAATCCATAATTCATTATTATTTTAATTACTATATTATAATATTTATTAATTTGATTCCATCAGAAACCAAATGATTAATCCATGATTATCCCAACCCTTCACTTAAATATAAGGAGAAGTAATGAAGCCCTTACCTCAAGACCTACAATATTCTCCAAGAAATAATATATGAACAAGAACTAATCTATGATAACCTCTCCCACAAGTAATGCATGATTTTTTATGACACCCCCTCATAGATATGCCTTCAAACATAAAAAAACCATAATAACCAAGGTAACCAACATCTATATTCTAGAAAAAAACAAAAAATGATAGATAATGGATCTATCCATAGAAAAATAACTCGTCTTACATAATAGAAAAGGGAGATTAAAATCTATGAATGAATCCGTAGGGTTTCATTGGGTTTAAAGTGTAAAGGTGGAAAATAAAATAATTTTAAGGGAGTTACCATATTTATAATAGCAGGTTAAAATAGAAGACCATGGTGAAACCTCCTTGGATATTCCATAATCATTAGGGTTTCCCCTAAACTATGACATGGAAAGGGAGACCAAATTATTAAATTTTTAACCTATAGATTACAAAACGCAAAACCCATGTATCCCCTTAGATTCTAAAACCCATGGATAAGGATGTGAGGAAACCTAGGGATTAATCCATAGCCAGACCAAAACAAGAAAAGATACAATTTGAGACTGCACAACATAGCCTACACCTATGTTGTAGTGACCGTTAAAAATATAGAGAAAAGAAAAATCAGATACCAAGTTGTTATTATATATCCAACCATCCTATAATATCCATATATTAGGAGTAAATAAAACAAAAACCTCACACTTCTAGGCCTACACTATATAGGTCCATGTTAAACCCCAACACCAATCCCTACAGTGCAAACTAATGCTAAAAGACATAGAATGTGTACAAATATAACAAATTCATCTTAACCAAAACTTTTACCTTTTAATATTCTTCTAAATGACCCTGAAAAACAAAAACACACAATGGAAGGGCTTAGAAAAAACTGATTCCGTATAGCATATACCTCTCAAATAATTATCGTCCAAAAAATTTAAAAGAAACCCCATGAAATAATATAAATGTCCTAGAATAGACCTTCTGTGAGATACCTATCGGGGATCTCACTATACTAATAAAATGACCACTCATCAGAGGGACAAGGTGCTTAAACATTAAAAATCCTCAACTAAATCACAAAATAATAAAGGTTCATACAACGTATATTAACAAAGATAAAAAAAATCATCAAAATAAATTAGGATATTGAGCTTCCATCTATGAATGTCCCCCCCCCCAAGTGTTCTAATCCATGCCATAGTGTTGATGTAGGATACAAACCAAGGGGATAACATGATCATGACACAATATCTCCTGATAGTCTTTAATCATTACAAATATATCCATAAAGGTAGAATTCTCTTTAATATCCATCTTCCTACAATTGATGACATATGAATTATCATGAATGAATTAGTGAAGATAAGATATATGTAATATGTAATGACCCAAAATTTTATGAATACAATTCCCTTTATATTAATGTCTTATGGATATATAAAACTGATGCACTCTTTTTTTTATTTTTTGGTATAAATTACCATTATGTATTGTTACTATTGATAATATAGCTATTGAACAGTGATCACACAACTGATAAAAATATTAGATTTAAAAAAAATTATATATAGAAAAAGAAGAGGATGGACTCATCCAATAGACTAGGGCTGTAAGAAGCTCATTTGTCAGATATTGGGAAGGAGGTAGCATCACTAGGCTTCGCTCCTGACTAGGCTCAAGCTGAGCTTCAACATTTTATGCTTAAACAAAATCTCTTATGGGATAAGTTCAAGTTAATTTAGATTACCCAGACGATGTTATAAAAGCCGCCCCAATAGTCTATCACCATTTCACACCTTACCCTTAGGTCTTATATGGGTGTTACAAGGGGTTATTTAATAAGGTATTAGTTACTTATTGTGTAATCCCTTTTTATAAATAAGATTCGTATTCCATCAATTACTTTATTGGAATAGTCTTTCTTAAAAGAATGATGAATTTGATAAATTGAGGTTTTGGGTAAAAATGGAAATTTTGATAAATATATACATTATTATATTAAACTAAGGGTTTTTATTAATAATATTATAAAAAACATTCTTATAAATTATGATTATATCAGTTCATTATTAGTAAATTATTAGGTAATCAGTGGGATAAGAGTTATATTTTTTATACGATGAAATAGAAAGTGTATTTTTTAAAGAATTTATTTTTCGAAATTAATGAACTTTTTAAATAATTAATATTTTAATAAAATATTATCGTCAAATTAATTTTATGAATAATAAATTAGTTTATAATTTTTATGAAGTCAAATGTAATTTTTATCAAGGTTTGAAAACTGTTTTTTGTCAAAACCTGTGAATTTTCAATAAATGTCAATTTTCATTTTAAAAGTAAAAATTCACATATTTAGAGAATTATTTAGATAAAATGAATATTTTTTTTGGAACCATGATGCCTAAATTATCCAATAGTTAATTTTTCATAATTTTCTAAGACAATCAAATTTTTGGGTGAAGATTAAATAATACGTAAATATATATTATGTTTTATGACATCATTATGACCCCAAAATGATGTAATAAATACTATAATGGGTCTTATAGGCCCAATATATTTTTTACATTAAAATAATGTTATTTTATATATTTTTACTTATTTTATAAAGCCTTAATTAATCCTCCAAAATGTATAATATATTTTTTGATTTAAAATTCTATTCCTTAATAATGTGACTCACCTCCGCATAAGAAAGAGTAATATTTTAATATGTTTAGACATTTTCCTTATAAAATAACGTTTTACACTCCTCTTTGGAAATAAAAATGTGAAAAACCATGGGAAGGTTTGTGGTTTTGAGTATTTAATTATATAGTTTCCAAAACCTAAGTTTGTGAATTATTAAAGAATTCCCCTCTCATTTCCTATATAAACCCACCCAATATCCCACTTATATTCACTATAAATCCTTTTATCACATCCCAAATCAGTACTAACCTCTCTAAAATCCCTTAAAGGAATTCCAGTATCTCAATAAGCCCCTCTTTAAGCTTTTGATTTCACACATCCAAGTAAGGGATTCTTACTTTTCTTCCTTTCTAATTTTTATCCAAGTTTATTTATGTTCTTATACCATTTTATTTTCAATTAAAAATGTTGGGGTATTATTTATAACCTCCCATATACTACTCTAATTATGTTTTAATTATTATATACCCTTTTATCTCTCATTAATTTTTTTTATGTACACCAGTTACCATGTTGAAATTTCATAAGGGATTTCTCTCATCTTATTTTCATTCAAGCATTTATTATATATTATTTATCTAAATTCCATTTCACATGATGTGATATTATGTTTTATGATCCACTTACTGTATATTTCATGTATAATTATGAGATACCACTTTCTCACTCATAAACTCAATTTATGAATTTCCATATGACGTCGTTATGATGCCAAAATTGCACCGTGATTTTCTAAGCCAAAATCATCATGTAGTGAATACCATACCCATTTCTACATCAAGGGTATTAAACTTTATGCACATATACTTATTGAGTGGTACTTAAATGTATGTATTCCACATTATTTTATCATGGAATAAATGACTATGTTGAATGAATCCATGTTATATAATCTATGTGGCACACTTAACCATGAGATTGAAATGATTATAAAGGGTTCACCCTAATAGCGCTCCAATGAATTGGGTAATGTTTAATATCATGATACATTATGTTGGGACTTAGGTTTACCTGATTCCATTTAAGATATTTTTCTACCATGTTGTGATAGGGGTTTACCTGATTCATTTTTGTTAATGATTCAATATTTTAAGTTGTTACCACATTTTCATGTTATGATAATCTTGCTATATCATGCCTTTATGTTCATGTTTCTATTGAGCTCCATTGTTATTAATATTTCCAAACATGTATTTTATTCTTCATATTATGCCTTTTTTAATCCCTTACTAGGCTTTATATCTCACCTTCTTCTTGTGTATATCCTTAGGTTATCCCATGTAATGCTAAGTATGAAGGAATTTTGTGGTCATGTAATAGACATTTTCAATAACGATGTTGTATTTTATGTTTTAAATTTTTATGTAATGTTCCTAAGCCCAAGAGACACTATACCTCTTAATCTTTTGGGTTATATTATGTAAAATATTATGTGATCAATCATGTTTATTTTTGTAATAAAGAGTCGGGTTGTTATAGTTGATGTATTGAATGTATCAATTTTGAGGAAGTTCATACCTGAAAGCTCACATGTACTCAATCTAGAGGTGGTACAATTAGAGAATGACCTTTCCTATGAAGAGAAATCGGTGAAGATATTAGATTGTAGAGAAAAAATTCTATGAAATAAGACAACGCCCCTCATTAATGTTTTGTGGAGAAACCACAAGTTTTAAGAAGAAAAATGGGAATCAGAGGAAGTGATGAGGCAGAGTTACCCTCATCTGTTTTAGTGTGGGAAAAGGAAATTTCGAGGAAGATATTTTTAAGGGGAAAATTTTGTAATGAACCAAACATTTATGAATAAAATTCGCTTTCTTTAAATATATTTTGGATATATAAAATACAATGCACACTTTTTTTTATTATTTTTGGGTTTAAATTAATTTTAAGTATTGTTTTTGTTGATAATATAGACATTGAACAGTGATCACACAACTGATATAAATATAAGGAAAAAAATACTTTCAACATAGACAAAGGAGAGCATGGCCTCATCAAATAGACTCAGGCCGTGAGAATTTCATTTGTTGGATCTTGTGAAGGAGGTAGCATCATTGAGATTCGCTCTGGACCAATCCCAAGCTGTGCTTCAATATGTTAAGCTTGAACAGAATCACATATAGGAGAAGTTCAGGTTAATAGAGATTACCACCTGGGCAATGTTATCCGAGCCACCCCAAGAGTCCCTCACCATCACACAACTTACCCTTAGGTATTATACCAATGTTATAAGGGGTTATGTAATAAGGTATTATTTACTTATTATGTAATCCCTTTTTTTATAAATAAATGTCTTATTCCATTAATTACTTTATGAGAAGAGTATTTCTTATAAGAATGTTAAATTTGATAAATTAATTTTTTGGGTAAAATTGGAAATTTTCAAAAATATATTCATTATTGTATTAAAATAAGGTTTTTTATTAATAATATTATAAATTTCTTATAAATGATGATTATATCAGTTCTTTATCTGTAAATAATTAGGTAATCAGTTTGATAAGAGTTATATTTTTTATATGATGAAACATGAAGTGTATTTTTTTAAAGAATCTATTTTAAGAAATTAATGAATTTTTAAAATAATTAATATTTTAATAAAATATTATCTTCAAATTACTTTTATGAATAATAAATGAGTTTATAATTTTTATGAAGTCAAATGTAATTTTTATTATGGTTTGAAAACTGTTTTTGTCAAAACCTGTGAATTTTCAATAAATGTTGATTTTCATTTTAAAAGTAAAAATTCACATATTTAGAGAATTATTTAAATAAAATGAATATTATTTTTGGAATAAGGATGATGAAATTATTCAACGGTGAACTTTTCATAATTTTCTGAGACAATCAAATTTTTGGGTAAAAATTAAATAATATGTAAATATATAGTATGATTTATGACATCATAATGACATCAAAATGATGTAATAAATACTATAATGGGTATTATATGACCAATATATGTTTTCCAATTAATATAGTGTGAGTTTATATTTATTTTAGTTATTTTATAAATCCTTAGTTTATCCTCCAAAATGTATAATATATTTTATGATTTTAAATCTATTTCATTAATAATCCGACTCACCTCCACATAAGAAAGGATAATATTTTAATATTTTTGGACATTTTACTTATAAAATAATGTTATCTATTCCTCTTTTTCAAAAAATATGGGTAGAAACCATGTGAAGGTTTGTATTTTTGTTTATTTAATTATATAGGTTCCAAAACCTATGTTTGTGAACTATTAAAGAATTCCCCTCTCATTTCCTACATAAACCCACCCAATGTCCCACTTTTCTTCACTAAAAATACTTAGCTTACGTCCAAAATCTATCCTACCCACTCTATAATCCCCCAAGTCACCCCAAATTCCCACGAATCCCCTCTTCAAGCTTTTGAAGTCATACATCCTAGTAAGGGATTCTTACTTTTCTTCCTTTCTCATTTTTATCGAAGTTTCATTATGTTGTTATAATCTTTTATTTTCAGTTAAAAATGTTTGGGGTATTATTTCTAACCTCAAAAATACCTCTATACTTATTTTTTAATGATTATAGACCCATTTATCTCTCATTAATTCCTTCAGTGTACACCCATTACCATGTCGAAATTCTGTAAGTTATTTCTCTCTTCTTATTTCCATTAATGCATTTATTCTATATTATGTATCTAAATTCCATTTAATATGAAGGGATATTATATTCCATGATCCCTTTACTGAATAATTCATGTATAAATGATGATATACCCCTTTCTCTCCCATCAACCCAATTTATGAATTTCCATATGACATCATTATGCTGTCAAAATTACACCACGATTTTACAAGAAAAAATCATTCTGTAGTGAATACCATACCCATTTATCTATCAAGGATATTTACCTTTATGAACATATACTTATTAAATAGTACTTACATGTATGTATTTCAGATTCTTTGATAGTGAAATAAACGATTATGCTGAATTAATCCATGTTATATGATCTATGTGGCACACTTAAGCTTGAGAATGAAATGATTATAAAGGGTGTGCCTTGATAGCGCTCCAATGCATTGGGTAATGTTTATTATCATGATACGTCATGTTGGGACATGGATTTACCTGATTTATTCTAGTACATCTGTCCACCATGTTGGGAAATGGGTTTACCTGATTACTTTATGTTAATGATGTAATGTTTTAAGTTGTTTCCACATTTCCATGTTATGATAATCATGCTATATCGTGCCTTTATGTTGTTGTTTCTCTTGAACTCCAGGATTATGGCCATTTCCTAACATGTATTTTATTATTCATGTTATTCCTTGTTTATCCCCTTAATGGGATTTATACCTCACACCTTTCTTATGTATGTCCTCAGGTTATACCATGCAATGCTAAGTACGAAGGAATGTTGTGGTCATGTAATAGATTTTTTCAAAAAAGATGTTGTATTTTATGTATTAAGTTATCACGTAATGTTCTAAAGCCACTAATACACTGTAACTATCAATATTTTGGGTTTTATTAAGTGAAATTTTATTTAATGAATCATGTTTATGTGTGCATTAAAGAGTAGGGTTGTTATAGTTGATGTACTCCATGTATCACTTCTGAGGAAGTACATACCCGACCCATCACATGTACTCAATATAGTGGTGGTACCATTAGAGAATGACCTTTCCTATGAAGAGAATATGGTGAATATCTTAGATCATAGGCAAAAAGTTCTACAAAATAAGATAATTCCCATCGTCAAAGTGTTGTGGGGAAACCACAAGTCTAAAGAAGCACATGGGAACCAGAGTAAGTGATGAGGCAGAGTTACCGTCATCTATTTTAGTGTGGGAAAAATTAAATTTCGAGGGATAAATTTCTTAAGGGGAGAATTTTGTAATGAAATAAAAATTTATAAATAAAATTCACTTTCTTTTAATGTCTTATGGATATATAAAACACATCCACTATTTTTTTAATATTGTTTTTGGGTTTAAATTATCGTTAAGAATCGTTACTATTGATAATATAGCCGTTGAATAGTGATCACGCAACTGATATAGATATACGGTTAAAAAAAATACTTTCAACATAGAAAAAGGAGAGGATGACCTCATCCAGTAGACTCAAGCCATACAAATCTCATTTATTGTAGATTGAGAATGAGGTAGCATCATTGGGCTTTTCTCTTGACCAAGCCCAAGCTAAGATTAACATGTTAATCTTGAATAGAATCACTTATGGGATAAGTTCAAGTTAATAGAGATTACAATTCGGGCAATTTATCTAAGCCACCCCAAGAGTCTGTCACCATCACAAACCTTACCCTTAGGTCTTATGTGGGTGTTATAAGGGGTGATGTAATAAGGTATTAGTTACTTATTGTGTAATCCCTTTTTATAAATAAAAGTCTTATTTCATCAATTCCTTTATGAGAATAGTATTTCTTAAAAGAATGATAAATTTGATAAATTTTGTTTTTAGGAAAAAATGGTAATTTTGAGAAATATATACATTATTATATAAAACTAAGGGGTTCATATTGAAAATATTATTAAAAAAATCTTACAAATGATGATTATATCAGTTCTTTATCTGTAAATGATTAGTTAACCAGTTTGATAAGAGTTATATTTTTTATATGATAATATAGAAAGTGTATTTTTAAAGAATTTATTTTAATGAATTAATTAATTTTTTAAATAATTAATATTTTAATAAAATATTATCATCCAATTAATTTTATGAATAATAAATGATTATATAATTTTTATGAAGTGAAATGTAATTTTTATTAAGGTTTGAAAACTGTTTTTGTCAAAACCCATGAATTTTCAATAAATATTGGTTTTCAATTTAAAAGTGAAAATTAACATATTTACAAAATTATATAGATAAAATTTATATTATTTTTAGAATCAGGACATCAAAATAATCCAATAGTGAATTTTTCATAATTTTCTATGATAGTCGAATTTTTGGGTAAAAATTAAAGAATATATAAATATATTGTATGTTTTATGACATCATAATGACCCAAAAGTGTTTTAATAAATACTATAATGGGTATTCTATGACCAATATTTTTTTCAAATTAAAATAATGTTATTTTATATTTTTTTACTTATTTTATAAATCATTAGTGATTCCTTCAAAATGTATAATATATTTTATGATTTTAAATTCATTTCTTTAATAATGTTACTCACCTCCACATAAGAAAGAATAATATTTTAATATGTTCAGAAATCTTCCTTATAAAATAATGTTTTATACTCTTATTTGGAAAAAACCATGGGCAAAAACCATGGAATGGTTTTTGGTTTTTAGTATTTAATTATATAGATTCCAAAACCTAAGTTTGTGAAATATTAAAGAATTACCCTCTCATTTCATTTATAAAACCACCCAATATCCAACTTCTCTTCACTAAATATCCTTATAGAACGTCACTAATCTATCCCACCATCTCTATAATCCCCCCAAGTCACCCAAATCTCTCAAAAAACCCCTCTTCAAGCATTTAAGTCACACATCCAAGTAAGAGATTCTTACTTTCGTTCTTTCTCAATTTTAGCCAAGTTCCATTATATTGTTATACCATTTTATTTTCAATTAAAAATGTTGGGGTATGATTTTTCACCACCCCATACTTACCTCTTTATTTTGAATATTTATATTCCCATTTATAACTCATTAATGTCTTCTATGTACACCCGTTACTGTGCTGAAATTCCTTAAGGGATTTCTCTCTTCTTATTACCATTCAAGCATTTCTTATATATTATGTATCTAAATTACATTTTATATACTTGGATATTGTGTTCTATGAACCCCTTTAATTTCTATTTCATGTATAAATTAAAATATACCCCTTTATCTCTCATCCATCCAATTTATGATTTTTCATATGAAACTGTTATACTACCAAGATTTCACTACGATTTTCCAAGCCAAAATCATTATTTAGTGAATACCATACCCATTTATCAATGAAGGGTATTCCCATATATGCATATATACTTATTGAATGTTACTTACATGTATGTATTCCACATTCTTTGATTTTGGAATAAATTATGATGTTGAATGAAACCCTGTTATATGATCTATGTGGAACACTTAAGCATGAGATTGAAATGATTATGAAGGGTGCATATTGAGAGTGCTCCAGTGATTTGGGTAATGTTTAGTATCATGATACATCATGTTGAGACATGGGTTTACCTGATTCCTTTTATTAAATTTTCCTTCCATGTTGGGATAGGGGTTTACCTGATTCCATTATGTTAATGATGCAATGTTTTAAGTTATTTCCACATTTCCATGTTATGATAATTATTCTATATCATGCCTTTATGTTCATGTTTCTTTTGCACTATATTGTTATGACTATTTACTAACATGTATTGTATTTTTCATGTTATTCATTGTTTACTCCCTTACTGGGCTTTATAGCTCACCCTTTTCTTATGTATGTCCTCAGGTTATCCCATGCAATGATAAGTACGAAGGAATGTTGTGGTTATGTAAAATAAGTTTTCAATAAAGATTTTGTATTTTATGTATTAAGTTGTCATGTAATGTTCCTAATCCCCAAATACACTAGACTTATCAATATTCTGGGATTTATTAAGTGAAATTTTATGTAATGAATCACGTTTTATTGTCTAATAAAGAATAAGGTTGTTATATAAGACCTCATATATTAGGACCATCTACCACAAAAGTGTTAACTGATATACCATAGCTCTAATATGTGATAGCACCTAAAAATTTCTAATGAATTGGGGTAAAATATTACTCTCACAACTGCATCTTTGATTCCCATGATAAGGAAACAACATAAATAACTTGTGATATCCAATTTACAACTCCTTAGGCCTCATCCTATGCTCAACATAGGACTTATTATGATAATGTTTCAACTTCATTAACTCAGGGATCGCCTACACCTTATCTTTTATGCTTTTCCCCAATACTTGATTGAGAACATATGACTCCCTGACCTCTATCCAACATAACGGGGATCAGAAAGGTTGTTCATACAATGCATTTTATGGGGTCATACCTTTGGTGTATTTGAAAATTTTATAGTAATACTACATTTATACTGTTTGGTACTTCACCCATGAACCTACAAAATCTATAATTTACACATACAACATGTCCTATAGAGTTTTGATAGTCCTCTCTGTCTGATTATCTATCCATCTTTGAAAAGTAGTATTGAGGTTCAACTAAGAACTGGAATATCATTAAAGGAATCTACACACTATGGAGTTAAACCAAGGTTCATGAGAAGAGATGATAATTTATAGAACCCCAAGAATCCTCACTACCTCCTCAAGACACTTCCTCGACAGAACTTCCACTAACCTCAACTCATTAATCAATAAAAAGTGATCTAACTTCATCAAGAAGTCCATGGTTACACATATAGCAGCATAACCAAACTGAGCTACGATAAATATGGTGATGAAATCCTTTTATATTCCCTCACACTTCTACTAGGGAATATCCAATAGCTGAAGCAAACCACTAGGAACACAGTGCTTTAACTTTACCTTCTTATTGACTAACACTAAGAGAAAAACTCTATAACCAACCTCTTCATACAAGACCACCAAAATTGTATCATTAGAGCATAATAAATCTTCTTTAAACTAGGATGTACCACCAAGGGATAATTTTGGAACTCAGAGAGAACCACATCATGCATTATTAAAGAAACAAAAATTCATCAATGGAAAGAACCAGATACTGACCATCCTCAGACTATCCATAAGATTATCTTTATAGACAACTTGATCATTCCAAACCTCAACATCAGAATTACCTAGCTAGGAGTCCTCTACCAATTTCACTAAATATTACTTAGTCATAACCTAATAAAGACACCCTCTACCATCAAATACCCCATATCAAAGTATATCTCAACTAAATCTCCCCAAAACCTAAATAATTCTCATAAAATACACAACCCCAATATTGACTTTATTCTCAAGGCATTGACTATAAAATTCCCTTTTACAAGTGTATAAGAAATATTGAATTCATAATCATAAAATTATTCCATCCACCGATATTTCTAAAATTAAAGTCATCAAGGGAGAATACATTATTTATAATCTTATAATCTATGATGACCATAAAAAATTCACTCATAAGGTAATGTTGCCTCAAAATTTAGGAAAAAACAGTTGGAACAAGATCATGATCATGGGTTTTGTTGTTATATTCCTGATGATGTAACTTTTGAGACCAATAAGAGACGACCTTCTTATAATGGATCAATATTCAACCCAATCAATGATTTTTAAGAATCATAATAAAGCACACATGCAACAAACTTCTTTTTAAAGTGATAAACTATGTCACTCACTAGCTTCTCTTTCAATTATTCAAAATATTCCTAGAAATTTTCAATCTGCGTGAACACAAAGTCCTTTCGAACTAAGGGTGTCATAGGAGTCATAATTTAGATTAATTAAGGTATAAAACACTACTAATAACTAAATCAAACATATAAAAACCAAACCTATGCAATGTTATTGGGGTTTCTAAATAAAAAACTACCTTTGTCTTCAAAGGGTCCAAAAATACTTCACACTAAGATATTACATGCCCAAATAAATAGAACATACAAGACTAGAAATAACACTTTATTAGTTTCTCTAACAACTGAAGAAACCTAAGAACTCCCAAAATGTCTTTTATATTCTCTTTGTGTTCCTCCCCTAACCAATATAAAATAATAATATCATCAATAAATACCACCTTGAACCATTCAAGAAACTCACAAAACACTGCATTCATCAATACCATTATCACAGATGGAGAATTTATAACTCTGAATGACATCACAACAAACTTGTAATTCCTATAAACACATCAGAATTTAGTATTTTTGATATCTTCATCACTTACTTGCATCTCATAATATCCTGACCATAAATTTATCTTTGAGAACAAACTACTTCAATTCATTTTATTGAACTGGTTATCAATCTATGGGAGAGGGTAGAAATACTTCACCGTTACTCAATTCAAATAAAAATAACAAACACACAGACTTATACCATAATCTAACCTACTCAATAATATAAATTGATATCCCTAAGGAAACAAAAAAGGATGAATAAATAATCCCTATAAAAGATCATAAATTTAAATCTATAGATATAATTGATCAGACGAGGTCATTCTGTATTGAGACATAAATATAAGAGAAACACCTTGTTATAGATCTATACCAAACTCGATCTCTCATCAAGGGGGAAACATCACAACCTCTTCTGGAAAGAAGTAAAATTACTCTTCAATAACCTTGGTAAACACTATCAAACAAACCATTGATAAAATTTGAATTAACTTATCCATTAAAGAAGATAGATATTAAATACATCTCCAATAAATTTGAGGGTCTCACTCACCAACAAGAGCCACCTACCCCCCATCAAAATTGTTGAAATTAATGTTCCTCATGAATAAATCAACAATATCCTACACCAAATATAACCAATACATACTAAGGATGATTTTATTTGGATGTATCTATAAACACATAAAGTCTCACCAATAGTACTACAACCTCAAAACCAAATCACAATCTATATATACATAAAACAATCTAGCTCAAACTCTAAATAGAATAGTAAATGCCAAGGGAACTGGAAGCCTCCCCACCTCAAGTTACAATGCATGTACTTGGGTAGGTGAATCAAAGGTGTGTTTCAATAATGAATCCAATAGTACATAAAACCTTTTAGAAAAGATACAAGTAATACCTTGGACATTGTCTGCCTCACCCGATGATGAAAACTCTAGAGAATTCATTAGACGATGACATTATCCAAAACCTCTCTGAACCTAATAGAGACTACCTAAATGGTCATTAGACAATAATTTTCCATGAATATGATATGCATCATGATGAATTACTCTTCTTACCACATCCCCTCTATACTGGTCATAAATTAGAGCACCCTGTTGTTACTACTTCCTCTGTAGAAACTACTATAATGACTGATCCTAGAACAATCCACCAACTACATGCTAAATATTGATTAAGGTTACATACTATCACTTATAATGGACATAGACTCCATATTCATAACAAACTACACCTGACCTACGGGATGTGTTTTGATAACTTCTAGCCCCAATGAAATGGTTTGAAGAGGATTTCTCATTAAACCATATTGAATAAAACCTATTCTCAATTGGAGACTAAGAAATCATAATAATATATTTAATCCATGAAGTTTCCTAAAAACATACCTCTTTTTTATGATTTTGTCCAAGCAAATTTATTCTGATTACAACTACCTTTGGCTACACCTCAAGTTATTACTTTAACATAAATGGGGTAACCTGATGTGGGATCTTTGGTCACAAATAATTCTCAAAATGGATCATCTTAGACACCCCAACCTAGAGAAATCTCAAAGAATAATTTAAGATGTTCTTGTAGTACATATTGAACTCTCTCGTGTTGTAAATCCCATGATGAAGGGTAATAATCACCTTTTGATAGGCTACCTTCACAATCTAAGAAGGAAACTCATTATGAAACTAATCTTATAAATTCTCCCATAAAACATTTGACTCCTCGTAATCCCTAAGGAACAAAATACACCATCATAAATCTAACCAATATAACATCATCACAACTAATGAAACTCATTTTTTATTTTAAGAATAAATTAAAATCATGGATATCTCCACCCAATCCATTCAATCCTTTATCTTCATCTGAAATGAATCCCTTATATTTTTTAGTCTATATATATGAAAATCTTAGAGCGTCTCCCTCTAATTGGATTCATCATCAACCTTCACTATATGGAAATCCACTAGAAAATCCCGTTTGAACATATTTTTAATGTACTTGATGGCGATGTTGACATAGATTCATTCTTATAAAAGAAAACATTTTAGGAACTCCAAAACCCAATATGTAAACTATATAATGGAAATTAACCCTTTTTTAACTTAATTTCTTATTGTCTAACCAATTAAATCATAAGAATAAACAATCATGATGTATAATCCTTATATAGGTCTCTACCCTATAGTACAACCACTTCATATTTCTTGTTAAAAAAATATAAAGTTCTTTACTTTAGATCATATAGACCCCTAAAATCCCTTATCCTAATAGGTGTCACCTGTTAACATCTCATATTAAGTTTATCAAACTAATTTTACCTACAAACCCATGAATTTTAATCACCAAATCCTATCCTATATCTCAACCATTATATTCCATACCACTATAGAATAACCCCTCCCTCTAAAATTACCCCTCTTGGATCAAGAGTGAATAAAGTTAGATAATGAACCATGAATCTCTCCTTCAATAGGACATGTGTTGGGAAATAGCACCGATGGGATATAATCCACAAAAATGGGATGAATTTACCTCATATATAGCTTAAATAATAATAGATAAGATGATAAACCACAACCAACACCATGCATAAATAAAGAATAAACTGAAAGAATAATTTATTGTTATGAAAAACTGAAACAACTGAATGTACCAAAATAAGACTAGGTAGTGACCTCATGCACCAAAAACTCTTTAAAAACTCCTTTGAGATTTTAATGTCCAACTCAATCACCAACTATCTTCTACAAACATGAAAAATAGTTTATATATGTTGTATAAGCATATCATGTATACCCTTTAGGATCCTCTTTTAAACCTATAATGTAAAATATAAATATAATCATACTAAATCCCAATGAATAAACTAATTGAACCAACTCATCAATTGAGAAGATAAATATGGTAACTCTTCCTCGTCATGGTCTACTAACAATGTAATTCATAGAAGTGGTCAATTCACATTAAACACACGTAGATATAGATAAAGGTTTCCCCACTTCAACTTTCCCACTAGTTCATCACTCTCATGACACAACAACTGACATATTGATCTCATAACTTCCATAAGTCATCCCAAAAATCATGCATATGTATCATATTAATTCTAAATTATCTAAACCTAGGACCATCCTTATGATTTTCAACTCTTACATAACCAATTGTATGTTTGGTGGCCAATTCAGTCCATGTAAACCCATTATACCACAAGCCATCATAGCCCATTCATGAACACCCGTGGGAAGTCATTTCCACTATAACCGTATATATATATATTTTATAACTCAAACCATTAAATCCCAAACATAATTGCATTTTAAAATCAAGAGCTATCACAACCCAAGTATAAACATCCCTGCCATAATTTTTTATATCCAGGTAAATGCCTGCATGAAACTAAATCCAAAGGGAGATTAGAGGAGAGGGATAAGTCAACAATCCATTCCCTAACCATCCTGGATGTTGAGGAAAATCATCACCCAAAAAATTAAGGTGTTGGTTTATATAATGACTTGTATGGTTAAGCATATAAAAATAAAAAAAATATAAAGATATATCACATATATATGCACTATGAGAATCTATATATCCTTAGACTCATTTGGATTTAAAATTATACAAGATAGCTTACTTCTACCACTATGGTCTAGATATCAATCATGAACACAAGTATTACATTTTTCATTAATTAATTCATTATAAATAAATTAATATTAATTTTATTTATTTCCATGTTTAATAATTTAATATTCTAATTCACATACCATAGAGTTGATAGTTCCTTGTTTATTCTCAAGTATTTCATTATCATCTATAAACATCAATAACCAACCAAATACTTTCATTAATTTTATTTGTCAGCTCATAATTATAAGGATACTTTATGACTTATCCTTAACCTCCATAAAAAATTTTCACTCTCAGTGTATATATTCAAACAACATCAGGAATTTGGGAACCATAAAAATAAAATTTTAATAATTAGACTTTAAAAACTCAAACAACAACATATTGATGAGAAATACCTTCTTTTAACCTATCTTTATCACCCCGGTGTCATCCCCAACACCATTACACATAATATAACCAGCCTCACCATCACTAGAATCATCAACACCACAACATCAGGAATCTCCAACCATTAATCTTCAAACATTCCCATCCAAATCAAGTTATCAATAAAAAACAATGGCTCTAATTTCAGAATGCAAAATTATCAACAAAATAATTGTTTTTTCAGCACAACACACTCATAGAGAAACTAGGACTATTTAACAAAGGCATGCAATCTTTTCACAATAACAATGGGTTCACTTAGCCCTAAAACAATCATCTTTAACAAAAACACCATTCCAATTACCACCTTAAATTAATCAGTTAATTATGCATAGGATTTTAACAGTAATAATCCTATAAGAAATCATATAATAAATAAATTATAATCAACTTAAACATGATTTTATAATTAATTCCATATTTAAAAAAATTCAAGGGAAAGTAGTTATCAATATACATTCCTCATCTTTTAATCATGTAATCATAATTTTGAATTTATGTTTCTTTATAAAATTTAAAAAATAATCAATCATGTTAAAATAAATAACATAAATTAAAATTAGATAAGACACTATATTAAAAATAAAGTGTAGATAACATCATTTCATAAAACATATGTTATCACAATGACGCAAATCCATAAATCATTCTTCCTTTAATTTTTTTACCTTTGTTTGGTTGATTAAAATATTGTTCGAAGGATTAAAGCATGATAATGGCATACTTTCACTTAAATTGAAAGAGAAATAACAAACCCCATACCTCAAAATATTTAATGTTGTTTGAGTAAGTGTTAAACCTTGATATTTTAGAATATATTTCTCTTTAAATAAATTTTATTTTATTTATATCTTGTGTTACGCACAACACTATGTTTTAATGAAGCATAATTTACTATTAATACTATTATAACATTTAAAACCTAAATGTTAAATTGGAGGTAAGAACAGGAATAACCAAAATTTTAAAATTAACTTGAATGGTTTTATATATAGAAAATATATTGATAAAAAATTATTAAATTTTTAGTAGAGTTTTTATATGATTTGAAAATACTTTTTTTTCTAAAAAATGTTTATTTATTTATTTTTCTGAACAAATAATAAAATGAAAAGTTTCAAATATTTAAAAAATTATTTGAAAAATTGAACATAATTTTTGAAACTATCATGTCAAAATTATCTTAGAGGTAATTGTTAATAATTTTCGAAAAAGATAAAATTTTCAATGAATAGTGAAAATACTGATTTTTAATAAAAACTACTTTTTAGTTTAAAGGATTTACAAGGTCTAATTTTTAAGATGATTTTAAAAGTAAAATTAGTTCAATTAAATTATTATTAATCTAATTTATGTCATTATAATTAATTATATATTCATATTATATATATAAACTTTTATACTTTTGAAAACATTTTCATTAGAAATTTTTTTTTTCATCACGTCTATAGGTATAAATTTAAATTAAATTATGCCACTTATATGAATTTAATTTGGAGAAATAGATTAAATATATCGAATCAAAGAAATTAATATTATATAATAATGTAAAATATTTTTTTGGTCATAATGAATAGTAAACATTTTAAAAATTAATTGTTGTGGCTAAGGTTAAAATGAGTTTACGAACGGTTAAACTAAAATGATAATGGTTAACATGACCTAAATTTTTTTCCAATTACTATTGAATGGAAATATTTAGACCTTATATCCTATAATGTTCTATAATGATCAATTTTGAGCCATTTTTTGTGTGTAAAATATGTGTATATCTTTTTAATTTAAAAAATTCCAAGTGTGTCCTCTCCCCCACTTACAAAAGGGAACCCCTCTCCTATCCTCTTAACACATGAAAATCTTTTTTTATAAGATAATATATTAAAAAATTAATTACTTACTTACCTAAACACATCCTATATTCCTTATTTTTATTATTATACCCCCTATGAAGGCATTAAGTATAAACCTAAGGAGGTTCTCCGAAGAAGAGGTATCATTCTCAACTCAGCATTTTTTATTTCTTCTTCCACCACCTTCAAATCCTATTATTATGTGATAATATACTAAAATAAGTATCTACAATATACTGATAGTTTATTATGTATTTTAATAACCTATATCTATATCCTTCTATATCAAATGAGAAATGAAATCATTAATCATGTGTATGACTAACTTCTTCCTCATGAACCAATGTAATTCATTTTCCATTACCGATTATCATGAATGTAGATAATGATTGATTTAATTTTTATATTTGATATGTATAAAATATTTATACTTTTGGAATAATAATATCACATCTACCTTCTTACCTTCCAATCCACTAGAAAAGTGTAATGCTACTCGTGTGTACATGTAGGCTACTGCCACCACAAAGTAATGTGATTTTTTTTTCATTTTATATTGAAATGGATGGTAATAAGGATATATTTAATAAAAATAGATGATATATTTGATATAGAAATGATTTTATAAAGGTGATATATTATTTTTGTTTTTTTCCATCTGTTGAAAAAATGGAAACATCGTTCATGCGTACGTACAACCTACCATCCCCATGAACGATATAATTAATTTTCTATCTCTAACTGTAATGGATTACTAAAAATCCATATATATTGAATATATATGATATTTATATCATGTTTAACATTTTTTATATCATTTAACCATGATCAATGTTAAATTACTAAAAATAGAAAACTAAAACATACCTGAAAAACAAAGCAGTTATTACCTAGAACGTGATTTTTAATAGAGTTGTTAAAAAATGGGTGATAAAAGGTCGTATGTAAATCATATATGGTATGATATATATTATTATGGTTCTATAATATATTTATAATAAAAATATATGTATTATATTATATTTTTGGACCTATACAAATAAATTCGATACTTGAGGTAATGGATTCTCGTCTCACTTTTACTATTTTGGGATATATGCCATATTCCCCACTTATTTCTTTTATGTAGTCTATATAATCATCTTTTAAAATATTTTATCATGAATTTATTTATTCTAATGATATTTAATGTTTTATTTAATGTTATTTCTTTCATGGGAATTACGATTCAAAAGTTAGCAAAGTTTTAAGGGTTTTTGGATACAATATCATTGTTTATCGCTATTGATTATATTTATGATTCCTATGATGAAATATTATGATATATATCTCAAGAAACCCATTAATTTTTCCCCTATGGTTATTTTTTGAAATCAATTTTTCCTCTCATTTTCCTCTCTTTAGGGAATAATTATACCAAAAGGTTATTTTTAAGGAAAATGAACATCATTTCTCTCTTTGATCAAAAATCATGTTTGTTCCATGTCCATGTTTATTTAAAATGATTTAAATAATTTCATTACATTTCTCCAATACTTTTTTAAAGATTTTTTTAACTTTTTTATTTTTTTTAAAAAAATTAAAAATAATCTTCTTTTCATTTTCTGAACATGGTATTTTTTAACTTGTATTAAAAAGGTGAAATGAAATTTGTTTTATCATGTATAGTATGGACTGTATTTCACATTGTTATGAATACTTAATGATTTAAATCTTGCCTTTTAATTTTTAAAGTTTATTTTAAAAATGTAATATTTTATTTAATATTTGGTATTTATTTTATTTTAAATAAGTTATTTCTGAATGGAAATGATATTTTTATCATGACAATTTTAATGAAATTTTTATGGAATTTTTATTCATAAAAAATAATAACATTCAGTGTTTCTTTTGTTTTACTTAGGATATGGTCCAATGGTACTATCCTTTTTCATTATCTGGACAGTTTATGATTATGATGATTAAATTTTTATGAAAATAATTTATTCTCATGGGTTATTCTAGGATGAATTGATAAAATGTTTATGAAACTCATTTCCCTTGAAAAAGATATGATATGATGATATGATGAATATTTTATGATCTTGTGGAACAGATATGTATGGTTTTCATTATGTTATGGGTGTTTCATTTCTAAACCTATTTTGTGGGGATACGTTACAAAACAAGTATGAGTGGTTATGTTATAAACCAAGTATGGGTGGTAATTTTATAAACTAAGGAAAAGTGAGCATGTTATAGTTCTCCAATGCATTGGGTAATATTGATAACTCATGAGTTAATTATGTTATATGTTAACCTGATTTCATGTTCACAATGTTATGAATATAACTATTTTTCATGTCCCTAGGGTTATGTGTGGACCTAGTTTCATGTCCATAATATTAAGAAAGGACAAGGTTTTCATGTCCATAAGTGTATTGATGGACCAATCTTTTATGTCTATAATATTATTAGTGGACCTGGTTTTCATGTGAATAAGTTTATGTAAGGGCTTAATTTCATGTCCTTAACCTAATATGTGAACATGTTTATATTTATACATGTTCCCAATGTAATAATCTCTTGTGGATGCCACAAATATGTGACTTATTCCAATTTTATACTCACATGGATTATATTCTTTGATTCCTTTATGATTCATGTCTGATTAACTATCGAGATTTATTTAATGACGAAATTTTATGATATATGATGTGAAGGGTATGGTTTTAAATTTTTTTCCTCATATTCTCATAACCATATTCTTATTTTATGTTGATATCTCCCTTATATACCCTTACTGATCATATCACCTCACCTTTTCTTAGAATTACTTTTCCATGTTTATAGAGTGTGGTATTATATATGATATGTCTTATAAGGGTTCTAGTTTTGAATAACTTAGTAGGAGACGATGTGGATTACTTATGAACTAGTTTTTTTATGTTTCGAAGTTTATAAAGATACCATACCTATACAATTATAGTATGGATCATTATGTAATGTACTAAATATGCATCTAATAAATTGTAATATCTATCTATGTAAATTATGGGTCTCTATAGTTTTTATCATATAAATTTTTAGTAAACCTTTTCAAACTAAGATGATAAAGATTTAGTGATTACCCTAGTGATAAGTACAATTAGGGGAGTTGTCATGGAATTTTAGCAAAGGATATATTGATTAGTTTCCAAGAAATTACATCCATTTCTTGGTACTACTAGTGAATGTGTCTCTATTGTAATTATAACTTGGGATAATAACTATGAAAAGGGTACATTGGTTTTTGACTCAATGATCACTTAGTGCATAACAACTGGCCTTTTTGCACACATGGTTTGACACTCCCGAAGTATATTTTTTGGAAATTCACAAAATCTTCATGAACTATCATGAAAGATTTTAATAGATATTGACCATGAATTATGTAGGTTAAACATAAGGTTTAATACGATGAAAATAATGTGTCATGTTTTAGAATTCCTATAAATGATTGTTTATGATTATTTGGTGTCCCACTATGATTATTATGATTATACATAATTAGTTATCATGATATATGACTAAAATATATCTCATTAAATAACTATTAGACTCACTAAATAATATAAGGATATAGTTCAATAAGAGATTTAGTGGTAGAGACTATAGAGGAAAGAAGATTCAACTTCATATATATTGAAAATTTGGGAAAAAAATATCAAATGAGTAAATTAGAGGAATGCAGAGATGTTTTGTGTGTTGAAAAAAAAAAGAAATAGATCATGTAATTTCCAAGTAAAAATGAATATTTAAATGGATGAGAATTAAGTTCATCCTAAGGTACCATTTATAGTTTAAGGTATTATGTGTGGGGAATAAGGTCATTATACGAGTAAATTATATAATCCCAAGATTAACTCCTAGACCAAGAAAGGACCTATTCCATGAAAATCATTGGAGTGGAAAATCAAAGTATTTATGTAATGGGAATCAATAATTATTTAATAAAAGTATGTTTACCAAAAATATTTTGGTTGAAATTATCATATATCATCTAAGGATTGTGATAATATTTGAATTATATATATCTTTATGTAAGATTTACATAAGAGTTATGGATATCATCATGGGCTTATGAGTTTAAGGTTGATCATAAGTTCAAAGTCTTAAACATTATTTTTGAAGTTTTAAGTGATGGGATTTAAATGTAATTAATGAAATTTTGGGAGAATTTTTATTAGGATAAGGTATATTTAACCGTTAGTTTTAACATTCATTACAATTTGAGAGGAATTTTCTTTTAATAAGTTTAAAGGTATTGATAAAATTATTGTATTATATGATATTTCATGATTAAGGTTATTTTCCTAGATTTTCATCATATTTCTGGTGATATTATAAGAATTATATTAAGATTGTTTTAGTAAAAAGGATAATCTTTCATATCTGAAAAGGCTGCGAGGCTGGAACCCACTAAGATTTCTCAACCAGGATCCAAGTATCAATGAGAGGGGGAGGGGTGCATCAGTAATATCTTTTTGTTCTATTTATCCTTTCCTTTGAAACAAGATTACCATCCTATTGAGAAATTATCACTTTACTGAAAGCAAAACAATCACACATTTATAGGAACACAATTATTTATAAGGTTCACTACTCAATGAGAGTTTCTACATCCTTGACATGGTATGGAAAAAATCCAATACCATAAAATCCACTAGAAAGAAATAATTTGTGTGGATAAAAAAATTAGGATATACCCTTACACATGTGTAGCACTATGACCAATAAAAATGTGCATGTTATCCTTCCAGAAAAAATAATGTAAAATAAGTTTGTGAAACAAGTTAAAAAACATTCACAAATTAGTTTCAAAACATGTTACAATGATTCCCTATCAACTTTCATAAATATGATCTTCAAAAAAATTATTCAATTTCTTACCAAGAAGTATGTAAGAACTTCTATGGACTTCATAATGATACTATGTATGATTTCTAGTCCAATTCCCATTCCAATTTCTCAGTCAAATAAAATAACTCTACTAGAATACCACCAAAAAAATTATGAAATTATTCTTCCTCAATCGAGAAATCACAATTTGATTTACCTATATTATGATCCAGTATAATATGATAATCAGATGAATATAATCTTCCTCATCCTCCTCCACATGTCTAGAAAACATCCTCAAGAATGCTCAATATGGAAACTCCACTCTAAAAAATTTCAGCCCTCCACATTCTCTTTTATTCAACGGTGAACAATAATTCAGTGTTATAAAGTAAAAATTAATTGCCTCAATTTATATTTGAGAAAAATGTGGTTTAGGTGGGATTCTAAAAAAATTTCCCTCTAAATTGTTTTCTCAAAACTTCAATCCCACTTGAATTTAAGATACATATTTTACTTCTTCAGCACTTCTGAACTCTTCTTGTTTCTTCTTGAACATTATTCAATCTTCTCATAACTTCAGCTAGCTTCAGATTTTCTACACATTATTTAGTCTGATTCTAATTGTCACTATGATTTTATAATTACGATGGAGGCATATTTTCAACAACATAATCTTCCTTAAATTTATCCACACCAATTGAAACATATGAAAAACAAATGGCCTCTCATTATGATTCTAAAGATCACCTATAAACAAATTGCTTATTTTGATTCACCATAAATAAACCAAAAAGTTAGAAATATATCAGTCAAAATATTTTTCTATTAAACATTGTCATAACATCTAAATATTACTATACTTACACAATAACACTTTAGTATCAACTTCTAGAACTTTAAAAAAAATTCAGTCACCCTTTGATAACACTATTTCAAAAACTCTTGAAACAAAAAACTCCCTTTATTCTTTTATTATGGCTGATGATCCTAAGTCTGATGAAGTTCAACCTCAAAGGAATTTAATTTTTTTCATCATGTTCTTGATAAATTTGTCTATACATAAGTCCCACAATCTATGTAAACTACAATATGATGATTCTTGAACCAAATTTTAATGAAATAAGAATTCCTTTTCTATTAACTCAATTAATACAAAATATTTCATAGTTCTTCTTTCATACTCAAACCAAATGAAAAAAATTCATCCTCATGAAAATGATCGAATAAATTGTTTATTTTTATCTTATCCTATTTTTATTGGTCCCAGCAAAATCCATTTTATTTTCTTTTTTATTGGTCACAAGCATTTCTCATAAGAACAATTATGCCTCTAATTTCCATTTAACCCCATATCTGCTTCTGATGATTGGTGTCAGGATGACTCTAATTATTGGTGGCATACTATGTTTGATGGATCAGTGTCAGTAGAAAATTCCTTCCTTACCAACATCATTCTCTAAATATTTGTTTCCTGTGTCTTATTAGTTTTACTAAAAACTAGCATCTTCATCTTCTCACATTCTGAACATCCTTCCCATATTTAAACAAAATTTGAGTCCAGTGATCTCATAATGAAGAATTGAGACCGCAAAGCTTCAGCTTCACAAAATTTATACTTCTATAAACTTTTTCATTTATCATGACTTCTTCATGACTTGTGAGAAATTTTAAGGTTGAAATAACATAGTTTGACTTATAATATAAACTATTTAAACCTCTCATTATTCTAGAAAAAGTTTATTTCCAATCAAACCTCAATATGATTGGAAACACTGGTTCTCCCCCTTTCCTTAATAAGGCTTGTAACACAAGTTTCACACATTATGATTTATGATAACTCCAAGATCATAAAATCATCATCAAATATACATCAGATCCATGCAGACTTTGATCCTCATTATGATAAAATATTTATTTCCAAACCCAAGACAATTATGTTGAACCTTTTATTCTATAAAATTTTTTTATATCCCGATGTACTTTCATAAGAATTTTTCATCTGATCCACTGATTAAAATGGTGAGTCCAATTTTCACACCGATGGTTTGGATATAATTGAAAACTTTGCACACATCCTTCCTTTATCTAGATTTCCAAAATCTTTTCACCAATAAAGTGTTTTCTCACTTTATTATTCTTCGACAATATATTCCTCATGATAATATATTGAACAAATACAACCAAAACATTACTTGGTCTTAAAAATCTCATCATTTTTGTTTTTTTCAATACTCACTTCATTATCTCATGAAAAAACCACTTTGTTATTTTCCTTTACCACTTATTTTTCTTCTTTCCTTACATGTATTCTTAACACATACTTCTCCTTCATCTCATGTCGATGACTCATTATTTTCTCGCTCATCCTACTCTTTATCTCTCCCCCTTATTGACCATCAAATTAAAAGGGGCCACTCATGATATTTTTTCTTGATCTAAAAAACTTGAAGCTATTATTTAGGATAAAATGAGTTTCACATGAGTTTATTAACATCGATCCTTTAATTGATTTTCAGTAAGTTTACATTAGTGAATTCTGTGTAGAAACAATAAGTTTATAATCAAGGTAATTAGTGTTGTCCATAACACAATATTAATATAATACCTTTTCATGTTTCTTTAAACATTTTCACATCTAGGGAAATATGGAAAAAAATTGTTTAAGATTAAAGTAACCTACACCCATCACAACAAACATATCAGAAAAGTTTAATTATTGAAACACAACTTTCTCATAAAATTATTTCTTGTAACCTCATTAGTTTATTTTGCAGGAAACATAAGAGAATCGTATAATAACTTCTTTATTTCAACTGTTTAAATTCCCCAGAATATTGTACAAGTTTATAAAAAAATTGATAATTAGTAGGAAACTTAGTTATTTATTAAAAGAAATAATTAGACTGAGAGTCCTCTCTTAGTCTTGAATTTTTCTTCTTTTCCTAGTATTTTTCATTATATGTGTTTCTTCCTTCTATTAATCCTTATCAGATTTTGTAATAACATTATTGTCATCTATAGAATCTTTTGATGAGGCTGTCAACTTCACCGCAACCTTAGTAACATATTTTTTACAATTAATTGGTAACATCTTAATCATGTCTTCTTCTTTGAATGTAAATATAGTCAAACAACATTTAGATACATTACTATCTTGCTCACATCTCTTGAATATTTTATGATTATTAAAATCACAATCTTTGATATATTTTTATACATTTGTTTTATCAAATTCAGAAACCTTTTTCTTCCCCTTTGATTCATCTAATTTTTGTTCTTCTTCCAAATTTCTAGACATTGTTACTTGGACTGCCCAAATAAATAAGATCTATCTCTTTTCAGACTTAGTATGTTTATTTTTCTCATTTTTCAAAATATATTTCAGAGATTTATTCCTTTGATATGATTGAATCCCCCTCGAAAATTTCCTTTTATAAATCCCATAATAGTTGTAATGTTATTGGTAGAACCAAAAGATATTATCTGTATTCCCAAATCCCCTACAATTCTAGCAGTACCCCTAGAAAGAAAAATTTACTCTATAACTTTCATAATGTCCATAATTGTTAACATGTATCTTAGAAACTTTATTAACCTTCACATAAGAACATTGTTCACTACCAATATTTTTGAAATCTCCAAAATTCTTCAAATTAAACTCGTATTTGTCTCCAATCGTACCAAAACTATGAATAATAGAATATTTTTCAGACTTAAATTTTTTTAGAAACTTTTAAATTCTCTAATTTATTGGTTTTTTCCACATAAATAACTTTACCATATTTCTTCATCTCAGTAACAATTTATAATTTCTTTTTAACCATTGAAGTCAATTTTTGATCCTTCTCAGGTTTACCCTTTTCATATCTTTCACAAACTTCAGAGATAGAATTCATGAATCATGTGACCCTCTATTCATCTTTAGGATTGTTTTAGAAAAGATCTAAATATTATTCTCTTGAATTCATCTTTAATTATAAATTACAATTATGATTATTTTATTTCTCAATATATTTCTTTAAATCATCATTTTATTTCAGAAACTTAACATTCTTGTAAGGAAATCATTATTGATTATTTGTTGAGGAACTTTAATTTCCCAATTTATCAATTTATTTCTCACAAATTCCATTATTTTCTATAAATTATTTGATTTTTTTCCTATATATGAAATTCTAACTGAGTATCTTCTTCTTTAGAACAAATAATTTCACTAATAGAAACACTTTTTACATTAACTATTGAAATAAATGTGTTTTCTTCAGCTAACTCGTAACAATCATTATACTTAGAAAAAATATTATCCGTTTGGATTTGGAGAACTTCTTATCTTTCTCATTGTAGTATAATTTTTTCGTATCACTCTGTTTCTTACAAGATCTACTTGGCCTTCTTTCTTCTTCATCGCAGTCTTCTACATTACTTTTTTTCTTTGTCACCTCTTTGGAGAAAATTGTCCAGAAAGTTCCCAATGGATCCATATCTAAAACATTTTAATGTAAGTTTCACCTTATACTTGGATTTTCCCTTTTTCACTTTTTAGAATACAAGGATAAAATTTTAGCAATACTTTTACATACCCCATTTTTGGAGTCAGATTCTCTAGTTTTTTCTTCTTCAAGAATCTTCTTTCTCGATATACTTGAATAATATTTCTCTATCAATTTTTTTCTTTCATAAATTTTTCCATTATAATTTCACATGTAATGAGAGTACCATGAAAATCATATTGATATAATGTTTCTAGATCTCTATCCTCTAATGAGGAAACTTTGGCATCAAACTTGTCAGGAAGAATTTTCAAGATCTTTTAAAAAATAGTATAATCCTCCAACTTCTCACAAAGACATCTAATAGTTCTATCTACTTCATTCACCCTGGTAAAGAAGTCATCAATAGATTCATACTCACATATGTTGATATCTTTATACATCAATCTCTAAATCTGCAACTTTTCCATCTATACTTTTGTATTTCCTTCATACATATTTGTCAACATATCCTATATAACGTTGGTAGTGGAAAATAAAAATACTATAAGAATCTCAATTTCAAATAAAGATGAGAGTAAATAAATTTCAGATCTTCCATCATTCTCAAGATTCTCTTTATCATCATTTGTAAGAGGATAATTTTCAAAATAGGGAGGAAAACCATCTATAGCATCTTTCAAAACAATATACCCAAGATACATAATACATGACATCATTCCATATTTCCAGATATGATACTTCCTATAATTTAATATTATAATTTCCTTAATTTTCACATAACTCAATTATTCCATAACAACATATTCTTCAAAAACTTCATCGAAGAGAAAACTAAGGGAACCTCATCTCTTATACCACTTCAGATTACAAATCCAGGATCCAAGTATCACCAATAGGGGGAGGGGTGAATAAGTGATATATTTTTATTTTAAATTTCTTTTATTTTGAAAGAAAATTATCCTCCTATTAATGAATAATAACTGTTCTAAAAAGCAATCACACATTCATATGAATAGAAGTATTTACACATCCCACTACTCAACAAGAGTATCTATGTACTTGGTATGGTTTTGAAACAATATAATTCCACAAAAATCCACTAGAAATCTATCCTTTTGTGGGGATAAAAACAAGTATGATATACCCTTACACTTCTGTATCACTATGATCAATACAATAGTGCATGTTCTCCTTCTAGAAAAAATAATGTAAAAAATTATTGCGTAAAAAGTAAAAAAAACTTTCACAAATTAGTTTCAAAACAAGTTAATGTGATGCCTTATAACATTCAAAAATATGATATTAAAGAAAAATCTTCAATTTACTACCCAATAGTAGGTAAGAACTATTTTAAACTTCATAATGATACTTAGTTTGATTTCTAGTCCGATTCCCAGTCTTGTTGCTCAGTCCTATAAAATAACTCTACCAGAATACCACTGAAACATTTATGAACTTCCACTTACTCAGTCTAGAAATCCCAATATGATTTATCGGTCTAATGATCCAGTCCTATATGTTAGTTAGATGAATATGATCTTCTTGATCCTCCTTCTGTCTGAAATAATTTATTATGAATGCTTAATCAAGAAAATCTTTATCTCTAAAAACAGTGAATGATCTTTCTTCTTTCTTATTCACCAATGAACAATACTTCAGTTTCATAAAGTACAATATACTTCTCTCTATTGATAGGTTATCCAAATGTGGTTTAAAAGGTATTCGTAAAAAAAAATTTCCAAACAAAATTTCATCAAAATTAAACTCCCTTGAATTTCAGATACATATTTGACTTCTTCTGAACTTATGAATTTTTCTTATTTCTTCTCAAACGTATTCGAATATTCTCAAAACTTTAGCTGGCTTTTGATATTCTAAAAATTCTTCTGTATGATTCTGATTGTCAATCTGCTTTTCTCATTAAAATGGATGAATATGTTCAACAACAGATTCTTTATTAAATTTTCCCATACCAATTGAAACATATGAAAAATAGATGTCCTCTCATTATGATTATCAGAATCACTTAAAATAAAACTTCTTATTTCAATTATCCATAACAACTAATAAAACAAAAACATATATATATCTCAATCGAAATATTTTTTCCATTAAACATAGTAAAAAATTCTAAATATTCCAGCACTTACTCGAAAACACTCTATCATTAGCTCTATGATCTTCAAAAAAATTTCATTCCCCCGTCTTCAACACTATTTAAAAAAAATTCAAACAAAAAACTCATATTCTTCTTCTATTCTAGTTGATGATCCAATGTCTGATAGAGTTCAACATCCAATTAATTTAATCGGTGTCATCCTGTGCCTAATGAATCAGTCTCTAATTTACTACAACAATCTATGTCAAGACAAGTCCAATGATTCTTAACCCAAATGTTAATGAAATATGACTTCCTTTTCTCATGACTCAATTGATACAAAATTTATCATAGTTCTAATTTCTTACTCTACCCAAGTGAAAACAATTCATCCTAAGGAAATTTTTTGATTACATTATCGATTGTTCTCTTATCGATTTTTTCATTTCTCCAAACAAACTCCACTTTATTTTCTTTTTATTGGTCCCAAAAATTTACAATAAGAACTATTATGACCCTGTATACTTTTGAAACAATGTCTTTATCTAATGAGCAGTGTCACGATCCCTCTGATGATTAGTGGCATACCATATCTGATGGACAGATGTCAATAATAACTTTTTTTTACCAAAATATTTCTCTAAAGAGTTGTTTCTTGTGGATTATTGGTCTGACTAAAAAAAAAATCTTCATCTTCTCATCTTTCGAGCAGCCTTCCTAGCTTTGAAAAAAATTTGGGTCCAGTGATCTCACACTAATGAACTAATACTGGAAAGAATAGGCTTAAAAAATTTTCTACTTATACAAACTTCTGATTGTATCATGACTTCCTCATGACTTGTGAAACATTTTGAGGCTGACATAGTATTTTATGAATTATAATATAATGTATTACAACTTCTCATTTTTCTAGTAAATGTTTCTTTCCAAAAAAACCCTCCATACAAGTGGTAGCACTTGTTCTCCCACTTTACATCATAAGGATTGAATCATAAGTTTCACATATTACTTATGATTTACGATAACTCCAAAATCAACAAATCATCATTAGATATACACCGGATCCATGTAGACTTTGATCCTCATTATGATCAAATATATCATTTGGGACCCAAGATAAGTCTGATGAACCTTTTCTTCCCAAAAACTTGTTTACAACCATCTATAATTTATTAATCCTTTTTCATATGATCCTATCATTATAATGGTGTGTCTCATTTTCTTTCCATTGGTTTGGATCTGATTAAAAACTTTGCACATGTCCTTCCTTCATTCAGATTTCTAGAATATTGTCACAAAGTAAAGTGTTTTCTCACTTTATTTTTATTCAAAAACATATTTCTCATGGTGATATATTGATAAAAAACACAACCAACACACAAATTTGTCCTAAAACCCATAAACAAAGGGAGATAAAGGTTCAATGGGTACCAATGGCGTACATGATGTGTTTTTTAGTATGTTTTTTTTACAAAAATGACATGAAAAAAAGATTAATTAATTTTTCGATGTAGATGTTTTATCGTGGAGATTACTAAGAGGTTGAAAATTCATTTGGTGATTAATGTTATGTTGGAAGAATTTCACTATTCTGAGAAACATATATGATTAAGGTGAGTATATCATTATTATTTTATTTTTGGAATAAAGGTTGAATTATATTTTTGAAGCATATTTTATTTTAAGATATCTTTAAGGTAATTCATGTGATTTATGGAAATTATTAGAATATAATATAGATTATATGATTATGGAATATAAATTTTTGGTATGAGATATTAAGAGTGGTTAATATTATTTATAGATAAACGTAAAATTTATATTTGAAGAATATGACATAAAATAATTATAATCATTGGTTTTCAATCTTATTCTCATATATTTAAAAGAATTTTAAGGTTAGTTATTTATAAAATGATCTAGTTGAACTTTGGGTTTTGTTATTGGGGCTTTGATGATTAATTTTTTATATCATCATATGGTGGTTTATTCATTTTGAGAATTATATTGTGCTAACCATTTTGGTTTTGGTTAATGGAATAAGATAGAAAGAAGTGAAGATTATCATTTTTTAGATTATGAAATCCAATATAAGTTACTTTTAGTGCTTTAGGCATAGAAAAATCATCTTTGATATTAATATCTTTGATCAAGAAATGATGTTGAAATTTATCATATCACAACCAAGGGATGAAATAGTGATTAAGAAATAAGAATATTTCAAGTAAGTATATTTTTCGGTGTTCTCTATCTAATAGTAAAATTATCCCACAACTATAAAAATAAGTACATTGAAATAAGAATTCTATCTTGTTAACTTCATTTCTGATGAATTGATTGTATTTTTGCATCTCCTTGGTTTATGGTTTTGTGGTTGTTAACTTTCTCCTAATCATTCAAATTGTTTTGATCAATGATCACTTTCACTCTCCATAATTATTAGGGCATTACAATTTTCTTCCAGGTCCATATTTTCAAATCCTACTAATTTTTACCTACTTTGAAACCTACATATGTGTTATTATAGATGACCTTAGTATTTCCCTTTATCTCTTATCAAGAGAATGTTTTATTGACCCTTTTTACATTGTGGGCTTCCATTAAGGAATACAAATAACCACATTTTGGAAATTAATTATAATAGTTTTATATAAATAAAACATATTGGAAAAAAACTTCTTAATTTATAGTAGTCTTTATAATCTTTGAAAATAATTTTTTTATAAAAAAATGCCTTTTATTGATTTTTGTGAAAAAATAATAAAATTAATTTTAAACATTTTAGGAAATTTATTTAAAAAATGAAATTAATTTTTGAAATCAAAATTATAAAATTATCATAGATTTAAATTTTGATTATTTTATGAAAATATTAATTTTTTATAAATAGTGAAAAATATGAATTTCTGGTAATTTTTTTTCATATAAAGAATTTACGAGTTAAAATTTATTTTAAGATCATTTTAAAAGTAAAATAATTTGAATCATAATATTATAATCAAATATATTTCATTAGAATCAGTTTTATGTTCAATTTTAATATATAAACCTTTTATACTTTTCAAAACATTTTCTTTGGAAAATAGATTTATTGTCGCATCTATAGGTTTAACTTTTAATTAAATTATTCCACTTATGTGAATTTAATTTGGAAAAAGGAATTAATTTTTTTTAATTATAATAATTAATATTTTATAATATGGTCAACTTAATTTTTTTTATAATGAATGGTAAAAATTGTAACAAATAATTATCATGGCTATGGTTAAAATGAGTTTACTGGGGATTAAACTAAAAATAAAAGGGTTAAAATGACATATGAAAATGTATAATTACAATTTTATGTCCATATATCAAAAATAGTTTATCTTAGATTCTATAATGAACCATTTTGGAGCCTTTAGGTGTGATTAAAATATGGGCATATCTTTTCCTTCTTAAACGTTCCAAGTGTGTCCTCCCCCAACTTTTAAAATGATACCCCCTATCCTCTCTTATTTAAATGTCCAAAGAATTTTTCATCAGATAATAAATACCCAAATATATTCCTTAATTATCTCCCCATGTTAAATATAAGTGATTTTTATGGGTAAATCCTCCTATGAACACATTTCGTTCAAACCAATAGTGATTTTTTAAAGAAGATGTATCGTTCAGGACCAAGTGATTTTGTACTATTTATTCTTCCACCTCCTTAAAATATTATTAGACTATAATAACATAATAATATAATTATCTCCCTTATAATTATATTTTATTATGTAAATTTAATAACATATATCTATATCATCCATCATAAAATTGGAAACTACGCCGTCAATTGTGTGTACGATGAACTACCACCTCACAAACAGATATAATTCATTTTCCATACCCACCTATCTTAGTTAAAGATAATAATATATATAATTTTTATATATTATATTTATGAAATATTTATACTTTTGAAATTATAATATCACTTGTAACTTCTTACCTTACCATCCTTTTGAAAAAAATAACATCACTCGTGCATACGTGTGGGCCACCACCTCCACGTAGCGATGTGATACATTTTGCATTTAATATTTACATGGATGGTAAAAAGGATATATTTAATAAATATAAACTACATATATGTGGAATAAAAATAATTCTTTAAAGTTTATGTATTATTTAACTTTATTTCATTCCATCCATCTAGAAAATGAAAATTGTGTTCATGCGTGCTTACAACTCACAGTCTCCATGAACGATGTAATTCATTTTTTATCTATAAGTTTAATAGATTAAAATAAATAAATACATAATGAGAATATAATATATTTATATAATGTTTAAAATTATGGAGATTATAGAAACATGATCAAATTAAAAGGACTGAAAATACCAAACCAAAACATACTTGAAAAACAACAGTTATTATCCGAAATGTGATTTTTAATACCGAATTTTTAACAAACTGGTGAAACAATATTGTAATTAAATAATATATGGAATGATATAAATTATTATAGTTATATAAGATATTTAAAATATACATAAATTTATTACAAAATAGGTTTAGATGTGTATGAATAGATTCGAGAGTTGGGGTAACAGATTCTAGTATCACTTTTACATCTGGGGGACACATGTCATATTCACCACTTTTTTATTTTATGTGGTGTATATAAGGAAACTTTAAGATATTATATCATGAATTTATTTATTATAATAATATTTAAAGTTTCATTTAAATTTATTTCTTTCATGGGGCCTATGATTCAAAAGTTACTAATGTGGTAAGGTTTTTATGATACAATCTCATTGATTATTGGGATTGTTTATGATTATTCTTATGATGATTAAATATTATGATATATCTCCCAATAAACCCAGTAATTTTATTATCCTCTTGTTTCTTCTTGAATTCAAATGTTTTATTTCTATTTTCCTCACTTGAATAACTAAAGATAATAAAATAATAATTTTAAGGGAATTGAGCATTATTTATCTCTTTGGTCAAAAATCCTTTCTCTTCCATGTTTGTGTTTTCTAAAAATGTTATAAGGATTTTTTTGATATTCTCTGATGATTTTTTAAATTAATTTTCCCATTTTTTTTAAAATTTGATTTTTTTAAAAAAGAATCTTCGTGTCATTTTCCAAATGTGTTACTTTAGATTTGTTTATTCTAAAAATGTGAAAGGAATCTTTGTTTTAATGAATACAATATGAAAAGTATTTAATTACATTATGACCACTAAATTATGTAAAGAATAACTTATATGTTCACAAGGTTATTTAAAAAAAATTCCCTAATATTTTTGAAAATTTTAAATTCTAAATAAGTGATTTCAAAATATAAATAATATTTTCTTCAAGAATATTTTAATGTTCTTTTGGTATAATTTTTATTCATAAATAACAAAAAATTTATGGATTTATTATTTTTGACTGAGGATATAATCCAATGACACCATACACATTCTTCAAATGGATGGTTTATTATGATGATGATGAAATATTTATGATACCCATTTATTATCATGATTTATGCTATAATGAATTATTGATTTCTTTATGAAATCATTTTCCTGTATATGGGTTATGATGCAATGAAAAGATGTAACAACCCAAGATTTTATAATACATTATCTAATTAAAGTAATTTAATAGCTTGCGTTACACGTGACACCGAGTTCGAGCGCACCACAACTTACCAAAATAGCCGTTCAAAAAACAGTTATGAATATTATTAATTGAATTTTGAATCTTATATACTCTATATTTTTAACATCTATATTATGTATTTCTTAGACATAATATAAGAACAAAATCATTTTTTCAGATAAAAGAAGTATTTTTTTTAAAAATGAAATTTTACCACCTTTTAATGGTGAACCCTTTTTAAAACCAATATTTAAAACTTTTATATATTAAATGTAATGAAATTAAATTATTCTTTAGAATCGGGACATAAAAATTTAGTTTGGATAATGTTTTGGAACTTTTCTGATAACTTTCATATTTTGACGAATAGTGAAAAATACTAGGTTTTAATTGATTTTTTTTAATTGAAATAATTTAGAGTGGTAATTAATGAATTTGAATGGTCTTGAAGTATAATTAGATTATATTTTTATCATTTAATACAATTGAGTTCATTATAAGTAATTTCACATTTAAATTTTACATAAACACATGTCAATGTTTTGATAGTTTTTACTTTTTAAAAAACCCGCTTTTTGGTTTTGACAATGTGAATTAATATTAAATTAATAAATTCAACTATTATGTTTTTAATTATTTAAAATAGACTTTATTTTTGAATTTATAATATCAAAATTATATTAGGGTGATTTTTTGGTATTTTTATGAAAACTTTCTATTTTTGATGAATAGTGAAAACCCTACGTTATTATTTAAAACCAAATTTTTATTTAAATAATTATTTATTTTATTTAAATTTATTTGAATTCAAAACAGATATATAATACCTATATAAGTTCAATGTAATCCATTTGAGTCATTTTATAATTAAATTAGATGTATACAATTTTATTGAATGTTTTAACCTCTTTTACCCACCTTCTAGGTACATTTGCAAATTTGCATAAAACTTAATTTTATTGCTTCTGTGAGTTAAATTTAAAAAGTTTGAGAGAAATGGTTAATATCAGTAAGTAAAATTATGTTCAATAAGATCAAAATAATTTTTTGTGAATAATAACTTTTGACTTTTTTACCACAGTTAAAAGTAAATAGGGTAATTAAGGGTAAAAACTGATATCATAATTACCATAACACATGTCCCAATTTTATTGGATAAGTATAATTCATTAAAAAACAACTTTAGGAATAAAATATGATCTTATTTGGTCAACTTGGATTAGATTAGGATAATAATTATTATTTTATTTAAAGAAGAGTTAAAAGAGTTAAATTCAAAGTTTAATAACTAAACCATTTTTAATATATGGTTACACACAATATAAATTCGACTATAAATATTCATTAGAAATATAAAAATATTTCCTACATAATGGTATTTTATTTCTAATTTTTAGAAAATAAATATTTTAATTTCATTATGACACAATGATGATGAAGTAATTACCTTATTAATGAAATATTAAAATAATTGATAATATAAATATCCAAATAAATATAAATTGAGATGTATGATGAATTACACTAATTTTATAGGTTAATATGAAATTTTAGGGTTGGTTAAATAAATTTTATTCGAAGTGATAAAGTTTTTATGACTTTCAAAAAAATCAAATACCAAATAATATCAAAATTGACATAATTGAGTTTTTAAAACAAATACAATATTATTAATTGATATAATATTCATAAATATCTACAGTTTGGAAAAAGGACTTAGATGCGGTTATATATTTTAATAATGAACCACTTGGGGTTCACTTGGTAGTTTATAGTATGTTTATTAATGATATAATATAAAAATACAAAGAGACATGGTAAATGTCAAACTATTTAACTAAGATATAAATCTAAAAGATAAGGTTAATATGGTGACCTAAACCAGTCTAAACCCTATTGGTTGAGAGGTTTTCGACCCATCCCTACCTTATCCTTAAAATAAATCATTTTGGATCCATTAGAAACCGAAAATGATTTTATTATAAAATAATATTTCAAGCTTTTCCTAAAGTGACCCTCACCTCTCTAACAAAAGGGCACTTCTCCTTCTCTTAATTTCACACCTCCAAAGCCATTTGTCTCAGACAACCCCTGCCCAAATATCCTCCCAACTTCCCTCAATTCATCATAGAGGCCTTCCTTTGGTGAAAAAACCAACTTAAGGATCCGTTTTGATCAAATCAAAAGGAAGAACCCGAAGAAGAGGTAAACATTTAATCACCTCTTTCAAGTTCTTTTCTTCTTCCACTTCTTCTTTCTTTGTTGTTTCCATTATAAAATAATAACTCCAGTATCTTATACATAATGTGATGTTATTATAAAAATGGTACAACCATATTCATTATTCTATCCATCATATGAATGACAAAGTCACCATACATGCATACGTATGGCTTGCCGTCTCCACGTCGTGGTGTAGTTGTTAATCAATACATTATTTTTTTGGATGGATATAATAATGACGTATAATTGATTTAAATAATACATATAACATGTTAATGATTCTTTATATATGATATAAAATTCAATTATACACGATTTTAACTTCAATTGAATGATATTAGCGCTCGTGCGTACGTACGGATTACCGTCTCTATGAACGCGATGAGATTCATTCCCCATCGTAATCATTCAAGAATAATTTTAATTTGATGATTAAAAATAATGTCTAATAACTTAATATCATTCTGGATATGAATCAAATACATCCTATCCATAACAAACATAGCTTATGTAACAAAACATATAAAGGAAAACAAATCAGTTAAAACCCAAAACGACGATAATATTAAAATATTATTAACAAAGTAATATTAGAAGATAATACATGATATCATATTTATGTATATGGTTCTTGTATAATTTAATATCAATTATATAACTATTATAAAGGAGATTAACATACCCTTGACCTAAGAGAAGTACCAGGTAAGGGTTAACTCCTCAATCTCATTATTATCCGAGATTGTTTATGTGTTAGTTTTTACGGGGACATATTAATTATCCATGTACATGTTTCATAAAATAGTTTTCAAAAGGATTCGTTTTAAGGGAATCTTTAACTAAAAAATCATTTTAAATGTTTTAAAGATTTATCTTTTAAACCTTTATCATAAGGTCCATGTTTTCAAAATGATTTTAAGGATTTATTTATACAGACATGAATGTTTTAAAATGTTAATTCATTTCAAAATCTTCAATGTGGTATGAGACACTTTGATTCAAAAATATCTTTTAAAAGGCTTCCTTTATAAATTTCGTGACTTTTAAAATGATTTCATGAGAGAGGGATATTTCTCTCAGAGAGTTTTACTGACCATTATCAACTATGTCAATATCCTTTACTGGATATTATTATTGATCGAGGTTGATTTATTATGAAAAAAATATTCCATATTGTATTGATGGTTTTGTGATATGTTTAACTATGGATGTGTTGTTTTTATACCATTCATGGTTTATGGATAAAGTATTGAAATTTCATATGCTAGTTTTAATATTAATGTTTATGTTATGTTTAAACCTTTTCATATGAGGAATGCATTGGACATAGTAAGTGACGGGTGGAGCCTGCTATAGCTCCTCGATACATCGGTAGGTTTTATGAGACAAACTAGTGTCTTGGCACAAGTCCTTGAAAAAATATTATTCTTAGTCTTGGAACAAGGCCTTGACTATGTGGTTATGAAGTCTGGCATTATGCATTCCATCATTATGAAATTGGCTATTGATATTGCTTGTGATTATTCGACTAGTAGAATATCCATGAGAATAAGTAAATGGAATTATTTGATTTATATTTTCCATATTATGCTGAAGTTTAAGTTTAAAAGGCTTTTGTTTTAGTTTTATACATTGCCATTATTGACACTCCTTTTTCGTCATAGAGTCTAAAAAAATTCAAAGGGAAATTCCGTAGAATAAATTGATTCATCCTTTGATGAAAACATCAAAAATTGACAAAGGCATGAACAAGGATTCTTTTTCATTGAGGTCACGCAAGTTCCCTTATAGTCGTTCAAGTCCACTTGCGTGCCGCCCAGTGGTCGTGCAAGTGACTTGCACGCCCTCTATGAAAATTTGACCAGGGTCTCTCCAGCCTATAAATTCCCCTGTGGGCCCCCCCATTTTGAGGACGAAAAATTCCAGAACCACAGATTTGATCTCCTGGCACCCTAGTCTATTCTCAAAGCTTCTGAACACTTATAAGGGAATTTATTACCTAGAACGGAAGATCTAAAGAGAGGGAGAAATGCCTAAGTGTTGAAACTCATCAACACTTGCACGCCTGAGTGGCCAGCCCTTAAGGAAAATGGCCACACTTGCGCGCCGCCTTTCCCATTCACCAGAACTTGCGCGCCACCCTTCTGGAAGCCCCTATGGATAGTACTAAGGGCTTGAGCCAAGTCTCTCCCAAGTATTACCCCAAGGGTTAATATTCGTGCAAGTACCCCTGTGCCATGCAAGTATACTTGCGCGATAAGAACTTGCGCGCCCACCAGGACTTGCACACCCCTCTCTTTTTGGGTGCATCTTATGCCTATTTCACCTCTCTTATGCCTATCCACCTATCCTCTTCAAGATTAATACCTCATAACTCTCTTCAAAGCCATTTATGGCATGATTTCGTGATCATCTTCCTTATCTGAAAATAATTCTGGGGAATATCTCTCAAAACATAGTGATATACATATCTTTATGTCACCAAGGTAAGAGATTTCATTCATTTCAACCTCATCCTTCAAGATGAGTGGATCCATAACATGGGCCTCCTTTTCAGGAGTAGGCCTAAGTCCAAGTTCTCTTAATTTGGGCATCCTCCTTAGGAATAAGCCCCAAGTTCTCTTAATTTGGGAATCCTCTTTAGGAGTAAGCCCCATGTCCTCTAATTTGGGCATCCTCCTCAGGAGTAAGCCCCCGTCTCAAAGTTCCCTAAATCTGGGCATCCTCCTCAGGAGTAATCCCCAACCATAATTCCCTTAATCTAGGATTCATTTTTAGGAATAATCCCCAGTTTCAAATCTAAAAATATGGGCATCCTCTTTAGGAGTAAGCCCCAAGTCCCTTAATTCTAAAATTACTTTAACCTGGGCCTCCTCTTCAAGAGTAAGCCCCAGTTTTCAAATCCCTTTAACCTGGGCCTCCTCCTTAGGAGTAAGCCCCAATATTAATTTCTCTTAACCGGTTTTAAATATTCTTTTTGATATGGGCTTCCTTCTCAGGAGTAAAACCCAATCATAAGTCCCCTCCTAATCTAGGTATCTTCATTAGGAGTAAGCCCCAAGTTAGAGTATCCGAATATCCATAAAGCACATAAACCTTTATGAACCTTGTTCCCGAGTTTCTTCCCTGAAGTAAATCCTACTCTTCATCTATTTGGGCAGTCATACATAAATAATCCCCACATTATTCCTTATGATTTCATCTTTCATGGCACAATTTTCTGGTTTTACCAATACCTCTTGTTTCTCACACCGAGCATGACTCACGTGAGCTTAGAGTGTAAAAGTAATTATGACATCTTCCTTTGAGCCATCAATCATATATAAACACCATATTCTCTTACTCGAAATACATGGGTTATGCTTCATTTTCTAAATAAAGTATATGTAGGTAGCCCATATGTGGGTACGATCCCAACTCTGAAATAATCCATGTCCTTTTGAATGATAATAAACTTCAAGTGCCCCACTGAGTGGCTTTAAAACCAGAATGGTCATCATAATGACCAAGAGATATCTATATAATGTATTAAAGTATACCATTGACTAAGAATCTCTATCAAATATAGATGATTCTATATCGATGAAGAACCTCAAATACATATAAAAGATTCTCTAAATTTCCAACATATTAATCATTGATTGTCAGATCTAAAGGAAAGATCATTTTATACTTGGTAATTTAATAAGGATTCACGAACATAACTAAAATCTATAAAGAGAGTCCCAGAGTAGACAATAATTCCCCTAAAGAAGGTGTGATGATTCTGACCTCCCATCCTCTCGATCAATTAAAATTCCTCAGCCTAATCGCTCCACAACTAATGAGGGCCTACCTTTGGAAAGTAGGTCCAAATGGATATGGAATCATTGGATGTTTCCGGTTCTACGAACAAATCCATTAGAAACTGATTGGAATATTTGAACCTTAAATCAATGAGGTCATCCCAAATTCTATAGGGAAACAAAAAATGGTAAACCCGACGTGAACCCTTAACCGAGTTAAAGTGATGCTTTACCTATTTGTTAAGCCCCTATTTAAACTCAATGAGAGGGCCAACAGAGCAATCAATAACATATTTTCTCATCCAAAAGATGTTATGGCCGGACTTGTCTTGATTATGTATGTTATATCAAACATGCACTCTTTTCCAAGATCTTCTGCATTACCAAAATTACTTCTCTTAAGTTCACACCCATGAATACATCTTCTATGAAAACTTCTACTGTGAATGCCACTGCTGATACTCCTGCTGGATCATCGTCTGCTCTGAGGAAAATATCACCTACTCAGCATCTTCAACGCTGGGTATCCAATGCGCTGGTTAAGGAGTACCATAAAAAAGGTACTATTCCAACTTTGGAGGCTACTCGATAATCCCTCCAAGTCAATAATTCACCCTCGTCGTCCGAATAGCGATGACCAATGATCAAGAAGCAGGTGGTGCCAACCACCGTTTTCAACTGTTTCGGGTCGTTATCCCCGAAACGCAATCAGCAGTCCCTCCCATATTCTGGGGAGGTGAATGAACAAGACCCTCAGGGCCTTAATTCAAGGAGACAGGAGTCCTTCCTGAGGGCTCCCATCAACAATCGTCACCAGAATCATGCGACAGTGCGCCCTCAACATGGTGAGGATATCATCTCCAGGCATTCGGCTCAGGTTCCACGAACCCGAGCAGGCAAGAAGAATCACCAGAGGAGAAATCCGGTCAACAGTGAGCAGGTTCTCATCTCTTCCATCTCCGGAGAAGTCCACCAACCTAACATGGTGGAAAGAAACGAACGGGCACATACACCCGTCAGTTTTAATTCCGCTGTCCAGCAGACTCGTTTGGCAGCAGCATGCCAATCCCACCAGGAAATTCCGGAAGAGTATTATAGACAGGAACATACACCTATTTATAAATCATCAGCTAGTCAGAAGGCTCGTCTAACTACATACGATGGATCCTTCCAACCCAATGTGTTGACAACTGGTAAACACGCACATACACCTGCTTACACTCATCACTCCTACCAACAGCCTCGTCTGTCAGTGTTGAATGAAGCTCGTCAACCATGTTCGGCGGAGTGAAATCAGCAGGCACATACACCTGCTAGTATTGATCAAGCATACCAATAGTCTCGTTTGGTAGCATTCAGAGAAGTTAGTCGAAAAGCTCCGCTGAAAAACAGGAGGTAGACTCAACTCTCTACCCCCACACTTGAGTAATGTCAGGATTCACTAACAGGAAAAGGAGGATAGGAGAAGGAACATGAACCTGATCCAAGCACGAAATGGATGTATATCCCCATTCCAGTAGCTGAAGTCACCAAGCACATTATGTCAATGGTGAAAGAGCAGAAGCAAATCCCTGCTCATATCCAGGATGCCTGTCAGGATATTATAACAGCTTCAACAGCATCTCAGGGAAAGACACCCAAATCTGTCCCTACCAGTGGAGTCACACATCAACAGTTTACTCCGGAACAGACACACACATCTGTTCCATTCCAAAAGGGTTGTGGGGCATACTCCCCCATATCATACGGACAACCAAATCAGGCACATACACCTCGTTTGAGTGGATATAATCAGCCAACCCTGATCATTTCTCCTAAGCAGGCACACAGACCTACTAAATTGAGTAAGAAGGCATCTAAGAAGAAGAGCTACACAACATAGTCAAGAAATCAAGGGCCCATCTATGATAAGGCCTTACTCAATGCTGGAGTTCTTGATGCACTCATACAATTATCTATTGCAACTCAATATTCTACTCTCTCAGTTCCCAATAGTGGGAACATTAATTCTGAAGGTCTTCATCAGACACTTCCTCATGAAGACTTGATTCATGACAGTTAGATCGATCTCGAAGTTTAATCTTCAGATGAGAGCTACAATAACCCTCTATGTGGCCAGAAGATCAAGGAGTAATAGATTTCATCTTTTACTGTAACCCATCATGGTGGTCCTCCTCATGATGATGAATTTAGCTGCAAAATCCCTATCTGCAGTAGAAATTCGCATTGTCTAAAAAATTCTTCAGAAGAAAATGCAGTGACGAGAATGTCCTCTTATCTTGAGGCACATGCAAATGTGAATCCAGTCATGTCTGATGCTTTTCCATCAGCAAGTGAAATACTTTCTCAATCAGAAGATATCCTAGGGTGTAGGTAATTCTCTGAACCACCCTTGGGTCATTTATCTTCTAGTTTGATCAGTGGATTATCTATCAGTCTTGTTCAATCCGATGAAGCAATAAGAAAGCACCAGATCTAGTCTAAACAGGTAGAAGAATCTTCATTGAATGATAAAGAGAAAATCTTGAACATGAGAAAACAACTGGCAAAAGGTGAAGTTCCAGTCATGTTTTGTCCTTTGGATGACTCTCAGTATGACATTCCAGAGATGTTGACGGAAGATGGGATTCATGATATTCGTCTCAACATGTGGAAAACTCTTTGTCAGTTTAAAAAGAAAGTATTATCTTATGATGAATATGAAAATTATGTTAAGATAATATAAGGGTTACAATTCCAAATTGAATTGGAATCTCTATCAGTCTCTCGATATTCGAATGCTGAAAAGCAACAGAGAGCCCTTCAGGCTTCATGCCTTGGCGCACTAAGAAGATTGCGCCAGTTAATTGCCAATGCCCCATCTGGTATTCTTGTCAGAGGATGGGGTGTTCATGGAGAACTACATTTCACTGTACTCTCCAATCAACAAATCCCACAAAATGTGGTTTCATGCAATGTTATCTACCAGAATTGGCCACATTTGGATGGTTTTGTGTGAAATCAAAGTCTTTCCCAAGAACATGCCTCAAATAGTTCTTCTCAAAGTAAAGAATACAAAGAACAAGTTGTTTAATTACTCCTGCATCAAGCGAACGAGAATATTGAACAGGCCTCTCGTATGGAGAAAGCACATCATCAAGTGAAAGAACTGTCAGAAATCATCCAGTGGTCTTTTGAGCCAGGTGATAAAAGTGGATGTCGATTGATGCATCCAGCTAATTTCCAGACTAAAGTCCGCAAGATCAAGAGAGCTTTTAAGAAAGTCTCATACATATCATGTCAAGAGCCACCCCAGCTTTCCAGACTGGGGACTCCTTTAACCCAACCCTCCAAATAAACAAATAGGATTCAAGGAGTTGAGCAGGAACAATAGGAACAGCCCCAGTCCACTGGAATGGGGAATTTTTCAAATCATCAATCCCTCCCTCAGAGAAATTTAGTCTTCTCTCGATTAGGGAAGAAACCCCAAGAGGAACGAAGATCCCAATTATCAGGAGATTCTCTCCAAATTACGGTTCTCCAAGAAGTTCCTGAGGGATCAAATCAACAAAAGGCAATGTCTCGTCAGGGGCATGGCAGAAGCCAATATCACAGAAATGCTGATACAAGGGATGCGATGCATTATGCATCAATTAATTCCATCAATGTAGTTGTTGCTGATCCACCAGATGAGGTTCACTTAGAGGGATCATATGAAGAGGTTCCTACTAAAGAAGTTGAACGCATAGACACAAATGAAGAAGGTGTGCGTACACGAAATCAAAGGCTTACCCAGAATCTAGGTGTTCCTTCAAGTAACCCACTTCCCCCTCTCTGAAAGGGATCAAACAAGGGGAAAGGAAAGAATTAGGTTACATACCCTTCCTTTGGAGAAGGCCAATCGCTCTCATTAGAGAAAATATTTTCACAACAATAGGAAGAAATGAAGGAATTGAGGAGGATGAATGCAAAACTACTTCAGGGTAGTCTTCCTCCTAAACGTGATGGAGCCAGTCAGGCAAGTGAATTTTTTGTGGCTACTAAGATGGATCAAGAATATCCTCCTTTATCAGTACACCCTCATAGGTCTAATACTATGGGTCAAGTGAAACAACAATCGTCAGTGCTACCATTGGTTGCAGTACAAGCTGTCATACCTATCCAAGCTCTAGTCATTACACTTGTTCAGGTCCAAGCTCAACCTGATGTTTCTCAAAAGTTAATAACTACTATTGAATCATTAATAGCTCGGTTGGAAGCTAAGGAGGGAAAGCATTCTCATATTCAATCAGAAAAGAGAGATTACCCTGAATGGGTTGATGATATTCCTCCCCCATCAGATTTTTCAAGTACCACATTCCCAATCTTTAATGGTTCGGGAGACCCAAAGCAACACTTAACACATTTTGTTTATCATTCTGATCCCATGATGGGAACTCCTCAACAACATGAGGCATTTAAGCTTAGGTGTTTTTTATAGTCATTACAAGGACCTGCTTTTGTTTGGTACACAATCTTACAATCCCGGTCAATTACCATATGGGAAGATCTCCGTCAATGATTTCTTCTTCAATTCAGCTCAACTTTGCCAAAGACAACAATTTTCGATCTTACAAACTATAAGTAAAGGTAGAATGAAAGAGTCTCGGATTTCATTGCTCGCTGAAAGGGATTAACATATTCCCTAATCTTAGCACTCCCTTAAGAAGAATTGTTTCCAATATGTGTGGAAAATTTACGTGATGAGTTACGAACACCATTGATCCCTGTGAAATACAAAGGAGGGTTTCGAGACCTTACTTCAATCACTCAGCAGATTGAAGATTATCTTATAAAGACTAAGGATAAAAATCATGTAATTCCATCAGTTCCAGGAAGGATAATGGGTAGAACAGAGACTGCTACAGTCATGCTTAAACAGGCACCTGTACCTGCTTCTACATCAAAACCTTCATCTTCCCGAAGGGCTCCACCTCTTGAGCGTCAGCAACAGAGGTCGTTTTATCAAGATGATCAAAGAGATCAAAGAAAAAAACATTTTGATGAGTTTAAGAGTAAATTTTATTATTTCCGAAATGAAAAAGTTCCTGGTTACTTAATTTCGACCCTGGAGAATAATTTGGTTCAGCTGCCAAGGCCCAAGAGGCCAAACACGGAAGGAGATAAAGACCATCCCAATTATTTCCCATTTCATCATATGTGGGGGAATATCATCCAGGAGTATTTTGTCTTCAAGGACCTCCTGTAGAAAATATTTGACTTGGGACAAGTCAAATTGAAGGGTTCTTCAGCTCTGGTAGCATGTATTATTGCTACAGATCTAGAGGAAGGAGGTGAGTGGAAAGAAGTCAAAAGAAAAAATTCACAGAAATATGATTATTGGATGGTCATAAAAACGATCAACCGAACTCATGCCATTTTTTGAAAACAATTGAAGAAACTAATTTTGTCTTCTTCTGTAAATGCTGTAGTGAAACCTCCATCAAAAGAAAAATCCTCAAAAGGGATCATAATTCAGGGAAGGAAGAAGAATCAGAAGAAGATGGGTATATTTCAAAGCCTAAGTTGTCTTTGACTCTGGAAGATTTCATGCCATCTACTTAAAAGTCACAGGCACTGCCCCACCAAACGGTACAACCTAAATTGGCTAGTGAGGCAGAGTCTTCATTGGATGAAGAGTTAATATTTGGTTCTGTTAACATGATTCATTTAACATATCCTTATTCCAGTCGCAGTTTTGATTTCGATGATCCTAAACTCCCTACATCAAATAGAGGAGTTAGATGAAGTTCCAGGGGTCTGGGATACATAGGAAGACATGGATATCCCAGAAGCCACTATTCCAATTCTACCCCTTCTAGAACTATGTATGCAGTAGAAACTCGTGGCAGAGCCCTTTAGCGAGCTCAACAAGAACAAGAAAGTTCTTCCACCAATAAAAATTTTAGTCCTAGCACAGTTATTCTGGAGGATCGGTTGGGGGTTCCACCATCATCATCTCAATAAGTAAATGGATCTAATCAGTCTAATCTTCCAAATCCAAGAATATTTCCAACTCCTATCCCGATACAAGATGCATCAAATTCCAAAGCATCAAATTCCAAGGCACCTGCTAAACCACATATTCCTATTGGGAAACACAGACCTTTGGATCAAAAGTATGATGTATTGAAACACCTGGCCCAAGTACCGGCCAAGTTATCAATTCTGGATGCTTTGAATCTTTCAAAGGATCTTTGGGAGGCACTCATCGAGGCTTTGTCAAGTGCTCAAGAGTTTGAAACTGAAATTTTTGCAGCTGAAGTCTACCACGTAGAGAATAATCCTACGGAATTCCATGTAATGATATCTTTCACAGATGAAGATGAAGATGATGTCGTGCATGGGAATATTAGACCTTTGTACTTATCTAGAATGGTCAATGGTGTAGATACCCGAAGAGCTTTCATTGATAATGGTTCAAGAGTCAACCTCATGCCCATTCGTACACTTCGTCGATTGGGCCTCACGGAATCTGATTTATCTCCTTCTACTATGATGTTGCAAGGATATGATAAAAATGAATAAGAACCACTGGGAAAGATTACACTCAGAACTCAGTTTGGAGATCTTGAATCCAATTCAGATTTCATGGTTGTTGATCAAGACTCAGCCTTCAACATCTTGCTTAGAAGACCCTGGCTACATCAACATGCGGCTATCCCTTCATCATATCATCAATGCATCAAGTATTGTTTTGATGGTCAAGTTTGGACATTTTATGGTGATAAGGCCCCGTTCAAGACATGTGAGTCTCAATACATTGAGGCGGAATTCTATCACATGAAGGGAAAGGAGAAATCCACAACAAGGGAGATTACCAAAGTTAATGCTCCATATGGTTTGGAAAAGATTCCAGTAAATCCATTTGCTCATGTGAGTACAGATTATATGTTTCCTATCAATCAAATTGACAGGGTATAACCAAATCAAAACACTCTATGGATAGATCCATAATGTCAATTACGATAATCAATCTAGAAAACATTGGAGAAGTTGGTGACCCACCAAGCAGTGATGAAATCCCAAATGGAGATGTCTTTATTTCATATGCTAAAATTCAGCAAGTCTATACTTCACCAACTAGGCTAGAAGAAGTGATAGCAATGTCATAGGTGAACAATGATGTCAATTCTCAATCCATAATCTGCTCTTTATTACCCAAGGAAGATCCTTCATCATCAATCAGGTCAGAAATGGAAGCTTCTTCTTCAAGATGTTCAAATTTAATCATCTCTTCTGATCGTGAAAATTCTACTTCATCATCTACTATGCAAGTAGAAACAGAAGAGATAACACATGTTGAAGAAGAAGAGGAAGATCTCAGAGATGCTCCTCCAACATTTGAAGGCGGTATCTCTACCACTGTGTATGATCTCAGAGAAATAAATATGGGTACAAAAGAAGATCCACGCCCCACTTTAATCAGTGCGGCTCCTACTCTTGAAGAACAAGAGATGTATATTTCCTTTTTAAAGAAAAATTGAGACATATTTTCTTTGAACTATAAAGAGATGTCCGGGCTTAATCCTGATGTTTCTACTCATCATTTGGGTTTACCAGAAGAACATCGAGGATTTAAGCAAGTCGTAAGAAAAACACACCCAACTTATGCTTCCAAAATTGAAGCTGAAGTGGATAAGCTTATAAAAGCTAACTTCTTTAGAGAAGTTCAATATCCCAATTGGTTGGATAATATTTTCCCTATGAAGAAGAAGAACGGACAAATTAGATTTTCCATCGATTTCAGAGATCTTAATCAGCATTGTCCTAAGGATGATTTTCCAGTTCCGATTACAGAACTTTTAATCGATGCAGCAGCTAGCTATGAAGAACTTTCCTTCATGGATGGATATTCTGAATATAATCAAATCTGAATGGCTCCAAAAGATGTGGAATCCACAGCCTTCAGAGCCCCTCAGGGTGTGTTTTGCTATCGGGTAATGCCCTTTGGCTTAAAGAATGCAGGCACAACATATCAGTGTGCCATGCATCATATCTTCAAACCCTTTTTAGGGAAGTTTGTTGAATTTTATGTAGACAATTTGGTGGTAAAATCCAAACAACGTTCTAATCACTTGGATGATTTGGAAGTCATATTCCACAATCTTCGATAACATAATTTGAAGATGAACCCCTTAAAATGTGCTTTTGGGGTAACCTTAGGAAAATTTATTGGCTTTGTTGTATGCCATCGTGGTATTGAAGTCGATCTTGAGAAGACCAAGTCAATCCTTGGTATGTCACCTCCTAAAAATTTGAAAGAATTGAGAGGACTTCAAGGACATTTAGCCTATATTCGGCGTTTCATTACCAATTTGGCAGGAAAAAGTTTACCCTTCACCAAATTGATGAAGAAGAGAGTCACTTACTAGTGGACTAAAGAATGTCAAGAAGAATTCGATATTCTCAAGAAATACCTCTTGAGTCCACCAGTACTTATGAAAACTATTGAAGGAAGGCCACTTATCCTCTACGTAACAGCCTTAGAGCGATCATTGGGTGCATTTCCTGCTCAGAAGAATGATTCTGGGAATGAAAAAAATCTCTACTATCTCAGTCAGACTATGCTTCAAGAAGAAACCCGATATTCAAGTATTGAGAAGTGATGCCTGGAATTAATCTTTGCAGTTCACTAGTTGAGACACTACCTGCAACATCACGAGGTCCAATTGGTATCTCGCAATAACCTGCTCAAATTCATCCTTAGTCATCCAATGCTTACAAGACGTCTTGCAAGGTGGGCAGTTATTTTGCAGTAGTTCAACATTCAGTATGTGTCTCAAAAGGCAATAAAGGGCTAAGCACTGGCTGATTTCCTTGCTGAACATCTTTTAGTAGAAGATACATCTTCATATATTGAACTCACTGACGAGAAAGTCTTCTTTATTCAGGATAGTCCACAGGTATGGGAAATGTATTTTGATGGTGCTTCCAGAATTACAACAGGGAAGAAAATGGAAGATCCTAAATTCAACAAGGTTGGATTAGGAGTTGTTCTTATTTCCCCAGAAAAGGCAGTGTTACCTTATTTATTATTATTGTGGGAAGGTGGTACCAATAATGAAGCAGAATACCAAGCCCTTATCACAAGATTAGAGTTGATGCTTCAAGCACAAGTGAATCAGTTAAGGGTGAAAGGTGATTTAGACCTAGTAATCAAACAAGTCAATGGGGATTATGCAATCAGAAAAGAAGAATTGATCCCTTTGTATGATTATGTCAGAGAGTTAATGGAGGAATTTCCTATGAAACCGACATTTTCTTATGTCCCGTGATCACAAAATGCTCAAGCTGATGCACTGGCTAATATAGCCACAGCTCTGGCAGATCCAAATCGGGACAAAACAACCATCAGTATTGCCCACCGTCGTACAATTTCACCTTATGTTTGAACCAGAACAAAAGAGATCAATGAAATTAGTCCCATTCCAAAATCATATGGTCATACTACAGGATGGATGACACCTATCCGGGAATACCTTCAAAATGGAACACTTCCACCTGATAGAGCTGGGAAAGAACAAATCCGGCTACGTGTGGTCAATTTTACTCTTTATGATAGCCCGTATCACCCAGAGAAAATTCTCTACAAGCGTGGTTTTGATGGAGTTATCTTCAAATGCATTGATGGTGAAGAGATAATGGATGTCATGAAATAAGTGCATGCAAGAGTTTGTGGTGGCCACCAGTCTGGACATAGAATTTCTGATCAAATTCAAAGGCTTGGATACTTTTGGTCTTCAATGATACAAGATTGTGTTGATTTCACAAAGAAGTGTCATTCATGCCAAGTACATTCCAACTTCATTCATCAGTCCCCAGAGTTGCTTCATACAACTAAATACTTGTGGCCATTTTCCACATGGGGAATGGATGTGGTGGGACCTTACCCTTCAGCTACAACCAAGCAGTTTAAGTATATTCTTACTGCTACTGACTTCTTTTCCAAATAGGAAGAGGCAATACCTCTCAAAGAAGTTAGTTTTAAAAGCATTGTTAGCTTCATCAAGTCTAACATCATTACCGGATTTGGTGTCCCTCACACCATATTGACGGACAACGACACCAACTTCTGTTCATCCGAGGTGAAGAAGTTGTATCAAGAATACAACATCAAATCCAACCATTCATCTCGGTATCATGCAGCGGCCAATGGACATATAGAAGCCTTCAAAAAGACTCTTTAAAACATACTACAAAAGATAGTGGATAAAGATAAGAAAACATGGCTTGATAAACTCTTTCATGCTTTGTGGGCTTATCGAACCACCACCCGCACTGCAACACGGTCAACTCCATATTCACTGGTGTATGGAACAGAAGTAGTCTTGCCCATTGAAGTTCAATTACCTTTGCTCAGAGTAGCCATTTGTTATCAGTCATCGACAGATGAACAATCTCAAAAGTGATTGGATGAATTGGAACAATTAGATGAGAAAATATTGTGCACACTACACCACTTGGGAGTCTACCAGAATCGAATATCATGAGCTTTCAATAAAAAAGTTCATCTTAGTTCATTCATTCAGGGAGAATTGGTACTAGTTCTCAGAACTCCAATGATACCCGGAAAGAAACCTCCCAAGCTTGAACCAAAATGGGAAGGACCTTATCCAATACACAATGTATGATCCAATGGAGCTTATTCATTAATCTCAATGGATGGAGAAATCATCACCACTCCAACCAATTCCATATTTCTAAAGAAGTATTTTTTATAAACACAAAATACATCATTGAAATGGTCCTGCATGACCTTAAACTGCACCACCGTCCTGCATGAGATTAAAACTGCTCAAATGTCCAGAAAACATGACGTTAAACTGTATCCCCTTCATCGTCTTATACAATGTTAAACTATACAGAAATGGTCCATGCATATGACCTTAAAACTATTCGCACTTTCGTCTAACATGACACTAAACTGTATCGTCCCCTTTTCATCCAACATGACGTTAAACTGTGAAAACGTTCCTAACACGTCCAACATGATATTAAACCGTGTCCTCTTTTGTCCAACATGACATTAAACTGTATTGTCCCCATCATTCTAACTACATGATGCTAAACTATACAGAAATCCCTTCATACGTCCAACATGACGTTAAACTTTATTTTTTCCCTGCTACATGACACTAAACTGTGCAGCACCAATAGTCCTAACTGAAAGACTTTAAACTGCATAGTCCCTTCATATGTCCTACATGACATTAAACTATGCATCGTTAAGGTTGTTGTTACCTCTTGTTTCTCACACCGAGTATGACTCACATGATCTTTGAGAAAACTTTAACCATAACTCCATCTCTAGGCCGCTAACCATGCGTAAGTCCCAATACCATTTTTAGGTTGTTTTTCCCAAGAACAAATTTATTAGTAATTCATTATTTAATTGAACTACCCGTAATTTGATCCTTGCCATCCAGGCTGGGTACGTAGGCATCCACCCGAGGTTCAAGCCCAAAACTAATCTCTTCACATTGGTTCACCTCCATCTCGTACGATGTTGATTCATGAAACCGCCCCCAGAATCAATATCTTTACATTGGTTCACTTTCATCCTTGCTGTATGATGTTAAACTGTAGAACACTTTTGTCCTATACGACAATAAACTACAATATTATTTGATACCCTCACCTGAGAGGGAATCATTATTTACATTGATTTTCAATCATGTTATATTCCAAATACTATGTGCATACATGGAAATGCCCGAACCTTTTATTTTGGGTCAAACCATCATTGCACTAAAGTCCCCTTTTCACCCTTCACTTGTACGAACCAAATCTGTACAGAGGGTATTTCTAGAACAACGTGGGCTTTATTCCCATCCTTATGGGATACGTAAGAATGTTCGAGTGTTCCTCGAATCCATCCCCAAGTCTTTGGGCCTAACCCCAAATTCCTCTTTCAGTCTCGTGGTTGACAAGTTCCCATGAAAACACACACTGTGTATTTCTTATAATGGTCCAAGATCTATGACCCTAAACTAAGATATCCCATACTTTCGTCCCACATGACATTAAACTGTATTTCAAGAACTACGTATTGCTTAATTCCCATACTTATGGGATACATAGTGAAGTCCAATATTTCAATTCAGGACCCAGCCACAACATGATTATGGTTAGCATTGATCAATGTATCTTTACATACATTGGAAAATACCTATTTTTTTATGTGTCATAATCCTAACCTTAAATATTTTTAGATCTTCATAACCCTTTCCTGACTTCTAATCACAAAATGTCCAAATTTTAAGAATTCTTTTGCCTGACCATGCATTACGTTCCCTTAGGCAGCCTTGTATAAACAGTCTACATAACGGACCTGTCAGCTAAAAGATGCTATTATTTGACTATGCATCCAATTCCCTTAGGCGGCCCTGCATAATTCAACCCCCTAACGAGTTTGTTAAATAATGGTAATTTCATTCTTAGGATGAAAACCTCTTTTTTTCCTTATTTGTATTATCCACAATATGTATGGATCTGCAAAAATATCCATCTTTAATATATTCATCTCATAATCATTTTCATGATCTGAAAGTATTCAAGTCTATGGTTTATATTTTCCTTCCCTACACTTGGGTCAGACCTTCGTAGGAGTGACATTCATCCAGTTCTTAGACAATCTTTTTTGAAAATATCTTCTCCATATTCAAGTAACTCTTTCCATGCAGCAAACTCTATACTTTGGAAAAGTTGAATCCCCATAAACCTTCACAGGATTTTTAATAGTAGAAAAGTAAATTTCTGACTATGTAGCACGTGCCCTTAGGTGGCCTTGCATAAGTAGTCTACATAACAGACCTATCGGCCAAAAGATGCTATTATTTGACTATGAAACCAATTCCCTTCGGTGGCCCTGCATAATTCAACCCCCTAGCGGGTTTTTTAAATAATGGTAACTTCATTCTTGGGAACTACTTCTTCTAATGCCTTTTAGCCATTTTTCATATCATTCCCCAGATTCAAAATTTATTAAGTCATAGTTTAAATTTTTTCCTCCTACTTGGGTGTGGTAATATGTTTCCAAATGAATTATCCAAACATTGAGTCAATTCTAATTCATCCAGTAAAAGCTATTTCAACCTTAAACATTAGCCTTTTTATGTCCGACGTGCATGACATTAAACTACCCACAAAAGACAAGGGAACTCTGAATAAAAGTCAGGTTCTAGCTCATTAAACATACATTTTCTATGATTTAGGCAACATTAAGAAATTAAAAGATTCAAAGTTTGTAGGGTTATTTATAATAATCCTAGTAAAAATCAAACTATTCTTACTAGGCCCATTGGCCTAGGTAAACATTTAAAGCATGTAAAAGGAAAATGTGTGCACAAATGATTAAAGGTGAAAAAGTTCTTCTTTTGATGCACAAGGTTTAGAAGGACGTCCACAGACTGGAGTCTCTTCTCTTTTTCTATGAAATTACAAGAGGATGTCAACATAAGTCTTCATTTGATGTACATCATCCCGAGCTTCATCAGAAGCCACTTGAAGCTCATGCACTCGACCAACTTCAATATTTTCAGCCTGATGGAGAGATTTCTTGTCATCCGTGATGGCCTTCATACCATTCGTTTGAGCTCCCTCCAGTGAATTATTGAGTTGGTCAAGTTCCCCAGTAACAGCATCTAACTATTGATAAAGGTGCATCTACTGTACGACTTTATCTTTGATATTATTCTTCAGCTCCTTCATCTTGGAAGCATAATCAGCCTCAGCTCGGGATACCGCAGCCTCAAATTCGCTAATATTGGCTGACAGCTTCACCCTGGTCAGATCTTCACGACACTTTTTCTCCTGCTCCCTTCTTAAGATGACCTGTTTCACTGCGGCATGGATCTTTTCATATCCAGAACTGCCAAGTCCCAATATAACAAATAGGGATGATAGCCAGGGAATCTTCGATGGAAGCTCCTCTAGAGGCACTTTAGATATGATTTTCCATATATTCTGCCATGACTTACGTCGTGAAAATTGGAACGCCTTTTGAACTTTCGGGTCTAACTCAGCATCACTATCATAGGGGGGAATGTAATCTGTGATTAATACACTTAGGGAAGTCGTGTTCTGCTCCCCCCTTGACATGTGCTTTTTCACTTTTGATTCCCATTGGGGAAGAGGCTGAAGCTTCACCTCCAGATCTAACCGCTGAAATTGATGGCCCTGCATAATCAATTGAAAGCTTTGGTTAGTTTCAATGAATAACAAAAGTTAATTGGCTATCTTACAAATTAAGTATAGTCGAAAATATTGTTATCCCTTACCCAACGGTAGATCAGTAACTTGAGAAGGCTCCTCCCCGTCTTTCTGAGCTTCAACAGGATTTTTAGGGTGAGTTTGAGGAAGCTCTACGGGGTTCAACTCCACTTGCGCTAATGCCTCTGCAATAGTGGGGTTTTATGTCCCCCCTTCAGGCATTGGTAGTTCGGCAGCTTGTTCAGATAGAACTGCATATTTGAGCCAATCATGATTAGACATGTAATAAGAAGTTATTTCTAATAGGACGAAGGATAACACTCACATCCATAATCTTCTAAATTATATGGTAATTTAAAATGATTTATAAAATCTTCGAAAGATGCGCCAAGTTCCATCATTTCATCTAATGTCATCTCAGAATCCTGGTTAATCTCACCAGTGTGAGAATTTGATGTGTTTTCTTGGTGACCTTCCTCCTGTGGTCCCTGACCCAGGACAACATCTTCAGATAAAATCATGACATCAGTTGCAATAGCCACCAAAAGCTCTAATGCAGGGGTTGAACCTAAAGTATCAAGAAATGGAAGTCAGTCGATGTTTCATTCAACATTTTATGAAGCATTTTTAACTTACTAGAAGTAGGTTCTTCTCTTCTTGCAACAGAAGCATGAGGGATACTGGGAACAGATGCTGGCTCTTCTCCAAGAGCAGCCAAGTCATCCTGAATTTACGATTGTTCCACAGCACCCTCCATGGTCCTCAAAGGAGGATCAGTCCTCTCCCTCAGAGGATAAATTGAAGAAGCCCCTGTAATACCAAGGAAAATGAGCAATCTTTTCACGGTTTAAGACTCATGATTATCTTATGGACTTACCACTACTGATGAAGCGTTTAGTTGTGGAATTCTTCCTCCTATGCCTATGCTTCTTTGGATTTTTGGGAGTGTCAGCGATATCCATTATAGGTACCTGAATGGGAGAATGGAAATCCATATCCAACTCCTTATCCATGGCCTGCTGGCCTAGATATATTTCACTCAACTCGTGAGGAGATTCAGCAGCAGCCCTGATGGCAGTACCCCCAGGGCTATATTGTGGCGAAGGAACCTCAGAAGTTCATTTCTTTGCAAGCTGCAGGATGAATAAAATAATTTCCTTGAATAACAACGGTTTGACTGAAATCATGTTGCAAAGAAAATAAGTAAAGAAAACTTACATCTTCAAGAGCCACGTAATCATGCCACTCCTCATCTCCGGAAGCATTAGTCCCCTCAGCAGCACCACGATCTATAATTTCCTTCACCTACTTGGTGACAAGAATGGAATCTTCAGTGGAATATATAAGCATTTACAGCTCTCTGAGGTAAGCTCGTGCTTCATCGGGGTTATTTCAAAATTGATATATGTATAAGCAAGAAGGATCCCTATTCTAGGGAGGTGTAGCCCCTCGCACAAATCCAGCCTGGCAGTTTCAACACCACAGTATAAACTCTGCCATGTCTGGACAACCTCTGGTCATAGATATTCAGCATGTGTACCATAAGGCTGTGAAGAAGGTCCTACAATCTTTGACTTCAGTTTCTTCCCAACTCCTGCAACTACAAATAGAGAATAAGAAAATAATACTTATTTCTCTATAAAGTAATGGTGATTAAATTTCCACAATGAGATAACTCACTAGGAGTTTATGGAGTGAATCTTTTGATTCTAACTGGAGGATTATATTAGGCACGAGGCTGATTTTCCATTTGTTGTGCCTCATCATCCCCATCTTTGGAATCCGGTGAGTCAGTCCTTGATGAGGAATCCGGTGAATCAACTTTAGGTGGGGAAGAATCACCTTAATGAGGAAGGGTTTCTTTCTCTACAGTCCTCTTCTTTTTCCCCACCTGATAAACCATACGATTCAACAACCCTTTATGGTATGATGCTATCCATTGCTTGGCATACCATGTAGTCAAGTTGTTTGCCGCTTTTTCAACTGGTAGATAAAAAACTGCCCCAATCTTCTCCCTAGATGTCAGCAACCATAGTTGTCGGGCAACCATCAGATGTTGCTCTAACCTGACATGTATAGGGGGAGATACAAAATTCTATTGTAAACACTTGAATTGACATGCAAATATATATGAAGCATAAGCCTCACATATAATTTCTCCATCAATCCTGGCAACTAGCACACCATCTCTGCAGGACAGCATGTATGCCCTCAAATCCAGGCTGGCTGTTCTGTCATCAACAAATCGCTCGGTTGGCGGATTTCCATAAGGAAAGAATTTGAATTCCTTATACATGCTTAGCCTCACCTTCATGTCATAAGGGTTGAGAACTAGTGGAGAAATTCCATGGAATGCCTGCACTGATGGCCTGAAAGAACTTCCAGGTATATGTACTCCATTCTATACATTATACGTCCTGAAGTGAGTGGTGATCCATCCCCACAAAAATTGGAATGGTCCCACTATTCTCAAAGGAGACTTACCCATGAAGACATGGAGTAAACTCCTATGAATATTCGCTAAAATGAGGGTAGCCAACCCAACCATTTTTCCGTCATCCAACTTGGCCGCAATAATGAAGGTCCCTGGCCTGACGCCTCCCTTCGAGTCCCTGAATGGCAAGAGATAAACGTTGAGCCACAAGGCAAAAAAGCCCGCCAGACAAGTCTTCTTTGGGATCCTTTGATTCACCTCATATCCCTATTTCTCAAATTATCCTGCCCCTAGATTCGGCCAGAATGTGCCAGGAACACCCCTATTCTCTGTTTTGGGACAAGTGGTAGGACGAGTGGGCCTCTTATCCTTGGATTTCTTTTTCTTGGATCCCTTCTCCTTCGGCTCCTTCTCCTTTGGCTCCTTCTCTTTCTTCTCAATAAGAAACTTATTTATCCACTCCTCTGGATGAATATCATTTCTATAATGAGTTAAAGAGGTCTCTGAAATCTTGTGGAATATTTTAAATAATTCCAGAGCTAAAGATGGAGTCTTCTCCGAATCACTCCAAGTCACCTTGGGAGGGATAAATTCATCATACATATCACCCAAAATTTGAGCCCCTGATATCTTGTGGACATCCCACAGGCTGATGCCTACTTCTCCCTGAGTTAGATGGAAATAATTGGTTTATGGGCTCCAATGGCTGAGTATCTCCGACACGAAGTTATCATGTTTGTAAGCATATGTTTTCCCAACTCAGACAGCTTTATATATCACACCTTCTTTCATATTCTCAGCAAACTATGCATAGGTTTGTCGCACCCAGTATGCCCACATCCAAGTTGGCTTCACACCTCCTCCAGGACGAAAGTACCAACTTCTCTTCCAGCCTTTGGATTGATCCATCTGAGAGTTTCAAAAGATTTATGGATAATAATGTGGTTGCAGCTCAGGCTTATGAGTTTTCAGATCTGGTGTACAAGGGCTGTGATGCATCATATTTGCCTTCTCCACTATTCTAGCATTTATAAATCGTCCTCCACATGAGATATTTGCTGAAGCAAAATTGGTGTAGTTCTAAAACCAAGAAATTGGAAGATAGTTCTTTGCCTCTGGAATGATAACTTCTCACAGATGACCATATCCATACAATGATAGATAAATGCTCTGAGGGAATACATGATGATATTACATCAGATACTTGGCCAAATCTGGGAGAGTACTATTGCAGACTGTATAATAATCATGGACAATGATTTTCACCATATCATCAAGTTGCTTGCTTGCTAGTTCATCAGCTGTTCTGATTATTTTTAGAGCCATTGGATCTGTACAAAACTTGAATAATTAACTCTTAAGTAAGTTGATTTTTCATAATATTTGTGAAGGAATTCGAAAAAATGGCTAAGGAATTAAGGCTCGCAAGTCTAATCTTGGTGCGCAAGTGTGGATGTGTCGCGTAGGTGTGGAAGTGCCGCACAAGTTTTTGATGCGCATGTATTACCGCGCAAGTCCAAATACCTTTACAGCAGCGCGACATCGAAGAAATAGTGGAAAAAAGAGAAACTTGCATAGCGAAGGTAACCTGCGCGATGAGAGCTCGAAAATCCAAAATCCGGGTGCTTTGCGCGAGAATGGCCACCTATTTATAGGCCAGGCCTCACCCCTGCGCGCCTAAAGCCAGCACGCTCTATGGCCAACATGATCAAGAACTTGTGCGCCTCCCTCTGCGCGATCAACACGAGTGTGCCAAAGTTTCCTTGATTTTCTTCTTTCCTCAGAGTTACATCCTCATTTCTTTCAGATCCAACTATGAGGGGGGACTTTTGTTGACGCTCCTTTTTTGTCACAGAGTCTAAATGAATGCAACGGGAAATTCCTTAGCATAAATTGATTCATCCTTTAAAGAAAACATCAAAAATGGACAAAGGAATGAACAAGGCTTCTTTTTCATTGAGGTCGCACAAGTTCCCTTATAATCGCGCAAGTCCACTTGCACGCCGCACAGTGGTCATGCAAGTAACTTGCGTGCCCTCTATGAAAATTCATCCAAGGTCTCTCCAGCCTATAAATACCCATATGGTCCCCCCATTTCGAGGATGAAAAATTCCAGAACCTCATATTCGATCTCCTGGCACCCTAGTCTCTTCTCAACGCTTCCGAACATGTCTAAGGTAATTTATTATCTAGAACGGAAGATCTAAAGAGAGGGAGGAAGGCCTAAGTGTTGAAAATCATCAACACTTGTGCGCCTGAGTGGCCAGCCCTTAAAGAAAATGGCCACACTTGCGCGCCGCCTTGCTCCTTCACCATAACTTGTGCGCCACCCTTCTAGAAGCCCATAGGGATAGTACTAAGGGCTTGATCCAAGTCTCGCCCAAGTATTGCCCCAAGGGTTAAAATTCGTGTAAGTACCCCTGTGCCGCGCAAGTATACTTGCGCGACAAGAACCTGTGCGCCCACCAGGACTTGTGCGCCCCTCTCATTTTGGTTGCCTCTCCTGCCTATTTCACCTCTCTTATGCCTATCCACCTATCCTCTTCAATATTAAGCCCTCAGAAATCTCTTCAATTCCATTTATGGCATGATTTATTGATCAGCTTCCTTATCTAAATATAATTCTGTGGAATATCTCTCAAAACATAGTGATATACATATATTTATGTCACCAAGGTAAGAGATTTCATTCATTTCAACCTCATCCTTCAAGATGAGAGGATCCATAACTTGGGCCTCCTTTTCAGGAGTAAGCCCCAGTCCAAGTTCTCTTAATTTGGGAAAACTCCATTGGAATAAGTCCCAAGTTCTCTTAATTTGGGCATCCTCTTTAGGAGTAAGCCCCAAGTCCCCTAATCTGGGCATCCTCCTTAGGCATAAGCGCTAGTCTCAAAGTTCCCAAAATCTGGGCATCCTTCTTAGAAGTAAGCCCCAACCATAATTCCCTTAATCTGGGCTTCATTTTCAGGAATAAACCCCAGTTTTAAATCTACAAATATGGGCATCCTCTTTAGGAGTAATCCCCAAGCCCCTTAATTCTAAAATTCCCTTAACCTGGGCCTCCTCTTCAGGAGTAAGCCCCAGTTTTCAAATCCCTTTAACCTGGGCCTCCTCCTTAGGAGTAAGCCCCAGTCTTAATTTCTCTTAACCAGTTTTAAATCTACCTTTTTATTTGGGATTCCTTCTTAAGAGTAAAACCCAATCATAAGTCCCCACCTAATTTAGGCATATTCCTCAGGAGTAAGCCCCAAGTTAGAGTATCCAAATCTCCAGAAAGCACATATACCTTTATGAACCTTGTTCCCGGGTTTCTTCACTGAATTACATCCTACTCTTCATCTATTTGGGCAGTAATACATACATAATCCCCACATTATTCCTTATGATTGCATCTTTCATGGAACAATTGTCTGGTTTTACCAATACCTCTTGTTTCTCACACCGAGCATGACTCACGTGAGCTTAGAGTGTAAAAGTAATTATGACATCTTCCTTTGAGCCATCAATCATACATAAACATCATATTATCTTACTCTAACTACGTGGGATCAGATTCCTTTTCTAAATAAAGGATACGTAGGTATCCCATCTGCGGGTACGATCCCAACTCTGAAATAATGCATGTCCTTCTGAATGAAAATAAACTTCAAGTGCCCCACTGAGTGGCTTTAAAACCAGAATGTTCATCCTAATGAACAAGAGAGATATATATAATGTATTAAAGGATACCATTGACTAATAATCTCTAACAAATACAAATGATTCTCTATCGATGAAGAACCTCAAACACATATAAAAGATTCTATAAATTTCCTATATATTAATCGTTGATTGTCACATCTAAAGGAAATCTCATTTTATACTTGGTAATTTAATAAGGATTCACGAACATAACTTCAATCTATAAAGAGAGTCCTAGAGTAGACAATAATTCCCCTAAAAAAGGTGTGATGAGTCCGACCTCCCATCCTCTCGACCAATGCAAATTCCTAAGCCTAATCGGGCCACAAATAATGAGCACCTACCTTTGGGAAGTAGGTCCAAATGGATATGGAATCATTTGATGTTTATGGTTCTACAAACAAACCCGTTAGAAATCAATTGGAATTCTTGCACCTTAAATCAATGAGGTCATCCCCAATTCCAGAGGGAAACGACCATAAATGTTAATGCTTATTTGTGAAAGTTTTCTCTATATTGTTATCCTTACTGGGCATCTGAGCTCACCCATTTATTATGTTTTATTTTACTAGGATTCCAAGAAGTGTATTATGATTGATAACCAAGGTTAAGCTAGGGGAATAATGGTGTTCTCAAAGGATCATTTATGTTGTGTTTTATTTTCTAATGTGTAAAGTAACATTCATGTATATAATCTATTTTCCAAGACTGCTAAATTCATCTGTCTTTCTGGACTTGATTTCTTGTAATCATGTCAATGTATTAAAATAATTCACCAACTCTGGGTAACTGGGGTCGGGGCGTTACAATTGCTATCAGAGGAAATTTAGCAATAACCTAGGAAACTAGATTTAGATAAACTCTGATTAGAGCACATTACCCTAAGAAAAACTTTGAGGATTTGTATAGAAGAACTTCCTAGAATTATGCTAATGTAGAGATTTTGTGTATTTTCCATGAAATAAATCCCTATCTGGATATGAGCAGGTAGAGGCGGCTCTGGAAGAGATGTACCTAGGAGTGAAAACTCTGACAATGAGTTTCAGGCTTGACTCGAGGTATCCTAGTACATGACAATGGGCCTTACTGCACTCTTGGTTATGAGAGTCCTGGGGGATATTATTAGGATAATTCACATATTCATTACGAGACATTATGATGGATTTAGGAGTAAATACTTCCTCAAAGATTTTTTTATGATTATAGATTATATGCATAATATTTTCAATTTACGTTAGGTATTTTACATGCTTCGAGTTATGCATTGTGATTCATAAACTAACCTATTGTATGCCATTGTTTATAAATGGTTCCTATTATAAGGAATGAGAACTCCAGAAATACGCATGATCCAAATATTAAGAAGGATTATATCTTTCATGGTATTAAGCCAACATTTAGAAGAGAAATATTCTCCCACATATTTTCATCATATGTAGAAATAGTATCATGTGTTAATAATATAAGTAAAGAATTTTATGTGTCCTATGGCTTTTAAGGGAAGTGAGAGAAGAAAAGGATGGAAGAGAGAAAGATAGATAAAGGGAAGAGGGGAATGAAGAATTTTCCCATATGTGATAATTGTGTATAGAGTCACCTTGGTAAATGCTTGAAGGGAATGTGAGTTTGTTATAAGTGTGGAGAAAAAGGACACTGAGTACATGATTTCAAGGGTAAGAAAAAGGTTTCAAATCTATAATGCTTCATCTACAAGGAGTTGGGACACTACACGAATCAATGTCTAAGTCATCATAGTATACCACAAATGATGATGTTGGATAATAATCAAGTTATGATATTACCACAGATGTAGAGTAATGACTAGTGTTCTTATATTGATATTAAATAATTATGTCATTTGTGTATTTTATCAATGATGCAATGGTTATAATAATTATGGAGTATATTATTATTGTACTATAGTACTATTTTATTAAGGATTTGAAATTGTATGGTACCAAGAAAAGTGACTCAATAGAAAGTTATACTTTTTGGAAAATTCATGGATGAAGGAAATATAAAACTTTATATGGTCCTGATACTAAAGTATTGATTTTGGAATAAGCGACGATTGATTTGGATAAATTATATTGGATATTATTGACATCCTTGGAACTGATTAACAGTTTTTTTATTCCATCATTGTTGGAGTTTACAACTTTTTTGGATATAAGGAGTATATCTAGTATTCTATAAGGAATAAGGTAGCATGAATGTAATCAATATGGTTTTATGGAAATTCAGGGTGTTACCATGTTTTAAAAGACAACACGATGAAGGTATTCACATATTATTACATAGAAAAAAAGATCTTCATTATGTTTACCTACCTTATAAATTTTGGATTGTGAGTTTGGACAGAAGTATTTTGAATAAGACTAAAGGTTGGAATGGATTAAGTTAGAAGTTGGATAATATTGTTAATTTTTTAGAATTTCTTAAGATTATTTTTGGATTGTGATAAAAAAGACAACCCAGAGTTCTGGCGATAACCTGTTGCATCCGGCAAGGCCGCGAGACTTGAACCCACAACTGAAGGGCGACAAGGGTAATCACCTACCACTGGCTTACATGATTTCCTAGTTTGTATAATGTAGTTTTTTTAAATAGTCTGAAAAATTAATTATATATTCATTATTTTTGGAACACTATATGATTAGGATAAATAGAATATTTTTGAATTCTATTATCTTTTGGAGCGAAATATGAGTTTTTGGTAGGAATTATTGGAAGGATGAAACTCTACTTGTCAAGTATATTTTTTTATTTTATTCTATGAATAAATTAATTTATAAACTTTATGGAAGGGATCTTAAAACCAAAAATGTGTTATCCTAATACCTTATGTTTTTTTGAACCGATGATATTTTAAATCATCATAGATTTATGGCTTTGAGGCCCTCAATTTTACTCCTATTTGTGATGAATGTCCTCAATCACTCCCTATAAATATTTGTGTTTTACCTCCAATTATGTGTCTCTAATTACCACCAATTTTATCCTAATAAAGATCATAATGTTGTGGTGACTTTTTCATTCCTTGTCCCTCTTATTAAGACTAATCTTTATCAACCCAATTTCTGATATGGGTTTTTCGCAAAGGTATTTTTCTATTTTTAACCTTTTGTTTTTGAAGAACAATTTCAAATTGTGAGGATGCAATTTAATGAAGTATGGAAGAATGTAACAATAAAAGATTTCATAGTATGTTATCTCATTATTGTAATTCAATAGTTTGAGCTACACGCGACACCGAGTTCGAGTGCACCACAACTTACCAAACTAACCGTTAAAAAATGGTTATGAATAGTATGAACTAAATTTTGAATCTTATATACTCTATATAATTTTAGCATCCATATAATGTGTTTCATAGACATAGTATATGAACATATTCATTTTTTTTCCAATAAAAGAAGTACTTTTCAAAAAATGAAATTTTACCGCCTTTTAATGGAGAAACCTTTTTAAAACCAATATTTGACACTTTTATATATTCAATTTAATGATATTAAATTCTTCTTTAGAAGAGGGACATAACAATCTAGTTTGGATAATGTTTTGGTACTTTTCTGATAACTTTCATATTTTGACGAATAATGAAAAATACTATGTTTAAATTGAAAACAACTTTTTTAATCGAAATAATTTATAGTTTTAAATAATACATTTTAATGGTATTGAAATATAATTAGATTATATTTTTATCATTTAATACAATTTAGGTCATTATAAGTAATTTCACATTTAAATTTGACATAAACACATGTCAATCTTTTGATAGTTTTTACTTTTTTAAAAACCCGCTTTTTGGTTTTGACAACATGAATTAATTTTAAATTTATAAATACAACTTATATGTTTAGAATTTGGTAAAATGGACTTCATTTTTGAATTTGGAATATCAAAATTATCTTAGGGTGAATTTTTGGTATTTTTATGAAAATTCTGTATTTTTATGAATAGTGAAAAACACTGCGTTATTATTTAAACCCGACTTTTTATTTAAATAATTATTTATTTTATTTAAATTTATTATAAGTAAAAATAGTTATATAATACCTATAAAAGTTCAATGTAATTTATTGGAGTCATTTTATAATAAAATTAGATGTATCAAATTTTATTGAACTTTTAAACTTCTTTTACCCACCTTCTAGGTACATTTACAAATTTGCATAAAACTTAATTTTACCGCTTCTGTGAGTTGAATTTCAAAAATATGAGAGACACGGTTAATATCAGTCAGTAAAGTGTATTTCAATAAGATGAAAATAATTTTTGGTGAATGTTTCATTCCTGGTTTTCGGCCACGAAACGCCCAACGGCTCCGTATCCAATGATTGATGGACCTACTTTCCAAAGGCAGGCGTTCGCCGGATGGTGTGACCAACGACTCTTAAGAAATCACATTGGTCGAGAGGATGGGAAGTCGGTCTCATCACACCCTTTTTTGGGGGGTGGGATTATTGCATGTTCTGGGACTCTCTTATAGATTTAAGACGTATTCATATGTTCACGAATATTTGATTTGTACCCAAACATAGTATCCACATATTTAACCTTGGTGGGCAACGATCAATTGGACACAGGGGTCCGGAATCTTTTATGCCCGAGGTTTACCATCCCTCGTTGGATTAATGACCCCGAAGGGTTGGAACTCGCTTGAGGTGGCGCTAGGAGTGGCGCGGTGAACCGATATGGAGATGATTGGATCGACCGATTGTTGGGCTTGAACCTTAGGGAGGATTCCTACGTACCCTGATTAGGAGAAAGGGATCAAAGTCCACATAGTTCGCATAGGTGTTGGGGAACCGACGTGAAGAGAGACTAGGTGGTCTGATGGGTGGTGGGCTTGAACCTCATGGAGGCTTTTTACGTACCCTGTCTAGGAGGCAGGGATCAAAGTCCACACAGTTCACATAGGTGTAGGGCTTATGCTCTAGGGAAACCTAGAATGGTGGATTGGGGCTTACACTCTGAGGAGGCCCATTGAAGGATGTCATGGTCGATTCTTACTTTAAGCCCACATGTGTCATGCTCGGTGTGAGAAACAAGAGGCAGTAGGGAACAGAGGATCACTTCGCGAAAGGTGCGTCCGTGAGAAGCGAAGTGGGGCTTACGCATGAGGCCGACCCAGGGTGATGAATTGGGGCTTACACTCTGAGGAGGCCCAGAAGGTCGGGGCTTACTCCGAGATGGATGCCCGTGGTGCTTTCCTCATGTCTGGCCATGAGGGCATCCCAACCCATTGGTGGGTTGAGGAATATAATGGGGGCCAACGCCTATGTGCAAGTGCACAAGTGGGATAACGCCAAGGGCGTTGGAATCAGTCCAAAAAAAGGGAGATGAAAAGTTTGAATTACATGACCGACATTTGGAACACAATGAGGGTGGCATGGTGATGGAGGAAAATTGTTGACCATGTTCAAAACACAGCATTCATATCATGTTAGCCTGAAATGGGGACGGACAAATGAGGGACAACTGCTGACCATATTCGAAACACAGGACTTATCTTGAAGTGTTTTCCAATGTCTTCCGGGGCGTTGGCCCAGGATGGTAGGTGAGCCGATGCGGCATGAGGCCAGGCCGTTTGGGGGTCCCTTCAGACATGAAAGAGGATGGATATCCGAATGAAGGACACACAAAGCATGGGGCGGAGTGATGGAATGTTTGAATGGATTCCAATGCTCTTAAAATTATGCCACTGTAAACATGGCATGAGGTATCTTATGCTTGGGGCATAAGGAATCTCTTGTTTGGAACAAGAGGCATCCTGTGTTTGGAACATAGGGGGACCTAGAGTTTATAGTCATGTAGAGAGGATTATTTCCGTATAGTTTAACGTCATATGGATAGGACGAGGGCCATATAGTTTAACGTCATGTGGTCAGGATGATGGCCATACAGTTTAATGTCATGTGGTTAGGATGATGGCCATACAGTTTAACGTCATGTGGTCAGGGCGACTAGGTATAAGGGACCTAAAAATTGTTTGTGTGAGACTTACGCAAGGGAGGCCCTTTCTGGATGAACCTTGCAAAAGGAGCTAGGAAATGGGGTTATAGGAGAGTCATGAGGAGTATCTCGACTCATGGAATGCATAGGATGGATGTTGGGGCGGCACAAGGGTGCAATGGAAAATCCCGACATCCCGGCCCGAAAAGCTCATGGTGCGACTGTCCATTTTCATGGCGATCAATGTGCGGGGGCGCAGCCCCTGCGGTATGGACCAGTGAGTGCATGGGGTTTTCCGCTTGGGACTGGCTGCGAAGGAGCTGGCCACGAGGTGCCGGCTGTGAGGGACCAGCCGCGGAGGAGCTGTCCGCAAAGGACTGTCCACGAGGTACTGGCCGCATGTGGTTTGCGGTTTAGTTCTCCGTGATGGGTGTCCATGGAGGAGCTGTCTGCGAAGGATGATTTCCACGGAGGAGGCTGTCCACGAAAGAGGTTGTCCGGGAAGAAGATTTTCCATCCGCGAAGGGTATATTCAAAGGGGCTGGCGCCCGTCCTACTTCGCACCCACGGAGGTGTTCCGCCTCCATTTCGTGAATGACACTGGTCCCCAGAAGAGATGGTCATCCGCGAAGGAGATGGTCATCCGCGAAGGATATGGACACTAAGGGCTGGCCGCGAAGGAGATGGCCGCATGTGGTTCGCAGACTAATTTCTCCTCTCCGTGGAAGAGTGCATCCGCGGACGATATGGGGTCCGCGGATGGTCGCAGACCGCTGGGAGTGATTTCTCTAGCATCTCCCCAAAGGTTTTCACCCATCCTTTCTCTCTTTTTGTTTTCTGGTGCCCCTCGGTGAATATTTATAGAGTCGTGAGGAGGTAATATTGAAGGGCTCACGACACGTTTTTCGGAAGCCCATGAGGGAACCTCTACACCCGCGAAGGACTCGGTCAACCGATATTTGATGAGTCGCGGCAGGGTTGCTTCACAGCGGCACACCAATCTGCCTCTATTCCGTGAACGATGAGGTTAGCGGCAGCATGGGCAGGTTGTCGCGGTTTGCAACGGTGGACCGGTATGGTGCCCGACGATCTTCCTGATTTGCGCCCGTAGAGGCGCTCCGCCTATGCTTCACGGACGACGCTGGTCCACGGAATTTCAGGAGGGCGGTCTGTCGGACCGGCCGCGTGCTGTTGCTAGGAGCTGACACACAGACCGGTTCGATCCTTTTCCAATTCTTGGGGAAATTTGATTTACCACTTGCGGAATTTTCAGGACCCTACAGTGAATAGTAACTTTTGACTTTTATTTACCACGGTTAAAAGAAAATTGTGTAATTAAGTGTACAAATTATATCATAATTACCCTAAAACAAGTCCTAATTATATTGGATATGTATAATTCAACCAAAAACATCCTTAGGAATGAAATATGATCCTCTTTGGTCCACATGGATTACATTAGGACATTTATTATTATTTTATTTAAATAAGAGTTAAAAGAGTTAAATTAAAAGTTTAATAACCAAACCATTTTTAATATAGGGTTACACACAATATAAATCTGACTATAAATATTCGTTAAAAATTTAAACAAATTTCCTATATAATTTTATTTTATTTATAATTTTTAGACATTAAATAATATAATTTAATTATGATATAATTATGATGCAGTAATTACCATATTAATGAAATATTAAAATAATTATATTATAAAAATCCAAATAAATGTAAATTGAGACTTATAATGAATTCCACTAATTTTATAGGTTAATATGAAATTTTAGGGTTGGTTAAATATATTTTATTAGAAGTGATAAAGTTTTTATGACATTCAAAAAAATCAAATAGTAAATAGTTTCAAAATTGACATAATTGAGTTTTTAAAACAAATACTATATTATTAATTGATATAATATTCTGAAAAATCTACATTTCGGCCAAAGGACTTAGATAAGGTTATATATATTAATAATGAACCACTTACGGTTCTCTTGGTAGTTTATAGTAAGTTTATAAACCATATAATATAAAAATATAAAGAGACATGGTAAATGTAAAACTATTTAACTAAGAGTTAAATCTAAACGATAAGGTTAATATGGTTACCTAAACATTTCTAACACCTATTGGTTGAGAGGTTTGCGAACCATCCCCACCTTAGCCTCAAAATAAATCATTTTGGAGCCATTAGAAACCAAAAATGATTTTATTATAAAATAATATTTCATGCTTTTCCTAAAGTGACCCTCACCTCTCTTATAAAAGGGCCCTTCCCCTTCTCTTAATTTCACACCTCCAAAACCATTTGAATCGGCCAAACCCTGCCCAAATATCCTCACAACTTTACTTACTTCATCCTAGAGGCCTTCCTTTGGTAAAAAATCCAACCTAAGGAGCCCTTTTGATCAAATCAAAAGTAAGAACCCAAAGAAGAGGTAAACATTTAATCACCTCTTTCAAGTTATTTTCTTCTTACACTTCCTCTTTCTTTGTTGTTTCCATTCTAAAATAATTACTCCAGTATCTTCTACATAATGTGATGTTATTATAAACATTTTACAACTATTTTCATTATTCTATCCATCATATTAATGACAAAGTCACCATACGTGCGTACGTATGGCTTACCATCTCCACGTCATGGTGTTGTTGTTATTCGATACATTATTTTTTTGATGGGTATAATAATGATGTATAATTGATGTAAATAATAAATATAACATGTTAATGACTCTTTATATATGATATAACACTCAATTATATATGATTTCACCTTTAATTGAATGATATTTTCGCTCGTTCATACGTATAGATTACCGTCTCCATGAAAGTGATGAGATTCATTCCCCATCGTAATAATTCAAGAATAATTTTCATTTTATGATTAAAAATAATGTTTAATAACTTAATATAATTCTGGATATGAATAAAATACATCATATCCATAACAAACACAGCTTACATAACAAAATATATAAAGGAAAACGAATCAGTTAACACCCAAAATGAAGATAATACTAAAATATTATTAACAAAGTAATATTGGAAGATCATATATGATATCATATTTATGAATATGGTTCTTGTATAATTTAATAATAATGATTTAACAATTACAAATAAGGTTAACAAACCCTCGACCAAAGAGAAGTACAAGGTAAGGGTTAATTCCTCAATCTCATTATTATCCGAGATTGTTTATGTGTAAGTTTTTACTAGGACATATTTATTATCCATGTCCATGTTTCATAAAAGAGTTTTCAAAAGGATTCCTTTTAAGGGACTCTTTAAATAAAAAAATCATTTTAAATGTTTTAAAGATTTATTCTTCTAAACCTTTCTCATTAATGTCCATGTTTTCAAAAATGATTTTAATGATTTATTTATATTGACATGAATGTTTTAAAATGTTAATTCCTTTTAAAAGTTTCAAAGGGTATGGGAAAATTTGATTAAAAAATATTATTTAAATGACTTCCTTTATAAATTGTGTGACTTTTAAAATTATTTCATGAAAAATGGATATTTCTATCAGAGAGTTTTACTGATCATTTTCAACTATGTCAACATCCTTTACTAGATATTATTCTTGATCGAGGTTTTATGATAAAAATATTCCATATTGTATTGAAGGTTTTGTGATATGTTTGACTGTGGATGTGTTGTTTTTATACCATTCATGGTTTATGGATAAAGTATTGAAATTTTGTATGCTAGTTTTAATATGAATGTTTATGTTATGTTTAAACCATTTCATATGAGGAATGAATTGGACTTAGTAAGTGATGGGTGGAGCCCGCTGTAGCTCCTCGATGCATCAATAGGTATTATGAGACAAACTAGTGTCTTGGCACAAGGCCTTGAAAAAATCTTATTTTCAGTCTTGGAACAAGGTCTTGACTATGTTGTTCAGAAGTCTGGCTTTATGCATTCCATCATTATGAAATTGGCAATTGATATTTCATGTGATTATTAGACTAGTATAATATCCATGAGAGTAATTAAATGGAATTATTTGATTTATATTTGACATATTATGCTGAAGTTTAAGTTTAAAAGGATTTTCACTACTGGAAAAAGGGCCTATACCCACGGTTCAAAACCGTTGGTATAGCCCCCAAAACCGTTGGTATAGGCTATAACCACGGTTTTGGGAACCATGGGCTAGAACGGCGTCGGTATAGGGGTCTTGACCTATACCCACGGTTTGGTAGAACCATAGGTATAGGTGTGTCACAAAGCAACACCACGCTGTACAGCGGGGCATGCACTTTCCCCACGGTTTAAAAACCGTGGGGTATATTCATTTTTTAAAAAAAAGAGCCCAACAAGGTTTGAATACACCACCCAACAACTGACAGCGAGACCCTAAACCAACTGAGCTAGGAATTTTATATGTTTATTATACATATATAAGATTATATATATTAGTTCACTCCACAATGCGTATTCAAAAAATGCGGCTTCAGGGATTCGATCCCGCGCCTCCGGAAACACGTCCCACCAGCTTCCAAAGTCAGACCAACCGAGCAATTAATTTAATCTGCTATTTATTTATATATCTGCATATATATATATATATATATATATATATATATATATATATTAATATAAGCGTTAATTAAATTCCAAAAACGCCAGTATGGAGAATCGAACCGACGTCTCACAGTGCTACACAACTCCGCATTCCAGTAAAGGACCAACCGGGCTGACAATGTTATTTGTTATATATACATTCATCTTCTTATATATATTAATATGATCCATGAAAAAATGTCTCCCCCACCAAAATTTTTTCGTGTCCCGCTTAATGTTTTTTCCCCGCCATAAAGTGGGAATGCTATACCCACGGTTCTCTAGAACCATGGGTATAGGTCTTCAAAAAAAACCGCAATACCTATGGTTTTGAAGAACCGTCGGTATAAGTCTTCCGAAAATACCCTATACCCACGGTTTTCTCCAAAACCGTGGGTATAGGTCTTAAAAGAGAACAATACCCACGGTTTTTGGAACAACCGTAGGTATAGGTGACCTATACCCAAGGTTTTGGAAAACCGTGGGTATAGGTTCACATACTATCCCTATACCCACGATTTTGGAAAACCGTGGGCATAGGGGTACCCTATACCCATGGTTTTTTACAAAACCGTGGGTATAGACTTATTTTCTAGTAGTGTTTGTTTTAGTTTTATACATTGCTTTAAATGTTTATTCTTATTTGTGAATGTTTCTGCTATATTGTTATCCTTACTGAGCATATGAGCTCACCCCTTACTTATGTTTTATTTTCCAAGGATTCCAAGAAGTGTATTATGATTGATAAGTAGGGTTAAGCTAGTGTATTAATGTCATTCTCAAAGGATAATTTATGTTGTGTTTTATTTTATAATGTGTAATGTAATGTTAATTCATGTAATCTAGTTTCCAATACTTCTAAAAAAAAAGGTCTTTCGGGACATGATTCCTTGTAATCATGCCAATATATTAAAATAATGCACCGAATCTGGGTAACTGGGGTCAGAGCGTTACACATGATTAATATTTTATGATATCATGAAACACATATGTATGGTTTTCATTATGTTATGGGTGGTTACATTATAAAACAAGGATGGATGGTTACCTTATAAACTTGGTATGGGTGGTTACGTTTTAAACCAAGGTTGAGTGGTTACATTTTAAACCAAGGACGAGTGAGATTGTAATAGATATCCAATGCATTAGGTAAATATGTATAACTCATGAGTTAATTATCTTATAAATTAACCAAATTTCATCTTCACAATTTAATGCATAGACATAGTTTTCTATTATATAAGGTTATATATAGGCCTTGGTTCATGTTCATAATTTTATCCATGGACCTAGTTTTATTGACCGCAAGTGTATGCATGGACCTAGATTTCATGTCCATAATATTATGTGTGAATGTAGTTTTCATGTCCATAAGTTTACGAGAGGGAATGATTTCAGGTCCTTAACATAATGTGTGGACTTGTTTCTATTTATATATGTTCATAATGTTATAATCTTATGTGTATGCCACATATCTATGTATTATTCTAATGTTATGATGTCGTGGATTATTTTCATTGATTACACTATGACTCATGTCTTATAAACTGCTAAGATTTATTCCATGACTCAGGTTTATGGTCTATTATGTGCAATGTATGGTTTTAAAATTTCAGCCTCATGTTCTCATACCTATATTCTCATGTTATGTGGATATCTCCCTTGTTTACCCCTACTGAATATCTTATCTCACCATTTATTAGATTTACTTTCCCCATGTTATGAAGAAAGGTATTATGTATTAAATGTCTAATAAGGGTCCTAGTTATGAAGATAATAATTGAAGATGATGTGGTTCACTCAAGAACCAATTGTTTATTTATCTATGATTCCAAAATACTAGACCTATATTATCCTGACATGGATCATTATGTTATGTAATGAATACGATTCTAATAAGATGTAATATTTATATATAAAAATTTGGTTATTTGTAGTAAGAATATATGAACAATAATCAAAACATATAAATGAAGGGATCAGATAATATTATACCCTTACCAGAAATCTAACTTGAATCATATAAAATAAAAGACAAGTGAAGGAGTGTTAATAGGCAATTATGGTGGGACTCCATGTGGCTAGAAAGAAGTAGGTTCTTGGGAGAAATAATAAATAGATATATGGAGTGGTGGAAAATGAAAAAAGACCACACCAAGTAAACTTTTGGTCAATCCACCAAGTATATAGTGGAACCCCAAACTTTCAAGGCCTTTTCCATACTCACCTGGTACCCAGTGATAGGCCACAAGTACTCAATGCGACTTATAATGTTAAATTATAAGTGGCACCACCATGGTACCCTACATAAAATACAAATCCATAACCAAAACTCAAAATTCATTATGAAATACCCTACAGTTTCACCTAATATGTCCAAAAAAATTCGAACCCTTAAATTAAAAGAAAACTCACCAAAATTCATAAAATCAAACATACATGTATCCAATACACTCAATGGTCAAATATAAGGCCTCAAAACATTATATATATGGCATGGGTAATTAACCACCCTATTTTAGGGTATAATCCCTATTATGGAATCAAATACTTTAAATATGAATATATTTCAACTATTAATGATTTTACTGAGTTTATATGAGGTAATAAATAATTGGTACATGTTAGAGATGATGTGAAACTACCCATTATTTTATTTTGTAATAATTATAGTGTTATTAATCTTTTGAAAAAACTATTTTGGTACTAAAGGACCAAATATATTATACAATTATATAAATTAGTCAAATATAAGGTATAAAAATGAGTTGTAAAGGTTGATTATATTATAACCATTGATCATGTGACTAATATTTATATAAAACCATTGTAAATACTTAAATTTTGTAAGTTTATATTAAACTAGATAGTTCAATGATACCATTTGACTTGAGGATATTCATAAGGAAGCACTATCACCATTCATATTCCATTTTATAATATTTGGTTTAATCCATTTAAAATTTAATGGTTAGATAAAATCTATGGGTTTTGTAATAAGGAAAGAATAAAATTTGAGGATTTTGAAAAGTATTTTGTAAAGAGTAATGACATAAAGGGTGAATATGTTAGAAGAATTCAGTGAAAGTGATATTAATGGTTTAAAAGTCATTTTTATCTTATTTATTATTAAAATATTTAACTAATAGACCTTATAAAATATGATAAAGATTCTATGACTTGAAAAGGTTATCCCTTGATACATATAATAGTGTATACACTTTAAATTTGTGTTTCAAAGGGGGTTAATATTTGAAGGTGATAATAGTTCAAGACTATATTTAAGAATGGATGTATTAGAAAATTGGTGAGTTTTTTCAAAGGAGAAGCTACATGCAAAAAGAACTTGGTGATGATATGATCATGAATTCACATGAGATAGAATGAAGTTTTCATGGTGAAATATATGATACATTGGTTTTCTTTTTTATCTACATTTATATTTAATTACTAAATTTTGTTTTTGGTGGGTAAAATTATTGTGAAATTTTTATATATTTTTATAGATATTAAGAGAAAGGTGAAATTATTGAATAATAATTATTTAAAAGTTATATAAGTTATTCCACAAATATCTGTGAAACCACACTGAGAGTGGGGGTGAATCAGTGTGAATAAATTATTTTCAATTAAAATATTCTTACCATCTACCTTTTCACCTATTCTATGAATGGATCTATAGAACATTCATCAACTTTGGTTTTCATGAAATTAGTTTAGAAATGAATGACAAATAATAAAAAATACCAAAATTTAAAAATGTGGTTCACCTCCAATGTGGATGATTAAGTCTTCCATGTATGGTGGTTTATGTACCACTTAATCAAAACACCACTTTTATTATCAAGATGAATCTATTGAAATGGTATTCCTTTGAACCCATTATCATTGCACCAATGAGGTACAATTATATGGAACTAACAAAAAAATAAATAACTCACTTACTATTATTAGGCCCGGAAACCAACCAGGACTCCCTCTAGAAAAACTAGATTAAAAAATATCATCCTTGAAGTGTGATCAGTAGTAAGAATAATTATTTACTTAACTAAAATGATATCATCTATTTACTTAGTATATAGTAATCCTAGGGTTTCCTCTTATTTACAACACTCTTCATGATACTGTCACAATATTCTTCAATCCATATGATATAGGGATATCATAGTATAGTCTTATTATTATTATTATTTCACCTTGGGGTCCTTATAAGAAAATATAAAATTTATTCCCTCTCTTAAATTATTCTTCTTCAACACACAAGGATGTAAACTTTAGAAGTGATGATAGATTTGAATTTAATTATTCAACTCAAAATTGTATCTTTAGGGTAACAATAGGTCAGTCTATCTTGATATTTTAGGAATGTGAATATCAAAATAGTTACAAATTTTGTTATATCTTTTCTCTTTCTTTGATAATCAAGATATTCAATAGCATTTGGTGTCATGTTCTTCTCTATCCCTTATACTTACTCATTCTCTTATTCTTCCATTTTTTTATTCATATAATTAGGTGAATATTATTTACATATTCGAATATATAATAATTTATTCAATTTTATCCTCATGGTCTCTTATTAAATCATTAATAATTCATGGTATAGTATATCTAATATTATTCTCATAATTAAATATGTGGAAAAATAAATGTTATGAACACATAATTTCCTCCTAGATATTCAAACTTTTAATATTGAGGCATTTGTATAAAATAATGCACAATCTTTAACCATTTATTTACCTTTAAAATCTCATTATTCAAATGTTTTTCTTCCTTATTATATCCCTAAATTATCATTTTTTTCAATCCATTAAACATATATAATAACCAAATTTCATTAATTACCTTTGTATATGATATGATATAGTGAAAATTTTGATATGTGATGGATATTCTCATGATGAATACTTCTTCATTTCCAGAATGGATTTAATCATGATTATAACTATAATAATTATATTTAAACCATTTATGAATACAGAAATCATCATTTAAATTATATCTATAAAATATCTACTGGTATTTTTTCATTATTTTTATCAAGAAATGTTAATAATATTTTCCTCATAAATATGTTGAGGTATTTTTCAAATAGTTTTCCTTTGTGTATCACCTCCAGAGTGCATGTAACTCTTACATATGCATCATGAACACTTATACATCTCATAGAAGTTCAAATAAACCCATATGTATGTACTAGATAACCCATACATATCACAAGGTTAACTCTATACTTTTATAAATTCTTAATATTCCTTCTCAGTACCTTTAAGTAGGATTTGAGTACTTTTATGCCTATGATAATGAACATTTATATATCATAGGGCATCATTATACTTTTCCAAATTCTAAATCTAGCCTTTTTGTACCTTTACATATGAGTTAAGAAACCTTAATTATGATCTAGATTAGCCTTACATATCAACCATTACATATTTAGTCCTTTTTCATATTTCTAGAAATATGAAACTATGAAATTATACATACTTCACCAAACTTCTTCCACACATCTCAATCACTTCATATTAATTTTAAATAATATTTAATAAACTACACTCATCATTGTAAAAATCCCAAATATTACACAATATATAAAAAATCCTTAGATCATTTTAATGGATCATTCACTACCTTCACAAATTTATTCTCAACCAGCTTTCATATTCTATCATAGAGATATATTGTTGAACTATACTTCATTCTCTCTACAGTATCTTTTCAGTATATTATCAGTTTCTTATTCATTTTCTATATTATTCAACATTTATTATATTTTATTTAATTAAATTTCAAAAATATACTTCATATAAATTATTCTCATTAACCCTTATCCAATTACATTATCACCCATCTAACCACATCTTACCATTATTAGTAGATATGTAGTCTCCAAGAAATATAGGTAAAAAATAATTCAATCCTTTAACATTTTTCTATATGTGAATAGATAAGTAATAATCCAATAATAATATCTCATACTTCAATAATATTTTCCAATAATTCATGGTGTCACCTCAGTTACTACTTCCTACTTATTTAAAAACTTTATTATCATGGACCAAACATGAATGAAGTTATAAATATAGGTTTTATATTGTTCTCCACTCCACTCAACTTAGTTCATGCAAATAACATGGATTGGAAACTCCATTTCATCCTTTCATCAATATGCTTGGGTAATCCAAACTCCTTTAAAATTCTCTTCTCAACACATATTTACATCTTGATTATTGAAATCATATATATATATATATATAATAAAACTTAACACCTAGTGGGTTTAACAGTATAAGTGAAATTATAGAAATCATTATGTTATGTAATAATGAATATGAACTATCTAAGCATTTCAGGAAAGGTTAATTAGACTCATATGTGATATCTTGAATTTGAAATAGCTTTGTAATTTAACCTCATATTTTTAACTAGATATATATCTTTTAACACATATAAGATTAGATATTTAAGGAATATTTTGATCTTTAACTCACTATATAATGTTTGAAGTCATAACATAATTGGTTTTTATGTGAGATTTGAATTACAATAAAATTTATGAGAATTGTGGAGGATTTCAAATAGAAAATATAGTTTAGTTCCAATAAAAATTTTATTTTATATTTTAAAAGGAAATATTCAATGTAATATAATATATATTTATAAAAAAATAATGATAAATCTAAAGACATAAAATTTAATAAATATAATAAAGTAGTTGAGATTGAAATTTACTTGAATAGCTAGAGTATTGAAATCTAAATATGATGAACATGGATTTCATCGTGTCATTTTGTTGAATAGAAAACACCCATGTTATATTAGTATTTATTATAAAGATTTTTATGTCCATTCTCTATCCTATGATCAAATCTATTTTCATATTTTCCAAAATAATTCCTAAAGAGTATAAGAGAGAGTGGATCTTAATTATGTAGTGTGAAAGCCTATAATTTTAATGGTAGTTGACTTTGTCTTAGAGTTCCCTTTAATAAATATTATAATCATGGAATTATTTATATAATGATGTATTGGTCCACCAACACCCTATTGTGTGTATTCTCCTTGGATATACACTATTTGGTTCAACCATATAAATTTGATGTTTTATATTTCCTTATTAAAAAATTCTCTTAATTTATGTTGTGTAAGATACTTTTTTGTGAAATTTCATTTGGTATGTGTCTCTTCTAATAAATAAGTAGGTTCTATAATAAAATAATAAGTTTTTGAGGAGCTATGATACCCTAGTTCAACCAACCCCCTCTTAGGGTGTCCCGGTTGGACCTTAGAACTAATAACACTAGAGATAAATTATTGAATTAGTGAGACTATCCATATAGTGTTTCTAAAATTGATCCATATATAGTTTAATAGGTTATACAGGTAACTAATTTTATCATTTTCTATATATATGTTGACACAAATCATTGACATGTTGACTTTATATTAAAATCATTATTTTCATAAGGATTTTTTATTAGTGATAGAACATAATGTTTATATATTTTAAAAAGATAATTATCATGGTACACTATATAAAAGATAAATAAAAAAAGAATTGAAAATAATAATGGGTTATTTATTTATAAATAAGTAATATATGATATGAACATTATCTAAAACTATCATTTCATAACTAGTCTCTTTCGCACACTTTTCAACAAACAAATTTGAAAATGACTATACAAGAAGGATCCAAATTAATAAAAAAAATAAAAAAAATATACAGATGCTAAAAAATAATTATAAAAAATGATTAAATGTTAGGTGGATATTACTTATTGATCTATAAATCATTGAAGAAAATATAATATAATCTATGAAAACCATGTTGTTTCTACCTATTTATCATATTATGGGTTTTTGAGATATAACAAAATGATGAACATGGTACCAAAAAATGAAAAATAAATTCATAACAAAAGAAACATGGTTTAAAAATACTTCTAGATAACCACACTAAGGTTATAGAAGGGTTTATCATTTTGGGGATGATGTGGTGATGATATAAAAAGGAGATAAATTACCCTATTTTAATCCATAGAAAAAAACCAAGATACATAATACATGTTGTGTTCTTAACCTATGGTGAATGGATAATATTTGAGGATGAGAAGATCAATCCATTTCAGTATAGTTTTAGAAAACAATATTTATTTTCTGTAGCTAAATTTATTTTCCATGTCATGGAGACTATAGTCATGTCATGTTTTGCTGAGTTTTGTAAATTAATTATTATTTCAGAATTTTATAGTGTTTTCACATTCTATCTTTTAGTTTTTTTATTATAGAAGATGATTTTAACCATTATTGATAGTAATATTAGTGAGTTTTATTTTTTATTCTTTATGTTAAAACTAAGGTCCAACTAAACAACTTAATAGGGGCTCAATTAAGGTAACTTGAAACTTCTTCTTATTATAAGTTAAATTGGGTCTATTACTCATGTTTTCAAATACACTTTAAATATTTCATAATATTCACACACAAATAGAACCAAATGTCAAGAAAATAAGGAAGTATCAGTATATTTATTTTACATGGTTCACTAAAATTGGGCTACATCCAAGGATAACATATCAACAATGGTTTGATATACTAAATAACCACTACACCATTGGTTTTTTTATTACAATATTTAGGAAAATATTATTGGTCATATAAGGTCTATGACCTCTTTTTCACTTTTTATCACTACATCCCAAAAGGATTACATAAATGAAAATGTCAACATGTAATTTGAAATAAAAAAGATATAAATCTAAGATATAACACCCAACAACAATGTGTGTTCTCCATAATGCTCTGATCTCCACTAACCAATCTTCACTGATATGCATAAAAACCCTTTACATCCAAGCCCAATCTTCAATAATATTCAATCTAATTTCACTTTTAATCATTAGTTCTAGATATTTAATAAATTACACACTTAGTTTAATCTAACTTTTCTAATATCATGATATAATCAATCCTACTATTTATATATATGGTTATCTTCTATACAATAGGTTCCAATTTTCCCTAGGGGTTTGAAATTAAAATTTAAAATCCATTCTTTAATCAACTTCCAAATTTTTATAATTTAAATCCATCCACTAGATTGTTTCCAAGATAATATTCACAATAAATTTTCAAATAGGTTGTTATGGACATTGAAAAAACCTATAAACATATTTGAGAGTGCTAATTCATTAATTCTTTTGGAATTATCTAGATTTTAGTAATTATGAAATGGTAACTTTCTTTACAGCATAATAGATCGATTACTTCTTCATTTATTAAATCAAAACATGATATAGATCATCATGGTGTGATCCATGTTTATGTTACTAAACATCCCAAAGCTTCCCTTTCTTACCCCTAATTATTTTTTTAAAGAGGTGGTGCCTCAGTCAAAGATCAAGGCACAATTTATTTCATAAAAGAAAAAGAGTTACAAAAGTCTGAAAGACGAAATCTTATTACAGTCCTTATTGAATAAAGAGAGCGAATCATTAGGTAGATCATCTAACCAGGTAATGTCCTGATTGACCCCCTTTTTGGTAAGAATATCTGCAACCAAGTTCGCTTCACGGAACACATGAGTGGAAATGTATCTGAGATTCCTGAGTGAAGCAAGACATTTCATCCATCGGTATGTAAGAGGCCAAGAAAGGCGCACCACTCCCTTCCAGATAGCTTGGACGACAGTGGTTGGATCACATTAAAACCACAGGTTGTTCCAACCCTTCTTCATGGCAAAGTCCACCACATGAATGACTCCCAAAATTTCCGCTTCCAAAGCCGAGGCCGTGCCACATCCACCGAAGAAGCAACCGAGGCATCTGCCAGAAAAATCTATGAAGATATAACCACATCCTGCCAGACCAGGGTTACCTCTAGAAGCACCGTCAACATTCAATTTGATCCATCCTGGCAACGGGGCATTCCAGAAGACATCAAAGGTACGTCGGGGCAGCCTATAAGAACCCACAATGCGAATACGGCGGAGGATCTCAAAATCTCCATCAGAGTTGTCACAATGATCCTTATGAAGAGAGGCAGCATCCTTAATGGCAATGAGAATACACGTTTTACCTACATTGAGATTAAGAAAGTAATTTTTATGAATAAAATTATTTCTATCATACCAGATCACATGTAGAAGCTCATCCACTGTAGTCAGAAACAGATTCTTGATTTTCTTAGAAGATTCCCAGATCACATTGTGCTGAAGTTGAGAGATGATAGAAGCAAGGAGTGACCATATACAACAAAAAAATGTCAGAAATATAATTACAAAGATCTATAGATGTATCACAAGACAAGAAAAAATGATTACCATCCTCTCGATGTTGATTGCACAGATGACATCTAGATAAAAGAGAAATCCCAAAATATTGGAGACACACATCAATAGGGACCCAATTATGAGCCACACGCTAGATGAGAGTAAGACGCGAGGGTTTGATGCAAGGTTTGTTAAAAGATTTCAACCAGATAAAGTTAGAAATAGAATTGCTAAAATTGTTTTTGTAGAAACTTTTAGAATCCAGGACCCCATTGAAGGTAGGTTCCCAGACAAGGAAATCATCAGTTTCAGAAAAATGATAATTGTCAATGATGTGACTGATGTGGTTTGGAAGGGTGATGTCATGAGAGTTAACAACATCACAAATCGTGGAGGTTTTGTTCTTAGGACTAGTGGAGGGAGATATCATAGAGATTAAGGGGACACTAGTCCAGTTGTCTAACCAGAAATTCATAGATGATTCAGCGCTAACCACCCATCTAGCGTTGTTCATGATTTTAAGGAAAGACTGTCTAATGGAAGGCCAGATGGAAGATGTGATGTAACCCAAGTTACCATTCTGAAGCTTAGTAACAAACCTTTTCTTGAGGAAGACCAAGGAATCATAATTGCTATGAATCGGATTCCAAGTCATTCTAGCTTGAAGAGATTCATTAAAAAGCTTAAGATTCTTGATGCCAAGACCACCCCTATCCATGGGTTTACAACAAGTGACCCATGGTATGGTGACAATTTTTCTTTAAATCATACTACCAGTGCAGACAAAATTTTTAATACAAGTATTGATTCTTTTGAGAAGACTAGCGGGACATCTGTAGACCATCATCGAGTAAACCATCTTGGAAGTAATTGTAGACTTAACAAGACAGATCCTGCCATCCATAGAATAAGATTTACCTTTCCAAGAAGATATTTGATTGGCAATTTAGTCCATAGGGCTGTGGAAATATCTCGATTTTGGTCTTCCCCAAAAGATAGGAACACCCAAATATGTGAAAGGGAAATAAACTTCTATAATTCCTAAGTAATCAATGATGTGACTTTTTCTGTTGGGTGCAAAGTTTTTCCCAAAGAAAACAAAGGATTTGTTTCAACTTATTGCTTGTACCGAAATATCTTCATAATGCGCCAGGGCACTTTTGAGGTTTTTAATGTTACTTTTATCTCCCTTTATGAATAAAATTATATCATCAGCATATAAAAGATGTGTAGGAACATTTAAGTTTCTAGCAGCCTGAATGGGATTGATTTTATTTTTATTCACAAGGCTCGTAAAGAAGTCTACCTAATTAATCCTCAGAAATAGCAAAAAGGATGGCTGAAAGGGAATCACCTTGCCTAACACCCTTGATATATTTTAAAAAACCTTTAGGGGACCCATTGATCAGCACAGACATGGAAGCCGAATTGAATAAGGTGCGGATCATGGTAATAAAAGAGTCATTAAACCCAATGTTTTTAAGAACCATAAAAATAAAATTCAATTCCATAGTGTCAAAAGCTTTCTTAATGTCTAACTTAATGGCCACACTGCCTCCCCTAGCGACTTTATTCAGAATATTAGTACATTATCAGGAAAGGAAGATACAATCTTGAATGGTTCTTCCTTTGATGAAGCCAAATTGGTTCCAAGAAACAATTTTATTAGTGATAGAGTTGAGTCTGTTAGCAAGAAGATTTGTGATAATTTTATAGAGGGTGTTGATGAGAGAAATAGGTCGGAAAAGTTGAATCTTAGCAACATTATCCACTTTAGGAATAAGATTAATGAATTGAGAATTTATCCCATGAGGAAGAACACCATTGGAGAAAAAATATTTAACCAGTTTACAAACATCTATATGGATGAGATCCCAGTATTGCTAAAAGAAACCATTGTTGAAACCATCCGATCCCGGTGCACTGTTAGGGTTGAGGCTGAAAACAGTGTCCCTGATTTCATTGTCCATAGGTATGCTTAATAGGTGATCATTGTCCTCATCAATGACTATATTAGGAATGATGTCAGGGAGGAGATAATTACTAACCTCCGGACCATTAAACAGATTATGGAAATAACCAACAACATGATTTTCAATGGCATCCTCAGTGTCAAGAAGAGTGTCATCAACTTTAAGAAAGGCAAGGGGCATACATATTTTACTGATTCGTTGAAGAGAATTATAAAATTTAGTATTTATATCGCCATCTGAAATCCATTTAGTTTTAAATATTTTCTTGTGCATGTTATCTTTGAGCTTCATAAGAGAGTTAAGCTTCAAAGAAATAGTAATTTCAGCTTGGGGATCAAGAGAAAAATCAGAGCAGGTATTGGAGCTTTGAATACTAATGAGGTCGTTCTCCAATGAGGAGATATCCGCATCAAGATGCTTTGTTTTGGATAATCACCAACCTTTGAGTTGTTGGTTTAGTATTTTTAATTTAGCAATGCAAGAAAGAGGTTCACTTTATCGTCGTATGTCATCCCAGAAGTCTTTGATCATACTGGAGCATTCTGGGACCGCAGCCCAAGCATTGTTAAATTTAAAAGGGAGGGGAGACATAATTCTTAATGAATAGCTGATGGAGTGATTTAAATTATGAAATTTAATAATCCTTACACTTCATAGATCCTTAGATATCAAGGAGATAAAAAACCTACATATCAGACTTTATTGATTTCTAACAACATTAATCATGACATTTCCTTGTTCATTCATCATGAAAAATAACCCTTATATATGTGACTTAACTCTTATGTATGGGACTTAACCTTATGTACACGAATTTCCTATATCTCTTTGACTTGAATAATTGTGTCATTCTTGTGTTCATGAACTGATATTTTAATACCTAAAAATATTCTTCTCTAGCCATCTCAACTCAGCTTTGAATTTCTTGAAACATTCCTAACTACTTCAAATTTATTATAATGTACATATAATTGGTAAAAAAATGAAACATTACCACATGTATTTGCAACATTCTCTCCCTTCGGATTCTATTTACAATCTTTCATATATTCCTATAGGATTATTTATTCCATTTATTATCCCACTCTATATAACTTACCATCCATCCATTCTCTCCCTTTGACAAAAAATTAAAAGGGTTATCATTTTCTATAGGGACCCACATCTGTTCATCTTGAAAATAAATATTCCAAAAAACTATGTAAAGAGCTATTAATAATTTCTCTAATCTTATGTGAGTTAAATATCCTTGTTGGAAACATGAAAAAAGTTAATTTGTAAAATTTTATCAATATTAGATGATCAAACCTTTGTTTTCATATAAGTTCCCTATGGATTGTATCTCTATATATCTTTTGACACCCATAAAAATATAAATTCATGCAAGAATAAAAAATATCCAAAAGAAGAATTATGTATAATAGGGATAGCAGATACAAAACCTATTTAGATATGAGGAAATTATTTAAACTCTGAGGTTCAACCTATGTTCCTAGAATAAAAGTGAAACCAATGGTTTTATAAAAATATCTACTACCTGATATTGAATTCCAATAAATTTTATCTTTACAATGGTTTTCTCCACCTTCACTTTTATAAAATGCTTATAGATCTCAATATATTTCATTTGAGAGTATTGTACCAGATTCTTTATTAACTCAACAAAACTCTAATTTTCACACTTATTCATCATTAGTTTTCACACTTCTTCACCATGGTCTTATAATTTCTACTTCATACACATCAGATACATACAAGCATTGGTAACTAAAATATATTTCACCTCTATTTTATTAATGGATACACACACCTACTTATTACTTAGACTCCAAATAAAATTCTATCTAATCAAGAATTATCTTCCACTAGTTGTTTTTTATTCAATAATATCTCTAGACAAGTCTAAATATGAATAATCCACAGAATATAAATCTATTTCAACTTTAAAAAATAAACCATAGTTTAATATTATTTATATGCACATCATTATCCACTTTACTACCATGATATTTTGTTCCCTTGAAAAACACTATGAACACATTTCCAGGAACATAATATTGAATATATATGGCCTTATTGATGTGATATATAGTAGACTCCCAATAAATTTTCTTTACATAGTTGATTATAATCCCTTTTTGTCCTCATGAATTCCATGATTCATTCCAAGTATAATGGGAGTTAAAACTAGTCTGAATTATTCCATTCCAAACTATTAAATTCCTCTCTTATAAATTTTATCTTTGATATAAGTGTGTTTCCTTCCCTTCGATGAACTTGTAGCCCAAGAAAAAAAGTCAGTTCTCTAATCATAGGCATATAAAATTCATATTTTCAAACCTATCAATATAATTATATTTTATTTCCACCATATATAATATCATCCATATACATCATCCTCATGAACTGATCTTCATATGATACTTTCACATAGTGGTTGTGACGAACTCCTCATATGTTAAACTCTAACTTTCTTATATGCATGCCATCCATTCATACTAAGAATGTGGTTCTTTCTTTAGTATATACAATTCATATATCAATATTCAAAACATGGAATAATCATCTCATATAAGAAAACATATATGTATTTGGATGAATACTTCTTCTTTCAAGTACCTATTCAGAAGTTTTATCTTAAAATTAATTTCACAAACTCTAAATTTAATTTTAATATCATTGTCCAAAAAATAATCTTATTTATTCAATTAATTCCACTAGAAAATTTTTTTCCTCAAAATCAACTCCTTCAATCCATGAATACACTTTACACACAAGTATTGATTTATTCTAGACCACTCTTCCATGATTATCAATGTTTTTTAATATATACTTTATACTAATCACATTATGATTTCTAAGACTATGCAAAATCTCTAATGTTTTATTATTCTCAATTTTGTCGAAATATTTATTCATATATTTCACCCATGATTCCTACTTTTCTTCCTCTAGGAATGAAGTAGGTTCTACAAATGAAAATGGAGAAGTGTGATCCATTATTATCATTATTTGGGTATTTGTTGAAGTATATTTGGCACCAATAATGTTTATTGGATCAATTTAAAATATATATTTTTTTGAGTCATGGGTTGACTCCCTTCATCACCATAATCTTCTCATGATTCGACTTCAGAGTCATCATAAATTAGTGGATTATGAGAGTTGTCTAGATTCTAAAATGTAGAGACCCTACTTTTTACTTGTAAGATTTTGAAATCTGTCAAAATATTTTTCTAGAGCTTGGTACATAGATGAATTATGATTTTGAGGCCCGATGTGCCCTAAATTATCATTATAAAAATATTAAATATATTTTATACCGTGTACCTGAATTTAGTTAATGAAAATGTGATAATTATTAAATGTTCAATCAGATCAGAAATATAAGACCACATTTGGGTCTAAAATGTGGTGTTTTTTCAAGGATCAAATTAAAATGAGTCGGCATAGTACATTTGGACCTCTCGCTCATTAGGGGTGTGTTAACTGGATTCATTTAATTAAATTAAAAAATTAATTAAATTCCATTAATATAAAATGATGTCTATAAATATATCGTTAATGTAAATTTTATAGGTTTGTCCTTAAAATTTCTATAATCCACTGGCAGGATCTCCTCCCTCCTCCCTTTGAAGAATCGAGATAAACAACGTCAGAATGTTACATCAGATTGGGTCATGAAACAACGAATGCATCATCTTATTTCAATCATTTTTCAGGTGAGTTCTTCACCAACTGTCTATCCAAAATAGAGGTATAACTCATCTTTTTGTGTTTTTATTCCTTTGGATTAAAATATTGAGTATATCGTTATTCCTTATTCGATCTAAATCTTGTTATGACCTTTGTATGAGCCTAAGTACTGGATTTCATGTTGTTTAATTAATGTTCTAACTCGGATGCCTTGTTCGTGGTCACCAGCCAAGAAATCTTGGATGATGATTTTTAAAACCTTGGTTTATGGTGCTTTTATCCCTCAATTTTTCATGATATTCATTGGTTTGATCCCCACAACCTCGGATCAACATTGCAGGATAACAATGAGCTCAATTAGACCCCCAAATTTGTTGAATATCAATGATGTGACAACAATTTGGAGAGTGAAACATAGATCTAGAATCCTTGGGGTACAGGGCTGATCAACATGTTGGTATGAGATATGAGATATACAATATAATATATAAGATACTAGATATGAGATGTGAGATGTGAGATATAAGATATGAGATAAAAATCTTGGTTAAATAATCTTATATCATTTATATCTTTTAACCAAGGCATCTGTTTGATGAACCATAAGAGACATCGTGATATGAGAATTTAGATGGCCATTTTAGGACTGGTTTTGGATACTTTTTTCAGACTCGTACCTTGGGTCAATGAAACACCCAATCATAATAAAATTATTATTATTGTTTAATCTTTTATCCAACATATATCCCTCATACGACATTGGAATGGAGAACCATATATGAGGATGTAATATTGATATTTAAATGGATGTTTCAAGACAAATATCGGTTGTTTAATTTGAAATTTTGGCTCAAACCCATGATACATCATTCAAGCATGATGAGGTGAAATGAGACCTTTTCACCAAGTGTTCGAATGATTCAAGTGAATAGCCTATCTTAATCATTTTTCGGTATAGAATATGATTGTGACTTCCATTGTGAGTTTGGAGATACTATGAAAGAAATTATAATCATGACACCCTGAGTTGACACTTGATGATGTATGTGATCATACATGATCATCAGAGATTTCCAGGATTACCCTTCAATAGGGCTGGGTAGTGGCGTTCCCTAATGATCTTTCCAAGTTACCCTCTAGTAGGACTGAGTTGTCGAGTTTCTTAATGTTCTGAGCTTACCGTCTAACAAGGGTGGGCAGTGGAGTTCCCTAATGATCTTTCTGAGTTACCCTCCAGTAAGGATGGGTAGTGGAGTTCATTGATGTTCCAAGCATAACATCCAACATAGATGGGAAATTGAATTCCCTGATGATCTTTCCAAGTTACCCTCTATAAGGGATGGGCAGTGGAGTTCCCTGATGTTCAAGGATTATCCTCTAGCAAGGCTGGGTAGTGGAGTTCCCCAATGACCTTACCGATCTTACCCTCCAGTAGGACTGGGTAGTGGAATTCCATGACGATCTTTCCGAGTGGTACCCTCTAGTAGGACTGGACAGTGGATTTCCTCAGTAACTACCAGAGCAAAACCGTTCTATTTTACCAGGGTATGGAGTCCTTACATTGAATTTTTGGTGCCACGAATGTGCAGTAGAGTGATGAGATATGGTTTGAAATGGATTTGGAATCAAAAGGAAGAGAAAAATTTTCCCACTGAGACGTATTCTTGTGATGTGACCTAAAACTGTGCGAGTGAGTCAGTGACACCCAAAGAGGATAAAAATAGATTGTGGTAATTGGGTCCCTTAGACTTGTGTGTTTGGGGCAGACATGTGAGATGTTGGGCATCGTTGATGGAATTAATTTGGATTTTTTGGCTACTCTTCTTCTTGGGTTGTGTTGTGAGATGGAGATCCCCTTACTCTCTCATTTGATCTTATTCAACTGAGCATATATATATATATATATATATATATATATATATATATATATATATTCATTCTTCTGGATTTACACTTTGGCTTGGGATACTCTCATTCCAAGAGAGGTGAAGACACGCGAGGTATGCCACGTGCTTTATGTGAATAGATTCTCATGGTTGGATGAGTCTACTCTCATTCTACTAGTTGAGAAGGATCAATGGGTAGTTCATATATTCACCATGTTTAGCCCCTTGTGCTCAGATAATCTTACTCTCACTCTCTTATTGTTTTGAGATATACACTTTCACTATAACGTGTTCAATCTATTTCTTCCCTATGTAGTGGTATCTCTTACTACTCAACCTTCACCCCTTTTGGGGTGTTCTACTAGGTATGTATATACTCACTCATGCATATAATTCACCCACATGTGTCATGTATTTTATAGAAAATAGACTGTTTCATTGTGACATAATAAGAGCTTAGGGATATTGGGTTATTGGACCATGTATGGTGTGTAAAGACCCGTAAATTTCAAGGAATTTTTTTTCTTAAATGATTTGGGATTTTACGAGTACGCAGTTTCTGACGGCGCTTGATTCCGAGGCCCGGTGTGCCCGGAATAAATTTTCTAATTTAGATTGGGTACGATCAGCGAACGAATGAACGAGTTTTTCTAACTTTTGAACTAGTGCTCGGAATTAAAATCTGAGGGCAACGATGAATTTGCAGCGCCGGGTTTTGCTTAGGAGAAGATTAGCTTCAACCGACAAGGGTCATATGAAAAAGATAAGTTTTTATACCTTCAGAAAAAGAATTATATATAATAAAATAACTATAAGTTATTTTTTTTCTTCCACCTTTGAGTGACAGTTGGCGGAATCTCAGTGTAACGGTGATCAATAATTAAGGGCCATTTAATGAATCATCTCTTTGGTTGTGTAACAACAACGCCCATGTGTTTAATAGGTTCATTAATTAAGGTCCATTAATGAACCATAATAATGAACCCAATGTGAGGATTAATTATTTTATTAATCAAACCTTTGTCAAACGAATAGAGAACCTGTGGGAGGAAGCTCTGACGAAACACCGATGATGCCGACCTCCGACGAATAACGACAAAGAACGCCGGTTCCTCGAAGATTGACACGCGCCACCAAATCTTCTTCTCCACGACAGGAGAGGAGACACCACTTCCTCCTTGGTTTTTTTCGCGACACCGTCTACCGCGACGCCATCTACCGCGACGCCAACGAACGCCTTCTTGTTGAGGTAGAGGTTTTTGGTTTAAATCTCTTCATGTGTTATTTCTATACCCTCAGCATGGCATGTTTTGTTGATGGTGTTTTCTTAAAACCACTAACGCGGTTGGTGAGGGATAACGAACAAGCCCGAACCCACCACTATTTTGTTCATGATGCATGGAATAATTAGAGATGACAAAACGAGACCAATTTTGTGATTAGAGGTCGTCGCAATAAAGTACGGGTTCCAAGATGACCGCAGGCGCAGATGAGAGTAAGAACGGACCACCGGAATGACTCCGGTGGCACGCGGAAACCTCCGGCGGCGCGGGTCACTGGCGGCCGGCAAGAGCCACCGTGGCTGAAGCCACGACGGTAGGCAGATGGATCCCGCGGCCACGCGGGATCCAGAGGAGACGCAGCGTCCGCCGCATCCGCTGAGCGCAAAGGGAGAGGGACCGCGTCCCCCCCTGCTCGGCCCGCTAGCCGAGCCAGCGCACCCCCCCGTCCAGGCCGGGGCGGGTCGCGCGGACCGGACCGGGCCGCGCACAGCCGGGCTGGGCCGTGCCCTACCGGGCCGGACCCGGACCCGGGTCGGGTTGAACCGGTTCGGGCCGACCCAGGGGGGTTGGGCCGGGTCCGACTGGGCCCAGACCCCCCACTTCGGACCACTTTCGGTCTTTTGCCCATAACTTGTGCTACGGACCTCTGATCGATGCACCGTCAGATGCGTATGATTCCTTGGATCGAGATGGTCATTTTGGAATATTACACTTGAGTTTTTGGCAAAGTTTGGTTACGGCTGGGTTGGTTCGGACTCGAAACCAACTGGGACTTTGGAGTGGAAACACTTATATCGTAAGGACCAGACACCCGATTGACAAGCCGTCAATTGCGTTGGGATAATTTTGTTGAGACGGTCAGTTTGGCTTACTATTCTTGAGGTTTGGACATTGCTATAGTATGGTCAGGTTGGTTTTAGGTTAAAAACCAACCGGGCCCCTGGAACAGAAAAACCAATAACTCTCAGATCAGGCGTCTGATTGACGGACCGTCTGTCGCGTCGGGTTTCTTTTGAGGAGATGAAACTTTGGGATACAGCAACTTTGGAATTCATGACAGTTGATGCATCTTCTCTCTCTACCTCTCTTGCTTGAGTAGCAGACCCTCCAGGAATCGAGCATGCTGTGTGCGGGAACCCTAGAGCTGGATGCGACTGCGACTGCGACGATGACGACTGCACTTGGATCCTCCGTGGGTTCGGCAGTGACGACTACTGTACTTAGATCCTCCATGGGTTTGGCAGTGACGAAAACCATACTGGAATCCTTTGTGTCTTCAATGGAGATGAATACTATTCTTGTATCCTATGTGGGTCCGGTAGTATTTGACTCTGTACTTGTATCCTATGTGGGTCCGACAGAGTAGCTGGTCTTGTATCCTTTGGGGGTCTGATAGCTTAGCCGGTCTTATATCCTATGTGGGTCCGACAGCTTAGATGAATCAGTGGATACATCTGATAATCCCCATCGCCTTACGAAGTTTATACCTGTGTGAGCTGAGTCTTGATTCTCAATCATTATCATTGATGTGGTTGACTTGCTTTCCTATGTGGATTCAGTTGTGCTTTCCTATGAGGACTGGGCTATGCTTGGGTTTAGGAGCTGGAGCCGAACTATAATCGATGACTTAGGTATATGTATGGGCATATACCTAAGTAGTGTTGTTTGATACTTCGTGTTTGGATATTTCCTTTGTGGTTTATCCTTTGTGGATTCTGAGAGACGATCGGGGGTCTCAGGGTCCCTACTGAGTATCGTATACTCACCCCTGCATGGGCTATGCTCGCACTACGTTGTATTGGATGTAGATGACGGACAAAACTGATCGAGGTGGAGGATTGTGGAGCTGGACGGTACCTGGAGGTGGACTACATGGCTGGACACTTACGGAGCAGATGGCCGAACCCAAGGAGCTGAGGAGGCTATCTGTACCCACCCTTTAGGTGGGACTTCCGGAGGAAGACTCGGTGTTGCTGTTTACTTACTGCTGTTGTAATTTCCCTTTCAGTTGTACTATACTTTTAGTTGGGTTTGTATACTGACCCATTTACTTTTCAGCACTTATCCTGTACCCATTTTTACTTAGTCCTTACTTCACTTGCATACTCTATGGTGGTTGTTGAATCTTTAAAGCCAATGCCTTCCCTTATTTTGGTTTTACACCTTTGGTGCTAGTCGCCAGCCCCTGGCCTATAGAAGGTGGGTGTAGGGTAGTCACGACACGGGCCCTGAGGACGGGTCATGACAAATTGGTATCAGAGGAGTCAGTTCTACCACAAAACTTAGGACTCTGTTAATTTATTCTCTGTGAGGAAATAATGATTAGATTAGTGAGTGTGGTTATCAGTCCAGGGAGTCCAGTGTTGGTGCGGCGGCTGATGTATCCATACACCAAGACCCTAACTTCTAATTTTCGACTCAGTGCACGAAAGCATTGATTGCATGTGTGTTTCAAAAGTTTTCTTTGTGATTAATTTATGTCAGCTCACCAAGTATACTGTACTAACCGTGGGACACCTGTTTCTTTGCAGGATGGTCCCATGACGACATCCAGCTAGGGTTCTCGGTTACGTGCGGGATGGCAGCCCACCGAGCGACGAGGCCCCAGTGCAGGGCCCCATTACGGCAGAGGCACCAGTGGTACCTCTACCCACTGAGCCACCGATGATACTAGCCCCAGCGGCGGAGAGTGCACGCCGCCTCATCATGTTGCATTAGTTTCAGAGGCAGAGCCACCCAGGTTCCATGGAGAGACGGATCCTCAGGCAGCTGAGGATTGACTGGAGGCTATCATCAGAGTCTTCAGGTTGGTAGGGACACCAGCAGACCTCATGGTGATCCTTGCCGCGAGTATCCTGCACGCGGCAGCAGGTAGATGGTGGAACTTGATGCTCTAGGTGCACGATGAGGTGTCTCTTTTTTGGATGGAATTCGAGAGCCTCTTCTGCTCAGAGTTCATTCCAGCCACCTTCCGTGCGGTGCACATCTATGAGTTACTGCAGCTGCGACAGGGCAGCATGTCAATATCCCAGTACTCGGTGAGATTTACCGACCTCTCGCGCTACTCCACGGACATGGTACGAGACCCATTCTTCCTGGACCGGGGCTTTGAGCAGGGGCTGAGGCATGAGATCAAAGCTTCGACGATTCCACTCAGCATCCTGACCCAGGTGGGGGTGATAGAGCGAGCCCTGCTAGTGGAGATCTTTCTCGCCGAGCAGCCATCAGCAGTGAGACCCACCACATGGTGGCATGGAGTGGAGTCCTCTGCAGCTGGTAGTCGACAGATGACGCAGGGGTCCAAGCGGACCATGCTGTCTAGTGGGCGACCTCAGGACACGGGTTCGGCTGTACGGGGCACACGACGCAGATCCAACCTTATGAGGAGCATACAATGTTATGCATGCGGCAGGCAGGGCCACATGACTCATGACTGCCCGACCCGCCATGCAGACGAGCAGCAGACCATGGAGGGACCTCCCAGGTAGAAGCAGAGGTTCGACCATGGCGGTCCGAAAGGAGCATGCTGATGAGGTAGAGGAGCTGGCCGAGCAGCGGGTGGTGGATGACACTTCGAGGCTCTACCACCACCACCCCCAGGGGGTCCACCCCGACCACAGGGAGCTGGCGGGAAGAGGCATACTCAAATTTAGACAGCGGAGGATTACGACCACGACGCACCCGAGATGATTCGAGGTACTATCTGTGTCTACTCCAACCTTGCTGAAGTTCTTATAGACACATGTCTGAGGGATTATTTTATTGCCACTGCCCTTGTTCAGAGCTCGGAGATTCTGACAGATCCGTTGGCTCGATCCTTGCGGCTAGAGACTCCTATGGGAGCAGACTCGATGATTACGCACTGGTGCCAGCAGTGTGAGCTCACTATAGGAGGCGAGATCTTCGGCTGGGATCTTCTTGTAGCGATGTCGAGGCCTTACGACATCATCTTAGGCATGGATTAGTTATCTACAGTCCATGCTCAGATTGACTATATTAGGTTCAAGGTGTGGTGTGTCCGCACGGATGGAAATAGGTTCACCTTAATCGGCGAGAAGGGAACCTTCGCAGCACAAGATGGACTCACGCAGAGGAGGGGGCATCCGATCACACATCAGTTGGCTAGCCTCATCATAAGAGTAGTTGACGTGCGGAGTATGAGTTTTCCTGTAGTGGTGGAACAGTATGCTGACATTTTTCCTAACAATGATCTAGGACTACCTCCTCACAAGGAGGCAGATTTCTACATAGACCTGTACACCGGGACATCATCGATATCCACTCTGGCATATCGGATGGCTCCTGCCGAGCTTCGTGAGCCGTGGGTACAACTGGAGGACTTGCAGGGGAAAGGTTTCATCTGACCCAGTGTTTCACCCTGGGCTTCTCAGATTCTGTTCACCAAGAAGGCGGATGGGATATTGTGACAATGTGTCGACTACCATCGCCTGAACTAGGTGACCGTGAGGAACAAGTATCCACTTCTAAGGATTTGTGACCTCTTCGATCAGCTAAAGGGAGCACGTTGGTTCTTCAAGATAGACCCCAGGTTAAGCTATCATCAGCTCCGAGTGCAGGACATGGATGTGCAGAAGACAACCTTCAGGTGTCGGTACAGCCACTATGAGTTCTTGGTCATGCCCTTTGGTGTGACCAACACTCCAGTAGTGTTCATGTGTCTCATGAATAGGATCTTCCAGCCCTACCTCGATCGGTTTGTCATAGTCTTCATTGATGACATACTGATTTACTTGACGACTGAGGAGGAGCATGCCTACCACCTAAGGGTTGTACTGGATACACTCCAAGAGAACCAGCTTTTTGGTAAGCTCTCGAAGTGACCGTTCTAGCTTCGAGAGGTTCACTTCTTGGGGCACGACATCTCAGAGGCGGGAGTTTTAGTGGATCTCGTGAAGGTCGAGGAGGTAATTTCTTGGGAGCCACCCAAGAGCGTGATGGAGGTGCGAAGTTTCCTAGGTCTGGCTAAGTACTATCAGAGATTTGTACCAGACTTCTCTAGAGTTGCAGCACCGCTTACAGCTTTGACGAAGAAGGGGAAACCCTTCGTGTGGTCAGACAGATGTCAGTAGAGCTTCCAAGAGCTAAGGTGAAGTTTGAATAGTGCTCCCATCTTGAGGCTACTGGAGGAGGGCGTAGGGTACGTAGTTTACTACGACGCATCATGGATCAGACTCAGGTGTGTCCTGATGTAGGAGCGAACAGTGATCGCTTATGGTTCATGGTAGTTGAGGCAGCATGAGCAGAACTACGCTACCCATGACCTGAATTTAGCAGCAGTGGTCTTCGCCCTGAAGATGTGGTGACACTATCTGATGGGCGAGCACTTTACAGTCTACTCTGACAACCAGAGTCTCAGGTACATTTTCTCGTAGAAGGACTAGAACCTGAGATAGCGGCGATGGCTCGAGTTCCTCCATGATTATGACTTTGAGATTGTCTATACTCCTGGGAAGGGGAATGTTGTGGCTGATGCTCTCAGCAGGAGATCAGGCATTCAACTAGTTGGGGAGGTGACAAAGCAGTTAGCCGCTCTGTAAATATCCTTCATGGATAGAGATGGGGAAGCCTATCTTTAGTCCCTCACAGTCACTCTTCCACTACTTCAGCGGGTCAGAGAGGCACAACATGGGGATGATGACTGTGAGGTGCGAAGTTCTCAGAAATCCTTAGGGATATCACTTGATCTATTTTTTGAAGGTGGAGATCATGTTATCCTCCTCAGGGGATGTACCATGGTACCAGTTACTCTATAAGAGGATTTGCTGAGGGAGTTCCACACTTCCCCTCTAGCGGTACATCCTGTGGTAGTGAAGATGTACCAGGACCTCAGACGACAGTACTGGTGGCTGGGTATGAAGAAGGTTGTGGCAGAGTTCGTTTCTTGGTGCCTCACTTGTTAGCAAGTGAAGGCAAAGCACCAGGTACCGACAGGCTTGGTACAACCCTTAGAGGCCCCAGAGTGGAAGTGGGATGGCATATCAATGGATTTCATGATAGGGCTTCCACATACCACTAGAGGACACGACTCCATCTGAGTGATTGTAGACTGACTCACCATGTTGGCCCACTTCCTACCTATCAGAGAGCAGGGCTCAGTGGAGTTCTTGGGACGCCTATACGTTCAGGAGATCATACGACTTCATGGTGTGCCATCATCTATCATCTCCGATCGAGACGCTCACTTTACTTACCAGCTTTGGAAGGGGTTTCAGGAGGCCTTTGGGACGCAGATATGCATGAGCACTGCCTTTCACCCACAGACAGATGGCCAAACAGAGGGGACCATTCAGACACTCGAGGACATGCTTCGTGCATGTGCCCTTGACTTCGATCACATCTAAGAGGAGCACCTACCCTTGGTGGAGTTTACGTACAACAACATCTACCACTCCACCATCGGGATGGCACCTTACGAGGCACTGTACGACCGACCTTGTAGATCACCTCTATGATGGACTGACCCTGGGGAGTCAGCACTCGTGGGACCAAAGATGGTTCTGGCTACGATAGAGAAGGTGCAGATCATCCAGGAGCAGATGAGGACTGCACAGAGTAGACAAAAGTCCTATGCTGATAGGAGGCAGAGACCACTGGAGTTTGAGGATGGAGACTATGTTTTCTTACGGGTCTCACCTTGATGTGGATTACACAGATTTGGCCGGGGCGACAAGTTATCTCCATGCTTCATTGGACCTTTCCATGTCCTCAGCAGGGTAGGCGAGGTGGCTTACCACCTGGCCCTTCCACCTCAGCTGCACCGGGTGCATGACTTCTATCACATATCTCAGCTAAGGAGATATGTGAACGACCCAATGCATATCATCGACCACGGGGAGCTGGACATCGATGATGGGGAGACTTTTTCGGAGGTCCTAGTGGAGATTGAGGATCAACAAGATCAGGTCCTACGTGGATGGTCAATTCCTCTGGTGCGCATGTGTTGGAAGCACATGAACCTCCAGGAGAGCACATGGGAGCGGGAGGGTCAGATGCATTCTCAGTACCATAATTTGTTCCCCTAGTTTATGTTGTATCTTTATGGGCACATAAAGCCCTGAGGTGGGAGTAATGTAAAAACCCATAAATTTCAAGGAATTATTTTTTCTTAAATTCTTTGGGATTTTACGAGTACGCAGTTTCTGACGGCTCTTGATTCCTAGGCCCGGTGTGCCCGGAATCAGTTTTTTAAGTTTCTCTCGAGTACGTTTAGTGAACGAACGAACGAGTTTTTCTAACTTTTGAACCGGTGCTCAGAATTAAAATCTGAGGGCATCGATGAATTTGCAGTGCCGGGTTTCTCTTAGGCAAAGCTTAGCTTCAACTGACATGGGTTGGATGAAAAAGATAAGTTTTTAGACCTTCAGAAAAAGAATTATATATAATAAAATAACTATAAGTTATTTTATTCTTTTTCTTCCACAGTTGAGCGACAGTTGGAGGAATCACAGTGTAACGACGATCAATAAATAAGGGCCATTTAAGGACTCATCACTTTGGTTGTGTAACAGCAATGCCCGTGTGTTTAATAGGTTCATTAATTAAGGTTTATTAATGAACCATAATAATGAACACAATGTGAGGATTAATTCTTTTATTAATCAACCCTTTGGAAAAAGAATAGAGAACCTGCGGGAGGAAGCTCTAACGAAACTCCGATGACGCTGGCCTCCGAAGAAGAATGACGAAGAACACCAGTTCCTTAGAGATTGACGATGTGCCACCAAATCTTTTTCTCTGCGACAAGAGAGGAGACGCCACTTCCTCCTTGGCATTTTCGGCGACGCCGTCTACCACGGCGCCATCTACCGCGACGCCGACGAACGCCTTCTTGTTGAGGTAGGGTTTTTGGTTTAAATTTCTTCATGTGTTATTTCTATACCCTCGGCATGGCGTGCTTTTTTATGGTGTTTTCTTAAAACCAATAACGCGTTGGGTGCGGGCTAACGAAAAAGCCCTAACCTACCGCTGTTTTGTTCCTGATGCGTGGAATAATTAGTGACGACGAAACGAGACCGATTTGGCGATTAGTGGCTGTCATAATAAATTACAGATTCCAAGATGAATGTAGGCGCAGACGGGAGAAAGAGCAGAACACCGGAATGACTCTGGTGGCCCGCAGAAACCTCCGGCGGCCGGCACTGGCCGGCTGCCCGGAGGCGGCGGCGCCCCGGCGCGCCGCCAGTAGGAGCCGCCGTGGCGGAAGATGGCCGGATCCCATGGCCACGCGGGATCCGGAGGAGACGCGGTGCCCACCGCTTCTGCGGAGGACAAAGGGAGGGGGGACCGCATCCCCCCTACTCGGTCCGCTGGCCAAGCCAGCGCACCCCCCCCCCGGCCAGGCCAAGGTGTGTCACTCAGACGGGGCCGGGCCGCGCCCTGTCGGGCTAGGCTACGCCCTACCGAGCCAGACCCAGACCCGGTTCGGGCCGACCCGAGGGGGGGGGGGGGGGGGGTTGGGCCGGGTCGGACCGGGCCCAGACCCCCACTTCGGACCACTTTCTATCTTTTTTCCATAACTTGTGATACGGACCTCCGATCGATGCACCGTCAGATGAGTATGAATCCTTGGATCAAGAAGGACATTTTGGTATATTAAACTTGTGGTTTCTGCAAAGTTCGGGTATAGCCGGGTTGGTTCGGACTCAAAACCAACCGAGCCTTTGGAGCGGAAACACTTATATCTTAAGGACCTGACATCTGATTGACGAGCCATCAATTTTGTTGGGATACTTTTGTTATGACGGTCCTTTTGGATTACTACGCTTGAGGTTTGGACACAAATGGAGTATGGTCGGGTTGGTTTTAGCTTAAAAACCAACCGGGCCCCTGGAACAGAAAAGCCAATAACTCTCCGACCAGGCGTCCAATTGACACACCATCTGTCGCATCAGGTTTATTTTGACAAGATGGAACTTTGGGATACATAAACTATGGACTTCGTGACAGTTGATGTATTGTCTCTCTCTCTCTCTTTCTTGAGGAGCGAACCCTCCCAAAATTGAGCATGCTGTGTGCGGGAACCCTAGAGCTGGCTGTAACTGTGACTGCGACGATGATGACTGCACTTGGATCCTCCGTGGGTTCGGCAGCAACGACTACTGTACTTGGATCCTCCGTGGGTTCGGTAGTGACGACGACCGTACTAGAATCCTACGTGGGTTCGACGGTGATGACTACTATTCTTGTATCCTGTGTGGGTCCAGCAGTATTTGACTTTGTACTTGTATCCTATGTGGGTCCGGCAGAGTAGCTGGTCTTGTATCTTTTGTGGGTCAAATAGCTTAGCTGGTCTTGTATCCAATGTGGGTCCGACAGCTTAGATGAATCAGTGGCTACCTTTGATCATCTCCATCGCCTTACGAAGTGTATACCTGTGTGAGATGAGTCTTGATTTTCAATCATTATCATTGATGTGGTTGACTTGCTTTCCTCTGTGGATTGGGTTGTGATTTCCTTTGTGGTATGAGTTGTTCTTTGGCTCGGGAGCTGGATCCGAATAGTAATTTATGACTTAGGTATATGTATGGTTATATACCTAAGTAGTGTTGTTTGATACTTCTTGTTTGTATCTTTCCTTTGTGGTTTATCCTTCATGGATTCTGAGAGACCTTCGGGGGTCTCGGGGTCCCTACTGAGTATCTTATACTCACCCCTGCACGGGTTATGCCCGCACTACGTTGTGTTGGATGCAGATGATGGACAACACTGATTGAGGTGGAGGCTTGTGGAGCTAGACGGTACCCTGATGTGGACTACTTGGTGGGACGTTTACGGAGCAGATGACCGGACCCGAGGAGCCGAGGAGGCTATCTGTACCCACCCTTCAGGTGGGACTTCCGGTGGACAACTCAGTGTTGCTATTTACTTACTGCTATTTTACTTTCCCTTTTAGTTGTACTGTACTTTCATTTGGGTTTGTATACTAGCCCATTTACTTTTCAGCACTTATCATGTACCCAGTTTTACATATTACTTACTTCACTTGCATACTCTGTGGTGGTTGTTTAGTCTTTAAAGGCAATGCCTTCCCTTCTTTGGGTTTTACGCCTTTGGTGCTAGTCGCTAGCCCCTAGCCTATGGATGGCGGGTTTGGGGTAGTCATGACATGGGCCCCGAGGACGGGTCGTGACATGGTGATCATAGCTTGGGATACTAGAGCAAGTCTCTCTCAACTATTTACTATTTTACGGTTTTTTAGGTTGGGACATATTTCTGGTTGGGCAGGTATTTTTCCCCTTTACTTTCATTTTACACTATCGTACTTTTGTAATATCTATAGGTTCATGCATGCCTAGTTTATTTTATAGTAGTGTTTTATATTTTTACCTTTCCCTATGAAATTTTTCATTGAGTTGGTCGTGTGTGTGCATATAGGAACATATAAAAAGGCCTCCCTGAGTTTAGTTGTGCCTTGAACACTTGTAGAAACCCCTAGCCTATGGAGGTAGGCTTGGGGTAGTGGAAGCTCATGCCCTAATATGGTCCAGGTTGTGACAGATTGGTATCAGAGCAAGTTCAATCCTTGGGATGTTGTTTAGACGAATCTCCTTAAAGAGGATCTGTTGGGTTTGGAGAAATAGTGTCAAAGTTTATCTAGTGTGGATCTCATGCCAGGTATGGTATGGGCAGCCGACATATCATTTTTCTCGGATCTTGACTACCTACTTATTGAATCGGAATGACGAGAATTTTTTTACAAGGATTAATGGTACATGAATCATATAGTATTGAGTCTTTGACTGTTCTCGAGTCATCTATGTATTGTTGTTAATATATATATATATGCTCATCTCACCACAATACTCTTTGATAACTTTATCGATTCCTCTATGATCCCAGCCAACTAGGATACCCACTCTAGTTCATGATGACAACCCTATGAGCAACAAGGATATGGTTTAGGGTCTATCACGTGATCCCCTTCCTCTATTGGGTCGGTTGAAGCACCTACACCTGTTGAGCATCAGATCATCCTAGTAGAGCAGGCTGAGGATGCACATAGGATTAGCGTGCTCCATGAGTTCCATCATCAGATACTTATGAGGTTCCATGGAGATCTAAATCCTCAGGCAGATGAGGATTGGATAGATTCAGTGGTCCACATCTTCAAGCTTGCCTAGACCATGATGGATCAAGTGGTGGCCTTAGCAACCATCCTTTTCCATGGATTATCTAGATGTTGGTTAAGCCTGGTTACATAGATGCATGATGAGTCAACACTATCCTAGGATGAGTTCCACTATCTATTTAATGAGGAGTAATACCCCTCTTTATTACACTTATTTTTTATCTATGAGCTTATGAAATTGCAGCAGTTAGAGATAATGGTGGCTAAGTATGTAGTAAGGTTCACAGACCTTATGTGCTAATCTCTATACATGATTAGGGAATGATACTTATGATAATGGAAGTTTGAGCAGGGAATCAACCAAAATATTCCTGATAGTATAGTGCCCTTTTAAATCCTCACATATTCCAAGGTGTTGGAGTAGGCACTGGTGGTAGGGATATTTCTGTCAGAGGGACATCACACTACTGGAGTTGGTATTGGGTGTCATGAAGCTAATATGTCTGCAGCAGCTAGAAGGCACTAGTAAATGAGATCTCAGCACAAGATAACTTTTCATGAGTAGGCTCAGGGACATGGTAATATAGTTTAGGGGTAGTGCAAAACACCAAGGAAGACTAGGGAGGGTCAGTACTATGCTTATGATGGGTAGGATCACTTTGCATGAGACTGCCCGACAAGACATGTTGAGTAGCCAAGAAAAATAGTTTATAGGATACCACGATAGAGGCATCACTATGATTCGGGTTTTCAAGAGAGTACATGGTGGTCCCCAGGGAGGTGGAGCTTCTAGAGGAGCAGGAGGAGCTATAGGTGGAGGAAGAAGTTTTAAGATCATTCAACCACCAACACCAGGCAACCCATGTCAGGCTCAGGGAGCTAGAAACTGGGGAAGTGGATAGTTTCATGCTTTAGATGTCTACAGTCCCACAATGCATGGGATGATCATAGGTACAATCTGCGTTTATTATACACTTTCCTCGGTATTAGTATACATATGTTAAAACCATTATTATATCTTGATACTCCTGGTGCAGGAGCTGGAGCTCCCAGTAGAGGCACTAGCACAACATCTTCAACCTAAGGTTCATTCCAGGAATAATTTTTTTTCAACTTTGATATACTAATAGTGTAAGCTATTGCTTGGAGAAGATAGGTTCACATTGGACCTTTTTGTCATCATAATGGAACTATATGATTTCATCTAGGATATGTATTGGATTTCTATGGTTCGAGCCCAGATAGTTTATCACTGCAGATAAGTTTGATGACTACGCACTGATAAAACAAGATTCTATTTTTCTGGAGAGAGAGATATCATGGTAGGGAAAGTGGGTTCAGAGGGTAGGAGGATACATCCCATCACTCATCAGTTGGAATGTGTATCCACTGGTGTAATAGGCTCATCAGGAATCTGGGTTCCTTTATTTGTAGAGGATAATATAGATGTATTCATCAAAGACCATCCATGACCACTTCTGAGGTGGTAGATGGAATTTTTCATCGAATTGAATCATGGGACTACCTCGATATATTTTGTGGCATATAGGATTGAACCTACTAAGATCCATTAGCTAGATTATTTGTTAGAGTACCATTAGGAAAAAGGTTTCATCATACCTAGTGTGTCCCCTTGGAAATCTCCAATGTTTTTTATAAAAAAGGTGGAAGGGATCTTACAGATTTTCATGGATTATCGGCATCTAAACTAGGCCATGATAAATAATAGGTACCACTTTATTATAATTTTTGACCTCTTCAATCATTTTTGAGGCATGAGATGGTTCTCAATGATCGATCTCAAATCTGAATACCACCAATTGAGTGTTCAAGAGGATGACATTTCAAAGTTAGCATTTAGATGATGCTAAAGACACTGTGAGTTTCTAGTGATTCCCTTTGGTGTAATGAATTCCCCTAAAGTGTTTATGGATTTGATAAACTAGGTATTACAAACATACTTGGACCAGTTTGTTGTTGTCTTCATATATAACATACTCATCTACTCTGCAAAAAATGAGGAGCATTCTGATCACTTAAGGATGGTCCTAGACTTTCTTCGATAACACCAAATTTATGGAAAGCTCTCAAAGTTCCAGTTATGGGTACATGAGGTCCACTTTATGAGGCATTTCATTTCTAAAAAAGGTTTAGCTATGGATATAGAGAATACCAAAGAAAATATTTCTTGGGATCCACCCGAGAATGTGTCTGAGGTACAAAGATTTTTTGTCTTGGCAGAGAACTACAGACGGTTTGTAAAAGACTTATCCAGAATCATAGCCCCTTTAACAACACTAATGCAGAAAGGGAAGACATTTAACTAGTTTGAGTAGTGCTAGAGGGCCTTAGATTAGTTATGGAAGAGGCTGATGAGTGCTCCGGTATTGATACTAAAAGAGGAGGGCATGGATTTCTTCATTTATTGTGATTACTTATGATCTTGGATTAGTTGTGTGTTGATGTAGAAACATGAACTTATCGTATATAGGTCAAGTTAGTTGAGAACCCACAAGTATAACTATGAAAATCAATAAATATAGATAGAAGAAGAATTATTTTCCCTAAGGATGTAAAGATACTATCTTCTGGGAGAGAACTTTGTGGTTTACTCAGACCACGAGAGTCTCAGGCACATCTTCAGTCATAGAGACATAAACTTGAGACATAGACGCTGGTTGGAGTTCCTACATGACTTAGACTTTGAGATAGTCTATTATCTAGGGAAGGGAAATGTTATTGAAGATTCCCTTAGCAGGAAGTCCCATTCTCGATTATTTCAAGAAACTTTGAAGAAGTTACCTTCCCTATAGCTGATGCCGGTGGACCAGGAGGGTAAAACTTGTCTTCAGTTGATAGTTTTGACTCCTTTACTCTTTGAGAATGTGGGAGAGTCCCAAATAGGATATAATGAATGTGAGGTATTAAATGATCATATATCTACATGAAACACACTAGATAGATATTTTAAAGGAGGGAATCTTGTTATCTTGTTCCAAGGGAGAACAACGGTTCCAGTCATGATGCGGGAGGAGGTGATGCAGGAGTTTGACACTTCTTCCTTAGGTGTACATCTCGGTATGGGGAAAATGTATAGAGACATTCAGTGGTAGTTTTCGTGGTCCATCACGAGACAAAGCATAGTTTTTTTCTCTTGATGCCTCACCTATCAGTAGGTGAATGCCGAACACCATGTTCTGGTGGGATTTTTGCAGCCTCTTGATATCTCAGAGTGGAAATGGGAAAGAATACCAATGGACTTCATCACAGGGATTCCGTGCATAGTGAGGGTCTATGATTCCATCTGGGTGATTTTATATTGACTCACGAAGTTAGATCACTTCATTTCCATCAGGGAGCATATTTCAGTGGAGTGTTTGGGACAACTACACATACGGGAGATCATTCTCCTTCATGGGGAACCCTGGACAATTGTATTCGATCGTGATGTGCGGTTTGCATCACAACTGTGGAGATAACTCTAGTATTTATTTGGGACATAAGATTGGATGAGTGTAGCCTTTCATTACTAGAACAATGGGAAAAAAGAATGTACTATCCAGGTGACATAGGATATTTTGAGGGCCTCTGTGTTAGACTTCGGCTGGTGTTGGGAGGATCACCTTACCTCGGTATAGTTTGCGTAAAACAAAAGCTACCACTCTACCCTAACCATGGAAAATTTTTATTCTTTTATGGGAGACCCTATAGAATACTATTTTTCTGGACAAAGGTTGGTGGGACATATCTTTTGGGCCTCAATTTGGTGTAGGAAACAATGGAGAAAGTTCATGTCTTCTGGGAGAGGATGAGGATGGCCCATAGAAGAAATAAATACTACACATTCTACCTTTGTAGGCCCTTGGAGATTGATCAAGGAGAAAAAAAATTTCTTGAGAGTCTCCACATGATGAGTATTGCATAGGTTTAGACAGGGAGGTAACCTATCCCCGAGGGTAATTGGTTTGTTCGAGATCATGCATATAGAGGATGGATCCACCTTTGGGAATCACCTGATAGTGATCAAGGAATGAAAAAAGAGGACCCTATATAAATGAACCATCCTTTTGGTTATAATGCTATGTTAGAACATAAATGTGCAAGAGTGTTCCTGGGAGTGGTAGATCCAAGTTCAGACTTAATAACTCAAGTTTTTTTCATAGTATTTTCTTAGGCGATGAAAATCTTGAATGAAGGAATGATGTCGAGACTCATTTTTTTCCTCGTATGACTTTGAAACATTTCTATATATATTTCCAAAGCTAGGCACTGATATGATGTGCAATTATGAGGCCCGATGTGTGAAGAATTAATTTTATAAAAATATTAAAAATATTTTATTCTGTGTGAGCTCATTTAATTAAATGAATAAAAAAATTAACTTCATTTAAACTAAAATGATGTTTATAAATATATCATTAAATTAAATTTTCTAGGGTTTGCCTCACAATTTATAGAATTCACTGGTGAGAGCTCCTCCTTGAATTTGTAGAATTGAGATAAATGATGTCAGAATGTTAGATCAAATCAGATAAACACACAATTAATACATTAGGTTCTTCCAATCATTGTGAGGGCATGTTCTTCACCAACGATCGATCCAAAACAGAGGCATGACTTGTATTTTATTGTTTTTATGCCTTTGGATTAAAAGATACAGTATATCATTATTCATTATTTGATCTACATCTTGTTTTGGTCTTTGTAGGATCCCAAGTACCACATTTCATATTATTTAATCAATGTTCTAACCCCAGTTCCCCATTCATGATTGCTAATCAAGAATTCTTGGCCAGTGTTGTTTAAAACTTTGGTTTATGGTGTTTTTCTCCCTCAATTATTTATGTTCTTTACAAGTTGGATCCCTTCAGTCCTAACTCAACATTTTTGGTTGACACAAAGCTCTATTGGGCCCTTGAATTCACTGAATATCGATAATGTGACAACGGTTTGGAGAGCGAAGCATAGATATGGAATCGTTGTGGTACAAGGATGCTCAATCTGTTGGTATGAGATATAAGATAAGAGAGATAAGATATAATATATAATATATAAGATACAAGATATGATATATATATATAAAATAAAATAAATGAGATATGAGATATGATATATAATATATGAGATACAAGATACAAGATACAAGATATGTGATATAAGATGTGAGATATAAATCCTGGTTAAATAATTTTATATTGGTTATATATTTTAAATGAGGCATCTGTTTGATGAACCGTAAGCAAAAACGTGATCCTAGAATCAAGACATCCATTTTAAGAATGATGTTGGATACCTTTTCATACTTTTTCTTTAGGTCAATGAAACACCCAATAATAATAAAATTATTATTATTGGAGAATCTTGTATCCGACATATCTCCCTCATACAGTGTTAGAATGATGAACTGTCTATAACATTGTGAACCTAATATTTAGGCACAAATTTCAATAAAATATTGGTTATTTAATTTTTATTTGTGTCTTAGGCCCACAATAATCCATTCGATCTTGATGCGGTGAAATGAGAAATTTTCACTAGCTGTCTGATTGAGGCAAGTGAATATCCTATCACGAGTGTTTTTCCACGTAGAACATGTCAGTTCTCACCATTGTGTATTTTGAGATAAAACGAAAGTTGTTATGATAATGATGCACTGGGGAGACACTCGATGAAGAAAGTGATCATACAGGATCCCCATGGCTTTCTGGGCTTACCCTCCAATAGGACTAGGCAGTGGTATTCCCTAATGATCTTTCCAAGTTACCCTTCAGTAGGCATGGGTGGTGGAGTACCTTCATGTTATGGGATTACCCTACCTAAGGGATGGGTAGTGGCATTCCACAATGATCTCTCCATGTCACCCTTTAGTAGGGATGGGTAGTGGAGTTCCTTGATGTTTTGGTATTACCCTCCAGCAATTCTGGGCAGTGGTGTTCCTTGATTATCTTTCTGAGTTACCCTCCAGTAGGGATGGGCAGTGGTGATCCTTGATGTTCCTAGAATAACCTCTAGTAGGGATATGTAGTGCAGTTCCTCAAAGAACATTCTAGGCTTACCCTCTATTAGGAATGGGCAGTGGCCTTCCCCTATTACCTTCCTAAGTGGTACCCTCTACTAGGAATTCGTAGTGGAGTTCCTTAGTGACTATCAGAGTAGGACCCTACTATTGTACCATGGCATGGAATCCTTACCTATAATTTATGGCCCCTCAACTATGTGTCATAGTGTTGAGAAATGTTTAGACACGACATTGGAATCAAAATGAGGAGGGATGATTTCCTCACCAAAATGTGTTCTTGTGATGTGACCCAAAACTATGTGGGGAAGTATTTTCCTCTCAAAGAAGATAGTATCAAGGTGTGGTGATTGAGTCCTTTAGACTTGTGTGTTTGGGACTAAAACGTGAGATGTTTTTCATAATTGATGGAATAATTTTGTAATTGTTTGCTACTCTTCTTCTTTGGATTGTTTGTGAGATCGAGACCCCCTTACTCTCTCATTTGGGCTTCTCTGACTGAGTATATATATATATATATATATTTTTTTTTCTTATGGATTCACGCTTTGTCTTTGGGTAATATCCTTACAAAAGGGGTGAAGACAAGTATGGTATGCCCTATTCATTCTATTTCTAGATTCTCATGGTTTTATGAGTCTACTCTCCTTCTATAGGTGGATAAGGATCGATAGGTAGTTCATATACTCACCATGCTTAACCCCTTATGCTTGGAAAATCTTACTTTCACTCTCATGTTGGGTTGAGCTATACTCTTTCACTATACCTTGTTCTATCTAATGATAACCTCTTCATTTGTGTATTTTAATGCTCCCACTTAACCACTTTTTGGGCGTTCTACTAGGTATGTATATACCCACCCCTACATGGTAATTCCCCACATGAGTAATGTCTTTTGCAGAAAACATACAGGTCGACTGTGACTTCAGAGGAGCTTAGGGATACTGGGTGTTTGGACCACATACAGTGGTCGTAGATTAGTATATAGGAGATGTGATCTCTCATATATTTAATCATTTCAATTTTTGTAATGCCCAAAACCTAGTTACCCAGAGTCGGTGCATTATTACATAACATTGGCATGATCCCAAGAAATCAAGTCTCGAAAGACCAATTAGTTTAGTAGCCTTTGAAGTACTAGATACATACATAAGTTTTACACTATAATATAAAATAAAAAAACAACATTGTGTCTCCTTTTAACACACTCATATCCCATATCCTATCCCGGTAGTTCAATCATAATATACTTCATCACATCCTGGGAAAAATAAAACAAATGAATGGAGTGAGCTTAAATGCTCAGTAAGGATAATAATATAGCAGAAACTTTCATAAATAAGCATAAAAATTGAAGGCAATTTATAAGACTAAAACCCAATAATTTTAAAATTAAACATCATAATAATATGGTAATGATAAATCAAATAATTCCATTTAATTATTCACATGGACATTCTACTAGTTGAATAATCACATGTAATATCAATAACTAATTTCATAATGATGGAATTCATAATGCCAGTCATCATAACCATATAGTCAAGGTCTCATGCCAAGACTACAAATAAGATTTTGTCAAGGCCTTGTTCCAAGATACTAGTTTTTCTCATGATACCAACTGATGCATCGAGGAGCTATAGCGGGCTCCACCCATCACTTACTAAGTCCAATTCATTCCTCATATGAAAAGGTTGAAACATAACACAAACATTCGTATTAAAAATAGCTTATGAAATGTTAATAATTTAACCATAAAACATGAATGATATAAAAATATCACATTCATTGTCAAACATATCACAAAACCTTCAATACAATATGGAATATTGTATAATAATAAATCAACTTCAAACAAACATAAAATCCAACAAAGGATGTTGACAATGATGAAATCAAAACTATTTGAGAGAAATATCTCTTTCTATTTTGAAATAACTTAAAAGTAAAATAATTATAAAAGAATTTTTTTTTCAAAATATTCTTATAAGCTTGTAAGTGAAGCTTCGAAGGTGTTATAATGACAGAAAATAGCCTCACCCACTACATAAGTTAAAAAACATTCTTACCTTAATTTTTGAAAAAGGTCATAAAGTAACTTATTTAGAAAGCGATGGAAAGATTCCTTTGAAGCCATTTTATAAAATTAAAACAAGGGTATACATGAATTTATCCCATAGTCTAGTAAATAGTAAAGATGTTTTGAAATACATTTTAAGAAACACGAATGTGGATGATAAAGAGGTCCCAGTAGATACTTAGGAATTAACAACCACGGATAATAAAGAGATTGTTAAATTAACCCTTACCTTGTACTTTTACTTGGTCGAGGGTATGTTAACCTCCTGTATAATAGTTAAATAATTGTTATTAAATTATAAAAGAACCACATAAATAAATATGATATCATATATGATCTTCTAATATTTCTTTGTTAATAATATTTTAGTAGTATCATTTTTCTGGTGATAACAGATTCATTTTACTTTATATGTTTTGTTATGTAAGATATGTTTGAAATGGATAGGATGTATTTGATTCATATACATAATGATATTAAGTTCTTAAAAATTATTTTTAATCATAAAATGACAATTAATCTTGAATGGTTACGACGGGGAATGAAATCTCATCGCGTTATGGAAATTGTAAGTCGTACGTACGCATGAGCGACTATATCATTATATTGATGGTGAAATAATATGTAATATAAAGGTGTATTATATATACAGAATCATTAAAATGTTATATTTATTATTTAAATAAATTATACTAATTATTATACCCATCCAAATAATGAAGTGTTGAATGACAAACTACACCACGACGTGGAAACGGTAAGCCGCAGATACACACATATGGTGACTTTTTCATTTATAGGATGGATAAAATAATGAATATGATTGTACCAAATTTATAATAACATCACAGTATATATAAGGTAATAGATTCATTATTTTGGTATGGATAAAACAAAGAAAGAGGAGGAGGAAGAAGAAAATAACGTTGAAAGAGGTGATGAAATAATTACCTCTTCTTCGGGTGCTTCCATTTGATTTGATCTAAAGGGCTCCTTAGGTAGGCTTCCTGATAACATTAAGGCCTCTAGGTCGAATTGAGGGTTGTTGGGAGGATATTTCAGTAGGGGTTGGCTGATCCAAATGGATTTGGAGGTGTGATTTTTTGAGAAGGGGAAGTACCCTTTTATAAGAGAGGTGAGGGTCACTTTAGGAAAATCTTGAAATATTAATTTATTATACAATCATATTCAGTATATAATGGATCCAAAAATATTTATTTTGTGGATATGGTGGGTATGGGTCACAATATTCTCAACCAATAGGTTTTAAATAGTTTAACTTTTACCATGTCTTCTTGTATTATTATAATAAATGGTTAATAAACATACTATAAAAATACAAGAGAACCCCAAGTGGTTCGTTATTGACATATATAACATTATTTAAGTACTTTGGGAAAAACGTATATTTTTATGAATATTATATCCTTTAATAATATATTATTTGTCTTAAAAACCCATTCATGTCAATTTGGACACTATTTGGTATTCTGTTTTTGTAAAAGTCACAACAACTTCATCACTTTGAAAAAATTTATTTAATAAACCCTAACATGTCATATGCACCATGAAAATTCTTGGATGGAATAAAAAGCCTCAATTTACATTAATTTTTATATTTATAATATCATTTATTTGATTCTTTCATTAATAAAACAATACTGCATCATTATTGTGTCATAAATAAATATATTAATTTTATATCTAATTTTTTTAAATAAAATATAATGATGTAGGAAATATTTTTAGATTTTTAATGACTATTTATAGTCTAAGAGATCAATTATATAACCTCATATAATTTTTTTACTAAAAGATACATATTTATGTTATTTTGTCTTTACTTTACATTAATTAATATAAAATGTCATTATTACACCCAAGTGCCTCCATGGGGTCCAAAAATAGACCCAAGGATGTCCATGGTCTGAAATGTATCATCCAATAGGGTTAGGACATGTGTTAGGGTAATTTAATATTATTATAATATTATTTTTTATCCTTATTTACCTGATTTACACTTTAACCATGGTTAATAAAATATTTACTAAAGTAAATATTCATAATGTCTACAAATAAAAGCTACCTATTTACACAATTTGGACCTACTAATTCAAAATATGTAATCTATTTTTCCAAATTCCAAACCCAGAATTTTCAGAAATTAATTTAAAATTAATTCCTGTTGTAGAAACCAAAAAGTACGCTTTTAAGAAGTAAAAACTATCAAAAGATTGACATATGTTTATGTACCATTTAAATGTGAAATTACATATAATGACCTTAATTATATTAAATGAAAAAAATAATCTAATGATACTTTATAACCACTAAAATCTATAATTTAACACTATAAATTATTTCAATTAAAATAGTTGTTTTTAATTAAAATTTAGTGTTACTCACTATTCATCACAATATAAAAGTTATATGAAAAGTACCAAAAATTAACCCTAAGATAATTTTGATATTACGAATCCAAAAATGTGTTCGAAATTGAAAAATAAAATTTATAGAATTTCAAAAAGTAGGTATTACTATTCATACATGATTTTAAAACAACTAGTTTGATGGGTTGTTGTGTCCTTGAACTCATTATTACGTGCATCACATGCTATTGTATTATTAAAAGAAAAGCATACTGTGGAAGCTCGGGGTGTTAAATTGTTACCTCCTTCAATAAATTTAATCCTCGTAATTTGAAATTGTTCTTCGAAAATAAAAGGTTTAAAAAATAGAAAATACCTTTGTGGAAACCCACATCTGAAATAGGGTTAATAAAAGTTAGTCTTAATAAGAGGGAAAGGGAAATGAAAAATTCACCACCAAATTAGGATTTAAAATATGATAACATTGGTGGAAATTATAATTGGAGGAAGAATGTATATATTTATAGGGATTGATTGAGGTCATCAATAAAAAACAAGTGAATGGAAAATTGAGGGCCTCAAAGCCATAAATCTATGATGATTTAAAATGTCGTTAGTTAAAAAAAATATTAGGACAAAACATTTTTGGTTTTAAGATCCCTTCCCTAAATTTTAAGAATTTATTTCTTAATAGAACAAGAAAAAAAAAAGAATACTTGACAAGTAGAGTTACATGCTTTAACTAATTTCTACCACAAACTCATCTTTCACTCCAAAACATAATAGAACTCAAAAATATTCTATTTATCCTAATCGTATAAGGTTACAAATATAAACATATACCATTTAAATTAATTAAACTATATTTTAAGAACATGAGACTTCTTATAGGCTAGTGGTAGGTGATAAACCCTTATCACACTTTGGTTGTGGGTTTGATTCTTAGAGCTTTGTCCGATGCGACGAGTTATCGCACAACCTGTAGGTTGTCCTTTTTCTAAAAATAGATTTTTATAATATTATGAAAATAATATTAAGAAATGTTTTAACCTTAAACAATACTATAAAATTTTCAACTTAATCCATTCCAATATTTATATCTATCCAAAATACATCTGTCCAAACTCTATCTAAAAGGTCTCTAATTTCCAAAATCAATAGTAAAATCAGATTCCCCAAACAACGTAAAGTTTCAATTATTTTCACATACTGAAAATATGATTACCTTCATCATATTAAAACCTTAATTAAATAAAAAAGTACTATATTACAATCCTTATATATATCACATTCTTCTTATAACCAGAATATAGTTCTTGAATCCAAAAACACAAATACATTAATTAATCCACTTTAACTTTAGTAACAACAGAATCTTGACCTTTCTCCCTTGGCCTTTTCTGAGGCAATTTTCCTTGTCACTTAGGAAATTAATTTTCATAATTCCCCATTTCTCTACAATTTTAGTATTAAACATTGACAACCTCTTTCTTTCCCTTGCAATCATGAGCCCAGTGACCGGTTTCCCCATATTTGTAATAAACTCTCATTACTTTTAGGCAAGTACAGGGGTGTTTCTTCCCACAATTATCACATAAGAGAAAATTCTTCTTCCCCTTTTACCTTTATCTGTCTCTTCCCCCATCTTTCTCTTCTTTAATTTAATGTCATAAGACTTAGAGAATTACTTTTCTGTCTTGATAGCACATGAGACTATATCTTCATATGTTTAGAAGGATAGTGAGACTAATGTTTAAAAGAGATATGTTTTAACCCATCAAAGAATAGATCAATATTACTCCTTGGGTTGCATATATAATCTATATCATGCCTTACTAACCTTGTAAAGTTAGCCTCATACTTTGCGACATTCTCATCCTCCTTTTTCTTCAGACTCATAAATTGTCTTTCCATATCCGCTCGATGGTCACAAGGAAAGTATTTTTCTAATAAAATCTCTTTTAAATCTCTACATTCCATATTTTATACTTCTTCACCCTCTTTTGTGTTTTTAATTAATGACCACAATTGATCTGCATCTCCCGTGAGGTGATAAAATTCCATGAAATCTTTTTCCCTTTCGCTACTCCCCAAAGCATGAAATATTTTCTCTAAGGAACTTATCCATTTCTTATCTACAAGTGGATTTGTAGTCCCATTGAATGTTAGTGGTTGTTTCCTCATTAATAGGTCTAACATTGATCCTCCACATTTTGGATTAGGGTGATTTATACGAGTAAGGTTATTATTCATAACATGAGTGAGTTGTCCCAGTATGGTGATAAGCTAATCTGCACCAGTTACATCACCATCTCCACTATAAATATTTTGAGTAGGAGGTAAATCCCTAAATGGATTACGTGCATTGATAAAGTTTCTATTCCTTCCACTAGGCTCCATTTCTAAACCATGACATACACTAGATTAGTTTATGAATCACAATACATAATTCCAAACTTGTAAAACACATAACATAAATTGAAAGGTTTATGGATATAATCCATAATCATAAAAAAGCTTTCTTTGAGAAAGTATTTAATAATAAATACTTAATAATGGTTTGTAAAGAAAATGTGAATTGTCCTTAGAATATCCATTGGGAGTGTCATAACCAAGAGTGCAGCAAGACCCGTTGTCTTGTACCAAGATACCCTAGGTCAAGCTCAGAACTCTTTGTTAGAGTTTTCACTCCTTAGTACATCTATGCTAGAGCCACCTCTACCTTCTCGTATCTAGTCAGGGATGTATTTCTTGGAAAATTCAAAAAATATTTACATTACGAAAATTATAACAAGTTATTCTATACTAATCCTCAAAGTCTATCTTAGTGTAATGTTCTATAATCAGAGTTTTTATAAATCTAGTTTCCAAGGTTTGTACTAAACTTCCTATGATACCAACTATAACACCCTGACCCTAGTTACCCAGAGTTAGTGCATTATTATATAACATTTTCCTGATCACATGGGATCAAGTCTCGAAAGACTGATTAGTTTAGTAGCCTTGGATGTACTAGATACATAAAAAAGTTTTACATTACATTATGAAATAAAAAAATAACATTGTGTATCCTTTGAACACACTCATATACCATAGTCTATTCTTATAGTTCAATCATAATATACTTTTTCACATCCTGGGAAAAATAAAACATAATAAAGGGGTGATCTCAGATGCTCAGTAGGGATAAAAATACAGCGGAAATGTTCATAAATAAACATAAACATTAAAGGCAAGGTATAAGACTAAAACAGAAACCTTTTAAAATTAATCATCAGCATAATATCGAAAAGATAAGTCAAATAATTCCATTTACGTATTCACATTGATATTATACTTGTCAAATAATCACTTGTAATATCAATAGCTAATTTCATAATGTTGGATTGAAAAATGCCGAACATCATAACCATATAGTCAAGGCCTCGTGCCAAGACTAAAAATAAGATTTTGTCAAGGCCTTGTTCCAAGACACTATATTGTCTCATGAGACCTACCTATTCTTCAAGGATCTATATCGGGCTCCACCTGTCACTTACTAATTCCAGTTCATTCCTCATATGAAAAGGTTGAAACATAACATAAACATTCGTATTAAAACTAGCATACGAAATGTTAATGATTTAACCATAAAACATGAATGGTATAAAAATAAAACATTCACAGTCAAACATATCACAAAACATTCAATAAAATATGGAATATTGAATCATAATAAATCAACTTCAAACTAATGTAAAATCCAACAAAGGATGTTGACATAGATGAAATCAAAACTATTTGAGAGAAATATATCTTTGTATTTTGAAATCATTTAAATAACATGTAATTATGAAATAAATAATTTATCTCAAAAATATTCTTATAAGATTGTAAGGGAAGCTTCAAAGGTGTTATAATGGTGGAACATAGCCACACCCTCTGTATAAGTTAAAAAAAAACATTCTTACTCTAATATGTCGAAAAGGTCATAAAGTACCTTATTTAGAAAGCGATGAAAAGATTCCTTTGAAACAATTGTATAAAATTAAAATATGGGTATAAATTACTTTAAACCATAGTCTAGGAAATAGTAAAAATGTTTTGAAATACATTTTTAGGAAACACGGATGTGGATGATAAAGAGGCCCGAGTAGATACTAACGTATTAACAACCTCAGATAATAAAGAGATTGTAAAATTAACCCTTACCTTGTACTTTTCCTTGGTTGAGGGTACGTTAAACTCTTTTATAATAGTTAAATCATTGTTATTAAATTATATAAGAACCACATACATAAAAATGATATCATATATGATCTTCTAATATTGATTTGTTAATAATATTTCTATAGTATCATTGTTTCGGGTGTCAACTGATTTGTTTCATTTTATATGTTTTGTTGAGTAAGTCTTATTTGATATGGATATGATGTATTTTATTCATATATAGAATGATATTATGTTCTTAAAAATTATTTTTAACCATCAAATGAAAATTATTCTTGAATGGTTATGATGGTGAACAAAATCTCATCGCGTCGTGGTGACAGTAAGCCATACGTATGAAGAAGTGATAATATCATTCTATTGATGGTGAAATTGTATGTAGTAAGATGGTATATTATATATAAAGAATCATTGACACGTTATATCTATTATTTAAAACAATATAATCATTATCATACCCATCCATATAATAAAGTTGATTGGAAAACTACACCACGACGTGGAGATGGTAAGCCGTACGTACACACGTATGGTAACTTTTACATTTATAGGATAGATAGAATAATGAATATTGTTGTACCATATTTATAATAACATAATAGTATGTAAAAGTTACTGGAGTCATTATTTTTTTATGGAGACAACAAAGAAAGAGGGAGTGGAAGAAGAAAATAACTTTAAAATAGGTGATGAAATAATTACCTCTTCTTCGAGCGCTTCCATTTGATTTGATAAAAAGGGCTCCTTAGGTTGGATTTATAATCAAATTAAGGCCTCTTGGTCAAATTTTGGGTAGTTGGAGGATATTTGAGTAGGGGTTGGCTGATCCAAATGTCTTTGGAGGTGTGTTGTTTAGAGAAGGGGAAGTACCCTTTTATAAGAGAGGTGATGGTCACTTTAGGAAAAGCTTGAAATATTAATTTATTATACAATAATATTCAGTATATAATGGATCCAAAAGGATTTATTTTATGGATAATGTGGGGATGGGTCTAAATATTCTCATCCAATAGGTTTTAGACAAGTTTATGCCACCATATTAACCTTGTACTTTAGATTTAACTCAAAGTTAAATAGTTTAACTTTTACCATGTCTTCTTGTATTATTATAATAAATGGTTAATAAACTTACCAAAAAAAGAAAATAGAACCCCAAGTGGTTCATTATTGTCATATATAAACTTATATAAGATCTTTGTCTGGACCATATATTTTTATGAATATAATATCATTTAATAAAATAGTATTTATTTTTAAAACTCATTTATGTCAATTTTGACACTATTTGGTATTTTGTTTTTGTAAAAGTCATAAAAACATCATAACTTAGAATGAAATTTATTTAATCAACCTTAACATGTCATATTTCCTTATAAAATTCGTGTATGGAATAAAAAGTCTCAATTTACATTTATTTTGATATTTATAATATCATTTATTTGCTTCTTTCATTAATAAGGAAAATACTGCATCATTATTGTATCATAAATAAATATATTTATTTTGTTTCTAAAAAATATAAATAAAATATATTGATGTAGGAAATATTTTTATATTTCTAATGACAATTTATAGTATAAGAGATCAATTATATAACCTCATATAAAATTTGGTTTACTAAAAGATACATGTTTATGTTATTTTTGTCTTTACTTTACATTAATTAATATAAAATGCCATTATTACTTCCAAGTGGCTCCATGGGGTACCCAAATCGACCCAAAGATTTCCATGGTCAGACATGTATCAACCAATAGGGTTATGACACATGTTAGGGTAATTTAATATTACTATAATATTATTTTTTTACCCATATTTATCAGATTTATTGTAACACCCCGAGTTATAGTAAAAATAATAATTTTAAATAAATTATAATTTAAGTAAATATGTTATAAATATATGTAATATGTTTACTTATAATATATATATGTAGTAATAATAATAAGCGATGTATTTTATAGTTTTATTAAAATATAAACTTATTCTAATTAGGTTGATAATAATATTAATCAAAATATTAGTTTTGAATTATTACTATTCCAAAATTATAAATTTTGATTAGATTAATTTTTTATAAAATTGTAAATAATATGAATTTTGTTTAACAAAATTTGGTTAAATAATTAAACAAATTATAATTAAAATAATTAAAGTTGCATAAGATGTCATTTAAGAAAAATGAAAATTTGATGTTCTTATTTGTATTAGTTTTCAAAAAATGACACTTTAGAGAGTAAATTAAATTTATTTCTAAATAATATTTTTATGAGTAATATATTAATATATTTTTTTCAAAAGAAATGTTGTTGCTTGTATTTATAATTATTAATAAGTATAATGACTTGTTGCTACATTGAATTATATATATTATTAACATTATTAATTTTAATGTTTCAAAATTATAAATATTTTGTACCAATTATAATAATTGTTATTTTCGTATATATTCAAGTTATTAATTTAATTCATAACATTTTAAATATATAATATGAAGTATATATATATTTTTTATAATAAACTTGAAAATAATAATAGAATAAATATATTTTCAGATTTTATAAATCTATATGTAAATATTCATATATATGATTAGTTTCATTTTTATAAAATTATTAATATTATGATGTGATACATAAATATGTAATGTAAATGTTTTGTAATTAATAATAAGTACATTTTATTTGATTCAAATTAGTTTAACTAGATTTTGTTTTTAAAAATTATATTATGATTTATAAATATAAATGTATATGTTTATAAATGAGTTTAATAATAAAATTATTAAAATTTTTCTTTTTAAAAAGTAATGTTAAAATAATGTTAAAATTATTTATATATATAACATTTGAATTTTATAAAATGTATTAAATGTATAATAATATAAAATTATAAAACAATAATAGTAAAGAATAAATAATAAAGATAAAATATAATAATAATAGAGGAATCCTCAGGTTTGGGTTAGGTTTCTGTGAGGCACTGCACTGGGAGCTCTGATCGAAGCTGAGGGAAGCCATGCGAAGGGTCTCGAGCAGGACTAGCGGTGTTCGTCTTCGTGGAGAGGGGTTGGTCGAAGACCCCACGTCGAGCGGACAGGTGCTCTGTTTCGGGCCGATGGGGTGTCGCCGAGTGGTGGTCGTGTGCCTGACATTCGAAGCCGAGGTGCTAGATTGAGGTCCTGGTTGAGCCGATCCGAGATGTGGTGGCTTCTACGAGGAGATCGTTTTCTGTCCAGGTCATGAGTTCCAGATCGAGTCGATTTTGGGGATTCTCGGTGCGCCCTCGATGGAGTCTGACCATCTAGGGTTTCGAAATTCGTAGAACTAGATTGAGGTATGTTTTGTTCCATAGATAGGGTGTTGGCCGAATCAAATCTTTTAGATCCTTTCTATTTTTTCCATACATTACTCTTTATCAGCACGTGGTTGTGATCAGATTGTCTTTTTTTTTCAACCCCCTTTCGCTATCACACGATTGTTTAACATATCATATTAAATTCATCGGTTGTCTTGCACTAAGGTTATGAACCGCGGATGGATAATTGGTGTGCATTATTGGATCTTTAGTAAATTAAAGGCATTGTCTATTTCTTTATTCACACAGGAGGACCTTGTTTTGGGAATAGTCGAATCCTTGACTCGTTGTGGCTTTTCCAAGACTCTGGTAACCAACTGGCTTCACTATTTACTTGTTTATTATTTTCTCATCCATAGCTTTCAAGATTGAATCATTATTTATATCACCATTTCCAACTTAGTTTGGGGGAGGCAGAGTAAGGTGAGGTTGTGCGAGCCCAATTTTTTTTGTCCAGAAAGAGTCTGCAGTAATAGAACACCTTCTGTTTGGCTTCATCAATCTAGGTAAGGGGCCACTTCACTTCTTTTTCTAAGTAAACCGCTTATACACACTTTGTGTATAATCAGCTATCTTGAATATATATGTATATATATATGTACACAATACCACCTTCTCTATTTATCATTTTCAAATGAGTCATTGTAATTTTTTATTAAGATTCATGCAGGTATATGCTATATAGTATTTTAATTTGAAATATTTTTCATTAAGAAAAACCCAAATTATACACTTTGTATATAATCATATATATATATATATGAATATATATATACAAACAAATTATGTTACTCAAACCAAATTAGTTTTATGAATTTTAGAAGATGGTTTCAAATCCTTAAATAATTTTTTTGATGCGAATTAAGTTTTGGGTTCAATTGAATTTGTAATTATTATGAAAAATCCAAAATATACTTATGCGCATATTTGGGTATGTACATGTATACCTAAGACTCAATCCAAACCAGATTTATGGATTTAAAAAGATAATTTCCAACCATCAAATAATGTTTTTGAGGTGAATTATTTTTTGTGTTCAATTGGATTTATAATTATTATGAAAGACCCCAATTTTTATATATGTATACACATATGATTATGTATTATAAACCTAACACGGTTTTGGTTTCCAATCAAGTAATAATGGTGTATTAAATATGTTTTAAAGTATATATTACTTATAAGAAATTACTAAACCTTTTTTTGGTTATGTAAAACCCATGTATATACACTTAGTGTATATATGGTTATAAATATATAACCCTTTTATAATTGGGAGACTCAAATAATGAATTTCAGAATTTAATTATTACTCTAGATGTAATTAATGCTTGTAAGATTTTATTAAATGTCAATTTTGAAGTCTGCTAAACCAATATGTGTTTATATAAGTATATATTAATATATAAGGTATGTTTTAATTAAAGAAGTTTTCATAATATTAAATCCCGTGGTGTTTCTATGTTTTAAAGGAATATATTTTGACTTGACCCAAAGTTATTAAAGAATTAATGGATTTGTAACATCATGTTATGTTTGTAAACCATGTTGAGCACACATGTAGTTTTAATTTGTCACAATATTTTCTATTGGTTACCAAGATTATCATTTAGTCTATATGCATGTTCACTGACCATTTTATCATCATATTTAATAACATGTATTTTTTTAAGTATTTAATTTCCATGAAATACGAATTTTTAAATTAAGGAGTTTTCATTTCTTGTGATTTAGTCATTGCCTCGCGTCCAAAGAATGTTTATTAAAATATTCACGTCCATGACATATCTTCAATGTTAACTATCATATCATGTATTTCAAGACTAAATGTATAATGGTTTCATTATTTATTTTATTTATTATTGTACATCATGCATGCATATGACATACCATGATAATGAACTAAGAACTAAATTACCCAAAGTGGTATGGGAAACCTTGGGAAATGAAAAATAAAATTAAATATTCAAAGTGGTATGGGACACCTTGAATATTAGACCATATTGACATATGAGGAATGTATTGGACTGCTGGTTTGGGGACCAGTTAAAAGAAAGCCCTCCCGGTTGGGGACTGGTTAAAGTAAGCCCTCCAGGTTGAGGACTGGTTAAAGTAAGCCCTCCAGGTTCGAGACTGGAAAAAGTAAGCCCTCCAGGTTGGAGACCAGTAAAAGTAAGCTCCTCAATGTATCAAAAGTTCTCATGAGACAGATTATGTGGTTATTTACCCTTAGGTCATGGCACGATGCCTTGACATTAAGACATGAGTCCGACATTATACGTTTCCTCACTATGTTTTAAAATATGTGACCAACCAAGTGATTATTTAGACTAGAGAAATATCATTGGTTATATAACCATTACCTATGAGTATGATAATTAAGTGAACATGGCACATGATGACACAATGATGATGCATGCTCAGTTTACCTTTCTAGAATTTTAATGCAAATCTTAGCATTACATAATGTACATTTTACAATATGTAGTGAAATTGTTTATGCGCAACTCTGATAATGTTCATGCTTTATAGTACTTTCATACCTTGCATGTTATGTTTATTTTACTTAGTATAATTCATACACTTTTGTACAAACATTCTTACTCTGTACATTTAGTAGATTTCAGTTAAATGTTCAAATACTTGAGTATGAAATGCTTTAATTGTTTTATAGCAACTTTATAAATATCGTGATGTTGTCCTTTTAAGGAATTATTTTTAAGTATGTGAAATTAGTCTCAAAGTTAGTTTTCAAAAACTGTATTTTAGTTGTTTCAAAACCCCTTACTGAGTATTTCAATGCTCACCCTATGTTTTAAATGAAATTTTTTTAGGTTTTAGTAATGTCTTCAAAGACGTTTCAGAATGCAGCTGGTTTTCCCAAAACCTGAACCTCATGATCCTCTGTAGCATGAGACATGATGTGATAAATGTAAATGTAATTTATTAATTGTGGTACATAATTTCTCATGGCATCGACTCCAGGTACTCAGGAGCTGGGGCATGACATTTATCCTTTAACCTTGGTAAATAAAATATTTACTGAAGAAACTATTCATAATGTATAAAAATAAAAGTAACCTCTTTACAAAATTTGGACCTCATTATTCAAAATATGGAATCTATTTTTCCAAATTCAAAACACAGAATTTTCAAAAATTAATTTAAAATTAATTCCCATTGTTAATACAAAAAAAGTAGGTTTTTAAGAAGTATAAACTATCAAACGATTGACATGTGTTTATGTACAATTTAAATGTAAAATTACATAAGATGACCATAATAATATAAAATGATAAAAATATAATATTATTATAGTTTAAAACCATTAAAATAAATAATGTAACACTAAAAATTATTTCGATTAAAAAAATTGTTTTTAATTAAAATTTACTGTTTTTCACTATTCATCAAAATATGAAATTTACCAGAAAAGTATCAAAAACTCACCCTAAGCTAATTTTGATATTAAGAATCCAGAAATGTAGTCCAAACTTAAAAACAAAATTTATAAAATTTCAAAAAGTGTGTATTACTATCCATAACTGCTTTTAAATCGCCTAATTTGATAGGTTGTGGTGCACTTGAACTCGATGTTGCGTACATCATATGCTATTGTATTATTCAAAGAGAAGAATACCATGGAAGCTTTGGGTATTACAAGTTTTATTTGGTTAGTACAAATTTCTTTTTTTGTGTATTTTTCCCTTTATTATTAGTTTACGCTACCATACTTTTATACTCTCTAGAGGTTCATGCATGCCTAGTTTATTTTATAGAAATGTTTCATCTTTTCCCCTTTCCCTCTACATTTTTGCACTATTTTTACTATTTTCATGCATTCAGGTACTTAGTCAAAGGCCTCCCTGAGTTTAGTTGTTCCTTCGATGCTTTTCGCCACCCCTTGGCCTATGGAGGTGGGCTTGGGGTAGTTGTGGCTCGAGCCCTGGCATGGGTCGGGTCTGGATACAATATATCTATTCTTATTGGTCACAAAAGTATTCAAGGAGAAAAATCTAGAATTTAATTTATCTTTATATTCAACATCTTTCACATCATTACTTTTAACTATTTTGAAAAATATTTTGAAAAACATTTGTAGGACTTACACTTTGACGAGTAGCCTAAAAATATTTCTTCATATATTTTTTCACCATACTTTCCTTGATTTTTCTCTTTATTCAAAATGAAATATTAACTTCTAGATACTCTAAGAAGTTATTATGAGGGTTTCCATCCATTCCATATTTCATATAGATTCTCCTTTTCTCTATGACTTGGAAACAATCTATTCTATGTGTACATAGCCACTTTCATAGCTTCTTTCATGTATTTGAGATAGATTCCACATTTAATAAATAAAGTCTTGTCCATATTATTTACCATAAAATTGATTCTCTCTAGAACACCATTATATTGATAAGTAGTAACCTCGAACACTTCATGCTTTAATCCATGTTTTTATAGATAATTTTCAACTTTAATAAAGTGTATTTCGTTCCGTTATTAGATTTTAGGATCTTCATTATTATTCTAGTTTCATTATTGACTCATATTTAAAATATTTTTATGTAGTTAAATAATTCTTTATTAGGCCAGATAAACATAGCACATATCATCCTATTGTAATCATCAAAAAATAAAATAAATTATTTCAATATATAATTTCCAACCTGATTGATTGGACCACATACATCAGTTTGGACAAAATTTAATAGATTTTATTATTTATTTTTCATTGTATAGAAAGGGTTTATCACCATATTTAACCTTAGGAATTAATAAAAAGTATTTTCTCTGTATCATTTTAATAGCATAATATCAAAAAAACTTTGAACTTTGTTATATTCTATATACTCTTCTGATTGATGTCACCACACCTCCAGTTACATAATCTATTATCCTATTCTATAGTAAGGATAAAATTTTTCTCATTATTATCCACCTAATATAACTTCCCATTATTTCAACATAATTTAATAAGAAAATTTCAATCCTTTCCTTTAATATTACATTAATGCTGATTCAATGTAACTTACAATCCTGAGACATATAACTGTCTTATACTCAAAACATTTTATCAAAGAACATCAATATAAATGATTTCATTATTATTTTATTCATCTTTGGATATGTGAATCTTGTAACTTACTCATATATTTAGAGATCCATCATTTCCAAATAAAATATTTCCATCAACTGTTCCCTTAATAATATTGGTAAAATTAATGTTACTCATCATGTGGGATGAACACCCTCTATCAAGAATCCACTCACTTCAATTCATCATACCTTTAAAATATATATTATTAAGAATACAATTCTACTCTATCTACAACTTCATATATTCAAAATAAACTCCAAAATGAGTATATACGTATTTCAGCCTCTTATCATTTTCATTAGCACAAACAATCATGTAATATTCTTACTCCTCCAATGAGTAAAATATGGTTCTCAAAGGAACTAAATTGGATTTACTTGTATCCATTATTTTTTTGTTTTCCATAGGAAAAAAATTCACGTACATTAATATAATCTATTTATATATGTCCAAAGTTAGAGAAATGGAAACAATATCTATATAATGTGTTTCTATTATGATATAAAGGACATGTTTTGATTCTCATTTGTTGAATTCGAATTCATTCACCTTCTATGTGACATATATCCTCATAACAATATGAAATTATGTGGTCTAAGTATCCATGGAATTAGAACTTCCTTAAAGGAAATATCTTGTTTCTTTCACCTCTATACATATCCCTTATTTTCATATTACTCTTTATTTAATGATATGTTCTTGATAATTGATAAATTTATCCTTTTATCTTATTTCTTCTACCCTTAAAACTTTATTTCATTAATTTTAATATTTATGCATTATATCTAATACCACTTTTATACTTACAATTGATCCATTGAACACTCAACACTCCACTAAAAATTTTAATTCCCCATTCATCCCTTTACTCTAATACTTCAACCAAAAATCATCCACATTGTATCCCTTTCCTTAATCCAACTATTTTTTATTTTAGAATAATGATTATTTCACAATGATAAACCTTCATCTTTCAGTGTTTTAAAATTATTAAATTTAACAATGATGGTCACATTAATACCATATAAGACATTTTCTTCTACCTCAGTATTAAACATATATCTCACTACTTGTTCAAGTTTCACATAATTATCTTCATGTTATTCCACTACATCCTCTAGGAGATGATTTATTTCTTCATGATCGTTAATATAACTTGATAATTACTTAAAAAATCATATTATATTATTATTAATATATATTTTTAAGTAAATCTCCTCAAGAGAACATTCAAATTCCACCTTGAGGTCAATTAAACCATTGGTTGGTTATCATATTCTGCTACTAATTTTAATTTTTCTATTATATCACTTATAAAATATTACGTGTCAAAGATAAAATTAGTTTAAATACCTTATAAAGGATACTCCTAGTAATAATATTCTTATTTTTTTACTATATCCTTTCTTTAAACCTTCTTTCCACTTTCATTTTCTGTATTAATGCTCCTAATGTGGGATACCTTCTTTCATTGTTTTTGTGTGAATTAAAATTGACCATCATCTCCATAAAATCATCTTGTACACTTGGAAATAATGTGACCAATATTTCAATAATGTAAATATGATAGAGGTATCTTACACTCAAATATTACTTTTCATCAATTAATCTTCCCTTCTATACGATATAACAAATTACAACTAACATTTACTTTATTTTCAGTCTCTTGAATCTCTTACTTCTATACTATTTTGAATTATATTTCTATAGAATAATTCTCTAATGAAATTTTTGGCTCCACTCAAATTTCATATATGATAATTTTACTATATAGATAATCAAGAGATAATAAAAAATATACAATTCTTCAACTATTGATACTTTGTGATTGTAAATTGGTAATAATATCTATATTAACTTTTTTATTATATAAATATCTTTCATATCATAACCGATTTTATGAATATCCCAACAAATTTTATAATTTGATCTAAAAAATTATCAAAAATTTCAATTGAATTATTCTTCAAGCCATAAAATATATTATAAAAAACCTACAACATTTCTTCTTTTACATTGTTGTCACCTTTATAAATATTAGAAATATTATCTTAGGTTTATTTGGTTGTTTTGAAATCCTCCACTTTTGTGCATAATTTATTAAAAATTTACCCTTACAAGGTATTATAATCCTTAGATTCATCATTCAAAAATTCATATCTTCAACTATCATTTACATTCTATTTTAATCATTTACTTAATTTCGAGGAATTATTATTGAGTAAAAATCAATCCCAAGAGATCATAAATGATATCTAATTCCAATATTCCACACCAGATAATTTCATATATCAAATATTTATTCACCCTTTACATTTATGGAATTATACATAATTATATCTTTCTATAATAGATTCAAGAAACAATCTCTATCTTTAACACCCCTTGTTAAAACCAAAGTACCCACTTTAAATCCTAATATTGGGGGTGAATTCGGGTGATGAAAAATTACCTCTTTTGTTAAGTTAAACTAGATCTTTTCCTCATGTTTCAAAATATAATTTTAATTTATCACAATGATCAGACACAATCAAAACCAAATGAAAATAACATAAAGAAGCACATAAACAATGATTTTACTTGGTTCACCCACACTGGTCTACATTCAAGGATCACAGACCAACAGTGTATTTATATACCAAAAAATTATTAATACAATGGTTTTTGATTAAAATATTTTATTTAATATAACTATAAAACTCCAATATTTTGTGAAATATTTTTTTCCAATAAAAGTTAATTTCCTTGATATCTTGCATTATAAGCAACACCGAGTTTAAATGAACTAAAATATACTATTAAAATATTATTATCTAAAGTGATAGATATTTCCTAGAAATCTTATTGGAGGGTATGAATAGAACTAACTAAATTGTGAAACAATTTATTCTTACATGTGTATAAATTAATTTATTATTTATCAATTGATTATAAAATTCATTTGAATGGAAACAAAATATATATTTTTAAAACTGTTTTTGTGAACTTAATGTATTTTTCATGTTAAGTTAATCATTTTTGGTGAATGATGTTAATGAAACAAATGTATTATATATAAAATAAAATTTTAAAAAATAATTTAGTATTTTTATAAGCATGGGATATGAATAAATCAAGTTTTATAGTTAAACTGTATTTTTTTCTAAAAAGTTGTTTCCATCGCATTTTGCACATTTATTTTAACATTAATCTACGCCACTCATATTTATTGAATTTTATAAAATGAATTCCATATTTTTAATTATGGTATTCAAATATGGTAAATAAGCCCCTTTTATTTTTAACCAATATAAATAATAATTGTGGTAACATTTATCACCTCCGTAAAGGGTATATCTGGTTAGTCTAGATTAAAACTAAGTAATAAAGCCATATTTTTTCATCCTAATTCTTATTTGATAAAGTTAATTTGACCCTTATCACCTTATTCTCTAAATTGGATTTTTCATTTTCACTTTTCCATGAAAATGACTTATATATTATTTAAATCAATGATAGTTACAAAATATCACTCTCTTAGATTTAAATATGCATTATGTGTTCATATTAGAAGAAAACTAGTTAGGAATGAATATTAATAGTAATTTTATGAATAATGAAATTATATTATTTATGGTGTTTTATTTAAAATTTTTAGGTATTATATAATTACCTCAAATGCTTACATAGTTCCAAAATAGTATTTATCTAATTAATGGAAAAATAAAGTTAGTGATATTAAACATATTAAAGATGATATATTTTGAGTAATTTACTATGTTTAAATAATTTTATTGGAGGATATGATATATATATTTTTGTTAAAATATTATACTCAAATTCCAAATTTTTATTTATGTATTTTAAGATAAATTAAATGAATAGTCTTAAAATTGAAAATAATGATATTTTATCAAAATAATATTTTATTAATTTATTTAAAAACATAAAAATATTTAAATAATAAAAATTTGATGTGATATGGTTAGAAAGTTCATTAATTGGGTATTTATGGGCCTATTTTGACCTTATAATTAAAAAATACAAACCATTAATATTAAAAATGTTGTAACCATAATTAAAATTAAAAATAGTTAACCAAGGGCCAATCAAAAAATAAGGATTTAAATGATACCAATACTTTTTAAAATTCTATTTTTTATGGTATTACAACCCTATAATATCTTATATTTTTATAACTAGACATTTGAAGAACATTTTCTTGGTTCTTAATTTATTATAATTTAATCTTTTTAGAAATTTCAAAAGTTCCCTTCATCTCAATTATAAAAGGGAACATCCTCCCTCAATTATTAACACCACTTTTAGTCTTATATCTAGAACATAATCTTCCAAAATAAATTTTAAAATTTTCTATAACGTTTATATAGATAATGAATTTCCCAAAATTCCAACTCTAGGGTCCTTAAAAGAATATCTGAAGGAGTTCTTTTAAAGAAGTGGTAATCACCCTATCTAATCACATTCTTTTCTTCAACTTCTTTAAAACCACTAAATTTATTGGATTTATCATAAAATAATAACTTGAATAACTGAAATATATTTAAATGTTATTATGATTATTAAACCACCATAATTCACCCTCTTTCCTATCAAATTTTTAGTAAAAGTATCGCTCGTGCGTATTCACACCTTACCTTCTCCACGTAGTGATACAATTCATTATGAATCACCATATTTTATGGATGAGTTTTATGATGGTTTTAATTTTTATATATTATATCTATAACATAACTATACTTTTATAATTATAATATCACATTAAACTTACTACCTTTAAATCCATTGTAAAATAATAATGTTGCATGTGCGTATGTGTTGACTACCCCCACCCTGAAACGATATAATTTTTTTTCATTTAAATTTTAATTGGATGGTAATGATGAATGGATTAGTGAGTATATATGATATATATAACATGATAGTAATTAAATAAATTTTAATTATTATATACCTTTCTTTCTTTCCATATGTCAAAAATAGAAAATAGGTTCATGTGTACTTAAAACCTACCGTCTCCATGAATGGTGTAATTCATTTTTCTATATTTAAATTTATGCATAAATATAAATATGTATATAATTAATATATATTATATTTATATCATGGTTAATATATTTAAGAATATGGAACTATGATAAAATTAAGTTGACTATAACGACCGAATCAAAATACTTATAATAAACGAAATAGTTAACTCCTAGAAATGATGATTTTAAGGAATTGATGATAATAACTGGTGTTTATATGTTATAAAGTGATAATATATTATATTATAATAAATTTTATGATTATTTAATATAATTATAATAAATTTAAAATTATTATATATGTGGTTATAGTGCTTTCAAAACAAGGGGAACTTGATGTAAGGCTTTTATGTTACTATCTCATTGTTTATCGAGATTGTTTATAATGATGTTTATAATGATGAAATATTATGATCTATCTCTTAATAATATCATGAATTTAATTACCATATGTTTATTTATTTTTAATTAATTTTTATCTTTCATTTTTATCTCTTAAATCACTCAAGATACTAACAAATATTTTTAAGGAAAACTGATTTTATCTCTCATCAGTAAGAAATCCCATTCTCTTCCATGTCTGTGTATTCTATAAATTTGGTAAAGAATGTTTTTAATATTATCCAAGTATTTTTGAAATTAATTTTTATAAAAGTTTGAATTTTTCAAAAACGATTTAAAATGAGTCTTCTTTTCATTCTCTAAATGAGGTACTTTTTTCTTTTTTTTACAAAATTGTGAAAGGAATGTTTTTTAATGTACACAGAATGAAAATAATTTCCCACCATTATAACTAATTCATAATTTTATGCTTTATTTAAAATTTACCATATATATTTTTAAATAAAATGTTTTCACTAATTTGTGAGAAGTTTTTTTTAGATTTTAAATAATTATTTTTGAAGTGAAAAGGTTATTTTCCTTAAAAAGGTTTTAAAAATATTTTAACCGTATTTACATTTATCAATGAAAAAATACCTTGATTTGAATCATGTTTTTCTAGGAATTTGATCCAATGATACCATACATATAATTTATCTAAATGGATTATGATAATTTTTATAAGACCCATTCATTTTCTATGGGATATTGCATAATGAATTAATGAAATGTTTATGAAACCCATTTTTTTCATGGGTTATGTAATGATAATATATTTATGAACCCCATTTATTTCCATGGGTTATGATATTGTTAATTTTTTATTATATCTTAGAACACATATGAATTATTTTCATTATGTGATGTTTGGGACCTATATCTCCCTAAAATGAATTGGTTAATTATTGTGAACTCCTAAGATAAATTGGACATGAATGGGAGTGAACCCAGTTTAGTTATGGAATTTATCAATAATTATAGTATCAAGAGTGGACTATGAATAATATGATTATTTGGGTATTGATCCCATTACTCTATGATTGTATTGGACATGATCCTTGAATAATAAAGAAATTATTCACTATGCTTATGTATATTCCACAATTCCATGTCTTATGCCATTATTATTCTCTCATGGATAATACTATTTGATTCCTTTATGATTCATCTCTTATGAACTTCCAATATTTATTCCATGACTCAAAATTATGATCAATGATATATATGGGATGATTTTAAAATGCTATTCTCATCTCCTCACATCCTTATATTCATGTTATTCTTATGTGATCATTGATATCTCCCTCATTTTTTCATATAGAGTTATTGAGATAACCCTTAATTATGTTTCCATTTTCTAGGCTATGAAGATAAGTACTATGTATGATATATCTAAGAAGGGTAAATGTTATCAAGAACTTAGTGGGATATATTGCAAATATTTTATGAACCAGTTGTTTATGTAAACTTTTTTTCTGAAGGCACAATACCTTTTTTCCTGGTTTGTTATGTTATATAAAGAATTATCATATACTAATATGTGATATCTATGTATGAAAGTCTGGGTCACTATATTTGGTATCAAAGGAAGGTTTAGTTAATATTTTGAAACTCTGATAAGAAAAATTTTGTGAAAACCATAGAGATAAGTTTATGTATATGACAGAAACCTATTTTTTTTGACCTATCATGAATATACTAGGTTAAACATAGGGTTTAATATATGAAGGTTTCATGATTTATACATTCGCTAAATGATTTTTCATGATTATGTGGTTTTCCACTTGGATTGTAGTTTATCACATTAATTTTTTTTGGTTTTATTCAATGGATATAACCTGAAGGAATCATGTTAATGATGAATGATATGGAAAATGAAATTATTATACTCTTGAGTAACTAAATGTTATGGGATTTTGAAAAAAAATATCATTTCTATTCTCACACAACATTGTCAAGATATGAATCACACAGACCATCCAAATGAGCAATAGAGGGAACAATATTCTATTGAGTCCTTCATAGGAAAAAATCCAACTTATTTTAGTGGACCAATTAATCCACAAGATTTTGTGTAATGGATAAGTAACATTGAAAATATATTTTCAATTCTATAGTGTTAAGAACATGATAAAGTTATTCTGGGTTTTTATCATTTGGAAGATGAATCATATAAATAGTGTAATCTTATCAAGAACATAAGGCAATAGGAAGAATTTGACTCTATAGAGTGGGATGTGTTTAAGAGATTATTTTTACATAATTACATTACTTATATTGTTTACACGAAATAGAAATAGAATAACTTGAGTAAAATAGAAGGATGATGAATCTGTTGGTACCTATGAGGTAAATTTTAATAGAATTTTGATGTGAGTTTCTGGAATTATTATCCAACCTAAAAATACAGTTGACACATTTTTCAGTGGAATAAAAATAGTTCATTGAAGGGTCTTATCCATAATATACTTTAGTAGTTATAAAAAAATAATTCTATGTTCCTTTATGGTGCATATGGAAATTTGAGTTACCAATCTATCTCATTGTTTTGGGAATAAATGAATTATGGAATTTAAAGGGAATTCTAAAAATCATGGAGAGAAGAAGATGATATTTCCTTTATTCTCAAAGTGTTGAAGGAAATATAGAGATAATATTATTAAGAGGAATATTAATTTTTTTTAAATTTTGGAAAGGTTGTTCATCGGGAAATTGAATACTGAAGTGATGGGATAAAATTTTATAATGATGAGGATAGAGAGAAATCTCTGTGGAATAAATCACCCACACTTTAGTGTTTCAAATGTATGGAATACATGAATTATTTTAACCTATAAAAAACCCAAATGTTAGTAATGATGATTAAAATCAATAACCACTTAATCATATAGATAAATTTAAGTCTCATGGGAAAACTATTAGTGATTTAGATTATGATAATAAAGTAGTGAACGGTAAACATACCATCCAATCTAGAACTTCTAATGTCATATTTGATTTCGGATCTACCCACTCATTTATATATACAGAATTTTATAAGGGTATCACAATACCACCAAAATAATTAGGTGTTTAGTTAGTAGTAAAAATCCAAATGGTATGATAAACGTGTCACAAGTATTTGATTATTCTCTCATTAATGTTTTTGGAAATTTTCTTCTTGTGAATCATGTCATTATTCCTTTGGTTGAATTTGATGTTATTTTTTTCATGGATTTTATTTCTTTAAACAAACCCCACATAAATTTTTGATGAAGGGAGGTTTCATTTGATATTTCAAACCATCCTATTATATTATATTGGTGTGATGATAAACATGAACTTTTGATGGAAGTTAAATCCGTTGTATGGTTAATGATCCATAATCAAATGGTATGTATTTCTTAAATAGTTGGGGATAAATTTAACATTAATGATATTCCTATTATACATAAATTTTTTGATGTATTTCTGGAATAATTTCATGGCCTTCCATCAAATCATGATGAAGAGTTCTCGATATAACTCATACCTGATTCTATACCTATTTCAAAGATTTCATATAGAATGACCATGATTGAGTTGAAAAACCTAAAGGAGAAAATCCAAGATAATCATGAAAAGGTATTAATTTGTCCAAATTCATCACTATGGGTAGAGCAAGTTCTTTTTTAAGAAGAAATATGGATCAACGTGACTCTACATTGATTATCGAGTACTTAACAAGATCATTATCAAGAAAAAGTATCCTTTATCCTATATTAATAAATTTATTGATCAACTGTATAGAGATCAATACTTCTTTAAGATTGATCTTCATTATAGATATCCTGAATCATGGGTTTAGAAGCATGATAAACCCAAGGCAATTATTAGTTCATGATAGGGGAACTATGAATTTATAGTAATTTCATTTGGTCTTACTAATTCTCCCAATATATTTATGGGTTTAATAAATATATTGTTTAGAGATTACCTTGATTAGTTTTTGGTAGTCCTTATGGATTATATTATTATATATTCCAAGATTAAGGAAGATAATGAAGATAAATTGATAACTGTACTAAATACCTTGAGAAATGAGAAGCGTTATGAAAAATTTACCAAGTGTGAATTTTGGATTTGTAAAGTTTCATTCTTGGGTCATGTAATCTCAAGTGAGGGTATATAGATATATCCTTCAATGAAAGAAGTTATTGAACATTGTTCAAGACTAACCATTGTGACCATGATTTATAGTATTATAGGTTTTGATGGATTTTATTAGTGTTTTGTGGATATTTTCTAATGATTATCTAATATACTCACCAAGTTAACTTGGTAGGGATATATGTTCCTTTGTACAGATGAATGTGAATAAATTTCAAGGAATATAATAGAAGGTTAGTCAGTACACCTATTATAACATTACCCTATAGTAAAGTAGGATTTTCAATCTATAGGAATGCATCTAACAATGTATTGGGATGCATTCTCATAAAAAATGGCATGGTGATAGCTTTTGTCTCAGGCCAATTGAAGGTTCATGGGAAAAATTATCCAACTCATGATTTGGAGTTAGATATTATAATTTTTTCATTAAATATATATAGGCCCTATATTTATGGAGAAAGGTGTGATATATATACTAATAATTAATTTTTATAGTATATTTTCATACAGAAAGAGTTGAATTTGTTCTAAAGAAAATTGTGAGATCTAACTAAAGATTATGACTGCTCGATAAATTTTTACCCTGATAAAGTTAATAAGGTGGAAGATACTATAATACTAAAGGATAATTCTAGGTTATCCATTATGGGGATAAAAAAATCCAATATTTATATATTTTCAAAATATGGATCATGGAATCTTGAATTAAGGGGAGAAGTCTTATCTTTCTCAAATGAGTGTTCTAAAATCTTTTTAAGGGATGATTAGAGAGGCATAAAGGAAGATATGGAACTAAAAAATAAGCTGAAATTTTTTCTAAGATTATTATTGTTTATTATGGAATGACAAGATTTTGAAACCATATATGGGTTCCATGTAACACCCGAGACTTTTATGTTATATAAATCATCAAAGGAATCTTTTTCTACACAACACTTGCTTGGATTGCTTTACACGAAATCGTTACCTTCCTCGATAGCTTGCGTCGTACGCAATACCGAGTTTCACTAAACAACGATATGCTATTAAAATATTATTAAAACTAGCCGTTATGAATAGTAATAACCACTTTTTGAAATTTTATAAATTTTATCTTTTAAAATGGACTTCATTTTTGGATTCGGAATACCGAAATTAGCCTAGGGTGAAATGTTGGTATTTTTCTAAAAACTTTCAATTTTTGATGAATAGTGAAACCACTAAGTGGTAGGTTAAAAACTGAATTTTGCATAAAACTTAATTTTACCGCTTCTGTGAATTGAATTTCAAAAATCTGAGAGACACGGTTAATATCAAGGACTAAAATGTGGTTCAATGAGATGAAAATAATTTTTTGGTGAATAGTAACTTTTTACTTTTTTTTACCACGGTTAAAAGTAAATAGGGTAACTAAGGGTAAATATGATATTACTATTACCCTAACACATGTCCTAATTCTATTGGATATGTGTAATTCGACCACAAACAACCTTATGAATATAATATGACCATTTAGGTCCACTTGGATTAGATTATGACATTTAATATTATTTTATTTAATGAATAGTTAAAATAGTTAAAATCAAAGTTTAATAACTAAAACATTTTTAATATGGGGTTATACATAAGATAAATTCGACTATAAATATTTAATAAAAAGATAAATAGATTTTCTACATAATGATATTTTATTTATAATTTTTAGACATTAAATAACTTAATTTATTTATGACACAATGATCATGCAGTAATTATCTTATTAATGAAATATTGACATAATTGATGTTATAAACACCAAAATAAATGTAATTTGAGACTTTTTATGAATTCCACTAATTTTATAGGTTACTATGATATATTAGTGTTGATTTAATCAATTTGGATCGAACATATAATTCTGTTATGACTTTCACAAAAATCATATATCAAATAGTGTCAAAATTGACACAAAATAGTTTTTAAATCAAATATTATATTAATAATTGTTATTTTATTCCTAAAAATCTACGGTTCGGCCAAATGACTTAGATAAGGATATATATATTAATAATAAACAATTTGGGGTACGTTTTGGAATGTTATAGTAAGTGTATTAACCATATAGTGTAAGAAAACAAAAAGACACGGTAAAAGTTAAATTATTTAACTTAGAGTTAAATCTAATTGATAAGGTTAAAATAATAACCTAAACTTGTCTAAATCCTATTGGTTGATAGGAGTTAGACCCATCCCCACTTTACCTTCGAAATAAGACCCTTTGTAACCATTATAAACCAATTTTGACTTTAATATAAAATAATATTTTGAGGTATTCCTAAGGTGCCCCTCTCCTCCCTTATAAAAGGGCACCTCCTCCCCCTCCTCCTCACACCAATTTGAGCACTCAAGCTCGGCCAAACCCTGCCATTTTCTCCTCTCCACTTCCCTAGAATAATCCTTTAGGTCCTGGTCTTCTTCAAAGACCAATCTTAGTTCCCTAAGTGGAGGATTCAAAGAAGCGTTCCAAAGAAGAGGTAATATCCATTACCGATCTTTTCAATTTCTTTATTCTTCAACTTCTTCTTCTTTAGTTGTTTCATGATAAAGTAATAACATCAGTATTACTTACATACTGATATTTTATTATAAATATTAAACAACCCTAATTCACCTTCTATCCATCCTACGGAAAAATGAAATCTCCGCGCGTGCGTAGGTACGGAATACCGTCTCCACGCCGTGGTGTAATCTATTTTCCACCATCACCTTACAAGGATGGGTATAATGGTGTAATGAGTAAATATTTATGATTATTATAAAGTAATATTGATACTGAAATAATATACATATACTCCAATACAATTTCATGATCATAGGAATGATATCATTACTCGTACGTACGTACGGAATACCGTCTCCACGATGTGATGCGACTCGTTCTACATGATCATCATTACATAGTAATTATATAAATGAATTGAATGAATAAATATGATATATGTTACACTAATACCATTCTGGATATGAGGTATCTATAACCTTAAAAGAAGAATAAGAATTTATTCGGCAAAACACGCATAAGAACAAAAGGCAATAAAGACCCGAGTAACAAGTAACAATGAAATATTACTAACAAGAAGCTAAGAATATGACCATATATGATATCATATCAATATGTATGATCCTGGAATAAGTCAATAACATTATTTAAACCATTATACAGGAGCTTCGGACACATACAAAGCAAATCGGACCTAAGGTAAGGGAAATATCACAATCTCATTTTTATCCGAGATTGTTTATTCGTAAGTATTTACTGGGGTGTATTTTATCATCCACATCCATGTTCCCTAAATATGTAATATTGTTTCCATCCACTTACAATAGTTTAAATCCAATTTTACCCTTTGGTGAGTTTTTAGTAAAGAATATGAACGGAATCTTTTGTCGTTTTTTTTATACGAGGTACTTTTTGACTTTTCCGACAAAAGTACGAGAAGAATGTTTTTTTTAACTTATACGGCATGAATGGATTTTTAAAACATTATTTCCAAGAAGCTTCCTTTACAAGTTTTCAAGTTTATTTTTAATCATCTTCTTTTGTTTTAAAGTCATATGACATGTTATGAAAGGAAAAATGTTTTTGAAGTAGAAAGGATATTTTCCTCAAGAATGGAGTTCAAGTATTTTATCAAAATTATCTTCCATCTAAGATAATAAAAGGGTTCTGTTTTTATCCCTATTATAACATGGATTTGATTATGTTGTGATGGAAATATTTTTATGAATTCCTTTATCTTATATGAATTGTTTTATGATGTCATGTTGTTTAAGAATTCCATTTTTATTACATGGGTTACGCTATGATGTATGGTTTATGATTATGTGGCACACATAAGAAATGATTCATTATAAGATGGGTGGGACCTATATCTCCCTCCAATGCATTGGGTAAAGATTTTATATCTCATGAGATAGACATGGCTGGAACGGTAGGTTATACCGGTTTAGTGAAACAGGACTGGAACGAGGGTGACTCGGTTCAGAAAGGGACTTTGTCCACTAAGATAGTCTTGGCAATGAGTCATGACTAACAAGAAATGATTTTCCCTGATTATGTGTGCATGCCACAAAGTTTCAAGTTTCATGTTTTGATTATGGGGATCTCATTTTCACTTCTATGATTGGTTCCATGTTAAGATATTATGATCTCTTTTGCAGGTTATGATTTTCAAAAAGATATGATATGATTTTTATTTCCTTTATTTTCCCTTGCTGAGCATTTGAGCTCACCCTTTTATGTTTTCTTTTCCCCAGGTCAGGAAGATGGATATTAAGTAGAATATGCTAAAAGGGACCCTAGATATGATGAAGTAAATGAGAGACACTGTAGAAGATTTATGAACCAGTTGTTTATGTTTCCCAGTTTTTAAAGACACTATACCTATACGGTCCTTTGTGGTTTTGTCATATGTTGTAATAAGTGTGCTTCAATTTTGAAGTATTAACAATTTATGTAAAGTATGGGTCATTATAGTTGGTATCAGAGGAAAGGTATAGTCAACCTTTGGAAACTAGGATGTGAAAGCCTTAGTAAGAACCCTAAGGATAAGTCTAAGCATAGAACACAATATTAGTGTTTTAGAAATGGCCATGAATAACCTAGGATAAGACCTTAACCGTGAAAATTTTATTCTTGAATTATGTGGTTTTCCTATTATAATTAGTGTTGCTCACACTATTCTTCTTGGTTTTAGTCAATGGCTGGAACCCGAAGGAACCGTGTTAATGCGGAATGCGATGGGCAATGCAATGATTGTCCCCCTGAGCAACCAAACGATATGGGAGGAACATTCTGTTGAATCCTTCATGAGGCAGCGTCCACCTTCTTTCAGCGGGTCTACTGATCCATTAGTTGCTGAACAATGGATTAGTACTACTGAAAAGATATTTTCAGTTCTTCAATGTTCTGAACATGATAAAGTCATCCTAGCAGTGTATCATTTGGAAGGAGATGCTGATCAATGGTGGAATCTTATTAAGAATACGAGGCAAAGGGATGAAATTGATACCATTGGAATGGGACGAGTTCAAGAACTTATTTTTCAATAAGTACTTCCCTCGTATTCTCCGAACAAAGATGGAGAAAGAGTTTCTTGAACTGAAGCAAAGGGATGATGAATATGTTGGTACCTATGAAGCAAATTTTACAAGACTTGCAAGGTACGCTTCTGGTATTATTATCCAACCTGAGAGTAAGATCGATCGATTCTTTAGTGGCTTAAAACCAAGTCTTCGAAGGGCGTTAGCCATAAGGGACTTCAATATCTACGAGGAAATCGTTCGATGTGCTCTCAAAGTCAAGATGGAGATTGGAGTAACCCATTAGTCATATGGGTTTGATAAGAAGAGGAAAATGGAATTCAAAGGAAAATCTAAAGAGCACACTGAAAAGAAGATGAGCTTTCCCTTATGCTCAAAGTGTGGAAAGAAACATGGAGGGAGTTGTCTTAAAGGGACAAGTAAATGTTTCAAATGTGGAAAGGAAGGTCATCGGGCATTTGAATGTCGCGATAATGGGAAGAAGATGTCTAATGATGCAAACAATGAAAGGGATACACAGAATGAACCTAATAAACTTCAATGTTTCAAGTGCAAGGAGATGGGGCATTATGCCAATCAATGCCCAAATCCAAGGGTTGATGATGATGGTCGACGTTAACAAACTCTTAAGGCTAAAGACAAAGGAAAGTCACATGCAATTTCTATCAGCGATGTGGAGTACGATAACGAAGTGGTGAAAGGTACACTTACCATCCACTCTAAAGTAGCAAATGTTTTATTTGATTCTGGATCTACCCACTCTTTTATTTCTGAAGAATTTTCTAAGGGTATCACCGTATTACCTCAACAATTAGATGTTGAGTTAGCTGTGACAACACCTAATGGCACATCAATCGCATCAAAAGTTTATAATTCTTCTCCGATCGAAGTTTGTGGGAAAGTGCTTCCTGCAAATCTTGTGATCCTTCCTATAGTGGAATTTGATGTGATTCTTGGCATGGATTGGCTTTCTTTATACGGAGCTCATATCAATTGCCAAAGAAGGGAAGTCACATTTCATATTCCAGATCAATCTATGATCGTCTATCAATGCAAGGATGAACATAACCTTCCAGTGTAAATTTCTTCCATTTTATGGGTATTGATTCCACTAAATGAAGGTTATTTATCTCAAATGGTTGGTGAGAAACTCGCGATTAAGAATATGCCCATCGTACGGGAGTTTGATGATGTCTTTCCGGAGGAATTACCGAGTCTTCCACCAAATCGTGAAGTTGAGTTTTCAATAGAACTTGTACCGGGTGCTTTGCCTATTTCAAAGACACCTTATAGAATGGCCCCAATTGAGTTGCAGGAATTGAAGAAGCAACTCCAGGAGAATCTTGATAAGGGATTCATACGCCCTAGTGCGTCACCTTGGGGAGCACCTGTTCTATTTGTTATGAAGAAAGATGGATCAATGAGACTCTGCATTGATTATCGATAACTTAACAAGATCACTATCAAGAACAAATATCCTCTCCCACGCATTGATGACTTATTTGACCAACTACGAGGAGCTCAATACTTTTCCAAGATTGATCTTCGTTCAGGGTATCATCAATTAATGGTCAAAAGGGAGGATATACCAAAGACGGCTTTCCGTACAAGGTATGGACACTATGAATTTATAGTGATGCCATTTGGTCTTACTAATGCCCCTGCTATCTTCATGGATCTAATGAATAGAGTCTTTAGAGACTATCTTGATCAATTTGTGGTAGTCTTTATAGACGATATTCTTGTCTATTCAAAGAGAAAGGAAGAGCATGGAGATCACTTGAGAATTATATTCAAGACCCTGAGAAAGGAGAAGCTTTATGCCAAATTTACCAAGTGTGAATTTTGGCTTCAAAAAGTTGCATTTTCGGGTCACATAATCTCAAAAGAGGGGATATCTGTGGATCCAGCAAAAACAGAGGTTATCGAAAGATGGTCGAGACCAACAACAGTAACTGAGATTCGAAGTTTTCTTGGTTTGGATGGATATTATCGACGTTTTGTAAAATATTTTTCACGATTATCTAATCCACTCACCAAGTTGACTCAGAAAGGAGTTAAGTTTGTCTGGACAGAGGAATGCGAAGAGAATTTCAAGGAGTTGAAAAGAAGGTTATCCAGTGCACCTGTGCTCACACTGCCTTGTAGTGGAGAAAGGTTTGTGATCTACAGTGATGCATCCAATAAGGGATTGGGGTGTGTTCTTATGCAAAATGATATGGTGATAGCTTATGCCTCACGACAGTTGACAATCCATGAGCAAAATTACCCAACACATGATTTGGAGTTGGCTGCGGTAATCTTTGCATTAAAGATTTGGAGGCATTACCTTTATGGTGAAAGGTGTGATATTTATACTGATCATAAAAGTTTAAAGTATATTTTCACACAAAAGGAGCTGAATATGCGTCAAAGAAGATGGTTGGAGCTGATATAGGATTATGACTGCTCAATCCATTACCACCCTGGGAAAGCAAACAAGGTGGCAGATGCATTAAGTCGACAAGACCATGCTAGTTTATCCATGATGAGGATCACAAAAGATCCAATATTTATGGATTTACAAAGGATGGATCTTGGAATTATAATGGAAGGGGAAAAATCTTATCTTTCTCAAATGAATGTTCAACCATCTATACATGTGAAGATTAAAGAGGCACAGAAAGAAGATGTCGAGTTACAAAAGAAGGTGAGAAATGTTCCTAAATTCAACCTTGATTGTGATAGGATAATAAAGTTCAGGAATCGGGTTTGTGTTCCTCCCATCCCCGAATTAAAGAAGGAGCTGCTGGATGAGGCTCATAGTTCTTCATTCTCTATTCATCCTGGAAGCACGAAGATGTATAGGGACCTGAAAGAGTACTTCTGGTGGGATGGCATGAAAAGAGATGTTGCTGAATATGCCTCTCGATGCTTGGTTTGTCAACAAGTTAAAGCTGAGAGACAAAAGTCTAAGGGGATGTTACAACCATTACCCATACCCGAATGGAAATGGGAAAACATCACTATGGACTTTGTCACAGGACTTCCTAAAACATCCAAAGGCAATAGTGCTATTTGGGTCATAGTTGATCGTCTTACAAAGTCTGCACACTTCATTGCTATTAGAGAGGATTTCTCTCTAGATCAGCTTGCCAGGATATATGTAAAGGAAGTGGTAAGATTTCATGGAGTACCACTTTCTATTATATCTGATCGGGATCCGAGATTTACCTCGAAGTTCTGGCGAAGTCTTCAGCATACTCTGGATACAGAGTTGAGTTTCAGCACTGCTTATCATCCCCAGACAGACGGTCAGTCTGAGAGAACAATTCAAACCCTAGAAGATATGTTGAGAGCTTGCTCTATGGATTTCAAAGGAGGTTGGGATCAACACCTACCTTTGGTGGAATTTTCTTACAATAATATCTTTCACTCCAGTATTCAGATGGCTCCTTATGAAGCTCTCTATGGAAAGAAATGCAGGACTCCAACTTGCTGGGATGAAGTTGGGGAAAGAAAGCTATTAGGACCTGATCTCGTTGATGAAATGGCAGAAAAGGTCAGATCTATTCAACAACACATAAGAGCAGCTCAGAGTCGACAGAAAAGTTATGCCGACAACTGAAGAAAAGACCTAGAGTTTGAAGTGGGTGATAAAGTGTTCTTACGAATATCTCCCTGGAAGAGGGTTATGAGATATGGAAAGAAGGGGAAGTTGAGCCCTAGATATATCGGTCCTTTCGAAATACTGGATCGTGTTGGAAAGGTAGCTTACCGATTGGCGCTTCCACCGAATCTCTCTCAAGTTCATGATGTGTTCCATGTATCTCTCCTGAGAAAGTACATACCTGATCCTTCACATGTACTCAGCTCAGAAGTTGTACCGCTGGAGCAAGATCTTTCTTATGAAGAACAACCGATAGAGATTCTGGATCGTAGCGAAAAAGTCCTACGAAACAAGACCACTCGATTGGTGAAAGTTTAATGGAGGAACCACCAACTTGAAGAAGCTACATGGGAGCTTGAGGATATGATGAGGGAGAAGTATCCTCATCTGTTTGTTACAAAGTGACGAATTTCGAGGGCGAAATTCTTTTTAAGGGGGGTAGAATGTAACACCCGAGACTTTTATGTTATATAAATAATCAAAGGAATCTTTTTCTACACAACACTTGCTTGGCTTGCTTTACACGAAATCATGACCTTCCTCGATAGCTTGCGTCGTACGCAATACCGAGTTTCACTAAACAACGATATGCTATTAAAATATTATTAAAACTAGCCGTTATGAATAGTAATAACCACTTTTTGAAATTTTATAAATTTTATCTTTTAAAATGGACTTCATTTTTGGATTCGGAATACCGAAATTAGCCAAGGGTGAAATTTTGGTATTTTTCTGAAAACTTTCAATTTTTGATGAATAGTGAAACCACTAAGTGGTAGGTTAAAAACTGAATTTTGCATAAAATTTAATTTTACCGCTTCTGTGAATGGAATTTCAAAAATCCGAGAGACACAGTTAATATCAAGGACTAAAATGTGGTTCAATGAGATGAAAATAATTTTTTGGTGAATAGTAACTTTTTACTTTTTTTTACCACGGTTAAAAGTAAATAGGGTAACTAAGGGTAAATATGATATTACTATTACCCTAACACATGTCCTAATTCTATTGGATAAGTGTAATTCGACCAAAAACAACCTTATGAATATAATATGACCATTTAGGTCCACTTGGATTAGATTATGACATTTAATATTATTTTATTTAATGAATAGTTAAAATAGTTAAAATCAAAGTTTAATAACTAAAACATTTTTAATATGGGGTTATACATAAGATAAATTCGACTATAAATATTCAATAGAAAGATAAAAAGATTTCCTACATAATGATAGTTTATTTATAATTTTTAGACATTAAATAATTTAATTTATTTATGACACAATGATGATGCAGTAATTATCTTATTAATGAAATATTGACATAATGGATGTTATAAACACCACAATAAATGTAATTTGAGACTTTTTATGAATTAAACTAATTTTCTAGGTTACTATGATATATTAGTGTTGATGTAATCAATTTGGATCGAACATATAATTCTGTTATAACTTTCACAAAAATCATATATCAAATAGTGTCAAAATTGACACAAAATAGTTTTTAAATCAAATATTATATTACTAATTGTTATTTTATTCCTAAAAATCTAAGGTTCGGCCAAAAGACTTAGATAAGGATATATATATTAATAATAAACAATTTGGGGTTCGTTTGGCATGTTATAGTAAGTGTATTAACCATATAGTGTAAGAAAACAAAAAGAAACGGTAAAAGTTAAATTATTTAACTTAGAGTTAAATCTAATTGATAAGGTTAAAATAATAACCTAAACTTGTCTAAATCCTATTGGTTGATAGGATTTCGACCCATCCCCACTTTACCTTCGAAATAAGACCCTTTGGAACCATTATAAACCGATTTTGACTTTAATATAAAATAATATTTTGAGGTATTCCTAAGGTGCCCCTCTCCTCCCTTATAAAAGGGCACCTCCTCCCCCTCCTCCTCACACCAATTTGAGCACTCAAGCTCGGCCAAACCCTGTCATTTTCTCCTCTCCACTTCCCTAGAATAATCCTAGAGGTCCTGGTCTTCTTCAAAGACCAATCTTAGTTCCCTAAGTGGAGGATTCAAAGAAGCGTTCCAAAGAAGAGGTAATATCCATTACCGATCTTTTCAATTTCTTTCTTCTTCAACTTATTCTTCTTTAGTTGTTTCATGATAAAGTAATAACATCAGTATTACTTACATACTGATATGTTATTATAAATATTAAACAACCCTAATTCACCTTCTATCCATCCTACGGAAAAATGAAATCACCGCGCGTGCGTACGTACGGAATACCGTCTCCACGCCGTGGTGTAATCTATTTTCCACCATCACCTTACAAGGATGGGTATAATGGTGTAATGAGTAACTATTTATGATTATTATAAAGTAATATTTATACTGAAATAATATACATATACTCCAATACAATTCCATGATCATAGGAACGATATCATCACTCGTGCGTACGTACGGAATACCGTCTCCACGATGTGATGCGACTCGTTCTACATGATCATCATTACATAGTAATTATATAAATGAATTGAATGAATAAATATGATATATGTTACACTAATACCATTCTGGATATAAGGTATCTATAACCTTAAAAGAAGAATAAGAATTTATTCGGCAAAACACGCATAAGAACAAAAGGCAATAAAGACCCGAGTAACAAGTAACAATGAAATATTACTAACAAGAAGCTAAGAATATGACCATATATGATATCATATCAATATGTATGATTCTGGAATAAGTCAATAACATTATTTAAACCATTATATAGGAGCTTCGGACACATACAAAGCAAATCGGACCTAAGGTAAGGGAAATATCACAATCTCATTTTTATCCGAGATTGTTTATTCGTAAGTATTTACTGGGGTGTATTTTATCATCCACATCCATGTTCCCTCAATATGTAATATTTTTTCCATCCACTTACAATAGTTTAAATCCAATTTTACCCTTCGGTGAGTTTTTAGTAAAGAATATGAAAGGAATCTTTTGTCGTTTTTTTTATACGAGGTACTTTTTGACTTTTCCGACAAAAGTACGGGAAGAATGTTTTTTTAACTTATACGGCATGAATGGATTTTTAAAACATTATTTGCAAGAAGCTTCCTTTACAAGTTTTCAAGTTTATTTTTAATCATCTTCTTTTGTTTTAAAGTCGTATGACATGTTATGAAAGGAAAAATGTTTTTGAAGTAGAAAGGATATTTTCCTCAAGAATGGAGTTCAAGTATTTTATCAAAATTATCTTCCATCTAAGATAATAAAAGGGTTCTGTTTTTATCCCTATTATAACATGGATTTGATTATGTTGTGATGGAAATATTTTTATGAATTCCTTTATCTTATATGAATTGTTTTATGATGTCATGTTGTTTAAGAATTCCATTTTTATTACATGGGTTACGCTATGATGTATGGTTTATGATTATGTGGCACACATAAGAAAGGATTCATTATAAGATGGGTGGTACCTATATCTCCCTCCAATGCATTGGGTAAAGATTTTATATCTCATGAGATAGACATGGCTGGAATGGTAGGTTATACCGGTTCAGTGAAACAGGACTGGAACGAGGGTGACTCGGTTCAGAAAGGGACTTTGTCCACTAAGATAGTCTTGGAAATGAGTCATGACTAACAAGAAATGATTTTCCATGATTATGTGTGCATGACACAAAGTTTCAAGTTTCATGTTTTGATTATGGGGATCTCATTTTCACTTCTATGATTGGTTCCATGTTAAGATATTGTGATCTCTTTTGTAGGTTATGATTTCCAAAAAGATATGATATGATTTTTATTTCCTTTATTTGCCCTTGCTGAGCATTTGAGCTCACCCTTTTATGTTTTCTTTTCCCCAGGTCAGGAAGATGGATATTAAGTATAATATGCTAAAAGGGACCCTAGATATGATGAAATAAATGGGAGACACTGTAGAATATTTATGAACCAGTTGTTTATGTTTCCCAGTTTCTAAAGACACTATACCTATACGGTCCTTTGTGGTTTTGTCATATGTTGTAATAAGTGTGCTTCAATTTTGAAGTATTAACAATGTATGTAAAGTATGGGTCGTTATATTCCATCCATACAAGATTTGAAGGAGCTATTGGATGATGCTCACAGTTCACTATTCTGTATTCATTATAGAATAAAAAAGATGTATTGAGATATAAAAGAGTATTTTTGATGGGATAACAAGGAAGAGAGATATTATTGAGTATGTATATTTGTGTTTGGTATATTATAATTTAAAGGCTGAGATTCAAAAGTCTAATGGGATGTTATAACCATTACCCATACCAGAATAGAGATGGAAAAACATCACCATGGATTTTGTCATTGGACTCCCAAAAAACATCAAAAGGGGAAAATGCTATATGGGTTTTAATTGATCAACATATTAAGTCAAAACACTTAATTTTTATTATATATAATTAATCTCTATATCAACCTATCATAATTTATATTAAGGATATGGTAAGGTTTCATGAAGTACCATTTTCTTTTATATCTGATCAGGGTATGAGGATTCACTCATTGTTCTGGAGAAGTATTTAGTTGGATCTGGATATTGAGTTGAGTTTTGTAATTATGTATCATCATTTGATATATGTTCAGTTTTATAGAACTGTTAAAATGGTATAAGATATTTTTAGATCATGCTATATGTATTTCAATGGTGCTTGGGGTCAACACCTTCTTACAGTTGAGTTTTCTAGCAATAATAGCTTTAAATCGAGAATTTACTTGGATCCATATGAATCTCACTATGAAAAAAATGTATAAATACAACATTTGGGATGATATTAGGTAAATAAAGATATTATCACCTAATGAGGATGAGGAAATTATAGAGAAATCTAGATCCATTCAGTATCACATCAAGACAGATCAGATTTGATGAAAACTTTATGCTGAAAATATTTACATGGAATGGAATTTGAAGTTGGTGAGAAGGTTTTTATGAGAATTTATCAATAAATATGTTGATGAGATTCATAAATAATTTAATGATAATACCTATATATATTTACCCATTAAATATTCTTTATTAAGTCTGTACAATATCTTATCCCTTCGTGCTTCAACTGGACATCTCTCAAGTTCAAAATGTGTTCATTGTATCTCTCCTCAAAAATTACATACCTGATACATTACATTAACTAAAATTAGAGGTTATACAACTATAAAATGATCTTTAATATGAGGAAAAACTACTATAAATCTTGTATCATATAGGTAAAGTTCTACGAATCAAGACTACTCACTTAGTGAATATTTTTTTGGAGAAATTAAAAATTCTAAGAATCTACATGGGAACCCAAGGATGTAACAAAAAAAGGATATCCTAATTTTTTTCTATACGAGTCAAAAAATTTTATGGAGAAACTCAATTTAAGTGGGGTAAAATATAAAACTAATATATTTTAGGAAATAGTTTTTTTTCAAATAAATTTAATTTCTTTAAAAGTTCACATTACAAGAAACAGTGAGTTTAAACAAATAATGACATTCAATTAAAATATGATTATTTAAATTTAATGTTTTTTCTAAGCCCTTTGATTTGTGGGTATGAATAGGATTAAAAAAATTATTAAAAAATTATAGTTAAATATGTATAAATTAAATTATTGGTTATCAATTAATTATAATAACCATTATAAAGAATAAGAAATATTATTATGAAAAACTTTTTTGGGCATGCACTGTATTTTTTACTTTATATTAATCACTTTTTATGAATGATTATTATGATATATATATATATATATATATATATATATATATATATATTATTAAACAAAAAAAATTTAATACCAATTAAATATTTTTCTAATCATGGGATAAAAATGAACTATGTTTTATGCTTAAAAATGTATTTTTTCTAAAAAAATGGATTTTGTCACATTTTTAACTTATTGTAAAATTAATTTCAATCACTTATATGTATTAAATTTGATAAAATTGATTCAATATTTATAATAAAGAGGTAATAATTTGGTAAATATGCCCTATTTATTTACGACCAATATGAATAGTAACTTTGGTAAAATTTATCACCTTAGTAAATGGTAAATCGAGTAAATCTCGGTTAAAACTATGTGATAAGGCCATAATTAATTTATCCTAATTCTTATTAGATGATTTTAATTATACCATTATAACCATATTCTCAAAAATGAGATTTTAAATTGACACGTGTCCATGAAAATGACATATATAGTATTTAAATTAAAGAAAGTTACAAAATGGCACTCTCTTAGTTTTAAATAAACATTATGCATTCACATAGGGTCAAAAAATGGTTATAAACGAATAATAATACTATTTTTGTTCATAATTAAATTATATTCATGTTTTTAATTTATTTTTAATTTTTAGGTATTATATAAGTGCCCTAAAGATTTACACAATGCCAAAACATAATTTATTCAATTAGTGGAAAAATAAAATAAATGACATTAAAAATATTAAAAGTGATATTTTTTTGAGTAAGTTATAGTGTTATAAAAATTTTATATATGAACATGAAATATTAATGTTTTATTAAAATATTATATTCAAATTTTAACATTGTTTTTATATCTTTTAAGTTGAATTAAATAAATAATGTCAAAATTGACAATAATGATATTTTTACCAAAATAATATTTTATTAAATTATTTAAAAATTAAACAATTATTAAAATAAGACAAGGACGATATTTTGTGGTAAAAAAATCTCATAACCTAGAAATTTATGGGCCAATTTTAATTATAATTAAAAATTTTAGTTCTTTAATATTGAAATTTTTTTACCATAGTTAAAATTAAAATTGGTTAACAATGGGTCAATCAAAAAGATAGGGTTCATAATTACATAAAAACTTGTGTAAATTATATTGTTTGATGGGATTACAAATGTATCATATCTTATCATTTAATGTATGCCCATTTGGAATGAATTTATTTTTTTAATGAATTTATTTTAATTTAATATTTTGAAAAATTCAAAAAGTCCCCCCGCCTCAATTATAAAAGAAACCTCCTATTTCACTTAATTACAATACATTGAGCCATCTATATCAACAACAACCTACTGAAATCCAATCTAAACTTCTATATACACATTTTAGAGGTTATGGTATTCCCATAATACTCACTCTAGGGTTCTTATAAGGATATATAAATAATTTCCCTCTACAAAGAGGTAATCACCCTAACCAATCACTCTATTTTTACTTCTTCTTTACAACCTCTAAATATATTTTATTTATCACAAAATAATGAAATAAGTATTTTTAATATAATGAATTACTATTATTATTATTATTATTAAACCACCATAATTCCCCCTCTTTCCAAGAAAACATGCAGTATAAGTATCACTCATGTGTATGTATGGCTTACCGTCTCCACATAGTGATAATATTCATTTTTCATTAGCATATTTTATGGATGAGTTTTATGATGAGTATAATTTTTATATATGATATTTATGACATAATTATTATTCTAAAATTAAAATATTACATCTATCTTCCTGCCTTTTAATCCATTTTAAAATGATAACGTTGATTGTGCGTACATGTTTGACTACCACCTCTATGAGGCGATGTGATTTTTTTTTCGTTACCATTTTAATTGGATGGTAATAAGGATAGATTTAATAAATAGATATTATAAATATAAAATTATAATAATTCTAAAAAGGTTAATTATTATTTAACATTCTTTTGCATCATTTTTCAAATAGTGAAAATAGTGTTCAAGTGTAGATATGGCCTACCGTCTCAATGAACAGTGTAATTCGTTTTTTATGTCTAGATTTTATGGATAACTATATGTATGTATATAATTAAAATGTATAATATTAATATAATTATGAAAATATTTAGTCTTATGTAACTCTGATCAATGTAAATGCACCAGAACTACTGAACTAAACTACTTATGATAAACAAAATAATTAACACCCGTAAATGATGAATTTAAGTAATTATTGATAAAAAGGGGTGATGAAATTTTATGAATAGTTCATATATGGTATTATAATTTTCTTATGATTTTATATAAAATTATAATAAATTTATCTTTTTTAGATAGAAGGTTAGAGTGATTTCAAAACAAGAGGAACTTGAGGAAAGGGTTTTTTGTTATAATCTCATTGTTTATCGTGGTTGTTTATAATGAAGTTTACAGTGATAAAACATTATGATATATATATATATATATATATATATATAATATAATGAAATTAATTATAATTTTTTTATTTATTTTGAATAATTTTTTTTTAATTTTACTATCTTAAAGTACTCATATACTAAAAAAATACATATTTAAGGAAAATCGATTTTATCTCTCCCTTCAGTCAAAAACCCCTTTCTATTCCATGTTCATATTTTCTGAAAATGTTTTGAAAAATGTTTTTACTATTATACAAGTATTTTTTAAATTAATTTTTTCCATGTTTTAATTTTTCAAAAATTTTTAAAAGAAACATTATTGACAGTTTCTAAACGAATTAAGTTTTTACATTTTTTAAAAAAGTGTCAAGGTAATGTTTTTTAAAATATAAAACATGAATAGAATCTGTTTCCATTATAAATGGTCAATGATTTGAATATTATGTTATAATTTTCCATGTTTCTTTTTAAGGAAAACTAGTTCATTAAATAGTGAGAAGTGTTTTTATATTTTAAAAAGTAATTTTTAAAGTGGGAAGTATATTTTCAACAAAAATGATTTAAATAACTTTTAATGGTATTTATATTCATCAACGAAAACAACCCATAATTTTACTTATGTTTTACTTGGGTTATAATACAATTATACCATCCTTATCCCTTCTCTAGACATTTTATTATAAAGACAATAAGACAAGTTCCTTTTTCATGGGTTATTCCATGATGAATTGATGAAATGTTTATGGAACCCATTTATTTTCCATGGGTTATGAAATTATGAAATGTTTATGAAGCCCATTTATTTCTATAATTAGTGATATGATTCTTTTTATGATCTTATGGCACACATATGCATGATTTTAATTATTTAAGGTTTGGTTCCTATATCTCCCTCTAATTGATCGGGTAAATATTAATATATATTGATATAAAAATGACTATAATGGGAGTGAAAACACTTCAATAATAGACTATGTCCACTATGATAGTATTGGTAGTGAAATATAATAGGTATAATGGTTTTTTAAGTGAACCCATTCTTATATGATATTATTTCTAACGATTCTGTATGACTAGGGAAATGAATTTCTATGATTATGTGTAAGCCACAATTCTATGTCTCATGAAAATATTATTCTTTCTTGAATCAAAATATTTCATTCCTTTATGACTCATATCTTATGAACTACTAATATTTTTTCCATGAATGAAAATTATGATATATGATATACATGGTATGATTTTCAAATGTTATTCTTATGTTATCACATCCTTATTTTCATTCTATACTTACGTTATCATTAATATCTCCCTTGTTTAACCTTAATAAGCGTCTATGCTCACCCTTTTTACGTTTTCATTACCCACTTTATGAAGAAAGGTACTAATGATGATATATCTAAGAAGGGATGTATTTTTGAAGAAATTAATGGGATATGATGTAGATCTTTTGTGAACCAGTTGTTCATGTATCCACATTTCCAAAGGTACCAGACCTATACAATTTTGGAATGGGTCATTATGTTATTTAATGAATAATCATCTACTAAGATGTGACATCTATGTGTGAAAATCCTAGGTCACTATTATCATTGGTTATTCAATGTCCATGACTACTTCATTTCTTCCACTCACTATATCACTGATATGCACAAAAACTCTTTACTTCCAAGCCAGATCATTATTTTTATTCAATTTGATCCCACTTTAACTACTTAATTACAAATTCATTAAATTACATACCAGGTTCACTCAACCTTTTTTACATCCAATCATCCCTCATCCCTCTCTTTTATTAATGTTTTTCTTATGTAAAAGAGGTTCACATATACCATAAATTCAAATTCAAAATTCAGACTTCAATCAACTTGAAATTTCTTATACTTTAAGTAGATCAATTGGATTGTTTCCAAGTGAAATTACAAAATATATTTTCAAATAGGTAGATAATGGATGTTATAAAAACCACCAAACCAACTTGAGTGTACTAAGTCATTATTATTTTTTAAATATTTATAGAATTTAGATATCACAAAATTGAAACATTCCTCACAATATGGTAGATTGTTTCCATAATTAATTGTTATTTAATTAAAATTTTGATAATTTTATAATATAAATAATCCCAATGTGACCTTGATTTGTGTTTCTAAATAGCCTAAAGCTTAAATTTCACATCCATACTTATTTCTTCAAAGACAATAATTCATTATATAGTTACTTTACTCATTGATTGAAATTTTTTATCATGTAATGATAAAATTTCCAATATCCTTCATATATAAAATTATTGCAGAATAAACCTATTATAAATCATTAAAATCTCCAAATACGAAAAACCACTGAAATCCACTAATGACTCATCATGATGTCACATACTTCCTATAGTTTGGCTAATAGAGTAATTTAAATCTGGTAATGTTATAAACCTTAAATAGTATAAATCTGTTAATTATGATGAAAATAAAACACTTATATATGGTATTTTAACAATTTCCTAAAACATTAATCATGATGTGACCTTTTTCTTGAATATTAATGAATAAATCTTATATATGGGACTTCACCCTTATGCATGGTAATTTTCCATTTCAATACTAACTCAATCATGGAATTATTTTTGTTCTCATAGCATGATGTGTTCCTATAACAACACATTTAACTATGTACATCTCATTTTAACCCCAAACTTTTCCAAAAATTCCAAACTACATCAAATAACTTCCAATGGACTTCCAATTGACAAAAAATCCAAAATTATATCATGTGGTTACACCACTTTTAATCTCTTTAATTAAAGTAAGACAATATTTATATTTTTAAATCTATCTTTAATGTTGATTTTTTAATTATCTATTTATGATCATTCAGTTATAAAAGTCACTTTAGAGGTAAGAGGTGACGAGTAAAATGAAGTGTGGATGATTTATTAATCTATTTTATTTATGATTCAATATTTTGATTTATTATTTTCAAAATTATTGAATGGTTCTAAACTCCTTAGTATATTTTTGATAATGATATTTATTATATGTATAAATCCTATATAATTGATTAAATTAAATTTTGAAAATTAATTTAGATTTTTGTTTTTCCAATAATGTTTTTACTTTAATTGAATTTAGTATATTTAGTTTTTCATACTGGATAATTGAATAAATCATGTTAGTATTTATATATTTGACCATATAAAATATAATTACACTTTTAAACATATAACTAATTAATTAAATTCAGTTTCTATGTGGATGATATTACATAATTTTAACAAAACCATCCTTGAAATTTACTTCATGCTTCATATTTTCATCAATAGTTTTAATAAATATTTTTTAATTTTAAATTTTAATATTAAATAATATCAATTTTAAAGGTTTCAATAGATTAATTAATTAATGAAATATATACTTTGGACTTTTAAGTGTTATCAATGGATTGAAAATGTAATTATATTATACTATGATTAAGCGTTCTCCATGTTTGTATGTGTTACAATTCATTTCTATAATTTTACCAAGGTCATTGGAAGTATCAATTCCATTGGGTTTTTAAGATTTTTTATTCCTTTTTGACACTCCATTTTATCAAATGGAAGAAAAGTAAACAAAGGGAAACAAATTAGAAAAATGAGGAGAAAATAGATGAAGAAAGCCAAGAATCACAATGCCACAAAGTGCAGTTCACCCAAGGTACCCCCAAGCACCGTTGGTGTGCAAGAACTGATGCACCCCCCACTTTCATGAAAATAAACCATCAACCAAGGTTTCATATTTAATTATAAATAGACCCTTGGGGTATTCATTTCTATGGATGATTTTTCCCAAAATGCCAATTGCTGCTATGATTTCCCTAGTGCTTTTCTCAAGTTCTCTAAAACCCTCTAGGTAGTTTTCTAACACCTAAAGAAGAGGGAATAAGAAGGGGATAATAGAACTTAATTCCTCATGGTGTTTAAGATAAACAATGCCTTTGCAAGGAATTTTACCAACTCTTAATTAATTTAATCCTAGTGTGATGATCCCTTCTTAACTAGGAACCTATGTGACTTACCTCTAAGAATACCTATAGAGGCCATAGAAGGCTTGAGAAAGGTCTCTCCCTAATTTAGTTTCCCAGGTGATCCATCACCCAAGGGGTTATTTTTTCTCTTAGGAATACCTACGCAAAGCACCCCCCCCCCCTTCGTGACCCTCCTTGGTTCTCCCTGCATTCTAACATACGTGATTCATCCATTGGGTCTTCTTCAAAGCCATTATTGGCCAAACCTATCTTCATTTGGCTCCCTTGTCTAAGAGGAATCAAATCAACGCATCCACCAAGACCTTGTTACCTGCAAAACCAGGGGGAAAGGAACGTTAGAGTTTACTCTATTGGGGTTTTTATTTCTGTGGTTATACATTTCCCTTACTTTTCCTACAAGAGGGTTAGGATTCTCAGGGAGTCTGTAGATTTTTATATCAATGGTCACGAGGAACCTTACTCCATGGAAAGTGTTGATGAGTTCCCGATTTATACGATTGGGGTTTGTACAATGTTCGACCCTCCTCATATCTAAGGCCCAGATCCTCTGGTTCCCAGTATTGAGGGTGAGAATCAAACTTTCTTTTCCATTCATCATGGAATGAGATCATCCTCCCATTGCAGAACAAATTTCATTGAATCCCTCCAAGTGTAAGCTCATATCCTTTATTGTGGGAGGGTTCAATCTTTCTCCTCTACACCTCTACATCCTTAACCATAATTCCTTCCTTACCATGGACTCTCATCCATTGTAAAGTGAAGATATGGAATCACCATATCCTTAGCCTCTTCCGCCATAGCCCCATCTCCTTCCATCATATCCCTGACCTCTTCTACTATTAATGGAGTAAAATTGTGTGGTTTGTCAAATATTCTTCTTCCTATTGTTTCTCACACTGAGCATGACTCATGTGGGATTAGAAGGTAGTGATTATCATGATATCCACACAATCAACCTGAAGGAATGAACAAGGAGAACTCTAATTTCTATTAAAAAATATATATAGGAATCCCACTGGGGGCCCAATATCAATGGGAATCCTCCATAAGAATACCCCCAATCACAATTCTCTTAATCTGGGTATCCTCCTTAGGAGTAAACCCCAAGTGAAGGCCCCAAAAAACCATATGTTAAGATATATCTCATGGTCCTTTTATAAGGGAATCTGTTTTCAGGAGTAATCCCTAAATTAATCCTCTCAAAGGGATATAATCCCCTGGGAGACTCACCAAACTATGTGGGATTTGATTCCCATCCAAATGGGCGATGTAGGAAGCCTCATAGAGGTTAAAACTCGACTCCTAAATCAACTCTATTCTTTTTAGGCCATATCCCCATCAGGGTCTAATTCAAGTTGGAAACTCATATCCCCACCATGTTCCTTGGTCTATTTAGGCATAAGTACCACACTAAACATTAACTTTTAATCTTACTCCTAGAAATCCTAGCCATTTAATGTTAAACTATTTGGTTAGGTCCTCATCACACTACCTTAAAGGGTATGATGTGACCTATTAGGGAACACCGAACTACGTGGGTTCTAATTACTTTCAAAATGATATTTTGGAAGTCCATTTATGGGTTCAATCCCAACATCAAACAATGACCGTCTCCCTGGATGACGATAAAATCTAGAGTGAAATTCATCCCCCTATATGATGATAAACTAAAAAGTGACCTTCATCTAACTGGATGAATATATACTCCAGATTACCCCACTGTGTGGCTAGAAAACTAGAATTGTCGTAATAATGACTGAAGAATCTCTATGTAGTATATGGAATGATACCATTGATGGATAACATCATATTCATAAAGATATATCCATCAATGATGAACCTAAAATACATATACATGATTCTAAATTCCAAACATGCTAAAGATTTATTACTAATTTGGGATGACCCACATCAAACATGATAGTTAATAAAGGATTTATGAACATATCTTAAATCTATAAGAGATTCATAGAGTTGGAAATAATTTAACCCAAAAGGGTTTTATGAGCTTGATTTCCCATCCTCTCAACCAATGTGAGTTATTAAGCATCATGGGTCAAAATACCTAATGGGAACCTACCTTTGGAAAGAATATCCATACAGATACAAAATTATTGTGTCTTTTTGGTTCTACAAATTAACCCATTGGAAGCTGTTTGGAAATAGAAAAATATCATGTGGTGAAAAATTAGAGGGAAACAAAAAATGGTGAATCCAACATGAATACTTAACCACGATGATACTGTCACCTACTTGTTAGGACCTTCCCGTTATCAAAGGAAATGAAGGTCAGATAGGGCAATAAATCAGACATGTGTTCATCCAAAAAAGATGATTCATTAACAAGGTTTTCTTGATCATGTCTGTTATATATCCTAGGAACTCTTTTTCAAAACTACCTTTGATCCAATGACCTCCTTCATGTTTTCACCAATGAATTCCCTAATAGCTACTTAGGCTAGATATTCATCTACACAAAGGAAGTTATCATTGACTAAACATCTTCAATGATGTGTCTTGAACCTACTAGTCCGAGAGCACAATAAAAATGGTACAATACCAACCATGGAGGTTGCTTGAAATTACCTCTAGCTAAAAAAACACCACCAGTCATATGGTCAATGATGACTGATGGTCTTGAAGAAAATGACACCAACTGCCATCTTCAATGATTTTGAGAGATTATACCTGGAACACAACCTCTTGTACCACCCATATTTCAAGGAGGAGGATCAAGAGGTCACCTATGACCTCGTACTAAAGAAAAAATTATCCTTATAAAGGGATCCTTCCAACAATCAGTGTCACAAACTCTGCACGACAGTGAACCCTCAACATGATGAGGGTTTCAACTATGACTTTCTGGCCTAGGTCCCTTAGACCTAGGAATGTGAGAAGGCCCACAAAGGTTGACAATTAGACAATATAGAGCAGGTTCATAGCTTTCCCCCCTCTAAATAATCCCAGCAACCCAGTTCAGTAGAAGATTATGGGTAAGAAAATACACCCATCCTCTTCCATTCAGCCATCTAGCATACTCACATTGAAGAATTCAAAGAAACTCGTCAACTAAATACAACATAAACCTACAGGTAGGAACATACAACTAATTTCACCCACCATGCCTTTTTAGAGACTGATCAAGAATCTCTCAAAGAATTCCATCATCCATGTTTGGCGGAAAACAACATGAAGGCACACACACATGCCAACATCTAACAAGCCAACCAGTAGCCTCGTCAAAAAACATACAGAGAAGTCATTCAAAAAGTCCCACTGATAAGAAAAGGGAATACTCACCTCTCTACCCCCACACATGAGTACTATCAGTATAAATTTACAGGAAATGGAGGATAGGAGTAGGCACACACACCTACTCCAGATATAAAATGCGTGTATATCCCAATTCTGGTCATTGAAGTGACCAAGCATATCTTCAAAATGGTAAAAGGGCAGATGAAAATCCCTTCCCATATCCTACATACTTTCTAGGATATCATCATTGTGACAATATTAGTGGCTAAGGGTCATAAACATAACTCTTTCCCCAAAAATGTGGTGGCTCACTAGTATAACACCCCAGAGTAGACATATTCCTCTGCCTCATCTAGGTGGGTCATGGGGAAAATCCCCTATATCATACAGACAATAGGATTGGGAACATACATCCACTCCAATTAGAGATAATTGGCCCATTCCAATGGCTACTCCAAGGCGGGAACAAACACCTTCCCATGAAGACCACTCCTCCCATTAAATGGCCTCAATCACTCCTGAGAAGGAATATAAGAAGATGTAACATAAAAAATGATTGGAAAATTAAGATTTGATCTATGATCAACCTAATCTTGACACCAGAGTTCTTGAATCCCTAATATGTTTATCTATTTTGGATCAATATCACACCAACTAATTACTAAATTATATGATAAGTAGTAGTAATTCTGAAGGTCCTCATTAGACTCTTCACCATGAAGGATTACTTCATGGAAAACAATTATGCTGATTTTAAGAACCTATCTCTTGATTAGAGCCACTAAAAACCTCCATGTTTCCAAAATAACAAGGAGAAAGAGGGTCTTCCCCTTTCTATAATCCACCATGATGTTCCTCCCCATGATAGAGATTTATGCAAAAATTCCCTAAGAAGTAGTGATTCACATTGTAAAAATAATTCACCAATTCATGATTTAGTGAAAAGAAATCCCTCTTATAGTGAGGCACTTGAAAATATAAGTCCAGTCATGTTTGATGCCTTTTCACTGGCAGGTGAAATCCGTTCACAACCAAAAGACAACCCAACGTGATGTTTAATCTCCAAACCAAACTTGGGTCATTTTCCTTCAAACATAGTAGATGGAATCCCAACCAATCCCATTGCTTGTGGAAAAAACTAGGAAGCATCCACTATGGCCAGATTAGGTATAAGAAACTCTTGTAAAAGACAAAGAAGATCTACTAAAAATGAGGAAAAAACTATCTAAATATGAAATACTAGTTATTTTTTTTGCCTTTATCCACCTATGAATACAATATTCTCGAGGTGTTAACGGAATATTGTAAGAATGAAATCTGCCTCAAAATATGGAAAAATATTCCTCACTAAAAATCAAGGGCATTACCCTATGATGAGTATCAGACTCATGTTATGGCCGTAAAATGTAAAAAAATTCCAAATTGACTTGGCATTCTTCCTAGCATCCTGACAACCCATGATCGAGATGCAGCAGGGAGCCCTTCAACATGAATGCCTAGATGCATTAATGAGGTTGAGGAAGATGATCACAGATACCCCATATAGTGTTTGTATAAGAGGGTGGGGTGTGCCTAGAGAATTTCATTTCACTACTTTCCTATGTCGTCAAATCCCACCATATGTGGAATCATGCAATTTCATTACCCCATGCTGGATATAAACAAATAGGATATGTTCATGACCGAAGATATGCTCAACAAGAATAGGCCACAACCAAATCTCACTGATGTCATACCAGAAGAGAGAAAGACGTTGATATAATTTTTCATCAATAATATAAGAACATTGAGTGTGGATCCTGCTTTGAGGATGTCAGCCTTCAGATTGAGAAAATGTTAGAAATAACACAATGTACTTTTGAAATGGAAAATTTATGTGACTGCTCAATAATGCACCAAACCACATTCGGACTAGAATCTGTAAAATCAAAAGATCAGCTGTGGTAATATTAGTAACAATATTTCGGGAACAACCCCATGCTTTAATGTTGGGGTCTCTTTTAGCCAAACCCTTGGGATTAGATAGTGAGCCTCGAAGGGTTGTGAAGGTCGAAAAAGAACAATCCCAAACAAAGAAGAGGACAAGTTCTCGTAGAGGGTGAAAAATAAGGAAATCACATAGAGATTCCATTATAATTTATTTGATACATTATGTTTCTATAAATTTAATCAACACTATCATTGAATACCCTCCATAACATAAGATTGATTTAGAGGATTCCAATGAAGAAGTTATTATTCATGATATGGTCCACACCGAAATGAATGCAGGAGGTGTGCATACTTTAATCCAGAGGCTCACCCAAAATTTGGGAATTCCCTCAAATAATCCACCTATACCTCATTGAAAGGAACCCAATAAGGGAAAAGGTAAGGGTAAAACCATGTCTTACATTCCCCCCTAGAGAAGGCCAATCCATTTCGCCAGAGGAATGATTTTCTCAACAAGAGGAGGAAATGAGAGAATTGAGAAGACTCAATGCATATGTACTCTGAGGCAGTCTTCCTACCAGATATGCTCTGTATAAAGACCCTAAACGTACACTTCTTCTCAGTTCACCCCAAAAATGAGGGTTTGGAACAACAAATGAAGCATGCAGGGAGTATCCAATCACTGGGGGGCATCAACCACCAATACATTTGAATCCCGAAATAACATATCAAGAATTCCCTCCATTGGGTACATAGCCAAAACATGATCATACACATCATTACATGACTTACCCTATTTTTTACACATAGAATATACCATAAGTGTCATCCCCAATTGTACTTACAGCTACCACACCCATTCAAGATCTATCTGCCACACCTATTAAGGTCCTGACTCAACTAACAATCCTAAAATACTAATGAACACCATTAATTCATTAATGAATTGAATGGAATATATGGAAGGATTCCTTATTCCTGTATAGCAAAAAAATATTGATTACCCTGATTGGGTGGATCCTACCCATCCTTTTCCAAACATTGGGAATCCAACATTTCTGATTTTCAATGGCTCGGGAGACTTGGAGTAGCACTTGATGCATTTTTTATCTCACCGTGATCCCATGATGGGGACCCCTGAGTAGTAGGAAGAAGTGAAACTAAGATGCTTCGAATAATCATTGTTGGGGTTATCCCTTGTATGGTAAACTAATTTACTATCCCGATCGATCATAAGATGTGATGATCTTTATCAGAAGTTCATCTTACCGTTTATATCAACGCTACAAAGGACAACTGTCTTTGATTATATAAACTGCAAAAAATGGTAGAATTAAAGAGTCTTAGATTTTATTTCTTGGTGGAAAGTATTGAAATACTATGTAAACATACCACTCCCTCAAGGAGAGTTTTTTCCCATCTGCATAGAAAATCTACGTGAAGAGTTGCGCACTCCATTGATCCCTACGAAATACACAGAAGGGTTTCAGGATCTGGCTGTAATTTCACAACAAGTAGAAAAATCCAGTGTAAATACCACAACCAAGTCCCAAGTTATCACATCAGCTAAAGGAAGGAGAATATGAAATATATAGTCCACTATATTTACACTTAAGAAGACCCTAGTACCCAATCCTACCTCAAATCCTGCATCATACCATATGGATCCACCTCCTGAGCATTAATAACAATGAACAACTCATCAATATGGTTAAATAGATCATAGGTAGAGACAGGTTTAGTAGTTAAAAAACAAGTTCTGTTCCATTAAAAACAACCAAGTCCTTGGTTACTTCATCTTAGCTTTAGAAAAAAACTTAATTCAATTTCCAAATCTCAAGAAACCTAAAAAAGAGGGTGATGAAGATATCCCAAACTATTTACCCTTCCATGAAATGTTGGGGCACCCTATGAAATATTTTTTTTTATTTTCAAGAACATTCTACAAAAGATGTTTTATTCTTGGAAAGTGAAAGCGAAAAATTCCCCAAATCCTGGTAAAATATATTTCTATAACCAATACGAAGGAGGAAGGCAAATGGAAAGAAGATAAAAGCAAGAATGAATAGAATTTTTGTGACTTTATTTTCAGAAAAAAAATCTACCAAAATTATTCAATTCTATAAAAAAAGTTGAGATAGCCTACTTTTCCTCCTATCTCTTCCTCTATAGCATAGCCAACTTCATCAAAAGTCTTCTCATCTAAAGGACAATCCTCAAAGAAGAAATTTGGTAGAAGAATAAGTAGAAAGTAGAAGAATATGTGTTTTTATAGAGTCTAATGTTATCCTTGACATTAGTAGAATTTATTCTAACCATCTCAAAAGAACAGGCACCACCCCACCAAATGGTACAACAAGAGTCGACCCCCCCCAGGTAGAATCTTCATCAGATGAGGAGTTTATTTTTGGTTATGTTAGTGTTAGTCACTTAACAAATCCCTACTCAAATTATGATTATGATTATGACCCTAATTTCCCTACACTTGATTGGGGAATTAGGGGAATAGGTCATCATGGTCAAGGACATATGGGAAGACGTGGTCGTGATAGGAGTCACCACATTAACCAAACCCCTTCTTGAATCGTCTGTGCAGCTGAAACTCATGGAAAATATCTCCAGCGAACTCGATAGGAACAAGGGAGTTATTCCTCCACACATGACATCGTCTAACCTAACATTATTATCTTGGAATACCAGTTAGAGGATACACCACCACCTACTCATCTGGTAGGTAGACCTAGATGGATTATTCCATTAAGAACAGAATCACTTCGAGGACATGCCCTAAAGGACGGTCCATCCACAACAGAAACATCAGCTCCAAGGGAAACATCAAAATTGAATCTCCATACTATTAAGTGCATACATCTGGATAAAAATTATGATGTTTTAATGAAATTATAAAAAGTTTTAGATAAGTTATCAATCTTGGATGCGCTGAGTCTGTTAAAAGACCTCCAGGAAGCACTCATTAAGGCATTATCAAGACCTCAATAATTTGAAGTTGAGGTCATTTCTACTGAAGTATATCAAGCATAGAATTATCCTTTAGAATGACATGTGGTCATTTCCTTCACTGACCAAGATGAAGAGGTTTTCATACAAGGGCATATCAGAACCTTGTATATATCTCATAGGTTAAATGACATTGATATTTGATGAGTGTTCATCGATAATGACTTAGTATTCAAACTCATCCTAGTTTGGAAACATTTTCAACTAGGTATCAATGAATCTCACTTATATCCCTCCAATCTGATGTTACAGGGTTATTACAATAATAAGTTGGAGCCTCTGGGTGAGATTACACTCCGAACTTAGTTCGGGGATCTCTTGCTAAACACAAAATTCATGGTTATTTTGTTGGATAAAACATTAAATGTTTTTGGTAAGACATTGGCTACATTAGCAAGCATCCATTCCTTCATCATACCACCAATGTATCAAATATTCAATCAATGGTCAAATTTTCACATTGTATGGATAAAAGGACAAATGAAAATCCTGTGAGATGTAGTAAATCGTTGTAGGGTTCTATCAAAATGGAGGTAAACATTCCATGACTGATTATGTTACTCGAATCAATGCCCAAAATGTCATGGAGATGATCCTAGATAACCCTTTAAAAAACCTTAGTGAATATTACAAGCTTTATATTTACCATATTTAAAGGATTATCTTGTATTTTTGAATTCATTCAGCAACTTCTGTAATGTCAATCCCAACGGTTTAGCCTGATTTCACTAAAGAAGTTATCAACATTCCAAGTGATAAAAAATGCTTGAATGAAAATGTCTTTATTCTGTCCCCTAAGATTCCAAAAAAACAAGTACCATCATCTACGATAGAAGAATCCACTGTGATAATAATTGAAAATGAAGAGACTCATTCTTAGACCTTCATTTCCCCTCCAGGACTCTAAGAAGCATTCATGTCACCCAGTGATCCCGAAATGATTTCCTCATCTTCTGGATGTCCAAATGATGGCTCCACTCTTCCCTTCGAGGATCTTGTTTTATCATTTCGTCAATATGAAGAATCACATGCAATGAAACTTGGGAAAGGGTAAGAAGAATAATATCTCAGGGACACCCCTCTAGTATTCAAGGAAGGCGTCTCCACCACTGTGGAAGGACTTAGAGAAATAAATCTGGGTTTATAAAAAAGATCCATGCCCCACTCTAATTAGTGTGGCCACGAATCCCAAAGAAAAGAAGGTATAAAGATCACACCTAATGCAGCATCAGGATGTGATTACCTAGAATTACATAGATATTCTAGGCCTTGACCCTAAGGTGTCTATGCATCACATTAGTTTTTCAGAAGATCATCAGGGATACAAGAAAGCAGCCAAGAGGATGCACCTGACACATGCCTCCAAGATTGAGGATGAAGTGGACAAAATAATAAAGTATGATTTTATCCAAGAGGTACAACACCCAAAATGGTTAGACAACATTGTCCCTATGAAAAATAGGAATAATAAATTTTGATTTTTCATTGATTTTAGATATCTCAGCTAGCATTGTCCCAAATATTGTTTCTTGTTTCCAATTACAAAACTCTTGATTGAAACAATAGCTGGATACCAAGACCTATCCTTCATGGATGGCAACCTAGGGTATAATAAAGTCTGGATGGCCCGAGAAGATGAATAATCCTCATACTTCTGATCCCCTCATGGTGTATTCTGATATAGGGTAATGCCCTATGGCTTGAAGAATGTCAGCACCACATACCAACCTGCTATTCATCACATCTTCAAAACCTTTATGGGAAAGTTTGTTGAATTATATTTTGATGACCTATTGGTCAAATACTGGAACTATTTTAACCACCTGGCTAACTTAGAGATAATCTTCAGTAAGCTCTGATAGAATAATCTGAAGATGAAACCCTTGAAATGTTCTTTTGGGTTAACCTCAAGAAACTTTCTTTGCTTTATTGTATTCCATCATGGCATCGAATTTGACCATGAGAATACTAAATCTATCCTTGGAGTGTCACCTTATCAAAACTTAAAATAGTTTAGAGGAATTCAAAGACACCTGGCCTAAATTTTGTGCTTATAGACAATATTACTGGAAAGTGTTTACCCTTCACCAAATTGATGAAGAAGGGGGTCACTTATCAGTGGACCAATGAATGTGAAGAAGCTTTTCATACCCTTAAGAAATAACTATTGATACAACTGGTTTGGATGCCACCTATTGAAGTAAATCCTCTCATTTGGTACTTAACAACCTTAGAGTGATCACTGTGTTCTTTTCTCACACAAAATAATGATGTTGGGAATGAAAATAACATTAATTAACTCAGTCAAAGCATGCTCTATGTACAGACTTGATATTCAAATATTTAGAAGAGATCCTAAACAATAAACTTTCTTGTTCAGAAGATGGTTTACTATATACATCATCACAATATCAACTTGGTTTCTCACAATAACCTACTAAAATTTATCCTTAGTCATCCTATTCTAATAGGGTTCTTGGCATGGTGGGAATTTATTTTGTAGTAGTTTGATATATAGTTTGTGCCTCAAAAAGTAGTGAAAGGATAATCCTTAGCAGGCTTCCTCACAGAGCACCCATATTTAGAAGAGATATAATTAAATACTGAACTACCTGATGAATAAATATTCTATATTCCTGAAAGCCCTCAAACATGGGAAATATTTTTTGACGGTGCTTCCAGGAGTCCAACAGGGAAGTTAATGGAAGACCCTAAGCTCAACAAAGTCATGTTGGGAATTATGCTGATCTCATTAGAGAAGAAAGTGTTTCCATAATACTTCTTATTATCAAAATATTGTACCAATAATGAGGAATAACATTAGGCTCTCATTGTAGGCTTGGAATTGGCCCTCTATGTACCGTTGAGCCACTGAGAGGTGAATGGTGATTTATAATTGATAATAAAAAAGATAAATGGTAATTATGCCATAAAAAAAGAGGAGATAAATATTTTTTGTTATTATGTATGAGGATTAATGGAAGAATTCCCCTCATAGACAACATTGAATCACATCCCATGACCATGTAATTCTCAGGTAGATGCATTGGAAAATGAAGCTACAAATTTAGCAGACCTTAATCGGGATAAAACAATCATCATTATTGCCCATCTTTGAATGGTTTTACCTTTTATTCGGATGATAAAAGAAGAGATCAATGAAATCAGTACCATCCCTAATCTATATCATCCTACTATTGGATAGATGATACCCATCATAAAATATCTCCATGATATAATTCTTCCACTAGATAGAGCTGGAAGAAAGAAGATCTGGTGACGAGTTTCTAATTTCACTCTTTATAATGGACAAAATCACCAGAAATTCATTTACAAGTAAATATTTGATGGAGTACTTATCAGATGTGTTGATGGAAAAGTGACATTGGCTGTTATTGAAGAAGTACATACATGATCCTGTACTGCCCACTAATCAGGGTATATGATTTTTTATCAAACCCGAAGGCTAAGATACATCTGGAACTTGATGACGCCTGATTTCACAGAATTCACTAAGAAGTGTCATCCATTACAAGTTCATACCAACTTCATCCATTAACCCACAAAGATTATATAGATAGCTAAATACTTCTAGCCATCGGCTAAATGGGGAAGGTACATAGTGGGGTCTTTTCCCCGAGCTATGACTAAGTAGTTCAAGTATAACCATACTGCTACCAACTTCTACTCCAAATGGGATGAGGTAATACCTCTCAAAGAAGTGAGAGCCAAAAGCATTGTTAGATTTTTCAAAGCTAATATCATTATCATATTTGGTGTCCCTCATACCATATTGATGGATAATGACACCAATTTCTGTTCTACTAAGGTAAAGAAGCTATATCAAGAAGAAAATATCAAGTCCATCAATTCATCCCTCTATCATGCAATGGAAAATGGATAGATAGAAGCCTTAAATATGACCCTATCAAACATACTATTGAAGATGGTTGATAAAGATAATAATTCAGGGCTAGATAATATTGTTCATGCCTTGTGGGATTACCAAAATACTACTAGTACTACAACGTAGGGGACCCCGTACTCATTGGCGTACAAAACAGAAGAATTCTTTACCAATGAGGTTTAGTTTCCATTATTCTATATTTCCATTTGTGACAAATTATCCACAGATGAGAAATCCCAAAAATGGCTGGATGATATGGAGCAACTAGAAAAAATAGATTGCATACCTTGCATCACTTGGAGGTATTGTAGAACCAAATAACATATTCCTTTTACAACAAGTTACATATTTATTCATTCCTCTAAGTAGAATTGGTTTTAGTCTTTAGAACTCTAATGATACTAGGAAAGAAGCCTCAAAATATTGAGACAAAGTTGGAGGTACTTTACTCCATACATAAGTTCCACTCTAATGTAGCTTATTATTTAATCTCAATGGATGTAGAACTCACTACAACTCCAAAAAATGCATGGTTCCAAAATAAATATATTTTGAAACCACACAATGTTCTTCTTAGCTGTATGATATTAAAATAAATAGAACCATTTTCATCCATGTTTCTGGATGTTAAATTTCACAACATCATCATCCTTATCACATAACGATAAACTAAATGACACGAGGTCCAAGCTATAGGACGTTAAACTTTATAACACCATTTTCCCTCACCACATGACATTAAACTATATGGTCAACATCTCATTTATTTTATGTTATGAAATCCACAAGATAACGTGAGTAAAAACTCATTGTGGTACCTAAAAAGATGAGTAGATTCTATGAAAAAACCCCACTCACATCATTTCTTCTCCCTATTGGAACATGATCATCATTCCTCCCTATGTTTGGATTAGACCTGCAAAGAGAATAACTATCCAGAACAATGTGTGGCTTGATTCCTTCCTCAGAATGATATGTAGTGACACCTAGGTCTTATCTTTGGGTCAACCATAATGTTTCATTAATGTCAGGTTACCCACATCCTCACCGCATGACGATAAACTACATGGTTCATCAAGAACTACATGTGGCCTGATTCACATTCCAATGGGATACATTGTGATGCCTAAATCCCCAATCTCAGGCCCAACTGCAACCATAAAGAATAAATTTCCCCTTTCTATGTTTATAAACCTAATTTATACATGGAAATATTCAAGAACATGTGGATTGATTCTTATACCATTTTTTTTCTTGAGCCTAACCATTAATCTGGAAAATATCTAAAAAATAATAAAGCCCTCATTCCTCACATAAAACCTCAGTTGGTGTGGGGAACCATCTTCAAGAACAATGTGTGGATTGATTCTCATTCTAGTGAAATATATAGTGACTCCTAGATCTAATATATCAGGTCTAGCCATAATTATTTTGAAAACTCCCCCTCTCCCTATATATAGATTCGAGCTTCATGGAGAACTTTATCAAGAAATATGTGTGGCTTGATTATTTCCCCAGAAAGATACATAGTGATGCCTGAGTCATATACCCTCTCCCAGCTGCAACATTTCCATCCTTTCATGTAAGTTCATATTTATCCTTACCGTATGACATTAAACTACAAGGTGTTTGAAAGAATTATGTATGTATTGATTCTAATAACATTGAGATATGTAGCGATGCCTGGATCTTTTATCCTGGCTCATACACCACATAATTGAAATGTCGTGTCCTTTACTTGTGTTACATTTGTGTTGTAAAAGAAACTTTTACCATTCCTTGTTTCACACATTGTGAACAACTCATGTGGGCTTCAGAGTTTGGTAATGGATATCTCTTCATAAGTAAGGTGTATCTATTCCTATTTGGGATATCGTGGTCTTAGATACAAGACCTTTAAAGGCACACCAAATGTCCTTACCACATGATGGTAAACTAAATAGTCCTTCAAGAACTATGTGTGTCTTGATTATCATCCATATGAGATACATAGTGACACCCATATCTTCAATATTTTGCCCAGCCACAACAAAACATGGAAAATCCCCTTCACTCCCTTTTATGAGTCAGATCTATAGGGGGAGATCCAATAAGAGTTCCCAAATTACGTGTGAACCTATATATGATTGAACTGCATATAGCTTGATTCTTGATCCGAAAAGATACATAGTGATTCTTGGGCTCTACACCATAGTCCAACCATGATACTCCTTTTCATGTCAGAATCACTCAGGTCCTTTTTGTACGATATTAAATTGAATGGCCAACGTCATCGCCACATGACTTCAAACTTCATCATACCTCTAAAATTATGTGGGACTTGATTCTCATCCCATTGAGATTCATAGTGAAGCCTACTCCTTAGGCACTAGTCCTAGACATAGGGTAGAAGAAAATTCCCCCTCTCCTAGATACAATCAAAAATCTATATTGGAGATTTTATTTTGGGTCCTCTCCTTAGAGAATCCACAAAGGAAATAAGAAATGTCCCCCTTCTATGTAAGGGTCAAATCTATGAATGGTACTTCAAAATCATGGCTAGTATAAGTCCAATTATTCCTTTATTCATCGACCAAAATACCCAATTAACCTTGCATAACCCCCCTCATAATGGGTTTATCAAATAGTAGAAACTTTGACCTTGGGAGAATCCTTTTCTTCACCTTTAAGCTTTCGACGACAGTATAATGGAACCCAAAATTTAAAATCAGTGGCCATCTTATGAATATTTTTCACATATACTTTCTCCCAACATGAAAGTCTCCAAGAACATGGTTTAATTTTCCCCCATTATATGTCCAAAGCATACTGGAATAATCTTGGTCCATTTTACCACATATCATACACTGTGTCCATAATCTTATTTTCTTAGTCTTATGACCTAATACTACAAGAACCATACTTTCTACACTTGGGTCAGACCTATGTAGAGCTTCAATCTCCTTGATTCTTTGTAAATTAAAAATTGAAATACCCCTTTAATGTTCAGGTACTTTCTCCACAATCCAAACTCTATTCATGGAAAGATACGAATATCCAAAAATATTTCATCAAATTTTACCGATAGAGTGTCAGAATTCAGGAGAGATACTTTTCCTCACCATGAAGTATGTTATCCAATTGACCTTGAAAAAATTTCCCTCATAAAAGTTCTATCAGCCAAAGGATGCCACTATTGACTATGTAGTATGTGCCCTAGTTGGCCTTGCATAAAACAACCCTCATAAGTGGTTTTTCACCAAGTGGTAACATTTTTCTCATGAGAGACATACTCTATTCTGTAATAAATTATTTTAGATTCAAAAATTAGAAAATTGTTTCAAGATTTCCCTTGGAAGTATCTAAAGAATAGTAGGACTTTTCTAGCCTTTAAACCTTTTTGGGTTTTAATTTCTAAATTTATGGTCAAGGTTGTTAGACCTAAAACTCTAGCCTTATTAGTCAGAAATGCATGACTTTAAACTACCCAAAAAAGAGTCATATTACTCACTAGGCTAAAACATGCAAAGGGTACTCTGGAAAAAAAGTCAAGTCGCAGCTTTCTAGACCTAGACTCTGTATGGTTTAGGAGAAATTGAGCAATGAAATGTTAAAAGACACAAATTTTTTAGGGTTGTTCATATGACCCCAGAAACACTCAAACTATTCTCACTAGGCCCATTGGTTTAGGTAAAAAGTAGAGTGACCTATAAATATCATTGTAATTATGATTAGCTGATATAGAGAAGTAATCCTATGAAAGTAATCTTTTACATTATAGTTATAATGAAAAGGAAAGGATGAAGGCATAGATGATGCAAAACAAAATTCTTTTCATTTATTAGAAAAAACTCCCCTAGAAGAATAACTACAAAATGGACTCTCTTTACCATAAATTAAAAGAGGCATACGATATAACTCTTCATATGTTGAACAACCTCCCAAGCCCCATCAACCACTTGTTGAAGTTTAGTCAATTGACCAACCTCAGTCTCCTCAGCCTGACGAAGAACTTCTTTAGTATTCATAATTATATATGCCCCTTATTTTTTGGATTCTCCTAATGATTAGAGGTGTTTTCTGAGTTATCCTAGAGTGTCATCCAATTCTTGTTGAAGACGTGACACTTCAACAGAACTCTCCTTGATTTTCTATTTAAATCCTTCAAACTTTGTGTTGTGTGTGGACTTCTCTTGAGATAGTGAAGATAAAAAACCATCAACAGTGGTGAGCATTTTGGATATTTTAAGGTATATCCAAATATTCTTCTCTTGTTCTTTATGATGAATATTCTATTTCATTGTACCATGGATTGGATGGTAATCAAACCCACTAAATCCTAACATGCTGAAAAAGGTTAAAATCCGTTTGATTCATGAAGGAAAATCCTAAAGGGGAATCTCTAAGATTATCTTCCATATGTCCCACAGAGCATTGCGATATGTGATGTGGAGGGAATTATACATATCTAGATCTGATTTAGAGTCACTATCATAATAATATATGTACTTCATGATCAGTGCACTCAATGAAGTGGCATTTTCTACTCCCTATTGAATTGTGTATTCCATGCCTTCTGATGCTAGTTGAACTGATGTAGTACCATCACCCTCAAACCTAACCACAAAAGGCGATAATCCTAAATTATGAATTAAAATAATTTTTAAATTAAAAAGAATAAAAATGGTGGGGAATAATCACAATTGTTAGTGATCATTACCCAACAACAAGCCAACATATTGTGAGGATGCTTCCCCATTATTCCCAAGTTCAGTATTCTGGGCTAGCACCTCTTCATGAGGGGAACTCCCCTGAGTCTTCCTAGTATTTTCTAGATGAACTTCAAGAAGGATTACCATTTCAAGGTCCACCTGAGTTTTCTCCTCTTTAACGGTGATATTGAGAGTTATTTAAATGTATTACCTATGCAACATCACTATAGTATCTTCTGTGGATGGTGATACACATTCCAACCAGTCACTATTAGGAATCCTGCATAAGAAGATTGATTAGATGGAAAACAAGGACTCATGTCCATTTAGTTCTATATATAGTGCCCCAAATTCTTCTAAAGTAGTAAGAATATTGAAATCTTATAATACTTCTTCAAAATGAATGAAAATATTTACCATGGATTCTATTGACATCCCAATCCCTGTATTAGTATCACCCATGTGAACACTTAAAGCATTCAATTCGTGACCCTCATCCGATGACTTGGGATCCTGAACATCCTCCTCGGTGATAGCCATAGGGTCAACACTAGTCGTTGTAGGATTCTATGGTGCATGAGACCATCCTAAAATATTATAGAAGTGGAATTCATTATTTGGTATACAACCTCTTATGTATCACTTTTGACATACCATATGACTCCTCTCTCTCTGCAACATTAATAGGAGCGGTTCTAGGAGTAGATGGTGAATGCTCAACCCTCATCATTTCTTCAGTTTAGGTATCCATTTGCTTCACAGGGATCTACGGTCAGTCCAAAGTTCCCTCATCAGTTCTCGTAGTATCATTCATAACTTCTTTAAGGGAAGAAAAAGAAGGAGTTTTTTCAATTAAAAATAGTTTAAACACTTTCTATAGATGAATCAGAAATTAATGATGTCACGAAGACTTACCACTACTAACAAAGAATTTAACTAAAAATTTTACCCATAAGTTTCCTTTCTTCCTCATCTTCTTGAAACGAGGGATTTCATCAACATCCTCAAAAATAGGTATTATAGGTGGCAATTATCCTGCCATCTCATCCTCCATGGATTTTTGGATTAGATATACCTCTCCTAACTTGGGGTATGACCCAGTAAACCCAAGAAGATTACCAATAAGGCTATACCATGGCAATGAAACACTAAAATATTTTCCCTTATTCAGTTGAAAATTAAGATGGTATTCCCTATAAGCAATAATACTTTAGCCAAAATATAATATCAAAGAATAAAAAAGCATACAAAGAAGAAAACATACATCTTTGGGATAGATGATGGTACACAATTCCTCAAAAGATGAATGGTTGATCCCCTCAACTGTGACAAATTTTATCATATCATTCACTTACCTTGTGGTGGGGACTAGATCATCAGTTTCACAGATGATCATATCTAGATCTCAAACATAAATCCCCACATTAGTAAGATTATCCACAAAGAGAATACCAGACAAGGCTCATAGATCTCATATTCTTAGAATATAAAACCACTAACACAGGAGATCCCACATAGTTTATGAATTAGAAGACTGATAATACCAAATTTGGACAGCCTCTAGCTGTACGTATATAGAATACATCCCATTCTATTGTGAAGACAATTTTACAATCTTAGATTTGAAGGGATTCCCAATTCCTTCTGTCACAGATGGAATATGAGAAAATGATGCTGGATTCTATTCATGGAGATATGGAATAAACTGTCCAGGTGTAGTTTCAGTTAGTGATTTTGTTGTATCGCTCTTGAATCTGGTGGGTGGATTATATCTTTCATGAGGACATTTTGATAAAATGGGAGCCTCTTCATCCTCACACTCTGACTCAAACAATGATGCCTATAAAGGAGATGAAGAACCTTATAAAAGAGAAGGATTTTTAATACTCCATCTATTTACCCCAACCCGAGGAACAAAATTGTCTAGTACCCCTTTAGGTAGTGATTCAATATAAGCTTCAACATAACAGGTGTTAAATCTACTAATCGCATCAGTTGGAGGCAGGTTGATCACCTCCCATGTCAATTACATAGCTAAAAGAATCCATAGTTGTCAATACACTAAAAAATGTTATTCCAGTCTAATGTTCACCATAGAAGATATATTAAGTTGTTGGATGCATTTGAATTGTCATCCAAATTGGTAAGGAATATATGCCTCAAATATGATCTCACCATGGATTCTATTCACCAACACACCATCCTAGAAGGCTATCTTGTATGGCCTCATCTCAATACTAACCTTCCCATAATAAAAAAAATCTTCCCATGGGTGAATTCCTATAAGGAAAAAAGTTTAAATCATTGAATAAACTCATCCTTGACTAAATTTTATGAGGTTACAATGATAGGGAAAAAATACTAGATACATCCTAGAAGTATGGTTGTAATGAGATCCAAAGGACCTAAATCCCACTCTTCACAACATAAGTCCTAAAACGAGCCATAATAAATCCCCATAAAACCTGGAATGATCTTGAAATTCTGAAAGGATATTTTCTTATATGAACGTGCAGTAGATTTCATTGGATTGTTTCCAAAATAGGTGTGTCCAAGCCCACTAACTTATTATCCATCAGCTTGGATGCTAGGAAAAATGTTTCTAGCCTTATGTTTCCCTCAGAATATCAGACATGTAGAAAATATATTATAATACATATGGACAAAAACCTACAAGATGGGTCTTAGTTGGAATTTTGGGGTTGATATCATATCCCCACTGATCAAATTCTCTTTTTTCAAATGTCGGAATGAAATTACGAGGTGAGTTTCCCTTTTTTGGTTCTGGATTACTTTTCGAATGCTTGTAGGTGTGGCCTTTCTCTTAATTCTTCATCAAAAATATTTTCACCCACTCCTCTGGATGAATATACAATTTTATGTGGGTATTTTCCTTCTTGATGTTGTGATCTATTATAAGTTGCTCACATCCCAAAGATGGTATCCTATTAGTATTATTTCTTGTTTCTAATGGTGGGATGAATTCATCCTACATATTTCCAAGGATCGGAGTGTCAAAGATGTTGTGAACACCCCTTAAACTGATTCTCACTTCTCCATGAATCACATGAAAATAATTTGTTTTTGGAGTCCACATGATCAATACCTCCAAAAAAAACATGTCATTCCTATATAAGTATGTCTGCCCTACTCACACAGAATTGTAAATTCATACGGATTCTAGATATCTTCTAAACTCTGCATAGGTTTGGAACACCTAGTACGCCCACATCCATGAGGGCTAAACACCCCTTCCTGGGTGAAAATCCCAATCTTTCTTCCAGCCCTTCAACTGATCTGTCTATGAATATCAAAATATGGCTGAATGACAATGCACATTTAGTTCAACTATGTGTGGTTTTAGATCTATAAGACACGAGCTATGACTCATAAAATATGTAGTGGATGTTGTTATATCACTAATATATGTAGTTTTGCTAGAAATGTTGGAATATTAGATGTTATTATAGTATTGAAAATAAGAAATCATGAGATATTTTTTCAAATCCGTCGTTAGGACCTTGCACAGATAGCTATTAATGTGAAGTGGAAGATAAGAACTTTTTGGAAAATCGTGGTGATACTTCTTGAGAAACCTTGCCAGATCAGGAAGGGTGGTATCACAGATGTCACAATAATCACTCCCTATGATCTTAATCATCTCTTTGATCCACTTACTAGCCATCTCATTAGCAGTTGATATCTTCTTATAATCTATTGAAACTAAAAATAGATGTTATGTTCATTTCATAATTGGTTCATTTTGAAGAAAACCATGAAAATTAGAATTCTTTGGCAAATGAATTATGGTGCACAAGTGTCTTACACAAATGGAATGAAAAAGTGTCACCTATAAACACTATTTTGAACAAGAAAACCTCCCAAGCCTATCCATCACACATCCAAATACATACTGTACTTGAGCGAATGAAGCCTTTATCAAGAAAAGCTTTATGGAGTCTACACGGATGACTTGCACGGGTAGAGATAAAAATTATGAGTTGTGAGAGCCTTCCATCAGAATGAAGGCCCATTTTATAGATGATGATACCCACATGCGTGACTGATGTTCAAGAAAGAATAGAGAGATAAAAATCATGAAAACATGCACGATCCATCTATCGTTTTCATCCATTTTCCTCAGGATCAGACCATATTTATTTAATCAGATCAAATCTTGAGGGGGGGGGATTTTGACACTCCGTTTTATCACATGTATGAAAATAAAACAAAGGGAAATACATTAAAAAAGAATGATAAAATAGATTAAGAAAGACAATAATCAAAAATCCCCAAAGGGAAGTTCTCCCAAGGTTCCCCAAGTACCATAGGCGCGTAAGAACCCACGTTATACCCACTTGCATGAAAAGACACCTTCACCCAGTGTTCCATGTTTTTTGATTAATTGACCCTTGGGGTATTCATTTGGATGAATGATATTTCCCGAAGATCGATTGCTACTCTGAGCATCTCTCAAGTCCTCTGAAACCCTGTAGATAGTTTTCTAACTCCTAAATAAGAGGGAATAAGAGGGGGATAGTATAACCTCTTGGCTAATGATGTTTAAAATAAAAAACACCTACATAAGGAATTATCCAAACTTATAATTAATTAAGCCTTGTAGAAGGATCACTTCCTTAACTAGGGACCTGTGTGATATACCTCTAGGAACACCTGTGGAGACCCTTGAAGGCTTGAGCAAAGTCTCTCCCATGTATAGTTTCTCAGGTGATCCATCACCCAAGGTGTTATCTATTCACCCAGGCCTACACACATGAAGCACCCCCTTACACGATCCTCTTTGGTTTAACCTACCTTCTAGCATGCACGATCCATCCATCGGGTCTCCTTAAAATCCATTCATGGCCATCCCTATCCTCCTTTAAATCCATTATTTGAGAGGGATAAAATCAAATCATCCACCAATACCTCCTAACTTGAAAAACACTAGGAAATATCATTCTATGGTGTCCTCTATTGGGATTTGTATTTCGATAATCAGAGGATTCCCGCACTTATCCTACCTAAGGGATATGATTCTCAAGGAGTCTATCTATTTTTATATATATGGTCACAAGGACCCTTAATCTAGTGAATGTGTTGAGGAGTTCCTAGTCTAGAGGATTTTGGTTTGGACTATGTCCAAACCTTCTGATCTCTAAGGCATGGTGCCTCTGGATCCCAGTAGGTAGGGTAAGGATCACACTTTCTTTTCCATTAAATATGGGATGAGATCCTCCTCGCCATATAAAACCAATTTTAGGGCATCCCTCCTAGCATAATCCTATAGCCTTTCCTATGGGATATTTCAGTCTTGATACTATCCACCTACGCATCCTTAACATTCATTCCTTCTTTACCATAGACTATTGTCCAATGTAATGTGAAGAGAGGGAAGTGCCATAGCCATGATCTCTTCCTTCATATCCCTGAGCTCTTTTATCATAGCCCCAATCCCTTCTACCAGTGAAGGAAGAAAAGTGTGTGGTTTGTCAAATCTTCCACTTCTTATTTTTACTCACACTGAGCATGACTTACTGGGCTTAGAGGATAGTGATGATCATGACATCCACACAATCCACCTAAACGACTAAAATATAAGAACTCTGATTCCTATCAACTAGGATATGTAGGAAGCCCACCGAGGGCTTAATTTCAATGGGATTCCTCCTTAGGAATAATCCCCAATAATAATTTCTTTAATCTGATTATTTTTCTTAGGATTAAACCCTGAGTTAAGTCCCAAAATGACCATAATTTAAGATATAATTCATGGTCCTTTTATAAGGGATCCTTTTCAGGAGTAAGCACGAACTTAATCCTCTCAAATGGATATACTCCACTGCGAGAGTCACCAAACTATGTGGGATTTGATTCCCATCCAAATGGGATATGTAGGAAGCCTCCATGATGTTAAAACTTAACTCCTAAATCAACCTTATTATTTTTGGGCCATATCCCTATTAGGGTCTAATTTAACTTGGAAACTCTTATCCCTTCCAAGTTCCTTAGGATATTTTGGCATAAGTCCAACACTAAACAATAATATGCATCTTCCACCTAGAAGTTATTGCCATATGATGTTAAACTATACAGTTGGGTCCTCATCACCCTACCTTAAATGGTATGATATGCCCCATTAATCATCACCAAACTAAATGGGTTCTGATTCCTTTTACAAGGATACGTAGGAAGCCCATTTATGGGTCAATCCCAACATCAAGCAATTCATGTTTCACTAGATGACAATAAACTCTAGAGTGACCTTCATCTCCCATGATGATGATAAACTCTAGAGTGTCCTTCTTCTACCTAGATGACTATAAATTCTAGAGTGCCCCAATGTGTGGATATAAAACAAGAATCATCATAATAATAATCAAAGAGTCTCTAATTAGTACATAAGAGGATACCATTGATTGAGAACCTCATATACATACAGATATCTCAATCAATGAAGAACCTCAAATATATACAAATTATTCTGAATTCTACATGTGCTAATGATTGATTGCTAATTTGGGATGAACCACATCATACTTGGGAATTAATGAAGGATTCATGAACATATCTTAAATCTATAAGAGAGTCATAGAGTTTGAAATAATTCCCCCCAAAAGGGTGTCATGAGTCTGACCTCCCATCCTCTTGACCAATGTGAGCTCTTAAGTATCATGGGTAAAAATCCCAAAGGATTGTATGCCTTTGGAAAGAATGTCCCTATAGATACAGAACCATTGTGTGTTTTTGGTTCTTCGAATTAACCCATAGGAAACCGTTCATAAATAGAAAATCGTCATGGGGTGTGAAATCTGAGGGAAAATTCTTATAAAGGAACACAAATAAAATTAACGTTTTATATTAACTAGTTAATAATATAATTTTTTTCTTATATATATATATATTTTACTGTTTTTAACTCTTATGTTATCTTTAAATTTATTTTTCATTGTCACATGTTCATGATAAAAATATCCATTACTTGATTAAGGAGATATGAATCGAGAAACAAACATAGACTAAAAAATTGAGATCAAGTGACTGATTTAAATAATCCAATAATATAAAACAATAGAAATGTATTTTAAGGAAATATAGAAATAATTAATGGTGTAGCTCCCCAGTCAAAATCTACCAAATATGGAATAACCCCATCCAAGGTAATTGATCATAATGTATTTTCACTTATTTTCCACTCATGGTACTACCTCGAGCATAATTCGTATACCAATTCAATAAAAAATATTTAAGAGAAAGTCAATTTTGGTACATATGATCTATAATGTGTGATAATTTAGTGTCTTTGGATATAAAGAATCATATGAACACTTGTAAAGTTTTGGAAATATGCAATAACTTCAATAATAATGGAGTTTCTAGTAATATATTCCAATTTAGGGAAATATTATTTTCACTAAAAACTGAATACCCAACCCATTAGTTTCATCACTCCAAGGGATATATTATCCAATAAATCTCATGATAAGTACTTCCTATTTTTTAAGCTAGATAAACTATGAAATGATATTCAAAACAATGTATAATATGATGGGATTTGGTTTTTGATCCATGGTAGAAATCACAAACATGATATGAATATTACTACATCATATATTGGATTTTTTTGTCAAAAATCACCCATTTTATTATATATTTCATTCAAAATCAAGGGTAATAATTGATAATTCTATTAATGGAGGAGTAATATTAAACACACATTTTATTGTTAAATATCTTGTTAATACATTATTATACAATTAAATTGTAAGGAAATGAAATTAAGGTCCACTAAGTAGTGTCATCAGTTAAGTATAATTTAAAACCTACTTCATTGCTCAGGTGTCATAATTAATAATGAAATTTTATGTCACCCAAATATTGAATCAAATACCTTTTATTCCCACTCCAATACCTCAATCATATAAATTTGTAGAGGGAAACATTATCTCAAATAATTTAAAACTAGATCAAAGGAGAAAACCCACCTAAGTTAAATATAGTTTGTTATTATAGGCCTCCACATAAATTTTAGAATAATTAATTTTATCCATAGAGGATAAAAAATAAAAACCTAGGGTATAATGAATAGAATAATAGGAAGAATTTCAATAGGAACTAAAGGCCACTCAGATATTATTATCTATACCATATTAGAAATCATACTAACCCCCAAGAACATAATTTATTAAACAACTATAATATATTCAAAAAATTGATCAAGGAGGGAAAAATTATTTATAAAATGTTACAATTACTTATATAAGAATGCTTTATCAAATTATGGAAAACCAAGATCATATCATAATGAATTAGCATTATGCATTAAAGAAAATTGAATATTAAGTGGGGAAAATATCTACAACACTATCAAAAATATTTTCCTGTTCAATTCTAAGAAAAATGAATAAGATCTCATGGGAGGAACTAAATACAGAGAAACAACATATAAGAATGGAGTTGGAGATTTTTACTCAAAATAATTTTATATAAGCTATCAAGGAAATTGAAATTAATGAAGAAGAAAATAAAAAAATGATAATAATTTAGAGGTGTAGTAAAAGGAAGAAAAATCTAATTCAAATATTGATGAAGATTTTCTAAATAAGTTTAACCACACAATACCCCTTTCCCATTCATGTATAGAATGAGGTAATGAAAAATAAAATCTAAATATAATAATTTTTTAGAAATATTTAAGCAGCTCTATATCAACATACCCTTCGTCAAAGTCATCTATCATATTATTATGAATACTAAATTCTTAATGTATATTTTAATAAATAAAATTAAATTATAGGATTTTGGATTAAGATATATTGGTAATGAAAAAATATATTTTTTTTCAAAGTGATGTACCACCTAATGAAAAAGATTCTAGAATATTTTTTATTTCCTTTCACTATTGATTCATAAACTATGGATTAATAGAGATGGTTACAGACCCTATCCCAACCCTATTAGAGGGAATGGTAGATGCTATGAAGATCCATCATCAACACATACTCATTCATGCATTTCATTAATAGATCGATATTGTATCTGGGTTTTACCTATTGTTTTTCTAATCCCCAAGGATCCCTCAATTGATCATAAACACCAAGATCTTCCCTTATATTTGATGGGGTTCAAAAAATCTTTGTCCTTGCTCAAGAACTCATTGGTGATTTGTAAGTTCTTGAAACAACCCTTAGTAAATTATTTTGCTAAGATCATATTTAAATCTTTGGATATATAAGAATGTGTTTTCATTTGGATATTTTACCCTCAACTCCTGTTGATTATTATCAAGGAAGAAGATGATTTGGTTTTTCTTGGTCCAATACCATGTCTTCCTTCAATAAATTTATCTTCTTGACTCTAATAGAGGTCTTATAAGTTCCAATTTAAGTGTTATATTCTAAAGAAAGTAATATGGATTAATTTATATATGTTACCCCTAAGTTAAAAGATCCTTAAATCCTTGGTATGATTGCTAATATTTTTGGATGGTTTTTTCATTTAGACATTAGGTCTTAATCCCTTTTTCAGTTAATCACCCCTCCAATGTTTTTTTAGGTTTATGTTTCAAAAAACAAAGTGGAATATGTCATGACTTATATAAAAAGTGAATATAGGAATAATAATAACGTGTTATTTGGTTCTTTATTGGATTTTTATTCCATTACAATTAGCTAAGTCATCATAATTTGTCTCGCTGACATTGATCAGTAGAATTTTGGAATGGATATCAAGATCTTATATATCAAGATGGAAAGTAAATGTTTTTATATATTTTTAGATTTCCCCATATTTCTTCCCCTACAAGAAAACTTTTTACTTTCATTTACCATGATGGTGTAGCTGGCTTCCAGGATGGATAAAATGATAGATTAATTATGATAAGGATAATTTTGGATTTGAGGAACAAATCATAGTATAAGACATATTATTAAATAATTTTGATGATAGAGAACTAGGAATATAATTTTATAGTGGTGGTTTACTTTGGTAAAGAGTATGACTTTAATGGTCTTGTTGGGAGTGTCTTCAACAAAGGTTAAGAGGAGACGATAGAGGGTTAGGGTGACTATATTATTGGGAAGTTTATCCTGATTGATTTTTCTTTTGGGAAACATTAAATTTATTGGTCATAGAAGCTTCAAGAGGTGGTGTTCGATCAATAATTTCACACAAGAGGTATGAAATCATATAGTATGATTCCTAATCCTCCAGTTTCAAAAAAAAAATCAACTATAAATGATGATCTTGAAATTTCATTGTATACATATGATTGTAACATTATACATGGATATGATTTTTTATCTTCTAGTAGTGGTTTGGCCTTTCCTAATTTTGAAGAGAAGACCAACCAATAGGATTGAAAATAAGGTATTCACTCAAACCTTTAAACTTGAAATCAATTGAAGGATTTTTAGGAGGTATGCATGAATAAAAATAATAAGGGGTGAAAACATCTTAGTTCTAACTTTAAGAATAGGTGCTAATGAAAAGACGGTTCAAATCCTAGTCAAGAAACTAAACACTTTATATAAATGGATATTAATGTTTCCAATGATATATGAAAAGGATAAAACATAGCCTCTAAGGTTTTAGTTTTATATAAAGATGATGTGAAGGTTAAGGAATATTTTAATTCTAATTTTGGATCAAAGAATGGGATGAAATGAGGATTTAATTCATAAAATTATTCTATATGTATAGGGATAAAAACTATGTGTCTAAAGGATTATTCTAATATTCTCTAACCAATATGGAATTTAGTGGAAGGTAAACATTTTTATCCTAATGATCCCATGGGATAAATTTTTCAGGGGCCTATGGTGATAAAATTCTATGCTCCTGATAATTCTTCTATGCTTTAGGGTTTAGTGAAAGAGTTTAACATAGATCAACATTTTCTTAATGATGGGACTAAATCACAAGGATGAAATGATATAAGGTACTTCTCATTACATTAAAGCTTCATTAAAATGATGAAAAAAATCATTGATAAGTTTTTAAAAAATATAAAATAATATATTACCAATGAAAATAATTTTTATATAATTTTCCCACCTAAGAATCATTACAATTTAAGATATAGTGGTTTAATCAAGTCCTCTAAGACACTCTTATGCGATGTTTTTTATTTCAAATTGGATGCACCTTCAAGGAACTGGAATCCAATTTTTCTCTTATGATAACTTTCTAATCAAACTAGACTTAATTACCAATGTCATTGAAGAGAACTTGACGGAGAATTAATATATTTAAATCCGTGATTTATTAAATAGATATTGTTTAGCACCCTCTATCCTAGTATCTGATGAATCTTCATTTCCCTTATGTATCTTATATCTAGTTATGGTTATTTGTGCCATAAAGTTTCTTATCCCTATTTCCTTAATAATTCAAATTGTTGTTTTTGAAAATTATATAAAATAGATGTTCTGACCTATTAGAACTCAACTATATGACTTAGTGGATAATGTTATCTAAATTTCCCTATGTGTATTTAAGAATATGGGATTAAATGAGCTAAACCTAACTTATGGAATGATCAATAAAGTTACCATATGGAATATTAGAGGATGTTTTTATAAAGGTATAGAAGTTCATATTTATTAATCATTTTCTCAAACTTTATTTGGGTTAGTATTTTGGCACTTTCCCAATTTGTAAGGGATCTTCATTATCCAACAACTGAAAAAGGTTAGAATTTGGGCGGTGGAAGAATTTATGTGGTATGATAGCAACATTATATCACTATAATAGTGTGGGTATTTTAGTAGGTACTATAGTGGGGTACTATATGAGTGGTAAAACTCATCCAAATTGGGAATTTGGGATATATATTTGGGCCTTTGGGCTATCCATGGTGTAACGATGCAAGATTTTTCTATATCATGTTTTGTTAAATAAAAACCTTGTTGGTAGATTGGTCCATGCACAAGAATGAACTAAAATGAGCCATTAAATATTAAATGAATATTATTAACAAAAATATAATAATAATAATTATTATAAATAAAATTCCAGTAAATAAGTAGATATCTATATTCAAAGGATAAAAACTAAATCCAATTTAATATTAAAATGAACGGTTCATTCTAAGATATTTTGTTATGTATTATATAGATTTTAAAATAAATTAAATAAATCAATTTTAAATGATAATATATAATATTTCTTTATTTGAACTAAAATATTAGAATTACCTAAATTAGAAATTGGTTTGAAATAATATTGAGAACAATTAATATATAAAAAATGAATTTTTTAATGAAAATAAAATTTCTTAATATTTTTTATTTTCAATTATAACAACTAAATATATAAATTTTAAAATTTAAATTTTATAAAACTAACTTCATTTTTAGTGATAATTTCAAAATTATCTTACGATATTTTTTTATTCTGAAATAGTTTATTTTTTTTGTGAATAGTAAAGGATACAGTTTTTACCAAAACCATATAATTTATCATTATATAAGAAAGACCCCAAAGTTAATAGAAAAATTTAATTGAAAAAATATATATTTATGAACTAGACCTATATATTTTGAAATAATATTCTATATTTATAAAACATGGTTTAATATTTTATGAACACAATTTATATTTTCCAACAAAGAATTTTTTTAATCATTTAGTTTAATTAAATTTTATTTTTTAAAAAATTAGGTTTTTTCTTTCACTAAAATCCACATAAATTTTTTTATATAATTTTTTTATCATTATAATAAAACCCTTGATAATTTTATCCTAGAAAAAACTGTTAATCATAAAAATACACCTTTTTTCAAAAAATGGGTTTTATGCATTAAGTGTGCTGTTATGAACATTAAAATTTTCTCACCTTTAGAAATTATGTTTGGTAAAATGGATTCCATATTTGTATTTAGTAGGTAAAAATTACTTTAAAAGGACCATTTTATTTTTACTCATATACGTAAGATTACTAAGATTAAACTTAATTACTATGATAATGATAAAAATGTTATTTTCAAAGATAGGTTTTATTAACATTGTTTAATTTTAATCTAATAATATAAATTAGTATCTAAAAAAATTATTATAATATAATTTTTAAACGTATATATAAATAAATTAACACACATTCAATTTATAATCAATATTAAATAAGATTGAGAACATTTATTGGTAAAAACGATTTTTTCTAGGAAGATTTTTTTATATATTAAATGTTTTTATTTAAATGTCAATTTTATATTATTTTTAAATTATATTAGGATATATTAAGACAAAATTTAGTTTTATAACATAATAATTTTTTTATAAGGGTCAAATTATATTTTTAATAAAATAAAAACCACTAGGGTAAACACTAGTTACCAAAGTAAAAACCAAAATGGTAAATTGTATAAATCAGGTTTTTAAAAATCATGAAAAATGTTTAAAACATGTGGTAAGATGAGTGTAAGAAAATTTATATACCTTATCTCGCACAAAAATACATAATTAATAAATTTTTTAATAATTTAACATTTCATAGTTTTATTGAATTATTGAAAAATAATGGGTGTTCACAAAAGTGACCTTTTCAACACTAATAAATGGGGATCAATTACACCCTTTACCAGTTACACATACCCTTATAAATTACCTTGAAACCATGCCAAATTTTCATATCTAATAAGTCCATTACATGACATAAATCCCCTGGTCACCATAGGTTAGTATAATCCTTACATTTCTTATGAGATTCGCAAGAGGAAGTTCACGCTCACAATGCGAGTATTACTTAATACTTAACATTTTATAATTAATATTCCAATTCAAGTACTATCCAAACCATAAAATAATGTTGAAATCAATATAATTTGTTTATTGAAGTGTAATTATATTAATGTATCACCTATTATTTGTTCTTTCCCATTAACTTATAACAACAAAAGAATATTGATCATGTGTTTGTGAGAACTACAACCTCCCCAAAGTGACATCTTACATTTTCACCACCACCTATATTAATTGGTAATATGTATGTAATTGAAGAATATATGTGATAAATAAAATATAATTATTATTATGATGATAAAAATTACAATCCATCATCATTTATACTCATTCACATGGAAATGAAAAAATTTACCATGTATTGTGCGAACTGCTGCCTCCAAGAAGTAACATATCTCATTTTTCATCTATTTATTTATAATTTATGAAAATATAAAAAAATATGATTCAAAAAATTAAAAATATATAATTTATATAATCATTATTCTTAAATATTGATATTATTTCAAAAGAAACAACTTTTATAACCATAATCATCAATTAATTAAGGTATGTTCATGTTTGGGTTAGTCTAACCATATACTTGAACAATGACAAAAAACTCTATAATGGATGACTATGGAAACTAAAAAAATAATAATAATATTATAATTTATAAATAAAAAAATAATTTTTTAATGGGTATACAAATTTTATATTACGTATTTAACTTATTATTAAAATGTTATCTTGATTCACCAACATTAGAAAAATAAGTCGAAACTAATTACACATTACAAAAATTTAACTAAAACACTTAGGTAATTACATAAAAGATTTATATATAAATATATTTTATCTATTATATTAACTTAAATATCTAGTAAATATTAACTTATTATTAAGGAATGGTTTAGGAAATCAACATCATAAAGCTTGTGTAGAACAATTAAATTTATAGACAACTGATAGTAAAAATAAGCTATAAATAACTAATATATTCATAAAAAAGTTCATATATGAAGTATAAAAAATTAAATTTGAATGAATAAGGTTTTAAAATATAATATGATGATAATTATTTTTTATAATATGTTAAAGTGAATTCGACAAAGCAGAGAAATGAGGTTAGGATTTCTTGTCTAAAAATTAATATCTTATGACATATTTATTATTATAAACCATATTTTATTAGAAATTGTGTATTTAATTACAATTTAACATTTTTTTAATCATAATAGTATCCTTAATCATGGAATTTATTTTTCCAACTTAAACCATATTCTATAAGGGGGTTTCATTTAATTTTTTCTAGTGTTGTAAGGGTTTCATCAACTAAAATTATGATAAATTGGGTCATAATATTTCTTCCAAGAATATAATTTTCATGAATTATTTGATCTTTCCATTCCACTTTTTTATATTTTATTTCTTATTTATACCTCGGTAAATTATTTATCATTATAAAGAACCACCACTTTGATAAAAAATGAAACTAAAATTTGACATTGTTAATAATAACTCCCATTCCTACTAATGAATCTTTTCTTCCATGTCAATAGTTTTCTTCCGACCAAGGTTTTACTCTTTTTTTTGAAATCAAATAATGATTCGTTCTTGTTATCCTATTAATTTTGATAATAAGTTTTTAAATTCAACTTTACTTTCCTTATTTATGATATGTGTTTTTAGTAATGGTATTTCAAAATATTAAAATATTTTATATATCAAAGATATATTTATTATCTTCCAATGAATATGTTTATATAAAAAACTCAATAATTTCTTAACAAACCATTATTATAGACTTTATAAAAAATAATTTTGTTAAATATTCCAAATTTTTTTCATTCTATGATTTTGTAAAATTTCCATTCAAAAGAAAATGGGGACTTTATCGCTTAGACATTCTTTATAAAAATATGAAAATATTTTTTTAAAACATTTTCAAATTAATGGATTTACCATAATATTGAATATTATTTCCCATGTTTCATGTTTTTACAATTCAAATTCTTTTACCATTATTTTCTGAATTTTATTTAAAAAGGTTATCATGGGAAAATGATCATTTTCACTAAGAGTTTCAAAATAAAATTCTTCTATTCGTATAAAAATATTCTTCAAATGTTTATTAATTCTTTAAATATGTTTTCACAAATTAAAAACCTTAATTCTCTATATGATAAATTATTTATCACTTCATTTTCCTTGCATAGTCATCTTCAGTGTATAACCATATTTTTTTCCTAATGTTTTTCCTCTATGAATACCCTATTGTGGATTCCATTGATTGAAGGGTGTTCACTTAGGTTCCATATTTCAATTGATGTGGGAGATTATTACCTTAAACATATTCCTTTTATCAATATAGTTTAAATATGATATGATTTATTATCTTCATTGAAGAGTACTTACCTAGAAAGTGGTTGAATATATTTCATATTCCTTTTTTTTGTCATATTTGTTTCTTATTTTTATGATTATGTTACTCCCTTATAGTCCATGTTTATTAAATCATTTTTATAAACTATTCTAATTAATTAATTATTTTTATGTCATAAATTATGTCATGATTTATGATTTATGCTTTATTGGGTATAATATTATTATGTGGCATGATTACACCCATATTCCCATACAATGTTAACTTATCATCTTTGCTTTTTTAATGCTTATGATTACCCATAATTTTCATCTAACATATCCCCTTCCTAATGTTTCCATTTCCCCAGTTTATAAATAAAAATAATATATATGTTGATTCTAAAATAGTATATAGTGCGTATAATTGTTTTGGAGACATTGAATACTTTTTGTTGATTAAGAAGTTTCTCATATAGTTGGAAAATGTACCTTAGTTTAAAAATACATTGGTATTATTAGTTATCATATTATCCTAATTTTATAAAAATATAATCCAAAAATATCATGGAAATTTATGGTAATGAAATATTTTCCTTAAAGTCGTGTAATTTATATAGTATTGTTTACGTGGAATCAAAGTTAGTATCATATAATGATTCCTATAAAATTAGATATTAGGATGTTATTAGTTTAGGATAATTTTAGAGTTAATAAATCTCATCAAAAGTTGATAAGTTTTGGATGATCATTATTTGAAAGGTATAGATAACCTTTTAGGTTGTTTGAGGTGAAATTGAAAATTTTATATTATTTAGGTATCAGGGTAATATATATTTAGTAAGTCTAACAGATAAGTTTAAGTGTAGGATAACTTCTTGAAATTTTGGTGACTTTTTGAGTATATGGGTTTCCAAGAAACAACATCCCTATTTGGACAATACAAGTGGATATAGTCACTTTCACAGATTTACCTATGGAAAATAACCTTCAAAAGGGTGTATTTCATATTAACTTGATTATCACCTAGTTCGTGATTGAGAGGACTGACTTCACACCTGGTCTAACACTCATGGGAGATATAATTTGGTTAATTGTATTCCCTTTATAAACCATTTTGAATGATTTTTTATGATGTTAACTTAATAGGATAGAGAACCTATTATTATAATGTCCATAGATAACCATGTATTGAACAAATAGAGACAAGGGTTAAATTGAAGGTATCATTTATTAAAAATATATTTGTCAAATGGGAAGACATATTTGGATTTATATTTTCATAAACATAAATTATATATTATAATAATTGATTTAGTTTTAATATTTTATTGAAATGGGATCATGAAAATGAAGCTGAGGAAGGTGTGTATCTAGAAACCAAAAAATCTTAAAAAGTAATAAGGTGGCATAATTAAATGGTTGAAAATTTTAGTATATGGCTTTTATGATGGAAAATGTTAGTTTACAAGTCATACCAAAGGTAGTGATGTTGATATATGAATAAAATATTATTTGTGACTCTATTATCTATTTTATTTAGTAATTTATATTTATTGATGATATTTTAGCATATTATAAAATCCATTAAGAATTTTTAAAACATGTATGGATTGATCTTCAGTATTTTATCTTTAATACTTTCAAATCATGCATTAAATTGTATCAATAATCATGGAAAGTTATTTTATGAAAAGGATTTAATTTTTGAGATTACTATTTAAGAGCACACAATTGAGGGATGGATAACTCTTAGGTTTGATATAAACTTGATTTTGAGATAATAAAGTGTTGATCGATTTTGAAAAATAATGTTACATGGTATTGGTAATATTCGGACTAATAATTGATTCATGATATTTCTGGTGAAGTTTATCACATTTTTGGGATTGTGGTATATATTTGATAGTGTGTGATTTTATGAACAAATGATTAATAATGTTTTAGGGTTAAATATAATGTTAATTAATGGAAATATATATTTTTTCAATGTTATTTAATTTATTGGATATTTATATGGTTTTGGGAAAGGTATATTTTAAAGAATTTATTATTAGGTTATATACATACTTGAGAATATGATTGTATGAAACATTATTGTTGTTTGAGGAAAGATAAGTAACTTAGTATATCCCAAGAGTGTGTGAAAGGAATCATATTAGAAGATATATCTTGAATGATAAATAATTTAAGAATACTCTCACCTACTTTCATTAATGAGCTATAATTAAAATTTCAAGGATGAAATTTATTTAAAGGGGTAGAATATAACGAATCAATATTTTACTATATAAAATTTACTTTAAATAAACACTATGATGATAGATTGTTCCACACACTAATATGAACTAAAATGAGACAAGAAAAATTAAATTAATATTATTAATAAAAATATAATAATAATAATACCCCAAGAAAATAAAAATATATATACATTTATAGAATAAATAATAGATGCGATTTAACATTAAAATGAAAATTTCTTTCTTAAATATTTCATTCAAAATACAATATATTTTTTCCTAATAACCCAAATTAACCAATTTTAAATGATAATATATAATATTTAATTATGTGAACTAATATATTATAATCATATAAATTATAAATTTGTATCAAAATAATATTTAGAAAACTTAATGTATAAAAAGAAATCTTTTCAATAAATGATATTTTTATATTTTGATTTTCATTTAAAAAATAAATATAAATTTTAAAACTTGAATTTAATAAAAATAACTACATTTTTTAATTTATAATTTCAAAAATAACATAGGGTTATTTTTTGGGACTATTCTGAAAAGGTTGATTTTAAAGTGAATAGTGAAGAATACAATTTTCGCAAAAACTGTAAATTTTTATCATTATACAAGAAAGACTTAGAAGTTTATAAAAGTTTTTAATTTATTATATATTTATTTAAGGAGTAAAATTATAAAATTTTAAATACTACTATTAATTTATAAAACATATATTAAAAATTTTATAAACATAATATTATTTTCCAATAAGAGACACTATTTTTCATCTTTTTTAATTAAATATTATTTTTGTACAAGTCATTTAATTTGTGAGTAGAAATCCCAATAAATTTTATTTTTTATAATAAACTAAATTATATCATGAAATTAAAAAAAATTTGATAATTGTATCCTAAAAAAAATAAATTAAGCTTATGCATACACTTTTTCTAAAAATGGCTTTTATACATTAACTAAGATGATATTAAAATGAAATGTTTACCACAATATAAATTTTATTTGGTAAAATGGATCACATTCATTGAATTAGTAGGTTCAATTTTTTTTGAAAATACACATTTTATTTTTCCATATAAAATTAAGACTACTAAGATTAACATTAATTAAAGGGATAATTATGAAATTGTTATTTTCAAGGAATGTTTTAGTAACATTGTAAAATATTCATATACTAAAATAAATTAATATATTATAAAAAATTAATCTAATTTAATTTTTAAATCTTGATATAAATACATTCACAATAATTCAATTTGTTATCAATAATAAATAAGATAAGCCCACTTAATGGTAAAAACAACATTTTTTTACAAAAGAGTGTATCTATATAGAAAAGTTATAAATTTAAAAGTTTTTTATATTATTTAGAAATTAAATTAAACTATATGGAGCATAAATTTAGGTTTAAAACATAACAATTTTTTTATAACACCTCCCTTATATTGTTAATAAATTTTAAACCACTAGGGTAAACAATAGTTACCAAGATAAAAAAATGATAAAATGTAAAAATAAAGTTGTAAAAATAACGAAACATGTTTAAAATATATGAAAAAATTAGTTTAGGTGGATTAATTATACATATATCACCCAAAAATCCATTATTTATCCCTTTTAAAACTCCATTATTTATATTCGAATAATTTCATTCCATTACTGAAAAGTAAAGGGTGTTCACAAATTTCCCTTATCTTCAGCTCTAAAATGGTTTCACTTACACCCTCTAAAAGTTACACACACCCTTATAAATTTCAATAAAAACCTACTTAATTTTGTTCTCAAGTATTTCCATGAATAACCTAAATACCATTTTCACCAAAAGTTAGCCTAATACCTTAATTTCGAAGGAGATTTTCAAGAAGAAGTTCATGGTACCAACATGAGTGTTACTTAATCCTTATCATTTTCTTCTTAATTTTCCCTTCCAAACCTATAATAACCATCATATATTATAATGAACTTAGTATGATTATAATACTTAATTTTTTATTAAATTGTTGGGTCAATCATTATTTATTCTTTCTCATCCACTTAGAAAAAAATATCATCAATCATGTGTTTGTGAGGACTACCACCTCCATGAAGAGGCCCCTTTCATTTTTCATTTCCACCTCTCTTAACTGGTTGTAAAGATGGAATTTAAGAATATATTTTAAACATATAATATAATTATTATTATTAATAGACAAATTATAATCCACCTTATTTCCTCTCATTCATTATGAAATGAAAACATTAATCATGCGTTCTTGGACTACCGCCTCTATAATGTTTCATATCTAATTTTTCACATCCTTCTTTATTATTTATCGAACTCTTTAAAAATATAATTTAACACCATAAAAATATCTAAATAATTTAATTAATCTTATATAATAATTATATTATATAAAAGAAATGATTTTACTAACCATAATCATCCATAATTATGGTATTGTCATGTTTGGTAGGGCATAACCATCTTCTTACAATATTCTATAAAATACTAAAAATGATTACTAGGAGAACATAAATACTAATATTATTATAATTTAGTAATAGCATAATTTGTTGTGTTATTATTAAGGTAATAAAAATTATGTAACTTATTATTAAAATATCATCTTTTATTACTAAAATTACAGAAATAAACTAACACTGATTGTAGGTTCAGATAGCATAAATAATGTTCTTATGGAATAATATAAGTGATTTATAAATAAATGTATGTTAGTTAATATTTTTTCTTAAATTATATATTAATGTTGAAATTAGTATCAAATAATGGGTACCAAAATCGATATCATAAATCATGCATGGAAATATTAATGTTACTGTTTTAGCCTGAGGTGATGCATTTGGGGGAATGAAAAATGGTACGACAGGTGATAAGAATTTTTCTATTATTATAGATGCGTTCAAATCACTATTTTTGTTTTGACTCTATACTTATCGTTATCCTTCAGGGGGGAATTGTATTAACCTTATAGGGACTGGGTAGTTTACCCTTTTTTGAATTACAAACAATGTTCCACAGTAGAATGGTCCGAGAGGGTGATTGTTGGGGGGTTAAGCATTTATGAAGTTGGTCCACTTAGGATAATATTTCATTGAATGATCTCTAATGGGTTTATTTATGGATCTAGAAACACTCAAAGACCCTTCTATCAATGATTCATGGACCTACTTTCCAAAGGCAGGTGCTCGTTGGATGACAATTTGTCCAACGACACTTCAGGAATCCATTGGTCGTTAGGATGGAAGATCAGGATCATCATAGCCTTTTTGGGGAAATTATTTTCTATTATGGGAATCTCTTATATATTTAATTCATGTTCATATGTTCATGAATCTTTGGTTCATTCGTGAAGACTCTATCCAAGGGATACCCTTGGGTTTCAAAATCAGTCATGGATATGCATGGGTCAAGAATTGCTGAGAAAACACTAGTGTGAGCTATGTGATGAGGTTATCTAGAGCTTATTATCATATAGGAGAGACAAAAGGTGGTTTGATGTTGGGGTTAGACACATAATATGGGCTTCCTACATATCATTTTGAAAGGAATTAGAGCCCACGTAGTTCAGTTTTGCTTAACTGGACACATCACCTTTTAAGGTTGTGTGATAGGGACCCATCCATGTATATTAGTATCATGCAGCGAGGATGTCCAGGTAAAAGATTCCTGGTCAATACTAGGTGTGGGACTCATACTGAGGTATCCCAGATTGCCAAGGAGATATGTGGTCTCTTGGGTGGACATTACCCTACTAAGCATATTCCCCAGATAAAATTAGTGTTGATTTGAGGGTCCGATTTGGACCTCAGGGAGGCTTACCATATATCCCGGTCAAATGGGGAATCAAAGTCCACAGTGTTATAGAAGAATGGGGACTTATACTCTAAGTAATCCCAACATAAGGGAATGGTTTCTTGGGGCTTACATAGAGGTGTTTCCCATTTGGGGGGGGGATGATTTGGGATTACACCATAGATGAGGCCTTAGTGTGGAAATTTCATTAGGATTGACTCAAGAGACTGTCCCTTGAGCTAGGTCCTTAAATAGAAACCCTATGTATCCTGGTTGGAGTAGGAATCCGAATTCTTGTAGTTCATTTATCCTGGGGATTACATCTGAGAGGATACCCATTTGTGATAGTTTAATTAGCAATTACACCTAAATATGATTCCCTTTTTTCAGAGGGTATAGTTGGGTTAACAGTCGGGAAGGGCACCCATTTGAGCTTGGGCCTTCAAGAAGGAATCCAATATATCCTGGTTGGAGTATGAATCAGAGTTCTCATAGTTTGATTTTGGGATTTTACAATGTCGTATCGTCATAGTCATCTAAGACCACATGATTCATGATCAGTGTGAGAAAAAAGAGGATGTGAAATATTCAACAAGGGCACACTTTCTATTCTCTGTTGATGGGAAAGGAGGATGATGAAAGGGGAAGTGGTCGTGGCTATTAGCCCAAAGGTGGAGGGAATGGGGATATTTGAACATGAAACCCTCACCCATGTTGATATACATGATAGTTAAATATTTGCGATCTATCCAGACACATCTCTAGATGAGGTGAAGAGGGTGAAGATTGATAACTCTTGAAAAATTATAGGGTCTTACCTTAGGATGAATGACCTTGGCATGTCATATGGGGTATACTATAGTTTTAAGTCATACAACTTGGATGATAGAATCACGATTTAGTGTCATGTTGCAGGGATGAGTTCTATACAATTTAAATTCATGTGTATAGGGCTATTTGGGGTATTTTATTTAAGGGTTATATGAAGGAGGCCACTTTTTATAGAAACTTTGATTAACTAGAGGAAAATCATGTTTTGATGTTCGGACATGCCTTGAACATGAGAGGGGTGGAATCTGTAAACCATGATTATGAAGGATTTTCGATTCAGAGAAATGATATGAGGCATGAAAGCCATTGCGGTGTACAAAGGTAGGATAAGACTCTCCTAAGGATGGATTTGTCTCTGGTTGATAGGCTATTTTTGTAGGAAACATATGCAGAGCCACCAGGGGCATGATGTGAATATTCAAAAAAAACTATCTTCCGGACCTTGAATGTCCATTTTTGATGAATGTGGATGCTTATGAAGACCCAAAATCGCCTAGTATACTACAGTGTAAAGACATATTTCTTGGATGATTTCATTATAGATTAATTTCATGTTGTATGGACTAATACTCTATAGTTTAACATCATGTGGTCAGAATGATAACTCATAGTTTAAGGTTATAGTGTTTGGTCTGATTGTTATTGAATCTGTGATTAGTTGGTGGATAATCCACCAGGGATGTTCTAAAATGCCTCAAACATGAGTGGGGAGGAATTTGTAAACCACGACATTGCAGAATCTCAGATAAGGAGAAATGATATGGGGCATGGATTCCATTAGGTGTATGAAATTATGAAAATCCAATCATGAGGATGAATAATTCTTTGGTTGATCAGCCGTTTTTTATAGGAAACATTGGCAGAGCCATCGGGCATGATGTTCATAGTCAAGAAAAGGTGTTTGTAGGACACTACTATCCATTTTCAATGTCCATGGAGGTTTATAAAGATCCAGAATCACTCGAGACATAGAGTTTGATAGATAGAAAGGATATATCCATGCATTTAAGAAACATTCAGGTTGTGATTTTCCATGGAGTTCTTGGTCAACCTAGTGTATGAGGCATGTAAAAGGGTTTTTAAAAGGTGTAGGAGTAATGTCTCTTGTCATGGTATTTAAGGGATAGATGTTTGAGCGGTATAATGATGCAATGGATAATGTCATCGACTCAGCCCAGAAAGATTTCACTACGAACCACCATTTTTCATGGGGTTCTTTAATGGTAGTAAAGGGATCGACCAGGAGGATCGAGATCACAAAATGACACTAATTTTAAGCCGGCATGTGGGGAAGTAACCCCCATGGTATGGATCGGTGCGTGCAAATGGTTGTCTATATAGGACTGTCTGCATAGGAGCTCACCACATTAGAGCATCTATAAAGGATCTGGCCGTGAATTGTGTGTTCACAAAGGATGTTATTCATGAAGCAGCTGGTTACGTAGGACGGTACACAAACTTTTTTTGGAATAGGAGCTTCCATGAATTATTATTCAGATAAGAGAAGTTCATGAACTACATTCTTTATAGGGTGTCTGTGTAATGTCTTTTTCATAGGGAGTCCATGTAACAACTTCTGCATAGGGAGTCTGGGAACTGTGTTTCTTGTATAAGATCATCAACGGACAATGTTTATTATTATTATTTGTTTTCTAGTTTGATGTGGAGGACCTTCCAAATATGGTTCACAGGGAGGAATTTCGTGATCTTATTTCTGTATATGGTTCAAGGGATGGAGTCTGCGAACTGATTTAGGTGTGGGATAGAGTCCTATGAATAGCTTCATGTGTGGGAGAAATTTCTCCCACACCCTTTATGTTCTTTATCCCCTTTTATCCCATCCTATAGCTCTTATCTATTCGAGATCTCTTTCTCCTCCTCTTCAACTGTCCGTTTCTAGTTCCCCTAGTGGTCCTTTTATAGAGTGCCAAAGAAGCTATATATTTGAATCACATGGAACCTTTTGCGGAGGCCCACAAATTAAATCTATCCCACAGGTGACTCGATCAAACGCAATTTGTGGATATGCGATTCGAAGGGCACCATCGACTACTCCGTATCTGTGAACTACTCGATTCACGGGGGTGGTATGCGAAGCGTACTTCCATTAGATTTTTTCCAATGAAAATAGTTCACAGAGGATTTCATTCACAGGAATAAATTCACTGTGAATATCTTCATATGTAGGCCAATGCCTCACGGGCCAGCCCATCGTAGGCCAACCGCGTACCTGTAGTTTGCAGTTTATGCCTTCCGCGATCCTTTCTTGGTAATCAGTACACGGTCAGGCCAGATCCCTTTTCGAAATTATATTTCTTCAAATTTATTCTCAAAATTTCAATCCAACATGTATTTATTTTTTCTTCCCAACTTTTGAGAGTATTTTACTACACTTTGTGGAGTTTTCTAGACCCTATAGTTACTAACACTCGATGGTAAAAATAGGTTATAACTAACTAATATTTTCATAATAAATGATCATAAATGAATTATATAAAGGGTAATGTAGTAAAAATTGTTAAAAAATGTAATATAAAGATATTAATGTTTGTTTTATATACGTTTATAGTGCATTAGACTCATTTTGGAAAGAAGGTTAATGGTTACTTGACTAAAATTTAATTTATTGAGACATATATCTTATTATAAAACATGTTTTATCTATAATGGTGTATCTAAATCACATTTAATATTTTTAATCACAATAATCTAAATATTAATGTGATTTAATGTTTAATTTTAAATCATATCCTTTAAATATATTTTATTTAATGTTATAATGTCATAGGGGTTTCGTTGACTTAGTTTTGGATTCATTGGGTAATAGTATTTATTACTTGAATATACATTTCTAGAATTATTTGAACCTATAATTACACTAATTTATATAGTATATATCATTTTCCTTGGTTAAATTACTTCCCATCATATATTATAACAAATTTGATAATATATATTCAGAAATAATCTTTTAATCTTGGAAATAACAACTTCAATTATTACCATTAAATCTTTTCTTACATTTCCTTATTTTCCATACCACCAATGTATTCACCTTTTTTTAGAAACATAAATATGTATTAATTAATGCTATCCTCTTAATTATGATCACTACTTTGAAAATGAAAATTTAATTTCACTATTTATGATGTGGGTTTTTAATAAATGTGTTTTTCAAAATATTACAAGGATTTGTGTATCATGGACATATTTCATATACTCCATGACACATTTTATCTATAAAAAATAGTGTATTTCTCAAGGAACCATTATTATAGACTTCATAAAAATTAATGTTTTAATATATCTCAAAAGGGTTCTTTCCAATGGGTTTTAAAATGACATTTCAAAAGAAGCCAATGACCTTGGATCTTAAACATTCTTTATGAAAATGAGAAAAGTCATTTATTTTTTAAAAATTTCCACATGAACTTATTTCACATAATTTTGAATATTATTTCCCATGTTACATGGTTTTATAAATTTAATTACATTACCATGATGCAATGAATTTTTAATTAAATGTGTTTTCATAGAAATGGTATATTTTTATCATTCTTTTAAAAATAAAATTGTATTATTATTCTAAAAGTATTATTCATCTACTACTTTTTTCCATTACATATTTTTTCACAAAAGTGAAACATTAAATCTTTATAAGATAAATTATCCATATTTTCCTTTGTCTTACCTAATCAATTTTAATGTATAACCATATTTTATATTCCAATGCTTTTTCTTCTATGGAAAACCTATTTTTGATTCCATTTATTGAAGGGAGTTCACCAAGATACTATACATCAATTGGTTGGGGAGATCAAGTAATTAGTTGTATACTCTTTATCTCTATGTATAACATATGATTTATTATCTTGATTAAAGGGTATTTACCTATATAGTTACTGGATATCTTAGGATCCCATTTATTTTACCTAGGTTTATCATATTATGATTATTTATGGAATTATAAATTATTTATTTATGTGAATCCCTTTAAAAAGGATATGAAGCCCATTTTCGTTCCATGGGTTCCATATGATGTGATGAATAAAACCTATTTTCCTCTCATGGGTCCTTTATTATATGATGATAATTTATTTTATATGCCTCACATATGTGTGGGTGATGATGAATAGGGTCCTAGATAACCTTAAAATTCATTGGTTAAGTATTTATATATCATGATATAATGATGCATGGGAATACTTTGATTTTTTCATAACTAAAAAGTTGCAAATAAATGGATTTTTTTCACATCATAAAGGGTGGTCATACTTTGTTTTTTTCACAATTTTTTTCTAACATCATGTTTGTTCCATACTTTTATACTCTTTATTTTTACTATATTATAATCTCGTGGATCATGTTTTTTAAGTCATGTTTCCACACACGTTTTATTAAGTTATTATATTTTGAAATTCATTATGGCATGATTTATTATTTATTCTTTATTGGGTACAAATTTCTTATATGAAATGATTATAATCATATACCCATCTTATCTTTACTAATGATCCTTGAGTTTTATCGCATATGATTTTCCTCAATGAGAATATAAGATCACCCCTTTATTATGTTTTTAATTCTCCAAGTTATGAATAAAATTAAAATGTATTATTTTTCTAGAAATTTATTTAGTGTAGAAAATCTATGGGAGATGTTGAATACTTTTTATGTATTAAGAAGTTTCTTATATAGTGGATAAAATGTACATTATTTGAAAATGACATGGTTTTTTAGTGATGTTTATTTTTCTAATTATCTAAAAATATAAACCTAAAATATCATGGCAATTTATTATAATAAATTATTTTCTTTAATGTCACGAAATTTTGATGGTCTTTTTTGTGGGTCATCAATGTTTGTATCATAGAAAGATTTGGATAAATATAGAGATTATAATATTATAGATTTATTATAATTTGAATGTTGATAAATCTCATAAAATGTTGATAAGTTATGGTCTATCATCATTTAAAATTTATAGATATCCCTTTATTTATGTTTAGGTAACATTTAATATTTTATATTGTTTAGGGGTTAAGATAAGGGAACTTTAGTATGTCTAAGGGATAAGTCTATGTGTTGGAAAAAATCCTGAACTTTTGGTGAAGTTTATAGTATGTGGTTTTACGTTCACTAAAATCCATATTTAAAAGTGGATGAGGCTCTAGAAAAAATGTACCTGGGTAATAACCCTAGAATTTGTGAATTAGATTTTAACTTGATCATCACCTGGTGCACGATAAAGAGAAATAATAGCACACTTGGAGTGACACTCAAATGGGACATGATATGTATAATCACATTCTCTTTATAATCCATTAAAAATGATTTTATTATGATGTTAAATTATTTGGACAGAGAACCTAATAGGAAAATATCCCTAGATAACTAAGTACTTCACAAACAGATACATAGGTTAAACTAAGATTATCTTTTGTTAAACCTATAGATGTCATTGGGGAAGAAATATTCATATAGATATTTTCAAATAGATATTTTCATATAGATATTTTTTATATTATCATAACCCTTTTGGTTTTAGTATTTGGTTGGAACCTAATCATGAAAATGAAACTAATAAAGGTATGTATTTTGAATGCACTATTTCGTATAACTGAATAACTAAGCATACTTAAATGATTTATAATTTTATTATATGACTTTAATGATGAAAAAATTGAGTTTACTAGTTTTACCTAAGGTAGTGAGGCTGAAATATTAATAGAAACTATATCATGATAATCTTATCCATTTTCCTTAGTGAGTGATATTTATCGATGAAATTCTAGTACATTCAAAAAGATATAACGATTATGTAAAACATATAAAGATTGTTTATCTTAAATTGTTTGAAAACCTATATTAAATGGTATCAATAAGAATCAGATAGGATTTTATGAAAAGTGTATATTTTTAGGGATTACAATTTAAGAACATGTGATTGAGGGATGGATAACTCTTTTGTTTAGTATACATTTTATTTTGAGATAATAAAGGGTGGATTATTGTTGAAAATTTAAATTAGGTATTATGGGTGGCCTTGTGATTTATAATTTATTCATGATATTTATGGGGAAGTTCACTTAATTTTTGATATTGTGGTATATATTGGCCAGTGTGTAATATTATAACATCATTATTTATACCTTCTAAGAGAAAAAAATAGTGTTACATTCAAGAAGAATATATGATTTCACTATGGTTTAATGTTTTAGATTATCAAATGGTTTCGGGAAAGGTATATTTTGGATAATGTATTATTAGGTTATACACACAGTTGAGTATATGATTTTATAAAATATTAATATTTTGTAAGGAATGATAAGTTAATTAATATATACTAAGAGGGTAATATAGATTTCATATTTGAAGTTATATCCTGATTGATAAATGTGTTAAGAATAAAACCCCCTATATTCATTAGTGAGTTATAATTAAAATTTTGAGGATTAAATTTATTTAAGGGGTAAAATTTATTGAACCAATATTTTACTATATAATTTATCCTTTAAATAAACCTTGTGCTAATATATTCTCCGACACAGTTTCTTCAGAAAAGATGTGGATGAGGTTTCCCGATGGTTTGGTTATCATGGGTCAAAACCTTGCTCAATCATTTGCATTAGGTTTACCATTTTTTATCCTTATATATAAACTCCAAATGGTTTCCACATCCATAACTGATTATAGAGCTTATTTCTAAAGGTAGGTGGTCTATTGGGGTTTTAGACCCATCGACGCTTAGGAAATCATAATTTTCAACTGGATGGGAGGTTAGGATCCTCAAACCCTTTTGGGGGGAATTTTTTCATACTCTTGTAATGTATTATAGATTTAATATATGTTTGGGAAATCCTTACCAGGGCTTGATATGAGGCTGGTTACCCCTATTTCAATGAATTGATTATGACCATGTATTGATATGAACAACTATATCCATATCCTAGGTTCTCCATAATTCTTTAATTTATTTATGATGTTTTTAGTTTATAACCATATTTGGGAACTATGGAGTTTATTGTCATCCATGAATGTGGTTAGTGTCTTAAATATTGGATTGAACCTAAATGAGGCATCAAAATTATCTTGTGAGATCAAGAATCAAAACCCATGTAGTTCATATGTCATGGTTTATGGTCAAGTGGATGGACTGATCCATGATGTTTCATGTCATATGGTAAGGATGTAAATATTGTGATCATGCCTTGAAGAGGTTTCTATGTATCCTGTTAATATTGGAATCAGAGTCTATGTAGTTCCTATACATGCATCTATGTCATGATAGATATGACACAAAGTCCTTGGGTGGGACTTATTCATATAAGGTTTCCATGGATTGCTTAACCAGGTGTACGGACATTGAGTGAAGATGAGATGAAATCAGACTTATATCACAAGGATGGTCCAACACTAGGGGAATACTCATCATTCTACTGGTACAACCATCACTAGTCTCTAAGTACATGTGAGTCATGATCGGTTTGAGAAACAAGAGATAGCTGAAGATCAGACACATTTCATGAGAGAAAATCTGTATGGGTAATAAACATTAAAGTTACTCTTTGAGGGAATTATTTTCTTGTATAATGGATGATATAGTATAGATATTGGGCCTTTGGAAGGAATCCTACACATCATGTTTTATAATAAGAATTAGAGACATCATATTTTGATTACATCCCTAACTCACAGATTGGATTATGGTACATAAGGTTATCGTTGGGGATTAATATTAAAATGATTCCTAGGTATAAGCCCACTTCTTATCTATTGATTGATGAGGAAGGAAGATATACTCATGGGAGATGGAGGGACAAACACTAATGTGGATGACCATTGGATATCAGACCCTAGGAAGGCATCCTATGTTTTTTGTTTATAATAGGAATCATAGTTCTCAAAGTTCAGTTGATTAGGATGTATACACTAAGGTTGCCCTTATATGAGACCACTTATCATCCATTTATGGATGATGAAAGATGGTAAAATCATGGGGGTGGAGGGAAAACACTAAAGTTGATTCCCATTAGATCTCAGGCCTTAGAAATGCATCCTATGTATCCTATTAATAACAGGAATCAAAGTTCTTCATAGTTCAGTTGATCATGACTTACACACTAAAGTTGCCTTTTGTATGCTCATTATCTATCTTATTATAGATAAAGGGAAATAATGACCATGAAAGGTATATCTGAGACCATGACACTAATATGATCACATGAGTGCATAACCCTATTCCCTAAAGGACACTTCCCTTTTAAAGGAGATTTGGTTTATGGTTCTTAGCTAGTGTCCACATGACATGAGTCTCAGTGTGCCTACAAGATGAAATGGAAATGTCTTTGAGGATTTTCCCAAAATGTCTTGGATTCTTATTGGGAATGTATTTATGTTCCACCCAACATGTTTGTGATATCATTATAACATGGAAAACACATTCAAGGGTGTCTACATAACAATTTCAAGATGCTTCACATGATCAATTAACTTTCTTGGATGTCTTAGCATTACTTAGAAGAAATGTACATGATGATTTGTTTAAACAAATCAGAAATGTATGGGGTCTTACATATGACCTTACTAGCATTCCAATGAGAAATGACATGATAAGGTAGATATGACTATATGTTGTCTCTTGATCAACCTAAATTGTTTTTTAAGATGGTGGGACCTTAGTCAAAAACCAAGAAACAATATATTTAATAGAGAAAAAAGGATGATTATATGGTTCTGGATGAAGGAATATTATTACAATATTTCTCATAAAAGGCAGAAAATTACCAGGATAACCATCCTACCATGTAATTCCATCATTGACTCCCTTATTGGAAATATAGTCCACTACCATATTCTCTTCATCAAAATCATGTGTGATAATGTAGTTGGTTTCCAAAAGAAAAGCTAGACAATTCATCCAATGGGATGTAAGTGGCCAGGCAAGATGCACCACACCCTTCCAGATAGAATGTACAATAGTGGTTGAATAACTTTCAATCCAAATATTGTTCCAAAATTTTTTCTTGTAAAAGTCAATAGCATGTATAACCCCCATAATTTATGCTTCTAGAGATGAGGACGTACCACATCCTCCAAAGAAGCTTGTGTGACAATGGACATGATAATCTATGAAAATAGAACAACATCCTATAGGTCCTGGTTTGCCTTTGGAGGCACTGTTGATATTCAATTTGATCCATCTTGGAAGTGGGGCTTGCTAGAATACCTCAAAAGTGCCTTTGGGCTATCTATAAAGACCAACAATCTGAAGTCGATGTAGGATCTCAAAGACTCCAACAGTGTTGTCATAGTATGCTTTCTAAATTGAGGCATCATCATGAATGGAAATAAGAATCCACGCCCGAACTGAATTAAGCCTAAATGAGAAATTATTATGAATAAGATTATTTCTATCATACCATATAACATGGAGGAGCTTAGGAATAGTAGTACATAAGAGATTTTTAATTTGTTGAGAAGATTCAAAAACAACACAACACTGCAGTTGGGACCTGATGGAATTAAGAAGTAACCATCTGTAAACAAAGATGTCAAAAATATAGTTCCAAAGAGATGAGTCTATAGAAAAAGATAGAAACAGATGGTTAGTATCTTCTCTATGTTGGTTGCACATGTGAAATTTAGAGAAAGGTTGGTTCCCAAAAGATATCAGAACAATTTCTGTGGGGACTCTGTTTTAAGCAATATTCCAAAACTAGAGTAAGTCTCAAGGGCTTAATAAAAGGTTTTCTAAAGGATTTCAACCAACATAATCTAGAATAATAATCTATGAAATTGTGATTATAAAAACTTTTGGAATCAAGGATACCATTACAAGCTGTTTCCTAGATGATGAAATCTTTAATGTTTGAACATGGATAGTTATCAAGGACATTTCTGATGTTTTCAGGAAGGGATATGTTATGGTAATTTAGAGAATCCCTTATAGTGGAATTTTTGTTTTTAGGAAAGGAATTATAACGACCCATACTTTACATACATTGTTAATACTTCAAAATTGAAGCACACTTATTACAACATATGACAAAACCATAAAGGACCGTATAGGTATAGTGTCTTTAGAAACTGGGAAACATAAACAACTGGTTCATAAATCTTCTACAGTGCCTCTCATTTATTTCATCATATCTAGGGTCCCTTTTAGCATATTCTACTTAATATCCATCTTCCTGACCTGGGGAAAAGAAAACATAAAAGGGTGAGCTCAAATGCTCAGCAAGGGCAATAAAGGAAATAAAAATCATATCATATCTTTTTAAAAATCATAACCTGCAAAAGAGATCATAAAATCTTAATAAATCATAGAAGTGAAAATGAGATCCCCATAATCATAACATGAAACTTGAAACTTTGTGGCATGCACACATAATCATGGAAAATCATTTCTTGTTAGTCATGACTTATTGCCAAGACTATCTTAGTGGACAAAGTCCCTTTCTGAACCAAGTTCACTCCTCGTTTCAGTCCTGTATCACTGAACCGAAATAACCTTCCGTTCCAGCCATGTCTATCTCATGAGATATAAAATCTTTACCCAATGCATTGGAGGGAGATATAGGTCCCACCCATCTTATAATGAATCCTTTCTTATGTGTGCCACATAATCATAAAACATACATCATTGCATAACACATGTAACAAAAATGGGATTCTTGAAACATCATGACATCATAAATCAATTCATATAAGATAAAGGAATTCATAAACATAATTCCATCACAACATAGTCAAAACAATGTAAAAATATGGATAGAAACAGAACCCTTTATTATCTTAGATGGAAAATAATTTTGATAAAACACTTGAATTGAATTCTTGAGGAAAATATCCTTTCTTCTTCAAAATCAATTTCTTTTCACAAAACATCATGCAATTTTAAAAGAAAGAGATTTTATTGAAAATAGTCATGAAATCTTTTATAGGAAGCTTCATGAAAATAAGGCTTTATAAAACAGTAGAAATCCATTCGTGCCGTATAAGTTAAAAAAACATTCTTCATACTTTTGTCGGAAAAGTCAAAAAAGTACCTCGTACGGAAAAACGACAAAAGATTCCTTTCATATTCTTTACTAAAAACTCACCTAAGGGTAAAATTGGATTTAATCTATTGCAAGTGGATGGAAACAATATTACATATTGAGGGAACATGGATGTGGATGATAAAATACACCCCAGTAAATACTTACGAATAAACAATCTCGGATAAAAATGAGATTGTGATATTTCCCTTACCTTAGGTCCAATTTGCCTTGTATGTGTCCGAAGCTCCTGTATAATGGTTTAAATAATGTTATTGACTTATTCCAGAATCATACATATTGATATGATATCATATATGGTCATATTCTTAGCTTCTTGTTAGCAATATTTCATTGTTACTTGTTACTCGGGTCTTTATTGCCTTTTGTTCTTACGCGTGTTTTGCCGAATAAATTCTTATTCTTATTTCAAGCTTATAGATACCTTATATCCAGAATGGTATTAGTGTAACATATATCATATTTATTCATTCAATTCATTTATATAATTACTATGTAATGATGATCATGTAGAACGAGTCGCATCACATCGTGGAGACGGTATTCCGTACGTACGCACGAGTGATGATATCGTTCCTATGATCGTGGAAATGTATTGGAGTATATATATATTATTTCAGTATCAATATTACTTTATAATAATCATAAATAGTTACTCATTACACCATTATACCCATCCTTGTAAAGTGATGGTGGAAAAATAGATTACACCACGGCGTGGAGACGGTATTCCGTACGTACGCACGCGCGGTGATTTCATTTTTCCGTAAGATGGATAGAAGGTGAATTAGGGTTGTTTCATATTTATAATAACATATCAGTATGTAAGTAATACTGATGTTATTACTTTATCATGAAACAACTAAAGAAGAAGAAGTTGAAGAAGAAAGAAATTGAAAAGATCGGTAATGGATATTACCTTTTCTTTGGTACGCCTCTTTGAACCCTCCAATTAAGGAACTAAGAGTGGTCTTTGGAGAAGAACAGGACCTCTAGGACTATTCTAGGGAAGTGGGGAGGAGAAAAGGGCAGGTTTTGGCCGAGCTTGAGTGCTCAATTTGGTGTGAGGAGGAGGGGGAGGAGGTGCCCTTTTATAAGGGAGGAGAGGGGCACCTTAGGAATATCTCAAAATATTATTTTATATTAAAGTTAAAATCGGTTTATAATGGTTCCAAAGGGTCTTATTTCGAAGCTAAAGTGGGGAAGGGTCGAAATCCTATCAACCAATAGGATTTAGACAAGTTTAGGGTATTATTTTAACCTTATCAATTAGATTTAACTCTAAGTTAAATAATTTAACTTTTACCATGTCTTTTTGTTTTCTTTCACTATATGGTTAATACACTTACTATAACATGCCAAGCGAACCCCAAATTGTTTATTATTAAAATATATATCCTTATCTAAGTCATTTGGCCGAACCTTAGATTTTTAGGAATACAATAACAATTAATAATATAATATTTGATTTAAAAACTATTTTGTGTCAATTTTGACACTATTTGATATATGATTTTTGTGAAAGTCATAACAGAATTATATGTTCGAAACAAGTTGATTAAATCAACAATAATATATCATAGTAACCTATAAAATTAGTGGAATTCATAAAAAGTCTTAAATTACATTTATTTTGGTGTTTATAACATCAATTATATCAATATTTCATTAATAAGATAATTACTGTATCATCATTGTGTCATATATAAATTAAATTATTTAAAGTCTAAAAATTACAAATAAAATACCATTATGTAGGAAATCTTTTGAGCTTTCTAATGAATATTTATAATCTAAAATCCAACATATATAACCCTATGTAACAATTGTTTTTCTAAAAGATATATGCTTGTGTCATTTTTGTATTCATTTTAACTTAATTAAAATAAAGTGTCATTATCACTTACAAGTGGATAAATGGGGTCCCAAAATCGACCCAAAGGTGCCCATGGTCGACCATGTATCAACCAATAGGTTTAAGACACGTTTTAGGGTAATTTAATATTATTATAATATTATTTTTTAACCCTTATTTACCGGATTTACCCTTAACCATGGTAAATAAAATATTTATCGCAGTAATTATTCAAAATGTCTAAAAATAAAAGTTACCTATTTACACAATTTGAACATCCTGATTCCAAATATGGAATCCATTTTTCTAAATTCAAAACACAGAAGTGGCAGAAATTAATTTAAAATTAATTCCCGCTGTCAAAACAAAAAGCGTGTTTTTAAGAGATAATAACTATCAAAAGATTGACACTTGTTTATATTCGGTTTAATTGTAAAATTGTGTCCAATGACCAACATTATATTAAGTGGTAAAAATATATTCTAAATATACTTTAAAACCACTCAAATTCATAATTTCTCACTATTAAATGTTTTGATTAAAAAAGTTGTTTTTAATTAAAATTTAGTAATTTTCACTATTCATCAAAATATTAAAGTTATCCGAAAAGTACCAAAATTTCACCTTAGGCTAAATTTGATATTCTGAGTCCAAAAATGAAGTCCATTTTGAAAAATAAAATTTATAAAATTTCAAAAAGTGGTTATTACTATTCATAACGGCTAGTTTTAATAGCATATTGTTATTTAGTGAAACTCGGTATTGCGTACGACGAAAGCTATCGAGGAAGGTCGCGATTGCGTGTAAAGCAATCCTAGCAAGTGCTGTGTAGAAAAAGATTCCTTTGATGATTTATATAACATAAAAGTCTCGGGTGTTACATTCTACCCCCCTTAAAAAGAATTTCGCCCTCGAAATTCGTCACTTTGTAACAAACAGATGAGGATACTTCTCCCTCATCATATCCTCAAGCTCCCAAGTAGCTTCTTCAAGTTGGTGGTTCCTCCATAAAACTTTCACCAATCGAGTGGTCTTGTTTCGTAGAACTTTTTCGCTACGATCCAGAATCTCTATCGGCTGTTCTTCATAAGAAAGATCTTGCTCCAGCGGTACAACTTCTGAGCTGAGTACATGTGAAGGATCAGGTATGTACTTTCTCAGGAGAGATACATGGAACACATCGTGAACTTGAGAGAGATTCGGTGGAAGCGCCAATTGGTAAGCTACCTTCCCAACACGATCCAGTATTTCGAAAGGACCGATATATCTAGGGCTCAATTTCCCCTTCTTTCCAAATCTCATAACCCTCTTCCAGGGAGATATTCGTAAGAACACTTTATCACCCACTTCAAACTCTAGGTCTTTTCTTCGGTTGTCGGCATAACTTTTCTGTCGACTCTGAGCTGCTCTTATGTGTTGTTGAATAGATCTGACCTTTTCTGCCATTTCATCAACGAGATCAGGTCCTAATAGCTTCCTTTCCCCAACTTCATCCCAGCAAGTTGGAGTCCTGCATTTCTTTCCATAGAGAGCTTCATAAGGAGCCATCTGAATACTGGAGTGAAAGCTATTATTATAAGAAAATTCCACCAAAGGTAGGTGTTGATCCCAACCTCCTTTGAAATCCATAGAGCAAGCTCTCAACATATCTTCTAGGGTTTGAATTGTTCTCTCAGACTGACCGTCTGTCTGGGGATGATAAGCAGTGCTGAAACTCAACTCTGTATCCAGAGTATGCTGAAGACTTCGCCAGAACTTCGAGGTAAATCTCGGATCCCGATCAGGTATAATAGAAAGTGGTACTCCATGCAATCTTACCACTTCCTTTACATATATCCTGGCAAGCTGATCTAGAGAGAAATCCTCTCTAATAGGAATGAAGTGTGCAGACTTTGTAAGACGATCAACTATGACCCAGATAGCATTATTACCTTTGGATGTTTTAGGAAGTCCTGTGACAAAGTCCATAGTGATGTTTTCCCATTTCCATTCGGGTATGGGTAATGGTTGTAACATCCCCTTAGACTTCTGTCTCTCAGCTTTAACTTGTTGACAAACCAAGCATCGAGATACATATTCAGCAACATCTCTTTTCATGCCATCCCACCAGAAGTACTCTTTCAGGTCCCTATACATCTTCGTACTTCCAGGATGAATAGAGAATGATGAACTATGAGCCTCATCCAGCAGCTCCTTCTTTAATTCGGGGATGGGAGGAACACAAACCCGATTCCTGAACTTTATTATCCCATCACAATCAAGGTTGAATTCAGGAACATTTCTCACCTTCTTTTGTAACTCGACATCTTCTTTCTGTGCCTCTTTAATCTTCACATGTATAGATGGTTGCACATTCATTTGATAAAGATAATATTTTTCCCCTTCCATTATAATTCCAAGATCCATCCTTTGTAAATCCATAAATATTGGATCTTTTGTGATCCTCATCATGGATAAACTAGCATGGTCTTGTCGACTTAATGCATCTGCCACCTTGTTTGCTTTCCCAAGGTGGTAATGGATTGAGCAGTCATAATCCTTAATCAGCTCCAACCATCTTCTTTGACGCATATTCAACTCCTTTTGTGTGAAAATATACTTTAAACTTTTATGATCAGTATAAATATCACACCTTTCACCATAAAGGTAATGCCTCCAAATCTTTAATGCAAAGATTACCGCAGCCAACTCCAAATCATGTGTTGGGTAATTTTGCTCATGGATTTTCAACTGTCGTGAGGCATAAGCTATCACCATATCATTTTGCATAAGAACACACCCCAATCCCTTCTTGGATGCATCACTGTAGATCACAAACCTTTCTCCACTACAAGGCAGTGTGAGCACAGGTGCACTGGATAACCTTCTTTTCAACTCCTTGAAATTCTCTTCACATTCCTCTGTCCAGACAAACTTAACTCCTTTCCGAGTCAACTTGGTGATTGGATTAGATAATCATGAAAAATCTTTTACAAAACGTCGATAATATCCAGCCAAACCAAGAAAACTTCGGATCTCAGTTACTGTTGTTGGTCTCGACCATCTTTCGATAACCTCTGTTTTTGCTGGATCCACAAATATCCCCTCTTTTGAGATTATGTGACCCAAAAATGCAACTTTTTGAAGCCAAAATTCACACTTAGTAAATTTGGCATAAAGCTTCTCCTTTCTCAGGGTCTTCAATATAATTCTCAAGTGATCTTCATGTTCTTCCTTGCTCTTTGAATAGACAAGAATATCGTCTATAAAGACTACCACAAATTGATCAAGATAGTCTCTAAAGACTCTATTCATTAGATCCATGAAGATAGAAGGGGCATTAGTAAGACCAAATGGCATCACTATAAATTCATAGTGTCCATACCTTGTACGGAAAGCCGTCTTTGGTATATCCTCCCTTTTGACCCTTAATTGATGATACCCTGAACGAAGATCAATCTTGGAAAAGTATTGAGCTCTGCGTAGTTGGTCAAATAAGTCATCAATGCGTGGGAGAGGATATTTGTTCTTGATAGTGATCTTGTTAAGTTCTCGATAATCAATGCAGAGTCTCATTGATCCATCTTTCTTCTTAACAAATAGAACAGGTGCTCCCCAAGGTGACGCACTGGGGCGTATGAATCCCTTATAAAGATTCTCTTGGAGTTGCTTCTTCAATTCCTGCAACTCAATTGGGGCCATTCTATAAGGTGTCTTTGAAATAGGCAAAGCACCCGGTACTAGTTCTATTGAAAACTCAACTTCACGATTTGGTGGAAGACCCGGCAATTCCTCCGGAAAGACATCATCAAACTCCCGTACAATGGGCATATTCTTAATCGCAAGTTTCTCACCAACAGTTTGAGATAAATAACCTTCATTTAGTGGAATCAATACCCAAAAAATGGACGAAATTTCCACTGGAAGGTTATGTTCATCCTTGCATTGATAGACGATCATAGATTGATCTGGAATATGAAATGTGACTTCCCTTCTTTGGCAATTGATATGAGCTCCGTATAAAGAAAACCAATCCATGCCAAGAATCACATCAAATTCCACTATAGGAAGGATCACAAGATTTGCAGGAAGCACTTTCACACAAACTTCGATCGGAGAAGAATTATAAACTTTTGATGCGATTGATGTGCCATTAGGTGTTGTCACAGCTAACTCAACATCTAATTGTTGAGGTAATACGGTGATACCCTTAGAAAGTTCTTCAGAAATAAAAGAGTGGGTGGATCCAGAATCAAATAAAACATTTGCTACTTTAGAGTGGATGGTAAGTGTACCATTCACCACATCGTTATCGTACTCCACATCGCTGATAGAAATTGCATGTGACTTTCCTTTGTCTTTAGCCTTAAGAGTTTGTTGACGTCGACCATCATCATCAACCCTTGGATTTGGGCATTGATTGGCATAATGCCCCATCTCCTTGCACTTGAAACATTGAAGTGTAGTAGGATCATTCTGTGTATCCCTTCCTTTGTTTGCATCATTAGACATCTTCTTCCCATTATCACGGCATTCAAATGCCCGATGACCTTCTTTTCCACATTTAAAACATTTACTTGTCCCTTTAAGACAACTCCCTCCATGTTTCTTTCCACACTTTGAGCATAAGGAAAAGCTCATCTTCTTTTCCGTGTGCTCTTTAGATTTTTCTTTGAATTCCATCTTCCTCTTCTTATCAAACCCATGTGACTGATGGGTTACTCCAATCTCCATCTCGACTTTGAGAGCACATCGAACGATTTCCTCGTAGCTATTGAAGTCCCTTATGGATAACGCCCTTCGAAGACTTGGTTTTAAGCCACTAAAGAATCGATCGATCTTACTCTCAGGTTGGATAATAATACCAGAAGCGTACCTTGCAAGTCTTGTAAAATTTGCTTCATAGGTACTAACAGATTCATCATCCCTTTGCTTCAGTTCAAGGAACTCTTTCTCCATCTTTGTTCGGAGAATACGAGGGAAGTACTTATTGAAAAATAAGTTCTTGAACTCGTCCCATTCCATAGACTCAATTTCATCCCTTTGCCTCGTATTCTTAACAAGATTCCACCATTGATCAGCATCTCCTTCTAAACGATACACTGCTAGGATGACTTTATCATGTTCAGAACATTGAAGAACTGAAAATATCTTTTCAGTAGTACTAATCCATTGTTCAGCAACTAATGTATCAGTAGACCCACTGAAAGAAGGTGGACGCTGCCTCATGAAGGATTCAACAGAATGTTGCTCCCTCCTTTGCTCGTTTGGAAATCCTGCATGATTCATAGCTTGAGAAAGTTGTGTGAGCATGGCTACAAGATTTTGCATTCCATCTCCCATATTGTTTGGTTGCTCAGGGGGACAATCATTGCATTGCCCATCGCATTCCGCATTAACACGGTTCCTTCGGGTTCCAGCCATTGACTAAAGCCAAGAAGAATAGTGTGAGCAACACTAATTATAATAGGAAACCACATAATTCAAGAATAAAATTTTCATGCTTATGGTCTTATCCTAGGTTATTCAAGGCCATTTATAAAACACTAAGATTGTGTTCTATGCTTAGACTTATCCTTAGGGTTCTTACTAAGGCTTTCACATCCTAGTTTCCAAAGGTTGACTATACCTTTCCTCTGATACCAACTATAACGACCCATACTTTACATACATTGTTAATACTTCAAAATTGAAGCACACTTATTACAACATATGACAAAACCATAAAGGACCGTATAGGTATAGTGTCTTTAGAAACTGGGAAACATAAACAACTGGTTCATAAATCTTCTACAGTGCCTCCCATTTATTTCATCATATCTAGGGTCCCTTTTAGCATATTCTACTTAATATCCATCTTCCTGACCTGGGGAAAAGAAAACATAAAAGGGTGAGCTCAAATGCTCAGCAAGGGCAATAAAGGAAATAAAAATCATATCATATCTTTTTAAAAATCATAACCTGCAAAAGAGATCATAAAATCTTAATAAATCATAGAAGTGAAAATGAGATCCCCATAATCATAACATGAAACTTGAAACTTTGTGGCATGCACACATAATCATGGAAAATCATTTCTTGTTAGTCATGACTTATTGCCAAGACTATCTTAGTGGACAAAGTCCCTTTCTGAACCGAGTTCACTCCTCGTTTCAGTCCTGTATCACTGAACCGAAATAACCTTCCGTTCCAGCCATGTCTATCTCATGAGATATAAAATCTTTACCCAATGCATTGGAGGGAGATATAGGTCCCACCCATCTTATAATGAATCCTTTCTTATGTGTGCCACATAATCATAAAACATACATCATTGCATAACACATGTAACAAAAATGGGATTCTTGAAACATCATGACATCATAAATCAATTCATATAAGATAAAGGAATTCATAAACATAATTCCATCACAACATAGTCAAAACAATGTAAAAATATGGATAGAAACAGAACCCTTTATTATCTTAGATGGAAAATAATTTTGATAAAACACTTGAATTGAATTCTTGAGGAAAATATCCTTTCTTCTTCAAAATCAATTTCTTTTCACAAAACATCATGCAATTTTAAAAGAAAGAGATTTTATTGAAAATAGTCATGAAATCTTTTATAGGAAGCTTCATGAAAATAAGGCTTTATAAAACAGTAGAAATCCGTTCGTGCCGTATAAGTTAAAAAAAACATTCTTCGTACTTTTGTCGGAAAAGTCAAAAAAGTACCTCGTACGGAAAAATGACAAAAGATTCCTTTCATATTCTTTACTAAAAACTCACCTAAGGGTAAAATTGGATTTAAACTATTGCAAGTGGATGGAAACAATATTACATATTGAGGGAACATGGATGTGGATGATAAAATACACCCCAGTAAATACTTACGAATAAACAATCTCGGATAAAAATGAGATTGTGATATTTCCCTTACCTTAGGTCCAATTTTCCTTGTATGTGTCCGAAGCTCCTGTATAATGGTTTAAATAATGTTATTGACTTATTCTAGAATCATACATATTGATATGATATCATATATGGTCATATTCTTAGCTTCTTGTTAGCAATATTTCATTGTTACTTGTTACTCGGGTCTTTATTGCCTTTTGTTCTTACGCGTGTTTTGCCGAATAAATTCTTATTCTTATTTCAAGGTTATAGATACCTTATATCCAGAATGGTATTAGTGTAACATATATCATATTTATTCATTCAATTCATTTATATAATTACTATGTAATGATGATCATGTAGAACGAGTCGCATCACATCGTGGAGACGGTATTCCGTACGTACGCACGAGTGATGATATCGTTCCTATGATCGTGGAAATGTATTGGAGTATATATATATTATTTCAGTATCAATATTACTTTATAATAATCATAAATAGTTACTCATTACACCATTATACCCATCCTTGTAAAGTGATGGTGGAAAAATAGATTACACCACGGCGTGGAGACGGTATTCCGTACGTACGCACGCGCGGTGATTTCATTTTTCCGTAAGATGGATAGAAGGTGAATTAGGGTTGTTTCATATTTATAATAACATATCAGTATGTAAGTAATACTGATGTTATTACTTTATCATGAAACAACTAAAGAAGAAGAAGTTGAAGAAGAAAGAAATTGAAAAGATCGGTAATGGATATTACCTTTTCTTTGGTACGCCTCTTTGAACCCTCCAATTAAGGAACTAAGAGTGGTCTTTGGAGAAGAACAGGACCTCTAGGACTATTCTAGGGAAGTGGGGAGGAGAAATTGGCAGGGTTTGGCTGAGCTTGAGTGCTCAATTTGGTGTGAGGAGGAGGGGGAGGAGGTGCCCTTTTATAAGGGAGGAGAGGGGCACCTTAGGAATATCTCAAAATATTATTTTATATTAAAGTTAAAATCGGTTTATAATGGTTCCAAAGGGTCTTATTTCGAAGCTAAAGTGGGGAAGGGTCGAAATCCTATCAACCAATAGGATTTAGACAAGTTTAGGGTATTATTTTAACCTTATCAATTAGATTTAACTCTAAGTTAAATAATTTAACTTTTACCATGTCTTTTTGTTTTCTTTCACTATATGGTTAATACACTTACTATAACATGCCAAGAGAACCCCAAATTGTTTATTATTAAAATATATATCCTTATCTAAGTCATTTGGCCGAACCTTAGATTTTTAGGAATACAATAACAATTAATAATATAATATTTTATTTAAAAACTATTTTGTGTCAATTTTGACACTATTTGATATATGATTTTTGTGAAAGTCATAACAGAATTATATGTTCGAAACAAGTTGATTAAATCAACAATAATATATCATAGTAACCTATAAAATTAGTGGAATTTATAAAAAGTCTTAAATTACATTTATTTTGGTGTTTATAACATCAATTATGTCAATATTTCATTAATAAGATAATTACTGTATCATCATTGTGTCATAAATAAATTAAATTATTTAAAGTCTAAAAATTACAAATAAAATACCATTATGTGGGAAATCTTTGTATCTTTCTAATGAATATTTATAATCTAAAAGCCAACATATATAACCCTATGTAACAATTGTTTTGCTAAAAGATATATGCTTGTGTCATTTTTGTATTCATTTTAACTTAATTAAAATAAAGTGTCATTATCACTTACAAGTGGATCAATGGGGTCCCAAAATCGACCCAAAGGTGCCCATGGTCGACCATGTATCAACCAATAGGTTTAAGACACGTTTTAGGGTAATTTAAAATTATTATAATATTATTTTTTAACCCTTATTTACCAGATTTACCCTTAACCATGGTAAATAAAATATTTATCGCAGTAATTATTCAAAATGTCTAAAAATAAAAGTTACCTATTTACACAATTTGAACATCCTGATTCCAAATATGGAATCCATTTTTCTAAATTCAAAACACAGAAGTGGCAGAAATTAATTTAAAATTAATTCCCGCTGTCAAAACAAAAAGCGTGTTTTTAAGAGATAATAACTATCAAAAGATTGACACTTGTTTATGTTCGGTTTAATTGTAAAATTGTGTCCAATGACCAACATTATATTAAGTGGTAAAAATATATTCTAAATATACTTTAAAACCACTCAAATTCATAATTTATCACTGTTAAATGTTTTGATTAAAAAAGTTGTTTTTAATTAAAATTTAGTAATTTTCACTATTCATCAAAATATTAAAGTTATCCGAAAAGTACCAAAATTTCACCTTAGGCTAAATTTGATATTCTGAGTCCAAAAATGAAGTCCATTTTGAAAAATAAAATTTATAAAATTTCAAAAAGTGGTTATTACTATTCATAACGGCTAGTTTTAATAGCATATTGTTATTTAGTGAAACTCGGTATTGCGTACGACGAAAGCTATCGAGGAAGGTCGCGATTGCGTGTAAAGCAAGCCAAGCAAGTGCTGTGTAGAAAAATATTCCTTTGATGATTTATATAACATAAAAGTCTCGGGTGTTACAGGAATTGGGAGGAAACATGGAAATTAAAGGAACACCTGTCCAGTTGTGTAACCAAAAGTTCATGAAAAAATCAGAACTAACCATCCATCTAGAGTTTTTCATAATGTTGGTGTAGGATTGTTTACGGGGCGACCAAATGGAGGATGTGATATAATTCAAATTTACATTATTTATCTTAGTAATGAATCTTTTTTTGAGGAAATAAATACATTCAGAATTAATATTAAGAAACCTCTAAATGAGCCTAGCTTAAAGAGAATCATTAAAGAGATTCAGATTTTTGATGCCAATACCTCCCTTTTCTAAAGGTTTACAATAGGTGTCCCAAGGGATGACCAAAAGCTTCCTTTCAAGCATGATTCTAGTCCAAACAAAATTGTTAATGAAAAATTTAATTTATTTAAGCAAACCAGTTGTCCATTTGTAAACTAGCAATGGGTAGACCATTTTGGTGACAAAAGTAGATTTGACAAGACAGAATCATTCAGCTATAGAGAGGGATTTACCCTTCCAAGAGGAAATATGATTTATAATTTGGTCAAAATTGAGGGAGAAATAGATGTATTTTGGTCTTACCCAAAAGATAGGCATGCCAAGATAGGTAAAAGGGAAGGATCCTTCCCTGATGCCTAAATAATTAATGATATTACCTTTTCTGATAGAAGAAATGTTTTTCCCAATGAACGGAAAGGACTTGTTCCAGCTTATAGATTGAACAGAAATTTCTTCATAATGAGACAAGGCATTTTTAAGACATTTGATGTTCCTTTTATCCCCTTGTAAGAACATGCTGATGTCATCATCATATAAAAGTTGTGTGGGCATATTTAAATTTCTGGTATCCTAAATAGGTTTAATCTTATTTTGATCCACAATGTGAGTGAGTAGTCAGCTTAAGTAATATTTCGTAGAGATGAAAGACAAGTTGAATAAAGAGTTCATCATACTAGTGAAAGAGTCATTAAAACAAAAACTTTTGAGAACATTTAATATGAAACTCCAGTCAATGGTATCAAAATATTTATTAATGTTAAGTTTATTGGAAACATTACCTCCTCTTGTGTCTTTGTTAAGGATATTAGTACATTCGGAGGTGAGACAAATATAGTCTTGAATAGACCTAACCATGATAAAACCAAATTGATTCCAAGATAACATTATATTTCATATGTTAGTAAGTCTATTTTCAAAATGTTTTGAAATAATTTTGTAAAGGGTTTTAATCAGAGAAATTGGATGGAAAAGATGAATCTCAGACTCATTGTCCACATTAGGAATTAAAGTAAGAAACTTTACATTTAAACCATAAGGGAGAACACCATTGGAAAATAAATTTTTGATGAGTTTGAAAAAATCCTTATGAATAATCTCCCAATAGAGATGGAGAAAACCATCATTGAAGCCATTAGGACCCGGTGCACTATCAGGATTAAGAATAAAAACATTGTGTTGGATTTCATTATCGAGAGAGGTGCTTAATAGAAAATTATTTTCCTCCTTAGTCACCAATGATAAAATGATATTGGGAAGGATATCTTTGTTGACATCCAGAAAATTGAAAAAGTTATGAAAGTAAGAGACCACATGGTTATCAATAGCCTCCTCATTGTCAATAAGGTTTTCTTTATCTCTAAGAAAAGGAAGAGGTCTATAAAATTTTCTAATCCTTTGGAGTGAGTTATAGAAATTTGTATTTCTATCACCATCTGCAAGACATTTAGATTTTAAAATTTTCTTTCGCATGTTATCCATAAGGACAAGTAAAGAGTGGAGCTTAATAGAGGGATTAATTTTAAGTTGAGTATATAAAATGAAATCAGAGGTAGTGTTGGAGTTTTTTATTTGAATAAGCTCATTCTCAAGAGAGGAGATAGCCGTGTCGAGTTTATTAGATTTGGAGCTACACCAACCATTAAGATGAAACTTTAGTTACTTTAATTTATTGACATAAGGAAAAGAATCATTGTGATGCCTCATGATTTCCCAATAAGTTTTTATGAAGTTAGTATAATCGGGTTCCACAAAACAAGAATTATTAAATTTGAAAGGAAGAGTGGGTTTAAATCCTTTTGTTAAAAAATAACAATAATGGGATGATGATATTAGTTAATATTGGTGAAGGTAATGTTTGAAATGGTGTCCCATTTATCAAAAGCAGAGATATTAGTGAAAGCCCTATCAAGTTTGCTAGAGACTACCCTATTGTAGTGTTGTCTATACTAAGGGTACTTAGCACTATTAGGATTAACTTCTATAATATTGAAATCCTCAATATATGATCTAAATTCTATTTTGGAGATAGGAGAATGGTATGGTCCGATTTTTTCACTGGATGTTAGAATCACATTAAAATCCCCAATAAAAAAACTAGGGATCATGGATATTGTTATCTAAAATATAATGGTAATGCCAAAGGGGTCTTCAGTCTTTGTAACAATTATTAGCATAAATCATAGTGAAATAAGTGTGTAAACAATAAAAGGTAAATTCACATATAAAAATCTGTTCAGTAATTTTGAAAGCATTAAAAGAATGCATGGAGAAGTGATAAAAAATCCATTGAGACTCAACAACAATACCAGATTTTCAAGAACCTAGGAAATTATAACCATAACCATAAAGATGCATACATTTTGAGGAAAAGTTTATTTTAGGATTAGCAATAGAAATTTGTTTTGGTTTGGGAGTCATAAGAAATATTTCCAAAATAGTATATGTTTCAGGGTTAACAATACCCTAACAATTCTAAAAGAAGAAATTCATTGGAACCTATATTTGGAGTTAAAACCCCCTTTCATTGAGCCACCCAAGCCCTTCCCCCTCTATGATCTTATAATATCTCGATAAGTAGTTGGATTGGTTTTCTTTCCCTACTTACTCTCAGAAAAAACAACATATTTATTAGAAGTACCTATGTTATCAGTACTTTGATGTTTTTAGGAACTTTGGTGATAAAGGGTGTAGGCATCAGGATTTCCTCTGAATGATCAAATTGGTGATTGTCCTATGAGCTAGGAAAGCAATTAAATACATTAACAAAGGTAGTATTCTAGGTACCCACTACCTCTAAATTATCAGAGGTAACCATTTGAGTTATTTCATATGCATCGACATTAAAAGGTATAGCCATTGTGCTGTCCTTTGAAGGATCAAATTGATGTTTTTATTGTGTACTAGGTAATAAATTAGAAACATTAATAGGGCTAGTAATCTGGGAACCCACTACCTACAATTTTTCAGAGGAAAAAATTACCTTTGCTTGTCAGTTTTCCTCTGTGGGAGCAACAGGGAGTGACATACCTGCAGTGTCAAAGTTGGGGTGTCTAGATTCCAAGAATACCTTACCATGAAATATATCAGGGCTCCCGAAGGCAGTATGGGATGATATAGCATCCATTTTGGATAAGTCCACGAGCTTTGGATCCTAGACATCATCCATAGAGGCAGACCTGTCTGTGTCTCCAGCAACCAAAGAAGATTGAAAATTTTCATAAGTGCCCAGAACATGATTTCCAATCTCATCTAAGATGTCTTGATCCATAGTTGAATTTATTCATCCTCAAACACCTCAGCCTAGTTCATACCCGAGGTCTCACCAAAGAGAAGAGATTTCTTGACCTAGATTTAGTTTTTCTTTTTGGGTGCTTCAGGTTTCTCCAAGGCAGTTTTCTTGTCTTTTTTCTTCCTTCAATCCAACATCCATTCATCAACCCGTGGTTATTCTACCTTATTTTTCACCACTCTTCAGTTCAGTATGGAATGACCATTGATTTTACAGTGCTCAAAGAATGGAGATTTTCACTCATATTTTACAAGAACCTCTATTTCATAATCATTCTCATTGAAGGCAATAACATCTAGAAGCTTTGATTCTAGGTTGACCTCTACCATAACCTGAGCATAAAGCCTGAGTTAAGAATTTAGAGTCCTTTGATCAATCTTTAGAGGTATGCCGATGTAGGAAGCTTTGTAATTTAGAATCTTGGGATACCAAAAGAACCATTTGATCCCATGTAAATGCACCCAGACTTGTGCGATAATACTTCTTTCAGTATGAGGGTTGAGGGAAAAATCCCATTCGGATAATCTAAGAAAACCGGGTTTGAGATAAAAATTACCCAATTTCCAAACCTGATCAAGCTCGTCCTACAAACTTAATAGGATGTGGAAATAACCTCAACCAATAGGGACAAGCTTCCTATCTGTGAAGCCCCAAATGTGTGCGATCTTCAGTTTAAGATCCAGGGGCAGCCATGGATTGTCTCCCCTGAGATAATAAATACGACCCATAATTGATTACTTACACATTTGCGATCATTGATACAGTTCTTCCGGACCATCCTCAATTGAGAAGCATCCATCCTCTAATTTCTTGCAGTGTTAAGGCTTTGTTGAGTTTTCATTTTTTAGATCTGAACTCTTGAGAATGATCAACCTGAATTGTCTTTGCATTGACACATGAAAATGTAGACATGTTAAGGGGTTGTTGAATGATAATATGGGAGTGTAAATAAACTATCATGAGATCATATTTTCTTGTCTATAGTAAATCACGTGATAATGCTAGCACATCAATAAGTTGTTGCAAGATAAAACTAAATTGTCTAAGGCTTGTCTTTTGATCAAAGTGACATGTAAAAGGCCTCCAAAGGATATCATGAGACTAGTGAAGGATATTTTGATCATGTGAATGTTTTTTAATCACATGATAAGGTCTTGAGAAAATCATGATAGTATTTCACTTGCATGAATGTTGAAGCCACATATACAAAGGTATCATACCTCAAGACTACATGGACAATCATTTGTATGGATAAATATTTTATTCATAGTCATACTACCTAGGGGTTTCAATGAGATGGAAGAGTCTTACCATGATTTCCTATGTGGGTCAAGGCCATATAAACAAGGAGGGGTTCCCCCATGATGGAACTACATGAATCCATATTACTCATGTGATTTGCATGACATTAATTGGGGTTTGAAAGCGGTTTTCTACCAAGATATGCATTCGCTGGGGTTCTTTATGCCAAGGAATCCATGTAGAGGGCTAAACAAAAGCACCAAAAGATATACAGCTCACAATATTCGTGATATTATAGGTTTTCATGTCCACTATTATATACTTGTGAGCACTTTTTTGGGTGCTCCGCACATCTGAGGGACTACATTATCATAGAGAATGAGGTTCTATCACTAATGAGATCACATGATCTGAAAGGATTTTTTACGAGGGATCTTGAGAATATCCATAGGGGGTATGTAAAATTGGTCCTACTTGTCGGGGAAAGCATGTCCCTAGATATATACCCACATCACAAAAATGAGGGTTTTATGGAATCATAAGACCAATGTCTTTCATGATCGTCTATTCAAGGCTTCATGGTGATTCATATTATATATTGGTACATTACTATGGCTCTCCGCATGAGAATTTCACATAATAGAGATCTCATATGATTTTCAAATCATTATGCGGTCCCATAAACTAGTGGAATCATACGTGGTAATCTTGTTGCACCACAAAAATGTTTTCCCAAGAGGGAGGTTTGCAAGATAAGGATATATATTTGCAGACATTTATCGATGAATAGATAATCCATTTCATTGGTTTCAAATGATTTAAATATTTTTTATGCCATGTGATCAATTCATCTTAAAGTGATCACTTTATCATAAATTGATCACATAGAGACTTCTTACAATATTCTAAGGGAGTTCCCTGGTGGTGGTTTTTAGCCTCTTCTCCACCATTCCCCTTTTGTGAAATTCTCTCTATTCATTCTTGTTCTTCACCCCCTCCCTTGAGTGTGACTTTTTAAAGGTTGAGCAACTTTTATATAGGCCTAAGGAGGATGAGGTTGATGCCACTTTTCAGGGTGGGAATTCCATGTGTATCAGATAAGGTAGTGAATTATTTGCTAGATTAACATCACCTAACCATAATTTGGATTCATGTGATCTTCATTACTTCCTGTGATGGACCTCTTTCTTGGGAATCAAGTGTAAGGCATGAATTTAATTTAGTCTGGATACCCTTCATGTGATGGGGTAGAAGGAATTTGATGACAACATTTAATGATTTCATGTTATTCATTGCATGATAAATTTATTGGTAATGCAATGACTTAGTTTTCTTATGTGATTCCTTGTGATAGATTCTGATAAATCTGAATTGATTGAGTTAATAAATTATAAAAAAGAACAATGTTTCTCATGATCCTAAACTTTACATTATGAGTTTAGGGATGGAATTCTATTGATTGTGTGATTAAAATATCATCATGTGATGGTGTCATGCACCAGTAGATGTTCTGAAGACATTTCACTGGTTCTTATGATGGGATTTAGGTGATGGATTCTTGTGCTATCTTTATTTTTTAGTTGCATAATTAGGCATGAAAGGCGAAGTTACATGCCTTACTTTAGTGTGTTCAAGATTTCCTTCGAGCCTTTGACATTCAAAGTGAGGAGGACCGGTTTACTTGATCTAAGATAGACAATGCTCAGGTGGACAAAGGTAGAAGTTAGGAATTTACGCCCTTTACGGAATTAGTTTGAATTTATATAGTGTGGGATAAACTTAATTTGAAATCAGTACATGCGAGTTTGAATGAAAAGATTGGATAATCGGGATCAATGACCAGACGATTGTGCTTATATCTAACAATTTTTTAAAATGGATAAACAATGTCCTCTTATAAACGAGACCCACATAGAAACCTCCTCCATGCCTCACTATGAATTATAAGCAAAGGTGGAACCATTGGTCGGCAGAAGTGATTACCAGGGTATTCTCTTAGTCTATGTTGGCACCACCCTGTGTCGACCAACTTCAGTGCTACATTTCCAACCTATAGTGTGACTCTTCCCTTATTACGTGGTCTGTTGATTGCACACACTATTCCACTACAGGTCCATATTCAAATATTATATGTCCTTTTTACATATATTTCACACTTTTGGGTGATTTTTTCATAGCTTTCATAGTTTTGAGAGCTTTGATAGAAAAGTAGATATCACACAATTATGGGTGTCAAAAAAATTACCACCATTATAATTTGATTCACTAAAAATTAAAATAATATGATTCAATGGTAAACATATATCACTTTACCATGTATCAAAACATATGACATGATTTAATACAGATCCCCGTGAGAATATTTTACCAGAGTATGTTGAATAAATTATTAATGGTAGTTATAAAGGGGAGACTTTTGACCATGATTGATTATCTTTACATGAAATAATACTAATAATCCAATCCACCCTTCCATCACATCATATAATGTAAACCCGACTATCTAGAGTTAAATGTTAGAATCATAAAAGATTTCTCTTTAGGTTTTTTATGAATTAATCCAACATGATATTATTTATTGGTACATCTTCATTGATCATCGTGGGATCACTTAGTTAAAAAATGGAAATTTAGGTGGATATAAACTTGTGTAAGGATCTAGAGTAAGGTACTTGTATATCTATATATATCCCATAATAATGGTAATCAAGTCATACATTGTTCTGAAATGAATCACTATACAGATCATACTCAAGCATAAGAAAAATAGGTTCATGGATGAATAACTCTATGATGAATATCCTTACATAGACCTAGCTCATACATAGGAAGGAGAATGTCATTATCTTGTGAAAAAAATCACAGTTAGGGATCCATTTATCGGTGGAGATGTTGCTCAAATCATCCACGATAAAAATAATTTTTGAGTAATACCAAGTAAATCCAATCACCAATATTTGAGTTCTTTACTTTCAAAACGTTTCTCTTGATAAATGTTAATTAATTACCATTAACATGAAATTTCTCATTGATGTACCAGCTCTAGTTGTCTTGAGGGCTTCTGATTTATAAGGATAATTTGGCCACGATATCCTTCCCATAGGGAGAATTCTCTAACTTCATCCTAATTTAGGAGACTTAGCGAGCATATCTTGATTTTTGATAAATAAATATGGTGGGCCCTGAAATCTGTATATCTCTATTTATTTTACCCTAAATTCTTATTAAGATTCATATAGAAAAAAACATAATGAGTGGGGGATGATATTTTTCATAGGCCTCCTTCTTATGTGTTTTTTCCATGAAAAGTATTGTGCGTCTTCCATTTTATTGATTCTCAATATTTCCTAGATTACACAAAGTGCTTGTCTAGTGAGCAGAGACCCTAATGTTTTCCACGATTACCTTATATGGTTTTCAACGGGGCGAGCATTATGTCTCTTTCAGTTGGTTGTTTTATGATCTTGCAAACTAGGCCATTTTTGTTATGTAGTTTAGGGTCTTTTATCTTGGACTTCTGTTGATGTAGTTCTGGGTCTTTTATCTTTTACCTTTTTCTTATGTAGTTTTGTGTCTTTAGTCTTGGACATTTTTTTGATGTAGTTTATATTATTTTATCTTAGACCTTATTTTTCTATTGTTTAATGTCTTTTAGCTCAGACCCTGAGATGAATATTGAATATGGGAGAAATATGTCTGGGATGACCCAAAACACCCTAAGGTTATGTATTCCTCCTTTTTTTCCAAGGTTTTTGTGTATTGGAGTTCCTTTTTTGTTAGTATACCCCTATGTTTTGTAGGTTTAATCCCATTGTTCCTCAATAGAATGGTCAAACAGAGGTGTATTCACTCTTTTACAAGGGCCATGGAAGATTTTAGAAATGGTATAATTATATGGTAAAACCCAATGGAATCTAGAGTCCCCATGTATATTTGGAATATGAGTTGTGTAAATAATTTTCCCATGATCCTGAATCAATGGATCATGGAACGGGGCACAAATATTGGTGGAAAAATAGAACACCCTAAGATTCTGAGTTATCCCACAGTGTCACCAGTTCTCATGAGGACTGGAGATACTTTCTTATTACAAGGGATTCCTCTAATTATTAGGTCAAATACCTTATTTAAGATTCCATATGATTTACATGCAGGGTCATGTAGAGTTGATACCCACTACTTTCCAAGGTTCATGAAATATTTGTGAAGACTCAAGCGTCTAGGTGATGAAGTTGGATATGGATCGAAATCTATCAAGGAATAGTTATGGAACCTTAGAGGTTTTTATCTATAAGATTTCAAATATTAATCCCTAAGACCTATGGTTTTGAGTCATGAGGTGTGGGAAATCAAATGTTCAAGAATAGAACATCATTTTCTTCTTTTAGAAAGGGTACAGAACACATTTACATAACATTAAGGATATTGAATGCACATGAATAGTCCAATTATGGGGATTTTAAATCATGATCCAAAGTGCTCAGGACATGAGTATGGTATGTGAAAATCATGCTGGGAATAACCAAGAACACCCTCAGGTATTGGGTTCTACCACATTGATGTTAGGCTCACAAGAATAATAAATACCCTTATATAGGGCCAAGATGTCTCTAGTTGGTAAGTATAAGAACTTATGCATCAATATAATGGCACAATGGAGAGATATATTTTCCTTTTAAAGGGCCATGAAAGGTTTCTGATTACCCAAGGAATTCAAATCATGAAGTGTGATTTATCGAAAATGTATGATTCAAGAAGGGTTAAAACACCTTAAAGGTTGTGTCACTACCTAGAGAACCTGTTATCATAGTGAGGAGATGTGAAAAACCATTAATATAAAAGTTTCCTTGACCGAGGGGGGGGGGGGGGGTATACTGATCATATCTTATAAATTACCACGGTTACAAAGTAGGCCCTATGAGATTTATGCCTTATTCATTTTCACTCTAATTTCTTCCTAAACTCTAGAGGTAAAGATTTTAACAAGTAGAGACTTGAATTTTAGTTTGGACACCCTTTTCTAGTTTTCAACCTACCTTGTATTATGTATCCTTCAATATAAGTTTAGGTTCTTGGGATTTGGTATTTCATAGGATAAAAATTTAAGGTCGAACATATTTGACCAAAGTGAATGAAGATTAAATTCATGAGGCATATGAACCTGATATGAAGGAAATGTTACACAAGATCCTAATTAGGATACCCATGGTCAATATTACTCCAACATATTTCTAATTGGGTGATGAAAATATTATAAATCACCGTTCAAGTTTCTCAGATCATGAGTAATTATAAGGGAAAATCATTCCAGGGATGGCCCAAAATACCCTTAGGTGCTGAGTTCTACCACGGTAACATCAAGCTCACAAGGATCATGATTCCCTTCTTATAGACCCAAGATGTATCTATTTGGTAGGTCCTGACCATTATGAATCGTTAGCATGGATAAACAAAAGAATATATTTTCCTTTCCAAGGGCCATTAAAGGTTTTTGGAAACCCAATGCCCTCAAGACATGAAGTTTGATTTATGAATTCTGGTTCTTAAAAGATTATGGAAGCACCCCATACCTTGGTTGACCTGGGTGAGGATCTTGTGGTCCTTTGATAAGGGATAATAAAGGATGATGGCACGAACATTTTAACTTCAAGTATTAGGGGCAAGTTCTTCACACAATTTTAATATCATGTGACTAGGACATCAACCATGAAGTTTGATATCATGTGGTAAGGATGTATTTGTTTCAATGAATTTTAACGTCATGCAGTAAGGATTTGGGAACCAACATGAATAATTGTGCAATATGTATCATGTTCACAAGAAATCCATATGTAGATATGACTCATGTGTAGGAAAAATGGGCTTGAATGACTTGACCCATTTAATATTGGGGGATGTTCCTCTTGCAGGTCTGACCAATACATATGGATGGGGGTACTATTTTTCTTTGTCACAATATGACCCATGGATCAGAGAACCAGGCATCGCTACATATCCTATGAGGAAACGAATCAAGCCACATGTAGTTATTAAATGCGAAGTACTTTATGTTGGTCTAAACCATATGAATATGGTGGCGTTGTTCCCATTGAATTTTTTAGCTATGATCAGGATTAGAGATTTAGGAATCACTATATATCCTATGATGTTAAGAATCTAGCCTCATATAGTTCCTGAAAAACCATGCAGTTTAACATCACGTGGAAAAGATGTATAATTCCTATCATAAAAAATAAATATTGAAGATGAGACCAATAATGGAGGTATAATAATCACTATATATTTTTTTAATGACATGAATCAAGCCAAATGTAGTTTTTTGATGAAAAATACTTGTGCATATCTAACCTGTATGCAGGAAGGTGGAATTTCATCTTTCATTCACATAAATCTAACTTATTGCGATGAATTATCAGGGAACCGATTCTTCTCTTGAATTTTAATGTCATGTGGTGAGATCATCTTCCATGTGGTTTTAAAATCAAGAGGTATGGATGGGAGACACTATTTAATTTATTGTATTGCTGCCAGAATGAGCTCTGTATAGTTTAACGTCATATGGTAAAGAAATATTTTCCTAGTTTCATGTTATGCGACTAGGAAAATTTTTTGAAGTTTAAAAACATGAAACCATGAAGAACTCTATATAGGTTAACATTATATAGTTAGGACATGAGACTCTATTCATTTTAAAGTCTTGCTACTATGAAGAAATGCGAATTTTTTCATTCGAGGGACATCAACTGTGTACTTTAACATCATACTGGGAGGTATAATTGAACATACTAGGAATACCTTACCAAAATTACTAAGATCACGTGAGCTATGCTCGATGTGAGAAAAACATGATGGAAAAGGCCCCTCACATCAGGGAGATAATTAGAGGATTGATAGAGGAATCATGTACCATTTAGTGGATGTATTAGGATATAGGATCCTAGAGTCCCTAATAATATCATTAAAAATGATAATCAAGATGTATGTAGTTTTAGAATTAACTTATGTTGGGAGACAAACACCAAGGGTAGTGGTCCTCTGGAGTGAGATCCATAACAATGCACAATTTGTTTTTTATGGGGTTCCTTAACCATGTAGTTTAACATCAAGAAAAGAGGACTCATGGTGTTCCTTTTATGATCATGAATTTAAGACCATGGAAACCTTATCATGAATTAATGTTCCTTAACCATGTAGGTAATCCCTTAAAAAATTCCTAATCTCTCACGATCTATGCTCATTGTGAGAAACAATGAATAGAAAACGTCCCTCACAACATGGAGACATTTAAAGGATAGATAGGTTAATTTTTACCATGAGGTGGATAGAATAGGATATAAGATCCTAGTGTCCCTAAATATCTCATTAAAAATGAGAATCAAGCCATATGTAGTTCTATAATGGAGGTGTGGTGGGAGACCAACACCATGGGTAGTGGTCCTCTCTGTTGAGGTCCACAAAAATGAGTAGTTTTTTGTTATATGAGTGACATAAGTCACGAATCCACACATTATGTGGTAAGGAAGGGGTGACTACACATGAAATAAGAGGAATATTGAGGATCCATATAGTTTTAGATCATGCCGAAAGAACATATGTCGTGTAGTTTAACATCATGTAGAAAAAACATGGAAAACTATATAGTTTAGTGTCATGTGGAAAGGATATTAGTAATTTAGTTTAACATAATGTGGTAATGTCATAAATAGAATCCCTACACATCTTATTAGAATGAGAATCAATCCATGTGTAGTTTTGGAAACTCGTTTAGTTTAATGTCATACATTTAGGAAATCAGCGATGCAATTTAACATCATGTGATAAGGATGTCAGCCATGCTGCTTAATGTATTTTTGTAAGGGAATCAAACATGCAGTTTAACACCTTGCGGTAAGGATGTCGTCCATGCAGTTTAACATCTTGCGGTAAGGACGCCGACCATGCAGTTTAATGTATTATGGAAAGGATGTTAATAAAGGAGGCTATGAAAATATATAAGATCCAAACATCCCAACATATCTCATTATAATGATAATCAAGTTTTATGTTGTTTTAGAAACCTGTACAGTTTAATTTCATCAAGAAAGGAAATCATTCATGAAGTTTAACTTCATGCAATAAGGATATCGACCATCTAATTTAACATATTTTCATAAGGCCATCATTATGTGGTTTGAAATCTTATGGTAAAGAAGTTATCCATGCAGTTTATTGCCTTGTGGTGTGGATTCCATCCACGCAGTTTAACATCTTATGATAAGGATAAATCTAAATAACCTATCAGGAGAGTGGATCGTCCAATGGAGATTGGACAATTCTTATACATCTTTCATGATTTTCAAGATCTTCCAACTCTATCAATATTTTACTTATCTATCTCTTTAAACCAATATTTAGAGATAAATTAGCTCTATATTATGTACCCAAGACACCAGTGGTTGGGGAAATGGTGTTTAGGGCTTGAAAAACCTACCTCATTAGACAACCTTATTATTGTTATTTCATCAATCCATTTTACATGGAATATTTGAAATACATGGGGACATGTTTTTTTATAAAGAATAATTTTTTTTTCAATATTGTATTAAAATATGGTCATCTATCCCTTGGGGTTATGTGGCTTGTGCTCTGCTTCTCATCATTTGTGTCATGTTTAGAGTGCTCAGATGACTGGAGTGGGGATTTATGTGTTAGCTGTTCCAATATCACCATGTCAATCTTCACGTGAAGTTGGTATTTAAATAAAAATCAACCTTATATTGTGTGCCTAAGATGTCTATAGTATTGGAAATGATTGTCATGTCCTATCATTATTGCCTCACTCAGCTTTCTCATCATCAAGAGCTCAATCAAAAAAATTTCCATAGAGAAACTAATGTACATTGGCACATGTCTTGATTGGAAGGAATATAATTTTCACTTTCTATGTTTAAGAGATGGATGATAAGGACGCTTCTCCCACGTGATATTGATACCTCGATTGGTATGGGTTCGTGGAAGATTTTAGAGTTAATGGTTCTAAGTCCTAGTCTTTATTGAACTGGGGGAAGGTGTTAGAGCATGTAGGGTCTTGGATGATGAAAAAACATCCCATTGATTAAAAGATCCTGAATCTCCTAGAGGATTCATGTAAATGGTTAAAGTCAAGTGGTTACCAGAATAACCCTGATGAAGAAGTGGAAAATATAGAAATTATTCTTGCCCTTTGGGATAGGGGTTTTATAAATATGATAATTCCCTTGCAATGTAGGTTGGGGTGAGGTGAAAAAATGTTTGGATTTCATCTTATGAGGGGATGAAAAATATGAAAACGACCCCAACCCCGTGGGATGGAGAACTTCACTACATGGAGGGCTTCCATAGGAAGGTACCGATACATCATTTAGAGGTTGAGATCCCAAGATAATTCCCATAATTATTTACTAGATATCCCTATTATTTCATTGGAGTTGAGTGAGATGTTATTCTACAGGAATTTACTTGTCATTATCATGGGTCTTGTTCGTAGGATCTATAATAACACCCTTTCCACTGTCGATGGTAGGGTGAGGGCCTGATAATGAGAGTCCTGATGCGGCCCCATGATATTGTATCCACTACTTCCACTATCCATATACCCCATTTTCATTACCCTATGAAATGCCAACATGGTCAGTAACACCATTAATAGATGCCTGAATGATACTGCCAATCCCTTCATATTCTATTTCAGAGGCTACAGATAGTCCAGCCTGTTGTGACTCAGATGATTACAGAAGGGTATGATTATACACTTTAGTAGTTAACTCATTCAGATATGATGAGGAGTCCATAGATATTATTTATATCATATTGACTGATACATAAGAGGGATGGTTCTCCGCCTCAATGAGTTCTCCTATTTTACAAGTTGGTGCCCTATATACCGTATGGAGGGTCAGTTCCCACTATTCTATTTGAGGATTCAGTGCCCATGGTACCATTTTAGGGATTGGTGATCGTACTACCATTTGATGGGTCGGTTCCCATAAATTCATTTGAGGGGTTAGTGCCCATGGTACCATTTGAGGGGTCAATTCCCATATTGAATATGACCCTAGGGTAAAATATGAACCCCCCCCGACACTATGGGATGGGGTGCTCCCTTGGATTATACTATTACCATGGATACTTGTGATGAAGTCAAGAGCTCCTGGATAGTGATGATATTGGATTTATTCTATACCCTTTTCAGGATAAACTAGTGGTCCTAAAACAGATTGGTGATATTAGTTACATAGTCATTCTCTAGAGCTACATTATTTGGATACCTCTCTTATTATCTCTTGATGGATTCCCCAACTTAGGCAGTTTGTGTAGGCACAACATCCTTTTATTCTCCATGAATAATTAGAGTCACATGTCAATGGTGATGACCAGAATATATGGGATCCCTCCTAGGCATATCCTAAGTGATTGAGTTGACATTATGTTTGTTCTCATCCACCTCCCTGAGGTAGGGAAGGTATGCATTGTTGTTCTATAGGGATAATCTCCCAAAGTGGCAAAATTTGGGAAACGAGCCACTTTCTCTATAGTGGACTATCATGGGAATGAAGATTAGTGAAAATTAATCCTCTAAAAGACTTATTGAGTTGATCCCAAAGTCAGGATGGATCATTGGATGTGGTACTCTGGGACAAAGATGCTCACCAAATCATACTGGAGGTGTTGTGTTAGTGACAATATACATTAGGGCCTCTGGACCAAAGTAGCCTATCTAGTGATATCAAAATCCGTTGGCACATATTATGATTTCATTTTGATTATAAGGAATATATAATTTCTTGAATAATGAACAATAAAATTTTCTAGTGTAGCATTATATATAAGATTACATGTTTGATCAATTACGTTCATGGTTAATGGATAAAGAGGCAGTCCCTTCTTTTTATGGAAGGTTCAGAATAGTAAAAACATGTTGGGTTCTCCATTATGTTTTTTAGAACTTACAGAATAAACTAGACTGATGGGAACTGAATAGTATATCCTTTTTAACCTATGAATGGGATAACACATTTAAAATATTTCACATCAGGTTCATCATTTTTTTAATCAGAAAATGTGTGGATGGGGTTTCCCAATGGTTTTATTGTGTGGGGGGGGGGGGGGGGGTCATTGCCTTTCTCAATCACTCACATCACGTTTACCATTTGATGAGAATTACCTAGAAACTCCTAATGGTTACCATATCCATAACTGAGTATGGATCTTCTTTCCAATGGTAGGTGGTCCTTTGGGGTTTCAAACCTAATGACATTTACAAACTCACAATTGTCGATAGGATGAGAGGTCAAGTTCATCACACCCTTTTTGGGGGAATTGATGCCTACTATGGGACTCTCTTATAAATCTATGATACGTTCCTAAAATCATTTCTAGCACCCAATATTAGAATATTTACCCATATGTTGATGAATTTATTACAACCATGTGTTGATAGGAACAACTGAGTGTATATAATGAGTTCCCCATATTTCTCTTATTTATTTATGATGCTTTTAGTTTATAACAATGTTTAGGAAGTCTATAGTTTATTGTCATCCAAGGAGGTAGTTGGTGTCTTGAAGAAGGGATTGAACCTATATGAGGCATGCTATGTATCATGTGAGAGAAAGAATCAAAAACCTTGTAGTTAGTTTTTCACGGTTTAAGGTCCTATGACTAGACAGATCCATGCAGTTTAACATCATTTAGTAAAGATGTAAATATATAGATCAAGCCTCAAAGATGAATTCTTTATATCCTATTAATACAAGAATAATATTCTATATAGTTCTTTTATTTGAGCCTATGTTTTGAAAGATATGAAAAAAAAGGCCTTGGGGTGAGACTTATGCATATAAGGCTTCCCTGGATTGCTTCACCGAGAGTATGGGCCTTTGAGTGAAGATGAGATGATATCAGACTTACATCCCAATATTGGTCCCATATCTGGGGAATCATCATCAGGATATTAGTAAAATAATCACCAGTCTCTAATCCCATGTGATTAATGGTCTATGTTAGAAATAGGAGATTGCAGACGATCAGACACATTGCATGAGAGAATATATGTATGAGGATTACACATTAACATTTCCCTATGGTATGTATGATTTACCATCTCATGAAGGATGTGGAATGGATCTAAAGACTTAGGAAGGCATTTTTCATATCCTATTTTATAACAGGAATCAGATTCATCATTGTTTAATTGCATCCCTAACCCACTGCTGGGTTAGAGGTACTTAAGGTGCATCATCGGGGCTTACTCTAAAAATGATGCATGTGTATGAGCCCACTTCCCATCAGTTTATTGAAGAGGTAGGATGTTAGACTCATGGGATATAAAGAGGCTTACACTAAAGTAAATTCTCATTGGTGGTCAGTCCTTAAGAAGGCATCATACATATCCAGTTTCTAACAGAAATAAGTGTTCTCGTAGTTTAGTTGATCGAGACATAAACAATAATGTTACCCTTGTATGACCCCACTTATCATCCACTGATGGATGAGGAAGTATGTTAGACTCATGATAGATAGAGGAACATAAAATAAAGTGGATTAACATTGGATTTTAGGCCTTAGGACCTAATCCAACATATCCTGTTTATAATCAGAATCATAGTTATTGTAGTTTAGTTGACTGAGACTTACACATTGTGGTTTCCCTTTTGCATACTCATTCTATATCTTCTAATAGATAAAGAGAGATGACGACCATGAGTGGTATTTTCGATAGCATGAAACTAACAAGTTAAAATGATTCTATAACCCTATTCCATTAAGGACACTTTAGTTTAAAAAGTGGATGGCATGAAAGGTTCTTGGATGGGGTTCACATGACATGATTTTGAGCGTGTTTTCCATATAAAGTTGGAATGTATTAATGGATTTTATCAATGTGTCTTGGATTCATGCTGGACATGTCTTGATTTCCCACCCAAAATGTTTGGTGTGTCAGTATGATATGGAAGACAAATTCAAGGGTTCATGAAAATTTAAGGATTCTTTACATGATCAATTGACTTGTCTTGGACGCATTCACATGATTAAGGCAGACATGTCCAAGATACTTTATGTAAGCATGTCATACATTTTTGGGGTCTGCCCGTACAAACATGATAACTTGAAAATAGTCAATCACATGATAAGGAGGATATGTATATATGCTGTATCTTGATCAAACTAACTTTTCCTTAGGAAATCACATGAAAATGTATACCTGTGAAGGGTTTTTCGCATGAAAATGTGGGAATTTCCATAAACTACATCAATATCAAGTTTTCTTGTCTATAAGAAATCACATGACAATGCTGGAACATCAATAAGTTATCATGAGATAGAACTGAATTGTTAAAGTATTATCTTGTGATCAAAGAGACATGTCCAAGGCCTCCCAAGGCTATTTTGAGAGTAGTGAAGGATATTTAGATCATGAAATCATTATTTAATCACTATATGGGTTCTTGCAAACATGTTTACGGTGTTTCGCTTGTATGAATGTTGAATCTTCGTATCCAAAGAGATCATTCCACAAGACAGTATGGACAACCATTTGCATGGATGATGATTTTATACATAACCACACTTCCTAGGGTTTTCATAGTGATGTAAGGTTCTTCCCAGGACTTATCTTGTGGTTCAAGGCTATATACATGCAAAGGGGTACACACATGATGGAACGACCTGAAGCCCTACTACTCATGCGATTCGCTTGACCTTAATTGGGTCTTTAGTGGGGTCTTCTACTACACCAAGGACCCATAGTGGTTGATATATGCCAAGTAAGTCATGTATAAGGCAACATAAAAGCCCCACAAGACATAGGGATCAGGGTATTTGTGATATTGCAAGATGGAATGTCTACTGGTATGTACTTTTCAGAACCGATATGGGTGCTCCACACATAAAAGGGCATGTATTATCATGACACATTAGGTTTTATCACTCATGCGATCGCATGATCCTAAGGAATGTTTTTTCAATGGATCTTGTGAATATCCATAGGGGGTATGTAAAAAGGGAAATTTTTTTCGGGGAAGGTATGTCTATGGTAGTATACCCACATAGCAAGAATGAGGTTTTTATGGCATCGCAAGACCAAAGGATTTCATAATTTCCTCTTCAAGGATTCATGGGGGATTTTCATTATCTACTGGTATATTCATGCATCCATACATATGAGAAGTTCATGTAACAGAAATCTCATATGTTTCTAAATCATCTTGTCGTTTCATGTACCAGGGGAATCGGGAGTTGAAATTCCACTACACCTCAAAACCGCATGTCAAGGAGGGAGGTTTTCGAGGCAGTGAAATATGTTTGTGTAAATTCATCTCTGAATGGAGACTCCATTTCATATGGTTATAATGTTTTAATTATTTTTTTTTCATGCGATTGCGTGATATTAAAGTGATCAAACGACAAGTACTTGCAATCACTTGAGGGAGTTCATTTAGGGGTGGTGGCGAGACTTTTCTTCTCCATTTCCCTTATCTAACTTTATCACTATCTACTCTTGATCTTATCCCCGTACCTTTAATTTTTTATGGGGATAGATTCTATAGGCCAAAGGAGTCAGAGGTTGATGTCACATTTAATGGTGGGAATTTGTCATGAATCATTTGAGGTGGTCGAGACTTTATGGGATCAAAATCACACAGTCGTAAGACTACTTCATGTGATATTCATTCCTTCACATGATGGCCCTATTTTCTAAGAATTATGTGTTGGGAAATAATCTCCTTTATCCTAGATACACTTCATATGATGGGGTAGAAGGTAGTTGATGACATCTTCCCATGATTTCTTGTTCTTTATCGCATGATCACTTCACTGATCATGTGATTCCAAAATTTTATTCTATGATGCTACATGAAATATTTTGATAAATTTAAATTAATTCATCCAATAAATCATTCAAAAATAGGACATTCCCTACATTTTTAGACTTCATGCGATGATTTAAGTGACAGAATTATCCTGATCACATGATCAAAATATCATCATGTGATGGAATTGTGTACTAGTGGATGTTCTTATGACATTTCACTAGTTCTTGCGATGGGATTCAGGCAATGACTTATCATTCCTTTGTTTTTTAGTTGTAACATTAGGAATGTAGGATGATGTGAATTAATTTTGAACATGTTTTCATGACACAACACATTAATTATTTTTTTAAATATTATTTATAGTATAGGGAAACCATAGGTTGTCTCTCAAGGAGAATTGGAAGTTAAAAGTGTGTATTTTTAATAAAAAATACTAAATTATAGGGTTGGTTTTGAATTTTTTTAAAAAATAAATGACTTCAGTAAATGTTTAATAGTAAAAAAAAGAAGGCGGTGCTTTTGGGATTATTAGAAAAGATAATTTTAATTTAACTACACATCTTGGTTAGTTCATAATTCTAAAAACTACACATTGTTTAATGGAATCCTTTGGTTAGGGGTTGTCAAGGTCTTGATTCCCCTCCTGCCTCTTAAAACAAAGCACATTGAACCACTCCTTGACACAACAATTATGTTTTCATGGTTTGGAACTCCATCATAGTGTGAGGGCTTCCAAATCATACGAATATATCAAGAATGTGTTAGATAAGAAGGATTCTTATGTTTCCCAATTGGAAAAACCCAAAATTCCCACTTGAAATATTAACCCAATCGGTGTTGAAATAAAAAATGATTTATTTAATTAAAAAAATTCAATGAATTCGGGGGAGAATCATGTTGAGGTAAAACATAAATGATATAATTTAAAAAAAATTATACAAAACCATTTGAATAATAAGTTCCAGAACTCCCTTCCACGTATGTATATCTCCCTTGAAACAAATGTCCATTGTTTTTCTCACCATTGAGATGAGGATGAGGCTCGAATATAACTTCACCTTCATCCTTGAGCCCCGATAAGGATAAGGGATACAAAATTTCTAAGATGCATAGAGTAATAATTTGGGACTAAAAAATTTCTAAGATTTTCTCCTGGTTCCAACTTACAAATGGGGTGACCATTGTGCCATTTTATAGGAAAAGTAGAAGGTGGTTTTCAGCCCCCATATTTAGAGAAACCACTTGGCCTATGGTTTTAAGTGGCCAGAAGGCCTTATCTAGATTTGGAGAAAACTAAAAAGTTTTTTACCCAGCTCTTGAATATATAAAAGTAAAATTCAAATCAATTTTAAAAACTACATCCAAAGAAACAGATAAAATATTGAACACATCTTTTGACTTTGATAAGATTCAGTTTCCTAGAAAAATCAACTCAGTTAGACCCCTTAATGATTGAATTAAGCTTTGGTATCTTCAGATATGTTTTATAGAATTAAATTTTATATCATCCATAACATTTGAGCCTAATTGGATCTACTAATATATTTTCGTTTTTGTTTGAGTCCCCTGGTGTTCTTGGAATCCTTCTCAGGTTGGCCCATATTTCTTCAACTTCATCTTGGGTCCTCCAAATCACCTATAAATATAATGTAATCATCCATTCAAGTGAAATTAACATTTTTAATAGATATTAAACAAAATAATTTAATAAAAAATTAAGTGAATTTTGTTATTAAATTTGGAATTTATGGTACAAAATCAGTTAAACACAGTGATTTAAGGTTGAAAACGAATAGTTAATCTTTACACAATCACATCCCCACACCTAAACATTTTCCCTCTTGGAAAAAGTCACATTTCTGAAAATTATGAATAGAGATAACTCCAACTTCATGAATATTAAAAATTAAAATAAAATTTAATCCTTGATAACAATTTGATAAAATAAAAAATCACACCAAGGAGTTATTCTTTGTGATCATGGAAAAATATGACTCATAAATTTTATCAGAACAAAATTAAAGGAGTTGAATGATACCAAACTGAGAAATTAATTTATAAGTAAACAACATCACTAACTCTACATGAGTGAGAGTTATAATCATTTCATACTATTCTTTCCAATCTCTATTGAGTAAATATAATTATTTTAAAATTGCCTAGCTTACATGATTCTTTCCATAAAACCTTCAATACAACCTTTACAATAAAATTTCATGATCCACTCACTTAGGAATTTCTAGAAGTCATACCTAAATATCTAGACATAGATATCCCAATATCTTGTAAATTTCATTACCCCCAAAATATTTATTGGTTTGTTTTTTTGGGTTTTTTTAGGGCATACAGTAGTTGGATAAGATTCACACACACATAGGTCAATTTTGTAAAATAATGAAATAGATTAGTTAAGTAATGAATGTATGGAACAATAATTTTGGAAAGAATAAAAAAATTAACATAACTTATATTTACCTTCTATTAAGTAATAAATATTCACACTTCATGGTTGGGTGAAAAGATATGCTTAGATATTAAGTGGAACAATTTTCATATAAAATACTCACATAAAGGGTGCAATTATTCTTAAAGGTTTCAAAATGGTACAACCATTTATATCATCAACAAGAAACTAATTAACTAGAAAATGTCACACCTCAATGTTAAATTCATGGAAAAACACCCATTCTATTAGGTAAATTTTTTCTTTTTAAAACAACATGAAATAGGGAAATTCCTCATGATTTTTCAATAATTTTTATGATTAAGTGGGCACAAAAAAAAATAAAAATTTCAGCATAAAATTGAGGGGAAAATGAGGGGGGAAGTAAAAATACTAATCCATATGTTAAAAGAGAAAAATAATAAAGGTGATTAAAACCCAAAACTAACCCATGAATGTACCCATGCCACCACCCTTAGAGTATGCAATGTGCTCACTATAATAAAAGAGAATATGTGAAGGAAGGATAAAACATAGTGCGTGTCATTGGTAGGATTCGTATTGAACATGGCGTTCCTCCATTGAGGACTCTAGAATGAATTCATGATATTTCTTCAACTGCATCCCATTGACAGTGAATGTTTGTTTTGTTTCTTTATTTTGAACCTGAGAAACACCAAATGGATAAACATTAATAACAATGTATGGGAAAAACCGGTGGTAACAAAGAATATCTGAATGCAACATCATCCTTGTATTGAAAAGTAGGAAATTCTTCCCAATGTTTATTTCATTATGTAGGATGACATGTTCATGGGAAGCCTTGGTTCTCTCCTTATAGATTCAGGAGTTAACATAAATATCTCTAAGAATTTCTTCTAGCTCTTGAATTTGAAACTTCTTCTAAGCACCTAAAACAAGAAGATTATAAGGTCATTGTTTAATTACCTTGTATGCCTAATGCTTTATATCAATAGGGAGGTGAAAAATCATTCCGAGAACAAACAGATAAGGTTATATTCCAACGTGAGTTTTAAAGGCACTACGATAAGCCCATAATGAATTATTGAGCCTAAGAATCCAATATTTAATACTAGGATAAACTGACTTTTATATTCTTATATTTACCTATTTATTTTAAACCTCATCTTGACCCTTATTTTGCAGCTGATAAGTGGGATACACTCGATTCCCAACCCCATACCGATGAAAAAGTAATTTCATTGTTTAGTTGTATAAATGAGATCCCTGGTCACTAATGATAAACCTTGGTAATACAGACCTATAGAAAATTTGGGTTCTAAAAAATTCAATAGTTGTCTTGGAATAATATTTTCTCATGGATCATGCCTATACCCATTTTGAAACGTAATCAACTGTGAGAAAAATGTACAAGTTTCCAAAGGAATTGGGAAATGGAATCATAAATTCAATACCCCAAAGATTTAAAATTCCATATAAGGGAAAGGTTTGTTGTGAAATTTCATTTCTTTTAGAGGCACTTCCCATTGTTTGACAGCGAGGACAATATTTAAAAAAACATTGTCATCCCAAATCAATTTTGGCCAAAAGAGACCTGAATCAAGGACCTTGAGAGTAGTCTATTGGGGACCAAAGTGTCGCCCACAAGGAAGAGTGTAATAGAACCTAATGACATACTAAAACTCATTATCGAGAACACAATGCCTAAGGAAATGATCTGTACATGTGTAAAAAAGGTATGGGTCATCCCAAATATACCAACAAGTCTCGTGATTTAGATAGTCGGCTTGGTTTTTTTGAAATTCGAAAGAATTCAGGATGCAATTTTCTATTTCATCATACTAAGGAATAACATCTTTCACTTCGTATAATTTCTCATTAGGAAACATTTAATTTATAGGCATATGTGGGGATGAGTTAATGTACAAGGATGGGTGTAGGAGATTGATATTTCCCTTGTAAAAGAGAATGTTGTTGTATAAGGATACATACCTCTTTAAACTTCATGTCACCTTTTTCTCAAACATAGAACTTTGAACCTCATTGACACCTCTAATGGGTACAATAGACCTTGAAACAAATTATTGAGTGTTATACACTATGTTATCTATCAGGGAATATATAGTGATTGGGGGTTTTATTGACTAGTGTGCCACCTATAGTATCAACAATAATTTTTTGATCAATATGAATAAAACCATCATAAAAATACTATATTAAAATTTTATCACTTATTTGGTGGTTTGAGAAACCTGAAAAAATCCTTTTAAATCATTCCTAGTATTCACGTTGTGTTTACCCTTGTGATTTTCTTATCCTATAAATTTATTTCCTTATTGTTTTCGTTTGAGAGGATGGGAAATACATTTCTATAAAAAGGTGTTTCATGTCCTCCGTGCCTCTAATAAGGGAATTAATTTAATACATCCATTCTTTCGTAGTGTATTCTAATGAAAAAGGTAATTTCCTAGACATTACTTATTCCCCATCTACAAAAGTATGTTTTAATGTGGAACACATAGTATGAAATCATTTTTAGTGATTAGGTGGCTCTTTCCCCACGAGTCCATGTAATTGTGGTAATAACTGAATTATACCAGATTTAAGTTTAAAATTTGGTTCCTAACCTTGTATTTGAATGTATTGAGGTTGGATATAAACATTATATGAGGTTATTTATCTTAATGTTCAGTTAATTTCATCCATTTTATACACATTAAGTTTATTTTCTAGTTTGGTTCCAGAAGAATAGGGGTTCAAAAAAAGTCTCAATTTGTTGTGTCTCCTCCTTCAAAGGGTTCTCTTGTGTGCCTTGTTGTTGGTGACATATGATCCTCTTTGGATCAAGTTTTAAAGAAGGTAAATCTTCCAGAGTATAATGCATCAGGTGAAGAACCTAAAAAATAATTAAATTAGAACAAAAAAATATATACAAAGGTAGAAGATGAAATAAATAAATATTCATAAAATTTACAAATATCTTATAAAACAACACCCTAAAAACTAAAGTTCTCCATGGAAATGACACTAAAATGTGAACACTATTTTCATGAAAAATCAAATTAATTATGTTTTTAATATTGATTTATAGTATAGGGAAGACCCTAGGTTATATATAATGGATAATTGGAGGTTTAAAGTGTGTATGTTTAATAAAAATGACAAAAGGGAGGGGTAGTTTTGAAATAGTTTTAAAAATAAAATAAATTAACTAAAGAGTTTAATAGTTGACAAAATAAGGTGGAGTTTTTAGGATTATGAGAGAAGGAGGTAATTTAGAGTTAACTACACATCTTTGATAGTTCATCATTCTAAAAAATACACATGGTTTAGTGGAATCTTTTGGTCAAGGGTTGTCAAGATCCTGATTCCCATCTTAACTCTTAAAACAAAGCACCATGAACCACCACTTAACACAACAATCATGTCTTCAAGGTTTGGACCTCCAGTATAGGCTGAGGTTTTCAAAAAAATACTAATATTTCAAATATGTGTTAGAGAAAGAGGATTATTGTGTTTTGTAATGGGAATAACCCAAGATTCCCACTTAAAATTTCAACCCAATCGGTGTTGAAAAAAATTGATACACTTAATTAAACCAAAGAAATGAAATCATAGGAGAAACTTGTTAAGATAAAAATTTAGTGAAATAATTCAATCACAAATTAAATAAAATTAGTTGAATAAAATGTGCTAAAAATACCTCTTATGTATGTGTAGCTCCCTCAAAATGAACATCCATCATTTTTCATGCCATCGAGTGGAGGATGAGGCTCGGGTGGAACTTCTCCATCATCCTTGACCCCCGTATGAGGGTAGGGGCCTCTCAAACATTTTGGATGAGGAGAGGAATACTTTGGACTAAAATATGGTAGATATTTTCTCTTTGTTTGAACTTAAAAATGGAGTTCCAAAGGTTCTATTTATAAGCAAAGTGGAAGGTGGTTTTGAGCCCCTAGATTTTGATAAACCATTTAGCCCATGGTTTTGAGTGGCAAGATAGTCTTATCTCATTTTTTTGAGAAAAATAAAAAGTTTTTTACCAACCTATTTAATATCTCTAATGAAAATTTGACTCCATTTGAAAAATTACATCCAAAGGTATGAACGAAATATATAACACATGTTTTGACTTCAATTATATTCGGTTCCCTGTACAAATTTGTTCAGTTGTGTCCCTAAATAGATGAATTGGTATTTGGTGTCTTCAAAGGAGTTGTAGAGAAATAAATTTTGCATAATTCTAAAAATATACAGCCCAATTAGATGCATATATTATCTTCAGTTTATTTTCGAGTACACTGGTGTTCTTATAAACTTTCTCATTTTGTCCCATTTTCTTCAACTTCATATTGGGCCCTCTAAATCATCCCCATATATAATTTCATCACTAAAACAAGTGAAATTTCCATTTTTAACGGTGATTAACACAAAATAACTGAATAAAACATGAATTTATTTTTTATTATTTTTTAATTTATGATACAAATTTAGTTTAACACAATGATGTGAGGGTGATAATGAATAGTGAATCTCTACACAATCACATTTCTTTAGTGTTTTCGAGCTTTGATTTGATCCTTTGACATGACAAGTGAGGAGGATTGATTTCATAGACCTATAATAGAAAGTTATTAGGTGGTATAAGGTAGAAGATGATCAATTTTACTTTTTTTAGGATCAGTTTGAATTTATATATCATGGGGTAAACTTAATTTGAACTCATGACATGCATGATTGAATGCACAGATTAGATCTTTGTGATCATTAATCAGATAGTTGTTATTATATTTAGCGTTTTTTTAAACAGATGAACAATTTACACTTATAAAAGAGTGCCACATTGAATTCTATGTCATCCCTTCTTATTCTATATAAGCTAAGGTGAAACCATCGGTCGATAGAGGCAAGTATCGAGGTCTACTCTCCATTTCCATCAGCACTATCCCATGTCAGCCCAATACATAGATGTGCTGCCACCCCACAATGTAGATCTTACCCTCATACATAGATTATTTCTTTTGAACCCTCTTCTTTTGGTACTATTCGGCTGGCCCAGCTCCCTAGGCATAGTTGAGGCGACTTCCGCATGAGACTAGGTTGAGCCAGCTATACTTATTAGTGTTGGGTGGCCAATGGTTTGGAAAAGGGGGATCCCCTAAATAATTAGAAAATAATCATATGTTCAATAATTATGATTAAAAATGTAAACCCTTATAAATCAAATATAATTCCTCTATTCCTCAAAGGAGTGTTTATTTGGGTCCTTGTGCAAAGAATCTCAGTTCTTTTTTTCATAGCCTTCAAACTTTTGAGAGCTTCGAAAGCAAGGTGGATATCACACAATTATGGGTGTTAACACACACATAAAACTAAACTAAAATTATGCATGAAATATTACATGGATACTATTAATGAAAATATATTAATAATAAAACCTCCAATAAATAAAATTTTATATACAATTAAAGGATAAATAATAAATTTGAATTCATGTTAAAATAAATTTTTTTTCTCAAATAATTTTCATAAAGTATTATATATTATTCCAATAATTAATTAAATCCACCATTTTTAATGATAATATATAATATTTCAATATATTAAATAATATCTTAGTATTCTATAAATTACAAATGTCAATGAAATAATATTTATAAGACTCAATGTTAAAAAAAAATTTCAATAAAAACAAATTTCCTTCGTATTTTGTATATTGTTTTTTAGAAAATATATATAAACATTAAAAATGTAATTTGATAAAATTAAATTAAATTATTAATTTATAATTTCAAAATTATCTTAGGTATAATTTTTGGAATTTTCTAAAATTGTAGTTTTTAGGTGAATAATGATAAATAAAGCTTTTACCAAAACTATAAATTTTATCATCATATAAAAAAGACCTAGAAGTTTATAAAACTTTTTAATTTGTTAAATAATTAATAAATAAATTAAAATATATATTTTTAAAAATTATCATGAAATTATAAAACTTATATTAAGCATTTTATGAACTTAATTTTTATTTTCCAATAAAAGAAGATTTTTTTTTGTCTTTTATTTTAATTATTATTTCATTGTAAATTTACGTTTTGGATTGAATTTAAAGCCAAATAAACTTTACTTATTTTATAATAAATTATGTTATATCATGAGAATCAAAAACCAAGATAATTTTACCCTACACACAAAATTGATTCTTAAACATTAACTTTTTCTAAAATCAGTTTTTAACCATTAAGTGTGATAATATGAAAATTAATTATTTTCATCAATATGAATTTTATTTGATAAAGAATATTCCATATTTAGAATTATTGGGTCAATTTTTTTGAAAACCCCATTTTTTTAATAATTAACATAATTTTACTTATATAAATGTTTATTGGAGTTATAATGTTGAAACTCTTATTTTCAATGATTTGTTATATATGTTTTAATTTTTAGCTAATTAAATAAATTAATAACTTCAAAAAAATTGAATTAAATTGAATGTATAAAACTATGTATAAATATATTAACACTCATTTAACTGTTAATCAATACTAAATAATATTAATACCAATTTATAGTATAAACAACATTTTTCTACAAAAAAATTTCTATATATTATACATTTCAATTTAAAAGTTAATTATCTCATATTTAGAAATTGAATTATACTATTTGAATCTTAAATGTATCTTTTTAAAATAATCTTTTATAAGGATTACCTTGTATTTTTAATAAAATATAGAATATTTTGTTAAGTGCTAGTTACCATAGTAAAACTCTAAATTGTAAAATTTAAAAAACCACATCTTTAAAATATAGAAACATGTTTAAAACATGTTGTAAAATTATTTTTTAAGGATTTATTCAACTTATATCACCCCAAACTCCATTATTGATCAATTTTCAACTATTTACCATTGAATTGTGTTACTACTTATTGAAAAATAATGTGTGTTCTCAAAAGTTCAATTTTCTTTACTTATAGAAGTGGTTCACATTCACTATCTCAAAGTTACACATAACCTTAGAAATTTACATGATGTAATATTTTTTTGAAATTTCCTTGAAATAATAAAAAATTGGACTCTCTTTGAGGTCTATTTAAAGACCTAAATAACTTGGTCACTATATGTTAGCTTAATCCCTTAATTTATATAGGGATTTTCAAGAGAAAGTTCAAGGTCCCAACGTAAGTATTAGTTAATAATGAAGATTTTATTCTTAATATTACCTTTAAAAAACAATATTAAATATAGTTTTATAATGAACTCAGTATTATTATTTTAGTGAAATTTTATTATATTAATACAACAACCAACATTTATTCCTTCATAACCACTTAAAAAACATAAGAACGTCAATCAAGCATTTGTGTAAACTACTCCCTCAACAAAGTGATGTCTTCCATTTCCACCACGACCTCTCTTTACTGGTTATAATAATGAAATTAATGTTTATATATTAAATATATAATAGAATTATTACTTTGAAAAGGCCAATTACAATCCACCTTTACTATATCTCATTCATTGGGAAATGAAAACATTAAATATATGTTGTGTGAAATATCATGTCGATGATGTAATGTATTTCATATTTCATCTATTTATTTATTATTTTTAAAAAATATTCAAATATTATTCACCATATTAAAAACATATAAATAATATCATCATGATTCTATAATAATTATTCTATTCCAAAATAAACATCGTTCAAAACAATAATCATCAATTAATTATGGTATGTTCATGTTTGGGTTGATCTAACCACCTACTTGAATAATGCTATAAAACTATATCATGGATGACTATAGAAATATAAATAATAATAATTATATAATTTAATAATAAAATAATGATTTTTAAGGATATGTAAATTTTATAGTAAGTATTTAACGTATTTCTAAAATATCATCTTCCATCACAAAAAATTATCAAAATAATCCAACACTAGTTAAAATTTCACACAAAATAACCAAAACACCTATGAAAATAAATAAAATATTTATAAATCAATATAAGTTATATATTCTATTACATTAAATTATTTAGTAATTATGAACTTAGTATCAAAGAATGGGTATCGAAGTTGACCTCATAAAGCATGCACAAAACAATTAAATTTTCAAACAACTAATTGTAAAAATAAGAAAAAAATAAATAATATATTCATACTAAATTATCATAAATTAAGTTTAGAAAAGGTAATATAAATGAATAAGATTAAAAAATATAATATTAATATAGTTACTTTAGTTTTAAAATAATTTAAAGAACATTCAACTAAAAAGGGAAACAAGGTAAGGGTTTCTTATTTTGAATTTAATTTCTTAGGAGATATCTATAATTATGTAATTTTTTTATTTATAATGGAACTTATACATAAAATTTAATATTTTTTTTTATAATAATATCATTATAAATGGAATTTAATTTTTCATTTTAAATCATATCCTTTATGGGGTTTTTATATCAATTTTTCTAATGTCATAAGGGTTTAATCGACTCATTTTATGATATATTGGGCCGTAGTCTTTCTTAATTGAATATAATTTTTATGATCTCCATTATCTTGAAATTACATGGTTTTATATGTTACATCAACATTTTAACTGGGTAAATTATTTTTTCTCATGAATAGCCACTTATTTTTTACAATGTTTTCTAAAATAAACGTTTAACCTTCATAAGAATAAATCCCATCCTTACCAATGAATATTTTCTTCCATGAACACACATTACTTCCCACTAATGTTTTCATATTTTTATAGAAACTAAAATATAGATTAATTCATGTTATCCTATAACTTATCATAACAAATTTTTGAATGTATGTTATGTTTTCCTAATCATGATGTTTGTTTTTAGTAAAGGTGTTTCAAAATATTAAAATGTTATACCCATCATAGATATATTTATTATATTACACTCCACATTTTTTATATAATCAGATTATTACTTTTTCATAACTCAATTATAGGAGACTTCTTAAAAATTAACGATTTAAAATATTTCAAAAAAATTATTTTAGCCTTTTGGAAATTGACTTTTAAAATAAACTGGTAACATTTTTCTTAGATTTATTTATTTAAATAATAAAAGGAATTTAATTTTTTTAAAAATAAAATGAAAGTATTTACCATCATTTTGAATATTATATCCCATTTTCGTGGGTTTATAAAGTAAATTATTTTACCATTATTAGGTTTATTGTAAAAAGGGTCATTTTCTTCATGCTTTTCAAAATAAAATTATACTATTATTCAGAATGTATTATTTATCTACTAGTTAATTATTAACCTTTGTTTTCAAAAATGATAAAAATTAAATATTTATAATTTAATTGACCAATCAATACCTTTTTCTCATCAAATCATCCCTGATGTATGACCATAATTTTTCTTTCATTGCTTTTACAATACGAATACCCTATTTTTGATTCTTTTGATTGAAGGGTGTTTATCAAGATTCTATAAATCGATTAATTGATGAGATTATTAACTTAAAAATATACCATGTATCTATAGAATTTAGATACTATATTATTTATTATATTTATAAAAGTATATTTGCCTAGAAATTTTCTAAATTTCATTATATACCTATTTATTTTCCATGCATTTATCATGTTATGATTATTTATGGAATTATAAATGATTTACTTACGTGGATCCATGTGAAAAGGATATGAATCCATTTTTTCAATGGGTTACATATGATATATTGAATGAAACCCATTTTCTTTCCATGGTTTCCATATGATATGTTGATGATTTATTTTATGTGACATATTTATGTATATATGGTTATATGTGGGGTCCTATATCACCTTTCAAAGCATTGGATAAGGATATATATACCAATAGATAATGGTGAGTTGAAATAATTATAGTCATTCAATGCTACAAGGGTGGACATACATGGATTTATTTTCATAACATAAAGGGTGTTCATACTTGTATTTATTCATAATGTGTTTCTATGATTAGTTTTTTGACATAGTTTTATAATTATTCTTATTACTCTATTATGGTCCTGTGGATCATGTTTATTGAATCATATTTCTATAATATGTTGATTAATTTCATATTTTATAACATGAATTATTTCATGATTTATTATTCATGATTTTTTTGTATAACATTATTATGTGATCTTATTATACCCATATTCTCATCTTATACTCACTTATGATTTTATATTTTTATTTATCTTGATTACACATACTCAGAAAATGAGCTCACTACTTTCCAATGTTTCTTTTTCCCTAGGTTATGATGAAATATAACATGTATTATCTATTCACAGGAGTATTATATGTGGATAATCTGTGGGAAATATTGAATATTTGGTATCAATTAAGTTGTTTCTTGTATAGTGGTAAAAATGTCGCTTGGTTGAAAAATACATAAATACATGGGTTTTGTTAGTTAATGATTTGTATTAATTATCTGAATGTCTTAACCTAAAATATCATGGGAATGTATTATAATGACATATTTTATTTAAATTAATTTAATTTATTTGGTGTCTTTCCTAGGTAATCATAGATGGTAGACCTATAGGTGTTGTTCGGATGTTACTTCATGACCAGTGGTGCAAAAGATAGTGAAATTTCTATCACAAATAGTGATATTTGGATGTGGAAGATTATCATTGGAGTGGGTGAGATCTCACTTGTTCAAGGACCCCATGTATAGAGGTTAAGAAGGGGAAGCCATGGATTTATGGAGATATGTTAGAGCCATGGCATCAAAATTTGGGGGATGAGATGTTTTAGTGTGGGTCTTTGGGATAATTTTAAAAGGCTAGTGTACCTCTATGACTTAATACTATATAGTCTTCAAAAAAGTCCTGAGTGTCTATGGACCATCAGGTCATGCAATGGTTCCCTCTCGACCCAGTTAAAAAGGAAGCTTATACTTACTATAAAATAAAATTTCATGGCCTTAGTCAGAGGGGCTATATATGGGTAGAGGAGGAGACATTTCAATCATACATCAAAGAAATTTCGTCACCACAAGGAAAGTGGTGATCAATTTTTAATTAATGAAGTTATTTATGTTTACTTTTTGATGAATAATTCACATTAATTAAGATAAAATTTTCAAACCTTCTAAGTCGTATTAACCAATAAATATATACTAAACACAAATAATTTTTAATATGAAGAGGAGAGAAATGTAAATAAGATAATTGATGTAACAATATAAAACAAGGATCATTAAAACAAAATAAACAGGGAATAAATAGTGGAGACATTATGTATTAAATAACTATCAAAGGTATACTTCTGGTAATTAATCCCTTAAATATTTAATATAGTAAAATTTTATCTAAAGAAACACTCAATAACTCTAAGGGGATCATTTTTTAGTGATAAATTGACACTTATAATCAAAATAAATATGTTTTTATCAATAGAATAGAAAGAAAAATTACATGATTCATTATGAAAGATAAAGAAATTTATTTTTTGAGGTATGTCATATATTAGTGTAATTATGCCATGGTTTTCACATATAAAGTGTCACTAAAAGTAGTAAGACATCCCAGATAATAACCAAAAAGGATATCAACAACTCTAATAAATGAGGTGGGCCCAAATGATGCATTAGAGTTACTATATTCATGGATGAGGTTTTATATCATGGGTATAGAATATTTAACACCACTACTAGTCATTTATAAGAAAGGAGGCTTGGAAATGATAATTAATGAAGATGAAAACCTAATTCTAACCTGTGAAACCATAAAAAAACAATGTTTATGGAATATCATAAGATAAATGTGTCTACAAGGATCAGTTAACAACGCTATTCATGGATTATATGTTGTAGAGGTTTCTGAAACATTAATAATATCATTTTCTTAATGGATATTTTTATTTAATGATATTATAGTGGATTTTTATGATCTGTGTAAAATTTAATTCACATGTTAATATGGTACATTCACTGTGACATAGTAGATAATTTCCAAAATATATTTATTAATTATTTCTCAGTATATAGGACATCATTTGAATCATTATTGAAAACTATTGATATGATGCTCAATAACATAAAGAAAAATATCCATTTATTAATTGAGATAGGTGTTGCTTCATGTAAAAATACATACTTTCTTGGCCACCAAATATCCAAGGAGGGAATAAAGATTATTCTAGTAAAGATCAAGGTCATTCAAGGTCTATTTATGTATGCTATAGTGAAAGGTATAAGAATATTTCATAGACATATGTATTTTTATCATATATTTGTAAAGTAATTTTCCATGATTGACCACCCATTAACTAATATTATATCAAAGAGATATTTTTTGTAGTTTTAATTAATCATTAACGAAATCCTTTTATGAAATACAAAATTATTATTTTTATCTCACCAATTATGATATATCCTTGTCGGGAGTATACATTTGACTTAATTTATAATGTGAGTGATTAAAAATTTGAGTAAGTTCTTGTAAAATGGGAAAACATATCTTCTAACCTATATATTATGGAATTCATACTCTAATTGAGTTTCAAAAAAATTACATTTATATAGAGAAGGAACTAATTGTAGTGTTATTTGTTTTTGAAATGTTTAGACCATATCTTATTCTCTCCAAAGTAGTGGTCTATATAGACCTCACAACCCTCTAGTAATTACTAAATAATTTTTTTTTAAAAAGATTTGTTTTGTAGATGTTATAGATAAAAATGTTTGAAAATAAGAAAAGATAAGTAAGGGTTAAGGGATTTCGTGATAGAACAATTATTATGATTGGGACTAAAGTGTGGGAGATAGAAAGGATATAAATGTTAATGATCATTGCTCAAATGAGAAACTATTTAATACTGACTTATAAGATATAAAATAATCCACTAACATATTAAATTATTTATCTAATGAAACAATATATACCCACTTCACATATCAATATAAGAAGATAATATTTTCCCAGGTATATTAATACTTTTTAGGATGGTATATATCAATTTAAATAGTGTAGATATGAAATAAATTTATATTGTCCGCTAGAGTTCATCATAAGAAACATACTTGATTTTTTTCATTCATCACTTACAAGAGTACACCATGTACAAGACAAAAATAAGAATAAGATATTATAAAGTACACTATTTTAGCCATATATCAATAAAAATTAATGGGAATATATCTAAGCATGTGAACATTGCTAAAGGTTATGGAAACATTCAAAATAGGAATAATAATTTCCAACAAACAATATTAGAGGTTAATATGTTTTATGTATAGTTAATGGACTTCATGAATTCCTTTAAAAACATCTTATAAAATATTTACAAACTTATAAGTTGAATATATATCCAAATGGGTAAATTTTATGTTTTCATGAAAAAATATAGAAAGTGTAGGGATGGTATTTCAAAATAATATTATTTTCTTATGATTTGGAATTCCTTGGGTACACATTAGTGATTTTGGGAGATAATTTAACAACCACATTTTATAACAATTTCTTGAATTTTATGGAATATGATGCAATACCATCACCACATATCACCAACAAATGAGTGAGAAAAATGAATAATCCAACCAATAGATAAAACATATTTTATAAACTATATGGATTTAAAATAGGAAGTATTGGTATAAGAAGCTCAATGATACACTCTTGATGTACTAAACAACTTTAAAAATCCCCCTTGGTATGTTCCCATTTCTGTGCAAGAAACTATTCCCCCTACCAATTAAGTTGGAGAATAATTAATATTTGGATATCAAGATAGTAAATATGGAATTCCAAAAATCTAGAAGAAGAAGTTTCTTGATTTTGTATGATCATAATGAGATTAAAAGAGATGAATACAAAAATTCTAATTTTTATAAAGAGAAAAAGGAAGTTAAATTATTAATGAAAAATGGAAAATAAATCACTCTTAGAAACAATTTAAATTTATTTAATATATTTTGTTTCTAGGTAAATTGAATTCATATTGATCATAACCATTTATGATAGTGTACATTCACCCACATCGAGACATTGAAATCCAATGAGAGCATGACAGAATCTTCAAATTGAATGAAAATTGGTTAGATAACAACTTAGAAGAATTCTTAATATGTGTGTATTATCTATATAATGTTCAACTAAATAAAAAAGGTTATAATATATAGAATTTTAATTAAGAATTAATAAAAAGGTAACTCATATATATAACTCTAAACAAAAAAATAATTTAATTTTTTTGAATCAGGCTAGGTTTTTTAATTTCTATTTTATATTATGAAATTTTTTAGTACGATATAAAATTTATAATCATTGGTAAAACCCTATCTAAACCATTAAAGTTTTTGTAAAAAGGGGGTAAATAAGTTTTAAAATAAAAAATATTCAAAATAGAGTATAAAAGGAAAAATTTCTAGATGAGGACTAAACCATAGTGTGGTACCCATCCAGCACACCAATGATTTTAACTCTAGATAAAACTCATTGAAAAACTAAGACCACCCCAAAAACACACCCTACAATTTCTTATGCATTTCATAGCCTGCCCTAAAATCATGGCTATTAAACATTCCATATTAAATCACTATATTTATTTTTCATAGGTACTGCCCAAAATATTCACACCACTATGGTTGGAACCCCTCCATATTTCCATGATTTAACCTATATTGTAGCATAAAATTAAATAAAAAAACCTTATATAAACGATGATTATACTTGTTGTGTTAAATATATGTAATATTAGACACCATAACCCATAATAATAACCTCTACACAAACCATTTGATCCAAACTAAGTTTCCCTCAATGATTCAAAATGGAAAGGATCAACTTGGACATGTCATGGTTTTCCTTGTTATTTTGCATATAGAGTTTAATAATCCAACCTAGAACCATAACCACATCCACATAATAGTCCACAATTCAATCCATTTTTCATAAAACTATCATAGGGCCATAGTTTGAACCAAAACCATTTTACGAATCCATATCAAATAAAAAAATCACTAAAATATCCTTAATACCATAATAAACATCGCATCTTCGTAAACCTTAAAACTCAATTAATGTTGAGAAGTTCCAAAAACATTCCCAAATCCCTATCTATTATAGACACCAAATTTTTGAAAATTTAAATGTGAAACATCAGTCTAAAACCTAGATACAACCATGTTGTGGTAACAATTTTATATCGTTTTTTCAATAACATTCCCAATTGATCATAGAAACAAAAATATTGTTAAATAAACCATTCCATGGAATATCATCCAATCCATAAAACCCAAATCATATAAAATATGACATCAAACATGTTATAGTTCATTTAGAAGGATAAAAAAATAGAATACCAAAAATTGTTCTATAAACAAAACACAACATGTTTTTACCTATCATTATATGATTCTTCTCTAATTATAAATGAAAACTTCTAAATCTAGATAACGATTGTGCGATTTTAAAAATTATACCATGAAACAATATATTCCCTTTATCCAAAACATCTTAATATACTAAAAATAATTCCTTTTAATATATAGACTTTTCATTAAAATTTATTATACCATTTCCTATTCCCTTAACCCATCACATTCCCTAAGAACACCACTAACACTCCAAATCACCTCTATTAAACCAAAACACATTTCATATCTAATCCTTTTGAATAAAAAACTTAAAAAACCACCCATAAACCAAGATTAATCCAATAAAATACATGAAAAAAAACTATAGGATCTCAATGGGGTGGGTTCCTAATTAGATATTTCATATTCATACAAACACCACCTATGAAATCTTGTTATACAAACCAAGATTCATTAAATCATACCAATACATAAACCCCTATGATTCCTAGATTACTTAATATAACTATAACATAATATTAAAATAAATCCACTAAATTAGAGACTTTTTGTATCTAGATTTTTGATAAATTTAGAGATTTGAGCAATCAACATACTTTAGACACCATTACAATAGGTAAGATTGTAACTAGAAAATTATAGATCTTGTTACTCTTATATCATTGAGATTGTCAAATGTTATGATTAAGGTATTAAGAAATATATATATATATATAGGTAATGTGATTAAAGTTTGAGAGGAAGAATACTATGAAATCATACTAAAATTCGTAACCATAGTTTGATATGACCATCGAATTGTTAATTTTCACTTGATAGGGATGCCTTGAAATCTATGTCACAAAACAATCATAGTTTATACATGGATTATTTCATCAAGACATCTACTAATGAAATATTGTATAACAACCCTGATCTTTATTTCTCACTTAAACATAATTTATCATATAAAATCTTCACTTGATACAACTTAGAAGATCAAGAGGTCTAGTTTATTTAGGGATTAGGATCATTACATAACAACTTAAAACATGAAATACACATCTTTATTGAATACTTATTTTACATGACCACACACATTCTTTGGTACTTAGCATTGCATGGGATAACCTGAGGACATGCATAATAAAAGGGTGAGCTATAAAGCCACGTAAGGGAGTAAGCAAGGTATAAGCTGAAGACTATAGTATATGTTAGGTAATAAGTATATCAATTGAGCATAAGAGAAACATGTATATAAAGGCATTATATAACATTATTATCATAACATGGAAACATGGCATCAATATTTAACATGATATTAGCATGAGCCAAGGCTCATTGCACATGGAGCATGAGTAAACCCTCATTGCACTTGAATTTTCATGATTAAACCCTCATTTCACTTGACGTATCATGATAATAATCTTTACCCAATGTAGTGGAGATCTATTAGGGAACACCCTTATTAATCATTTCATTTCATGCATAAGTGTGCCACATGGATCATATAACATGGATTCATTAAAAATAATAATTTATTAAATGAATAAGAGTAGTAAAATACCTAAATATAATTCCTCACTAAATAGGCCCATGTGCATAAAATATAATACCCTTAATAGAGAATTGGGTATGTTATTCACTTACATGATGATTTTGGCGTGGCAAATTTTGGTGTAGCTTCGGCAGCATAACGACGGTTGATTAGAGAGAAAGTTCTCTTTCATAATTTATAAATACAATGGACTGTAAGGGGTTCATGGAACATAATATACCAATATATTAAATGGAATTTAGAGGAATGATAAAAAATAATTTCTTAAATGTAAATGAGAAGAGAGAAATTACTTACAAAATTTTTGGCATGGTAATAAGTGTACATGGGAGGCATTAATGAGAGATAAATAGGTATCTACTAATTCAAACATTATGAAATAAGTATGGGGGGGTGATAAATCATACCCCAACATTTTTAATTGCAAAAATGGTATAATAACATAATGAAATGTGAACAAAAATGAGAAAGAAAGAAATCCCTTACTTGGAAGTATGATCCCAATAGCTTGGGAGGGGATTGAGAGAGGCTTCGTGGGAGATTGGGGTGCCTTGAACATATCCTAGAGAGAGGAGGTTAGAGGAGGGACGTTATCCAAGGGTTTTGAGTGAAGATAAGTGGGATATTGGGTGGGTTTACATAGGAAAATAGAGGGAATTATTTATTATTTCAGTTTTGGACACCACACATTAAACTAATCAAAACCCCAAACCATCCTATGGGTTTTGCCAATATTTTTTTGCCAAAAGGGGGTGGAGAAAATTATTTTATAAGGGAAATGGATGGAATTATTAAAATATTAGGCTTTCTTATGTGGAGGATAGTCACACTCTTAAGGAAATAATTTTAAAAGTAAAAATATTTTATAAGACTTGGAGGGTCTACTAAGGCACTATAAAATTAATAAAACAAATCTAAAATCGCATGTTTTTTAAAGTAAAAAATATAATGGATGAAGAAAAATTTTATAGTATTTTGTTACTTTACTATTGGGTCATTATGATGTCATAAAACACATTATATATTTAAATGGTATTTAATTTTTAGCCAAAAATTCGAATCTCTCAGAAAATTATGAAAAATTCATCAGTGGAAAATTTCAATATCTTGATTAAAAAAATAATATTCATTTTATCTAAATAATTTTCTTAATATGTGCATTATTTTCTTTTAAAATAAAAACCAACATTTATTGAAAATTCATGGGTTTTGACAAAAATAGTTTTCAAACCATAATATAAATTACAATTGTATTCATAAAAATTATACAATCATTTATATTTAATAAAAATTAATTTAGTAATAATAATATTTTATTACATTATTATTTAATTCCAAAAAACAATTTATTCATCAAAATATATTTCATAATTGAATATTAAATAAAAGAACTATTTGTTTTTTAAAAACCATTTATAAAGTAACAATAAAGAAATGAATGTATATTATTTCCACAAAAAATAAAGCGCATAATCATAGTGGTAGGGTCCTGGTACATAACCCCTTATAACACCCACATAGAACATAAGGGTACGGTGTGCTATGGTGATAGACTCTTGGGGTGGCTCCGATAACATCGCTCGTGTGGTAATCTCTATCAACTTACACTTATCCTGTAGGTAGTTCCGTTCAAGATTAACGTGTTGAATATTAGCTTGGGATTGGTCAAGAGCGAAGCCCAATGACACTACCTCCTTTACGAGCTTCATCAAATGGGCCTCATATAGAGCAATTATATTGGATGAGGCCATCACTTCCTTTTTCTGAGTGAATTGTATTTGTTAAAGCCTTATATTTATAATAATCATGTGATCACTATTCAATGACTATATTAGCATTGGTTACAATTATTAAAGGAATTTTAAAATCCAAAAACATAAAACAAAGGAAGTGAATATGTTAAATAACTATTTTATATAATAATACATTTAATTAGATTAAGATTTATTTTCATTAATAAAAGTTTGGGTTGTTATATATTGTACATGGAGCTTATAAGTAGAATACTAAAATTTTAAAGTACCCACTCTCCGATCCTGACCAAAAAAATTCACATAGCTCAGCTCTCAAGGACACATCATTCAGGATTTTTTATTGCAATATTATGATGTCTTGGTTTTACAAGGAAGAATTCTTTGGGTATTTAACTAGATATATATTTGAATCCTTCATTATATTATATATAGACCAACTACTAATTTTTATATTTTTGAAAAGTAATAGTATTGATATCAATACCAAGAATAATGGAATCTTGATTGGTGATAACATTGTCATTCTCTTTATACAAGGATTGGAAACCTTTGAGAATGTCTATCCATTAAAATCCATGTGACCATTGAGTTTATTAGATACCTTATCTCTATCATTGGATTAGTTATAGGATAAGGTGGTGTTTTTGATTGATATTAATAAGTATATAATAGATTTATTAAGAACAATTGAATAGAATTTTGATGTTTAACTAAGGACGAGGCATATAACACATTTCTATCTAGTTGATCCCACATAGCATATACTATTGGGTAGAGATTTCATGGTGAAAAAGGAGGAACTATTTATACCTTCACATCATGATCCAAAAAATATGTCATCATCAGTTTCACCAGTGAATATACACTCTCTCACTAAGCCTATTATGACTTATACTACTTCTATTTTAGATGTTTCACCTAATATGGATACAAAATCATTGAAGAAAATATTTTGAATAGATAATATAAACATATTATTAGAAATAAAATAGAGTGGGAAGTTGAACAAAAAAGTGGGGATGAAAAAAAAGGTGATGGAAAATATATTTTAGTTATAAATAATAAACACAATATGAGAGATTATTTTGTTAGCAATCTCATGATAAGAAATATGTTAAGGTTCATCATGGATCATAAAATTCCAACATAAAATCCATGGATTATACCATCTACTTACCTATCCCTTATTTCCATACTAAATCAAGGAACACCATACCCCATTAAATGTTAAAATAGACACTTAATTCCATGAGACATTAGACTGAAAGGTTCTAAGTTTATAGAGAATTTTTTGAAATATAATCCTCTAGAATCACTTAATAGTGAGGGATGGTTCAAGGGTGATAAATATTATCAATATAAGACTATAGAGGATTTTGTTTTTTTATGAAATTTTTTATCCATAAAATTATAGATTTTTTTAAATTTATTTTCATATATTTTATGTATTTTAAAAAATGGAAATACGTGGATGTTTTTCAAATTAATGGTAAATTTTATTTATTATATTATAATATCTATTTCAATTGAAATTCAAATTGATTAATTTATATTTTTACTAATTTTTATATCATTATATGATGTTTTTTGTGTAATTTAATAAAAAAAAACCATTATATTTTATTAAGTTACATAATTTTAGGGTTTTATATAATAATTTTTAAAATTTGATCAATAATTCCAAATTTGATCCATTTTTTATAAAATTGAATCACTATTTTTCACATGATTTTCTAAACATAAATAAATTGATTTTTTTCCTTTCAAAATATGTTTTAACGTTTTAATTATAAATTATATCATAGTTTTTAGTCTATTTTGTAACTTCATTTGTTATTATTTATTCCTAATTTACTAACATATTCATTTAACTAATTTTGTTGGTCAGAAGTGATTCACAGTGGATTGTGACTTTATCCATGATATAAAAGAATCATTGTATAGAAGGCTATGATTTAATTTCTTATAAACCATGATTTCTACAAAAAACACTTTCATATTAGACCATGACTTCTTTTATAGAAGACCATGATCGCTTATTATTTTATATAAATGTTATAGAAAATTTACATCTTAGACATCCATACACTATGATTCAAGTGAATGATACACCATAGATGTTTTAAAATCACTAGTAGGAACTGAGAATTTACAAGGGAGTAATATATATCGTCTCAAGTAAATATGGAAAACATAAAAATTCCCCTCGGATAAATAGAATCACCATTTCTAACTACTAACTAAATTTGGTAAGGGTTTAATAGAAAGGCCATATGTAGGTTGATCATGGATAAATATAGAGGAGAGATTATAATATGTTTGTCACTAAATTACAAACTTATAATAGAAGTAAATACCTAAAGAGTCACTTTTTACATGGATTGATCACATATTATTGCCCTATTATGTGGAAATAATACATGAAACCCAGGGGAGGATGATTGAGGATCAGTATATTAATTAATAAAGAAAACAATGTATAAGATTTTATTCAATCCAAGAACACATAGGCTTGATATGGATATTAGTTAAACAAAGTGGATACTTGAAGGAATGAACATCCACTAGAGGTTAGTATACAAAATTGGATGGTGATATGTTAGGAGCCTTCTATTCACATGAACTTCATTGATATATTTGACAGTGTTATTTTATTTAATTATTCATTATATTTAGTGTGGGATGATCATTTTATGATTTTTCATTTTTTAATTATTATTAGATTTTGTGTTTACGGTTCTCTACCTTGTTTTTAATATTTACTCATTATAGAAATGGGTAGATGTTTTATGGTGTGAATAAAGGAGTGAGGATAGATATTTACACAATCACCTAGAGTACAGAACATTGTAATTAGAGTGAATAGATTCTAGATTAACATCCCATACATAGGAGGCCCAATAACCCACACAATAAGCCTAATCTCTTAAGGTAGTGGTAACAAATACAACACCACAAAAAGTTAGAGATCAAATATTAAAAATGATACATAAAACTCATAAGGAAATAAAAGATTATGTGGAAGAATTAAGGGTGACTTCAGAAATCCACCTTGAAAGTATAATGGTGGGTTATCTCTATATCTACATGAAAAGTAGGTAAATTTGGGTGTATTTTTATTATTATTATTCCCCTATAAGTATTTCCACTCTAGTAGTGGTTAATATAATGGTTATTTACTTCAGGTTATTTAAACATCATCCTACATACCTACCTACATATCTAGCATATGGAATTGACTTGCCACACACATTAATTTCACATATATTTATTTTAATTAAATTAAAATATAACTAATAACATGTATAATCCAAAACTCATCCTTGTGATAAAACATGGTTACTCACCAGAATTGTCTATGTTATGATAGACCTTATGCACGTATGATTGACATCAAGAATATTTTGAAACTATTTATAGAGATAGGTTTTGAGGTTTCTTATGTTATTGGAAAGTAAACTAATCAATATATTATAATAAGTAAAATAAAAAAAATAAAAATTTATAAAAATACAAAAAAAAACATATGATAATTTACTATTATAATAATATATTTTATTCTCATACTGATAAATTTCATTGATTGAAATTTATTTTAAAAATAATTCACTTAAATTATTTCACTTCACGGATTATAATTACTAAAATCAGAAATGGAATATCTCGGGTGGAGAGATTAGTAAGAGAACATATACAACATTTTTAGTGTTATAAAAAATCAATTTTTTCACTTTGAAGGATTTAGGAAATGGAATATCCTATATTTAGAAGAAAAAAATTTGGATTTTTCTTCTAGTGAAAAAATTGATTATGTAATTGACCTGGAGAAATATTGGAGGACCAAGTAAGACTCCAATCCCAAGTCAAACAATTTTCTTAATATACAAAAATAAAATTAGGCTGGTTGAATGAATTTTGTAATAAATATGGAAGAGTATAGAATATATACAATATAAAATATAGTCTTTTTAACTAAAAATAGAAAAACAGTACAAATAGGAAGAGATCAAGACCAAATTACTAGAGCATTCCAAGAAGGAATCTGTTTACAGAAAAGAAAATGAAGAAAAATGGATCGACATAGAGGTTTTAAAGACCATGGGGAACCTGAGTAATACCCTCACATTTCTTGACCAACTCCTTAAACATTAATAGAAATTTTATCATAAATAACAAGGTTGTAAAATTTTACACTACACTAGATATAAGGAAATCTTGGGCTTAATTTTAGCATACAATATTGATGTTGCTACCATGGAACCTCCTATATATTGAGTAGTTATTCTAATTCTAAGGAGAAGAGGAGAAATCCAAACTTAGTGGATCCTAATTATATACCCATGTGCACCCATGGATTATAGATAATGGTTTTGGTGAAACATGGTTGAAGTCTTAAAAATGTTATTGTTAGATGCATTCCCAATACCTAGAGAGTTTTATTTACCCTTATTTCTTTTTATTACAATATATTTTAGTTTTTTTATTTTTAAAAAGTAACCATGTTTTTACCCCCCCCCCATTAATTTCTAAAGGACCTTTATTTCTCTAAAGTAATAAGAGGAGGCCAAAACCACTTCAAAAAGGAGGGGTTATATAACACATTTGGGAAATGTCTTCCCTTACCTATGTCATTTACTTTTCTTCCTTACATGTATTTTCATTTAATATATTTATTTTTTATACCCCACTATATTTTTTTCATTAGATATATTTTTTTCTATGTGTGGGGAGAACTAGTAGTATGTATACCCACATAAATATTTATTCATTTATTTTCCTAGAAAACTTGTTTCATAAGATTTGATTTATAAATTTTTTTGGATATCATATACATTTTAAAACAATAAATTAAATGTTTATGAATGAATTAATAATTTAGCATAATGTATTGGATTATGAAATTATAACATGGGTGTGTTGATGAGTTTTTAAAGTGAATAAATTCTAAAAAATGTATTTAAAAGTTTAGAAGAAATATACTATGGGGATTATGAGTGATTTAATAGAATCTTTATGAATTTGTCAAATAGAGTTTGGAAATTATGAGAAAAATGTTTTTGTTGAATAAAACTTTGTAAAATACATGAATAAATGAATAATCTAGTTTATATTCAATCATCGAACATTTCTATTATGTCGTGGTTATTACAATTAATCTTGATGGATGTATACTGATTATGATGGCTTATTTTCAATCATGATTAATGCAAGCCTGAATAAGCGATTTTCATAGAGTATCTTGAAAAGGAATATAAAAATAGAAAAAGACTGAGGAATGTGTATTCTTAATCATAAGAGATAATGGAGCATAATTCTTTTATTAGGTTCAATCATGTGTAAAATATTTTATAGATAATCAATTAATACTAAAAGAAGGAATGACTCTATGAGATTAATATTTGTATCCTAGATGGTGATAGTGGAGTAGAGGTGATCGAATCTTGAAATTCAAAAGTGGGTATTTTTGGAAGTAAGTTTCTGGAAGTAGAAAATAAAAAGTTAGTTTAAAAGGTTTGAATGTGGAAGTGTTGATACAAAATCATGTTTCATAAGTTTTTCCCTATTGATATATTAGGATATTTCATAGAGTTTTTATAGAATAGGGAATACCTAAGATTATTTAAAATGTTATGTAAGAATAAACTCATGGGTTTTCTATATGTTTTCATTATTCACTAGAAAAAAAGCGTTAAGTTGGTGGATTTCATTGACTTGGTGGTGGGATGACCATGAATACTAGATATAAGTTGAAACATTCTCCACATAGATCAGAAGGTAGTGTAAATGGTTTCATGAGCTAAGCTCCACTATATTTGTATGGTGGAATCAATTGATCTAGATGACTTGATTAGTTCAATTGTAATCATATTATTTTCATTAATAAAATTGATTCCAGCATTCCCCCTTTGGATTAAAATAATTTATAACCCACATAAATGTTTTTATTTTGTTTTATTATTTTATTTTCATTCATAATTAATTTTCTAGTTATTTTTGATGTGTGTGTTGTAGTGAGGTGACATAGGTGAGGCATGTATTTTAGGTTTTGGAACACAATTATCACAGATTCAATTTGATTCTTTGTTTCTACTAAGTTTGTTTTGGATTATAACTTCCATGGTTTTGAAGTTCCATAGACCCAATAAGTGGTATCAGATCTTCTCTTATATAGTTTTAGATAACCATACTCTAGACATGGTGTTTCAGAGCTCAGTTCTGTAGTAATATTTTAATAACATGAGATTTCACAATAGAATTTCACTTCTAATTATATAATTTTATCATATTTGTTAATATAATATATTTCACCATGTAATTAAATTAATTATATTTTATTAGAATAATCTAAACATTAAATTAAGATAAAAATATGACCATAATAATTGAAAGTATTAAAATGGGACAAAAAATTGAAAATAGGATAACAAGAATAGGAAAATTTAGATTTTCTCGAACCCCTAGAATAATCACACTCATTAAAATGCACTGTATAGTTGAAAAAGAATGTCAGTAATGAAATAAAAAATTTTAAAATGAAAATATATAACCTTTAATGAAAATGTAAGTGGATGTGAAATGAATAAAATATGATTTATTTATAAAAACTGAAGATCCCATATGACCCTTACAAATTTGACCATCAAAATTGTAATATGACCATTGAAATAGTAACCTCGTAATTGGAATAGTATTTTGACAGTTGGAATAGTAACTTGAACATTATAATAGTATCCTCACTTATGGAAGTGTAAAGACCCGTAAAATTCAAGGGAAATTTTTTCTTAATTTTCTTTAGAATTTTACAAGAGCGCGGTTTCAGACGGCACCTGATTCCGAGGCCCGGAGTGCCCGGAATTAATTTCCGAAGTTTGGCTCGGGTACGTTCAGTGAACGAACAAGTGGGAATTCCTAACTTTTGATCCGGTGCTCGGAATTGAAATCCGAGGGCACCGATGAACTCGCAGCGCCGATTTTCGCTTAAAGAGACCTTTTCGGGAGTTGCGTTTGTTGCGGGTTGAAAGTTACGTTTTGGGGTTTTTGGTTTGAGTTAAATAAAATTGTGAAGAACAATTTTATTATAACAAGTTAAAACCTATCAAAGGAGGTTGGAAGTGGGACCCACACCCACTTAACCTCCCTTGGGAGGATTAAGTGTGGTGGGGCCCACACGAACCCCTAACCTTTTCATTTTCTCTCAACATTCTTAACCCCTAATTAATTGGCTTAAGTTACCTTAATTAAATTGTGGGAGTTATGTCTTTTTGAATTTCAAACTTTGAAATTCTTTTGTGTTGTGTTAATAAAATAAGAGGTAGTCTTATTTTATTGGGAGTTCTTGGTTTGTCTTTTTGAGAGCTCCTCTTCATCTTCTCCGGCGAAGAACGTCTTCATCCTCAACGAAGAACGATAACACTTCGTCAAGGATCATCGACTCGGCGACCCGTTATCTTCGGACCTCTTCTTCCTCCTCGGACCTTCTTCGTCGGCAAACGAAGATCCGCCAACGTCGTGTCTCTTCGGGCATAACACTTCGTCAACGGGCTTGACGAACGACGACCGCGACGCCCGACCTCCGCGACGCCGTCTTCCGCAGAACGTAGACGAATCTCGAACCTTAAACCCGAGGTAGGGGTTGTTGATTCTTTATTATTCTTTTCTTGATCGTGAATAGCAAGTATAATGTGTGGCTTAATTTAATTAAGTTGCGTTATTAATTTTACGTGAGGGGGAGGGCCGGACCGCACGAACACGGCCGAACCCCCCCTCCATCGTTCTTGTTTTATTCAAGCGGGTGGAAGCAAGTGGCGTGGTGCCGTCGCACCACGCGGATGATCGTGCTTTTAATCTACGCAACGCCGTCGCGCTACGCCGAGGAGAATCTTCAAGAACGCGACGCCGTCGCGCCGCGTAGTATAATATCAAAGCACGGCGAAGGGACGCGGTGTCGTCGCACCGCGCCGGATGACGAACGCCGCGGCCGGTTCCGGGCCGCGGCGGGACGAGAAGACCGCGGCCGGTTCCGGGCCGCGGCGGAAGGAAAGACCGGCGGCCGGGCCGCCGGCGTCGGAAGTCGAGGGCGGGACCGGAATTTCCGGTCCCGTTGGTAAAAACCGGCCGGCCAGCTGGCCGGCCGGATGTCATAAAACCGGGGGAATAAATCCCCCGGCTGGTTTAACAAACCCCCCTCTTAATGAGGGGGGGCCGTTCATTAAAGGAGGGGGGGGCAACGCCCCCCCGGTTCGTTCCAGCCGGCCCCCATTTGCGGGGGCCGTTTTTTTTTGCAAGGCACGGCACAAGGCCGTGCCGCCTTGCCAAAACGCGGGGCTTAGCCCCCGCGTGCCTCCCACGTGCGGCGCCTGGCGCCGCCACCGCGGCCCGCCGCCGCCGCCACCGCGGCCCGCCGCCGCGCCGCCACCCGCCGCCGCCGGCCACCGCGCCGCCCAGGGGGGGGTCGGGCCGGGACGCCCGGACCCGGACCCCCCGTTTCGGACCAGTTTCGGTTTTTGGCTCATAACTTGAGCCTCGGACCTCCGAATGACGAACCGTCTGCGGCAACGCGATCCTTGGATCGAGACGGTCGTTTCGGTATATCGCACTCAAGGTTTCGGTAAACTTTGAGTTCGGCCGGGTTGGTTCGTTCACGAAACCAACCGGGCCATCGGAGCGGAAACGCTCATATCTTGAGCTACGGACGTCCGATTGACGTGCCGTCAGTCGCGTAGTGTTCCTCTTAGTGAGACGGATCTTTTGGCATACTCCGCCCGAGGTTTGGACGCAGGTGGAGTACGGTCGGGTTGGTTTTGCCTTAAAAACCAACCGGGCCCCGGAGACGAACATGCCAATAACTCTCAGACCGGGCGTCCGATCGACGCGCCGTCTGTTGCGTTGAGTTCCTGTTGACGATACGGAACTTTTGGATACATCAACATCGGTCTTCGTGACAGTTGATGTATCAGCCTCTCGGCTCGTGGAGCGGACCCTCCGTACGAGCTTGCTGTGTGCGGGAACCCTAGTGCTGGCTGCGACTGCTACTACTGCTACGATTGCTACTGTGACAGTGATGACGACAGTACAGAGATCCTGTGTGGATTCGACGACGACAGTACAGAGATCCTGTGTGGATTCGACGACGACGACTACAGCACTCAGCGATCCTACGTGGATCAGTGCTACAGGTTCTGTGTGAGCCCGATCCTGTGTGGGTCCTTGCGCTCAGCGGTTCTGTGTGAGCCAGCGCCTACAGGTTCTGTGTGAGCCCGATCCTGTGTGGGTCTTCTGCGGGGGTTAGTTACCTATCGATCCTTCGTGGGTCCGACGACTTAGATGGATCAGTGATCATCTTTATCGTCCTCTGAAGAAGTATACCTGTGTGAGCTGAATCCTATTGCTTTCCTGTGTGGATTGTGTTGTGCAATCCTGTGTCGATTACGTTTTGCTTTCCTGTGTGGATTGTGTTGTGCAATCCTGTGTGGATTACGTTTTGCTTTCCTGTGTGGAATACGTTTACTTTCCTGTGTGGACTGAGTTGTACTTGGACTCGGAGGTTGGAGCGTATTTGAAATGATGACTTAGGTATATGTATGGGCATATACCTAAGCAGTGTCGGTTGTTATTTCGTGATTTGTTCCTTTCTTCGTAGTTTATCCTTTGTGGATTTTTTGAGACCTTCAGGGGTCTCGGGGTCCCTACTGAGTAGCTTATACTCACCCCTGCACGGGCTTTGCCCGCACTACATTGTGTTGGTTGCAGACGACGGACAGCGTTGACCTTAGCTGAGGTTTGCAGAGCGGGACGGTACCCGGAGGTGGACCACTGGGCGAGACGTGCACGGAGCGGACGGCGGGACCCGTGGAGCAGAGGAGCTATCTGTACCCACCCTTCAGGTGGGATTTCCAGTGGACAGCTCGGAGTAGCAGCTTTACTTTTCAGTTGCTGTTTTTCCCTTTTCGAGTTGTACTTTACTTTCAGTTTGGGTTTGTATTCTGGCCCATTTACTTTTCCGCACTTTCAGTTGTACTCTGTTTTTGTTTAGTGTTTGCTTTCCGCTTGTTTACTCTGTGGTGTTTGTTTACTTTACAAAGGCAATGCCTTCCCTTTTTACCGGGATTTACGCCTTGGTGCTAGTCGCCAGCCCCTGGCCTATGGAAGGCGGGCTTGGGGTAGTCACGGCACGGACCCCGAGGGCGGGTCGTGACAAATTGGTATCAGAGGAGTTCGGTTCTACCGCGAACTCTGATCTTTTCTATGTGAAGCAATAATGTTTAGCGTATTGAGTGTGGTTATCAGTCCAGGGAGTCCAGTGTTGGTGCGGCGGCCGACGTATCCGTACACCAGGACCCTGACTTCTGATTTCCGACTTAATGCACGAAAACATTGATTGCGTGTGTGTTTCAAAGTTTTCTTTGTGATTACTTATATCAGCTCACCAGGTATACTGTTCTGACCGTGGCGCACCTGTTTCCTTTTCAGGATGCCCCCACGACGACAGCCAGCTAGGGTTCCGAGAGTCGAGCGAGACGACAGCCCACCGAGCGACGAGGCCTCGGTGCAGGGCCCTTTTTCAGTAGTGGCACCGGCGGTAGCTTTACCCGCCGAGCCCCCGATGCTTCCAGCAGCAGCCGCTGACGATGCACGTCGCCTCAGTGCACTGCATGAGTTTCAGCGCCAGCGACCGCCCAGGTTTCGCGGGGAGACGGATCCCCAGGCAGCAGAGGACTGGCTGGAGGCAGTAGTACGAGTGTTTAGGCTAGTGAGGACACCAGCAGACCTCATGGTGATCCTCGCTGCGAGCCTATTACACGCAGCAGCTGGACGATGGTGGAGCTTGATGCTCCAGGTGCACGATGAGGCATCTCTACTTTGGACGGACTTTGAGAGCCTCTTCTGCTCTGAGTTCGTCCCGGCCACCCTCCGAGCGGTGCGCATTCAGGAGCTTCTACAGCTGCGGCAGGGCAGCATGACGGTCGCACAGTACTCGGCGAGATTCACCGATCTCTCGCGCTACTCGACCGACATGGTACGGGACCCATTCTTCCGGGCCCGGACCTTCGAGCAGGGTTTGAGACACGAGATCAGGGCATCGCTGATCTCCCTCAGCATACCGACTCAGACAGGAGTACTGGAGCGGGCTCTTCTGATCGAGAGCTTCCTTGCTGAGTCTACACCAGCACAGAGACCCACCGCAGGGCGGCACGTGGCAGAGTCATCTGCAGCTGGCAGTCGACGAATGACTCAGGGGTCCAGACAGACCAGACCTCAGGGCACTGGCTCAGCAGTGCAGGGCACACAACGCGGAGCCAGTCTTTCGAGTGGAAGACAGTGCTATGCATGCGGCGGGAAAGGCCACATGGCTCGTGACTGCCCGACCCGCCATGCGGAGGAGCAGCAGACGGTTGAAGAACCACCTAGGCAGAGGCAGAGGTTCGACCGTGGTGGTCTGCAGGAAGGAGGCGGACGAGGCAGAGGAGCTGGCCGAGCAGCAGGTGGTGGACGACGCTTTGAGGCTCTACCACCACCACCACCAGGAGGTCCACCCCGACCACAGGGGAGAGCTCAGCTTCAGGCAGCCGAGGCATTCGATCATGGAGCTCTGGGAGCCGATGGACAGGAGCAGAACTAGTGGATACATCCTTTGTACTTCTGGTTCCTTGTTGCTTTTGTGTAGCGTCTTGTATTACGAGCTGCAATAATAAAAGACGCTTACCTTGTGATGTTTTCGTTCCTGTTCTCTATCGTAATGTTACTAAGAGGTTCCAGTTTTGGCTGTTGACTTGACCCTCACTTGTGAGACATCTACTGGAGGAGACCCAGTTGCCACACACTGATGCCGACAGTGTGACTCAACCCTTGGAGGCGAGAGTAACGGTTGAATCTCTTAGTAGTAGCGTCGAGGCCTTACGACGTCATCCTTGGTATGGATTAGTATCATCCATGTTAGGTTTGACTGTTTTAGGCAAAGAATGTGGTTCATCCTGGGGGTGGGACCAGATTTCTCTTATCGGCAAAGAAGAAATCTTGCAGCTCTTGTGGGACCAGAGAAGGTCCAGGTCATCCAGGAGCGGATGAGGACAGCACAGAGCCGGCAGAAGTCATATGCTGACAGGAGGCGGAGGCCACTAGAGTTCGAGGATGGCGACCACGTCTTCTTGCGGGTCTCACCTCGATGTGGTATTCAGAGATTTGGCCGAGGCGGCAAGTTATCTCCGCGCTTCATCGGACCCTTCTAGGACCTTAGCAGGGTTGGCGAGGTGGCTTATCGCCTGGCTCTGCCACCTCAGTTGCACCGGGTGCACGACGTCATCCACGTATCCCAGCTGAGGAGATACGTGCACGACCCGACGCACATCATTGACCATGGGGAGCTTGACGTTGACGATGGGGAGACTTTTACGGAGGTCCCGGTGGAGATGGAGGATCGACAGGAGCGGGTCCTGCGTGGGCGATCGATTCCTCTTGTGCGCATCAGATGGCAGCACGAGAATCTCCAGGAGAGCACATGGGAGCAGGAGGCTCAGATGCGTGCTCAGTACCCTCATTTGTTTCCCTAGTTTTTGTTGTATCTTTACGGGGACGTAAAGCCCTGAGGTGGGAGTAATGTAAAGACCCGTAAAATTCAAGGGAAATTTTTTCTTAATTTTCTTTAGAATTTTACAAGAGCGCGGTTTCAGACGGCACCTGATTCCGAGGCCCGGAGTGCCCGGAATTAATTTCCGAAGTTTGGCTCGGGTACGTTCAGTGAACGAACGAGTGGGAATTCCTAACTTTTGATCCGGTGCTCGGAATTGAAATCCGAGGGCACCGATGAACTCGCAGCGCCGATTTTCGCTTAAAGAGACCTTTTCGGGAGTTGCGTTTGTTGCGGGTTGAAAGTTACGTTTTGGGGTTTTTGGTTTGAGTGAAATAAAATTGTGAAGAACAATTTTATTATAACAAGTTAAAACCTATCAAAGGAGGTTGGAAGTGGGACCCACACCCACTTAACCTCCCTTGGGAGGATTAAGTGTGGTGGGGCCCACACGAACCCCTAACCTTTTCATTTTCTCTCAACATTCTTAACCCCTAATTAATTGGCTTAAGTTACCTTAATTAAATTGTGGGAGTTATGTCTTTTTGAATTTCAAACTTTGAAATTCTTTTGTGTTGTGTTAATAAAATAAGAGGTAGTCTTATTTTATTGGGAGTTCTTGGTTTGTCTTTTTGAGAGCTCCTCTTCATCTTCTCCGGCGAAGAACATCTTCATCCTCAACGAAGAACGATAACACTTCGTCAAGGATCATCGACTCGGCGACCCGTTATCTTCGGACCTCTTCTTCCTCCTCGGACCTTCTTCGTCGGCAAACGAAGATCCGCCAACGTCGTGTCTCTTCGGGCATAACACTTCGTCAACGGGCTTGACGAACGACGACCGCGACGCCCGACCTCCGCGACGCCGTCTTCCGCAGAACGTAGACGAATCTCGAACCTTAAACCCGAGGTAGGGGTTGTTGATTCTTTATTATTCTTTTCTTGATCGTGAATAGCAAGTATAACGTGTGGCTTAATTTATTTAAGTTGCGTTATTAATTTTACGTCAGGGGGAGGGCCGGACCGCACGAACACGGCCGAACCCCCCCTCCATCGTTCTTGTTTTATTCAAGCGGGTGGAAGCAAGTGGCGTGGTGCCGTCGCACCACGCGGATGATCGTGCTTTTAATCTACGCAACGCCGTCGCGCTACGCCGAGGAGAATCTTCAAGAACGCGACGCCGTCGCGCCGCGTAGTATAATATCAAAGCACGGCGAAGGGACGCGGTGCCGTCGCACCGCGCCGGATGACGAACGCCGCGGCCGGTTCCGGGCCGCGGCGGGACGAGAAGACCGCGGCCGGTTCCGGGCCGCGGCGGAAGGAAAGACCGGCGGCCGGGCCGCCGGCGTCGGAAGTCGAGGGCGGGACCGGAATTTCCGGTCCCGTTGGTAAAAACCGGCCGGCCAGCTGGCCGGCCGGATGTCATAAAACCGGGGGAATAAATCCCCCGGCTGGTTTAACAAACCCCCCTCTTAATGAGGGGGGGGCCGTTCATTAAAGGAGGGGGGGGGGGGCAACGCCCCCCCGGTTCGTTCCAGCCGGCCCCCATTTGCGGGGGCCGTTTTTTTTTGCAAGGCACGGCACAAGGCCGTGCCGCCTTGGCCAAAACGCGGGGCTTAGCCCCCGCGTGCCTCCCACGTGCGGCGCCTGGCGCCGCCACCGCGGCCCGCCGCCGCCGCCACCGCGGCCCGCCGCCGCCACCGCGGCCCGCCGCCGCCACCGCGGCCCGCCGCCGCCGCCACCGCGGCCCGCCGCATCCGCCACCGCGGCCCGCCGCCGCCGCCACCGCGGCCCGCCGCCGCCGCCACCGCGGCCCGCCGCCGCGCCGCCACCCGCCGCCGCCGGCCACCGCGCCGCCCAGGGGGGGGTCGGGCCGGGTCGGCCCGGACCCGGACCCCCCGTTTCGGACCATTTTCGGTTTTTGGCTCATAACTTGAGCCTCGGACCTCCGAATGACGAACCGTATGCGGCAACGCGATCCTTGGATCGAGACGGTCGTTTCGGTATATCGCACTCAAGGTTTCGGTAAACTTTGAGTTCGGCCGGGTTGGTTCGTTCACGAAACCAACCGGGCCATCGGAGCGGAAACGCTCATATCTTGAGCTACGGACGTCCGATTGACGTGCCGTCAGTCGCGTAATGTTCCTCTTAGTGAGACGGATCTTTTGGCATACTCCGCCCGAGGTTTGGATGCAGGTGGAGTACGGTCGGGTTGGTTTTGCCTTAAAAACCAACCGGGCCCCGGAGACGAACATGCCAATAACTCTCAGACCGGGCGTCCGATCGACGCGCCGTCTGTTGCGTTGAGTTCCTGTTGACGATACGGAACTTTTGGATACATCAACATCGGTCTTCGTGACAGTTGATGTATCAGCCTCTCGGCTCGTGGAGCGGACCCTCCGTACGAGCTTGCTGTGTGCGGGAACCCTAGTGCTGGCTGCGACTGCTACTACTGCTACGATTGCTACTGTGACAGTGATGACGACAGTACAGAGATCCTGTGTGGATTCGACGACGACAGTACAGAGATCCTGTGTGGATTCGACGACGACGACTACAGCACTCAGCGATCCTACGTGGATCAGTGCTACAGGTTCTGTGTGAGCCCGATCCTGTGTGGGTCCTTGCGCTCAGCGGTTCTGTGTGAGCCAGCGCCTACAGGTTCTGTGTGAGCCCGATCCTGTGTGGGTCTTCTGCGGGGGTTAGTTACCTATCGATCCTTCGTGGGTCCGACGACTTAGATGGATCAGTGATCATCTTTATCGTCCTCTGAATAAGTATACCTGTGTGAGCTGAATCCTATTGCTTTCCTGTGTGGATTGTGTTGTGCAATCCTGTGTGGATTACGTTTTGCTTTCCTGTGTGGATTGTGTTGTGCAATCCTGTGTGGATTACGTTTTGCTTTCCTGTGTGGAATACGTTTACTTTCCTGTGTGGACTGAGTTGTACTTGGACTCGGAGGTTGGAGCGTATTTGAAATGATGACTTAGGTATATGTATGGGCATATACCTAAGCAGTGTCGGTTGTTATTTCGTGATTTGTTCCTTTCTTCGTAGTTTATCCTTTGTGGATTTTTTGAGACCTTCAGGGGTCTCGGGGTCCCTACTGAGTAGCTTATACTCACCCCTGCACGGGCTTTGCCCGCACTACGTTGTGTTGGTTGCAGACGACGGACAGCGTTGACCTTAGCTGAGGTTTGCAGAGCGGGACGGTACCCGGAGGTGGACCACTGGGCGAGACGTGCACGGAGCGGACGGCGGGACCCGTGGAGCAGAGGAGCTATCTGTACCCACCCTTCAGGTGGGATTTCCAGTGGACAGCTCGGAGTAGCAGCTTTACTTTTCAGTTGCTGTTTTTCCCTTTTCGAGTTGTACTTTACTTTCAGTTTGGGTTTGTATTCTGGCCCATTTACTTTTCCGCACTTTCAGTTGTACTCTGTTTTTGTTTAGTGTTTGCTTTCCGCTTGTTTACTCTGTGGTGTTTGTTTACTTTACAAAGGCAATGCCTTCCCTTTTTACCGGGATTTACGCCTTGGTGCTAGTCGCCAGCCCCTGGCCTATGGAAGGCGGGCTTGGGGTAGTCACGGCACGGACCCCGAGGGCGGGTCGTGACAAATTGGTATCAGAGGAGTTCGGTTCTACCGCGAACTCTGATCTTTTCTATGTGAAGCAATAATGTTTAGCGTATTGAGTGTGGTTATCAGTCCAGGGAGTCCAGTGTTGGTGCGGCGGCCGACGTATCCGTACACCAGGACCCTGACTTCTGATTTCCGACTTAATGCACGAAAACATTGATTGCGTGTGTGTTTCAAAGTTTTCTTTGTGATTACTTATATCAGCTCACCAGGTATACTGTTCTGACCGTGGCGCACCTGTTTCCTTTTCAGGATGCCCCCACGACGACAGCCAGCTAGGGTTCCGAGAGTCGAGCGAGACGACAGCCCACCGAGCGACGAGGCCTCGGTGCAGGGCCCTTTTTCAGTAGTGGCACCGGCGGTAGCTTTACCCGCCGAGCCCCCGATGCTTCCAGCAGCAGCCGCTGACGATGCACGTCGCCTCAGTGCACTGCATGAGTTTCAGCGCCAGCGACCGCCCAGGTTTCGCGGGGAGACGGATCCCCAGGCAGCAGAGGACTGGCTGGAGGCAGTAGTACGAGTGTTTAGGCTAGTGAGGACACCAGCAGACCTCATGGTGATCCTCGCTGCGAGCCTATTACACGCAGCAGCTGGACGATGGTGGAGCTTGATGCTCCAGGTGCACGATGAGGCATCTCTACTTTGGACGGACTTTGAGAGCCTCTTCTGCTCTGAGTTCGTCCCGGCCACCCTCCGAGCGGTGCGCATTCAGGAGCTTCTACAGCTGCGGCAGGGCAGCATGACGGTCGCACAGTACTCGGCGAGATTCACCGATCTCTCGCGCTACTCGACCGACATGGTACGAGACCCATTCTTCCGGGCCCGGACCTTCGAGCAGGGTTTGAGACACGAGATCAGGGCATCGCTGATCTCCCTCAGCATACCGACTCAGACAGGAGTACTGGAGCGGGCTCTTCTGATCGAGAGCTTCCTTGCTGAGTCTACACCAGCACAGAGACCCACCGCAGGGCGGCACGTGGCAGAGTCATCTGCAGCTGGCAGTCGACGAATGACTCAGGGGTCCAGACAGACCAGACCTCAGGGCACTGGCTCAGTAGTGCAGGGCACACAACGCGGAGCCAGTCTTTCGAGTGGAAGACAGTGCTATGCATGCGGCGGGAAAGGCCACATGGCTCGTGACTGCCCGACCCGCCATGCGGAGGAGCAGCAGACGGTTGAGGAACCACCTAGGCAGAGGCAGAGGTTCGACCGTGGCGGTCTGCAGGAAGGAGGCGGACGAGGCAGAGGAGCTGGCCGAGCAGCAGGTGGTGGACGACTCTTTGAGGCTCTACCACCACCACCACCACCAGGAGGTCCACCCCGACCACAGGGGAGAGCTCAGCTTCAGGCAGCCGAGGCCTTCGATCATGGAGCTCTGGGAGCCGATGGACAGGAGCAGAACTAGTGGATACATCCTTTGTACTTCTGGTTCCTTGTTGCTTTTGTGTAGCGTCTTGTATTACGAGCTGCAATAATAAAAGACGCTTACCTTGTGATGTTTTTGTTCCTGTTCTCTATCGTAATGTTACTAAGAGGTTCCAGTTTTGGCTGTTGACTTGACCCTCACTTGTGAGACATCTACTGGAGGAGACCCAGTTGCCACACACTGATGCCGACAGTGTGACTCAACCCTTGGAGGCGAGAGTAACGGTTGAATCTCTTAGTAGTAGCGTCGAGGCCTTACGACGTCATCCTTGGTATGGATTAGTATCATCCATGTTAGGTTTGACTGTTTTAGGCAAAGAATGTGGTTCATCCTGGGGGTGGGACCAGATTTCTCTTATCGGCAAAGAAGAAATCTTGCAGCTCTTGTGGGACCAGAGAAGGTCCAGGTCATCCAGGAGCGGATGAGGACAGCACAGAGCCGGCAGAAGTCATATGCTGACAGGAGGCGGAGGCCACTAGAGTTCGAGGATGGCGACCACGTCTTCTTGCGGGTCTCACCTCGATGTGGTATTCAGAGATTTGGCCGAGGCGGCAAGTTATCTCCGCGCTTCATCGGACCCTTCTAGGACCTTAGCAGGGTTGGCGAGGTGGCTTATCGCCTGGCTCTGCCACCTCAGTTGCACCGGGTGCACAACGTCTTCCACGTATCCCAGCTGAGGAGATACGTGCACGACCCGACGCACATCATTGACCATGGGGAGCTTGACGTTGACGATGGGGCGACTTTTACGGAGGTCCCGGTGGAGATGGAGGATCGACAGGAGCGGGTCCTGCGTGGGCGATTGATTCCTCTTGTGCGCATCAGATGGCAGCACGAGAATCTCCAGGAGAGCACATGGGAGCAGGAGGCTCAGATGCGTGCTCAGTACCCTCATTTGTTTCCCTAGTTTTTGTTGTATCTTTACGGGGACGTAAAGCCCTGAGGTGGGAGTAATGTAAAGACCCGTAAAATTCAAGGGAAATTTTTTCTTAATTTTCTTTAGAATTTTACAAGAGCGCGGTTTCAGACGGCACCTGATTCCGAGGCCCGGAGTGCCCGGAATTAATTTCCGAAGTTTGGCTCGGGTACGTTCAGTGAACGAATGAGTGGGAATTCCTAACTTTTGATCTGGTGCTCGGAATTGAAATCCGAGGGCACCGATGAACTCGCAGCGCCGATTTTCGCTTAAAGAGACCTTTTCGGGAGTTGCGTTTGTTGCGGGTTGAAAGTTACGTTTTGGGGTTTTTGGTTTGAGTTAAATAAAATTGTGAAGAACAATTTTATTATAACAAGTTAAAACCTATCAAAGGAGGTTGGAAGTGGGACCCACACCCACTTAACCTCCCTTGGGAGGATTAAGTGTGGTGGGGCCCACACGAACCCCTAACCTTTTCATTTTCTCTCAACATTCTTAACCCCTAATTAATTGGCTTAAGTTACCTTAATTAAATTGTGGGAGTTATGTCTTTTTGAATTTCAAACTTTGAAATTCTTTTGTGTTGTGTTAATAAAATAAGAGGTAGTCTTATTTTATTGGGAGTTCTTGGTTTGTCTTTTTGAGAGCTCCTCTTCATCTTCTCCGGCGAAGAACGTCTTCATCCTCAACGAAGAACGATAACACTTCGTCAAGGATCATCGACTCGGCGACCCGTTATCTTCGGACCTCTTCTTCCTCCTCGGACCTTCTTCGTCGGCAAACGAAGATCCGCCAACGTCGTGTCTCTTCGGGCATAACACTTCGTCAACGGGCTTGACGAACGACGACCGCGACGCCCGACCTCCGCGACGCCGTCTTCCGCAGAACGTAGACGAATCTCGAACCTTAAACCCGAGGTAGGGGTTGTTGATTCTTTATTATTCTTTTCTTGATCGTCAATAGCAAGTATAACGTGTGGCTTAATTTATTTAAGTTGCGTTATTAATTTTACGTGAGGGGGAGGGCCGGACCGCACGAACACGGCCGAACCCCCCCTCCATCGTTCTTGTTTTATTCAAGCGGGTGGAAGCAAGTGGCGTGGTGCCGTCGCACCACGCGGATGATCGTGCTTTTAATCTACGCAACGCCGTCGCGCTACGCCGAGGAGAATCTTCAAGAACGCGACGCCGTCGCGGCGCGTAGTATAATATCAAAGCACGGCGAAGGGACGCGGTGCCGTCGCACCGCGCCGGATGACGAACGCCGCGGCCGGTTCCGGGCCGCGGCGAGACGAGAAGACCGCGGCCGGTTCCGGGCCGCGGCGGAAGGAAAGACCGGCGGCCGGGCCGCCGGCGTCGGAAGTAGAGGGCGGGACCGGAATTTCCGGTCCCGTTGGTAAAAACCGGCCGGCCAGCTGGCCGGCCGGATGTCATAAAACCGGGGGAATAAATCCCACGGCTGGTTTAACAAACCCCCCTCTTAATGAGGGGGGGCCGTTCATTAAAGGAGGGGGGGCAACGCCCCCCCGGTTCGTTCCAGCCGGCCCCCATTTGCGGGGGCCGTTTTTTTTTGCAAGGCACGGCACAAGGCCGTGCCGCCTTGGCCAAAACGCGGGGCTTAGCCCCCGCGTGCCTCCCACGTGCGGCGCCTGGCGCCGCCACCGCGGCCCGCCGCCGCCGCCACCGCGGCCCGCCGCCGCCACCGCGGCCCGCCGCCGCCGCCACCGCGGCCCGCCGCCGCCGCCACCGCGGCCCGCCGCCGCCGCCACCGCGGCCCGCCGCCGCCGCCACCGCGGCCCGCCGCCGCCGCCACCGCGGCCCGCCGCCGCGCCGCCGCCGGCCGCCACCGCCGGCCACCGCGCCGCCCAGGGGGGGGTCGGGCCGGGTCGGCCCGGACCCGGACCCCCCGTTTCGGACCAGTTTCGGTTTTTGGCTCATAACTTGAGCCTCGGACCTCCGAATGACGAACCGTCTGCGGCAACGCGATCCTTGGATCGAGACGGTCGTTTCGGTATATCTCACTCAAGGTTTCGGTAAACTTTGAGTTCGGCCGGGTTGGTTCGTTCACGAAACCAACCGGGCCATCGGAGCGGAAACGCTCATATCTTGAGCTACGGACGTCCGATTGACGTGCCGTCAGTCGCGTAGTGTTCCTCTTAGTGAGACGGATCTTTTGGCATACTCCGCCCGAGGTTTGGACGCAGGTGGAGTACGGTCGGGTTGGTTTTGCCTTAAAAACCAACCGGGCCCCGGAGACGAAAATGCCAATAACTCTCAGACCGGGCGTCCGATCGACGCGCCGTCTGTTGCGTTGAGTTCCTGTTGACGATACGGAACTTTTGGATACATCAACATCGGTCTTCGTGACAGTTGATGTATCAGCCTCTCGGCTCGTGGAGCGGACCCTCCGTACGAGCTTGCTGTGTGCGGGAACCCTAGTGCTGGCTGCGACTGCTACTACTGCTACGATTGCTACTGTGACAGTGATGACGACAGTACAGAGATCCTGTGTGGATTCGACGACGACAGTACAGAGATCCTGTGTGGATTCGACGACGACGACTACAACACTCAGCGATCCTACGTGGATCAGTGCTACAGGTTCTGTGTGAGCCCGATCCTGTGTGGGTCCTTGCGCTCAGCGGTTCTGTGTGAGCCAGCGCCTACAGGTTCTGTGTGAGCCCGATCCTGTGTGGGTCTTCTGCGGGGGTTAGTTACCTATCGATCCTTCGTGGGTCCGACGACTTAGATGGATCAGTGATCATCTTTATCGTCCTCTGAAGAAGTATACCTGTGTGAGCTGAATCCTATTGCTTTCCTGTGTGGATTGTGTTGTGCAATCCTGTGTGGATTACGTTTTGCTTTCCTGTGTGGATTGTGTTGTGCAATCCTGTGTGGATTACGTTTTGCTTTCCTGTGTGGAATACGCTTACTTTCCTGTGTGGACTGAGTTGTACTTGGACTCGGAGGTTGGAGCGTATTTGAAATGATGACTTAGGTATATGTATGGGCATATACCTAAGCAGTGTCGGTTGTTATTTCGTGATTTGTTCCTTTCTTCGTAGTTTATCCTTTGTGGATTTTTTGAGACCTTCAGGGGTCTCGGGGTCCCTACTGAGTAGCTTATACTCACCCCTGCACGGGCTTTGCCCGCACTACGTTGTGTTGGTTGCAGACGACGGACAGCGTTGACCTTAGCTGAGGTTTGCAGAGCGGGACGGTACCCGGAGGTGGACCACTGGGCGAGACGTGCACGGAGCGGACGGCGGGACCCGTGGAGCAGAGGAGCTATCTGTACCCACCCTTCAGGTGGGATTTCCAGTGGACAGCTCGGAGTAGCAGCTTTACTTTTCAGTTGCTGTTTTTCCCTTTTCGAGTTGTACTTTACTTTCAGTTTGGGTTTGTATTCTGGCCCATTTACTTTTCCGCACTTTCAGTTGTACTCTATTTTTGTTTAGTGTTTGCTTTCCGCTTGTTTACTCTGTGGTGTTTGTTTACTTTACAAAGGCAATGCCTTCCCTTTTTACCGGGATTTACGCCTTGGTGCTAGTCGCCAGCCCCTGGCCTATGGAAGGCGGGCTTGGGGTAGTCACGGCACGGACCCCGAGGGCGGGTCGTGACAGGAAGTATAAAATAATATTTAGGTGTATTATAAAATTTAAATATGATATGTTTATATATATAGTACATGTAAATAAATGTTCTAAAAATAATAAATTAATTGGTTGTTTTTTAATAAAACACAAATGTTTTAATTGAACTTTATTAATAAATATAATGATTTAAAAGAAATATTATTTCCATAAAATTTATTTAAAATTTTATTTTTTTATTATAGTGATAAGATAATATTAGGATACCTTATATAATTTTTCAAAGGGTTAAAAAATTTATTACAATATTAAAATAAGTATCTTTAAAATAAATGAGGATTTTATTTAAAAATTAAATTTCTCATATTTAGAAGACTATTTTTATAAAAAAAAGGATTTCATTTTAAGAGTATAAATATTGGAAAATTCTTAGGGTGAATTTTTGGAATTTTTATTGAATAGTTTATTATTTTTGGTGAATAGTGAAATATGATAAAATACGATATTTAACATTATGAGATTAATACATAAATTTATGAATCATTGCTGACGTAAAACCCCATTAGATTGGACTCACATAAACCATTTATTTTATATAGTCACAATAATTAATACTCTTTATTATATTTATCTAAAATAATAAACTAATGAATATAAAAATAAAATACAATCCTCTCCTCCCCTTGTAAATACCACCCTTCACTACCCATTTTCCTCACACCTTATAAGACTTATATACTAAAACAATTATACCAAATTACATTACCAAACCTCCAAATTTACTATTTCTACTATAACCACTAAAAACAAATTCTGTGTGACCTAAGGAGTATTTCAAGGAGGCGACATTTAAGAGGCAATTTTCCCAATTTACCGCATATAAAATCATTTCTTCATCCACCATATCCTAAAATACATCATCCAACATGGAATAATAACTCAAGTATAATATATATACTATAAATGTATGATTATAATGTAATATATATGATCCAACCATTTCTCATCTTGTCTTATTCAAAGAAAAATAAAACCATTTCCCATATCATGTATCTGCACCACCTTCATTGATGTTGAATTTTTAATTTCCACTACCACCTTCATAAATGAACTAAATTTGATTATAATTATTTAAAATGAAATAATTATCTATATTTTATATATTTTTTACATTTTGAGAAGAATATATAGTCATATTATTATATAAAATGAAATGTTTTCATGATGGTCAATAAAACAACATAAATGAACTATCTATGTAATGTTAATATTTTTACTAAATAAAAAATCCCTATATTAGAAAACATATGGTTATTTTATAACATTTAAAATTATTTAAGTAATTTAATACCATTTCATTTCAATTTTGGAGTTTTATTTCTATTTTACAGGAACACCAATAATTATCCAAAAGTAATCCTACCATCAAACTGTGGTATGAATGCTCCTAGAACCAAACAATTAAATATTATATCTATATAAAATGATTATAAATGAACTTAATAAAGTAAAAAAAGTAAATATAGATGTAAAATGTTCCAAATTAATTAATAAAACAAACAAATTTAATTAACCATGATGTTTAGTGAATGTGAAAATTGGATATAGACATAAAGTAAGGGATCTCTCTGAACCACCTTTTTCCTTGGGTTATGAAAATTATCTCTACAGATCAACTTATCTTTATCTTTTCTGTCATTAATGGATTTTAAATATTTTATATATGTCTATTTCATACATAATTCTATTAATACCCCTTCCTTTGATAGGTTATTATGTTTCATAAGTTCTTTTCTCAAATGAAACCCATTTCTTTCCATTGGTAATTTTAATGTTTATAATTTATGATCGATTCACTTTTATGGAACACATAAACATGTACATGTAATTAAGGGTGTTTTAATATATTAATAAAAATCACTGTGTAATTTTTTCATCTTATGAGACATTATGTATGTGATTTGGGAGTAAACATCGTCTATTATGGGACTCTGCCCATCGTGTGATATTTTCTTGGCAGTTAGCATTGACTCATATTTATGTCATGTTATATGTTTTTAAAGACCCATTATTTATTAGTAAAATTTTTCCCAAATAAGTATATCTCAAAATATACATAAAAATGCATAGTATATGAGAAGGTTAAGGATAAAATACAATAGTCTAAGTGGATGATAAAACAATTACCCATGACTACATGTAAATAGGAAACAATCACCATAATCTTTGTCATTGGTCTTCAGAAGGCTTCAAGAGAAAATATTTCTACATTGCTATTGGTGGACCGTCTTATAAATACTTCTCACATCATTAAAATTTTACACTATTTCTCACTCTATCAACTTGTAAGAATATAAATTATAGAATTGGCGTGGTTTTAGGGAACACTATTATTGATTGTATCCAACAGAGGTTTGAGATTTACGTAAATATTTTAGAAGAGTCTTAAACATTCTATAAATATATATTTGAACTTTAGTATGGATTATCATCCCAAAATTTATTTACAATATTATTGAACTCACTATATATTTATGTAAATGTTCAGATCATGCTCGATGGACTTCAAAGGAGGATGGGATCAGAATCATCCTCTAGTCGAGTTCTTATAAAATAATACTTTCCACTCCAGAATCCATGTGGATCCATATATATACCATTATGGGATTAAATGTAGAACACATGTGTGACGGGATAACGTTCTCAAAAACAAGATGAAGGTACTTGAAACAGTTGAGGAAATGGTAAAATGGTCAATACCATTCAATATCTCACCATCGATACTCAAAGTCAATATAAGGTCTATGTTGAAAATTAATGATAATACCTAGAGTTTGAGGTTTTAGATAAATTGATCCTTTGAATATCTTCGATGCATAGAATCATGAGATTCGTGATTAAGGGAAAGTTATGCCCCATGTACATCGACTCCATTGAGATTCTCGATCTCATCAGAGATATGGACTATCGACTATCACTCCCACCATCTCTTTCTCAAGTACATAATGTATTTCATATATCCTTCTTGGGGAAGTACATACCATATCACTCATTTGTAATAAAATTAGATATTCAACAGATGTAAAATTAACTCTATAATAAGAATAATCCAATAAAAATCTTGGACCATAGAGATAAATTTATATGTAACTATAGAACTAACTTTGTCAATGTAATCTGGAGAAACCATAAGTATGGGGAGGTGACATAGAAACCAAAGGAAGAAATAAAGTATAGGTACCCTCACTTATTTTTATCTTAGTATATAAAAAAAATTATGTTAAAATTTCTTACGGTGGTAATAATGTAGTTTCCCAATATTTTATCAATGGACTTACCCTTGTGATTATATAAGTGTGTCACATTTAGTAATATAATATAATGCACCACATGATAAAACCATCTATATTTTATTATATTATTTTAAACTCTAAATTTAGAGAATAAATATGGCTATAATAATTGAAATTATTATAATGGGTAAAAATAGAAAAATAGAAAAAATGAATAATTTTATTGATCAGCTCGACCCCCCTCAATTGTTACACTCAAAAACAACACTACAAGAATGAAGTAGAATATTCATAATGAATTATATATTTGGAAAATGAAAATAGATATAACCTTGAGATAAAATGTAATTTAATAAAGAATAAATGAAATATTTATTAATTATAGTATTTAGGGATCCCATATTTCCATTACAATTCAAACCATATGAATAGTAATCTGACTATTTGATTAATAACCCGACCATTGCAATAGTAATCTGACTCTTAGGAATAGTAACCTTATTATTATAATAGTATCATCCTAGATGTAAGTGTAAATTTATTTCTAGGTTTTGTATAAAAAATATGATATATTTAAATAATTTTTCATGTGAATAAATGTTTTAAAAATGATAATTTAAGCAGTTTTCTTTTATAAAACTCAAATATATTAATTTCACTTTTATAATAAATATAATTATTTTCAAAACAAAATCACAAAAAGGATATATATATTATTATTATGTTTTATTATAAGATAAAATAAATTTTTGGAGACCTTTGGTAATTTTATAAAGGGTCATAAAATTGACCATAATATTAAAATTTGTATTTTTAAAATAAATGAGGGTTTCATTTAAAAATTAAATGTCTCATATTTCGAGTGTTATTTTCATAAAACAAGTTCTCTTTTAATAATATAAACATCGAAAAATGGATGGGGTAATTTTTTTATTTTTCTAAAATAGTTGATTTTTGGGGTCAATAGTGAAATACGGTAAAATGCGATATTTAACATTATAAGAAAAATAAATGATTTTTTTGAGTCACGATTGAGCTAAGAACTCATAATTTAAAACTAACATATTAAATTTTAATTATATATCCATAAGAATAAATAAAGTTGAATTCCCTGATCCAATATAATAAACTAATGAATATAATATTCAAAACATCCCTCACCACCCCATATAAATACAAACCCTCACAACCCATTCTCTTTTATCCTTATAAGCCATGGAGAATTAATAATTTCTACGTAATTTTCTTCCTAAACCCATACCCCATGTTATAGTTCTTATTATCTCACCAAATGTATTGTTCCAAGTACCCTAAGGAGTATTTAAAGGAGCTGATATTTAAGAGGTAATATTCTCAATTTACCTCTTCTACATTCATTTCTTCTTCTACATTCTCCCCACATCCATCATAAATCATGGAATAATAACTAATGCCATATATATATTGGAATTTTTTTTTCTAATGGAATATCTACCATGCACCCCATTCTCGTCTCCTCTTATTCAAAGAAAATTGAACCACTGTCATATAATGTCGGTCCACCGCCTTCATGGATGATGAGTTTTCATTTTCCACTACCGCATTCATGGCATGTTTAAATTCACTTTTAATGTATTAAAATAAAATAATTGTTTATATTATATATTTTTTTCACATTTTATAATTAATATATTTCCTTAATATTTTTTAAAATAAAACATGTTTGTGATGGTTGATGAAAATGCTCAAATTATTAAATTCAGTAATGCTAACAATTTTACTAAAAAAATATCCCTATTTTAGAACACAGAAGGGTATTTGGGACCATTTAATTTTTTTATGTCGATTAATACCATTTAATTTCATTTTATATTTTTATTTCCCTTGTATACGGGCATTAATAATTACCCACAAGTGATCCCACCTTGGAACCATAAAATGAAAACTCCTTGAATAAAAAAATTAGAAACTATATCTCACTGAAATTATTATAAATAAATAAAATAAAATAGTATTAAATAAAATATAGATGTAAAATTTTATTAATGAAGTAATTATTTATTCTAATTTTATTATATAGTATGTTTAGTTAAAGTGCAGAATGGATCCATACATAAGTTATGGGATCTCTCTAAACAACCCTTTTTATTTGAGTTATGAAATTTGTCTCTCTAACTCAACTTATAACTCTATTTTATGTTATTAATATCTTGAATTTTTTTATTTATTTATCTTATATATATTCATAGCTTAATATACCTTCCTTTTATGGGTTAATACATTTCATATGTTATTTTATCAAATGAAACCCATTTCATTCCATGGGTACTTTTTATGTTTATTCCTTAAGATTTATTTCCTTTCATAGAACAAATAACCATGTACATGTTGTGATGGGTGAAACCAGATATCTCTCTAATTTATTGGGTAATTTGTTTTGTCTCATGATAAATTATTATAGGATTGGTTTGTAAACCTCATCCATAATGGGACTCTTTCTACCATGTGATATTTTCTTAGTAGTTATCCATGACTCATGTTAATGCCATGTAATATATTACTACCACATTCCCACGTTTCCATGATATTATTTATGTTATACTCCCCTGTGATTATTAATTATCCTTCCCTTTTATGATATCCGGCAATTCCTTTTGACTCATATGTTATGATTTGATATCATGTGTATTCCCTTAATTTCCATAATACCTCACCCCTTTTTTATTTGTATTACACAAATTATTCAATGTTTTTTAGGAGATAAAATGGATTTAAGAGATCATTATGTTGAATAAATTAAATAGGATATGTTTATGTTTCCTTTTTTTCATTATGAACATATTATTCCAAATACACTAGACCACAAGATCTTTGGGACGTTATTATTGGATATTTATGTTAAAAATCATGTATTTATATATGTATAAGGGATAGGTCACAATAAATATTCTTCCTTTAGCCTTGTAGGATAATTATGATATGTAGTTCCTAATCCCTCTTATAAGTTTTGGAAATTATTGGGAGTTTATTAATTCAAAAATGATTTGAATTAGATGAGGGGGAGGTCTAGAAAGATAATTTTAATGGAAAGGATTTGTAAATTTAGAAGTTGAAAATATGGGATTTTGTATGAAAAAAGAACCTTAATGTTTAATTATCCCGTACCAATCCAGAAGTGATAAATAAGGAAGAATAAAAAAGGATGGGTAAGAAATAACTTTTTAGATCTGGCTGTTACAAACCTATAATAAATGGTCACACCCCATCATAGTGGGGCCCATGTCGCGACTCCCCAAGCCCGCCTCTAATAGGCTAGGGGCTGGTGACTAGCACTGAGTAGCCATATCACTAACATGGGAGGAATTGCCTAAGTAACTCCAAGCCCACTAATGGTGAAATGTAAAAAAACCACTAAGGAACAAAATTCATGCATAAAACTAAAACCAACCAATAGAGTACAACAGAAGTTAAAGTGCATAATGTAAAACTGGGCCATAATATAATCCCACAAAAATAAGAGTATGCAAACTGTAAAGTCCATCCTACAAGCGCAAAGAGGTACTGGGATTGCTACTCATAGCTCTAGGAACACCGCGACCTTTAGGGAACTCAAAAAGCTTGGTCTGGTCTTGATATGCCCTAGACTCTGTCCAAAGGCCGCTCGTCTACACAAGACATGACACGTGCGTGCAAAGCCCGTGCATGGGTGAGTATAACAATACTCAGTAGAGGACCCTAAAAAAAACAAGAAAATAAAAAATTAAGGGCACATTCATCTCTACACAGTATTTGTCTACTGAACATATAATGGGAGAAACACAATCCAAATATACTCAAAGCTCAGACCCGTAGTATAGAGACATGTCACAAAACAGCATACCACTGGTAGAAATTTAGTTTGAAGGTTCCATGAAGCACTTTTCTGGGAGAACTCACTCCATGAGTCTGATAGCTCTGATGTTATCCATCCAAGATGTACTATTCATTGGGAAAGGTCACAAGAGATTGATGCACTCATTCTGGGAGAACACATACCAGAGTGGGAAAAGATCACGATACACAGATGGGGATCACTTCTAGGGCCTTGGAGGATACTGAGACTCATCCAATTTAACCTTAAAAGTAGAGGATCATCATTTTGTGGGAATATCCACGTCAATATCTGACTCTAAATAGGGTCAATAATCGATAGAGGATCCTGCTACGGGCCTCTCTGAGGGATACCTGACTCGATCTCTGAAAGTAATTCTAAAGGGATCATACTCATGTGAATGGAAATGATATCTGACCTTTAGAGGAATAATAAAAAGATGCCCTAAAACAAACTAAATATGTCCATGAAATGGTTGAAAAGAAAATCAAGCCATGTACTGAGAAGTACACGACGTGTAGAAGTGTCACACGCCATGTCTTCTGACCCCAGGTACTGCCTGTGTGCAATGACCTATGTCATAAGGATTGTCATGTAAAATACAACTACAAAGTGTGTAAAAGGGATCAAATTCCATATTGAAGTATCGGGGGTCTGCTCTGTGTTTGTCGGCCATGTGCCTGTACATGGCCTCAAACCATGTATGCTAACCCGTGTAATCAGCACATAGGGTGACCCACGTTACAAGCCTTGTATGGCCATGTGGTGGAGTACACGACCGTGTACTCCACCCTATGTGCCTGTATCACCTAGGATACATGCCAAGTCCTACATAAGGACCCACATACCGTGTTCTTTGGAGAACATGTCGTGTCATCTTCTTAAGCACCGTGGAACCCCAGCCACCACTTAGCCAGACCCACACAACGCGTTCTTTGAGATACACACCGTGTGTTCTATAAATTTCTAGAATCATGGGTTCTTCCTTGGTGCACCTCCAGTGATGCCCATACTTTGAACCAGCCACCCGATCATTGCAAAAATCCATGGTTGAGGTCTCCCAGGCACCACAAGGCAGTTTCTGTAGGTTTCGGGGCTCTGATCGTCCCCAAAAACCCGTATTTATTTACCCGCATGAAGAAAACTCAAAGAACAAGATCTGCTAAAGCATGTCGATTCATCTGCCGCTATTATCATCACACCTCCACGGGGTCATCATGATGTTGGATCTCCGTTTTTGGATCATTGCACCAAGAAATGATCACACAACGATTCCTCGTTCATATCCCTGAGAAGAATGTAACGAACGTGAGGAAGAGGGTGGAAGAAAATAAAACAACCAAAGAGGAATGAAACTCCACCATCATTCACCATGACATTAATCCACTCCCATTAGAAAGCTTGAACGGGGAAAATTAAAACATTAAACATGAAAAAAGAAATCCTGGGAACAAACTTGATAATGAAAATCCCTCCCTCTAGAACAACAATCTGTGGGTCAACCAGTTTGTGGGTTCATCCACGTTCATCGTTTAATTAAATAAAGAGGAAGAAACAATCTAAAACAGAACCCCTACCTTGATTCGGTTTAATAACGATCGCCGTGTCATGTTCATTGGAGAGGTTCGTTGAATCCAAGATGCATCTATCAATCACACCGTCATCATCCACCAACGGGTTATCCTACAAATCTCCAATAATTATCCATAGTTCCTCTCAATTTTCACCCAATGAAAAACATTAAATTAACCTATTAAAAGAAGGGAACACGTTTCAGCATTCCATCACGTTGAAACATTAACAAGTCAGTATTGCTGGTTATGAGATATTATGGTTGGAATTAATAATCGAAACATCTTCCCCATTGTTGCACTATAGAAAATGTTTCCAAATAAACTAAACCTCTCTTTATTTTATTTTATTTCATTTTATTTTACTATAAAAGTCAAAAAACTTAACCTTTTCCCTTGACCTACACCTGTCGAGGATAAACCCGTTCTTAGGTAAATTCGTCATCCCAAATGCAACGGTGCCTTCATATTTTTAATCTGAGCATCCGTTTGGAAACATCCACAACCGCGCACACCAAATAACTTACTAAACTTAAAAAAAGTTCAAACTACCATTTTGAGCTCATCATGCCTCACAATCGCATGCCTTCGAAAAGTATGGTCTTGTAATAATTCCATATAATATTTAAAAATAATAAACCCAAAAATAAGAGACATTAAATTCTCCCTACTTTAAGTCTTTTCATCCTCGAAAAGGCCAAACAAGGGATACTCAAAAATATGTGGGTACTGGGCATGGATCTGAGCCTCCCTCTACCACATGCTCTGCTAAAGATTACCATGCTTCCACCAGACGCACGCCAAGAGAATTGATCACCCACGAAGGATCTTCTCCTGCTGATCCTTGATCTCCAATGGGTACTCAGCAATGGTCTCTCCATCCTCTATGTCCAGCTCGCCCCAGTCGATGATTTGTGGTGGGTCATGCACGTACGTACCAAATCAACCGGGACACATGGAATACATCATGTACTCGGTGCAACTACGGTGATAGAGCTAAGTGGTACACCACATCGCCAACTCTGTGAAGCATCTGGAATGGTCCGATGATCCTCAGAGATAGCTTGTCGCCCTACCAAATCTCTATAAACCTCATCGAGGTGAGACCCAGAGGACGATGTGGTCTCCCTCCTCAAACTCTAGAGGTCTCCTTCATCTATCAGCAAAAGACTTCTTCCAGCTCTGTGCAGTTTTCATCTACTCCTAGATGATCTACACCTTCTTGGTGGTTTCTTGCACCAACTTTGGACCCATGAGTGCATAATCTCTGGGGTCGGTCCAACAGAGCAGTGACTGACATTATCTCTTATATAAAGCCTCAAACGGTGTCATACTAATGGTAGAGTGATATCTATTTTTTTTATGAAAACTCCACCAGTGGTAGGTGGTCCTCCCAACTATGACCAAAATCCAATATACAGGCTCACAACATATCCTCTAGTACCTGAATTGTTCTCTTATTTTTACCATTAGTCTAGGGATTTAATTCCATGCTCAAGCGTAGCTGAGTCCCAAAATCCTCCTGTAATCCCTTCCACAACCAGGATGTGAAGCGGGCATATTGATCCGAGAATATTGTATAAGGGAGGCCATGAATCCAAACTATCTTCTACATGTAGAGACATCCCAAGCTCTATATGGGACTCTACTCCCTCATAGATAAGAAGTGGGCCATCTCAGTGAGTCAATCAATGATCCCCCAGATGGAATCATGGCCCTTGGACGTCCATGGTAAGACAGTAATGAAGTCCATCAATATTCCATCCCACATCCACTATGGAACTTCTAGGGGAGAGATAATCTCACCAAAACATAGTGCTCAACCTTCACCTACTGGCATGTAAGGCATCGAGAAATGAACTCTACTACTGTCATCTTCCTACCTGACCACCAAAACTGTCGTCAAAGATCCCAGTACATATTCACCACTCCAGGATGTACCTATAGGGGGGGGGGGGATGTATGAAACTCACTTAGGACCTCCTCCCACAATTCCACTGAGACAATAGTGCATCCATTGAAATGGACTACATGCTCCCCACCTTGAGAATATGCATCAGGAGCATGCCCTGTGGATAACTGAGCAAGTAAAACCTAATAGTCGATATCCCCAATATGTGCCTCCCTAACTTGTTGTAAGAGTGGAGGGGTGAAAACCATCTAATGAAGGTAAGATGTATCCTCTCTATCCACAAAGGATAACTGAAAAGAGGCCAACTATTTCATCCCCTCACTCAACAGCTGTGAGCTCGATCTCCTACTAAGATAATCTTCCACCTTGTTCCCCTTCCCAGGAGTATAGATGATCTCAAAATCATAGTCTTGGAGGAAATATATCCAACTCCTCTATATTAGATTCATATCCTTCTATGAGAATATGTATTTGAGGATCTTGTGGTTAGAGTAGACAATACACTGCTTTCCCATAAGGTAGTGTCGCCACATATTCAATGTGAAGACTGTCACCACCAGCTCAAGATCAATGGTTGCATAGTTCTGCTCGTGTGTTCATAGCCGGCGTGAACCATAAGAAATCACCACATGTCCCTTCATTAAGACATACCCAATCCCGGTCCCTGATGCATCATATAAAAATATGTACTCAATATTCTCCTCTGGAAATCTCAATATCGGAGCACTCATGAAATTCGGTCTCAACTGCATGAAAGACTTGCTAGAAAATCTACGTCCACATGAAGGGTTTCTCATTCATGGTCAAGGCTTTCATCGATGCTAATATCTGGGAGAAATCAAGAATTAATGTTCAATAATATCATGCCAACCCAAGGAATCTCTGCACCTCCATCATGTTCTGAGGTGGCTCCCATGCTAACACCGCCTCCACCTTGGCTGGGTCCACAACTACTCTATCATTTGAGATGACATGTCCCCGAAATTGGACCTCCTGAATCCAGAAATGGTAATTAGAAAGATTCCCATAAATTTGGTGCTCTTGAAATACGTCTAGAACCATCCGTACGTGTCTCACGTGCTCCTCCTCTGACACCAAGTACACAAGGATGTCATTGATGAAGACCACTACGAATCGGTCTAAATAAGGCTGGAAGATCAGGTTCATCAGTCCCATGAACACTTTGGGGAAATTTTACATGCTGGAAGGAATCAATAAGTACTCACTGTGACCATAGCAGCATCTGAATGCCGTCTTTAGTATATCCTCATCCCGTACTCGTAACTGGAGGTAACCTGACCGAAGGTCTAACTTCGAGAACCATTATGAACCCCTTAATTGATTGAAGAGGTCTTCGATCCACAGTAGTGGATACATGTTCTTCACTATCACCTGGTTTAGGTGATGGTAATCCACACACAACCTCAAACTCCCATTTGTGTTCTTGAAAACAAAAATGGGTCCACCTAGGGTGAAACAACGGGTCTCACAAACCCCTTCCATTGTAAATGATCTAGCTACACCCTCAGCTCAGGTAGCACTACGGGAGCTATTAGATATGCTGACGAGGATATTAGTACCATCTCGGGATGAAAGTTGATGCAGAAGTCCATATCCATATGGATGGGTAGTCCTGGATCATCTTTATGAGAGGCATCCTCATACTCCGCCAGTACTACTGGGAATTTTAATCTCACAACATCTAATACTCCAAGGGTAAGGCTAGCCAAGTCAAGAGTGATTGGCTTCACCCTCTTATGCATGAGACCATCCTATGCCGCATGGGTCTCCTTTTCACCAAAAATGGAAAAAATCATCCCATCACTATGGACACACCACACTCTTTTCCAAAAGCAGTCAATCTTGGCAAGGAATGAAGATAGCAAGTCTATACTAAGAATTAAATCGTAAGGCCTTGACACTGCCACCAAGAGGTTCCAGCTGAAACTCTCACCTCCAAGGGTAAGAACTCATTATCTTTAAAGATAGGTGATCATCGAGTATCCTCCCATAGGTGTTTCTAAGTGTAAGGGCCGAGTCAACAACTCTACCAGAATCTCAAGGTTTTTCACAAGACATGTGGCGATGAAGGAATGATTGGAACCTGTGTCTTATAAGTATGGAAGATAAGGTAGAGAAGACATAGATCATACCTCATACCATCCCTAGAGTCCCTAGGTCGTACGCCTCGATCGCATGCATATGTCCCCACCCATGTCCCCCATCTCCCTGTGCCTGGTGTGAACCTCTTGGGTGTGGTGGTGGGAGTAGATCAAAGTTCCTTCCAGCACCTAAAACTCTCTTAACTCCTCTTCCATGTCCGTTTCCTGGAGGGTCTATTTTCTCCACTCTCTGCCTATACCTCGGTGTTCCATCCACCACTTCTCTGTCAACAACTCGATACGTCAGACAGTCTATAGTAAGATTTCCCCTACCATCCCATGAGTAGCATCGCCTCTAGTTAGGCTGACTGGATCCAACCTGAGTGCCTTGGACTGTTGATCCCCTATCCTTGGTCCTCCTGTGACTTCTCCCACATCCCGATCCCTGTGCTTAAAGTTGGCTCCCTACTACCGTGGTCTTCGCACCTGTCTGCCTCCTGCTGACTGCAGGCAGTTGCCTCTACTCTTCCAAGAAGCTCTCAATCACAAAGGCCAGCTTGAGCACTCTAGCATAAGTCAAAATGCATAGAGGTATGACACTAGCTTAGATATCTCATCATAGACCTCGCTCGAAAGTACAATATTTGATGTACTGATCCCTAACCACATCCATCAAGTACCGGGCGAGGTTAGTGAATCTTGATGAATAGTCAGCAACTGTCAGACTACCCTGTTGGAGCTAAAGAAGCACTTGGATGTGCACTACTCTCAGCATAACCAAATAGAAATCCTCCCTAAAGAGTCACTCAAACTCTGTCCATGAAAGATTCTCCTCATCATGAGTCTATGTGGTCAAACGCCAGCATCGTCCCACTGAACCCTGAAGAAGGCTTGATCCTAGGATCACCACCTGGTCCACTGTTATCCTCACTAAATGGAAAACTATGGTCACTACCTCAAGATAGTCCTTAGCTGCTTGAGGTTCAGACTCACCTCAAAACCCTAGGGGTCTCTGTATCTAGAAATCATGGAGTTTGCTCAGCCTGCGCCCCTCATCGGTCGGTACTGCATGTACCATAGGCTACTCAACTGGTGGTGGTATAATTGGTGCACCACCAAGAGGTAATGCTTGGGGGACTTGTCCCTGTATTTAAACCTCATCACTGAGAGGGTCATCCTCATAATCACACTGCTGAATCTTAGCGGGTATGCGTCACGAAGGCATCCTTTAATGAAACAAGATGTACCATGGTCAACCAGTATATCTGGATAGCTGACACAAAGCACATGGAAAACAAAACCCATTCCTATATGATAAATGTACAATTATCTTAATTCACCACAACTAGTGTTTTCAGGTACCGAGTTTCAAAGAAGGTTGTCAGAGTCATGTTGTATGGATACATCGACCGCTCGCACCAACACTGAAGTCTCTTTCCTGAAAGATGAGCTCCAAACACTTAACATTGTTTCCCCAAACCAATCTCACAGAATCTTGTTCCTAAGGCTGAACTGACCACCTTTGATACCACTTTTTCATGACCAGTTTCAGTGGGGCCCATGTTGTGACTCCCCAATCCCACCTCCAATAGGCCATGGGATGTTGACTAGCACTGATTAGTCATATCACTAACATGGGAGGCATTTCATAAGTACCTATACACACACACACATCTCCAATAAAAAAAATGATGAAATGTAAAAAACCACTAAAGAACAAAACACATGAATACAACTAAACCCAAATAAGAGATAACAATGGAAGGTAAAGTACAGAAACTAAAACTGGGCCAGAATACAGGCCCACAAAAACAAGATTCTGCAAACTTCAAAGTCCAACCTACAAGAACAAATAGGTAATGAGACTACTAATCATAGCCGTAGGAACACCTCAGACTGTAGGGAACTTATAAAGCTCAATGTGGTCCTGGTCCCCCTAGACTCCGTCAAAAGGCCGCTCGTCTGCACCAGAACCAACACGTGTGGGAAAAGCTCGTGCATGGGTAAGTATGACAATACTCAGTAGAGGACCCTGAAAACAAAAAATCGTTACAAAAAGGAAGGGTATAGTCATATATACAATTCATATATATACTGAGCATATAATTTTATAAACATAATCAAGATATACTCAAAACTCAGACCCGTAGTCTAGAGACAAGTCACACAACTGCATACCATCACTAGGGATTTAGTTCAAAGGTTCCATCAAGCACTCAACAAGGAGAACTCACTCCACAAGTCTGATAGCTCTGATGTAGTCCATCCGATAAGTATTATTCTTTGGGAAAGGTTACGATAGATAGATGCACTCATTCTGGGAGAACACACTCTTGAGTGTGAAAAGATCATGATATACAGATGAGGATCCCTACCAGGTCCTTGGCGGATACCACGAATCATCCAAATTCCTATACAAAGTAGAGGATCAGTGTCCTGTGGGAATAATCATGTCAATACCTAACTCTACCTAGGGTCAAGAATGAATATAGGATCTCGCTCTGGGCCTCTCGGAGGGATACCTAACTCTATCTTGGAAAGTCAAGGTGAAGGGATCATACTCCTGTGAATGGAAACAATACCTGACCTTCAGCGGAATAAGAAAAAATGGGCACTAACCCAAATGAAATCTATCCAAGAAATGGTGTCCAAGAAGATCAAGCCATGTACTGAGAAGTACAGAGCATGTAGAAGTGTTTCACACCAAATCTTCTGACCCAGTGAACTGCCCGAGTGCAATGACATGTGTCATAAGGCTTTTTATGTAAAACACAACTACATGACATGTAAAAGGGATCACACACCGTGTCAAAGTATCTTGGGATCACTCCGTGTTTATAGGCTATGTCCTCGTACATGGCCTCAACCCATGTATGCCAAACCATGTAATTGGCACATGGGGTGACTTGTGTTACTGGACTCGTATGGCCATGTGGTAGAGTACACGGCCGTGTACTCCACCTCATGTTTGTGTATCTACTAGGATACACGCTGAGTCCTATATAAGGACCCACATGCCCTTTTCTTTAGAGAATACACCATGTAATCACCTCAAGCACTGCGAAACCCTAGCCATCACTTAGTTGGACCCACATTGCACATTCTTCAGGATACACGCCGTGTGTTCTGTAAATTTCCCAAATCGTAGGTTCTTCGCCGACACACCTACAGTGATTCCCATTCTTTGATCCGACCACCTGATTATCTCAAAAATACAAGGTTGATGTTGTCCTAGCACCACAACGACATTTCTTTGGGTTTCGGGCCTCGGATCGTCCCCGAAAACACGTATCGATTTACCAACACGAAGAATGATTATAGAATGAGAACTACAAAACCATGTCGATTCATCCGCTGCTATTGTTTTCGCCCCTCCACGAGGTCATAATGATTCTAGATATCCATTTTGAGATCATTGAGCCAAAAAATTATTGCACAACGATTCCCCATTCATATCCCCGTGAAGAACACAAATAATCCGTGGAAGAGGGAGGAAGAAAACAAAACAACAAAGGAGGAACAAAACTTCACTGTAGTTTTCCACGACATTAATCTTCTCTAATTAAGAAGTTTGAATAAGGAAAATCAAAACATTAAACATGAAAAAAGAAATCCCAGGAACAAAACCAATAATGAAAATCCATCCCACCATAACGAAGATACACGAGTCATCCTGTTTGTGGGTTGGTACGAGTTCATCGTTTAATTATATAACAGGAAGGAAACAATCTAAAACATAACCCCTACCTTGATTCAGTTGAAGAACGATCATCGCATCACGTTCATTGGTGAGGTTCATTGAATACGAGATGCGTCAATTGATTGTGTTGTCATCATCCACCAATGGGTTATCCTCCAAATCTCCAAGAATTATCCAGATTTCCTCTCAATTTTCTTCCAATGACAATCATTAGATTAACCCATTAAAATAAGGGAAATAGTTTTAGCATTCTATCATGCTATGACATTAAGGAGTCAACATTGCTGCTTCTGAGTTATTATGGTGTGACATTAATTATCGAAACAAGTGCCCTGTCGTTGCGCTACAAGGAATGTTTCTAAATAAAATTAACTTTATTTTATTTTATTTTATTTAATTTTACTAAAAAAATCATAAATATAACCTTTTCCCTCGACCTAATCTAGTCGAGGTTAGACCCATTCATAAGTGAAGTCATCATCCTAGACGCAATAGTGCCCTCGTATTTTTAATCCCGGCATCCGTTTGGAAATAGCCACAACCGCACACACCCGCCAATTTACTTAACTAATTTTTTTTTCAAACTACCATTTAGGACTCACCAAGCCTTGAAATCGCACATCGTCAAAAAGTCATGTCTCATAATAATTACATATAATATTTACAAACAATACACGGAAAATTCCGAGACATTAAATAAATCCTATAAAATTCATGATGTCAATATACCTTTAAAACATACGAATGTATTAGCTCATATGTATTGGACGATGAAAATAATGAACAATGTGTTCCTATTATATAGGTTATTTGGAATGAGAATGTGGAAAGAAATTAAATCAATTGATCACATTGAAGAACATTTTTTAGAGTTAGAAAAATTTAGTGAAGGTGATTTTCAAGGATCTGAAGTGGGTGTTTTTTTTTACTTTCATCACTTTCAGAATCATGGGATGTGAAAATTACTACATTAAGTTACTCTAGTTAAAAAATAGGCTAAGTGTTTTCATATATTAGATATTTTTTTTCTTAATGAGGGGATTTATTAGAATGAGATTAAATAATCTTCCAAAATTCAGATAGGGAATACAGTAGGGGTTTTTTAAAACATGGAAAATTTACATAAAAGTAAAAGAAAAAAATAGAATTATGAGCCATGGTATCATAAAAAAAGGTGGTTATAGTGACCCAGGATTTTCATAAATATATATGAAATATTTTTAGATGATTATTCAATACATGTCCTAATGACCAATGTGAGGATCGCATAGGTTTAGTGCCTTTGGAAACATTAACAAATAAGCAACTAGTTTATAAAAGTTCTATATTATCACCCAATAAATTCTTCATAACAAGAAACCTCCATAGACATATCAAACATAGTGAATTTCTTCATAACATGGGGGATGTAAACATAAAAATTGGTGAAATCAAATTCTCATTCAGGGTAAAAAAGGTAAATATCAATGAACACATAAGAATAACATGAAAATTCAGATGTGAGAACATGAGAATAAAATTTGTAAATTATAACATATATATCATAGAACCTAATTTTGAGTCATGAAATAAATCTTACGTGTTCGTAAGACATGAATTGTATATGAATAAAAGAACATGATTCATGACAGAAAAACATTTTCTTAAGACATGGAATTTTAGTATACAAATAAACATAGAAAATATTTTATTTACTTGACAAGGATCAATTACAAGACTATCATAGTGGAATGGGTTAACTCCCCAAACCATCATAGTATTCAAGGTTCACTCCCAATACTATAATAGTGTATTGAGTCCTTTATTGAAACTAGGTTCACTCCCATTACAATGTTATTTATCACATGAGATATCAACCTTTACCCAATACATTGAAGGGAGATATAGGTCCCACCCATCACACAATAAAAATCATATATATGTGTTCCATAAGATAAAAAAAAGTCATTATATCATAAACCATGGAAATAAATGGTTTTCATAAACATTTCATCATATCATAACTCATGGAAAAAAATGGGTTTCATAAACATTTCATCAATGCATCATGACATAACCTATAGAAAATGAATGGATTCCAAATACATATTTCCATTATAATCACAATACATCTAAAAAAATAAAAAGGATACTATACTTGGATCATATTATAATTAAATCATAAGTGAAATGAAGGGTTGTTTTCATCAGTTAAGAGAAGAACCATTAATTGTTTATTAACCATTATTGAGGAAAATATGCTTTCCATTTTGAAATAGCTGCTTTAAAATATAAAAATTTGGAAAATATTAGGGAAAAATGTTAATAGAAAACAACCACAAAAAATTATAAAGTAATATTTATATATATCGGTGTTTATGATGGTAGGAAATCCCATTCATGCTGTATAAGATAAAATAAAATATTCTTTCTACAATTTTGTTAAAAAATCAACAAGTACCTTATTTGGAAAATGACAAGAAGATTCCCATTGACCCATTTTTTAAAAAATAAAACAAGGGTAAGAATGATGTTAAAAAATAACATTATAATTACTAAAACCTTATTTAAAACTATTTTAGAAAATAAATATATTGAAGAAAAAAAATTAACTGACGATAAAATTGAATTCAATTTTCCTTAAGATATTATTTTTGGTCTCTTGAAAACTTATGGTGATGAAGATGAAAGGAAAATATTTATTCTCACTAAATAAATATATGATAATAAAAGTTAAGATATAATTTAGTGATAAATCATAATATTTCATCATTATAAACATCTTCAAAAATAATCTCGATAAACAATGTGATTATAACATAAAAAACCAATAACTTGAGTTCCACTTGTTTTGAAATCACTCTAAAATTCAATAAAGTAAATTTAATTTTATTTTAATTATTTAATGGAAACCTAAAAACACTTAGGATTTCATATATTATCCCTTTTAATCATTTCAAGGACCCTTTTATCAATAATGCTTTAAAATCATCATTTTTGGGTGTTAATTGTTTCCCTTTTCATAACTATTTCAGTTTCGTAGTTCTTGTCCATGTACATTGATCATTATTATATCAACTTAAATATTTTAATAATTATATTACTATCATATATATTCACTATAAACATATTTATAGTTATCTATAAAAGATAGATATAGAAAAATGAAATTACATTGTTCCTCGAGATGGTATGCCATACGTATGGATAAAAAATGGAATGGGATGAAGTTAAATAATAATTTATCTTTAAATAATTATTATAATTCTACATATATAAAATATATTTGTTAAATATATCATTATATTTGTCCACATAAAATGTAAATGAAAAATGAATCACATCGCTTCATGGAGGTGGTAGTCTACACGCACGCCAGAGTGACGTCATCATTTTTTGACAAATTTAAAGGCAGGAAGGCATGTTTGATAATATAATAAAAAAATTATAATTATTTCACTAATATCATTTATAAAAATTAAACCCATCATAAAACTCATCCATAAAATATAGTGAAGAAATTGAGTAGTATCACTATGTGGAGATGGTAAGTCCCACCTACACACATATAATATGTTTACTTCCAATTTGATGGGAAATAGGATGAATAATGGTGGTTTCATAATTGAAATAACATTTAAGTATATTTAGAATACTTAATTTATTATTTTATGATAAATTCCATATATTTATAGCAGTTAAAGAAGAAGTATAAAATAAAGTGACTAGTTAGGGTGATTGCCTCTTCGTTGAAAGTACTTCTTTAGATATGTTCCTATAGACCCTATAATTAGTCTGTTGGGAAGAATGGAACCTTCATAATGTTGATAGAAAAGTTAAAATGAGATTTTTTATGTTAATGTTGAGATAGAAGCCTAAAATTTATGTAAAGAAGCGAGCGAAGATGTGCCCTTTTAAAATTGAGGTGAGGGGAACTTTTGAAATTTCTCAAAATATTAAATTATAATAAATTAATTATCAAGTAAAATGCCTAACAATTTATAATAATTAAAATATAATATACTATTGGGTTTTAATTGAATTAAAAAGTATAATTTAGATAATTTTTCAAGTCATTTTAAACCAAATATTTTTTATTGACCCTTGGTTAAACAATTTTAATTTTAAATATGGTAACATCTTTTTCAGTATTAAAGGATTATAATTATTAATTATAAGTTTAAAATTGTCCCATAAATGAACATTTTCTGAAATTGGAGACCATATAATATCTACCCAGTCTTATTTCAATATTATACTGAATTTTATATAATTTAATAGAATATTATTTTGTTAAAATGTCATGGTTTTCAATTTTGAAACAACCCATTGAATTTGACTCAATAGTGATAAATACAGTGTTTAAATTCAAATATAATATTTTAACATGAAACTAATATTTCATATTAACCTATAAAATATGTATAAAAGTATAAATCTCTAAAAATATATTACTTTTCATATTTTTAATATCATATATTTTATTTTTCCATTAGTTGGATAAATATTGTTTTAGTGTTGTGTAAAAATTTAATATATTAATATGATTCCAAAAAATTATAAATAAATTACCATAATTAATATAACTTCATTATTTACAAAATTACTATAAATATTTGTTCATAACTATTTTTGGTCCCTGTGTGAAAACATAATGGATTTTTAAAACTAAGAGAGTGACATTTTGTAATTTTGTTTGATTTAAAAAATATATTAGTCATTTTATAGTATAAGTGTACATTAAACAAATAAATATATATCCTAAGGTGATAATATTTTATTTACATTCAAACAATAAGAATTTGAATGAAAAAATGATGGTATTGTCACTTATTTTTAAGGTAGATTATCCCAATTGTCCTTTTAATAATGTGATAAATTCTAACACATTTATTATTCATATTGGTGAAAAGTAAAAGGGGTGTTTTTACCAAATTTTAAGCTCCTGATTTAAAATATAGAATACATTTCATCATATTAAATACATATAAGAGGTAGAAATTAATTGTAAAATAATCACATAAAATGCAATGAAAACCGTTTTTTAGGAAAATATATTTTTAATCATAGAACATGGTTTATTATTTTCCCATATAAATAAAAATATTAAATGGATGTTAAAATATTTGATTTAAAATATTATATAAAAAATTATTTAAAATAATTCACCAAAATTTAATAATTTATTATAGAAAATACATTCTATGCAAAAAAATAGTTTGTGGAAAAAAATATTTCTTTTTCCATCAAATGATTTTTATAATCAATTCATTAACAATGAATTAATTTATACATATGAAACCATAAATTTTTTATAATATAGATATCTATATTCATAATTGAAAATAAAATGGTTAGGAAATAACTGTTACTTTAAATAATAAAATTTTAATAGCATATAGCGGTTCAAATAATAGTGGTGTTGTTTGTAACGCGAGCTATCGAAGAAATGAAATTTATTTGAAAAATATATATTTATTAAAATACCAGGGTGTCACATTATAAACCGTTAAATTAATTTCTATCTCAAAATTATTTATTATGATATAATAAAATTATGATGTATTTGTTTCATTATATCCTCAGGTTCCCATATAGCCTCTTGGAATTTGGGATTTTTTTAGAGAACTTTCACCAGGTGAGTAGTCTTGTTGTGTAGAGCTTTATTTCTATGATAATAATTTTATACCTTTTATTCCTAATAAGAAATATCATTTGCTATTGTTACATCCTATATGTTTATTATATGTTATGGATTAGATATGTAATTACTTAGGAGATATATATGTAACACATTGTAAACTTGAGATAGATTTGGTGGAAATGTCAAGCATTAAGCTACTATCACTAGTTGATGAAGAATATCAAAAGGGAAAATATACCTTCGGATCATGTTTCCACCCCTTCTGAGTTTCATAACTTTATTCCATAGAGAAATCCATATAAAAACCTTATCACTAACATTAATTTCTAGTTCACATCAATGATTTTTATCAAAACCTTTATGTCGACTATGGGTTGTCTTGATGTGCTACTAAACGGTTATGACTTTCTGTATCATTTACTCAACTATATTAGGACCTAGTATCTAAATTTATCTATTATAATACTATAATAATGTAGTTCACACTTCATTCCAAAGATTTATTTATAAAGATTTATCTTAATACCTGAGTGAAAGATGTTGTTATAAGAAAACTCAACTAGAGGATGGTGTTAATTTCAACCACCTTTCAAAACCACAGAACAAGATCTCAACACATCCTCTAGAGTTTGAATCATTCTCTCAGACTTAACAACAATCTGAGTAATATACACCATACTAGAACTGAAATCTATTTTAATATCCAACTGAATACTTCTCCAAAATGTTGAGGTAAGCCTCAGGTCCTGATCAAATATAATAGAATATGGTACTCCATGCAATGTTACCGCTTCCTTAGTAAATATTCAATAAATATTATCTAGTAAAAAATATTCTCTATTGTAAATTAAGGGTTCTTAATTCATAAAGTGATCACCTACAACCTATATATCATTGCTCTCTTTTTTAAGAGTCCAACGACGAATCCATGGTGATGTTTTCCCATTTCCATTATGGCATGGGTAATGGTAGTCGAATCCCTATAGACATTTTACTCTCATCCTTAACATTCTAAAATACCAAGAACTAAGATACATAAATAGTAATATATCTCTTCATATTTCCCCACCATAAATATATTTACATATCTTTATACATCTTTTTAATTCCATGATGACTTGATAAAGGAGAATTGAAAGCTCCATCTAATAGCTTCTTCTTCTTCAAATATGGTATGAACAAAACACATACAGGGTTCTTGAACCTTATCATTCCATTATAATCAATGTTAAATTGAAGAACATTTCCCACCTTGTTTTATAGTTCCATATCAGCCTTTTGTGGCTCTTTAATCTTCACTTAGATATATGGTTGAACACTCAATTAAGAAAGATAATATTTCTCCCCTTCCTTCAGGATTTGAAGATACATCCTTTAAAAATATGGAAATATCAGATATTTTGGTGATACTAATCATAGATAATATAGAAGGATCCTTTCAAATTTGAGAATAATCCACCTTATTCACTTTCCAATTGTGGTAATGTATTGAGCTGTCATAATAATTAGGCATCTCCAACCATATTCTCTAGAACATATCCAACTCCTTCTGTGTGAAAATATACAATAAAATTTTATTATCAGTATGTATATATATATATAAATCCTTTATCAATATAGATAATACATATATATCATTAATCAAATAATTACCATAGCTTCCTCCAAATATTGATTTGGGAAATTTTTCTCATAAACCTTCATTTCGCATGAGGCATAAGTTATCACCATATCATTTATAAGAGAACACATCCAATCCATTTTTTTGATTCATCACTATAGATTTCAAATCCTTCCCCATTGTAGTGTAATGTAAGCATAGGTTCATTAACTAACATTGTATTCAATTCCTTGAAATTTTATTCACAATCAAATTTCAAAAGGAACTTAGCTCCCCTATGAGTTAACATGGTGGGTTGATTAGAAATACCTAAGAAATTCTCCTAAAAGAACCAATAATATCTATCTAAACCAAAAAAACCTATATACCATAGTCACATTAGTTGGTATGGTCCAAAATTTAATAACTTCAGTATTAGGATGATCTAAGAATATACCCTCAATTGAGATTATATGTCCAAATAATTGAACATTCCAAATCTAGAATTCAAGCTTCGTAATTTTTTCCTAAATATTCCCCTTCATGAGCTTCTTAAGTATAATTCTCAAATTATCTTCATGCTCTTCCTTACTCTTTGAATATATAATAATGTCATCTTTAAATACTACCACAAACATATCGAGGTAAATTGTAAATCTGTTAATAATTATATCCATAAAGATAGTGAGGCATTTATATGACCAAATGGAATCATTATAAATTCATATTGTCCATATCTTGTCATAATGATTTCATGAGTATATCATGCTTCTTAACCCTCAATTAATGATATTCAAAATTAATGTCAATATTAGAAAATTATTGAGATCCATGTAGTTGATCAAACAATTAATCAATATGGGTTAGAGGATACTTGTTTTAAATAGTTGTCTTGTTTAGTTCTCGATAATCAATTTAGAGTCAAATTGATTCTTCTTTATGTTTTTTAAAAAATAGACTGTGCACACCACGGTGATGCACTAGGCCGAATGAATCCCTTTTTAAGACCCTCTTGTATTTCTTCTTCTATTCTTATCACTCAATATGGACCATTCTATATGGATTATTTGAAATAAGTGTAGAACCATGTATTGGCTCACCATAGAGTCTTTGATAAATTTTTCCATGGTTACTATTCATATTAGTACAAAATAAAAGGGGACTATTTAGTAATTTTGAACATTATGATTTAAAAAATGGAAATATTTTTTTATCAAAATCAATATATATAACTGGTAGATATTAATTTTAAAATAATTACTCAAAATTTAATGAAACATTATTTTTATGAAAAAATAAACTTTTAAGAAAAATAGGTGGTTTACTCTAATCACAATATTTTACAAAGTTAAATGAAGGATAAAACATTTTATTGAATATATAATTTATTTTATTCATTAAAACCATTCACTAAAATTGATTAATTTATGAAAAAAAATTCATTGTGTGAACATAAATATTTTTTTTAAGAAAAATATTTCTTTTTATGCGAAATGATTTTTAAAATCCACTAATAACCAATAAATTAATTTATACATTTGTACCCATAAATTTCTCATAATTATTTTTTCCTATTTATCCCCACCAATAAAATGGTTAGGTGTAAGATTCCATGTTTTTTTTATGAGGTGTAGATATTTTAATTTCAATTTAATTTCTACGTTTTGAACTAATGTGAATGCCTAATGAGGTCACAAGAGTTTTGGGGTCTTTGGGGATTGTTTGGAGCATAAAGCCTAGGGTTTTTGAAAACAAATATGGACCTCTTGATTAGTAGAAACCATGATACCTAGGACTTATAGTTTGAGTAAATCGTTCGAGATGTTTTAGAGGGAAGATTAGGGCTACACAGTTTCATAAAACCATGCATCCAAGGTCGGACCCCCATCAGTACCATATATAGTTTCTAGGAGAAATGAAAATAATGGTTTCTGAAAGGTTTCTCAATCCAAACCCATGAACCATGTAGGGTCCTTCATTGGATAGTGAAGGGCACACATTGAGTGCACGGTTTATCCAGCCATGCAGCCAAACCAGGTGACCTAGTGTTTTTTGGTGAAATGATTATTTTTATATTAAATTATTAATTAACAAAAACCTATATTTTTTATTTTTTATTATAGTGGACATGAGATATTTTTCCCCCAGATAAACTCATCCTCATCTTACACCTAGTATTGTGTGTTGTTTCATCACCTGGAATCGCAATTGAGGGTTTTTCATCTCATTGGATCTGTTATGGGGAGTTCTTCATTAATTTTTCTTTGTTCATAATTTTTATTCATGTTGAAAAAGTTATTTATGTGAAAACTAATATTCTATATTTATAGGGTAATCACCCATTATTGTATTTTCTTCAAATTTGGATTGAGTTAGGAGTCAATATTGGATGAGTGTTCTCCCATGAGTATATGGTAGGTAGTATATACCTTTTCCCTTTAGGTTAGGTTGTTTTATATATACTTTTGAATTTTCCACATGTTGGGATTTCTGAAGTTTAAACAAAAATGTATTTAATGCCTTGATTAAATGATTGGAACCTTGATAGGTCTCCCAATTAGTACCATTATATGGTTGGAGGCTGTTTACCTCAACCCAGATAACTAGTGAGGTTTATTTATGTATATTCCCCGTAATTTACCACCCCATAGTGTTCATGTGTGAGCTCACCATCTTAGTGGGTTTGATAAGGAATTGAATGAGACAATATGACATGGTTTATGAATCCTTTTCATGTTATTACATGTTTTAAAACTATTACATGTTTTAAATTGGAAATGTGGAATGTGTTGGATGAACTAATTGCTTGAAAGTGGTTATGAAATGAATTATTAAATGGGTTAAGGAAATGTTTATGAATTTTATTGAATACTATGGACATTTCTACTCCATAGATTAAGAATTGAATTGAATTCCATGGTAATTTATCCTCCATGGATTCGAAGTTATAGTAGATTCTATGAAAATATCTACTGCATGAAACCAAATTAAAAGATGGTGGCTTATACATTTATACTCCTCAAATCCAACTATTGTGATTGAAACATGATTGCATGTCATAATCCATTGAGGATGACCTGGAAATTTATACTCCTTGGATTTGTCTAATTGGTTCCAAAATTTTAATACTCAGCATAGGCTGCAGTGGATGTTTAATATTCTTTATATTTATTCTATGTTTATGGTTTTGTTGTTTAAACTGATCATTGGTAGGCTGGATAGTATAACTTTTACATCTATCACTCCTAATTATTTATTTATATCACTATTATATATTGCACACTTCTTCTGTTTCTATACATAGACTGTGCATGCTATATACACCATTAATGGTGGCCTACTAAGTGTTATCTCACAACCTATTTGGGCCACTATTGATTAACTTGATAGAATTAATGGATTCTAGTATGGATAAGATAAATCAACCACTTTATGATTCTAGATTGAGTATGCATAGAATCACGAGATCACATGGCTGAGGTTTGATCACGATTCAATCTTGAGATAGTCCTTTTTAGTCTTTTATACCTTTTGATACATGTATTGTACTGGAAGTCTGCTACTATGTATTTCCTATCATTTTTCATATAGAAATGCCATAATAATTTTTTATATGATATCACTTTCGTCTTGATTTATTATTATAGTCTTCTAGATGATTTATCTTCTACTTCCAATTATTTGATATACATATTCTATTGATTGTTTTGATTTTACAATTTTGTTACACTCTGATTATTACGGTATAGTCTTCCAACTATACCACCTTATACCCTCCATCATAATTGGAAGCCTATAGTATACAAGGAGGCGTGATTAAGTCCATGAAACCCACCGGCTCGGGGCACCATTTAGTGGATCCTAGTCCAGGACTTTACAAAGTGGTATGAGAGTGGATTTATTTTATTTTATTTTTCTGCAATACTTTTTGGGATTGTAGTATAATGAAATATGAATGTATTGTAAATTGGTAAGCTTCTATTCCATGGATTATCTAACCCAAGAATAGGAAAAATCCAAATTTCTTAGGATGAAAATTTTTGTTCTATATATTTCCTATTACAATTGGTCTTATTCCACTGTTGGGTGATGAATAAGATATGTGATGTTGTAATTTCTATGATTGGGAAATTAAATTTTATCCTTGGAATTATATGTAAAGTTATTATGGATCATTCATCATATTAATAACTTTACATGATTCCCATTACATTCATATGACATGCCGTATAGGATTCATTTCTTGATTGCATGAAATTATCATGTGTTCATTGCGTGATATAATTTTTATTTGATTAAAATTTGTGCCAAAAAATAAGAAAACATAATTACTACTTAAAATTCCTTATATAACATAAATAGTTTTTTTCTATATAGGATACAATAGGAACCTTAAGCAGTCAATTATGGCATGTTGTGTCATGGACCATTGGTCGCATGTGCTAGAACGTGTTATGGTAGGGATTAAATGGATGTCATATTACATTTTATAAGGTGTATAATATATAATAGATTAGATATGGTGATCTACATAATTCACCAATTTACGTGAATTGTTAAATAAATGAGAAATAACGTAAAATAAATTGACTTCCGAAATAGAAAGGTTGTCGATAAATAGAGTTTCCAACCACACGTTATTGTCCATATATTAGGAATTTTGTTGAGAATCATAGGTATTGAATCATACTTGACTTTAGTTTTGGACAGAAGGTAGTGACTATGGTGTCCTTTATAGTTGTTTATTTTACCCAGTCCTAGCTATATGAGTAGGAAGAGGGGTGTGCCTTGTATATAAGGAGGCTTTTCCCTATCTTATGTTTATATCTATTATATGGTTGTTTCAGAAACTTTTCTGAGGCATGTCCTTGGTATTTATAGAGACATTACACCATAAAGGCCTCAATTCATATGACACGAGGGTAGCGAGTACTATACTCTCTAGGTGGTGGGCCTTGAGTGGCCATTGGAACCTCTGGTAGTTCCATTTTCAGTGCTTCATGTTATTCCTAATGTGGGTACTGATTACCAATTTCGAGAGGGTTTCCTGCACTTTATGGATACACTACCACAAAACATGGAAAGGTAAGTGTTGCCATTTATCAGCGCTAAACAGAAAGCGCTGATAAAGGGGTATGCCTTTATCAGCTCTATCTAAAAGCACTGATAAATGTAATATTTATCAGAACTTTTTTTAGCACTGATAATGGTATCTCTTTATCAGTGCTAAAAAAGAGTCGATAAATGAGTGTTTTATCAGCACTTTTAATTTAGTGATGATAAAACATAACTTTTTCTGCAATTTTAAGAAGCGCTGATAAAGGTTCCATCGGTTTTTATTTAATAACCCTAACCGGCCATCCTTACTCGCACACGGTAAAGTTTTTGTGGAAGTTGAACCAGGCCCCTCGTCTGCTGAGACGCCATCCTTCTCCTCCTCATTCTTCTGCTCCTCCTCCTCCACTGCCGCCTCCGCCCCTCCCCCGCTGACGCCACCACCGCTGCCTCCGCCCCTGCTGCCGCGACCGTCACCGCCTCTTCCACCGCCTCTGCCGCCTCCGCCGCCTCTGCCGCCTCTACTGCTATCGCTGCCTTCGCCTTCGGCGCTGCATCCGCTGCCGTCGCTACCATTATTGATATTCAATTTCAGGTAATTTATTATTTATACCACTTGAATTGAACATGTGAAATCCTTACATGAGTTGTTAATGCAAGAGTCAACGGATGATATAGTTGATAACGGTTTTGGATTCATGGTTCCTTACATATTATAGAATTATGGAGGAGCACTAGAGACCTGTGTGGTTGTTTTAGCCATTAAACATTCCAGTATAGATGTGGGATTATATTTTCATTAATTTTTTATTGGTTTTCCAAAAAAACCTTTCAAGAAGGTTTTGATTTGGGTGTTTGTTGATCAACTCCAAATATATGTGCACTTCCTTCATATTTATGAGGCGATGAAAGTGGAACAACTCATGAACTTGTATGTTTTAGAATTTTTGAGACTTCATGAGGTTCCATTTATAATTGTTTCAGAAGGTGATCTGAGGTTGAAATCTAGGTTTTGGAAATCATTTTAGGTTTCACTAGTTTTCTAGGGTAAATTATGAACACATTATTATCTATAGATGGATATATATACAGAGAGGGAAGTCAATGGTCTATTGGTTACTCTCCAGAATCATGCACATTATTTCATTGGATATTAGGAAATGAATTTTCCTTTTTTTGATTTCCCATATAACAATTGTTATCAGGATGTGATAAAGACGGATCCCTAAATTTTTTATATGGGAATCTATATAGATATCCCTAGTACTGGGAAGAGCTGGGAGAGTGGTCCATAGTTGGTTCAAGTGTTGTTCAAGAGATGAAAGAGATAGTGCAATTGATCGGGAAGAATTTAATCATTACACAGAGTCATAATAAATTCAATATGAACCATTGAAATCAACTGCTGGTGTTTTAGGTTAGTGATTAGGCCTTTATCGTAGTTTCACATCACTTGGGACATCAGTGGCTAGGTTATCAATATCTATTTTCACCGAGTAATGGGATAAACATAGTGATTTTTGGTCACTAGGTAGTATTTCTTATTTGTTTTAGTTACCATCTGGTTTGATAGATATCCATGATGTGTTTAATATTTTCGATTTGATTAGGTATATACCAGATCATTTACATGTGATTAGACGGGGGATGTTGATCTTGATCCCGATAATACTTTCATTCCCCTGCCAATTCAGATTATGAATATGGAGTATAAGGTACTACATGATTAAATGATCCCGAGTCTAGTTAATGTGGTAGGACAGAAAATATATCCATGATACATGGGGGAATGACTCGTTGATGAGTTAGTAGTGTCCTTCTTCATTAGAGGATACATGATCTTGAGGGATTTCTGGGGGAAAATCATTTATGGTCGGGAGATTATAAAGTCTCATTACATTTTATGTGAGGTATGTTTTAACATTTTTTTGGATTTTTTTGTTGAGGAATGATGAGAAAGGATTTGGAGGACATATGTATTGGTAAATTTAGTTATCTTTAGGGAATTTTTAGAAACAAAACAACATTTATTACGATATTATGAGAAATTACATGACGTGTAAATGGAGTAGATGACATGTAATGACAACCAAAAATTACACATTAATTGGATCCACAATGTGACAATTTGACAAACTTTGTAATGATTACATATCATTTAAATAAAAAAAACAATGTTTTAAATAAAAAGTGACTTGTTTTTTAGTGTATCTACGTCAAGAGGATTAAACGACAAGTAAATGTATTACATGTAGTGTCAATGTCACAGAAAAGATTTTTTGGGATCCATAGAGTTCTTGAGGCTTCATATTTTTAAAAAAATTATCCTCTTGGATAGATCTTTATCCCGAAGATATTTTGGGTCACTCCCTCCCATCTAGTTCACATTGTTTAATGCTTGATCCCTATTATGGCTGGATTTCTTTTCTCGAGGTATGTGATCCTTCTGATTCTTATTTGGATTTGTTTGCACCTATGGTTTGGATAAAAATTAGTGACCAGATAGTGATTTCTATCAATAAATTTAAATTTATTTGCACGCATTGTATTTTGGGGTTTGTGGGATGTGGTAAATGATGTACTCAGTTTTAGATTATTCTATTCACATGGGTTTCCCCTATTTTATGTTTTCTTTTTAGTTGGAAATCTCCTCTACTATGCGCCTCTCTTTTTCCACGAACGCACCTTTATCATGTGCTTAACAAAACCTTCATGGTGAGTTTTCTCCGATTATCATGTTTGCAGAAGATCATGCATGTGACCCTTCTCAAATCCTTTGTCTATGTTTCCACTGATTTTATTCAAGACAAATTAGTCTAGAGGAGTTGGAAGAACACCTGATCTGTCACGGAATAGATCGAAGTTATACATGTTGGAATAAACATGGGGAAAAAACGAATGTAGGTAGTGGTTCAGATAACACGACATTTTATAGATCATCTGATATGATTAGAAGCGTGAATAGTGAAGATGATTGTATGGAGGGTGTGATTACAGATGTGAATGATGATGAAGATCGTATTGAGGAAATGACAAGGACAATTGAAGATGAACTTCGTTATTGCCCAAAATTGTTTGAGAAGTTAAAGAGTTGTGAAAAAATGCCATTGTATGTGGGTTGCCCTAAATATAGAGCATTGTCAGCCGTATTGAAGCTGTATAATTTGTAAGCAGGCAACGGGTGGAGTGACACCAGTTTTACGGAACTACTTGCTCTCCTGAATAACATGCTATTAGAATATAATGAAATCCCAAGCTGAACATACAATGCCAAACAAATTCTACGATTGATGGGTATGATGTCTGACAGAATACATGCCTACCCGAATGACTGTATATTGTTTCGCAAGGACCACAAATCACTTAAATAATGCCCAAAGTGTGGTGCTTCTCGATACAAGAAAGATGATTCTAGTCTTACGAACGTTGTATGGTACTTTCCAATCATTCCTAGGTTTAGGGACCTTTAGGGAAGTGAGGAGACTGCAGGACAATTGACATGGCATGTAGATACAAGATTTAAAGATGTGAAACTACGTCACCTGATAGACTCTCATCAGTGGAATAGAATTGATCACGAGTATCCTGAATTTGGGAATGATCCGAGAAACCTTCATTTGGAATTATCTATAGATGGGGTGAATCCATTTGGTTTTTAGAGCAGCAGTCACAGTACATGGCCGGTTATGTTGGTAAACTATAACGTACCACTGTGGTTATGCATGAAATGAGAATACATCACTTTATCTATGCTTATATCCGGACCAAAACAACCGAGTAATGATATTGATGTTTATTTGGCCACCATTGATCGAGGATTTGAAAATATTGTTGGATTCAGGTGTTACGTTGTATGATTCTTACAAAAATGAATATTTCACTTTGAAATCCATGTTGTACGGGATGATAAATGACTTTCATTCGTATGGAAATTTTTTAGGATATCGTATTAAAGGAACTCAAGGGTGTACCATTTGCGAACAAGGTACACAGTCAATTAGGTTGAAATATTCATCGAAAACCGTGTTTCTAGGACATCGCAGATTTCTACACTGATGAAATGAGTACTGATCTTGGACGATATCATTCGAAGAAAGTTCAGAAGAACGTACAACATAGTCTTCACTAACAGGTGATCAATTTTCTGAGAAAGTAAAAGATTTGGACACTTCTTTTAGTAAATCGTTTTCTAAAAACCTTATGAAAACTTGTTGGAAGAAGAGATCAGTTTTTTTTGAATTACCATACTAGAATTTTCTGTATGTCAGACATTTTCTTGATGTTATGCATGTTGAAAAAATTGTATGTGATAGTGTCATTAGCATGTTGCTAAATGAAACCGAAAAAACAAAGGATAGAATTAAGGCTAGATTGGACATGGTTGAGACAAGAATATGAGAAGAGTTGGCACCAGTGAAGGGTGAAAAAACAACATTTCTTCCTCCTACTGCTTACACTCTTTCCAGGCAGGAGAGATATCAGTTTTGCAACTTCTTCAATGACATAAAGGTTCTAGAGTGGTATTCATTAAATATCAAGAACATCGTGTCAATGGGCGATTTAAAATTAAAGGGTCTGAAATCACATGACTGCCATGTTTTGATGCAATATCTAATTCCTATAGCTTTATGTTTTATTTTTCCCAAGAATGTCCTCCATACATTAATGAAGCTCTGTTTCTTCTTCAAAGCTATATGCAGCAAAGTTATAGACCTTGTGAAAATGCCAACTATGGAAAGAGAAATTTCCATTATATTATGTGAATTGGAAATGTTCTTCCCACTGAAATTTTCCGATATTATGGTTCATTTGATGGTTCATTTATTGAGAGAGATTCGACTATGTGGTCCTGTACATTATAGATGGATGTACCGCATAGAATGATATATGAAGATTTTGAAAGGGTATGTCAAAAACCGAAGTCGTCCAGAGGGTTGTATTGTAGAGAAATATATTGTTGAGGAAGCCGTTGAATTTTGTACCGAATACCTGTCTGGTGTGGAAATCGTTGGCATACCAAAATTTCGTCACACTGAGCGGCTTGAGGGTGAAGAAATTTCTTGAAGAGAGGTTGTCACAATCAATATTATAGATCAGGAGCAGGCCCACCTTTACGTTTTTCATAACAGTTTCGACGTTGACCCATATGTTCAAACCCACAAAGAAATTCTTAGTCATTTGAATCCTTATAGGGATGAAAAATGGATATTAGATACACATAATCGGTAGTTTATAGGATGGTTTCGAGACCATATTTTTAAGTAGCTAGATGAAAATCCAGACTCAATTTCAGAATGACTTCGATGGCTAGCTGGAGGAGCAAGTGTGTATATATTATCTTATATTTCTTATGAAGTTAATGGTTATACATTCTATACTAATGAACATGATGCAGATAGTACCATGCAGATTAGTGGGGTTACACTTGTGGCTGAGGTGATGCATGTTTCCAGTGCTAAGGAAGAAAATCCAATTTATACGAATATGTCATACTTTGGCATCATCAAACGAATATGGGAGTTGGATTATACGAAATTCAAAGTTATGAATTTTCAATGGAAGTGGGTTGATAATAGGAGTGAACTTAAAATAAATGAATTAGGATTCGTGAAAGTTTATTTCATTAAGGAATGGGAGAAAGACGAACCATTTATAATGGCATCACATGCAGTACAAATATTTTATGTTACAGACCCCGCAAACCGAAATTGGTCAATTGTTCTGTTATCGACCAAAACAACTGAAGGGTCAGATAAAAGTTTCATGGAGGTTGATCCATTTATTGGGACTTCACAATAATTTCACCGTGGACCCAATGTAAACGGAGTTTTGTATGTCAGAGGAGACTACAATGAAGGGATTTACATAGTCGATAGAGGAGTCAAATCTCATCAGCCTTTAAAGAAAAAAGAGATAGTACGATAATCAGGTTATTTGTTTATTGTAATATACATTTTGTTACGTTATGTTATTATCTGTTCACTTCTGTTTTTATGTAATCTAAATTAAATATTAAACCACTTCTGAAGATAATGACTTCTGCACCTACTGATGCGCCCAATCCTGAGGCACAAAAGGTCTCTCAACCAGCAGCTGGTGGTCCCACTGCAGGGAAACAACAGGTTTCTCTACCAGATGCTGGTGGTCCCAGTGAAGCGCAACGGGTTTCTCAACCTGTTGTTGCTGGTCCTAGTGTTGAGGGACAACAGGTTTCTCAACCTATCGTTTCTAGTCCCAGTGCCAATGGTTGCACTCCGGGGGAACATATTGATGCTACTTCTGAGGAAATGGTAGGAAATGAAACCCTGAAAGTGAAAAAGAAACAAGAGCGTCATGGTTTGACAATGTTAGAAAAAATCCTTAAGGAAAAAGAAAAAGGCATCAAATTTGAGGTGGGATGGAATAAGCAAGGACAATATGTTAAACCCAACATAGCCATCTTTAGTAGCTACTTCGGAATTGTCACTCGGCAACGCGTGCCGATTGGTGTACAGTCCTGGAACCATGATGTCACCGGGCTGAAGACACTAATGTGGGAAGAGATTACGGTAACATTATGATACCATTTTTTTAATTTATGAAAATAATATAAAATACCAAAACATTGACTTTCTCTTCATCATCCATTGTACAGTGCATTTATAGTAGATGCCTCGCACAAGGAATATATATTAAGAGTTGCAGGAAGGACTCATAGAGGTTTCTGCACAAATTTAACGAAATATCATCTTAAAGATGTAGAATGGAAAATCAAGCCACTCCCACCTCCTCTTTACGCACACTTGATATACCAAGGAGCATGGGATGCGTTTATCAACCATCGTGGGGAGTAGACTTTTCAGGTACATTATGTTGGGTAATACATTGTTTGACGTTTTCTTGTATTCATCACTCTGATTGATAGTTTTTTATTTATGAAGTAGCAACTGAGTGCTGAAAATAAAATACACGCAACAGAACCAGCGTACCCTTACCGTAAATCAAGGATGGGGTACGCTGAACTTGAGAAAAAATTGGTACGTCTTGTAAATGTACCCTACTACATGTATGTGACATGAAACAACTCAATAACCATGTTTTTCTATTTATATGCAGATTGATGAATCGAAATCAAAATCCATAACCATCCCATTCCATGTGCTATGGAAGGAGGCTCATGTAAATAAAGAGGGGATACTGATAAATGAAAACACACAAAAAGAGTGGGAAACACATGTAAGTATGACATAATATAAATTTGATTTTCTTTAAATCGCTATTACATTACAATAACTGCTAATTTTCTATATTTTCTATCTGACCTAGTCACAAGAATCAACAACAATCGCACCAGATGCAGACAAACTTTCAGCAGCCACGAGGAAGCCAGAACAGTATGGCCACATCAGAGGTGCGAGTTTTAGGGTGACACCACGAACATAATTTCAAAAAAAACAAATGGAGGATCAAAATGAATAAAATGGAAAAGATGCAAGAAAAATTATCTATTTTTCAAGAAGAATTACAATACTAGATAGAGATGATAGCCAAATTGATGGGAGAGAGGCAAAGAGAAGAAAAAACTCAACAACAACCCATACGTGATGATCCCGCCCCACCCCACCAGCTTTGAGGCGAGCCATTCCCCTAAAAAACCTGACTTAGATGAGGTAATCGATGTTTTAATAATTGTTTCTGTGAAATGTGATTTACATAGACACTGATACCTTTTCTGTACTAATATTACACAGGGTGAAAATGACTGCGATTTATATCTATCAACTCCCACCTATCGCCTTGTAGCAAGGGATACAGTGTTCAGTATGCAAAATGACATGCTACACAATAGATAACTTCTAAATTATCATCTCAGAGTGTGAATTAATGTATCTAATGAGCTGAGTGCTGAGATACCTATTCAAAATGACGATGACGACATTCATTTGGTCGAACAATCAGTTGGAACATTCAACACATGCCTAAATGTTCTTGTAAAAAACATGTCGAAAAAAGGTATCCATTTACACTTTATTTTTCAAGCTAGACCTTTAACATTTAATTAAAAAAGGTCTAAACCGATGAATTTTATTACAGAATGACAAAGACTATGTGGTGAAATGAAATATCAGCTCAAAACTCTCTCAAGGATCAACCAACCGATTGAAACGATCTACTAGGAGCACCTTCACCCCACCCGTTCTATATCCACAGTTAATATCATTGCTGGCTCATGTGGATACAAAGTTGAAAGATGAAAATGCTCACACAGTTGATTTTGAAAAATATATGTATGGAGAGGAAACATCAGATTTCATTAGTGCTGAAAATGTAAATTAACTCCTCAAGTATGAATGGGTAGGCTCTTTGGTTGTAAATGTATACACGAGGTATGTTTTCATGATTTGATTTTACAAAAGTTGATATACTATGATAATTAAGACAAAATACATTTTGTATTTTTCGTAGGCATATATATGAAAAAAAATTGAAGGGATTTCCCCATGAACAGAAATTTTAACTTGTTAGTCCTCACATCACCTCTTCAAAAGAATAAATAGATTCTGATAAAGAGGCTGCAATAATTTCATCCCTGCTCAAATTTTTTGAAAAAAAATTACGGATGATAGACTCTTTTTAATACCAACGATGCAGGGGTAAAACTATAAAATTAAATCATATAAACTATATTTTCATTTCATTATTTACTTATTCCTTTTTTTACTTTTAGGAACCATTGGATGCTGATTGCAGTCAATTTAGATACTACAAAGATTTATTTTCTGGATTCAATTTATGGATATCCAACAAACCGACCACGCATGATGGCGTTTGTTAATTTTTAATACAGTAGATTCAATATTTTAAAACTAAACAACTAGTTATATAATTTATGTTATATTTTAATGAGGATTCTGTTATGATAGGGTGGTGCATCAATATCGTCTAATGCATGGAATGAATCCAGGGCCTAAGGATAAGAATGCCTACAAGAACTATAACTGGAAAAGTATCCTGGTATATATAATAACATTTCACTATCCAAACACATATCAAAACAAATTACTTATTGTTTCCGATGTTTCTGTAGTGTCCAAAACATACAAATAGAATGGACTGTGGTTATTATGTTTGTAAATTTATGAAAGAGATTGTATTTCATCAACAAACTATCATCCCTGACAAGGTATTTTCAAAAATAATTACGAGTTCATTTAAAATATTTATTAATCCTTTGTGTATTTATATTTTTTCAGTACTACCATGACTGTCACAAAAACTCATATTCAGAAGATGATATAGATGTGTTTAGAAACGAATGGGCAACATACCTGATGGAATATTGTACACAAATAGGATAATGGTGAATTACTACTACTTATGTTATCTATATATGATCATAGATTATCCTCCAACCATATTTGGTGAATAACCTTGGATGATGAAGAAGGGATATATTAGAGCAGATCGAGATATGATGAACACAATGACTTCCTTCAATCATTAGATAGAATGATTTTTGATGAAAAATGATCCAATATCCATGTAGGAATATTAAACATTATGTTTACACCCTTTTTGATTAAATAGTTTGAGTAGATCGATCCCTTTGATGGAAATGTACCAATTGTGGATTGAGAATGATCCGATGTATTGAAATATTAATTTATTACTCAATGTTTTCTATCCTCGGATTCATATTATTGATCATTGAACAAATCAGTATTGAAGTAAGGCATGATGGTGTGCAGTGCGTGTGGGGTGAATGATGAAACCACCGAGGATCAAAAAAATCCATTTTCAACAAACGATGGATGGAAACAACAAATATGGTCTATATCCACCATTTTCAGTTAGATATAGGGCCTAAATATAAATATTGCTAAAATTAAAGTAGAGGGATCAGATTCAACTTGCAAAGATAGTATTTGAGCACATGTGTACCTATTGGTTCATTTTTAAGAAATTTCAATGTTTTGTATCTCGTTTGTTTGAACTTGTATTTGAGCACATGTGTTGTTGTTTGACTTGCACAATTATTTCTAGGTAAATGCATGGGATAATGGGTATCATTGAGGGACTTTTAATCCAATTATGATTGAGGATTAATGTGTGTACATTGAACTAGATTTAAGAATATGATATTGAGTACACTATTTACAATAATTGACTTTGAGACTGAATTTCATTCACTGGTTTTCTCATGCATTAGATTTAATGTGAGGTGTCCATGATACTCTGTGGAAATATGGATAAATGAACATGCTTGTTTATAACCCAATCATGTAATTACCCACATCGTTGTGGGTTAGAAATTACCAAGGGAAATTGAATTTTCATTTATTGATGGTTTCATTTTTTGAACCGGGTCTTTGGTTGGGTTATTAAGAGTTTTAATGTCTCTAATAGGTGTTTCAAACATGTATTGGGGCTAGAGGGATGTCATTGGTTTTTGGGAGGATATCAAGGATGATTTGGGTAGTCATTATATTGAAATGTTGTAGAATTAGGCTACTCATAGTGTGAAAGGGTAATTCACAACATGAATGCATTTAATAGGGTGATAACGGTCGTGAATGGGGAAAAGGGGTCATGTAAGGTTTTGGAACCAAAATATTGTGATGTCACCACTTGGTTCATTTCATGTAACATGATTTAAAACTTATTTTTATGTGGGTGATGGGTTTATAAAGTATGAAACTCCTTAGGTTTCTTCGTTTGGGCACCAAGTTCTTAGGGGGTGGCCAAACCCCATTCTCCTCCTTCCTTCCCCTTAGTCCTAAGTGGATTATCGGTTGTTCTTCATTTCGAATCAATGTGGTATCTTCTCCTACATCTTCCTTGCTTCTCTAACTAATTGATCAAAGATTTGATTTCAATTTTTAGGGTTCCAGGTGTAATTATTATACCATATTATGGATAAATCATTTTTCTTCATGGGACTTTTATATATGACTCTTAGAGCATGTCCCACAATTTCATAAAGTAGTAATCAATCATTATTTGATGCAGATTATATTTTGTGGTAGATTTCCTTATGGGTTTTCAAAAAATTTGGCTTAATTTGTCATAAATTTAGTAATATAGAATGGGGATTTAGTGTTTTTTAGGCTTAGGGGTGCATCGGGAGTGGATCACACCTAGTTTCTCAGCATTCTGGCTTTGTTGGATTACACGATGAGTTTGGCGTCTATTATACAATGCTGGATTTTTTGTTAAAATTAACTAATTATATAATTTAATGTTGTTTGAAATTAATACATGTGATCATGGACTCAGTTGTGATTGGTATGAACTGAAAATAGTTTATTGGACTTCTGGTTGATGTAAGGGCATTGACCTAATTGTATCTCTTAGTTAATTTATTATTTTATGTTTTGTACCTCACTAGTATAATTACATTTAGAAACCCCATTATTTAACACATATTATTAGATTATTTTTAACATAAACATACATTAATTACAACCTAAATATCTTGAGGCCTAGTGTCATTGTGTATTTTTCTACTTAGAAGAGAGAAATAACAACAACCTATCATCCTTTCTCTAGTCGCCTTCTCTTTTATAGTTCCTGAAGGTCTCTCTTTTACATTGAAAATATAAATTTTTATATCCTCATTAGTTTAGGTAGTTTTTACGTCCATTAAGAAGATTAGAAAGGTTGTTTGGCTTCAGACCCTCCAATGGTTGGTCTACAATCAGGTGCTGAAAGTCCTCTTCCTTCTATAAGGGGTAGGCCTTACAAAAGGCATAAATGGAGTCATTTTCTAACTGCCTATCCCGATCGAGTATATTTACCAGAAAAAGTCTCTTCCAGAGGGAAATATCAATATTAGTACAAGTATTATATCTAAGTCCATAACTATTTGTTTACCAAAAGAGGTATTTCCCCTATGATCCCAACTGAGCTCCCGAAGTCCTCCCTCTCATGCCACTAGTCTTGAATAGAGTGAGGTGAATCCTGTTTGGGTGCTAAGTTCTTCCCTTTCTATTATCTAGGTATCTGGTAATGGAGGATTTTCCCTACCCATCGATCTGATTACTGAAACGATTGTGTAATAGTCATGGTGCTTCTTTCTCTATGCTATCTTCTATTGGCATTCATTAGTGCATTTACTTTGTAGGAATTCTCCCCTAGTATCCACCACTATTTTTATACAATCTATTTTGGAATAGAATATGTTTTTTTAATCTAATAGGATGTACATATCCCAAGATTAGCTAAAAGAGGGATGAAACCATCATCTAGGTATAACTATAGTAAGTCCTCTTCTACTATCTAGGCATCCCGGTAGTTTTCTAGCAATCTGAGTAAATAAGGGTAACGTTTCATGAGTGTTTTTCATTTCTTATATAGACTAACATGAGCACATATATCTTGGGAATGTTCTTGGGTCCCCTATGTGTCATCATAGCCTGAAATCCTCATGAAAGTCCTCAAAATCCACAAACCATCCCACAAATATTTACCTACCCAGGTCATCACATCATAATGGGGAAGGAACTCTCTCTCTATAGTCCTCTCTCCTAGAACTATGAACTAATGAAAATAAATGTTGTAACAGGTAACAATTGAAATTTTATTAATTTATTATTTCATATTAATGTTTAATTTATTTCATTATTGTATTACAACATAATATTTGTTTTCTTATGTAGGTGAAATCTTTTTCCTGAGTTCGAATGCTTTGTTCGGAAACAGACACCATGGACGAAAATTTTTTAGAGTGGATGGATGCAAACGGGATGGAACATCATTGTTTTTTAACTATTTGTTGGATAAATGTAATTGTAACCAAATTAAACCTTTTTTGAAATGTATATAGTAGTGTGTTGTTTTGTATTCATGAGTTCAAGTAAATGTTTGTAGCATTTTTTTTCTTCTATGCTTTGTGTCTGGGTGTTGTTTGTGCTGTGTGTAGGTGGTGTTTGTGCTGTGTGCAGGTGCTATAATGTGTACAGGCGCTGGGCAAGTTCTGTGAAGGTTCTAGTTTTGAACAGGATCTCTGGCCTTTATCAGTGCTAGTTAAGCACTGATAAATGGATAATATATCAGCGCTATTTTGAGCACTGATAAAGGTAGTTTTTATCAGCACTGAAAAGAGCGCTGATAAAGGTAGTGTTAATTAGTGCTATTTTTAGTGCTGATATATTATACATTTATCAGAGATGAAAATGGAGCTGATAAAGACTACCTTAATCAGCGCTTGCTTAGCACTCATAAAGGGGAACTTTTATTAGCGCTTTTTTTGAGCGCTGATAAAAGTCCCACTCTATCAGAGCTATTTTAAGCGATGATAAAGGGGACCCCCATTTATCTTCACCGATATTAACAGTTATTTTTAGCACTACTAAAGGAGGTTTTTAGCACTATTATAAGCCAATCAATTCTTCATAACAAGAAACTTCCACAGACATATCAAACATAGTAAATTTCTTCATAACTTGTGGAATGTAAACATAAAAATGGGTGAACTCAAATTCTCATTCAGGGTAAACAAGGTAAATATCAATGATAACATAAGAATAACATGAAAATGCAGATGTGAGAACATGAGAATAAAATTTGAAAATTATAACATATATATTATAGAATTTGATTTTGAGTCATGAAATAAATCTTTCTTGTTTATAAGACATAGATAATATATGAATAAAAGAACATGATTCATAAGAGAAAAACATTTTCTTAAGACATGGAATTTTGGAATAAAAATAAGCATAGGAAATCATTTATTTAGTAGTCAAGGATCAATTCCAAGACTCTCATAGTGGAATGAGTTTACTCCCCAAACCATCATAGTATTAAAGGTTCACTCCCAATACTATAGTATTGGATTGAGTTCTTTATTCAAACTAGGTTCACTCCCATTCCAATGCTATTTATCACATGGGATATCAACCTTTACCCAATACATTGAAGGGAGATATAGGTCCCACCCATCACACAAGAAAAATCATACATATGTGTTTTATAAGATCATAAAAAATTTATTATATCATAAACCATGGAATTAAATGGGTTTCATAAACATTTCATCATATCATAACTCATGGGAAAAAATGGGTTTCATAAAAAGTTCATCAATGCATCATGAAATAACCTATAGAAAATGAATGGATTTCAAATACATATTTCCATTATAATCACAAACCATATAAAACAAATAAAAAGGATGCTATACTTGGATAATATTATAATTAAATCAAAAGTGAAATGAAGGGTTGTTTTCTTTAATGCAGAGAAGAACCATTAATAGTTTATTAACCATTATTGAGGAAAATATGCATTCGATTTTGAAATAGCTGCTTTAAAATTTAAATTTTGGAAAATATTATAGAAAAATATTAATTGAAAACAAAAAAAAAATATATATATAATGTAATCTTTATATATATCGGTGTTTATGATGGTAGGAAATTCCATTCATTCTGTATAAGTTAAAAGAAAATATTCTTTCAACAATTTTGTTAAAAAATCAATAATTACCTTATTTGGAAAATGACAAGAAGATTCCCATTGACACATTTTTCTAAAAATAAAACAAGGGAAAGAATGATGTTAAAAAATAATATTATAATTACTAAAACATTCTTTAAAACTATTTTAGAAAATAAATATATTGAAGAAAAAAAATTAACTGACGATAAAACTGAATTCAATTTTCATTAAGAAACTATTTTTTGTCTCTTGAAAACTTAAGGTGATGAAAATGAAAGGAAAAGATTTATTCTCATTAAATAACTATATGATCATAAAATTATAGATATTATTTAGTGATAGATCATAATATTTCATCATTATAAACATCTTCAAAAATATTCTCGATAAACAATGTGATTATAACATAAAAAACCATTAACTCGAGTTGCACTTGTTTTGAAAGAACTATAAAATTAAATATAATAAATTTAAATTTATTTGAATTATTTAATTGAATCATAATAACACTTAGGATATCATATATTATCCCTTTTAAACATTTCAAAGACCCTTTTATCAATAATGCTTTAATATCATCATTTTTGGGTGTTAACTGTTTCCCTTATCATAACTATTTTAGTTTTTTGGTTCTATTCCATGTACTTCGATCATTATTATATCAAATTAAATATTTTAATAATTATATTAATATCATATATATTCACTATCAACATATTTAGAGTTATCTATAAAATATAGAGATATAAAAATGAAACTACACAGTTCCTGGAGATGGTATGCCATACGTATGGATGAATGTTGTTTTCAATTTTTTATAGATGGAATGAGATGAAGTTAAATAATAATTCATCTTTAAATAATTATTATCATGATATATATATATAATATCTTTTTTTAAATATATCATTATATTTGTCCACGTAAAATGTAAATAAAAAATGAATCACATCGCTTCATGGAGGTGGTAGTCTACACGCATGCCAGAGTGAGGTCATCATTTTTAAAGGTAGGAATACATGTTTGATATTATAATAAAAAAACTATAATTATGTCACTAATATCATTTAAAAAAATTAAACCCATCATAAAACTCATCCATAAAATATAGTGATGAAATTGAGTAGTATCATTATGTGGAGATGGTAAGTCCCACCTACACACATGTAATACTTTAACTTCCAATTTGATGGGAAATAGGATGAATAATGGTGGTTTCATAATTGAAATAACATTTAATTATACTTATAATAATTAATTTTTTTATTTTATTATAAATTCCATAGATTTATAGAAGTTAAAGAAGAAGCATAAAATAAAGTGACTGGTTAGAGTGATTGCCTCTTAGTTGAAATTACTTTTTTAGATATGTTCCTATAAACCCTATAATTAGTCTGTTGGGAAGAATAGAACCTTCATAATGTTTTTAGAAAAGTCAAAATGGGATTTTTAGGGTAATGTTGAGAGAGAAGCCTAAAACTTGTGTAAAGAAGCGAGCAAAGATGTTCCCTTTTAAAATTGAGATGAGTGGAACTTTTGAAATTTCTCAAAAGATTAAATTATAATAAATTAATTATCAACTAAAATGCCTAAAAATTTCTAATAATTAAAATATAATATACTATAGGGTTTTAATTGAATGAAAAATTATAATTTAGATAATTCTTCATGCCATTTTAAACCTAATATTTTTTTGAACCTTGGTTAAACACTTTTAATTTTAAATATGGTAACATATTTTTCAAAATTAAAGGATTATAATTATTAATTATAAGGTTAAAATTGTCCCATAAATGAAATATTTCTGAAATTGGAGACCATATAATATCTACCCTGTCTTATTTCAATATTATACTGAATTTTATATAATTTAAAAAAAATATTATTTTGATAAAATGTCATGGTCATCAATTTTGAAACTACACATTTAATTTGACTAAATAGTGATAAATATAGTGTTTCAATTCAAATATAATATTTTAACATAAAACTAATATTTTATATTAACCGATAAAATATGTATAAAAGTATATATCTATAAAAATATATTTCTTTTCATATTTTTAATATCATATATTTTATTTTTTCCATTAATTGGATAAAGATTGTTTTAGTGTTGTGTAAAAATTTAATATATTAATATAATTTCGAAAAATTATAAATAAATTACCATAATTAATATAACTTAATTATTTACAAAATTACTATAAATATTTTTTCATAACTATTCTTTGTCCTGGTGTGAAAACATAATGGATTTTTAAAACTAAGAGAGCGACATTTTGTAATTTTGTTTGATTTAAAAAATATATAACTCATTTTATAGTAAAAGTGTACATTAAAATATATATATATATATATCCTAAGGTGATAATATTTTATTGATATTCAAATAATAATAATTTTAATGAAAAAATTATGGTATTGTCACTTATTTTTTAGGTAGATTATCCCAATTTTCCTTTTAAATAATGTGATAAATGTTTACACGAATATTATTCATATTGGTGAAAAATAAAAGGGGTATATTTACCAAATTTTAAGCTCCTGATTTAAAATGTAGAATACATTTTATCATATTAAATATATATAATAGGTAGAAATTAATTGTAAAATAATCACATAAAATGCAATGAAAACCGTTTTTTAGGAAAATATATTTTTAATCATAGAAAATGGTTTATTCTTTTCCCATACATATAAAAATATTAAATGAATGTTAAAACATTTTATTTAATATATAATATAAAAAAATATTTAAAATAATTCACCAAAATTGAATAATTTATTACAGAAAATACATTCTATGCTCAAAAATAGTTTGTGGAAAAAATATTTCTTTTTCCATCAAATGATCTTTATAATTAATTCCTTACCAATGAGTTAATTTATACATATGAAACCATAATTTTTTTATAATTAAGATATCCATATTCATACTTGAAAATAAAATGTTTAGGAAATCACTTTCACTTTAAATAATAAAAGTTTAATAGCATATAACGGTTCAAATAATCTTGGTGTTGTTTGTAACGCGAGCTATCGAAGAAATGAAATTTATTGAAAAATATATATTTATTAAAATACCCGGGTGTTACATTATAACCCCTTAAATTAATTTCTATCTCAAAATTAATTAGTATGATATAATAAAATTAGGATTTCTTTGTGTCATTATATCCTCAGGTTCCCATATAGCCTCTTGGAATTTGGGATTTTTCTAGAGAACTTTCACCGGGTGAGTAGTCTTGTTATGTAAAGCTTGATTTCTATGATAAATTTTATTTACCTTTTATTCCTCATAATAAATATAATTATCTAGTGGTACAACCTATAAGTTTGTTATATGTGATGGATTAGGTATGTAATTACTTAGGATATATATATGTAACACATTGTTAACTTGAGATAGGTTTGGTGGAAATGTCTAGCATTAAGCTATTATCCCTAGTTGATGAAGAATATCAAAAGGGAAAATATACCTTGGGATCATATTCCCATTCCTTCCGAGTTTCATAACTTCATTCCATAGAGAAATCCATATAAAAACCTTCTCACTAACATTAAATTCCAGTTCACATCACTGATTTTTATTAAAACCTTTATGTCGACTATGAGTTCTCTTGATGTGCTACTAAACGGTTCTGACTTTCTCTATTATTTACTCAACTATATTAGGACCTAGTATCTATATTTATCTATTATAATCCTATAATAATGTATTTCACACTTCATTACAAGGATTTATATATAAATATTTATGTTAATACCTGAGTGAAAGCAGTTGTTATAAGAAAACTCAACTAGAGGGTAGTGTTAATCCCAACCACCTTTCAAAACCGCAGAACAAGATCTCAACATATCCTCTAGAGTTTGAATCATTCTCTCAGACTTAACATCTATCTGAGTATTATAGACCATACTGGAACTCAACTCTATTTTAATATCCTATTAATACTTCTCCAAAATGTTGAGGAAATCCTCAGATCCTGATCAGATATAATAGAATATGGTACTCTATGCAACGTTACCAATTCCTTAGTAACTATTATAGAAATATTATTATGTAAAAAATATTCTATATAGTAAATTAAGTGTTCTTAATTCATAAAGTGATCAACTACAACCCATATATCATTTTTCTCTTTTTTTAGGAGTCCAATGATGAATCCATGGTGATGTTTTCCCATTTCCATTATCGCATGGGTAATGGTTGTAGAATCCCTATAGACATTTTACTCTCATCCTTAACAGTATAAAATACCAAGAACTGAGATACATAATGATTAATATATCTATTCATATTTCCCCACCAGAAATACATTTCCATATCTTTATACATCTTTTTAATTCCATGATGACTTGATAATGGAGAATTGACAGCTCCATCTAATTGGTTATTCTTCAAATATGGTATGGACAAAACACATACAAGGTTCTTGAACCTTATCATTCCATTATAATAAATGTTAAATTGAAGAACATTTCTCACCTTCTTTTATAGTTCCATATCATCCTTTTGTGCCTCTTCAATCTTCACTTAGATAGATGGTTGAACACTCAATTAAGAAAGATAATATTTCTCCACTTCCTTTAGGATTTGAAGATACATCCTTTAAAAATATTTAAATATCAGATATTTGGTGATACTAATCATAGATAATCTAGAAGGATCCTTTCAAATTAGAGAATCATCCACCTTATTCAATTTCCCATTGTGGTAATGTATTGAGCTGTCATAATAATTAGTCATCCCCAACCATATTCTCTAGAACATATCCAACTCCTTTTGTGTGAAAATATACAATAAAATTTTATGATCAGTATGTATATATATATATATATATCCTTTATCTATAAAGATAATACATATATATCGTTAATGAAATAATTACCATAGATACCTCCAAATATTGATTTGGGAAATATTTCTCATAAACCTTCATTTGGCATGAGGCATAATTTATCACCATATCATTTTTAGGGGAACACATCCAATCCATTTTTTTGATTCATCACTGTAGATTTAAAATCCTTCCCCATTGTAGTGTAATGTAAGCATAGGTTCATTGACTAACATTGTCTTCAATTCCATGAAATTTTATTCACAATCATATGTCAAAAAGAACTTAACTCCCCTATGAGTTAACATGGTGGGTGGATTAGAAATCCCTAAGAAATTCTCCTAAAAGACCCAATAATATCTATCTAAACCAACAAATCTATATATCATAGTCACATTAGTTGGTATGTCCCAACAATTAATAACTTCAGTATTTGGATGATCTATGAATATACTCTCAATTTAGATTATATGTACAAATAATTAAACATTCCAAATCTAGAATTCATGATTTTTAATTTTTTCCTAAATATTCTCCTTCATGAGCTTCTTAAGTATAATTCTCAATTGATCTTCATGCTCTTTCTTACTATTTGAATATATAATAATATTATCTTTAAATACTACCACAATACTGTCAAGGAAAATTTTAAATCTCTTATTAATTATATCCATAAAGATAGTGAGGAATTTATATGACCAAATGGAATCATTATAAATTCATATTGTCCATATCTTGTCATAATGATTTAATGAGTATACCATTCTTATTAACCCTAAATTAATTATATTCAAAATGAATGTCAATATTTGAAAATTATTGAGATCCATGTAGTTGATCAAACAATTAATCAATACGGGTTAGAGGATACTTATTTTAAATAGTTATCTTGTTTAGTTCTCGAAAATCAATTTAGAGTCAGATTGATCATTCTTTTTTTTTAAAATAGATGGTGCACACCACGATGATGCACTAGGCCGAATGAATCCATTTTTAAGATCCTATTGTATTTCTTCTTCGATTCTTATCACTCAATATGGATAATTCTATATGGATTATTTGAAATAAGAGTAGAACCGGGTATTGGCTCACCATAGTCTTTGATAAACTTTTCGATGGTTACTATTCATATTAGTCCAAAATAAATGGGGACTATTTAGTAATTTTGAAAATTATGATTTAAAAAATGGAATCAATTTTTATCAAAATCAATATATATAACTGGAAGAAATTAATTTTAAAATAATTACTCAAAATTTAATGAAACATGTTTTTTAGAAAAAAATAAACATTTAAGAAAAAGAGGTGGTTTACTATTATCACAATATTGTAAAAAATTAAATGAATGTTAAAACACTTTATTGAAGATATAATTTCTGTATTTCATTAAAACCATTCAAAAAAATTGATTAATTTATGAAAAAAATTCATTGTGTGAACAAAAATAAATTTTAATGAAAAATATTTCTTTTTATATGAAATGATTTTTATAATCCACTAATAACCAATAAATTAATTTATACATTTGTACCCATAAATTTTTCATAGCTATTGTTTTCATATTTATCCCCACCAATAAAATGGTTAGGTGCAAGATTCCATGTTTTTCATATGAGGTGTAGATATTTGAATTTCAATTTAATTTCTTGGTTATGAAATAATGTGAATGCCTAATGAGGTCAGAAGAGTTTTGGGGTCTTTGGGGATTGTTTGGTTCATAAATCCTAGGGTTTTGGAAAAGGAATATGGACCTCATTATTAGTAGAAACCATGAGACCTAGGCCTCATAGTTTGAGTAAATCGTTCGAGATGTTTTACAGGGAAGATTAGGGCTACACGGTTTTATAAAACCATGCATCCATGGTCGACCCCCATGACTACCATATATAGTTTCTAGGAGAAATGAAAATAATGGTTTGTGAAAGGTTTCTCAATCCATACCCATGAATCTTGTAGGGTCCTTCCTTGGATAGTGAAGGACACATAGTCAGTGCACGGTTTGTCCAGCCATGAAACCAAACCATGTGACCTAGTGTTTTTCGGTAAAATGATTATTTTTATATTAAATCATTAATTAACAAAAAACTATAATTTTTCTTTTTTATTACAGTGGACGTGATATTTTTTCTCCCAGATAAACTCCTCCTCATCTTCCACCAAGTATTGTGTGTTGTTTCATCATCTAGAATCACAATTGAGGGTTTTTCATCTCATTGGATTTGTAATGGGGAGTTCTTCATTCATCATGATTTGTTCATAATTTTTATTCATGTTGAAAAAGCTATTTGTGTGAAAACTAATATTCTATATTTATAGGTTAATAACCCATTATTCTATTTTCTTCAAATTTGGATTGAGTTAGGAGTCAATATTGGATGAGTGTTCTTCCATGGGTATATAGTAGGTAGTATATACCTTTTCCCTATATGTTAGGTTGTTTAATATCTACTTTTCAATGTTCCACATGTATGGATTTCCGAAGTTGAAAGTAAAATTTATTGAATGCCTTGATTAAATTATTGGAACCTTGATAGGTCTCCCAATTAGTACCATTATGCGGTTAGAGGTTGTTCACCTCAACCCAGATCACTAGTGTGGTTTATTTATGTATATTCCCCATCTTTTACCACCACATAGTGTTCATGTGTGAGATCACCATCTTAGTGGGTTCGATAAGTAATTGAATGAGATAATATGACATGGTTTATAAATCCTTTCGATGTGATTACATGCTTTAAAAATATTACATGTTTTAAATTAGAAATGTGGAATGTGTTGGATTACCTAATAGCCTGTAAGTGGTTATGAAATGAATTATTAAATGGGTTAATGAAAGGTTTATGAATTCGATTGAATACTATGGACATTTCTACTCCATAGATTCAGAATTGAATTGAATTCCATGGTGATTTATCCTCCATGGATTCAAAGTTATATTAGATTCTATGAAACTTTCTACTACATGTAACCAAATTAAAAGATGATGGCTTATACATTTATACTCCTCAGATCTAACTGTTGTGATTGAAACTTGATTTCATGTCATAATCCATTGAGGATGACCTGAAAATTTATACTACGTGGATTTTTCCAATTGGTTCCGAAATTGTAATACTCAGCATATGCTGCAGTGGATGTTTAATATTATTTACATTTATTCTATGTTTATGGTATTTTTGTTTAAAGTGATCATTGGTAGGCTGGATAGTATAACTTTTACATGTATCACTCCTAATTATTTATTTATATCTCTATTATATATTGCACACTGCTTCTGTTTCTATATATAGACTGTGCATGCTATATACACCATTAGTGGTGGACTACTAAGTGTTATCTCAAAACCTATTTTGGCCACTGTTGATTACCTTGATAGAATTCATGGATTTAGTTAGGGATAAGAGAAATCAACCACTTTATGAATCTATATTGAGTATGCATAGAATCACGAGATCACATGGCTGAGGTTTGATAACGATTCTATATGGAGATTGTCCTTTTTAGTCTTTTATACCTTTTGATAAATTTATTGTACTGGAAGTCTGATACTATGTATTTCCTATAATTTTTCATAGATAAATGAAATAATAATTTTATATATGATATTACATTCGTCTTGATTTATTATTATAGTCTTCTAGATGTTTTATCTTCTACTTTCAATTATTTGATATACATCTTCTATTGATTGTTTTGATTTTAAAATTTTGTTACACTCTAATTATGAGGTATAATATTCCAACTATACCACCTTATACCCTCAATCTTAATTGGAAGCCTCTAGTATACATGGAGGTGTGATTAAGGCCATGAAACCCACCGGCTCGGGGCACCATTTAGTGGATCAGAGTCCAGGACTTTACAAAGTGGTATGAGAGTGGATTTATTTTATTTTAATTTTTTGTCTTAGTATTTGGGATTGTAGAACAGTGAAATAAGAATGTATTGTAAATTGGCAAGGTTCTATTCCATGTATTAGCTATCCCAAAAATAGGAAAAATCAAAATTTCTTAGGATGGTAATTTTTGTTCTATATTGTTCCTATTAAAATTGGTTTTATTCCATTGTTGGGTGATGAACAAGATATGGGATATTGTAATTTCTATGATTGGGAAATTAAATTTTATCCTTGGAATTATATGGAAATTTATTATGGATCATTCATCATATTAAGAAATTTACATGATTCCCATTACATTCATATGACATGCCATATAGGATTCATTGCTTTACTACATGACATTATCATGTGTTCATTGTGTGATATAATTTTTATTAGATTAAAATTTGTGCCAAAAATTTAGAAAACATAATTGGTACTTAAATTTCAATCTATTACATAAATATTGTTTTTCCTATATAGGATACAATATGAACCTTAAGCAGTCAATTATGGCATTTTGTGTCATGGACCATTGGTCGCATGTGCTGGAAAATGTTATGGTAGGGATTAAATCGATGTCATATTACATTTTATAAGGTGTATAATCTATTATAGATTAGATATGGTGATCTATATAATTCACCAATTTATGTGAATTTTTAAATAAATGAGAATTAACGTAAAATAAATTGACTTTTGAAATAGAAATGTTGTCGATAAATAGAGTTTCCAACGGCACGTTATTGTCCATATATTATGAAATTTTTTCAGAATCATAGGGCTTGTATCGTACTTGAATTTAGTTTTTGATACAAGGTATTTACTATGGTGACCTTTATAGTTGTTTATTTTACCCAGTCCTAGCTTTATGAGTAGGAAGAGGGGTGTGCCTTGTATATAAGGAGGCTTTTATCTATCTTATGTTTATATATATTATATGGTTGTTTCAAAATCTTTTATGAGGCATGTCATTGGTATTTATAGAGACATTACACTATAAAGAACTCAAGTCATATGACAGGAGAGTATTGAGGACTATACTCTCTAGGTGGTGGGCCCTGAGCGGCAATTGGAACCTCCAATAGTTCCATTTTCAGTGCTTCATGTTATTTCTAATGTGGGTACTGATTACCAATTTCGAGAGGGTTTCCTGCACTTTATGGATACCATTCAGGGATCCCCATAGCATGTATCGTCTATTAAATAGATGAAATGTGTGTTCTAGAAGTATAATTTGACCATTGTTTCATGGGATGGTGGCCTACAAGTTGTTGAACAGTGTCTTGAGACTAATTTTTTTTATTTCTAATCATCTTAAGAAAACTTGTAAATGGATATTCAAGCTCACGACATATATGATTTAGGGAGCCTCAAGAATTGGTGATATGTTCTAAACCAAGATAAATGGATTTGAAATATGTTTTAGAGGGATTTAGAATCCATCTTTTATGATTACGTTTTTCCATAGACCCTGAGAGTTGAATGGGTCAATGAGTTCATGTATCTAGAGTAGGGTGCAAAGAAAATTATTGATTATTTAGATCACTTTATAGAGATTCAAAGTCTTATGCCTATGTATCTTTCTGATGACCCTTCTAGGGAGAGTTGATTCGAGGTAGGTATTAATAATATTTTTTGATCATAGATAAAAATGTTTCTATTGAATATAATATCTATGATTCTGAATCGGGTACTGATTACTGAATGTAATTTGAGGGAAGATGGGGGCCCGTAGTAGGGCACTTAACTTCTCTACCTATTGGATTAGTCAAAATTTCAAGCAAAAAATTATTTTTTGTGGCTTCTTATGTGGGAGAACATTCCAGAGTGTGACTGCTAGTTTTTTTTCTTTTTTCATCAGTGTGGGAGGTGGGAAAAAATGATGATCCAATGTGAAAGAGAACTAGTCAAGTGTGGAGAATGAAGAATTATGTGTCATATACAATTGTTCTCTATGACCATTCATCTAGTGGCTAGTGGGATGGGGTCTACATTAACTCTAGATTCAGGAGTTGGATTTATAGATCCATGTTAAGATGGAAGATGGAATACTACCAATCAATCCAGATGAGAAGGTGTTTGTGGTCGGGGGATCCAGACACCAGTGGCACCTTGACAATATAGTGGACCTTCTCAGGGTAGTGAGGCTTTTTATTAGCACTGTAATTCGGGCCAAATATATTTAGTGTAGCCTTACCTAAGGAGAAGAGTGTTGGGAAATCTATAGTGAGTGGTATGATCTTAGTATATTTTATTCTAGTATCTATTACTTTTAATATAGGTGCTTCACATTTAGTCATATCTATACATTTTGTGGAGATCTTCATTTTCAATATTAGATTTTTTATAGCGTTATGACACTTGATACTCCAATGGGAATTATATAAGAGAGTGTACATTAGTGTATATATTACCCCCTTGAGATAGGTGGGTGTATATTTTTATGGGATATCTTCATGCTCGATACAAAAGGGTTTGACATCATACTCAAGATGGTATGGATAGTTTCTTATCATGACAATATCAATTTCTATCATTGAAGGGTGAGTTTTACATCTCCTTAGGGAAGGGTATTTATTCACAAGGGTGAATGGGATTTCCATGTAGGTAGAGCTAGACATGAGACTCTTGGTCTAGGTAGGAGGACATCCCAAATTTCCTATTTATATCTAGATGGTAGAGTAATATAGTAGGTTGAATTCCCTTATGAGTATATCAATTCCGGGTTTTATTCCCTGGTGATATTTTTGGTTTACCTCCTAAGCGAGAGGCGAATTTCCCTATTGACATGGTTCTAAGGGATGCATCAGAATGCATTACTTCTAATAGGATGGCTAATTATAAGCTTCAATAGCTCAAGATATAGCAACAAGATTTAAGGGAAATGGGGTTTATATGACCCATCACTTTTTCATGGAGTTCATTGGTCCTTTTCACGAAAAATATAGACGGAACCCTCATCATATATGTGGATTATCAAAAATTGAACTAGTAGACAGTTATGAAAGGTTATCCCTTTCCTTTGATAAATGATCTCTTTGACCAATTATAAATATATTGGGTGTTCTCAATGATTGATATGAGATAAGGTTATCACCAGGAGCATGTTTGACCTACAAACATACCTCATATAGCTTTTCGTAGTAGGTATAGTCTATATGCTTGTTTGGTTATGTTGTTTGGTCTTAATAATTAACCAACCATTTTCATGGAGCTGATGAATTAGGATTTCCATCCATATCTAGGTTTGTTTTTAGTTGTTTTTGTGGTAGACATCTTGGTGTATTCTCAAAATCCAAACGATCATTAAAAACACCTTCACATCATTATGAACACAAAAATAGAGCATTGGCAGTACTCCAACCTCGCAAAAGTACCATTTCAGGATATATTAAGTTCACATAATAGGTTATATTATCTTAGATACAATAGTATCAGTTGACCAAGAGAAGGTGAGAGATGTTGTTTATTGAGAGCATACCTAGAATGTATTTGATCTAAGACGTTTCTTGGGGAACACTAGTTATTACTTGAATTTTATATAGGACTTCTCAAGCTTATAAACACCTATTATAAGATTAATTAAGATGGTTGTGAAGTTTGTATGGCCAGATACCCATGAGAAATACTTTCAATAGCTGAAAGGGAGACTAACTATAGCACTAATCCTGATTCTTCTAGAGATGGGATGAATCTATATAGTATATTGTGACGCAATAGGTATCAATCATGGATTAGTTCTAATGCAGGAGGAGTGATTCATGGTGTACTGTTCTCATCAGTTGAGGCCACACAAGAATAAATAACCGATGAATGATATCCAGTTAGTAGTTGTGGTTAATTCCTTGCACGTCTAGAGGAATTATTTTCTTGTAGAGCATTTTGTGGTGTACATGAACCACAAAGGCTCAGGTACATATTTACACAGAGTGACTTGAATATTAGGTAACGAAGGTGGTTTGATTGATTGTAATCATTTGATTTCAATATTTCCTGTATTATTGGAAAGTTAAATGAGGTTGATGATACACAAAGTAGTAGGACTTAGATACAGGTAGTTTTGGAGGCTAGTAGAGAATGGTAGCTTTTGTCCTTGTTTTCAGATATGAACTCACAGGTTCTGGATAGACTTGAGAATAATTTTATTCTATATGTGGATGTAATTTCCACTCTTATAAACATGTTTAGGATAAGATAGATTTCAAATTTAGAGGGCCTATTCATACGGGAGAATGTGGAAGGTGAGCACCCGCCTCCTGGTTGGACAGTTGGAAATGATGAAATTATACATATACATGATCTTTTTGGGTTCCAACAGAAATAAGAAAGGATATTATGTGGTAATTTTAGGCCTCATATTTTGAATTATGTCATAACATTACCATGAAGTATCTTGATTTGGGCCATCAATACTGGTGGCTTGGGATAAAATGTGAGGCAGCTAGTTTTGTCACGATGTGTTCCACCTATTAGTAGGTGAAGGTGGAACACCAGTGACCAGCTAGGATCTTAAAAGAGTTACCCATTCTTGAGTGTAAATGGGATGGTGTTTTGATGGATTTCATGACCAGGTTTCAGAGGTATCCTTGAGGTAGTGATGTTTTATGGGTTGATGTGGATAGAATGGTGAAGGTCTCTCACTTCCTCCTAATCAAGGAGAAATTCTCAGAAGATGAGCATGTGAGACTCTATATTTATGAGATTATGTGCCTTTACATGGTTCCTCAAACCATTATATTGAAAAGGGATGCTCATTTTACATATTGGTTTTCGAAAATATTGTATGGGAAAATGGGTAGGTAGGTGATTTTTACCACATCATACCAATGATGGATAGTTAGAGAGTACTACATAGGTTCTGGAAGACATTCATAGAGTATGTATCCTAGATTTTTTGGGTTATTGGGAGAGGCATATACCCTTGGTTGGTTTTGTCTATAACAATATATATAAGAAATTATACATATGGGAACTTTGGAGTCTCTATATTGTAGTCCATTATGATCACCCCTATGCTAGTTAAAGACCAGAGAGGTAGCATTTCTCAGACCATGTTTCTGGTAGGAGACTTTAGAGAATGTCCAATTGATCAGAAAGTAGATGTCTACTACACAGTCTAGATAGAAATCCTATATTGATTTCCATTGATGACCTATGAAGTTCGAGGTCGGGGTCAAGTATTTTTTCACATCTCCTCGTGGTTGGGTCATAGATGAATTCATAGATAGGGTAAAATTTCACCACGAAAAGTTAGTCCATTAAAGATTCTGGAGAGAGTCAGGCTGGTAGAATATTGGATGGAGTTACCTTAGATGTACAGATCTATTCATGATATATTCCATGTATCTCATCTATGATGTTATCACTCAAACTCATCTAATAATATTCTTCCAGATGTGTTTGGGTTATAATTAGACGCATCCTTTGATGAGAATCCTATAAATTTAATTGATCAGAGTATGAAATCACTCCAAGGAAGGTTATATACTTTTGTTCAAGTGCTACAGAAGCACAACCATGTATACAATGAGAGATGGGAGATAGAGGTGGATGTTTAGGCTTAGTGGAAGGAATTTTTTTAGATTCATTACCACACTTGGAGAAGTATATCGAGGATGAGTTTTCTTAAAAGGGGGAGATTTTAAGATCCATGGTTATTCCTATTATATATATTTTTTTAATTTCAATTTAATTTCTTAGTTTTGACCTAATTTGAATGCCTACTATGGTCACAATTTTTTCAGGGGTTGCTAGGGCTTGTTTGGATCATGGAGCCTGGGGTTTTGGAAAATGTAGCTTGGGTGCACGGTTAGTAGAAATCATTAAAATGAGGAATTACATTTTGAGTAATCTATGTGGGGGCATTTTAGAGGCCAGAGAAGGGCCAAAAAGTTTTATGAAACAATGTAGGCAGGTACATAATCTCATACATGAAATCTCTAATTTTTAGTATAGGACAAATGAATGATTTATGCATGTTTTATCAAACCATGTGCATAAACCATTCATGTACCTCCTTGGATAGTGATGGGTGCACAATTGGCGCATTGATTGGCCAACCAGGCATTGATATCATGCGACCCATTTTTTGGGGTAAAATGATTGTTTTCCCTAAAATATTTAATAACCCAAAACCTCTTCTTTTTTATTTTCATTCTAGAAGAAATGAGTCTTGTTTTTATCCTAGAGAAGATCCTCCTCATCTTCTACCTAGTGTTGGGTGTATTTTCATCATATGTTCTCAGAATCAAGGGTCTTTCGTCATGTTGGATCCACAATGGTGATTTCTCAATTCATCTTGATCTATTCTTCATTTTTATTCATATTAACATAGTTATGTTGGTGGAATATAATATCCTCTATTTCTTGGGTAATCATCTATTATTTAATTTTCTTCTAATCTGAATCAAGTTAGGTTATGATATTGGATGAGTGTTCTACCCCGGGTATACGGTAGGTCGTCTATACCTTTTCCCTTCTGTCAAGTTGTTTTATAGATATTTTGTTTGTTCCCCATACTGGTCTTTATACCATTTCTACTAAAATTAATTTAATTCCTTGATTAAATGATTGTAACATTGATAGGTTTACCACATATAAAAATTGTATGTTTGGAGGTCATTCCTCAACCTTGATCACCAATGAGGTGTATTTATGTATATTCCCCATGACTTACCACCATTTTAGGTGCGTGTGTGAGATCTCTATCTTAGTGGGAGCTGTAATGAATTTAATGAGATATTAAAAAAGTATTTATGACTCTATTCCATTTTATTACATGTATTAAAATTATTAAATGGTTTAAATTGAAAATGTTGAATGAGTTGGATGAATTCATGGTTTGTAAATGGATATGAAATGAATTACGAAATGGGTTAAAGAAAAGGTTGTGTATTTTATTTAATTCAATGAACATTTATATTCCATCGATATAAAACTACATCTAATTCTATAGAAATTTATACTCCATGAATTTGAGGTTATATTTTATGCCATGGACATTATAGTACATGGATTAGTATTACATGAGGATTCCATAGACATTTATACTCCTTGGATCTATCTGTTGGGTCAAAAACATGATTTTAGTACATATTATATTGAGGATGCTTTTTAAATTTCTACTCCTTGGATCTAGTCCATTAGGCCTGACACTAGATTACTTAGCATAAGCTGAAGTTTATGTTTACCGTGCTTTACAGATAGGTCGTGTTTACAGTTGCTGGTTTACAAAGAGCCTTGTTAGGCTGGACAATATCACTTTTACTTGTGTCGGTCCTACTTATTTATTTATATCACCATTATATACTTCACAATACTTATACTTATATACAAAGACTAGAAATGTTATAGATATCATTGTTGGTGGATGACTGAGTGTTATCTCACACCCTATCTGGGTTGACGTTCGGTACCTAAAAAGGGTTCATGTATGCATATAGGGACAAGTGATAGTTACATCTTTCTGATCCCTTATTGATTATGAATATGAGAAGGGTAGAATTGGATTGAGGTGTACTCATGATGCTATCTAGAGATAATCCTTTTTTTCATTTATAACTTCTGATACATGTATTTTACTATATGTCGATTTCTATATACTGCCTTCCATTTTGTATAGATACATGACATACTCATTTTTTATATGATATCGATTTAGGGTTAATTTATTATTACAGTACTCTGGTTTTTTATCTTCTACTTCCAGTTATTTTATATGATTATTCTATTGGTTTTTCCGATTACATCACTGTGATACAATATGGTTATGATGGTATAGTCTCCCCATTATACCACCTTAGGCCCTCACTACTAGTCATAAGCCTTTTATGTATGAGGATGAATGATTGAAGCCATGTGAACCACCAAATTGGGGAACTATTTAGTGGATATTGGGCTAGGACATTACACTATGTGATAACTATCAATTAATATAATAATATTTTAATAGTATATCATTGTTCATTTAAACATGATGGTGCACAAAACACAAGCTATTGAAAAAATTAAATTTAACTGAAAAAATATATTTCATTAAATATCAGGGTGTTATAGAGGTCTCATGTGTTGGAATTATGGGAATAATGTACATATAAAACAAATTACAATGAACGAAGAGTAAATTTTGGAATATATACTTCCATACATGAATCAATAAATCCCATATTAGGATATTCAAGTCAACTTCAGCTATGTGTTTCTAGATCACATGATTATCCGATTATATAAAATTGGTATTCATTTGGTACAAAAGTGGATATAGGGGGTATAATGAAATATATTTCTCAACTATAAAACAAGGTACATCTTATAGATGATTTATAAATTAGTGTTGTGTGCAATGGTGATATTTCAATCTAGATAAATAATAATAGATTTCTTTTCCATCAAATTGTGTAATACATATCACGGTCAAGGAAGACATTTATTTTGGTTTATGGTTAGTTTATAGGGGTTTTGTACAACCTTTTTAACCTAATAAGATTTTTAAAATGAATCATTATGTTAAACAACATACAAGATAAGACACATCTATATTAAATGAACAACTAAATATTATTTAAATATAACCCTTATAACCTAACTTCTAAATTGGTGTGTAAGAATAAGAATAAATGATTTAGGGAAAAAATATAATGTTCTAAATCAATAATAATTTGTTGTTATGCTCTTATAAAAAAATTGGAGATTTTTTAGTAAAATCATTTTATTTTTCAAAAACACATTTTCTTCAAAAATGTGTTTTTCTTATTATTCTCAGTGAATATTAAAATTTTAAATTTTTTTTATAGAATTTAATTGAATTATTATTATTATTTTAATTAATAATTCCATTATTATCTTAAACTTGAAATTTTGATAAATTTATTTTTCAAGGAATGGTAAAAAATACTAATTTTTATTGAAAATTATATTTTATTTTAAAGTATTTACAAAGTAAAAACTATGTTTTTTAATAGTTTTAAAAATAATTATTTTATTTTTATTAAAAATAGTCCAATTATTATTTTTTAAAAGGATTTTATATTTAAATTTAGTATGAAAACATTTTATATTTAAAAACTGAATTTCTTCTGAAGAAATAGTTTTCGTCGTGTTTTTCTTGTTTAATTTTAAATTAAATTCTAAAAAATATAAATTTTCAATTTTAAAAAATTGATTCGATATTTTTAATAGTTGGCATAAAATATAGTAAATAAAACCCTTTTATTTTTGGATAATATGAATATCAACCTTAATAATTTTTATTTTTACAGTAAAGGGTAAATTAATTAATTTTGGTTAAATAAGATGATAAGAACTATAAAGTGACCCAAAAACATACCTAAATATTAGTTTATGAGTATAACATAATAATAATCACCCAAGGGTAAAATATAAGACTTTTAGGGGCCACTTGAAAAATATTTTTACCGAGTATTTTATTTAAATAAATGTCGGACATGTCACTATTATTTTTCAAAGGTGTAATATTTTTAATATGGTTTTATCCATAGCATATGTTTGACTATAAATAGTATTTTTTTTAAATATATATGATTTATATTTATCATGGTAATTTAATTTTAATTTTTATTAAAAAAATTACTTTAAATGCTTTCATGATGCCGATGCTGTGATTATTCAATTAGGGGAAACATAAAACACATGATAGTAAAAATATTTAAGTAAATATAATTTTAGATAATTAATGTGATAAAATAATTTTATATATTACCATGACATTTTATTGATATAATTATTTTTTATTTATAATTTAAGTGTTATCCTCATTTTATTAAAGTCAAAGTAATGAATAGTTCTAAAAAATTAAAATATTGACATTTTATATTGAATAATATTTAATTAAATGATATAAAATTTCTATAAATATTAAATTAGATCAAATTATTAAGATAAGGGTTAAAATATGAACCATGGTCCATTTATTTTCTATTTTTAATTTTATAGTAACTGAATTAAACCTTAAAGAGTAAAAAATATATATTGTCAAGATAAGAGTTAAAAGTTGTTAAATAAGGGTTAAAACCAATAGATAAGTGTAGAAATATTATAAAGACTTATTTAATTTGTATTTTATGACTGTATTTACATATATAATCATACTATATTATATATTTAAAATTTTATATAAATTTATTGTTAAAATTTATTTTATATTAATCTATTATTTTGAGAAGTTTCACGAGTACTCCTCCCGTCTCTAATAAAAGGTAACCATTTCTTCTCATTTTTCACAATTAAAACCAATTTTGAGTAATCAAATACCTAAATATATACCTTTATATAATCCTTATACTCATTTGATATGTATTGGATTATGTATAACACCAAACATAGTGGTCTTTAGGTTTTAAGAAAAGGAGATTTTCCGAAGAAGAGGTATAATTTTTTAATCTAATGTTTCTGTTTTTTTATTATTACACATCCCTCAAACCTTATTAAACCATGTTAAATTGATAACTAAATTATCCTTAATATAAGGATATATTATTATGTTTGTTTAATTACCAATATCCATATCTACTTCTATCAAATGGGAAAATAATTAACTGTTCACATGTACGGTGGACTACCATCTCACGAACATATGTAATTCATTTTCCCTCACCATATCTCAAGACTAGTTATAATGATGGAATTAATGTTTATATATGATATTAATGAAATATTTATCATTATAAGAATATAATATATCATTTACTTTCTTTACTTTCCATGCATAAAAAATGATATTGTCATTCGTGCATACGTGTGAACTATGACCTCCATGAGACGATGTGATTTGTTTTTCATCACCACATCACATGGATGATATGTATAAGTATATTTAAATAATTAATAATATATCTTATATTATTAAAATTACTTAAACATAAATTAATACTTAACATGTTTTGATAATGATCGTTAAAAAATGGATACGTTACTCGTACGTATGTACGCCCTACCGTCTCCTTGATTGTAACGTAGTTAGTTTTTCATAACTAGTTTTGTTAGAATGACTTAAATATATAATTAATATATAAAAATTATAATTATTTTTTTAATATTATTCTATCAATGATTTAATGATGAACACTAACCATAGTCATCATTCAAAATTCATTTTAAACTTAAGTATCGAATATCATCAAAACGCTTGATGTGAATTTAAATGAATAATTAATTTTATATAACATGGTAATATGTGAAATAAATGGAATAATTAACTTGAAAAGGGTTATCAAGCAGGTATAAAATTGACATATGTTTTTTATTCTGAATTATAAAGGACTTATGTGACAAATCATACTTAAGGTAGAAAAATTTCTTTAATAAATCCTCTAATAATGTTCCTAATTTAGTTTTTTAAAACATTATATAGAATATTTTTATTACATATATGGAATGAATGGAATTTACCACATTCATGAAACCTTAATGAATTTTATCTTCCTTTACATGTTTACATTTCTCTTTTAATTGAATCTTTTTTCCATTTTATGTGTATAGTATTTCTAAAAAATAAGTGATTCCAAAATTAAAAATATTTTTTTCCTTTAAAATGTTTTTATGTGAAAATATTTCATGATTTATGTTTATGATATACTTTTTGGGAATTTTTTATAATGATGGTTGGTTCCATGATAAACCGTGTAAGGGTGGTTTCATTATTAACCAATTATGGGTGATTCTTTTATTAACCATGGATGTGTGGTTACATTATAACCTCCAATGGATTGTGTACTCCAGAGATAGAAGTTATCCATTTGGTTATTCCATATATGAGACTATGTTAACTGATTAGGTTTATCATAATAGATAACTAGTATATAATATTATTTTTAATCCAAGATTAATTTCACTGGTTAATCATGAGTAGCAATGTAGTTTACTCTAATGTTATGATTGGAAGTTAACCATGAAGGTCCCCATGAGTAGTTGTGGTGGTCACACCAATGATTCCCCAAGTTTCCCAAAATTTTTATCTATGTTTACAATGATTTTGAATGTTTTATTTTATAAAAATGTTTGTGTTTCTCATGTAAAATTTATGAATTCCATATGATCATTGAATAATTTGATATAGGTAATTATATTATGGATTTTCATGTTTTCACTCGAATAATGGTTTTATTTCTTTTAGTTTCTCTTACTGAGATTTTGGTGCTCATCCCGAGTTTTAAAATGTTTTTTCATTGGGATTAAGGGAGAGTAGGGACAAAGATGAGGTTAAAAATAACATATTAAAGATTTATGATGAAAATAAACCATTTTTTATTTTTAAAATGTTTTTTTTGTGTGGAAAAAATGGATTCTGAGTATAAGTGTCCACATGTAATGTATTGGTTTACTTTGTAATATGTTTTCCAAATTATCTAAAACTATAAACCGAAAAATATCCAAAACATTTTAATAATGTGATTTGTAGTTTATAAACACTAGAATATATAATTCTTAAGATTAGATCCTTACATTTGGTATCATAGTAGGGTTTAGAAAACTTTCAAATTAAGAATTTTTTATGAGAGGTTATCTTAGGTGTGATGAACACCATCATGGATTTATAATTTTAAGGTTGATCATAATTTTAAAGTCTTGGAAACCTCGTTTTTAGGCTTTGAAGTTTGAAATTTTATGGTGACTAATGGTATTTTTGGAGACAATTATTTTTTTATGTAATTTTGGGTTATTAAATTTTGGAAGGAAAAATGAAAGGTATGAGATAACCATTGAGGTTAAAACCTTTCGTTTAATTTATAACATATTAAGGTCATTATTGGGGATGTTTATAACCTTTCTGGAATTTTATAAGGATTAAATTTGTATAGTTTTAGAGAAAGAGAATCCTATTGGTCGAGAGAGAACCCGTCACATCTGATAAGGTTGTGGGGTTTTAACCTATAAGTGAAGAGAGAAAATGTTGAATCACCTACCGTTAGACTACGTGATGTCTTGGATTATATGAAATTTTATTTATTTATATAATATATTTGAAGGATAATGGTTAAGTTCATTTTGATAACCTATGTTTTATCATGTACCATGGGATTAGAAAATGATTTGGTGTTAAGGTATTAATATTATTTTGGAAAAAATTCAATCCTTTTGGAACTCTATATGATTAACGTAAACAGAATGCTATTGGATTTTATTTAAGGATACAATTTTGAATTATATTTTGGAAGAATATATGATTATAATGTAGATTTGTGATGATTTATGTGATTAATGGAAAGTATTATCATATCTTTACGATTATTTTTAGTGCATGAAAATTTTGGTATGAGACATCAAGAGTAATTGTCTTTATTTATAGATATATATTAAATTAATTTTGGAATACTATGTGATCAAATACTTCTATATTTTTTGGTTTTAATCATAGTCATGAATATGTTGAGTAATTTTAAGGATTTTTATTCATTGAATGTTCTATGTTGAACTTTGGGAATTACTACTGAACTTTAGTGATTTATATAGATTTATTCTTATGATGATTTATTCTTGTTGGGAATTAACTTACCTTGTACTAAATTTTTTTGTTTTAGTTAATTCATAAATATAAGAGGAATGTATTATTTTTATTTATGGTTTTTATGATATCTATAAATTGATTCTAATTATTTAATAATGGAAAATTCATCTACATCATTTGGAGAAAAATATGAGTTTTTGGTGGAAATTTATTAAAGGATGAAACAATGAATTTAATGTTAGTATATTTTTTATGAATTTAGCACAAGTAGTAAAGGAATTTATTAACTCTAAGAAAATGATATTTAAATAAAAATTTTATTAATTTACTTTTCATAATGAAAAATCAATTGACTCTTAACCTATAAAATATTTATGATTTTTATATGTTAACATTTTCATGAAAATATTCCCTATATCTCTATATCAGTCCTTGGGTGTTAGCTTTTCTTTACCATTTCCATGTTTTCTTGTATAGAAACCTAGTATGTCTTATTACAGATGACCTTTGTACTTATTTTTATCTCATATAGTGTTGATGTTTTTTTTGATCCTTTTTAGGACACAGGATTACAAAAAAGGCATGTTGAAAATTCAAACCTTGGTTATCAAGCTTGAGTTCAAAATTATGAGGTTGAATTTTACAAAAAGGGGAGAATGTAACATACATAGAATTTTAAAAGGAAACATTATGTTCAATATCACATAAGATAAGGCACATCGAACTTATATGAAAAACTAAATATTATTAAGATGTGACCGTTAGTACCTATCCATTAAATTGGGGGGGGGGGGGTATGAATAAGAATAATTTATTTTGGAACTAAATATTGACTTCTAAAACAATATGAATTTATTTTTATTTCCTTAGAAAATAATCACATAATTTTTATTAGTCATTTTATTGTTTAGAAATATGTTTTCTTAAAAAATGAGTTTTTATTATTTCTATTAGTGAATATTATAATTTCTAGAAATTCTCAAATATTTATTTTGGAAGATTTATTTCATTTTTTAATTAATAATTTCAATATTATCTTAGAATTAATTTTTTTATAATTTTATAAAAATATTTATTTCTCATGGAATAGTGAAAAATACTCATTTTAATTTAACACTTTATTTTATTTTGAAATATTTACAATGTGAAAATTAAGTTTTTATTAGTTTTAAAATTTCATTTTTTCCTTTTCATTCAATATAACTAAATTATGGGTTTTAATGTATTTTATACTTAGTATAAAAACATTTTATATTTCAAAAGGGCATTTTTTCTGAAAAATTCATTTTGGTTGTGTTTTGCCAATTTAATTTTAAATTAAATTCTAAAAATGTGGTATTTTGATATTTTTTCAAAATGGATTCTATATTTGGATTCATTTCATCCAAATTTAGTTAACTTATCAACTTTATTTTTGGACAATATGAATAGTCACATTTGCAATATTTATTACCATAGTAAAGGGTAAATCAGGTAATTTAGGTTAAAAAAATAAAATTTTGTGAACTACTGATTGACATAAACACTTACTTAAATATTATTTTTTGACTATATCATGACCATAATTATCCAATGGATAAATATATAACTGTTTTGTGCCACATGGATATGATTATTAACTGTGTAGTATTTTATGTGAATAAGTATCCAACATGTCACACTCTTGTTTTTGATAAGTATAATATAGTTAATATGGTGTTATCCAGAGTATATGTTTGATTATAAATATTATTTTTAAATCTAAAATATTTATCTTCATTATTTTAATTTTTAGTAAAGAAATAATTACCTTAAATACTACCACAACTTTGATGTAATAATTCTTCAATTAATGGAAAAAAATTAAAAATGTTATTAAATATATTTAAATAAATATATTTTGAGATTATTAATGTGAATAAATAATTTTATATATTCCCTTGATATTTTAGGGACCTAAGTTTTTTTAAATTATATGTGTTATATTTATATTATTAAATCTAAAGTAATAAATTATAACAAAAAATTGACATTATTGATATTTTATAAATAATAATATTTTATAAAATGATATAAAATTACTACAAAAATTAAATTGAACCAATTTATTGTTATAAGGTTTTAAATATCAACCATTTTAATTTTATTTTAATTTTCTTTTTATATTAACTATAATAACCATTAAAGATTAAAAATCAATGTTGTGACGGTAAGAATTAAAGGGGTTAAATAAGGCTTAAAAGAAAATTATAATGGTAAAATTATAGTGAAACCATGTATAATTTTATTTTATGAAGTTATTTCTATCCATCCTTATATTATATTCTAAATTAAATTATTTAGGGTAATTTGGTATTAAAAATTATTTAATATTAATTGATTATTTTAAGAAGTTCTAAGAGTGCCCCTCACCTCTCTTATAAAAGTAACTTATTATTTTAATTTATTCACACTTAAAAGTAATTTTTTCTACAATACCTACCGAAATAACTTCTTAAAGTACATCAAAGAATTATAGAGTACCTTTTTTAGGCATAACACCAACCCTGGTGGCCTTTGGGTGTTAAAAAAAAGAGATTGTCTGAAGAAGAGGTATAGTTTTTAATCGAGTGTTTCTATTTTTGTATTCTTACACATCCCTAAAAAATTATTCAACCAGGATAAAATAAAAAATATATTATCCAACAAATACTAATATGTTATTATGTTATTGGAATGACCAATATCTATCTTCACTTCCATCAAATGGAAAAAATCATCATTTATGGGTACGGTGGACAATCGCCTCGCCAACTGATGTAATTAATTTTCCATCACTATCTCTCAGGACAAGTTATAATTATGGATTTAATATTTATATATGATATTCATGAAATATTTATCATTATAAAAATATAACATATCATTTATGTTCTTAAATTTCTATGCATAGAAAATTGATAAAGTCGTATGTGCATTTGTGTGAACTATCACCTCCACAAAGCGATGTGATTTGTTTTTCATCACCACAATAATTATGATATTATTATCATTATTAAAATATAAAATAACAAATACATTATCTCCATAATTATTATTAAAAAATGGAATTTGTTTTCATGCGTACGAATGACCTACTGTCTCCATGATTGCAAATGTAGTTCATATTCATAACCATATTTAATGGATCTATTTAAAAGTAAAATTGATGTATAAAAATGATAATTATGTCAAAATTATTTATTCTTATTATGATGGAATGATGACCAATTTTAACATAGTCATCATACCAAAGTAATTTTGGACTTAAGTACCAAATATCATCAATATGTCTAAAGTGAACTTAAATGATTAAGTAATTATATATTACATTGTTACATCAGATATAAAGGGAATAATGAACTTAAAAAATGTTATTATGTAATTATAAAATTAACTTAAGTTTATTTTAAAGGATAAAACACATACCTAAATATTCATACTCTAGTTGAGGGAGTTTCCTTTAAAAATCCCCTTTTAACTTTCCTCTTTCAGTTTTTCTAAAAGTTAAAAAATAATGTTTTCTAAAATATGTAGAATGAATAAAATTTACTATTTTCATGAAACTTTAATGGTTTGATGTTTCTTTTACATGTTTAGTTGGATATCCTCAATGATATTTTCCTTTTTATGTGCATAATATTTTTAAAAAATTGGTGATTTCAAAATAAAATGGATTATTTTCCTTAAGAATGTTTTTAAGATAAAATAATTTATAATTTTTTATTATGATATTATTATTGGGTATTTTTTTTAATAATATGTGGCTCCATGATAAACCTAGTATGGGTGGTTACGTTATCAACCAATGATTGGTGGTTTTATTATAAACCATGGATAGGTTGTTACGTTATAACCTCCAATGCATTGGGTACCTCAGAGATGGAAGTTGACCGTATGATTATTATATATATGAGAAAGATTTAGTTGATTGGGTTTCCCCTAAGAGAGAATAAAAATATATTGCGATTTTCATTTCAAGATTAACTATGATGGTTAATCATTAGTATCTACAATTTTTTCTCTAAGGTAATGATTGGAAGTTAACCATGAAGGTCTTCCATGATTAGTTGTGGTGGTTACTCCCATGATACCCTAAGATTTCAACATGTTTTATATTCGTTTTATTTGAGTTTTAAATGTTTTATTTCAAATAAAATGTACTTATTTAAATATAGAAATGATAAATTCAATAATATCAAAGAATAATTTGATAATGGTAATTATGTTATGGATTTTCATGTTTTTTACTGGAAAAAATGGTTTCTTTATTTTTATGTCACCTATTGAGATGTTTTTTTATCATTAAAAGATTTAAAATGTTTTTCATGGGGTTTAAAGGAGAGTGAGGAGAACAATGAGTTTAAGAAGAAAATTCTGAATATTTATGATGAAAAATCCATGTTGTATTTTTTAAAAAGTTTCTTTTAGTGGTAAAACAAACAATAGGTATAAGTTTCCACTTGTAATGTATCAGTTTACTTTGAAATAATATTTATTAAATATTTAAAACTATAAACTGAAAAGATCCTCTATATTATAAGAAAGTGATTTCAAATTCAAAAAAAAAATAGAATATATAATTCTTAAGTCTGGGTCCTTACAACCTTTTGTTTACGAAGCATGGGTAATTACCCATGGTTCCAAAATACTAAAAAGTCCTTCCTTGATTAATAAAAGAACTATTTATTCCATAATGAATGTTTTATTATATTTAAAAGTGTAAGTACACAGAAAAACAATGAAAAAAATAATAATACATTTCCCTTATTAATAATGATTACAACTACTAAGACAAGTATAAAGATATAGAAACCAAATAATAGTGACCATGCAATGGTATACTTCATAAGATCAATATCTTTTAAGAATACTACACCTACCATAAAAAATGCTTAAATAAAAATAAATATTAGAAATATAATTGAAATTATCAGAGGAATTGTAAACACCATTAGTAATGAAGTAGTAAATGTTTATGGTTGGTGATATATATAATATGTAATCAAGAATGGGAGATATGAATTTTAAATTACTATTACATGATGGTTGGTCAATGTGACCATTGGGAAGTTTGACCAGTGGTAATATATAAATAATTTAGTGATCATTATTATTATTTTATATTAAGGGTATTGATAAGATTTAATTGATTATAAAAGGAAAAAATTATGCCCTCATCCAATTGGATCATACATTTTGAATCTCATTTATCAAATCATAGGAGAGAGGTAGTGTTACTTTGGTTCTCCCTTGACCCACCCTAGAAGATATTCAACATGTAATGACTTTAATGAAATTGACTATTGGATAACTTTAATTTAGTGGAGATCACCATTAGGTCAATGTAAGCCGAGGCACCCCATGAAACTACCACCATCTCACACCTTAACCTTAGGGTGTATCCCGGTCTATTAAGGGGTTATGTATATAGACCTCAAAAGCATAAAACTATATTTTTCTGTATAAATGATATAAATATTTATTCAATTCCATCTTCGTTATTATTTTATTCAATAAAATACACAAGTAAATAAGATAGATGCGATAAATAGTTTTTTATGAATATAAATGAAATATAATTGTAATCTTGAAAATAAATACTCTTTTATAATTTAAGATCTATAAATAAAATTTATTTGCATAAAACAGTCTTCAAAATCAATATTTGTTTAAACAAAAATTATAATATAGTTTTATAATGTCCTATGAAATTTTAATAATGTTTAGAAAGATAACTATATCATAAAACCAATATAATTTTAATAAATAAGTATTCTTTATTTAAAAGTTAAAATTATCAAATTTTGATAATTAATTTAATAATATAAAAATTTTATTTGAAATTATAACATTGAAAATAGGTTAGGGAAATTTTTTCAAAACTTTTGAAATTAATATATTTTTCTGTTAACAGTATACTTACAGTTTTTAATTTTTTATAAATTTTATGAATTCTTATATATGCAATTATAATGAACCCGAAATTTAAAATGATATTTTTTTCTAGAAGAAATGTTTTTTAAATATTATATTATATTTTAAACATAAAAAATAAAGATAAACCAACATATTTTTATAAATACCATTACATTATTGAGATATAAAGCCAATTAAAATGCCAAATGTTATTATTAGACAAAGAATATAAAATAGAAAATCTAAAATGGGAAAAATTAGGATCTCCCCATTCTACTGGAATCATCACCCCCATTGAAAATGATATAGAAATAAACAAAATATTAGTAAACCAATCAACATATTATGAAAAGGAAAATATAACCTCGAGAGAAACTATATTGAGCTTTGATTGAAACAATGAATAAGTATTTATAGGGTATAAAGAGAAATTTGACAATTTGGTTCAACCATTATATAACCATTGTTCAATATGAATGTTTGAAACTATACCCTTTGATGAAAATTTTACCATCATAGTTAGTGTTTATAAGTAGCAATGGAACAAGATAATTGGTACATAAAAAAGAATTAATTTCCACAACTAGTAGATTCATTCATTTTGAAGACAATTTGTCAGAATATGGAAGGGAGTTATCTTTGGGGTTCCCCCTTAAACAAGACCAATTCGAGCTTCCAAAAGTGAATCTTGAATGAAATCACATATGGGATAAGTTCATGTTAGTAGAGATTATCGCTTAGTCAATGTTAGTAGAGGCACCCCATAAAACTACCACCATTGCACACCTTACCCTTAAGGCATAAGTGGGTCTAATAAGGGCTTATGTGTCCAATATATAGTATTAATTACTTGGTATAAATAGATATTTTATTCCATAATTTCCTCTTATGAATAGTTTTTCTTAATAAAATATATCTTTAATTGAAATGAATTTGATAATTTGATTTTTAGACACAAATAAAACATAATTTTATTTTTATATAAAATATATTCAATTTTCATAATAAATCAATGTATTATTAATAGTATTTTTTAATTACAAAGTCTTGTAAATTTTTTTTAACTAATAAATGATACAATAATTTTATAAAGTCCTAGGAATTTTTTTATAAGTTTAAGAAATTTGACTATGCCCTAAAAAATTTCTATTTTCCAATAAATATAGATTTTCATATTTAAAATATAACATTATCATATTTATTATATTTTTTAGATAAAATAAACTTCATTTTTGAAATAAATATGGTAAAATAAGGTTAGAGTTAATTTATGAAAATTTTCTAAAATACATAATCTTTTCATGAATTGTAAAAAATACAATTTTACGGTTTCAATATATTTTAAGAAAACATATTTATTTTATAATGATGTGACAAATAATTAAACACAATACATGACCTAAAATATGTTATTTTATTAAATATTAAGTATTTTAGAAGATTTTATTATATTTTTTAAAATAATTATTTACTTTCTAGATTCTCAAAAGGAAAATTTGATTTCCAAAACATTACATTGTGGAATGTTTATTTTCCATGAAAATATATTTATTATATAATCGTGTTAGATTCTGTGAGATTAAATTATCATAAAATGTGATCCAAATTTCCAAAACCATGATAAAAAACCATGGGTAAGCCAATGGTATTTCATTTTCCACAACCTAGTTTTTCAAGACCTATATTTGGAAAATATTAAACAAAACCTCCAATTCTCCATTAAGTTCCAACCCATTTCCCCAATTCCATTCACTCCTAATCTAGCCTATACGAAATTCTAGTTATTCCCCCCCAATTATCCCCCAAATAGGTCCTCAATCCCCCAAAGTTAAATACCACAAGATTTAAGAGTAACTATTCGAGGTAAGGGAAATTTCCACCTCTCTTTTTCGTTCAAGAGTCTTTTTTCTGGTATGTATTCAAATTTCCAAGAAAATTTATTTCTATACACATCCTATTATCTCATTTCTAATAGAATTTGGTTTTATTAAATTTTTAACCTTTTCCTCTCTCATTGTACCATTTTATCAAACCTTGTTTTGTACCCATCATGCTGTGAAATTTTCTTCTCAAAATTCCTACTTTTACAAGAGAAATTATCTTTAAATATTTTTAAATTCCCAAACCTATTTTATTTTCAATTGGTATTAAACATGATTTAAAATGATATTTTTATTTTGTTATTTATGTATATGAAACTCAAAATTTATTTTTTTGAGATAAAAATGAAATTATGATCATATATTTATGCTCTTCTTTATGTCATGATTTTTTATAAGAAACTCATTCATTATTCTACACAGTTTATTAATGAAATTATTTATTATGATCTATTTGGATCACATGAAATTAACACATATGAAGGTTGTACCCTGATAGTGATCCAATTCATTGGCTAAGGAATCTAATCTCTATAGATGACATGATTTACAATACATTGATGAATAACTTTGGTAATTTTTATTTTTTAAAACCTAGTGATAAACTATAGTGATATGATTATGAATGTATCGGTTAAATGATTTATCCACATTTACAAGTTATGATTCATGGTATTATTATTATGATATTCCACTTGGTCATTCCCTGTCATTATTACTTATGATCTTATTGTCATGTCTCAAGATCACATGTAATATATCTCTCTTGTTTAGTCCTTTACAAGGCTTCATTTTCACCCATTTCCATTGATGTATGTCCTTAAGTCATGAGATGAAACAAATACAACTTAGGGTGAACCCATTAATATATATTTAAATTGGATTTTGAATAATGATTTATGTTTTAATGTATTATATACCTTTTTTTCAAGAAACTAAACATGAAAAGATCCTCTATTTTTACCATGTAATGAAAAATTATTTAATAAAAATGTGGGATTCCATAATTTGAATCAAAGGAAGGTTTGGTTATTTGTCGAAATTAAGACATGATAACTTTAGGAATAACCATATGGACAAGAATAAATATAAGAAAACAACCTGGTATTTTAGTGAGTATTATGAAAATTGTTTCCAAAAAATGAAATCCCTATCTGGATATGAACAAGTGGTTGCGGTTATGGAAGATATGTCACTAAAAATATAAAAACACTGCTTTGAGATAGAATCAAATGGGAACCAGTTCAAGATAATTGTCCTTAATGTTTTTCTTGTTTTACAATCCTGAGGGATATGTCTTCTTCATTAGAAGATTTTTATGAACCATTATGAAGGGTAAATAAAAATTTTAATTTTTGTTAGAAGATATTAATAAAATAATTATTTATGATGTTTTAAGAAATAAAATAACTTTAGAATAATAAGTTTTATAAAACTAACACTTTATCAATAATATTTTTTTCTTTTAGAAAAATGGATGGAAATAGGAGGAACCGCATAAATAATGAGTTCAATAGGTGATGCACGATAGTGTTTTGATGGATGATAGAATGTAAAACTTCATGAGGATGATGAATCAACTAACTCGAGTTATCAATAATAACTTGAATCAATTTGAGAGACCAAATTCCCCTCAATGGGAAGAACATTTTATTGAGTCCTCTAGGCATCAAAAACCAACTTCTTTTAGTAGATCTACCAACCCATTTATTGATGAACAATGGGAATGCACTATAAAACAGATATTTTTTTATTCTATTGTTTGGAGAAAGAGAATGTAAAACGAGTAGTATACCACTTAGAAGGAGAAGCTGATTAGTGCTGGAAAATAGTTAACAACACGAATCCTTGAAAGGAGATCGATTCTAGGTAGTGGGAAGAGTTCTTGGGAATATTCCATTAATATTTCCCATATTAGATGTGAATGAAAATGGATAATGAATTCCTTGAACTAAAATAGAAGGAAAATGAATCAGTGAGAATATATAAAATAAACCTTACCTGAATTTCTCGATACACCTCTTTATTTTTTTATGGATCCTAATGGAAAGGTTGATAGATATTTCGATGTAATGAGACCCCATATATAGAGGAATCTAGAATATTAATACTATGAAATCTATGAGGAGATATTATGGAGTTCTATGAATGTTGAAATTGAGTTTGGAGAGATGTAGTAGTCACATAGATCGAATGAAAACGTGTTAAATGGATCAAAACATAGGGAGGATCCTTGATCAAGAAAGAGGAAGAAATAATGTGAAACCTCCCACTTGTATGAAATTTAGGATGAAGCACTCAAGGAATTTTTTTTATTGGGATTGGTTTGTGATAAAAGTGTGTAAGAGGTGTCCATATACCAAGAAATTGTCTCGGTGAGCTGAAGCCTCAACTTCTTAACACTAACGACAATGAACTCTGGTGCAAGCCCTGCCTGAAGTTCCGTGATTCATGATTGGAAAACTTGGGTATTTTTTCTATAAATGTTGAATTTAGAATATAATGGAGGGGAGCCAACATCAGCATCAGCATAGGCCAAGGGAGAAAGGATAGGAATTTTCTATCATGATGGATGAAGTGAGGGCTCAAAATTTAATGTTGTCTTGTATAGTCATTGTGCTCTCAAAGTCATCTTGTATTTTTTTAATTTTGGTTCTACATATTCCTTTATTTCATCCATGATTTCAAATAATATAGAATCAATACCTGAACTATTAGAAATATAGTTATCTGTCAAGACTCCTGGAGTAATTATCCTACGATCAACAGTGTATAATAATTGTAGTATTAAATTTGGAGAGTATAATATCATTAAAAATATAGTAGTCATTACCATGGTGGAATTTGGAACTATATTAGTGATGGAATAGATCTCAAAATAAATTTCAATTACAAATTAATGAATTAAGGAAATTTTAATAGTCTTGAATGGAAAACCTATAGTCATTTTGGAAGGGTAGATATCCCATCCCGAGCTTTGTCTTCAAGCACCTTCCATAGCCTTCTTTATTGAGATTATCGATGAAGAGGGAGAAGTAAATGAAAGTATATAGATAGAGAATGTTCCCATCATTGAGAAATATACTAACATACTTACTAAAGAGTTACCTAGACCTCCCCTAGAAATAGAGGTAGAGTTATCTATTTAAATCATACTCGGATCCAAGCCGATATCAAAGAATCCATATAGAATGAAAAATATAGAGTTAGAATAATTAAATATACAACTTCAAAATCTTTTAGTGTATAAATTTACCCAACCAAGTGTATCTATTTGGGATCTCCTGTTCTATTTGAAAAGAATAATGATGGATCAATGTATATATGCATTGATCATAGAGAATATAATGAGATCAAATTGAATAATGCATACCCTATATGAAGGATTGAAGAGTTATTTGACCAGATTCATGATGCATGATTCTTCTCCATGATTGACCTCTAATCTAGGTATCATAAATTGAGGTTGAATAAATAAGATATTCCAAAGACTTCCTTCTGAACAAGATATGGGCATTATGAGTTTTTGGTTAAGCCCTTCGGCTTGACTAATGCTTCTACTATATTTACGTACAAGATTAATAGATTCATTAAGGACTACCTTGATAAGTTCATGATATTTGTTATTGATGATATTTTGATATATTATGAAAGTCATGAGGTATAATAGGATCTTATATGGGTTATTTTGGGAACTATGAGAAAGGATAATGCTTTTTGTAAATTCAGAAAATGTGAATTCTGGTTACAAAAATTTTCATTCTTGGGGGAAATTGTAACTAATGAAGGAATATTAGTTTCTCCTATAAAGACAAATGTTGTAGACAAGTGGCCTCATCCTAAAATAATAATTGAGATTCATAGTATCCTTGGTTTAACAAGATATTATATGAGTTTTTTGAAACATTTTCATGACTTTCTAATCCAATAAATAAGTTAACTCGAAAAGGGGATAATTTTTTATGGACAAAGGATTGTGTAGAAATATTCTATGAAAAAATGAATTGAGTGGTTACTCCACCTGTGTTAACTCTAACCTCTTTAAAATAAGGATTTGTTATTTATAGTGATGAATATATTTAAGGTAGTGGGTTAAAACTCATGAAAAATGACAAGGTGATCGATTATGTATCTCGACAATTAAAGCCTCATGAGTAGAATTATCTTATGTATAACCAGGAGATAGCTACAATTGTTTTTTCTCTAAAAATATGAATGCACTATCTTTATGGGTAGAAATGTGATATATACCTAGACTATAAAATTTTTAAGTATATATTCATGAAAAAGGAATTTAACATGATACAAAGTAGATGTTTGGAAATTCTTAAAGATTTTGATTTTTGAATTCATTATCACCCCTGTAGAGAAAAAAAGTTTATGATTTATCAAGTAAGAAAGACCCTACTGTGATTAAATTGATGAGTATTCATGAAGATCTTTTCATCAAGGACCTAGTAAAACTGGGCGTGGGAATAATAAGTTAAGGGACATCATAAACCCTATCTCAAATGACTTTCCAACCATCGTTACTAGTGAATATCAAGATATTACAAAGATAAGATCCTTTTATAGGAAAGAATATATAGTCTATGAAGAATGGAGAGTTTCTTGAGTTCAATATTGATCATAAAGGTGTACTGAAATTTCATAAAAGGTTATGTATACAATCTATCCTAGTGATAATTAAGGATCATATGGATGAATATCGTAGATCTACATTATATATACCTATTGGAATCACTAAAATGTATAAGGACCTTCTTGGTTATTATTGGTGGGATAATATGAAAAGGGAGTTTGGCGACTACACTACAAGGTTCATGCCATGTCTGCAAGTAAAGTTAGATTGACAACTTCTTAAAGGGGTATTGCAACCACTACCGATACCAATATGAAAGTGGTAAAATAGCACCATGGAATTCATCACTACTCTCCCAAGAACATCCAAATAAAACAATGAGACATGGTATATAGTGGATCATCTCACAAAGACAGCCCATTTCATTAATATTTGAGAAGATTTATCACTTGACCTACTTTCTAAAATATATGTAAAGAAAGTGTTGAGGTTTCCCAGGGTGTCACATTATATATTTTATGATAATTCTAAAAGGTTCACATATAAATTTTTTAGATGTCTTAAACATTCTATGAATACTGAATTGAATTTTAGTACGACCTACCACACCCAAACTGATGGCCAATCTAAAAGGACTATACAGAAACTTGTTGGAATTCTGAGAACAAGATCAATGGTATTTAAAGGTGGATGGTATCAACTCATAATAATAGTTTATTTCTTATAACAAAACATATTCCACTCGAGTATTCAAATGGAGCTATATGAATCTCTATATGGAAAGTGATGTAGAACTCATACTTTTAGGCATGAAGTTGGTGATAAGAAATTTATTTGTATTGATCTTGCGCAATAGATGATCGAAAAGGTTCATTCCATCCAACAATATATAATGGATGCACAAAGTCAGAAGAAGAGAAATGTTTGAAATCATCAAATGGACATAGAGTTTTATTTTGGATACAACTTTTTCCTTTAGATATCACTATGGAAGAGAGTCATACGGTTTGGATAGAAAGGGAAGCTTAGCCCAAGGTACATTAGAACCTATGAAATTTTTGATCACATAAGAGAAGTGTACTTTCAGCTATAACTTCCACTAAATATATTACATGTTTATGATTTATTCCATGTATCTCTATTGAGGAAGTACATACCTAATCCTTCACTTGTACTAAATTTGGGGGTGATATGACAAGAACATAAACCTTATTATGAGGAGTAACTAGTGGAGATCATTGTCCACAGAGACAAGGTTCCCCACAACAAGAATAACCACCTTGAAAAAGTATTTTGGATGAACCATAAATATGAAGAAGTGATGTGGTAGCCTGAGGAGACAATGACATATAATTACCCACACCTTTTTTCATCTGAGAAAATGAGTTGACATTTTGAGGACGAAATTTCTTATGGAGGAAGAATGTAATGAAACAGACTTATAAATGAAATTTGATTCCACAATAAATGTTTTTTTAAATATTATAAAATATTATTCATGTAAAAATAAATATAAACCAATAAATTTTATAAATAACATTACATTAGTTAGTTATATATCCAATTAAAATGAAAATCATTGCTACTTGAGAAAGAATATAAAATAGAAAATCTAAAATGGGAAAAAAAGATCACCCCAATCTAATAGAATCAATACCTCCAAAGTAGGTGTTATAGAAAAAGAATAAAATTTTAGTAAACCAATAAAAACATTATGAAAATTAAAATATAAACTTAATATTAATTGTAGTGAGTTTTGTGTGAAATAATAAACAGATATTTATAGGGTATAAATAGAAATGTGACTATTGGGATTCTACCATTATATGAATGTTGGAAAATGTGACCATTGGAAACTATAATATTTTTTGATAATTTTACCATTATAGTTAGTGTCTATAATTAGTAATGAAAATAGATTATTTGTACAGAAAGGATAATCAATGTCCTCGACCAGTAGAGTCACGCCCTTTGAAGCCCATTTGTCAGAACTTGGGAGGGAGGTATCATCACTGGTGTTCACTGTTTACCAATACCAATATGATGTTCAACAAGTAAATCTTGAATGACATCACCTATGGTAGAAGTTCAGGTTAGTAGAGATTTTCACTGATTCAATGTTAGCTGAGGCACCCCAGGAAACCACCTCCATCGCACATCTTACCCTTAAAGTGTATGTGGGTGTAATAAGGTGTTACATGTCCAGAACAAAGTGTAAATTATTTTTTATAAATAAAATGATTATTCCATAATTTCCACATAATAATAGTTTTTCTTAATAATATATATATATATATATATAATTGAGATAAAATTGAAAATTTTATTTTTGGACACAAATAAAACATAATTGTATTTTTATTAAATAAAATATATACAATGTTTATAATAAACAAGGAATTATGAAAAATATTTTCTAGTTAAATAGTCATTTAGAAAAGTTTTATTTAAATAATACATGATAAAATAATTTTATGAAGGACTATGAATTATTAATAAGTGTCAGAAATTTGATAATGCCTTAAAAATTGAGATTTTTAAATAAATTAGGATTGTTATATTTAAATTTTAAAATTATTATATTGAGATATTTTTTATGATAAAATAAACATCATTTTTGAAATCAGAACATTTAAATTAGGTTACGATAAAAGAAATATATGACCTATAATATGTAATTTTATTAATATTATGTATTTTAATAGATTTTATTCAATTATTTTAAACTATAAATTACTTTCCAAAGTTTAAAAGGAAAACTTGAATTTTAAAATAATACATTGTGTAATATTTACTTTTCTATGAAAAAATATGTATTAAATAATGGTTTTAGGTTTGTTAGGAATAATGTATCATAAAATCTAACCCAAAAGACCAAAAAACAAGAGCAAAGAACCGTGGGTAAACCAATGGTTTTTAATTTTCCATAACTTAGTTTTCCAAGACCTATATCTGAAAAATACTATACAAATCCTCCACTTTTCCTATAAATAACCACCAATTTATCAATTTAAATTAAATATAAATAAATCCTACACAAATTTCTTGTTATTTTACCCATAATTAGTCTCCCCAGGATATGTCCTCAATCCCGCAATGTTTCATTCCTCAAGATCTATAACTATCTCTTTAGGGTAACAAAAATCTTCACTTCTATTTTTTATTCAAGAGTTATTTTTTTCTATGACTTACAATTTCCAGGAAAATTCCTATTTTCTACTTTATATTGTACCATTAGTTTACTAAGTTTATTTTAACCATTGTAGAACCTTTCCCCTCTCGTTTTACTATTTTCTAAAACCATGTTTTATACTCATACTGCTGCCAAATTTACTTCTCAAAATTTCTTATTTTACATGATAAATTCTATTTTCCTTTTATTTGAATACCCAAACCTCTTTTATTTTCATTATGAGTTAAACTATGTTTCAAAATTATATTTTTATTTATGGATTTAAATATATTTCAGGTGTTAAAAGTGACATTATTATAACGTCTTTTAGCTCTTTTAAATGTTACAATTTTGTATAAGAAACCTATTCCTTATTCCCCATATGTTATTAATGAAATGATTTATTATAATATATGTGGATTATATTAAATTAACACAAATAAAGGGTGTTCCCCTATCTCTCTCCAATTCATTAAGTAAATAATTTAATCTCTAGAGATGACATGATTTATGATACATTGGTGAATAACCTTGGGAATTTTTATTTGTGACGCCTTGGTGATAAACCTTGGTTATATTCTTAGGAATGTATCATTTAAATGTTGTAACCACATTTCCATGCTATGATTAATGTTTTTTTATTATTATTATATGCCTATTGATCATTGATTAACATTATTCCATATGTTCTTATTTTTATGTATCAAGATCACCTGATATATATATATGTATATATATATATATATATCTTATTTATTACCTTATAGGGATTCATGATCCCCCCCTTTCCATTTTTATATGTCCCCGGGTTATGAGATGTTGTAAATATAACTTAAGGTGATCCCATGAAGATGTATTTCAAGTTTTTTTAGATGAATGCTTTATGTTTCCAAGTATTACATACCTTGTTTCCAAGAAACTAAACATTAAAAGATCCTATATTTTGTACGATGTAATGAAAAGTTATAAAATAAAAAGGTGGGATACCATAGTAATAATGATATAAAAATTATTGAAATAGAATATAAAAATAAAAATATTTTATTTTATTAAAATTAATTATTTTAAAATATTTAAATCAATTACCAAACCTATAAATGAATTTCCAAATTCTAAAATAGAAATTTTGATTTTTGAAGCTATATTTTGTAGAAAATTTACCTGTCTATGTCCAAAGTAATATTAAAAAATGACCCTTACTTTTAATGGATTAAAATATTATAAAATATGACTTAATTTTGTAAAACAATGAAAAAAATGTGGGTATGCTAATGGTTGTTTATTTTTCACGACCTATAATTCCAAGACCTATTTTTAGAAATTATGAATTGATTTCTTATCTTTTATAATAACCCCCATAACAAATTCCACTCCACTGCAAATCCATCATTCCTGAAATTATTCACATTTCCCTCTCAAAATTCCATAAAAGTATTCTACAAGGTCTACAAGATTCCCTCTTTATGCATTAGTAAGTTAATTCCCAATGTAAGGGGACTTTCCTCTTCTTCTATTTCAATCATTTACCTCTTTTATGGCATGTTTCTAAATGTTGTAATGATTTATTTTTTATAATTTTGATTATCCAATTTCTACCAATATTATATTTTATTTTTTGTTACATTTCCATATTCTTTATTGGATACTTTTTAGGTGAAAAAAATTATTTCTTGAATTTATCTCACTACGATGAAATATTATTATATTATGATTACCAAAACACCTTTATTATTCAAGGGTATTTTCCGAGATGTTATAATATTCATTTATTAGGGACTTCCAAATATGAAACTTGTATTATTTTATTGTGGGTTAAAAATGATATAATGATCATGTCTTTAATAATTTATGTTTTTAATGACTTTTATATGAGACACCTTAATTATATCCCATGGGTTATTAATTAAATTTTTTCTTATGATCTATTTGGAACACATGAATTTAGACATATGAGGGGTTCACCCTGATAGCTCTCCAATTCATTGGGTAATTAATTAATCTCTATAGATGGCAGGTTTTATGATACCTTGGTGAATTACCCTATGACACCTTGGTGATAAACCTTGGTGATATGTTTATGAATTCCTTGTTATTATATTGTAGTAAAATTTAATTGTTATTCATTATAATAATTCTATTATGTTATACCTCATGTTCTTATGGTCATTTCCTATTGTTATATCTAATGATCACATGTAAATACCTCCTTTGTGTATTCTCTTACTAGGCTTTATTCTCACACCTTTCTTTTGATGTATGTCTATAGGATCCAAGATGTTATAAAAGTAACCTATGATGAATATATTAATAATCCTTTAAAGTGCATTAGAAAAATGTTTTTTACTTTATGTATTAAAATCATATTTTTTAAGAATCTAAACCTCAAAAGATCTTATATATTACTCAATTTTTTACTACAAAAGTATTGTTTTTATTACTAAAAAGATGGATTCCATAGTCGGTATCAAAGGCAGGTTTTATAATTTATAAAATTAATAGTAAAAAACATTATTTGGAACCATAAATATAAGTATTAATAAAAATAATAATAAAATTTTTAGGGAAGACTTAAGTGAGAGGTTTTGAAGTAATGAAATCCCTATATAGATTCTATTAGTGGATGATGAACTGGAACAATTGTACCTATGAAAAATAAAACTTAAATTGGTACATTAGTAATTATCTTGATCGTTACCTAGTAAATGACAAAGAGACTTTGTTTCACACTTAGTTTGAAACTCCAAAGAGATATACTCTGGTAAATCACAATAATTTCAAGAACCATTATAAAGGATATAGATAAAAAATAATTTTTATTAGAGGATATTAAAGAATAAATTATTTAAAACATGTTTGTTTAGGACATAAAATACGTTCAAAATTAAAATATTCCAATAATTAACGCATTTCTCACTATGTTTTTCTATTTTTAGAAAAATGGTAAGAAATAGAAATACTGGTGTAAATAATATATGTAATGTATAGTGCAATGATTATCTTACTAATGTAATAGAATATGTAGTTGAAAAATTAATGATAATGATAAATCAGTTAATAAAAGTCATGAATGACAATCTAAATCATATAGAGTATCCAAATTCACAAAGTAAAGAAGAACTGGTAGTTGAATCCTTCCTACATCAATGGACACCTATTTTTAGCAAAACCAATGATCCAATGATCACTAAATCAAGGATCTATACTATAGAAAAGATATTTTATATACTGTATTGTTTTGATCAAGATAATGTTATGTTGGTGGTATATATCTTTGAATGGAAAGCTGATTAGTGGTGGACACTGATCAAGAACACTAATTCAAGAGATGAGGTGGAATCCATTGAATATAAATACTTCAAAAAAGTCATTTTCAATATGTTTTTCCTCATTCTATCTAAGGATATATGGAAAGGTAACTCCTTGCATTTAAATAAAGATAAAATGAATATGAGGGGAATTACGAGATGAAATTTACATGGATTGCGTGATATGATATAATCTTTTTTATTGATTATTGTGGGAAGTTCAACTGAATATTTATTAAACTAAGATTGATTATAAAGAAATAATTGGAAATCTAAGTCTTTAGTAGTTATGAAGAGATAGTATAATGTTCTCTAAAAGTTGAAATGGAGTTTTGATACACCATGTGTACTCAAAGAAAAAATTAAAATAGGGTATATATGGAGTAATTTTTTTCAAAATATCTAGACAGGAAGAAATTATATCACATGTGAATGAAATGTGGGTAGAATGATTTGGGGGATTTTTTTGCACGGATTTAGAGAGTGGTACAATTTATGAAGATATATACATATATATTGGAACTTCCCTAGTGATATAAATCATCAATATCTTAATTAAAATGAAAAGGGATGAGAATGCAAGCATAACTTGATGTTCAATGATTTATGTGAGGGCATATTGGGAAAACTGAAAATCAATGTCCAAATTGGAAGATAATATAGGGAAACCACTATAAACCTCATTATATGCCAATGGAAAAGGGTCATTCATTCTAAAACCCAATGGATGAGGTAGACGTTTCAAATGATGTGGTGGAACGTTCACTCATTGTGCTCTCAAATATAGAAAGTAAGATATTTTCATCTAGTTCTATGCATTACATTATTTCACCCATATTTTCAAATAATATATAATTATGGCCTAAATTTTTAGTGGTAGAGTTTTTAGTTAAATCTCTTAAAGGTTCTATTCAAGAATAAAATATGTATAGATATTCCCCTATTAACTTTGTTGAGTGAAATATTGTTATAAACCCGATGGTCATTCAAAATGGTGGAATTTTACATAATACATTGTTTAGATTATTTGTCAATGTTTATTTTCAAGATCATCGATATAATTAAGGATATTTAATTTTTCTTAAAAGGAAAATTATTTTGTATCTTCAAATGAGGTATATATCAACCCTAGTTTTCCATTAACCACCTCTTAATTGCTTCTTTTTGGAAATTACTGGTGAAAATTTAGAATAAATAGAATGTATAAATATTGTATATTTAGTCATTTTTTAGGAATACATTGATGTATTTCATGAATAGTTACTGGTGCGACTTCCAAAAATGGAGTTCAGTATTTAAATGAAATCATACCTAGATATAATCTAATTTCAAAGACCTCATATTTAATGGAAAATGTAGAGTTATATGAAATAATGAATTGACCACAATACCTATTGGAAAAAAGGTTTTATTTGACCAAGTGATTCTCCTTGGGGAGCCCTTATTATCTTTTTTAAAAGGAAATATGGATCAATTCAACTATAAATTAACTATAAAGAGCATAATGGGATCAAATTAAAGAAAAAAAATACCCTCTCTTGAGGATTGATGATTTGTTTGACAAACTTGGATTAGATCAATTATTTTCTCAGATTGACCTTTGATCTAGGTATTATCAATTGAGTGTGAAGAAACATGACATCCTAAATAACACCCTATAAAAAAGATACTGTAATTATGAGTTTTTTAGTAGGCCCATTGAGGTTTCAAATGATCCTTACATATTTATAAATTTTATGAAAAGAGTATTTAGGAACAACCTTGATAAAATTTTTATGGTCTTTATTGATGATATTTGGATTTATTCTAAAAGTTGTGAGGATTATAAGGATCATATCAGGGTCATATTACAGAATCTAAGGAAGGAGAAACTGATTGGTAAATTCAGTTAAATTGAGTTCCAGTCACAAAAGTTTCATTCATGGGGAAAATTACAACTAATGAATGAATATAAGTTGATCCTTTCAAGATAAAGGCTATAGAGGAGCGACCTAATCAAAATATAATCACTGATATTTGTAATTTCTTTTCTTTAGAGGGATATTATATAAATTTTGTGAAAACAATTAACAAATTTCTAAACCACTAACCACATTAATGCTAATAGGACTTGTGTTTTACTAGAAAAAGGTGTGTGAATATTTTTCAATGAACTGATGAAATGGTTTATTAGTTCACCTATTCTAACTTTACTCTATATCAAAGCAGGCTTTGTTATCTATACTGATTCATCTCTAAAATGGTTTGGATGTATTCTCTTGAAAAATCTAAATTTGATCACCTATGAATCTATATGGTTAATGTATCATGAACATAATTATCTTACTCATGACCTAGAGTTAACTGTAGTCATTGTTTCTCTAAATATATTGAGACACCATCTTTATGGGGGAAATATGATATATAAATATCCCCCTAGTATTTATAAATATATTTACAAATAATGAAATGAAAATGAGTCAAAGAATGTGGTTTTATCATCTTAAAGACTATGATTGTTTTATTCATTATCAATCCAAAATAGAAAATAAAGGCACATATTCATTAAGTAGGGACAATAATTGTGTTCTTGAAATGATGATGATTTAAGGAGAATCATTGATCAAGGAACTAGAAGGTGGGACAAGGGGACCATAAGAGAAGGGATATCATTAATACTATCTGAAATGATTTCTCAACTATCATTACTAGAGAATATTAAGAGATCTCAAAGAGATAATCATATGATTTAAATTAATATAGTGTCTATGAAAAAATGGGATGTTTATTAAATTCAATACTGGTAATGAAGGTGTACTAGGATTCAGTTCAAGTCCATGTATCAAATATATTCTTGACTTAAAGAAGAATATTATGGATGATTCTTAGAGATCTACATTCATTATCCATCCTGAAATCACTAAAATATTTTGTGACTTTCATGATCCTTATTTGTGGGTTAATATGAAAAAGGGATATTTATAAATATTTTTTTGGGTGATTGGTGTGTCAATAAGTGAATTGAAAGAAAAAACGTCCCAAATGGGTAATGAAACCACTACTTATACAAGTATTAAAGCGAGATAACATCATTATAAACATTTTAGTTTTCCTAGATAAGACATTAAAGGGAAGCAATACTATATGAGTAATCATTTATATATAGAAAATGTATTTCTATTTAGTTACCATAAGAGGGGATTTCTTCTTGGATCACCTAGCTAGCATCTATATTCAAGAACTAATATGACTCAATTGAGTACCACTATCGAATGTTTCTAAACATGATCAGAGATTTACTTTTATGTTCCATTGTGCCTTCAAAAGGATATCAATACAGAATTAAACATTATAATAGTATATAATCCTCAAATTAATTTTTTTTTCTAATAGGACAATTTATACATTTTAATACATACTAAGGGAAATATCACTTGATGTTCAAGGGATTCAGGACCAATATCTTCCACTTGTTGAATTCTGCTATAACAATAGTTTCCACTCAAGTATTAAAATGGAACTTTTGATTATCTCTATGGAAAAAGGTATAAAAATACAACATGTTGGGATAATATTAGATAAGGGAAACTCTTGGGAAAATAAATTGTAAAGGATGCTATAAAAAATATATAAGTGATTTAGAAGCACATCAAGGTTTCTCAAAGTCGATATAAATATTATGTAGATAAAATAAATAAAGATTTATAATTTCATGATGCGGATCATGTTTTTCTCAAGATATCAGTATGGAAAGGAGTTATGATAATTTTAATGAAGTTGAAATAGATTCCAAGGTAAAATATACCATTTGAGGTTCTAGAGCATGTTGGAGGGGTTTCATATCAATGTTCACTGCCTCCAAATATTTCCAATATCCAAAATTTATTTTATATGTCTCAATTTATAAACTACATGTTTGACCCAATAAATATAATTGGTATTAATTGTGTGGAATTTTAACTTTCCTTGTATTATGAAGATAAATTTATCCAAATACTTAACCAAAGGTAACAATTGGTGAGGAATTAGACAACATGACCTGTAGAAGTCCTGTGGAGAAATCAAAAATTTTAAGAAGCTACCTAGGAACCTAAAGAAGTGATGAAGGAAAAATACCCCCATTTTTTTTAAGTGAGAGTTAAACTTCTAGGATGAAGTTTCTTAATTATAGAGAATGTAATGGAATAAAAATTCCTTCCTTGTTTAATAAAAGAAGTTTTTTTTCAAAATGATTGTTTTATTATATTTCAAAATTAAGGTGCATAGAAAGACTATTATGTAAATATTATTACATGTTATGTTGTATAAATAAGTACTACAACTAAGACTAGTACACGTATATAGAAACCAATGAATAATGACTATGTAATTGTATAATCTATAAGATTGAACTGTTCCAGGAAGATTACAATTTCCATAAAAACTGTTAAAAGAAAAAATAAATATTCGGAATATAATATAAATTATCAAAGGAATTGTAAAAAACATTGAAAATGACATATGAAATGTTTATTTTGGTGCAATATATAGTAAGTTATAAAAAATGTAAATGTTTGGATATGAACATTACATTAATATTTCATGATCATTGGTCAATATGACCGTCGATCAATATGACTTTTGGTCAATATGACTCTTGGTCAATGTGACTGTTGGACATTGTTAAAATTAGTAAGGTGGCTGATATAAAGTTACATATATGATTAGTTTATATAAAGGCTAAAGATAATGTTTAATTAAATTTATATGGTAGAGAAAATGGTCTCAACTAGTAGGATCATTCCATTTGAAGCCCATTTATCAGAATTGGGAGGGAGGTAGCATCACTAGGGTTCATCCTTGGAAAATCCCAAGAATATCATCAACATGTAAGGCTCATGTAGAATTGACTATAGTAAAAATTCATGTTTGTGTAGATCACCACAAGGACAATGTTACATCTCCCACCTCATTAAACTACCACTATCACATACCTTAACTATTGGGTAATAGGTTGGTTTAATGAGGGGTTATGTATCTAAAACTTTCATCTATAAAATTGTAATTTCCTTTTTATAAATGAAATTATAATTTCATCCATTCCATGTTTATTATTATTATATTTAATAAAATACACATGAATATAAGTTGAGATTGATAAAAAAGAATTTTTAATACAAATAATACATAATTGTATTTTCAGAAATCACTTACAATTATAATTTAGGCATTCAAAATAATATTTATTTTTATGAAATAGTTTTATAAAACAATATTTATTTAGATATAAATAAGAATATAATTTTATAATGTCATATAAATTTTTTTATGTTTCAAAAAGTTGAATATATCATAAAAACTGTTATTTTTAATTGAATGATGGGTTTTTTATTTAAAATTTAAAATTATCATATTTATATAGTTAATTTGAGAAAATTATCTATATATTTTAAATTATCAATGAAAAGTAGGTTATGTTGAATTTGTTTGAATTTTCTAAAGTACTTTATTTTCAGTTTATAGTAAAAACAATGTTTGTGTTTTCTATATATTTTATGCATTATTATATATGTAATAATGATTTAATATGTATTATGGAATAATATATGACCAAAAAATATTTTATTTTATTAATATTATGTATGTTAATGGATTTAAAACAATTTCCAAACCAATAATTGATATTTTAAAGTCTAAATGGGATATTATTATTTTAACAACTATATTTTGGGGAATATTTACCTTTCCATATCCAAAGTAATGTTAAAAAATAGATTTAGGATATAATGGATTTAAATATTCTAAAATATGACTTAAATTTCTAAAAACATTAGTAAAAAACATGGTTAAGACTATGGTTTTTCATTTTCTACAACCAAGAATTCCAAGAACCATATTAAGAAATTATTAAAGAATTCTTCCTATTTTACTATAAGTACCCACCCATTCCCTCATTCCTCTCCACTAAAAATCCCTTGATCATGGAATTATACTCATCTACCCTCTATAAAGTCCCTCTAAGGTGTCTCTAACTTTCTAATATTTCCCTCTCCAAAATTTATAAAGTTACATCCCAGGGTAAGGGAACTAGCCACTTTTTATTTTCTATTCAAGTAAATCTTTTGTGATATGTCTTATAAATGTTGAATTACATTTTTTTTACACTTTTCATTATCCCATTATTGGAAAAATAAATTTTTATTAGTGTAATACCTTCATTACCCCTCACTATTTCCTTTCATTAATGCATATTGTATACCCGTCATACTTATAAATTAATTTCTTAAATATATCTCCTTTAAATGAAATATTATTATATATTTGAGTATGAAAAACTCTTTATTATCCATTGGTACTCACCTAGATATAACCATGATTCAGTGACTGGGGACTTCCAAATATGGAACAATCATTCTCATCTCAGGGGTTGAAATAATATAATTTTATTTTTTTGTGAATTTATGAATTTAATGACTATTACATGAAACTCGTTCATTATTTTCAAATTTATATTAATAAATTGTTTTCTTATAATAAATTTGGAATAAATTAATTTAGATATACGAAGGGTTCACCCTGATATCACTCCAATGCATTGGGTTAGGAATTAATCTCTAGAGATGACATGTTTTACCATACCTTGTTGAATAACCCTAGTAATTATGTTTTATAACACCTTGGTTATAAAAAATAGAGATATATTAATGAGTGTATAATTTTTGGGTCGTATCCAAATTTCCATGTTATTATTTATAATGATTCTATTATTTTATTCATCATTTTATTATAGTCATGACATATTTTTATGCCTTTTGATAGTCATGTTATTATAGTCATGTAATTCTTTATTTTATTATAGTCATGGCATATTATATTATGTTATTGGTTATGCCTTTTGATCACTATCTAAATATCTCATTTGATTATTCTCTTAATTAGATTTATGTTCATCCATTTATTTTGACTTATGTACCTAGGATATGAGATATAGTAAAATTAACCTAGGAAGAATCTATGAAGAAACATTTCTAGTGGGTTAGTATAAAGTTTATTTTTAAAAAAATAACAAATTTTGAATTTAGAATAAACTAAACCTCAAAATATCCTCTATATTATTAAATGTTGTACTATATAAGGATATTTTTATGTATAAAAAAGGATGTATTCCATAATGGTGGTGTACAAAGGAATAAAGGATGGAACTTTGTACATTTTGGGGGTTTTATAAGGTGAAATTCTCGTTGGAAAAGTAACTTTCACAATGTTATCAAGTAAATATCTAGGTCACTTAAATTATAATGGGATCAAAGTCATAGAGACTAAATGAATTTTGAATATCAAAATCTTAGAGTATGGGATATGTGAATATTGCATCCTTGTGTTGCATTAAAAGGTGAATTTCCATGTTAAATGTAGGTACCCAAGGATCAGAATATAACACTGGATTATATGAATGTATGAGAACCAGATCAGGTTAATTCTTATAGAGGGTTATTGTACTATGTTATATCAATATATAATGTGACACATAATTTATATGTGGTATTTCTCATAAACAAGTTTAAGATATTCATAATCTTTATTCTTTGAGGAGTTATATAGGAGAATGATACCAAAAGAAAATTGTAGTTTATAAAGCCTAAAAGTGGCGAAGAATATAAAATCATAGTGTTCTAGATGTTTCTCTTGTTAAAAGAAACATCCCTTAAGAATTTCAAACTAGGTACTCAAGAGAAATATGGAGTCACATAGAGGATGAATCAAACATTAGTAAAAAAGGATCAAAGAATGAGAATTTGTGTTGGTTGTCCCATGGCGTTTCAGGAGGAATCCGTGAATTATGTGGCATGTTTTGTTAAAAAAGATTCATTAATCTCTATTAGGGTAGGAAATTTTCGAGTCATGTTGGTCTAAAATAAATTTTCATATTTCCCATGTAAAATTGTTTTTTTCACATGCCTACATCCATGTTTATTTCAAGGAAAGGGAAAAGATTGAGGTTATGTCCTACGAATATTACTTTGTAGGGTATATAAATGAAAACATGGGTTATTTCCTATGGATAAAAACTCTAGGAGGGTTCTTAAAATCTATAATGATATATTTAATGAAGATATGTTATGGAAATATTAGAACCAAGAGTAATTTTATAAGGATATAAAAATATTATCACAATACAATGTTTGACTAAATGGAGGTTTGAAAGTTATAGATATTCTAGAAAGTTCAAGGAGTACATTAGTTCCGGAAAGCGTTGAATTTATGGAAAAGGTTTCAGAAGCAGGTTACGTTCAAATGGTTTTTCCAAGAAAAAATGTACTGGAATTATTGGGGAGTATAAAATAATAGGAAAGATCTCTAGAAGGTTAGGTTTTGAAAGTGGAAGTTTTGATCGGAGAAGATCTGTCGGGATAGTTTCATAGATCTTCTGGTATTCAGTTCCAATTTTGAAGATACAAAAGTGATTTTCTCAATTTTATTCTGATGGAAAATGGAGATCACATTATCTTAGAAGTAATTGCAATAATGAAGACCAAAAAATAATGGGAGTTAGTGGTTTTCATGAAATGAGCCCCCAGGGCATGCCTGGAAAGTGATAAGTTGATTGTGACTACACCAAGTATTCCTCTAAAAGTCCAGGGGCTAGAGACCAGTGTTGAGTAGGCATAACACTCATATGGGAGGACATAGCCTAATGTACACACACACACACACATAGACACACACTCACATCTCCAAGCCCATAAAATGATGAAATATATAACAAAACTGATATCCAATGCATACAAATATCTAAATCCTACTATGAGAGTAGAAAAAATACTTGAAGGGGATAAGGGCCAAATACATGCCCACAAAAATCTGTAAAGAAGTAAAACCTAATAGTATGTGGGGACTACAGTCAAATGTGATGCCTGTTACAAACCACGGTCTGTCTAGAAAAAATATAATATTTATCATCTCTTGGTCCACTAAGAACACCATTGAATGGTCAATCATCTACATAAGACATGACACTTGTGTGAAAATCCTATATTTGGGGTTATTACAACAATACATAGTAAGACACACTAAAATAACTAAGTATGAAGCCTCAAGAATAGTATTAAGAAGATCACATGGATATTCTAAAAGCATACATAATAAGAACATTTGTATGTACTCATAGAAGACACACAGTCTCATGGTAAGGTCACACCCATATTTCTAGCCTAGGACTCCAACTCAAAGGTTCCATATAACACTTTTCTAGAATAACCCACTCCATGAGTCAGATATCACTGATGAAATCAGTATAATATTTCACGATCATCATTTCTCTTCATAATAATTACATGATGGAAATTTAGAGAGATCGATGTACAAATTATAATCACACTCAAGGCCATTGGGTATACCAACAATCCAATATGTATTAACCCATTAAATAGTGGATTGATTGTCTCATAGTGTTGGTCATGAAAATTCCTAGAACCCCACGTAGGGATGATGATTATAGAGAATCTCACTCTAGACCTCACAATGTGATTCTAACAACCCCATATTTGATTGAAGTTCCTCAGAGGGTATCACCATCCTATACATAGGATGCAACGTCATACTAAATCCTCAAGGAAATGATAAAGGGAATGCTCCATAATGAAACTTTTCAATACTGAAGGGATCAAGGGATCTAAGCCATATTAGAAGAAGTATATGGCATATGCTATATGTAAATAGTGTGTCTCTTTGGGACCAGATCTACTTATGTATCAAATAACATGTTGATATCAATATCTGTGTAGACCTATTAGTACCAATGTACATGGTCGCGTACAAGTACATGACTCTGTCCATATACTCCTAGGCTGGATGACTTCTTAGTTGTGGGCCAGGCTATGTGTTGGGACATGTGTTCTAAGAGTACATGAAATGTCTCTAGTGTAGGTCACATATTGTATGACCCATGTCACATTCCATATGATACTTATCTCCTACTTAGAATACCTAGCACCACATTCAGGGCCCCAAACGACATGTATTATTGGATTACACATTTTAAATATCATGATTTTATAGAACCACCAAATATATTTTGTAACACCACAGGTAAATAAAGAATATGAAATTTTCATATTTATCCATATTTGTGAATAAAATATTAATATAACTTTAAAGGGGATGCTATGCTCGATGGCATACCCAATACGCAACAACGAGTTTCTTGGGAATCTTACATTGCACTCTAATAATAAAATAATATTATTTTAAATTGTAGTCAATGCCTAGATGTTGTAATGGGGGAATGAATGGATATAACTACAAAATGAATATATATGTTTGTCAGATATTTTTACTTTTATCTAATAAATGATAGAGGCTGAAAATGTGAATGAATCCAATTTTAAGCGTAAATATTCTAATATTCTTTAAAAGGTCGATTAACCGCCTTTTGATGGAGAACCACTTTTAAATCCACTTTTTGACAATTTTATGTGAAAAAAAAATTCTTCTTTAGAATCGGGACATCAAAATTTACTTCGTGTAAATTTTTGGTATTTTTCCGATAAAGTTCATTTTTTAATGAATAGTGAAAAATGTTGTATTTTAATTCAAAACCTCGTTTTAATCTAATTTATTTATATGATTAGAATATCTTTTGAATTGTTTTTAATGTGAAATTAGAATATATTTTTACCATTTAATTCAATAGTGGTCATTGGAATTAATTTCACTTTGAAATTGGACTTAAACTTGTGTCAATCTTATAATCAATATTGTTTCTTAAAAACACGCTATTTGTTTTGACAGCGGGAATTAATTATTAAATTAATTAATGCAACTTATATGTTTCCAATTTTGTAAAATAGAAATCATTTTTGAATTCAGAATATCAAATATAGCTTAGGGTAAATTTTTGGTATTTTTTCTGAAAAACTTCAATTTTTGATGAATAGTGAAATGACTAAGTGGTAGTTAAAGAAACTAATTTTTCGTTTAAATGAAACTTTTCCACTTCTGTGATCTGGTTTTCAAAAATCTGACATACATGGTTTTCATTAAGAAGTAAAATTTGGTTCAATGAGATTAAAATAATTTTTGGTGAATAATAATTTTTAAGTTTTATTAATCGCGATTAAATGTAATTTGTGTAATTTAAGGTAAAAATAATGCTTTAATAATATGAAATGACCTAGAAACATGTCCTAACCTCATTGGAAGTGTCATGGAAGACCAATAAAATCCCTGGGTCAACTTGGGGACCTCATGGAGCCACTTTGGTAGGAAAATGTCATAAATAACTTTTTATTTAAAGTAAAAATTAAAATGTCACAAACATGTGTTGTTTTACTAAAACACTTTTTACATGGGGTTATACAAGTCATATTTTTGACTATAAATATTCATTAGAAAGATAAAACGATTTCCTACATCATGATAGTTTTTTATAATTTTTAGACACTAAATAAATTAAATTATTTAGGACACCATGATGTTGCAACGATTACCTCATTATTTAATGATTTAAATAAAATGAAAAGATAATGTAAACCCTAAGACCTAAACTTGTCAAAAACCTATTGTATGGGTTTATTTCGAACCCTTAACACCTTATCCTATAAATACATCAATGTGGGACCTTTAAAATCCGAAACCCATTTGAAAATAAAGTAACATTTTGTAACTTTCAAGAGTGCCCCTCCTCTCCTCTTATAAAAGGCCCCCACCTCTACCACCTTTCACACACCTCTCAAGCCTTTGGCTCGGCCAAAACATTCCCATTGAATCTCTCCACATCCATCTATTCATCATTGATGCCTTACTTTGGGCAGAATCCTTTCCAAGGAAGCCTTTGAGCTCAAATCAAAGAGAGTTACCCGATTTAAAGGTAATGTCTTCCCTTGTGTTCTTTTGTTTTATTTTTCTTCTCCAAAACCCTAAACTATTTTTATTACTTTTCTTTGTAACAACACCAGTATCCTAAATATACTATAATTTTGTTATAATAAGTATTCGAGCTACACTTTCACACACCTCCGTCTAATGGTTAAAGAACATACTGTTTCTGTGGATAGTGAATTACTGCCACACGAAACGATGATTGTTCAATATTATTTTAACACCTTCAAAGGTGGCCATTAAGATGTAACTATATTTTTATATGATATATAATATGTTTATTTTTCTTACTTAATCTTCTGTATTTTTCATTTATGGCATACCTTTATGGTTTCCATTATGGGTAAACGCGATATCTTCATTTTAGGAAGTGCGGACTACCGCCCCCTCAAAGTGATTTGATTTGTTAATGCCATATGTGGGACGTATAAAGGATGGAATTAATGGTATTAAATATTATATCCTACTGAAATTATAATATACCTTTATATCATTCTTATTTAATTCCATTGAATACAAAAAAAATAAAGAAATGAAAGTAGCGTTCATGCGTACGTACGGCTTACCGTCTCTATGAACAGTACATTTCATGTCTTATCTTCAAATGTTATATACTATTATAAGTACATATATATAATGGATACATATGTAATATATTACATCTATTTTATGGATATCATACTTTAATGATAATATATATATATCTCATTTTGTTTTAATTCCATTAATATGACAAAAAATGAAAGTAGCGTTCATGCGTACGTACGGCCTACCGTCTCCATGAAAGGTGCTTTTAATTTTTTATCTCCAAATGCTATGGAATAGTATAAAATGACTATATACTGGATATATATGATATTTAAAACATCAATACTATTCTGGATATGATGTACCTATAACTACCTGGAAAATTCTTTTCCAACAAGTTCGATTTTTACTCATGTACCGAACATCGACAAAAACGTCTGATATGAACTCACTTTATTAACCAATTATTATAACATTATAATATGAGATATTAACTGAATAACAATATTTAAAGTATGCCCTTATTAAATTATAAATTGACCAAATTTTATTATTCAGGAGAATAAAGAACGATCGAGTCATGTCCGACACGAGGTAAGGGATCCTACCCATCTGTTTCATTTTAAGTACACTCTTTAATGTCATTCGTTTTAAGCTCATATTTCTTATGATTGGGATGTTATTTTATATTACTCCTACTGTACGTTTTATGTTCATATGATGAGAGAACCTATTTTCTCTCATCAATCCATTTTCAAAGTTTTGAGTGGCGCCGTTAGGCTGCCGAATTTTCGTAAAAGATCTAACCTCTCTCTTTCTTTTTAAGTACTCTCCTTTATGTCACTTATTTTAATCTCCTCTTTTTTATGATGGGGGATGTTATTTTACATTCCTCTTGCTGTAGATTTTATTGTAACATGATTAGAGACCCTATTTGATCTCATCAATCCATTTTTGGAAGTTTTAAGTGGCTCCGTTAGGCTGCCAAGTTTTCGTAAGGGATTTTTCATCACACTTTTAGTCTCGTGAGATTTATGCTAAATTTGCCACCATTTACATTTAGTGGTGTATGTAATTCCCATTATTATACTCATTGTGTAATATAATTTCATTTATGGGTATTTACATATTCATTTTATGACCCTTCTTCAATGGGGTGTACGTTTCGAAAGTTACCCAAGTCGGTAAGGGAACCTTTCACCCTCCTCTTTTTAAAAGACTTCTTTTGTTATGTCTTTTAATTAAAATAATATTATGTTGGGATATGTTATTATATATCCTTATTGATGTTAATTTTATGTCCAAGTGATGAGATACCCTTTTTATCTCTCATCAACTCTTTTTCTGAATTTTGAAGTGACATCGTTAGGCTGTCGAATCTTTGCAAGGGAACTTCTTAACCCATTTTTGATTCTTTGGGATAAACTTGTACTCCTTGAATATGTCGTTCTATGAATATTTTTGAATGTCCTATGATTGTTTTACACTTAATATCCACTTATATTTGGTGTATTCATTTTTCACACATAATTATGTAATTGATTTATCCTTAATCCAAGGATACCTTCTTTGTAAGGGACATCGTCTCAATCTCCTTTCATTGAGGCATATATTATTTTATACACCAATTTCTTTTATATGGTGCATAAACAACTTTTAATTTTTGCTTATTCAAAAGGAATCTTTTTATACAAAGCGTTTTACTAAACGACAAAAATGTATGTTTTTCGTGTCGTAGGTATGCGCCGACAACGACTTCTCCGCCGCCGTGACCACTATTTGAGTTTCGGCTTCCTCTACAAGCCACAACTTTTTTTGAATGAAAAATAAATACCATGTTTTACTCTACTTTTATTTTGGTATTGAAAATGTTTTTCATAATGTTTTTATATCAATGTGTTTTATTGATATCTTGTGATTGAAAAGTGGAAATGTTATGTTTCCTTTATACATGTTTTATGTGATACGATTATGTTATGGTTATTGGGAATTATTATGAAGACGGGTGGTTCCGTGATAAACTAAGGGCGGGTGAGCCCGATATAGCTCTCCAATGCTTTGGGTAACGTGAAGGGGTTAAACGTTAAGATTTCTCCGAAGATATTTAGGGAATATACTGTGATGGGTATTCCAAACATAACCAAGAGGGTTACTCCCTACGTAAGAATGTTATAAATGCCTCAAGTTACCTTTATGCCTTATGATTTCTGTGATTTATTAATGATTTGATGAGGTATGTTAAAATTCATATGTTTTATGAGTAAAGTATGATTTCATACATGGAATAATGTTTTATTTTCATACTTTTATATCCCTTACTGAGCTTTTTATGCTCATCCCAAGTTTTTCAAATGTTTTTCACAGGTCAAGGGAAAGGTGCATGATATGATGATAGTGTAAAGGAAGTGTCAAGAAATAATCCTTGTTTTATTTTAAATATGTTTTCGTTGATGTGAAAAAATGAATACTATCTTTTATGTAACCACTTTTTTTAAATGTGGAATTTAATTCATGATTTATGATCTAATTCTCTAAAACTCTATACCTGAAAAGATCCTCATTGTGGATTATTCATTTAATTCAATATTAAGTAATGTTTAAGGCTGAGACCTTATAGTTGGTATCAGAGGTCGGTTTAGATAACTTTAGAGGTTAGGGTATTCTCTAGGCCTAAGTGACATTACCATAATGGTTAGGATTTCAGAAAGAGTCCTTGTTTTAGATAAAGTGAATGAGTAATTATATCTTAGTGTTTATCTTCCTCATTAGTACATGATGGTTTTGTTGATATACTGACACTGACATTTCAGTTTTTAGTGAATGGATGGATCTATCATGCACCAAAGTGACAATAGGTTTGAAGGAAACTGTGGTGGTTCTCTGATTAAGAGACTGGATGAAACAGGGGATTCAATGAGGAAACTCATGGTTTTTCTAAACCAACTATCAAGGAGTCATGATCAACCACTTGTACCTTGGTATGTTTTGTAATGAATCATGTACGAGATGACCAATCGATTTGGAAGTTCATGTAATAATTATAAAGGTAACCATTAGGGTTTATATGATCCTTACTTTTGAGGTAATTATGGGGTATTATATATTATGATTGAAAATGAAAGGCATGAGATAAAATTGAGGTTAAAATATGTTATGATTATTTTTGAATATTTTATCTCGTTTTGGTGAATGTTTTAAGAATTATATAGTTTTGGAAAAAGGACAACACACAAACCGTGTGACAACCCGTCGCGTCGGACAAAGCTACAGGAATCGAACCCACAACCAAAGTGCGACTGGTATTTATCACCTACCACTGGACTACATGAAGTCCCTGGTTAGTATGACATTTTCTTTTTAGTTAGATGATTTTATGAATTAAGAGTAAGTTGATTTTGGGTTATCTATGGAAATTATTAACCTATCATGGAGGATATGTGATTAGGTTAATTACTTTTCAATATGAGACTTTAAGAGAAACTGATGTTATTTGGAGATAAGTGTTACCTTTGAAGACTATGTGATAAAATCCTTTAAATATTTGGGTTCTAATCTTAGTTTCGTTTACTTTGAAGAATTTTATGGACAAATTGTTTTTAGAATGGTCTTCGTTGAACTTTGGGTTTTGTTGGACAAATTTTGGAGATTAAGAATAAATTTTCTTTTTATAAAGGGTTATCCCTTTCTGCATTATCTGATCTTGTACTAACCTTTTTGGTTTTGGTTTTGGTTAAAGTCTAAAGACATGGTAAGTATATAGTTCTCTTTTTTGTATTTGGTGATTCTCTAGAAGTTTATTATAGCTCTCTTAATGTGAACAAGTCATCCTAAATACTCATCTTCTGGAGAAAATATGTGTTCGTGTAAGAAATCTAGTAAAAGTTGAAAGTCAACATGACAATTAAGTATTCTTCCTTATGTTTTAGTTAAGCTCATAAAAAAATTTCTCAATGAAAAGTAACTTAAAACAAAAATGTTTTCTGTTAATTTTTCCTATTGGGGAATCAAATACCGTTTAACACATCACAAGTTTGTGATTTTCTTGTTGTTAACTTTCTCCTAGACATGTTTACTATCACTCTCCCTCAGAACATGACCCTTTGTTTTTTCTTCCATGTCCATGTTTTCCTACGTGGAATCCTAGTATGTGTTAACTCGGGTGACCTTTGTAATTCTCTTTCTTTATTTTAAATTGATAGTTTTACTGACTCTTGTCCCGATGTGGGACTTTCAATGATGTTTTTGAGCCCAATTTTAAAAATTGCGAGGATGCAATTCCCAAAAGGGGGGAAGGATGTAACACCCCAGGTAAATAAAGAATATTAAATTTTCATATTTATACATATTTGTGAATAAAATATTAATATAACTTTAAAGGGAACGCTATGCTTGATGGCGTACCCAATAAGCAACAACGATTTTCTTGGGAATCTTACGTTGCACTCTAATAATAAAATAATATTATTTTAAATTGTAGTTAACACCTAGACGTTGTAATGGCGGGAATGAACAGAACTAACTAAAAAAAGATTATATATGTTTGTCAAATATTTTTACTTTTATCCAATAAATGTTAGAGGCTTAAAATGTAAATGAATCAAATTTTAAGCGTAAAGATTCTCATATACTTTAAAAGGCCGATTAATCGCCTTTTGATGGAGAAACTCTTTTAAATCCACTTTTTGAAAATTTTATGTGACAAAATAAAATTCTTTTTTAGAATCGGGATATCAAAATTTACTTTGTGTAAATTTTTGGTATTTTTCCGATAAAGTTCATTTTTAATGAATAGTAAAAAATGTTGTATTTTAATTCAAAACCTCTTTTTAATCTAATTTATTTTTATGATTAGATTATCTTTTGAATTTGTTTTAAAGTGAAATTAGAATATATTTTTAACATTTAATCCAATAGTGGTCATTGGAATTAATTTCACTTTGAAATTGGACTTAAACTAGTGTCAATCTTTTAATAGATATTGTTTCTTAAAAACACGCTATTTGTTTTGACATTGGGAATTAATTATTAAATTAATTAATGCAACTTATATGTTTTCAATTTTGTAAAATAGACATCATTTTTGAATTCGTAATATCAAATATAGCTTAGGGTGAATTTTTGGTATTTTTTCTGAAAAACTTCAATTTTTGATGAATAGTGAAACAACTAAGTGGTAGTTAAAAAACTGATTTTTCGTTTAAATGAAACGTTTCCACTTCTGTGATTTGATTTTCAAAAATCCAAAATACATGGTTGTCATGAAGATGTAAAACATCGTTCAATGAGATTAGAATAATTTTTGGTGAATAGTAATTTTTAAGTTTTATTAATCGCGATTAAAGGTAATTAGTGTAATTTAAGGTAAAAATAATGATTTAATAATATGAAATGACCTAGACACATGTCCTAACCTCATTTTATGTGTCATGGCCGATCAATACAATCCATGTGTAAACTTGGGGACCCCATGGAGCCACTTTGGAAAGAAAATGACATAAATAACTTTTTATTTAAAGTTAAAATTAAAATGTCACAAACATGTGTTGTTTTACTAAAACAATTTTTACATGGGGTTATACAAGTCATATTTTTTACTATAAATATTAATTATAAATATAAAAATATTTCCTACATCATGAATTTTTTTTTATAATTTTTAGACACTAAATAAATTAAATTATTTATGACACCGTGATGATGCAGCGATTATCTCATTATTTAATGATTTCAATAAAATGAAAATATAATGTAACATCTATGACCTAAACTTGTCACAAACGTATTTTATAGGTGGATTTCGAACCCTTACCACCTTATCCTTGAAATACATCAACATGGGACCTTTAAAATTCGAAACTCATTTGAAAATAAAGTAACATTTTGTAACTTTCCAAGAGTGCCCCTCCTCTCCTCTTATAAAAGGCCCCCACCTCTACCACCTTACACACACCTCTCAAGCCTTTGTCTCGGCCAAAACCTGACCATTTCATCTCTACACATCCATATATTCATCATTGATGCCTTACTTTGGGCAGAATCCTTTCCAAGGAAGCCTTTGAGCTCAAATCAAAGAGAGTTACCCGATTTAAAGGTAATGTCTTTCCTTGTGTTCTTTTGTTTTATTTTTCTTCTCCAAACCCCTAAACTCTTTTTATTACTTTTTTTTGTAACAAAACCAGTATATTAAATATACTAGGATGTTTTTATTATTATTATTCGAGCGACACTTTCACACACCTCCATCTAATGGTTAAAGAACATACTGTTTCTATGGATGGCGAATTACTGCCTCACGAAACGATGATTGTTCAATATTATTTTAACACCTTCAAAGGTGGCCATTAAGATGTAACTATATTTATATATTATATATAATATGTTTATGTTTTCCTTAAGCTTTTTTATTTTTCATTTATGGCATAACTTTATGGTTTCCATTATTGGTAAACACGATATCTTCATTTTAGGAAGTGTGGACTACCGCCCCCTCAAAGTGATTTGATTCGTTAATGCCATATGTGGGACATATAAAGGATTGAATTAATGGTATTACATATGATATACTACTGGAATTATAATATACCTTTATATCATTATTATTTAATTCCATTGAATACAAAAAAAAAAAAAAAATGAAAGTAGCGTTCATGCGTACGTACGGCTTACCGTCTCCATGAATGGTACATTTCATTTCTTATTTCCAAATGTTTTGTACTATTATAAGTACATATTTATAATGTATATATATTTAATATATTACATCTAAATGATGGATATCATTCTGGAATTATAATATATATATCTCTCATTTTTTTTAATTCTATTAATATGAAAAAAAATGAAAGTAGCGTTCATGCGTACGTACGACCTACTGTCTCCATGAACGGTGCTTTTAATTTTTTATCTCCAAATGCTATGGAATAGTTTAAAATGAATATATACTGGTTATATATAATATTTAAAACATAAATACTATTCTGGATATGATGTACTTATAACTACATGGAAAATTATTTTCCAACAAGTTTGATTTTTACTCATGTACCGAACATCGACAAAAACGTCGGATATGAACTCACTTTATTAACCAATTATTATAAAATTATAATATTTGATATTAACTGAATAATAATCTTTGAAGTAGGTCTTTATTAAATTATAAATTGACCAAATTTTATTATTCAGGAGATTAAAGAACGATCGAGTCATGTCGGACATGAGGTAAGGGATCCTACCCCTCTCTTTCTTTTTAAGTACACTCTTTTATGTCATTCATTTTAAGCTCATCTTTATTATGATTGGGATATTTTTTTATATTACTCCTAATGTACGTTTTATGTTCATATGATGAGAGACCCTATTTTCTCTCAACAATCCATTTTGGATGTTTTGAGTGGCGCCGTTAGGCTGCCGAATTTTCGTAAGAGATCTAACCTCTCTCTTTCTTTTTAAGTACTATCCTTTATGTCACTTATTTTAAGCTCTTATTCATTATGATGGGGCATGTTATTTTATATTAATCTTGCTGTAAATTGTATTGTAACATGATGAAAGACCCTATTTGATCTCATCAATCCATTTTTGGAAGTTTTAAGTGGCATCGTTAGGCTGCCGAGTTTTCGTAAGGGATTTTTCATCTCACTTTTAGTCCCGTGAGATTTATGCTACATTTTCCACCATTTCCATTGAGTGGTGTATTTACCTCCTATAATTATACCCTTTGTGTGATATAATTTCATTTATGGGTATTTGCATATTCATTGTATGACCCTTCTTCAGTGAGGTGTACGTTTCGAAAGTTACCCAAGTCAATAAGGGAACCTTTCACCCTCATCTTTTTAAGAGAGTTCTTTTGTTATGTCTTTTAATTCACATAATATTATGTTGGGATATGTTTTTAAATATCATTATTGATGTGAATTTTATGTCCAAGTGATTAGATACCCTTTTATCTCTCATCAACTATTTTTTCGAATTTTGAAGTGACGTCGTTAGGCTGTCGAATTTTTGTAAGGGAACTTCTTAACCCAATTTTAATTCATTGGGATAAACTTGTACTCCTTTAATATGTCGTTCTATGAATATGTGTAAATGTACTCTGATTGTTTTACACTTAATATCCACTTATATTTGGTGTATTCGTTTGTCACACATAATTATGTAATTGATTTATCCTTAATCCAAGGATACCGTCTTTGTAAGGCACATCATCTCAATCTCCTTTCATTGAGGCATATATTGCTTTATACACCAATTTCATTTATACGGTGCATAAACCCCTTTGACTTTTCATTTATTCAAAAGGAATATTTTTATATGAAGCATTTTACTAAATGGAAAAAAAGAATGTTTTTCTTGTCGTACGTATGCGCCGACAACGACTTCTCCTCAGCCGTGACCACTATTTGAGTTTTGGCTTCCACTGCAAGCCATAACTTCTTTTGAATGAAAAATAAATACCATGTTTTACTCTTCTTTTATTTTGGTATGGAAAATGGTTTTCATAATGTTTTTATATCAATGTGTTTTATTAATATCTTGTGATTGAAAAGTGGAAATGTTATGTTTCCTTTAAACATGTTTTATGTGATTCGATTATGTTATGGTTCTTGGGCATTATTATGAAGCCAGGTGGTTCCGTGATAAACTAAGGGCGGGTGAGCCTGATATATCTCTCCAATTCATTGGGTAACGTGAAGGGGTTAAACGTTAAGGTTTCTCTGAAGAGATTTAGGGAATATACTGTGATGGGTATTCCAAACGTAACCAAGAGGGTTACTCCCTACGTAAGAATGTTATGAATGCCTCAAGTTACCTTTATGACTTATGATTTCTATGATTTATTGATGATTTGATGAGGTATGTTAAAATGCTTATGTTTTATGAGTAAAGTATGATTTCATACATGGAATAATGTTTTCTTTTCATACTTTTATATCCCTTACTGAGCTTTTTATGCTCATCCCACGTTTTTGAAATGTTTTTCACAGGTCAAGGGAAAGGTGCATGATATGATGATAGTGTCAAGGAAGTTTCAAGAATGAATCCATGTTTTATTTTAAATATGTTTCCTTTGATGGGAAAAAATGAATACTATCTTTTATGTAACCACTTGGTTTAAATGTGGAATGTAATGCATGATTTATGATCTAATTCTCTAAAACACTAAACCTGAAAAGATCCTCAATGTGAATTATTCATTTAATTAAATATTAAGTAAGGTTTAAGGCCGGGGCCTTATATATTTCATGGGTTGGTGTATACTACTTTTACATATGAAATATCCATGAATCCTTTTGGTAAGCAAGGATATGGTCCGGAAAATCCACTCCATCACCTCTCATAGGAATCCTTCCGTTCAATTCGTATCTAAAAACAATTTGTCACATCTCTTGATCACAATAATTTAAAACTCACATGAAGAACGACAATATAGTCATGATACATCATCATAGATTGATCCCATCACCATCTTGAACCTGAATATATGGTATCAATTTATTTTTCCAAAAATAGGTTAACAATGATTGATTCTTGAGTATTTGTATAACCACTATCCAATTCTAATGTTAGCGATGAATAAATGAATAAAGGGTGAATAAATGAGAAAAACACAAACATGAAGAATGGAGTTCATACAATGTTTAGGTTGAACTTGATTTGTTTTTATTATAATGAAAAATGAAGATATATAAATAATCAACAATAGAAATCCTCAATCATAGATAAATCTAAACCATAACTGAAATACATTCAAACTAAGAATCAATTTTTTATTTGATTAATTTTCATTTATCGTATAAAAAATAAAAAAGGGATAGTCCAAATAAAAAACCCTACCATGATTTGGATCAATTTTTAGTAGAGAATGAATATGTTTCATTTTCATTGTTGAGATCCTCAAATTTTGTTGCATACCGATCAAAAATCCATGATTTGGTTTTTTTTGGTCCAAGAACAATGCTCCAATGATTTATCTAAAATCTATAGGGTCATGTGATCACATGGTATTTTTCCATAAATATGAATTTATTTACCACATAGGTCATGAAGAAAGAAATTATGCAAAATAAATAAATTATTTTATTTTTTTACCAATCCACCCATGACTGCACTCAACCTGAACATCTAACACTATCAAAGGTTCTGTCATGCCTAGGGTAAAACTCATGATTTTAACTCAATGATGAACATGGTTTTATAATTTTATTACAATTTAGAAGTTATTAAACCTTTTCATGAAAATATCTGAATTTGAAATTAATATATTTAATATATTTCAAACATGAATTCTAGGCTCATCGGTGCCCAAAATCACGCACTGTCTTAGCACATGGTCTTGAAAATACACTGGAAATATTTAAAGACATTACATGGTAAAAAATACATTATATTCTCCCCAACTTAGGGATTTATTTCCTAGAAATAAAAAATACTATACTAATATATGTGGGTTTTGAGCATGCGTCGGGGTCGCCCACTCCCAGGTACTCTCATGAAGATTTCTATGCTACCACATGAAACACAGGAATGGAATTTCTTTCCCATGGAGAATCTTATTTTGTAGATCCTCAATCTCTATCGGGTACTCTGCCAAAGTAGCTCCATCATCTATGTCTAGATTACCCCAATCGATAAAATGTGGTAATTAATGCATGGACCTCATCAGTTTTGATAAATGTTTGAAATCATGTACCCGGTCCAATTACAGGGGTAGATCCTAGTGGTATTCCACCTATACAACTCTACATAGTATCTAGAAAGATCGAATGAATATTGGAGATATCTTTTCTCCATAGCCAAATATACATAACAAAAATCATGGTGAGACCCTCAAGAACACATGGTCTCACTCCTCATACTCCAAAGTCCTCCTTCATTGGTCCTCATAAGACTTCTAACATCTTTATACAGTCCTCATCTACTATTGGATGATATTAAATTTATCTCTCATGAATTACACCAACTAAGGCACAATAAGTGCTTACTCTACTTGGTTAGTACATCATAGTGGTACCCTGTAGGGTCACCCGTACAAGGCCTCAAATAGTTTCAAGTTGATGGTGGGATGGTAGCTATTGTTGTATGAAAATTCCACCAATTATAACTCATACTCTCAAATACAGCCAAAGTCTAACATGGATTTCCATAAAATTTCCTTCAGGATGTGAATGGTCTGCTCAGTTTGGACATTAATCTAGGGGTGGAAATGGATTCTCAATAACAATTGAGTCCCAAAGGCTTCTTGTAATCCCTTCCACAACCATGATTTACAATGAGCATCATGGTAAGAAATTATTACTAAGGGAACTCCATGGAACCATACTATCTTATGCACACAAAGACTTCCCAATTCAGAAAACATCATAGTTATCCAAATGTAAAGGGCTTGGTGTAGTCACACTCATCTTATCACTATCCATGTAGGCTCCAATGAGTCAGATCATTATAAAGTTGTATCATAGGGGTTCACCATCCTATACATTGGACATGATTTCATACTGAACCCTTATAGAAATTATCAAAGGAACACACCCTAATAAAAAAATGTATATACAAAAGAAAAAAGGGATCCAAGAAATCTTTGAATAAGTACATGGAGTGTACTATAATTGTAAGACATGTATCTTTGGCACCAGGTCTAACCATATATCATATCACATGGCCGTATCCATGTTTGTGTACACATTTCTGTTCCCATGTACTTGGTCATTTCCAAGTACACAACTGTTCCCCTATAAACCTAGCTTGGTCATGTTCCTAGCAATATTTTGAGCAATGTTCTCCAAAATCACCTGAAAATTCTCCAAGTTATATGTTGTGTGACACATGTCACAAAAACTATGATACTTATCTCCACTGTGAAAGCAATAGAACCACATTCAGGGCCCCCACATCATGTATTCCTAGATTACATGCATATATATCAGGATTTTTCAGAACTCATGGGTTATTTTCTGGTATTTTTATCCACTCCTACAACCTCCGATCTAGTCGCAAATCATGCCAATAAGCAAGGATCTAGTCCACTCTATCCTCTCCATTACCACTCTCTGGAATCCTTCCATCAAATTCACATAGGAAAACCATATTTCACATCTCTCAATCACTAAACATTAAAACCAACATGAATAAATTTGATCCAGCATCGATCCATTTTCATAGATCAATCCCATCACCATCTCAAACCCATATTTTTTGTATCAATCTATTGTGACAAAAAATAGTTATGTAATGATTTATTAATTTGTATTTTTCAAACTACCAACCAAAAGGAACATTGGAGATGAACAAACAAAGAACGATGGAAGGAATTTACAAAACCAAAACATGAGGATATAATCTCTACCAATGTTAATTTAGAACTTTATTAATTTCTGTTAGAATAGTGAATGAAGTGATATAAATAATCTATAACAGAAACCACCAATCTTGGATAAATTTAACTCATACCTGCAAAATGATTGACCTGCGAATCAATTTGTTGTTTATATGAGAACAATAATCCAAATCTCTCCCCCAAACCACCACGATTATGTGGATAATAGTGGTATTTATCCATAAAAATGTATTTATAAACAATATTAGGTTATGGAAAAGAATATTAAATAAAATAAATTATTTTATTTTTGTTTATTTACCAATCCATCCACGACTGTGCTCAACCTGAATGTCCGAAACACTCCAAGGTTACGTTGTTCCAAGGATAAAACCCATTTTGTAGACTCAGTGATGGCCTCATCTTTCAGATCCAAGTCTTTTTTTGGGTGTTCTTCCAAATTTTCAATAATATATTTTATGTGAAATTAATATATTTAATATATTTCAAACAATAATTTTGGGCTTACCAGGCCTCATAAATTTTCATTTTCTTAGTGCCTGATCTTGAAAATATTACTAGAAATAATCGAAGACTATACATGGAAAAAACATATACGTTACATTGGTGATGAATGAAATGGATTCCTTAAATGTTTTAAAAACATGGTAGCTAATGGATTGACCTACTGGGAGAAGTGTACTTCAAAATAAATGTTTTAATTTTATAAAGTAAGAAGAATATAATAGATGGAGGTAAAATACAATCATTTTTAATAGAAGTTATTTATTTTATGAGATATATTTCATGGTTTTTTAACACATAACTATTAAAAAAGTGATGATTATTGTTTCCATATAATGGTTTCATGTAGAAAAACATTATTTGAATAACACCTTTATTCATGAATAGTTAGAGGATGGAATTTACAATGATAATTGGGATGTTTTCATAGAGAAAATGGATAGGAATAATGTGTGAAATATAAAAATGAGACATTATGAAATGAAGTAAGCACCAAGGAATTTGAACCAAAATTTCAATGACTTCATGGTTGAATGGATGTTTATTTTGAGAAATAAAGATCATTTCTATTATCTGAAGGTGTTCGATGATATAAATTTCATCATTATTGATCTCTATATTTAGACATGTATATTATTTGTCTAGTAAACAAAATAATTAGTGATATATAAGATTAATTATCAATAAATTTCAAGGGGAAGGATCTTGATTTGAATAAAATGGATTTTGGGGATATAGATAATAATGGATATAAATTTCTTAACATTATTCCTGATACAATATCACTATATTTGGAAGGTTTTTGAATTTTTTCAAATGATAAAGAAGAAACCTATAACCACTCCCATGTATATACATTTCAATTTGAATAGGGATAATCCAACATAAATTAAACTAGAGGTTGAGTACATGTAAAATCTTCCTTATGCATTAGTAGTTGGAATCTTGATTTACTCCATGGTTTGTAGAATACTAAAAATTGTTCTTATAGTGGGAGTGGTTATCAATTTCAAGGATAATTCCTAAAGATAACATTGGGAATTGGTAGACTGGATCATCCTATATATCAAGGGTTTTGTAAGCATATCTATAACTTTTGGAATTGAAAAAATCAGTATAGTGGTTTGTAGAATCCAACTTTGTGGGTGATTCAGATACTTTGAAGAGCATATTGAGCTATGTGTTCAATTCATTTTAATATCTATGTGTTGTATGTCAAGATTCAACCAATATACATACATTCAACAACCCAATTGGAGTGTATTACATTAATGTAATTTGGGAAGTATTTTATGTAGATAAAGTGTCTATTAGAAAATCTCAGAAGAAAACAAGAATATTTGGTCCTATTATTTGATTCGAAAAGTGTGATCCACTTGGCCAAAAATCTTATGTTTCATTCTATGATAGAGAATATTCATTTTAAGTATCAATTAATCCAAATGTCTTTGGAAGAAAATCTGTTGGATAAATACAAGGTAGATAGATATTGAAAATTATAATAAAAAGTAATGAATATTTTAATCTGATATTCTCAATGATGGTTTTGTATCTCAGTCATTCTAGGAAAACATACAGCATAGTGGGGAACCATGCAGCATAAAAGAAAGTTTGATAGTTGAAGAGGATTGATGATGTTGATGTATGTCTTGGTAGTGATGCTTAAAAATGATTCTCAAGTGGGATATTTTGAGGTTTAGCTATGCAAAAACCATTTTCTAGATATTTCATTAAAAGTAATAAAAGGAGTTATTTTTTAAGATTAATTTTTAAAACCTAGATGGTGATAGTGGAGTGGTGGTGCAATGTCTAGATGTCTTTAAGCATGAAGATTTAAAAAATAGTGGATGGAAGAAGGAAATCAAAAATTACCTTAACAAGTCTAAAGGTGGAAGTGCATATATATAAAGAACATGCATATGTTTTTTTCAATTGAAATGTAAGTATTTTTCAAGGGATTTCATCAATAAAAAAAATATGTAAAATTAATCAAAATGTTATATAAGAGTAAACTAAATGTTTTTTTAAATAACCCACTAAAAACTAGAAGTGGATGTTAAGGTAGTTGATGTATTTGACCAAGTGGAGGGATACCTATAAATACAATATTTTAGTAGAAAAAATATCTACAAATACTAGAAGGTAGTTAAAGTTACTAGTATCTATTATATTTGTATAGTAGATTCATATATTATGGTCAAATTGATCCATTATATTGTAATAATCTTTTAATTCCTTAGTAAAAGTGATTGTGTTGTTACCCTATTTTGGATTGACCACTGAGATGGGGGTGAATCAATGGCTTAATTTTATTAATTATTTCCTTTTAATTAAAATTCATTAACTTGTTTTGGTTCTAGATCCACTCAATATAGTCTCACAACCTCACCTAATATATATAAATAATAATATAATGAACAAAACATTGTATTTATATGATTTTATAGAAATAACTACTTCTTTCAATGTTTATAAAATTCCCTAAAAAGGATTACCCACTAAAATTTATTAACAATTAAAAAGGATAGGTTTGAAATTACATATACACTCTAATATTATATTCTCTAGTTTATCTTGGTTTTACACCCCAGTAACCAACTCTTCTTACTTTATTGGTTATATAACCCAAGTAGTTAGATTGGGTTATATGTAATGTTTGAAGCCTATAAGAAATTCATTCTTATAAGGCCTAAGGACCATGTAATACTTATGCCTAAGGGCCTTGTAATGGCTCCACATCACCCTTTGAAATGTGTATTATCAAAAATCTTTACAAAATGAAGGCCTTCGGGCCATTGGAGGAGTCACAATATATTTCTTCTTCTTAGTGTTATTGATCTAGCAGTATAAATTACTCTTCCTTCTTTAAATTGATCTTCCTCCACAGGCCTGTAGGATCATGTTTCATGTAACCAAAAGGATTTTGAGATACTTATCCATGACATGATCAAATAACACTGGATGTTTTTTCCTTTCTATGAACAAAAAACCCCGATGATCAATTGTTTTTAAAAAAATATCAAAAAGTAGTAGATCTTCATAGTATCAATCCCTAGATATTTATAGAATATGTCATCACTAACTATCTTCCAATTTCCATGTTTTCTCAAGGCCTTATTCAATAATTTTAATATCACGGTGTTTAAAATATTTCAAATTTCAAAACTCTCTAATTTCTCAAACTCAAACAATGCTGAATATTGTGATATTGAAGCTTCACATGATCTGATTCTTCCTTTGCAATAGAACACTCATGGTCACCATAGTGTAAACATGATCGCATGATTGATAATTATTTAAATTATTGAGGTTGTTCATGAAGTGATATTCTTTCACTCACTATTTTTCATGTGATGCCTTGGAGATACACAGTCACCTAATGCTGAAGGATTCACATGATCATGGATTTGAGATTGTTTAAGAGAGACTTACTACTTATTATTGTTTAACCAAAACACATACTTGTTTTCTGATTGATAAATGGACTCTTGTAACTTTACTTATCATTTTACAGAGTCATTTACTTTTAATTATTACATGTATGTAAGATGGAGATTATATTCATCGATTTTGGGATGATATGATGTCACTAGTTCTCTTGGTTGATAAGTAGAGATGGCCCAAATTTGGTTTCCTCAAACTCACATGAAGATCCATTCAAAGGATAAAGGATAAATATTATCACTTAGATTGATCAAATAGTGATGATACAATAGATCAGAAGACCATTATACATTATGAAACTTTTTAAAATAGGGGAACTATATCACATTACAACTTATCCCACATCTGATTTCAACAAGGATAGCCACTACATTATAAGTGATTCTATTATCATATCCCATCAATTGTGAGTAATGGGGTCTGCTCCTGGCATTATCTATCATATAACCATGCCATCACATCCTTCACCATCATTTTTCACCGCACAATGGTTACATCTTCTCCTGTGTTCATTGTGCACACGCTCAACATGCCTACATAAAGGAATCATGCTACCATTGCCTCTCATGCTTGGGATGAATCCCATATGGTCAATATTTCTCTTATATATAGGATCTCCTTAGATGTTTGTGGTTATCCCCACATTGTAATAAAGGAAAAGTTATATCACCTAGAAGAATATTAAGTGTATAATATCAAATATATAATTTACCGTATTAAAATAATTCATGTCATCTCAACAAAATAAATATTATATAAAATGTTAATATTTTTCCATGGCATTCACAATAAATCTCCTCATGAAATAGTAATGGCCTTCTCCAAAATATTTCATCACCCAATTAAGGGATGGTTTCATCATTTTCAGTTCTTTATATTTTCTAAACATTTTTCAAAATACAAACATAATTATCAAATGTCTTTTCCATTACAACCAGTTCAACAAACCTAAAAATTTATATTTCCACTATGTATTGAACTTCTCCATTTGAATTATTCAATATAGTAGCCTCATAATTCCCTTTTCATAGACCATAGAAGAACCTCAACAATCATATCAAATTACATGATTGATTTATAAAGCATGAGATCCGATGGCTAATATGAATCATCATATCCTCATTTAATAATTTCTTATACATTTACATTATGATATAATGAAAATAAATAAAACATTCATTCTTTAACTATTCAATTTCTCTCTTTAATTTTCCCACTATATTTGTTATCAAAACTTCTTCACTTTATAATGTAAATATTCTTTTTCACCTTATTTACATTAAATGAATAAGTATAATACAAGTCTTCTTAATGCATCAATATTCTCATTCCATTAAGGTATCTACTTCTCATACAATCATTTAATCCTCACCCTTAGCCACTTGTGAGAGGAGGATGAAATAACATATTTTTCTTATCAAAGATAAATTATCTAGATAGATCAAAGTCAACATGGAAAAACCCTTTGTATAAAAAAATAGTGTATAAATAAAGTGATCAATATTGTCCATGCATTATATTGCATGTGACACCAAACTCACATAACTCACTTCTTCATGTTTTGGGGATACTCAAACAATTAAATCATTAAATAATAAATATCATGTGCATAACTCAATAAACACATCTAAAATTTCAATTGAAAATTGATATAACTCCCCTTATTATCTCAATATTAACACCCCAATGATAATAATTATTATAAATTCATTTAGAATAGGTATAATGGGGTTATTTTCTTACATCATATTACAATTTTAAAAAGTTGTTTTGAAGATCCACATTTACTATGTAGTAAATATTTAATAGCTTTAACTAATAAATGATCCCCTAGAAGGGATATATATATATTTTTCAATTACCTTTTTGTCAAAATAAAATCCTATAGAAAATGGAATATGGTGGGTTCTATGGTTTTTTTGTAAACAACAATCAAGCTGAGAGCTTCCTCTCAAGCAAAGCTATTCACTAATTTTAATCTCAGCAAGGGATGTTTTCTTTGGACCCTTCCCTTTAAAGTTTTCTATATATGGAGTATATATTTCATCCTCTTCTAGATATAAATATTTCCATTTATGGATAACTTCTCAAGAATTTTCACCTCATATTTAGAATCCATAATTTTTCCTTAATCCTCAGCAGGTTCTTTATCTTACTCTAATTGTTTAGCCAATTTCAATTTATTTGGACAAAAAATAAACATACTATTTATTAAAATTATCAGTCTTATCATAATCTTTAAATGAAATAATTTTTTTTATTTGAAATATATTCCCTTTAAAAATATAGGTAACCACTCCGTATATTTTTGTCACACATTCCAAAGATTTATTAACATCTAATATTCATCTACCTCGCAATATTATAAACATTCATACACGATCTTTATAGGTGGATTGGATGGATTTGTACTCTCTATGTAATTTATTTTATAAAAGAGTATCATTTTTTCTTCATGAAGCCCCCTTGGATCATTCATGTTTCTTAGAATTTATATGTTATACCAACAAGGGAAGGATTTGTTCCCACACCTTTCATAGCACCAATAAAAATCTATGAACTTATATCTTTGACATTGATATAAATTCTATATAGATACTTTTTGATGATGTAATTATCCAAATACAAACTTTTTTTATAAAGGGATGGTTATTTTAATGACATAATTTTCTCTCCCTTTTATGTATAAAAGAATCCATTTCTTTTATTCTTTGTCTAGGTAGGTTTAGATTTACTATTTTCAACTGAATTATTTTATTTTTCTTTTTTATTATTCATTTTTTCAACTAGATTTATAATATCTTCATTTTTTATCATCATTACATTTGTCCATCTATCAATTTCATGAATTTTCATATTATCCCCAAATTTTAATGCCCTATTCACAAACTTCTAGAAACACAAAAAAGGCTATGCATCTTATTTTCTTCTATTATAGTATTGACTATCAAACGTTCACAGGGTGTGTACCTTGATATTTTTTTGTGGAACCACTACATATTTTGGTAATTATTAGGGATCATTTAATTATACATATTCTCTTATTCATCATTAATTTTTTGAGGTTATTAGTATTTTTCACCATCCATACTTTCCCATAATTGTTTTAAAAAAAATTTACAATCAATTGGAAAACTTATTAGTAAATAATAAAGATTCCAAGTTATATGATACCTTATTGTTATAGGATATTTCTATTTGGTCAGAGGATGATCTAATTATCTTCTTTGAGTCAAAAATATCAATGAAAAATTATGTGGAGATAATAGTTTTTCTATGAATTGGTATGTTTCATCTTGTGGTGATATCTAATTATTAAATATCACCTCCAACTCGAAACACAATGATCTCATGCTGTTATTAGAGTCATAAATATCAATGAAAAAATATGTGGAAATATCTCTTTTTATATAATTTTGGATGTTTCAACTTTTTTTGATTCCTAAATCTTTAATTTCACCTCCAACTCAAAACACATCTTGATGAGGTAGTTCTTCTCATCATAAACTAATCTTTGGTGTATCTACCCAATCCTCATTAATCTTATTTATTTATTATTTATGCATTTATATTCATTCTTATAAATAATTTTCAATCTCATTTACCTTTTTTATTCAACCTCTAATTGAGAATATTTGACTTAAATAGAAAATTTTTGCATTATTTAAAATTCATGGAAGGAATTTTCAAAAACAAGTTCAATGAAACAATTCTCAAAAACATTACATTGAATTTTTTTAATAACATATACATATAATTAATTTGATTGAGAGATAATTTCATCATTTACTCATACATGTTTTTTGATATTTATTCATATGACAACATTTTTATCCAATTCCTTTTCCGTAAAATAAACCTCTTTTAATAGATTTAATTTTTTCTCTTGAAGACCCCTAAAAGAGGCAATGGTAAAATTTACAACTTCTTTGTTAACATTATTTAGATATTCATTGAATTTAGAGTGAATATCACTATGTGATACATCCCCATCACAGATTGAATGAGATTAAATATAATAATAACTATTAAAAGAATTATTATAACTTATACCACTCTGATTACCTTTAGCTAGTGGTATCAATACTTTTACTATTTTATTCTTCTCTATATTTTTTCCTTTATATTTTTTCTACTATTATGAGTATTGGTTGAAATATATAGATTCTTATCCTCATAAGTAACTTTCATTTTCTCTAATAAGACATGTAAATCTATAGGATAGATTGACCATTGAGATAGGGTGAATTAATGGTTTAATATTATGAATTATTTCCATTTAATTCAACATATTGTACTTGTTCGGGATACCAATCCACTCAATAATATTTCACATCCTCCCATTGTATATAGAAATAATAATAGATATCACAACACATTGTATATATAGGGTTAAATATAAATACATACACTTTTCCATGTTCGATAAACACCACAACATTGATTCTCCACTGTAATTCTATCAATGATTACAATGGACAATGAAAAAACTAATTATACACCATAGTAGTCAATCCTCTTATTGACCTTTTTTGTACACCCTAGTGACCAAATCTTCTATAGTAGTTTTTAGATGCCCCAAATATATTTCTCCTACTTTACTGGTTACACAACCCATCCTCAAGCCTCTTAATCTACTGATTAGGCACAACAGTCACACGATCCTTCTTCTTTTTGGTGTTATTGATCCAGTAGTAAAACATTTTTCTTTCTTATTTAGGGTGATCTTACTCTATGATCATATAAGTTCAGGATTTTTCATGCACACATTCAAGATATTCAAAAGAGTCATATAATAATAATGTTGTTGATAAAAATATATAACAACATATCTTGAATGACTTGGTTCTTCTTAGTTTATAGAATAATAGGACATGAAAGACTTCACTTACAAGTATCTTCTGACTTTGTTATCAATATTTCAAATACCTAAGAAAATATGTTTTCATTTTTATGATGCATTTCTTAGCCATGGTCTTTAAAATATAAAATGTTTGGGCATAAAAAACATATTTTTTCAATGAATAATCTTAGACTAAACTGAATTATTGATATTATTTTATACAAGATTGAAATTTTCCTAAACTCAGTGCATCATTTTTCTAAATTCTTAACTCAAGAACCATGAATTCTCATTCAAATTTATTCAAATAAACATAAAGTGAGCATTATTTAATACATGGATCTTGATATTTGAATAAACATATTCATATAAGTATATATCAATACATATGTGTGAGTAGTATATCCCACCCTTGTGCTTCATATATGCATGAAAATTCCATCATACATACATACCATTATCCATGAAGATTATTCTTCCAGTATTTCATGAGTAGTGAAACTTATTTCCCTGAAGAATAGATTAGATACATGGATTCACTCAGCATAGTATATTTCTCATCACCTCCTGGTTCTAATTCTTTGATAAAACCAGATGTTTTTTTTGCGAACTCAAGAATGCTTTGTGTATAAAAATTATTCAATGGTTCAATCCATTTCACATAAGGACTTCATGTGAATGGACCACATGATTCTATTATATCATCTTTGTACAGTAGAATCCATGAATCAAGCTTCATATAACCTAAAGGGTTAGAAACATCCTTCTCATTCTCATTATCCAATCACGTGGATCTTCTATCCTTCATGTGGAAAATGAATGCAGATGATCTATTTATTCTAAAAAATCACAAGTGGTACCAGCTCTTCTTGACCCCAGTCCCTTGGTATTTATGGATTAGGTCACTACCAACTATCCTCCAAGTTTTATTTTTACTCAATTACTTCTTTAGTTCTTCAACGATCTAATAATTATATATACATATAAAATTATGAAACTCTCATATTTCTAAAACTCATGTGATGCCGAATATTATGGTTTCAAGGATTCACATGATCAGTTTATTCCTTCGTGACATAAATATCACAATCTCCTTAGTGGACACATGATCACATTATACATAATGATTCAAATGACTATTCTTGTCCATGATAGAATATTCTTGCACTCAGCATTTTTACATGATGCCTTAGATATATGTGATTGAATACTATTGAAAGATTCGTGAAATCAATGATTTGAGGTTATTGATGTGATAAATACTTAATATTACAATTGAATATGAACCCATGCAAGTATTATAATGTTTGAATAGCCTCCTCTAACTTCATATATCATTTGATATAAGAATTCCCTTAAACCTTTCACATTAATGTAATATAAACATTACATTCATGGATTCAGGATGATCAATCGTGTTTCATTATCTTAATTGTTCTTTAGTGATAGATGAAATGTGGTTTTATTAAGCTCAAATGTAGTTCCCTTTTTAAGATGAAGGTTGAAAATTATTGATTTACATGATTGAACAACAGATATATCACAAATTAGACATCCATTTTTCTGTATATGAATTATTAATTGGAGTAATAGTGTCATAAACTCACTCACCCAGCATTAGTTTTCAATACATATGGCCTAAAATTTATAAGTTATTACATTCCCATGTCCCTTTATTTTCATGTGATAGGGTATTATCCTAGAATCAATTACCATTGACTCAATTTGGCGCCACCCTAGTTGTCGTGTCTCCCCACATGGTGGTGCCACCAGATTCTATGTGCCTTGTACACATGCCATGACTTCATGTTTACAATCCTCCTACCACCATGGCTTCCCATGCTTGGGTCAAATCCAACATTTTCAAGAATCATACCATATTCTGTTGAGATGTATCGATTTCGATGGTTGTGTTTGGACATATTTTTTTAATAAAATCATCATTATATCACATATAAATATACTAAGTAAAAATGAAAAATATATAACATCCCATTTTAAAATAATCCATGCCACCTCTAAAAGAATTGTATTAAATATAAATATTTTTTCATTGGAATGAAAATAAATCACCTCATCAGATAGTATAATATTTCATGACCTTCAAAAAAATATTACTTCACCCAATTAAGGGAAGGCTTCTTCTTTTTCAATTCCAAAATTGTTCTAAATAATTTTAAAACTCTAATAAAAATTAGAACTTGTCTTGGGAAATGATATAATTTTAAAAAACATCATAATTTATATTTAAATTATGTTTTGAACTTATCTAATAGAATTATTCAAGAGAGTATCCTTAACATTAAGTTTATATAAACCATGTCAATAACCCAATAGCCCTATAAATTTATATAGATGATCTATCAAGCATGGAATCCAATTCCTCAATAAGAGTCATCATATCCTTATTTAAGACATAAATATTCATAGACCTTATGATATACTGAAAAATTAAAACATTTGTTCTTCAATAATTAACTTTTTCCCTTTAGTTATAGAGGTATTGATCGATTAAATTGTATCCATTTTTCACATCCATAGTAAATTTGATAGTAGTGTACCCCCTATGGATTATGAAAAAGGGAAAACCATTTAAAATACTTGTGTGGTTATTTTAGATTATTTTGTTCTTTTATTTTCATACAAAATTTATTTTGTGGATTGTTTTGAAATGTTTGTTATAGTGCGGTGACTTAATTTTTGATTATATTCCATGTTCTGATACGTCATTACCATGGGTATAATACATATTTTTTCTTTCTACCCACTAAGTTATAGATGATAAAATTTAGTTTGTAGAAGTCTTTTGGACCAAATATATGTTCAAATCTCATATTATTAATTGGATTCCTTATAAAAATTTGATATTTTAGGTCACATCTTAGCATACAATAAATTTTACTAACCATTAAAAACTTTGTTCTTGAATGTGATGTAAATTTGTAGTTTAGAGAAAATAATGACTGTATTTATTTTGGACAAAAACCATGGGAGAATATTCCACTAGTATTCATAGAAGAAGATGGTTAAATTTTCCATGAAGGGGGATATTGACCTATAATGTGTGATGGGGTCCATGCTAAGAATGTAAGAGAAATTGGATTGGGATGTTATTGAAGGGGAATCACATTGGGTGAGATTCATCAAGGATGAGCATGACAAGGACTGGTGAGGGGCTAGACAACAAGAATGGTGTGGTCTCCCAAACCTCTCACATTTCACAATAAAGCACATGGGAATTATATAAAATAATGTTGGGTGTGTGTTTAGTATGGGTAATATTAGCAACTAGAATGAAAACTGGGATAGTCACCCCTTCTCGTCCCAAGATTCCTCTTTCTAGGAATATCTTTTTGAGAATAAATCATGAATCTTGGATTCATCAAAAACCCCATCAATGAAGATGAAAATATAATACATGATAATATTTACATTGTGGATGAACTGAATCAATTCATTTTTTCATATTCAATGATTGATCTCTTCAATTCATTGTAGTTTCACTAATTGATGTATGAAAATCAAGAGTCCAACAAGTGGGTGAGCATGCTGTAGTACAAAAATATTTTTATGAAGTCGATCTTCCTCATATTGATAATAAGGAATTATTACATTCCCATCAATGATAATATTCAAAAGCAAGGCATTATCCTAATATCATATTTCATGTTTGAGAGATTCTAAAAAAAAATAGTATGCCATCTTTGACTGAAGTAGGACGGGATAAGACCATCATAGATCACATCGGGAAACACCTTAAATTTACAATGCAAGTGGAATGAATTGCTAACTTTATCTCCTCTTAGATTTATGGGGTGGTACATCAATATGGATAACTCAAATACCATGTTATTATACTTTTGATAGTGTGTTGGGTGATTTGGGTGGTAAAGAGTAAAGCATGGGAGGGAATTCACTACTCCAATATATTAATTCATGTTAAAGATAATTCATTGGTGGAAGAGCTCAGAGATCTCATTTTAGGTGGGTACTCCTTGACCTATATCATTAGGATCCTCCCAAAACATTATATGTTAAAAGTGGGAGGCAACATGATTATCTATGCTAGATTGTTCAAATGGAAGGCTCCCAGTTTAGCAGTGAAGTTGAATGTGGATTGATCATGAATTCAAAGATACATATTAGGGGTGTCATAGTGTGAGATACTAGGGGTTTGGTGATATTTTTTATCGCACCTTCTACGGAATCGGTAATTTTATTTGGGATGATAAGCTGGTTTGCACATTAGTCTCTCATTGTATAGGTTTTACAACATCACTTTATCTACATTAGAGATTGGTTCCAATATGATGTAATTTTTCTTTATAAAATCAATAATATCTCAAGGTTTCTAAACTATTTTATCAAAAAAGTGTAGGCTACTCATTGATAATTACACATAGAGGGAAGGGAATTTTGTAGCTTATTTTTTTGTTCAGTTAAGGTTGCTCTAGTGAGATTAAATTTTTATATTAATTTACTAGATTTCTCATATAATATTATAACCTCGTTATTAGTGGTGACACCCTTAGACTACATCGCTTTATCCCCCTCCCCTCCTGAGTTTTAGGGTAACTTTTCATCAAAGTTATTTTCATGTGTATCTTTTTTATTTTAAGAATTCCTGAAAATCCATGATTTAATGTGTCAATATAATATAATTTTTAATATAATCATGGATAGAATTAATTTTTGATAATGTTGAGGTTGATTATTGATTAAAACCATGGTTTAAGTGTGGGGGTATGTGATTAGTAAATTTTTATACAAATTGTTTCGATAATTTTATGATGAATTTTCTATTCTTTAATAAAAAAGCCCTTATATTTTATTGAGTTGTGTCATTTTAGGGTTTTACATTTTTATTTTCATTAAAATGATCATTAATGTAAAATTTAGGTAATTTTTAGATAAAATAGATTCATTATCTATAATAAAATTTTGTGCTCTCCAATACATTGGTTTTTATCCTAGTATAACACGTTTTGAAATTTTCATTATAAATTCTAACATAGATTGTAATGCCTCAACCCCAGTTACCTAGAGTTGGTACATTATTATGTATCATTGGCATGATCACAAAAGATCATGTATCGAAAGATCGATTAATTTAGTAGCCTTGGAAGTACTAGATACATTCATAAGGTTTAAATTACATCATAAAATGGAAAAGTACAACAACATTGTTTACATAGACAACACTAAGATCCCATAGACTATCCCGGTAGGTCAGTCATAATATACTTCTACGCATCCTGGGAAAAATTAAACATAGAAAGGGGTGAGATCAGATGATCAGTAAGGATAACAATATAGCGGAAACATTCATAAATAAGCATAAACATTTAAGGCAATGCATAAAACTAAAACAAAACCCATTTAAAATTGAACATCAGAATAATATGGAAAAGATAAAAATAAAATAATTTTATTTACTTATTCACATGTATATTCTACTAGTAGAATAATCACATTCAATATCTATAGTCACTTTCATAATAATGGAATGCATAATGTCAGACTTTCATAACCCCATAGTCAAGGCCTTATGCCAAGACTACAAATAAGATTTTGTTAAGGCCCTGTGCCAAGACAGTATTTTGTCTCACGAGACCCACCGATGCATCGAGGAGCTATAGAAGGATCCACCCATCACTTACTATGTCTAATGCATTCCTTATATGAAAAGGTTTAAACATAATAGAATCATTCGTATTAAAACTTGCATACAAAATTTCAATACTTTATCCACAAACCAGGAATGGTATAAAAATAACACATTCACAGTCAAACATATCAAAAAACCTTCCGTACAATATGTAAGTTTAGTATCATAATAAATCAACATCAAATAAGCTTAAAATCCATCAAAGGATGTTAACATAGATGAAATGAAACCCTTTTTTAGAGAAATATCTCTTACTGTTTTGAAATCATTAAAAAGCCATATAATTATAAAGAAAACATTTATTTTGAAAATATTCTTATAAGAAGGGAAGCATCGACGATGTTATAATGGTGGAAAATAGCTGCACCCACCGTATAAGTTAAAAAAACATTCTTACCATAAATTTGTCGAAAGGTTCAAAAAGTCCCTTTTTTGGAAAACAATGGAAATATTCCTTTAAAAACATATAAGGTCAAATAAGGGTATAAATAACATTAACCCATTGTCTGGTAAATATAAAAAATGTTTTGAAATACATTTTCAGAAACATGGATGTGGATGATAAAGAGGCCTCGATAGATAATTTTTTATAAACAACCTTGGATAATGAAGACATTGTAGAAATAACCCTTACCATGTACTTTTCCTTGGTCGAGGGTAGGTTAACCTCTTCTTCTTCGGGTTCTTCCTTTTGATTTGATCAAAAGGGATCCTTAGGTTGGCTTTCTGACTAAAGTAAGGCCTCTAGGATGAAGGGAGGACTGTTGAGAGGGTATTTTGGTAGAGGTTGGCTGAGACAAAAGGCTTTGAAGGTGTGAATATGAGGGAAGGGGGGTTCCCTTTTATAAGAGGGGTGAGGGGCACCTTAGGAAAAGCAAGAAATATTATTTTATAATAAAAACAGTTTCAATTTCTAATGGCTCCAAAATTAATTATTTAAAGGATAATGTGGGGATGGGTTGAAAACCACTCAAACAATAGGTTTTATATAGGTTTGGGTCACTATATTAACCTTGTCATTTAGATTTATCTCTTAGTTAAATAGTTTGACATTTAACATGTCTCATTGTATTTTTATATTATATGGTTAATAAACTTACTATATAATTCCAAGATAACCCCAAGTGGTTCATTAATGGTACAACTATCATTACATAAGTATTTTTTTGAACCTTAGATTTTTAGGAATAGAATATCAATTAACAATATAATATTTGTTCTAAAAAACTCTTTTAAGTCAATTTTGACACTATTTTGTATTTTGTTTTTTGTAAATTCATAAAAACATTATTACTTCGAACAGAATTCTTATAACAAACCATAATATGTCATATTAACCTATAAAATTAGTTTAATTCAAAAAAAGTCTCAAATTCCATTTATTTGGATATTTATAATATCAATTATTTTAATCTTTCATTAATACGGTAATTACTTCATCATCATTGTGTCATAAATAAATTTAATTATTTAATGTCTAAAAAATATAAATAAAATAACATTATATAGGAAATCGTTTTATCTTTCTAATTAATATTTATAGTCGAATTTATCTTGTGTGTAACCCTACATTAAAAATGGTTTAGTTATTAAACATTTAATTTAACACTTTAAACTCATCTTTGAATTAAATAATAATAAATGTACTAATATAATCCAAGTGGACCTAAAGGATCATATTTAATTCCTATGGTTTTTTGAATTAAACTTATCCAATAGAATTAGGAAATGTGTTAATATAATAATAATATCATTTTTACCCTTAATTACCCTATTTACTTTTAAGCGTGGTAAATAAAAGTAAAAAGTTACAATTCACAAAAAATTTATTTTCATCTTATTGAACCACATTTTTCTTACTGATATCAACCATGTATCTCAGAATTTTAAAATTCAACTAATATAAGCGTTAAAATTATGTTTTATGTAAATTTGCAAAGGCTCCTAGAAGGTGGATAAAAGATGGTAAAAAGTTCAATAAAAAATTTATATATCTAAAATTATTATAAACTGACTCCAATGAATTAAATTAAACTTATATAGGTATTATGTATCTATTTTGTCCGAAAATAAATTTAAATAAAATAAATAACTATTTAATGAAAAATTCAGTTTTAAAAAATAACTCAGTGTTTTTCATTATTCATCGAAAATTGAAAGTTTTCAGAATAATACCATAATTTCACCCTAAGAGAATTTTGATATCCTGAATTCAAAAATGATGTTTATTATACCAAATTAAAAATATATAAGTTTCATTTATTAATTTAAAATTAATTCCCATTGTCAAAACCAAAAAAGCATGTTTTTAAGAAATAATAACTAACAAAAGATTGATACTGGTTTATGTTTAATTTCAAAGTGAAATTATTTCCAATGAATAAAATTGGATTAAATGGTAAAAATATAATCTATTTATACTTCAAAACCATTAAAATGTAAAATTTGACACTACAAATTATTTTGATTAAAAAGTTGTTTTCAGTTAAAATATAGTATTTTTCACTATTCACCCAAATATGAAAGTTATCTGAAAAACACAAATAACTTATTGAAACTAATTTATTATGTCCTGATTATAAAGAAGAGGTTTATTTTGACAAATTGAATATATAAAAGTATCAAATATTGGATTTAAAAAGGGTTCTCCATTAAAAGGCAGTAAAATTGCATTTTTTTAAAAATACTTATTTTATCTGAAAAAATGAATTTGTTTTTTAATTATGTATAAAAACACATAATATGGAATCTAAAATTATAATGATTATATAATGTTCAAAATTTAGTTAATACTATTCATAACCCTTTTTCAAGGGCTAGATTGTTAAGTCGTGGTCTGCTTGAACTCGATGTTGCGTGTAGGGAAAGTTATTGAATTGCTTTGAAGAAATAACATACTATGAAATATTGGGGTGTTACATTCTTACATCCTTCAATAAATTGTGTCCTCAAAATTTGAAATTGTTCTTCAAAAATAAAAGGTTGAAAATATAAAATACCTTTGTGGGAAAACCCACATCTGAAATTGGGTTTATAAAATTTAGCCTTAATAAGAGGAAAAGGGGAATGAAAAAGCACCACAAAATTATGATCTTGATTAGAAGAACATTGGTGGAAATTAGAGACACATAATTGGAGGAAAAATATAAATATTTATAGGTAGTGAATGAGGTCATCCATCACAGACAATTGTAGAATTGAGGGCCTCAAAGCCATCAATCTATGATGATTTAAAATATCATTGGTTTAACAAAACATATGGTATTAGGATAACACATTTTTAGTTTTAAGATACCTTAATTAAATTTTAATAATTAATTTAATCATATAATAAAAGAATAAAAAAATACTTGACAAGTAGAGTTCCATCCTTTAACTAATTTCTACCACAAACTCATCTTTCACTCTAAAAGATAATATAACTTTAAAAAATTATTTTCATCCTATTCGAATAGGGTTCTAAAAAAATGAATCTATAATTCATCTACCAGAACATTAAAAAAAATTCATTATTCAATCTAGGACATCATGTGGTCTATTGGTAGGTGATACACCCTTGTCGCCCTTTAGTTGTGGGTTCAAGTCTCACGACCTTGTAGGACATGACGGGTTGCTGCCCGACCTTCGGGTTTTCCATTTTATGGCAATCCAAAAATAATATCGAACTAAACTTATCCAAAATACTTCTTTCCAAACTCACAGTCCAAAATTTATAATTAAGGTAAACACAATGAAGTTACTTTTTCCCATGAAATAACATATGAACACCTTCATCATGTATTCTTATAAAACACTGCAACATCCTGAATTACCATAAAACCTTATTGATTACATTCATGCTCCTTTATTCCTTATAGAATATTGGATATACTCCTTCTATCCAAAAATTTTGTAAACTCCAACAATGATTGAATATACAAATCATTAATTAGTTTCAAGGTAGTCAAGAATATGTAATATAATTTATCAAAATAAATCATGTATTATTAAAAAATCACTACCTCAATATCAAAACCATATTATGGTTTATCTTTCTCTCAACCATATATTTTCCAAAAATTTAACCTGCTATTGAGTCACTTTTTTTGGATCCACACAATCTCAAGTCCTTAATGAAACAGTACTGTAGTACAATCCATATGTACTATATAATTCTTATAACATGCACATAATTAATACAATACTCAAATGACACAATACTTTAATAACAATGTAAGAAATCTAATCATTCCTCTTCATCTTCGGTAGTATCATAACCTTATTATTATCCAATAACATCATTTGGGGTATACTCTAATGATTTGGACATTGATTCGCACAGTGTCCCAACTCCATGTAGATGACGAATTGTACATTTGAAACATTTTTCTTACCCTTACAATCATGTACTTGGTGCCATTTTTTCCAAACTTATAACAAACTCCCATTCACTTCAAGAATTTACCACGGTGATTCATTCCATAGTTATCACATATAGGAAAATCCATCTTTTCCATCTTCCCTTTGTCCATCTTTATCTCTTCAATCATTTTCTTCTCTTGATTTCCTTCAAAGCCATAGGACTTAGAGAATTCTTTACTTATCTTATTAACACGTGATACTATTTCTTCATGTGTTGAAAATATATGGGAGACTATTTTCCTTCTAAATGTTGGCTTAATACTTTGAAATATATGAACCTTCTTACTCTTTGGATCAAACGTATTGCTAGAGTTCACATTCCTTCTACTGGGTTCCATTTCTATACAATGGCATACACTAGGTCAGTTTATGAATTGAAATAAATAATTCCAAACTTGTAAAATACTTAAGGTAAAATGAACAGTTTATGGATATAATCCATAATCATAAAAAATATTTTCCTTAAGGAAGTATATACTCATAAACCCATCATAATGGTTTGTAAAGAAAATAAGAATTATCCTAATAATATCCCCCGAGAGTGTCATAACCAAGAGTGCAACAAGGCCCGTTGTTGTGCACCAGTTTTGGTTTGAGTCTAGCTCAAAGAGGTGTTAATGGGTTTTACCCCTAGGTAAACATGTGACCGAGCTGCCTCTACCTACTCGTATCCAGACAGAGATGTATTTCTTGGAAAACTCACAAAATCTCTAAAATACCATAATTTTAGGAAGTTACTATATACTAATCTTTAAAGTCTATCTTAGGGCTATGTGCTCTAATCAGAGTTTATCTAAATCTAGTTTCCAAGGTTTGTACAAAACTTCCTCTGATACCAACTATAATGCCCCGACCCCAGTTACCAATAGTCGGGGCCTTATTACGTATCATTGGTATGATCACAAAAGATCATGTCTCAAAATATCTATTAGTTTATTATCCTTGGAAGTACTAGATACATTTATAAGGTTTACATTAAATCATAAAATGGAAAACTACAACAACATTTTTTCCGTAGAAAACACTAAGATCCCATAGACTATCCCTGCAGGTCAGTCATAATATACTTCTACGCATCCTGGGAAAAAGAAAACAAATAAATGGGTGAGCTCAGATGCTCAGTAAGGATAATAATATAGCGGAAAATTTCATAAATAAGCACAAACATTTAAGGCAATGCATAAGACTAAAACAAAAGCCTTTTAAAATTGAACTTCAATATAATATGGAAAAGATAAAAAAAATCCATTTACTAATTCACATGGATATTCTACTAGTCCAATAGTAACATGAAATATCAATAGCCACTTTCATAATGATGGAATGTATAATGCCATACTTTCATAACCACTTTGTCAAGGCCTTGTACCCAGACTACAAATAAGATATTGTAAAGGCTTTGTGCCAAGACACTAGTTTGTCTCATGAGACCTACCGATGCATCGAGGAGATATAACGGGCTCCACCCGTCACTTACGAAGTCCAATTCATTCCTCGAATGAAAAGGTTTAAACACAACATAAATATTCATTTTATAACCTTCATACAAAATGTCAGTACTTTATCCATAACCATGAATGGTATGAAAATAACACATCCACAGTCAAACATATCATAAAACATTAAATACAATATGGAAGTTTTGTATCATAATAAATAAACTTCAAATATACTTAAAATCCATCAAATTATGTTGACATAGATGAAATCAAAAGCTTTTTTTAGAGAAATATATCTTACTATTTTGAAATCATTAAAAAGTCATATAATTATATAAGAAAACATTTATATTGAAAATATTCTTATATGATTTTAAGGGAAGCTTCTATAATGTTATAATAGTAGAAAATTGCCGCACCCTCCATATAAGTTAAAAAAATATTCTTACCTTAAATTTGTCAAAATGGTCAAAAAGTACCTTGTTTGGAAAACGATGGAAATATTCCTTTAAAAAACATATAAGGTCAAATAAGGGTATAAATGACTTTAACACATTGTCTAGTAAAAATTAAATATGCTTTGAAATAAATTTTAAGAAACATGGATGTAGATGATGAAGAGGTCCCAGTAGATAATTATGTATCAACAACCTTGGATAAGGAAGAGATTGTAGAATTAACCCTTACCTTGTACTTTTCCTTGGTTGAGGGTAAGTTAACCTCCTCCTCTTCAGGTTCTTCCTTTTGATTTGATCAAAAGGGATACTTAGGATGGATTTCTTACTAATGGAATGCCTTTATGATTAAGTGAGGATAGTTGAGAGGGTATTTTTTGAGAGGTTGACTGGTCCAAAAGGCTTTGAAGCTATTAATATGAGGCAAGGAGGAGTGCCCTTTTATAAGAGGGGTGAGGGGAACCATAGGAAAAGCTAGAAATATTATTTTATAATAAAATAATTTTCGGTTTCTAATGTCTGAAAAATGAATTATTTAAAGGCTAAGGTGGGGATGGGTCAAAAACCAGTCAACCAATAGGTTTTAAACAGGTTTGAGTCACAATATTAACCTTATCTTTTAGATTTAACTCATAGTTAAACAGTTTGACATTTACCATGTATCTTTGTATTTTTATATTATATGGTTAATAAACATACTATATACATCCAAGAGAACCCCAAATGGTTCATTAATGGTACACCTATCATTACATAAGTATCTCTTCCAAAACATAGATTTTTAGGAATAAAATATCAATTTATAATATAATATTTGTTTTAAAAAAACTCTTTTATGTCAATTTTGACACTATTTGTTATTTTTTTATAAATTCATAATAGCATTATTACTTCGAACAAAATTCATCATATCGACTCTAATATGTCATATTAACCTATAAAATTACAGGAATTCATAAAAAGTCTCAAATTCCATTTATTTGGATATTATAATATCAATTATTTTAATCTTTCATTAATACGGTAATTACTGCATCATCATTATGTCATAAATAAATTTAATTATTTGATGTATTAAAAATATAAATAAAATACCACTATATAGGAAATATTTTTATCTTTCTAATTAATTTTTATAGTCGAATTTATCTTATGTTTAACCTTATATTAAAAATGGATTATTTATTAAACGTTTAATTTAACACTTCTAACTCATCTTTGAATTAAAAAATAATAAATGTACTAATCTAATAAAAGTGGACCTAAAGGATCATATTTTATTCCTAAGGTTGTTTTTGGTCGAATTACACTTATCCAATAGAATTAGGACATGTTTTAGGATAATAATAATATCATTTGTTCCCTTAATTACCCTATTTACTTTTAACCGTGGTCAATAAAAGTAAAAACTTTCTATTCACTAAAACTTATTTTCATCTTATTGAACCACATTTTACATACTAATATCAACCGTGTCTCTAGGAATTTTTAAATCCAACTCACAGAAGTGGTAAAATTATGTTTTATGTAAATTTTCAAATGCTCCTAAGAGGTGGGTAAAAGACGGTAAAAAGTTCAATAAAATTTTTATATATCCAAAATTATTATAAACTGACTCCAATGAATTAAATTGAAATTATATAGGTATTATGTATCTATTTTTAACTAAAATAAATTGAAATAAAATAAATAAATATTTATAGAAAAATTCGGTTTTAAACAATAACTCAGTGTTTTTTACTATTCATCAAAAATTGAAAGTTTTCCAGATAATACCAAAATTTCACCCAAAGACAATTTTGATATTATGAATTCACAAATTAAGTATATTGTACCAAATTAAAAACAAAGAAGTTTCATTTATTAATTTATAATTAATTCCCATTGTCAAAACCAAAAAGCGTGTTTTTAAGAGATAATAACTAACAAAATATTGATACTTGATTATGTTCAATTTCAAAGTGAAATTATTTCCAATGAATAAAATTGGATTAAATGTTAAATATATAATCTATATATACTTCCAAACCATTAAAATTTATAATTTCACACTACAAATTATTTTAATTAAAAAGTTGTTTTCAAATAAAATATAGTATTTTTCACTATTCACCCAAATATGAAAGTTATCAGAAAAACACCAAAAATTTATTAAAACTAAATACTTATGTCCCGGTTCTAAAGAAGAAGTTTTTTTTGTCAAATTGAATATATAAATGTTTCAAATATTGGATCTAAAAAGGGTTCTCCATTAAAAGGTGGTAAAATTGTATTTTTTTAAAAATACTTCTTTTATCTGAAAAAAATGAATTAGTTTTTTCATTATGTCTAAGAAACTAATAATATAGATTCTAAAATTATAAGGATAATATAATTTTCAAAATTTAGTTAATACTATTTATAACCTCTTTTGAACCGCTAGTTTGGTAAGTCTTGGTGCGCTTGAACTCGGTGTTGCGTGTAGTGCAAGTTATTGAATTACTTTGAAGCAATAACGTACTATGAAATCTTGGGGTGTAACATTGATTTTTAATCCATTTTTTAAATTCATTAAGTTATTATTTATTCTTGATATAATAATATATTTATTTAATAATTTTCACTGGTTTCCAAGGATTCATGGTGGAGTGTGACTTCATCCATAGGTAATAAGATTCAGTGGAGGGTGGAATATGATTTACTTCATGGTGGACAATAATTTCTATAACGTTCACTTTGAGGGTGTACTATGACTTCTTTCATAGTAGAACTTGATCGCTCTATACAATATTGAAATATTATGGAATACATGCATCTTATCCTTCTATACATTATGATTAACATTCATTGTATATCATTAATGTTCAAAAATAATAGATATTATTAAGTAATCTTTTGAAGATCCATGAAGATCATCCAATATACATGTGGAAAAATATGAAAACACCCGAGGGACGAGGAATCAACATACAGAATCATAAAACCAAATTTGGTAAGGATTAAACAACAAGGACACATGTAAATAGATCCTAGAGACCGAAATAAAATATAATATCAATTGAACAAAAATACCTCAAGCAACACTTTCTACAAAGACTGATGACATGGTTTTATCAAACTACCTAGAAATGATCTATGCATGTAAAAATCCAGATGTTTTAATTGGAAAATTTTCCTTTTTGAAATATATATCTCATATTTATATATAAGTTAGAGTATAAAATACATGAACTACATAATAAAAAACACTACTTTATTTTGTCAATATTGAAGATTATATAAAAAGTACAAATATATTCCCCAAAATTATAAATAGTTCAATGGGGAAATAAAACAAAACATAGATAGAATTTGAACATACATAGGGTAATGGTATGAGAAAAAAATTATAGCCATAAAAATACTATAAAATGAAAGTAAAACATTAGAAATAGTATATAAATTTTTTATAGAGAACATTAAAAAAACTATGTTAATGATGAATGAATGAAATGAGTGGGATTTATGAAGGTATGAGGGGGACACAGTGGAATCAGATGGGTTGGGGAATTACAATATATCATCAATTATAGATATTACTATGTTTTATCTAGAAATATTTATCCCTGTATGAAGTTCGAGGATCTCACATGAATTAATTTATGCATGAAAAATAAATAAAAATATTACCTCATTCGATTTAAATTAGCATTAAAAAAATGAAAGTTTCTAGAAAATATTGCTCGAATGGATTGAATATGGATCCCTATAAACCATCCCCACATGAATTGAAAGTCATTAAGAGAATAAATTAATTAAATTAGTGTTCTAGTGTAAATATCTAATGATTCATTCGATATCCTGATGATCACCACTACGTCGATCATTCAATCCAAGAAGGAGAACTCAGATTGGTTGCTTTAATCAACAACTTCTCTCTCTAGGAAGTGGGAGAGAGGTGAGATATTATCTCAAAATAATGTTATGAATTTTACCCTAAATGAGAGTCTCCTCCCACTAATATAGTGAGGAAAAAATACCAGAAAATGGATCCCCTCCCCCCAGATATTTTTTTCCTAATAAAGAAGTCATAAATGGCATCCTGTAGCAATTTTACTTAGTAAAAAATATATTTTATATCATGATAAAAATATTCTAATGTATTAAATATATTATGTTATTAAATATAATCAATAAAAGGACTCATTATTTCTGAAAATATTAAACAAACCATGAATATTAAATTAATATTTGTTTGTTAATTATTTTACCATGTATTCACTTAATATATCATGAATACTTTTAATAAATAAATTATATACCAATTATTCTAAAGCTGAAAAATATGAATTTATTTGTTTCATTGATACATAACCTGGACCCTGTGGTGGGGACCACAATGTGTTAGACTTCTATTCATTAAAATAGGCTAGACTTTTGAATATGCTTAGTGTGTGAGCCTCTAGTCTCTTATCTCAACAGTAGTAAATACTATTCATATACCACGAGTGCAGTCTAAAAATCCATCATGTTCCATAAGGAGATAAATTTTATTCATAGAAAGTAAACCTTTCCTAAGAACAAACATCATGTAATATAATATCTTACTCTCATGATATCTCCTAAAGTAGGATGCACAATTCATTTCATCAACTTTTTTTTCTTTATTATCTACTGACCTCACTGTATTGACTTACCTTTTTCTTCCATGGTCATGGGTTTAGTGAAGGTACTTCCATCCTGGTCAACTAGATTCAATATATCACTTTTATTCAAAAGTGAAATATTCTATCCAAATTATTTAATCAATGGTATACGACCAATGATTCGCGCAACAAAATCTACCTCACCTCAATATAAATTTCACATTTTTAATATTGAATCAATGTAGGTAATGAAATTTTACACATGGATAATTACCTCAATTCAAGAGACTAATACACATATTCAAAGTAAGGAACAAAAAAATGACAATTTAAACATGTTGTGTTCCTGTTGGATGGTTAGTCCTCATGATCTCAACTACTCGAGATCACTAATTGAAAATTTCATGAGAATAAATCTCAATGCTTATGGGCCCCTAAAACTTGATTGTCACAAATCATCTCTTCATTATCATCATGAAGGGTCTAGACCATAAGATATAATTATATTACTACTTTCACGGTATCTCTAGGTTCTCATTATAGCCTGGAAACTTCTATAACTTTTTGATTTGAAAAATAATCCAAAAAATTACAATATAAATAGTGTACCTATAAATATCAAAAATATTATAAGAATAATAAATGGTGTATAAATCTATGTATACGTGATATGGTAATAAAAAATTACTTTTAATATGGGTCTAGGGTACCGACATCTACAACTCTCCCACTTTCCCTAGATCCAACCTTTCTATCCAATCTTGTTATATCTCACATGGTGAGAGAATTATTTTACTAAGATAAAACTTTAGTCGTTGGGCCTTCCACGTCTCCACTGCATGGAAATGTTTCTATATGTTACTTCACTTTAGTAATACACCTAAAGATATTATATCTCCAAGTATATTCCTTTTTTCCACTTTCAATATATGACCTCTTGGAAAGTACCAATAATAGGATTATCATGCTTTACATTAAGATAAAACTTTATGTACTAGGTGTGATTCAATAAAATATAAAAATTAATTGCAAATTTTACACTTATTCTTCAACTGCATTAGAGGTTTTAATGGACTCAGTTTTTATAGGCATGGATACTAATATCTTGAATGAACTTATCTTACTCATTTCATTAGCTAGACTATAATATTGGATCATATTTAACATAATGAATAAAACTTTGTGTTCCCTTAAAACTAGTTCCCCTTCCTCTCTATGTACTTGGAACATATCCCCTATACTCTCGTAAGTACAATTGGATAGTTTTGACGGCTTCCAATGATATTGTCTTGAATTTTACTGATATTTTTCTACAATAAAGTATATATTAGAAATATCATGTCTTGTACATGGAATAAAATATGTGATTGATCCATTAAAAAGTATATAGAATTTTACATACCACATTAATCTCATCCTAATCCTCATACATGTCTTCCCAGAGAGATTTATTCCATGTTACATTGGTAATAATTCTCTCTCAAAGTGTATCAATGTGTAGTTTTTAGTACCTTGTCATCATATATAATTTTAATTAGTCAAAATAAACCATTAGATACACCTCAATATGTGTTGTTCCCTAAAACATAGGTTTATACATTATTTCAATTTTTGTATAGTTACTTTATTTATATTCTAAAGTAACTATAATACTAATAGCTATTTTATATATGTTATAAAACATATTTTACTTGTAAAACAATAGAACTCCTACTATCCTATTATATACACATATATATAATTCATTATAAATTAATATTATATGATCATATTTCTTAATTTGATCCAAAACTATATTTTTGTAGCTTCTACCTTTTATTGAAATTCTATGGTGTCACAAAATCGATCTAGTTTTATCTTATAGACACTTTCCAAGAAAGGAGGTCTTGAAATCCAATTTCAATTATAATGATCTTATAAAGTGTCCATTAAAAATATAATTCTAATATATGATAGAATAGTGAATTTTTATAACCAATAAAGCCTTATTGTTACCTCCATTTTACCACCAATATATAGTCTCTCTTCAATACTAACCAACATATTTACATAACTTGAAGAGAATTACAAAAATCATGCTTGAATTTAGTTCATGGAATCAATTTCCCTAATTCATATAAACTTGTCAATCATAGATGATTTTTATTTACTACTTCCTTGCAGGATCCATTATTCTCAATGAATAATTTTTTACACAGTGTGGTGAATATAAAACCATTATCTTTATTATCCTTCCAATGAAATATTTGTCTTGATAATATTCCTTTTCAATAAGGTCTTGTGGAACTTTTTCTTATTCTAAACACTTGTGCATCTAGATACATAATTTTGAAAAATTAAATCTTTCTCCCAAAATTTCAAGTAGAGAGGTGTGCTATTTTAAATAAATATATTCCATCACTTGACTAAAACTTTTCGAATATAGAAATATATGTAATATCCTATGAAAACTTTATGATATTTAATTTAGATTTCCATTGTTTTTTATGATGCATGTTTTTTTATATCCTTAACAAAAAAAATTCATATAAACCCATGTTTTTATGAAATTATGGATTTATATCATAATCTAACTGATATAATATCCATTTTCATTATATTTTTCATATGGTTATGTGATAATTTCTCTTTGGGTAACATGTCTTAAAAAATAATGGAAGTTTATACAATGCATATTAGTTTCAATATTGATGTTATCATTACACCCATCCCGACTTTGATACTTGTAAGGAAATGTGTGTTCATGAATTACTCTTCACTACATTTTATTGTACAATGTTTACATGTAACACTCATCATCAATCCTCCATTTTAACATCATAGCTTTGATGTGTATAAGTAAATGCGAGTTTAGGAATAAATCCACTCTATATTTCATGATTGATGAATGCTTGGTTGCGGTATTCTTAGGAACATGAACCATAAGAAACTCATATATTCGAACCATTCATATACCATACTTCACTTTTACAACCCCTAATACTCTTAAAAGAATCTCATGGATTTTATATATTTACCACTATTTTCTTTGTAAAAGTTCACACTCACAATCAAATGTTATTCAAAAATATTTATGGCTTACCTTTATTTCAAAATGTTCCTTTTTATAAAACTTGATAAGTCAATGTGTTGATAATACATTAGATCTTTAAATCTAAAGAGTTTAAAACCCTTACTCTGTATATCCTTGATAACTACTTATTTTTTCTAGAAAAAGAATTATCTTTCGACAAATCAGTATAACTGAGTCTTAAATTTTTATATTCATCAGTTATTACTAGTGATTCAAACATTAATGAACTACTAGTTGAGTATTAGACACCAAAAACCACACACATTCAATAAATTTAATAATCCCCCCCCTCCTATGTTCAATGGAAACATTAGATAAGTACTTTTGTTGTAATCAATTAAAGTATAACTAGAATCATTAATATTGGAAATTTATAAGTTTTGTACTTCTCACCACTGACTTATGAATCACCTTTTCTTAGATTCTTGGATAATTCACCTTTCTTCTTATAAGGTTTCTTTTCTCACATGGTTACTATATTTAAATACACATATATGATAGGAATATTATATGTAATAACCAATAATTATGTCATAAACATCACATAAATGATTAATATACACTAAGTGGAAGCCTCTTCTTACTTATATTTCAATTAATTACATTTAAACTTCCTTCAACTTATCTCATGACATGCGAAGAAACCACATGTTTGATTATATACCTAAGTTATTTAAAGTCTATTATGAAGGTTTCTTTCACGTCAAACATTTCATTGGAATTTTCACATTTTATTTCATCTTTTTCACTATAATAACTAATGATCAGTCATTCTTAAATTTCTTATAAACTTAGTGAACCTTAACCAAAATGAAATGAATAGATTTCCCCATACTAATAGAAATATTATCCAGAAAAACACTATGGTAAGTGGGTTATAATGATATCATAATGGGATGTATTTAATGATCATGAACCATAATTCAATTTACACATATTCGGTGTTATCATCATTTTACTCGCATCTCACATAACTCTCTCCTTACATGCTTCTCAAAGATGAGACATCATGTGAAACCATTATTTACCTGATGTTGTTTCCACAAGTCACCAGACACTGATAGTATCATTATAATGTAAACATAACATGGGAAATCCATGTTTCTCCTATAAACATATCTCACACTATTTCTTTTTTAGGTGGATTTAAAGGTATTTGGAACTCCAACACATAGGATTTACATTCAAATCATAGTAATTTTCACAAGCACTTATGCTACACTTTTAAATTATTTCTAGTTAGTACATGTTCATTTCTAGGAATAATCACAGTGAACTTGTTGTATTACTTTCCATTTTCTAAAAAATAATTTTAGTTGATAACTACATTATCTTGATTTCTTATTAAACATTAATGATGAATTAAATCATTAGACGTCTCCTGATATTTTAACTAAATCCAAGTATCCCTCACTAATAAATTTTGTGTGATGAGTCTCTTGAATATTATAGTTGTGAGGGTCCTTATAATATCTCATCATAGTCTAAGATATTGCTACACCACTACTCGAAGAGTTTCAACGTAGGTGTTTGACTAGCTAGCCGCCTTAATTCTCAAAACATAGAACTTCTGAGAGAATTTCCTTATTCTAAAAATCATATCCTTGATTTTCTCAACACTTTTCATCTAGGGCGGTAATAATCTAGCTATGGGTACTTATTTTCTCCCATATTAAGTTAGGTTGAAAAATCACTTTAATAAGAAATACACACTAGAAGGAGGGACTATCAACTAGGTTTGACAAGCACTTCATACACCCGGTTTTGTTCAAATTCAAACAACATAAAACATTATTAGTTAATATTTCATTGATGGTTTTTGTTATTTATTGATGAATTAAATTATTTTCTATTAAATATGAACATACTATATGATCACACTCACATATTTACCATGTAGTTAATAGAAAAAATTAATCACATATTAATTTGTTTTAGTATATTCATTTTAGTTTTTTATTTTATGGGATTTATTAAACATTTATATTCAAAAAAATAATAAATTTTTCTTAAATTAAATAAATAACATGACAAATTTTGATCATTTTTATTGGTTGATCCTTTTATGATCAATGGATTATCTGTAACCCTAGAGTTAAAATACCTAAGTCATGTCTTACTCGTATCACATCTTTCACCCAATCAAATGTATATAGTTCACATATTTAATACCACCATGTCTTGGCATTGTCGATGTCTTATTTTAGATTTTTTATACTACCTGAATACTCACACATAGATGAGAGAGTCTCAAGAATGAATTATACCCATGTTATACAACTATCATGGGCATACAGTCCCTTGTACATATAATGATAAAGACACACAATGTGAATACCATCACTTTAATTAAGTAATTTATACAAATATCAATAACATGTAATAATTATATAATTAATAAAACCTATATTTTCATTGGATGGTCACATATCAGGATCATCCAATGCGTATATTTAATTCATAATAAATATAAATTTTTGATAAATTCATGTTGAGGAAAACAAAATGAATAAAAATAACTAATAGTAATTTTATTTCAAATAATATATGTCACTCAATCCCAAATAAATGTTTACTAAATTAAAAAATAAATAACATAGTTTTTTATTTTATTTTTTAAATTTTCTATGGGCCCTTGGTAGCCTTTAAAACCTATGAAAGGGCTTCTAGGATAATTATATACCTGAAATGGGTTTGGTGTGTACAAAAATGCCCAACCAGACCTAGCTTAGGTCTGCCCCACATGTTTTAGTCATGGGGTAGAATGGAAGGGATGATGTGCTATGCGATCTGGTGGTGTGGGAGGTTAATCATGACTGGAGGATAGTTGGGCCATGGGATGGGAGGTTGGAAGGGTGATGAGTACAGGGTGCCGACCGTGGGAGGATGATCATGGAAGGATGATAGAACGAGGCACCAAATAATTAAGAGGTTGGTTTGGGAGCATAGTAGTGGGTGGCTAGTGAGATTCCAAATGGGAGGTCTATTGAGATGGATTTAGCTAGATGGTCGAGATGAGTGGTTGGAGGCTGTGCTATGGGAGGCCAATAGTGGGGTGGTGATGTGGGAGCCCAAGTGGTGGGTCACCAATGACTGTATAGCGTTTTGGGGTTTTTTTGTGAGTTGTAACACTGACAGTGGCTCCCCCAGGATTTTTTATTTTATTTTATTTATTTTTTATTCATCTAGAGAGACAAATGACAATCCACCATCTTTATGAATTTATTTTTTTTGTTTTTTTTCAATGCATTATTTTGAAAGATATATTTTATGCTTTCAAAAAACAATTTAAAACAAAAAACAATTATACAATTATGTGGAATCATTTTCAGCCGTAAAAACCTGATACGACCATTGCAATTACATTTGATAAAGTATGGTTCACCAGATATCATTTATGAAGATGGATTTGGGTAAATTATAGCACAAAGACAAATATGTTAAATAAGTTAAACCAAAAAGAATATTGAATTCAAAAGAATTTAAATATTCAGATGGCCTCTACATGGTCTTCTGAAGATGGATTGAATTACCATCTATGATGATGGGATAGTATCATTGCCCTCTTCATGAATTTAATGAAAACATAATTTTAATTGTCTCAAATATTCACGTGATTTCTATAATAGAAATTGAAGGTACCAGGGTGTGAAACCGAAGTAGATGGACCAAGGAATTAAAATATTTCTTCATTGATTGACGTACCTGCATTGTCTCTGATGATGCGTATCCTAGTAAGCACATTGAGGATCCCATGTGAATTAATTTCTCAAATAAAAATAAATATTAATATTATCTTGTTTGATTCTAATATGCAATTGAAAAATGATTTTCACCAGTGACCATTTCTAGAATAAATAGAAGCCAGATACCTCTAGGTCATCTACACATGCATCGAAAGTCTATGATAACATAAATAATTAAATTCCAGGTTCTATAATATAGATCTAACAATTCCTTTGACATCCAAACGATCACCTATACCAAGATAGATTGATTTGTGAAGGATAACGTGGATCGGTTTCTCGGGTCATTAGCTTTTCTATCTAGGAAGTGGGAGAGGGGAGAAAGAGGCTCTCAAAATCTTGTAGTGAATAGTAACTTAAATATGAGCACACTCCCACTAATATAGTGACGTGTGAAATACCTAGAAGGAATCTTCATTCCCCAAATATGTTTTACGTACTAAATAAGACATAAACAATATGTTTTGACTGTTTTAATAAGTCATAAATATAATATATATTTTTATCACTTTATTATAGTATAATAAATATATTACATGAAAAAATGGGCCATTAAGTAGATTTGTTACTCCCAAAAATTTGAAAAAAACCATGAATATTGAATTAATATTCTTTCGTTAAATATTTTCCCATGTACTCACATAATGTCTCATGAATAATTTTCATAAATAAATTCAATACCAATTATTATAAACTCAAATACTAATAATTTATTTATTTCATGGTGATCATTCACATTCATACATAATACAGACCCTTTGGTGGGGCCCAACATGACCAAAACTCTTATTCATTCAAATTTTCTAGAATTTTGAATACAGTTAGTGTATGATCTTCTACGTCCTTAACATTATATAAGTTAATACAATTGATGGACTAGGTGTGATGTCTAGTAACTCATCAAGGCCTCTTTGTAGATAAGGATAATTCATATCAATGACAAGATATCCAAAAGACACACACCATGTAATAAAATTTGTTTCTCTCTAGATATCTCATAAAGCATGGACCACACTTATTTTCATCATACTTTATTTCCTTATGACTTAGTGATGTTATTGGATAGACTTACCTTATTTAACCATAGAAAAAAGATTTGGTGGAGGTACAACCATCCTGATCAACTATGCTCGAGACATCACTTCCTTTCAGATGTAATGAATTTTATCTTGATTATTAAATCAATTTCATGAAACCAATGATGCATCGAATTCTAGGTACCTCACAATGACATAAATTTCATAGTTGTCATATTATATCAAAGTACTCAATCAAATAGTACACATTGATAATAAAAATCATTCATCATACTAATACATGTCTTCATGGATATAAACCCCAATGAAACATCAATAATGTGGTCTTGATATTGGCATTTTAGTCTTCATGATACCATATACATGAGATCCCTATGTGAAAAATTCATGAGAATATGTTTCAATACTTATTATCCCCAAGCACCAGATAGTCACAAATTAACTATGTCCTATCAGCATGATGTTTCTGAACCATATGACATAAGTTTAATATTATTGTCATGGTATCTTGAGGTCCTCATTATAGCCTGATAACTATTATAAACTTTTGTTATGAAAAATAATCCATGTACATTACCAAATAAATAGTTGGCGTATAAATATCAACACTATTATGGTTAGAGTACATCATGTATAACTCACGATATACATGATATGATAATTGAAAATTAATATTAATGTGGGTCTAGGGAACCCACTTTTTCAACAATTTATAGCAAGTGAAATGAGAATATGATTATTTTAATGGTAACTAGATTCATTGAATACTAACCTAATCATTAGAATAGTAACCTAAACATTAAAATGTTAACTAGATTATTAGAATAGTAAAACTACTTGTAAGTAATATTTACCAAGAATAAAATATGTAAATAAAAAAATTATAATTCCATAAAATTAATATTAAAATTCAATATCTCAAATAAAGTATAATTACATATTTTGAAAAAACTATGTTTTAACTTATTTTGTTAAATTACATTATTTTTTAACTATTTATATATAAAAATTTAATAAGATGGAATATTATTTTTAAGAGACTAATTTTATTTTTTTAATCAATGAATCATAATTATTCAAGAGTAATTTTTTGGTGTCTTTATAAAAAACATATATTTTCAGGTGAATAGGAAAAAACATATCTGTTCAAATATGGTATTTATTATAAGAAAAAATTATCTTAATAGTGATCTAATTTTTTTAATGGTTTAATCAACCCAAAGAAATTTAGGAATATAAATAATATATTTAAAATTAATAATTTTAATTTTTAACATAAAAGGTATTTTCCAAAGTCAGAAAAGATAATTTATTCCATTAAAAACTAATTTCACCTTTTCACTATTTCATAAATATAAACAATTAAATTTAGTCATACTATGTATTAAAATGTATAAAAACATACATTTTTCATCAAATGCTATTCATGATCCCAAAGAATGCCGCTATTAAAATTTTTTGTCTTGAAATAAACATATATTCATTACTTAACCAAAAATACCTCTATAATTTTTTTGTCTTGAAATAACATTCTATTCATTATTTTAACCCAAAATACCACCACCACCTTCAGGTATACATACCACCTTTCACCCCCATGAAACATTACATTCAAAATTTATCTCACTAGCAAGTAATTTACTATATACATTATCTTAACCCTATTGTGTGTCTTAAAGACAATATAGTCTGACCTAGATCCAATATTTCAAGGACTTAGTACCATATCAAGGTCGTAAGAATTAAAGAAGAGGTAACTTCCTTATTCAATTCATTCTTGTTAACATGCATTTTTCTATATATGATGTGGTTGGAAATTCATTATTTATTACCATATTCATGGTTTTCTAGTTGCGATTATTATTTATATATATATATATATATTATGTACTATTAATATTTTGTTGGTAATTATGTTAATAGATCAATTACAACAATTAATACAAAATATTATATCACTAATGGAATAACTCAAATTAGTTTGTCATCATATATATTTTCCTTAAATAAAAGTATAGTAAGTAAATCAAAATGATAATATATAATCAAGAATAACTTAGATGATTTAATAAACATATGTCAGTAATATAGTAGGTATAAGATCAATGAATAGAAAAAAAACCTATGGTGAAGGGACTCTCAAACTCATTCATTTTATTTGTAGTTTATATCTTCAATTTCTCTCTATTTTCCCCAAGCCTCTTAAAAATTTTCACCATACCCATTTTAAATTTCATTTATTTAATATTACATTCATTTTTTATTGATATGAATGCCTTTATTTCCATATAATGAATTCTTATCCACATCCAATGATTTTGATAATGTTTTTATTTTTGAAACATCTTTTTGATTATTTTTATGTTGTTTTTTATTCTCTTCATCAACTATACTCTTTTTTTATATTGTCCTATAATTTCAAAAATAATAGATTAAAGTATTCTTTTTATTACCTTAATATTTATTCATCAATATATAATTTATAATATTATTTACAAACTTATTATATGGTTATGGGTTTAATTCTGTCTTATTCTTGATGTAATTTACTTTTATCTAAGGAATTCATGATTTTCAACATAATAAAATGTTAACGGTTGTCCTAGAGTTGTATATCCCTCAAATTAATTGGGTAAATAATTATATCTCATTATATAATTATATATATATATATTATGTAGTTATGGTCTTTATAACATTATGTATAGACTCGATGTAGTTCGTCTCAGTTATTATGTTATGATGTCACTTAAATAATCCTTCACATATGTTTATGATGTTTTATTATTATGAATATACTACATTTCATGTCTATTTCATATGATTCATATGATCAGGATCTTATTATTATGATGGGATTATGATTATTTATGTACACCCAAGTAGTAATGTTAGGGGTTCCCACTAAACCCCTAAAACAGTTCTCTTCTTAAATACTTAATTTTAATTTGAGGGATTTTCACACATTGATTTGTGTATCCCATCAATTTATAATATTTCTCCACTAACTAGGATTTTTATCACACTTTGCTTTGATATATATCCCTAGAAGATCACAAGTATTAATAATATTATAAAATAACATAGGAATTATATGTTGAAGGATTTAAATCATGTTTAAAGTGTAATGTGTATTAATGTTTTATGATGATAATTTTCCAAGACACTAAACCTATCAACTTTAATATTTTGTAATATTATTTATGTTTATTTTAAAAATGATATAATAATAAAGTATTTAATGCATGGGTATCTATAATAAAATACAAGGGAGGATAAGTGAGGCGGTGTATATTGTATTATTATAAAGATGATTAAGAATAGGTTTCAAGAATTTAAATTTACACTGACTTGGGAGAGAGATTAGTTGAAAAAATATATAATTCCAGGGTTAAAAATAAATTAGAGGAGATAATAAACCATCATGTAGAGATAGATCGAGTCCACATGATATTTAATGGTCTTTCTTACTCCCTTGAACTTCACATTTATATTTTATTGTTATGATTTTTAGGTTGTTCATGATGTTTTTTGGGACTACTCTTTTATTAATTTCTCTTTGTTTATCAACCATTAGTTTTTGTGTTTGTAATTATTTCCCTTATTCTTAATTTTATTACTCATGATGATAGGGGATTGATATTTTTAAGGTGTGAGTGAAGGATAGAGAGTGATATTTCACACTATAAACTAGGATGTGAAATATTGTAATTAGAGTTATGTAAATGTGTCATGATAACCCATACATGTGTGTCCTAAAAATACTTATAGTAAGAAAAATCTCTTGATGAAGTAGAAGCACACACAAAACTAAACTAAGTTAAATCCTGAATATAAAAATTATGACTTGGAAATCATCGCAATAGGGACCTACAAATTTATAATTAATACCTTAGGGAGACTTTAGAAAGTGTCTTTAAAGATATAATAACAGTTACTAACATATTATACATGAGAAATAGGTATGATTGAGAGGATTGATTGGATTCTTATTCCCCAAAATGTATTGTCACACTGGTGGAGGTGAATCTATTGGTTGCTAACTTAATTTTAAGTAATCTTTATACTACCAAACTATGTATCCATTATGTGGGATTGAAACAATACATATATGCCTTTCACATTTCTTTACATGTTTCCCTTAAAACTCAGCCAAGAAAACTTATAATCCAAAACTTAGTCATATAGTTCAACTTTATTAATTCCCATAATTATCTATACTATGATAGAACTCATTAAATTATGAGTGTAATCAATAAATAATACAATAATATGAATAATATTTTAAATAGAAAAAAAATATGCAAAACTTTTAGGAATAAAAGTATAAAATGTTATTCAAAAAGAGAAAAGAAAATGATGAAAATGTGCTGATAAATATAGGTAAAATTATTCTAATAAGTCCTACAAATATGTTGGTTGGGTATAAATTGGTTGGGTTCATATAGGCCTAGACCTATATTAAAGTATAAATGTGTTCCCTACTGAATGTTTCATATATGCCCTGCTAAAAATCACGTGCACACAATGTTGATGTTCATGAATGCCCTACCAAAATCTATACAGACACCACTTTAGAGGCTAATGTGTTTTGGAGAATTTCAATATAGGATGATCATGTATGGGTCCGTTACATATAAAGGGATTCCCTCAAACTACAATTACAAGAGAAAGACCCAAAAATAGATACCTTGAGAAATTGAGCACATAAATCCCTAAAATATAAACCCAATATTTCCAAAAATCTACATCGTATGATTTTTGAAAAACAAATCCTAGATAAGTGATGGAAAATAGTAAATTTGGTCACATGAGGGTTTCAATCATAAAACACACATGAATATAAACTTTTTCAGAAATCCTCATATGTTAAGGTGAAGTAACTCTTTTGAAGAGATTCTTTAAATAAGAAGGTAAAAGTAGAATGACACCCAAGTTCATTTTATATAGAGTTGTTCCCATCCCTCAATAGTTTACTTGGGGTGAAACACTCACCCAAACTACTTCCATTTAGAGACCAACCTGTAGTGGTTCAATTGGGCATCCCACTTTCCTAGGTCTCTACTATATGGACCTTTTCCTAGCCTTCACGTAATTATTTGGGTATCCACTCACTCAGGTCACTTGCATAAGAAATGTTTTAGGGTTTACCCCACGTGGGTTTTAAGACCTCATTTTTACCCTTTCTCCTAAATCTACCCTTCATAATTTCCAATTAAACTAATCCTAAAAATTATTCTCCTACTATACAAGAATGGGTAATTTTATACATTATTATTCCCATTATGATCATGTTTTCCTTTTATAATGGAATCCTTGTATACTATATAAATTTCCCCTAGTTTTAATTCATAACCATGGGTCATTAAAGTAAATTTTACCGTGTATTACTTAGATAATAAAGAATACTCATATAAATGAAATCATTGCCATATCTTTTAGAATAGGGTACCCATATCAATTGTTCGGAACTAACACTATAACTTGTAAGAAGCATGGCAGCCTTCCCTATTTATAATCAATATATTATTGATATAAACAAGTTATCATCCAAATGTATTCCCCTTTATTACATTACAAGATTCATATATCAAGTTAAACCATGATGGGTTTCTCATATGTAATTATGACACCAATCCATTTCTTGGCCACTTTCACCATGTAGTATACTCTACATAACATTAAAATTCTTAGACGTGGTTGTAATCATATGAACTTAAACTTATGCACACCATCATTAATTGATGGATGAAATTAAAGGAACTTTTCACATGACATTAAAAAGGTAAAACATGCCACATTATATTCCATCAAACTATATGGTTTTTGATTCCCTTTATATGGATACATAACAATACCCTTTCATGATCGAAATCATATATTATAACACCTTCCACATCCCTAGATGAGGATATATACCAAAATTTATTTCTATATAAATATATAATATTAAGAAAAAATATATTTTGATTGATTATACGATAGTGTATTTCCCATGTGTATGATTCCTATAAATTCATGGTGTCAATCAATCAATCTGAAGAAACAATAATTGGAATTGTTGTTAGGATGTGTTATTTAATACTCTTAAATCTCTAGGAGAGTCCTGAAAAATGCAATAATCACTTATATAGGATGATTCAAGTTCTTATTTTATTGATTTTTACACATATACTTCATGAAACAAAACCGAGTATGCATGAGACATAATTTTCAGAAACATATTGGATAAAATTTATATGTTTGGTCTAATGTTTTTTCAAGATAGACATTTTCATATGAAATTATATTTTTTATATATACTTAGAAATATTTTATATTTAAATTTATATTTATTTATTTTTGTTTCAGTTATATAATATAAAAAATAAAAGTTTCCCTAGCTTTGTTGTTCACTTTCTTATCAGTGGTTTCTAGATTGATTATTGAGTGGTTATACATTATTATACTATTTCCCTCATATATACAATTGTTTGAGATTCAACAATAAATCATGATATAACCACCAATGTAATTTCTTAATATTGGTGGGATTATTTCAAAAGTTAAAAATTTAAATGAGGGGATGGTGGACAGTAGGATGCCTAAATAAAAATAATAATAAATAAGATTATTTTAATATGAAATATAATCCTTTAGGATATCCAATATCTATATAAGTTTTCAATCTTCCATAAAAACTCAATAAAAATTCTTTTTATACAAAATTTAAGAGTTGACCAAAATTTTTAATTCTATCACATGAAAAGTATATTAGATTACCTCTGAAACCCATAGGATTAGGTCACTTTTCATATGTGAAGTTCTAATCTTATTATTTTTTAACTTTTATTTAAAAAAATTCGTTAATGTATGTTATTTTTTCATTCACCTCGATTCAAACATTGGAAATAATATATGATTTTATTTATGGGATATGATTACATAAAATTACCACTTTAATTTTTTTAAATCATTGGTTTAAGAGAAATATTCCCTTAAGAATATCATTTTGACTTGATTAAAAAACTATAAAACTTGAGGATAATGTAATACACTTTATATGGGTTGTTTTTAGATAATATTGTATTTATTAAATTAATAATCAAATTTTAATTGATTGAGCGATTGTGGAATGGAAAATTCGGATTTATTTTTAAAATTTTAATCCTTATAAATTTGTATAGTTTTATGTAATTTGTGTTATGGATTAAAAATGATATTTTTATTAATAACTATGAATTTTACTAGGAAAAAGTGTTAGAAAATATAAATATAATGAAATTTAAAATGGTGTTTAAAATAATGTAATTACATTAAATTTACAAATGGATAATCAATCTTTCCTATTTGTAATTTTATTATCCTAAATTATTTTAGGAATATATTGATGGTAAAGATAGATGTATTATGATTGGTTTGAATTATAAGGCTATTTTTTATGTGATGATAATCATTAAAACATTTCCTATAATCATGTGATAACTATTATAATATGTTCCCTGGTAATTATATAAAAAATAGTTATTTTAAAAAATAAATCCTATATTATAGAGTGAGTTAAATTATAAACATTAATTTTTATTTTTTATTTATTTGTAAAAAAATTTATTTTAATATTATTTATTCTATTTTTTTCTTGGGAAAATATAATTTTATTATTGAATATATTATGATCAAATTTGACGATATTGAAGTTGATTACCATATTTACAATGCGATTAATTAAATCAATGTAATTAATGAGTGGATAATATTATAAACTTTTATGGAAAACATATAGTGATATTGGATTATTAATTCCTGTTTTGATAAATGGTTTTATTAAATTCTTTTAAATTTTAGTTGTGATAATAAAATCATATCTTTTTTAAAGTTTGAGATATATTTAATAGTTGATGAAATATTAACTTTGTTATTCTATGTGTTGTCATAAAGTCTATTTGATACTTATGTTATACTGTGATTTATAAATTTCTATGTTTGGAACATTTATAATTAATTTCTGAAGATTAACCAACATTATGTTGGGTTTTAATAGGAAAAAACATGCCCAAACACAACATAAATAATCTAGAAAACCCAATTTTTATAAAATCCAACCATTTTTTGTATATAAGTATATATAAATGAAAAATTTACCTCATTCTTTAAAAAATATAAAATGTCTGTGTTCCTATAAAGAAGCATTATGTAGACCCTCAAAGGAAAAATTATACCTTCTTTGAGGGTAATACATGAGCTATTTTAAACCTCCCAATGATTTGGAAGGATTCGTTGTTCCTTAAAGTCTATTAGAACCATAGTTAATGTGAAATAGATAATGTTAGATTTGTTTCAAAGAGTTTCATGAATCAATATCCATGAATTCATACATGGTTTTAACTTCCTTATATAATCTTATAGGATACTCCTTGATGGATCATCGTAATGTTTAGAATTTCAAAAATATACAAATTTCTAAACTCCTTCATTATTACATGGTTTATCAAATATCCAAACTATGGAACACATATAAAATGGTCTATAACATTTTGTCAAACCATGAATCATAACATTTTAAAATTATAAATTTTATAATATGACTGAAATATCATCCAAGGATGTTTATAATAGATCATTATTACTTTCATTGGTAGAAACTATATTTGTTATGAATTATCTAATATTGGATGTACTACCACACACAAATCTTAAACATAGTAACCTTTATAAAAATGCAGTTTTATGAATTATAGACTATGAAATGGTTTATAAAAACATTTATTGATTTAGATTTAGTGGATATTTTATCAATCTACCACTTTAACCAATGCCTCATAGGCTTTATATAAATTCACCTTATGTTACATCATTTGAAACAACATGTGAAGCCATATCCCAAACTCCTTTTAGGATATCCTATAAAAATTATTTTATAAAAGTTATTATTAATTTTCACAACATGTTAAATTATAAATAAGAAAATGTAAATAATCATCAGAAACAATATTTAGATATCCTTCAAAATTCATTTCTAGTAGTTCTAATTTTTTATAAATAATTATAACAATACATAATCAACATTCACACCACCCAAAAGTGTGATCTCATTGGCCGTTACATTATTGATAACAATTTTGAATTATTTAGACCATAATATTATGAAAATATCTACCTCTTTCAAAGAACAAGTATTAATTAAGATCTATATCAAACACATGAATATCCATACCTATTTCCACCAACTATATCATATGAAATATGCATATTAATATTTTATATTTATCCAAGACATCAAGTGACCATGTTACACAGAATACATCAATCTTGTATATTCTACTCATATATTCTTGATTTTCTAAGAACAGAATGAATAGATAGATAAACATACCATATTTCATTTACTTAGATAGATGACCACATAAAATTCCCCTCACCCAAATAAATAAGTTTGTCACGTTTCATATATCTTGGTATGTCCATGAACTTCCAAGATTTATCACAATCAAGGGACCATATGTCATACTCCTCAAATAAGAAGATAAATACCATATTTAATAATACTAAGTCAATGACATGATCAATAATATATCCAAGCACTCTCTAATTAAATTAACCTTAGGGATAATATAATAAAGCTATAAAAGTATAATTTTTTTTCATGATATTAATATTTTCAACCTTGGGTAATTGAGATTAAATATAAAACATTCAACACCATCATAAAACATTAATAGGGTATTAATATCTTGTGGTATATATAGTGATGGTGTTTTTAGAACATCATACACTCATAAATATTGTTAGAAATTCATTAATAAGGATCTATCAATATAGAATCCACATGCATAACAAAAAACATAAATATAAACATATGTACATCATGTATAGTGTTATATATCTAGATGGAGTATTCTTGATAAGGATTACTAAGCATCAACAATCATTCTCCTCCCACCAAAGTTAGTACACTAGAAACTAGAATCCATGTACACTGTGTGAGGATTAATTGATCTCCAAAAGTTATTCTAGTAACCTATCCTCAAAGATGAATAGAGAAGGGGGAATAAGAGAGCTTTATCTGGTAATTATAGTATATCATGCACCAATAAACTGAAAGGATTTTATCTTTCATAAAGGCCCACTTCAGTCAATGAAGGATCTTTAATATTACTTCCAACATTTAGAAGTCACCATACATTACCCATAGTGTATTCCCATTTGATTATTATGATCGTTAAATATTTAAAAAACCATAATATATTACCCAATATATAAATAAAACATCTTGATAATTTATAATTGATGAAAAAATATTTTGAAAAGCATAAAATTACTCATGTAGAATAAATCATATATCAATTTCTATGACACATGAATATCCTACAATACGATAGAGTCATTTTAAGTCTAACGATATTGTATTATATTTCTATAGGATATCCAACCCTTGATAATGTTCATATTTCATTAAAACCTATAATACTCCATAATTGAAATAAATTAAGGATAAATCAATGTTGTAATTTGAGTAGTAAGTTAAAACATCACTTTATATAATATATGTTCAAAATATGAAAAAATGATAATGTAGAGACTGTTTTTTATAACATGATAAATTTTATATATTTGTAAAATCCTCTTGAGTATACTAAAAAAACCATTAAAACCCAATAATCTAATCACATAACATACAATACACCACTTTAGGGACCTTATATTTTCTATAATTTTAATATTTTAAATTCATTGCATAATTTTTTATTTCCTCACACATCTTTATGTGACAATGTATAGAACCCTCCAAATAAAAATCATTAATTGTTTTTAATATATGAATAATTATTGTTTGAATAATGTTGAGATTAGGTTTCACAATCCTTATGTTGAACTATTTGAATAAAATATTAAAAATTAATTACTTTATAATATTTAATGTTATGATGTTAATAACTTATATTATCTTAAATACTTTGGACTCTTTCTGGTTCATCATCATCATTTAAAATTTTTATAATATACAAATTTTCATTAAGATAATTTGGTAACAAATTTAATGCAACACTTTTCATTAAAATTATATTTTTATCAATATAACATAAAACTATTTTAATATATAAATTTACTTTCATTTTAAATTAGACTGGTATAATAATATATTTTTTATTCTTTGAAATTATCTAATATGAAAAACATACTCTAAGTATCCTATAATAAACTATCTTTTATATAAATTACATTTCTTAGACACAAAATCTTTACTATTAGGAAATAAAAATTTTTTCATTTGTGTGAATATTGAAAAAATAAATTATTAACGACCATATCTTATATTTTTTCAATATGTTTAAATTAGTACTATGAAAATAATATTTTTCATTATTTAAAGTGTATCATTTTAAGGTAGTTGGAACTTAACCCTTATATTTTAAAAACTAATTTGAATAAAGAAATTTTATCCTCGATAAAAATTCCTTTCTCCTTACTTATTTTCAAGTTTTCAATAAAGGATGACCAATAATAAACTCTTTATATAAATATTCATCTCATATTATTTATAAAATATTCTTTATAGCCAATATATTTAAATTATAGAGAAAAGAAATGATCTATAACAAACAACCATTATTCAAATCCATTTGGTATTATAACTAATACTTTTCATCCAAATCATCAATGTAATGACCCTTTTAATCATCACTACAATAAAAAATAAATCGCTAATAATTAACTCTTATTCAGTTTTGAACACCTATATATTTAAAAAAATTGTAAAATATATAGTTGGAATCATATAAATTTAAAAAATATAATAATTTATTGTTATAACATTAATAATTGATGTAGACTCTTCATTTTGTTTCATGAAAAATTTCTGGTATTCTTAGAAACTACTCCATAGTTGAGTCCCCACAGTCTCCCTTAAAGAATGAGTAGTATGAGAAACTGAAGTGTTTCTCATATAATATATTGTCAATATTAAAGCTAAATATTATCGATGTTGGAGACTATTTGGTGAATTTTGGGAGAAATACCAAGACTCGAAAAGATTATTTTTACATCCCAAAATCTATGACTAACCATTTAGTTTGCATGTGTATTAAAATTAGGGAGATTTTCAGCCTACTAAAGATGGATATGAGTGAGAGGTTTCTTGTGACAAGGTTCTAGAGGATAAAGGAGACAAACTTGAGGATCATAAGTGGTTGGTTGTTCCAGTTGCATCTGATGGTTTCTAGAAGGAGGCAAGGAAAGAGAATGGTGACCTAAAGCTTCTGCTACACTTTGAGGAAAAGATAGTGGATGGAAATTTTGGAATCAACATTTCAAAAGAGGAATCAGATATAATGTATGGGAGATCAATTCATCTTGATATGAATGAATACCATGCTGATTGGATTCAAAAGAAAGTCTAGATTTTGTCTCAAAGAATCAACGAGGGGAAAATAAATTTGGGAGAATACATTCAGAACTGGGACAAGTTTTCCTACCAATTCTAGGATCTTATCCGAGATGATCCAGATACAAAGGTAGCATCTATCTCTTAGAGCATACATAGGGTGATTAATTAAATTTTTTTAATTTTTTTCTTGAATATTTCGGTAATTTCTTATGAGGTTTGAATTAGGTATCACATGTAATATTTTTGGGTTTATCACTTTCCCTTTAAAGTGATTTCATAAATAAAAATTTTAGATTGATTTAGGTGGCCAGGTTCACAATAATTGAAACACTTCCACACCTTTACGACACCTCCCTTAGTTTTCAATAACCGAAATCGACTATTAAACCCTCTAATATTTTTCTTTTGGCATAAAATTTTATCTTTATGAATTTTCATCATGAAAATATTTATTGGACCTCTTATTCCCTTAAAATTCATCCTCAACATAACGAGTGTATTAGGTAAATATTCGTTAAACAAGTATAAAATAAATTGTTTGAACCTTTTCAACAGTAATTGTATAATAAAGTCTATAACCATTTCCAAACATAATGGAGACATCAGCCTCTCCAAATCATTAACATACCTAGTCATATTGACTACATGAGTGAAGATTACATATTTTTTGGCCATCTTTCATCTATAAATTTTTTTTAAGTCATATAATTAATATTTATTATTCTTCTCATTGGAATAAAGATTCACTTATTGAACAACTTCAATGATCAACTGGTCAGGAAATGGTTTTCCAACACATAAAAATTTTCTTCTTACTTAATAACTATCATTATGTTTTTATATGAAACCAAACATTTTATTCCATTATGCATCTCTAATTAAAAATTTTATCTCACAGTTAAAATTGAAGATGATTTAATTTTATCCCCCATATATGCTTTTTTTAGATGAGTATCTTGTTATATAATTATTTTAAACTGAATTTTGTTAAATATTCTCCCACTAAAATGACGTCCCCATTTTTTTAATTACATGATATCCAATAGTGGGATGAGATCAACATTTCATCATGAATTATCCCTACTAAACTCATTACATAATCAAACAATATATATAGTCGAAAATCATTTCAATCATATCACACATGATTGAAGGATAGTTTAATGAAAAAAACCTTTTCCAAAAAACATAATATCAATTAAAAAAATGTATTAGATTAATATAATAACATTTAGGCATTTATAGCTTAGTATAACCCAAAACCCATGGAATGAATAGCCCCTAGACCATTAAGTTCAATTATATTATTATTTTCTTTCACAAGACAATCCATGGGTACTAATCCTTGGAAATACCTACCCATTGGGATGATCAAGGTATTGATAAGTGTTTTATTTGGAATGAATCCAACATATATTATATTTGAGGGGTTTAGATATCTTATTATCTTAACTGATATATTCCATTCATGTGTATATTATTGTAATGATTTAGTTTTATATCTTATAACTTCTCCAAAAATTAATATGTTCAAAACATATTAAAGTATATCACCTTATATGACTCATGATTTATGTTACCAATAAATAAAATATTATATTATTCACATGTATTTAAACACAACCCATTCATAAGGTTTATAAAACCATTTTATGTAATGGTTCTGAATCATATGGAAACATTCCCCACAAGTGAATGTATTGTTAAAAACTGTCCAATATCCACTTTTTTAGATAGATTCTAAGACCCATGGATAGTGGATATTATAATACAATGTTCCATTATTGTAAAATAAATACTAATGTGCGGCTTTAATTTCAATATAATATTAACACCTAATTTTTATAAATAATAATCAATTATTATTTTAAGTTCACAACCAACACAAAATCATAGTATTGGTTGAACATAAAAAAATCTTATATTGGGTCTAGAATATAACTTCTTATATGAACAATATAAAATTAATGAGAAGTTATTTGAAATTTTAAATTAAATCTGGCATTCATTCAAGATATAAGCACTTTATATTCACGAATTAAATAATGAAATGGTTAAACTAAACAAATAAACATTTCATAAACATGGGAATGAGGTAAACATTTATGAATAATTTATAATTGAATAATTATAAACACATTATAATTTAACATTATTTATAGAAATTTACATAAAAAATAAACATGTTTATTTCTTATTTATTGAAATATAATGTCTTATATATTATTAGTTTACAAGATATTAAATATGAAATCCTATATATTAAACGTATATAATTCATAGAAAGTATAAAACCTTTTATATTATATAAGACTATTCCATATCTAATGTAAAAATATTACATATTCTGAACATCACATATTTTATTTTATTTAATCTTTGATTGAATCCACCAAAGCCTCTTCTTGGTGCGGTTTATTTAAAAAATTTAAATAAGGTATTTAATATGAAAATTCCATATTATTATTTATAAACATTTCCTAAAGAAATATAATATCTTTCATATTTATCCTGGTTTTATAAATAATATACACTTTATAAATTAGTTGACCATATTAATTCATAGGTTTAAAAATAGATCTCATCCAACAAAACATAAAACCAGAATATATTTTTACTATAAACCACTTTTTACTTATTATTATCTAAAAACCATTGAAAAAAACTACAACATTATTTCTTGGGAAATTTCATTTCAGTTATATCCTTCAAAATTTATACATTTAAAACCTTATCATGTTTCTATTCAGCTACATCATGGTTTTATTATGAAAATCTCATTATCATACAAAACATGATTGTTTTTAGTTAAAACCCTGATATAAAATCATATTACTACAATGCCCCATTTCTGAAAAAACATTCTACATATGTTTTCCATAAATTATTATCTAGTTTTTTTATAAACTATATCTATTTTTCATAAAATTAGAATGTTTTTATATAAATATTGATTAACCATGAGCATTTTCTAAAAAACGTATCATGTTTTTTGGAAAACCCAATTTTATAAATTCATTTTCTATTCAAAAAATCAATAAAAACGAAATGGAAATTCGTTGATTCCACTATTAGGTTTTATTACGGATAAACCCTATGCAAATGTCGTATAAACATGTTACCAAAAAACATTTTACAAAAGATACATCTATCAGTTTGAAAATAATATAATATAATTTAATAATGTTCCACATTATCCACTGAATTTTATCTATCAAATCTCTTCTACATGATCTTGATTAATATACCTCATAGGTAAAAGTATTCCTTATTTTAGGGTAATCCATAGGATTTTTTTGAATATCATAATATTTGAGAAATATTCTTTATTACCACTAATATGTTAAAACATTATTTATATAGAAAACAAGTATAAGATGAATGATGTTCCCATATTAATCCATGTTTTTGATTTCCTTATATAAGCTTAAAAGACACACCTTGAAGTAAATATCCAAATGTTGAATGATTCAAAAATATTCCACTTAGGATCCATTTCCTTATTTCGAATTCTTCTCAAATGTTTAAACCATGAAACATAATATAAACTGTTAATAACAATTATTTAAATCCAGAGTTTTAATGTTTAAAATTTTAATGTTTCTTATACTTTTTAAAATATAATCTGATGACATTTACAACTAATTTTCTAATGTGTATAAAATAAATAATCGAGATACATTGTCATATAATTAGTGCACTTCCATGCACATGACCATGATATGGTTAACTATATTATACACCATGAAATAGGTTATACTAACACATGATGATTTATCTTCAATGTATATTTGGATCAAATTAAAATATCTTTGGATGCATAAAAAATGACTAGAAATTAAAGATCTGATGCAATTTTGACTTATTGAAAACTATAATGACAATAAAAAATAATTATAAAACAAAGACTTACCATTATAAAAACATAATTAATGGAAGGGTAATTCTAAATAGGTACTACATACTACCGAGCTCAATAAAATATTATTCAGGTAGTCTCAAACTATGTCTTAATGGGGTTAAGGTAATAAAATAATTACATTATTATGGTTCAAGTGGGGTTTAAGTACCTATAATTGGGTACTAAAAACCCAAATAAGTTCATATATATTATTACAAATAATTTTTTATAATAAAAAATATGTTAAAAATATCATTATCCTTTAACCATTGGTGGGAGGAATATTTGATGAGCGCTAAGTGATTATCTCAAAATGGTGATTTATGAATTAACATACCTTAAAAAATTGCATAACCATCCCTTGACACTAATCTCACAACCCCAAGCACCCTAGTGACATCCTATGCCACCCTCACACACATGCATGGACAGTTTCAACCTCATTACACACATGCGCTCCCATGTACCCCACTCCCACTTCATCATATGTACATTCATTTCATATGCACCAAACCTAATAACTAAACAATCGTTGTGTAAGAAAAAACTATTTTTATTACTTAATGATATTAAGTAATATAATGGGAACCATAGGTGGTCTCCAAGGAGTGGTGTGATATTAAGTTGTCACATTTAGTAAAAGGGGGATATATGTGAACTCAAATTTAGACAACTTTAAATAAAATTAAACAAGTATAGTTATATCAAATAGATCAAAGGTGATTGGTTCATGGTTTGTATTACCATATGTAATGTTATCCTAGTCTTAATTTATTTCACTCTTTTACTTATTAATTAATTAACGAAAAAATTCATAATTGTTACATCCATCATCCAAGGATGAAATAAATTGTTACATTTAACCAACTATAATCAATTTTGATCATCCCTCTTTTGAATGTTTGTGGAAACATTCAAATGATACCTTATCAATAATCTATCTCAAAACCACTCGTTTACATCTCAATTACGTAAATGGAATCCTATGTAATTCAAATTGAATTTACTTCCCTCTACACACATATCAGTAATCACTAGATACTCACTACCCAAGCTAGAATATTCCACTGTATATAAGAGAAAATGAATTGAGGGAGACATATGATTAACAACCAAGATAGAAAATAATTCACAAGGATAAAAACACAAACATCTTCACATTAAAAAAATACTATCCTATTATTGAATATAGAAATTTATTAATAGAAGAAGAGTTTTGTTCATTTAAATATAAAATCCTACATTTAAAAAAGATTATCCTACCTTGATAAGAATCACTAAAAAGGTTTTATACATTCATTATATATGTAAAAGAGAGTGAAAAAGGAATAAAATATAAACATTATAGAAAAAAAAGAATTTAAAAAATGAAAACTAATAACTTTGATTCCATTTCTATATGGCCTCCATCTCTTTTTTTAGATTCTTTCTTTCCAAGTACATTCCTAGTCAACCTTCATGATATTATATCCTTCTTGAATTTAAATTTCTATAGGATTTCATGTTTCCCAAAAAAATCCATATCATGAATTATTTCATCCAAACATCAATAAGAAATTAGACCTTATGAGATACATAATTCTTGATTTTAATATTTTACCCATTTTGTTTAGTATAGAATGTCTTTACATGTTATCTAGATTATCTAAATGATTATGGTCAATTGTAAATATTTTAAAATATTTTCTCCTTCGTGATAATATTTTATATGGATTTTGAAAAGGGTAATCCCCTTACATATCAGGAAAGTTGAAATTTATATATCATATAATTACTCATAAGCTATCCAAACACACTTAGAAATACTCATTCATATTAGCTTCAATTCCTTGGGATTAATGTATGGAACCCATATAAATAATAGAAAATTTCCCAGTGACCATTATATATCATCTGAGATTCCCCTTATGTATACAAGGCTACTTAGGATTTTTTTTAATTTCTTGTTAGTAATTAAAAGGGAATATTATATATGATCTTAGGACTCTTATGTATCTCAAGGGATAATTGGTCTTCATTTATAGTGACAATGTAAAAGACCTTTATGAATTCATTGGATTTTGGATTTAATTTTAATATTCATCAAATTCCTTGTGTGATTTTTTGGTATATTGGGCCTATGTAAAATTAACATTATCAACTACTTAGAATGACCATTACGTATAATTCATCAACATCTATGACGAATCAAAAATTAAATAAATCAATTAAATTTTCAATTTTGGTCATTTTAAGAAATATTCATAAAATCCAATGATATAATACCTTATTTATAAAACATCCTTATACTAAATAAATTAATTAATATGAAATAATAAAGTAAAATAAATATCAATAAAATTTAAATTATTTATTTCCTATATCATGTCCCCCATACATAAAAATTGTAATCATAGATAAGTTATCATAAATAATATCACCCAAGAAAACTTAAAAGCATTATTCAATGTCAGTTCCTTTTTTCAAAGTCCATATCACTCAAACATATCACAATTTATATATTTTATTAATTATATTTTCTATATGAGTTACATTTAATTCATTTATTCTTCTTTTATCCTCACATACTCATTTATATCTACCTTATTAGAAGTATTTCTCTCAACACATAAAGTATGAATTTCAATTATATCTTTTTCACATTCCAAACACATGTAAGGGTCAATATTAGCATATTATTCTTCTAAATTATAACTATATATGTAATTCACTAATGTTTATTATAAGGTATTTTCAAAGATATTTTGTGTCTAAGTGTGGGTATGTTTTAATGTTAAAAGATATTTAGGTGGTATAAGTATGGTTGGCTCTAATTAAAGGAAAATGCATGATTAAAAATTTATACCGAATAATGTCATCCTTACTCACTCTATATAGTAGGGACTCATTTCCAAAATCTTTTGAATGTTTTTAGTTAGCTCACACATTCTGTACTTTAATAAAAATGAACATTTTTTTATATATTTTTCCTTCAGTAACATTATTTTTTTTAAATTATCCATATATTTTAATTTTCAATTTAAGAGATGTATCTATAAACTCGAAATAATTATGTGAAATTACTTTTCTAATTTTGGAAGAATATTTCCTTTCCAGCTAACATAGATTTGATATTTCTCCTTAAATGATCTTCTAAGAAAAATTTTCCTAAACTTCTCACCACATATCCTCCTTCCAGATTATCTTAAAAGTTTCCTCCTCTCATAGTTTATTTCTACTATTATCATAGATATGCTTATACTTCTAGGTAGTTTGGATTTGCGGCATGTAATGTGGTAACTAATCAGGTAATTTATTATAACACCATAGAAATTAGAAAACCTTTAATTACATGATTTATTACATGGGTTTCACATTCTTTCATTTTGAGGATATTTTTGGTTAATAGTTTTAGGGAATTATGAAATAATTCTACATGTTGTCACCTTAAAAAATAATATGTACAACTACACTTAATTTCCATATATCCCAAAAAATAAGATCCTGTGATTATAATTCTATTCTATTAATTAAATTTTTAATTAATTTATGACACCGTTAATAGTTTTATAATCACTACACAGCCTTAATCCCTATGAAAAACTTTTAAAATGGGATGAACATAAAAATCATAGTAAGTGATATAAAAATAAAGAAAACTCATTAATCTATTTTAAATTCATGAAAACCAAAATTTATTTACTTTTTATGTAATGTACTTTTAAGCTTTAAATAATCATTTACCTACTCATGAAATAGAATTTAAATCAAAACGTTTTCATCCACCATTTTTTATGAAATCATACTAAAAAAATCATAATTCATTAATTATTTAAAATGAATACAAACCTTTCACAATTAAAATAAAATAAATAATAATTCAATTCATAAACTCATTGTTTAAATTTTTAAATCACAACATTAAGAGGAAAAATCCACTTGGAATCAGAAAACAAAACTTGTAGTAAACATGGGGAATCACACTTACATCATTGAATCACCTAATATGAAAATTACAACATTATATTAAGAGTAACTAACATCAATCATATCAATAAATTTATAAGAGTAATTAAATCTATATATATTCTCTTAGGAGTAACTTATATTAGTTAATTCTATTATATTATCCAATGTATCATAGTTATTTAATAGACCCACCTTTCATATATTGGAAATATTCCTATATGGGTTTGAGATCACTCCCCATAACCAAACTAATGAATAATTATCATGTGTAATGTTTTAAAATATAATATTATAATAACATTCACTTTTAATCATAAAAACCATAAAATTATCATTTCATACCATAAAACCCCATTTTCAATTATCACATAAAAATGAAAAGAAATATCCCTTTATTTTGATAAAATTTAGACACTAAAAACTCAAAGAACAATGAGAAAAGTTTCTTTATTTAAAACCCATAGAACGTTGTAGAGTAATTAGGATAATTAATAAGGGACATGATGGTGGAATAATATGTTCATCTTATAAACATTAAAAAACATTATTTTTTACACCTCTTATAAAGAAAGTAAAAAAGAACTAGTTCAAAAAACATTGAAGTGATTATTTTTGAAACAATTTAAAATCTATTACAACATAGTTGAAATTGAATTTTAAAAATATTTTATGCATATTTGAGAATATTATAGAAACATTTAAAATTACATGGTGTAAAAGATTTTAAAATATTTCAATCAACATTGTAAAGAAAAATACCATACCATTTTGGTCACTTTTCAATCAAAATATTATTGATGGAGAGAATGTGAAAATGATTTTAAAACAGTTGAATTTTAGTATATGAATGATTTATAAAATCCATATGAAAATTTTTACATGATATAAAATAAAAAATGAGGTGAACATGGAATGAGTTTCAATAAAAGGAAATTGAGATAAGGAATCCCCTTACATCGAGTCCAACTCTCCCTGTGTATTCCATAACACCTATATAATAAAATTATATTAATTTATTAATTTATTAATAATTTTTTATGTTTATTCCATTATTATAATACCTCATATTTTATTTATTACCTTGTATTATATAGTTATTAAATCGATTATGTTCATGTATGACATTTGGAGGACATTTTGTTAATAACCCCAAAACAACTTAATTATATTGTCCATGACCAAAGGGGTTATTATTACATCATATATAGAATATTAATAATGAAATAATTATAATTTTTACACATTAAATACAATTTTAGAATCATTTATTAAAGGAATACATTAAAAATGAATCACATCACTTCAGGAAGGTGGTATTCCACACGTATATATGAATGTAGTTATCATTTTCTAATGGATGGTAGGGTAAGAACATTAGAAATAAAATATCATTATATACTAATAATTATTTATTTAATTTCATATATATTCATTAAATCTATCATAATATCCATCCTTATGAGGTAGTGCTGAAAAAATGAAACACATTTGTTTATGGAGGTGGTAGTCCACGCATATGTACGAACGATGAATTTATATCCCATGAGATGGAAAAAGAGATTAAAAGGGTTTTAACATCAACATAATAATATTTAAGTATATTTAAGACACTTATTTTATCATATCAGAAAGGTTATTTTTTATTTTAAGAAGGTTTAAGAAGAAATTAACATGAAAACACTCGATTAAGGGTTCGACAACTCTTCAAGAAACCTCATTCAGCTTACACCATAAGACTTATTGAATGATATTTTTGTGTGACCAGAACCTCAGTAGAATTTGATGGATGTTTTTAATGTACTTCAATAGTACATGTTCAAGATAAATATCTCATGAAATTTAAGGAAGAGAGGAGTAGAGATTCCCTTTTATATGTGAGGTGGGTGGAAATCTTTTAAATACATGAAATATTGATATATAATAAATGTCATATTCAAATAAAATAGACCCAAATTTCAATGTATTATATAATAGTGAGTAAAAATTATAAAATTTTCATTCAATAAAATTTAGATATGATTATTTACCAATAGTCATTATCTTTTCCTTTAACCCAAACATTAACACAATTTAACAATAACTGGTGTAACAATTGTTTCAATATTTAAGGGTCATGAAAGTAATTTAAAAAATAAAATGTGCCATATAGATTGACCATTCATGACATCCAATATAATTTACCATAAAATTGAGATATTATATTATTTTAATGATTTTATAATGATTTTATTGTTATTTTTAATCATTAAACACCATTTAAAGTCATTTATGAAACCATTGATAAAATTGGCATTAATGGAATCAGGATAAAAAATTAATTAGAATTAAAACACTTAAATAATCACTTATACTTCATAAATATCAATAAAATTTATTTAAAACTATAACTCATCTATATAGTATCACTTCTAATATTTTGAAAACCACTTATTTGTTTTTTGTTGTGCTTTCACAAGATTTTTATCAACACTGCATAAGCACTTTAAATAATTATACTATAATTAAAAAATAAAAATAAATTACTATAAAAAAAATAAAATTATTATAAAATATTATATTCCTCTTGTTTAACTAATAATTTGTGTTTAATATTATCCTAATCATAAAAACATATTTAAGATATAAAATGGAAAAAATAACATTTTATTAAATATAACACTACCTTCTCTTGAAATCCAACCATGACTTCAAATTAAGAAACTAAAAATAGTCCAATATGGATGGTAGTAATATCCAAATCTCATACACACAAAATAATTGATAAGGTTCAAGGTATTTCTGTACATTTCTACTTAATTTGAACATTTACCGTAATTTACTAATACCGCGATAACTTACTTTTCAACTCGACAACTTATTTTTGCGACAAAAAAATTAACCTTAAAAAAAGTTTACATGTGATTAAATATTTAAAATCCATTTTCAAATATTTAATATTGATAAGTTTTATATATCAATTTTCATGTAAGTTTGAAAAACATATCATTAATATTTTTTAGAAAAATACATATGTTAAGAATAAAAATAAACTTATTCCAAAATAAATATAATGATAATTAAAAGGGAATTAATTATATTATTTTTAACTAAGTGGGTCTTAAGTTAATGTAAAACCAAACACCAAACATAATGGGACATTTACAATATTTATTTAAATATAATAAATAATATTTTTAAAAATTTATATTCTCACTATTCACTAACAAATTAATCCATTCAGAAAAATCAAAACAATTCATCATAAGACTACTATAATATTATGATTAAAAAATGATGTCTAATTTATAAATTTTATATATAAATATGGAAAAAATATTTATATTATCCGTACAAAAAATTCAATAAAATAGTATTTGAAGAAAATATATATTTGATGAATTAAATGAATTTATTATTCTTCCATTTCAAATAATCATAATTAAATGAATTTAAAGTCATTAAATTGGATTAATAATATATTTATTTAATTAAAATCACTTATAAAAGTTAATAATTTAATCTATTATGATAATAATATATTACTCACAAAAAAATAGTTTTATGAAAAACATCTCTTTTACTTTTAATTGATATTATCGTATTTTCAAACCAATTGATAATCAATATATGATTGATTATTAATTTTATTAATAAAATTATTTCTACATATATTTCATAATATGGGTATTTTTATTCATACCTACCAAAACGATTTTTATCTCATAACTTCCATATTTTAATAATAATATTTCTATATTATATCACAGTTCATTTAAGCTCAATGTTACGTATACCACAAACTATCAAATATATTACATAATAGATATAAATTCAAAAATAATGGGTTGTTAAATTATAACCCCTTAAAAAAAATTATCATCACAATTTTAATTTTATTCTCTCAATATGAATTTATCAAAATATAGAAATAAACTAAGATATAGATGTTATCAGGAATGTTGATTTCTATGTCAAGACCAAGAAACATATTAATCCATAATTTAATATAACTCCAAATAATATTTACTTTCATATGAGTTTTTAAAATTATACTTTGATAATTTAGTGTTACCTTCCACATAAGCCACAATAGATTGAGGAAATTACTTTACAATCAAGATAGTGATTTTCAAAAAAAATATACATACTTCATTTCATTCCACTACATAAGTGAAATATCATCCTTCATTTTTCCTTGGTTAGTATCTAATTCTATCTTATCTTTTATTCCAATTAATGAATATTCTAGATGATTTTTTCATTCCTGAAGCACTAATATTAACTTTCCATAGATGAAAATATTAATAAAATAATGAAGAACTGTTTATCTTTTTTCTATTCTTTAAACATAACCAAAATGGTTAGCAGAAGTTATGATGATATCCAATATGAAGAAATGAAAATTTTCACTCAAAAACATCTAAAATAATATCCAAAGGTCAACATAAATCATAATATAAATAACTAAATTTAAAACTCTTCTAAATTTTCCTAAACAAAATAAAAACCAAAAAACCATAATGATTTCATCAAATATTATTGTAAGATAAATATAAAATTTATCTCTAAACAAAATTAATCACTCAAAAATCCACATATAAAAAATTATATTCCCATGTTGGATCCCTCAAAATGAGAATTGGTAATTATAGGATCAAAGAAATACCCAAAGAATATATATCATTTTCTCTACAAAAGAATGAAAGTAGAAGCATGAATACATAGAGATTAGGTGGCTAGATTATGAGGATCATGTGGCCCCAAAGAGTAAACATGATTACATGACCCTAAAAAATTCATAAACCTAGATTATATGTTATGTGTGATCTAATAATGATCATGAAAATTACCTTCAACAAACCTTTCTGATCATACAAATCCCTATCATACTGCATGTTTCATCACATGAATCCCTTCAAAATAGTCTTCCTAATTATATGAAACTCCATCAGATAATTTCATTGATGAATGTTACATGTCAATCAAGAAGAATTTAAAAATTTCATAAATCCATTTGGAAAATAAAATCTAAAAAAGAGGAATCTTTATGTAATGGAATTTATAATGATTTTTACATGAATGACTTATACGACTCATGTGATCAGTTCAACAATAACATGAGATCCCTAAAGGCATGTTATTCATGCCATTCAAAATATATTAGGAATATAACCTTTATAATGTGAAGTCCCTCAAAGGCATTCATTCGATCAAGTGATTCTCTGATGAAAAATCAATGGAAAAAATCCAAAAGTCTAATAAATTAAAAAATTAAAGATGAAAAATTTGGTACCCTCCCATGAGAAGAATTTACATTGTTTTTCATATGAATGGGTTACAGATGTCATTTTATATTCCCAATAATCACACAAAGGCTTGTTAACATGACATCTTGATCTCATGAAGGGCCTCTAACAGTCTATTTTGATCTCATTAAGGCCCCCGAACAAGTCTTCCTTGATAATGTGAAACCCTTATAAACAGGCAAACTAATTTAATGAAGACCCCCAGAAATGTCATCCCAATTTTGAAAATGTCCTTTGAAAGGTAAAATCAAATATATGAAATCCATTGATAAGCCATGGGTTGATTAAATAAGGAAAAGGAGTAATGATCATACAGTTGATATTAATCATGAATCATGGATAATCCATGGCAGGATCCTATAAAATTTGTGCTGTAAAGATCCCTCTAGTAACTCAGGCACATATCTTCAATATAAGTGTCATGTGAAGTGGTATAGATTGTTGATAGCGATTCTTATAAATTCCTTCATATCAGCCCAAAAAATACACACAAGGGAGGGATGATCCAAGAGTGGAATTATTGAAGTGGAAATCCATGCAATCGTAAGGGTCTTCTACCAGGTAAACACATGGAACAACTTAACAGATTACGTGGAATGTATATAAGATTCACATTATCACCCTAATGATCACATTTTGGACTTATGGTGCACCATATGGATTATACAAAGTATCTTCCATGTATCAAATTGGTCACTTGAAATCTCAAAAGGCCAATACCTGATGAAATTGAGGAATTTATGTGATAAATTCTGAAAATATGGAATCCTACTGGCAATATGAATATGATGTTTATCTTGTGACGAGGTCATGCACTTCATGTGGCCTATTAATTAGTCATGTGATTGAACCTATACATATCAGTCAGATCATGTGAAATCACTTAGTGTAGTCATTTAATTCACATGAAGGCCTCCAAAATTATTATCCAACTCTTGTGAAGTTGTCTAGAAATGTCATTGACGTCTTGCAAAGTCCTCCGGACATGTTATCCAAGTCATAAAAAGTCTTATGGACATATTGTTCTAGAGAAGTGAAATACTTTTTACTAGTTAACGAGATCATTCTACAAATCGTTGAAATTTTAACCTCAATCACATGAAACCCTTGGAGGTTACTTCAAAGATCATGTGGAGATTCCCTAGAAAAGTAAGCTTGATCATGTGACCATCCAAAAAGTATCTTCTAGATAGCCATGACATGTTAATAAATCCCCAGAAATGTTTGGAAGACAACTAGGACATGCCTGAAAAATACTTAGGGAATGTCAGAAAGACAACCAGGATATGTCAACCAGACACTATAGATAATGTAGGAAGACACCCTCAAACATGTCTTCCTTATCTAGTGGGAGTACTTGGGTATGTTTCCTTGAACCATGTGAACCCCAAACCATGTGTAATTGATTAGTAATTATTCTTTCATATGGTAAGTGACCATAATGGGTTAGGAATGGATACTCATACACTCATATGGGTGATATGGGATCCTCATGACATCCAGACATGATTAGTTGGCCCCCCATGCTTACAATTTTTTATCTTTCACAGGGTAAGGTTCGAATATCTTCCAATGGGAATCCACCATGATGTAATTCCCTCTATATCTCAAACACTTTAACCCATGTGACCCAAACTCTCTTGTTTGTTTATCATTATTCCTCATACATCAATATATTGAGAATCTAATTGAATATTGAGGACTGATATTCCTACTATAAAAAGGATACATGAGACACCTTCCTAAAAATTTATCTTCATATCAAACACCACATTAGGTGAACCTTGTTGTATATGTATCGTATCCATATGAAGTGAGTTTGATCATTTTCCTTCTCTTGTTTCTCTCACTGAGCATGACCCATGAGGGATTAAGGATTTGAAATGATCATATCACTAGCATCATAAATTCCCCCATCTTGGGAAACAACAATATATAGGCATTGTTCATTGACATGATATAACTACCCCCATACAGGGGATCATACCTTTGTGTAAGTCCTAAAGGAATTCCAATATTGTTAAAACTTATAAAAAATACCATCACGTGAATTATTTATATTTTTTCATACTTCAGTGGGTAAATAGAATATTGAACAATGATGAATATGAATATTTTTGTAAGAAAGATATGTATAATGACTTATAATTGATTAAGCTCCATACTTGGTGCCTATGTTCCCTCATATATTTCCCTTATTGATGATTTTAAACATCACAACCTGGAATTAAATAAATCACATTTGTTTTGATTAATTTTATAAATAAGAAGCATATGACACCACATGAAGTTTAAATCCCATCCTAAAAACACCAATCACCTCCCTGTATGGTAGTGAACTTCAAAGTTCCTGGTTATACAGCTTAAAAATATAAGTAGCTACCCTTTCCTAAGAGATAATGGTAAACTGATGTAAGAACTTAGATACATAAAGATGGTATCATTAATAAAACCCCTTTTACATGCATAAGGATTCAACACCCCATCATTTTATAATTGAAACTAGTCAGGTATCATAGAAGGATCATATCTTTGGTGATGAAGTTACTCTGTATATTCTAGCAGCTTATAGAATCCATGCTCATATACATAGTTTCACTGATGAAAGTCTAAAAATGTAATTCTATAAACCCGAACTTCCATATTTAGTGCTAAAACATGCTGTGTATTTTTTTAAAAATATACAAAAAAATACATAATACCTTCTAAAATGGACGACATTTTCTGTTCTAGGTTCTGGATAATTAAAATACATATTTCTAAAATAACAGATTTTTAAAATAATAAACCAATTTGATTCATGACCTAACTATATAAGCATATATTTCTGACTTATAACATATATTATACCATTGAAAATATTTTAATATAACTGGATGAGTATTTAATTTCCAAGTAAGGGGTTTCAAAATCATTGAAATAGCTTTTATGAAATCTTCCTTTGAAAATAACTTTTGATAATTTTTTTTCTGATATTCTTTTGAAAATACCATAAAAACATTTAAAAATACCCTTTTGAAAAAAATATTGATATTATTTAAGGCTTAAAAATAAAATAACATTTTGAAAATTCTTCAGCTAAAAAATTTCTTTAAAACTAATCATGTTATTTTCTGAAAACTCTACACAAGATTTTGAAAACAAAATACTCAGGCCACTTGAAACATTGAAGGCTCTCTTGGGCCTACCCACTTTAGGTATGAGTTCACTCCCCACTTCCCTATCATTTTTACAAAGTTCATGTTACATATTTTTTAAAAATTTCCATATTACATAAAAATATATAATTTCACTAGAGTTTTACTCTAAAAATTGACAACTTATTTATATTCATATAAAAATATTTATATATTTACATTAAATTTCACTAGAAAACTTGAAGAGACTGAATCTCATCTCATTCATACATTAAATAACTTAAACGTTAATATAATTAACATACATGAATTTTAACGCATAAATTTACTTCAGAAAATAATATTTTATAAGGGAATAAATTTTCCAAAACATCTATACATAAATTAAATACATAATATATATTTATAGATAAACTGGTACATGCATAGAATATAAAAAATTTATATATAATTTCCATATCAAAAATTTTAAATGACATTTGTGAATTAATAAATTATTTACACACATAAATTGTTAAGGATTACACATAACAAAATACACACAAAATTATAACTTTCAAATAAACATAAAGATTTTGATAAAATAAATTTCAAATATAGAAATTCTTAAAATTATAAATGTAAATAAGAATCCATAGAGTACTAACTTGGAAAACATATGCTATTAATAATTTTGAATAAACATGAAAACATATGTTTACTTGAAAAATACATATTCTTATGATATTAAAATAGAATATTTGAATTGAGGAGTTTCCTTTGAATATATAATTTCAATGGAAATATTTAAATATAAAATAATAAATCTCTTATAGAAAATCATAAATTAAAATTAAACAAACTATCCCTTACCTTATGTAAATGGAAAAGGAATAAAAATGGATCTGTTAGTGTGTTGGTTCACTGATCATGAAGAGAGTTGCATATTTGAACTTAGTGGATGGGATATATATCATTTTTTAGACACAAAAGTCCATAGTGTTTGATATTTTGAGTATCGAGAGGATGTAAATGTATATTTTTCAATCAACTGGTCGATGTGAATTTAAAGATGGATTTGGCTTCCAACAGATTTTTTGTGAAAATATGAATGAAGTCCAACTAAAGTCATCATTTTATTTAAAACGATTGAAATATAAGTATATTTTATATGTTATGATAATAAACCAAATATATATAGTGGATTTGGAAGTGTCGGATAATCAATACTTGAGTACATATATGCATTTTTTATGTGATTATATCTTTTTTATTTTGGGTGTAGACACCATGGATGATCGAGCTTCACTCATGGAGTTGAGATCAGATAAAAATTCATTACATGTTAAAGAATCATCCTTAACCTAGGGTGATTTGTTTTATAATTTTAGTATATCAATCAAATAAATGTATTTATTTCATCACAAATTTACGTGACTAATCATTGAATCAATGTGGATAAAAATATAATCAAAGGAGGGGGTCTTCTTTGAGGGTTCCTCTTAGTTCAAAAGAGGTTGAAGAAGACTATAAAAGGGATGAATGCCCTATATCAACCAATATTTATTGAAGGGCTATGTTTAAATTGATTTTTTAAAGGATGATCATGGTCTATTAAAGGAATAGAAATAGACAGCTTAGATTAAAACCACTCATCAACCTAGATCTTGATTTTCAGTTTAAAACTGTGTGACTAGTGAGGAAAGGGTGGATCGTGAATGGAAACAGATGGTTCAGATCAATATGATCATGATTTGATGGTTGATAGAACACACAACATTTTAGGTCCTTCATTTGTTGTAACATAATACCACATCAAAACATAAAATTACTATTACTCATTAATCATTTTTCAAAAAAAAATTCATTACATAGATTATTAAATTTACAGTTCTAAATTATTTTAAACCTATTATATATATATATTTAATTAGTTAAATATATTAATGATTATTTGCTAACGGTCAGAAAAGATAACATTATAAATACTAGTTACATGAAATTTAATCCTTATTCTTTCATGAAGATTATCCTCTCCCATTTTTGTATTTATATTCCAACTATTAATTGTAACAATGTTTTAATAATTATGACTAATCCTTGCCTTGGTATTCTTCTATTTTTTAGTGTATTACCTTTTATTCTAATTTCAATATGTTTCATGGATTAGTATTTTTCCAAAAAGTTTGATTCCTTCCAAGATTACTATTTTAATTTCAAAATAATGTTTACTAATAAAAATATTATCAAAAAAAATTAAGGCTTATAAAATATATTCTTAACCAACATATCTCAAATTTCATCGTTACTTTTAAAATAAGATACTGACTATTACATTTTACAATAGTCCAAAATCATATCCCTATAAATACTTAATTCATAGAGAATTTGATAAATACTTATAAACTATTTGAAGTTCATTTTTTATCTCAATATAGTGTTATATTTTACTATTATTCTCCACATTATTTCTATTTTAATTTCCATAACTTTTCTGAAAACGGTATACTTAAGAGATTAGAACTACTCAATCAGCCTTATTGTGATGCTTAGTGGATCCCAGTTGTGCTACTATCAATAATAGTAGCTTTGATTGTCTAGTTCTTCTTTAATAATTATGTATTACATTCATTGAATAAACAAGATGTTTAATTTTTCTGTATTTTAATTAAACATACTATTTCATTTCTGTATTCATTTAAGAAATTTGATACATAAAAACTCACAGAGAAACTCGGGGTGTTACACCCCCCATAACGAAATTGTTTCCTCAAAATTCATTTGTGCTTATACTTTTAAACCTTTAGTTTTGAAAGTTCCAGTTTTGGTTTGTAGTTCCCCTAGTTCTACCTCAATACCCATATCACTAATTTCTATAAATTTGGAAAACACCACAATGTATAGGACTTCTTCCAAAGAGATTGAAGTTCAAGGTGGCTAAAATTGTTCTACTTCTCTTTCTGATATGCAGCTACAACAATTAGGGTTGGGTGGGTGTGAACACCAAAAGATAGTTCTTGCAGAAGTAGTTTCAATATAAATCTCCATGAGGCTATTATAAACATGATTTCTAACTAACATTTTAAAGGCTCATCTTCTAAGGTTTAAAAATCATTTTAGATTCTTCCTTGAAAAGAAATACTCACATGTTGAAAGATGTATGTTGCCTGGAGGATTCCTCCTTCTGAAGCTTCTTAAATACTTAGAGTGAATTAAGTTGTTTGGACATGATAAAATATTTAAAAAGTATTTCATTATAACTTCCTTGGAAATTATTATAAGTAATATGCATCCAGGTGACGTGAAAATAAAAAAATATGGATCCTTGGTAGAGATAAAGCTTGTAATATATATAAGATATGTTATGAAGATTCTTGCAGGTAAGTCGCATGGTGTGACATGGATGAAATTCTTCATAGGATGAGTTTATGATGATCCTAAGAAGTATTTCCTGTTGAATGGATAAGAGATTTGTTTGTTTTCTCCTTCCTTCAATCTGAAAATTACAGAAGAGAAGATTTTAGTAAAAATTGTTACTCAATCTAATTAACTAGTTTAATTTTCCAAAGATTTCTAGACAGTTACTCTGATACCAACGATAATGCCCGAACCCATGCTTTCAGATTCAGTGCTAGAACATTATTTTATTTTTTTTATAAAATTTAACTAAAATATACATAGTGGATTATAAATTCACAGACTTTTTCGGATATAGGTATTGGAGAATTAGAATCCATCATTCAAAATTATGAGAGTTATAAAATAATAAAACAATTTTCTTTGCGATCTATCATTATAGGTGTAGATGGTTGACATAGAACTTCTATGATACGTGTGAAAGTATTTTAAAATAATGGAATGAGGTTTTAATTTCCCTGTAAGGGGTTTAAAATCATTAAAATAACTTTTATGAAATATCCATTGAAACTAAATTTTGAATTTTTTTTGATAATTTTTTTATAATAACATTAAAATATTTTTAGAAATACCCTTTATAAAATAATATTGAAATTATTTATGTATTCAAAATACTACAACATTATGAAAATACTTATGCTAAAGAATTTCATTAAAAATAATCCAGTGATTTTTTTTAAGAACTCTATGAAAACTTTTGAAAAAAATACTGAGGCCACTTGAAACATTGAAGAATTTATTGGGCCTACCCACTTGAGGTATGGGTCCACTCTCACTTCCCTATCATATTTACAAAGATCAACTGTTGAATTTTATAAAATATTTTAAGCTTTCTTTAAAATATATACTTTCAACGGAATTTTACTATAAAAACTGACATCTTAGTAACATTCATATACTAGTATATATATATATATATATTTACATATACTTTCATAATAATTTTTGATGTAACTGGGTCTCATCTCCTTCAGATATTAAATACATGAGATGTTAATATAATTAACATGTGTGAATTTAAACTCAAAAATCCACATTGAAAACTAATGTTCTAAAGCTATAAAGTTTTCTACTAAATCAATAAATAAATTAAATACTTAATATAAATTAATAAAAAAAATATTGTACATGCATTAAATATCTCAATTTAAGGATAATTGTTATATAATAAATTTTAAATGAATTATATAAATGTACAAATGTTTTTCACATATAAAAAGTTAATGATTACACTTTAGAAAGTAAACATAAAATAATATCTTTCAAATAAACATAAATATTTTGATAAAATCAATTTCAAATACATAAATTCAGAAAAATATAAACAGGAAATATGAACCCATATAAAACTAAATTTTAAAGCATACATTCTGAATAATTTTGAATATCCATGAAAAAATATATTTTTTTCAAAAATAAATATTCTTATGATATAAAAAGAAAATATTTGAATTGGGGAGTTTACTTTTAAAATATAATTTTAATGGAATTATTTGAAAATAAAATAAACACTATGTTACATAAATGATAAGATAAAAATTAAACAAACTATCCCTTACCGTATCTAAATGGAAAAGGAATAAAAATGGATCTACCAGTCTATTGGTTCACTGATCATCCGAAGAGTTAAATATGTGAACTTATTGGAAGGGATATATCTACTTTTATAGACACAAATTCCCATATTGTATAGTTTTTTGAGAAACGGAAGGAGGTAAATGTATTTTTTCTTTCAACTTCTCGATGATAATTTAAAGCTGGATTTGGATTCCAACAGATTTTCTATACAAATCCCAATGAGTCCAACTAAGAGACTCATTTTATTGAAAATTATTGAAATAAATGTATATTTTATATGTGAATATAAGAAACCAAGTATATTTAGTGTATGTGGCTATGGTAGATAATCGATCCTTAAATACGTATATATTTTTATGTTATGAAAGCTTAGTTGTTTTGGGTGTAGACACTGTAGAAGATCAAGCTTCACTCATGGAGATGGGATCAGATCAAAAGTCATTGAATGTTAAAGACTCAGCCACAACTCAGGGTAGATATTATTATTATTTTAGTATACCGATTGATGTAATGGATTTGTTTCATCGTGTTTTTATGTGTCTGGGTCATGGATGATTGTGGACGGGAACTAAATCAATGGAGGGGGTTAGCATCGAGGGTTCCTCCTAATTAGAATGAGGTTGAAGAAGATTGGAATGTGGATGATTGTCCCAGATCAACTGATCTTGATCTATGGGATGTGATTCAATTTGTGTTTTAAAGGATTAGGGTGGTCGATCAAAGGAAGTAGAAATAGATGGCTCGGATTAAATACACTCGTTGACCAAGATCTAGACCATTGGTTTAAAACTGGGTGACCGTCGATAGAAGGGTGGATTAAAAATGGAAACAAATGGTTCAGATTAATCCGATCATGATCAGGCAGTTTATATAATGTTCCACATTTTAGATCTAGTGTTTTTTATAATCCATTTTGAAACAAATAGGTAGTATTACTAATTATTTAGTTTTTAAACAAAGATTAATTACTTATTTTATAAAATTTATAATTTTTAATTATTTTAAACCTATTATATATATATATATATGCCTAAATATATTAAGGACTATTTATGAACGTTCGGAAAGAAAACATTATAAATAACAATTTCAACAAATTTATTCCTTATTATTGCATAATGATTATCCCCTTACCTTTATTTATTTTTTATTCCAGCTATTATTATCTTGACTGTTTTTTCTAATTATGACTAATACTAGCCATTATATTCTTCTATATTTTGGTGTATTACCTTTTATCCTAATTTCAATAAGCTTTATGGATTAGTTGTTTTAAAAATGTATGTTTCCTTCCTAGATTACTATTATTATTTTAAAATAACGTCCACTAATAAATATATTATTAAAAAAACATTATAGATTCTAAATTATATAATTTACCAAAAAATCTCACATTTCATCATTACGTTTAAAATATTACAATAACAATTATATTTTACAATGGTCACATATCAAAGACCTGTAAATACATAGGGCTAAGGGAATTTGAGATATACCTAAAAACTCTTTGAAGTTCATTTATTTCACTCCACATGGTGTTCTAGTTTCCTATTATTTTTATTATTATTGATATTTTAATGGCTAAAACCTTTTTGATTATGGAAGTCTCAAGAGACATGAACTACTCAGTTAGCCTCATTATGATTCTTGGAGTCTTCCTAGTTGTGATACTGTCAATAATAGTGGGTTTTATGGGTAGATCGTATTCAGTAATGATGTATTAGGGTCTTTGAATAAATAAAATTATTACTATTTATTTCTTTTAATTCAAAATATTATTTATTTCCTGCATTCATTTAACAGACATAATACATAAAAAATAACATAGAAACATGAGGTGTTAAATCCCCTCCCCCCTTAACTGAATTTCACTCTCAAAATTTATTTGTGCATATAATTTTTAAACATTAGTTATAAAATTTATAGTTTGGGCTCTTAGTTCCCCAAGTTCAGCCTCGGTACCCATATTGTAAGATCCCAGATTTTGGGACTCTGAGACTATGAAAAAATTTTCGATGTCTTTCTAGAGCAGGGCGTTTAGACTGCATGCAATTCCGAGGCTCGGTGTGCCCGGAATTAATTATATAAAAATGTTAAGTGTTTTTATATTAAGCATGTGTTGTTAACTAAAAAAAATGTGATATCTCTTAGAGGATTTATCGGATCAGAAATCCAAGACCACAGTTGGGTCCGGAACGCGGTGTCTACCCTATGTGCGACATAAAATAAGTCCGCCCAGGACGTTCAGACCCCTCGCTCGTTAGCGGTGTGTTAAATGGATACATTGAATTAAATTATTCATTTAATAGCACAACCCCGAGTAAATCCTAAAAGGTTGCTCGGATGGGAAAACTGAGGGCACCATTGAGTCCGGAGAATGCCGTTTACCTTGTCGGTGTGTAAAAGTTGCGGGCGCAGGCCTGTTGTGAGAGATGACACCCAGGGGAAAATGGTCATTTTGAAATGACCACGTAGTGATTTTTATCACTGGAGTTCCTTTCAAATAACTTTTAATCCAAGTCACAGAATGGAATTCCGAGACTTCTGTTGAGTTCGAAATGGGGTTGTTTTCCTAGGCATGGGATAAATTAGGCGGGAACGGAGCTTTTGGAATCCGCACCCGTTGGGAGAGTTTTAGTAAATTTTTATAAATTCACTAAGTGTTGAGGGAAGACCCATTTCTCCCCCCCCCCTCTCCCTCTGTACCTCTTTCTATCTCTCTAGCGGTTATTTTTCATTCTTCGCCGGATCGAGGAGCGATCTTCGTCGAAACTTCAGCGATTCGAAGGTGGAGCCTCGCGGACGCATCACCTACGACTCGCATCGGAATCGAGGTAGGATTTCTGTTAAATTTCCACACCATCGTCAATTTTCACTATTTATTTTAATTTTGTTGTTTTAATTTTCTATAATTCTTGATTTGGGCCTATGGCTGAATGAACACGACCATCGCATGAGCCCCATTCTAAAACCGTTCTTGAGCGTTCTTTGTCCCAAAAATTCGGACGCGCAATCTTTGACGGATTGTCGAGCGAGGGGCGGCGTTGTGAAGCTCCGAACCCGAGGATCCTAAAACCGGGGTCGGATAATTTTTCTAACAACCAGAGTGGTCAGGAGGACTGGCTGAAGTTTCGACTCTGGTGAGGGTGGCGGCCGGAGGAGCTGGTACAGCGGTGTCGGGTGCGGCCGGGGCACAGCCGGAGGTCGAGCCGGAGGCGGCGGCTGCAACATGGTGACAGGGAGAAGCCGTACAGAGCACGAAGGACCGGTCGGCGCGGAGCGGCAAAACCAGGCGGCGCTGGTGGCTTCGTGTGGGCGGTGTGCGGCCGGTGTGTATCCAGGAAGCAGCGGCGTTGGGCGTTGCGTGTGGCGACTGCAGTGTTCAGCGGAGGCGGCGGGGATGGGCCTCAGTGGAGCAGGTGGGCACCGGCTTGGCTCGGTTAGCGGGGGAGCCTGAGGCAACGACCTCAGGAGTGCGGAGGAGACCAGGACCCACCCTTTGCGCGTCTTGTGGTCGCGACACGAAGAACGGATTCGGCCGGTCTGAATTGGAGAAAACCGGACCCGAGGTGGGTCCGGTGCGGCTGGAGTGGGACACGGCCAACAGGCCGCGGCAGTTCGGACCGGGTCGGATGGGGTGAACCGGCCTGGTTTCCCCCCCCCCCACATTTGGGGGGCAGTATCTTCTAAACGGCACGTCCGTTTGACGCGCCGTTTGCGACTGTGGGCCTGCCTCTATGAGACAAACCTTTTAAGATGGGTTTTGGGGATTTTGGGTTCCGTGCTCAAAGACGGGAGACCCGGAAAGTGTCAATTTAATAATATTAAATTATCTTTAAAGTTGTGATGGGCATGGCTTGCAAGCCGGACATCCGTTTGATGTGATGTCAGAGGTGCGGTGGCCATGGGGATGAGGCGGTCCGTTCAAGGATGGTTTGGGGCCTTTGTGGGTTGGTTTCGTTGCTCGATGGCACAAAACGCTCAATGTAAATAATAAATTGATTAATTGATTAATGAATTAATTGTTTCATTGGACCCAACTCGTGCTTGGGATGTACGATTGATGCGCCGTCAGTGGGAGCATGACCCTAGTCCTTGTTCGGACTTTTTGAGATGCTTTTTGAAGCATTCGGGTTGGAGACAAGGTACAGGCACACATGGCCTAGTTCGCACGTTTTACGGTGAAATGCCACTTTTTTCACCCGACACCCGTTTTGGGTGTTTGAGTACTCGTCTTTGAGTGTTTTTTCAAGGGGATTTCAACAGTACAATCCGCCCGCTTAAATTCGGGCCCGAGGTGTGGGCCCCATAGGGTCCCATTTGGTTATAACACGGGAAATGGAAATTCCTACATCCAGATTTTATTTTAGGTGCCCTCAACGGCGTTGTGACCCCAGCATCGAGGTGAAATTGACTGGGGTGGTTCCAGGCGTTGATGCCAGAGTTGAGGCGCATGCCCCATGGGCCGCCTCTTAAGCTGTGTGCAGCTTTCTACAACTTTTTCATCAGGCATCCTCTTCAGGCATATGAATAGTTGATTTGATGTGTTTTTACTAGAGCAACGCGATGGGGTAGTTCGCCCGACGAGTATTGGAGTCGCGGTGCGGGACCCACACCGGCTGGCTATGGTGAATAGTACCATATTCATCTGTTGGTCGTTTCAGGCGAGTAAATGGTCTATCTCACATGTTTTTCCGCGAGGATTGCAACAGTGTGATCCATTTGGGAATGTGGATCCTCGTTTGGGATCTTATTAAATGTGGAAACATGAAAGGGTGTTGGATGGAGGTCCCTTTGATGCACTCCAAACCAACGCACAGTAGCAATGCTGGTAACACCTGGTGATGTCAGTTGCAGTGATGAGTTATCAGAACAATTTTGGGTCTACTCTCTAGTAAGGTTAGGCAGTGGGTCGCCTGTCGACTTATTTTAGGTCTACCCTCTAGTAGGGCTGGGCAGTGGGTCACCTGTCAACTTATTAATGTTTACCCTCTAGTAAGGCTGGGCAGTGGGTTGCCTGTTGACTTATTCTGGCTCTACCCTCCAGCAGGGCTTGGCAGTGGGTCAACTATCGACTTCTTTGGGTCTACCCTTCAGCAAGGTAGGGCAGTGGGTCACCTGTCGACTTCTTAGGGTCAACCCTCTAGCAAGGCTGGGAAGTGGGTCACCTGTCTACTTATTTCGGGTCTACCCTCCAGCAAGGATGGGTAGTGCGTCACATATCGACTTATTCCAGTTCCACCCTCCAACAAGACTGGGTAGTGGGTCACCTGTCGACTTATTCCTGGTCTACCTTCTAATAGGGTTGGGCAGTGGGTCACCTGTCGACTTATTAGGTTATACCCTCCAGTGGGGCTGGGAAGTGGGTCACCCGATGTGTTATCAAGGATTACCCTCTAGTCGGGCTGGGTAGTGGGTCACCCGTTTTCATTTCATACTCGGTCCTTATCTATGAGGTTAGGTAGTGAATTTTTCTCCATGACTACTAGAGCAGGATCCTTGGTTGTATGGATCAGTGATGTGACAGCTTTGAAGGTACCTTAGGACATACGAGAACGAGAGGCACTTTTCCTACAGAGATGCGTCCTTGCGTTGCATCCTAATAGCCATGCGGGCGAGTCGGTGCCGCCCAAAGCAGATAGTATCGAGGTACGGTGAGTGAGCCCCTTTGACTTGTACCTCCTAGTTGACGTGCAGGACATTTGGGTTCTGTGTTGGATATCGTTTGAACTGTTGGTGACTCTTCTTGGGCTGAGCTTGGAGATAGAGATCCCCATACACACTCATTCGGGTTTCTCGTTGAGCATATATATACACACCCTACTATTTTTCTCACTCCTTGGGTTCGGTTACTCTCCTTCCAGGAGGGGAAAAGATGCGCTGGGTATGCCATGTGATTTTTGTTTCTAGATTCTCTTGGTTGGACGAGTGTACTCTCCGGCTATATGCAGCGAAGACTCGATGAGAATTTCATCTTCTCACTGTCTCTAGCTCCTTGAATCTGGAGGAGTATACTTGATTTCTCTTATTGGGTCGATATGCACTCTCTCTCTTTTTCACTCTTACAATGTTCTTTTCTATGTCTACTAATCACCATTTTAGTACCTCCCTTGTAGCTCCCTCGAGCATTTGGGGCATCCTACTGAGTATTTTTATGCTCACCCCTGCTTGGGATTTTCCCGCACTTCGTGTGCCCTTGCAGATGATGGACAGGTTGGTCGAGACTATGGAGGAGCTTTGAGGACACAGGAGCTTGGGTTGTGTTCAGTGGCCGTAGTAGCACTTTCTGGGTGTGAGACTCAGCAATGTTTTACCTTTTTTTTACCTGTTGCCGGGTTGTGGAACCTTTCTGGTTGGGCGCATGTTTTTCCCTTTTACTGTTCAGTTTTATTGTCATAACTTTTCAACACTTTTCTTGTACAGGTTAGTGGTCGATGCATGTATGTTGGTTCCACTTTTGTAGCAGTTGTATCATTCTTTCCTTTCTCCGCACTTTTTCATTGATTTGGTTGTGTGTGTGTGTGTGTGTGTAGTTTCTTAGGAAAATGCCTCCCCTAGTTTGTTGTGCCTTTGGTGCTAGTCACCAGCCCCTGGACTATGGAGGCGGTCTTGGGGTAGTTTCGGCTCGAGCCTCAGTATGGGTCGGGTCGGGACAAATTGGAATTGGAGGTGGTTTGTTCCTTGGGGCGATGTTCGGACATCCTGAAAAAGGAATTGATTGAGTTTTGGGGCAATAGTGTCAACGTTTCTCGAGAGCAGCTCTCAGGCCAGGGAGTCCAGTGATGGTGCAGCAGCTGACATATCCATTCATGAGGACCCTGATAACCCCCTTGTCGACTCATCACACTAAGACACTTGTTGTAGGGAATTTGGTTCATGAATCATATAGAATTGAGTCTTTGACTGTCCTTCTTGAGTTAGCTCCCCATCGTTGTGGTTATATATATGATCATTTGACTGTGGTGCTCCTTAACTTGGTTCCGGATGTCTCCACGATGATATCCAGCCAGGATACTAGCTCTAGTCCGTGACAACGATTCCGTGAGCAAAGAGGCCTCAGTTCAAGATCCATCATATGATTACACTTTCTCTAGGAGGAAAAGCAGTATCACCTCCACCTGTAGAGTAGTGGATAGTACCGGTAGTGAAGACCGATGACGAGCATAGGCTGGGCGCGCTACATGAGTTCCAGCATCAGAGACCGCTGAGGCTCCACGACGAGCCATACCCTTAGATATTGAAGGGTTGTCTAGAGTCGGTGGTCTGCCTCTTCAGGCTTGTTTGGACACTGACATGTTAGATGGTGGCTTTGACAGCTAGTCTTTTTCCACCACACAGTTTGGCGTAGTAGAGCCAGGGTTAATCAGATACACGATGAGTTGGTACTCTCATGGGATGACTTTTAGCAGCTGTTTTTTGAGGAGTACTACCCCTCCTACATACTCTTTTTGAAGTTTCGGGACCTACTGGATCATCAGTGGGGAGTGATGGTAGTGGATAGGTACGCAACTGGGTTCACAGACCTTACTCGGTACTCTTTGGATATGGTCCATGATGGAAACTTCCGAGCACAGAAGTTTGAACAAGATCTCTATTGAGGAGATTCGTGCCAGCGTAGTGGCCTTTTGCATCCTCACCCATCTCAGGGTACTGGAGCAGGCACTGGTGACAGAGAATTTTCTGGAAGAGGGACGTCAATTGGCTGGGACTCGACGCCATATGTTTCCCCTTGATGAGACTCAGGCACATGGTCGGGGACAGCGTAGAGCACCGAGATATCCCAGGGAGGACTAGTGCTATGTTTGTGTTGTGCGAGATCACGTGGTGTGAGACTAATTGAACAAATGTTTTGAATCTTCTAGATAGTTGGTAGATGCACCGCCATGACAGAGGCAGTGTCGTTATAAGAGAACTCCCAGGTGAGGATAGGGTGGTCCCCAGGGAGGTGGTTTTGGCAGAAATCAGGAAGAACTATGGTTGGAGGACAACATTTCGAGGTCCTTACACCACCACTAGGCGGCCCATGTCAGGCTCAGGGAGCTGACGGACGGGGCCGCAGGTGGCTATGTGTTGTGGTTGTTTACAATCCTACAGCGCAAGAGATGATAAGAGGTACGATCTCTTTCTTTTTATACTTTTCTCAGTAGAACTTGTTAGACACTGTGTGAGGTACTCTTTCATATAACTCCTTGCTCGAGGGGTTACTGAGGGTGACGCGGGTCATCGGTGTAACCCTATATTGGTGCTGGTGGTGGTAGTTTTGCCCTAAAAATGTGGAGACACTATCTTCAGGGAGAGCACTTTGTGGTTTGCACAGACAACTAGTTTCTCAGGTGCATCCCCACATAGAGAGACTTTAACCGGAGATGATGGTTCTGGCTAGAGTTTCTGCAGGAGGGTACAACTTGTCTGTAGTTGGTGAAGTCGACTCCTTCTCTGGTTGAGCATGTAAGAGAGTCTCAGTCGTGATGCACTGACTGTGAAAACTTATGTGACCGGATATCCTTGGGTGTTTCACCATATGGGTATTCTGAAGGAGGGAATCATGAGACCATGTTCTAGGAACAAACTGTGATTTCATTCACAACGTGGAAAGTAGAGGTGCGGTCGGGAAAGACCCCAGAGTTTCTTTGGGCCGTTCAGTAATCGTGAAAATGGTTGAGAGGTTGCCTACCGTCTTGCCCTACCCTCCCAATAGTAGGAGTGGGTGCACTGTGTCTTCCACGTGTCATAGCTGATGAGGTGCGTGTGTATTCCTACGCATGTCCTCGAGAGTAGAAGACCTTATAATAACCATCCCTTTGGTTCGCGTGTTGTGTTAGCATGGTGATGTGCATGTTTTCTTGGGCGCAGGAGAGCTAGGTGTGAGCTCTGTATCCCGAGTTATTTTTCCTAGTTTTTATTTTTCGGGACGAAAAGCTTGAAGGAGGGAATGATGTGAGAGCCCAAGTTTTTGGACTCTGAGACTTTGAAAATTTTATTGATGTCATTCGAGAGCTGGGCGTTCAGACGACGTGCAATTCTAAGGCCCGGTGTGCCCGGAATTAATTATATAAAAATGATAAGTGTAGTTATATTACGCAGATGTGGTTAACTTAAGAAAATGTGATATTTCTTAGGAGGTTGATTTGATCAGAAATTTGAGACCACAGTTGTGTCCGGAATGCGGTGTTTACCCTAAGAGTGACATAAAATAAGTCAGCGCAGGATGTTCAGACCCCTCGCTCGTTAGCGGTGTGTTAAATGGATAAATTGAATTAAATTATTCATTTAATAGCAAAAGCCTAAGTAACTCCTAAACAGTTGCTCATATGGGAAAACCGATGGTACCATTGAGTCTGGATCGTGTCGTTTACCCTAGGCAGGGTGTAAAAGTTGTGGGCGCAGGCCTACTGTGAGAGATGACAGCTAGGGGAAAAATGGTCATTTCGAAATGACCACTTAGTTATTTTTATCACTGGAGTTCCTTTCAAATAATTTTTAAACCAATTATCGTAATGGAAATCTGAGACTTCGGTTGAGTTCAAAATGGGGTGTTTTTCCTAGGCGTGAGCTAAAATAGGCGGGCGCGGAGGTTTCGGAATCCGCTCCCGTTGGGAGAGTTTTAGTGAATTTTTATAAATTCACTAAGTGTTGAGGGAAGACCCATTTCTTCCTACCTCTCTCTATCTCTCTCTCCTTCTCTATCTGTCTCTCTAGATGTTCTTTGTCGTTCTTCGCTGGATCGAGGAGCGATCTTTGTCAAAACTTTGACGATTCGAAGGTGGAGCCTCGCGAACCCATCACCTACGACACGCATCGGAATTGAGGTAGGATTTCTGCTAAATTTCCGTACCTTCTTCAATTTCCAATGATTCTTTCAATTTTTTCATTTTAATTTCCTGTAATTCTTGAATTCGGGAGATGGATGAATGAACACGGCCATCACTGGAGCCCCATTCTAAAACCGTTCTTGAGTGTTCTCCGTCCAAAAATTTTGGACCCGCAATCTTTGAAGGATCGTCGAGCGAGGGGCGGCATTGTGAAGATCTAGCCCCGAGGATCCTAAAACTCGTGTCGGATAATTTTTCCGACCACCGGAGAGGTCGGGAAGACCGGCCGAAGTTTCGGATCCGGCGAGGGCGGCTGCCGGAAAAGCTGGGCCAGTCCGGTGCAATAGTGTCAGGTGCGGCCGGGGAGCAGCTAGAGGTCGAGCCGGAGGCAGCGACTGCCGCGTGGTGACCGGGACGATCCAGGCAGAGTGCATAGGACCGGTTGGCATAGAGCCGTGGAGCCAGGCAGAGTGGGCAGCTGTGTGTGGGCGGGGCTCGGCTGGTGTGTTGCTGGGATGCAGCGGGGTCGGGCTGTGCGTGATGCGGCTGCGGCGTTCATTGGATGCGGCGGTGAGGGGCCTCAGCGGAGCAGGCAGGTGCCGACCTGGCGCGGTCAGTGGGGGACCCTGAGGCAACGACCTCAGGAGTGCGGAGGAGACCAGGACCCGCCCATTGTGGGTCCTGTGGACACGGTGTGGAGACTGGCTTCGGCCGGTCTGATTCCGAGAAAACTGGACCTGAGGCGGGTCCAGTGCGGCTGGAGCGCGCCGCGGCCAACGGGCCGTGGCGGTTCGGACCAAGCCGGCTAGGGTGAAATGGCCTAGTTCCCCCCCCCCCCCACCACACGTTAGGGGGCCGTATCTTCTAAACGGTGCGTCTGTTTGACACGCCGTCTGTGGATGTGGGCCTGCCTCTACGAGACAGAACTTTTAAGATGGGTTTCAGGGAATTTGGGTTCCGTTCTCAAAGACATGAGACTCGAAACATGTAAATTTAATAATATTAAATTATCATTAAAGTTGCGACAGATAGGGCTCACGAGTGGGACATCCGTTTGACGTGCTGTCAGAGGCGCGGTGGCCCTGGGGCTGAGACGGTCTGTCCATGGTTGGTTCGGAGCCTTTGCGGGTTGGTTTCATTGCTCGGTGGCACAAAATGCTCAATGTGAATAATTAATTTATTGATTGATTAATTAATTAATTGTTGCGTCAGACCCAACTCCTACTTCGGATGTCCGATTGACGTGCAGTCAGTGGTAGCGTGACCCCGGTCCTCGTGTGGACTTTATGAGATGCTTTCTTAAGTATTAGGGTTGGAGACAAGGTGCGAGCACAGATGGCCTAGTTCGAACATTTTTGTGGTTGAACACCACTTTTTCACCCGACATCCATTTGGGGTGTTTGAGTACTTGTCTCTGAGTGTTTTTCCGGGGGGATTGCAATGGTACAATCCACCCGCTTAAATTCATGCTCGAGGTGTGGGCCCCATGGGGTCCCGTTTGCGTATAACGCGGGAAATGGGAGTTACTACACCCGGAGTCTATTTTTGGCGTTGTCAGCGGTGTTGTGACCCTGTCATCAAAGCAAAATTGACTAGAGTGGTTTCAAGCATTAAATCCAGAGTTGAGGCATGGGCCCCACGGGCCGCCTCTTAAGCTGTGTGCAGCTTACTGTGACTTTTTCATCAGGCTTCTGTTTTAGGTGTATGAATAATCGATTTGATGTGTTTTTCTGAGAGTATCGTGATGACGCAGTTCGCCCGACGAGTATTGGAGTCGGGGTGTGGGCCCACACGGGCTAGCTACAGTGAATAGTACCATATTCACCAGTTGGCAGTTTCGGGCGAGTAAATGTTCTATCTCACGTGTTTCTCCATGAGAATTGCAACAGTGTGATCCGTTTGGGCATGTGGAGCCTCATTTGGGATCTTATTAAATGTGGAAACATGAAAGGTTGATGGATGGAGGTCATTTTGATGCACTCCAATCCAATGCATGGTAGCGATGTTGGTAACACCCGGGGATGTCAGTTGCAGTGTTGAGTTATCAGACCAATTTTGGGTCTAACCTCCAGCAAGGCTGGGGAGTGGGTCGCCTGTTGAATTATTCCATGTCTACCCTCTAACAGGGCTGGGCAGTAAGTCGCCTGTAAACTTATTAAGGTTTACCCACCAACAAGGTTGGGCAGTGGGTCACCTGTCGACTTATTCCGGGACAACCCTCCAGCAGGGCTGTGCAGTGGGTCGCCTGTCGAATTCTTAGGGTCTACCCTCCAACATGGTTGGGCAGTGGGTCGCCTGTCGACTTCATAGGGTATACCCTCCAGTTATTCTGTGCAGTGGGTCACATGTCGACTTATTCTGGGTCTACCCTCCAGCAAGGCTGGGCAGTGGGTCTTCTGTCGACTTATTCTGGGTCTACCCTCTAGCAAGGCTGGGCAGTGAGTCGCCTGTCAACTTATTCCGGGTCTGCCCTCAAGTAGGGCTAGGCAGTGGGTCGTCTGTTGACTTATTAGGGTCTACCCTCCAGCAGGGCTGGGATGTGGGTCACCCAATGTGTTATCAAGGTTTACCCTCCAACCGGGCTGGGCTCTGGGTCACTCGTTGGCATTTCAGACTCGATCCTTTTCTATGAGGTTAGTCAGTGACTTTTCCTCCGTGACTGCTGGAGTGGGATCCTTGGTTGTACGGATCGGCAATATGACAGCTTTGACGTGATCTTAGGAAATACGTGAACGAGGGGCACTTTTCCCAGAAAGATGCATCCTTGCCTCACGACCTAAAAGCCATGCGGGTGAGTCAGTGCCGCCCAAAGCGGATAGTATCAAGGTGCGGTCAGTGAGCCCCTTTGACTTGTACCTCCTAGGTTGACGTGCAGGATGATTGGGATTAGTGTTGGATATCCATTGAACTATTGGTGAATCTTCTTAGGCTGAGATTTGAGATAGAGATCCCCTTACACACTCATTCGGGTTTCTCATTGAGTATATATATACACACCCTACATTTTTTCTCACTCCTTGGGTTCAGTTACACACCTTCTAGGAGGGGAGAAGACACGCGGGGTATGCCACGTGATTTCTGTGTCTAGCTCTTCTTGGCTGGATGAGTCTACTCTCATTCTATAGGCAGCGAAGAATCTACGATAAGTTAATATTCTCACCGTCTCTAGCTCCTTGCATCTGGACGAGTCTGCTTCCTTTCTCTTATTGGTTCGAGCTGCACTCTCTCTCTTTTTCACTCTTTCAATGTTCATTTCTCTGTCTACTGATCACCATTTTAGTACCTCCCTTTTTTATCCCTAAATATTTTGGGGCATCCTACTGATTATTTTTATACTCACCCCTACTTGGGCTTTGCCCGCACTTGGTGTGCCCTTGCAGACGACGGATAGGTCGGTCGAGACTACGGTGAAGCTTAGAAGACACAAGATCTTGGGTTGTGTTCATTGGCCATAGCAAGACTTTCTAGGTGTGATACTCACCAGTGGTTTACCATTGTTTTACCCTTTGTCGGGTTGTGGCACCTTTCTGGTTGGGCGCGTGTTTTTCCCCATTTACTATTCAATTTACTTGTTAGTACTTTTCAGGACTTTTTTTGTACTGGTTAGAGTTCGATGCATGTACGTTGGTTCCCCTTTTGTAGCAGTTGTATCTTTCTTTCCTTTCTCTACACTTTTTCATTAAGTTGGCTGTGTTTGTGTGTGTGTATAGCTTCTTAGGCAAAGGCCTCTCCTTGTTTTTTGTGCCTTCGGCGCTAGTCACCAGCCCCTGGCCTATGGAGTCAGGCTTGGGGTAGTTGCAGCTCGAGCCCTTGTACAGTTCGGTTCGTGACACATATTCCCATGGTTTATAATATTGGTGAACTCCATGGTGATTAAGATGTTTTCCAAAGAGAGTTAAGTACAATGTGGCTTCAAATTATTATACTTCTCTTACCCATTTGTAGTTTGTGCAATTGGACATGGGTGGATATAAACACCTAAATTATCACATAAGTAGTTTGAACATATATCTCCATGATATCTATCTAAAATTGATTCAAAATTAATAGTCACAAATACTCATCATATAAGGTTTTAAAATCATCATATATTCTTCCTTGAAAATAAATAATCATAAGTTGAAACATGTATGCGACACAGAAATTTTCCCCTTCTACAATTTTGTAAAAAATTGGGACTGAATTGGGTTGTTTGGATAGGGTAAAACATTTAAAAATCCATTCATTATATATTCCTTGGTACTTATGGTAAGTAAGATGCATCTGGGTGAGGTCAACGTAAACAAATAACGATCCTTGGTAGAGTTGAAGCAAGTCAGATGTATAAGATATGTTACAAAAACTATTTCAGGTAAGACAGAAGGCGTGATAAGGTTGGAACTCATTATAAAATGAATTTAGGATGATTCTAAAAATTAGTTAATCTGGAAGGGATAAGGTATTTATTTGGTTTTCTTATTCCTTCAATCCAAAAATTATAGAAGACATGATTTTACTTGTAATGGTTACTTAATCTAATGAGTGTTATAATTTTTCAAAGTCGTCTACACCGTTTCTATGATACGAATTCTAACATGAAGAACACACGCTTCTAGATTTTTGCTAAAACATGTTGTGTATTTTTTAAAAATATAACTTATAAATACACAGTTCATTATATAATTGAGGATTTTTTCCAGTCTAGGATGAGAATTAAAATCCATCTTTCAAAATTATCTGAGTTGTTAAATAATAAAAAATTTTGGTTCATGATAATACTCCATAAGCATAGAATTCAGGCTCAGATCTTCTATAATACCTATGAAATTATTTTAAAATAATAGGATGAGCATTTAATTTCCCTTTAATTGGTTTAAAAATTGTTTAAATTCCTTTTATGAACTTTTCCTTTTAAAATATGTTTTGAGAAATGTTTTTTGATATTATTTTGATAATACCATAAAAAATTTAGAAATACTATTTTGAAAAAATATTGAAATGTTTTATGTATTGAAAATAAGAACACATTTTTTAAATAATTATTTTAAACATTTCATTAAAAAAAATTGAGTCCTTTTTCTGAAAACACTATAGATGATTTTGAAAACAAAATACTAAGGTCACTTAAATCATTGAATGCTGTCTTGGGCCGACCCACTTGAGGGATGAGTTCACTCTCCACTTCTTTTTTATATTTACAAAGTTTGTGTTTCATATTTTATAAAACATTTTAAGCTTTCTTAAAAATATATACCTTCACAGGAGTTTTACTCTGAAAAATTGACAACTTGTTTACTTTCATATACAAGAATGTATATATTTACATATACTTTCACTAGAAAACATGAATTAATTTAATCACCTATTCTTTAGACATTTAATATATGAACTATTAATGTAATTTACATTCATGAATGTAAGATCATAAATCCACTTTAAGCCATAATATTCTATAATGGAATAAATTTTCCCCTACATCAATGCATAAATTAAATACTTAATTGAAATTTACAGATAAACTAGTACATGAATGAAATATCACAAATTTACAGATAATGGTTATATCTTAAATTTTAAATGACATTAATGGATGTATAAGTTATTTTCACAGATAAAATGTTAATGATTACACTTGAGAAAATACACATAAAATGATATCCTTAAAATAAACATAATGGTTTTGATAAAATAAATTTCAAATATTGAAATTCTTAAAAATAATAATGCAAAATAAGAACTCATATTGAACTAAATTTGAAAACATCATTTCATAAAAATGTTGAATAACCTAGAAAAAATATATTTATTTGAAATAAAAATATTATTATGATATTAAATGAAAATAGTTGAATTGAGGAGTTCCCTTTGAATTTTTTTTCAATGGAAATATTTTAATATAAAACAATCAATCTCTTACCAAAATCCATAAGATAAAAACTAAAAAAAAGTATCCATTACCTTATGTAAATGGAAAATGATGAAAAATGAATTTTATGGTCTATTGGTTCACTGATCGTGCATCGAGTTACATATGTGAAGTTATTGGAAGGGATCCATCTCCTTTTACAGATATAGAATCCCCTTCTGTATAATATTTTGAGAAATGGGAGGAAGGAAATGTATATTTTCCTATTAACGTTTCAATGAGAATTTAAGCTGGATTTGGCTTTAAATAGATTTGTTTTGAAAATATAAAGGAAGTCAAACTGAAAGCATCATTTTTTTAAAAGGATATTAATATATGTATATTTTATATGTTATGATAAGAAACAAAATATATTAATTGGATTAGGTTGCATCAAGTAATTGATCATTAAGTACCTATATAAATCTATGTGATGATAGATTTCCTGTTTTAGGTGTAGACACCATGGAATAAAGAGATTCACTCATGGAGCTGAGATTAGATCAAATGTCATTTCATGTTAAAAATCAATTGAAAATGAGGGTAAAAATTATTATTATTTTTGTGTACCTATTAATGAAATGGATTTGTTTTTTCACACATTTATATGACTGGTCTGTGGATCAATGTGGATAGGAACAAATTCAAAGGAGTGGGTCTGTGTTGAGGGTTACTCCAGGATCGAATGAGGTTGAAGATGACTGAAAAAATTATGAATGAAATGGATCATCCGATCATGATCAAAGGGTTATGAATAAATATATTTTTAAAGGATGAGTGTGTTTGATTAAGGTAATTGAAAAAAATGGATTGGATTAAATCCACTCATTGACCTAGATCTCTACCGTCTGTTTAAAACTGGGTGACCAATGATGGATGGCTGGATCGTGAATGGAAACCAACAGTTTGGATCAATCCTACCATGATCGGATGGTTGATAGCACATCCCTTATTTTGTATCCAATTTTTGTTATAAAACATTATCACTTTAAAACAAACAATTACTATTACTCATTAATCATTTTTCAAACCGAATGTAATTAAATAGTTTATTAAAATTACATTTTTTAATTATTTTGAACCAATTAATATATATATATATATATCAAGTACCTAAATATATTAATTAATGAATTCTAACAGTATAACAAGAGATCATTATAAATACATATTTCAACAAAGTTATTCTTTCTTCTTTCATGTTGATTCTCCTCTTCCCTTTTTCTATTTCCATTCCTACTATTATTCTTGTCACCGTTTTTCTAATTATGACTAATGCTTACCTTGGTAATATTTTGTTTGTTGGTGTATTACCTTTTATCCAACATTCAATAAGTATCATGGATTAGTAGTTTTCACAAAATTATGTTTCCTTCAAAAACTGCTATTTTTTATTTCAAAATAATGTTTACTAATAAAAATATTATTAAAAAATTTGAGGCTTCTAAAATATATTCCTTACCAATGTATCTCACATGACATCGTTACTTTTAAAATAATATACTAAAAGTTATATTTTTCAATGGTCACAAATTAAAGCCCTATAATTAATTAGGTCTAATTTAATTCGAGCCATACATAAAAACTCTTTGAATTTTATTTATTTCTCTCAATATGGTGTTATATTTTACACTTATTCTCAATATTACTTCTCTTCAAATTTCTATAACTTTTATCATAATGGAAGACCCAAGAGATGTGAACTACTCAATCAGCCTTATTATGTTTCTTGGTGGATTCCCAATTGTAATACTGTTAATAATAGTGGATTTGATGGGCTAGCTAATTTTTATTAATGATGTATTAATGTATTTATTTAAATAAAATTTTACTATTTTAACCTTTTAATTTAAAATCTTATTTATTTACTGCATTTATTTAGCAGACAGAATATATAATAACTCACATAGAAACTTGGGGTGTTCCATTTTTTCTTATACTTTTCAACCTTTAGTTCTAATAGTTCTAGTTTGGGTTTGTAGTTCCACAAGGTCTACCTCGGTATCCATATCCCAAAGGTCTATAATGTAGGGGAACACCGCATTGAGTATGATGTCTTCAAAAGAGAGTGAAGTTCAAGATGACATGAAATTATTTTACTTATCTTTCCCATTTGCAGCCTGTGAAATTAGGGATGGGTGGATATAGAAATTAGAAGATAGTTCTTACCGAAGTAGATTGAACATAAATCTCCATGATTCCAGTCTGAACTTGATATATAATTTACAGTCATAAATACTCCACATTAAAGGTTTCAAAATCATCATATATTCTTCCTTGAAAAGAAATACTCAAATGTTGGCACATGTTTATTGCGTGGAGGTTTCCTCCATTCACATATTTTTAAAAACTATGATTTAATCAGGTTATTCGTATAAGGAAAATAATTTAATATTTCCTTCATTATACCATCCCAGGAGTTTATGGTAATTAAGATTCATCTTGGGGAGGTCATAGTAAAAAATATTGATCCTTGGTAGAGTTGAAGCGTGTTATATTATAAGATACATTATGAAGACACATGAAGGTAAGTCACAAGGTGCAACAAGGTTTAAATTATTCATAGAATTAATTTATGATGATCCTAAGAAGTAGTTACTATAGAAAGGATAATAGATTTGTTTACTTTCTCCTTCCTCCCACATGAAAATTCCACAAGAGAAGATTTTACTAAGAATAGTTACTTAATCAAACAAAGTGTACTAATTTTACAAAGTATTATAAATTGTTCCTCTGATACAAATTGTAACACCCAAAACCCCCGCTCTTGGATTCATTTTGGAACATACTACGAATTTCTTTATATAATGTAACTAAAAAATATAATGTGCCTTATATAATCAAGGACCGTTTCTGATCTAGGTTTTGGATAAATAGAATCCATCTTTACAAATTATCAGACTTGAAAAATAATTAAACAAATTTCTTTGTGAGATAACTTCTTAACCGCAGATGTCCAACTTAGAACTTCTATGATACATGTGAAAATATTTTAAAGTAACAGGATGAATATTAATTGCCCAGTATAGAGTTTAAAATTCATTTAAATACCTTTTATGAAATCTTCCTTTGAAAATAAATTTTGAGAAATGTTTTTTGATAATACCATAAAAAATACTTTTAGAAATACACTTTAGAAAATTATATTGAAATTATTTACATATTAAAAATAATACATCATTTAAAAAATACTTACACTCAAAAATTGCTTTAAAAATAATGCAGTGATTTTTTAAAACATTACATAGGATTTTAAAAACAAAATACTGAGGCCACATGAAATATTGAATGTTGTTTTGGGACAACCCACATGATGGTTGTGTTCACACCCCACATTACTATCATATTTCCAAATTTCATGTGCCATATTTTATAAAACATTTTATGTATGCTTACTATATATAATTTCACTAGTGTTTTACTCGAAAAATCGACAACATAATTACATTCATATACAAGTATGTATATATTTACATATACGTTCACAAGAAAACTGGAAGCATCTAAATCCCATCTACTTTAGACTTTAAATACATGAAATGTTAATATAAATAACATTCATGGATTTAAACTCATAAATCCATGTTCAAAAATAATATTCAATAGAGGTATAATTTTTCCACAACATCTATACATAAATTAAATACTTAATAGAATTTTACATATAATCATTTACATGAATGAAATATCATAAATTTAAAAATAATTCCAATATCATAAATTATAAATTACATTCATCAATGCATAATTAATTTTCACACATAAAAGGTTAATGATTTCACCTTATAAATTACACATAAAATGACACCTTTCAAATAAATGTAAAGACGTTGATAAAATCAATTTTAAATATGGAAATTATTAAAAATATAAACTTAAAATAAGAACCCATATAAAAATAAAATTAAAAATAGACTTTCTTAATATTTTTGAATATCATAGAACACATATATTTATTTGAACAATAAAAATTCTTAAAATATTAAAATAAAATATTTTAATTGAGGGGTTTTGATGGGAAATGGAATTTTAATGGAAATATTTGAAAATAAAATAAACTCCCTCTTACTCAAAACCATAATTTAAAATTTAAATGAACTACCCCTTACCTTATCTAGATGTATAAGGAATAAAAATGGATCTGATGGCCTGTTGGTTCATCGATCAAGCAGAGAGTTATATATATGATCTTATCAAAAGGTATTTTTCTCCTTTTATATATACAAAATCCCCTAATATATACTATTTTGAGAAAAGGGAGGAAGGAAAATTCATATTTTTCTATCAACTCATTGATGATAATTTAAAGGTGGATTTGGCTTCCAATAGATTTTCTATGAAAATCTTAACAAATTCCAGCTGAAAGGATCATTTTATTTAAAATGAATGAAATATAAGTATATTTTATATGTGAATATTAGAAACCAAATATATTTAGTGTATTTGGATGCAGAGGATAATAGATCATTAGGTATGTATATACATTTTTAGGTGATGATAGATTTGCTATTTTGGGTGTAGACATATTAGAAGATCGATCTTCACTCGTGAAGTCAAGATCATATCAAAATTAATTGCATGTTATAGACTCAACTGTAACCTAGGGTATAAATTATTTTTATTTTAGTATACCAATCATGGAAATATGTTTGTTTCATCTCACATTTGGGTGATAGGGTCGTGGAATAATGTGGATAAGATCAAAATCAATAGAGGGGTTATGCATTGAGGGTTCCTATTGGTTCGAATGAGGTTGAAGAATAATGGAAAAGTGGTTAATGGATCAGATCATCCAATCTTGATCAATATACAATGATTAAGTTGGTGTTTTAAAGGATGATTGTGGTTGATGAAAATAATAGAAACATGCTGCTCAGATTAAATCCACTCATCGGCCAAGATCAAGACCGCTGGTTTAAAATCGGGTTACTGGTGATGGAAGGGTGGATTGTGAATGGAAATAGATGGTTTGATCAATACAATCATGGTTTGATAGTTTATATCACATGACACATTTTACATCAAATGTTTATTATAAAACATTAACACTATAAACAATCAATTACTATTACTCATTAATCATTTTTCGAACAAAATATCATTAATTAGTTTATTAATAGGAAAATTTTTAATTATTTAAAACCTATTATATATGTATATATATTAAGTTCCTAAATATATTAATGACTATTTTCTAATGGCTAAAAAAGAGAACATTATAAACACCAGTTTCAACAAAGTTATTCCTTATTCTTTCATGATGATTCTTTACTTCCTTTTTTCTATTTGGATTTCTGTTATTATTCTTGTCAATATTTTTCTAATTATGACTAATACTTGCTTTGTTATTATTATGTTTTTTGGAACATTATTTTTTATCCAACATTTAATAATTTTCATGGATTAGTATTTTTCAAAAAGTACGTATCCCTTCCAAATTACTATTTTTACTTAAAAATAAATTTTAATACTGAAAACATTATTAAATATATATTAATCCTTCTAATATATATTATTTTCCAATATATCTCACATATCATCGTTACTATTAAAATAATATATTAACAATTTTATTTTACAATGGTCAAAAATCAAATCCCTATAAATACATAGGTCTAAGGGAATTCTAGACATACTTAAAAACTCTTTGATGTTTATTTCATTCTCTCAATATGGTGTAATGTTTTCCTTTTATTATTTGTAATATTTTTATTTTATGTGTTATAAATTTTTTGACTATGGAAGAATCAAGAGATGTGAACTACTTAATCAGCCATATTTTTATTCTTGGTGGATTCTAAATTTTTCTACTATATATAATCATGGATTTTATGGGCTAGGTCTTGTTTACTAATGATGTATTAGGGTTTTGTATAAAAACAATGTTTACTATTTCTATATTTTAATTAAAAATATTATTTATTTACTGTATTCATTTGACATAAAGAATATATAAAAACTCAAATAGAGACTCATGTTGTTATATTCTCCCCCCTTAACTAAATTGTGCCCTTCCAATTTATTTGTGATTTTACTTTTCAACCTTTAGTTTGGAATATTCTAGTTTGGGATTGTAGTTCCTCTTGGTATACCTCAATACCCATATCCCTGAGGTATATAATGTTAGAAAACTCCACATAGAGTATGATGTATTCCAAGGATAGTGATGTTCATGGGGGCTTCCAATTCTTCTACTTATCTTGCCCATTTGAAACTAGTGTAATTGGGGTTGGTGGATGTGAACAACAGAAGATATTTCTTACACAATTATTTTGAACATAAATCTGCATGAGGCCAGCCTAAACTAGATTCATACTTGACAGTTGCAAAGACGCATTTTTTAAGGTTTCAAATTCATCATTGATTCTTCTTTGAAACAAAATACTAAAAAGTTGACACATGTATGCAGCATGTAGGTTTCCTCCTATTGTATTGTAAACATATTGGAGTGATTCAATTTTTTCTGATAGGGAAAAACATTTTAGAAGTCCTTTATTATATCTTCCTTAGTCTTTATGGTATGTTAGATGCATTTGGGTGACGTCAATGTAAAAAAATCCTACTCTCTGGTAGAGTTGCATCATGTCATATGTATAGGATATGTAATGAAGACCATTGTTGGGATGTCATAAGGCACGACAGGGTTGAAATTCTTCATAACATGAATTTGTGGTGATCAAAACATGTATTTTATTTGGAAGGGATAATATATATTTCTTATTTCTTATTCCATCCATCTAATAACTACAGAAGAGAATATTTTACTAAGAATGATTACCTAATCTAACAGTGTGTTATAATTTTCTAATGTTATTTAGATCATTCCTCTGATACAAATTGTAACGCCCCGAACCCACACACCCTAATTCAGTGCTAAAACATGTTGTGCATTTTTTTATAAAATACAACTAAAAAATCACACAATGCCTTATATAATTGAGAAACATTTTTGGTCTAGGTTCTGGAGAATTAGAATTCATTATCCAAGAATTATCATAGTTTTAAAAAAATAAAACAATTTCCTTCACAAGATAACTTCATTAACACATATTTCTGATGTAGAACAATAATGAGACTTGCTAAATCAATTTCAAATAATGGGATGAGCATTTAATTACCTAGTAAGGGGTTTAGAAATCTTTGAAATATCTTTTAGGAAAACCTCTTTTGAAAAAAACTTTTTAGAGTTTTTTTTATATTATTTTGATAACACCATTAATTTTATTTGGAAATACATTTTTGAAAAGAAAATAAAAATTATTTAGTATTGAAAATTCTACAATATTTTAAAAATAAAAATTCTCAAAAATTACTATAAATATAATCGAGTGATTTTCTGAAAACACAACGAAAGATTTTGAAAAAAAAATATTGAGACCACTTGAAACATTGAAGGCTATCTTAGGCCTACCCACATGAGGTTTTAGTTCACTCCCCACTCCCATTTCATATTTATAATGTTCAAGTGTTTAATTTTATAAAACATTTTAATCTTTCTCAAAAATATATATTTTAACTAGAGTTTTAGTCTAAAAATGGAAACTTAGTTACATTCATATACAAGTGTGTATATATTTACATATATGATGTATGCCTATCATAGGGCATGGAAAAATAAAATTTATACCAAATGAAGCACAGAGGCTGACTAGGGTCGTCTCACTTGAGGAGAATTGTAGTTAGTTCAATAAATAATTCTATTTCACCTAATCTAATTATTTTTTAGGTTTTTTAGATTATTTATTGAAAACAATTGTTTTAGTTTTTTAATGTGAAATTAATATAATGAAATGTATAATTGAAATATAAATGAAAATATAGACATAGTGAAATTTAGGAAGAAGGGTCTTGTTCCCATGGTTGGATAGTGCATGTTAATTCATTATTTATTTATTATTTAAATTAAATTTACTAATTCATTTTATGAAACCTCATTAATGAATAACATTCCTTCTATTTATTGAGTGTGTGATTTTATAATGCCTTCATTGTACCATAACACACCTCCTTCAACATTCAAATAGTATAACACCTCAACTGAGAATTCTATTCCTAAAGGTCCTAGCTCCACCGTATATTGTTTCTCCCCTGAAGGAAATCCCAAATCCATTGTAGGAAGGGCTTTCCTTAGATAAGGTGGGATAATGAATCAATGAAACGGAAGGGATTTTGAATATATTTTCATGGTAGATGACTTCCACACTCATGTAATATTCCTACATACACTGCAAATAGATTAGGGACATGTTTAATTAAAGTAAAATAATATATTATGTCATGAAACATCCCCTAGTACTAATCCTCTGTTAGTAACCTTCCATTACAATGTTAAATGAGATAATCATGGAAGACAAAAGAGAGAAATAATGATATTAGGGTTTCAAGATTAAGAGGGATGAAAGAAGAAAATGAAACACTTTAAATAATATATGAATGCATGTTACATGCGAAAAGAAAAATAAAATAAGATAAATGTAGAAAAAAAATCCTAAAGATGCATAATGTACCTAGGCCACCTCTATAATGGTGGTGCATGAATCATTCATCATGGGTGAAATCTCACCTATATAGGCCATGGGGGTTCCATCCTTCGGTCAACAATTTCAATATCTTCTAAATATCACTTTAAGATCTCCTATGGATTATGTCCACCAAAATTTTGATCATGGTATGCCAATTTAACGGCCAAACATTAAAAAGGTGTATTATTGAAAGTTGTTCTAATATTAATCCTTTATCTCCCGACTAATATTGATATTCATCCAAATTTTGAAAAACAAAATTATATTTTCTATTAATTCTGAATATTTATTCAGGAAAAATGATTTCTCAATATGCCCCAAAATATGATAATACAAGGACCACCTTAATAATGAAAATCTCCATGATCTTAAATAGTCAAACATTCCCTTTAATTATCTTGAAAATATAGTTGGAATCACCCTAATTGGTGTTTTTTATACCATTATATTCAATATTTAATAAGGTGGGATCCATGCGGTCATCCAGAATGAACTTCCAAATTGATTGATTTTTGCGGCTCCTCATATGTCTAAATTATCACCATATCTAGATGATAAAGATGGAGAACACAAATTAAGGAATATTACAAAAACTATTCACATCATTTGGATCGATACATTAAAAGTTATGATCAAATTAACAAAGTGATTAAAATATGTCTAAAATCATGAATTAAAATGTTTCACATTTTATCTCAAAACACACCATAAATCCCAAATTGGAACAAATAAGATGAAATTGATAAATTTGCAGGGATTAAATCCTTAAAAACATATTACAAATGATAAAAGTCTTATCTCTATCAATATACTTTAATAATAAAACTTAATGTAATTTAATCTCATCTTCTTCAGACATTAAATACTTAAAATGTTAATATAGATAACATCAATTAATTTAATATAATAAATCTAATTTGAAATATAATATTCTATAAAGGAATAAATTTTCACTATATCTATACCAAAATTATATACTTAACTGAAATTTATTGATAAACTAGTAAATGCATGAAATATAAAAAATTTACAAACAATGGCCATATCATAAATTTTAAATTACATTCATGAATGTATAAATGATTTTCACACATAAAATGACAATGATTACACTTTATAAAATATATATAAAATGATATATTTCAAATTAACATAATTATTTTTATAAAATCAATTTCAAAAATGGAAATTCTTATAAATATAAACTTAAAATAAGAACCTATAGTGAACTAAATTTGAAAACAAACTTTCTTAATAATTATGAATAACATATAACACATATTTATTTGGAAAATAAATATTCTTATGATATTAAAATAAAATATTTAAATTGAGGAGTTTCATTTGAAAATAAAATTTTAGTGGAAATATATTAAAATAAAATAATCACTCTTTTACACAAAACAAAAAGATAAAAATTAAATAAAGTATCACTTAACTTATCTAAATGGACAAAAGGAATAAAAATGTCTTTTTTTGGTCTGTTGGTTCATTGATCATGCATAAAGTTTCATACGTGATCTTATTGGAATAGATCTTTCTCATTTTATAGATACAAATTCTGATATTGTTTATTATTTAGAAAAATGAGGAAAATGTATATTTTTTTATAAAATTGTCGATGACAATTTAAAGCTTGATTTGGATTCCCATAGATTTTCTTCGAAAATAAAAACAATGTCCTACTAAAAGCATCTTTTTATTTAAAACGATTGAAATATTAGTATATTTTTTATGTGAACATTAGAAACCAAATATATTTAGTGGATTTGGAGGCTATAGATAATCAATCCTTGAGTATGTATATAATTATTTTTTGTGATGATATCTTTACTGTTTTTTTGTGTAGACACCATGGATGATTGAGATTCACTCATGGACTCGAGATCAGAACAAAATTCATTACATGTTAAGGACATAGCTGCATCCTAGGGAAAAAAATAATTATTAATTTAGTATACTGATCGATGAAATGGTTTTTTTCATGAAATTATGTGAATGAGCCCAGGATCAATGTGGAAAGGAATAGAATACATAGACAGGGTATGTATTGAGGGTTCCACCTAGTTTGAATGAGTTTGAAGAAGGATGGAAAAGGGAAAAATGGACAAGATTATCTGATCTTTATCAAAGGGCAATGATTAAATTTTTTTAATTAATGAGCATTATCAATCAAAGGAATAGAAACAAACTGCTCGAACTAAATCCACTTGTTCACCTAGATCTTGACAGTCAGTTTAAAAATGGGAGACCAGTGATGGAATGGTTGATCACAAATGGAAATAGATGGTTTGGATCAATCCAATCATGAACAGATAGTTGATAACACATCCTACATTTTAGATCCATCATTTGTCATAAAACATTAACACTTTAAAACAAACAATTACCATTACCCATTAATCATTTTCAAACAAAATTTAATTACTTAGTTTATTAATGTTACAATTTTAATTAGTTTAAACCTATAATACATATATATATGTACAAGTACCTAAACATATTAATGAATATTTTCTAATGATCGGAAAAGAGAAAATTATAAATACCAGTTTAAACAAATCAATTACTTATTCTTTCATGATGATTATGCTCATCCCCTTTTCTCTTTGAATTCTACCTATTATTTTCATCAATATGCTTTTATAATTATGACACAACCTTGCCTTGGTATTCTTATATTTGTTGTCTTATTACCTTTTATCTTTCTTCGAATATGTTTCATTGATTGAAAAGTTTCCAAAAAGTATGTTTCCTTCCCAGATTACTATTTTTTTTAAATAAAGTTTACTAATAAAAATGTCATTAAAAAAACATTAAGGATTATAAAATATATTCTTTACCAAAGAATTTCACATGAAACCATTAATTTTAGAATAATATACTGATGGGTATATTTTACGATGGTCAAAAATCAAGGCCCTATAAATAATTAAGATTATGTGAATTTGAGATATACTTAAAAATATTTAAATTTCATTTATTTCTCTCAATATTGTGTTATATTTTACTATTATTTCCTGTATTATTCCAGTTTTACTTGCTATAACTTTTCTGATTATGGAAAAATCAATATATGTGAACTACTCAATCAACCTTATTATGATGCTTGGTGGATTCCCGGTAATGATACTATCAATAATAAAGGTTTTTATGGGATATCTCTTATTTAGTAATGATGTATTATGGTATTTTCAAAATAAAATGTTTACTATATCAGTCTTTTAATTCAAAATATTATTTATTTTCTATATTTATATAACATGTAGAATAAAAAAAACTTATATAGAAACTTGGGGTGTTACATTCTTCCTATCTTAATTCAATAAATCAATGTTTTAAATATTTTATTTAAGACACCACACAAAACAAAGAGCATCATAAAAAAATAGAGACTATGGAGGTCTAAAGTGATGGAGACCTAGAACATCCCCTCGAACTAAGTTCCCCCCTCTGAAAACATGAAAACAATATTTGAAGAACAAATCGTATTCTTCTCAGCGGTTGACAATGAGGCAAGAAAGTCAGTGACCATGATCCCCACACACCACGTATGAAGAATGTCAATGTTGGCATCCATGAGACTGATTCATTTCATTATGATATAGGATATGGACCATGGGGTGGGGAGCTTAACTAACAGAGAGTTGTAGATAATGATTGATTCAATTTACACTACACTAAGTATAATGTTCTTCTTCCTGTACAGTTGAAGACTGGGGAGCATCACCAGGGCTCCACCTTTCAAAGAGTGACCAATTCAATAATAGACATCAAAAGCATCCATAACCACACCATTATTGTTGTGAATGACACCACCCCCACTCATGATGCCCATAATGCACGAACTATCAGTGTTTAGTTTGGGTCCCAAGGGATATGGGTTCCATCAAACACACTGCCCCCGTATTCCCTCACCGATAGGGTTCATTGAAGGATTATGGTTTGAAAATATCATCATGGTGGGGGAATCCTACCATCCTTTGCCTAGTTGAACTAGATGTAGCATCAATCACATAAACCTTGAAACCACCACCCGATGGGAACAACAGAAGATCGTTATTACAAATGTATTTTGAATATAAATATTATTATCGCTAGTCCGAACATGATTCCAAAAATGATTGTCACAAAGACTCATCTTCAATGTTTTCAAAATCATTGTAGATGCTTACTTGAAAAACTACTCAAAAGCTAACACATGTACCCTGTGGGGAGGTTTCCTCCTTTTGACGATTCGTAAAAATATGGGATGAATCAGGTTGTTTGAATAGGTTAAAAATTAAAAAATTGCTTTGTCATATTTTCCTTGAAATTTATCATAAGAAAGATGCATCAAAGTGAGGTTAAAGTAAACAAATCTTGATCCTTGGTAGAGTCGAAGCACGTCAGATGTATAAGATATGATACAAATATGCTTGCATGAAAGTCTCAATGCATGACAAGGTTCAAAATCTTCATCACATGACTTTATGCAGATCCTAACAAGTAATTCATTTTAAAGGGACAATAGATTTATTTTATTTCTCCTTCCTTCCATATGAAAATTACATAAGGGAATTTTTTTTCTAAAAATGGTTACTAAATCTAAAAAAGTATTATAATTTCCCAAACTTTTCTAGACCATTTCACTGATACCAATTATAATTCTCCAAACCTGTATTCCAATATTAAGTGTAAAATATTATATGTATTTTTTTATAAAAGGTAAATGAAAAATACACAATGTATTTTAAAATAGAGGACTTTTTTCTATATAGGTTTTGGAGAATTAGAATCTATCTTTCAAAATTATTAGAGCCTTCAAATAACAAAACAACATTCTAAGCAATATAACTCTATAGGCATAGATTTATGACTTAGAAAATCAATGATACCTGTGAAAATATTTTAAAATAATAGTATGAACATTTAATTTCCCTGTAATGGGTTTAAAATCATTGAAATACCATTTATGAAATCATCCTTTGAAAAAACATTTGGGTAATGTTTTTTGTTATTATTTTTATAATTCCATAAAAATATTTTTAGAAATACCATTTTCAAAATAATATTTACATTCTTTATGTATTGAAAATGCCTCAACATTTTGAAATTATTACACTCAAAAATTACTTTAAAAATAATCCAATGATTTTTTCTTAAAACCCTATTAATGATTTTGAAAACAGAATACTAAGGCCACTTGAAAAATTGAAAGCCATGTTGGGTTAACCTAGTTGATGGATTTGTCCACTCCCCAATTCCATATCATATTTATAAAGTTCAATAACAAGATTTTATAAAACCTTTTAATCTTTCTTATAAATAAATAGTTTCAGTAGATTTTTACTCTAAAAATAGAAAATTTGGTAATATTCATATACAAGTATGAACATATTTACATATTCTTTCACAATAAAACTTAAAAAACGCAATCTCATCTCCTTTGGAAATAAAATACACTAAATGTTAACATAATCAACATCCATGAATTTAAACTCATAAATCCACATTGAAAAATAATATTCTATATAGATGAATAAATTTTCCATTACATCTATACATAAATTAAATACATAATATAAATTTATAGATAAAATGGTACAAGTTAGAAAAATCACAACTTTATAGATAAAGTCCCTATCTTAAATTTTAAATGAAATTAAGGAATGTATAAATTATTTTCATACATAAAAGGTTAATGAATAAAATATAAAAAATACACATAAAATGATAAATTTCATATAAACATAAATATTTTGATAAAATCAATTTCAAATATGTAAATTCATAAAAATAAAAACATAAAATAATAACCCAGATATAACTAAATTTGAAAACAAACATTCAAAATAATTTTGAATAACCTAGAACATATATATTTATTTGAAAAAAATATTCATATGATATTAGAAGAAAATATTTGAATTGATGAGTTTCTGTTGCAAATACAATTTCAATGGAAATATTTAAAAATAAAATATGAACTCTCTTACACAAAACCATAAGGTAAAAATTAGAAAAAACCATCACTTACATTACATAAATTGAAAAAAGAAGAAAATAGATCTATTGGTCTTTGGTTAACCGATCAAGATGAGAGTTTTATATGTTAACTTATTGTAAGTAATACATCTCCTTTTATAGGAACAAAATACCATACTGTATACATTATTGAGAAATTAGAGGAAGGAAATGTATATTTTTCTATCAACATGTCGATGAGAATTTAACGCTGGATTTTGATTCCAACAAATTAGTTGTGAAAATCAGAATGAAGTCTACCTGGAAGTATTGTTTTATTAAAAATGATTTAAATATATGTATATTTTATATGTGAAGATAGGAAACCAAAAATATTTATTTGATTTGGTGGTGGTAGATAATTGATATTTGGGTATGTATATACATTTTTTATGTGTTGATAACTTTATTGTTTAGGGCATAGATACGATGGAATATTGAGCTTCACTCCTAGATTCAAGACTAGATCCAAATTAATTGCATGTTAAAGACTCAGTTACAACCCAGGGTACATATTATTACTATTTTAGTATTATAATAGAATAAATTTATTTTTTTTGTCACATATTTATGTGACTGGGTTGTGAATCATTGTGGATAGGAATAGAATCAAAGGAGAAGGTATGCATCGAGGGTCCCTTCATAGTTTGAATGAGATTAGAGAAGATTAGAAAGGGTTGAATGGCGTAGATCATCCAATATTTAATAAAGGTCAATGATTAAATCAGTTTTTAAAGGATGAGTGCGGTAGATCAAAGGAATAGATACAAACAGCTCAGATAAATCCACTTGTCGACCACGATCTCGAACGTTGGTTTTAAACCAGGTGACCAATGATGGATGGGTGGATCACGAATGTAAATAGAAGATTCTAATCAATATGATCATGATTGGATGGTTGATAGTTTGTCCAGTCTTTCAGATCCAATGTTTTTTATAAAAAAGTTTTACTAAAAAATAATAATTACTATTACTCATTAATCATTTTTCAAACAAAATTTCATTACTTAGTTTATTAACATTACAATTTTTAATTATATTAATCCTATTATATATATATATTTTTTTAATACCAAAATATATTAATGACTCTTTTCTAACAGTCAAAAAAGAGAACATTATAAATACCAGGTTCAATAGGGTTGTTCCTTATTCTTGCATGATGAATCTCCTATTCTCGTATTCTCTTTGTATTCTAACAATTATTATCATCATTGTTTTTATAATTATGATTAATCCTCTCTTTGGTATTCTTCTTTTTGTGGGTTTACTACCTTTTATCCAACTTCTAATAAGTTTTATTGAATATTAGTTTACCAAAAAGTATATTTCCTTCTCATATTACTATTTTTATTTAAAAATGAATTTTACTAATGAAAATATTTTTAAACCAACATTAGGGATTTTAAATTTATTATTTACCAATAGATATAACATTCCATTGTAACTTTTAAAACATGATTCTAGAGTTCATATTTTACAATGGTCAAAAATCAATTCCCAATAAATAACTAAGTCTAAGGGAATTCAAGACATACTTAAAAAAACATTGAAGTTCATTTCTTGCTCTTAAAAAGGTGTTATATTTTTATCTTATTCATATTATTATTTCTAGTTCACTTGTTATAGCTTTTATGATCATGGAAGAGTCTAGAGATGTGAACTAATCAATCCTCCTTATTGTGATGTTTGGTGGATTCCCACATATGCTACTATCAACAATAGTGGGTTTGATGGGCTAACACTTGTTTAGAAATGATGTATTAGTGTTTTTGTATAAATAAAATGTTTACTATTTCTCTATTTTAATTCAAAATCTTTTGTATTTAATGAATTAATTTAATAGGCAGAGTACATAAAAACTCACATAGAAACTTGGCGTGTTACCACACCGGTATCCTTTAGATACTATACAAGAGGAGTATCATATCCCTTTTCCCATTCTGGAAGTTCATTGGAATATTCTGATGGGGAATGAATATTTGAACCAAGGCCATACCCCTGATTCATCTAGAAATCACCAAAATATTATAGCTACCATAAACATGAAAGTTATATTCTTAACGATAATATAAATGATTATTGGAAAACTTCAATCTCTTCTTAGTAACAGGCAAATATCCCCTCATCACCTAATGATTATTAATATATTTCTGAAATAATGAGGTAGTAGGATCATATCCCAGCTCAACCCCAAATGGAAGGTTTGTATATTCAATCCACGATGCATGATGAGGATCATATCCATAATCTTCTTAATACCAGTGTCTTTGAGGTTGTACGACGCATATCCAAAACACCTTAATGGTTTGTCGAATATTCAACCAAAGTAAAAGGTTATCACAACCTCGATATTTCTCTTTACATAGGTGAAAATATGGACCAATATGACTCTACATTGGATGTCCACCATGGACAACCTCCCCATGAAAATATCTCTCTTAGACAAGGTAATCTTACCCTTTCCCAAACACCTTTGTATATAATGGTGCTCAAAATTTAGATTCATTCCTATATTTAAGTGATTGAAAGATTAGGGTTACCATATATAGTACCCCATCAACTATCATCATCACATAACTGTTGTCAGATGGAAACCCAAAGAAGCAACCTCTGTGGTATGACCTGGTGGAGGCATGTAAATCTGATGAAGAAGAGTTCAATAGAGATATATGGAGTTAGTTAGCTAGAAACAACCTCCCAATTGTGTTCTATCCTGACGCCACTTCAGACAATGAGATCCCCAATGAGAAATGGAAGGAGTTCATGTATTACTTACACCAAAACATGTGAACAACTCATAAGCAGTTTAATTCTTAACTCATTCCTTATCAATGATATGATAGTAATCTCTAGATCATAAATACACTATATTTTCAACTGTACATGGTCGTATTCTCCATATCATGGAAACTAGGGATATAATAGCATGAAAAAAATCCCATTATGTGTTTTTCTCTGTATCATAACAACCCTCCATCAAATTATTTCCTGACACCACATAATACACATGCATTCAAGGATGAAAAAATATAGATAATTTCAATTCATTAGGTCCCCAAAATAACAAATCCCCCATATACATCATCATGTAATGTTATAGTCATAGAAGAAATAAATGGACTAGGATACACATAGTCAAGTTGGTTAATCTAGAAATAATTCCCTTATTTGAATGTGCAATGGCATCATGAAAAGTAGAGTAGGGCTTCAACAGACTCTAGAGTTTGGCCCCTCGAAATACAAGAATGCATTTTATACATGGAAGTCAAAGTTTTGGACTACCTGATATCTTCCTGTAGAAAATGACTACAATCAATAGAATCCATTACACCTAGCTTATACAGGAGTACAATTCCTCTAAATAAAACTGACCATAATAGAAACCACCATAGTATCCATCCATGAGTGAACCCATCGAATGGGTCTGGGAGAATTTTTACCACCACCTCCACCCTTCGGTTCATCAAACCCTGAGGGGATCCTTGAAATATCAACACCAACTACAACCCGAACCAATCCCATAGGGATGGGGGACATTTTTATCTCAATACCCACCACCAGGTATATAACACCCCAAGAAGATCCTAGATAAATCAACAATGGTTCTATATCAACCGTAAAATATAAGGTTGGGGGAATTTATATCTCAAATTACATATTATGAGCCTTCAGATTCTCAATTGGAATAATCATATCCTAAAAAACACGATTATAATGTGCCAATATCACCCCAAACTCACCAAAACCAATGGGTATGGGGAATTTATACATCATCATCACCACATAAGGAATCAGTATTCTCCAATTTGGGAGGTAAATATCAATGACTACATTCCATCTGTCCTTCCCTCTGTGAGACATGCCTTTTTTATTTATGGCATGTTTGGAAATTATGACTTGAAAATACCTTATGGCCACTATTCAGAGACTGAGATAGGAATAACATATATAAAATTAAATCAAACCCCATAAGTATTGTATGTTAAAATGGTCCAATGTGGAAAGGGGTTAGAGAAATAACATTTACGTAACCCTTAAAGGAGGATTAGGTGGTAAAAAATCACCTTATTTCATTGAGTGTAATGGGATAACTATAATTACTATATACAACATAGTTAATACAATCCCCATAAATCTAGTAAATGAGGAGAAAAAAGATATAAATGAAGAGGAAGGAAATGATGTAATTCTTTCTTGAGAGGTGGGTGATCTGTATGCACAAACAGAGATTGCATATACCTGGAATCATAGAAGTATCATGAACTTGGAACCTCAAAAGGATAAATTTAAAACTCCACAAAGTAACACTACCATTTATAAAGTTAAACATGTGGATATATCCCACTCACCACCCAGAGGAGATGAATTTACCACTACAGAGGAATAGATTGAACAATATTAGAATGAGATAAAAAATCATAGATAGCTCAATAAAGGACTACATAGAAGTAAGATTCCAACTAGGTATTGTCTACACACGTTGAAAAAAATCCCTCCTAACACATATTACAAGAGAGCTAATAAAACATCAAGAGAGGAATTTGAGAAATAAGTTGGCTCTATATTGTGGAAGCTGGTATACATATATGAGGAAGTTGAGGATGATCACGACTTTCCTCCATTTTGGAGATAGAATCTCCCCCATCATGGTGGTAATTCATTAATTGCATGGATTAAGAATCAGTGAGATATGAAAAGGGTCCCACCTCATCAAGACATGTGTTCCCCCAATAGATGGGAGGTGGTCTAGATAGCAGTACCTTTAAGACTCCATAATTACATTGATTCCTTGGATGCTCTAATGAAAGCCATGTAAGGGAAGTGTGCACCCATGCATTCACAAAACAAACCATATCCCAAATTGGTGGATCACACTTTTCCCCTGTCCAATTTCAGAAATCATATATTTTTATCCTTTGATGGTGTGAGAGATCTAGAACAATATCTCACACACTTCATGTCCTGATGCAGCCAGATAATGGGCCCTTGAGATTATAAGGAGGTGAAGAAACTAAGATGTTTTGTACAGTCTATGATAGGGAAATCATTTATTTGTTATAGTACCCTTTCATAAGGATCTTTTGTGGGATTCTAAGACCTTAACTTTCAATTACATTATCATTTCATATCCACAGTAAGGAAAATGAAAATTTTCAACCTCATAAAATGAAAATAACATGAAATTGATAGGGTTTCTGACTTTATCACTAGATGGATGGTTTAACCAGTTCATTTAGTATCCCTCTCTCATAAGAGAAATTAATGGAACTCTGTGCCAAAAATATTCAGGATGAGATGAAAACGCATTTTATCTTGATGAATTATCCATGTGTATTACAAAATATAACAAAGATGGATCAATTCCTAGAAGATACCATTCAGCAGAACCGACCTAATCTTGACCCATTCCCTTAGAGTAGGTAAAGGATTTGGTAAGGTAGAGACCATTATTGTTACCCTAAAAATAGTAGCTATGCCCGTTCAAGAACCCTAGAATGAACCTTATCACCCTAATACTCACATTGATTAGTATAAGAAATAAAATTTACCTTGGATTGAAGCAAAGGGAGATTAGGGTCACCATCGATTTAAGGAATGGATGAGAAAAGTGTCCTATTTATAAAATGAGAATGTTCTCATTTATTTCCTTAAAGACATGTAAAATAACATACTCTAGATAATGGGGCCTAGGAAACTAAATGCGTCCAACCTCATTAATAGAAACCTAATTGGATGACATCGTCTTCGTAGCTATGTAGCGACACATTCAAAAATTCATCAATGATTTAAATGTTGCATCAATGGGAAAGTCATTATGCTTTATTGTAAGAATTCCCCCTTTGAGTCATGCAAAGCTATATATGATGAGGTAGGTTTCACAAGAAGGATGGATAATAAAAAAATGGTGGATTATTACATTAATGTTATATACCCTAATGTCTTGGGGACCAACCCTGTGAATCCCAAGAGCATGATTGAAAATGATTATGTACTACTTATAAATCATATTGAGGCATCAGACATAATCCTAGTAGGATATTTTAAACTAAAAACTCCATTGGCTCATGTCCATGGGATAGAAATCATGTCAGATGAAGTGGATTAATCAAATGAGTATCATGATGATTCACTATTAGGATATGATAATTACCTTAAACCATTAAAAAATATTGATGAATCCCCAAAGATATTCTATACAACTCAATATTCCCAAGATCCTCCCACCACGGTGGCAGCATAAAAGAAAACATGCATCCCATAATCTATCTTTGAAAAATATAGAAGTTCTGTATGAAAATGTATCTTTCCTTGGTCTCGCTTACCTTAATAGTGAAATATATTACATTATATTAACTACCATTTCTGAAAAAGACTCCAAAGACTCATAAATGGAGGAAGAAGAGTATGGCCTCAGGATCGCCCCTCTAGTATTTGAGGAAGGTTTCACCACCACCATCAATGAACTTAGGTAGGTGAATCTGGTAATATAAAACGATTCTGAATAATAATTATTAGTGACTACATGCCTTTAGAGGAGAAGTATATATATTTTTCATTTCTAAAGTAGAATCTATATGTGTTCTATTTCAATTATACATAAATTCCTAGGATGAACACCAATGTGGCTACACATCACATAGGCTTACCCGATAACCATTGAAGTTTCAATTATCCATCTAAGAGGATGAGACACTCTAATATTGTTAATGTAGAATAATAATATGACAAATTGATAAAATAAAACATTATATGGGAATTGAAAAACCCATAATTGCTCACTGAAACCATCACCATATATAAAAATAATGGGAAGATCATGGTCTACATCGATTTCAGAGACCTTAACAGAAACTTCATGAAGGATAATTTCCTATTATCTATCATGATCCTTTTGACCAATGAAACTGATTTATTTTAAGACCTTTCCTTCATGGATGGTTATTCGGGTTATAATTAGATAAATATGTCCCATGAAGATGAGGAGTCCACCCCCTTCAGAGAACCTTAGGGGATATTTTTATTTCATTTAATTCCACTTGTATTGACTAACTATGGTTTTACATACCAATGTGCCATGCGACATATATTTAATCCCTTATTAGGATGAAAAAAATGTTATATAAATGATCTGGAAGAAAAATATTGAGTATGACGTGATCACCTCACTGGTCTTCCATCAATCTTCAGCTAGTTTCAAAAGAATAGATGGGTGATGAATCCTCTAAAGTGTTCTTTTATATTAACATTAGGGAAATTTATTGTATTTTTGGTTCACCACCTTGGCTTCAATGTGAATCTAAAAAATACTAGTTCAATCCTAGAAATGCCACACCCCTTGAAATCTAAATGAACCGAGGGGGCTTTATGGTCACCTGACAAACATTTATCATTTTATATATAACCTTACTAGAAAATATCCTCCCTTAACCATGTTAATTAATAAGGGAGTCACCTACCAATGGGATGAGTAGTGATAAGATTACTTTGATAATATCAAGTAGTACTTACTAAAACCACTGGTATTTATGCCTCTGGTAGAAGGAAATTAACTTATTTTATATGATTCCACTATGGAACATTCACTTGGTGCTATCATCACATAGAAAAATTATGCGGGGAGTGAAAAAAAACCTCTATTAACTTATTAAAACATGGAAAGGTACCAAGACTCAGTATTCTGATATCAAGAAGAACTACCTTACATTGATCTATTTAGTGAAAAAACCAAGACATTACTCATACCATCATGAAGAATATCTTCTCAATGGAGTTGAGCCATTGTTCGATGATTGAGGGATAAGATGATCCATTGAAAGTATCAAGCATTTGTCTCATGAAGATCTTGATTAAAACTTTTTCTTTCTTAGGGGTTTGAAATTTCTACTTGATCTTGGTTTCTATTAAAAAATTTAGTCATCTGAGAGATTATCATGACAAATTTTGTGATTCTCTCTCCCATTAGATTGGGTATCTCATTATGATAGTCATTATATTGATCTTAGAATCGATTTTTAGCCCGATTCCTCCTATTATTCGCCATTGTCTAGAATAAATGTAAAATAAGGGGTAAGTATTTTAAACTATTAAACACATAAACGGGAATCCAAGGGCATTAAATGGATAAGTTATAAATTACATTTATTTCCTTAACTTATGAATTTAAAGGCTTCAATCCAAGTTATCCATGATATATTTCCAAACATATATTATTATGGGCTTTTTCCATTTATAATGGTTCTTACATAGCTTATTAATTTATCAAAGCACATCCCCCAAGAGTGTCAAACTCGGAGTGCAGCAAAACTCATTGTTGTGCACCAATTCCTTTTCGAGTCTTGCTCAAAGTGGTGTTTTTGGGTTTTTACCCCTAGATACATATGTGCTAGTGCCATGTCAACTTTTTCTTATCCAGACTAGGAACTAATTTCTTGATAAAACACTTACTAGACATTCACTAAGATTTAGGTAAATTTTTCTTTTACTTAGACTTATCCTTTAGGATTTCACTATAGTTTTCTAATCCTAATCCCAAAATAACTAAACTTTCTTCTAATATCAACTATAATAAGCCTATTATTTTTATTACATTCATACATGATATAATGACGTAAAATTACACTTAATATAGATTGAAATATAGATAAGTCTAGTGTATTGGAAAATTAGGAACATTACATAACAACTTAAAACATGAAACACCACATCATTATTGAAAACTTCCTTTACATGACCACAACATTTCTTCATATATAACATTTCATGGGATTACCTGAGGAAATACATAAGAAAGGGTTGATCTATAAATCCCAGTAAGGGAATAAAAATTGAATAAAATTAATTAGAAGACATATGTTATACAATAGGATTATCAATGGATCGTGAAAGAAACATGATTATAAAGGCATGATATAACATGATAATAATAACATGGAAATGCAGCGACAACTTAGAACATTGCATCACAGGTTAAGTAAAAACATGGAAGACATCATATTGGAAAAATTCCCATAAAGGAATAAGTTAAACCATTTTCCCAACATCTATTATCATGATACTAAATATTACCCAATACCTTGGAGCACTATATAATTCTTGGTGCACCTGTCACATTCATTTCTTCTCATACTTAATTGTGCCACATAGATCTTAAAGCGTGGATTCATTCATTATAATAATTTATTACACGATAAAGGGGTGTCGAATATATACATGTAAGTACTCAACAAAAGCTTTTATGTGTATAAAAGGGAACACCCTTGATAGTGAATGGGTATGGTATTCACTTACACAATTGTTTTGGAATGGAGATTCAAGGTGCAATTTTGGTAGCCTTACGACATGACATAAAAATTCATAAAAATGGTTGATGAGAGATAAATAGGTATATCATCATATATACATGAAATTTAATGTAATATGGTCATATAAATAAATATCCCAATATAAATAGTTTGGAAATATAAGGCATAACATAATAACGAAACTTGAAGAAAGAGGATAAATGAAATAACTCTTATGAAATTTTGGCATGGTAACATGTGTATTTAGGAGGGATTAATGGGAAATAAAGGGATCTAAAATCATTAAAACATATTAATATAAGTATTGGGGAGGTTCATAAACATAACCCATCGGTTTTAAATGAAACTAAAAGGGCGTAACAATATAAGAAAACTTGGATAAAAATGTAAATAGAAGGAACACTTACTTGAGTGTGTGACTTCAAAAGATTGAATAGGCACTTTTTGAGAGATTGGAGCACCTTATGAGGATTATAGAGAGGGTAGGATAGATTAAGGACTTGATCCATGTATTTTTAGTGAAGATTAGAGGGATCTTGGGTGTGTTTATATAGGAAATGAGAGGGGAATTCTTTAATATTTCACAAACATAGGTTTTGGAATATATATAATTAAATATTCAAAGACACAAACCTTACCATGGGTTTTACCCATGGATTATTCCAAATAGATGTGGAAAAATTATTTTATAATTCCATGGGCTGAAGATATTAAAATATTAGCCTTTCTTATGTGGAGGTGTGTCACATTATTAAAGAAATGAACTTAAAATCATAAAATAGTTTATACATCTTAAGGAATTAACTAATGATTTATAAAATAACTCAATCAAATCTAAAATCACAATATTTTAATGGAAAAATTATATCTATTTAAAAATCCATTTATAGTGTTTTGACATCACTATTGAGCCCTTATGACGCCATTAAGCGCACTATATATTTATATGGTATTTAGTTTTTACCCGAAAATTTGTCTGGCTTAGAAAATTATTGACAATTCGCTGTTGAATAACTATGACATCATGATTCCAAAAATAATTTTCATTTTATCCAAATAATTTTCTAAATATATAAATTTTTACTTAAAAACCCAATATTTATTGAAAATTGGCGAGTTTTGAAAAAAAAATAGATTTTAACCTTAGAAAAAATTGCATTTTTCCTCATAAAAATTAAATGATCATTAATATTTAATAAAATTTATTTAATAATAATATTGTATTAAAATATTTTTTATTAATCCATCCAAATAGATTTCTTTATTCAATTTAAATATTAACCAAAAATACTATTTTTTCATTAAAAAAGTAATAAAATAAAAGTTTATTCATTTTTATATTAAAATATAATGTGCATAATAATATCAGGGTATTGATATATATCCCTTTATTACAGTAGCATATTCCATAACAGTAAGGTATGAGATGGTGGGGTTTTCATGGGGCTGTTTTGTGAACATGGTTTGGATAATGATCTTGATAAGTGTGAAATTCTCCCATAAAGAGTTTCTCTCATGCTTAAGTTATTGGATCTCGTCTAGGGATTGGTCTAAGGAAAATCCCAGAAATGTTATCACCCATGGATGCTTTGATACATGGGATTTATAAGGAACGATCCTACTGGTTTAGTCCATCAAATCATTTTTTTTGTGTTGAATAGATTTGTTAAAATGTTATATTTATAATATTCATTAATCATTGTTCAATGGATATATTATGAATGGTAATGATACTTAACATTCCTTCAAATCAAATTGGTTATAATAAAATAAATAGAGTGCATGTGTTTTATATAACCATTTTAGAAAATAATACATTTAATTCAATCAAAAGGTAATGTTCAATTATAATAGTTCGGGTCATTACAATGAAACTAGAGAAGTTCCCAACATAGGTGACCTGTGTAATTGTCGCTCTACCAGAAGAAGTGGTGACTGGAAAGATGTTTTGTCCCAAAATTCACAGAAGTTTGACAACTATATGTATCGAATGATAGTTGACTGAGCTCATACGACCCTGATAGGACATATTCTCAAACTAATAAAAATCCAAGTACATATAGAGGCTTCATTTGATAAACCTATCGTAGGTATATTTAATCATCCATGATAGTAAAAGACACTAGAGAAGGATTGATATCCATCTTCTACACAAGCTCTTTATCTTACAGATTTCCCTCCTTCAACATATGGAGAACGGAAACCACCACACCAAATGGAACCCAAATTGGATGGTGATCTCCTTTTTTCTATTAATAGAGTTTACATAATTGATCCATTCTATAATGATTAATATACATCCAAGTATGAGTACCATGTAACAGACTGAAGGGTTAGAGGACAATGAAGAAATATCCAATGCTATAGGGGATTACGTAGATGTGGCTGATTCCAGAATTTCAATAATATCCCTATAAATCCATATATGTAGTCTAGAACCAAGAGTGAGAACTATAGAAATATAAAATGAAGCATTTATATTCCTCAAATACCTCCAGTGTTATTTCATGTCCAGTCATTTTACATGACCGATAGGTAGGGGTGTGATTGTATGATCATACCAGAGAAAGGGGAAGGTGGACGCAAACTACACCACTTGTAGAAGATACACCCTCAACATCTTCTTAAGGACTAGGATCATCCACCCCAAACACCTCAATTCTTGAGCCATACAATAGATAAAAATCCCACATTGGGAAGCATAGAAATTTGACATAAAAGTATAAAATTGTGAAACAGTTGGTTGTTGTTCTAGCCAAACTCTCAATCAAGTATGCTCCCCATCATTCAAAATAATTGAAATATGAACTAATCAAGTATCTCTATATCTCATAGGAGTTTATGATAGAAGTAACTACAGTTGAGTTTTATCAAGTGGAGACTATTCGATCAAAATATCATGTCCCCATATCATTCATAGAACAAAATCATGAAGAATTTATCTAATTATATAACTAGCCCCTGTATATTTTAGGAAAAAATTATATTTTCAACATCAAAAGGGATCTGGTTAAAAATTGTTCTAGGGTAAACCTCACACTAATTAAAAACATATGATTTTTGGGATATATAAATTGATTAATATCTCCAAAAAATATAAACATCCATGGGTGAGATAAGAATGAGAAATGGAATCTCTAGAAGATCAATCTCAATGTTTAGATTGGGAATCTCACATCTAATGTAGTGTTCATTATTATCTAAATAGACCCAACATATAATTTCCTAATTGGACGACATCATCTTCATAGATATGTAGAGACACATTCAACAATTCATAAATTATTTAAATACCCCCTCAATGGGAAGGTCACCATGATATATGGTAACAATTCCCCCTTTGAGTCATGCGAAGCTATATATGTTGAGGTAGGTTTCTAGAAGAAGGATGGATAATAACAAACGGTGGATTATGACATAAATGTTATATACCCCAATGTATTGGGGACCACCCCTGTGAATCCCTAGAGCATGATTGAAAATGATTATGTACTACCTATAAACAAGATTGAGGCATCAGACATAATCATAGTAGGATATTTTAAACTAGAAACTCCATTGGCTCATGTCCATGGGATAGAAGTCATGTTAGTTGAAGTGGATTCATCAAATGAGTATCATGATGATTCACTATTAGGATATGATAATTACCTTAAACCATTAATTTTTTTTTGAATCCCCAATGATATTCTCTACAACTCAATATTCCCAAGATCCTCCCACCTTGGTGGTAGCATAAAAGAAAACATGTATCCCATAATCTCTCTTTGAAAAATATAGAAGTTCATGATGAAAATGTATATTCCCTTGTTCTCTCTTACCTTAATAGTGAAATATATTACCTTAGTTTAACTACCATTTCTGAACAAGACTCTAAAGACTCATAAATGGAGGAAAAAGAGTATGGACTCAGGATCGCCCCTCCAGTATTTGAGGAAGGTGTCACCACCACCATCAATGAACTTTGGCAGGTGAATATGGTAATATAAAAAGACCCTTAATAATAGTTATTAGTGACTCCATGCCATTATAGGAGAAGTATATATATATTTCATTTCTAAAGTAGAATCTATATGTGTTCTCTTTCAATTATACATAAATTCCTTGGATGAACACCAATGTGGCTACACATCACATAGGCTTAACCGATAACCATTGAAGTTTTAATTAGCCATTAAGGAGGATGAGCCACTCTCATGTTGTTAATGTAGAATAATAATATGACAAATTGATAAAATAAAACATTATATGGGAATTGAAAAATCCAAAATCGATCACCCAAATCAACACCATATAAAAAAATAATTGGATGATCAGGGTCTACATTGATTTTAGAGACCTTAATAGACACTTCATGAAGGATAATTTCCCATTCTCTGTCATGAACCTTTTGACTGATGAAACTGATTTCTTTTAAGACCATTCTTTCATGGATGGTTATTCAGGTTATAATTAGATAAATATGTCCCATGAAGATGAAGAGTCCACCGCCTTCAGAGAACCTTAAGGGATCTTTTTATTTCATTTAATTCCACTTGTATTGACTAAATATGGTTCTACTTACCAGTGTGCCATGCGACATATATTTTATCCCTTATTAGGATGAAAAGAAAAATTTTATGTAAATGATCTGGTAGGAAAATATTGAGTATGATGTGATCACATCACAGATCCTCAATAAATCTTTAGCTAGTTTCAAAAGCACAGTTGGGTGATGAATCCTCTACAGTGTTATTTTATATTAACATTAGGTAAATTTATAGGATTTTTCGTACACCACCATGGATTCAATGTTGATCTAAAAAATACTTGTGCAATCCTTGAAATTTCACACCCCTCAAAATCTAAATGAACTGAGGGGGATTTAAGGTCAACTAACAAACATTTATCATTTTATATCTAACCTTACTAGAAAATATCACCCCTTAAACATGTTAATTAATAAGGGAGTCACCTACCAATGGGATGAGTAGTGACAAGATTACTTTGAGAATATCAAGTATTACTAACTACAACCACTGGTATTGATGCCTCTGGTAGAAGGAAACTAACTTATCTTATATGATTCCACTATGGAACATTCAATTGGTGCTCTCCTCACTTAGACAAATTATGCGGGGAATGAAAAAAACCTCTATTAACTCAGTCAAAGATGGAAAGGTACCAAGACTCAATATACTAATATCAAGAAGAACTACCTTACATTGATCATTTTAGTGAAAATCCCGAGACATTACTCATAGTATCATGAACTTGACTTCGTCTCTTGTATTGACCCCCTCATGTAAATCGTTGTCTTCCCTATGTTGACTAGGTGTTTGGTCTAATAAATAGTTATTCTACAACAATATGACATAATGTTCACCGAGAACTGGTATTGACTCTCAGAACCACAATGATACTATGAAATAAACTTTTAAGGTTGGAACAAAAGTGGGAAGTACCTTAAATCATTCATAAGGTCTATTCCAATGGATCTTACTCATTTTCAATAATGAATAGAGAATGCATTCCCCCCATGAGTGGAAGGTTTCTTAAAAAGTAAGTTTCACAACTAACACTAGATATTTCATGTCCTAGCAAAAATGATCTCAACTTCAAAAAAATTTCATCCTTACCGCATGATGATAAATATCACAAAATATTTCCCTACCACATGATGTCAAACTACATGGATGATGACCTTATCACATGAAATTGAAATTTATAGAAGATATTCTTACCACATGACGTCAAAATACAGAAGGAATATTACTTTATGGATAATTCACTACACATGATCTAGATCTATTTGAAATCAAAATTAAGTAATCTCATCAGTGTGTGTGAGTTAGATAAAAATATAGAGTATCCACACTGAAGAATGATGTGTGCCTGATTCCTTCTACCATATTGTACATTCTGACACACAGAACCCAAATTCTAGGTCCATCCACTATATAATTGGAAACAATCCCCTCCTCTGCTTATGGGTTAGAACTGTATAGAGATCTATGCATCCATGAACTATGTGTGGATTTATTCATTTTCATGTATGATATATAGTGAATATGAAACATAAAATACTTGTTCTATGCACAATATAATCCTTAAAAATCCCCCCTCTCTATGTATGGGTAACGATTTCATATGTAATTTTCCCTTTCATGAAATATGTGTGGCCGGATTCCTATTACCATAAGATATATAGTGATTCATGTATCTCAAATTCAAGATCCATCTGAAACTTATAAAATGATTGAAATTAACCCCTCTATATATGTGTGTTAGACCTATGTAGAGAGCTATCTGATAACTATGTGTTGTTTGATTCCATCCATCATAGGATACATAATTATTTCTCGATCCTTTATTACAGGTCCTTCTATAAGTTATCCCCACACCAAATCATGATCCTTCTTGAGAGTAAGATCAGTGTAGACGATCTAGTCTAAATTAAATTATAAAAAACTCCACATTTCCCCCTTCACTGACTCCTATGCAGCTTAATATACTACCCAGTTTTCCATTGATTATCATACCAAGAACAGATCCTATGAGCGTAGCGAACATAGAAATATTATCTATCTGGCATTATTGAGACATTTATTAGATTGGTAACTATTTCTAAGTCACATGATGCTAAACTGGATGACCACACCTAGTCAAATAGTGTTAAACTACATGAAAATTTCCTTGTCACATGACATCAAACTACGCGACAAGAGGTATTAATACCCAAAAACATTACCCCTGATGTATTTTTATTAATGAATCATAGGTATTATCCATTATAAAAAAAATGTTTCCAATACATTATAGCATATAAATTAGGGTTCTGAAACCCGTCTTGAATCTAATGTTTTCTATGAACCAACATCATATCTTTGATATCTAATTCAATACTAACCAATTCCTTGAGTTCATATCCATATCTTGAAACTATATGAACCTTGGGAACCCTTGATCAAAGTTATAACCTATATAAAATAGGTTACAAGAACTGTCTAATAAAAAAGGAACCCTACTAGGATTTTTTAGTGAATGAAAAAATGACAAAGAGGTTATACTTAGGGAATGTTTAGTCCTAGAGGATTGAACCTCCTTAAATTTAGGATTTATCATCCTAACTTGGTGGAATATGAGAATACACCTTTATCAATGGTTCACCTATACTCACTAGTTTCCAACTCTAATTAAATAACATATTCATTGGTTTTGATTTACACTTCCCGTAACCCAACTATTCAAGTCGATTCAGATACCCTCAATGTTACACATTTGTGCATCGTAACAATTGTCAAAGTAATATTATGACATTACATTCTTATACCCTTTTATTTTTGCATATCTCTCCCTAATGAATACCTAACTTCCTTATCTTTTCAATCCCTTTGGATTTCCCTTTTTAAAAATTCATACTCCAGATACATATAATCCATTTTCCCCGCATCCAAGGGTCATCAAGAATGAATTAGTGGTTCATGACCTCATTTACCAAGGCCAAGAGAAAAGACTCTAAATTTCATGTAATTTATAATAAAACTACATACCTATTGATTCTTGTTACCACATGATATGTAGTGACACCCAGAACTAACATCTGGGGTACAACCACAATGGAAAAGATAAAACAACCCTTTCCTTACATGTGGGTTACACCTATGCAACAGAATATCTAAAAAAAGAACTATATGGGAATCAATTCCCATACTATGGGAAATGTAGTGATGGATGGATCCTCCATTTTAGTCTCATCCATGACTTTTCATCATTACCAACCATATCCGTCTACGATAACCAATTTTGTGTGGGTAATCATTCTCATTTCAAAATATGAGTTTCCCTACATATTCCCTATCATGAAATCTCACATGGTTAAATTGAATTTCTAGTTAATCATTTTTCTCATGCCAATCATGAATCATGTGAGTTGAGGGAACTAGGAAAGTCACTCTATCTACTATGATTGAGGTTTATTCTATTAAAAGATATGGAATTAGGTCTTAGTCACATGGTGTCAAAATTCATGACAGAGTCCTAGTTGTATGACATTAAACTACAGAACAAGAGGTGTTCATGTTGGAATGATCATCCCCTTTAAGTATTTTATACTAAATTATAATATGTTTTATCCCTTTAGATTAAGTATATTTAATAAACAATGGTGAATCCTTTATGGTTCTCGAACCATTATTCATTATTATATTCTCCATGACACATCTTCATATATTTTCTATAGTGGTTGATACAAATCAATTACTCAAGTTAATAAACTTATATTTGAACCCCATGGACCTTTGGATCCATTGATTCTAGTCCTCACCTTTATTAAACAGATAATAGGGGATGGTTAATCCAAAGGGACCCCACATGGATTCACTATTCAATGATACAAATCCAAATAGTTTGTTCCTATAGGGTGTTTTGGCCCTAGAGGAGAGTTCCCCCTTAAACCTAATTGTTATTTTCCTAAATACGTGGAACATGGTTTTATTTTATTATCAATTTATGACCTTTACCCATTGTTTTAACCAATAGTTAAATCAGATATTCTTGTGTCAGAATTTATATATCCCAAAAACCAATTATTCAAGAGGATTCAAATACCCTCGATGTTACTCATCTATGGATCATACGTGTTGTCAATGTAATATTACAACATTTTACTATTTAAACCCTTTATAATGGTGTATGATTCTTATGTGAAGACCTAAATTGTCTAAGTTATTCATTCATCTGGGTAATAACATCCATACCACATGATGTTAAACATGAAGGAAAATTTCTTTGTCACGTGATGTTAAACTACATGACAGATACATCCCTACTGCTTGATATAAAAAGTATAGACTATCACCCATTATCATTTCTTATAAAAGGTCCAAAAGAACCTAAAACTAGTCCACCATAGTATGGGGTGGTTCCATCATCTTTTAAGAACCTTGATGCATAGATCATACTTTATATATTGAGAATCATAGGATTCCACCAAAATTTCCCGACCATTATAAAGAAGACAGTATCTCTCTATTTGACCATGTAATAGTTGGATATACATAAGGGACTTGGAACAATAAACCATAGTCATATTAGACCTATAGAATATGCCTTATAATCTTTGTGATCCCTAACATAATTGTGGTGGAGCTCCTCACTATAGAGTGATTCACAATCATTTTTGGCATGAATTTATCATACCACCACTCATGACCCGAGAAACTTGAGACATGATTTATAGAACTCTAATATTCTTGTCAAAAGGATGTTTGAGTACTTTTGACTCTAGGAGTCCTAATTAGGATGTTTTTTTAACAATCCCCTCATAAAATCTCCATGTGAATCCTGATCTTAAACTAAATTCACTTTGGTCAATTATTTACAAACTATAAACACTGTCATTTGATGGTCCAAATAAAATGAAAATAAACTTCTAGTGAATTGTTAGGAAACAAATCCATAGTGGGAGGTATAAGAAAAATTCATGTCTCCGCTCACTAAAATCATTATCTCTAGAGTTTAGAGAAAAGTTAGAGAAAAAATTAACAGGTCATAAAGCTCACAGGGCTCATTGGGTGGCCCTAGTAAAGCTATTATATTTTTTTCTAAACCCCCTAGTCTAGAAATAAGTTAGAGAAATTATCCATAAAACATCCTCACTATGATAATGTGGCTACTCAATGACAACATAATTTTTATGGTGAAGGAACACTTTATAAATCTTATGTTTTCCATAAACCACCTTAATTTCATTGAAATCGAAGATGACACAACCAATTCCTTAAGTTGTTTCCCTTCATAGGGAACTTAATAGCCTTAAGTTATTTTATTGGTTATCCCATTTAAAAATCCAGTAAGATGAACTTGTTTATCCAAGGGACCCCGCTATGATTCTCAAATGAATAAAACAATGAAAAAGGATATTCTTCCTAGAGGATGTTTTTCCCAGAGGAGAGGCCACCTTTAACCCTAGAGTTATTATCATGACTACATGGAATATGGCCTCCCATCATTATCAATGATTGAACATTAACCATTGGTTTCCACCTACTTTTAACTAAGATATTCCTATACCAAGATTTAAAATCACCATAACTAGAATATTTAGGTGGATTCAACATGATCAAAATTATATCCCCATGTATTGCACCCTTTCCCAATTAAGGATTGTGATATTCCATTCCCAATCCTTTTAACGGCCCACAGCTCATGACTAAAACAAATATGTAATAGGGCCTGATCTTCTCAACAAGAAACTAAACTACCCCAGGTTTTTGGAACCCTTCTTGGATAATTCTTTTCTCTCTATTGCACTTCATCGTCTAAACACTTTAATATTCACAATGATTCCATATCCCTTGGAAAGAAGTAGAGACAACTCTAATTGTCCAGGAATGTAATCAATATGGTCTCAAGTATAAGGGAATTTGACACATTAATTAAAGGTGTATCCTCCTTATAGAAAAGGACCTCCAATCCTCGTAAGGCCCAACAACACCACAACTGAACTCAGCCATCATCATACCTTTATTTTTATTCATGAAAAGAAAGGAAGAACAAGAGAGCATAGTGATAGCCCTCAACACCAACAGAAGAACTATGGAGGCCGGAAATAATGAATCCCTAGGGCATCCCCTCAAATCAAATTGAAACCCTCAGGCTTTAGGCTGTTCATAGTGTGAAAACATATAACCTCAAAACGAGGGACATGCAACAAGGCCAGATGATCTGCTACTTTGTTTCCTTCTCTCCATGTATGCTTCACTTTGGTGATGTTCTATAGTAATTTCTGGAACTTTCTGATGATGTATTGGATCGACCAAGGAGAGTCTCTAATTCCATGCATGGAATTTTTCACTAACAATGAGTTAGTTTCAGCTCCATGAATGGCCAAAATCCTTTGCTTATAAATCCTAAGACCAATGAAGATCGCCCTGAACTCTACCTGGAGAGAAGATCCCTAACCAATATTGACAGAGAAAGACAAGAGGACCGATCCGCTGACATCTTGTACCACACACCCACCTCACATGACACCCAGGGCAAATGATCCATATGTGTTGAGCTTCAAACCATCATAAGGGGGCGCCAATAAATGTAGTTATTTCTAGTGTAGTTGTTGACCTAATGGAAGGTGTCGTCTTCGACTTGAAACCAATAAAAATAAGAGGCATCCCCCCAGTTATGAATGACCCTAACCATGTAAAGGGGGAGATTTCTCATGCCAGCAATAATGGCACAACTCGAAGTGGATCTCCCTTCATGGATAATTTTATTCCTCTCCTTCCAAAGACACAAACAACCAGCATGAATAATCATGGTGCGTGTCATTTTTTCCAAGCTAGAGTACCTTAAAATATTTTAATATAATTTATGAGGTGAAAGACAATAAAATTCAACAATAGATGGTCTAAGCAAGAATACATTAAACTACAACAATAGATTGTCAAAGCTAAAATACCTTAAACTACACCAACATAATGTTTGTCATAAATGACCCTAAACTATAAAAATAGAAGTATGAGATAAAATACCCTAAAATAAAATAATATAAGGTCTTATCTAAAAGCCTCTAAACTACATCAACATAGAGTCCAATCTAGAATACCCAAAACTACGAAAATATATTGTATGAGCTAAAATATCCTTAACTAAAGATATAAATGGTCCATGCTATAAGACCCTAAACTACATTAATGGTCAAGTTTACTAGACCTCAAGTATCCAATTTTAATAGATGCAATTCTTGTTAGGATCAAAACCTGAAATGGGAATCTTGTAAAAAAGACAAGTCTCTTCTTACTGGACATGAACTTTGTGTGATCCCAAAAATATTTAGAAGTCAGGAAATAGAAAAGGCATAAAACATGTTAGGATAAAAAAATATAAAAGGGAATCCTATGTAAAATCCAAGCCCACACTTGCTAATAATTCCCTATAATAATCTTATCAAAATGTTTGGGAAACATATAAAAGTTACAAATATTTATAGGATTTTTATTTTTTCAAGAAAAAATTATTTTTTGCTCGCTATGTCCACTATCCTGGGAAAGAAGTAGAATGATCTCCCTTTGGGACATATATTCACCCTATTTATCCTTTTAAACTAGGTGGTCCCATGATAACTTGATCAGATAAATTAATTATGAATCTCATGTTTGTAGTCATTCATGACCAATTCTCAATATAAATCCGTTATTATTCAAGAATTCAAATCTAGGTCCTCGGGGTTACTTGGTATTATGAAACGGAGTGTTACCTTTGATGATATATATGATATATGGTCAATGAAATACCATACACATCATGAAATAAAGATATCTTCAAAGAAACATAAAATGTTTGAATTTTTTTCATTGATATTGTCAAAAATAGGGAGGAATTATCATTCTCTAGATCCTCTCTTATGGATTCATAAAGATGAAAAAAGTCTTAAATTTTTACACGAAGATCTTAAAAAAATCTTGTCTATAGAGTCTTGAAAATCATCGAGAGTATGGAGAGAGGGGAAAATTGAGCATTGAAGTACAACCCACTTGGTTTATTCTACCATCACTAGAGGATGAAGAGCCTCAATTAAAGAGGAAAATTATGCAATATATTTCTGAGAGGTCTCCAATAAAGATGATGATATCAAAAGATCATACCTATGACATGATATGTGTATTTCATGTTCATCTATCTCTGTAGTCAAAACATCAATCTGGTCAAAAAATTGAGAGAACCTCTAATGTATCTTCTCAATCACCTTTGTGGAATCATTAATAAATTTGACCAAAGAACTTATGTCATCGTATCTATATAGATCCTTATCACTATTGGGATATTTTTTTAGGATTAGAAAATATATAACATGATGTCATATAGTTATCGATAATAAAATATGTCTGCTAACAAATCACAAAAATGTTTGTGAAGGCATTCTTATTGTCTAAGGATATCCTCTAAGGGAATCGCAATAATTAGTGCACATATTTGATTCCAAATCATCCATTGTGATACCTGATCTTTAATTATTTTCCAAGTGAGTTCACTAGATGAAGGAATGGTTGATGAGGTATACCCAGATATTAAGACTCTCTAATTTTATGAGTAATCCCAGGAATAATCCTCATATAATTATCCTTCGGCTGGTACATCATCTATAACTGATATTTGAGGATCAAATTCATCAACAAATACTACCCTTCTAGGTGGAGGCTCATTATTATGGAGAGAGAGATTCTGTGGAGGCTCCATTATGTACTGAATTAACTCTATTACTTAATTATTTAAGGAGAATAGGAAGGCATAGGGGTTATCAACCTGACATATATATTGATTCAATAAACCACTCAGTTATTCATTCACTAAATATTGGTTGTAGTCATGATCTAAGCAGGTAGGGGCATCGGCAGGTGGAAAAATGTTTTCAACATTTGTATCTTCATGCATTAACATAATCCAAAATTCACACTTGATATTTGGATGTCATTCTCCCCACAATAAATCTACGGTAAGATGTAAAATCATTTTAATAAAAAAAATTAAATCGGTAAGGGGTGTATGGATCATGGAAAATCATTCCATTGAAATGAGATAAAAGAACCCCATTTCGAGAGAACTACTACTATTAGTAATACTTATCATGATAGGTGAAGGATGGGGCATGAAGTTGAAATGGCCAAGTTGGATCAATATATCAACGAACTAATTAAGGCATGATGGAATCCTATCAACACAGAAAATGTTCAATATCCTGGGAAGAAATGAAGAATAAGGTATTTAGGTAGTATTCTCATATTTATAGCAAAAAAATGCTCTCCTATCAAGCCAAAAAAATTGGAAAGGGTCAATGATCTGGTAGGGGAAATTTTCCTAATCAAAATGATCAAGGAGTTGATAAAGGTGATCAATATTTGGCACAAATATATTCATAAGCCAACCCTCTTCTAATTGGGATTCCATAAAAAATGTTCCTACAAGAATTCCCAAGAATTCATCTCTATATGGGATATGTTATCTTTTAAAAAATGGTTAAAACCTTTCCATTCCAAGGCTTTCAGATACCTCAAGTATCCCCTAGAATCCCCATGAGTCATACTCCCTAACTTCAAAAAATGGACCAATATTTTATGGTATTGTTTTGAACCTATCAGGAAGGACATAGATGAGGGTGTATAGCAGTTGGTCGAGTCTCTCTATGATAACAGAATATGTTTATCCAATCCTTGAGAGAAGTAAGTGATCAAGGGTTTATCTCCTTTTTTAACTTATCATACTTAATGGTGACCATGTCCCTTTCTAATTTTATAGTTTGTCAAGGTCATTCCTAACTTTTTCATTAGGAAGTAATTCATTGTACATCTCCCCAAGAGGCGGTATTCTTCCAAAATAGTTAATAATCAAGAGGTTGATACATAATTTTCCCTATGATAGATGAAATGAGTTAGTACTAGAAAACCCCCAACTAATCAGCTCTTTGGGGAGTTCATTTTGAGGATACCTGAAAAAAATGAGAAGTCTATATCACATCGTAAATATGAATAACATGTAACTGATCAGATAATTCAAATAAACTCTACCTAACAAAAAATGGGCATTCCCATCCATTGGAAAAGTTACCATTGGGTGGAATGTACCACTTTGACCTCCATCCACTTCACATATTATCCAAAGAAGTGACATGTCTTTTTGAGAAATTTTTTGAAATTGTTTGATGAGTGAGATCATGACTATTTAGACCCCAAGGGGAGTTATTAAACATATAGGATATCCTTCGAAGCATTTACACAATCAACTAATGTAGAGACCCGTATCTTGACGTACATGGACATTACATTACATTTGCGGAATACTTAGTACATAACAAAAACACACACTAAAGGATCGTAATAGTTTAGTGTCTTTGGAAACTCGGAACGTAATCTTCTAATCGTGGTGAAAGTTCTTCAATATCTCCCATAAAGATCTTCCTTTTTTTTTACCTAAAACCTTTCTTTATATCCTGGGGAAAAGAAAACATAAAAGGGTGAGCCCAAATGCTCAGTAAGGGTAAACAAAAGAAATATCAATCACATCATATATATAAGAACATAGCTTTTGGAAATCTTAACCTGCAAAAAAGCTCATAATATCATAACATGGGATAAATCATAGAAGTGAAATGTAATCCCAATAATCATAACTTAAAACATGAAACTTTGTGGCATACACACATAATCATAGAGAATCATTTCTTGTTAGTCAAGACTCAATGCCAAGACTATCTTAGTGGACAAAGTCCCTTTCTGAATCGAGTAACCCTCGTTTCAGTCCTATTTCACTGAACCGGTATAACCTACCATTTCAGCCATGTCTATCTCATGAGATATAAAATCTTTACCCAATGCATTGGAGGGAGATATAGGTCCCACCCATCTCATAATGATACCATTCTTATGTGTTCCACAAAATCATAAATCATACATCATTTCATAACCCATGTAATAAAAAATGGGATTCTTAAACAACATGACATCATAAAACCATTCATATAAGATAAAGGAATTCATAAACATAATTCCATAACAACATAGTCAAATCAATGTAAAAATATGGATAGAAACAGAACCCTTTATTATCTTAGATGGAAAATAATTTTGATAAAACACTTGAAATGAATTCTTGAGGAAAATATCCTTTCTTCTTCAAAATCAATTTCTTTTCACAAAACATCATGCAATTTTAAAAGAAAGATATTTTATTAAAAATAGTCATGAAATCTTTTGGAGGAAGCTTCATGAAAATAAGGCTTTATAAAACCATAAAAATCCATTCATGCCGTTTAAGTAAAAAAAAACATTCTTCGTACTTTTGTCGGAAAAGTCAAAAAGTACCTCGTACGAAAAATGATAAAAGATTCCTTTCATATTCTTTACTAAAAACTCACCAAAGGGTAAAATTTGATTTAAACAATTGTAAGTGGATGGAAAAAATATTACATATTGAGGGAACATGGATGTGGATGATAAAATACACCCCAGTAAATACTTACGAATAAACAATCTCGGATAAAAATGAGATTGTGATATTTCCCTTACCTTAGGTCCGACTTGCTTTGTAAGTGTCAGAACCTCCTGTATAATGATTTAAATCATGTTATTGACTTATTACAGAATCATATTCATTGTTATGATATCATATATGGTTCAATTATGACATTATATTACCCGTTCTTTTGTAAATTCCATGTTAAAGAAGCGTTTTGGGTAAAATCGTTTCATTTATCGTAGGTGTTTTGACTTGTTGTTCTTGACATCATTATTACTTATATCATGATTTACTCACTTCCAGAATATAAAATATGATTTATATATCATATATATTCAGTATATATATATATATAATAGGTAGATAAATAAAATGAAAAACACCGTTCATGGAGACGGTAGTCCGTACGTACGCATGAACGCTGTTTTCCTTTCCTTATTGTCTTGAATGGAAGTAAGTTGATGACATACATATATATATATACATAAATCCAGTAACTTTATAATGTCATATATTTCATTATTATTTCTTATATATACTTTATAATCATTCTTAAATGGTTAACATGGATAATGAATCTCATCGCGTCGTGGAGACGGTAGTCCGTACGTACGCACGAGCGATGAAATCATTTCCATAAATACTGAATTGAATTGGAGTGGATTATACAATATATCAGAATCAATATGATGTTGTAATAACTATTTATAGTTATTCTTTACACAATTATACCCATCCATGTAAGGTGGTGGTGGAAAATAGATTACACCACGGCGTGGAGACGGTATTCCGTACGTACGCACGCGCGGTGATTTCTTTTCCCATAGGATGGATAGATGGTGAAATAGGGTTGTTTCATACTTATAATAACATATCAGTATATGAGTGATACTGATGTTATTACTTCATAATGAAACAACCTAAGAAGAAGAAGTGGAAGAAGAAATAAAGATGAAAGAATTGGTAACGGTAATTACCTCTTCTTTGAAGTGCCTCTTTGAGACCTCCTCTTAGTGCACTAAAATTGGTCTTTGAGGAAGACCAGAACCTATAGGATTATTCTAGGGAAGTGGAGAAGAGATTTTGGCAGGGGTTGGCCGAGCTTGAGTGCTCAAATTGGTGTGAGGAGGAGGGGGAGGAGGTGTCCTTTTATAAGGGAGGAGAGGGGCACCTTAGGAATATCTCAAAATATTATTTTATATTAAAGTCAAAATCGGTTTATAATGGTTCCAAAGGGTCTTATTTTGAAGCTAAAGTGGGGATGGGTCGAAATCCTATCAACCAATAGAATTTAGACAAGTTTAGGATATTATTTTAACCTTATCAATTAGATTTAACTCTAAGTTAAATAATTTAACTTTTACCATGTCTTTTTGTTTTCTTTCACTATATGGTTAATACACTTACTATAACATGCCAAACGAACCCCAAATTGTTTATTATTAATATATATATCCTTATCTAAGTCATTTGGCCGATCCTTAGATTTTTAGGAATAAAATAACAATTAATAATATAATATTTCATTTAAAAACTATTTTGTGTCAATTTTGACACTATTTGATATATGATTTTTGTGAAAGTCATAACAGAATTAGATGTTCGAACCAAGTTGATTAAATCAACATTAATATATCATAGTAACCTAGAAAATTAGTGGAATTCATAAAAAGTCTCAAATTATATTTATTTTGGTGTTTATAACATCAATTATGTCAATATTTCATTAATAAGATAATTACTGCATCATCATTGTGTCATAAATAAATTAAATTATTTGATGTCTAAAAATTACAAATAAAATACCATCATGTAGTAAATCTTTTTAGATTTCTAATGAATATTTACAATCGAATTTATCTTATGTATAACCCCATATTAAAAATGATTTACTTATTAAACTTTGATTTTAACTATTTTAACCCTTCTTTAAATAAATTAATAATAAATGTCCTAATCTAATCCAAGTGGGCCTAAATGGTCATCTTTTATTCCTAAGTTTGTTTTTGGTCGAATTACACTTGTCCAATAGAATTAGGACATGTGTTAGGGTAATAGTAATATCATATTTACCCTTAGTTACCCTATTTACTATTAACCGCGGTAAAAAAAAGTAAAAAGTTACTATTCACCAAAAATTATTTTCATCTCATTGAACCACATTTTAGTCCTTGATATTAACCGTGTCTGTCGGATTTTCAAAATTCTATTCACAGAAGCGGTAAAATTAAGTTTTATGCAAAATTCAGTTTTTTAACCTACCACTTAGTAGTTTCACTATTCATCAAAAATTGATGTTTTTCAGAACAATGCCAAAATTTCATCCTAAGCTATATTTCATATTCCGAATTCAAAAATGAAATCTATTTTACCAAATTCATAACATAGAAGTTGCATTAATTAATTTTATAATTAAATCCCACTGTTAAAACAAATAGCGTGTTTTTAAGAAACAATATCTATCAAAAGATTGACATTTGATTACGTCTGGTTTAAATGTGAAATTACATCCAATGACCAACATTGTATTAAATTGTAAAAATATATTCTAAATATACTTTAAAACCACTCAAATTAATAATTTATCACTATTAATTATTTCGATTAAAAAAGTTGTTTTTAATTATAATTTAGTAATTTTCACTATTCATCAGAATGTGAAAGTTATCCGAAAAGTACCAAAATTTCACCTTAGGCTAAATTCGATACTCCAAATCCAAGAATGAAGTTCATTTTGAAAAATAAGATTTACAGAATTTTAAAAATTGGTTATTACTATTCATAACGGCTAGTTTTAATAATATTTTAATAGCATATCATTGTTTCGTGAAACTCAGTATTACGTACCACACACGCTATCGAGGAAGGTTGTGATTGCGTGTAATGCAAGGCAAGTCAAGGATGCGTGTTGTGCAAGCTCCTTTTGGTGTAGCGTACAACACAAGACATTAGTGAAATAAAAAAGAATATTTTTCATAAAATCTCGGGCTGTTACATTCTACCCCCCTTAAAATGAATTTCTCCCTCGAAATTCGTCGGGGTTATAAATGGTTTACTATTCGAACGTTTCTTTAATAGAAACCCACATCGTAAAAAGGAATACCAAAACTTGGCTTTAATAACTAATGTATGAAATGTAACGATTACCCAAATAAACTAATCACTGGGTTTCCACATAGGTGAAAATATGGATATGGAAGAGAAATCTAACCATCATGTTCTGATGGAGAGTGGTAGAGAACATGGCTATGGAAAAGCCAGTAATCACAAATCCATAAATTTGTGATGATCTAAGGTACCATCTGATTCATCAGGTATAAGAGAACTAGGACAACATTTTTGGTTTTCAAGATCATTTCCCTAAAGTTAACGAATTTGAATTAGAATAAATACTTACTTTATTTTGGTACAATCTCACTGTTGTTCGTGCCTTTAACAATTTCCACTTCATCTCTTAAATAAATGAAGTTGAATTTGTTATTCGTGAAGTGTTAGCAGATCATGTGATAGAATGACGGGTCATTCCATCTGTCTCAAAAGGTTAGCAAAATTTATATACATAAGTCGATCTATAGTGGGATTAATCATATATGGTTCCTAAAATGGGCTTATACTTCATATATCATACTGCTTAATATAGTAACACTAGTTTCTACTAAACAGGGACTTCCTGTAGGTCAGTGGTAGGAGATAAAGGCCAGTCGCACTTCGGTTGTGGGTTCGATTCCTATAGCCTTGTCCGAAGCGATGGGCTGTCGCCCGTCCTGCAGGTTGTCCTTTTTCTAAAACTACGTTACTATAACATCCCATCAATAATGTCGAAAATCTTCTATACTTAAACAATACTAACTTATGTCCAACATAATCCAGTCTAATCTTTAGGCTTATACATAATACTGCAGTCCACACTCATAATATAGTGACAACGATTACCAGAGATTTAATACTGTCGTTGATCCCCACATATCATAAGATATGTCTTGTTGGTCACATTCCAAACATTCAAAGTCCTTAATCGTGTATTCTCTTGAATACCTTAGTGAAAACATGAGTGCAGTTAAAAGTTAACACTTTCCACATACCAAAATCCTCAAAATTCTATATACTCAAACCATGATATCACTTAGTCCTTATATCAATCATGAGCTCATAAATACTATTAAACATTTCATTTTCTCGTCTTCATTATGCGCATATCATCTTACTTCCAGAAAATATCTCAATCACTTTGAATACCACATCAATAAATATTGCAATACTCAATGATACAACATTATTTTGGAATCCCATTACATAAACACTTAATCATTCCACCACATCGTTGTCATATTCAACATTGCCAATAGTGATCGCATGTGATTTCCCTTTGTCCTTTGCCTTCAGTGGTTGCTCATGTTGATCATCACTAACCCTTGGATTAGGGCAATTATTAGCATAATGCCCCATTTCCTTGCACTTGAAGCATTGAAGTGTTGGCGGTGCGTTCTCTTCAGTGTTTGCTTTATTCACATCATTAGAAACCCTTTTTCCATTACTTCGACACTCAGCTGCTCGATGACCTTCTTTTCCACACTTAAAACATTTTCTAGTCCCTTTAAGACAATCTCCACCATGCTTCTTTCCACACTTTGTGCATAAGGAAACATTCATCTTCTTTTCACCATTATTCTGAGATTTCTCCTTGAACTCCATCTTTCGTTTCTTGTCAAAACCATGAGATGGATATGTAACACCAACTTCCATTTCTACCTTGATAGCACAACACACAATTTCTTCATAGCTACTGAAGTCTCTTATAGCTAATGCCCTTCGAAGACTTGGTTTTAAGCCACTGAAAAATCGATCAACTTTACTTTCAGGTTGGATGATAATTCCAGAAGCATACCTTGCAAGTCTTGTAAAATTTGCTTCATAGGTACCAACAGATTCATCGTCCCTTTGCTTCAGTTCAAGAAACTCTTTCTCCATCTTTGTTCGAAGAATACGAGGGAAGTACTTACTGAAAAATAAGTTCTTGAACTCGTCCCATTCCATGGACTCAATTTCATCTCTTGGCCTCGTATTCTTGATAAGATTCCACCATTGATCAGCTTCACCTTCCAAACGATATACTGCTAAGATGACTTTATCATGCTCAGAACATTGAAGAACTGAAAATATCTTTTCAGTGGTACTGATCCATTGTTCAGCAACAAGTGGATCGGAAGACCCATTGAAAGAAGGTGGACGTTGCCTCATGAAGGACTCAATAGAATATTGTTCCCTTCTCTGATCATTTGGAAGTCCAGAATGATTCATAGCTTGTGTAAGTATAGCAATAAGATTTTGCAATCCATCTCCCATAACATTTGTTTGTTCAGGAGGACAATCATTGCATTGTCTATTGCATTGATCAACACGGTTCCATCGGGTTCCAGCCATCGTCTAAAACCCAAAAAGAATAGTGTGAGAGGCAAAAATCACGCTAGGGAAAACAACATTATAAAGGGGGAGTATCCTCAATATATAACTTCTTAGGTTAAATTCTAATATCGTTAGCGCAATTATAGTACTATAACCTATACGTATACTTAACCTTAGGGACATCCCTAGACATATCGTAGAAATATCTCTAGGGATCTCACTAACGTTTTCGCATCCTAGATCCAAAGGTTGACTAAACCTCCCTCTGATACCAACTGTAGAGACCCGTATCTTGACGTACATGGACATTACATTACATTTGCGGAATACTTAGTACATAACAAAAACACACACTAAAGGATCGTAATAGTTTAGTGTCTTTGGAAACTCGGAACGTAATCTTCTAATCGTGGTGAAAGTTCTTCAATATCTCCCATAAAGATCTTCCTTTTTTTTTACCTAAAACCTTTCTTTATATCCTGGGGAAAAGAAAACATAAAAGGGTGAGCTCAAATGCTCAGTAAGGGTAAACAAAAGAAATATCAATCACATCATATATATAAGAACATAGCTTTTGGAAATCTTAACCTGCAAAAAGCTCATAATATCATAACATGGGATAAATCATAGAAGTGAAATGTAATCCCAATAATCATAACTTAAAACATGAAACTTTGTGGCATACACACATAATCATAGAGAATCATTTCTTGTTAGTCAAGACTCAATGCCAAGACTATCTTAGTGGACAAAGTCCCTTTCTGAATCGAGTAACCCTCGTTTCAGTCCTGTTTCACTGAACCGGTATAACCTACCATTTCAGCCATGTCTATCTCATGAGATATAAAATCTTTACCCAATGCATTGGAGGGAGATATAGGTCCCACCCATCTCATAATGATACCATTCTTATGTGTTCCACAAAATCATAAATCATACATCATTTCATAACCCATGTAATAAAAAATGGGATTCTTAAACAACATGACATCATAAAACCATTCATATAAGATAAAGGAATTCATAAACATAATTCCATAACAACATAGTCAAATCAATGTAAAAATATGGATAGAAACAGAACCCTTTATTATCTTAGATGGAAAATAATTTTGATAAAACACTTGAAATGAATTCTTGAGGAAAATATCCTTTCTTCTTCAAAATCAATTTCTTTTCACAAAACATCATGAAATTTTAAAAGAAAGATATTTTATTAAAAATAGTCATGAAATCTTTTGGAGGAAGCTTCATGAAAATAAGGCTTTATAAAACCATAAAAATCCATTCATGCCGTTTAAGTAAAAAAAACATTCTTCGTACTTTTGTCGGAAAAGTCAAAAAGTACCTCGTACGAAAAATGATAAAAGATTCCTTTCATATTCTTTACCAAAAACTCACCAAAGGGTAAAATTTGATTTAAAAAATTGTAAGTGGATGGAAAAAATATTACATATTGAGGTAACATGGATGTGGATGATAAAATACACCCCAGTAAATACTTACGAATAAACAATCTCGGATAAAAATGAGATTGTGATATTTCCCTTACCTTAGGTCCGACTTGCTTTGTAAGTGTCCGAACCTCCTGTATAATGATTTAAATCATGTTATTGACTTATTACAGAATCATATTCATTGTTATGATATCATATATGGTTCAATTATGACATTATATTACCCGTTCTTTTGTAAATTCCATGTTAAAGAAGCGTTTTGGGTAAAATCGTTTCATTTATCGTAGGTGTTTTGACTTGTTGTTCTTGACATCATTATTACTTATATCATGATTTACTCACTTCCAGAATATAAAATATGGTTTATATATCATATATATTCAGTATATATATATATATAATAGGTAGATAAATAAAATGAAAAACACCGTTCATGGAGACGGTAGTCCGTACGTACGCATGAACGCTGTTTTCCTTTCCTTATTGTCTTGAATGGAAGTAAGTTGATGACATACATATATATATATACATAAATCCAGTAACTTTATAATGTCATATATTTCATTATTATTTCTTATATATACTTTATAATCATTCTTAAATGGTTAACATGGAGAATGAATCTCATCGCGTCGTGGAGACGGTAGTCCGTACGTACGCACGAGCGATGATATCATTTCCATAAATACTGAATTGAATTGGAGTGGATTATACAATATATCAGAATCAATATGATGTTTTAATAACTATGTATAGTTATTCTTTACACCATTATACCCATCCATGTAAGGTGGTGGTGGAAAATAGATTACACCACGGCGTGGAGACGGTATTCCGTACGTACGCACGCGCGGTGATTTCTTTTCCCATAGGATGGATAGATGGTGAAATAGGGTTGTTTCATACTTATAATAACATATCAGTATATGAGTGATACTGATGTTATTACTTCATAATGAAACAACCTAAGAAGAAGAAGTGGAAGAAGAAATAAAGATGAAAGAATTGGTAACGGTAATTACCTCTTCTTTGAAGTGCCTCTTTGAGACCTCCTCTTAGGGCACTAAAATTGGTCTTTGAGGAAGACCAGAACCTCTAGGATTATTCTAGGGAAGTGGAGAAGAGATTTTTTCAGGGGTTGGCCGAGCTTGAGTGCTCAAATTGGTGTGAGGAGGAGGGGGAGGAGGTGTCCTTTTATAAGGGAGGAGAGGGGCACCTTAAGAATATCTCAAAATATTATTTTATATTAAAGTAAAAATCGGTTTATAATGGTTCCAAAGGGTCTTATTTCGAAGCTAAAGTGGGGATGGGTCGAAATCCTATCAACCAATAGAATTTAGACAAGTTTAGGATATTATTTTAACCTTATCAATTAGATTTAACTCTAAGTTAAATAATTTAACTTTTACCATGTCTTTTTGTTTTCTTTCACTATATGGTTAATACACTTACTATAACATGCCAAACGAACCCCAAATTGTTTATTATTAATATATATATCCTTATCTAAGTCATTTGGCCGAACCTTAGATTTTTAGGAATAAAATAACAATTAATAATATAATATTTGATTTAAAAACTATTTTGTGTCAATTTTGACACTATTTGATATATGATTTTTTTGAAAGTCATAACAGAATTAGATGTTCGAACCAAGTTGATTACAGCAACATTAATATATCATAGTAACCTAGAAAATTAGTGGAATTCATAAAAAGTCTCAAATTATATTTATTTTGGTGTTTATAACATCAATTATGTCAATATTTCATTAATAAGATAATTACTGCATCATCATTGTGTCATAAATAAATTAAATTATTTGATGTCTAAAAATTACAAATAAAATACCATCATGTAGTAAATCTTTTTATCTTTCTAATGAATATTTACAATCGAATTTATCTTATGTATAACCCCATATTAAAAATGATTTACTTATTAAACTTTGATTTTAACTATTTTAACCCTTCTTTAAATAAATTAATAATAAATGTCCTAATCTAATCCAAGTGGGCCTAAATGGTCATATTTTATTCCTAAGTTTGTTTTTGGTCGAATTACACTTGTCCAATAGAATTAGGACATGTGTTAGGGTAATAGTAATATCATATTTACCCTTAGTTACCCTATTTACTATTAACCGCGGTAAAAAAAGTAAAAAGTTACTATTCACCAAAAATTATTTTCATCTCATTGAACCACATTTTAGTCCTTGATATTAACCGTGTCTGTCAGATTTTCAAAATTCTATTCACAGAAGCGGTAAAATTAAGTTTTATGCAAAATTCAGTTTTTTAACCTACCACTTAGTAGTTTCACTATTCATCAAAAATTGATGTTTTCCAGAACAATGCCAAAATTTCATCCTAAGCTATATTTCATATTCCGAATTCAAAAATGAAATCTATTTTACCAAATTCATAACATAGAAGTTGCATTAATTAATTTTATAATTAAATCCCGCTGTTAAAACAAATAGCGTGTTTTTAAGAAACAATATCTATCAAAAGATTGACATTTGATTACGTCTGGTTTAAATGTGAAATTACATCCAATGACCAACATTGTATTAAATTGTAAAAATATATTCTAAATATACTTTAAAACCACTCAAATTAATAATTTATCACTATTAATTATTTCGATTAAAAAAGTTGTTTTTAATTATAATTTAGTAATTTTCACTATTCATCAGAATGTGAAAGTTATCCGAAAAGTACCAAAATTTCACCTTAGGCTAAATTCAATACTCCGAATCCAAGAATGAAGTTCATTTTGAAAAATAAGATTTACAGAATTTTAAAAAGTGGTTATTACTATTCATAACGGCTAGTTTTAATAATATTTTAATAGCATATCATTGTTTCGTGAAACTCAGTATTACGTACCACACACGCTATCGAGGAAGGTTGCGATTGCGTGTAATGCAAGGCAAGTCAAGGATGCGTGTTGTGCAAGCTCCTTTTTGTGTAGCGTACAACACAAGACATTAGTGAAATAAAAAAGAATATTTTTCATAAAATCTCAGGCTGTTACAACTAACTTTCTTATAAAACTTTCAATATAATTTAATCAAGATAAAACATCAACTGGTTATATGGAAGTTAATAGTAATTTGAAGGAATGAAAATATTTTCCAGAAAGAAGAATCATTACAAAGTTAGAATGTGTGACAGAGGGAAGTTCTAAAGATCAATCGGAAGAAGAACCTTAAAAACATTGTTGTGAGAGATCACATGGTACCAAGGGTTGGTATTTCTATTCCTGGAAACCATAACCCTTTGTCCATCCATATTTAGTGATGTATGCAAACTAGAAGTCATCTACACAAGATTATGAAACATTTATAAGGAGTGAAATTTGGAAAAGGGAATTAGTAAAAAATCATAGTTAAGTATGAAAGATAAAAATTTCAGACACATAAAAGGGTTCACAATATCATGAACTATCATAGGTTTTTCAAATCGCATGACCTATGAAACACCTTTGGATCATATGATATTCTTTTAATCCTCATGATTTCATAAACATATGAAGTTCATGTGATTATCACAATGATAAAGTGATCATGTGAAAAAAACCATTGGACCATGAAAAGAACATGAAATGGACCCACATTCAAAGAAGTTCACAATAGCTAGTGGAAATTAACATTGATTAATTCATGGATTGATTAATAAAGGGTTGAGAAAACACAATAATAGAAATATAATCGTGATTGGATATTGTAAACAGTTATCATACTAGTGTTACACAAAAAGGTATCATGAAAAATTCAAGTGTAAGAATATTTTTCAGGATCTATGAAGGAATAATTCATTGGTAAAATGAATGACCCCTTGATACCTTTTTTTATATGGAACACTATGGAATACCCAATTTCACTTGTAAGACCAAAATCTACTCAGAACACCATACCAAAAAATCCCAAGGGACCCGGGTGGGCATATACATTCCTCAGAACCAAGTCCTTGTCCCTACAGGCCTGACTTCTAAGGGGGTCAATTTTTAACACCTATAATTTCCCTACCCAACTACCCACTAATAAAGCCTTTGGACTAGTGGGTCACATGGCTGTAGGCACACCTCCCAGTATTCCATAGATAGTATACTATAAGTGAGGGTCAAAAGGAGGTGATGATGAGGAGACTATACCCTCATATTAGACTATCACAGGGGTGTATTAAATCGTAAAGAATAGAAAACATCTGAATTAGTAATAAAAGAAAGACGAAGTAATGAAAGAATAATCTAAACATAATACCAAATATGGAAAATTCCATTGTAAAATATATGTATGGATATCTTTTGATGATACATAACTAAAATAGTAGAAATAAAACTTGTAGTTCAAAGGTTGGGGCTGAAGCCTCATTTATTATTAAAGCAATGCAAAGACCTCTTTTAACTGGGTATAGGGAGACCCATTACATATCCCGAAGGCCCAGTGGTCATTTAGCCCATTACATGGCTCGTAGGCCCATTTTTTGGCCCAAAACTCATTCTATGAATAGTACTGCTACAGTACCCGCCCTGCTACAGTACTGCACAGTACCCGCCACTACTACAGGAGGTTACTACCCATGGTGTCTACAACTATATCCAATCCATGTATAATAAGTAAATCAGTGCATCTAATATCCATAAATAAATAGAACTAAAATAAAAAAACATTCTGCTTAGGTTCTAAAAGGAAACCTAGAAGCTCTACCTACTTCGGTTCATAGTCGGAATAAAGTGTTTGAACAGTAACCATATGTATATTGTAATAATATATACATTGTAAAGTTCAATATGGAATCCACCTATATGAACCAAGTACGTGCAAACATAAATGGACATATACCTAGAATTCTAAGTTCTAGCTAGACCAGGGCATAACTTAATCATCCATAACCAGTCTAAACGAGCATATAATCTCAAAATATATGTTAGATTCATTATATCCCAATATAGTGAGAGACATCATTATGAAACTCTTGGTATGGTGAGTGATCCATCATGTCAAAACTCTAATCACAGAACACGACACCTCATCCCAACATACATATAGTAACACTAGTGTGAGATTTCATACTCAACACCTAATGTAAGGTATAATGATTATCTATCATTATCAACACCCCTTACAATCATACACAGCCTATAACAAGGCATATCACTTAGAGTATAAGTTGTGAGTCTTAACCTCTCATGCAAATTATTTATCAATACTATATATATAATAATGGAATAGTAATCTTTATAATATAACACATTAGGTAATACATCTCAAATGTACCTTAGTTATGTTCAATTCCACTCAAGGTATTACAATTCATAATAAGAATAATTAAAGGAATGGTCTTGCCATACATCATACCCCATTTAATTTTACTAAAGTAGTTCATCTAAGGAAACAATCCATCATGTACATGCTAATAATATAATGACACAATATCTAAATAATTTTAAGGAAGTAAATCCTTCACACCAATCCATCACATTCATTTAATTCCAATTAAACTAATTAACCATGGGAATTCCTTTTACAAGGTCCAAAGAGTAACTTTGGAGGTACCATGGTCAACTGGGAAATTACCTTCATGGGTAATCCCATATACTAATAAATACACACACATAGGAGGTTCTTGGTTCAAAATAAACATTTTTCAAAGGACATAAACTCATTTTATAACTTCAAGTAAAGAAATGTACAAAACATGTCATTTTCCAAACCATGACATCAAAGCATTACACCAAGCACAATATAAACAAAAATTCATCACTTTGTAATTTAAAATATAGAACACCTCATTTTAGGGGTTTTATTATAAGAATCATGACACAATTCATAAAAAAATCATTTAACATAAATTAATCCCCAAACTCATGAGGCATAATTCAATTCATTCAAGATATATTTTCAAAATCCACTAAACAAGGAAAGAAAAATACCTGGATCACATGGCACTTAGGAGGTGCCTTAATCAATTATGAAAACACCTAAAAGGGGAAATCTCCTTTATTAATCAATGAAAAATGCTTAGAAGGTGTTCCAAGCACTTAAACAATTAATTTTAGAGGGTCAAATTTAGATGACACAACTAAGGGGTGACTGTGATCAAGTTTGAAAACCTCTAATTGCTCAACAAAACTCAATGGTGGTAATACAAGGTATAAATATCAATTTAATATGATGGAATTGATTATAAAGAAACACGTGACAAAGGATGGCATGCAGAACAACATCACTATTCATAAATTAATAGAAATTTTAGGAAAAGATATAACACCCCAATATTTTATGGTTTATTTCTTCATATATAATTTCAATTCATTAGAGGTCTTATATTACTCACAATACTGAGTCACTATGAAAAGACACTATGTTATTACAAGTATGTTACAAACTAGAAATTAAACATAATTTTTCTACTTTTTGTGAATTTAATTTTGAAAAATGGACATACATAGTTGTGTTTAGTAAGATATTCAGAATCTGATAGGATTAACTTAAATTTTTTGGTGAATAGTATCTTAACCCTTTGGGATAGTAATGTGACCTTTTGAATAATAATATGACCCTTGTGAATATGAGATTAGAAAAATGAATAGTAAACTAAATCATGACTTTATAAATAAAATCTAGACACCTTATAAATGAAAGTATGATATAATTATATCAGAGTATAAGTAAATAAATATTTTATTAAGTGTTGGTATATTTATGGTTAATAAATATTTAATTTTAATTTTATAATAAACAGATTTAAAATATAATTCATTTTCATAAAAAATTATTCATAAATCAATATTTTTTGTTCTTATCATTTTTGGATAATTTTATGCGACCTTAGTTAATTTTTAAAAGTGTTATAAATACAGTTATAAATTTAATACTATATTTTTCAAGTAAATAATGATTTTAATTAATAAAATAAAATTCCCATTTTTATAAAATTATTTTCAAAAAATGGAGTTTATTTTTGAATTCTACAAGTAGAGAAATCATTACGGTGAGTTTTTGATATTTTTCTAAAATACTTCAGTTTTTAGTGAATAGTAAAATATGGTAATTTTGATTACAAATACATTATAAGATAAATACACTATTCCTTGAGAAATGGAAGATGTAAGAAACCATGGTTCGAAATCACATGCACTTATTACTGTATTTAGTCCCAAAAATCAATACTGTTGATTATCTTGAGTAAAATAATAAAATAATGAATAAAATAATGAGAAATCACCCCTCTCCTCCACAATAAAAACAACCCCTCACCCATCTTATCTTCACGCATCTAAGCATTTAATCTTTTCCAACTTATACCCAAATCATGTTTCCTAGTATCTCCTCCAATTCCATGAGCTCTTGGTCTTACCAAAACACCTAACCCACTTTCACTAAGGAGGTGCTCAATGAGGACAATTTTGGAGGTAAATCCTCTTGATTTTCTCTTTTAAAATAATTTCAATTTCTATCATAAAATACTCTATCCAAATTAGAATGATAACTCCAATATAATCTATATACTATAATTATATCATTTTAATAGAATATCCTTCATCAAAATCATCTCTCAATCTATTTTATTTTAAAAACGATATCATCATCTATGAGGTGCTGATTTACATCCTTTGTGGATGACGGATTTTAATTCTTCAATTTATCCTTGAAGGCTGGTAATAAAACCATTTTTATAATTGAAAAAGGTTATAAATCATGTATTAAATCCTATTTATTGTTTAGAAATCATTATATATACATATTATTAATTAATTAAATTAAACTATTCTGTGATAATAAAAAATACCAAAATAATCTAAGCAATTATCACTAAAAATTTATCTAATGATTTATAATCATACCCTATAAAAAATAGTAAATATAACCATTTAAAAGTTTCTATGTTCATTGATAACATATAATTCCAATTATGATTAATTACACTCATTTTACATTAAATTCATTACATGTATACAAGTAAATCGTTTATGAAAACCAAGGAAACGAACAATCCCAAGGGATAAAATTGTATCATATAACACATCAATAATGAAATACATGAACTTTATAGAAATATAATGATTAAAATACCTATATAAAAGGTTATGAATTAATTTTTTAATGGATTTAATCTGATTATTCAAGGCATTAAGATCGAGTGTGGAACACATTCAATTATAAGTTAAGGGGTTTCTGGTCTCATTGTTATTTCTATGAGATTTCCATTAGTTTACACTTATTTCTTGTATGTGTTGTATGTATAATACCATTTGATATAAAATATCTTTATTATATTTATTGTAATGGTATTAAATGATTCACTTAATGATTATTAATTTTTGGTCATACTATATTATTGATTGCAATGTGGTAAGGGACTTTGTCTCAATTTCTATATCATTGAGACATACATGGTATTATTAACCTAATAATTTTTATGTGGTGTTTCTACTTTAACTTTGAAATAATTTTTCATTTAAAATTATATTAATATTATATATCCATATTCTTGTATCATGGATATGATTATTTTCTTATCTGTATACCATTTTACATGCGGTGTTTATTTTTAAGGCTGTTTTAATTGGGGAAATATTAATGAATTCTTATCCATTACTCAATAAAAAAATGGTAAAGGCATATTGGTCTTGTATTAAATATATAAAGAATAATTTGGAAATTTAGTGATGGGAATGGCCTGTTATAGCCCCTCGATGCATCGACATATCTCATGAGACCAAATAGTTTTCCATAAACCCTTATAGTTTGTTTCAAAAATAATAATTAGATGGGTATCCACCTACAAAACTAAACCATCTTCAATGTATGATGGTTCATGTTATACATACATGAACTCCAAATAACAATAATTATATTAATTCAGTTATCTGTTATTACTTTCCATGAGTTTTTTCTCTATGAAAAAATATAGGGATGCATTTTTATTATCATTTTGATGATGGTGGATGTTTATCAATTATTCACCAAGCCATAATTATTATGCCTAAAATTATTATGATTAAATTTTTATTGATTCATTATTCCTCCATATGTAACCCTTACTAATCATTTTAGATCACCCTTTCATTTGTTTTCCTTCCCTGGTTTAGGAAGAAGATACCATTTATTGATTTTTCAAGGATGAAGTTTATTAGATTTTGTTATGTATTATATTTTGTTTTATTTTCTAATTTAAAATGGGTTCCATGTATGTATCTAGTTTAATCATTGATACTAAAATGATTGGTCATTTGAGTTTTGATTTATTGTAATCATGCCAATGTAATAAAATAAATCAATGGATCTGGGATTCTCCTGTCAGGATGTTATAGTATGTATTAGAAAAAGTTTAGTAAAATCCTTGGGAAAAGGATTTAGAAAACATAGATTAGGGAACATAACCCTAGGATAGACATTTAGGATAACCATATAATAAAATCCAAGAATTTAGGTAAGGTAGATAGTGTGTGGGTATTTCTTGCAATACATCCCTATCTGGATACTACAAGCAGATGTGGTTCAAGCACAAATGTACCTAGGGGTAACAACTCTAACGGGGTGTCTTTGGCCTGACTTGGGGTAACCTATTATATGATAATGGGCCTTACTGTCCAGTTATTTTGACACTCCAGGGGGGATATTCTTAAGATAATTTACATTTTCAATACAGACCATTATAATTGGTTTAAATATAAATAGAAACCATGGTTATGATTATGTGATTAGCTATGCATAAATTTTCAATTTATGTTACGTTTTTTTCTAGTATGAATATATGCATTATGATTCATAACCTAATTTAGTATATACCATTGTTTACTATTGGAGCCTAATGAAAGAATGTGAATCAATACTCATAGAAAATATAGGGATTTACCCACTGATCAAGTCAACATAGTTATTGTTGGAACTGATCAAATTATGACCACATTAGGACAACTTACATAGGTTTTGACGAATAACCATACTACACAAATGTTGGATCTTTTCATGTGGAAGATTCCCCCATATTTTTTTGGTAATACTAATCTAGTAGTAGCTGAGAAATGGATCATGTCCCTTAAGAAGGTAGTTTGTAATTATGATGCAATGAAAATGAAAAGGTAGTACTAAAAGTATATTTTCTTAAGGGTAATTCTGATCAATGTTGTTCCTTGATCCAGAATACTAAGGAGGAGGAGTAAATAGAAGATATGAAATGGAGAACTTTTAAGGAATTATTCTTTGAAAAATATTTCTATCATGATAAACAGAATGAAATAGAGAGAAAATTCCTCAGCATTAGGAAAAGGGAAGAAGAGATTGTTGTAGAGTATAAGGCTACCTTCACAAGACTATCCCGGTATGATATAGATTACATACATTTTTTGAAGACAATATTTTCCATTTCATTGAAGGCCTTAAGCCAAGTATCCAAAAGGAATTGGCTTTACAAACAAATTCATCATATGATGAAATAGTATTTAGTTCCATAAAAATAGAGATTGAATTTTATAGTTCAAATCTGTTCAAGGGAAATAAAAATTTGAATTAGTATTTTGATAACCACAGAAAGGGTGAAGCATCAATGAATAATACGAGAATGAATCAATTTTTATTTTGTGAAAATTTTGGAAAGAATCATCCTGGTAAATTCTTGAATGGCATGTGAGTCTATTATAAGTTTGGTGAATTGGTTCATCGAGCTAATGAATTTAAGGGAAAGAAATAAATTAATGATATTCAATGATTCAAATAAAATAAAATGGGGAATTATTCAAATAAATTTCTCATTCATCATGGGAATTTTCAATAGAAGAGGCCAAGGGGAGATATCCAAGCACATGCAATCATAACTACAAAGTTTTAAGTTCCAAATGATGTAGTGGTATGTACTCTAATCATTGGTTCAAATTTATCCAATGATTTATTTTATTATGGATCATCGCATTCTTCTATATCTTCCAAGTTTTAAATGGAAATTAAACATTTCCATTTTGATTTAATAAATGAATTTTCAATCCAAACTCCTAAGGAAAGTATCATTTTTTCAAATCTATGTTATTCAGTCCCCTTCATGACATATAAATGTACTTTAGTTGCTAACATTATCATCATACCTATGATTGAATTTGATATAATCCTTAGTATGAATTGGGGGTCAAACTATGATTCAAAAATTTATTGCTAGAAGAATGTTACAATTTTTTATGAAGGTGTATAATCCCTTTTCTTCAGAGAAGAAACCTCATCATTGGGTTCTTATCCAGCTTGATCTCTAGTAGCACTACTAAATTAAATTCTTCGGGTGTAAGAAAAAAAAATTATAGATAAGCGAAGTGCTCTTAAAATTTAGTATGTACCAATTGTACAAGAATATAATTAGGAATTTATATATCATTTACATGGATATACTCTAGAGAATGAAGATGAGTTCTCTATTGATTTAATTCCTGGTGTAAGACTTATATCAAAGACTCCCTATAGAATGACCATTGTGGAATTATTGAGATGAATAAATAAATAGAGGAATTTAGTGGAAAGGGATTTATTCACTCTAGTGTTTCTTTATGGGGATAACATGTTCTCTTTGTCAAGAAAAAAGATGGATCCATGAGGCTATGTATTGAATATAGAGAACCCAATGCTATTACAATAAAGAAAAAGTATCATCTTCATCCAATTAATGATCTGTTTGATCATTTCTACAGAGATCAATATTTTTATAAGATTTGAATTTGATCTGGATATCATTATTTTTGTGTGAGTAAGGATGATATTATGAAGAAAAAATTTTGAACCAGGTATGGACATTTTGAGTTTACAGTAATTCCATTTGGACTTACTAATGAAACCTTCGTAGACCTATTGATTTTTTTTCAATGAATATATTGAGGATTTTGTTGTGGTATTTACTAATGAAATCTTGATATATTCTAAAACCAATGAGGACTATGAGAACCACTTACAGGTTTTTATGGATACTCTTAGAAGAAATGATTTATATGGGTTGTTTAGTAAATGTGAATTCTGGCTTCAAACAATTTCTTTTCTTGAAAATATTATCTCTAAGGATGGGATCTCATTAGACCCTGTGAAGACAAAGGAAATCCAAGAATGGCCTATTCCAATGAACATAACCGAGGTACATAGTTGTATTGGATTAACAGGTTACCATAGGCATTTCATATATATGTTTTTTGGATTTTCTAACCCGCTAACCAAGGTCACACGTAAAGGGGTTATGTTCGTATAGACAAAAGAATGGTCATAATTTTTAGAGGAATTGAAAATAAGATTAGTTAATTCTATAATTTTTACTATTCTATATGGAAATGATGGGTTTGTGATATAAAGTTATTTATCAAATAATGGATTGTGTTGGGTCCTTATGAAAAATGATAATTTTATTGATTATGCTTCATGGTAATTGATGAAACCTGAAAACATTTATCCAACTCATGATATTGAGTTAGTAGTCATAGTAGTTTCTCAAAAAAATAGGGATATACTATATATATGGTGAAAGATGTCAGATATATAAGGATCAAAAGAGTTTGAAATAAATTCTTATATAGAAATAACTCAACATGAGGCAAATGAGATGGCGAAAGTTACTCAAATGTTATTATTATTCAATACACTACCAGCCAGGATAGGAAAATATTGTAGCATATGCATTAAGTAGGAAAGATCATGGACTTATGACCAAAATGAGGATTGAGGGAGACCCGATGTTCATAGATCTAGTGACGATAGATATGAAAATTGTTACGGAAGGGGAAACAAAAATCATTTTTCAAATAACTACTAGACCATATTTACTAGAGAATATGAAAATCTCTCAATCTGATAATGAGAACCTTCAAAATAAAATTAAATCCATTAAGGACTAAATATTGGAAGACTTCATGTATGGGGACAATGTTCTTAAATTTGGAAAGAGGTTATGTGTTTCATCAATACATGATCTAAATTTAGAACTATTAGATGATTATCATATTTCAAATTTATATATAAACCATCGTAACCACAAGATGTATATGGATCCTAAGAAACATTTTTTGTGGGATGAAATGAAGAGGGAAATAGATGACTATATGTCAAGGTGTCTAGTTTTTCAATAAGTGAAGATAGAAAGACAAAATCCTAGAGGAGTCATGAACCCTCTAACTATTTCTATGTGTAAGTGGTATTCCATTGTTATGGACTTAGTCATATTACTTCCAATGACACCTATAAGGCATGATGAAATATGGGAAATTGTTGATCTTCTTAAAAAATTGACACATTTTCTTACTATAAGAGAAGATTAACCACTGGAGTGCGTAGAAAGACACTATATTGATGATTTTGTAAGACTTCATGGAGTGATTCTTTCAATTATTCCCAATTTGTTTACCCGATTTGAATAAAAATTCTATAATATTCCTTCAAAGGATTTGGATACTGAGATTCATATGATTACTGTTTATCACCCTCAAACTGATGGATATTTTGAAATAACTATTTAAACATTGTAGGTCATGATGATGTCATTTTCACTTTATGTTCAAGGTATGTGGTATCTGTATTTACCATTGGTGGAATTTTACTATAATAACAATTTCCATTCTAGCATTAAAATTGTTCCATATAAAGCATTTTATGGCAATATACGTCGAACTCCAACTTATTGGGATAGCTTTTTTGAGAGGAAACTTATAGGTAGAGAACTTATTGAAGAGACCAATGAAAAGGTAATGTTAATTTAACCCCATATTAAAGAATTACAATGTAGGAAAATGTTTATGTGGATAACTATAGAGAGGATTTCGAATTTCATGTGAGAGATCATGTCTTTCAAAAAATTATCTCCATGGAAAGGTGTCTTATGATTGAGTAAGAAAGGGAAACTCAGTAATAGGTACATTAGACAAATCGGAATTATTAAAATCATTGAGTCTGTAGAATACAGTTTGGCTATGGCAAAAAGAGTCTCCAAGGTTCATGATGTGTTCCATGTTTCTCTGTTAAAGAAGTACATGCCAGACCCAACACATGTACTCACCAATGAAGAAAAATAACTGGAACTTGATTTGTCTTACTGCGAATAGACTAATGAGATTCTTGACACTAGAGAGAAAGTATACAGAAATTGGATAACTGAACAAGTAAAAGTTATTTGGAGAAACCATATAATGGAGTAACTAACATGGGAAAATAAGGATGTTATGAAGATGAACTACACACATATTTTTAGAGGGAAATATACATGAAATATTTTTAGGTAGAATTTTTCAAAGGAGGGAAGAACATAACACCCCAATATTTATTCTATGTTTCTTAATAAATAATTTAAATTCATTAGACATCTTATATTGAACGCAACACTGAGTCACTATAAAACAACACTCTATTTTCAAAATTGTGTTATAACCTAGACATTAAAAATAATTTTTACACTTTTGTGAATTGAAATTTGAAAAATAGAGATACACGGTTGTAGAGATAATAAAATGTGTTCCATGCAGTTTTCTGTAGAGTAAAGGTATGATTCTCACATATACAAAAGATGTCATTAATGATTAAATATGTTTTCACCATGATGTAAGAAGATGTAGGATGGATTTTTATATACCAAATACTAGTCCATACCGATTGACAAGTGGAATGATTCCCCCATCTAGAAGTAGGCAGTGGATTTACAAGATTGGTGATGAAAAAGTGTCGACACATTAAATTCAATTTCTGAGTTTCTTCTGAGAGGACATGGTATATTTACCATCTAAAAAAGTGTATATTTCTTCAGGACCTTCAATTTTGCTGTTCATAGAGCCTAAATATACTTACAGATCAAAAGTTATGGCTCTCAGAAGATGGATAAATTTCAAAAAGGGACCTACACAGGGGACCTATGCGGAGAACATACGTGAAAATATAATTTTTATACCCCAACCTGGAAGACCAAAGCAAAGGACCTATGTGGAGGACCTACATGGAAAACTTCTATTTAACCAAGTCCCCTCATTTCCTATAAATAGGACCCTTGGGCTCCCCATTTTAGAGGTGAAAAAATATGGAAGAAGTCCCAAATCTCATATTGCATAGATCTTTCTCCCAAATCCCCCAAATTATCTCAGGTAACTTTCTAAAACATGAGACAAGATATAATTAAAGGGTAAAGGTAGTTTAAATTCCCATAAGGGTCTAGAACATATGGAGTTGTGTGGAGTACCTACGTGGGACACTCCATTACAGATATGGAGTTACACAGAGCACCCCTTTGAAGTTTTTCAGATCCGGTCCACGACATTTTCCACTGCACTATTTATGTGACCCTACATCCATATCTTGAAATAACATGAATTATGATACTACATCACATTCAATGATGTTCTTCGAGTCGACTTAATCCTTCTAGTTCCTTTCACATGTTACAAGTTTGGACTCTCCTTATGGTCTCTTCGAGTACCTTCAGTTGATAAAATCTTCAAGAAACTCCTCAAACCTTATCACCTGACTACTATTCCATGTTAAATATCAAATAACAATCATCCTTATGTGTAAGTCCCAAGAAATTTTAAATGGTCATCATCTTAAGGAGTAAGCCCCAACAAATCTCAAATGGGTAGCCATCCAGGTGAAGTCCCCTAACATTCATCCCTTCTTCCTTTAATTGGACCATTGTCCAATGTAAAGTGAATAGAGGAAAGGATATTCACCTCTCTCCCACACACCCTTACCGTCGTAGCCTCTCCCTCCTCCACCAACAGAAGAGGAAAAGTGTATGTGTCATTTTTGAATCTTTCTCATCCTCTTTTTTCTCACACTGAACATGAATCAAGTGGTATTAGAGATTCGTGATGGTTACAACATGTAAAAAAACACTCGCTGGAAGGAACTACGATAAATCTTATTACTATTCAAACTAGGATACTTAGAAATCTTTTTTAGGGCCCGAGATCACTAGATATCCTCTTCAAGAATCCAAACATAATTACCTTAATCTAGGAATCCTACTTAGGAATAAGCCCCAGATCAAGCCCCCAAATCATGAAGGCATCATTTTCAGGAAGTAATCCCAAACTCATTTATATTAAAGGACTATACTCTCATATGAAATTTATCAAACTACGTGGCATTTGATTCTTATCCACATTGGATACATAGGAAGCCTCCTTGAGGTTCAAACCCAATACTTTAATTTAATCCTATTCTCCTTGATCCATATTCCTAACAGGTTCTAATCTTAAATGGAAACCCACATCCTTTCCATTTTCCTCGGGTTTCCTCGACATAAGTCCCACACCAAACATAGAACAAGAACATTTCACTTAGATTTCCTTACTACATGGAATTAAACTATATGGTTATGTCCTAATCACATGACCTTAAAAGGTATTATGTGTCCCATTAAACGACAGCAAACTATGAGGGTTATGATTCCTTTGACAAGGATATATAGGAAACCCATTTCATGGGTACAATCCCAATATCAATACAAACCTTCGTCTCCCTAGATGACAATAAATTCTAGTGTGGCCTAATTATTGGCTTAAAAAACCAGTATCATCCTATAGATGATTAAAAGAATATCTAAATAGTATATGAGAGGATACCATTGACAAAGTATCTTATGTACATACAAATATCTCCATTAATGAAGAAACTTGAGTACATACTGATGATTCTAAATTTTACATCTGTTAAAAAGTGATTTAAAATTCCAAGGGGAACACATGTTATTCCTGATGAATTAATAAGGATTCATGAAAATATATTAAATTTACAAAGAGAGTCCTGGAGTAGAAAATAACTCCCCCCAAAAGGGTGTGATGAGTCCGACATCCTATCCTCTTGACCAATGCATGTTCTTATGTATCAAAAAGTTCAAACATAATGAACGATTGCCTTTTGAAAGCAAGACCCTTTTGGATAATGAACTATTGGAAGTTTCTGTTTCCATGAAGAAATCCAATTGAAACTTCCGGGAAGCAGTGATTCTTTAAACTAGGACACGTGTTTCAAGGAACTACAAAACAACGGTTGTGACTAGTAATATATTTAGAATCTGATAAGATTAACTTAATTTAGTTGATGAATAGTAACTTGAATATTTGGAATAGTAATGTGACCTTATGAATAGTAATATAAACCTTATGAATAGTAGATGCGAAAAATGAATTGTAAAATTACTCATGATTGTATGAATAAAATATTGGAAACATATAAATGAATGTATGATATAATTATATCATAATACATGTAACTGAATATTTTATTAAGTGTTGGTATTTTTAGGGGTAATAAATATTTAATTACAATATTCTAATACATTTATTTAAAATATAATTAATTGTCATTATAATTATTCCAAAATATATATTTTGATGTCTTATGTTTTTAGGATAACTTTATGAGACCTTGGTCAATTATTGAAAGTGGTATAAAATCAGTTATACATTTAAAACGATATTTTTTGAGTAAATAATTATTTCAATTAAAAATTAAATTCCTAATATTTAGAAAATTATTTTCCTAAAATGGTGTTCCATTTTTGATTCTACTCGTTGAAAATTGGTTAGGGTGATTTTTTTGGGATTTTTCTAAAACACTTCAATTTTTAGTGACTAGTAAAATATGAAAATTTACAGTATAAATATGTTATAAGATAAATACATTATTCCTTGATCCATGGATGATGTAAGATACATTTTTTGAACTAACATGAACATATTTATTTATTTATTCACAATAGTTAAGATTATTTATTTTCTGGAGAAAAATAATAAAACAATGAATTAAATAATGAGAAATCACCCCTCTGCTCCACTATAAAAATCACCCCTCATCCCTCTTATCCTCACACCTTTAAGCCTTGAATCTTGTCAAAATGCTTCACAAATAATCTCACATAGTCTCTCTTCCATTTCCATGAGCTCTTGGCCATACCAAAAGAGAAAAACCCCTTTCACTATGGAGGTTCTCAGGGAGGAGAATTCAAGAGGTAAATCCTCTTCCATTTTTAATTTAAATTCATTTCAATATAATTTCATTTCAATTAATATCTTAACCTCCTCTATCCAAATGATAATTATCACTCCAGTATCATATATATACTTTAATGATAACATTTTAATGGAATCTCATTTGTCTAACTCATTTCTATCTCTCTCTTTTATTTTAAAAATGAAATCATTGTCTTTGAGGTCTTGATTTACAACCTTTGTAGACGATGAATTTTTGTTCTTAAATTTCTCCCTCAATGATAGTAATAAAACCATTTTATTGTATTAAACTAGTAATATAATATATATTAAATCGTATTTTAATTTCTATAATCATTAAATATACATAGTATTAATTAATAAAACTAAACTAATGTGTGTGATCGAAACAAACGCCAAATTAATCGAAGCAAGTATCACTATACATTTATCTAATGATTCATCCTCATTCCATATAACCAAATTATATATATCACCATTTACATTTTTTATGTTAATTAATAAAATATAATTCAAATTATGGATAATTATACCCATTCTACCCAAACCTCTTTACATGTATTCAAGTTAATAATTCCTGAAATCCAAGGAAATGAACCATCCAGAGTGATAAAATTGTATCATATAACTCATCAATAAAGCCAAAAATGACCTTAATAAAAATATAATGAAAAAAATACATGTATAAAAGGTTTTTAATTAATTAATTAATGGATTTTATATCATTATCTTGGAAATTAAGATCAAGTGTAGAACACATTCAAACATAAGGTAAGGGGTTTCTATTCTCACTTTTATTTTCATGAGATTTCCATTATTCATAACTTATTTCTTATATGAGGTTTATGTATACTAAAATTTGATATATAATATCATTATTCACTTTATATTCATGGTATTCAATAATTCACTTAATTATTATTTATTTTTGGTCATACGATTCGATTGATTACAATGTGGTAAGGGAGTTCATCTCAATTTTCATTTCAGTGAGACATACTTGGTATTGTGCACCTAATCATTTTTATGAGATGTATCTACTACAATTATGAGATAATGTTTCCTTTGAAATTATTTTTATATTAAATATACATATTCTTGAATCATGGATATGATTATTTTCTTAGTTTTATACAATTTTACATGTGGTGTTTATTTTGATAGTTGTTTTAATTGGAGAAATATTGATGAATATGTATCCTCTACTCAATAAGGATATTGAAAATTAATATTTTTATTGTATTAATTCAATTAATAAATAATCATTTGGACTTTTAGTTATGGTCGGGGCCTCTTATACCCCAATGATGCATCGAATGTTCACATGACCCAAAATAGTTGGTGAAAAACCCTTCGAGTTTGTTTCCAAAACATAAAAGGGTGAATATCTACCCACATACGTAAACTGTCTCGATTGTATGATGGTTCATGTTCCAGATACATGACATCAAAATAATAATCATTCTCTTTATTCAGTATTCATTTATTAATTTACATGAGTTTTTTCACTATAAAAAAACCTATGGATGCATTTTCGTTATTAGTTTGATGATGGCATGAATTTTTTAAATTATTCCCAATACCATATTGATTTTGTTTCACATATTATTGATTCAGGATTCTTCTATATGTAACCCATACTATGAATTTTGTCTCACCCTTTCATTTATTCTCTTTCCCCATATTATGATGAAGAGATCATTTATTGAGTTTTCAAGGATGCAGTTTATTATCTTTTATTTTGTATAATATTTTGTTTTATTTCCCAATGTAAAATGGGTTCCATGTATGTATCTAGTTTCTTCAAGAATACTAAACTAATCAATAATTCAGATTTTATTCCTTGTTATCATGCAATTGTAATAGAATAATGCAATAGATCTAGGCTTCTGGGGCTAAGGTGTTACAGAAGTCGTAGACTACTATCCTCATACTTAGGATGACCTACAATCCCAATATCAAGTTTTGAGTTTGTATGATTTGGAAGAAATATAAGAAACATAGATTCACTATAAAAATGGGTAAAATGAGATGGTACATCATTAACAATTTTTATATGATATTAAATGAACGACAATAAAAAAGGATTCGAGATCTTACTGAAGAGTATCCATAGAGACTGACGATGATCGACTTCGATGATGGATGGAGGAGTTCCTACGAAGACTATATTAGGCTTGGTGGAGACCCACGACACCAAAGAGAAAAGGATCACACTATAGGAATGGGATAAAGAATGATTGATTTTTTTTAATTCATTAACAGAGGTTTTGTAAATTTACCCCAAAACCTAGGTCACACGGTTTGGGAACATGGTGTTTTCAATATGTGTGGCAACCGTGTGATACCCCCAACTTAAAAAACCACCTCACATGGGTTTTCCCTCATCAGTACCCTATCCATGCACCAAATGGTTGAATCCTGGTTGACGAAATAGAAACTAGTTGCAAAATATTTATCAGAAGATCGTACTAACCCTTTTCACCAAGAATTCCTTTATCTGATGGCATGTGTAAAACAGTTCTTCACCAAACATACTCATTGAACATGATAAGAATAGTTCAATCTACTTTTGGTTAACCATTCTCAAGATGACCAACTTATATGGCCAACAAATTTCAAATAGAACTGCAATGCCTTCCTCCAAGGCATTTCAAATTCACAACGAGCATGTTCACCGAAGTCCATTCCTGAATTCTGATGATATTACTTTGTCAGACCATCACCTGATAATTTTATCTATCATGCCACCACCTAAAAAGGGGTAACCTAGATCAATCCCACAAGATTCATCACCCATTTAAACCTAAAATTTGATCCCAAAATCATGCCCAAGATAACCTCATATTATTTAAACAGGAGTATAAGGAACCAACTCACGGTAGTCCAAACTCAATGCTTACAAGATAGATGTCAGTACATGACAAAACATCCACTTTCGATCATTGATTGATCCTAGAGCATCATCTGCTGGGTTGTCAAGTAAAAGGAAGACTGATGGGATCCAAGAGTTTGTCCAAGTCATTCCCGCACGGGAACTCAAGTATCACTCTAAACTAACCATGCCTCAAAGGAAACAATGCATCCAGTATGAAACATGATTGAGAAAACTTATTAAGACAAACATATTTTAAAACATCTGAGCAGCATAATACTAGCACTCTCTTAGTTAATAAAGGATGATGTCAAGATAGGGGAAATTCTCATATCCTACAAAAGAGTACACTAAGAGGATTTTAATGGTTACTAGCCTACCAAGAAAACCAAAAGAAGAACAGTTAATCCCCTACAATTAAACATCTTAAAAGTATCCCAGCTTCTCCTACCGACACATCTGCATTAACCGATCTGAATCCTTTGCGACCCAAGGCATTTTGTGACAACTCAATATTAACCACCAAAGTCTATATAAAATCTATGGTGTTTTAAGAAGTTATATACATATCTAACCACTTCAAAGTCATGTAGCCAAGAAAGAATTAAAATGATTCCAACTTTCTGGCCTCAAAGGCATCTGATCAAAACCAAAAATTTCCAAATGGTCCTTCTTAGTTGTGTTCCTTCTACTTGGGATGACACATAACCCATAAAAATGACATGACACTCCTCACCTTAAGAGTTTCTTAGTCACAGAAAGGAATGACAGTCTAGCCACTCACATGTGCACTAGATAAAAATTACCTTAAACGTACTTGTTCTTGTCCTCTGAGACACAATCACTACATCAAAACATCATATCATTTCGTATGATTTCCATAAACAACATGATTAGCATTTCAATATAATCAATCACATAAAATTAATCCTAATAATTAAGATGAATTGATTATTTCAAATACCATGTCACTCCATTACGAAGACAACCCAAGAACATACTCAATAACTCAAAGCTCAAAACTTCCATCGAACTCAACTGGTTCATTACATCTTTTAGGAACTCTATTGGTACCATGTATATCACCAAACACTGCCCCAATATTACAAAAGTTAAATGGAACATCTTGGATACTAACCATAGTTTTTTTAGTCATAAGCATTCATGTATCTGATGGACCATGTAGACACTGACTCAAAATCTTATTTTCTCGTATAAATTAAAAATAGACTAATGAAATCTCGAGTCACCCAAGGAAAGGGAAAAGGTTCAAGAGTCCTAAAAAGTGGATGAACATTCCCTCTAATGTGTAATATACTGAAACTGAACATAACTCGATTCTCATGCCCACAAAAAAGAAAAATAAAAGAATCACCACCCATCTAGACAAGGGATTCATTTTAAAACTAAGCAACCATTTAGGGACAACAATACCTAAATGACACTAGGGTTTTGAAAAATGATATCATTTATCAAGGAATTCCTATTATTAAGGGTTCTACCTACCGTGGGATAAACCCTTATGAAAGGGTAATCATTGAACTTATCACTAGGTCTTGCCCAAAAGAAATCCACTAGGCTCAAAATCCCATCTATTAAGCCAATAATAAAAGGAAAATAGGCCTACAAAAATGATACTATTCCCATTATAAGGAAACTCAATGAGATATTTAAACTACCCTTACACAATGTTTTCGATAAAAGGACACCACATCAGATTCCACATTAATCCATTTCATTTATTCACATTAATCATTAAATATTTTCATGTTTTAAATTGAACATCTGGAACCATTTATAAAAAATCCTTTCGTACTTAATTTAACTATTAGATCAAAGAAAACATTCAAGTCTTAAAAAAATCATTTTTAATCATTAAACCTTTATTGGAATGCCTTCATAATTTTTTCATTTATAAAATAAATTACTTTTAAGTCGTAACAAATAAGGCGACCTATGAGGGTCCCATTATGCTAACCTGAGTTCAACAAAATGAATCATAATAGTATTTTATTAATTATTAATGTTTTAAATGACCCATACAATGTTATATCATAAGAAAAATTCCCCAAATGACCATATTGTGTCCAATTGTTCGTTATTATTTAGCCATAAGACATTTTAAAGGCAAAAAATTTCCTTTCATATTTAAATTGTACAAATTTCACATTTTAATCAGTTTGAAATATTGTATGGTCATATAAATAATGGTTCAATTACATGGGTTTCCACTAGCCCAATCTATAAATAACCCACATAATTTATAGACTTATGTCTAGCTCCCATTTAATAGAAACCAATTATATCTAAAAATTAAATATTTTTCATCCTTTAAATTTATATCCATTTAAAAATAAAACCTGGTCATATATAATGGTTCAGTCATATGGGTTTCTATCTACCAATCCATAAAGCACCCACACACTTTATAAGTTGGAATTTGGCTCCCATTAATTTCAACCAATTCCTTTAAAATTAAACATTTATAGTTTCTACATTTCAAAAAGGGTCTATATATATATCTCAAAAGATGGTTTGAGTATATGGGTTACCTTTTCCCAATCATAAGAAACCCACACAACTTAAAATTGGAAATTTATTCCAATTTAATCGAAAACACTATTTTTAGCTCATGAAACCATTTATGGATATCAAAATAAAACCAGGCACGTTATTATAAGGAGTAAAAATAGAGAACCTTTCCAATAAGCATAGAAACACTACACATAAGAAAAAAATTCTAAATAAAAAGGCACCATGTCATATAATCGATAATCATCTTATGTAAACATGCATGATAATGAAAACAAGGTAATGGAATAACACTCAAGGAACACAATCAATTCAGCAGGAAACCTATAAATGAGACTTCATGGCATGGAATACGAATAGAATGTGAATTTATATGTTCCTATAATGATGCATGTAATGATTATTCCTTTATATACTAGGATAATAGTAATATACCATAATATCATTAATTAATAAGAAGTAGAAGGTACACTAACCAATCAAGGTGAAATTATAATGAACTATAATAGAAATTGGCATGAATAAAAATCCTAACCATGGACACCTAACATATTCCCCGTTTGTGGGGTGATCAGTCCCAAACACATCTATTTATCAAGAGATGATGAGTTCTTTGTCTCATAACTACTTGCCCAAAATAATATGACAAATGTAAAGAAGAAACCTCTGATACAACTTTGTAACATCTCGACACGATTGACCATTGAGATGGTTGCCAGATCCGTGGGTCACATGGACCCCGGTGTGGCTCCCCGTATGCTGGAGGATACCAACTAGAAGTTAGGGTCGAATGGGGTGATAAAGGGGTGACTACAACCTCCTAGTAGAGTAGCAAAATGGTATATCTGAAGGTAAAGAACATACAATAACATAAGAAGTAATAAAATAATGATAGAGTAGTGGAATAATATTATAAACTAAATATCAAAGATGGACAACACCATTATACAAAGGATGTATGCATGTCCTAATGATGATACATAACTAAAATAATATACATTTACTAGACATTAATACTATAGAAGATAGTAAAAAAATAAATAAAATAATAAAAGGAAGGGCCCCATGGGTGATCTCCATGAGCATCCCAAACTCCAGCTCGGTCCTATGCTCATAACTCTAAGGTACAACCAAAATATCAGAACAATAATCCAAATTCGTTTGAACATAAGGTCTATATAGGATCCCTAGTGCAGTGACCTTCCGTGCAGTGTGTGATATATAAAACCTAGTAGGTTACCACCCATGGTGTCTACAACTAAATCAAATCGATGTATAATAAGTAAAACAATTTTGGTAATATGAATAAAGAAATCGAACTGAAATCAATAAACAAGCCCACTCAGGTTTCTAAAGGACACCTAGAAACTCTAATTATTATGGATCATAGCTTGAATAAAGATTCTTAATAGTAAACATAGATATATAGTAATAATATATACATAGTATAGTTCTATATTCATCCACCTATATGAACCAAGTACGTGCGGACATAAGTGTCCATATACATGGAATACTAGGTGCTGGATAGACCAGGTCATAACTCAGTCATCCATAACCAGCCTAAATGAGCCTATAAGATCAAAACATAGTGTACATTCCCTACATCCCAATAGAGTAAGATTTTTCATGCGACAACACTCAGGATGATGAGTGATCCATCATTTCAACACTCTAATAATGGAACATGGTGCCTCATCCCAACATCTATATAGTAACATTTGTGTGTGATGCCATACTCAAAAACCAATGTAAGGGAGTGTGATTATCCATCATTATAAACACCCATTACCATCTCATACAACCTATAACAAGCCGTATCATTTAGAATATAAGGAATGATAAAAAAACTTCTTTTGTAACTTTTTTTATTAAGCCTATAAATATAAGCAAGGAATAATCACCATTATAACATAACACATGATGAAATTCCTCCCATACGTCGACTAGTTTTTTTCAATTCCATTCAGGGAATCACAATTCAAAATAAGCATATTTAAAGTCATGGTGATACCAATTTCATAACCCATTTCATTAAATTAAACAAGTTAATTTAAGGAAACAAGCTATCATGACCATTCTAATCATGTCAAGACATATTATTTAAATAATTTAATGTATTATTAACCTTCACATAAACTCATATTATTCATTTCATATTGATTAAACTAAATAAGCCTAGAAATTCATTTTACAAGGTTCAAAGAGCCACTTAGGAGGTACCAAATTCTATAGGGAAATTACCTATATGGTTAATATAATTTTAAAATCAATCCAAGCACTTAGGAGGTTCTTGGTTAAAAATAAACATTTATCAAAGTAGGTAAACTCATTTTATAACATCAATGAAGGGCATGTATAAAACTTGAAATTTTCCAAACCATGAAACCAATGAATTAAGACAATAAAATTATAAACTACATATCATAAATTTGTAATTTTAAAGATAGAACACTTAATTGAAGGTGTTTTATTATAAAAAACAATACATATTTCATCAAGAGTTCATTTAACATAAATTAATTTTCAATATTGTGAAATATAACTCAATTCATTTCAGTAATATTTTACAGATCCACTAAAAAATGAAAAATAAATACATGTATCACAAGGAAATTAGTATGTTACTTAAACAATTATGGAATCACCTATAGGGGGAAATCTCATTCAATATTACAAGAATAATTCTTAGAATCCATTTTGGGTGTTTAAAAAATTTATTACAAAGGGTCAAACTAAGCTGGCCCACCTAAGGGATATCTGTGATCAATGTTGACAACCACTAATTACTCAATAATGTACGACAAGTGTATATAGGGTATAAGAATCAATTTTATATGAGGTAACCAATTACAAATAAATATGCAACAAAGAATGGAATGCTTCACAACAGCACTATTCATAAATCAATGGAAATTTGGGGAAATCTGTAGACAACCTATCTCAAACTTAGGACGACCTACTCACCTAATATAAATCTCTTATTTGGTATAGGTTGGAATAAATATATGAAATTTAGATTCTTCCTGAAAATCGGTCAAAAGATATTGCACCTCAATAACTCTATTGAGTGTATATTAAATAATAAATGATAAAAGAGGAGTTGATATCTTACTAATGTGGATCTATCAAGGCTGATGATGATTGAATCCGATGATGGAAGGAGGATTTCTAGAATAGAAAAGATTCCGATTGGAGGAATCCCATGGTGCCAAGGAGAGGAGGAACCCATTTGATGAATCGAGTAAAGAAGGTGGGGGTTTTATTAATAGGTTATTTAGGGGTGTTTGGTAAATTCACCCCAAATACATGGGTAACAGTATTTGAACAAATCATTCAGCAACTGTGTGAAACCCCCACTTCAGAAACCACCTCACATAGTTTATCCCTCATAGTTTGCCTAACTATGCACCAACAGTTTGATGAATAGTGAATATATACTACCTAATTGGAAATAACTGTGTGGTCCATACACATGGTTTGGAAAAAATGTGTGTATCATGTGTCGGTAACTTCTTCTACTCTATTAAAAGTCACAAAGTTTGATGCTGAGGGATTCATGGTTTTAGAAATACTGTGTACCCTATGAAGACCCTCTAAATATTTTATTTATAGACAACAATGATTTTAAAACCCAACAGGATATCCAAGGGACCTCTTGGGCCTTTACCCATGTCCAAAAAATAGCATATTATAGTGTTCCAACTCTTGGAATTTCGTTTTGAAATATGGTTTAAAAAACAACCCATCTACCAAAAATCAAAATTCCAATTCCCTTCATGTTTTACCTTGTCTTAAAACATAGGTCAGTAAAACACCCATCAAATGAGCCAAAAAATTTCTAGGATTGAAAAAATATATGAAGAATATGTATTATTTTCTTTACAAAAGAAATTGAGGATAAGTATTGCTACACTAAGATCATGTGGCTTAGTTATGCGAATCACATGACCCTAAGGAGGAAAAACAATAACATGACCCTAAGAACATCATGTAGTCAGATTATGTGTCCCATGTGATATGATAATGATCATGAGAAACCCTTTTACTGAATCCTTCAAATTATACCAACCCCATCTGACAGCCCGCTTCATCATACGAATCACTTCCTGAAATATTTCGGATTACACAAACCTCAATCAGATATGTTCCTCTAATCAGGCATCATGTTAATCGAAACGAACTTGAAAATTTACAAACTATTTTTGTAAAATAATAGATTAAAAGGTAGAAACTTCATATGATGGAATTTATGTTGATATTCACATGAAGGGATTTTAGGGCTCATGTGATCAGTTCAATGATCATGAAAGATCCGTAGTGGCATGTCATCTATGCCATGTGAAAGCCTTTGAGAATTAAACCTTGATCATGTGAAGGCCCTCAAATACATCCATTGAATAATGTGGTTAATTAATGTAGAATCAAAGGGAAAATGATGAGAGTATTGAAAAATAATGAATAAAATCTGAAAAAGGTGGTACCTTCATTTGAGGAAAAGGTATGCTATTTTCATTAAAATGGATTTTTTGCCTCATGTGATCAGCCCATTGGTCACATGTAGTCCCTTTGAAATTGTATAATGGTCTCATGAAGGGCCTCTGATAGGCTAGTTTGATTTTGTGAAGGTCCTTGGACAAGTCTTCATTGATAATGTGAAATCCTATTTAATAAGGAAACTGATTCAAAAAGTCCCAAGACATTTTTACCTAATATTGAAAATGTATTTTGAATTTTCAAATAAAATATATGAAAAAATATGATAATAAAAAGGTTCAACAAATATGTCAAAGGAGGAATGATCATACAGTCATTGTTTATCATGTTTCATGGATAACCTGTGGTGGGATCACACGAAGTGCATGCTGCAAAGATCCCTTTACCAACTCAAACCCATATCTGTGATACGATTTTTGGGAGAAGTAGCATAAATTTAGGATGGTGAGGCCTATAAATTCTTCCCTCTCTACATAAAAAAACTCACCCATAATAGTCTAGAGGCAAGATCATACTTATTATAGTGGAAATACATGAAATCCCAAGGGTATTCCGACAGGTAAACCTCAGGAACAACTTAAGGGATAATGCATCATGTAAATGCGCTTCATGTGATCATCCTATTGAGTAATGCAATGAAATTTTAGTGTTCCAATCATATTATGAAAAGGAGTCTCAAAATATCAAATTGGACACATGACATCTCAATAGGCCAATACCAGATGAGCATTTTGGCATTTATAAGATAAATTTTAAAAAATACATAAGCCTTACAAAAAGACAAATACACTTAATTTCATGATATGAGGTCATGTGCTTCAATTGACATATTCATTATACATGAGACAACACTTGTACATGTCATATAGATTATGCGACAGTAGTCAGGCTTGTCATCCATGTCATGTGAATCTTTCCAAACATGTTTTCCATGGCATGTGTCATCCTACAGACTTGTCGGAATGTCATACGATGTCCTTTGAACATGTCATCAAATTCATGTGAAGTCTACCATATATATCGAAATATCCAAAAAAGTCATCCAAACAAGTCTGCACTACAAAAAAATTAACTTTTTCTAACATTTACATATCTTATGGTAAAGTTACTTTTTATGTTGGTAAAACATTTTACGAATTTATATGTCCCTTTCACTAAACTGTTGGTAAAAATTCTATAGCTAAAGGTTATTTCGACATATAAACTAGTTCTTTAATAATTATAATAATACCAACAAGTAATATATATGTTGGTAAAATTATTTAGCAACATATTCATAGAAAATTTATTTTTATTAGTAATAATATTACAAATATATATTATATAATTATAAATTACATTTAAATAAATATTATAGTTTTTAATTTCTAGTAAAATTTCATGTTATATTTATTAATTTGTCATATATAATACATATTTTTTAATTAAAAAATCAAATATGATTTTCAAACATGTTCAAAATTAGGTAATGATTAATTATATTTATAATGGAATTTAATACAAAATGAATCAATATGTAGTTAATGATTCGTTATACATAAAAAGATAATTAAAAATAAAATAAAATCCTAGGACTCATCTATGTCATTTTCGTGACCACAATCCTCCAGTGTCGACCAGTGAATAAGAATAATTACTCACACCAAATCTCATTCATCATGCCCAGTAGCCCACCCCACTAAAGGGTATATTTTCTATTGAATAAAATCATCCAATATACACCATGGAATACATATAGTTAATCCCATTGAATATTTTCCATCACCATTTGAGTAGGCCACTAGAAGAAACAAACCAGGTCCACCCTCAAGTTGCTGTTGTGCCACACCCTTTTGATCCATAATCTAAACCATGAATCCAAAAGGAATAAAAAAATCAGTAAAAATATATATATGAATTGAAACCATAATATAAATAAACGAAAGTGTAAAAACTTTATCTTCATAGAACGATAATTTTTCATCATCCTTATTGACATCCTAAGGATCAGTGGTTCAAATGACTTGACTCAAGGAATAATTTCCCCAAAGAGATTAAAACATGATATCGAATAGTATATTTTCTAAAAATATCATTTCCACCTTAATTGAGTAGTTATATGATTGATTAAAAAGGTTTAGTTCTTATAAAAAATTTGAAATATTTGACTCATGTAAAATTTGAAATAGTTCAGCAACAAAATGAGACAACTATACGAATAAAAGATTCAACATCATGTCCATAAATACATTTAAAAAAATTATAAAATTAAATTATCAAGCTTACTATGAGTTGGGCATGGAGTTCACAACAACTATAGAAGATTACACAATCCCTTCTTACTACATCTAACCTTAAACACCAACCTGGAAGAAGAAGAAAACAGTAACTATAAAGAAAATTGAAGGACATTCATGGAGATAGTTAAATGTATTTAGAAACCCCCCTGAATCCTAATCCATATCCCATCTTACAAAAGATGATTCACATGAACACCTCAAGGGGGTGGAAATTGGAGTCAACAAGACTGACCTTTCTCTTCCCTATGGTGAAGTTCATGAGGCCCATGTGGTAGTGCAGGTCCTCCTCTGATGTGGAATACACAATACTGATCTTTCTCCCTAGTACCAGAAATGACACATTATCCAGTGATTCATCAGAGAGAACCCTGTCTATATCTTTCTTAGTAATATTTATAGACCCTATGATCTATCTAATTCCCTCCCAAGTCGAATGCATTGAACATAATGTTTTCAATAGTCATCTTATCAAAAGTTACATATTTTGTTGATTGATGGTGAACAAATCTCTCAAACCTCAAATTGTAAAGTAGGGTTGTCTTCCCAGCATTATCAATCCCTATAAAGAAGATATTGTCCTTTCTTATATAGTCCTAGAGATTACAGTAATCTATTAAACTAGTCTACTAGAAACATTTCACCGGATAAAAATGAGGACAACCATAATTGTTTTATTTTTCTGAAATAGTTAGGAGTTTAAAAACGTGAACTCAAGAATGCTGTAAACATTAAATTAACATTAATAGGAATCTAAACCTTTTAATATGTACACAAGAATCTAAATTTTGAATATCTCTCATATACTAAAATCCATGATCATCTATATCAGTCATATGGGTATGGGGCTTAGAACAACCATACCATCTCTCCAAAATAACATTTTATATTTTACAAGTATATAGGGATAATAAAAAATCCAAAGAACATGAGTGGTCCCCATAACAAAGAACATATTTATACAGATTTATGGATGATATATAATAAGAAAATAAAGATTCCCAATAAAAAATAAATCATGTATACCCAATGCTTTCATCCTTACTATTCATTATTTTCCATTAAAATATTATGATATTCCATTTTTAAAACGAGGTTAAACTGCAAGAATTGAATAAGATGAAGGGAAAAATAGTCTAGATAAGAACTAATGAAAGGATTTCTATTAGACAGTATCCGTTATATGTGATGAATCTATTTCACTGTCATATGTAAACTATGTGCCCCTTTCTTTATCCCAAGATCTTAATTTTGAAGCCAAATTATCTACAGTGTATATTACAAAGTTAAAAAATATAGAAAATATTATGATATGTTTAATGGAAGAAACTATTTTCAATAGAAATGGAAAAGAAAAAAATGATAGTCTTTTTAATAGATTATTTATAATGAATGAAAAATGTGTGATGACATATTTTAAAAAGAATCTTATTCAATGAAATAATACATAAAATCAGTGAGGATGAAGAAAGAAAAAGATGAAAATATAACAATAATGAAGGATTAATATATTAATGTTCCATTTATGTACATGTTAAGTGTTTTCATTAGAAGACCCAATTTAAATTAATTATACTATCATGTACTTATAATTAATAACAAACACTTAGCAGACAATGGTTTCATTTGAAAAAACATAAAAAAATGATCAACACAAATTAATTATAAGGTAATACTATTTTGAAACAATATTTACCTAGTATTTTAGTGACCATAGAGTGTTCTTTATCAGATTTTTGAGAGAAACATGAGTTCCTCTAACAATATTATATAAATTTTCATCAAAATATAAAATATGAAAAAGTCACAACAGTAAGGTTTCTAAGGCATAAAAAACCAATAAAAATAATACACAAAAGTCAAACAACCTTTTTATAATCTTCATTCCTTGGGTATTATGCATAAGAATCCATCCATTTCATTGCCTTTGTAAGTATTTATTTTCAATAAAAATACTATTAATAGGTTTTAGAAATTTCATGATCAATTATTTTGAGGATATGTTGAGTTTCAAGTGTTTCTAAATGACAAGAAATTACTATTAAGAACCACGTATCTACATTGATTATAGAAATTATCACTTATGATAGATGATTTAGTTCATGTGTTATAAGATTTCTTATTGAAGTTGACACTTAGTTAAGTGGTTTTAGTCATTAATGATAATCATGTTGCATTCAATAAACATGTATACATGTTTAAATACTTACTAGTTTTCAGGTTTTTCATGTTGGGAATAATGTTTCATTCAATAAAAAATAACCAACCCTTCTAAATAGTTTTATGAAATCCCAGCACTTATTAAAAACAATTATATTTAAAAAAATGTTTAAAATTAAAAGCATTGATGATCAAATTGAACAACCATAGTTTTTTCAATGAGGATATTTTGTTTAAAATAGTTTCAATTCCATGATAGAGAAGATATGATTGAGGTTACTCAAACTCTCACAACATTCCATCACCAACTACGAAAATTAAACTGTGCATTCACAATTCTAATAATTGTATGAGAATATGATAAGGGGAATACATAGGTCAGCGTGATCACTTAAATAGTGATTCAGACTCAATATGCTACCTTAAACAAGTAGTCTTAGACTACTATGCACACTACTTGACCAACTACTGATGAAATTATGATATATGACACTTAATGTTACACATTATTAAAGATTAAATAGAATATTGTATGTTCATGTCAATGTACTAAATAAAATACATCTTCTCATCCACAAGAGACATTAATATTCAAGTTAACTGATAATTAATCGGCATTCCCATGTCATTATTATAATCATACAACATTGAAAAAAAAGTTCAATAAAAAATAATTTTTCCACATCCAGGAATTTCTCCCATCATTTTATTGGTAAACATTGAATTAATGTAAATGTGATCTTTATGGGAAATAATTTTAGTGTTTGTTTCCTTACTATATATACTTGGACCATAATTGAGAATGTAATAATCTAAAAACAAAATCATCATTGAAGTTCATATAATCCATGATATATGAGAAACAAAATCACCCTATGGTATTGAATAACGGAAGAAAATATGTATAAAATAAATTAAAATGTCAAACCATTGAAAAATTACAAGTAATAACGAATGATATAAAAATAAAAAGATGATCATATAACTAGTGATTACAACAACACGAATAAGACAATGTTAGTTTTCGATGCTTGGTTATTCTGATAAAAATACAAAAAACATCAATGACTTGAAATAAATAAATAAATAGTTATAATAGTGGTATATATAAATATCTAGTCAAAAAACTAGTAATTATGATGATATTTTGACTCCTCTTAGTGATTTATCCATCAGCATCCTGGAATCAGTTGAAATATAATAGCAATAGGAAGAACACATTAAACCTTAATCCAAACATATGGTAGTAAAAAAGATCCAAACCATAAAAATTACATTAATATAATAGAAATCATTACTAGAAAACATATCCTATTTGACATGGATAGTAAATGAAAAATCCAAAGGATAGCATTGAAAAAAAATACTTAGATATGCATCCATCAGTTTCACTCAATAAATACAAAAAGTACCAAAAACAAACCAGTTCATAACATTCTGACAGCTTTGAACTCTAATTTGACACAATTTTCATCAAACAAGAATAACGAATAACATCTTGGGTGAAGCATCATACCTACTTGAAAGATCTGTAATGGGAAAATGGACCATGGAACAACATAAAATAGCTTCAAGATCCAAACCATCAAACCCTTTTGTGCACTAAGAACCATTGTATCTAGGTACCATACCAACTATCAAGAACCCCCATGAACCTAAGAAATTACTCCACACTTCCTCCCAATAGAAACCGATATATGGAAGGAGAGAAGAGAATGAAGGTCTAAGAAACACCGTGAAATAATTACTCTGAATCCCTTCAGGGAATCGCTGCCACAGCCACTATTAAACCAAATATTAGAGCATTGATATCAAGACATATACCACAAAGGAACCAAAACTAATTCAATTATTATATGGGATGAATGACTACCATCATGGAAAAGAATATCTGTGATGAAGGGATGTGGGATGACCTAGAAATGGAAACACCATTTTGATATTGCATCTGTACAAGCACGATCACTTGGGAAGAACCAAAATCAGGTACTTAAGGCTTGATCTAAGGAAGTCACAATGTAAGGGAAGTAGAACCAAAACGAAAAATCAATGGCAAATGATATCCCCATCATAGATTAAAAAGAAACAGTGTGAAAGAAAGCACCAAAAGGCGAATGGGCCAGAATCCCTAAACCCTCAAGCAAATAAACACCTTAATTTATTTTTACATACTAAAAATTAAATTTCATAAAAATTAATATTTTTATTTTATAATATAAAATAAATTCAAATATGTTTGTTAATTAATTATATATAAATTACATTTATTAATATATTTAATAATTATTATTTCATTTATTATGTTTTTTAAATTCAAATATATTAATGATTTAATTTTATTTATTAAAATTATTTAAAAGTTTATTAAATGAAAAGAATTACTATTCATAAAAAAGGGCTTTGGGCCAAAAAATGGGCCTACGAGCCATGTAATGGGCTAAATTTCCCACTGGGCCTTAGGGCTATGTAATGGGTCTCCCTCTACCTAGTTAAAGAGGTCTTTTCTTTTCTTTAATAATAAAATGAGGATTCGTTCCCATCCTTTAAAAAAATAGATTCAATTTTTAGTAATTTTTTTCCTATTAGTATGATAAAAAAATAATTTTTACTATTGATAATTTTTTTTTGGTTTTAAACGATCAATATTAATAGATATATCTATTAGAAAAAGAAAGTGTTGGTACCTAAAATAAATACCAATAAATATTAATATATTTTGGAATTGTTCATTTTTTTACCAAAAGATATATTACTTATCAATAATGTTTTGTTAGTTTAAGTCATTTTTTCAGTTCATCCAGGTCATTCGGAAGCTCTCTGATATTCCATCCTTGGTCACATGACACCATTAAATTTCTCTACATCAATAACTTGAAGAGTTCCTATAAAATGTTGTTGGATCACATGATATCCCTCAAACATGTCCTCCAGATGGAAATAAAATTCCCAAACATCCTATGATATACAAGAAGGAAATGAGAACATTTTAGGAAGACCCTCAAGACATTCTAGGTGGAAAATTAGGACATCTTATTTAGACACTCTAGACCTGTCATGTAGACACACTCAGCCATTTCAGCCTTTTCTAGTAGGAGTTCTTGGGCATGTACTCTCGAACCATGTGAGCCCCAAACCATGAGTCTTTCGTTGGGAATTCCCCATTCATATGACATAATGAGTTAGGAATGGATACTCATACATTCATATGGGTATTGTGGGATCCTTATGCCATCTATACATGTTCAGATATCCACCCATGGTTCCTAATCTTTATCCATATAGGGTAAGGGTTGGATATCTTCCAATGGGAATCCACCTTAGTGTAAGTCCATCTATATATCATACACTCTAAAACATGGGACCGAAACCATTTTATGGTTTTATTGTTATTCCTCATCCATCAATAGATTGAAAAGATAATTAAAATATGGGGACATTGAGCCCTGATATATGATGGATACAAAGAATTCATTCCTCAGGCCAAAGGTTCGTATCAAATACCCCAATTGGGCTGTCCCATTGTATAAGTACCATATTTGTATGCAGTGACTCTGATCATTTACAATAAATTGTTTAAAAAACCAATCCTGAATCACATACTCTTATATATATTCAATGATCATATCACTAGCATCATAAATTACCCCCATATAGGGAAATCAAAGTGTAAGCATCATTTAGAGACATGATATGACTACCCCCATACAAGGATATAAACCACAATGTAAGTCCTAAAGGAATTCCTATAATGGTAAACCTTAGGGTAATAACCCCCACGATATTTAATTATTCGTTACCATCCATCAATTGTTAGATGTTAAATTTAACTATGATTGTAACACCCGAGACTTTTATGTTATATAAATCATCAAAGGAATCTTTTTCTACACAACACTTGCTTGGCTTGCTTTACACGCAATCGCGACCTTCCTTGATAGCTTGCGTCGTACGCAATACCGAGTTTCACTAAACAATGATATGCTATTAAAATATTATTAAAACTAGCCGTTATGAATAGTGTTAACTAAATTTTGAATTTTATAACATTATTATTCATCTTAAGCATTTCTAGAACATGTTATAAGAACAAAATAATTTTTTCGGGTAAAATAAGTATTTTTCAAAAAATACAGTTTTGCCGCCTTTTGATGGCGCACCCACATTAAATCTAGTTTTTGACATGTTTATATGTTCAATTTGACAAAATAAAATTCTTCATTTGAATCAGGATATAAAAATTTACATTAGATAAAGTTTTGATATTTTTCCGATAACTTTCATATTTTAATGAATAGTAAAAACACGCTATATTTTAATTAAAAACAACTTTTTTCATCATATTATCTTATGTGGTTAAATTATAATATTGAATGGTTTTAAAGTATAAATAGAATATATTTTTACCATTTAATATAATGTATGTCATTATCATTGATTTTACCTTGAATTTGTTGGTTAAATCAATTCAATCTTTTGCAATGTTTTAAAGAAAAACCCGTTTTCCTTCGACAACGGGATTATTTTTAATTTAATTTCAGCATCTTTTGTGTATTGAATTTGGAAAAATGGATTACATATTTGGAATCAGTGGGTCCAAATTATGTTAATAGGCTACTTTTTATTTTTGGGAATTATGAATAGTAATTATGGTAAATTTTATTTACCATAGTTAAAGGTAAATCGGGTAATTAAGGGTAAATATAATATTTTAAAATTACCCTAACAAATGTCAAAATCCTATTGGATTACTAAAATTCGACCCATATCACCTAAGGGTCGGGTTAGATTCATTTAATTAAATTTTTTCAATGATAATAATTTAATTATTATTAAAACCAAAGAATGTGACAACATGTCACTTTCTTAAATTATATAAGTATAATAATTTTACTATAGTGATAAACTTCATGAAACTTCGAACATGAATAGTATCCAGAAATCTAATACAATTATCTAAATCATAGGAATTTATTTAGAATTTTTAGGGATTAAATAATTATCATTTATTATGATACAAAGATGATGCAGTAATTATCTTATTAATGAAATATTGACATAATTGATGTTATAAATACCCAAATAAATGTAATTTGAGACTTTCTATGAATTCCACTAATTTTCTAGGTTACTATGATATATTAGTGTTTCTTTAATCAACTTGGTTCGAACAGATAATTCTGTTATGACTTTCACAAAAATCATATATCAAATAGTGTCAAAATTGACACAAAATAGTTTTTAAATCAAATATTATATTACTAATTGTTATTTTATTCCTAAAAATCTAAGGTTCGGCCAAATGACTTAGATAAGGATATATATATTAATACTAAACAATTTTGGGTTCGTTTGGCATGTTATAGTAAGTGTATTAACCATATAGTGAAAGAAAACAAAAAGACACGGTAAAAGTAAAATTATTTAACTTAGAGTTAAATCTAATTGATAAGGTTAAAATAATACCCTAAACTTGTCTAAATCTTATTGGTTGATAGGATTTCGACCCATCCCCACTTTACCTTCGAAATAAGACCCTTTGGAACCATTATAAACCGATTTTGACTTTAATATAAAATAATATTTTGAGGTATTCCTAAGGTGCCCCTCTCCTCCCTTATAAAAGGGCACCTCCTCCCCCTCCTCCTCACACCAATTTGAGCACTCAAGCTCGGAAAAACCCTGCCATTTTCTCCTCTCCACTTCCCTAGAATAATCCTAGAGTTCCTGGTCTTCTTCAAAGACCAATCTTAGTTCCCTAAGTGGAGGATTCAAAGAAGCATTCCAAAGAAGAGGTAATATCCATTACCGATCTTTTCAATTTCTTTCTTCTTCAACTTATTCTTCTTTAGTTGTTTCATGATAAAGTAATAACATCAGTATTACATACATACTGATATGTTATTATAAATATTAAACAACACTAATTCACCTTCTATCCATCCTACGGAAAAATGAAATCACCGCGCGTGCGTACGTACGAAATACCGTCTCCACGCCGTGGTGTAATCTATTTTCCACCATCACCTTACAAGGATGGGTATAATGGTGTAATGAGTAACTATTTATGATTATTATAAAGTAATATTGATACTGAAATAATATACATATACTCCAATACAATTCCATGATCATAGGAACGATATCATCACTCGTGCGTACGTACGGAATACCGTCTCCACGGTGTGATGCGACTCGTTCTACATGATCATCATTACATAGTAATTATATAAATGAATTGAATGAATAAATATGATATATGTTACACTAATACCATTCTGGATATAAGGTATCTATAACCTTAAAAGAAGAATAAGAATTTATTCGGCAAAACACGCATAAGAACAAAAGGCAATAAAGACCCGAGTAACAAGTAACAATGAAATATTACTAACAAGAAGCTAAGAATATGACCATATATGATATCATATCAATATGTATGATTCTGGAATAAGTCAATAACATTATTTAAACCATTATACAGGAGATTTGGACACATACAAAGCAAATCGGACCTAAGGTAAGGGAAAATATCACAATCTCATTTTTATCCGAGATTGTTTTTACTTTGGCATTTACTGGGGTGTATTTTATCATCCACATCCATGTTCCCTCAATATTTAATATTGTTTCCATCCAATTACAATAGTTTAAATCCAATTTTACCCTTTGGTGAGTTTTTGGTAAAGAATATGAAAGGAATCTTTTGTCGTTTTTCGTACGAGGTACTTTTTGACTTTTCCGACAAAAGTACGAAGAATGTTTTTTTTAACTTATACGGCATGAATGAATTTTTAAAACATTATTTCCAAGAAGATTACTTTACAAGTTTTCAAGTTTATTTTTAATCAACTTCTTTTAGTTTATAATTTTATGACATGTTAAGAAAGGAAAAGTGATTTTAAAGTAGAAAGGATATTTTCCTCAAGAATGGAGTTCAAGTATTTTATCAAAATTATTTTCCATCTAAGATAATAAAAGGGTTCTATTTTTATCCCTATTATTACATTGGTTTGATTATGTTGTGATGGAAATATTCTTATGAATTCCTTTATCTTATATGGTTTGTTTTATGATGTCATGATGTTTCAAGAATCCCATTTTTGTTACATGTGTTATGAGATGATGTATGATTTATGATTATGTGGCACACATAAGAAAGGATTCATTATAAGATGGGTGAGACCTATATCTCCCTCCAATGCATTGGGTAAAGATTTTATATCTCATGAGATAGACATGGCTGGAACGGTAGGTTATACCGGTTTAGTGAACAGGACTGGAACGAGGGTGACTCGTTTCAGAAAGGGACTTTGTCCACTAAGATAGTCTTGGCAATGAGTCATGACTAACAAGAAATGATTTTCCATGATTATGTGTGCATGCCACAAAGTTTCAAGTTTTATGTTATGATTATGGGGATCTCATTTTCACTTCTATGATTTATTCCATGTTAAGATATTATGATCTCTTTTGCACGTTTTGATTTTCAAAAAGATATGATATGATTTTTATTTCCTTTATTTGCCCTTGCTGAGCATTTGAGCTCACCCTTTTATGTTTTCTTTTCCCCAGGTCAGGAAGATGGATATTAAGTAGAATATGCTAAAAGGGACCCTAGATGTGATGAAATAAATGGGAGACACTGTAGAATATTTATGAACCAGTTGTTTATGTTTCCCAGTTTCTAAAGACACTATACCTATACGGTCCTTTGTGGTTTTGTCATATGTTGTAATAAGTGTGCTTCAATTTTGAAGTATTAACATTGTATGTAAAGTATGGGTCGTTACAGTTGGTATCAGAGGAAAGGTATAGTCAACCTTTGGAAACTAGGATGTGAAAGCCTTAGTAGGAAGCCTAAGGATAAGTCCAAGCATAGAACACAATCTTAGTGTTTTAGAAATGGCGTTGAATAACCTAGGATAAGAACTTAAGCATGAAAATTTTATTCTTGAATTATGTGGTTTTCCTATTATAATTAGTGTTGCTCACACTATTCTTCTTGGTTTTAGTCAATGGCTGGAACCCAAAGGAACCATGTTAATGCGGAATGCGATGGGAAATGCAATGATTGTCCCCCTGAGCAACCAAACGATATGGGAGCTGGAATGCAAAATCTTGTAGCCATGCTCACACAACTTTCTCAAGCTATGAATCATGCAGGACTTCCAAACGAGCAAAGGAAGGAGAAACATTCTGTTGAATCCTTCATGAGGCAGCGTCCACCGTCTTTCAGCGGGTCTACTGATCCATTAGTTGATGAACAATGGATTAGTACTACTAAAAAGATATTTTTAGTTCTTCAATGTTCTGAACATGATAAAGTCATCCTAGCAGTGTATCGTTTGGAAGGAGATGTTGATCAATGGTGGAATCTTATTAAGAATACGAGGCAAAGGGATGAAATTGAGTCTATGGAATGGGACGAGTTCAAGAACTTATTTTTCAATAAGTACTTCCCTCGTATTCTCCGAACAAAGATGGAGAAAGAGTTCCTTGAACTGAAGCAAAGGGATGATGAATCTGTTGATACCTATGAAGCAAATTTTACAAGACTTGCAAGGTACGCTTCTGGTATTATTATCCAACCTGGGAGTAAGATCGATCGATTCTTTAGTGGCTTAAAACCAAGTCTTCGAAGGGCGTTAGCCATAAGGGACTTCAATAGCTACGAGGAAATCGTTCGATGTGCTCTCAAAGTCGAGATGGAGATTGGAGTAATCCATCAGTCACATGGGTTTGATAAGAAGAGGAAGATGGAATTCAAAGGAAAATCTAAAGAGCACACTGAAAAGAAGACAAGCTTTCCCTTATGCTCAAACTGTGGAAAGAAACATGGAGGGAGTTGTCTTAAAGGGACAAGTAAATGTTTCAAATGTGGAAAGGAAGGTCATCGGGCATTTGAATGCCGCGATAATGGGAAGAAGATGTCTAATGATGCAAACAAAGGAAGGGATACATAGAATGAACCTACTACACTTCAATGTTTCAAGTGCAAGGAGATGGGGCATTATGCCAATCAATGCCCAAATCCAAGGGTTGATGATGATGGTCGACGTCAACAAAATCTTAAGGCTAAAGACAAAGGAAAGTCACATGCAATTTCTATCAGCGATGTGGAGTATGATAATGAAGTGGTGAAATGTACACTTACCGTCCACTCTAAAGTAGCAAATGTTTTATTTGATTCTGGATCCACCCACTCTTTTATTTATGAAAAAGTTTCTAAGGGTATCACCGTACTACCTCAACAATTAGATGTTGAGTTAGCTGTGACAACACCTAATGGCACAACAGTCGCATCAAAATTTTATAATTCTTCTCCGATCAAAGTTTATGGGAAAGTGCTTCCTGCAAATCTTGTGATCCTTCCTTTAGTGGAATTTGATGTGATTCTTGGCATGGATTGGCTTTCTCTACATGGAGCTCATATCAATTGCCAAAGAAGGGAAGTCATATTTCATATTCCAGATCAATCTACGATCATCTATCGATGCAAGGATGAATATAACCTTCCAGTGGAAATTTCTTCCATCTTATGGGTATTGATTCCACTAAATGAAGGTTATTTATCTCAAATGGTTGGTGAGAAACTCACGATTAAGATATGCCCATTGTACGGGAGTTTGATGATGTATTTCCGGAGGAATTACCGGGTCTTTCACCAAATAGTGAAGTTGAGTTTTCAATAGAACTCTTACCGGGTGCTTTGCCTATTTCAAAGACACCTTATAGAATGGCCCCAATTGAGTTGCAGGAATTGAAGAAGCAACTCCGGGAGAATCTTGATAAGGGATTCATACGCCCTAGTGCGTCACCTTGGGGAGCACCTGTTCTATTTGTTATGAAGAAAGATGGATCAATGAGACTCTGCATTGATTATCGAGAACTTAACAAGATCACTATCAAGAACAAATATCCTCTCCCACACATTGATGACTTATTTGACCAACTACGCGGAGCTCAATACTTTTCCAAGATTGATCTTCGTTCAGGGTATCATCAATTAAGGGTCAAAAGGGAGGATATACCAAAGACGACTTTCCGTACAAGGTATGGACACTATGAATTTATAGTGATGCCATTTGGTCTTACTAATGCCCCTGCTATCTTCATGGATCTAATGAATAGAGTCTTTAGAGACTATCTTGATCAATTTGTGGTAGTCTTTATAGACGATATTCTTGTCTATTCAAAGAGCAAGGAAGAGCATGAAGATCACTTGAGAATTATATTGAAGACCCTAAGAAAGGAGAAGCTTTATTCCAAATTTACCAAGTGTGAATTTTGGATTCAAAAAGTTGCATTTTTGGGTCACATAATCTCAAAAGAGGGGATATATGTGGATCCAGCAAAAACAGAGGTTATCGAAAGATGGTCGAGACCAACAACAGTAACTGAGATCCGAAGTTTTCTTGGTTTGGCTGGATATTATCGACGTTTTGTAAAAGATTTTTCACGATTATCTAATCCACTCACCAAGTTGACTCGGAAAGGAGTTAAGTTTGTCTGGACAGAGGAATGTGAAGATAATTTCAAGGAGTTGAGAAGAAGGTTATCCAGTGCACCTGTGCTCACACTGCCTTGTAGTGGAGAAAGGTTTGTGATCTACAGTGATGCATCCAAGAAGGGATTGGGGTGTGTTCTTATGCAAAATGATATGGTGATAGCTTATGCCTCACGACAGTTGAAAATCCATGAGCAAAATTACCCAACACATGATTTGGAGTTGGCTGCGGTAATCTTTGCATTAAAGATTTGGAGGCATTACCTTTATGGTGAAAGGTGTGATATTTATACTGATCATAAAAGTTTAAAGTATATTTTCACACAAAAGGAGCTGAATATGCGTCAAAGAAGATGGTTGGAGCTGATTAAGGATTATGACTGCTCAATCCATTACCACCCTGGGAAAGCAAACAAGGTGGCAGATGCATTAAGTTGACAAGACCATGCTAGTTTATCCATGATGAGGATCACAAAAGATCCAATATTTATGGACTTACAAAGGATGGATCTTGGAATTATAATGGAAGGGGAAAAATCTTATCTTTCTAAAATGAATGTTCAACCATCTATACATGTGAAGATTAAAGAGGCACAGAAAGAAGATGTCGAGTTACAAAAGAAGGTGAGAAATGTTCCTAAATTCAACCTTGATTGCGATGGGATAATAAAGTTCAGGAATCGGGTTTGTGTTCCTCCCATCCCCGAATTAAAGAAGGAGCTGCTGGATGAGGCTCATAGTTCTTCATTCTCTATTCATCCTGGAAGCATGAAGATGTATAGGGACCTAAAAGAGTACTTCTGGTGGGATGGCATGAAAAGAGATGTTGCTGAATATGTCTCTCGATGCTTGGTTTGTCAACAAGTTAAAGTTGAGAGACAAAAGTATAAGGGGATGTTACAACCATTACCCATACCCGAATGGAAATGGGAAAACATCACTATGGACTTTGTCACAGGACTTCCTAAAACATCCAAAGGCAATAATGCTATTTGGGTCATAGTTGATCGTCTTACAAAGTCTGCACACTTCATTGCTATTAGAGAGGATTTCTCTCTAGATCAGCTTGCCAGGATATATGTAAAGGAAGTGGTAAGATTGCATGGAGTACCACTTTCTATTATATCTGATCGGGATCCGAGATTTACCTCGAAGTTCTGGCGAAGTCTTCAGCATACTCTGGATACAGAGTTGAGTTTCAGCACTGCTTATCATCCCCAGAAAGACGGTCAGTCTGAGAGAACAATTCAAACCCTAGAAGATATGTTGAGAGCTTGCTCTATGGATTTCAAAGGAGGTTGGGATTAACACCTACCTTTGGTGGAATTTTCTTATAATAATAGCTTTCACTCCAGTATTCAGATGGCTGCTTATGAAGCTCTCTATGGAAAGAAATGAAGGACTCCAACTTTCTAGGATGAAGTTGGGGAAAGAAAGCTGTTAGGACCTGATCTCGTTGATGAAATGGCAGAAAAGGTTAGATCTATTCAACAACACATAAGAGCAGCTCAGAGTCGATAGAAAAGTTATGCCGACAACCGAAGAAAAGACCTAGAGTTTGAAGTGGGTGATAAAGTGTTCTTACGAATATCTCCCTGGAAGAGGGTTATGAGATTTGGAAAGAAGGGGAAGTTGAGCCCTAGATATATCGGTCCTTTCGAAATACTGGATCGTGTTGGAAAGGTAGCTTACCGATTGGCGCTTCCACCAAATCTCTCTCAAGTTCACGATGTGTTCCATGTATCTCTCCTGAGAAAGTACATACCTGATCCTTCACATGTACTCAGCTCAGAAGTTGTACCGCTGGAGCAAGATCTTTCTTATGAAGAATAGCTGATAGAGATTCTGGATCATAGCGAAAAAGTCCTACGAAACAAGACCACTCGATTGGTGAAAGTTTTATGGAGGAACCACCAACTTGAAGAAGCTACATGGGAGCTTGAGGATATGATGAGGGAGAAGTATCCTCATCTGTTTGTTAAAAATTGACGAATTTCGAGGGCGAAATTATTTTTAAGGGGGGTAGAATGTAACACCCGAGACTTTTATGTTATATAAATCATCAAAGGAATCTTTTTTCTACACAACACTTGCTTGGATTGCTTTACACGCAATCGCGACCTTCCTTGATAGCTTGCGTCGTACGCAATACCGAGTTTCACTAAACAATGATATGCTATTAAAATATTATTAAAACTAGCCGTTATGAATAGTGTTAACTAAATTTTGAATTTTATAACATTATTATTCATCTTACGCATTTCTAGAACATGTTATAAGAACAAAATAATTTTTTCGGGTAAAATAAGTATTTTTAAAAAAATGCAGTTTTGCCGCCTTTTGATGGCGCACCCACATTAAATCTAGTATTTGACATGTTTATATGTTCAATTTGACAAAATAAAATTCTTCATTTGAATCAGGATATAAAAATTTACATTAGATAAAGTTTTGATATTTTTCCGATAACTTTCATATTTTAATGAATAGTAAAAACACGCTATATTTTAATTAAAAACAACTTTTTTCATCATAATATCTTATGTGGTTAAATTATAATATTGAATGGTTTTAAAGTATAAATAGAATATATTTTTACCATTTAATATAATGTATGTCATTATCATTGATTTTACCTTGAATTTGTAGGTTAAATCAATTCCATCTTTTGCAATGTTTTAAAGAAAAACTCGTTTTCCTTCGACAACGGGATTATTTTTAATTTAATTTCTGCATCTTTTGTGTATTGAATTTGGAAAAATGGATTACATATTTGGAATCAGTGGGTCCAAATTATGTTAATAAGCTACTTTTTTATTTTTGGGAATTATGAATAGTAATTATGGTAAATTTTATTTACCATAGTTAAAGGTAAATCGGGTAATTAAGGGTAAATATAATATTTTAAAATTACCCTAACAAATGTCAAAATCCTATTGGATGACTAAAATTCGACCCATATCACCTAAGGGTCAGATTAGATTCATTTAATTAAATTTTTTCAATGAAAATAATTTAATTATTATTAAAACCAAAGAATGTGACAACATGTCACTTTCTTAAATTATATAAGTATAATAATTTTAATATAGTGATAAACTTCATGAAACTTCGAACATGAATAGTCTCCAGAAATCTAATACAATTATCTAAATCATAGGAATTTATTTAGAATTTTTAGGGATTAAATAATTATCATTTATTATGATACAAAGATGATGCAGTAATTATCTTATTAATGAAATATTGACATAATTGATGTTATAAATACCCAAATAAATGTAATTTGAGACTTTTTATGAATTACACTAATTTTATAGGTTACTATAATATATTAGTGTTGCTTTAATCAACTTGGTTCGAACATATAATTCTGTTATGACTTTCACAAAAATCATATATCAAATAGTGTCAAAATTGACACAAAATAGTTTTTAAATCAAATATTATATTACTAATTATTATTTTATTCCTAAAAATCTAAGGATCGGCCAAATGACTTAGATAAGGATATATATATTAATAATAAACAATTTGGGGTTCGTTTGGCATGTTATAGTAAGTTTATTAACCATATAGTGAAAGAAAACAAAAAGACACGGTAAAAGTAAAATTATTTAACTTAGTGTTAAATCTAATTGATAAGGTTAAACTAATACCCTAAACTTGTCTAAATATTATTGGTTGATAGGATTGCGACCCATCCCCACTTTACCTTCTAAATAAGACCCTTTGGAACCATTATAAACCGATTTTGACTTTAATATAAAATAATATTTTGAGGTATTCCTATGGTGCCCCTCTCCTCCCTTATAAAAGGGCACCTCCTCCCCCTCCTCCTCACACCAATTTGAGCACTCAAGATCGGCCAACCCCTACCATTTTCTCCTCTCCACTTCCCTAGAATAATCCTAGAGGTCCTGGTCTTCTTCAAAGACCAATCTTAGTTCCCTAATTGGAGGATTCAAAGAAGCGTTCCAAAGAAGAGGTAATATCCATTACCGATATTTTCAATTACTTTCTTCTTCAACTTCTTCTAATTTAGTTGTTTCATGATAAAGTAATAACATCAGTATTACATACATACTGATATGTTATTATAAATATTAAACAACCCTAATTCACCTTCTATCCAAGCTATGGAAAAATGAAATCACCGCGCGTGCGTACGTACGGAATACCGTCTCCACGCCGTGGTGTAATCTATTTTCCACCATCACCTTACAAGGATGGGTATAATGGTGTAATGAGTAACTATTTATGATTATTATAAATTAATATTGATACTGAAATAATATACATATACTCCAATACAATTCCATGATCATAGGAATGATATCATCACTCGTGCGTACGTACGGAATACCCTCTCCACGATGTGATGCGACTCGTTCTACATGATCATCATTACATAGTAATTATATAAATGAATTGAATGAATAAATATGATATATGTTACACTAATACCATTCTGGATATAAGTTATCTATAACCTTAAAATAAGAATAAGAATTTATTCAGCAAAACACGCATAAGAACAAAAGGCAATAAAGACCCGAGTAACAAGTAACAATGAAATATTACTAACAAGAAGCTAAGAATATGACCATATATGATATCATATCAATATGTATGATTTTGGAATAAGTCAATAACATTATTTAAACCATTATACAGGAGCATCGGACACATACAAAGCAAATCGGACCTAAGGTAAGGGAAAATATCACAATCTCATTTTTATCCGAGATTGTTTTTACTTTGGCATTTACTGGGGTGTATTTTATCATCCACATCCATGTTCCCTCAATATTTAATATTTTTTCCATCCAATTACAATAGTTTAAATCCAATTTTACCCTTTGGTGAGTTTTTGGTAACGAATATGAAAGGAATCTTTTGTCGTTTTTCGTACGAGGTACTTTTTGACTTTTCCGACAAAAGTACGAAGAATGTTTTTTTTAACTTATAAGGCATGAATGAATTTTAGAACATTATTTCCAAGAAGATTCCTTTACAAGTTTTCAAGTTTATTTTTAATCAACTTCTTTTAGTTTATAATTTTATGACATGTTAAGAAAGGAAAAGTGATTTTAAAGTAGAAAGGATATTTTCCTCAAGAATGGAGTTCAAGTATTTTATCAAAATTATTTTCCATCTAAGATAATAAAAGGGTTATGTTTTTATCCATATTATTACATTGGTTTGATTATGTTGTGATGGAAATATTCTTATGAATTACTTTATCTTATATGGTTTGTTTTATGATTTCATGATGTTTCAAGAATCCCATTTTTGTTACATGTGTTATGCGATGATGTATGATTTATGATTATGTGGCACACATAATAAAGGATTCATTATAAGATGGGTGGGACCTATATCTCCCTCCAATGCATTGGGTAAAGATTTTATATCTCATGAGATAGACATGGCTGGAACGGTAGGTTATACCGGTTCAGTGAACAGGACTGGAACGAGGGTGACTCGTTTCAGAAAGGGACTTTGTCCACTAAGATAGTCTTGGCAATGAGTCATGACTAACAAGAAATGATTTTCCATGATTATGTGTGCATGCCACAAAGTTTCAAGTTTTATGTTATGATTATGGGGATCTCATTTTCACTTCTATGATTTATTCCATGTTAAGATATTATGATCTCTTTTGCAGGTTTTGATTTTCAAAAAGATATGATATGATTTTTATTTCCTTTATTTGCCCTTGCTGAGCATTTGAGCTCACCCTTTTATGTTTTCTTTTCCCCAGGTCAGGAAGATGGATATTAAGTAGAATATGCTAAAAGGGACCCTAGATATGATGAAATAAATGGGAGACACTGTAGAAGATTTATGAACCAGTTGTTTATGTTTCCCAGTTTCTAAAGACACTATACCTATACGGTCCTTTGTGGTTTTGTCATATGTTGTAATAAGTGTGCTTCAATTTTGAAGTATTAACAATGTATGTAAAGTATGGGTCGTTACAATGATAACTCTGATTCTTGTTATAAAAAGGATATGAAGGAATCCTTCCTAAGGATCAGGCTCTATACCTGATTCCTAAGTGCCCTCATATATGTCATTTTTTCATGGCGTTAAACTACACGACATGGTATTAAACAAACTACATCACTTTTTTGATTCCTATTATTATCATGATATGTAGGAAACTCCACAAAGGTCCAATCCCCTCCTCAAAACAATAATAACCTGCCTTGCTGACAATAGACTCCAAAGTGTCTATTCATATTGATTCAAAATGTAACTATCAACCCATTTTTATAAAATAATTGGAAATGGATAAAAAAACATCCTATAAAAATGGTCACATTAATAGAAACCCATTTACATGTTGAAGGATTATAATCCCAATAATTTTATTAGCTTAAATAGTCATGTATCCAGATCTGGAAGAGATTCAATAACATAAATTAAATCCATAAGAGATTCTCAGAAAAGGAAATAATTCCACCCAAAAGGATGTGAAGATCCTGACCTCCCATCATCTAGACCAATGCGTGTTCCTATGATTTGTAGGTCTTGAAACCCAAATGACCATATGCATTTAGAAAGAAGGACTCAATTCATTACAGATGTGGGAACAATTGGGTGTTTCTATAGACAAACCCTACCATCATCCTTGATTATTAAACTATATTGATCCCCTCACATTCAAACATTAGACTTGAATACCCAGACAAACTTCCCTAATAATATAATATCTAAAAATCAAAATTTTTCCATAAATAACTTGAATCACCAAAAAATCATGCATTCTTTGAAATATTAACTCATCCATTATTCCTCAAATTTCATTTACCATAATCATATAATGTTCTAAAATATATTCCAAAATAACTTTAATCAATTAGAAAACATATCAATTTTTAATACCATGGTTGTAAATATGATAATATATATATACCCAAATCGCAATTACCTTAAATCAAAATTAACCATAATTACCTCAATAGAATATATCATATTAACCCTAAAGGTCCTTAATACCTTCCAAATTATGTCATTAAAGTATGAAATCATTCTTCCTCAAATAACCTATTCACTATAACACAAATTAAACTTATGGTCTACACATGCCTCAAGTGTCTAGATACTGCTTATTGAAGATCACACTTATTTAACTGGTTTTATTCATTAAATGGAATCATGATACATTTAATAAAAACATATCAATATTTAAATACATTTTAGTTGTCACATTTTTCATGAATTGAATCATGTCACTTTCAATAACAAATAACCACCCCTTTTGGGTAAGTTTAAGAAATCCATGAACATAATAAAAACAATTATTTTTTAAAAAACTATTTAAAATTAAAAGTATTAATGATCATATTTAATAACCATAGTTTTTTCAAAGAGTAGTGTTTGTTTAAAATAGTCTAAAATCCATTCTATGGGAGAGATTAGTGTGATCACCCAAACTCTCACCATAGTCTATGACCTACTACTAAAATCAATCTATACATTCATAATTCAAAAAATAGTATGAGAATGACATAATGGGAATACAGAGGTCTGTGTGATCAGTTAAATAGTAATTAAGTCTCATTATATTTCCTTAAACATATAGGCCTCGACTACTATTCACACTATATGACCATCTACTGATGAACCTAAAACATATGAAACTTGATGTTAAAAATTATTAAATATTAAATAGAATATTGTATGTTCATTTTAATGTATTAAGAAAAATAATTTTTCTCATCCACAAGATTCTTGCATCTTCAAGTTAAATCAGAATTAATCATCATTCCCATGTTATTATTATCATCACCTGATACATTGAGAAAATTATGAATAAAAAAACATTTTCCCCATCCAGGTATTTCTCCCCTCATTTTATTTGTAAACATTTAATTTAATTCAATGTTATCGTTATGGGAAATAATTTTAGTTTTTTTCCTTACAATATATACTTGGAACCTAACAGCGAATGAAATAATATAAAAATAAAATCACCATTGTAGTTCAAATAATCCATGATATATGAGAAACATAATCTACCTATCATATGGAATAATAGAAGATAATATGACTAAAATAAATTTAGATTTCAAACCATTGAAGCATAAGAATTATAATGAATCTAATAAAAATAAAAGTACAATCATATAAATAGTGACCACAATAACACCCATAAGTCAATGTCAATTTTGTATGCTTGGTTATTTCGATAAAAATTTAAAATAACTTCCATGAACATGAAATAAGTAAAAAATAATTTATAATTGAGGGATATTTCATCATCAAGTTAAAAAAACAAAATATTATAATGAGCTTTTGAATCTTCTTAGTGATTTATCCTTCAACATCCTGGCAGCAGCTCAAATATATTAGCAACACACAACACATATTAAACCTTAATCCAAACATAAAGAAATAGAAAGCATCCAAAACATAAAAATTCATTTAACATAACAAAAACCATGACCATAAAACATATTATATTTGACATGGATTGTAAATGTAGAATCCATAGGGTAGTAGTGGAAAAAAATCTTAAGATCTGGATCCATTAGTTTTATTCAAGAAATAAAAAATACCAAAAACAAACAAACTCTGGTCATTTTGACAGCTTTGAACTCTAATTTGACATAATTGACATCAAAATAGAAGAACGAATAACATCTTTAGTGAAAACTCGACCTACTTGAAAGAGATTCAATAAGAAAATGAACAAAGGATCACCATAGAATAGCTTCATATCCACAACACCAAACCCTTTAGTGTACAAAGAACCATTGTTCTAGGTACCACACCTACTTTCAAGAACCACCATGTCCCTGATAAATTTCTCCATGCTTCCTTACAATAGGAATAGAGATATGAAAGGAGAGAATAAAATGACAGTCGAACAAAAACTATAAAATAATACCTCTGAATCCCTTCTGAGAATCGCTTCCATAACCATTTTAGAACTAAATATCAAAGCATAGCTATCAAGAAATATAATTCAAAGGCAAAAAAACTCATAGAGTGATGATATGGGATGAAAGACTAGCATCATGTAAAAGAATCGTCTCTAATAAAGGGATATGGATGACTTAGAAATGGATACACCACTTTGGGATTAGATCCGTACAAGCATGATCAGTGAGGTAAAACCAAAATTATGGACTTAAGGCTAGATCTGAGGAGGTCACATTGTCAGTAAAGGATGAAAAAAATTAAAAATAAAATAAGAATAATATTCCAATCATAGATTAAAAAGAAACATTGATAAAGAAACCAACAAAAGATGAACGGGCCCGAATTCTTATACTCTCAAGCGGAGAAACACCTTAATTTATTTTTACATAATAGATATTAAATTTGATTAAAATTAATATTTTTAATTTATAATATAAAATGAATTCAAAATGTGAATTTTAATTACTAATATTTCAGTTATGTTTATTAATTTTTTATTGATTATTATGATTTTATTTATTATGTTTTTTAAATTCAAATATCATAATGATTTAATTTCATATCATAATTATTTAAATGTTTATTAAATGAAATTTATTATAAAATTTAAATACTTTTAATGATTATACAAAATTAAGAAGTTAAAATAAATTAGTGTGATCTTTTTAATAAAATCTTTAAAATTAAATATTGACTTTGGACTGAAAAATAATAATTTATAATTTTTTTGTTTCTCTTAATGTGTTATTATCATTGAATGATGTATTGTAACAGATTTAATTGATCAAAAAAAAATTTGGTAACTGTTTTTATTAATAATAGATTCATGTGTTAGTAATAAAAGGTTTCTATTAGTATGATAACACAAAAAATTGAAATGTTGATAAAATATTTGTTGGGTTTAAACGATCAATATCATTAGATACATCTATTGGTAAAAAATGTGTTGGTACTTAAAATAAATACCAATAAAAGATAATAGATTTTGGAATTCTTCATTTTTACCAATAGATATATTATCAATCAATATATTTTTATTGGTTCAAATAATTTTTTGTACTCTATCCAGATCTTTCAGAAGATCTATTACAAGTCATCCTAGATCATTTGACACCCTTGGATGTGTCTGAATCAATCACATAAAGAGTTCTTGTAAAAGTAAACTGGATCACATGACCACCCTCAAACATGTCCTCCATATGGCTAGTCATTCCCAAACATCATCTAATATATCAGGCAGACAACAAAGACATGTCAAGGATACCCTAAGGAGTTTCTAGGTAGACAATCCGGACATCTTAGCCAGACACTATGGACATGTTAGCTAGACACACTTAGACTTTTCATGTTTCTCGACAAGGAGTTCTTGGTTTTTTCCTCTCGAACCATGTGAACCCCAAACAATGAGTCTTTGGTTTGGAATTCCACTTTCTTATAGGAAGTGTTCATAATGGGTTAGAAATGGATAATCATACTATCCTGTGGGAATTATGGGATCCTCATGCCATCTATACATACTCATCTGGACACCCATGGTTCCTTCTATTTATCCATCATAGGGTAAGGGTTGGATATCTACCAATGGGTATCCACATTGGTGTATGTACATCAATATATCGTACACTCTAAACCATGGGAAAAAAAACTCTCCTATGTGTTTATTATTATTCCTTATCCATCAATAGTTTGAGAAGCTAATTGAAATATTGGTACTTTGATCCCAGATATAATCAGGATACAAAGGATGCCTTCCTCAGGCCTGAGCATAGTATCAAATACCCCAATAGGGACTCCCCAATGCATAAGTACAATATTATTATGTGACGAGTATGACAATTTGTTGTAATTTGTTTCTCAGAACCATCATAAATCACAGGATCTTAGATATTTTCAATGATCATATCACTATAATCATAAATTTCCTCGAGCTAGGGAAACCACAGTGTAATCCTCATTTAGAGACATGATACAACTACAACCCATATAGGTTCATCTTTAATAGAAAACCTTAGTGTAATAACCGCCACAAGAAATAATTATTTGTTACGACCCATCAGTGGGTTGATGTTAGATTGAAATATACTTACTCAGATTGTTATTATAATAAGGAAAATAAGGAATCCTTCCTAAGGCTCAAGCTCGATACCTGATGCTTATGTACCCTCATATATTTCCTTTCTGCATGGAATTAAATTATACACTTGCATATTAAACAAACAAAATTTCTTATTGATTCATATTATAAACAGGACATGTAGGGCACCTCATTAAGGTCCAATATCATCCTCAAATCACCAATAAACTCCCTTAACGACTGTACACTCTAATGTGTCTAGTTATACTGGTTGAAAATATAATTATCATTTAATTTCTATGAAATAATAAGAAATGTATGAAAATAATTAGATGCATAAAAATGGTCTTATTAATAGAACCCATTTTACATGTATAAGGACTCAAATTCCAATAATTTTATTAGCTTAATCAGTCCTATATCAAGATCTGAAAGAGATTCAGTAACATAAATTAAATACATAAGAGAGTCTCAGAATAGGAAATAATTCCACCCAAAAGGCTTTAAAGAGACTAACCTACAATCCTATAGGCCAATGTGAGTTCATAAGAATAATTGGTCTTGAAACCCAATGACCATATGCATTTGGAAAGATATTATGGATTCCTTATAGATTTGGGAACCATTGGGGGTTTCTACAGATAAACCCTACCACCATCAATGATTGTGAAACTATACCGATCCCCTCACAATCCAACATCAGACTATAATATCCAGATAAACATCCCTAATCATATAATATCTAAAATATGCTATTTTTTGATAAATAACCTGAATCACCACAAAAGCATGTTGGTATAAAAAGGTTAACTCATCATTTATTCCTCAAATTTCATTTACCATAATCATATAATGTTCTAAAATATATTCCAAAATAACTTTAATACATTAGTCACCAAATAAGTTATTAACACCATGGTTATAAATATTATAAAATATATGTTCCCAAATTGTAATAACCATTTATCAAATTTAACCATAATTACCTCAATAAAATAAATCATATAAACCCTAAGGGTTATTAATACCTTCCAACTTATGTCCATAAAATATAAAATCATTCTTCCTCAAATAACTTATTCACTACAATATAAATTAATCTTAAGGGATTCATATACATTTAAAATTTATTAAAACTCAATAAATGTTTCCTAGAGTGTTCTCATCACATAAAACATTAAACAAACTAACTATGAATTTAAGCATATGATAATCCATATACTTATTATAATATAATGATATCTAAAACTCTTAAAATATATTCATCTAAATCCTCGTAAAATATAAAGTTATCTAAAACATTCATTTGATACCCACTATAATACTTTGTAATTAAAAAAATCCTATAATTATAGGATTTATATTAAGGGTTTCAATTTCATAAATTTCAAAGATCTTTTCAGATTAATGTTTTAGAGAATTAGGAAAAACTTTTACATATCACACTAAAGGGGAAAATATTTTAATTTATAATATTTTAATTTTAATTTTTTTTAATCTCATAAAATATTTATTTTCTGTTTAGTTGTCCGATTTTATGGTTTTAGAATAGTTTTGGGATTAATTACAAAAATTTAATAATCATGGATTTTAATCGTTTTAATATATTTTTTGTATTTTGGCCATAACATTTTATTCAATAATTTAATTTATTATATTCCTTTTTTACCCTTAAAAAATATTTTAATTCATTTCCTTATTATTGATCAAGATTTGAATCCAATTTTTAGAGGGCCAAAATATGCTACCAAATCAAGACTCAAAATATGTGCACAAATCTGTATATTTCTAATGTTGGGCCCATATATCTAAAATCGATGATCCAAATGATCTAACATTCAATAAAGAGAAATAAAAAATATAAAGGAAAAAAATTAATACATTGGAAATGTGTTATTTCCTCATTATCATGGCCATAAAATCATAGGATATCTAAATTTTAAAATTCGACATTTTTTCAAGGCCAGAATAAGGTTTTTGAGTAAATGGGATAAAAAAAATTCTTCATGAGGATTAGAATGCATATTTGTCTTCTATAACCGATGATATTTATGATAAAATTTTATAAGAATAATTTCTCTAATTTTTTAATTAAATGGGTCTAACATGTGAAAAATTTTGAAGTAAACAATTTACCCCTTTTACCTATAAAAATGCATCCCATCTCCTTCTCAAAATATTAGAAATTTGTGTAGTCATTTAATGTTGTTTTAGATATTATTTTCTTCATTAATAGTATTATTAATTTTTAATATATATTAGTCTTATTATTACTCTAATTCTCATATTTATATCATTTGTGTTTCCACCCTATTCTTCTCCCCTTTGATCTCTAATACTCATGATAATGAGTTACAAACCCGAGGAAGTTTCTTGGTGATCAATCCAATGTTTAACCCAAGTAATTACACATTCATTTTTTTATACTCATTTTCATAGAGTTAGGTATAAGGTGATCTTAGTTGTTAAGGTGCCTTTGTGTCTCCACTTTCCACCCAAGGCTCAACTTTCTCCTTGACAATATTTTTCCTCAGTTGAGGATGTGAATATGTGGTCTCTCGGGGAATTTTTAGTTCACTATATATTCAAAACCATAGGTATAATATGATATTCAGTCATATGATAGAGCATGTTAATTAAGTAAATTTAAAACTAATATAGAGAGGATGAAGGTTCACTCTAGGTGTTCTCCTAAGAGGATCTCCTTTCTCTTTAATATCACTTCATCATCATTCATTCTGCTTACATTACATATAAATATATATATCAATATTTCATGGATCTTTAAAACTCATCAAATTTATATTATATAGTTTTATATTAATTATAATATAAATTTCAACAATTGAAATTTGGTGTTTTCTGAGATGCCTCCTCAACACCGACCTTGGGTGTGCACTATATCACAAGCTTAGGTAAATAAAATATCGACCGGGGATTCATGAAAAATCACCACACATTTCAAACCTTAAAATATTTAATACTTCCATTAAATGTCTATTTTTTCCACCAAAATAGTTTCTTATGTTTACACTCCTATTTTATTCATAAAAAGTTTTCTTCATTCAATACGTTTCACCATTGAACATGTCATATTACATACACCTACTTAAGCCCTATTATTATTTTAAATTTTGGGATGTTTATAAAAGTATTTGTAAGGGATTAAAAAAATAAACTCATTAATCTATTTGAAATTCATTAAAACGCATAAGGATGTTTCACTTTTTACATAATAATATTTTGAGAATAAATAATCATTTACCTATTCATAAAAGTAACTTTAAAGCCCAATGTTTTCATAAAATATTTTATAAGAAAGAATAAATGAAAAAATAATAATTCATGAAATATTTGACAATAAAAGAACCCTTTCACCTTTAAAATATCATAATTGTTACATTAAATCAAAAATAATTTTTTACCTTTTTAAATAGAAATATAACCAGGAAAAATCATTTTCAAGTGTAAATAAATCAAATAGAAAACCTGGGGCATCATACTTTAAACATGGAATAACCTAACAGGATAATTACAACATTTCGTTAAGGGTAACGTATATTAGTTAACTCCATCACTTCAAAGTAATAGTAAAATTTTCCCACATTCTCTTAGGACAATCTTATATTAGTTAACTTTGTTTCATTACCCAATTAATTGAAGGGAATTAAGAACAAACCCATCAGATAGTGGAAATAGTTTTGTAAGGGTTTTGGTTAACTCTACTTTCAAATATTCATATATAATTCCCAATTGTGATTTTTTAAAATCAAAGCATTTAATAACTTATAATTTTCATTAAAAACCCATAAAATTTACATTTAAACCCATAAACAATATCATTTTAAATTATCTCATAAAAATGAGAAGAAATATTATTTTCTTTCAAAAAAAATTAAAAACTAAAAAATACTAGAAAAATATGAAAATTAAATTCATTGAAAACCCATGTAAAGTTTTAGATGAATATAGATAATTAATAATGGTCATGATAGTTATAAAATATATTCATTTCAATAATATTAAAACAATATTCTTTTCACACCTCTTATAAAGAATGATAAAAATGAATTGTTCAGAAAGCAATATAGTGATTATTTTTAAAATAATTTAAAATCACATCAAATGTATTTCATATTTAATTTTGAAATTAAATTAATTATAGTGAGAATATTATTAAATATTTAAAATAACATGGATTAAAAATTGTTTAAAATATGTAAAAAAAACATTTTAAAGAATCATATCAAACAACAGTAGTAATTGTTTAATCTAAACATCATCCAATGAAAGAACTTGAAATGTATTTTTATACCACTATAATTCTAGTAAATTAATTATATAATTCATCCATATGGAATTAAATACACCCAAAAAAATGAAAACGAAAGGCTAACAAGGAATTCATCTTAATGAAAAGAAATTGATATTATAAGTCCCCTTACCTCGAGTCTAAGCTACCATGTCTTATCTTAATAACCTTTTTAATAAACATATATTAATCATTTAATTTTTTTAAGTATATTTTTATGGTTTATTACCTTATCATATTCCCTTTTATTTTTTTCAGTATCATTTCTTATAGTGTTACTAAATCGATCATGTTTATGTTAGATGTTTTGAAGATGTTTAGTTCATAATCCTAAAACAACTTTAGTAGGTTGGACAAGGTCAAATATGTAATTAATCCATCATATATAGTATATTAATCGTGAAATAATTAATATTATTATACATTAAATATATTTTTATAACTATTCATGAATGTTAAGCCGGAAAAATGAATCACATTACTTCATGGAGTTGGTAGTCCACACGCACACATGAATGCCATTATCGTTTTTAATGGATGGATGGGTAAGAAGTAAGTAATATCTTGTCTATATAAATTTATAATTATTTAATTAGTATCATATATATATATTAATTAATTAAATCATAATAACAAACCTTTTTATTTGGTAATGAAAAATGAAACTCATTTGTTCGTGTTGGTGGTGGTCCACACGTACACATGAGTGATGTTTTAATTTCCCATAGGACGAAAAATGAGATAAAAAAGGTTATTACATTAATATAATAACTTTTTAGTTATTTTTATGATACTTATTTTATCATATCATTATGGTTATTCAATATTTTAATGACTTATAAGAAGAAATAAACTTGAAAGCATTTTGTTAATAGTAATACCTCTTCTGTGAGAAACCTACTTTGGATTATACCTTAAGCCTTCTAGGTTGTTATTTTGGTGACACCATAATCTATATAACCTAATTAGGTATGTTTATAAGGTATTTTAGTAGGTATTATTTTAGATAAATAGCACAATAGTTATGATGAAAAGAGGAGTGGATATTTCCTTTTATAAGTGAGTTGGCTGGAAACCCTGTAGATACATGAAATATTAATATATAATATGTGTCTAACTAATGTAAAATTTATCAAAAGATCAATATATTAGAATATAAGGAGTATATTGTATATATATAATTAACCAATAAAATTTATATAGATTTAGTTGTGATTTTAAACACTATCATTTGGTTTAACTCATTCGTTAACCCTATTTAACCTTAACCAATGTAACAAATTTTTAAATCATTAAAAGATTTTGAAAGTAATAATAGAAAAATACATTGGGAAAATACATGAATAATTAATGATATAACCAATTCTTACGCCCAAAATGGAGTTATTAAAGTATTTTTATAACATTATAATTATTTAATAAATATTTTGAAACATTAAATACCATTTAAATTCATTTTCAGAACTATTCACAAAAATTATCTTTCAAGAAATCCATATAACAATTAAATTATAATTGAGACACTTAAATCCTAAATAATACTTAATAATTATCTATATAATTCATAATATATTATCAATAATCGAAATGTTATAATTTTAATATTTTTAAAACAATTTAATTGATTTTTCCAATGCTTTCACAAACGATGTATCTACGCTACCTAAGCAATTTGAATAAATATAATACATTTAAAATTTCAAAATAAATAATTATAATGAAATTTAATTATTGTAAAGAATTATCGTCATATCGTTTGATTAATAATTTATATTTAATCTTATCTAAATTATGACAACATGTTTTATATATAAAATGTGGGAAAAAATAATTTTATAAAATACAACTCTTCCTTCTAATGGAAGTCAACCAATATCTCAACGAAAGTCACAAATAATAGTACAAGAAGGATTCTAGGTCTATACGCATCTTATAAAAACAAAATAAGTTATAATTTCTGAGTAATTTGTTTCTTTTTCTACATAATTTTATTTTTTACCTTAATTTACCTTCCCCGTTATAACTCATTTTTTAACTTAGTATCTTATTTTAGTTACCAAAAATAAAATTATCTTCATAAAAAATGGGAATTTTGTCTCCAAATTTTAAATTTTTTATAAGAATATATTTCTCTATGTGGATGATATTAATTTTAATATTAGTGTGAAAAATGTAATAAAAACTATTTTTAGAAAAATACTCATTTTGAGTATAAAAATGAACTTATACAAAAATAAAATTAATTATAGTTACTATGTAATTAATTATATTATATTTAATAAAAATAATATTATATTACATAGAAAATATAAAATAAAATGGAAATTTTAAATTACTTTATTTAAATAAAATAAATGATTGTTTTTCAAAAATTAGAATTTTTCACTATTCACTCTATAATCAAGCTTTTCAAAAAAAAAACAAAAAAAAACATCATAATACTATTATGAGATGATGATTTCATAAATTATTTCCATTTTTTTCAAAAACAATTTCTATAATTTTCAGAAAATAATTATAATATTCTATCACAAAATTCAATAAAACCATTTACGAAGAAAATGTATTTTTGAAGCATAAAATGAATTTATTCTTATTATTTTCATAATAACCATAATTAAAAAAATATTAATTCCTTAAATTTGATATATAATATACTTATTTTGTTATAATTATTTATCAATAGTGATTAATTTAATCTAATAAGATAAAATTACTTTGTGTTGACATAAATAGTCTTATGAAAAATACATCTTTCCCCTTCAAACAATTTTATCTTCATTTCAAACCAATTAATAATAAATATATAATTGATTTTAAAATTTATTGATTATAAAAATTCTACATATAATTTATAATATGGTTATTTTTATTCATTCCCATCAAATGAATGGCTACGTTATAATGTTCATATTTAAATAATAATACTTCTAGGATATATCATAGTTTGTTTAATATCGATATTGAGTATACCAACCACTCTTAAATATATCACTTAATGAAAATAATTTCTAAAAAATTTGGTTTTTATATTTATTGATTCTATGTGATAATATGATTCATATTTCATGGTAGGATAAAATAGTATTTTATTATAAAAATGACTTTGAACCAAAATAATTCCTCAATAATTTTAATTATTGTTCCTCGATTATATAAGGTTTTAGCTAGAATAAATATGAATTCATAGTTTTTAGAAACTAGATTGGGTCTCTCATGAAATTAGGGAATTGAAAAGATGATAAAAAATTGGTTTAGAAGCCTCTTTTTATGAGTTATTTTATTATTTGAAAGTATATCTTAGCATAAGAGTCAACATGTAGAGGTCGTTTCATGAATTTCCTACACTTTAAATCAAAAAGTATTTTTATTTCATCATTCATCTAAGTTTTGTTTCATGGGTCAAGTTAGCTTCTCATAGTTTGGATAGGTTTAAAATTATCAAACTTATTCTATATAAGATCAAATGTTTTTGAAACAAAAAAAATAAATAATTAAAAAATTAGAAAATGAATTTTAAACCCCAAAAAATTGAAATATCTAAAATTGAAAAGGTCTCCCATCCCAAAAGTTTAATGATGTAATTTATTTTATGAATTTTAAGAAATATGGATGTTTGAGGAGATTTAATATAATTACACCAATCACAATGGTTATAGAAAGGTAAATCATAGTTGTTTTAGGAGTAGAATGGTTATTGGAGTGGGATCTCCACTATTGGTACTTATAGTATATGTCTAGGGTACTTTTTATCTTGATTCCATTAATAATGAATTAGATTCTCCTATCTTTCTTTAGCTATCTACAAAAACCCAAATGGGTATATATTAGTGGAACTAAATGGAACGTTCTATATGGAACAAAGTTTACCTAGGATTTACTTCATCCTTAAGTTCTAAAGAAATGCTTTCTATCCTATATGGAATTATTTTTTTTCTTTCAAATTAGCTTTTCATATGTCACTCTAGTTCATTAATTATATATTATTGAGTTCACAAATGAATATCCTCTAATTTCTTCTAGCTAATAAATATGAAGTCTCTTTTCTTATATCCTCCTTCAAATCAATATTTATATTTTGACATTCCCAATATACCATATGTTCTAGATCTGTCAGTAAATGATGACTTTTCCAATAGATCAATCGATATGAAGTCCCTCCAAATAGGTTTTTTATGTTGTTATATAATCCTTCAAGGCATCTTATAGCCATTATGTACAATCCTTATTTTTTTCTTGAAAAAAGTTTCCAATATTCCATTAATAACTATTCTTAAAACTTCATCTTTTACATTAGTTTTTTTGGTGTTAAGGGATTTATTTCTTGGTATGCACTCCAAAATTCCTCATTAAAGATTCTATACTCTTGTTGAAAAAGTTGGTTCATTGGTCACAAATTATTTCACTTGGGTGTCCAAATCTAAAAAATATTTTAGTCATAAAAAAGAAAAAATAATATCAAAATTGTCAATCTTAGTGTCTTTATCCATCAACTACTTTGAAACATATTCCAAAACCAATTATATATAAGAATTTCCAAAGGACATGGGAAATAATCCTATAAATTATATGCACTATACTTCAAATATTTCAAAAATTTTGATTACTTTTTGAGGTATTTCTTCTATTTTGGATAAAGTTTCTATGAATTCTCATTTAACACATATCTTAAAAAAATCATGGGTATATTTCATCATTTTAGGCCAATATATACCATATTCAAAAACATTAATAAAATTTATTCGAGGTTAAAATATTCCTCCATAAAATAATGTATGAAAAACTTATAGGATATTTTATAACTCATATTTAAGAAAACATCACTTGATCATTTGGTCATCATAGTTCTTCCAATCATATGGATCAAAAAAAACATAAAACCTTGATATAAAATTGAGTTTTAATTTTTTTATTAGTTTCGATGGGATGTAGAATGACAAGTTACCAAAAAAGTTACCATATTGGAATACTATAGTATCTATCCTTCAATAAAATATAGTTTTTCACCTATAATGGATACACATTATGGATCTTTATCTGTAATGTCTAGCATATTAGTGTGGGGAAACCTAACCAAGTAATATGTCACTTGATTTTTAGCTCTCATCTTTTATTTTTTTTCTCCAAATCAAACTATTGTAGCATTAGAAATCATCTTAAAATATTTTTTCCTTTTTTACTTCTTCATCATGTACATAAGAGATATTTTACTAGTGAAAATGGTTACCTTATTTCCAAATCTAAATTTATCCAAAGTCAAAAAACAACTACTAAAAACACTTTGTTAGTGGTTATATAATGGTTTTGGATTATATCTAATGTACATGAAGCATATTAAATGACATGATTTCTTCCTTCAATTATTTGAGACAAAAATGCTCCACTATCTTGGTTTCAAGTATCAAATGTTTGTTCAAATAAGAGATACCAATTATGTGGATTCATTAATAATTATTTTATTATTTTATGAATTAACTTGTCAAGATATTTTTAAAAATTATCATCCAAAGTAAATTCAGAATTTTTAAAATTTATATGTAAAGTGGAATGGAAATTTTACTATATTCTTCAATGAATCATCTACAAAACATTGTATGTATTAAAAAATTATCAAATATGTTTTACACTAGTTGGGTAATATAATTCATTGATAATGTAAATTTTATACTTATCAACCTCAATTCATTTTTTTGAAATTAGATATCTCAACACCATACCTCTTTTAACCATAAAATGTAAATTTTTATAAAATAAAAAAGGGTATTTTCAATAATTTTATACAAAAAATTATTAACATTTAGAAAAAAGTCATCAAAGTGATCTTCTAACATAGAGAACTCATCCAGAAAAACTCTCATGCATCCCTCAATTTGGTAAGAGATAATTATTTCCATGAATCTTGGAAACACACCCAATGCATTGCATAGTCCAAATGGAATTATTTTTCAAGGTACCAAAAGCTAATGTGAAGGTTTTTTTCTTGGTCCTCTAGTTTATCGGAAAATTAAAATTATCATGAAAATCCACTAATAAAATATTAATGAGTTATTTCTATTATTTTTTCATTATTTTTTTAGCAAAGAGAATGTTAAAATTATATTTTTTAGTGACATAGTTTAGTATCCTATAATCTGAAAATTCTCCAACTATTTTGGATTGTCATATGAATTATGTAATTATTCTTATCAATCACTATGGTCAATCAATTTTTCATGGTCACTATAGGTATGGAACTGATCCATTCTTAGTTATAAATGGGGTATAACATTTCTGATTCAAATAAATCTTCACTCTCCTTCTCAACTACTTCTATCATAGTGGGGTTAATTATCTTATAGGGATTTATAACAGTCCTAGAGACAACTTATGTAAGGAATCTCTAAACGTATATTTTAAGATTAACCCATGGTATATGTCATAAAGTTTATCTTCTAGATCTCACATTCTCTCAAAAAGTAAATTTTAGTTTTCATTCTTAATTAGAAGAAACGTTTCTATAAATAATTACTCAAATCTTGTTTCCTTCCCTTAGATACACATATTTTACATATATGGGAAAATTATTTAATTATATATTTGGATTTCATAGTGATAATGATAAAATATTCACTAAAATTACCTCTATATATTTAGATTCCTGTTTAAAAGATGAAAATATATCTATTTTATCCTTGAATAAACAATAAAGACCATAAAAATTTTAAAAGCCACATGTTTTTTAGATTGTCGAACAAGGTTTTCAAGCTTATACACATTTTTTTCAAATAATTTTCAAATCTTAACTAATATCATAAAACATGTTATATTCTTCTTAGGGATTAGGTTCCTTGGAGTGCAACATTATGAAAAGTGAATTATATTTGTATCGTTACTTTATAGAATCATAATTTTTAAATTGGATTTCACTCTCAACAAACTCTATAGTTAGATTTTATTTATATAAATTTATTATTATGATTATTTAGGAATGGTTTGTCTAGGATAATAAGTTAATTTTTTAGTTTCATACTCTCATCCATGTTTATCATATGAAATCAATAAACAAGTAATATCAACTTTTATACTCTTACTGGAACATATTCAAGTACTCCATATGGGAATACAATGGATCTATTTATGATTTGAACAACTAATATTGTGGGTTTTATCTCTCTCACGTAAAAATAAGTAAAAAATGGAATGTGGAATTTCATTAATAAAATCACTATGTAAAAACAATAAATATTTAAAATTCATGGATCCAGTTATGAAAATGATAGAATATAACCTTAGATAATGAAATTTGGTTGGAATTTATGGTGTGATGAAGGATAAATTTTTTCTCCCAATATTCACTCTCTCATTTTCTCAAAGTCCATTTTTTTGGTATATAATACCTTAAAGAACATGGAATATTTTCCATTTTATTTAGAGATACAAGTTGAGGTATATTGACTTAAACTTTTTAGAAAGATTTTAGAATCTCCCTTTAGATTTATATCTCTTGTATCTTCTTAAATTAAATTAAATTTTTAGGAAAGGGAATGGATGTTCATTATTTTCCCTAATATATTTTTTAAGGTTGGTTATATTTTCTTATTAATGTTTTTAGAATTATTTTCCCTATAACAACCCTATAATTTTTATTAAATTCATACATGATTTAATGAAATAAAATTACAGGTAATACAACCCATAATATTTAGAAGTCTAGTTTATTGGGAAATTTGTAACATTACAAAACAACTTCAAACATGAAATATACAATCATTATTGAAAACATCCTTTACATGACCAAAACATTCCTTCGTACATAACATTGTATGGGATAACCTGAGGACATACATAAAAAGGGGTGATATAAAAATCCAAGTGAATGAGTAAACATGTAATAAAATTAATATAGTAATACATGTTAAGAAAGGCATATCAACAAAGAATAAAGAATCATGAATCATAAAGCATTATATAACATGATATTCATAACATGGAAATATGAAAAAAAACATAAAACACTACATAATAAGTTAAAGATAAACTACCAAGACATCATAGTGGACAAATTATGATATATTAATCAGGTAAATACATTTCCAAACATGACATATCATGATACTAAAATATACCCAATTCAATGGAGCACTATATAATTCTGGGCGCACCCATCACTTTCATTTCATTATCATGCTTAAGTGTGCCACATATATCATAAAATATGGATTCATTCATCATCATAATTTATTCCATGATGAAGAGGTTTGTTATATATAAATGTATTTTTCAAATAAAAAGGTATATGTTCATAAAATTTAACACCCTTGATAGTGAATGGGTATGGTATTTACTATACAATAATTTTGGAAAATAAATTCATGGTACAATTTTAGCAACCTGACGACATGATAAAAAAATTCATAAAAATGGATAATAACAGTGAAAAGAGTCTTTCATAATATATAAATGAAATGGAAAGTAATAATTTCATATAAATACATTTCTAAACATATGAAATCTGGAAATAGAAGGTGTAACATAATAATGAAACTTGATGAAAGAGGGGGAATGGACTAAGTCTTACAAAATTTCGGCAAAGTAACAGGTGTACTTGGGAGATATTTATGAGCAGGAAAGGGGTATAGCATCATTAAAAAATAATAAGGGAAGTATGTGGGAGATGATAAAACATACCCCGTAATTTTTAATTTAAAATAAAATTGAGTAATAATATAAGGAAAAATGGATTAAAATTTTACAAAAGAAGGAAACCTTACTTGAGTGTGTGGATTCAAAAGCTTGAAGAGGGGATTCGTGACAACTTGGTGCATGTTGGAAGGATTCTAGAGAGGGGAGGGGGGTAGATTTGGGGCATGACAAAAGTATTTTTAGTGAATATAAGTGGGTTTTGGGTGGCTTAATATAGTAAATGAGAGGGTAATTCTTTAATATTATACAAATTTAGGTTTTAAAATCTATATAATTTAATATTCAAAAACAAAAACAATCCCATGTTTTTTACCCATGGTTTTTTGAAATAGAATTGGAAAAAAAATTATTTTATAAGGAAAAGCGCTGAATATATTAAGATATTATCCTTGTTTATGTGGAGGTGAGTCAAACTATTAAAGAAATGAATTTAAAATCCAAAAATATATTATACATTTTGGAGGATTCAATAATATTTTATAAAATAACTAAAAAAATAACATTATTTTAAAGGTAAAACTTATATTTGGCCGAATATCTAATTTATAGTGTTTATTACATCACTATTGGGCCATCAGGATGTCAAAAATCACACTATATATTTATAAGGTATGTAATGTTTTCCAAAAAATTCGATTGTCTTAGAAAATTATGAAAACTTCATCGTTGGATAATTTTGATGTCTTGATTCAATAGATATTACTCATTTTATCTAAATAATTTTATAAATATTTGAATTTTGACCCTTCAAAATTAAAATTTACATTTATTGAAAATTGATAGGTTTTTGAAAAAAATTGTTCTCAAACCATAATAAATATTACATTTGACTTCATAATATTTATTTGACCATTTATATTTAATAAAAGTAATTAAATGATAATATTTTACATAAATATTATTTATTTAAAAAATCAATTAATTCACCAAAATATATTTCTTAATTTAATATGAATTTGAACCCAATATACTATTTGTGATTTAAAAATAATTTACAATGGAACAATAATAGAATGAAAGTATATAATTTTTTTTATAATAAAAATAATTTACATAATCATAATGTTAGGGTATTGATACATATCCCTTTATTACACCATCATATGCTCTAAGACTATGGTGGGTGATGGTGGGGCTATAATGGGGTCGTTCGGTGAACATGGTTTGGGTCGTGATATCGATGAGCTTGAAATTCTCCCATAAACAATTTCAAACATATTTAAGTTATTGGAACTCTGCTTGGGCATATTTTATAAACATACCATAAATTATTTCTCTATTATGGGCTATGATAAATGGGAATCATAGGGAATGATTCTATTGGTTGGGGCCATCACCAACTTTGTCTATGTCGAACGGATTTATTGAAACCCTATATTTGTATTAGTCATGTGATTATTGTTCAATGGGTATATTATCAATAGTAAAGATACGTAATGGTCATTTTAATCGAATTTTATATAATATAAATCTGGAGTTCATGTGTTTTGTATATCCATATTACAAAATAATACATTTAATTGAATGAAAATAAAAATATCATTTACAACAGTTTGATTCATTACAGTCTTCCCCCTTAATAACTTTTACCCTTGAAATTTTTATTTGAAACATTAAAATAGATGAAGGTTACTATTTTTCATCGCCTCCTCAGGTTCCCATGTTGCTTCTTCAATCTTTTTGTTTCTCTACAACACTTTGACCAGGTGAATTGTCTTATTCCGTAAAAATTTATCTCTATAATCTAAGATCTTCAATGGTTTCGCCTCACAAGAGAGTTCATTATCCAATGGTACTACCTCTATATTGAGTACATGTGATAGGTTTGGAATGCACTTTATCTCTAGGGATATATGGAATACATCATATACTTGATATTGATTAGGTTGGAGTGATGGTCAGTAAGACACTGTTCTGATATGATCAAGGATCTCGAAGGTGTTTATGTATCATGGACTAATCTTTACTTTTTCCTAAATTTCATGCTTTTATTCCATGGAGATATGTGGAGGAATAGAATGTCTCAACCATCAGACTCTTGGTCTTGTCAATGACTATAATAATATATTTTCTTCTTGACTCTGATCAGCCTTGATGTGCTGATTAATGGAGTTAAACATGTCCACCATTTCCTCAACCATTTCAAGACCTAATAGTTTTCGTTCCCCAACTTCATCCCAGAATGCATGTGTTTTTCACCTCTTCCTATAAATTGCGTCATAGGGACACATTTGGATTCTTGAGTGGATGCTCTTGTTTTAAAAATACTCAATCAGAGGAAGATGTTGATTACATCCTTATTTGAAGTCCACTGATCATGCTCTCAACATGCCCTCAGGTGTGTGGATAATACACTCAGAATGGACATCATTTTGCGGTTGATAGGTAGTTCTAAAGATTAACTTAGTATCCAAAGCATGTTGGAGACTATTCCAAAACATAGAGGTGAATCATGGATCTCGATTAGATAAAATCGACAGTGGAACACTATGCAGCCTCACCACTTCTTTGATGTATATCAATTCAATTTGATCCAATGAGAAATCATATAAAATTAGAATGAAATTTTTAGTCTTTATAAGACTATCCCCTATAACACAAATAGAATTTTCCTTGTAGATGTCTTTTATAGCCCGCTAACAAAGTCCATGGTGATTTTTTCTCATTTCTATGTAGGTATGGTAAATCGTTGCATCATCTAATTATATTTTCCCCTTTGTTTCTTCACTTTCTAACATATGAGACATCTTGATGTATATTCTGTGATATCCTTCTTCATATTGTCCCACCACTGGTATTCCTAAAGATCTCGATACATCTTTGTGCTTCCAGGGTGGATAGAGATGGTTAGATATGTGCATCATCCAAAAGCTTTTGCTTTAACTCAGGATTTGATGGTACATATAGTGTTGACCAAAATCATACAACATCTTTTTCATTAAAATTGAACTATGATGATTTACCTTTTACAATAGTTTCAACTTTATTTTTAATTCCCACATAATCTCTTTGATCATCCTTTAACCTCTCCGATAGAGATGTTTGAGCAATAATTTGTGAAAGGATTGATGTTGTTAATTCCTTTAAAATTCTGATGCCCATACTCTTCAAATATAAGAAGATCAAATACTTCCCAATCTTCATCAATGATAGTGTTTCTAGATCCTTTCTACTTAAAGCGTCTTCCACTTTATTCACTTTTCCCAGATGATAGTGAATGGAGAATTCATAGTCTTTGATCACCTCTAACCATCTTCGTTGGTGCATATTCAACTCTTTCTATGTGAATATATACTTGATCCTTTTGTGATTAGTATATATTTCACACTTATCCCCAAAGAGGTAATGTATCAATATTTTCAAATAGAATATCACTACATCTAACTCCAAATCATGTGTTGGATAGTTCTACTCATGGAATTTCAACTGCCTTGAAGAATAAGTAATGAATTTGTCATTTTGCATCTACAGAGAGCCCAATCCCTTCTTCAAAGAATCACTGAATACTATGAAATGCACTCCACTTGTGGGTAGTGTGATCACATGCATTGTGATAACCTTCATTTTCAACTATTTCAAGATCTATTCACATTTATCATTCCTAGAAAACATGACTCCCTTCTGAGTTAGATTTGTTAGAGGGTTTGAAAATCACAGGAAATTTATCATAAATATAAGATAATACCCATCTAATCTAAGGAAACTACGGATATCTATAACAAATGTTGACCTCAACTATCCTTCAATTGCCTAAGTCTTTTAAGGGTCCATAGATATCCCATTTCATCTGATTATATTCCCCAAGAAAGCGAATCTCTTCAACCAAAGATCACATTTACTATACTTGGCATAAAGCATTTCCTTTCGTAAGGGATTTAGTATAGTACTTAAATGCTCCTCATGCTCATTATTTCATTGATTATGTTAGAATATCATCAATAAAAACAACCAAAAATTTGTCGATGTAATCTCTAAAGACTCTATTAATCAAGTCAATGAATATTAAGGGAGAATTGGTGAGTTTAAAAGACATTAATATGAATTCATAGTGCCCATACCTTTAATAAAAAGTAGTCTTGGGGATATTCTCTTTCTTGACCCTTGGTAATATCCCTATCATTTATCCACCTTGGAGAATTATTGTTCTCCGTGTTGCTTATTCAACAAGTCATCAATTTGCGGTAAGAGATAATCATTCATTATCTTTATTTTTTTGTGCTCGTAATAATCAATGCAATGGTGAATTGACCCATCCTTCTTCTTGATGAAGAGGACTGGTGCACCACATGGTGAAGTACATGGGAGTATAAACCAATTATCTAGATTCTCCTGTAGTTGTTTATTTAGCTCCTCAAGTTATACAAAATCGATTCCATGTATAGTCTTGGATAATTTCAATACCCTATGTATAATATCAATCATGAATTCAATATATCTGCTAGAAGGAAGACTAGAAAATACCATAGGAAACACATTAGTGAATTCCCCCACAATAGGTCTATCGTTGAGGATGGTTCCTTCCTTAGACTCAGTCACCTGAGAAAGATACACATGCTCATATGGAAATAATATCCATGCATGGGATGATCGTCCTAAATATGATTCCTCCCCCTCCTTGAACGTTTATAAAATCAGGGGTTGATTCTCCATGGGGAGAGTGATTTACCTCTCATGGATATTTATGTTGTCTCTACATCAAGAAATCCAATCCATGCCAAAATTGCATCAAATTCCACCAAGGGAAGTATTATAAGGTTCACCAGGAATTTCATTCCCCCTATTATGATAGGGGAGGAGTTATATACATGATATTCTATCAATTCCCCATTTTCCATTTTCACCGAAATTTCTACTTCCATTCTTTGTGGTAGTGTTTGGATTTTTCTACATAACATTCAGTATATAAAATAGTTCATAGAACTAGAATCAAAAAGTACATTCACTATTCTTGAATGAATAACTAATGTACCTCTCAACACTTCTTTGTTAGGATTCCCATATGTGGTATTGATGGAAAAAGCTCACCCTTCCTTCATTGGGGGTTGTTGGTTTCCTCTGATAACCCTTTTCTACGTGCATTGGTTTTTAGAAATGCACTGGTTACATATAGTTTTATCAATGAACAAAGGAAATGAGGATTTACTGGAGAATTACTTTCTTCCATTTTAGTTTTGGTTTTGGATTCCCAGTAATCACTGGCTAGGTGACCTTCCTTCCCACACCTAAATCATTTCATCATCCCATTCAGGCAGTTTCTAGGGTGCTTCTTTTCTTACCTTTGGAAAGTGGGATGTTGAAAATTCTTGGAACTATTATATTTCTCTATCAGACCGCTAGAATTTGACTATACCTTCCACTTATTATCCCCATGATACCCCTAAGATTTGTTGATCTCCATTTTGACTTTGACGACACATCAGACACTTTTTTCAGAGCTATCAAAGTCACAGATCTCCATTTCTTTCTATAGGCTAGGTTTTATCCCACCAAAGAAGCAGTCAAATTTGCTTTTAGGGCTAAGGAAATAGCTGGAGGCATACCATTTAAGCCTTGTTATGTTTTCCTCATACACTCTAATGGATTCATTGCCTTTTTTCTTGAGGGAAAAAAAGTCCAATTCCATCTTATATTGGAGTGTGTGAATAAAATATATATTGAAAAACATTTTCCAAAAATCCTTATATCCCATAGCATTGATCTCTTCCTCAGGTTTTTTATTTTTTTTATCAATTTCAACCATTGAATAGTTTCACACTCTATACAATAAGAATCCATAAGAACCTTGTCTTGCTCAGAGCATTGAAGTATAGATAATATCTTCTCAATGGAGTTTATCCATTGTTCGACGATTATGGATCATATGATCCATTGAATGAAAGATCTCTTCATCTCACAAAGCTCTTGATTTCCACTTGTTCTTTATTAAGGGGGTTAGTGGTTCCTTTTGTTCTAGGTTTCTATTCAAAGAATGCGTTAAATGAGAGAGTATCATGAAAAAATATTAAATTCCCACTCCCATAAAATTGGGAATCTCATTAAGGTAGTCATTACATTGATCTTGACATCGGTTGTTAGCTCAATTCCTCATATTACGGATCATTGGCTAAAATAAAAGGAAAATTGGGGGTAATTATTTTAAACTATTGAACATGTAAAGGGGAATCTTATAACCCTCTGACCCTAGTTACCCAGAGTCGGTGCAATATTACATAACATTGGCATGATCACAAGGTATCAAATCCCCAAAGATTGATTAGTTTAGTATCTTTGGAAGTACTAGATACAGACATAAGATTAACATTACATCGTGAAATAAAAACAAAAAAACATTTTTGTCTCCTTTGAACACACTTATATCCCTTAGTCTATCCCTGTAGTTCAACCATAAAATAATTCTCAATATCTTGGAAAAAAGAAAATATAAAAATTGGTGATCTCAGATGCTCAGTAAGGATAACAATATATTAGAAACATTCATAAATAAGAATAAAAATTAAAGGCAATGTATTAGACTAAAACAAAAGCATTTTTGAAATTGAACTTCAGCATAATATGGAAAATATAAATCAAAATAATTATATTTAACTATTCACATGGATATTCTACTAGTCAAATGATCACATGTAATATCAATAACCAATTTCATAATGAAAGAATGCATAGTGTCGTACATCATAGCCACATAGTCATGACCTCGTGCCAAGACAAAAAATAATATTTTTTCAAGGCCTTATGCCAAGACACTAGTTTTTATCCTACGACATACCGATGAATCGGGGAGTTATAGTGGGCTCCACCTATCACTTACTAAGTCTAATGCATTCCTCGTATGATAAGATTGAAATATAACATAATCATTCGTATTAAAACTGGCCTACAAAATGTAAATACTTTAACCATAAACCATGAATGGTATAAAAGTAACGCATCCATAGTCCCATATATCATAAACCATTAATAAAATATGGATGATTGTATCATAATAAATCAACTTCAAACAAGTGTAAAATCAATCAATGGTTGTTGACATAGATGATATAAAAACTATTTAGAGAAAAATATATATTTCTATTTTGAGATAATTTAAAAGTCACTTAAATATAAAATAAAACATTGATTTGGAAAATATTATTATAATCTTGTAAGGGAAGCTTATAAGGTATTATAACAGTAGAAAATAGTCGCACCCGCCGCATAAGTCAAAAAAACATTTGTTCCTTAATTTTGTCGAAAATGTTGTAAAGTACCTTGTTTGTAAAATGATAGAAAGATTCCTTTATAAAAATTCTATAAAAATTAAATCAAGGGTATAAATTACATTAACCCATAGTCTAGGAAATAGAAATTTTTTTTAAATATATTTTTAAGAAACACAAATGTGGATGATAAAGAGGTCCCAGTAGATACTCACGTATAAACAACCTTGTATTTGGAAGAGATTGTAGAACTAACCATTACCTTGTAATTTTCCTTGGTTGAGGGTATGTTAACCTCCTGTATAATAGTTAAATAATTTAAATTATAAAATAACCACATACATATATATAATATCATATATAATCTTCTAATATTTCTTTGTTAATAATATTTCAGTAGTATCATCATTTTGGGTGTTAACAAATTCATTTTCCTTTATAAGTTTTGTGAAATAAGTCATGTTTTTTATTGATAAGATGTATTTTATTAATATCCATAATTATATTAATTTCTTAAACATTATTTTTTAATCATAAAATGAAATTTATTCTTGAATGGTTACGATGTGGAATGAATCTCATTGCGTTCTTGAAGATGACAATCAATACGTACGCACGAAAACCAATACCATTCTATTGATTGTGGAATCATATGTATTTGGAGGGTATATCATATATAAATAATCCTTAAAATGTTATATTTATTATTCAAATCAGTTAGACTCAATATTATACCCATCCAAATAATAAAGTGTTTCCACAAGAAACTACACCACGACGTGGAGACGGTAAGTCGTACGTATGCACATATGGTGACTTATCATTCGTAGGATGAATAGAATAATTAATATTGTTGTACCATATTTAAAATAAAATCACATTATGTATAAGGTAGTGGAGTTATTATTTTGGTATGGAAACAACAATGAAATAGGAAGTGGATGAAAAAAAAGGACTTTGAAAGAGGTGGTGAAATTGTTACCTCTTCTTCAGGTGTTTCCTTTTGAGTTGACCAAAAGGGCTCCATAGGATGGCTTTATATTCAAATTAAGGCCTCTAGGTATAAGTGATGTTAGTTGGGAGGATTTTTTCAAAGGGTTTTTTTTCAATGAAATGGGTTTGGATGTGTGATTTTGAGATAAGGGGATGTACCATTTTAATAAGAGAGGTGAGGGTCACTTTAGGAAATTCTTGAAATATTATTTTATTATACAATCATATTCGGTTTATAATGGCTAAAAATGATTTTTTAGAGTCTAAGGTAGGTATCGATTGAAAACACTAAACCTATAGGTTTTAGATAGATTTAGGTCACCATATTAATATTATATTTTAGATTTTACTCTCAGTTAAATTGTTTAACTTTTACTTTGTATTATTGTATTATTATATTATATGGTTAATAATCATACTATAAAATTCGAAGAGAACACCATGTGGTTCATTAATGACATAGTTATTATTATATTAACCCTTTGGCCAAAACGTATATTTTTAGTACCATTATATCATTTAAAAATATAGTATTTGTTTTAAAAACTCATTTATGTCAATTTTGACACTAATTATTAATTGATTTTTTGGAAGTCATAACAGCATGATTACTTAAAAAATATTAATTTGATCACCCCTAACATGTAATATTAATCATTATAATTAATCTAATGCATAAACAGTCTCAATTTACATTTATTTGGATATTTATAACATCAATTATTTTAACCATTCATTAAAAAGGTAATTAATGCATCATCATTGTTTCATAAATAAATATAATTATATGATGTCTAAATATTATAAATAAAATACCATTATATAGGAAATATTTTTATATTCCTAATGAACATTTATAGTCAAATTTATCTTATGTATATCCCAATATTAAAAATGTTTTTGTTATTAATCTTTGAATTTAACAATTTAACTCTTCTTTAAATAAAATAATAATAAATGTCCTAATCTAATCCAAGTGGACCAAAAGGAACATATTTTATTCCTAATGTTGATTTTGGTAGAAATTAACTTATCCAATAGAATTAGAACATGTTTTAGGGTATTAATAATACCATTTTTACCTTCAATTACCCTATTTACTTTTAACTGTGGTAAATAAAAGTCAAAAGTTACTATTCACCAAAAAAATATTTTCATCTTATTGAACCACATTTTACTTACTGATATCAACCGTGTGTCTTGGATTTTTTAAATTCAATTCATAGATGCGGTAAAATTTCATTTTATGTAAATTTTCCAACGCGCCTAGAAGGTGGGTAAAAGAAGTTAAAAAATTCAATAAACTTTTTTACCTCTGATTTTATTATTAAATGACTTGAATTAATTGAATTGAACTATTATAGATATTATCAATCAATTTTGACTTAAAATAAATTTAAAAGAAATAAATATTATTTAATTAATAATTCTCGTTTAAACAATAACCTTGTGTTTTTCATTATTCATCAAAATTTCAATGTTTTCAAAAAAATATCAAAAACTCACCCTAAGTTAATTTTGATGTTCCGAATCCAAAAATGAAGTCCATTTTGAAAAATAAAATTTATAAAATTTCAAAAATTGGGTATTACTATTCATAACAATTAGTTTGAATATTCTTGGTGTGTTAAAACTCTAAGTTGCATAGAACGCAAGCTATTGAACTATTCAAAGGGAGACATATCATGGAATCTTGGGGTGTTACATTCTTTCCTTATTAAAATAATTTCTTACTCAAAATTCCTATAATATTACTGCATAAAAATATTTGGGTGTTTCTTCATCATAAGTTCATCGAGTTCCCACATTCCCTCCTCCATATTAAGGTTTCTCCATAGAACTTTTAGCAAACGAGTCGTCCAATTTCTCATCACTTGTTCTTTGGTATCAAGAATCTTGGAATCCTCTTCACAATAAGAAAAATCAATTTCCTGTTAAATTTCCTCATATGTGAGTACATGCGTTGGGTCTTGCATGTATTTTCTCAATAGTGATACGTGGAACACATCATGAACTTTTCAGAGACTCGGCGGTATTTATAAACAATATGCTATAACTCCAATTTGTTCTACAATTTCGAAAGGTCTGATGTACCTATGACTAAATTTACCATTCTTACCAAAACATATAACACCCTTACATGGAGATACCTCCCAAAAAACATGATCTCCTACATGAAATTCCAAATATTTCCTTTGGTTATCGGCATAGCTCTTTTTCCTACTTTGAGCTTCTTTGATGTGGGTTTGGATAACTATAACCTTTTTCATTGTATCCTCAACATGTTATGGGCCTACGAGTTTTCTTTCACCAACATCATCCCAACAAGTTGGTGTATGAGACCTTTTTTCATATAACGCTTCATATGATGCCATATAAATACATGAATATAAGTTATTGTTATAGGAAAATTCTACCCGTGGTAAATACTAATCCCACATACCTTGAAATTCAAGTGAGAAAGATCTCAACATGTCTTTTAATGTTTGAGTAGTCCATTCTGATTCTCCATCAGTTTGTGGGTGGAAGTTCTCAAATGAAGTTCAGTATCCAAGGCCTTCTAAAGACTTTTCTAGAATCTTGATATAAAATGAGCATCATGATCAAAAACAATCGATTGGGGTCCACCATGAAGTCTTAAAACTTTATTAATATATAGTCTTACTAAACGTTCAAGTGGTAAATATTCTCTTATAGCATGAAAATGTGCCAACTTGGCAAGACGATCAACAATGACCCATATTGCATCATTCCTTTAAGGATTCATTGGTATCCCCAAAAAAAATCCAACATAATATCATACCATTTCCACTCAGGTATGGGAAGATGTGACATGGTTCAACTAGGATGTTGTCTTCCAGTCATTAACTTTTAACAAACCATACATCTTAACACATAATCATCAATCTCCGTTTTCATGTTGTCCCACCAAAAATACTCCTTCAAATCTCTATACATCTCAATGCTACCAGGGTGTATAGAGAAATTGGAGTTATGATCATCATCCCACAATTCTCTTTTTAGATCATTTATATTAGCAACACAAAGTATCTTCTCAAATTTACAAATTACATCTTTACATACGAAGTCAATCAATCTCCCATCATCCATAGCTTTAATTTTCTTTTGAAACTTCTCATCACGTGTCTAGGGAATTTTTATCCTTTCTAGAAAATATGGATTGGAAACCATTTAAAAAAGCATTGATGTATCACCTTCCATGAATATTCCCATATCCATATTTACTAGATCCATGAACATATGATCCCTTGTAACTCTCATTTTTTTCAAAACTCCATGATCCATTCTTCTCAAATCACATGCCACCTTATTTTCTATTCCCAGGTGGTAGTGTATAGTGCAATCATAATCCTTTAGTATCTTGAGCCATATCATTTGCCTCATGTTGAGTTCTTTTTTGGGGAAATATACTTCAAGCTCTTGTGATCAGTATATATCTCAAATTTTCACCATTGAGATACTGTCTTCAAATCTTCCAAGAAAATATTACAGCTACTAACTCAAGATCATGAGTGGGATAGTTTTGTTCACGAATTTTTACCTACCGTGATGCATTGGAAATAACTCTATCATTCTAAATAAGGACACAACCTAGTCCTTTATTTGAATTATCACTATAAATAACAAACCCATCATTCCCCGAGGGTAGAGTCAAGATAGGACCATTGACTAATTTTCCCTTCAGTTCTTCAAAACATTCTTCACACTCTTTTTTCCAAGAAAATTTAATCCCTTTACATGTGAGCTTGGTTAATTGGTTTTCCAATTGAGCAAAATTCTAGATGAAACACTTATAATAACATGATAAACCAATAAAATTGCATACCTTAGTTATACTCATCGATGCTGGACATTCCTGTATTGCTCTTGTCTTTGAAGGATCAATAAGGATTCCATACATAGTGAAAATACAGACAAGAAAAGAAATTTCTCAAAGCTAGACTTCACACATGCTAAACTATCCATATAATTCATTTCTTAAGAGGGTTTTCAAAATATTGCGTAAGTGATTTCATGATCTTCATTGATTTTTGAGTATAAAACTATATCATCAATAAAAACTACTACAAAGTCATTAATATATTCCTTGAAAACTCTATTCATTTGATCCATAAAAACAGAGGGTGCATTAGTCAGTCCAAAAGGCATTACTGTAAACTCGTAATGCCCATACCTGGTACGGAATGCTATCTTTGGAATGTCTTCTTTCTTCACACACAACTATTGATTTCCATATCAAAGGTCAATCATTAAAAAATATTGATCTCCATGAAGTCGGTCGAATAAATCATCAATGTGAGGTAGAGGATACTTGTCCTTTATTATTATAGAATTGATCTCTCTGTAGTCAATGCACAACCTCATAGATCCATCTTTTTTCTTAATAAAAGGAACAGGGGTCCCCATGGAGAAACACTAAGGAAAGATAAATATTTTATTACTCAATTCCTACATTTGTATGTTTTATTCCACTAATTCTATAGTGGTGATTCTATAATGGGTCTTCGATATAGGCCTTGAACCAAGAATTAAATCAATGGAAAACTGAATTTCTCGTTCTGGAGGATGTCCAGGTAAATCCTCTAGGAAAACATCATCATATTCTTGCACAATAGGTACATCCTCGATTTTAACATTCTGTTCTTCACCCATAGTTATTTTATTCTCTTCATTCATAATAATTGAATTTATTAGATCTACTGGGGGTGGATCTAGATAATAACTAGGTGGTGGTATTTTTGCTCTAAAGATAATGTACTTTTTATCATCATCTAAAATTGTATCCTCCTTCTTCTAACTATAAATTTTCACATCATGGTCCGAAAGCCAATCCATACCGCAGATTATATCAAATTCAATCATGGGTATGATGAAGATATCAGAGGATAAAGAACATTTATATGCCCTAATGCGGACTAATACAGAAAACTTTGTTGCAATGATACTCCGGTTAGGAGTTTTGACTAAAAACACCCTTGATAAATCAAATTTGAAATATCTAATTTTCTTAGCAAACTAGGAAGATATTAAACAATGTGATGATCCAGAATCAACTAAAGCATTGGTTAAACTTGAAGAAACAATTAAATTACCTTCCACCATGTATTTCAGAGCTTGAACCTCAGTAGTAGTTATCGAATAATCTTGGACTTTCTCCCTTGGCCTTTTCTGAGGGAATTTTCCTTTGTACTTAAGACATTCATTTTCATAATGTCCCTTTTCTCTAAAATTGTTTCCTTCAACATTAATAGCCTCTTTCTTTATCTTGGAATCATGAGCTTCATGGCCTTTTTCCCCACACTTGTAACAAACACCCATTCCCTTTAAGCAAGTACCATGGTATTTCTTCCCACATTTACTACAGTATGGATGTTAATATTTTCCCTTATTCCCCTTATTTTTATTTCCATAGTTTTCAGTAGATCGATTCTTCTCTTGCTTTACTTTTATGTCATAAGACATATAGAATTCATTTTTTGTCTTAATAACACATGTGAAAATATCTTTGTACGATGAGAATGATTGGGAGACAAATGCTTGATGGAGAAATGGTTTTAACCCATTAATAAATCAATAAATCTTATTCCTTGGGTTACTTATATATTCCTTTACATGCCTTGTTAACCATGTAAAGTTAACCTTATACATTGTGACATTCTCATCCTCCTTTTTCCTTAGACTCAGAAATTTCCTTTCCATATCCACTCAATGGTCTTGGGGAAAGTATTTTTCTATGAAAATATCATTAAATTACCTCCATTTCCTATTTTATACTTCTTCATCTTCCTTTGTGTTTTGAATTAATGACCACCATTGATCTGCATATCCCATAGGTGATAAACTACCATGACAACTTTTTCCCTTTCGCTACTCCCCAAAGCATGAAATATTTTCTCTAAGGAACTTATCCATTGCTCAGGTAAAAATGGATTTGTAGTCCCACTGAATATTGGTCATTATTTCCTCATTAAGTGGTCTAACATTTATTCTCCATGTTGTTGATTGGGGTGCTCCATATGGGTAAGGATATTATTCATAACCTGAGTGAGTTGTCCGAGTATAGTGATAAGTTGATCAGCACCAGTTGTATCACCATCTCCACTATAATTATCTTTATTAGGAGAGAAATCCCTACATGTAATACGTGCATTGATACGGTTCCCATTCCTTTCACTAGGCACCATCTCTAAAAAATTAAATACAATAGATTATTTTATGAATTACAATACACAATTATAAACTCATAAAACACTAAACATAAATTTAACAGTTTATGGATAAAATCCATAATCATAAAAATGTTTTCTTTGAGGAGGTATATACCAATAAGTCTGTCATAATGGTTTGTAATGAAAATGTAAATTATCCTAAGAATATCCCCGAGGAGTGTGGTAACCAAGAGTGTAGAAATGCCCATTTTCATTTACTAGGATACCCCGGGTCAAGCCTGAAACTCCTTGTTGGAGTTTTCAATCCTAGGTACATATATTCCAGAGCCGCCTCTACCTACTCATATCCATACAGAGATGTATTTCTTGGAAAACTAACAAAATCCCTAAATTACAAAAATTCTAGGAAGTTCTTCTATACAGATCCTAAAAGTCTATCTTTGGGTAATATTCTCTAATCAGAGTTTTTCTAAATCTTGTTTCCATGGTTTGTACTAAACTTCCTCTATTACCAAATGTAATGCTCTGACCCTAGTTACCGAGAGTTGGGGAAATATTAAATAATATTGGAATGATCACAAGTGATCAAATACTGAAAGGCCAATTAGTTAAGCAGCCTTGGAAGTACTAGATACATACATAAATTTTACATTATATCATGTAATAAAAACAATAAAAACAGTGTTTCCCATATGACCACACTTATATATCTTATATTATCCCTATAGGTTAACCATAAAATACTTCTTCACATCTTGGGAAAAATAAAAAATAGAAATCGGTGAGCGAATATACTCAGTAAGGATAACAATATAGCAGAAACATTCATAAATAAGAATAAACATTTATGGAAATATATAAGACTAATGAAAGCTCATTTTTAAACATAAACATCTGCATAATATGGAAAATATAAATCAAAATAATTCCATTTACATATTAACATGTATATTATAATAGTCTAATAATAACATGTAATATCGATAGCCAATCTCATAATGATGGAATGCATAATGTCGAACATCATAACCACATAGTCAAGGCCTCGTTACAAGACAACAAATAATATTTTTTCAAGGCCTCATGCCAGGACACTAGTTTGTCTCATGAGATCTACTGATACATAGAGGAGCTATAGAAGGCTTCACCCATTACTTACTTAGTCCAATACATTCCTCATATGAAAATATTGAAACATAACATAAACATTCGTATTAAAACTAGCATACGCAATGTTAAAACATTAACCGCAAACCATGAATGGTATAAAAATAACATATCTATAGTCAAACATATCACAAAACCTTTAATACAATATAGAAGATTGTATCATAATAAATCAACTTCAAACAAGTGTAAAATCCATCAAAGGATGTTGACATAGATGAAAACAAAACTATTTGAGAGAAATATCTCATTCTATTTTGAAGTCATAAAAAAGTTGAATAATTATAAAATAAAACATATGTTCTGAAAATATTATTATAGTATTGTAAGGGATTATTTGAAGGTGTTATAATGGCAGAAAATAGCTGCACCCACCGTACATATTAAAAAATATTCTTTCCTAAATTTTGTCCAAAAGGTCGTAAAGTACCTTGTTTGGAAAATGACATCAAGATTCCATTATAAACATTTTATAAAAAATTAAACAAGGGTATAAATGACTTTAACCCATATTCTAGGAAATAATACAAATGTTTGGAAATACATTTTTATGAAATAAGGATGTTGATGATAAAGAGGCCCCAATAGATACTCAAGTATAAACAACCACAGATAATGAAAAGATTGTTGAATTAACACTTACCTTATAATTCTCCTTGGTCAAGGGTATGGTAACCTCCAATATAATAGTTAAATAATTTAAATTATAAAATAACAACATACATAAATATGATATCATATATGATCTTCTAATATTGGTTTGATAATAATATTTCAGTAGTATCATCATTTCGGGTGTTAACAGGTTTATTCTCCTTTATATATGTTTTTACATAAGTCATGTTTTTATATTGATAGGATGTATTTAATTAATATCCATAATGATATTAATTTCATAAAAATTATTTTTTAATCATAAAATGAAATTTATTCTTGAATTGTTATGATGGGGAATGAATCTCATCGCGTTTGTGGAGACGACAATCCGTACGTACACACGAATGAAAATAAAATTTTATTGATTGTCGAATCGTATATTATTTGATGGTATATCATATATAAATAATAATTAACATTTTACATTTGTTATTCACAATAGTTAGACTCAATATTATACCCATCCAAATATTAAGTGTTTCAAATACAAACTACACCGCGACGTGGAGACGGTAAGCTGTACGTACGGACGTATGGTGACTTGTCATTCATAGGATGGATAGAATAATGAATATTGTTTTACCATATTTATAATAAAATAATTGTATGTATAAAGTACTGGAGTTATACTTTTTTTTCAAAACAACAAAGAAAGAGGAATTGGATGAAGAAATGAACTTTGAAAGAGGTGGTGAAATTATTACGTCTTCTTCGGGTGTTTCCTTTTGAGTTATCAAAAGGGATCCTTAGGTTGGATTTGTGATCAAATTAAGGAATATAAGTCAACTTGAGGGTATTTGGGAGGATATTGGAATAGGTTTTGGTAGATTCAAATTGGCTTTGGAGGTGTGATTTTGAGAGAAGGGGGAGTAGCCTTTTATAAGAGAGGTGAGGGTCACTTTTGGAAAATCTTGAAATATTATTTTATTATACAATAATATTCAGTATATAATGGCTCCAAAATGATTTATTTAGAGGCTAAGGTTGGGATGGGTCGAAAATATCTCAACAAACAGGTTTTAGATAGGTTTAGGACACCATAATAACCTTATCATTTATATTTAACTCTTAGTTAAATAGTTTAACTTTCACCATGTATTCTTGTATTATTATAGTATATGGTTAATAATATTACTATAAAATTCCAAAAGAACCCCAAGTGGTTCATTAATTATATATATTATTATATAAGTCCTTTGGTAGATACGTATATTTTTAGGGGTATTATAAAATTTAATAATATAGTATTTGTTTTAAAATCTCATTTTTATCAATTTTGACACTATTTAGTTATTGATTTTTTTGGAAGTTATAAAAACATTATTACTTCGAAAAAAATTCCTTGAATCAACCCTAACATGTCATATTAACCTATAAAATTAGTGTAATGCATAAAAAGTCTCAATTTACATTTATTTGGTTATTTTTAACATCATTTATTTTAACATTTCATTAAAAAGGTCATTACTGTATCATCATTGTGTCATAAATAAATTTAATTATTTATTGTCTAAAATTATAAATAAAATTAATTATGTAGGAAATAGTTTGAGATTTCTAAGGAATATATATCGTCAAATTTATCTTTTTTATAACCCTATATTAAAAATGTTTTTGTTATTAAACTTTGAATTTTACACTTAACTATTCTTTAAATAAAATAATAATAAAAGTCCTAATCTAATCCAAGTGGACCAAAAGGATAATATTTTATAACTAAGGTTGATTTGGTTGAAATAAACTTATCCAATAGAATTAGAACACATGTTAGTGTAATAATAATATCATTTTTACCTTTAATTTCCCTACTTACTTTTAACAGTGGTAAATAAAAGTCAAAAGTTACTATTAGCCAAAAATTATTATCATCTTATTGAACCAAATTTTACGTATTGATATCAACCATGTCTCTCATATTTTTTAAATTAAACTCACAGAAGGAGTAAAATTTCGTTTTATGCAAATTTGATAATGTGCCCTGAAGGTTGGTAAAAGACGTTAAAGAATTAAATAAAATATTATACATCTAATTTTATTACAAAATGACTCCAATGAATTACATTGAACTAATATAGGTATTATGTATATATTATGAATTAAAATAAATTAAATTAAAATAAATAATTATTTAGATAAAAATTCCGTTTTAAATAATAATGCATTGTTTTTCAGTATTCATCAAAAATTGAAATTTTTCAGAAAAATACACAAAATTCATCATAAGCTAATATTGATATTAAGACTCCAAAAATGATGCCCATTTTGAAAAATAAAATTTATAAAATTTTAAAAAGTGGGTATTACTATTCATAACTGCAAGTTTTATTGGTCGTGGTTTGTGAAAACTCTAAGTTTCATACAACGCAAGCTATTGAATTATTCAAATGGAAACGAACCATGGAATCTTGGGGTGTTACAAATCCAATTACATTAAGGGGATAATATATAAATTACATTTATTCTGTTAACCTATCAATTTCTAGGCATCAATATTAGTTATCCATGATATATTTCCTAACTTATATTCTTATGGGAGTTTTTATTCCTTGAATAATGTTTCATACTCGGATTATGAATTTACCAAAGTATATCCCCCAGGTGTGTCAAATTCGGAGGGAATCAATTCTCGTTTTCATGCACCAGTTACCGTTCGAGTCTAGCTCAATGAGTTGTTTTCAGGTTTTAACCATAGATACATCTGTACTAAATCCACATCCACTTGTTCATATATAGAAAGAAATATATTCTATTGATAAATCACTTACTCTATACTAAACAATATTTAGGGATGTTTTTAATTTACTTAGTCTTATCCCTAAGGCTTTCACTAGAGTTTTTTAATACTAATCCCCAAATTAACTAAACTTTCCTATGGTACCAAATAAAACAACCCTGTTCTTTTTTATTACATGTATAAATGATGTAATGACATAAATTTACACTTAATAAAACTCAAAATATTGATAATTCTAGTGTATTTGGAAATTATGAACATTTCATAACAACATAAAACATGAAATACTACATCGTTATTGAAAACATCATTTACATGACCACAACATTCCTTCGTACTTAACACTACATGGGACAAACTAAGGACATATATAAGAAAGTGGTGATATATATATACTAGTAAGGGAGTAAACATTGAATAACTTGAAGATAGTAATACATGTAAGGAAAGACATCTCAATGAGGCATAAAGTATCTTGAATCATAAAGTATGAGATAATATTATATTCATAACAAGGAAATGTGGCAACAAATTAAAATACTACACCATAGGTCAAGGAAAAACTACCAAGACATCATAGTGGAAAATTATCTTAAAATAATATGGTAAACCCCCATCCCAACATGACATGTCATGATACTAAACATTACCCAATGCATTGCAGTGCTATTTAATTCTATGCACACCTGTCACTTTAATTTTATTCTAATTCTTAAGTGTGCCTCATATATCATAAAACATGGATTCATTCATCCTTATAATTTATTCCACTATCAGGGGGTATAGAATAAATATATTTAAGTCCTCAATAAAAAGGTATATGTGCATAAAATTTAACACACTTGATAGGGAATGGGTACTCTATTCACTACCCAATTGTTTTGGAATTGACATCTGCACTGTAATTTCGGAAGCATAACGGTGTGACATAAATATTCAAAAAAAAAGGATGATAGGGGAGAAAGGGGTATCTAATAATATATAAATGTAATGTAATGTAATTAATTCATATAAATACAATACCCAACATACATAATTTGGAAATATAAGGCATAAAATAATAAATAAACTTGAATAAAGAGGAGGAATGGAATAACTCTTGAGTAGTTTTAGCAAGGTAATGGGTGTACATGGGAGGGATTAATGAGAGATAAATGGTTCTATATTAATTCATACACAATAATGGAAGTATGAGGTGTGCGGGTGTGAAAACATACCCCCTAATTTTTAATTGAAAATAAAATGGAGTAACAATATAAGGAAACTTGGAAAAAAAATGAAAAAGGAAGGAACCCTTAATTGAGTGTGTGACTTCAAAGGCTTGATTAGGGGATTATTGAGAGATTTGGGAACATTGGTAGGATTATATAGAGGGTATGAATGATTATTTACGTTCCCCATGTATTTTTAGTGAATAAAATGTGGAGCTTCGAAGGGAATATATAGGAAATGAGAGAGGGGTTTTTATAATATTTTACAAACAAAGGTTTTGGAATATATATAATTAAATATTCAAAAACAAAAAATTTCCCATGGTTTTTACCCATTATTTTTTCAATATATGAGAGGAAAAATTATTTTTAAAGGTATAGGGATGATTATATTAATATATGTTCCTTCCTTATGTGGAGGTGAGTCACATTTTTGAAGAAATGAATTTAAAATCATAAAATAAATTATTTATTTTGGAGGATTCACTTAAGATTTTTAAAATAAAATATATAAAATCACATTATTTTAAAGTAAAAAAATAAATTAGGCCGAATATACCTTATATGTTTTATTACATCACTATTGGGCCATTATGATGTCATAAAACACAATATATTTATATGGTATTTAATTTTAATCCAAAAAATTGATTATCTCAGAAAATTATGAAAAATTCATTGTTGGATAATTTTGATATCCTGATTCAAAAAATAATATTCAGTTTACCTAAATAATTTTCAAAATATGTGAATTTTCTCTATTAAATTGAAAATTGACATTTATTAAAAAAACGACGGGTTTTGACAAAAACAGTTTTCAAACGTTCAAAATGATTACATTTGACTTCATAAAAATTATATAATAATTTATATTTAATAAAAGTAATTTAATGATAATATTTTACTAAAAAGTTATTTATTTGAAAAAACCATTAAGTCGCCAAAATATATTTCTTAATTGAATTCGAATATTATCCAAAGATACCATTTGGACTTTTAAAATCATTTACAAAGTAACAATAATAGAATGAAAGTATATTTGTTATTATATAAAAACTAATTTACATAATAATAATTCTAGGGTCTTGATACATAACCCTTTATTACACCATCATGCGCTCTAAGAGTAAGGTGTACGATAATGTGGATTTCATGGTGTTGTTCCATGAAAATGGTTTGTGTCATGATCTCGATGAGCTTTCACTTTTCCTATAAAAGGTTTAGATCATGCTTATGTTGTTGGATATTGGCTTGGTATTGGTCTAGGGAAAAGCCAAAAAATTCAATGTACCTTGGAATCTTTGATAAATGGGCTTCATATAGAATGATCCAACTAGTTGAGTTCATCCCATCCTTTTTCTATGTCGAAAGGATTTGTTAAAACCCTATATTTGTTCTAGTCATGTGATCATTATTCAACATATATATTATCAATGGTAAAGATAATTAATGATTATTTAAATCCAATTTGATATAATAAAACAATAGAGTGCATGTGTTTTCTATATCCATTTTACCAAATAAGAAATTTAATTAAATCAAAAGAGAAATTTCATTTATAATATTTTGGGCTGTTATATTCCTCTTCCTCATATTATTTTTACTTAGGATTGTATTCTAATATTTTTTATATTTCCCTAATTTTATTTTAAAAATTTTGGGTTTCATCTATCGATAATTAGATTTGGTAGTGGGGAGAATCTCTTTTCCACTCATAGTTTTTACCAGGATCATGTTTCCTTTGGAGTTTGGGACTATTTTAGCTTGTAGTTTTCCTATATTTTTTTATGTATCTATACTAGGATTCAAATATAATTCATTAATTCGATCACTTAATTTATCAACTAATCAACATCTAAGCCTCATTAGTTCTGCAAAGTGGGTTTTGAATTAGTTGGGGACTTCTCAAAGTGATTATTTTATTGAAAGGGTAGTTGTTAGAAGTCTTTCGGTTTGGATGGATGCTTTTATGGTTATTGGAATGGTGTAGGTTATTGGAATTTTTACTAAAAGTGTTTTCTACAATGATTTTATTGATTCCCAAAATTTATATTTGATTTTTGAAGTGTCTCTCCATCTTTAATTTGGATATTGATATTTACTTTGATGATAGTAAGATACATAACATTTCGTTCTATATAATTCATCACATTATTATGTATAATGTTCTAGTGAAAAAATAAAGGGGAATGATTGGGACACAAACAACACTGATATGGGTGGTGAATCAGTGTTGGTAACTTTTAATTACCATTATTACATAAAACTCACTATCCATTTTCGTTTTACCTCTATCACTATTAGGTGAATGGTTCTCCTATTATCTCTTTTTCACTTCGTTATTTCTTATATCATAAGAATACACACAAACAAATGAGTTAGTGAAATTTATAAGTTTCTCCTCTTAGTATAGGAAGAATAATCCTTGGTTTGATCCAGTAAAACATGAGGTCACAAAACCCACTAGTAAAACCCAATGAGCCTTAAATTATTGTATCTAAATATTTTAGAGTGTTTATTTTACACATTTTTTGGGGTATCTATAACTCAGGTATATATAAAATATTTAAAATAAATTTAGGGGTAACAACTAGATAGCTTATTGACAGTATTATACTATTAATTTTTGTTAATATTCCCCAACTTACTTCTAGTTTTTTCCCCACCTAATAGAAAGTTAATTATTCTATTTTTCTACTTATCACTCTAGAAAAAACTATTTTTCTTATTCACAATAGAAAAATTATATTGTAATACTTCTTCTACCTCTTTATTTAATTAAAAACATAATTGCAAAATATTTTTTAACACTATTCTTCTACTGTAAAAACTGGGCTACAAAGTTATCTTATTCTTCTGTTGAGCTTCTTGACTAAGTCAATCACTTATTCCTCTTTTACATTCCACTTTTTTCATTCCGTTATTAAAAAAAATACAGCTATAACTTTTTATTCATTTCAACATCGAAACACATTGATTCTTTACAATAGAAACTTTGCTGACCTTCTCACTCTTTTACTTTTCACACATAAATTATTATTTCTTTATTTATAGTGTTGAAAAAACTACACACAATTTTGACCTACAACAATATATATCAAATATAGTGTCATTGGTTTCTTATTTTTCATCATTCACTGAAACAAATAAATATTAAGATTCAAATACCCAAAATTATCAGATCTAAAATTTGTTATTGAAACTCCTCCATAATTACTTGAAACAATATACAGTTATCCATAAAAAACATTAATTAAATCTTTTGGAATTATCATAGCTTTAATTACTCATTCTATTAATGAATTTCACTAATATTTAAATTACCATGTATACATCAAATCATGAATTTATAGTTGAAACCATATTCATTCATTATTGTATTTTCCTTAATAGAATGAACTATTTCCCCATATTTAATCTTTGAATTATTCCTCATTAATACCATATAAATATGTCATTTAAATACACTTCGCATTTAATCACTGTTGGTCATATGCATGAAATCATGCAAGAACTTTAGTAGTGGAAACTCAACTTTTGTTATAGAATTATCCTGAATTTCTCTTCTTATTCAATATGTAATGAACCACCTAAATTTGAAATCCATTTATTCTTAGTATTTTAAATTTTCTATAATAATATCTTATAACAACATTAAATTATATGTCATAATATAGAAACCATGGACTATATATTAAAACTATAATCATATCCTTCTATCTACAAACCCCAAGTTAATTTAAAATTGAATATAAAAATGAATGAACGAAATAAAATTGTTCATGATACCCTCATTAGCAATATATAATTTTCTATGAATTATTCATTCTCAAATATTCATGTTATAGCTAGAAACATGATATAATAGTGTATTATGATACACCATCAAACATCTTCTAGATACCTCTATATAGATTCACATAATGGTTACACTAATGCATAAATGATTTTATCATCAACATCCTTGAGACAAAAATATTCTTCCACTTCACTAAAATTTTATCTTCTCATTATTCATATATAATAATTATAATCACTTTCCATTTTTTTCTCTCCATGCTTTAATATTTCTTATATCTTATACCATATTATTTTATCAAGGAACAAAATAATAGTGATATATGATTAAATTAAGAACACCCTAATTTTTATTGTTAGATATGATCATCTCAACCCAATTTATTTACTATGATTTAGGTGGTCAATTGATCTATTATAAGGAATACAATAACTTGATCTACCTCAAATCATATAATCACTTTCCATGTGGTCAATAATATATGGTTAGTATTTCTTATGGTTAGTCTACTTAAATTTCCTTTAGTCTTCCAACCATCAAGTCCATGATTGATGAAACCTATTCATATATAAAATTATATATGATTTTTATTCTCCCTTCCATGATTTTTTAAATTTTATATGGTGCATTTAAACATAGTATCGAGCATGGCTTGATCAATGAATGGGTGGCCTAATATCAATAACATGATCACCCAAATGGGTTCAAGGAACCCTTTCTCTAGTAATTAAGACGAAATATATAGAAAATTATCAATTAGTATGGTGTCATTTAAATCCCAAATATGTTATGTATTGAAATGAATAGTGGCTCTGCAATCAAAATCCCACATCTAAACTTCCTTAAGAATTCGACTTTTAAATATTACAAGTTGTTCCTTTATTAAGCTATAAAAAACTAAATGATTTTTGGTTCTCACCCTTTGATATCCTATGATACCCCAAATTAGAGGGTATAAGAACCACTATCCTTCATGCGGCAACCCATGCTCTTGCGTGCATGGACACCTAACCAGACTCATGAACTTCACAATATTCACAAAAAATCTATGATGGATCCACCTATAATATATTGGACAAGATTACACTCTATATGCATGGATTCTTGGGTTTTGATCTGGCTAGGAGTTTGAAAAAAATTTTAACTCTATATTCATTTTTTTGCTAATATATTATTATCAAAACAATATCAACCTTTTTATTTTATTATTCATTAAAAATTTATCATCTCCATCACCATTATAAGGATATATAAATTCTCAAAGGGACTTAGAATCTTTAAAATAATTATATATTATCTTTTAATCTTGGTTTTCAATACTGATCAGATATTCTAAGTTACCTAATCAACATATTGAAATTCCTAGAGAATAAATAAAACTCAAACAATGTGGTATAAAAAACATTCATCCGTGTATTTTTTGATAATAAATTATAGATGATATGAAAATATGTGCTATATTCTTTATACCTCCTTCTCACATCAAATATATCATTGATAATTCATTTAAATTTATCCCCCCTTATTGATAATAAATACAAGGTACTTAAGAATGTGGTATTAATTCATACTTAATAAAAGTTTCATCAACCATTCCACTCTATGTATACTTGACCTATGATAAATACAAAAAGTAGGGTATAATTTATAAAAAAAATTATCCCTAAGAAATTAATATGATACCAACTTGAAATGGAACTACACACAAAATATCTTCATGGGATGTTCAATTATTTTCAAGTTGTGAAAATTAAAAAAAAAATCAATTAAGATAAAAATTACAAGGAAATAAATCAACTTATTGTTTCTTATTCCCACTTTAATAAATAGATTTGAACATTAAAAAATAGTATATTTGACAATATCCTTGGTGCTTCTTCAAAATTGTCCTCTTTTGTCCTTTACACATTTCACTTTATTATAATTTATAAGGGAATAAAATTTTATTAACCATGTTTTAAAGAGTTAGAAAACATACATTATTAATTTAATTTTCTTTATGAACATTCCAAATAACTAATATTTGTATGAGATAGTAGTTATTTTAGTTTCTTCAACATTATTTACATGTCTCCTAATTATGGAAACACTATACTAAAATTTATGTTGATGCCTAGACTTGAAAACATCCAAATCATCTTCAATGATGATTTATTTATTATATTTCCTTTTATTACACCAATTGAGAAATCATTCCCAGATGGATGCTTCTTCATTTATACTATCAAAATTTTTAAATCCTTACAATGTTTTTATGTTACTCCCAAGACCATGATTTACATTAAATTCCCTAAATTTTAAGAACAAATACAACACACAAGTTGTTAGGGATTGTCGTTGATCCTTTTTTACTCAATGCGAACAACAAGAAATTGTGGAATTTATCCAAAATGTTTCCCCACTATTCCTACCTCCATATTTTTTATTCTTTTCTAATTATGTTTTAGGAAGTATGGTAATCTTCAAATATTTTTTTTATTATGAATATACTACCCCTTTCTTTATCTATTATGTTAAAAGTATCTTCTAATGTGATATTCATTATTTTATAGGATTATTGTTTTTCTAGTAATATTTTTAAATATCCTGATGAACTTTTTGAATCATTATTTCATCTCTCACATAGAAATTCTTTAAAACCAAGGGTTTTCATTGGTTAAAAACCTCTTATAAAATTTAAATTATTCGTGTTGAATTTATTTTCCTTCTTTAGAATTTTATTTTTCTTTTTCTTCTTCTAATATTATTTCCTTATCTAAATCCACTTTACAAAATACTAATATATAATTAGGTATGTTACCAGTATTATTGGAGTCTTAACATGGAATCATAAGTGTCATCTTCTTCACATAAGTCCTTTTAGATAAATAACTATTCTTAAACTTATTGGGGGTCATTCAAAAAGGGTGAACCATCGGCCTTCATTGTAAACATCTTGGGAGTATCCAAATTTACATCTCCCTTCAACTTATTTTACATAGATATAAATTTATTATTGTCTTGTGGTACTCATTCCTTTTTTTTATTTGATACATATTTAGATAATCATGTATCAATTTTCTTACCATATACATTACAAACATCATATAGATCCTTATGTGATTTGAATCTATTTATAGAAGACAGTTTATTTTTATCATCTCTAGGTGTTTCTAAATCTCTATATTTTCCTCATTGGAATAGGATTTCTTTTAACATCAATATTTAATTGATTGTATCAATAATCCATCGAACAGTGTCCAAACTTATTATATAATTAACAAAGCCTAATAAATCTCAATATTCTCTATAAAAAATCTTTCTATAATTTTTTTATTGAATTTTGTTCTTGGGATCTATACATTACTTGTTCTAATATTATTGGGGAACCACTATACATAATATTTTCTTTATCCACCATAAACACGGTTTTAGTCTCTTTAATTTTTTTCTTCAACCATATTTGTGAAGAATGTAATTTTAAATTTTAAACTTTTATGGAAATATATTTAAAATAATCATTTTAAACTATTATGAATGGTTAATTCCTTATTTATAATCCTTTTTAAGGCTCATCAAATGATTTAATGATCATTCTTCCATATAATAGAGGTATATTAACATAATAATCGTCCATTGGATAATATATTTTAGAAAATTCTATCTCTATTTACTGAAAAGGATCATTATGTGTCATTTTTAAATTATAATATTTTATTTCAAATTTTAGAGACTGCATCTTGATATAATTATTCAGATATTCAACGAATTCATGTTTTTTATCCATAGTATTTTACCAGTTCTTTCTACTTATACATCATGAATTTTTATCTTATCATTTTACAAAGTGTCGTGATCCTTCATTATTTTTTCCATTACATTAATTGTTTATTATGAGTTGTAAGATATTATTCAAATATATGAAACTTATTCTTAGTGATTTAGTGACCTCATATATTTCATGGATGGTTTTTAGACACTCTTCTCTAAATTTGGAGTATATTTATTCAAGATAATCATTCATTGCTTCTTTGACATTAACTTTTTAGAGCTATTTATGCAATTTAGATATATTTCTCCTAAATCTTTCTTCAATTTATCTACATCACCTTAAAGATGATTTTTATCTTCCCATTTACTTTCAAAAATCCCACAATACAAGAAATAATTTCTTTGTGAAAAAACACATCATATATTTCAATATTCAAAATTTTATATCATATGAATAAAAAAATGTGTGATCACTCCCACTGATGCCAGTATATTCTTTAGTATAGTTTAATACTATATTTTTTCATGCCTTAATTTCACATGGATACCATGAAAAAATAACGGTTGAAGGACTATCCAATACATTAATATTAGTTTTACTTTCCAATTCATCCCATTTCAAGCTAGGTCTTCATTTTTAGTGTCATTTCATATCTAATTTGATCATTAATATTATTTTATAAAGTGGGATAACATGTGAATTACTTTAAACTATTTCTTTATCTTTTATAGAATATTATTATTAGAAATAGAATTCAAATCTATGATATATAATTCTTCACCAAAACTGCACTTCATATATATCGGGAAAGAAACCTTCCAATTTTCAATACAGAACAACTCCAACTGTATAGAATCCAATCATAGGTGAATCGAGATCTGATACGAACTAAAAGAGTCTTGTTGGGATATAAACCACACCGAGATTAGGGTGAATCAATATTGGAGTCTTTTTATTACCTTATTTTTACTTTAGACTTTTATCCCTTTTATTTTTACCTATATCACTATATGGTTTGGGGTTATCTTATATTATATTTTCACATTAATTATTTCATATATCAAAATAAAAAAACACACACACAGACAAGTGGTACAATAATTTATAATGTTCACATCTCAGTATGACTAGGCTAATCCTTAGTGTGATTTGGTAAAACTTGAGGTCACACAACCTATAAGTAAAACCAAAAGATCCTTACACTATTGCCTAATGAATGTTTAGAGCCTGTATCCCTCAAAATATTTTTGTGTATCCCACACTCATGTACATCTCAAACCTTTAAATTAAATATAGGGGTGAAAATTAAAGATACCATCACCAATTTACAACTCTTACTTATTATTGATGTGTTGAAACTTCTTTATTATTCTTCACTTGTATAGTAGAAAGTCACTTCTTCTATTAGAATGAAAATCATTGTATACAACCTCATATTATTCCGTAATGAAAAAAATGATATGTTACCCTTTATTATTCCACTTATTTCCAATGTAAACTAAAATTCATAGCACATTTTAACTATTTTATTCTTCTGTGCAAACTGGGGTAAATTGATATCTTATTATTCTTAAAATGAACTTCATGACCAGATTAGACACTTGTTTTTCTTTCTATTTACTTTATTTTTATTTCTACCTTGGGGAAACAAAAAAGAACACTCTCATACATTTATCTTTAACTTCAATACAATGGGATTCTTTGGATTACATAATATGTCAGGTCTTGTCACTCTTTTACATGGCACAAAAAATTATTGTCTCATGAACAATAATTTCAAATAGTATGCCCAAAATTTTGATCTATAAGAATATATATCAAATATAATTGTTTTGGATTCATCATTTCCATTATTCCCTAAAATACATGAATATTTCAAATTAAAATCTTTCAAAAATTATTTGATCTTGAATTTACCATTGAATATCATCCTTAACTATTTTTTACTACACACAGTCATATATAAAAAAAGCAATTCAAACATAAATAATAAACACAATTTTATTTATTATTTCTATAGAAGAAATTTTCCCATGGTTAAATCATTATGTATTGAAGTGACCATGACTTTATAGTTAATACCATCTTCATTAATTCTCAAAATTTACTTCATCTACAAAAATCTTCGCCATTCTTAAATATTGGCATTATTTCACATTAATACCAGTATAATATTTCCATCAAATACAATTCACATTTAATCCCTTGTGATTATATGAATTCTTTCATATACGTACATCAATCATGGAAACTCCATATATGTTATATAATTATACCATGATTTTTTTCTTCCCAAATATTCATTTAACTTCCTAAATTTGAAATTCCATTATTCTTGGTATTTTAAATTTCCTATAAAAACATATTATAATAGCATGAAACTACACTCTAGCATGTCGAAACCAAAAATTCTTAATTGAAATATTTTTTGCCTCATTGAATCTATAAACCACACATGAATTTAAAATTTAATATAAATATGAATACATGAAATACCATTGGTCAAGAAACCCACATTCAGGAAATATCATGATCCATGTGTTCTCCCTTATTTCATTTTCATTGTAATACTAGAAAAATTATAGAATAGAGTATCTCAATACATTATCTGAAATCTTATTAGTTCTTTTATACAGATTTACATAATGGTTAAATTGCAACATAAATTATTTTATCATCATCATCCTCAATACTTCATGCTTCTTCCACTTTACTGCTTCCTTACTCTTTTATTTATTCATATATTACAATAGATATTTCATGTCACTGTTTACAAACTAAGATTAAATATTTCTTAAATATTATTCATCTTTCTATTTATAAGGATCACAATAAGAATGATTTGTATTTCAATTAAGAATAAATTATTTTCAATCATCATATATGATTAACATAAACCACTTGATTGACCATGAGTTATGTGGTCAATTGACCGACCACAAAGCATGCAATCACTTGATCTAGCACAAAGAATTTGGCCACATGTCATGTGGCCATTCATCATACCTTGGGAAAATATTATCATGTGGTCGATACCCTATGGTCAGTATACCATTCATTTAGTTATCACAAATTATAGTTGGTCTATATACTGTAAAGTCCACAGTGGATGAATCCTCTCCTAATATCAAATACTCAAAGATTTTTCTTCTTTATTATGACCTTTCCAAGAACTCATATAGTTTATCGTAACCTAATCTTGATATCATCTTGATCACATGACATGTGATATGTGATTTGTGAAGTGAGCTCCACTAGGGGGTCGTGAAACCATAGCTATAGGGTTGAAGATGACATATACGGTGGATACTCATTCGACATGGTTTCATTTAATTTTAGGTGTAGAACATTTTAAAATGAATAGTGAATACAAAAACTAAATCTCAAATCAGAACATACTCAAGAATAAAGCTAGTAAATATTATAATTCTCTTTATCATTTGTCCAGAAGAATATTGAATGTTCATTGGTTCCCACCCATAAAACCTCTTGTGTAACATTTCATGAGAGAGGCTATGTATCATTTTCCTCCCTACACTATCCCACGCTTCTACAGGAATGTGTACCTAATCATACATGTGAAATACCCTCATTTCAAAACCAATCTAGGCTGGCACTACCTATGTGAGATTAATTGGTATTATTTTATGGGGACCTAGATAATCAAGTATTGAGCTATTTAGATTTAGAAAAAACATTATACTCTTTAAATATTTCCTTTTTAAATTACAAATACTAAACAAATTATATCCTATTATATTATTCTTCATCAATATGTTATCATCACCCTCACCATAAAAAATATATGTAAATTATCCAAGGGACTTCTGATCATTAACAACATAAAACATTATCTCATAATCTTGGGTTTTATAAGTGATCTAATCTTCTAGGATACTTCTAAAATATATTGGCATTCCTTGAAAGAAATACCACTCAGAAAATGTAGTTTCAATATTAACATAGAAATCATACCCTTTTTTGTTTTTGTTACTCCATTGACTTTTTAATATCCATTTTTCTAACCAATGTTATTAGTTCTTCATGTTTTGTCTTTAATAGGGTTGATTCGTAAGTTCTTACGCCATGAAATCCTCTTATATTGGTATCTCTTGTGCCAAATTTCCAAGAATTCCATTCTATCATCTAGGTTATTCTATTATCTTCTACTATATACATTTTAATAAAATTTAATCTTAATGTCTCATCCAATAGATTCTTGTCACAATCAAGTCTTGATATAAGAAGTCTAGAAAATGATGCTCTAAAATGTATTTGTAGGGATAGCTGGAACATTAATTATTAAATCATTCCCAATACGAGTATAAAGCTTATTTTAATACCTATATTACATAATATATTTCATTTCTAATAGTTTTACTCCTTTATATGTTTAATAACTCTTATAAATGTATCCTATAATGTTTATTATATTTATTTACCTCTCTTGGAAACAAAATATACCACCATTCCATAACTTATCCTTCTAAAAAGAATGGAAACGATCTCAATTTAACCTTCTCTTCAAGTACACCTCTAGGATTGGGTATAGAACATAACAAGTTAAGTTCTTTAATAATAATGTAATGGTATTCACATTAAAGTCCAAGAAATATAGGCAATAATTGGATCAAATCAATTTCTATCTCAAGGATAGTTTGTAATGTAGACATTGAGATCTGATTATTTTTGTTTAATAAAATGTGGTACACATTGGTCACCTGTATTCTGGTTAGAATCCCTTTTCATGGTTAAAAAGTGACAATAAACACTAAGAGTTTCAATGGATTCTGATAATGGAATATCCTCAAAATCATATTTCAAATTTACTTTCATATGATTTATTAGAAAGGTCCACTAAATATTAGGATCAAGGTAGAAAATATTATCATTATTATAATGGGTAATACAATTTTACAATTATAAATCCCGAGGCCACCTCCTCAACATTAGGGGAAATGTTTTGGCCAATCTATTATTGGGTGATCCAACAAACTTTTTATTACCCAAAATTATTATGTAGTATAATGTGACCATAGGTAGTCTACAAGGATTGGTATAAAATTAAGTAATCCCAATTAGTAAAGATCATGGTTTTGGAATATTAAAATTTATAGAACATGAAATTAAATTTAACAAGTAGAGTTATGTCAAATATATTAGATTGGATTACTTAACGGCTTTTGGTTATCAAATGCAACATTATCCTAGTATTAAAAAAAGTCCACTCTTGTTATTATAAGCTAATGAATGAAAAAATCATCTATCTCTTCATCCTTCATCCTCAGTTAAAATAAATTATGATTTTAAGATAAAAATAATCCCTATTTATCAACCCTTCATCCTATTTATATATAAAATATCAATTCATTTACTGATAATAAACTATCGTAAACCTACTCGGGTAAATCATAATTTAATAAACATGTTAATAAGTAATTCAAAGTCAGTTCCATAACATTTACACATATATCAGCAATAAATAGACACTAACCACTCATCTAATACTATTAATTAATATATAATAATAAATAATTGGAGGGTGTGGTATGATTAATATTAAACAATGAAAATAATTTAAAAATATAACAACTTTAAAATGATCATATTAAAAAATATTAATATATTATTAAATACAAAAATTGATTAATAGATGAAGAGTTCTATTTATTTATGCACAAATTCCCTTATTTTGAAAAGATTATCCTTTCCCTACCTCAATCACTAGTGGGGTTATACCACTCCATTATAGAGTTAATAGACAATGGAAAGGGAAGAAAAAAATTACATTAGTAATATGAAGGAAAAATGGAAAATTAAAAAATAAATCCCTTATCCCTTAAAAAATCATCCATTTTTTATATTATTTCTTTCCTCATTTATTCCTGATTCAACATTAAAAGACTCGCACCATTAATTTGAATATCCTTATTGATATTTTAGGCTTCCCCAAAATTTAAATCTTTAATTATTTTCTACTAGTAATGTTCAATAATTATATTTCATGAGATTTATTCTTTTTAATTCATCGATTTTTCTGAAGTTTCATCTACATGGACTAGATTAAAAAGGTATCCATATAATAATCATGCCCATGGTTACTTATGAATATTTTAAAATATTTTTACCCATGTGATATGATTTTTATGGATTTTCAATGGTTAAGACACTTACAAATCAGACAAGGCGTCCATTAAATAACTTCAAGTCACTCTTAAGTATTTCAATGAATTGTATAAATCTTCTCACTTGTTGTCTTCAATTCCCCAGTATCGATGTACGGAACCCTTATGAATCATAGAGAAGTTCTCAGTGTCCCTTTTGTATTAGTAGAGATGACCCTTACATATATGTGGTGAATTGGGATTTTGACACATTTTGAGTCTACAACTCCAAGGGAATATTACAGATGATAGAAGGACTCTTACATATCTCAAAGAAGTAATACTCTAAATTTATATAGACAATGTACCTTTACAAATACTCTAAAAAATTTATATGTTTTTATATATTCATCAAAATCTCAGGGTGGCTCTTATGTATATTGGGCCTTTATCATATTCTCAATATCATCTTTTTAAAAAGACTTCAATATATGATTCATGTGTATTAAAGGTGAATCATTTGTATGGGAATGGAAAAACACCTCTCAAACAACTAAAAAAATATACCTCTACCCCTAAATATCATTTCCAAACATCATTACCATCAAAAAAATAAAATAAAGTATTATAAATCCTTATCAATTATTTTTATTTCATAAATTAAATAAATAATTTAATTTCAATTTTTTTTATTTTAATCAATATTCAAAAAATTCAATGAAATGATACTTTTGTTCCAAAAGATTCTAAAACTCAATCAATTAATTAATATAGAGGAATAAAATAAGCTAAATATCAAAAAAAATTATTTTCCCTATTTAATTCCATATGTGGTTTCCATGTTCCTTGCACCACCCTCATATGGTTCATGTGTTCCCCACATGCCCCATTCTCACTTCATTTGGAACTTGTGTGCCCCACACATCCCATGATAACCTCCTCTAGCATGACTACTAGGGCTCTTGAGTAGCTATCAGTAGTTATAATTCTAGACAGGGTACCCAATCTATATTTTATTATATAAATATACCTTTGACTCCCATTCCAATAGATAGAGACACAAAGTGAAACCAGATCTTGGCTAAATGCCACAAGTTTTAGCTAAGACCCAACTAAGTACCCAATCAAATTCCCAGGCCTCCAAGACTATTTATTATGTGGATTTTAAGTTAAAACCATGGATAAATATTAGTAAACATGGGTATTTGTGTCATCAAAAGGTTCATAACATCCAAAAATATTGTGAAGGACCACTTTACCTATTTTACTCCTAATGATAGAGTGAAGAACCCCTCTAAAGGGCTCCCTAGATTAAACAAGGGTGTCAAGTTGACCAACCTTCATGTAGGCTCAGTAAGGTGTAAATTATGCATATTATGGGTTCACTATAGTTCCAAATCTCCCAACCTCTATAGTTTTCTTATTAGGGAACCAATGCACTTTCTAAGGGCTCACTAGGGTATTGATCCACCCAATATTCCCATTTCATTCTACACCATGGATTACCACACATTGAACCCAAAATTCTTCAAAATGGAGTCACACATAACCATTAATGCCATAATTAGGTTCCCAATTCTCATTGGTCACTCAACTAGGCTAACATTGACCTTTTATCGAAATATACCAAAAGAAATTATTTTCACCATTTCACCCATGTTTAATTCATAACATATCATTTCACATAGGTATCCTCCATGGTTTCCTAACATAAATGACTAGTCCGTTGAGCATACATACTTGAACCATTTTGATCATGAATTCCCTTGATAATTGGTTACTTATTTGATATTCTCAATTAACAATGGTTTCCTTTAGGTAAAATTAATCGTGTATTCCTCTGATAATAAGGATCCTTATTTTTTTTGAACCAATGGGATTTCTCATAGACCAAGACACCAAATTTAGCTTCTCTAAACAAGTTAACATAGCTCTCCATTATTCAGTCATCCTACTTGTGCCCAACCAATGAGTAAGATATATAAAAGGTTATCAGTACAGTATACTCTCCTAAGTGTCCCCCACTTTTTTTCAGTATCCCAATGTCCAATTATCCTTACCTCATATCATGTTATGAATATATGGGAGATGATTGAAAATTATACAATAACCTAATTTAATCCCCAACCCAAAATATTTTCTCATGAGAAGGTCCCCAAAAAAACCATTATTAGGTACCATTCAACTAGTATCCCATCTTTTAAGACTTTTAAACACTCAATATATGTCCTAGTTTTATGATATTATTCTACATGAAACTATAAGTCCTTAATGCATGACCACAAAAGGAACATAATTTTTCACGGCTACTTGAACTTAAAAGTAACCACAAAGATTCTTATCACATGACATTAAGAGGTATATATTGACACATAAAATAAAACAAAACTATGTATATTTTGATTCCCTTCATAAGAATATATAAGAATCCTTTTTTCAAGGGTACAATTATAACTCCACAACACCACCAGCCTCCCAAGATGGTGATAAATTCTAGAGTTACAAACATTACATACATAAATAATATCATAATCAACTAATGAGTGAAAATATGGATACTATATCATAAACACATATATAAACCATTAATACATATAGTGTTCTAGAAAATTAACGGTTTTAGTAATTCACTCACTTCAAAAGAATTATTGATATTATTACATTGAATAATTTTATGAAGATGTATTAAATCTATAAGAGATACCTAAACTTGTAAATAATTTTCCATGTGTGATGAGTTGAACTTCCATTATATCATATAAAAAAATGTTCCATCATCACCACCCTAAGTGATTGGGAGTTCCCCTACATTTAAAAAGTAATAGAATCACATGATATTTTTATATCAAAAATTGATCAGCCATAAAAGGGAATTAGAAATAAAAATAATGAACCCAACATGTATGAGGAATCATTTACTGTTCAAAGATATTGATTCAATATGAACTTTCATTTCTGGCAATGTATTGATTGGTTTTATGGTTTTTGTTTTATCCCTCATCATTACCTAAACATAAAAATTTCATCCTTAATGAATGAACCATAAGGCATGAAATTCACCACTAAAGATGGGGAAATAGTAATAAAACTTGAGTTGTTGGGAATAGTTATCTAATGTCACCTTGAACCATTGTTTTCATGATCATTACCAAAAAATATTCAGAAATATTTTGAATGTTTTATCTAACTCAATACCTTAATTACCATGGTACACAAGTACTTAAAAAATGACATAATACCAAAATTTGAATTAGCCCATGAAATTATAGAGGGGTTGAAACCCTGTCAACCAACCTATCAAAGATAGGGAAATAAAAAGAAAATAGATCCCATCACTACATCCAACAATATTGAAATATTTTACCTAGAGTAAGAAAATTAAAATTTTAATTACTTTATGGTCGTATACATCATTTCTTATAGGCCATCCAAGATAAAATAATGAGGGATCCTAATAATCCTGGTTTTCATTATGGATATATGACCCCATTCAACTATGAAACTACTAAAGATGTAGTTTCAGATATAGTCACCCAAACTAGAGAACCCGAGTGGAGAACTCATAAAAGGAAATTTTCTACTATAGATTAATATAATTCACACATCCTTACTACAGAAAAAAACATCCTTGATTCTCTTTATCATATCCTGATAGTATATCAAAGAAAATTCCATGTAACTATCATGATTAAGTCCTATATACTAACAAGGTTGTCAATAGTTACTACTTCAATAACCATTTATCATTGACATAAAAAACTAATACTATTAGGGTCATCCCTACATGTACATATATAGAACCTTTAGAGGTCCTCCCTAAATCAGTCATTTTGTAATACCTCCCTGTGACAACTTGGATGCTTACCATAATGGTCCTACCCATGGTAATAATCAAAAAATCTATATACACAAAGGTATTCACTATGGTTTATCTTAAATAGAAAACTCTAGAGTTCTTCCTTAAATTAATCATCATATAGGTCCTACATTAAAATAATATGATGAGTAATCATGAAGGTACTATACAATATAAAACTGCATCTAATAATCATGGAGGTTCTCCTTCTGGTTCTAGTTACATAGCTCCTACTTAAAGCATTAAAATCAGTTGACATAGAGGTCCTCCCCTTTTCAATCAATAAATATTTAATGACTATGTATGTCCTCTATAGGGTTACTAATAGAGTGGCCCTCCATGTGATAAAATAGAAAACTAGAGTAAAGGTTCCTCACATGATGGAATGAAATTAACTGACAACCATTGAGGTCCTCCTTTGGTGGTCAATAAATTATCTAAAGTGGTGATCCTCTTCGTGATGGAATAAAAGAATGATATTACAATAGTCTCCATACCCATGGTGTCTGATGTAAATATCTTTCCCATGTTGTAAATAAAGTAACCATGGAGATTATTTACATAGTTATCAAGAACTAATAAACCATGGGGGCCATCGCCATGGTGATAAAACACTCTATATCCATATACATTTTCTCTTTGGTGATCATGAACTCGGTAACCTTATAGGTACTCCCCATAATGATTAAGTACTTATAAATCATGAAGGTCATCACAATGATGTACTGGAAAAAAATATATAGGTCCTACATAGAGTATTATATAATAATATCATAATAGTTTCACAACTATACTTAAAAACCATAATATAGAGAGAAACTTGTAAAGCTAAATTTAATTACACCAAGAACCCCGCCATAAACTTGAACGGTATCATCCCAATAAATTGATGATTCAAGGAGATGATCATTTTCATTTCCTCTAATATATTTTGATACCAAAAATATATAGTTGAACATATATTTAATGATTCTAATTCACTTGATAAAGAATTAAAAAAATGGAATCTATGATTAGAGCCAGTAGAATAATCAATTAATGAAGATGAGGATGGTCATGGAATTATGTGGAAGGAATTGACCAAAGATAAAATATAAATCATATTTGATTTTATTTATACCATCAAGTATGAAATTCCTGAGTTAATTTTTTTGGAATTCATACCCCATATTCATTACAACATTTGATTTAATAATAAATATAACAAGTTTTCATGATTACCTCACAAGGGGTATGATGATCATCTAAAGGCATTCAAAGAATAATGATGTCAAGTTTGTCTCGATGTAATTTGAGTATCCAAGAACCTAGAATTGGTAAAGATAAATGAGGACCTCAAGTGGGATTACTTAAATTGTCATAAAACACTTCTAAAAATAATTCATGACAATTCTCTACAAGTTTACATCTAATGTTTAGTTGAGCTTGGGGAACTGAAGTTATCCTTATTCGGTGGGAAACAAGTTCATACCAAAAAGGAAACATATAATGTAATCACCATGAACTAAGTACTAAATCCAACAATTTGGGATTCTAGTGTTTCAATACAATAAAACCATACCTCTCTCAAGATGTAAAGGATATAATATAGATAAGAGTGAATAATCAATAGGTTCCATGATGAACCATATATAAAGCTGAATCAAGTTGTAAACATGATATGAGAAAACTTTATGAAGGTGAAACTACTCCCAAAAGGGGATTTATCTCATAAAAAAATAACCAGATATTTCATTGCATAGAAATTAGTCCAAAATATGGCTAAAAAGGGTAAAGGGATATGAAAATAGGTTTAATGATAATAAACATTAAACCCCAAACCACAAGGATGTGGGAATTTTTACCCCCATCACCACCCTTTAAACCAGCAATTATACAATGGGATATAATGACAGTTCGGATATAACAGATGTGGCCCATGATTCTATGGTTCGGGATCATCATAGAGATTGGTGTTCTATAAGCTCGGGCAGCCCATCAAGAAGTGATCTGGCTATGTGATGCATTGTAAATTCATGGCTCGCCATTTTTAACATGATCACATATAGTGATGGTTAGAGAATGTTCAATGATAATAATTTTTCATGAAGAACCAACCACTTTTATTTTTCAATGCGGCCATAGAAAGGAAAAATTGAATCCTTATAGTGTCCAAAAATCAAAAAAAAAATCCTTAGAAAGATTAAAGAAAGCAAGATTACGATATGTCCCTTGAAATGTATTCTGAAATTGGGGAGGATTTATATAAATTTTATGTACATGAGAATATGGCTCGTTCCAGGGATTTTTTAAAGATAATGTTTTCAATAAAAAACTTGTATAAAATAGAGTACCAAACTGCTGCTGAAGGATACATAAAATTCCCCAGACCTATACTCTTATGTCTAGTGTTAAAAAACATAATTTATATACCATCTTTGATACTATAAAAGAGGTACAACACCCTTTGTATCAGTTTTGGTGCTAAAAAACATACTTTACATATCATATTGGATACCAAATGAGATATATTAATAAAAAAAATTCCAAAATTTAAAGATTATATTTCATAATAATCAAACTATCCCAGTAGCCAATGTTTAGAGATTAGATATATAAAAAACTTATTTTACAAAACTTGTGAATATTTCTCTATAATTACACTATACTAGATCCCCTTTTAGATATATCCTAGAAATATGCACCTTTATAACATGGTTTATTGAAGACATAATAATGAGGTGATCGGAAATGCTCATTAAAGTAAAAAGATATCAACGACTCATCAAAATGGTTAGATTATAATCATATGAGAAGCATGATCCTTGGTGTAACACCCAAATGTTTTAGAATGTACTTCATTTAAATAATGTTATTTTTATTATAATGGACCACACACAATATAGATCTTAAGAAACATCAATATACTATAGAAATATAATTATTTAAATATAACTGTTATAACATAGCCATTGGATATGAGGTATGACTCAAGGTAAGTTAATTATGAAATATATGTTGAAATTTTTCCCTAATATAAATTATTGATTAATTCATATGAAATATGTGATGACTTTTGAATTAAAAAAATTAAAACAGATAAGGTTATGAATTGTAAAAGTGTAAAAGTTTTATTTTTCAATAAATGTGATTTTCTTTAAATAAATTCATTTTAATGTTAAATTTAGGTATTTTAGAATTTTAATTTGATTAAAGGAAATTATTTTTTTTAATTCAGAATATCAAAATTTCTCGAGGATGCATTTGTACGATTTTTCTGAAAAGGTTGATTTTTTGGTGAGTAGTGAAAATACGAATTTTACACATATTATCTCTTTTATAACATTATCATGATATAATAATGACTTAAGAATTTTTAAAACCTTGTTTATAGTTGAAATATATATTCAAAAATTAATTTAATTCATTCTAAAATATAATATTAAACCTATAAATGTATGTTTTATATTTTTGAAATCTATGTAATGTTTTTATTAAAATAAAAACTATTTGTGGTTATTCTCATTTAATAATGTATTCAAAAGATTGCATTAATTTTCAGTTTATTTTTAATGTAAAAATATAGGACATGATTTAATATTTTCTAATTTCTATGTTAATAAACATTTTACTTTCTTTTTGTGTATAGTTTTTATTATGCATAAAATGGAAAATTTTTTAAAAAAAATTTCATTGAATTTTCAGAGCATATATAAAATGTAATATTTAACAATTATAGAAATTCAATACTATAAAAATCCATATTTTGGATCAGAATTTTATAATTTTAAAATTATTTTAATTTCACTTTTGTTCATAATGAATATTAATTATGGTAATAATGTTTCACAATGGTATGGGTTAAAAAGAGTTAATTATTGGGTTAAGATAAAAAATAAGGTTTAATCTATCCCAACAAACATTCTTAAATTTGACCCGTAGATTTAATTTTGATCATACCCATATTATATTTGAAAATATGATAATTTTAAGCCACTTAACTTGACTAAGGCATATATAATATATTAATGATTCATTTTTTTTATAGGAATGCCTCCCACCTCACTTATAAAATTTAATCGCCTGTCATATATTATTCACAATAATTGAGACCCTTACCTTGACCATAATAATCAAACATTCTTCCCTACCTATCTTTTTCTCAACCTAGTGTTCTTGGTCTCACCAAAAGTCCTATCCTAGAAAGATTAAGGTGTAAGACAAAGTAGGTTATCTAATGGAGAGGTATATGTCTTAACTGAATTATTTTTAATGATAATTTCATCTTATGACTAATTAAAAAGTATTATAATCATAATGACATAATTACTTCATTAATATAGTTATAATGAAATTTTATAATGTTAATGCCTCCATATATTTTCCATTTAATGGAAAATGAAAACATTGCTCGTGTGTATGTAAAGACTACCATCTGCACGCACAAATGTAATTTGTTTTTATTCACTGATTCACATGGAAGGTTGGAAATATGGAATTGATTAAAATATGTGATATTAATAACATAATTATGATTCATTAATTATAATATATTTTGTATCATATTAACCTTTCATCCATTGGAAAATGATAATGCCACTTGTTCGTAATTGTGCACTACCAACTCCATGAAGTAAGGTGATTCGTTATTCATTTACACCTCACATGGACAACCATAAGAATGTATTTAATGAAAAAAATATTATTTTTATAATATGAATATGATTTTTTAAAAGTAAAACTTTATCTACTTAAATTTATTTTCATCCATTATAAAAATTTAAACATTTCTCATGTGTATGAATAGACTATTGTCTCCTTGAAATAATGTAATTAGTTTCTCATCATAACCTTAAATTGATGGTTCTAAAGTATATTAAATTTATAAAATTTAAAATTATAAAATTCTCAAGATTCTGTGATGATATAACCATGAACCCTTTTACTATAGTCAACCAAACGAATTCATTTTTGGATATTATAATCCAAACAACCTCAAAATGTTTGACATAAGATTAATTGATTTGGAAACTAAATAAAACATGGTAATAAATGAAATAAAATAATAATATTAAATGAATAAATATGTAAAAGTTTCAACAAAAAGTATAGAAATAATATAATTTTTTATTTAGTACATAGAGAACATATAAATCTATACAGGACTTAAGGTAAGGGTTTATTCTACAATACAATTGTTATTTAGTATTATTTATATTTAAATTTACATCAGGTGAATTGTATGATAGTTCTATCCTAAAAACCATATTTTTTTATAATCATGTTATTTCCTGGTTTCTCAGTTATTCTCTCTATTTCACCTCTTTTTGGTACTCGATACCACTGAAATAAATTTTGTATGAAAAATCGGTCTTACTTATCCTTTTTGGTCTGGAAGCTTTATCTTCTATATACATAGTATTTATTTTAATCTAATTATTTTATTTTATATTCTTATATAATATCATAAGATAAATTAAATTTTATTTTACATTCTATTATAATTTTTAATGGAATATTTATAAAACCTTCCATACAATTCTGTTTTTACTTTTTATGAATGTGGGAAATTAATTTTTTTCAATTACTACTTGAAGACCTTTTACTATTTTCATAATTGATATTATTTATCAAAAAATAATTTATAATTTTCTATGGTTTTTTCAAATAAAAAAATATTTCCATTATTATTGTAATTTTATATTTTAAAATATTTTTATTTGAAAAGAAATTTTCTTTTTATTTTCAATGTGACTTTATGATATCTTTATAAAGGTTTTTTTATCTATGCCAACATCCTAAAATATTATTATACTTTACTAGGGATATAATCTAATTATACCATCCATATTATTCCTCTATATGTCTTATAAAAATGGTTGTTTATTTATTGAATGTGGAAAATATTTAAATGTTTTATGCTATTTTTCAAATATATGTTTTTATATTAATTATGTATGGTATTGTTTATTATCAATTTTAATATGATGATTGAATTGGAATTAGTATGTCACAAGTGAGGCCTGATATTAAATATCCCCCTAATGAATCATTAAGTCTCATAAGACAAACTAGTTTTGGAATTTGGCATATTCTGTACGTATTTATTTTTTATGTATTAGCATAAGGCCTTCAATGTAAGATTATAATGTTCGATATTGTGCACTATATCATTATGGAATCAGTTACTATCATCTATGTGATTATTTACATTATCCTTTAATATTTTTCATGTCTATTTTATTGATGGGGCTTTATGGAAATATTTTTAGTTCACAATGTAAAAAAATAAACATGTGATTTAATGGAAATTTCATGATCTTATATTGGTAAAGGGTTTCTTTTCATAGAATGATTTTCATTTTTTTCATGAAATCATCATGAATTATGATTTTTTATTTATTATTACTTATAAAATTTATTATTAAAAAAACATTGGGAAAAATAATTGGTTTTAAGGGTAATTAATTTTCTATTTTGAGTTTAAAGATTACTACATGAAAAGGGAAACTGCAACACGGATTTTTGTGTTCTACAAATGAAAATAGGTTTCCTTATAGTATTATGTTTTTTTTAGTACCATGTTTCAAAATGTTTTTTATAGGTCAAATTATGTTTAAAAATTATATAAATATAAATGGTGATTCAACATGAATGAATCAACAGTGTCATGAATGAAAATATGGTGCAAACATAAGCAAACATTTTTATAGGAAAACATTAAACTATGTGACAATGTTCTAAATATAGTTTTATGGGTTTTCCAAAGTATCTAAAACTCTAAAACTAAATAGAATTTCAGAATTAAGTGACTTATTGTTTATAATTAAAATTTTAATTATTAGAGTTAAAATTTTGGCCACTTCATATATTATCAAATCCAACAAGCAAAAAGTAATATTTTAGCACCGAATTTGGGTGTACAGGTTTGTGGAATCAAATTTGGTATTATATAATAGGTTAAGAAAAAATTATAGGTTAGGATATTTTTTTATGATAAAACTTTTGGGGGTGTATATGATGGTTTGGGATCCTAAGTTTGAAGTATTTTATACTTTTAAAGTTTAGTGTGTTATGAAAAATTATGGTTATTTTTTACTGAATGAAAAGAGTTAAATAGAAGTTTACATGGTTAAGGGTATATTAGTATTTAGCATTTTTATAAGATGTTTTATTATTATTTTATTAATATACTTCCATTAATTGATTTTTATTTTAGTTAATTTATGAAACCGGAAGGAACCAAATTGTAAATGGATATGATGGACAATGCAATTATTGTGAGAATAAAAAATGTAAAGGGATATGAGATAGAATGAAAATTATTATGTATTTATTGATTTTATAAATTGTGTTATGATTAAAAACCTGAACCAATGTGAGTTTCCTAAAACATCGAATAAAATAAAAATAGAGTGTCATGGATGTTCATTTGACAAATATCATGAAGTTAAAATTATTTTGTATCCAATGTGTCAACACTATGGGAAAATCATCCATATAAATTTATCAAAGAAACATGAAAATGTTTTGTATGTAGTAATAGAGGAAATGTAGTAATAAACTTGTTTTCATGAAAAAGGAGACAACTGATGTGAATTTGGTTTGGCCCAACGTTTTCTTATGAGGGGTTCAATTTCTTGAACAACTATATACATCAAGTCACCATTTTCATTCTTAATGGAAAATCAAAATGGTTCCCTCATCCAAAACTAGGTAGAGACCAATTTTCCAAATGTAGGTGGTTAGTTGGTATTTTAGATCAAATGAATCTTAGGAACCCACATTGGTCAAGAGGATGGAAGTTCAGGTTCATCACACACTTTTTGAGGGAATTATTGCCTTATTCAGGAATCTAAAATAGATTTAAGATATGTCATTGAATCTCTTCTTAATCCCAATGTTGAACTAGTTACCCTAACAATGTGACCATAGGTTAAATCTCATCCAAAATCCCAATATGAAACTGCTTATCCTCATTGAATTACTATATATTGAGTCTATTTTATACATGAATGGGACTCTTTTGGTGAATCCATTTGAATGTTTTCATGGGTTTTCATCCATTACCCCTAATGGGTAGATACAAATATGTTGAATGCATATAGATAGACACTTCAAAATTTTATTCCATGGAGGGAGGAATTTAAAATATTGGGGATGGGGTTGATCCACTAAAAGATATCCTATATATCATATTTCTAATAGGAATCAAATCCCATGTTGTTCATTGAACCCATGTAGTTAAACTTCACATGGAAAGGAAATATGTGTGGGTTGATAGGCACTGAGTATTTGAACTCGAGTCTTGAGGAGACATCAAATGCTTCTTGGTTATGGAAGGAACCAGAGTTATCATAGTTCAATAATGCCCTTGTGACTAGTCCCAATGTGGATACCCATATATAGAGGTAATCAAATCATGCCACTCATCGGCAATTACACACTTATGTTTCCATAGATGGTATTGATTTATGATGGAAATTTTGTGCCCATTAAAACTCCCTCAGACCACGTGAACCATGATCGGTGTGAGAAAAATGGGATAACAAGTTGTCAGTATCACTGTATATAGATGCAAGACATATTTACTAGGAAAACCCTTTGCATGTTTAATATGGAGCTTGGGTATTAGGAAGGAGTCCTACGTATCCTAGTTTTAAATGAAATTAGAGTTATCATAGTTCAATGGGATTCTCAGTCCACTGATGGATGAGGTGAAATGATCAGCCCATGGGAATTATTGGGCATCGATTGTTGAAATGTCAATGACATGAGGGGATTTACACTGAAGTGGATGCCCATTTGAATTCAGGCCTTAGGAATGTGAACTTTGTATCTTGGTTATTACAGGAATCAAATTTCTCATAGTTTGGTTGTCCATGGATTACCCAATGAGGTTTCCCTTATATTGATGGTTGTATTATATTATGAGGCCAGTCAAGGCTTACACATTGACGTTTCCTTAGTATGTATGTAGTTGTATTATATTACTAATTGGGGGTTACAGAATTAGGTTTCCCTAGTATTAATGATGTTATCATTACCACTCCCTAAGACTATATGAGCTATGCACAGTGTGGGAAACAAGGGATGTAAAATAATCAGTCTTACTACTTGTGGATGTTGGACTTATTTGATGGGAATCCCCACTAAGGTGTTTTATAATAGAGCTTGGTCTTAAGAAGTATTCCTCTATATCATGGTTATAACATGAATCTGATTTATCACAGTTCAGTTCTTTGGGGATTACACACAGAGGTATCTCTATTGACCTGGCCTAGTTGTTTTCCTAAATTGCTTGATTTTTTTCCTCGCATACCTAATTGTCTGCCTGACATGTTGGAGGATGTATATACATGTCATGTTATATTTCATACATGTCAAGATATAATCATATAATCAATTTAACTTGTCTATGAGTCATCTCATAATTTGAATTACATGTATGAAGTTCATTGCATGATCATGGATTATTTGTATGTGGAACATTGGAAGACTTAGATGACTTTTCATGGAGTTCAATGCATGATCTCATCCAAAATACATTGATGGCGTCACAAGGTCCATCAGACATTCCCTAGTGTTATCGCGAAAGCTGATTAACATGGCTGGAGGGTGTCTCAAGATTCAATTTGATATTCTTATAGAGTTATGGATAATCTAGGTTGAAATGTCAGGAGGGCACTGAGAATGCCAATAGAAATGTCCAGAGGACTTCATGAGATCTGGATAGCATGTCTAGAGGAAATCGCTAGATCTGGATGGTATGTCCAAAAAACTTCACGAGAGCCAGTTTACATGTCTTGGTAATATTAAGAGACTCCTATGACATGTATTAGATCTACCATATTATTTGGGAGACGTGTCTGAGGGAAATCACTAGGTCTGGATGGTGAGCCCAGAGGGTTTCACGAGACTTGGGTGACATGCTGAGGGGGTACTGTGTGACTTGATCTAACATGTCTAGGGGACTTCAAAAAATCCAAATAGTATACCATAGGAGTGTCATGTGATTTGGGTGACATGCCCTGGTGTTTTTATGTGACCTAGGTAGTTCACATGAAGTGCATGAGGATCAACGTATAAATTCTTCTCATAGGACTCTCGCCTTTTTTTATTTATTCTCGCGTTTTCTAAAATATTCCTTAGATTTGTTCAAGGTTAGCTTATTTATGTCCTGTGTGATTTAGCAGATATATTGGATTTCTTTCGTGTCACCCTCTAAATATAGTATTTGTGATATATGAATTATCCTGTGATGTTACTATGCCAACTGAATGATCACTTTGATTGTTCCCATGATTTTACCTGATGGAGACCTTTCATGTTATGAGATTAGACATTGTGATTAATTTTCTATGATCCCTAGGTGCACTGGAGTGAAGTTCCAAGTAAAATATCAGCATTTTTCATGCTGGGGTGGGGGGTTTATAGGCCTCTCCACCCTAATTATGTTTTGATTTTAATGAATTGTATTGTGTAAATACATGTTGGAGTTAGTGGGGGGGCTTTGGTGTCACATGTCTTATTAGATCCTACCATATGTATTCTGAGGGGCATCACATGAATTTTGGAGGCTGTGAAACTATCCTGTCAATGCCAAATTTATTAGATTATAGCTAATTAATGGGGTATTTATTAACAATGTGAAAATTCCAATGAGTTTTCACAATGTCCGGATAAAATTTCTATGGTACATTGCGAGATTAGGATTCCTTCTGAAAGGATTTCACGAGATCTTAAATGACTTTTCTGGGACCTTTTGTGAGCTAAGAATGGCTTTCCAGAGTGCCTTTACGAGATCAGGCAGACATACAAAGGGGTTTTTCAAGACTGGGGGGTCCTGTCATGGGGATTTTTGTGGGATAATGATTTCATGTTGAGGGGAGTTTCATGGGATCCATGGTGATTATTATGGATGCACAACCCCTTTAGTGTGATATGAATGTATCTCACATTCGCAATAAGCTCCCATCATTCTCATTTATATTTCCTTTGTATATTTTACAAGGGTTGGGTATATCATGATTTTGTATGAGTATTATTGAAGAAAATAACTCTACCTATCGGGGATACATCATGTGACTAAAAAAAGGTATTATGATCATGCATGATCATTTTTATAGGAAATTCATTCTATTTTTATTTGGATTCAGATAGGGAGATCAAGACCACCTAGACCTATCCAAAACCCTTCGCATGATGAGGGTGACATGTTTTCAAGCTCTTATATGACAAGGAGGAAATTTTATCAAGGTCTATATTGTGCCTTGCGAGCTATATGGGTGCATCATATGTGTTTTATGACCGCAAGAGGCTCCCCCATTTTTTTTCTCCATGTTTATTTTCAAAAGTTTGGGGATCTCGCGAGTCTATATGAGTGTTGTCGAAGAAAATTACTCTCTCCATCAGTAACACATCATGTGACCAGCAATGGGTCCTATAGAATTGAAAATTTCATTAAAGATACATATTTCCCCTATCGATTAAAAGGGGAGAACATGACTAGCTGGACATGTCTGAAGCCCATCATGTAATGAGGGTGACATGTCATCGGGCTCTAAAAAATAAGGAGGACATATTGTCAGGGGCTTGTGGGGTCTCGAGAAATGACTAGGAACATCGGATGATGTTTTTGATTGTATGAGGCTCATGTATTATGGATACTATTTTACTTATTTAATAAGGATTCTTAGATGGTTTATTAAGTGTCCTTTGGGATACAAGTCACATGATCAGGGGGATATTATTTGGATATTGTCGTATGATTAGAAAGAAACTTAGACACCTTTGTGAGAGTAGAAGGATTCATAAAATGGGATTTATTATATTTTCCACATGTTATGAACTACATATGAAGTGGATGTGTGACCTTATGAATGTCATGTGATTGTGTACCCTTTGGAGGTCAAAACGATCCTTGTGATTTTCACAACATTCTTCTTCCTTTTATTTATAGGTAACAATAATATATGTATTCAGGTATATCATCCCTTATATATTTCTCAATAATCATTCGGTGGGTTTCATCAAATTCCCCCCATAGGAACGATGTCTACAGGGAAAAGGGATCAATTCAAAGGAAAGTAAATGACCACCTAAAGCTTCGGCACTATCACAAATCAATGTTTTTGGTTATGTTTGGTCTTCTAAGTGACGTTTTTTATTCCACATAATTCTCTATAAATTGGGTAACCAAGGGAGGTTCACTCATCCCTACCCAACTCTCAGAGCTTTTATTCCACATATTTTTCATATGAATCTTTCACAAGACCCTCCCATAGGAAGTGATCATGACATTCGTTCACGATATATCATTTTGATAACTCCTTCACTAGAATAGTTTTTTCATAAGCTTATTCAAATCACCCACAAATCTATCTCCATTAATTGGTTAGAATTTTTCTCTCATAACAACACAGTTTTCTTGATGTTTTTAATGGATCTTTCACCTTGATCACATGACAAATAGACTATTATATGGATCACGTGACCATGTCTATGTCATGTGGTCATGAGTCTCATGACTATTTTATCAGTCACATGATGTTATATGGGATTATGTGGTCAATGTTATTTTTGTGAGTTAGGTGAATCATGAATCCATTATGAAATCATGAATCCATTTGATGATTCATGTGATGTGCATGTGGATTCTCGAATTTCTGCCTTTCCTTTGAAAAGATTCTATTTTCATCATTGCAACATGTGTCGGTTACATTTTTATTCAGATGGATTCTAAATTTCATTATAATTCCTTGTCCAATGCTAACTATTGGGATATGATTTATATGAATCATAATTCAAACCCACAATATCTTGTGCGTTCTAACAATGAGGTTCTGAAAAAGACTTTCCCATCTGAACTCTAGGACTATAATTTATCACACTAGCTTCCCTTATATGGGTGAGGCATGTTGAATGATGTCCCCATCTCTTCTTCCAACTAAATCCTTCTATTTAGTTGGGATTCAAATTCTCATGAAAACATTCTGATTATGGTTTCTAAGGATGGATGTTTGGTTTTAGTGTGGTCCCAAGGGTTATGATATATGCTGGAAAATTCCCCATTAGGTCCAAATGGCTGAGAATTTTCTCACCATCCCATCACTCCGAGTTATTTAAGCATACTAGTCTCTTATTTGAACAATTTTCATGTATCTAGAGCCCCAAATGGTATTTTCTCATTGGAGGTTTCTTCTTCAATGAATGTGCATGGATAATCCATGATAGGAAACGGTTCTAGGATTTTACTGACCAGCAATATGATGTCTATCTTTATGAAGTAGTGTGGGTTTTCCAATTAATTGTCTATAAAAAGTATTACCTTCTTTGAGAACTGGTCATCTAATGGTTTCTGGGTGCCAACTAATTTCATTTGTCCCATGGTGATGTAGGAATCATCCTCTAGGATATCTATCAACTGGGTGGTATATCACCTCTTCGGGAGATGTATGATGAATTCCTTCCTACTATGGATGTCAGGGATGACCCAACACAGACTCCAGTATTAGTGAGGGACATGATCAACATCATGAAGGAAATTTTAAGAAAGGATATGACTATAAAATCACTCATATATTTCAATTGTAGGATCAATTTTTTCTTATATCATAGTAGAGCTCGTATGACAATTATTCACCCTCATCGGAACCCTTCATGGAATGTTTATGATAGTACTATTTTGTATTGGTATGTTTTGGAAGTTGAGGATCATACCTCATGGGGATACCAAGTGAATCGGGTGATATCACCAATCCATAGGCTTGTGGGATTCATGAACAAGTTCCTAAAATGGTGGATTTCCCTAGTTGGGGATGAAAAAATAGGAATACGGGTCAATACACTAGTTATGGAAGCACCACTAGAAGAGGGATGAAATCTCATTCTTGTGGTACCTAATCTTAATCTTCTTTACCTGCTCATGGGCCGCATTCATTTGGGAAGTATCACCCATAAGATCAATGTTTGTTTTCCAATTTTTCATTGGATATATATAGGATAATTCTTACTGGTATGAATTCTATAATACAACATGTATCCCAAGATACTTATTTCTTCTTAGGCTACAGAACATATCTAGGGATGGGTCCATTTCATTAGACCTTGATGAGGCTTCTGATGTGTTTGTATGACCTAATCGCTTTGATTTCATGCCTTATCCTACACTGACAGGGGAATTGTTAATAATGGTGGTGGCTCTCTGGATGAAAGTTCATACAAGATATCCCTTTGGGATGGGTTTCGTGAAGTTAGGGTGAATGAACAGATTGTTTGTGAGATGTATACACTTTATCGGTGTGCTTGTAAGTTTAGTTTCACCTAGAGGGTATCCCCTCTTCCTGTATCTAGCATACAGGGAGAGTAAAACCCTAGGATCATTAACCAGTTTTAAATGATATTAGCACATGAATATTCCAATTCCAAGATCATTCTTATGCCTACTAACGCTTCTATATTTTTACCACATGGTTATGCTAATGCTTGGGTACAAGTGTACATAGTTTGGGAGATGAACCAACTAGTCCACCATGTGGAGAAAAGATTTTCATCATCGACCCATCTGTCTGTAGAAATGATGATGTTGATTCGGTATTTAGGGGAGAATTCATAGAAGATCCCTCATTCAGATAATGATCATCCCACTAGTATAATATAATTTTTCAAGGAAGTATACCCTTCCTTTCAAGAATCATACGACATATATTTTGAGGGAACAATATATGGAACTTCATATCCTACTTCTTAATCAGTTTAACTAGATTCTACTCCTCTTGATGTACCGAATACAATGTCCATATAATCTCAAACATGGTGTAGGATGATCTAGTAGCAGACTCACACCCTTATTATTGAGACTCCTATTTAAAGGATTCATGACCAATAGGAATGCCTTCATTAGCTATTATTTGAATTGGGGGGTGCATGACATTGACTGCCAACCATTATATGAAATCATGAGAAACCTTATCCTAAATCAAAAATATTTTTCCACTATTGAGTGGGGATTTCATTATCTTGAAGACGAAACTACCTTAGCCAAAGAGATGAAGGATTCTTTAGAGTCATTGGAGTAGAGTCGCCAGTTCATATCTAATTTGAAAACCTATATGTATGCTTGGATCATAAAAATATGGATATATGAGGATATTATAGATCACCTAAGGTATGACCTCTCAACATCATAATACATATTTAAAATCACTTGGAAGAGAGGATAAGAGTTGTATACTGTTATTGAGACCCTTCATCATAGGGAAGATGCAGAATAAGTGGGTTCGGTGGAACTTCGGAGAATATACCGTCAGACTCTAGCTGATTTATCTAGATATTTCTATCAATGTTTTTTGTCGTTTGAACATTGAAATGTATTTTTTCTGATTAAATACTTAGAGAAATTATTAAATGTATAGATTCATCACATTTCAAGCTATCAATGAATATATCTGCTTAACTTTATTTTTTTGTTTTCCAGTTCCCTTTCATTCATGTTGTACATGAAATTTTATTGATATGATGTTATTTGAATAATCAATGGTCCCCATACTATTCATAATACCAAGTAAACATGAATGCCTAGATTCAAATTTTATAATTCTAATAGATTATCCTGGTAAATTCTCATGAAGGCCCACCAACATGAGATTCCTTACGAATATATCTGTATAAGCTATCATTAGATCACCTGATTCACAGAAGGATAATTTAGGTAGAGAGTATGTCCCAGAGGGATATTTCTCTATAGGTTTCTAAATTCAATGGACATGGTGAGAATAGGATGAATTTTTAAAAATCCATACAGGGGTTCACAATGTTTGTTTCTTTTTCATTCTTTGTAGATAGAATCACAGATGTGTTTTAGTTTAAGGTATTCTATCATGGACCTTATATCGCTGTAGTTTAGGGTATTTCATTTCGAACCTTCTATCACAATAGTTTATGGTATTTTAAATCAAACCATTTATTGATGTAGATTAGGATCTTTTATATTATACCTTCTGTTTTTTGAAGTTTTTGGTCTTTCAACTCAGACCTTATATCGTTGTAGTTTAACTTCTTTTAACTCAGAACTTTTATCACTATAGTTCATGATTTTTTACCTCAGACCTTGTATCACTGTAGTATAAGTTCTTTTAGCTTATACCTTCTACCATTTTTGTTTAGGTTCTTTTAACTTGGACCTTCTATTGCTATAGTTTAAGGTATTTTAGCACAAACCATTAGATTCCATGTATTTTAAAGCCTTTCTGCTTGGACATGAATATGAAATATGGAGAAGACATGATAGAGATGGCCTAAAACACTCTGGGGTGATGAGTTCCTCCATGGTGTTGTTGCAACTCATGTTTATTTGAGTTTCCTTCTTTCCAGGAGATTCCTCGGGTTGGTAGGTCTATGACCTTATGTATCTGTATCATTTTCCAACTGAGGGTTTTCCAATATTTTCCAAGGGTCATGGAGGATTTATGGGTGTGGTATTTTTAAGGGAGAAATACTTGGAATGATAGGTCCACTTGGATAAGTGGAATGTGGGTGATGTAATTCATAACCCAAAATTTTTAGTAGTGGAATATAGGATGGGGCATACATTTCGAGGATGACCCATAACACCCTAAGGTTACAAGTTCCACAACTATTGTTACAGGGGTTACAAGGATTGGGGTTCCATTACAATAAGGAGAATATGCATTTAATAGGTTTTTCAAATCTCTTTGCTTCGATAGAATAGTTAAGAAAAGATAATATACACTCATTTCCACTGGCCATGAGAGATTTTTGAATCCTCAAAGGTTCATATGATCAGGTTGGGTATGGGAACAATGACATCCTGAAAGGGTTTTAACACCATAGGGTACATTAGATATTAATTAATGAATATCGCGACCTATTCCTTATGGTTTCAAATCAATAGGTATAGTCCATTAAAAAGTTCAGGAATAGAGCGTCACATTCCTTCATTGAAAAAGGGTGCAAAACATAGTGATGTAATTTCGAGGATGTTGATTCTTCTTGAATATTATAGTTATGGGTATTATAATTCATAATTTAAAGTTATCAAGTCATGAGTATGGTTTGGAACAATCATACTAGGAAAGGACCATAACACATTGTGGTATTGAGTTCTTCTATGATGGCGTTAGTTATCACAATGATCCAAAATCACTTTTTGGTAAAACAATACATTTTTTTAATAACTATAGGTTTATATTAATGAGCCATAGGCATATATAAATAGCCAAAAAAGAGTCCCTTGAAGCTTAGGATCTTTTTCCATGGCCCATTATAGGTTGTGGCGACCCAAGGTGATAATATCATGAAGTGTAATTTATAGAAAGAATAGTTTCCAAGAATGGTTGGAGCATCCTAATGGTTGTTTCACCACCCAATGAACATTTTTTCATAGAGAGGATATGTAAAAAATCCTTACTCTCACTTTTTCCTAGACGATGGGGTCTGGAGAGCATAGTTTAACTTTTATTAGGGCTACAAATTATGACATATGGGATTTATGCCATATCAATTTATGCCCTATTTTTTCCTAAAATATAAATATGAAGAGTTTAGTGAGTGAAGACATGACTTTTTCTCAGGCAACACTTTGTGGATTATCAACCTGAGAAGTCTTGTGTCTCCTTCACTAGCAGTTTAAAGTCATGGGATTTGGACTAGTTGAGGCTAGAGTTTTGAGTTATATATATTTTACCATTGTGTAGGAAATTTCATGGTCATGACGTACATGGACATAGTATGAGGGGAATTTTACACAAGTAACTAATTAGGATATCCATGGTCAAAAGTACTGCAACATCTTTCTATGTTGGAGGTGAAAATGTTATAAATCAATACTCGAGATTATTAGATTATGACTAATGATATGGGTTAATCATGTCGGGGATGGCCTAGAAAACACTGGGGTGCTGAGATCTTCACTGTTGATGTCAGGATAATAAGGATTAGAAATCCCTTTTGTAGATTGACACTTTGGTTGATGACCATATTCACATATTCAAGAGCCACAAGAATACATTCATAGTAAAATAAAGGGTTCCTTAAAGCTGTAAATCCTTTTTCAAGGGCCATGGAGGGTTTCTAGAAACTCAATTCACTTGAGATATGAAGTTTCATTTACGGGTTGATGTGATAAAAAGATAGCGGAAGCACCCCATAATCTGGTTGAATGGAGTTAGGATATTTTAGTGCTTTGATAATGGATGAAAATTAGTGATGTTTTTTATAGTTTTACATTGTGTAGTGGGGATTTATTTTTCTTTAAATTTTAATGTCATTTGACTGGGATATTTTCCATATTGTTTAAATCATACAATAAAGAAATATTTGTTTCCTTGGATTTTAATGTCTGGTGGTAAGGAGTTTGGGAATCAACATGAAGAATTTTGCAAGTTATATTACATGAACAAGAAATACATACACATATCTGACTTTTGTGAAGGTAAGATGAGCTTGTATGAATCATTGCATATAAAATTGGGGAAAATTCCTTATTTAGGTTTGACTTATATGCGAGGATAAGGGGTATATTTTATTTTATTGAAACTGGACCCAATAATCAAGTATCTAGTCTTCCCATTATATCCTGTTAGGGAATGAATCAATCCACATATAGTTCATAAATGAGAAACACTCTATATTGGGTTGACCCATACACAGACAAGGGAATTGTTCCCATTGAGTTTTTTAGCTGGGATCAGGATTAGAGATCTAAGCATCACTATGTATTTTTTGATGAGAAGAGTCAATCCGCACATAGTTCTTGAGAAACAATATAGTTTAACATCGTGAGATAAGTAAATAGACTCCTCAATGTGAAAAGGTAATATTGAAGTTGGACCCGAGATCTGATATATAGTCGTCACTACATATCCTATAATAATAGGAATCAAGCCGCACATAGCTGTTAAGAAATATCCTTGTGTAGTTCTAACCTATATGCGGAGAGGGGGTATTCTCATGTTTATTATTTGTAATTGGACATAAGATTTTAGATCTTGGTGTCACTTTATATCCTATTATTGAAGTTATAAAGCCACACATAGTTATAGAAACCCATGTAGTTTAGGGTTGTGCAGAAAGGACATCAATCGTGCAGTTTAACTTCATGTGTCAAGGACTCAAAGAGTAACTTTTAAGGTCTTACATTCAGGACCATGATAACCCTATCATGATTTAAATGCCTTATTTAATAAAGGAATCCCTTAATAAAATTCCTAATATCACGTGTGTTGTGATCTTTCCAGGAAACCTTGAATGGAAAGAGTTCCTCTGATTTCTAAGAGGTGATTAAGGAGAGAACATGTGAATTTGGTACCATGTGGAGGTTGGAATAAGATATAGGATCAATGCATCACTACATATCTCATTAAAATTAGAATCATTCTTATAAATTTTTGAAAACCCTTTCAGTTTTTTGTCATGTGATCAAGACATCAGTCATGCGGTTTAATGTCTTTCATTTAGGAGGTTGGTGACTCAACATGAAAGATATGGAATATTGGGGATCTATATAGTTTTACGTTATGTGATAAGGACACATGCCATACACTTTAACTTATTTTAGTATAGAAATGGGTCACCTGACATGGAAGAAAATGAATATTATGGCTAGACCCAAGACTAGAGGTCTTGGGGTCACTACATATCTTTTGATGGAAGGAATAAAATGATATGTAGTTCTTGGATTAAGACATTCTATATTATATCTGACTCTCAAATAGAGACAAGGGAACATTATCTTTCTTCTTCATAGATCTAGCCCTTGTGCAGTGAATGTTTTGTGAGATGATGATTTAGATATTGTATAATGTAATGAAGTGTTTACTTAAACCATGAATTTTATCATATTTCGGTAAGGATGAGGGATTATGTGATGTTTAAAGTCATACTTCCATGATTAGTTCTATATAGTTTAATATCATGTGGTTAGGATGATAGATGATGTGAATTTTAATGCCTTTATTCTTGGAAATTTTTGTGTAGTTTAACATCATGCATCTAGGGAAAACTCTATACAGTTTAACATCATATTATAAGGATGTGAGATATTGTGTAGATTAAATTATTACTACCAAGAATAGCATCATTCATTTTAATGCCATGCGGTCAGGACAAGATATTATGTGAAGCTTAATGTCTTGTTTCTAAGATAATAGATGATTAATGAAATCTAGGAAAATTATTTTTTGAGAAATACTGCATTAATAGGGGGGTATGAAAACTCCTTTTCCATTTTGACTAGTGAGTAAGCTCCATTTTCATACACTTATATATAATATAAATTCCATCCCATTTGAGTTCCATCATCATAGACTTATTTTATATTATAATTGGGTTATAAGATCCAACCCCAATTCTCTTATGGGGAATGGATGAATGAGAACCTTTTTATTGAAGTTTTACAAAAATCGGTTTTGATGGGACTCAATGTTGTGTAATGTACCCAACCATTATCATCAATACATACTAATTCGTCCATCCTCTTTTGTGATTCATCATCATTTGAAAGTTCTCTATAAATGTATATTTTGAGTGAAGGCAGCCATAATTATGTGGGTAACACTGCCTCAGTCTGATGCACCAATGAGTTAGTGTTTCTTAGTAGTAGTATGCATGATGGTATGAATGTCCCATAGAAAATGCTGGATCTTATCCATCAATTACTTCTTTCTCGTGTTCACCACATTCTGGAGTAGATTTAACAGAGTCTTATTAAAGTCTTATATATGTTCATCTTCCACTGTATGATAGTGATATGATTGATTGTACTCGATGTTGTACTCTAGGTACATTTTCTTCCACTCTGTTAAATAGAATTTAGTTTTTATATCCATAAATATTGTGTGATGGAACCTAAACCTAAGGATGATATAAGACATTATGAAGTTGATGATGTTCTTCTCCTCAACATCCTTGAGGGGTAATACCTCAACCAATTTTGGGAAGAATTTGGTAGTGGTATGGATGTACATGAACTACATAGTTGTGGCTAGGGGATCATTCCCTATTACATTCATTCCCCATATGATGAATGGCTAGAAATAGTTATATTTTTGTAGAAATTGTCTAGGATGGTAGATGAATATTTCATGAATCTTCAATACATGATATTTCTTGGTTCATTTCCCAAACCCCTGTATCTTGGTTTTCCAATAGTAACCCATCCTCCTAATTTGGTGGGAGATACTGGTCTCAGATTGATGAGAATCACAAGATCCTATATGGAATTCCTCCATGATGGAGAAAATATCTCCTCTTTTCATCTCAGAATGATTCCATCATAATATTGATTTTAAATGGATTTTTTCTCATTTGGGGAATCTTTTAGGGTAAATTTCACAACTCATCATCGAATCTATTCCCTTACGGATTGGTTTATCAGGAGAGTCCCATTATGGAGATAACTAATTATGTGCTCCATCTATCTTGGGGTGGATATTGGTTTATCATGCTCTGGGGAAGTGCTGGCCTAGTTGATTCTTCTATATTATAGATATTAAATGAAGAGACCGTCCTTCACTGCATTATAAAAAATATTGTTTCTTCCTGATCAAGGCTGGGCAAGAGTGTGGCTGCATTGGCCAATACATCAGTATGACCACTCGAAGATCGGGTAACATGATGCAATGTGGGAATAAAGGGAAATTTTCCATCAGTCCCCTAACATAGCTAGTGGGAGTGTCCAATTCATCTTTTTTAAGATATTCACCATTAATTTGCTTCATCACTAGCTCTAAATCCCCTCTGATATTCAAGTAGGATATTTTCAGCTGTAATCATAGGTCTAACCTAGTGATGAGGGCTTAGTACTCAACCTCATTATTCATGTACCCTTTTGATGGTGATAATGAGTTGGGAAAATATTCTTTCTCTAGAAGGACAAAAACAATCCATAATCCAACTTGACTAAGATTTTGTTTTTCCATTATTTTTAGAATAAGACTCAAACCGATGCCATTAAATTACTTATCTTATGTATGGGGTGTGTTATGTGAAAATACTCTTCATCTAGATGTTCAATATCTAATGGTGTATTTTTTGGTGGTATGTTCTTTAAGAAAATAAACCATATATTCACCTTTCACTAACTTTTGTTACACATATTGGATGTAATATTGTTGTATAATAACCCCCAATTAAAAAAAGGACTTGGTCATCATGGGATGAACAAGGATGCGCTTTATTGAATCAATACGAAAGACCATATAGACTTCATGGTGTTGCAATTTATAAATTAGCATTTTCACTACAAATATGAGTGTGAGCCAATTATTCTTGACATCAAAGTATCATGTCTCAATAACAAGCATCATTCGGATGAGGTATTCAAGACTGTTCTCACTTCTCACATCATTATTCTATGTGAAGAGGGTTCCCTATGAGCATTCTATGAAATCACATATAAGATAAGTGTCATCATTTCCACCAGTAGCATCCAGAATGGTGTGTAAATCATATACTTCTTGAGACTCTTGAAGGATTTTTGGTAGTCATCATCCCATTGATAGGTGATTCCATTCTTCATTATATTGGTGAAGGGGAGATCTTTGCTACCAAGGAGGTAGAATGTCTAATTTTCAAGAGGATCCCCCAGAGTTACCTTAGTTATTTGATATTTATGGGGGATGAAATTTCAACAATAGCACTAGTCTTTTTAGAGTCAACCTTTATTTGATAGCGGCAAACCAGGAAACCATATAACTTTCCTGATGCTACCCCAAAAGATAATTTCAGCATATTAATATTTATACTCTTCTGTCACAACATGTCAAATATTTTTTTATGGTCCTTGAAGTGATAACTTCACTGTTGGAATTTTACCACCTATTTGTCGACATAAAATTTAGTTATTCTTAAAAATAACATCTTGAAGATACGATGCATGATTCATTGATAAGTGGTTCAAGAATTACTTAATCCAAATGGAATGAATTGATGGAAAAATATCCCTTATAGTGATATGAAGGTATTGCATTCATCATCATTAGGGTCCATCTTTATCTAATTCCATCCTAAATACTCATCCCTAAAGGAAGGGCATAAAATCCAACTGTTTCATTCTTCAAGAGTTTTATGATCAAAAATTGAAAATAATCTTATGGGAAGTGACAATTAAGGTATCTAAAATCCATGGTAACCTTAATATTCCCATTCTTATTCATGATTTGGATGATGCTGGTGAGCCATCATGGATATTTCACTTCTTATAAGAATTTTGATTTTATCAATTTCTCAACTTTTTCCCCAACATTAGTGTCATGAAAGGGGTGCGTCCTCCTAGATGCCTACCTGAATCCTTGATGTTCCTAGGGTAGGTTGAGATGGTGTTTATCCACATTTGGATTTATTCGAGGCATTTTTTTGAAATATAAGTGAACACATGTTGTTGTTGCTTTAGAATTACAATATACATCTATTGATATTTAATAAGAATGGTGGAACTAATCCTTATAGGCCATGAGTCGTCTTTTGTTCCTAGATTTACCTATATGATATCATCAATGGTGGTGGAGATTCCTTCCTCAAATATAGTAAGGGTGTTACTGAGGTCATCTTCATCTTCTTCCACCTCTGAGTATGTGGAGGAATTTTCTGATGAAGTTCATAATCAGGGGGCATTTCTATCACTTTCAAGTTGAGAGAGGCCATGAGAAGAGACATTATCCTCCCATTTCAATGAATTACATGTAGATAGATTATGGATATGGTTTTATTTTACACAATCTCATCTGATAGAAGGGGCTTGGATTTCAGAGATCCATTCTATTACCTCCACAAGATTTATGGGGAGCACATAATTATTATCAAGCATATTTTAGGGATTCATAGTTGTTATCCCCAATCCATTTAGGGCTGCATCCTTTATAACATTATCCACCATTGGTTTCTTTTCATTCCTTTTTTAGAATACTTCTTCAGCATATCTGACATTAAATGTCTTGAATGGGTCATTATCCCCATGTATTGTGCTAAATTTTCCAATGATGGGGAATTTAAAACATTGATGGGTTGTTGAAGGTACTACCACATGGGTATAGAGATAAGTACTTTTGATTAGGACATCATATGTGGTTCCTTGCAAGATATCCATAATCTCAGTGTCCGATGTGAGATCCCCAATCGGATATTTATGCTTGATCTTCCTATGAGGTCTTTTCTAGTGCTTATCATGCCCTTAAATGGCCATATTTGTGGGAGATAAGTCCCCTTCTCTATATCCATAACATAAAAGGGTCTGAATGAGGATGAGGTTGATCCCAAAACCCTCATCAACAAGATATATTTTGGAAATCTACATTATCGAGTCTACCTGAAACATATAGGTGCCAGATGTGTCCTTAAAAGACCTCCTTCTAATCATACTCGATAAATGAGATGGAAACGTTGTATTGTAATGGAATGGTCTCCACTTTATAAACGTCAAATACAACAAATTATATCTCAAAATATCATGGGCTATAGTGGTATTCATTATTTTCCTCCCTATGTTCTTTTGAAATATGGAGCATGTCTAGGATTCATATATTAGATGGGATAATTTCTAGCTACTTCAAAATGTCGTACTTTTTTCCAGAGTTTGACGCATTCAAAGGTGGGGTTTCTCCTAATTATATGGACCATGAGCTGAGTAATTCAATATATATGGTCTAATTTATTATATAAATGTTAATGGAGCATCGTATTCCAATGTGACTTGTCATTCTAGCCTTTCCCATTTTCTAGTATGACCAAATAATCGCTCCCATACCAACTGATCATGTAGGATTATTGGACTTGGATATCCTCTTGAGGGTTCTAGGACACCTCTACATTTCCATTAGGCCTTATGGAGAACAATACCACGAGTCTCAACTACTAATGTGTCCTTTATGTGAAATTTACCAAAATATTGGGTCTGATCACGCCCTTGTTATCCCCTATATCCTCGTTTTCTAAGAATGCGACCTCCCATTCTTCAGTTACGTGAATAGAAATAATACTTAGAGGAAAAGTCATTATCAGAGAAATTATATATAAAGTATATCACATTGAAAAAACTAATGAATATATCTTATTCTAATTAGGGTTCTTTTTGATGGGGTGGTTCCTGTGATTCAGATGTGGTCAGGAAGAAATCTACTAGAGTGAGAGCTTGAATTGGAGGAGAAAATGAATCTTCATATTATGTATATTCTTGTGTCTGATGGTTATTCACACCTTCTAAGGACATATCCAATGCTGCCTCCTTGGTTGGAGAAGTAATTTTGTATCATAAATGATGTTCTCTTGGGGTGGTATGAGATCGGTCAAGCATTATTTGAATCATATAGTTTTTGAACATCTGTGAAAACCTAGGAATTTTAATTCCAATCACCTTCTTCTTATAACTGGGTGATGGTTATGCAAGACACCTGCTCTATAAGGTTGTCCAACATCACCATTCCTGAATCGAACAAGATTTGGGAGACATATTTGATGATTAAGTAATCCTAGATGGTATACCCAAACTCTTATAAAAAGGGTTGTAGTTGGGATGATTGGTGAGTTTAAACTCATTTGGATTATTGGTTTGTTGTAGCTTGAGTAGGTTATTATCCATAGATATAAGTAAATAACTAGGTACCATTTCATTTAGGAAGGAGAGTTTTTTAAACATTTTTTTTACAAATAATGTGAGACCCATATTTATATGTGCCTCTGATCAAGGGAAATTTTGTTATTGTTGCTAATATATAGGAGGCGATGGGTGGTTCAAGACCTTTCCTGATACATGAATGGGAACTACTGCTCATTTGAGGGTAATTGTGGTATTTTTCACCTTGCAGGGAATTTTTCCCTACGCTGAGGGCATGAGCCGAGATTTGGATCTGGTTCTCGTAATGTCTTCTTCTAGAATTTTTTTTTCTTTTTGTGAACTCACAAAACCTACTTGGATACTTAATTAGGATCAGAAGTTTCTTCAACTCATCCTAGATATTTCCAAAACAATCCAACAATTTATCCTATGAGATAGGGATGCTATGAGAATAAGTTTAACCATTCCAACTGGCTATGAAGTTAAAAACCCTCTTGTTTTAACATTTCATGCAGTTCTTCATGATTAATATTGTTTTTTATATAATCATGAAGTCAAAATGGTAAAGCAATTGATTAAAAAGTTCATCCCATATGCAACAGATCCTGTTGGAAGGATGTTATACCAAACAAAGGTTGGCCCTAAAAGAGTTTAAACAAAATACCTCAGGTGTGTTGCCTCATACTGATCTCGAGGGCCCATAATTGGACAACACAGAGGCACTAAGTGTTTGAGATGATATTCAGGTTCTCATGTACCATAAAATGTTGATAAGGTATGATTTCAAAAATTGGGTGGAGGAAAAGATTAATACACCCATTCAGGATATGACTTATTCTTAGGATACATAGGTGTGTGTCGCCATTCCATGGATTCCATTCAAGTATACATGGACTCAATGATGTTGAGAAGTTCAGTGGGTACTATTATCTAATACACCTCCCTTCAATAGAGGGTGGGTGGGGATCATTGAGGTTTCCCCTTATTCATGTCATTATAATTATTGATCCTTCGTATGACTGAATGATCCACCTTGTGAGGGAGAGGTTGTCACTGAAATGATTGGAAGTCACAATAATTTTCTACTTCCTCATTTATATAGACAGACTACCTAGATTTGGAATTGATCTAATGCTCGGATATAGCTATTGTAGGTTAAACAACCATGGGGGGGAGAATATTCATCTTTTCTGAAAGATGATACCCCAGAAGAATATTTCCCCTAAGTATCTCCTATTTGAGTTATCATAGAGTTTTTATTTCATTCTCATATTGTGATAAATATTCCTCCATGGAATGAATTTCGACTCTTATGGGAAGTAATTGGAAAATTGACACACATTTCCCTTTAACACTAGACATAAGAACCCACCACTTTTATTTTTCAATGCGGCCATAGAAAGGAAAAATTGAATCCTTATAGTGTCCAAAAATCAAAAAAAAATCCTTAGAAAGATTAAAGAAAGCAAGATTACGATATGTCCCTTGAAATGTATTCTGAAATTGGGGAGGATTTATATAAATTTTATGTACATGAGAATATGGCTCGTGCCAGGGATTTTTTAAAGATAATGTTTTCAATAAAAAACTTGTATAAAATAGAGTACCAAACTACTGCTGAAGGATACATAAAATTCCCCAGACCTATACTCTTATGTCTAGTGTTAAAAAACATAATTTATATACCATCTTTGATACTATAAAAGAGGTACAACACCCTTTGTATCAGTTTTGGTGCTAAAAACATACTTTACATATCATATTGGATACCAAATGAGATATATTAATAAAAAAAATTCCAAAATTTAAAGATTATATTTCATAATAATCAAACTATCCCAGTATCCAATGTTTAGAGATTAGATATATAAAAAACTTATTTTACAAAACTTGTGAATATTTCTCTATAATTACACTATACTAGACCCCTTTTAGATATATCCTAGAAATATGCACCTTTATAACATGGTTTATTGAAGACATAATAATGAGGTGATCGGAAATGCTCATTAAAGTAAAAATATACCAACGACTCATCAAAATGGTTAGATTATAATCATATGAGAAGCATGATCCTTGGTGTAACACCCAAATGTTTTAGAATGTACTTCATTTAAATAATGTTATTTTTATTATAATGGACCACACACAATATAGATCTTAAGAAACATCAATATACTATAGAAATATAATTATTTAAATATAACTGTTATAACATAGCCATTGGATATGAGGTATGACTGAAGGTAAGTTAATTATGAAATATATGTTGAAATTTTTCCCTAATATAAATTATTGATTAATTCATATGAAATATGTGATGAATTTTAAATTAAAAAAATTAAAACAGATAAGGTTATGAATTGTAAAAGTGTAAAAGGTTTATTTTTCAATAAATGTGATTTTCTTTAAATAAATTCATTTTAATGTTAAATTTAGGTATTTTAAAATTTTAATTTGATTAAAGGAAATTATTTTTTTTAATTCAGAATATCAAAATTTCTCGAGGATGCATTTGTACGATTTTTCTAAAAAGGTTGATTTTTTGGTGAGTAGTAAAAATACGAATTTTACACATATTATCTCTTTTATAACATTATCATGATATAATAATGACTTAAGAATTTTTAAAACCTTGTTTATAGTTGAAATATATATTCAAAAATTAATTTAATTCATTCTAAAATATAATATTAAACCTATAAATGTATGTTTTATATTTTTGAAATCTATGTAATGTTTTTATTAAAATAAAAATTATTTGTGGTTATGCTCATTTAATAATGTATTCAAAAGATTGCATTAATTTTCAGTTTATTTTTAATGTAAAAATATCGGACATGATTTAATATTTTCTAATTTCTATGTTAATAAACATTTTACTTTCTATTTGTGTATAGTTTTTATTATGCATAAAATGGAAATTTTTTTAAAAAAAATTCATTGAATTTTCAGAGAATATATAAAATGTAATATTTAACAATTATAGAAATTCAATACTATAAAAATCCATATTTTGGATCAGAATTTTATAATTTTAAAATTATTTTAATTTCACTTTTGTTCATAATGAATATTAATTATGGTAATAATGTTTCACAATGGTATGGGTTAAAAAGAGTTAATTATTGGGTTAAGATAAAAAATAAGGTTTAATCTATCCCAACAAACATTCTTAAATTTGACCCGTAGATTTAATTTTGATCATACCCATATTATATTTGAAAATATGATAATTTTAAGCCACTTAACTTGAGTAAGGCATATATAATATATTAATGATTCATTTTTTTTATAGGAATGCCTCCCACCTCACTTATAAAATTTAATCTCCTGTCATATATTATTCACAATAATTGAGACCCTTACCTTGACCATAATAATCAAACATTCTTCCCTACCTATCTTTTTCTCAACCTAGTGTTCTTGGTCTCACCAAAAGTCCTATCCTAGAAAGATTAAGGTGTAAGACAAAGTAGGTTATCTAATGGAGAGGTATATGTCTTAACTGAATTATTTTTAATGATAATTTCATCTTATGACTAATTAAAAACTATTATAATCATAATGACATAATTACTTCATTAATATAGTTATAATGAAATTTTATAATGTTAATGCCTCCATATATTTTCCATTTAATGGAAAATGAAAACATTGCTCGTGTGTATGTAAAGACTACCATCTGCACGCACAAATGTAATTTGTTTTTATTCACTGATTCACATGGAAGGTTGGAAATATGGAATTGATTAAAATATGTGATATTAATAACATAATTATGATTCATTAATTATAATATATTTTGTAACATATTAACCTTTCATCCATTGGAAAATGATAATGCCACTTGTTCATAATTGTGCACTACCAACTCCATGAAGTAAGGTGATTCGTTATTCATTTACACCTCACATGGACAACCATAAGGATGTATTTAATGAAAAAAAATATTATTTTTATAATATGAATATGATTTTTTAAAAGTAAAACTTTATCTACTTAAATTTATTTTCATCCGTTATAAAAATTTAAACATTTCTCATGTGTATGAATAGACTATTGTCTCCTTGAAATAATGTAATTAATTTCTCATCACAACCTTAAATTGATGGTTCTAAAGTATATTAAATTTATAAAAATTAAAATTATAAAATTCTCAAGATTCTGTGATGATATAACCATGAACCCTTTTACTATAGTCAACCAAACGAATTCATTTTTGGATATTATAATCCAAACAACCTCAAAATGTTTGACATAAGATTAATTGATTTGGAAACTAAATAAAACATGGTAATAAATGAAATAAAATAATAATATTAAATGAATAAATATGTAAAAGTTTCAACAAAAAGTATAGAAATAATATAATTTTTTATTTAGTACATAGAGAACATATAAATCTATACAGGACTTAAGGTAAGGGTTTATTCTACAATACAATTTTTATTCAGTATTATTTATATTTAAATTTACATCAGGTGAATTGTATGATAGTTCTATCCTAAAAAACCATATTTTTTTATAATCATGTTATTTCCTGGTTTCTCAGTTATTCTCTCTATTTCACCTCTTTTTGGTACTCGATACCACTGAAATAAATTTTTTATGAAAAATCGGTCTTACTTATCCTTTTTGGTCTGGAAGCTTTATCTTCTATATACATATTATTTATTTTAATATAATTATTTTATTTTATATTCTTATATAATATCATAAGATAAATTAAATTTTATTTTACATTCTATTATAATTTTTAATGGAATATTTATAACACCTTCCATAAAATTCTGTTTTTACTTTTTATGAATGTGGGAAAATAATTTTTTTCATTTACTACTTGAAGACCTTTTACTGTTTTCATAATTGATATTATTTATCAAAAAATAATTTATAATTTTCTATGGTTTTTTCAAATAAAAAAATATTTTCATTATTATTGTAATTTTATATTTTAAAATATTTTTATTTTAAAAGAAATTTTCTTTTTATTTTCAATTTGACTTTATGATATCTTTATAAAGGTGTTTTTATCTATGCCAACATCCTAAAATATTATTATACTTTACTAGGGATATAATCTAATTATACCATCCATATTATTCCTCTATATGTCTTATAAAAATGGTTGTTTATTTATTGAATGTGGAAAATATTTAAATGTTTTATGCTATTTTTCAAATATATGTTTTTATATTAATTATGTATTGTATTGTTTATTATCAATTTTAATATGATGATTGAATTTGAATTAGTATGTCACAAGTGAGGCCTGATATTAAATATCCCCCTAATGAATCATTAAGTCTCATAAGACAAACTAGTTTGGGAATTTGGCATATTCTGTACCTATTTATTTTTTATGTATTAGCATAAGGCCTTCAATGTAAGATTATGATGTTCGATATTGTGCACTATATCATTATGGAATCAGTTACTATCATCTATGTGATTATTTACATTATCCTTTAATATTTTTCATGTCTATTTTATTGATGGGGCTTTATGGAAATATTTTTAGTTCACAATGTAAGAAAATAAACATGTGATTTAATGGAAATTTCATGATCTTATATTGGTAAAGGGTTTCTTTTCATAGAATGATTTTCATTTTTTTCATGAAATCCTCATGAATTATGATTTTTTATTTATTATTACTTATAAAATTTATTATTAAAAAAACATTGGAAAAAATAATTGGTTTTAAGGGTAATTAATTTTCTATTTTGAGTTTAAAGATTACTACATGAAAAGGGAAACTGCAACACGGATTTTTGTGTTCTACAAATGAAAATAGGTTTACTTATAGTATTATGTTTTTTTTAGTACCATGTTTCAAAATGTTTTTTATAGGTCAAATTATGTTTAAAAATTATATAAATATAAATGGTGATTCAACATGAATGAATCAAAAGTGTCATGAATGAAAATACGGTGCAAACATAAGCAACAATTTTTATAGGAAAACATTACACTATGTGACAATGTTCTAAATATAGTTTTATGGGTTTTCCAAAGTATCTAAAACTCTAAAACTAAATAGAATTTCAGAATTAAGTGACTTATTGTTTATAATTAAAATTTTAATTATTAGAGTTAAAATTTTGGCCACTTCATCTATTATCAAATCCAACAAGCAAAAAGTAATATTTTAGCACCGAATTTGGGTGTACAGGTTTGTGGCATCAAATTTGGTATTATATAATAGGTTAAGAAAAAATTATAGGTTAGGATATTTTTTTATGATAAAACATTTGGGGGTGTATATGATGGTTTGGGATCCTAAGTTTGAAGTATTTTATACTTTTAAAGTTTAGTGTGTTATGAAAAATTATGGTTATTTTTTACTGAATGAAAAGAGTTAAATAGAAGTTTACATGGTTAAGGGTATATTAGTATTTAGCATTTTTATAAGATGTTTTATTATTATTTTATTAATATACTTCCATTAATTGATTTTTATTTTAGTTAATTTATGAAACCGGAAGGAACCAAATTGTAAATGGATATGATGGACAATGCAATTATTGTGTGAATAAAAAATGTAAAGGGATATGAGATAGAATGAAAATTATTATGTATTTATTGATTTTATAAATTGTGTTATGATTAAAAACCTGAACCAATGTGAGTTTCCTAAAACATCGAATAAGATAAAAATAGAGTGTCATGGATGTTCATTTGACAAATATCATGAAGTTAAAATTATTTTGTATCCAATGTGTCAACACTATGGGAAAATCATCCATATAAATTTATCAAAGGAACATGAAGATGTTTTGTATGTAGTAATAGAGGAAATGTAGTAATAAACTTGTTTTCATGAAAAAGGAGACAACTGATGTGAATTTGGTTTGGCCCAACGTTTTCTTATGAGGGGTTCAATTTCTTGAACAACTATATACATCAAGTCACCATTTTCATTATTAATGGAAAATCAAAATGGTTCCCTCATCCAAAACTAGGTAGAGACCTATTTTCCAAATGTAGGTGGTTAGTTGGTATTTTAGATCAAATGAATCTTAGGAACCCACATTGGTCAAGAGGATGGAAGTTCAGGTTCATCACACACTTTTTGAGGGAATTATTGCCTTATTCAGGAATCTAAAATAGATTTAAGATATGTCATTGAATCTCTTTTTAATCCCAATGTTGAACTAGTTACCCTAACAATGTGACCATAGGTTAAATCTCATCCAAAATCCCAATATGAAACTGCTTATCCTCATTGAATTACTATATATTGAGTCTATTTTATACATGAATGGGACTCTTTTGGTGAATCCATTTGAATGTTTTCATGGGTTTTCATCCATTACCCCTAATGGGTAGATACAAATATGTTGAATTCATATAGATGGACAGTTCAAAATTTTATTCCACGGAGGGAGGAATTTAAAATATTGGGGAAGGGGTTGATCCACTATAAGATATCCTATATATCATATTTATAATAGGAATCAAATACCATGTTGTTCATTGAACCCATGTAGTTAAACTTCACATGGAAAGGAAATATGTGTGGGTTGATAGGCACTGAGTATTTGAACTCGAGTCTTGAGGAGACATCAAATGATTCTTGGTTATGGAAGGAACCAGAGTTATCATAGTTCAATCATGCCCTTGTGACTAGTCCCAATGTGGATACCCATATATAGAGGTAATCAAATCATGCCACTCATCAGCAATTACACACTTATGTTTCCCTAGATGGTGTTGATTTATGACGGAAATTTTGTGCCCATTAAAACTCCCTCAGACCACGTGAACCATGATCGGTGTGAGAAAAATGGGATAACAAGTTGTCAGTATCACTGTATATAGATGCAAGACATATTTACTAGGAAAACCCTTTGCATGTTTAATATGGAGCTTGGGTATTAGGAAGGAGTCCTACGTATCCTAGTTTTAAATGAAATTAGAGTTATCATAGTTTAATGGGATTCTCAGTCCACTGATGGATGAGGTGAAATGATCAGCCCATGGGAATTATTGGGCATCGATTGTTGAAATGTCAATGACATGAGGGGATTTACACTGAAGTGGATGCCCATTTGAATTCAGGCCTTAGGAATGTGAACTTTGTATCTTGGTTATTATAGGAATCAAATTTCTCATAGTTTGGTTGTCCATGGCTTACCCAATGAGGTTTCCCTTATATTGATGGTTGTATTATATTATGAGTCCAGTCAAGGCTTACACATTGACGTTTCCTTAGTATGTATGTAGTTGTATTATATTACTAATTGGGGATTACAGACTGAGGTTTCCCTAGTATTAATGATGTTATCATTACCACTCCCTAAGACTATATGAGCTATGCACAGTGTGGGAAACAAGGGATGTAAAATAATCAGTCTTACTACTTGTGGATGCTGGACTTATTTGATGGGAATTCCCCACTACGGTTTTTTATAATAGAGCTTGGTCTTAAGAAGTATTCCTCTATATCATGGTTATAACCTGAATCTGATTTATCACAGTTCAGTTATTTGGGGATTACACACCGAGGTATCTCTATTGACCTGGCCTAGTTGTTTTCCTAAATTGCTTGATTTTTTTCCTCGCATACCTAATTGTCTGCCTGACATGTTGGAGGATGTATATACATGTCAAGTTATATTTCATACATGTCCAGATACAATCATATAATCAATTTAACTTGTCTATGAGTCATCTCATAATTTGAATGACATGTATGAAAGTCATTGCATGATCATGGATTATTTATATGGGGAATATTAGAAGACTTAGATGACTTTTCATGGAGTTCAATGCATGATCTCATCCAAAATACATTGATGGGGTCACAAGGTCCATCAGACATTCCCTAGTGTTATCGCCAAAGCTGATTAACATGGCTGGAGGGTGTCCCAAGATTAAATTTGATATTCTTATAGAGTTATGGATAATCTAGGTTGAAATGTCAGGAGGGCACTGAGAAAGCCAATAGAAATGTCCAGAGGACTTCATGAGATATGGATAGCATGTCTAGAGGAAATCGCTAGATCTGGATGGTATGTCCAAAGGACTTCACGAGAGCCAGTTTACATGTCTTGGTAATATTAAGAGACTGCTATGACATGTATTAGAGCTACCATATTATTTGGGAGACGTGTCTGAGGGAAATCACTAGGTCTGGATGGTGAGCCCGGAGGGTTTCACGAGACTTGGGTGAAATGCTGAGGGGGTACTGTGTGACATGATCTAACATGTCTAGGGGACTTCAAAAAATCCAAATAGTATACCATAGGAGTGTCATGTGATTTGGGTGACATGCCCTAGTGTTTTTATGTGACCTAGGTAGTTCACATGAAGTGCATGAGGATCAACGTATAAATTCTTCTCATAGGACTCTCGCCTTTTTTTATTTATTCTAGCGTTTTCTAAAATATTCCTTAGATTTGTTCAAGGTTAGCTTATTTATGTCCTTTGTGATTTAGCAGATATATTGGATTTCTTTCGTGTCACCCTCTAAATATAGTATTTGTAATATATGAATTATCCTGTGAAGTTACTATGCCTACTGAATGATCACTTTGATTGTTCCCATGATTTTACCTGATGGAGACCTTTCATGTTATGAGATTAGACATTGTGATCAATCTTCTATGATGCCTAGTTGCACTGGAGTGAAGTTCCAAGTAAAATATCAGCATTTTTCATGCTGGGGTGGGGAGTTTATAGGCCTCTCCACCCTGATTATGTTTTTATTTTCATGAATTGTATTGTGTAAATACATGTTGGAGTTAGTGGGGGGCTTTGGTGTCACATGTCTTATTAGATCCTACCATATGTATTCTGAGGGGCATCAGATGAATTTTGGAGGCTGTGAAACTATCCTGTCAATGCCAAATTTATTATATTATAGCTAATTAATGGGGTATTTATTAACAATGTGAAAATTCCAATGAGTTTTCACAATGTCCGGATAAAATTTCTATGGTACATTGCGAGATTAGGATTCCTTCTGAAAGGATTTCACGAGATCTTAAATGACTTGTCTGGGACCTTTTGTGAGCTAAGAATGGCTTTCCATAGTGCCTTTATGATATCAGGCAGACATACAAAGGGGTTTTTCAAGACTGGGGGGTCCTGTCATGGGGATTTTTGTGGGATAATGATTTCATGTTGAGGGGGGTTTCATGGGATCCATGGTGATTATTATGGATGCACAACCCCTTTAGTGTGATATGAATGTATCTCACATTCGCAATAAGCTCCCATCATTCTCATTTATATTTCCTTTGTATATTTTACAAGGGTTGGGTATATCATGATTTTGTATGAGTATTATTGAAGAAAATAACTCTACCTATCGGTGATACATCATGTGACTAAAAAAAGGTATTATGATCATGCATGATCATTTTTATAGGAAATTAATTCTATTTTTATTTGGATTCAGATAGGGAGATGAAGACCACCTAGACCTATTCAAAACCCTTCGCATGATGAGGGTGACATGTTTTCAAGCTCTTATATGACAAGGAGGAAATTTTATCAAGGTCTATATGGTGCCTTGCGAGCTATATGGGTGCATCATATGTGTTTTATGACCGCAAGAAGCTCCACCATTTTTTTCTCCATGTTTATTTTCAAAAGTTTGGGGATCTCGCGAGTCTACATGAGTGTTGTCGAAGAAAATTACTCTCTCCATAAGTAACACATCATGTGACCAGCAAAGGGTCCTATAGAATTGAAAATTTCATTAAAGATACATATTTCCCCTATCGATTAAAAGGGGAGAACATGACTAGCTGGACATGTCTGAAGCCCATCATGTAATGAGGGTGACATGTCATCGGGCTCTAAAAAATAAGGAGGACATATTGTCAGGGGCTTGTGGGGTCTCGAGAAATGACTAGGAACATCGGATGATGTTTTTGATTGTATGAGGCTCATGTATTATGGATACTATTTTACTTATTTAATAAGGATTCTTAGATAGTTTATTAAGTGTCCTTTGGGATACAAGTCACATGATCAGGGGGATATTATTTGGATATTGTCGTATGATTAGAAAGAAACATAGACACCTTTGTGAGAGTAGAAGGATTCATAAAATGGGATTTATTATATTTTCCACATGTTATGAACTACATATGAAGTGGATGTGTGACCTTATGAATGTCATGTGATTGTGTACCCTCTGGAGGTTCACACGATCCTTGTGATTTTCACAACATTCTTCTTCCTTTTATTTATAGGTAACAATAATACATGTATTCAGGTATATCATCCCTTATATATTTCTCAATAATCATTCGGTGGGTTTCATCAAATTCCCCCCATAGGAACGATGTCTACAGGGAAAAGGGATCAATTCAAAGGAAAGTAAATGACCACCTAAAGCTTCAGCACTATCACAAATAAATGTTTTTGGTTATGTTTGGTCTTTTAAGTGACGTTTTTTATTCCACATAATTCTCTATAAATTGGGTAACCAAGGGAGGTTCACTCATCCCTACCCAACTCTCAGAGCTTTTATTCCACATATTTTTCATATGAATCTTTCACAAGACCCTCCCATAGGAAGTGATCATGACATTCGTTCACGATATATCATTTTGATAACTCCTTCACTAGAATAGTTTTTTCATAAGCTTATTCAAATCACCCACAAATCTATCTCCATTAATTGGTTAGAATTTTTCTCTCATAACAACACAGTTTTCTTGATGTTTTTAATGGATCTTTCACCTTGATCACATGAAAAATCGACTATTATATGGATCACGTGACCATGTCTATGTCATGTGGTCATGAGTCTCGTGACTATTTTATCAGTCACATGATGTTATATGGGATTATGTGGTCAATGTTATTTTTGTGAGTTAGGTGACTCATGAATCCATTATGAAATCATGAATCCATTTGATTATTCATGTGATGTGCATGTGGATTCTCGAATTTCTGCCTTTCCTTGGAAAAGATTCTATTTTCATCATTGCAACATGTGTCGGTTACATTTGTATTCAGATGGATTCTAAATTTCATTATAATTCCTTGTCCAATGCTAACTATAGGGATATGATTTCTATGAATCATAATTCAAACCCACAATATCTTGTGCGTTCTAACAATGAGGTTCTGAAAAAGACTTTCCCATCTGAACTCTAGGACTATCCTTTATCACACTAGATTCTCTTATATGGGTGAGGAATGTTGAATGATGTCCCCATCTCTTCTTCCAACTAAATCCTTCTATTTAGTTGGGATTCAAATTCTCATGAAAACATTCTGATTATGGTTTCTAAGGATGGATGTTTGGTTTTAGTGTGGTCCCAAGGGTTATGATATATGCTGGAAAATTCCCCATTAGGTCCAAATGGCTGAGAATTTTCTCACCATCCCATCACTCTGAGTTATTTAAGCATACTAGTCTCTTATTTGAACAATTTTCATGTATCTAGATCCCCAAATGGTATTTTCTCATTGGAGGTTTCTTTTTCAATGAATGTGCATGGATAATCCATGACAGGAAACGCTTATAGGATTTTACTGACCAGCAATATGATGTCTATCTTTATGAAGTAGTGTGGGTTTTCCAATTAATTGTCTATCAAAAGTATTACCTTCTTTGAGAACTGGTCATCTAATGGTTTCTGGGTGCCAACTCATTTCATTTGTCCCATGGTGAGGTAGGAATCATCCTCTAGGATATCTATCAACTGGGTGGTATATCACCTCTTCGGGAGATGTATGATGAATTCCTTCCTACTATGGATGTCAGGGATGACCCAACACAGACTCCAGTATTAGTGAGGGACATGATCAACATCATGAAGGAAATTTTAAGAAAGGATATGACTATAAAATCACTCATATATTTCAATTGTAGGATCAATTTTTTCTTATATCATAGTAGAGCTCATATGACAATTATTCACCCTCATCGGAACCCTTCATGGAATGTTTATGATAGTACTATTTTGTATTGGTATGTTTTGGAAGTTGAGGATCATACCTCATGGGGATACCAAGTGAATCGGGTGATATCACCAATCCGTAGGCTTGTGGGATTCATGAACAAGTTCCTAAAATGGTGGATTTCCCTAGTTGGGGATGAAAAAATAGGAATACGGGTCAATACAATAGTTATGGAAGCACCACTAGAAGAGGGATGAAATCTCATTCTTGTGGTACCTAATCTTAATATTCTTTACCTGCTCATGGGCCGCATTCATTTGGGAAGTATCACCCATAAGATCAATGTTTGTTTTCCAATTTTTCATTGGATATATATAGGATAATTCCTACTGGTATGAATTCTATAATACAACATGTATCCCAAGATACTTATTTCTTCCTAGGCTACAGAACATATCTAGGGATGGGTCCATTTCATTAGACCTTGATGAGGCTTCTGATGTGTTTGTATGACCTAATCGCTTTGATTTCATGCCTTATCCTACACTGACAGGGGAATTGTTAATAATGGTGGTGGCTCTCTGGATGAAAGTTCATACAAGATATCCCTTTGGGATGGGTTTCGTGAAGTTAGGGTGAATGAACAGATTGTTTGTGAGATGTATACACATTATCGGTGTGCTTGTAAGTTTAGTTTCACCTAGAGGGTATCCCCTCTTCCTGTATCCAGCATACAGGGAGAGTAAAACCCTAGGATCATTAACCAATTTTAAATGATATTAGCACATGAATATTCCAATTCCAAGATCATTCTTATGCCTACTAACGCTTCTATATTTTTACCACATGGTTATGCTAATGCTTGGGTACAAGTGTACATAGTTTCGGAGATGAACCAACTAGTCCACCATGTGGAGAAAAGATTTTCATCATCGACCCATCTGTCTGTAGAAATGATGATGTTGATTCGTTATTTAGGGGAGAATTCATAGAAGATCCCTCATTTAGATAATGATCATCCCACTAGTATAATATAATTTTTCAAGGAAGTATATCCTTCCTTTCAAGAATCATACGACATATATTTTGAGGGAACAGTATATGGAACTTCATATCCTACTTCTTAATCAGTTTAACTGGATTCTACTCCTCTTGATGTACCTAATACAACGTCCATATAATCTCAAACATGGTGTAGGATGATCTAGTAGCAGACTCACACCCTTATTATTGAGACTCCTATTTAAAAGATTCATGACCAAGAGGAATGCCTTCATTAGCTATTATTTGAATTGGGGGGTGCATGACATTGACTGCCAACCATTATATGAAATCATGAGAAACCTTATCCTGAATCATAAATATTTTTCCACTATTGAGTGGGGATTTCATTATCTTGAAGACGAAACTACCTTAGCCAAAGAGATGAAGGATTCTTTAGAGTCGTTGGAGTAGAGTCGCCAGTTCATATCTAATTTGAAAACCTATATGTATGCTTGGATCATAAAAATATGGATATATGAGGATATTATAGATCACCTAAGGTATGACCTCTCAACATCATAATACATATTTAAAATCACTTGTAAGAGAGGATAAGAGTTGTATACTCTTATTGAGACCCTTCATCATAGGGAAGATGCAGAATAAGTGGGTTCGGTGGAACTTCGGAGAATATACCGTCAGACTCTAGCTGATTTATCTAGATATTTCTATCAATTTTTTTTGTCGTTTGAACATTGAAATATATTTTTTCTGATTAAATACTTAGAGAAATTCTTAAATGTATAGATTCATCACATTTCAAGCTATCAATGAATATATCTGCTTAACTTTATTTTTTTGTTTTCCAGTTCCCTTTCATTCATGTTGTACATGAAATTTTATTGATATGATGTTATTTGAATAATCAATGGTCCCCATACTATTCATAATACCAAGTAAACATGAATGCCTAGATTCAAATTTTATAATTCTAATAGATTATCTTGGTAAATTCTCATGAAGGCCCACCAACATGAGATTCCTTACGAATATATCTGTATAAGCTATCATTAGATCACCTGATTCACAGAAGGATAATGTAGGTAGAGAGTATGTCCCAGAGGGATATTTCTCTATAGGTTTCTAAATTCAATGGACATGGTGAGAATAGGATGAATTTTTAAAAATCCATACAGGGGTTCACAATGTTTGTTTCTTTTTCATTCTTTGTAGATAGAATCACAAATGTGTTTTAGTTTAAGGTATTCTATCATGGACCTTCTATCGCTGTAGTTTAGGGTATTTCATTTCGAACCTTCTATCACAATAGTTTATGGTATTTTAAATCAAACCATTTATTGATGTAGTTTAGGATATTTTATATTGTACCTTCTGTTTTTGAAGTTTTTGGTCTTTCAACTCAGACCTTATATCGTTGTAGTTTAGCTTCTTTTAACTCAGAACTTCTATCACTATAGTTTATGATTTTTTACCTCAGACCTTGTATCACTGTAGTATAAGTTCTTTTAGCTTATACCTTCTACCATTTTTGTTTAGGTTCTTTTAACTTGGACCTTCTATTGCTATATTTTAAGGTATTTTAGCACAAACCATTAGATTCCATGTATTTTAAAGCCTTTCTGATTGGAAATGAATATGAAATATGGAGAAGACATGATAGAGATGGCCTAAAACACTCTGGGGTGATGAGTTCCTCCATGGTGTTGTTGCAACTCATGTTTATTTGAGTTTCCTTCTTTCTAGGAGATTCCTCGGGTTGGTAGGTCTATGAACTTATGTATCTGTATCATTTTCCAACTGAGGGTTTTCAAATATTTTCCAAGGGTCATGGAGGATTTATGGGTGTGGTATTTTTAAGGGAGAAATACTTGGAATGATAGGTCCACCTGGATAAGTGGAATGTGGGTGATGTAATTCATAACCCAAAATTTTTAGTAGTGGAATATAGGATGGGGCATACATTTCGAGGATGACCCATAACACCCTAAGGTTACAAGTTCCACAACTATTGTTACAGGGGTTACAAGGATTGGGGTTCCATTACAATAAGGAGAATATGCATTTAATAGGTTTTTCAAATCCCTTTGCTTCGATAGAATAGTCAAGAAAAGATAATATACACTCATTTCCACTGGCCATGAGAGATTTTTGAATCCTCAAAGGTTCATATGATCAGGTTGGGTATGGGAACAATGACATCCTGAAAGGGTTTTAACACCATAGGATACATTAGATATTAATTAATGAATATCGAGACCTATTCCTTATGGTTTTAAATCAATAGGTATAGTCCATTAAAAAGTTCAGGAATAGAGCGTCACATTCCTTCATTGAAAAAGGGTACAAAACATAGTGATGTAATTTCGAGGATGTTGAATCTTCTTGAATATTATAGTTATGGGTATTATAATTCATAATTTAAAGTTATCAAGTCATGAGTATGGTGTGGAACAATCATACTAGGAAAGGACCATAACACATTGTGGTATTGAGTTCTTCTATGATGGCGTTAGTTATCACAATGATCCAAAATCACTTTTTGGTAAAACAATACATTTTTTTAATAACTATAGGTTTATATTAATGAGCCATAGGCATATATGAATAGCCAAAAAAGAGTCCCTTGAAGCTTAGGATCTTTTTTCCATGGCCCATTATAGGTTGTGGCGACCCAAGGTGATAATATCATGAAGTGTAATTTATAGAAATAATAGTTTCCAAGAATGGTTGGAGCATCCTAATGGTTGTTTCACCACCCAATGAACATTTTTTCATAGAGAGGATATGTAAAAAATCCTTACTCTCACTTTTTCCTAGACGATGGGGTCTGGAGAGCATAGTTAAACTTTTATTAGGGCCACAAATTATGACATATGGGATTTATGCCATATCAATTTATGCCATATTTTTTCCTAAAATATAAATATGAAGAGTTTAGTGAGTGAAGACGTGACTTTTTCTCAGGCAACACTTTGTGGATTATCAACCTGAGAAGTCTTGTGTCTCCTTCACTAGCAGTTTAAATTCATGGGATTTGGACTAGTTGAGGCTAGAGTTTTGAGTTATATATATTTTACCATTGTGTAGGAAATTTCATGGTCATGACGTACATGGATATAGTATGAGGGGAATTTTACACAAGTAACTAACTAGGATATCCATGGTCAAAAGTACTCCAACTTCTTTCTATGTTGGAGGTGAAAATGTTATAAATCAATACTCGAGATTATTAGATTATGACTAGTGATATGGGTTAATCATGTCGGGGATGGCCTAGAAAACACTGGGGTGATGAGCTCTTCACTGTTGATGTCAGGATAATAATGATTAGAAATCCCTTTTGTAGATTGACACTTTGGTTGATGACCATATTCACATATTCAAGAGCCACAAGAATACATTCATAGTAAAATAAAGGGTTCCTTAAAGCTGGAAATCCTTTTTCAAGGGCCATGGAGGGTTTCTAGAAACTCAATTCACTTTAGATATGAAGTTTCATTTATGGGTTGATGTGATAAAAAGATAGTGGAAGCACCCCATAATCTGGTTGAATGGAGTTAGGATATTTTAGTGCTTTGATAAGGGATGAAAATTGGTGATGTTTTTTATAGTTTTACATTGTGTAGTGGGGATTTATTTTTCTTTAAATTTTAATGTCATTTGACTGGGATATTTTCCATATTGTTTAAATCATACAATAAAGAAATATTTGTTTCCTTGGATTTTAACGTCTGGTGGTAAGGAGTTTGTGAATCAACAAGAAGAATTTTGCAAGGTATATTACATGAACAAGAAATACATACACATATCTGACTTTTGTGAAGGTAAGATGAGCTTGTATGAATCATTGCATATAAAATTGGGGAAAATTCCTTATTTAGGTTTGAATTATATGCGAGGATAAGGGGTATATTTTATTTTATTGAAACTGGACCCAATAATCAAGTATCTAGTCTTCCCATTATATCCTGTTAGAGAATGAATCAATCCACATATAGTTCATAAATGAGAAACACTCTATATTGGGTTGACCCATACACAGACAAGGGAATTGTTCCCATTGAGTTTTTTAGCTGGGATCAGGATTAGAGATCTAAGCATCACTATGTATTTTTTGATGAGAAGAGTCAATCCACACATAGTTCTTGAGAAAATATATAGTTTAACATCATGAGATAAGTAAATAGACTCCTCAATGTGAAAAGGGAATATTGAAGTTGGACCCAAGATCTGATATATAGTCGTCACTACATATCCTATAATAATAGGAATCAAGCCACACATAGCTGTTAAGAAATATCCTTGTGTAGTTCTAACCTGTATGCAGAGAGGGGGTATTCTCATGTTTATTATTTGTAATTGGACATAAGATTTTAGATCTTGGTGTCACTTTATATCCTATTATTGAAGTTATAAAGCCACACATAGTTATAGAAACCCATGTAGTTTAGGGTTGTGCAGAAAGGACATCAATCGTGCAGTTTAACTTCATGTGTCAAGGACACAAAGAGTAACTTTTATGGTCTTACATTCAGGACCATGATAACCCTATCATGATTTAAATGCCTTATTTAATAAAGGAATCCCTTAATAAAATTCCTAATATCACGTGTGTTGTGATCTATCCAGGAAACCTTGAATGGAAAGGGTTCCTCTGATTTCTAAGAGGTGATTAAGGAGAGAACATGTGAATTTGGTACCATGTGGAGGTTGGAATAAGATATAGGATCAATGCATCACTACATATCTCATTAAAATTAGAATCATTCTATTAAATTTTTGAAAACCCTTTCAGTTTTATGTCATGTGATCAAGACATCAGTCATGCAGTTTAATGTCTTGCATTTAGGAGGTTGGTGACTCAACATGAAAGATATGGAATATTGGGGATCTATATAGTTTTACGTTATGTGATAAGGACACATGCCATACACTTTAACTTATTGTAGTATAGAAATGGGTCACCTGACATGGAAGAAAATGAATATTATGGCTAGACCCAAGACTAGAGGTCTTGGGGTCACTACATATCTTTTGATGGAAGGAATAAAATGATATGTAGTTCTTGGATTAAGACATTCTATATTATATCTGACTATCAAATAGAGACAAGGGAACATTATCTTTCTTCTTCATAGATCTAGCCCTTGTGCAGTGAATGTTTTGTGAGATGATGATTTAGATATTGTATAATGTAATGAAGTGTTTACTTAAACCATGAATTTTATCATATTTCGGTAAGGATGAGGGATTATGTGATGTTTAAAGTCATACTTCCATGATTAGTTCTATATAGTTCAATATCATGTGGTTAGGATGATAGATGATGTGAATTGTAATGCCTTTATTCTTGGAAATTTTTGTGTAGTTTAACATCATGCATCTAGGGAAAACTCTATACAGTTTAACATCGTATTGTAAGGATGTGAGATATTGTGTAGATTAAATTATTACTACCAAGAATAGCATCATTCATTTTAATGCCATGCGGTCAGGACAAGATATTATGTGAAGCTTAATGTCTTGTTTCTAAGATAATAGATGATTAATGAAATCCAGGAAAATTATTTTTTGAGAAATACTGCATTATTAGGGGGGTATGAAAACTCCTTTTCCATTTTGACTAGTGAGTAAGCTCCATTTTCATACACTTATATATAATATGAATTCCATCCCATTTGAGTTCCATCATCATAGACTTCTTTTATAGTATTATTGTGTTATAAGAGCCAACCCCAATTCTCTTATGGGGAATGGATGAATGAGAACCTTTTTATTGAAGTTTTACGAAAATCGGTTTTGATGGGACTCAATGTTGTGTAATGTACCCAACCATTATCATCAATACATACTAATTCGTCCATCCTCTTTTGTGATTCATCATCATTTGAAAGTTCTCTATAAATTTATATTTTGAGTGAAGGCAGCCATAATTATGTGGGTAACACTGCCTCAGTCTGATGCACCAATGAGTTAGTGTTTCTTAGTAGTAGTATGCATGATGGTATGAATGTCCCATAGAAAATGTTGGATCTTATCCATCAATTACTTCTTTCCCATGTTCACCACATTCTAGAGTAGATTTAACAGAGCATTATTAAAGTCTTATATATGTTCATCTTCCACTGTATGATAGTGATATGATTGATTGTACTCGATGTTGTACTCTAGGTACATTTTCTTCAATTCTGTTAAATAGAATTTAGTTTTTATATCCATAAATATTGTGTGATGGAACCTAAACCTAATGATGATATAAGACATTATGAAGTTGATGATGTTCTTCTCCTCAACATCCTTGAGGGGTAATACCTCAACCAATTTTGGGAAGAATTTGGTAGTGGTATGGATGTACATGAACTGCATAGTTGTGGCTAGGGGATCTTTCCCTATTACATTCATTCCCCATATGATAAATGGCTAGAAATAGTTATATTTTTGTAGAAATTGTCGAGGATGGTAGATGAATATTTCATGAATCTTCAATACATGATATTTCTTGGTTCATTTCCCAAACCCCTGTATCTTGGTTTTCTAGTAGTAACCCATCCTCCTAATTTGGTGGGAGATACTGGTCTCAGATTGATGAGAATCACAAGATCCTATATGGAATTCCTCCATGATGGAGAAAATATCTCCTCTTTTCATCTCAGAATGATTCCATCATAATATTGATTTTAAATGGATTTTTTCTCATTTGGGGCATCTTTTAGGGTAAATTTCACAACTCATCATCGAATCTATTCCCTTACGGATTGGTTTATCAGGAGAGTCCCATTATGGAGATAACTAATTATGTGCTCCATCTATCTTGGGGTGGATATTGGTTTATCATGCTCTGGAAAAGTGATGGCCTAGTTGATTCTTCTATATTATAGATATTAAATGAAGAGACCGTCCTTCACTGCGTTATAAAAAATATTGTTTCTTCCTGATCAAGGTCGGGCAAGAGTGTGGCTGCATTGGCCAATACATCAGTATGACCACTCGAAGATCGGGTAACATGATGCAATGTGGGAATAAAGGGAAATTTTCCATCAGTCCCCTAACATAGCTAGTGGGAGTGTCCAATTCATCTTTTTTAAGATATTCACCATTAATTTGCTTCATCACTAGCTCTAAATCCCCTCTGATATTCAAGTAGGATATTTTCAGCTGTAATCATAGTTCTAACCTAGTGATGAGGGCTTAGTACTCCACCTCATTATTCATGTACGCTTTTGATAGTGATAATGAGTTGGGAAAATATTCTTTCTCTAGAAGGACAAAAACAATCCCTAAGCCAACTTGACTAAGATTTGGTTTTTCCATTATTTTTAGAATAAGACTCAAACCGGTGCCATTAAATTACTTATCTTATGTATGGGGTGTGTTATGTGAAAATACTCTTCATCTAGATGTTCAATATCTAATGGTGTATTTTTTGTTGGGATGTTCTGTAAGAAAATAAACCATATATTCACCTTTCACTAACTTTTGTTACACATATTGGATGTAATATTGTTGTATAATAACCCCCAATTAGAAAAAGGACTTGGTCATCATGGTATGAACAAGGATGCGCTTGATTGAATCAATACGAAAGACCATATGGACTTCATGGTGTTGCAATTTATAAATTAGCATTTTCACTACAAATATTAGTGTGAGCAAATTATTCTTGACATCAAAGTATCATGTCTCAATAACAAGCATCATCCGGATGAGGTAGTCAAGACTGTTCTCACTTCTCACATCATTCTTCTATGTGAAGAGGGTTCCCTATGAGCATTCTATGAAATCACATATAAGATAAGTGTCATCATTTCCACCAGTAGCATCCAGAATGGTGTGTAAATCATATACTTCTTGAGACTCTTGAAGGATTTTTGGTAGTCATCATCCCATTGATAGGTGATTCCATTCTTCATTATATTGTTGAAGGGGGGATCTTTGCTACCAAGTAAGTAGAACTTCTAATTTTCGAGAGGATCCCCCATAGTTACCTTAGTAATTTGATATTTTTGGGGGATGAAATTTCAACAATAGCACTAGTCTTTTTAGAGTCAACCTTTATTTGATAGCGGCAAACCAAGAAACCATATAACTTTCCTGATGCTACCCCAAAAGATAATTTCAGCATATTAATATTTATACTCTTCTGTCACAACATGTCAAATATTTTTTTATGGTCCTTGAAGTGATAACTTCACTGTTGGAATTTTACCACCTATTTGTCGACATAAAATTTAGTTATGCTTAAAAATAACATCTTGAAGATACGATGCATGATTCATTGATAAGTGGTTCAAGAATTACTTAATCCAAATGGAATGAATTGATGTAAAAATATCCCTTATAGTGATATGAAGGTATTGCATTCATCATCATTAGGGTCCTTCTTTATCTAATTCCATCCTAAATACTCATCCCTAAAGGAAGGGCATAAAATCCAACTGTTTCATTCTTCAAGAGTTTTATGATCGAAAATTGAAAATAATCTTATGGGAAGTGACAATTAAGGTATCTAAAATCCATGGTAACCTTAATATTCCCATTCTTATTCATGATTTGGATGATGCTAGTGAGCCATCATGGATATTTCACTTCTTATAAGAATTTTGATTTTATCAATTTCTCAACTTTTTCCCCAACATTAGTGTCATGAAAGGGGTGCGTCCTCCTAGATGCCTACCTGAATCCTTGATGTTCCTAGGGTAGGTTGAGATGGTGTTTATCCACATTTGGATTTATTTGAGGCATTTTTTTGAAATATAAGTGAACACATGTTGTTGTTGCTTTAGAATTACAATATACATCTATTGATATTTAATAAGAATGGTGGAACTAATCCTTAGAGGCCATGAGTCGTCTTTTGTTCCTAGATTTACCTATATGATATCATCAATGGTGGTGGAGATTCCTTCCTCAAATATAGTAAGGGTGTTACTGAGGTCATCTTCATCTTCTTCCACCTCTGAGTATGTGGAGGAATTTTCTGATGAAGTTCGTAATCAGGGGGCATTTCTATCACTTTCAAGTTGAGAGAGGCCATGATAAGAGACATTATCCTCCCATTTCAATGAATTACATGTAGATAGATTATGGATATGTTTTTATTTTACACAATCTCATCTGATAGAAGGGGCTTGGATTTCAGAGATCCAGTCTATTACCTCCACAAGATTTATGGGGAGCACATAATCATTATCAAGCATATTTTAGGGATTCATAGTGGTTATCCCCAATCCATTTAGGGCTGCATCCTTTATAACATTATCCACAATTGGTTTCTTTTCATTCCTTTTTTAGAATACTTCTTCAGCATATCTGGAATTAAATGTCTTGAATGGGTCATTATCCCCATGTATTGTGCTAAATTTTCCATTGATGGGGAATTTAAAACATTGATGGGTTGTTGAAGGTACTACCACATGGGTATAGAGATAAGTACTTTTGAGTAGGTCATCATATGTGGTTCCTTGCAAGATATCCATAATCTCAGTGTCCGATGCGAGATCCCCAATCTGATATTTATGCTTGATCTTCCTATGAGGTCTTTTCTAGTGCTTATCATGCCCTTAAATGGCCATATTTGTGGGAGATAAGTCCCCTTCTCTATATCCATAACATAAAAGGGTCTGAATGAGGATGAGGTTGATCCCAAAACCCTTATCAACAAGATATATTTTGGAAATCTACATTATCGAGTCTACCTGAAACATATAGGTGCCAGATGTGTCCTTAAAAGACCTTCTTCTAATCATACTCGATAAATGAGATGGAAACGTTGTATTGTAATGGAATGGTCTCCACTTTATAAACGTCAACTACAACAAATTCTATCTCAAAATATCATGGGCTATAGTGGTATTCATTATTTTCCTCCCTATGTTCTTTTGAAATATGGAGCATGTCTAGGATTCATATATTAGATGGGATAATTTCTAGCTACTTCAAAATGTCGTACTTTTTTCCAGAGTTTGACGCATTCAAAGGTGGGGTTTCTCCTAATTATATGGACCATGAGCAGAGTAATTCAATATATATGGTCCAATTTATTATATAAATGTTAATGGAGCATCGTATTCCAATGTGACATGTCATTCTAGCCTTTCCCATTTTCTAGTATGACCAAATAATCGCTCCCATACCAACTGATCGTGTAGGATTATTGGACTTGGATATCCTCTTAAGGGTTCTAGGACACCTCTACATTTCCATTAGGCCTTATGGAGAACAATACCACGAGTCTCAACTACTAATGTGTCCTTTATGTGAAATTTACCAAAATATTGGGTCTGATCACGCCCTTGTTATCCCCTATATCCTCGTTTTCTAAGAATGCAACCTCCCATTCCTCAGTTATGTGAATAGAAATAATACTTAGAGGAAAAGTCATTATCAGAGAAATTCTATATAAAGTATATCACATTGAAAAAACTAATGAATATATCTTGTTCTAATCAGGGTTCTTTTTGATGGGGTGGTGCCTGTGATTCAGATGTGGTCAGGAAGAAATCTACAAGAGTGAGAGCTTGAATTGGAGGAGAAAATGAATCTTCATATTATGTATATTCTTGTGTCTGATGGTTATTCACACCTTCTAAGGACATATCCAATGCTACCTCCTTGGTTGTAGAAGTAATTTTGTATCATAAATGATGTTCTCTTGGGGTGGTATGAGATCGGTCAAGCATTATTTGAATCATATAGTTTTTAAACATCTGTGAAAACCTAGGAATTTTAATTCCAATCACCTTCTTCTTATAACTGGGTGATGGTTATGCAAGACACCTGCTCTATAGAGTTGTCCAACATCACCATTCCTGAATTGAACAAGATTTGGGAGACATATTTGATGAGTAAGTAATCCTAGATGGTATACCCAAACTCTTATAAAAAGGGTTGTAGTTGGGATGATTGGTGAGTTTAAACTCATTTGGATTATTGGTTTGTTGTAGCTTGAGTAGGTTATTATCCATAGATATAATTAAATAACTAGGTACCATTTCATTTAGGAAGGAGAGTTTTTTAAACATTTTTTTACAAATAATGTGCGACCCATATTTATATGTGCCTCTGATCAAGGGAAATTTTGTTATTGTTGCTAATATATAGGAGGCGATGGGTGGTTCAAGACCTTTCCTGATACATGAATGGGAACTACTGCTCGTTTGAGGGTAATTGTGGGATTTTTCACCTTGCAGGGAATTTTTCCCTATGCTGAGGGCATGAGCCGAGATTTGGATCTGGTTCTCGTAATGTCTTCTTCTAGACTTTTTTTCTCTTTTTGTGAACTCACAAAACCTACTTGGATACTTCATTAGGATCAGAAGTTTCTTCATCTCATCCTAGATATTTCCAAAACAATCCAACAATTTATCCTATGAGATAGGGATGCTATGAGAATAAGTTTAACCATTCCAACTGGCTATGAAGTTAGAAACCCTATTGTTTTAACATTTCATGCAGTTCTTCATGATTAATATTGTTTTTTATATAATCATGAAGTCAAAATGGTAAAGCAATTGATTAAAAAGTTCATCCCATATGCAACAGATCCTGTTGGAAGGATGTTATACCAAACAAAGGTTGGCCCTACAAGAGTTTAAACAAAATACCTCAGGTGTGTTGCCTCATACTGATCTCGAGGGCCCATAATTGGACAACACAGAGGCACTAAGTGTTTGAGATGATATTCAGGTTCTCATGTATCATAAAATGTTGATAAGGTATGATTTCAAAAATTGGGTGGAGGAAAATATTACTACACCCATTCGGGATATGACTTATTCTTAGGATACACAGGTGTGTGTCGCCATTCCATGGATTCCATTCAAGTATACATGGACTCAATGATGTTGAGAAGTTCAGTGGGTACTATTATCTAATCCACCTCCCTTCAATAGAGGGTGGGTGGGGATCATTGAGGTTTCCCCTTATTCATGTCATTATAATTATTGATCCTTCGTATGACTGAATGATCCACCTTGTGAGGGAGAGGTTGTCACTGAAATGATTGGAAGTCACAATAATTTTTCACTTCCTCATTTATATAGACAGACTACCTAGATTTGGAATTGATCTAATGCTCGGATATAGCTATTGTAGGTTAAACAAACCTTGGGGGGAGAATATTCATCTTTTCTGGAAGATGATACCCCAGAAGAATATTTCCCCTAAGTATCTCCTATTTGAGTTATCATAGAGTTTTTATTTCATTCTCATATTGTGATAAATATTCCTCCATGGAATGAATTTCGACTCTTATGGGAAGTAATTGGAAAATTGACACACATTTCCCTTTACCTTTGGATTTTTTCCACCATTTGGGTGGAAAATCAATATTATTAGGTTCTAGGTTTTGGATCCTCCTATAGTTCCAGGCGCATATAGCCTCAGTTGGTGCATCCATATCACCCTCCTCTTAGGGTAGGTTTTCTCAATTGTGTTCCTTTTTAATTTTCATCTTGATCCACAATATCTGTCATGTTGATGGTGATGAAATTTAGAGTGGTGTATTGTTCAATGGTGGGTGTCCCATTAATATTCAAAATAATGGCATAATTCTGCGCTATCTGCATTAGGGTCATTTCTTGAACCCTTTTAAAAATTGGGCTATTTTGTATTGTGACCCCAGTAGGGTTTGATTGAATTTTTCATACTCTCCTCCCACCTTGGCCTTTGGGTAGTGATGTTGAGGGAGTTTTAGGTCCTGAAGACTGAACAAGCCCTGAAAAGTAGTGGTTTGTTCTATGGAAGGAGGAACTGATGGGATTCCAAAAATTGATATTTGCCTCCCAACCACGAGAATATTGATTCTCTATACTGTGATGATGATGATGATAATACCCCCAGACCTATGTGTTGGGGACAATTGGGGGAAACAATTTTAATTGATTGATCATACTGTTGAGGATCAAATTATTCCATTCATGGATTTGATGACTCCTATGATGAACATTGAGATATAAATTACCCTATATTAGTGGTCTAGGTTTGATCTGAAACCACCATTGATTCATTCAAGATCACCTTGGGTAATGATGATCCTTGTGATAATGATTGAGATATAAATTCCCCCAGCACAGTATGCTAGGGTTTGTATGTGGTAGCATCTGATATATCCAGAATCCTCTCAGGAAGTGATGATCTGGGAGGTGAAGGTGGTAGTAGATATCCCCCTTACCAGGTGGGGTGGGCTCACTCATGGACAGTTGCTACGGTAGCTATTACTATGAAAAATTTGATGTGGCTCAATTGTTCTCATTTAGCAGTTGGGTGAAATGACATCCCATGATGGGAGTATATTTATGTGTTAAGTTATTGAGTTGATCAAAACATTATCTTTTGGGTCAGAAATGACATTAAATTGTTTCAAGGGGCCCAATTCAATAATATAATTAGCTATCATATCCCTCCATTAGTGATATCTTGGAATAGTTCAAGTGGGGGAATTCTATTACAGTGACCAACTGGATCAAGCTCTACCTGATCCCTAGATTTTTTTAGGGGTTATAACATTATAAGAGACCATGTTTGAGGAGTTTTATTATTATAGGGGTTCAGTGAAGTGTAATGATCCATAAATTACCCATCCTAAAATATATATTCATGATGTAGAATAGAATATTAGCTTTTGAAAAGTTTTGATGAAATGGTGACAAGTGTGTTTCCAATTCGCACTATGATTTTCTGGTTTTGGATCCTAGGATATAGAGATAGCTACAAGGTCTAGCTGAAAACAGATTATCTTGATGGTATAAAGGTGAAACTCATATCCTAGATGAGGGAGGGTTCAAACCTTCAATAGATAACAATGTTCTGGCATATTCTTTTGTAGATAAGGCATGCACTCATTTTCTATCTCATCTGAAATCTTATATTCAGAACTAGCAAGAGGATAACACACAATGGGGAGGTTTTTTTTCGAATAACACTTTCCATATATCAATTTCTACTTCATTTTAATTAGAATTACAAGCCACTATTTTATTATACCATTAAAGGTGGTTCTTGGGTCACCTACTGACCAGAGTGGAGTGTTACTGGTAGTTTACGGGGAATAATATACGGTTGACCATGACATTTTGAGAACCTATCTTTAATAAGGTCCCTATGTTTTGAACACATATCTTTACGAAGGATTCTAGGGAATGGTAATATTTACTTTAATGCGGGAATATCATTTTGGGGAGGTTGATGATTGAGAATTTTAGGAGTAGAGTCCATGTGATCCATTTCCACAATACCATGAGGAGTACTATCATGGTAATGATAACCTTCTATATCAGTTAAAGAATCTAAGGATTCTTGGGGTGTTGAGAATATATATAATGTCACAACCCGTCCTCGGGTCCCATTCCGTGACTACCCCAAACCCGCCTTCCATAGGCCAGGGGCTGGCAACTATCACCAAGGCGTAATTCCCGGTAAAAAGGGAAGGCATTGCCTTTGTAAAGTAAACAAACACCATAGGGCATGCAAGAAGAAGTAAACACTAAGTAAAAACTGGGTAAAACAACAAGTGCGGAAAAGTATGTGGGCCAGAATACAAATCCAAACTGAAAGTAAAGTAAAACACAAAAGGGAGTACAACAACTGAAAAGTAAAGCTGCAATGTTGAGATGTCCACTGGAAGTCCCACCTAAAGAATGAGTACAGATAGCCTCCAAGCTCCTCGGGTCCAGCCGTCCGCTCCGAGTACGTCCCGCCCAGTGGTCCACCTACACGTACAGACCTGCTCCGCAATCCTCAACCGCGATCAGCGCTGTCCGTCATCTGCAACCAACACAACGTAGTGCGGGCATAGCCCGTGCAGGGGTGAGTATAAGCTACTCAGTAGGAACCCTGATACCCCTGAAGGTCTCCTAGAGTCCACAATGGATAATACACAAAGGAAATATACAATCACGAAGTAACATCCAACACTACTTAGGTATATGCCCATACATATACCTAAGTCATCAATTCCAGTTCGGCTCCAACATCTGAGCCCAAGTTCGATCACGTCCACACAGGATAGCACAACACAATCCACATAGGAAATCAATTCAAAATTCAGCTCACACCGGTATGCTTCTTCATATGACAATAAAGATGATCAGATATAGCAACTGATTCATCTAAGCCATCGGACACACAATGGATCGATAGGTAATAACCCCTGCAATGAACCACAAAGGATCTGACCCACACATGATCGATAGGTAACTAACCCCCCCAATGACCCACACAGGATTGGACCCACACAGGATCTGTAGGCGCTGGCCCACACAGGACCGCTGAGCGCTGACCCACACATAATCTGACCCACACAGGATCGGTAGCACTGATCCATGTAGGATCACTGAGTGTTGTAGTCGTCACCGTCGAATCCACAGAGGATTTCTGCACAGTCGTCACCGTTGTTGCAGTCGCAGCCAGCTTTAGGGTTCCCGCACACAGCAAACTCGTTCGGGAGGGTCCGCTCCACGAGCCGAGGGGCTGATACATCAACTGACACATAGTCCAGAGTTAATGTATCCAAAATTTCCGTATCGTCAATAGGAACTGAACGTCACAGACGGCGCGTCAATCGGACGCCCGATCTGAGAGTTTTTGGTTTTTTTATCCTAGGGGCCCGGTTGGTTTTTAAGTCAAAACCAACCCGACCGTACTCCAACTGCGTCGAAACCTCGAGCAGAGTAAGCCAAAAGGTCTGTCTCACTTAGAGGAATCCAACAAATTCGATGGCATATCAATCGGACGTCCAGAGCTCAAGTTATAAGCGTTTCCGCTCCAAGGGCCCGGTTGGTTTCGTGTGCGAACCAACCCGGCCAAACCCAAAGTTCTTTGACACCCTGAGTGTAATATACCTAAATGACCGTCTTGATCCATGGATAGCTACGCAACTGACGGTGCATCGATCGGAGGCATGTATCTCATGTTATGGGCAACATACCGAAATAGGTTCGGTATTAGGGGGTTCGGGCCCGGATCGACCCGACCTGATACCCCCAGGGTCGGCCCAAACTGGGTCAACCCGAACCGGGTCCGGGTCAGGGCCACTTGGGCGCAGGCCGGCGCGCTGGCGCAGGCCGGGTGGCCAGGTAGACGGCTCGGCCGTTACGGCCGAGCGAAGAGGGCGGGGGGTGCGCTGCCCCCATGTGGAGAAACCGCGGCCCCCATTTGGGGGGCCGCTCCTGCTGGTCAGTCGGAGGTTATGACCCCCGGCACTTTCCCATGACCAGTCGGCCTGCACCGACCGGTCGGCTACTGCCGCCACGGGACCAGCAAGGGACGGTCCCCCTGCTCTGATGCCGGCGGCCCGAACCCGGCCGCCGGTTCCCCTACTCCGCCGCGGCCCAGAACCGGCCACGACCTTCGTCCATCCGGCATAGCGCGACGGCACCGTGCCCCTTCGCCGCAGCCCCGCTCCAGCCGCAATGCTTTTGTGGTTCACCGGCGCGGTGCGACGGCGCCGCTTCTCTGGCTCTTCTTCAACGGCGCGGCGCGACGGCGCCGCGTCTTTGGTTCATCTTCAACGGTGTGGCTTGATGGCGCTGCGCTTCTCCCCCCTTCCTTAACAATTCTCGCACGGTGCTTCGGCACCACGTTGCCTTGCTCGTGCTGCAAAAATATCAAACAACCAAAAGTGATGGGAGGGTCGGTCGTGTTCGTACGGTCCGTCACCCTCCCGTTATTGCGGTAACAGGTGGCTCCAAAAAAAGAGAAGAAAGGCAACACGAACAACAATTAAAATAAATCCATACCTCATAGAATTCGATTAGAAAGGATTCGTCGCGGAAAAAGGACGTCGCAGAATTGATCGCCACGGAAGAAGGCATTGTGGAAGGAGCATGACGGAGGTACAGAGTTTATTGGGACTAGCTGGATAGTATCGGAGATTTGTGCCAAACTTCTCTAGAGATGTGGCACCACTCTCAGCTTTGACGAAGAAGGGGAAACCCTTTGTGTGGTTAGACAGATGTCAGCAGAGCTTCCAGAAGCTGAGATAGAGATTGACCAGTGCGCCTATCTTGAGGCTTCTGGAGGAGGGAGGTGGGTATGTAGTTTACTGCGAGGCATCAGGGACCGGACTTGGATGTGTCCTGATGCAGGAGCGGGCAGTGATCGCCTATTAACACTGCTGGAGCATTGGTTACTACAAATGGCATATCCAAGAACTCATAGTGTCCATATCGACATCTAACGGCCGTCTTCTGCACGTCCTCATCCCGAACACTAAGCTAATGATAGCCTGACCTGTGGTCTATCTTTGAGAACCATCGGGCTCCCTTAAGCTGATCAAAGAGGTCATCAATCCTTTGTAGCGGATACTTGTTCCTCACTGTCACCTGGTTCAGGCGATGATAGTCGACACAAAGTCGCAATCTCCCGTCCTCCTTCTTGGTGAACAATATCAGGGAAGCCCATGGTGAAACACTGGGTCGGATGAATCCCTTGCCCTGCAAGTCCTCCAACTATACTCGTAGCTCTCGAAGCACGGCGGGAGCCGTCTGATATGTTGGGGTGGATATCGGGGCTGTCTCGGGGTACAGATCAATATAAAACTCTACCTCTCTGTGAAGAGGTATCCCTGGAACGTCGTTGGGGAAAACATCTGCATAGTGATCCACAACTGCAGGAAAACCAGGAATCCGAACGTCAACTGCTCCTAGGATGAGGCTAGGCAACTGATGAGTGATGGGATGTCCTCACCTCTACAAGAGTCCATCCTGTGCTGTGAAGGCTCCCTTCTCGCCGTTGAAGGTGAACCTGCTCCCATTGGCGTGTACACATCGCACCTTGCGCCTAATACAGTCAATCTGAGTATGGACTGTAGATATCCAATCCATGTACAAGATGACGTCATATGGCCTTGACGCCACTACAAGAAGATCCCAGCTGAAGCTCTCGCCTCCTAGAGTATGCTCACACTGCCGGCACCAGTGCGTAATCGTCGAGTCTACTCCCGTAGGAGTCTCTAGCCATAAGGATTGAGCCAACGGCTCCGTCGGAATCTCTGTGCTCCGAACAAGGGCAGCGGATATGAAAGAATGACTCGCTATTATGTCTATAAGAACTATAGAAAGGGTTGAATAGACCCAAATAGTACCTCGAATCATCTCGGGCGCGCTGTGGTCGTAGGCCTCCTCTGCCTGAAGCTGTGCATGTCTCTGCCCGCCAGCTCCCTGTGGTCGGGTTGGACCTCCTGGTGGTGGTGGTGGTAGAGACTCAAAGCGTCGCCCACCACCTGATGCTCAGCCAGCTCCTCTGCCTCATCCACCTGCTCCCTGCGGACTGCCACAGTCGACCCTATGCCTCTGCCTGGGTGGCCCCTCAACCAACTGCTACTCCTTGGCACGACGGGTTGGGCAGTCATGAGCCATGTGGACAAGCCCGCCGCATGCGTAACACTGTCTGCCTCCCGAAAGACTGGCTCCGCACTGTGTGCCCCGCACCACTGAGCCAGTGTCCTGAGGTCGTCTACCTGAGGGTCTGGTCTGCCTGGACCCATGAGTCATCCGTCAACTGCCTACTACAGAAGACTCTGCTACGTGCCGCCCTGCGGTAGGTCTCGCTGCTAATATAGACTCAGCAAGAAAGCTCTCGATCAGAAGGGCTCACTCCAGTACCCCTGCCTGTGTCGGAATGTTGAGGGAGATCAGCGATGCCCTGATCTCATGCCTCAATCCTTGCTCAAAGGTCCGGGCCCAGAAGAATGGGTCACGTACCATGTCTGTCGAGTAGTGCGAGATATCGGTAAATCTCGCCGAGTACTGAGCGACCATCATGTTGCCCTGCCGTAGCTGTAGAAGCTCCTAGATGCGCACCGCATAGAGGGTGGTTGGGACGAACTCTGAGCAGAAGAGGCTCTCAAAGTCCGTACAGAGGAGAGATGCCTCATCGTGCACCTGGAGCATAAAGCTCCACCATCTACCTGCTGTCGCGTGCAGTAGGCTCGCTGCGAGGATCACCATGAGGTCTGCTGGTGTCCTCACTAACCTGAAAACCCGTACAACTACCTCCAGCCAATCCTAGGTGGCATGAGTGTCTGTCTCCCCGCGGAACCTGGGCGGTCGTTGGCTTTAAAACTCATGCAGTGCACTAAGGCGACGTGCATCGTCAGCGGCTGGGGCTGGTAGCATCGGGGGCTCGGCGGGTAGCGGTACCGCCAGTGCCTCTGCTGTTAAAGGGCCCTATACTGAGGCCTCATCGCTCAGTGGGCTGTCGTCACGCACAACTCTTGGAACCCTAGCTGGATGCCATCGTGGGGCCATCCTGAAAAGAAACAGGTGCACCACGGTCAAACAATATACCTAGTGAGCTGACATAAAGTAATCACAAAGAAAACTTGAAACACACGTGAAATCAATGGTTTTGTGCATTAAGTCGGAAATCAGAAGTCAGGGTCCTGGTGTACGGATACGTCGGCCGTCGGACCAACACTGGACTCCCGGGACTGATAACCACACTCAATACTCTTAACACTATTGCTTCACATAGAAAAATATCAGAGTCCTGAGTTCTATTATAGAACCGAACTCCTCTGATACCTATTTGTCACGACCCGTCCTCAGGGCCCATGCTGTGACTACCCCAAGCCCGCCTTCCATAGGCCAGGGGCTGGAAACTAGCACAAAGATGTAATTCCCAGTAAAAAGGGAAGGCATTGCCTTTGTAAAGTAAACAAACACCACATAGCAAGCAAGAAGAAGTAAACACTAAGTAGAAACTAGGTACAACAACAAGTGTAGAAATGTAAGTGGGCCAGAATACAAACTCAAACTGAAAGTAACGTACAACTGAAAAGGGAGTACATCAACTGAAAAGTAAAGCCGCAGCGTTGAGATGTCCACTAGAAGTCCCACCTGAAGGGCGAGTACAGATAGCCTCCACGGCTCCTCGGGTCCGGTCGTCCGCTCCGAGTACGTCCTGCCCAGTGGTCCACCTCCAGGTACCGACCTGCTCCGCAATCCTCAATCCCGATCAGCGTTGTCCGTCGTCTGCAACCAACACAACATAGTGCGGTTATAGCCTGTGCAGGGGTGAGTATAAGCTACTCAGTAGAGACCCCAAGACCCCCGAATGACTCCCAGAATCCACAAAGGAATGATACAATCATGAAGTAACATCCGACACTACTTAGGTATATGCCCATACATATACCTAAGACATCAATTCCATTTCGGCTCCCACATCTGAGCCCAAGTTCGATCACGTCCACACATGATAGCACAACACAATCCACATTGGAAAGCAAGTCAAAATTCAGCTCACACAGGTATACTTCTTTGTATGAAGATAGAGATGATCAGATATAGCCATTGATTCATATAAGCCATCGGACCCACAAAGGATCGATAGGTAATAACCCCCGCAATGACCCACAAAGGATCTGACCCACACAGGATCGATAGGTAACTAACCCCCGCAATGACCCACACAGGATCGGACCCACAGAGGATCTGTAGGTGCAAGCCCACACTGGATCGCTGAACGCTGACCCACATAGGATTGGTAGCACTGATCCATGTAGGATCACTGATTATTGTAGTCGTCTCCGTCGAATCCACGGAGGATTTCTGCACAGTCGTCATTGTTGTCGCAGTCGTAGCCAGCTCTATGGTTCCCGCACACAGCAAGCTCGTTCGGGAGGGTCCGCTCCACGAGCTGAGGGGTTGATACATCAACTAACACATAGTCTGGAGTTAATGTATCCAAAATTTTTGTATCATCAATAGGAACTCAACGTCACATATGGCGCGTCAATCGGATGCCCGGTATGAGAGTTATTGGCTTTTTCGTCCCATGGGACTAGTTGTTTTTAAGTCAAAACCAACCGGACCATACTCCAACTGCATCCAAACCTCGAGAAGAGTAAGCCAAAAGGTTCTTCTCACTTATAGGAATCCAACAAAGTTGATGGCACGTCAATCGGACTTCCGGAGCTCAAGTTATAAGCGTTTCCGCTCCGAGGGCCCGGTTGGTTTCGTGTACGAACCAACCCGGCAGAACCCAAAGTTCTCTGAAACCCTGAGTGTAATATACCAAAAAGACCTTCTCGATCCAAGGATTGTTACGCAATAGATGGTGCATTGATCAGAGGCTCGTAGCTCATGTTATGGGCAACAGACCGAAAGCGGTTCGGTGCTAGGGGGTTCGGGCCCGGTCCGACCCAACCCGATACCCCAAGGTTGGCCCGAACCGGGTCTGGGTCCGGCCCTCTTGGGCGCGGCCCAGCCCGGCTGGTTTAGCCCGGCCTAGCACGCTGGCGCGCGGGTGCTGGCCGGACGGCCAGGCGGCTGGCTCAGCCGTTACGGCTGAGCGAAGAGGGCGGGGGACGTGCTACCCCCGCATGGAGAAACTGCGGCCCCCATGCGGGGGGGGGGGGGCACTCTTTCTGGCCAGCCGGGGGTTATGAACCCTGGGGCTTTCCCATGACCGGTCGGCCCGCACCGGCCGACCGGCTGCTGCCGCCACGGGACCGACAAGGGCCAGTCCCCCTGCTCCGATACCGGCAGCCCGGAACCGGCCGCCGGTTCCCCTGCTCCGCCGCGGCCTTCGTCCATCTGGCGCAGCGCAATAGTATCGCACCCCTATGTCGCGGCCCCGCTCCAGCCGCGGTGCTTTTGTGGTTCACCGGCACGGCACGACGGCGCCGCGTCTATGGTTCATCTTCAACGGCACAGCACGACGGCGCCGCGTCTTTGGTTCATCTTCAACGGCGCGGCGCGACGGCGCTGCGCTTCTCCCCCCTTCCTTAACAATTCTCATGTGGTGCTTCAGCACCGCGTTGGCTTTCTTGCGCCGCAAAAATATCAAATAACCAAAAGGGAGAGGAGGGTCGGCAGTGTTCGTGCGGTCCGACACCCTCCCGTTATTGCGGTAACAGGCGGCTCCAATAAAAGAGAAGAAAGGCAACACGAACAACAATTAAAATAAATCCCTACCTCATCGAATTCGATGAGCGAGGATTCGTTGCGGAATAAGGACGTCGTGGAATTGATTTTCGCAGAAGAAGGCATCGTGGAAGGAGCGTCGAGGAAGAAGGAACGTTGTGGAAGAAGCGTTGCGGATTTCCGAGGATCCGACGTTCTTCGCGTTCTTCGCATTCTTCGCGAGGATGAGAAGATCTTCAAGAGTGTGAGAGACATTTCATTTGCCTCTCAACACCACCAGCCTAATAAAAATAAGAGTTGTCTTATTTTTATTTCACAAGTCTTGCGTTTTAAAATTCAAAAAATGAAAGAAACAATTAAGTGAATTAATTGCAACGCTTAAACCGCCACATTAATGAGGCGTTTCTTAACCAGGATAAGCGCAAGGGTTGACTTAATTAATAGTGGGGTGCAGGTGCGTTACATAAAAGAAATGAAACAGTGGGGCTCATGTGGGACCCACCTCACAAATATCCTACCAAGTGGGTAGGATATTGTGGGTCCCACATCATCCACTTAACTTAAGTTAAGAAAAATAAAATAAAAATCGGTTGTACCACTTTTATTTTATTTTTTAACTTAACCCCAAAAATTAAAAACCACATACGAGCAAACGCAACTCCAGAAGAGGTGTTTCTAAGCAATTACCGGCACTGCGATTCCAACAGTGCCCTCAGAATCCGATTCCGAGCACTAGTTCAAAAGTTAAAAAAAACCCGCTCGTTCGTACACTGAACGCACCCGAGCTAAACTTCGGAAAATGATTCCAGGCACACCAGGACTCAGAATCAGGTGCCGTCCAAAACTGCATTCCAGTAAAATTCCCAAGAAAATTAAAAAAAAAATCCTTGAATTTTTTAGGTCATTACATATAAAGCATTCTCAGGGGCACTTTAATTGAGAATATCAAGGATTTGATCATATTTTTTAATGGTCATTGGAACATTATGATAATCATCTGGTGTTATGGTAGTATAATCCCACTATTGAGAAGGTGCTAGAGTTTCCCAATGATCATATTTATTATTGAAAAAATATGAGCCTACCCCAAGGCATGTTTCACTCTCACTTAACCTCATTTATAATAGGGATATGAGCTTGATACCGAGCCGTTGGAATTTGTTGATGGTCGTTCTTGATAAATATATATGAGCTTGTTATGAGGCATGTTCCACTCTCACTTGGTTATCCCCTATTTTATTAGGAATATGAGCCCATTCAGAACCTTTATCCCCCATAAAATATACTAAAGGGACTCCAAAATGGGAGAAGGGATATGAGCATCCTCCTCACTACTACAAATTGGGATTTTAAAAGCGCTAGAAACCTCCTTTTACAGTGCTAGAAAAGCATTGTAAATTGGGACGAAGATAAGGGGGCCCCCTTTAACAGTGTTAAAAAATCACTGATAAAGGCTTCCCTTTATGCATGCTTAAAAAATTCTAGTAAAGGTCCCCCTTTATCAGAGAATTTTTAGCACGGATAAAGGTCCATATTTATCAGTGCTATTTTGAGCGCTAATAAAGCACCATTTTATTAGATCTATTTAGAGAACAGATGATGTTCCAAATTATCAGATCTTATTTAGCACAAATAAAAGCCATATTTCCTAAGAAAAACCAACACCTTCACACCTTCACACCTATAAACAAACAACACCTACACACATGGCACAAAACAGCACCTGCACTCATAGCACAAAACAAAAACACCTACACACAATCAATGCATAGAAGAACAGAACACTGCACCCAAGAGTTTTGAAAACAATGCTATATACATTTACTTGAAATATTGAATACAAAATAACACACGGCTATATACATTTCAGACAATGTTTTATATGGTTACAATTATAATTATCCAACAAACAGTTAAAAGCATTATTGTTTCATTTTTTTGCATATGTGATCCCCTTTCAAAAATTGTCATCCATGGTATTAGTTTCCAAACAAAGCATCAGAAATCAAGATAAAAATTTCAACTACATAAGAAAAAATATTATGTTATTAATACAATAATGAAATAAATAAAACATTAATATGAAAGACTACATTAATAAAATGCCAATTTTTAATAAAAAAGACAGAATTGGTTAGGTAGGGGGCCATATGACTAGATGATACTTGGTACATGACCTTCACATGGGTAGTTAAGAATCATTGAGACCATATGTTGTGTGACATGGTATGGTACAAGATTGTAAGGGTGGTGTGATGTGTTACTTGTTACAAAATTTTCTATTAGCAATATTTGTATATATAAAATTATATGGTTGGTTGACCATTATAAGATGTGTTACCTATTACGACCATTACATGTCCATATTTCCTTGGATTCAATTAATATTTTAGAAGAGGATCAACATGATTCATTGACATATAAATATTGTCTTGTTAAGATTACATGGATGAGAAAAGAAAAGGAAGAAATTTCAACAACAATGTGGAATCAAAAGGTTTCATTTATTGATAATAAAAAAAATGAGGAATCTCCACAGTCTAGAGTTTCACCCATAACTCCGCAAATATGAGGGTAGGATAAGTTTTGAGTACTCAAAATAGTATTTGCTCATAATACCCCCTCGAGATCTACTATATAATTCCCAAGAGTAGCTATGGATTGGAAAAAATAATCAACTGATTTAGTTTCCACATCTAAACCCTATTTTAGTGCCTCTTCCCTACCAAAAAAATAAAATATGGACTTTTCTTCCATATTGATATGATTATGCTACTCTATCATTTTTTTCTCTACCACTTTGAGCATTTATTATTGGTTATACAATTCATGTTAGAGTCTGACTATCTCATACCTCCCATCAATGACTAACTTTTTGTCATCTTCTTCTTCTATTGTACTCATGGATGCTTGATTCAAGACCTCATCATGATGTGGAATATCTGAATTTTTTTTCCTCCACCATTGATACTCTTAGCTCGATGAACTTTTTTTCTCTCTCATGGTAACCACCTACTTCACACTAGCATTGAGTTCTTGATAATGTAACTCACAATAATTAGAGAAGATGCACCACCTACTAGAACTTCTTTCATGGGAACCCCATGAATTGTTACCAAATCTGTTTCCACCCTCCTTGTTGGTGGTGTTGAATCTATGTGCCACACTTTCTACTAAGATATATAGAGAGATATGGTTCTTCTAGAAGATGTTTTTTCTAGAATCTATCTTTTTGATGATTCTAGAGCCCATGTGTCCTCCTCCTCGCCCACTATTAGATGATCTATGTGCTTTATCACCAATGGAGCCAACTGACCATTCAGGTATGATTGGACGAAGGTATCACCATAAGCCTTAGAGAGGCCAATACCCACACTATCCACAGGGAAGGTCACCCAAACCTAAGTTTCCTATCAGGTGAACAATATCCACAATTTTTGATCCACCACGGGATGCATTTCTGAACAAATGTGGGGAAGAGAGGGAAATTTCATCTGAATTCACTCAACTATCTCCCAAAGTGGTATGATGCATACCACTCGTAGAATATCTTTCAGTTAATACAAGTGGATAAAACACCCTCACATATGGATAAAATATAGGCTTAGGCTACTGGATCAGCGTTTAAATTATTAGTAATTTCACAGGATGGTGTTTCGAATGTTATAAAAAACTTGATCATATTGGTTCACATTTCTATTGATCTACTAGTTCATTTGTGTGACTAGATGGACCCCAATAATACTTTATAGAAATTTCCTAAACTGGTAACATGGAATGTTTTGAGTATTAAGTATCTTATATCCACCAATGTGGGCCCCTGTCTAACCCCACCCTAGTTGGAAGCGGTTGCATATTCTAAATGGGGCATACCCCTATAGATGTGGTGAAGTTGTAAATGTAACATAGTCAACATGAGAACAAATAAGATGATAATTGTACCACTTACAATCACCTCTACCATCTTTAAGGTGGAGACCATAACTCCACTTTTTTCCTGCATTGTGAATAAGTACCTTCTTAGGAACATTGCTAAGAAGCTTTCTAGATGACGAAGTTGATGGTACTGGGTGGTGATTGACCATCCCTAGTCATTTAGTTGACACTCCTAAACTATTTTAAAGTGATAAACCTCTTTCCCATAGGATTATCATGATGGAAAATCTTTGGGATTATTATTCACACACTCAATATGAGTCTTCTTGATGAACAAACCAGCCCACTTATTGAAGGGGATGTTAACCCCTAGATATGGGTCCTTCCCAAGGAATGTTCTCAATAGATTGATGAGACCATTCATAATGGGAGGATTTTATTCCATGTCATCCCGAGTATATGGGGGATGAATTTACTCCTCATACTTGTCACAAAAAATCATCTCACCACAGATCATCTTAATGTCCCATATAATGATGTCGAACTCACCATAAATAAAATAAAATGTGTTCATGAATTGACTTTATAAACTGAACAAGTGTACCATCATATTTTTTTTCAATAATTAAGGGTTTGGTATGCCTAAATATATTTATAAAATCCTATTTTTTTTCAGATAAACCATAATCTCTATGGTAGTACACTGAACCAATAAGGTACTACCCTGGTTCATCCAATAGCTTCCACCTTATCAAATAACCCATCCAAATAACCACCCAAACATCAAATTTGATATAGAATTATAAATTTGTGATCTCTAAATATGGCTTTTATTCCCCAAATCATGTTTGAACCCTTAAAATCAATCCACATAGGCTTAAAAATTAACTGTTAGAGATGTCTTCTAGGGAGATGAAATTACCCACATATGAGATGTTCTCCCAGAACATATTACTTTCCTTAAGGATATAAGAGGGATGAATGATCCCTTTATGAGGTGGGGAGATCATAGTATCATTTTGAATAAAAACCCATATAAGGAAAACTAAATAAAAAATTTAAAATCTAAGATATTGGTTCCCATCAATCTTTTAAGATGCTTGTGAGTGGACTGAACAACTATGCACTGGTCTAATTCGACATTATTGACTATTGTAGTCCAGTGAAATATAGCCTCTATTGCATCAATTCTTGAATTCATTTGTACAATTAAATTACAACTTGAATCTTTATGTGACTATGTAAATAAGACAAGAATACATGAATCATTGTTCAAGTGAATTACCTTAATTCCTCTATCAATTTTTTATTATTTTTAGGAATCCATTTTTTGGAAAAGTGGTGACCGAACAAAAACCTTCAAAAACCACCCGCACAAACCACTTTATGTGATCTGATCATGTCATGAGATCACACGATCGGTTCACATAAACAATTCATACAAAGGATCATATGTGACACAATCATTGATGTGAATCGGGTTCTATATGAGGTGTGTATGCTTTTGGACATTGATGTGATGTTGGCTTTATATGAGGTGCATTGACACCCAGATTTTGATAGGCATGCATATGTATATATGATGTGAGTTTATTTGAGAAATTGTTGAGATGCAAGATCTATGGAAAATTATTTTACTGTGAAAACATCAATATTTCCTCTTTGATTGATCAGATAGAACACCATATCTTTTCCTACAAAGTTATGTCACATGGAGAGAAGTAATCTAAAATAAATGAACCCTGTAAGGAATAATGAAAATAAAATCAACGTTTCATTATTTAATTTTTTTTAAATAGACATATTATATCATAAAATTACCTTTACATCTTTCCAAATTGTGTATTTGGTCGACATATAATCTAATAACAAAAGTAATTATTCTTTGTGCACTTTACTAATGTTGGTTAACTATCACTTAGCATAGCATCTAATCTGAACTTTTGAGCCAGAATCCCTATTATGCTCTCATCCGAATCCATCTCCATGATATCATCATTGAGAATTCACTTTTCATTCTCTTCCAACACCCATTTACCTATTTAATGGGTACATGAAGAGAAAGAAAAGTGAATGTTGAATGATGATTTCATCGAGATGTTGTAGGAAGACAGCATCACAGGGAAGCCAGATCAGAAGTTCATATAAAATGGTATGTTAAGTGGTAGTTAACCAATATTAGTAGAGAATCCTTAGTTTTATTATTAAATTTGTGAGTGTTGCACAACTAATATTCCTCGAACACACTGCATTAGTATAAACAGCTTCATAAATGACCACAATACATAATATAAATTATCCATTCCATAATAGTTTAAGTCTAGTGATATTTGAAAGATGGAATCATAAATAACTATTTCATAAAAGTATCTCATTATGTTTTTCTTTACTAGAAATAAAAATCATTTATAAAAAAATTCTTCATAACCTATGGATATAAAACATAATAAAGGGTGATCATATATGCTCAATAAGTGTAAAAAGCGATATATCAATGATCATATTAGAATAACATAAGTAGTAAAAATTAACCTTAATTTTATTGGTGTTGTAAGAACCTGGACTTTCCTTTTCAGGTATGTTTTCCTTTTTTGGCCGTTTTTGAGAAAAAGAGTAGAATTTGGAAATTTTGTAAGTACACACCGTTTACTTTACAAGTACACACCATGAACTTTTCATCCACTTGAGGCCATGTGATGGCCGTGTCTGGGCTAGTCACATGGGGTGTAGTGATGAGGTGGATCCCGATTAATATGGCGTATGGAAAAGTAGGCTACGCACCATGTACTCAATAAGTACACACCATGTACTTTTCTTTTTATTTCATTAATCGGACCGGGGTCGCGCATAATCCCCGTTTTCATCTTCTTCTCCACCTAATTATGACTAGAGCAACCTAGAGGGCCAATTATTCTCTGAGCCACCGATCCTTCACCGGTTGTCTGAATCGAATGTCGTCGGGTGAGATAGAATCGCAGCAGTGAGTTCTCGGTTCTTCTTTGGCCATGTTTCATGTTTCCTCCTCTTGTGAGAGTTATCTAAGGTTGAACATTTTAGAATTTTTTGCAGATTAACTCCATTCTCTGCCGATTCAAATGCTGAGGGGAAAGAATATCAATCACCAAGGATCGAGGTAGGTGGTTTGTTGCCCTACGTTGAATGTCTTTGAGTTTTTGGTGTAAAAGTGCCGGATACCCATGTATCGGGTATCTCGGGTTAGGGTTTTCATCCTGTTTTGTTATCTTCCTTAGATTTCTTTTATGCTTGAGGTTATTAGATGATTAATAATTTCTTGTTTGCATGTTTAAGGATCACCCCACAGGTGTTTCCCCTTGTTTTGGCAGATGATTAACGTTTGGCACGGTTTGCCTACGAGGCAACCCTTTTGCACATTGCTAGTATGCCTGTTGACTTGATTTCTTGTATTGCCTGCTGTTTATATGCTTGTCAATGCATTGTAGATATTAGCCAAGTTGTTTCTGAACTTACTTAGGCTGCTAACAGTCAATTACACATGACTAAACTGCTCAGGCCTGAGTGAACCTGGTGTGGTAGACTAAAGGGGGAATTGACGATTAGGGCTTCCTTAGAGGGTCTGTTATAATTAGTATCGATCGTAGGACCTATGGTAATGGGACTTTGTGCTTCCTCAGATTGACCTTAGTTATGTAGCGAGACTATAGGGGGAATTAGACGTAAGTGATTCCTCAGAGAGTCCATATCTTTAATTGTAAGACCACATGGGAATTGAAGGTGAGAGCTTCTAAGAGTGTTTGTTCCTTTGTACGTCTACTTGACTATAGGGGTTTGCTAGTAAGAGCCACCCAGAGAGTCAGTTCTTTATTTTTTGGTGGGTTTTGATGAGTCCACCAAGCCAAAGAACAAGCTTGGGTTTTGACTGCTTGCTTTTTAGGTAGACTACTGAGTTACCTGTTGTGATTACTTACTTGAATTCGGAGTATAGAGCTGTTGCTAGGTTCCTTAGTTGATAGCTAAATGATTGTACTGAACTAATAAATAATTGTGAATGGAGTTTGGTAGGATTGATTACTTTAGTGTACATCTACTTCTCTACTGCATTTATTTCCTTTACTTTTTCTAAGTTACTCACTGACAGTAGGGCATGGATCTTGTGCTGATTGCCTACTGGGATTAGTCTCACACCCTTTTTTGGTCCTGCTTTTCAGCCCAAACATGTTATATGGTTGAAAGTGTGGATAGGGATTGTGGCCCTTCTACTTCTGGTACGTGATTGATAGTTGGAGCTGGAGAGCATAGGACTGAGCTTAGGCTTGCGATGATGCTAGGGTTTCTGTTACTTTTGTATTTTGTTTTCAGTTGTATTTCAGCACGTTGGTGTGTTTGCTGCTTTCCTTAGATACTTGTAACTGCTACATCATTATCATGATCATTATGTGTTCATTGCTTCCATTGTTTAGTTTCAGTGTTTGTATGTTGTTTACTGCTTCTGTCATTGACTGTTTTTTTTCTTTCCTTGTATACCTTACCAAATGAGGGCATAATATCCCCAATAACTTACCAAGGCCCTCACTACTAGTTGGAAGCCTCTGGCATTTGGGGAAATTCACCTGAGGTCATGTGGTGAACTGGGTATAGGGCACCAGTGGGAGGGCTCCTGATTCGGGTCGTTACAAAGTGGTATCAGAGGGTGTTATTTCCTTTTTCAATTGACTTACTGTTTAGAAACATTAGACAAGGATAGGATGGAATAGGTAAATGGTAAATAGCTGTGCTCGGGAATTCTAGAACCCGTGTATAGGGAAAAATCCATATTACCTCGAATATTGAAAATTTTGAGTTTTTCGAATGTTATAGTTTAATTGATTTCACTGTTAGGTGATGCACTTGTTTTGTGTTGTTACTATTTACATTATTGCGGTTATATTTCATTGCAACCTGATTAGATGAGGGTATGACATATCATGCATCATATTGGCACACGTTATAAGATCACATGCCATGCATTTTTCCATGCCATCTAGGTTGAATTAGATATTTCATGTTGTTGTGATAGGATTTGTGATAGACAATGCATGCTGTTGTGATAGCTGCTATGATAGAATGCATGGTATGTTGATAAGGTATCCTTGTTTGGAGCTTTCTTATCATGGAAGCCAAACTTTGATCTCAGAGGTTTTATGGGCCCTCAAGGATCAGAATTTGGTGGGCCGTGAGTTCTTATACTGTGACTTGTTCTATACATCGTTATGATGCCATGTTTTGATTCGTGGGGAGTATGGGCCCCCACATATTGGAATTTGGCACCTTAACCCTTGTTTTTCTGTGTTTTCTAGGCTACGGTGCAGTTCTGAGGCTACTATCCAGGAAATCCCAGAATACACGGCGTGTACATTATAGATTCATGCTGTGTAGTTTTTGGCTGTGTCACCGACCACGTGGACTGGGACACGGAGATGTAAATGTTTTTCAAGAACACGCCGTGTACGGTAGGTACACGTCATGTAGAGTTAAACTAGGATCCCGACCATGTAACTAACAACACGGTCCAGTTAATGCATGTCTAGTACACACCATGTTCGGTATTCACACACCATGTATCTTTTCCCCAGGTACCCAGCCGTGTCTTGAAAAACACGGGTCGGTGTTATCTTCTCCTATACACGCCGTGTTTGTTCGGAACACGCCGTGTAAGGATCAGCCACGTACCTGGCCGTGTCACGAACAACACATGCCTTGTTTCCCCTTCAAGTGCACGATGTGTCTCATAGGAACACACCGTGTAGTGTCGACCGTGTGTAAGGCCATGTCGCTAACAACACGGGCCAGGTAAGGCGTGTCCAGCACACACTGTGTCATACTCAAAGCATGTCGTGTAGTCTTCAGCTGGGACAGACCATGTGACTTAGTCATGTAGGAGTAACCGGGCATGGAGAAAAGGGTTAGTACATGTTGTGTAGTTTAGGAACATGCCGCGTAGCCGGGTAGTTTACACAGCCATGTATGTCCAATGTACACGCCCTGGGTAAACTTTTAAGAAACACGCCATGTAGTCATGTTTTTCCCAGTTTTAAAGGTTTTTTCCTCCTGTTCTATTTCACTCTCCTATGTTTCAACTTTTTTAATCTTAAATGAAATTGTGTTTTGGTCCTTCATAGCTATGGCACCAAGACGTCCTCCTATTGCATGCCAGGAACCAGGCAGCGATCGTATGCCTGATATGACCAACTAGGGACTGCCAATAGTTCCGCCCATCATTCCGGACATGGAACCTGTAGTGGTTCCAAACACTAGAGCCGACACTCAGTATAGAGAGGATTTCATGTGATTCATGAAGACCTTCCAAGGAGTTCAGCATCCTGCCCCGACTATGGCAGAGCTAACGCGGGTCTTCCAGCAGCAGCATCCTCCCACTTTCACATGGGATGGAGGACCACAGGCTGCAGAGTCATGGCTAGAAGCCATGCTATCCATCTTCGAGCATCTAGAGACACCTCCAGATAGGAGGGTGAAGCTCGCGATGTATATGCTGTGAGATTCTGCCAATAGATGGTGGGACGTAGTCTGTCAGACGAGGCACCATCAGGCTATGGCTTGGAATAATTTTCAGCGTATGTTTTACGACTAGTTCTACCCAGCGATGATGAGGGATGACAGAGCCAGGGAGTTCATGAGACTACAGTAGGTTACTCTCTCAGTTATGGATTATTCCTCCCATTTCACTGAGTTACAGCGATTCACTCCCGTCCTGGGGAATGACGAGCTGTTTCAAGCGAGGAAATTTGAGGAAGGCCTTAGACCGGAGATCAGATCGCAGGTGAATGTCTTTCAGTTGACCTCTATTAATATGATATTCAACCGGGAACTCATCATGGAGATGAAACTAAGGGAGACTAGAGCTGTGGACCAGGGTGGTACAACATCCAAGGCTGATTCCCTCCAGAAAGACAGCAGGAAACGCCACCGAGAGTCTACCCGTGGCGACCCGAGGAAACGAGGTATTCGTTCTGGTAGACGAGATGCCCCTTATGGAACCCAATTGGTGTGTTATCAGTGTTGGAGGAGTGGGCCTAAGAATCCCCAATGCTCGAGGGATTCAGTGGAGTGTCGATCCTGCGGGAAGATGGGTCATTTGCAGTGTTTCTGCAAGGTTCCCCTTCTAGCAGCTAATGAAGGAGGATCAGTTTCGACCCCACGTATAGGAGCAGGATCACAAGCTCTGCAGAAGACTGGGGGCTGGAGTTCTGCAAGACATTTAGGTCAGGTTAGAGGCCGTGGATACAGTGGTCAGGCTCAGGGAGGAGCAGCTTAGGGTTTTCAGGCTGCTACATAGGGCCGTGGTACAGGCCAGACTTTTTCTGTAGAGAAGATTCATTGGGAGTAGGTTCCTGGACCCTCTATAGTTAGAGGAATAATCCTAGTAGCCTCTGTTTTATCTTCATCCATTTTAGATATTGGTGCTTCACATAGATTTATCTCTGTTTCTATCATGGAAATCCTTGATCTCTGTTTCTTTTCATCTACTGTCATGTTGACTCTCGACACACCCTTCGGAACGAGGACATCTAGCGTACGTCAGTGCAAGCGGTGTCCTCTCGAGGTTGCAGGGTATCATTTCTTATGGTAACTCTATGTCCTGGAGATGACGGGCTATGAATTCATTCTCAGTATAGACTGGTTGGTTCCCTTCCAGGCAGTCGTCGATTGCTATCGCCGTAGAGTGAGATTCATATCACTAGAGGGTGAATCTTTCCTTCATAAAGGTGAGTGGGATGTTCAGGCATGTCAAGTCGAACTCGAGCATCATGGGCTAGGAGGATTTACGACCTAGATTTCTAGTCTTTATCTAGATTACAAGGGGACTTCTCAGTTAGATATTTCTCCAGTGGTTGATCACTTTCCAGATGTCCTAGAAAAATTTTCAGGTTTGCCTCCAGAGCGTGAGGTAGACTTCTCAATTGAGCTCATACTAGGAGCAGCACCGGTGTCCATTCCTCCTTATAGGATGGCTACACCAAAGTTGAAGGAGCTCAAGAAGCAGTTGGAGGAGTTGCAGGCAAAGGGTTTCATCTGACCCAGTACTTCTCCTTGGGGTTCGCCTGTCCTATTCGTGAAGAAGGCAGACGGTACCCTTAGACTTTGTGTGGATTAACGAAAGTTGAACCAGTTGATAGTCAAAAACCGATATCCCTTACCGAGGATTGATGTTATCTTCGATAAACTTTGAGGAGCTCAGGTGTTCTTGAAGATCTATTTGAGGCCCGATTATCATCAACTTCGTGTTAGACCTTCAGATATACCTCTAACAGACTTCAGAAGAAGGTATGGCCTCTACGAGTATACAGTTATGCCGTTCAGTCTTACAAACGTGCTAGAAGTTTTCATGGCGCTGATGAACCGAGTTTTCCATCCTTACTTGAATTCCTTCATAGTGGTCTTCATGGACGATATCTTGGTGTACTATCACACTCGAAATGACCATGCAACCCATCTTGAGATCAATTTGAGTACACTGAGGGGGCATCATCATTATGCTAAACTCTCAAAGAGCCACTTTTAGATGGACGAGATTCACTTCTTGGGTCATGTCATCTCAGAGACAGGAGTATCAGTAGACCCAGAGAAGGTGAGAGCAGTAGTTACCTGGGAGCAACCAAAGAACATCTTTGAGGTATGGAGATTCTTGGGGCTAGCTAGTTACTACAGGCCGTTTATACAGCACTTCTCACACCTAGAAGCACCGCTAACTGGCTTGACTAAGAAGTGGGTGATGTTTGTTTTGTCAGAAGCCTATTACTCAGCCTTCCCGGAGCTGAATGGGAGATTGACTTCAGCACCGATCCTAGTTTTGCCCGATCCAGGAAAGAGCTATACAGTTTTCTGTGATGAATCTGGAATTGGACATGGATCAATGCTTATGCAGGAGTATCGAGTGGTTGCATATGGATCTCGGCAGTTGATGCCACATGAGAGGAACTATCCTACGCATGACCTAGAGTTGGCTGTGGTTGTTAATGCTTTACGTTGCTGGAGACATTACCTTCTGGGAGAAAATTTTGTGGTATAAACTGACCACAAGAGTCTCAAGTACATCTTCACGCAGTGTGACCTGAATCTGAGACAGCGGAGCTGGGTTGCGTATCTCCAGTCCTTCAATTTCGTGCTTGCCTATATGCCTGGGAAAGGCAACATAGTGGCTGATGCACTGAACAGGAGAACTCAGATACAAGCAGTTCAGGAGGCCAGTAGTGAGTGGAAACTGATGGCTATGTTCTCGGAGATGCATTTGGAGGTGCACGACAGTTTGGGGCAGAAATTCCCATCTTCTGTGGCTGTTACCTCTGCACTTTTGGACCGAGTTCGAATGAGGCAGCTGGCTGATTCAGAAGGGTTCGTCCTACGGGAAAGCATGTCATGAGAGTACCCTCTTCCCGGGTGGACCGTTGGCGAGGATGAGATCTTGTGTTTCCAGGGACACTTATGGGTGCTAGTAGATATACGTGAGGATCTGATGCGAGACTTCCATTCCTCGGTTTGGGCAGTTCATCCTGGCGTCACCAAGATGTACCATGATTTACACTACCAGTACTGGTGGCCAGGTGTGAAGAGAGATGTGGATGGGTTTTTCATGAGATTTTCCACCTGTCAGTAGGTGAAGGCGGAGCCCCAGCGGCCAGCATGGATTTTATAGTAGCTATCCATTCTAGAGTGGAAGTGGAACAATGTCGCGATGGACTTTGTGACAGGGTTACCGAGATCGTCGAGAGGAAATGATGCGGTGTTGGTTGTTGTTAATAGGATTACGAAGGTTTCTCACTTATTGCTAATAAAAGAGACCTTCGGTGTCGATGATCTTGGACGGTTGTATGTCCGTGAGATTGTGTTCTTGCATTGGGTTCTGAGTACTATCGTTTCCGATTGGGATGCCCACTTTACTTCGCATTTCTGGCAGGGGCTACAGAAAGATTTTGGTACACAGGTGCTTCTGAGTACAGCTTATCATCCTCAGACAGATGGTCAGTCAGAGCGCACGATCCAGGTGCTTGAGCAAAATGCTCCGAGCTTGCATTCTAGACTTTGGTGGTTCTTGGGAAAAGCATATACCTCTCGTGGATTTTGCATATAACAACAGTTTCCAGGCAACTATTTAGATGGAACCTTACGAGGCTTTGTACGGTAGGCCATGCCGATCAAATTTGTGTTTGCTGGAGGTAGGAGAGGTATCTTTGTTGGAACCTCATCTTGTTCAGGAGACCTCAAAGTAGATAGAGTTGATTCGGAAGAGGATGGCTCCTGCACAGTCTCGTCAGAAATCTTATGCGGACCAGTGGAGGTGACCTTTGCAGTTCAGGGTCGGAGACCACGTTTTCCTACATGTTACCCCGAGGTTGGGACATAAGAGGATCAGGAGACAGGGTAAGCTTTCACCGTGATACGTTGGGCCGTTCGAGGTTCTGAAGAGAGTCGTGCTGGTTGCTTATAGGTTGCAGTTACCTTAGAGATATCAGGCTATGCATGACATCTTCCATGTTTCTCAGCTACGACGCTATTTTTCAAACTCGTCTCATGTTTTTCGACCTGAGGAGGTTGAGCTAGAGCTGGATGCATCATTCGAGGAGCATCCTATCAGAATTGTTGATCGTAGTGCAAAGGTACTATGTGGCCGGTCTGTTCCTCTAGTACGGGTGCTATGGCATCATGACCGTGTGCAAGACGAGACTTGGGAGAGGGAGGCCGATATGTGATCACAGTAGCCAGAGTTGTTCAAGGTTTCTCCTTCTCCACCTTTCTAAGGAAATTAGATGATGAATTTCCTTAAGGAGGGAAGTTTGTAAGAACCCAGACCTTCCTTTTCAGGTATGTTTTCCTTTTTTGGCCATTTTTTAGAAAAAGAGGAGAATCTGGAAATTTTGTAAGCACACACCATGTAATTTACAAGTACATGCCGTGTACTTTTCTTCCGCTTGAGGCCGTGTGCTGGCCGTGTCCGAGCCAGTCACACGGGGTGTAGCGATGAGGTAGAGCCCGATTAATACGGCGTATGGAAAAGGGGACTACACGCAGTGTACTTTATAAGTACACATCACGTACTTTTCTTTTTATTTCATTAATCAGACTGGAGTCATGCCTAATCCCCTTTTTCATCTTCTTCTCTACCTAATTACGACTAGAGCGACCTAGAGGGACGATTCTTCTCTGAGCCACCGATCCTTCATCGGTTGTCCGAATCGAATGTCGTCGGGTGCGATAGAAGCGCGACGGTGAGTTCTCCGTTCTTATTTGTCCATGTTTCATGTTTCCTCCTCTTGTGAGAGTTATCTAAGGTTGAATGTTGTAACTCCCCGAGATTTTATGAAAAATATTCTTTTAATTTCATTAATTTCTTGTGTTGTATGCTACACCAAGATTACCTTGCGCAATATGCAACACTGTATTAGCTTTTAGTATAAGCAACACTATTCTTGGATCGTGTTACACACAATTTTGATAATAGTTATTCTATTAAACATTGAGTATATATATATATATATATTCAATGTATAAATAAAATATGGTTGGATTCTGTTATACGAAACAACGAATGATTCTTGCACAACATGCAACCCTGACTTGGCTTGCATTACACGCAATCACGACCTTCCTCGATAGCGTGTGTTTTACGCAATACCTGGTTTTACTAAACAACGATATATTATTATAATATTATTAAGAACTAGCCGTTATGAATAGTATTAAATAAATTTTTAATTTTATTACATTATTATTCATCTTACACATTTTCTAGAACATGGTATAAGAACAAAATAATTTTTTCGGGTAAAATATGTATTTTTCAAAAAATGCAGTTCTGCCGCCATTTGATGGTGCACCCACTTTAAATCTAGTTTTTGACATGTTTATAAGTTAAATTTGACAAAATGAAATTCTTCTTTGGAATTAAGAAACAAAAATTTACTTTGGATAAATTTTTCATATTATTCTGGTAACTTTCATATTTTGATGAATAGTAAAAACACACTATATTTTAATTAAAAACAACTTTTTTCATCGCAATAATTTATATGGTTAAATTATAATATTGAATGGTTTTAAAGTATAAATTGAATATATTTTTACCATTTAATATAATGTATGTCATTAGCATTGATTTTACATTAAATTGGTAGGTTAAATCAATTCAATCTTTTGCAATGTTTTAAAGAAAAACCTGTTTTCTTTCGACAACGAGATTGGTTTTAATTTAATTTCTGCAACTTTTGTGTATTGAAATTGGAAAAATGGATTCCATATTTGGAATCAGTGGGTCCAAATTATGTTAATAAGCTACTTTTTATTTTTGGGAATTATGAATAGTAACTACGGTAAATTTTATTTACCATAGTAAATCGGGTAATTAAGGGTAAATATAATATTATAAAATTACCCTAACACATGAAAAAATTCTATTGTATGGATAAAAGTAGACCCAAATAACCTAAGGGTCGGATTAGATTCATTTTCTGGACTTTTGACCTTGAAAATAATTTAATTATTATTAAAACCAAAGAAAGTGACAACATGTCAATCTCTTAAATCTTATAAGTATAATAATTTTAATTTAGTGATAAACATCATAAAACTTAGAAAATTAATAGTCTCAAGAAATATAATAAAATTATCTACATCATGATAATTTATTTATAATTTTAAGGATTAAATAATTTTCCTTAATGGTGATACATTAATGATACAGAAATTATTTATTAAGTGAAAAATAAGTAATATAGTTTTTATTGAAATCATAATATCCATTAAAAGGCCCACAAACCAGACCAAAACTTATTGGTAGTGTATATCTGCACCGTAAGCATACAATTACATAATATATAACCGTTTGGATCCTTATAAAAGTGATTATGACACTTATATTAGTTTATTTTAAATGATGCCAAAGTCGTCACCTTCATAATTTAATAAATATAACAATTTAAATATTTTTTTTAAGATGATAAATTATAGTACAAGTTTTATTGTGAAAGGTAATAGATTTATCTTCATCATAGGATTTTATTTTTAATTTTTATGAAACAAATCAGTATATTAAATAATTATACAAAAATGTTGTAGTAATTATTTTATTAAGAGATAAACCAAATAAATGGTTTTAAAAATAATAAAATATATATTATATGAACTATTTAATGTGATAAAATAGTTTTATAGACACATATGACCTTTTAGGAATCTATTAAAGGTTTTATTTTGAACATATATTCTGTATATATTTTATTTAAATTCAAATAAATGAATAGTGTCAAAATTGACAATATTGTTATTTTATAAAAATAACATACTATAAAATTGTTTAAAAATCAAAAAAATATTTAAAAATTATAGATTTAAATTTTTATGGTTTTTAATGTTATAAAGTAACCAATTATGGAAAATTCACAACAAATAATTAATTATTTGTTATAATTTAGAATTTAGAACTTTATTACCACAAATAAACTTAAATTGATTAAATAAGGATAAATCAAAATGATAAGGTTTAAAATAAGATCCAAACATGTCTAAATTTTATTGTTTGATGATATTACCACCCTATCTCATCTAATATTCGAATATGAGTCATTTATGGAGGTTTTTATGTGGGGTTAGATTTATTATAAATTAATATTTTTAAGAATTCCAAAGGTGCCCCTCTCCTCCCTTATAAAAGGGCACCTCCTCCCTCTCTTCCACACACCACGTTGAGCCTTCAAGCTCGGAAAAATGCTGCCCAATTCTCTTCTACACTTCCCTAGAAACATACTAGAGGTCCTGGTCTTCTTCAAAGACCAATTTTAGTGCCCTAAGAAGAGGTCTCAAAGAGGCGCTTCAAAGAAGAGGTAATGTTCGTTACCGATTCTTTTAACTTTATTTCTTCGTCTACTTCTTCTTCTTTAGTTGTTTCATTATGAAGTAATAAAATAAGTATAACTCATATACTTATATGTTATTATAAGTATGAAACAACCCTATTTCACCATCTATCCATTCTACGGAAAATGAAATCACTGCACGTGCGTACGTACAGAATACCGTCTCCACACCGTGGTGTAATCTATTTTCCACCATCACCTTAAATGGATGGGTATAATGGTGTAAATAATGACTATATATGATTATTGTAAAATTATATTGATTCTGAAATAGTATACATACACTCCAACACAATTCCATGATCATGAGAATGATATCATCGCTCGTGCATACGTACGGACTACCGTCTCCACGAACACGATGAGATTCATTTTCCATGATTAACCATTCAAGAATGATTATAAAGTATATATAATGAATAATAATGAAATATATGGAATAATAATGCTACTGTATTTATGTATATATATATGTACATCATCTATTTAATTTCATTCAACTCAATAAGGAAACGAAAACAGCGTTCATGCGTACGTACGGCCTACCGTCTCCTTGAACGGTGTATTTCTTTCCATTTATAAATCTATTATATATATGTATATTATGAATATATATTATATATAAATCATGTTTTATATTCTGTAATTAATTAATTATGATCTAAGTAATCATATGAATAATTACAAGTCAAAACACGGACGACAAATGAAACGATTTTACCCAAAACGCTCTTTAACATGGAATTTACAAAAGAATGGGTAATATAAAGTCATACGTGAACCATATATGATATCATAATAATGAATATGATTCTTTAATAAGTCAATGACATTATTTAAATCATTATACTGGAGGTTCGGATACGTACGAAGCATATCAGACCTAAGGTAAGGGATAATTTTGAAAATCTCATTTTTATCCGAGATTGCTTATTCGTAAGTATTTACTGGGGTTATTACTATCATCCATGTCCATGTTTTATAAAAGTGTATTCATGTATGTTTAAATACCTTTTTACCAATTTTTACTTTTACCCCATGGTATGGAAGGAATCTTTCTCTTATTTACCCTACAAGGCACTTTTTGACTTTTCCGACAAAAGTACGAGAAGAATGTTTTTTAGCTTATACGGCATGAAAATATTTTTATGGTTTTATAAAGCCATATTTACATTAAGATTCCTCTAAAAGATTTCATGACTATTTTCCACAAAATCCTTTTCTTTTAAAATTGCATGACATTTTGTGAAAATAAAATGGTTTTGAAGAAAAAAGGATATTTTCCTCAAGAATTCATTTCAAGTGTTTTATCAAAACAATTTTCTATCTAAGATGACATTATTTTCATATGTGTATGTTTCTAGTATAATGTCTCTATGATGTACATGGTTTCTCTTTTCTTATTATGAAATGATATCCATTTCTTTTATATGGATTATGTGATGATGTGATGATATTTATGAAAGCCATTTTATTTATTGGGTTATTATGAATGATGTATTTTTATTTTGTGGCACAAGTAATAATGATTTCATTATGAGATGGGTGGGACCTATATATCCCTCCAATGCATTGGGGAAATATTTCATATCTCATGAGATAGACATGGCTGGAATGGTAAGTTAATCTGGTTCAGTGTTACAGGACTGAAACGAGGAGTGAACTCAATTTAGAATGGGACTTTGTCCACTAAGATGGTCTTGGCAGAAATGCCTTGGCCACTATGGAAATCATTACATGTGCTTAATGGATGCAATAGTTACATGTTTTATTCCCATGCTATTTTATCATGGTTTATGTTCCTTTATGATCTATACCTTATGTACTTCCATGTTTTATGTCATTGCTCAAGATTTTGATCTTTAAACATTATGTTCATGTTTTTATGTTCAAATGTATATGGTATGTTTTATTTTATCCATGATTACCCTTACCGAGCATTTGAGCTCACCCTTTTTATGTTTTATTTTCTCCCAGGATAAAAAGAAAGGTTTTAGGTAAGGAAACAAAAGGAGGAAGTTCTTTATGGGAGATGTTAAAGATCTTTCACCACGATTAGAAGATTACGTTCCAAGTTTCCAAAGACACTAAACTATTACGGTCCTTGTGTGTCTGTTTTTGTTATGTATTAAGTATTCCGCAAAAGTAATGTAATGTCCATGTACGTCAAGATTTGGGTCTCTACAGTTGGTATCATAGGAAAGGTTTAGTCAACCTTTGGAAACTAGGATGCAAAAACGTTAGTGAGATCCCTAGAGATATTTCTAAGGTATGTATAGGGATGTCTCCAAGGATAAGTATACGTATAGGATATACTCTTATAACTACGGTAACGATTATAGAATTTAACCTAAGATGTTAGATATTGAGGGAACTCCCCCTTTACTATGTTGTTTTCCCTAGCATGATTTTTTCCTCTCACACTATTCTTTTTGGGTTTTAGAAAATGGCAGGAAATAGGAAGATTCACGATAATGGAGGATATGACAAACAATGGAATGATATTCTTCATGAGAAACCAAATGAAACGGGATTTGGAAGTCCAATCATCGTTATTATGCCTAATCATCAATATCATAATATGATCAATAATCTCAACATTGGTAAGTTTCCCGACTCAGATAATAAGAGAAAGATGGAGTTTCATGATGATCATAGAGGAAATAAAGTTCAATTTCCCTCATGTAAATCATGTGGGAAGAGGCATCAGGGAGATTGTTTCAAAGGAATTGGAAGATTCTTTTGGTGTGGAAAAGAAGGACACAAAGCCGGTAAGTGAAAAGAAAAAGGTTTAGTTAACACCATGGAAAAGGATAATGGTATTGCTGCGACATCAACAATGATTAGATGCTTTAAATGTGGAATGTACGGGCATTATGCAAACCAATGCCCTAATGGAAAATCTCATGAAGAGAATCAGCATGGTCATATGGGTTGTATTTATGTGGATAATGATGAGGAGACTACAAATGATATGTGAGATGAAAGAATTGTTGAAGATCGTTTAATGGTTTAAGAAGGTAGTGGAATGATTACATGTTTATCAAGTGTAATGTTGTATAAGTAATCTAATGGTACTATGGAATTAATAGACATCTAAGGATTGTTACACTATTTTCTTTCCTAAGTTTTGAAAGTTTATGATTAATGGTACTAGTAACGATGAAAGGTTATTCAGATATTTTTGGAAAGTAGATGATATGTGCATAATGAAGGGATAAGGAGAAAATTAAATGTTTGATATTATTCATGAGCTCATGACTGATATAAGGAGAAGGTTATATCATGGTTTGAGTATATAGAATTTTTGGATTTTGGTATGTGGAAAGAGTTAACGTTTGACGGCATTCATGTTTTCACTAAGATTCAATGGTTATTCATTTTTCAAGAGAATACACGATTAAGGCCTTAAAATGTTTGCAATGTGACCAACAAGACATATCTTATGATATATGGGGATCAACGATGGTATTAAATCACTAGTAATCATTTTCACTATATTATGAGAGTGGACTGAAGTATTATGGATAAGCCTCAAGATTGGAATGGATTATGTTGGACATAAGTTAGTATTGTTTAAGGATAGAAGTTTTTTTCGATATTATTTATGGGATGTTATAGTAATGTAGTTTTAGAAAAAGGACAACCTGTAGGACGGGCGACAGCCCATCGCGTCGGAAAAGGCTATGGGAATCGAACCCACAACCGAAGTGTGACTGGCCTTTATCGCCTACCACTGGACTACAGGAATTCCTTGGTTAGTAGAAACTAGTTTTATTTTATTAAGCGGTATGGTATATGTAGTATAAGTTCATTTTTGGAACCATATACGATTAATCTAACCATAAGATGGACTTATAACTTTTGCTAACCTTTTTTTTGAAAGAGATGGAATGACCCATCATTCAACCACATGATCTGCTTACACATCACGAATAACAAATTCAACTTCATTTCTTTAAGGGATGAAGTGGAAATTGTTCAATTCACGAACAACAGTGAGATTGTACCAAAATCATATAAGTATTTATTTTAATTCATCAACTTTAGGGAAATGATCTTGAAAACCAAAAATGTTGTCCTAGTTCCCTTATATTCGATGAATCAGATGGTACCTTAGATCATCACAAATCTATAGCTTTGTGATTGTTGGCTTTTTCATAGCCATGTTCTCTACCACTCTCCATTAGAACTTGATGGTTAGATTTTTTTTCCATATCCATATTTTCACCTATGTTCTCCTACGTGGAAACCCAGTGATGAGTTAATTTGGGTAACCGTTACATTTCATACTTTAGTTTTTAAAATCCATGTTTTTTTATTCCTTTTTACGATGTGGGTTTCTATTAAACAAACTTTCAAGTAGTAAACCATTTACAACCCCGACGAATTTCAAGGGCGAAATTCATTTTAAGGGGGGTAGAATGTAACGCCCCGAGATTTTATGAAAAATATTCTTTTAATTTCATTAATTTCTTGTGTTTTATGCTACACCAATATTACCTTGCGCTATACGCAACACCGTATTATCTTGCAGTATATGCAACACTATTCTTGGATCGTGTTACACGCAATTTTGATAATAGTTATTCTACAAAACATTGAGTATATATATATATATTCAATGTATAAATGAAATATGGTTGGATTCTGTTATACGAATCAACGAAGGATTATTCCACAACACGCAACCCTGACTTGGCTTGCATTACACGCAATCACGACCTTCCTCAATAGCGTGTGTTGAACGCAATACCGGGTTTTACTAAACAACGATATATTATTATAATATTATTATAATATTATTATGAACTAGCCGTTATGAATAGTATTAACTAAATTTTTAATTTTATTACATTATTATTCATCTTACACATTTTCTAGAACATGGTATAAGAACAAAATAATTTTTTTGGGTAAAATAAGTATTTTTAAAAAAAATGCAGTTTTGCCACCTTTTCATGGCGCACCCACTTTAAATCTAGTTTTTGACATGTTTATAAGTTCAATTTGACAAAATAAAATTCTTCTATTGAATAAAGAAATAAAAATTTACTTTGGATACATTTTTCATATTATTCTGGTAACTTTCATATTTTGATGAATAGTAAAAACATGCTATATTTTAATTAAAAACAACTTTTTTCATCACAATAATTTATATGGTTAAATTATAATATTGAATGGTTTTAAAGTATAAATATAATATATTTTTATCATTTAATATAATTTATGTCATTATCATTTATTTTACATTAAATTCGTAGGTTAAATCAATTCAATCTTTTGCAATGTTTTAAAGAAAAACCCGTTTTTTTCGACAACGGGATTAGTTTTAATTTAATTTCTGCAACTTCTGTGTATTGAATTTGGAAAAATTGATTCCATATTTGGAATCAGTGGGTCCAAATTATGTTAATAAGCTACTTTTTATTTTTGGTAATTATGAATAGTAACTACAGTAAATTTTATTTACCATAGTAAATCGGGTAATTACGGGTAAATATAATATTATAAAACTACCATAACACATGCCAAAATTCTATTGGATGGCTAAAAGTAGACCCATATAACCGAAGGGTCGTATTAGATTCATTTTATGGACTTTTGACCATGAAAATAATTTAATTATTATTAAAACCAAAGAAAGTGACAACATGTCTCTCTCTTAAATATTATAAGTATAATAATTTTAATTTAGTGATAAACATCATAAAACTTAGAACATGAATAGTATCCAGAAATATAACAACATTATCTACATCATGATAATTTATTTTGAATTTTTAGGGATTAAATAATTGTCATTAATGGTGATACATTAATGATACAAAAATTATTTATTAAGTGAAAAATAAGTAATATAGTTTTTATTGAAATAATAATACCCACTAAAAGGCCCACAAACCAGAACAAAACTTATTGGTAGTGTATATATACAATGTAACCATCCAATGACCTAATATATAACCGTTTGGATCCTTATAAAAGTGATTATGAAACTTATATTAGTTTATTTTAATTGATGCCAAAGTTTTCACCTTCATAATTTAATAAATATAACAATTTAAATATTGTGATTTTAAGATGATAAATTCGAATACAAGTATTTTTGTGAAAGGTAATATATTTAACTTCAACATAGGATTTTATTTTTAATTTTTATGCAACAAATCAGTATATTAAATAATTATACAAAAATGTTGTAGTAATTATTTTATTAAGAGATAAACCAAAGAAATGGTTTTAAAAATAATAAAATAAATATTATATGAACTATTTAATGTGATCAACTAGTTTTATAGATACATATGACCTTTTATGAATCTATTAAAGCTTTCAGTTCGAACATATCTTCTGTATATATTTTATTTAAATTAAAATAAATGAATAATGTCATAATTGACAATATTGTTATTTTATAAAAATAACATATTATAAAATTGTTTAAAAATCACAAAAATATTAAAAAATTATAGATTTAAATTTATATGGTCTATAATGTTATAAAAACCCAATTATTGAAATTTCATAACAAAGGAGTAATTATTTGTTATAATTTAATATTTATAATTTTATTACAACAAATAAACTTAAATAGATTAAATATGGATAAATCAAAATGATAAGGTTTAAAATAAGAACCAAACATGTCTAAATTTGATTTTTTGATGGGATTACAACCCTATCTCATCTAATCTTAGAATATGAGTCATTTTTGGAGGTTGTTTAAGTGGGGTTAGATTTATTATAAATTAATATTTTTAAGAATTCCAAAGGTGCCCCTCTCCTCCCTTATAAAAGGGAACCTCCTCCCTCTCTTCCACAAACCACTTTGAGCCTTCAAGCTCGGCCAAAACCTACCCAATTCTCTTCTCCACTTCCCTAGAAACATCATAGAGGTCCTGGTCTTCTTCAAAGACCAATTGTAGTGCCCTAAGAGGATGTCTCAAAGAGGCGCTTCAAAGAAGAGGTAATGTTCGTTACCGATTCTTTCAACTTTATTTCTTATTCTACTTCTTCTTATTTAGTTGTTTCATTATGAAGTAATAACATCAGTATCACTAATATACTGATATGTTATTATAAGTATGAAACAACCATATTTCACTATCTATCCATCCTATAGAAAATGAAATCACTGCGCGTGCGTACGTACGGAATACCGTCTCACTAGTGCAGAAAACGTTTTTTACGTCACCATTTTTTACGTCGGTTATATAAAACCGACGTCATAATATGTAAAACGAGGTTTTTTACGTCGGTTATTTAATAACCGACGTAAAAACCTGTGTTTAGTACACCTTTAACGTCGGTTATTTTTATAACTGACGTTATTAATCGCGCGGCTTCGTTTTTTACGTCGGTTATACATTAACCGCCGTAAAAAACAGAAGCGGGGGGTGTTTGTTACGTCGGTTATTCAATAACCGACGTAAAAAATCGACATATGTACGAGTTATTACGTCGGTTATTCAATAACCGACGTAAAAAACGCGGTTTTTGAAGGCCTTTTTACGTCGGTTATAAAATAACCGACGTAAAAAAAGAATCCGTAGATGTTTTTGACGTCGGTTATGGAATAACCGACGTAAAAAAACGCGGATTTTGAGCCCTTTATAATGTCGGTTATAAAATAACCGACGTAAAAAAAGAATCGGAGGAAGGTTTTTACGTCGGTTATTGAATAACCGACGTTATAAATGTTTTTAAAAAAATTATAACGTCGGTTATTGAATAACCGACGTGATAACTCATTTAAAAATTTACCCACACCCGTGGATTGTCATTCGCGAGTTTACCTTCGACAGTCATGACTCGTCTCTCTCGCGCGTAAACCTGAATCGGCTCGTCCATTTCGTTGGTTTAGATTCGTTTTGCGATCATCGTTTCTCATATTTAATCTCCTCGGATCAATCATCTAAACTCGCAGCACTCAGGTAATCCTCCCACTCGTTCGTTTTTTTTTTCGCGGATAGTATATATATATGTGTTGTGATTTTTTTGTTGAAACTAGCTAAGATTCTTCGATTGCGAGCCCTTTTAACTCGTTTTGGCACCATAATCTTATTTATCATCCCTAGATCTATTAGTTCGACTTGCAATATTGACTAATTTTATGATTTCACTAATTTTTCATCGTTTTCTATAAATCCCCGAGAGGGTTGGGGCGTGTCCATTTGGATGGGTTGCCCTTTTACAGTTGTTACTACTTTATTCACACACAACCATGGCATATGTGCATGGATTTGGGATCACATCACCATTTTCACCCCCTGCAAACAAAGTTTCATGAGGAGGACTCGCCAGATTTCCCCTCGGCATGTTAAAAATTTTAGATACCCTCTTTTCAGCAAGTAAAAAAATAACTAGTTTTTTCTTCACTACTTATCCTAAACAAATAAAACCACCATTCTTTCTAGAACCTCTACTAGATCCATTGCATCCATCAACATACATATTTGGATCTGAAAGCATCCCTTAAGCCTTATGTTCGATGCTAACATCCTTTACTGATCTATAGAAAATATGATGGTCTGCTAAGCTCTCCATTTAAAAGTCAAACCCCACCAATTATTCATCCTCATCATGAGAAAATGGCACAACATCTGAATTTCTGATTCAATCTCCTGGGTCACTGAACAAACATTAACTCCTTCAAATCCACACCTCGAATAGACAACCTAATGTCGAGTTCCTTCTCTATCTATTGAAACTCAGTTCTTCCTCCACACCTAAAAACATTCTTTGAATGGCCCAACTTCTTGTTATGGTAAATTTTCAGTGATTCCAGGGGGGTGGGAGGGCTATCAAGAGGGTTGGGGGTGTCCAGGGGGGTGTCCAAGGGGGTAGGGTGTGGGGGGTGGTGTCCAGGAGGGGTGGGGGGCTGTCCAGAGGGGTCGGGGGTGTCCAGGGGGGTTTACAAGGGGGTGGGTGGGTGTGGGGGGCTGTCCAAGGGTGTGGGTGGGTGTTGGGGGTGTCCAGGGGGGTGTCCAAGGGGGTAGGGGGTGGGGTGGTGTTTAGGAGGGGTGGGGGGGGGGCTTTCTAAAGGGTTGGGGGGTGTCCAGGGGGGTGTCCAAGCAGGTCGGGGGTGGGGGTTGTGTCCACGAGGGGTGGGGGTGCTTTCTAGAGGGGTCGGGGGCTGTCCAGAGGGGTCGAGGGGTGTCCAGGGTGGTGTCCAAGGGGATGGGTGGGTGTGGGGGGCTGTCCAAGGGGGTGGCGGCCTGTCCAGAGGGGTCGGTGGGGTGTCCAGGGGGGTGTCCAAGGGGTTGGATGGGTGTGGGGGGCTGTCCAAGTGGGTGGAGGCCTCTCCAGAGGGTATTTGGGGTTGTCCGGGTCGGGGGGGGGGCTGTCCAGAGGGTTGGGGGATGTCCAGGGGTGTGTCCAAGGGGGTAGGGGTGGGGGTGGTGTCCATGAGGGGCGGGGGGGCTGTCCAGAGGGGTCGGGGGGTGTCCAGGGGGGTTTACAAGGGGGTGGGTGGGTGTGGGGGGCTGTCCAAGGGTGTGGGTGGGTGTTGGGGGGTGTCCAGGGGGGTGTCCAAGGGGGTAGGGGTGGGGGTGGTGTTTAGGAGGGGTGGGGGCTGTCCAGAGGGTTGGGGGTGTCCAGGGGGGTGTCCAAGCAGGTCGGGGGTGGGGGGTTGTGTCCAGGAGGGGTGGGGGTGCTTTCTAGAGAGGTCGGGGGCTGTCCAGAGGGGGTGGGGGGTGTCCAGGGTGGTGTCCAAGGGGATGGGTGGGTGTGGGGGGCTGTCCAAGGGGGTGGCGGCCTGTCCAGAGGGGTCGGTGGGGTGTCCAGGGGGGTGTCCAAGGGGGTGGATGGGTGTGGGGGGCTGTCCAAGTGGGTGGCGGCCTCTCCAGAGGGTATTTGGGGTTGTCCGGGTGGGTGGGGGGGCTGTCCAGAGGGGTCGGGGGGGTGTTGTTTTACAAGGGAAAAAACAATATGTTGGTGAGGATGAATTTGATGAAGATGTTGATTTATGTGAGATCCCTACTACCATGGAAAGATTAACAGAACATAATGATGAGTATGTTGAAGACATGGTTTTTGCCATAAGGAACGATCACGACGAAGGAATTTGGGAAAACAATCCAACTGTACATTCCTAAAATTACAGGTAACACATGTTTATTTCTTGTTTACATTTAGTTTTTTCATATAATGTTAGATATTGTAAATTTTTTACTTATTAAAACATGTATCAAACCAAAATGATAAAACAATAAAAACTGTAAAGAGGAGAAGTCCTGGGCGCACCGGCTGGCCGGTGGTGGATCACCGGTTGGCCGGTCGTCCAGACAGCAAAGCTCTGTCTGGTCCACCGGTCGGCCGATGATGAGCCAGCGGCCGGCCGGTGGTCCAGACAGAGAGGAAGGCTCTCTGTCTGGTCCACCGGCCGGCCGGTGGTGAGCCAGCGGCCGGCCGGTGGCCCAGACAGAGCAAGGCTGTCTGGTCCACCGGCCGGTCGGTGGTGAGCCACCGGCTGGCCGGTGACACCAGGCAGTGGGCAAGTCTACTGCCTGGGTCCTCCGGCTGGCCGGTGAGCTAATGTTTGTTTTGTTGATTTGAAGGAAAATGACAGATCAATCAGTTGATCAGCCACATGATTCTGGAGATGAGCATATTGGTCATACATCTGGGGAGGAACATTCACATGCTCCTATTACGAAAAAGAGTTCAAAGGTTGGTAAGCGTGGGTGCACACGTTTACCAAAATTATCACTTGCCCGTACGAAGGAGGAGAGGATAGTCATGGAGTTTGATGATGATGATCTTCCTAGAGGTCCAAATGCTAAAGATTTTAAGGGTTTTGTAGCAACTCAGGCTAAGAGCAAAGTAAGCATTCTCTATGATGATTGGAGAAGTGTGGATAAGGCGATAATTTCTCAGCTGTGGGAGACCATTTTGGTAAGATCTTTTGCTATTGTTTGACTGTTCTTTAAATGTTTCTAGTATATATAATATTTTTAACCTCTTTTTTATCAGATGACATTTGATATTCCTAACACTGGAGGAGTCAGGAAGAAATGCTTATCGTTGGAAACGTAAGTTTCAATTTCACAATAGTTTTATATATTATAATGAATTTTAAATTTACCCCATTTGTATTATTTTCTAACAGGGCATGGGTCCACTTTCGAAAAAGCGCAAAGAAAAGGAATTTCAAGATCAAATATGTACATGCGAAGGTAAATATCCATTTATAATTTGTACATTTTGATTTATTACATAAAAATAATATATTGAATTTACACTCATTCAAACAGAAATGTCATGAGCAACAAGGCATCATCGAATGCGGATATTACATGTTAAGATTTATGTATGAAATAATAACAACTGGGACAGTTCTGAGTTTTGACCTGGTAAGATTTCCTCTTTCTCATAATATTTCAATTTGATTTATTCATTATACACGTTGACTACTATCCTTTTCCTTTGTAGCTTTTTGATGACCCTCAACCCTTTACTGCTGAAGATATCAAACACTTACAAGTGGAGTGGTCAAATTATTTTACAGGTTTGATTGACTTTTAGTTGTTTGTAATGTAAAATGTAATTTTGAATATTGTCAATGTAATTGTGTATTTCGTAGTCGTTTAGGTTGGATTTAGTTTTTTTTGAAGTTGACAGTGTAAGTTTTGAATGTTATATAAGCGAATGTTTAATTTTTCTCTACTTCTTGTTTTGGTCTACTGTTGATGGTTTTTCTGGTCTGGATTTTGGTATGGGGGGAGAGGTTCCAAGGGGGTGGGTGGGTGTTTGGGGGGTGTCCAAGGGATATGGGAGGGGTGTCCAAGGTGTGTTTGGGGCTGTCCTAGGGGTCGGGGGGTGTAAATGAGGGTGGGGGTGTCCAAGGGGTGGGGGTGTCCAAGGGATATGGGAGGGGTGTCCAAGGTGTGTTTGGGGCTGTCCAAGGGGTCGGTTGGGTGTAAATGAGGGTGGGGGGGGGGGGGGCTGTCCAAGGGGTGGGGGGTGTCCAAGTGGTGGGGGGGGGTGTCCAAGGGTTGTTTGGGGCTGTCCAAGGGGATGGGGGGGTCTCCAAGGGGTCAGGGGGGGGAAGGGGGGGGGTTCCAAGGGGTCGGGGGGGTGTCCAGGGGGTGGGGGGCTGTCCAAGGGGTGGGGGTGTCTAAGGGGTGGGGGGGTGTCCAAGGGATATGGGAGGGCTGTCCAAGGGGTGTTTGGGGCTGTCCTAGTGTTCGAGGGGTGTAAATGAAGGTGGGGGGGCTGTCGAAGGGGTGGGGGTGTCCAAGGGGTGGGGGTGTCCAAGGGATATGGGAGTGGTGTCCAAGGTGTCTGGGAGTTCTGTCCAAGGGGCCGGTTGGGTGTAAATGAGGGTGGGGGGGCTGTCCAAGGGGTGGGGGGTGTCCAAGGGGTGGGGGTGTCCAAGGGATATGGGAGGGGTGTCCAAGGGGTGTTTGGGGCTGTCCAAGGGCTCGGGGGGTGTCCAGGGGTCGGGGGGTGTCCAAGGGGTCTGGGAGGGCTGTCAAGGTGTTGGGGGGTGTCCAATGGGTGTTTGAGCCTGTACTAGGGGTCTTGGGGGTGTAAATGAGGGTGGGGGGGCTGTCCAAGGGGTGGGGGTGTCCAAGGGGTGGGGGTGTCCAAGGGATATGGGAGGGGTGTCCAATGGGTGTTTGAGGCTATACTAGGGGTCGTGGGGGTGTAAATGAGGGTGGGGGGGCTGTCCAAGGGGTGGGGTTGTCCAAGGGTTGTGGTGGGGCTCCAATGTGGTGGGGGAGGGCTGGCCAGGTTGTTAGGTGGGTATAGATGAGGGTGGGGTTCAGTTGGGGCTTGGGGGAGGGCTGGCATGGTTATTTTTGTTGTTTGGTTTCTGGTTTCTTTTTGGTGAGAGCAGTGCAATTATTTTAAAAAAAATATCGCTTTCACGTCGGTTATTTTATAACCGACGTGGTAAATAAATCGGTAGGGGTTTATCACGTCGGTTTTTTCGAGAACCGACGTGATAAACCGTTCCCGGGCCTTTTATCACGTCGGTTCTTAATATAACCGACGTGCTAAAAGGCCTGGGAATCGATTTACCACGTCGGTTATTGGATAACCGATGTGCTAAAACGTTTCCCAGGCCTTTTTATCACGTCGGTTATTTAAGAAACGGACGTGATAATAGGCCCGGGGAAGGGTTAATCACGTCGGTTATGTCATAACCGACGTGATAAACGATATCCCAGGCGTTTTATCACGTCGGTTTAGAAATAACCGACGTGATTAACCCCCCCGCGCATATTTAGCACGTCGGTTATTATATAACCGACGTGCTAAACCCCCCCACCCGCGGTTTATCACGGCGGTTATTATATAACCGCCGTGATAAACCCCCATCCCCCATCATTTTTCACGTCGGTTCATTAATAACCAACGTGATAAACACCGTGATGTTAGGGATGTTACGTCGGGTTTTAAATAACCGACGTAAAAAACGTTATTTATAACGTCGTCCGTATTAACGTCGCCTAAAAACCGACGTAAATAATGAAAAATAACCGACGTAAAAAATGTTTTCTGCACTAGTGTCTCCACGCCGTGGTGTAATCTATTTTCCATCATCACTTTACTTGGATGGGTATAATGGTGTAAATAATGACTATATATTATTATTGTAAAATGATATTGATTCTGAAATAGTATACATACACTCCAATACAATTCCACGATCACGGGAATGATATCAACGCTCGTGCGTACGTACGGACTACCGTCTCCACGAACGCGATGAGATTCATTTTCCATGATTAACCATTCAAGAATGATTATAAAGTATATATAATGAATAATAATGAAATATATGGAATAATAATGCTACAGTATTTATGTATATATATATTTATATCATCTATTTAATTTCATTCAACTCAATAAGGAAAAGAAAACAGCGTTCTTGCGTACGTAAGGCCTACCGTCTCCCTGAATGGTGTATTTCTTTCCATTTATCGATCTATTATATATATGTATATTATGAATATATATTATATATAAATCATGTTCTATATTCTGGAATTAAGTAATCATGATCTAAGTAATCATATGAATAATTACAAGTCAAAACACGGACGACAAATGAAACAATTTTACCAAAAACGCTCTTTAACATGGAATTTTCAAAAGAACGGGTAATATAAAGTCATAAGTGAACCATATATGATATCATAACAATGAATAAGATTCTGTAATAAGTCAATGACATTATTTAAATCATTATACAGGAGGTTTGGATATGTACGAAGCATATCGGACCTAAGGTAAGGGATAATTTTGAAAATCTCATTTTTATCCGCGATTGCTTATTCGTAAGTATTTACTGGGGCTATTACTATCATACATGTCCATGTTTTATAAAAGTGTATTCATGTATTTTTAAATACCTTTTTACCCATTTTTACTTTTACCCCATGGTATGGAAGGAATCTTTTTCTTATTTACCCTACAAGGTACTTTTTGACTTTTCTGACAAAAGTATGAGAAGAATGTTTTTTTAACTTATACGGCATGAAAAGATTTTTACGGTTTTATAAAGCCATATTTTCATGAAGCTTCCTCCAAAAGATTTCATGAATATTTTTTACAAAATCCTTTTCTTTTAAAATTGTATGAGATTTTGTGAAAAGAAAATGATTTTGAAGAAAAAAAGATATTTTCCTCAATAATTCATTTCAAGTGCTTTATCAAAACCGTTTTCTATCTAAGATGACATTATTTTCATATGTTTATGTTTCCAGTATAATGTATCTATGATGTACATGGTTTCACTTTTCTTATTATGAAATGATATCCATTTCTTTTATATGGATTATGTGGTGATGTGGTGATGTTTATGAAACCCATTTTATTTATTGGGTTATTATGAATGATGTATGTTTATTTTATGGCACAAGTAAGAATGATTTCATTATTAGATTTGTGGGACCTATATCTCCCTCTAATACATTGGGTAAAGATTTTATATCTCATGAGATAGACATGGCTGGAACAGTAAGTTAATCTGGTTCAGTGTTACAGGACTGAAATGAGGAGTGAACTCGATTCAGAATGGGACTTTGTCCACTAAGATAGTCTTGGTAGAAATGCCTTGGCTACTATGGAAATCATTACATGTTCTTAATGGATTCCATAGTTACATGTTTTATTCACATGCTATTTTATCATGGTTTATGTTCCATTATGATATATGCCTTATGTACTTCCATGTTTTATGTCGTTGCTCAAGATTTTGATGTTTAAATATTATGTTCATGTTTTTAAGTTCAAATTTGTATGGTATGTTTTATTTTATCCATTCTTACCCTTACTAGGCATTTGAGATCACCGTTTTTATGTTTTATTTTCCCCCAGGATCAAAAGAAAGGCTTTAGGTAAGGAAACAAAAAGTGGAAGATATTTGTGGGAGATGTTGAAGATCTTTCACCACGATTAGAAGATTACGTTCCAAGTTTCCAAAGACAATAAACTATTACGGTCCTTGTGTGTCTGTTTTTGTTATGTATTAAGTATTCTGCAAAAGTAATGTAATGTCCATGTACGTCAAGCTTCGGGTCTCTACAAAAATTTTAGACAATTTGTAGATTTACTCCGTTCTGTGCCGATTCACAGGCTGAGGGTCATGAATATCGATCACCAAGGATAGAGGTAGGTGGTTTCTTGACCTACTTTGAATGTCTTTGAGTTTTTGATGCAAAAGTGTCGGATACACATGTATCGGGTATATCGGGTTAGGGTTTTTATCTTGTTTTGTTATCTGCCATAGATTTCATATATGCTTGAGGTTATTAGATGATTAATAATTTCTTGTTATCATGTTTAAAGATCACCCCATGGGTGTTTCCACTTGTTTTGTCTATTGATTGTCGTTTGGCACAGTTTGCCTACGAGGCAACCCTTTTTCACATTTCTAGTATGCCTGTTGAATTGATTGCATGTATTGACTGCTATTTATACGCTTGTGAATGCATTGTATCTATTAGCCAAGTAGTTTCTGAACTTACTTAGGCTGCTAACAGTTGATTACGCACGAGTAAACTGTGTAGGGATGAATGAACTTGGTGTGGTAGACTAAAGTGGGAATTGAATATTAGGGCTTCCCTAGAGAGTCTGTTATAATTAGTATCGATTTCAGGACCTATGGGAATGGGACTTTGTGCTTCCTCATAGTGTCCTTAGTTATGTAAAGAGACTATAGGGGGAATTAGACGTAAGTTCTTCCTCAGAGAGTCTACATCTTTCGTTGCAAGACTATAGGGGAATTGATGGTGAGAGCTTCCCAGAGTATTTGTGCCTTTGTACGTCTACTTAACTAGAGGGGTTTGCTAGTAGGAGCCACCCAGAGAGTCAGTGCTTTATTTGTTGGTTGGTTGTGACGAGTCCACTAAGCCAAAGAACAATCCTGGGTTTGTACTGGTTGCTATTTAGGTAGAATTCTGAGTTACCTGTTGTGATTAATTTCTTGCCTTCAGAGTATAGAGCAGTTTCTAGGTTCCTTGGTTGATAGCTAAATGATTGTACTGAACTAATAAATAACTATAAAAGGAGTTTGTTATGATTTCTTACCTTAGTGTACATCTGCTTCTCTGCTACATTTATTTCCTTTACTTTTTCTATGTTACTCACTGACAGTAGGGCACAGATCTCGTGGTGATTGCCTACTGGGATTAGTCTCACACCCTGTTTGGGTCCTACTTTTTGGCCCAAACAGGTTATATGGTTGCAGGAGTGGACAAGGATTGTGGCCCTTCTACTTCGGGTACGTGATTGCTGGTTGGAGCTGGAGAGCATAGGACAGAGCATAGGCTTGCGATGCTGCTGGAGTTGCTGTTACTTTCGTACTTTGTTTTCAGTTGTATTTCCGAACGTTGTTCTTGTTGCTGCTTTCCATAGAAACATGTACCTGCTGCATCATTATCGTTATCATTTTGTGTTCATTGCTTCTGCAGTTTAGTTTCAGTGTTTGTATATTGTTTACTGCTTCCGCCATTGACTGTTGTTTTCTTTCCTTGTATACCTTACCAAATGAGGGCATAGTTTTCCCAATAACTTACCAAGGCCCTCACTGCTAGTTGGAAGCCTCTGGCGTTTGGGTAAAATCACCTAAGGTTCTGTGGAAAACTGGGTACGGGGCACCAGTGAAAGGGCTATGGATTATGGTCTTTACATGTGTATAATCATTCATTGCATATACTGCCCATTTATTTCTAAACACATCCATATTATCTTGTGAATATGAGTTTTTTGCGACAATCATAGTAGTCTGAAAAAATAGAAATACACCAACAGTTAATAAATGTTTTAAATTAACATGTAATTATTTTGGAAATTACCTTTTCAGGGATACTAGTTTGTTGATGAAATACAATCTCTTTCATAAATTCACAAACATAATAACCATAGTATTTTCCATTTTTTGTTTCAGACACTGTTGAAACATTGAGAAAAATATGTAATTTTTTATATGTGTTTGGATACTAAAATTTTATTATATATACATGGATACTTTTTTAGTTGTAGATCGTATAGGTTTTCTTGTCCTTTGGACTTGGATTCATTCCATTAATTAGACGATATTGATGCACCACCCTATCATAATAGAGTCCTCATTAAAATATAATATAAATTATATAACTAGATGTTTAACTCTAAAATGATGGATGTAGTGTATTACAAATTAACAAATTTCATCATGCGTGGTTAGGTTTTTGAATATCCATGAATTGAATCTAGAAAATAAATATCTGGAGTATCCAAATTGATTGCAATCAGCATCCAATTCTACCTAAAAACACAAAAAGAAATAAGTAATGAAAGAATTGAAAATATAGTTGATATGATTAAATTTCAGAGTTCTACCTCAGCATCGTTGGTTTTAAAAGGATTCTTTCATCTGTAATTTTGTTTTCAATCTATTTGAATAGGGATGACATTATTTCAGCTTCTTTATCATAATATTTTTCATCTTTTGAAGAGGTGATGTGAGGAATAATGAGTCCAAAGTTTTATTCATGGGGAAACCCCTTCAATTGTTTTTCATATATTCACCTACATAAAATATAAAATGTATTTAGTCATAATTCTCTTAGTATATCAACTTTTGTAAAATAAAATCATGAAAACATACCTCGAATATACATTAACAACTGAGGCACCTATCCATACATACTTAGGGATTTCATTTATATTTTCATAAATAATGAAATGTGATATTTCTTCTCTGTACATATTTTTTTCAAAATCAAATGTGTGAGTATTCGAGTCCATCAACTTTGTATTTACATGAGCCTGCCATGATATTAAATGTGAATATCGAAGAGGTGGGGTGAAGGTGAAATCAGTAGACCGTTTCAATTGGTTGGTGGATCCTTGAGATAGTTTTGAGCTGATCTGTCCTTTCACCCCCTTATCTTTGACATTCTATAATAACATTCATTGGTTCAGAACGTTTTTCATTAAATTTTAATTGTTTAGCTTGAAAAATAAATTTGAAATGGATACCTCCTTGTCAACATGTTTTTTACAAGAATTGATAGCCATGTGATGAATGTTACAATATCTTGTTCGACCATATGAATGTCTTCATCATCATTTGGAACTAGTAGCTTGACACTTGGCTCATTAGCTACGTTAATCAACACTCTGACATGATCTGTTGGAAGTTGTCTGTTGTGTAGCATGTTGTTCTACATATTGAACACCGTAGCCCTCGCTACAAGGCAATATGTGGGAGTTTATAGATATAAATCATAGTCATTTTAATCCTACATAATATTAGTACAGGAAAGGTATCAATGTCTTTGTGATTCACCTTTCAAAGAAACAATTATTAAAACAATGATTACCTCAGCTAAGTCATGATTTTAGGTCAATGGCTCACCTCAAATCTGGTGGGGGGTGGGGCGGAATCTTCACACATGGGTTTTTGTTGAGTTGATTCTTCACTTTTCCTCCCACCATTAAACTTGATATCATCTCTCTATGGTATTGTAACACTTCTTGAAACATAGTTATTTTTTATCTCATCTTTTTCATTTTCTCAGTTTGATCATCCACTTGTTTTTCTTTATGAAAATATGTTCAAGGTGTTTCCCCGAAACCCGCACCTCTGACATAGCCAATTTGCTTTGGATTCTTCAAGACTGTTGAAAGTATATCTGCATCTGGTGCGAGTGTTGTTTATTCCTGTGACTATGTAAGATAGACAATATAATAAAATAAGTAGTCATTATTTTGTAATAGTAATTTAAATCAAATCAAATTTATATTATGTCATACATACACATGTTTCCCACAATTTTTATGTGTTTTCTTCTATTAGTATCGCATATTTATTTACACAAGCCTCCTTCCATAACACATGATGTGGGGTGGAAGTGGCTTTCAATTTCAATACATCAATCTGCATATAAATAGAGGAACATGGTTATGGTGCTGATATATTTCAAATAAAAGTATTACGGTAGATTTAAAATACATGACAAGTTTTATCAAGTGAAGTGTAACTCATCTTTTATTTAAGCTAGGCGTACACTGGTTTTGTTTTCTGTTCTTTATTTTCAGCACTCAGTTGATGTTTCATAAATAAAAAACTATCAATCAATGTGATGAATACAAGAAACGTTAAACAGAATATTACAATCACAATGTACCTAAAAAGTAAGCTCCCCCAATAGTTCTTAAATGCATCCCATGCTCATTGGGATATTAGGTGTTCATAAAGAGGAGGTGGGTGCAACTTGATTTTCCCTTTATCATATTTAAGATGATATTTTGTTAAAATTATTCCGAAGACTCTATAAATCCTTCCTGTATCTCTTAATACATATTCGGTGGGTGAGGAATCTACTATCAATGCACTCTGAAATGGATGATGATGAGTAAGTCATTGTTTTAGTATTTTATTTTTATTTTAGTAAATAAAATAAATGATATCATTATGTTACCGAAATCTATTTCCACATTAGTGTCTTAATCCTGGTGACAACATAGTGCCACGACTGCACATCAATCAGAACGTGTTGCCGAGTGATGATTCCAATGTAGCTACTAAAGATGGATTTGATGGGGTATATATTTTTTCCTCACATATTCCATCCCTCCTCAAATTTGATGCCTTTTTCTTTTTCCATAAATATTTTTGTTAACATTGTGAAACTATGACGATCTGGTTTTTTTTTGCACTACCTAGGTTTCATTTCCCAATATTTCTTAAGACGCGTAATCATTATGTTACTATGGAGCGATAACATCAGCACTAGGACTGATAGAAACAAGTCGAGAAACCAGTTGTACCTCAGCACTGGGACGAACAAAAATAGGTTGAGAAACCTATTGTTTCTTTGCACTGGGACCAGTAGCATGAGGTTTAGAGACCTATTGTTCCTCGGGATTAGGCATATCAGTAGGTGCAGAAGTAATTACCTACAGAAGTGGTTTAAATTTTAATTTATATTACATAAAAGTAGCAACAAATATATATTTACATAACGTAACACAGGGTATATTGTAATAAACAAATAAAATAATTCTTGAACTCACTTTTTTTAAAAGATGAAGAGATTTGAACCCTCTATGGACAACATAAATCTCTTCATTGTGGTCTTATCTAACATAAAAAATTCCATCTACATTGGCACCACAATGAAATGATTGTGAAGTCCCGCTAAAAGGGTCATCCTCCATTAAAATTTCATCTGACCCTTTAGTTGTTTTCTTCGATAATAGAACAATTGACCATTTCGGTTTGTGGGATCTAGAACATAAAATACCTATACTTCCTGTGATGACATTATAAATGGTTATTCTTTCTCTCCTTCCTTACTAAAATCAACTTTCACAAATCCCAATTCTTCTATTTTAACATCACTCTTTTTATCAACCAACTTGCATTGAAAAATCAGCACTTGAAATTTTGTATAATCCAACTCCCATATTTGTTTGATGATGCCAAATTATGACATATTCGCATAAATTGGATTTTCGTACTTAGCACTGGAAACATGCATTCATTCAGCCAAAAGTGTAAACCCACTATTCATCATGGTACCATCTTCATCATGTCCATTATTATAGAATTTATAACCATTAACTACATAAATATTGAAAGATAATACATATACACATGCTCCTCCAGATAGCCATCGAAGCCATTCTGAAATTGAGTCTAGCTTATCATCTAACATCTTAAAAACATGGCCCTAAAGCCATCCTATAAAATATCTATTATGTGTATCTGATATCAATTTTTCATCCCAATATGGATTCAAATGACTAAGACTATCTTTCTGGGTTTGAACATATGGGTCAATGTCGAAACAATTATGAAAAACTTAAAGGTGGGGCTGCTCCTGATCTGTAATACTGATCGTGACAACCTCTCTTCTAGAAATTCTTTCAACCTCAAGCCACCCAATGTGATAAGATTTTGGTAGGCCAATGTTTTCCACACCATACAGGTATTTGGTACAGAATTTAATAACTTTTCCAACAATATATTGCTCTGCAATACAACCCTCTGGACTACTTCAGTTTTTGACATACCCTTTCAAAATCATCATATATCGTTCAATGGGGTACATACACCTATAATGTACATGACCATATAGTAGAATCTCTCTCACCAAATGAACCATAAAATGAACCATCATATCAAAGGATTTCAGCAGGAAGAACATTTTCAATTCACATAATATGACAGAAATTTATTTTTTCGTAGTTGGAAATTTCTCTAGGTCTATAACATTTTACATATAGCATTGAAGAATAAATAAATATTTTTTAATGTATGGTGGGAATTCGTGGGAAAAAGGAAACATAAATCTCTAGGAATTAGATATTTTATAAAAAATTGTCAATCATGTGATTGCAGAACCTTTAACTTTAAATGGATAATTGAAACGATGTTCTTGATATTTGATAAATAACCCTATGAAACCTTTATGTCATTCAAGAAGTTTCAAAACTGATATCTATCCTACCTGGAAAGAGTGTAAGCAGTAGGATGAAGAAATTTTCGTTTCTCACCCTTCACTTGTGCCAACTCTTCTCATATTCCCATCTCAACCATGTCTAATCTAGCGTTAATTCCATCATTTCTTTTGCTGGGTTCATTTAGCAATGTTCCGATGATAGTATCACATACATTTTTTTTCAACATGCATAACAGCAAGAAACTTTATGACATACAGACAATTCTAGCATGGTAATTAAAAAAACTGATCTCTTTTTCAAACAAGCTTTTGTAATGTCTTTCGAAATCAATTTACCAAAATCTGTGTCCACATATGTTACTTTTTCAAACAATTGACCACCTATCAGTGGATACAGTGATGTATGTTATTCTGAGGTTCCATAGAATGATTTCTTCTAATATCGGTACTTATTCGGTCGGGGTATAAATCTATGTTGTCTTAGAAACAATGTTTTCGATGAATGCTTCAACCTAATTGAGTGTGTACCTTTTTCGAAAATGTGAGGCCCTTGAGTTATTTTAATTCTATATCATGAAAAATTTCCATGTGTAGGAAATTCATTTATCGATCCATAAAACATGAAGCTCGATGTGAAATCTTCATTTTTCTAAGAATCATACAATGTAACACATGAATCCCATAGTAATCTCAAATCCTCAATCAATAGAGCCAAAAAAACATCATTTTCATTACCTGGTTGTCTTGTTTCTGATATAAGAATTGATAAAGTGATGTATTTCCATTTCATGCATAACTACGGTGTTATGTTATAATTTACAAACATAACTGGTCATTTACTATGACAGATGATTTGAAAACCAAAAGGATTCACTCTATTTGTAGGTAACATGAGACGAATGTTTATCAACTCATTTCCAAATTTAGGATACTCATGATCAATTCTCTTCCACTGAGGAGATTCTGTCGGGTGATGTAGTTTCTCATATTTATTTATTTTATCTGCATGCAATGTCAATTTTTATTTACTATCCTCACTTCCATATAGGCGCCTAAACCTTGGAATGATTATAAATTACCATACAACTTTTGTAGGAATGGATTCATCTTTCTTGTATCGAGAAGCACCACACTTTGGGCATTCATTATGTGATTTGTGGTCCTTAAGAAACAATATACAGTCATTCGTGTGTATTCTTTCAAAGATCGAACCCATCGATCATATCACTCATTTGGAATAATATGTTTATCTTGGGAGCTCATTATCTTCTGGGAGCATGTCCTTCAAGAGAGAATGTAGTTCCATTAAACTAGCGTCACTCCACCCATATCCCGCTTTCAAATTATACATCATCATTATGGTTGATAATGCATTATATTTAGTGAAACCAACATACAATGGCATCGTTTCACAACTCTTTAACTTCTCAAACAATTTTGGGCAATCAAAAATTTCATCTTCAACTATCCTTATCATTTCCTCAATATGATCTTCATCAGCATTCACATCTGCAATCACATCCTCCATATGATCATCTTCACTGTTCACGCTTATAAACATATCATATGATCTATATGATGCAGTGCTACCACAACCACTACTTTCATTCATTTTTCCCCATGTTTATTACAACATGAATAACTTCGATCTATCCCATGAAAAATTAGGTGTTCTTCCAACTCCTCTAGACTAATTTATCTTGAATAAAAATACCATAAACGCTGAAAAAGGATTTGAGAAGGATCATATGAAAGATCTTTTTCAAACATGATAATCCTTTTCATGCCATCTTCATACTCTTTTTTCAACCAATTTTCATTCATCCATTCTTTATTCATATTCATCCTATTTGATAGAGTAATATTAATATTTAACAAGATAATTACACAAAATATGTTCAACTAGGGTCATCATCCAACTATAATCAAAGGAACTAGGTATGGTAAACAATACCCTTAACTCTCTATGAATTACACAGGACCAAAGTAGATCACACCCATCTTCTCAACGACCTAATCAATGGTACTAGCTATGAAAATCCCTTGCACGAGATTTTTTTAGTATCCCACATGTGATCTATATGCATTATTGTAAACCAGGTTTTTTGGGATTCTCTAGAAACATAATGTATCTATTCAAGAACTATGCTAATAAACTAATATATGGTATGTTTTTCAACAGTGTTCTTGTGGGTGGAAGGATTCATTACATGTGTTGTTATGGTTACTTGACTTGGGTGTCCATAAAGTGTCTCATAGAGTCTTCTAGTGAAGTGGTTTTCTAAGATTCAGTGGATTTTCACTAGTAACAAAGTAGTGGTTCCATTGAAATGGGTATTGTTTGGATTGATATTCAATGGTGGAATAACTACAACATGGAAAACAAATGGAATTCCAATCATTCCAACAAACACAAAACCATACAAACATTCAATCGTGCTCACAATAGTAACACCATACAAACCACACAATCCCAATTTCATATTTTTAAAAGCATCCCTTATTCAATTCCATTTTTTAATTCAGGGGTTATCCATAAGTTTTATCATCCAGGGGAATTAATTCATTAGTCAAGTATACACAAATTACCAATTTTTATATTTGAAAGTTCAACAGGAACCAACAAACATGAAATTAATTTTGTGCGCAAACAAGGACAACAAACTGTCATGATTTTCATCAGTGCATTTATCCCATACATTTTTCAACATAACCATCAATACCAAAAAGTAATTACAAGGGAAAAAGAGGAAACCAATGAGTAAGAGGTGAAAACTCACCATGAAGGTGTCATTCAGCACGTGGAAGAGGTGAGTTGACGGTAGAGGAGAGTCGTGCGGTAGAGGAGATTTCCAACTGCAATGAAAATATAAAATGATAACTCACATTTTAAACAATTTTATTGTTCAATAGTGGCATTTTATTTTCCATCTATAATATACTCTTCCTGTTTATTTATTTTTTGTGTATCATCTATATTCCTAGATGTTCAACTTATGAATGGGACTTGTCTTGTTTTTAGGAGAAATATTATTTTTAATTTACTCTAATCTAGGGGTAAAATATTCCACATTAATTGTACTTTTTTCCCTAGGGATTGTTGTCATCCCGTAGGGATCATGAATGCCTCTTAGGTTTGTGGAAAGCCAGGTCAGTTTTTGGTTATGATACTAGCCTAGGTCGTATAATTAAATTTCCAATTGTAATTGACTCATGCCCATTTAAATATAGGATTTTGGGGGGATTTAGACACTAATATATAGAAGGAATAAGATAGGTAAAAATTATCCTATGCTCTCTAATACAAGTGATGAAAGATGAAACATACACCAGGTGAGGGAGAACCACCCAAGAGGAGAGGAGGGGGAGGGTGTCATAGCGCGGAGGGGCTCTGGATGAGAGAAGGGGTGTAACGCCCAGACCCTAGTTACCCAGTGTCGGTGCCTTATTACATAACATTGGCATGATCACAAGAAAGGTCAAATATCGTAAGACCTATTAGTTTAGTAGCCTTAGAATAACTAGATACATTAATAAAGTTTACATTACATCATAAAATAAAAACTACAACAATATAGTCTCCATAGTCCACACTCGTATCCCCTCATATTATACCTGCAGGTCATTCATAAATTACTTCTTCACATCCTGGGAAAAATAAAACATAGAAAATGGGTGAGCTCAAATGCCCAGTAAGGATAACAATACAGCGGAAAACTTTCATAAATAATAATAAACATTTAAGGAAATGTATAACTAAAACAAAATCCTTTTAAACTTGAACTTCAACATAGTAATGAAAAAATAAAATGAAATAATTCAATTTACTTATTCACATAGATATTCTACTAATCGAATAATCACATGCAATATCAATAACCACTTTCATAATGATGGAAATCATAATGCCAGACTATCATAACCACATAGCCAAGGCCTCGTGCCAAGACTACAAATAAGATTTTGTCAAGGCCTTGTGCCAAGACACTGGTTTGTCTCATGAGACCTACCGATGCATCGAGGAGCTATAGTGGGCTCCACCCGTCACATATTAAGTCCAATGCATTCCCATATGAAAAGGTTTAAACATAACATAAACATTCGTAAAAAAACTAGCATACGAAATGTAAATACATCATCCATAAACCCTGAATGGTATAAAAATAACACATATATAGTCAAACATATCACAAAACCTTCAATACAATATAGAAGTTTTGTATCATAATAAATCAACCTCAAATAAGTGTAAAATCCATCAAAGGATGTTGACACAGATGAAATCAAAACTCTTTTTAGAGAAATATCTCTTTTTATATTGAAATCATTTAAAAGTCGCATATTTATAAAATAAAACATTTTCTTTGAAAATATTCTTATAAGCTTTTAAGGGAAGCTTCAACAATTTTATAACGGCAGAAAATAGCCGCACCCGCCATACAAGTTAAAAAAGCATTCTTACCTTAATTCTGTCGAAAAGGTTAAAAAGTACCTTGTTTGGAAAACGATGGAAAGATTCCTTAATAAACCACTTATAAAAGTCAACAAGGGTATAAATGACTTTAACCCATATTATAGTAAATAGTAAAAATGTTTTGAAATACATTTTTAAGAAACATGGATGTGGATGATAAAGAAGTCCCGGTGGATTATTACGTATAAACAACCTCAGATAATGAAGAGATTGTAACATAAACCCTTATCTTGTACTTTTCCTTGTTTGGGGGTAGGTTAACCTCCTGTATAGTGGTGAAATAATTTTTCGTAAATTATACAAGAATCATATACATTAATATGATATCATATATGATCTTTTAACATTGCTTTGTTAATAATATCTTAGTATTATCGTCATTTCGAGTGTTAACTTACTCGTTTTCTTTTATATGTTTTGTTAAGTAAGTAGTGTTTTTCATGGATAGGTTGTATCTTATTTATATAAATAATTATATCAATCCTTAGATACTATAATTAATCATCAAATGAGAATTAGACTTGAATGGATATGATGGAGAATGAATCTCATCGCGTTCGTGGAGATGGTAGTCCGTACGTACGCACGAGCGAAAATATCATTATTTTGATATTAAAATAATATTTAATTGGATGTTATATCATATATACAGAATCATTATCATGTTATATTTTTTATTTACATGAATTACACATCATTATTATACATATCTAAATAATAATTTATTGAATAACAATTACACCACGACGTGGAGACGGTAAGCCGTACGTACGCACGTATGGTGACATGTTATTCAAAGGATGGATAGAATACTGAATATGGTTGTACCATATTTATAATAACATCACATTATATATAAGATACTGGAGTTATTATTTTAGAATGGGAAAGAAAGAAGAAGTTGAAGAAGAAAGGAACTTGAAATAGGGTGGTGAAAACATTACCTCTTCTTCGGGTTCTTCCTTTTGATTTGATCAAAAGGGCTCCATAGGCTGCCTTTATGAATAAAATAAAGCCTCTTGGATGAAGTTATGGAAGTTGAGAGAGTATTTGGCAAGGGGTTGGTCGAACCAAAAGGCTTTGAAGGTGTGAATTAATGAGAAGGGGGAGTTCCCTTTTATAAGAGGGGTGAGGGACACCTTTGGAAAAGCTAGAAATATTATTTTATAGTAAATTCATATTCAGTTTCCAATGGCTCCAATGTGGATTATTTAAAGGTTAAGGTGGTTATGGGTTGACAACCACTCAACCAATAGAATTTAGACTGGTTTGGGTCATTATATTAACCTTATCCTTTAGTTTTAACTCTTAGTTAATTAGTTTGACACTTACCATGTTACTTTGTTTTTTTATATTATATAGTTCATAAACTTACTATATTCCTTTAAGAGACCCCAAAGTGGTCCATTAATTATACAAATATCATGATATAAGTCTCTTGGATGAACCTTATATTTTTAGGAATTTAATATCAATTAATAATATAATATTTGTTTTAAAAACTCTTTTTTGTCAATTTTGACACTATTTGGAAAATTTATTTTTGTGAAAATCATAACAGACTGATTACTTTGAAAAAACATAATTAAAACATTCCTAACATTTCATATTAACATATAAAATTAATTTAATTCATAAAAAGTCTCCCACGTTGCCTCTTCCATCTTATGGTTTCTCCACAAGACTTTTACAAGACGAGTCTTCCGGTTTCTCAGTACTTGTTCTCTCGTATCAAGAATCTTGACAGGCTCTTCACAATAAGACAGATTGGGTTCCAGTTCTAATTCCTCATAGGTGAGTACATGCATTGGGTCAGGCATGTATTTCCTCAATAGTGATACGTGGAACACATCGTGAACTTTGGAGAGATTTGGCGGCATTGCCAAACGGTAAGCTACAACCCCAATTAATTCTAGAATTTCGAAAGGTCTGATGTACTTGGGACTCAATTTACCTTTCTTACCAAAACATATGACTCCCTTCCATGGAGATACCTTCAGGAAAACATGATCACTGACTTGAAATTCCAAATCCTTCGATTATCGGTATAGCTCTTCTGCCTACTTTGAGCTGCTTTGACATGGTTTTGGATTACCTTCACCTTTTCCATCGTTTTCTCCACCAATTCTGGGCCAACAAGTTTTCTTTTACCAACGTCATCCTAACAGGTTGGTGTGCGACATCTCTTTCAATATAACGCTTTATATGGTTCCATCTGAATACTTGAATGGAAGCTATTGTTATAGGAAAATTCTACCAGAGGTAAATATTGATCCCACATACCCTGAAAGTCAAGTGAGCAGGATCTCAACATGTCTTCTAAGATTTGAATAATTTGTTCTGATTGTCCATTTGTTTGAGGGTGGTAGGCAGTGCTCAAATGAAGTTCAGTATCCAAGGCTTTCTAAAGACTTTTCCAGAATCTTAAAGTAAAATGGGGATCACGATAAGAAACAATCGATAGGGGTACTCCATGAAGTCTCACAACATCATCAATATATAGTCTTGCTAGATGTTCCAGTGGTAGATCTTCTCTTATAGCAAGAAAATGTGCTTACTTGGTAAGAAGATCAACAATAACCCTTATTGAATCGTTCCTTCTAGGAGTCTTTGGTAGTCCCATGACAAAGTCCATCGTGATATTATCCCATTTACACTCAGGTATGGGAAGAGGTTGCAATACTCCACCAGGCTGTTGCCTTCCAACTTTCACTTGTTGACAAACCATACATCTTGACACAAAATCGGCAATCTCCCTCTTCATGTTGTCCCACCAAAAATGTTCCTTCAAATCTCTATACATTTTGGTGCTCCCAGGGTGTATAGAGAAATAGGAACTATGAGAATCATCTAGAAATTCCCTTTTTAGATCAGGTATATCGAGAAAACAATGCCTCTTCCCGAATTTCAAAATTTTTTCTTCATACACAAAGTCTCTCAATCTCCCATCATTCACATCTTTAATCTTATTTTGAAATTCTTCATCATCGGTCTGAGAACTCTTAATCCTTTCTAGTAAAGATGGTTTGGCAACCATCTGAAAAAGCATTGATGTTTCACCTTCCCTGGTTATTCCCATGTCTATCTTCACTAGATCCATAAAAATTGGATCCCTTTCAATTCTCATATTGTTCAAAACTCCATGGTCTTTTCTTCTCAAAGCATCTTCCACCTTGTTTGCTTTCCATGGGTGCTAGTGTATCGTACAATCATAATCCTTGAGTAATTCAAGCCATCTCTTTTGCCTCATGTTGAGTTCTTTTTTTGAAAAAATATACTTCAAACTCTTGTGATCAGTATAAATCTCATGTTTTTCACCATAGAGGTAGTGCCTCCATATCTTCAAAGCAAAGATCACAGCTACTAACTCAAGATCATGAGTAGGATAGTTTTTCTCATGAATTTTCAACTATCGTGATGCATAGGCAATAACCCTATCATTCTGCATAAGGACACACCAAGTCCATTCATTGATGGACCACTATAAATAATGAACCCATCATTCCCCGATGGTAGAGTCAATATAGGAGCATTGACTAATCTTCTATTCAGTTTTCAAAACATTCTTCACACTCTTTTTTCCAAAGAAATTTAACCCCTTTACATGTGAGATTTGTTAATGGGTTAGCCAATCGGGAAAAATTCTGGATGAAACGTCGATAATACCCTGCTAAACCAATTAAACTACGTACCTCAGTTATGCTCGTCGGTGCAGGCCATTATTGTATTTCCTTGGTCTTAGAAGGATCAATAGAGATTCCATATTTAGAGACAATATGTCCAAGAAAAAGAAATCTCCTGAAGCCAGAATTCAAACTTGCTAAACTTCCCATATAATTCATGTCTTCTCAGAGTCTTCAGGATAATGTGCAAGTGATTTTCATGATCATTGTACTTTTGAAGTATACCAATATATCATCAATAAATACCACCACAAATTCATCAAGATATTCCTTGAAAAATCTATTCATCAGATCCATGAATACAGAGGGTGAATTTGTCAATCCAAAAGGCATTACTGTAAACTCGTAATGCCCGTACCTGGTTTGAAATGCTGTCTTTGGAATGTCTTCCTTCTTCACACAAAACTGATGGTATCCAGATCGAAGGTCAATATTTGAAAAGTATTGAGCTCCATGCAGTTGGTCAAATAAATCATCAATGTGAGGTAGGGGATACTTGTTCTTTATTGTTATAGCATTTATCTCCCTATAGTCGATACATAACCTCATAGATCCATCTTTCTTTTTAACAAAAAGAACAGGGGTCTCCCCATGGAGAAACACTAGGGTGAATAAATCTCTTATTACTCAATTCCTCTAGTTGTCTCACTAGGTAAACTAATTATACAATGGCCATTCTATAAGGGGTCTTCGATATTGGCCTTGATCCAGGAATTAAATCAATGGAACAATCAAGTTCTCGTTCTGGAGGATGTCTAAGTAAACCTTCCGGAAACACATCTACATATTTTTTCACAATAGGTACATCCTCTATTTGAACATTCCATTCCTCACCCACTGTAATTTCATCCTCTTCCTCCCCAATAATTAAATATAGTTGAGCTACTAGGGGTGGATCTAGATAAGAATTAGGTGGTGACGATTCTGCTATAAAAATAAGGTGTTCCTTATCATCATCATCAAAAATCGTAACCTCCTTCATCTTACAATAAATCTTCACATCATGGTCCGAGATCCAATTCATACCGAGGATTATATCAAACTCAATCATAGGTATGATGATGAGATAAGTGGATAAAGAACATTTATGTGCTCTAATGGGGACTGATTCAAAAAACTATGTTGCAATGATACTTCTCTTCGAAGTTTTAACTGAAAATTACCTTGTTAAATCAAATTGGAAATATCTAATTCTATTAGGAAACTAGGAAGATATGAAAAAATATAATGATCCAGAATCAAATAATGCATTTTCTAAACTTGAGGAAACCATTAAATTACCTTCCACCACGTCTTTCAGAGCTTCGACCTCAGCAGTAGTGATAAAATAAGTTTGGCCTTGATCCCTTGGCCTCTTCTAATGTAAGTTCCCCTGACTCTTAGGACATTCATTTTCATAATGTCCCATCTCCCTGCAATTATAGCATTGGACATCGGTAGCTTCCTTCTTCCCCTTGCAATCACGAGCTTGGTGGCCTTTTCACCACACTTGTAACAGACTCCCGTTCTTTTTAAGCATGTACCGGGGTGTTTCTTCCCACATTTACTGCAGGATGGATATTCAACTTTTCCCTTCTTCCCTTTATCTCCATTCCCGGGTTGATCAGAAGATCCCTTCTTCTCTTGCTTTGATTTAAAGTCATATTACGTAGAGAATTCTTTCTCTTTCTTGGTAGCACATGAGACAATGTATCCGTACAACAAGAAGAATTGTGAGACTAATTCTCAATGGAGAAATGGTTTTAACCCATCAAAGAAATGATCAATATTACTTCTTGGAATACATATATAATCTCCAACATACCTTTCTAACCTTGTAAAGTTATCCTCATACTTTGCGACATTCTCATCCTCCTTTTGTCTCAGACTCAGAAATTGCCTTTCCATATCTGCTTGATGGTCACGAGGAAATTATTTTTCTAAAAATAGATCTTTTAACTTCCTCTATTCCATATTTGATACTTCATCATCTTCCTTCATGTTTTGAATCAATGACCACCATTGATCAGCATATCTAGTGAGGCGGTAAATTGCCATGAGTGAGTTGTCCCAGTATGGTGATTAGCTGATCGGCACCAGTTGCATCACCAGCTCCACTATAATAATCTTTAGAAAGATGGAAATCCCTACATGGAGTGCATGCATTGATACGGTTTCCATTTCTTCCACTAGGTGCCATTTATAAACAATGGCATAAACTAGATCAGTTTATGAATCAAAATACATAATTTCATACTTATAAAACACTTAACATAAATTGAACTATTTATGGATATAATCCATAACTATAAAAAAATTTCTTTGAGGAATTATATGCTCATAAACCCTTCATAAGTATTTGTAAAGAAAATGAGAGTTATCCTAAGCATATCCCCTAGGAGTGTCGTAACCAAGAGTGTAGCAAGGCCCGTTGTCGTGCACTAGTTCCCGTTCGAAGCCAGCTCAATGCGGTGTTTTTGGGTTTTTACCCCTAGGTACATATGTTCCAAAGCCTCCTCTACCTTCTCGTATCCAGATAGGGATGTATTGCTCGGAAAACTCACAAAATCTTTAGAATACCAAAATTCTAGGAATTTCTACTATACTAATCCTCAAAGTCCATCTTAGGTCTATGTGCTATAATAAGAGTTTATTTAAATATATCTTCCAAGGTTTGTACTAAACATCCTCTGATACCAACTGTAACGCCCCAACCCCAGTTACTCAGCGTCGGTGCATTATTACATAACATTGGCATGATCACAAGAAAGAACAAATTTCGAACGACCGGTTAGTTTAGTAGCCTTGGAATAACTAGATACATTAATAAAGTTTACATTACATCATAAAATGAAAACTATAAAAATATAGTCTCCATAGTCCACACTCTTATCCCCTCATAATATCCCTCCAGGTCATTCATAAATTACTTCTTCACATCCTGGAAAAAATAAGACATAGAAAAGGGGTGAGCTCAAATGCCCAGTAAGGATAACAATATAGCGGAAACTTTCCTAAATAAGAATAAACATTTAAGGCAATGTATAACTAAAACAAAAGCCTTTTAAACATGAACTTCAACATATTATGGAAAAAATAAAATGAAATAATTCCATTTAATTATTCACATGGATATTCTACTAATCGAATAATCACATGCCATATCAATAACCACTTTCAGAATTATGGAATGCATAATTCCAGACTATCATAACCACATAGCCAAGGCCTCATGCCAAGACTAAAAATAAGATTTTTTCAATGGCTTGTTCCAAGACACTAGATTTCATCATGAGACCTACCGATGCATCGAGGAGCTATAGCGGGCTCCACCCGTTACATATTAAGTCCAATGCATTCCCATATGAAAAGGTTTAAACATAACATAAACATTCGTAGTAAAAATAGCATACGAAATGTAAATACTTCATCCATAAACCATGAATGGTATAAAAATAACACATCCACAGTAAAACATATCATAAAACCTTCAATACAATATAGAAGGTTTGTATCATAATAAATCAACTTCAAATAAGCATAAAATCCATAAAAGGATGTTGACATAGATGAAATCAAAACTCTTTTTAGAGAAATATATCTTTCTATTTTGAAATCATTTAAGAGTCATATATTTATAAAATAAAACAATTTATTTGAAAATATTCTTATAAGCTTATGAGGGAAGCATGGATGATTTTATAATGGCAGAAAATAGCCGCACACGTCGTATAAGTTAAAAAAACATTCTTACCTTAATTCTGTCGAAATGGTTAAAAAGGACCTTGTTTGGCAAATGATAGAAAGCTTCCTTTATAAACCACTTATAAAAGTCAACAAGGGTATAAATGACTTTAAACCATATTTTAGTAAATAGTAAAAATGTTTTGAAATACATTTTTAAGAAACATGGATGTGGATGATAAAGAAGTCCTAGTAGATTATTATATATAAACAATCTCGGATAATTAAGATATTGCAAAATAAACCCTTACCTTGTAATTTTCCTTGGTTGTGGGTAGGTTAAACTCCTGTATAATGGTGAAATAATTGTTATGAAATTATACACGAATCATATAAATTAATATGATATCATATATGATCTTTTAACATTGCTTTGTTAATAATATCTTAGTATTATCGTCGTTTCGGGTGTTAACTTACTCGTTTTATTTTATATGTTTTGTTACGTAAGCCATGTTTTTCATGTATAGGTTGTATCTTATTCATATCCAGAATGATATCAAGTCCTTAGATACTATTATTAATCATCAAATGAGAATTATACTTGAATGGATAAGATGGATAATGAATCTCATCGCATTCATGGAGACGGTAGTCCGTACGTACGCACGAGCGACAATATCATTCTTTTGATAACAAAATAATTTTTAATTGGATGGTATATCATATATAAAGAATCATTATATTGTTATATTTATTATTTACATGAATTAAACATCATTATTATATCCATCCAAATAATAATTTATTGAATAACAATTACACCACGACGTGGAGACGGTAAGTTGTACGTACGCACGTATGGTTACATGTTATTAAAAGAATGGATAGAATACTGAATATGGTTGTAACATATTTGTAATAGCATCACAGTATATATAATATTCTGGAGTTAATTTTAGAATGGTAAAGAAATAAGAATTTGAAGAAGAAAGGAACTTGAAAGAGGGTGGTGAAAACATTACGTCTTCTTCGGGTTCTTCCTTTTGATTTGATCAAAAGGGCTCCATAGGTTGGATTTCTGACTAAAGGAAGGAATCTAGGATGAAGTGAGGGAATTTGAGAGAGTATTTGGGCAGGTTTTGGTCGAACCAAAAGGCTTTGAAGGTGTGAATTAATGAGAACGGGGAGTGCCCTTTTATAAGAGGGGTGAGGGGCACCTTTAGAAAAGCTAGAAATATTATTTTATAATAAATTAATATTCGGTTTCTAATAGCTCCAAAGTGTATTATTTAAAGCTTAAGGTGGGTCTGGGTCGAAAACCACTCAACCAATAGAATTTAGACAGGTTTGGGTAATTATATTAACCTTGTCATTTAGTTTTAACTCTTAGTTAATTAGTTTGACACTTACCATATTACTTTGTATTTTTATATTATATAGTTAATAAACAAACTATATACCTCCAAGAGACACACAAGTGGTCCCTTAATGATACAACTATCATTATATAAGTCTCTCGGATGATCCTTAGATTTTTAGGAATTGAATATCAATTAATAATATAATATTTTGTTTAAAAACGCTTTTATGTCAATTTTGACACTATTTGGAAAATTGATTTTTGTGAAAATCATAACAGAATTATTACTTCGAAAAAAGTTAATTATATTATTCTTAACATGTCCTAGTAACCTAGAAAATTAGTTTAATTCATAAAAAGTCTCAAATTATATTTATTTGGGTATTTATAATATCAATTAGTTTAATTTTTCACTATTATGGTAATTACTGCATCAACATTGTGTCATAAATGAATTAAATTATTTAATGTCTAAAAATTATAAATAAAATACCATTATGTAGGAAATCGTTTTATCTTTTTAATGAATATTTATAATCGAATTTATCTTATATGTAACCCTATATTAAAAATTGTTTAGTAAATAATCCTTGATTTTAACTCTTTTAACTCTTCTTTGAATTAAATAATAATAAATGTCCTAGTCTAATCCAAGGGGACCTAAATGGTAATATATTATTCCTAATGTTGTTTTTGGTCGATATAAACTTGTCCAATAGAATTAGGACATGTGTTAGGGTAATATTAATATCATTTTTACCCTTAATTACCCTATTTACTTTTAACCGTGGTAAATAAAAGTAAAAAGTTACTATTCACCAAAATTTATTTTCATCTCATTGAACCACGTTTTAATCCTTGATATTAACCGTGTCTCTCGGATTTTCGAAATTCCACTCATAGAAGCGGTAAAATTATGTTTTATGAAAAATTCAGTTTTTTTAACTACCACTTAGTGGTTTCACTATTCGTCAAAAAATGAAGTTTTTCAGAAAAATACCAAAAATTCACCCTAGGCTAATTTCGATATTCTGAATCCAAAAATGAAGTCCATTTTGAAAAATAAAATTTATAATTTTCAAAATGTGGGCATTAATATTCATAATGGCTAGTTTGATTGGTTGTGGTGTGTTAGAACTCTGTGTTGCATACAACACATGCTATTGCATTATTCAAAGAGAAGCGTACCGTAGAAGCTTGGGGTGTTACATGGGGAAAATCTAGTAAAACCTAAGAGGATCAAAGGTTATGGGGTGGGCTATCCGAGGGGTAGGGGCTGGAGTTGTTTGGGGGAAGGGGTGTGGGATGTCCAGGGAGGGGGGGCTATCCATGTGGGGGAAACAGAGGTGTGGGGGAGGGGTGTGGGATGTCTTGGGAGGGGGGAGGGGGGATTTCCACTATGAAATGACCATTAGGGATCCTAAAGAGTGAATTGTGAGAGGGGAAAATTATGGGTAAGAGGGGTTTGGGTGATGGGGTCGAGTGGATAATAAGGAATAGGAGAACCTCATTAAAAATACTAAAAAACACTTTTTATTTCAAGAATATTGTACATTATGGTGTAGCCTAAGGGTCTATTGCATATTGCACCCTATGATGTCAAATATTTGAATTGCCACAAGGTATACACTGCAAAAATCATCCCTTAGGAAGAACCATTAAATATTGATCATGAATCGTGTTGTGACTATATGCCTCATGGAATAACATCCACCCCCCCCCCCAACAGTATGGAGGGCATAACATAGCCAACCTCTCACATGATCCAAATCATTAACATAAGGTGGGTCCCCTGGATAAACTCACATACATAAAGGAGGACCTAAATATTAATAACGATCTAACCTCTAACACAATATAATCACTAATATAAGGTATTTCGTGTGGCTAATAAGATTGACTAGAAGTGGATCGTGAGATGGTCATAAAAAAGCCAACTTTCTGCCTGAGAAGGACTACCAATTTAAGATAGATCCCTTGGCTAATTGAACATACATAAAGCATATACTAGGGAGGGTATAACATAGCTAACCTTAAACAAAATCTGAGCCACTAAAATAATTTATGTCTTGTGGAAAATAGCATATACCCCATGATGTATAGACAAACATAATCTTTAAAAAAATTGAATGATTGTTCACCTTGGTAGAGTATCTCTACATTGAAATGTCAAGGTCATTGGGCCTCATCCTCATCATAGATATATAATAAAAATTAAGATATAATGAACAATCATGTAATATAAGCCTCATCCTATATATTATATAGCCAGTGATTGATACCCAGCATCGATCAAGAGGCTATTACATAAAAAGCGCATACATGACCCATCCTAAGCAGCCTCACTAAACGTATCCATCATTATCATATCCTATAGTTAAAAAAATATATCTTGTTGATCCCAAGAGCTATATGTAACAATATATCAACAATAATTTTCTTTAATCATATTTAGTTACCAAACTACACCACCCCATATATGGATTTATCTACCCTTAAGGTCATAAGAAATCCACATTATCATTTCCACTAACATCATAATCAACCCCTTTCCATGTAATGTAATTATAAGGGTTCTAAGAGAGATTTCACAATTTCATATATCCAGGATAAATATTTCCTCTGGGATAATCAATAAAAACTATGTACTAAAAATGATATAATATTTAAAATAATCCTTGATATCTCTCACACAACAACCTACCCGCTAGTTTATCCATCACTAGTACCAACCAAGGAATCCCCCCCAATCACACAAGGCAATACTACCACAAAGGCCCAAAACTCAGGATAGCCAAATCCCTAGTAAAGGAATAGTATTTACTATTAAAGTTCACATCACTATCACTCTACCCTAATTAACAATCAATATAAAGAACCTTTCCATGATATTACCATAATATTTCCCTCACAAAAACCTCCACCCATTACCCTTACAACATGATTGATCATAATCTCATTAATATTGTTTCAACCTTGGAAATTAGTAATTAATAACATGAAACAATACCACTATAGGGTCCATTAGTCCTAACTCTATACACCAATGGTCTTTCTAATGCAGAAGAGTAAAAATTCATTAAATAAGAGACTCACTGTGGTGGAATCTGTGCGTGATAGGGGAGGTTGTCCGAACAGTCGTCGAATGAGGAGGGCATGCTAGAGCATGTTACATGGACAAGGGTACTACGCAAGGAAGAGGATGAGAAGGAGGAAGAGGAGGAGGAGGTGTCCGTATTAGAGGAGGATGATTCAGTGACCGAAGGAGGAGGAAGGGGAGGAGCCAGCGGTGGATAAGGAGGACGAGGAGAAGCAGGGTCGCGTTAGAGGAGGGATCGCGGAAGAGGGGGAGGAGAAGGCAGCAGTGGCAGAGAAAGAGGAGGATGGTCACGGCAGAGGAGAGGTTGACAGTGTAGGGCTCAGCTTCCAGGAAGGCTTGAATGGGTGCAAGGGAGGAGGTTCATTTTAGGTATATTTAATAAAAAGCGATGGAACCTTTATCAGTGCTAGTTAAATCCCTGATAAAGGAATGTGTTATCAGCTCTAAAATAATAGCGTTGATAATACATACCTTTATTAGGACTTTTCGAGCATTGATTAAATGGTCCTTTATTAGCACTTTTTTAGCACTGATAAAGGCATATCTTTATAAGCGCTCAAAAAGTGCTAATAAAACACCTATTTATCAACGCTAAAATTATAGCGCTCATAAATACTTTTTTATCATTCCTTTTTAGGGATGATAAATATATGCGTTTTTCAGCGCTATAAATATTCTAATAAATATATAATTTTAATAATTTATTTATATTCTTATATATTTATTTAAAATTATATATAGACTATATATATATATATATATTAATAATTATAACAATAAATAGTATATATTTATAAATATTGGTATATAATTGTTAATATATTTATATAAGTAAAATTAAAATTACAAATGTATTTGAAAATTATTTATATATATCATTAAAAATATAATAAAATATATTTATTATATAAAAATATTAAATGTAATTTTATAAGTACATTTTTTAGAACATACATAGTTCATATGGGTAACATTAAGAACTAATCAATATACCACATCATGTAATGTACAAATGAACATTCATGCCTATGATACATAATATATACGCATATATTCGTTGAACAAATTCATTGGGAACACATATATATTCAATAATTTTAATTATATATATATATATATATTAAAAATTATTATATATTTATAAAACAAATAAATATATTAAATATAATAAATATAATAAATACAATGAATTAATGTAATAAATCTAATAAATACCTAATAAATATAATAAATATAATAAATATATTTATTATTTATTGTAATTCATTATAATAATATAATTATTTAATTATATATATATATATATTTATTTAATTATAATATTAGAAATACTTTATTAATTAAAACATTATATATATATATATATATATTAAAGTTATTAGAAATTTATATATTTATTATAAACATTTGTTTTTTATTTAATATATTCCGATAAACATTATTTTTTGGATATAAATATAATAATTTTATATAAGTTAATAATAAAAACATTTATCAATGCTAATAACAGTGCTCATAAATGTACCCTTTTTCAGCGCTAAAAAAGCACTGATAAAGGGTACACCTTTGTCAGTGCTTGTTTTAGCCCTGATAAAGGGTACATTTATCATTGCTTTTAGACAATAGTGATAAAGTCCCACCACTTTATCAACGCTTTTTACTTAGTGCTGATAAAGGGAAATGCTTCCCTCACCCTATTTTGTGGTAGGGCCCGTATAGCTTTGGATGGATGATGATGCAGTCTTTCATCAGTGGAAGTAGGTATATGAGCACAGATTTCATGATATTTGGGAATATTCTAGGTAGATTTAATGACAGGAATGTGAGCCTATCTCTAGGTATGTACCATTATATCTTGGTGAGCCTCCAGTGGAATTGGAATACTGGCCTGATTTTGGGCCTTTGTAGAATGTCACTAGTCATATTCACCAATAATATGATCCTATCCTAAGGCATGTTCCCACTATAACTTGGTGATCCATGACCAAAATAGATAGATGATCCCAATCCTGTGCCATTAGAATACATTGATTGTTTTTCTTTATAGGCATGTGCCCCTATACCTAAAATTGTGCCACTCTCACCCAGTGAGACCCGATTCGAATGAGAATATGATCTCAGTCTGGTGTCTCATCCTTTACCAGAATGTGCTAATAATCCTCATATAAGAGAGAAAGAATGTGTTCTTTCTCCATAAAAACCACTTGTTCATACTAATGAGAGTATTTTTCTACCTAGGCTATATGGATAGTAATATGTGCTTTTCCATGTATATGTACCAGTGATGGAATATACCAGCTTAGTTCTTCAGCCATTTCTAAGATGTAATGACACATGATAAAAGTGTGTATAGGGATATAAGCCAACACATTTTCCCACTTCACTATATACTGGAAGATATCATTGATTGAAACATGAATAAAATACCACTTTTTCCCACCTTTTTCCACTGGAATATATTTATAGTCTTTGTACATGGGGTAGGGATATGAGCCTCCCAATTTATACTTTATGAATATGCATAAAAACGTTTTCTGAGTTAGTGGGGGTATGAGTCTACATTATGGTTACTACCAGAATAGGTTATAAGGCATCATCAACATGAGTGGGGGTATAGGCCCACTCAGAGTTATTCTTATTTATCCTCCCCTGATGAGTCTTCCTTGTTTCCCATACATGGTTTTCAAAGGTGGTAGTGTGTCAAGTGGTACCCTCAGTGGGTGATTGAAGAGTACCAGGGGGGTGACACTAGTGATGGTGTTAGATAAGAGCTTTCCTTTATGGCCCCTGAACTAGAAGGGAGTTATAGTAAAATCCATTTTCCACCTTCATCATATACTAAATATGGTGATTTTAGTGCTTTGAGGATAAACACATGAAGTGGTTGGTTTTGGCAATGAAGGGCATTAGTTTTACTATATATTTTCATGGATTAGGTGGACTCATAATTTTTAGTAATTATATGCTCTCACATGAATCCTCAATGGTCTAGATCACACCATGGCAATGGTACTTCCAGACCATTGCATTTTCCACCCTATGTTGATGATGTTGGGGGAAAGATCATTTTGAGGCATGTAGGAGTCTCAGTTACAGATGACTTTCCATAACAATCGTTGGATGAAGACATATAAGATCATGATCATTTTTTTAAATATAGTATCTTCAATCATAATGAAAACTAGGATCAAGGTCTTCGAATAATGCATCATCATAGGTATGATATATTTTCAGTCAGATATGCATGGGTTACATAATTTTCCATTAACGCATAATCTAGCCATTCTACTCGTGTGAACTTTTCAAATAGAGGATGAAATTATTTTAGTGGATCAGATATTATATTCTTGTATATTTTCCATGTTTTTTTGAACATTAAAATAACATGGTGAACTTCCTGGTCAACCAATCATTCTGTTATTTGAGATATTCACGTAGAGTTCACCATTTTGGTTTGTGTGTGGTGTGAAACAAAATATCCTAATGCATGGTCAACCAATAATTGTATTATCTGAGATATTCATATCATCTTCACTATTTTTTTCATATGTATTTTAAAATACAGCTTGATGCATGGTCAACTAATAATTTATCCATTTGAGATATTCACATCTGTTTCACATTTTTTATTTCGTTGAAAAAGACAACAATAGGGGTGAATTCAGTTTTGTCAAATTGTTAATTGTGTGGGGTTCAATTTATTTCACAACCATTGATTTCAGGTCACCATTTACATTCTAAATGGAAACTCTGAATGATTCCCACATTCATAATAGAGTATAGACCTTATTTCCAAAATTAAAGTGGTTATTTGGGGTTTCAAACCCAATGACACTTTGGAGATCACATTGGTTGTGAGGATGGTAGGTTAGTCTCCTCACACCCTTTTGGGGGGATTCATTGCCTCTTTTATGACTCTCTTACATATTTATGATATGTTCATGAATATCTTCTAAATCCATTTGTGGAACTGGTTACCCCCACAAAATGACCATCGGTTACCCTTATTCCAGAACCCTAATACGGAACTGATTATCCTCACTGAATGACTATAGGTTTAATCTCCTTTATAAATAAAGGATAATATTTTTGGAAAATATTTATTTATTTATTTTAGTTTATTCAACCATTTCCACTAACATGTAACCACTTATATGTTGAATTCTTCTATCCAGATGCTTCACAATTTTCTACTATATAGAGATATTTTTAAAATGTTGAGGATGGGGTTGACCATTGAAACTCCTTAACCCCTCGTATGTATCTAGTCTAACTATATATAGATGTGGAAATTATGAAGTAGGAAACCCCTCTAGATGTTTAATATTTATCTTGGGCCTTAGGAAGGAATAATACGTATCTTGGTTATAGTAGAAATTCAAGACATCATTGTTCCATGGGAATCTCCATATGGTGATGGAGGAGATAAAATGATCATCTCGTGGGAATTACAGGGTCCTGATGGTTGGAATTTAATATAAATGAGGAAAATATATTTAAGTGGGTTCCCATTTGATATTTGGACTTACGAAGTTGTCTTACGTATCCTTTCCATTTAGGAATCATATTTCTAATAGTTCAGTTGATCATGGCTTACACGCGGAGGTCGACCTTATATTAGTGGGCACATAATATTATGAGGATGACCGGGGATTACATGCTGAGGTTTCCCTATTATGAAAGTGGTTTTATTTTACTACTTATTGGATCTTACACACTTAGGATTACCAAGAATGAATTATGTTATTGTGGAAACTCCCTAAGCCCATATGTACAATGCTTGGTGTGGGAAACAAGGGATGGAAAATATTCAGTCTCCCTACTTGTGGACGTGGGACTTCATTATTGGGAATTCCCTAGTGAGTTTTTTTAATATGGAGCTCAGATATTAAGAAGGAATCCTATGTATCCTAGTTATATATGGAATTAGATTAATTTTAGTTCATTTGGTTGGGAATTACACACTATGGTTTCCCTATTGACCCAGCCTGGTTATATACCTAACCTGCTAGATTGTCTTCCTTACATGCCCAATTGTATTCCTAAAATTTTGGAGGAAGTAAAGAAATGTATTTTCTTATTATGGACATGTCCAAATAAAATCATATGATCAAGTTATCTAGTTTGAGGGACATCACGTAATCTGAATAGATTGTATGAAGTCCATCACATGATCAAGTCTGACTTGTCTGAGGGACATCATAAGAGCTATCTAGCTTATCCTAGAGGTCATATCATGATCTCAACCACCTTTCTTAGAGGGTGTCACATGATCCATCCAAATTTCCCCCATTTTCATCATAAAATTTTCCAGACATGCTTGGAGGTTGTCAAGAGAGTCAATGTGAAATGTCTAGAGGGTGATGCAAGAATGAGGTGGACATGTCTAGAGGGTGACACAAAAGCCAGCTAAAATGACCAAAGGAAATCATGAGATCTAGCTATAATGTCCAGAGAATGCCATGTGATTGGGATGGTATGTCCAGAGTACATTGTGAGATTCAGTTGATATACCCTAGTGTTATCACAAGACTCAGCTAACATGTACGAGTTCTATCGTATGATTTGGGGGACATGTTTGAGGGATATCACATGGTTAGGATGGTGAGCCCATATGTGTTTTTGGGACTTGTATGGAATGCCTAGGGGCTATCATGTGACTTTCTATGACAGGTCCATGTGACTCTGCATGATCCAAATAGTATACCAAATGTGTGTCACATGATCTAGGAAATATTTCCTTATTCTATCACATGACCTAGGTAGCTCATGTGAAGGGCATGAGAATCAGTGTATATATTCTTCTCATAAGTCTCTTGTCTTTTTAGTATTTTTTAAAACCTTTTATTAAATATTTCTTATATTTGGTCAGTGTTAGATTATTTATGTCTCCCAGGATTTTGAAGATATGTGGGACTTATATCTGGTAACTCTCTAAAATTCCTTCACGTGATCTATGAGTGATCACTATGATTGTTCCCCGTATTTTACTAGACAAAAAACCTTTCTATTCATGCAATCAACAACTTTTATAAATTGGCTCTGATACCTGGGTGTGTCGGTGCAAGACTCCAAGGAAAGGTCCATGCATTTTTCATAATGGTTTAGGGGATTTATAGGCATTTCCACCACAATTATGTGCCTCTTTTCATGACATGTATCTCGAAAATATAGGATGGAGTTAATGGAGGGTTTTAGAGTCACAAATATTTTGGGATCATATCATAGTTAATTATGGTGGCATCACATGATGTTTTTGACTGAAATACTATCTTGTCAATGCCTCATTTATTGGATTATAGCCATTTAATGGGGTCTTTCTGAACCATGTGGAAAATTTAATGGTTTTTGACAATTTTAGGATGACATGTCTAAGGGCCTTTATGAGATTAGGAGACCTGAAGAACAACTTTTTCATGACCTAAAGTGACTAGTCTATGACCTTTCACGAGACAAGGATGGATTACAAGAGGGCCTTCGTGAGACCAACCTGACATGCCAAAGTGTTTTGTGAGACCATGCTGGATTGTCAAGTGGGTTTCTACGGGACCATGATAACATGTCGAGGAGGGTTCTATGGGATCCATGGTGATCTTTTGGTATTTACAATCCCTTTCTCATGATATCAACATGTCTTCCATTAGAAAAAAGCTCCTTTAATTACCCTTTTATTTCCTATGTCAGTTTTTAAAAAGTTTTTGGATCTTGAAATTTTGTTTGAGTATTGTAAGATATAATAAATTTACCCAAACGTGATGCATATTGTAACCATAAAAGGGTCCTATGATGATGTGAAAGCGTTTTTATAGACAATTACTTCTATTTTCCTTTGGAGCCGAAGAGGGATTTTTAATACTAACTAGACATATCTGAAATCCTTTGTGTGACGATGGCGACATGTCTGCTGGATCATGCATGAAAGGAGGTCATTTCATAAAGGCCTCTACAATGTCTTTCAATGGGTGAACCACATGATTTTTTCAACCCCAAGAGGCTCCCACCTTTTACATGTTTTTCTAATTATTTATTTTATTAAAGTCTTGGGGATATTAGAAGTCAAAACGAGTGTTGTCAAAGAAAATAACACTCCCCATCATTGACGAGTTTTGTGAATACAAAAGGGTATTGTGATGATGTCCATTTTGTGTTAAAAACCCTTCTATTTTCCCTATAGAGCCTAAGGGGGAGTGCAGTGTCACGACCTGTCCTCGAGGCCCGTGTCGTGACTACCCGAAGCCGGCCTTCCATAAGCCAGTGGCTAGCGACTAGCACCAATGGCATAATTCCTGATAAAAGGGAAGGAATTTATTTTATATAAGTAAACAAACACAACAGTGTACACAAGTTGGGGTTAACACAAAGTAAAATGAGTACAAAAGTAAGTGTGAGAAAGTAAATGGGCTAGTATATAAACCCAATTGATAGTACAATATAACTGAGAAAGAAAGTACAACATCTGAAAAGTAAAATAGCAACCACCGGGTTGTCCTCCTGGAATCCCACCTGAAGGGTGGGTACAGATAGTCTCATCGGTACCTTAGATCTATCTGTTCGCTCCGTGTACGTCCCGCCAGGTGGTCCACCTCCGGATACCGTCCTGCTCGACAAGCCTCAACCACGATCAGTGTTGTTCGTCGTCTGCAACCAACACAACATAGTGTGGGTGATTCCCAATCAGGGGGGAGTATACGATACTCAGTAGGGACCCCGTGACCTCCGAAGGTCTCCCAGAGTCCACAAAGGATAATACACAAAGGAAAGATAAAAACACGAAGTGTCAACCAACTCTACTTAGGTATATGCCCATACATATTCCTAAGTCATCAATCTCAGTACGACTCCAACTTCCGAGCCCAAGCACAACCAGTCCATAGAGAAAAGAAGTCAATCATACCAAAGATAATGATTGAAAGTCAAGACTCAACTCACACGGGTATACTACTCACGAAGAGGGGTGGAGATGATTAGATGTAGCCTCTGAATCATCTTCTCTACCAAACCCACATAGGATCCAAGTATAGAAGTCATCGCTGCCGAACCCACATAGGATCCAAGTACAGTGACCATCGATGTCGAACCCACGTAGGATCCAAGTACAGTTGTTATCACTGTCGAACCCTTGGAGGATCCAGGTACAGTCGACCTCGCTGCCGAACCCATGTACGATCCAAGTATAGTCATCATCGTCGTCACAGTCGCATCCATCTCTAGGGTTCCCGCAGACAGCGTACTCAATTCCGAGAGGGTCCGCTCCACGAGTAAAAGGGGTTAATACATCAACTGTCACGAAGTCCAGAGATGATGTATCCCATAATTTCATCTCATCAAAAGGAACTCAACGCGATAGACGGTGCTTCAAACGGATGCCCGGTCTGAGAGATATTGGATTTTTCGTTCCAGGGGCCCAGTTGGAAATATGCTCGATCGAAACTTGGTTGTTTACCAAAGATGTCCAAATCTCACTTAGAGACTCACAAAATGACTGTATCGTCGAAGGAGTCCCAGTGCCGCGGATGGCGCATCGATTGTATGCGGGGTCTTTAAGTTATTCACGTTTAAGAGAATAACTGGCCCAACCCGTTAAGCCCAGTGGGCTGGCGGGTCGGGTTAACCCAGTTTGACAGGTCCGACCCGGCAGGGGTGTCAGACCAGTCCGAAGGAAAACGAAACTCGGCCCGAAGGGGCGTGGCCTAGCCTAAAGGGCACAGCCCGCCCCGAAGTGGCGCGGCCCAACCCAGCAGGGCACGGCCCGGCCCGGCCAGGCGTGGCCCAGCCCAGCGGGGCGTGGCCCAGCTGGCTTGGCTGGCGGGGCGCGCGGCCCGGCTAGCTCAGCTGGCTGGCTGAGCAGTTCTGAGGGGGGGGCATGGCTCTCCACACCGGCAGCGCCAAGCGGTGCCTCCCTTCCCAAACTTGTCGGCTGGCCTTCTGGCGTACGCAGACCGCACGGCGGGCCACGACTTATTCAGTGTGGCACCCTCGTGGCACTGCAGTCTGGCTCCGCCCAGCAGGCCGACAGGCCGGCCGGTTCTTCCGCGGAAGCGGCCCGTGTAGCCGGCCGCGATTCCTCCTACACAACCGGTGCGACGACACCGGTTTCCTTTTCCATGTACCCAGCATGGCGTGACGGCATCATGCTTCCTCCACCTTTGATTTCCAATTCTAAAATAATTAACAAGATCAAGTGGAGGGTCGTCTGGCCATGTTCGTTCAGCCCGCACCCTCCGCGTTAGGTGATAGCAACTGTCCATATTTAGTCAACAATTCCCAATAAAGAACGGAGTACGAAAACATCCACTTTCACGAATAAACCCATACCTCGATATTTGACCTAGTACGTTGGGCATCGCAGGGTGATGTTTCATAGACAATGTCGGTGCACATCATTGTTCTTCGTTGAAGAGGTGTCGTTCTACGTTGGAGGAAAGTTGTCCTTCATCGAAGAAGAACTATTTTTCATTAAGGAGGAAGTTTTTCAATGAAAGAGGAATTTATTTCTTCTTTCACACAAAATCTCTCTCCAATATTAACCTCACAACATGCCAACAAAAATTAAAATAAGGCTACCCCTTATTTTAATTAAACTTGTCATGCGTTGAAAATTAAAAATTCAAACACTTAATTAATTTAATTGAAGACTTTCAAAAAATTAATTAAGGTGTGTGTTTGCAAGAATTAAAGAGGGAGAGAGATAGGAAGTGGAAAGGTTACACCTTGAAATTCAAGGGGTTTCCAAAATTAAATAAAGGAGTTTAATGGGAGGGTTTAAGGGGTTTAGGGATGTTCAGGGGTTTAGGTCACGTGTGGGACCCACCCCACAAATATCCTCCCATGGAAGGTTATGTGGGTGTGGGCCCCACCTTTAACTCCCCTTGGGAGGAATTAACCACTAACCATAAAAATAAAATTGTGCCACCAATTTTATTTATTTTAAACTAATTCCCCAAATATTAATTGTCAACCCACTTAAAACACAACTATAGTAATGGTCCCCTTAAGAAATTACCAGTACTGCGAGTTCATCGGTTTCCTTGGATTTCAATTCTGAGCACCGGTTCAAAAGATAGAAAACCCCGCTCATTCGTTTACTGAATGTACCCGAGATAAACTTCATAAATTGATTCTGGGCACACCGGGCCTCGTAATCAAGTACCGTCAGAAGCCACAGACTCATAAAATTACAAAGTAGTCAAGAAACAATTTTCCTTGAAATTTATGGGCCATTAAATTACTCCCACCTCATGGCTTTACATCCTCGTAAAGTTACATCATAAACTATGGAAACAAATGAAGGTACTGTGCACGCATCTGAGCCTCCCACTCCCATGTGCTCTCCTTGAGGTTCTTGTGCTGCCAACGAATACACACAAGAGAAATCAACCATCCATGTAGGCCCCAATCCTGTCGATCCTAGATCTCCACCAGGACCTCCGTGAAGGTAGCCCCATCATCGATGTCTAGCTCCTCGTGATCAATGATGTGGGTCGGGTCATGCATGTATCTCCTCAGCTGAGATATGTGGAAGACGTCATCCACCTGGTGCAACTGAGGTGGAAGGGTTAGGTGGTAAGCCAACTCACCTACCCTGCTGAGGATCTAGAATGGTCCGATGAAGCGTGGAGATAACTTTATGCCCCAGCCGAATCTTCGTAATCCATGTCGAGGTGACACCTGTAAGAAAACGTGATCTCCATCCTCGAACTCCAATGGTCTCTTTCTTCTATTAGCACGAGACTTCTGTCTGCTCTGTGTAGTCCTCATCTGCTCCTGGATGATCTGCACCATCTCTATCATAGCCTGAACCATCTCTGGTCCTACCAGTGCTGACTCCCCAGGGTTATTCCTGCACAAAGGTGATCTGCATGGGCGGCCGTACAGTGCCTCATAAGGTTCCATCCCGATGGTGGAGTGGTAGTTTTTGTTGAACGCAAACTCCACCAAGGGTATGTGATCCTCCCAGCTACGACCAAAGTCTATGACACATGAATGGAGCATGTCCTTGAGTTTCTGAATGGTCCTCTCCGTCTGGCCATCTGTTTGAGGGTGAAAGGCAGTGCTCAGGTGCAGATGCGTCCCAAATGCCTCATGCAACCCCTTCCAAATATGGTAAGTAAAGTGAGCGTCTCAATCGGAGACGGTAGACGATGACACACCATGAAGCCGTAAACTTTCATAAACATAGAGGCGTCTCAAGCTCTCTACTGATCCCTGCTCTCTGATCGGTAGGAAGGGGTCCGACATGGTGAGTCGGTCTATGATCACCCAGATGGAGTTGTGTCCTCTGGATGTATGTTGGAGACCCATCACAAAATCCATGGATATCCCATCCCATTTCCACTCCAGAACCTCTAAGGGATGTACCAAGCCTGCTGGTACCTGGTGATCCGCCTTCACTTGCTGGCAAGTGAGGCATCGTGAAACGATCTCTGCTACAGCCTTCTTCATACCCGGCCACGAGTGATATTGTCTGAGGTCCTGGTACATCTTCACTACTCCTGGATGTACCACAAGAGGGGAAGTGAGAAACTCCCCCAGCACTTCCTCCTACAGTGAAACTGGTACCATGGTACGTCCCCTGAATAGGATGACATGCTATCCTTATTCATAAAATCCATCTGGCGCATGCCCTGTGGAAATCTGAGCATGTCGCATCTCACAGTCAACATCCCCATGTTGTGCCTCTCTAACCCACTGAATTAGTGGAGGAGTGACTATGATGGACTGTAGGATGTCTACCCCATCTCTATCTATGAAGGATACCTACAAAGCGACTAACTTCTCTATCACCTCTCTAAGTAGCTGAATGCCCGACCTCCTGCTAAGAGAATCAGCCACAACATTCCCCTTCCCAGGAGTATAGAATATCTTAAAGTCATAGTCCTGGAGGAACTCGAGCCATCGCCGCTGTCTCTGGTTTAGGTCCTTCGCCAAGAAGATGTACCTGAGACTCTAGTGGTCAGAGTAGATTGTAATGTGCTCGCCAATTAGATAGTACCACAACATCTTCAAGGTGAATACCACTTCTACTAACTCTAGGTCATGGGTAGTGTTGTTATGATCATTTTTCCTCAACTGTCGTGAACCATAAGCGATCACTACCCGCTCTTTCATCAGGACAAACCTAAGTCC